>JAPJYX010000003.1:5000-2668831 GCA_030503985.1 Himalopsyche tibetana | reverse complement strand
AAATGTTTGTTCACATATATAGGAAGGTCCAAAAATAACGATTTTTATGTATCGATTTATTTGATTATCGATTCGACTATCAATCTTTTTTTAAAAAGGCGTTAAAAGATAAAAACGTGAATCTTTTTTAAATATATAATATTGCTCGCGGGCCGCATGCGTTTGCCCGTGCCTGCTTTAGTAGATTTTTTTTATTCTAATAAGGTAAAAAAATAACCAAGTATTTTAATTCTACAAATATTATTTTATATATACATAGTTAAAAGCTATTTTGACGTATGTCTTCATCAGAACTGTGTACGTTTAAATTTACATTAACTCAGCTATACATGAGGAGCAAACATTCAAAAAGTGTTTTGTCACAAATTTTGAAAAATGACGTTTTATATCAATTCTGATAGCCCATAATAAAACCTATGAATGGAAATCAAAATGAGTGTTCATAAAGGTTGTTTTTCATATTAAAATGAAATCATAAAGTTGACACATTCATACAAACCGTCACTTTTGCACCACTTAAATCATCATTTTCCAAGCTTTGTATTTGTGTGACAAAACACTTTTTGAATGTTTGCTCCTCACATATGTACTGGCTTAGAAGATATACAATACTTTGTTATTTGTTCACGTTATCTTTTCATTATCAACATCTATTTACCTTTGACTTTCTTAATTATGAGTAATATTTATTTTAAAATAAACAAAAAATAAATAAATTGAGTACCTATTTATTATCTTGCAATATTCAAATTTCAGTAACTAGTAACGAGTACATCCCTATTTTTTCTACCAAAATTCAATTTTCTTCGCTTCAGCGTGCTTTCTTCTTTAACGACTTACCTACTGCAAAATCTATATAAAGTTCAATAAATCAGATATTTTTTGGGAACTTTCGTTTTTAAAACAGAGCTATAAATTTTAATATTTTATTTCCAATATACTTTGCACTCGGTTCATTCGTCTAGTCAGTGGGAATATGCATATTTTATAAATTTTGTGCTTTATTCATTTCATTTCTTATGAAGAAACTTTAATAAAGTTATCTGTTGAGAGCTGGTTGTCATAAGGTTTACATAACCTTTTTGTTTCGAAGAAAGTAAGGATGGAAAGACACGGTTAGGAATCAACTTATACCCAACTTTCGATTTTAACAGTTTTTTGGAACCAGGTTGGTACAACAATAGGCAAAGAAAGACATTTATACTTTTGAACAAGTTTTTGTTTGATTTCAGTAGTTTGTGTGTGAGTTTTCCACCTGTGTGGTCGAGTGGTCAACGTTGTTGGCTTCGGCTACAGAGGGCCCGGGTTCAAATCCCGGTAGGGACAGCTTTATAAATTGATTTTTCAATCTTCAAAGGCATGGATGTATGCGATGTCTTGAATTCCCCCCTCCAAAACATCCTATCCTATGAACGGGGCATATCGAGAGCGATTAGCTTACCACTAATCCTGTCCTAGTCCTATCCTTCTATCCCTACTCTCTTTGGAAAAAGAGAGGTTGAGCAACTGAGTAACAAGCAGTTCTCGTGGAAACACTTCGGTTGAGATAAACTCCATTAGGAGTCCATATGCTCCACACTGGGAGCGGACTTGGTTAAAAAAAAATTGTGAACACGGTCACCGATTAGTGCGAACTTTGTAGAATGTAAACAACTCTGACCTGTAAAGTTCTCATTTCTACATATGTGTTCACAAGTTATGACTATTTATTGAATTTTTGTTGATTGAATCGGTATTTACTTGATAGAACACCATTGCAATAAATTCAAAAACACTTTCTACATTTTTATATACAAATATATAGTTGATAGCTATTGCTTTACGCTTTTTTCAAACTATGTTTAAACTTAATAACCCTCCAAGGACGAGCGTCACCATATGGTCACAGTAAACATCGTTGTCTATTGATCCCACTATTCATCCTTTTTCTACCTAAATATCGTTGCTCTCGCTCATATTTGGTTAAGGAGGGTACAGACTACAGTTAGTCATCAGCCGTGGGAACAGAAACGGCCTCCAAAAGCACATGAGATTTTTTGAATTTCCATTTTTTTTAATTTACTTTTTGAAAATGTTAGTTATTTTTTTATAAAAACATCAAATTATTTACAGTTATTTTGCTAATATATTTGTATTGAAATTATGTTGATCTAAAGAGGTCAAATTGTAAATATTTTTAAAAAAAAAACACGTTTAGCTATATTTCAACCCCGAATGTTTGCGAGCCCATATGGTCACATTTGTCCTTACTACTCAATATTACACGGTAATAAAAGGATAAGCATGACCATATAGTCATGCGGAGTTTCTATACAACGACTTGGCGTTTTTTTTAAATTTTGGATAGGAATAAAAGTTATCCGTGACTTCAATGTGGCTTAGAAAATATTTTTTTTATCGGAAAAAAGCTCTCGTCTCTGAAGGGTTAAATTAATTTATATTTATAAAGGGTGAAAAGAAATACACAATACAGCGTCTTAACTATTGTAACATTCTAATTTATTTGCCAAATTACAGTTTTAATGTAACAAAGTGACTGATATGTTTTTCCATAAACAATGGCAAATATGTGGTAACTAAGTAGTCTTCTTACATACTTCCTATTTAACTTGTCTTTAAGTTTAACTTCGTATATTTTCATGGCGTATATATTTAACCGGCTGCGTGGTCAAGTGTCATTTCGTTGGTCAAGAAAGAACATAGAGATCACGGATTTGAACTCCAGTATGTTTTGATTTTTTAATCAATTTATGAATTCCTTTTCAAAGACATGGAAAATTTGATGTCTCTAATTCCCTTTTCCTACCCGATTTACCCTTTAAAACGAGAGTGATTAGTTAACAACTAATCCAGTTCTAGACCCATCTTTCAATACCTACACTATATACCCTATATAGAACAACTAAGAAATTGGTATGTATTTCTTGTATAAACTATTCTGTTGAGATTAACTCCATTGGGAACGGGCATAGTAATATATATACAATTTTATTTCTCGATACAAAAAGAGTGGATTTTCATGTTGAAAATGGCTACACAACAAATTTGCACTGCTGATAGATAACACTTAGTAATCATAAAATATTTAATATTAGCAGTAAACAAACACAGTTGGAGTATAATGAGAAAAACCTTATCAAGCTCATTTTTGTTTTGGCTGTAGTATCAACACTTTGGCGAATATTTTTTTAGTACAGTAGCGATTGTGTACAGTAACTTGCATGGGCTATACTATGATTATTTTTTGTTATATTTAGCAATACTTGTGCTTAGATTTTCTTTAACTGTACAATACATCCGTATGTTATGTATATCAAAATATAATATATTCCTATGTCCCACATTATATATAAATAGTATTGCAATTAAAGTTATGCTGTGTATTTCGCAGAATTTATGAGATATCTGACTATCAAATTATTTTCGAATATCAAGTAAAAATGAATATAGTCAACCAATATTTAAGTATTATTCTTGTTTAAATGCTTAGCATAATGTTTATAAAAAATACTAGCCGGTTCTAGGGAAGCGTTGCAAAGCCACTCAAAGAAAGAAAGTGTTTTAATTATGTTTATGTACAATGACCAGTAGTCACTCAGACGAAGACGAGGCAAATCTCACAGATTCTAGTCCCAGTTCAAACAGCATTTTCTTCAAATGATTTATGTTCGAAGTCATATGTGTTTGTGATATCTTAAAAAATTCTCCTAGCCTCCAATCTTAAAATTAACGGAGCAAAGGAAGAGTGACTAGTTTACCACTAGTCCTATCTTTTGATCAATACGTTTTTCGAAAAAATAGAGGTCGAACAACTGAGTAACAAGCAGTTCTCGTAAAAAAAACTTGTTTTAAGATACCTCCATTAGTAAGCCGCATGCTCCACATTGGAAATGAACAGAGATGAAAACAAATCTAAATTAAAAATCTTATCAAAAAGCGGGTTCCTGTTTCTATTTTCTTTTTAAAAAGCACTGTTTTTATCTGATATTTTTCTATACAAGTTTTTTTCTATTAATATCGCCGAAGAAGAACTAGCCATGTCGTTTTTTTATGAATGTCTTAAGAAATAGATATTATTATCGATTTACCCTTCTATTTTGACAATAAAAGCGGTCAGTTATTGTGACTGAAAGAAAAATCCAGAGAAAATGATCACCAAAAGAAAAGAATGAAAGCAAGGAAAAACAAGGAAATTATTGACTCCCCGCGGTTACAAGCAATCAAAGGTCAACAATTCTTTCATGAAAGGGGAAAAACTCTTTTCTAATATTAATATTGCGAAAATAAGCGTCGAGACATTTAGTTATTAAAATACTTCGATCACTTTTATAAATATTGTCAGTTTATTCCAACATCACGTAAGTCAGTTTACCATAAGTGTTCAAAAGACAGAATTGAATACTTCAATATACAGAAACAAATTCTTAATCATTTATTGTTTTTGTAGCAAAATATTTTAATACTCTTAATGACGCTTTTAAAAAAATGATCATTATTCTTTTTATATGGTTATTTTAGAAAACTTACGTTGTATTAGAATAAAAATATTGTTTTCATTTTGTCCCTCATCCACTAAAGAAATTTAATGAATGAAATAAATGGGTTGATATGCTTTTTAAACAAAATCACCAAAACATGAATTCTAAAACATAATGACTTACTTGATGCTAGAATTACGCCGATGGTATATTCTAAACATTTATACATTTATTCGCTTTCAATGTGTAGCATTTGGGCTTTAATATTGAATCTCAAAAGAAGCAGTTTTTAAATGAACCGATTGTTAACATTTGACATATGTAGAATGTGCAATATTTTTATTTCTTCTCAGCATTGTGATAATAGAAACGGAACAGATGTAGAGCGTTTTATTGTTTTTTTTTCTTTACTGTCTCTGAAAAAGTGGCTAAGCTACTAAAGAAACTTCTTTGACATATATTTTTAGGAGTCGAATATACAAAAATATGTTTAACAAGATGTTACTCGAAAATTTTCTTTGAATGTTCATGCTTTCAATGAAGATAATGATAATGTAGATTCGTTAGCCAACTTAGAACCCTAAATTAAGTGAGGGTACGATCCGGTACATGTTATTAGATATTTAGGCTTTTATATATTGGACAGATGAAGCTTTCACAGATAGTTTCATCCCTTGATTCATCTAGCAGGCATTATTAGAAAGCAATCAAGTGGAATAATCGAAACTAAACGTTTCTTGGGTTTCCACAATTTCCGTTCTGATTTTCCAACTTGATTACAATAAGGCTTCGGTGCTGTTTTCTATTAATTTCCAGATACTCACAACTTGTCCGACCAAACATTACGGCTAGCGGAATATCTCCTTGTGACCTTTATTGATTTTCGTCAATATTAAATAATCTTATCGTATTGTACATATAATGATCATATTTTTATCAATTTAATCCACACGATACTGGTAAACTGATCGCTGTGCCAGATTGGTAACGATATAGAGTTTCTTATAACAAATTAATGTTTTTTATTTCAGACAATATTTCTTGGAATAATCAGTTTTATTCTCTCCAGATAGATCTCTAACCAAAAAAGTAAACGATAATGCATACTTAGTAAAAATTAACTCACCACTCAAAAGGCGCCTATGTGGTCGAGTGGTCAACGTTGTTGGCTACCGCTACAGAGGGCCCGGGTTCAAATCCCGGTACAGACAGTTTTATAAATTGATTTTTCAATCGATTTATGATTTCTGTTCAAAGGCATGGATGTATGTGACGTCTTAAATTCCCCCCTCTCACCCATCCTATCCTATGAACGGGGCGTATCGAGAGCGATTAGCTTACCACTAATCCTGTCTTTCTATCCTTACTCTCTTTGGAAAAAGAGAGGTTGAGCAACTGAGTAACAAACAGTTCTTGTAGAAACACTTCTGTTGAGATAAACTCCATTAGGAGTCCATACGCTCCACATTTGGAGCGGACATGGTTTATAAAATATAAATGTCCATATTGGTTGAAGTGTTTGGCACAACCTGTCAAATTGCCCACTCATGAGATTAAATGGATACACCTTACTACGTAAACAGAGTACAAATCCACAATAGAAATGGTATATACAAATGAATAAATAATGAAGTGTTTGTCGATGTCTTAATAAAATATTTAAGCTTAGTTGAAGTAATCAAATCAAAAAATAAAATTTCGTATAAGTAATGACTAAATGTTACAAGTTGATCACAATTGTTGATAGTCCCACCACCACTCGTTATGCGTATGCAGCTCTTGTTTTAGGGCTACTTTACATAACGCAATGACGATAAATAAAAGTCACGAATTTATTTCTACTGTTCTGAGATCCACCGTAGGGTTTAAACTACTCCTGCTAAATTTAAAGAGTAATCAAGAAGATCACGTTCTCTTCAATTCAATGTTGCAAATTTACCTCTAAGTTGGCCTTGGTTAAGATTAGGTCAGCGTGGCTTATTGAGTCCATATGAAGGTGGACTGCTGCTCGTTCGGCATTCATCTCAAGCCAGTCCCGCAGTACGTGATTAGCGACCTAATGTTTGTCACTTTTAGGGTGTTCACTGTCAATACTTGGTGGAAAGGCATTATATTAATAAAAACAAAATAATCCTTTGTACTTCATTCCACTTTATTTAATATGTCAGGACCGGTTTCGCTCATTGCGAGCATTGTCAACTGATAAGAAATATAATTTAACAATGCTATTTATACAAAATTGAAAAGTTATACACAACAATTGGCATTGAAAAGAAATTGCCAATTACATTAAAGTGATTCTAAAATAACACAAAATTAAAATGTTCAACACATCTAACATATAATTAAAAAGTCATCCCAGATTAATAAATTCAGAATGGCGATTGAAAGTAATTACAAACATAATTAAAATTTGGGAAATTTTTGAAAAAGTGATAAAATGCTACATTAATAAAGTGAATATGCTTAATGATATGAATATGCTTAATGATAGTTTTATCACTTTAATGTAATTGGCAATTTCTTTTCAATGCTAATTGTTGTGTATAACTTTTCAATTTTGTATAAATAGCATTATTAAATTATATTTCTTATCAGTTGACAATGCTCGCAATGAGCGAAACCGGTCCTGACATATTAAATAAAGTGGAATGAAGTACAAAGGATTATTGTGTTTTTATTAACCTAATGTTTGTGCTAACAATTGCAATCCGGCCATTCAACATGCCCAGCTCAAATAAATTACCGTTGAATTTACCATGCCCGGCTACAAACTGGCAAACCCAATGCCCAGACGCAAGAGACTTCACCTTGAGCCTACAAGTCACGTATATGACGAAAAGATATGTTTGGTGCTTTTTAGTGGACGTAGACTACCTAGTTTACCAGGCTTCTAAGGCTGTTGTCTACACCAACTGATTTACGAAAAAAAATATGAGTGAGACTCAGTTATATTTACCAACAAGTAAAGTGGCGTTTGTTAAAACCTTTCAATATCTACGTTGATGTATTTTTACAGGAGACTGGCTAAAAGTTTTAAAAGAATATTCAATATTAAATAAATTGTACTGCGTACTGATTGTACTATTGTACAGCTGAGATTTAAAAATACAGCATCCATCATGGTTATTTTCTACACTTATGATTGATTTAGTCGCAGAAGTTCATAGTTTGTATTATTGTATGTAGGAGCATTAGTATTGAATCAAATGGTGATGTATTCATTATGCCGAGCCATTAGCGCCCGCTTCAAAATACGATACCATAAAGTCTAATTAGTTCTTGCTCTCATCAATCATAATTCATATTACTGCCAAAGTATTTCACAGAATTTGGATATAATTTATTAATATGTTACAATGTATATAATTTTAGATAAGAGACGAAACGGGTTTACGTTTAAAGCTCTCGACAGCCCAACCCTTCAAAATTTACCATTTATCAAATTTATCAGTAGGGTGAAAACTTGTTTTGTAATTTTTACAAATTTTACTGTTACGCCATGGTAAGTTGAGAAAATAAATAATTTTACAGCAACAAAGTTTGTGAGTAAAGTCAGGCTTCTTATTCCTTTAATTAAAATGTCTTTTTGTGTATATTTTTTTTCAACAATATATAATTTTGATTATTCATTCAATTTATAGCTGTATTCTTTGGATATAAGTTTTGTCAAAATATTTATCGTTATGTTTTACCATGTCCACCCCCAATGTGGAGCATATAAACTTCTAATGAAGCTTATCGCACGAAAACTTTGCAACTCAGAGTTTTTAGCATTCTACAAAGTTCGCACTAATTGGTGACTGGGAGCTATCTAATCGGTGACCGGGTGTGGAGCATATGGACTCCTAATGGAGTTTGTCTCAACAGAAGTTTTTCTACGAGAACTGCTTATTACTCAGTTGCTCAATCTCTCTTTTCAACACAAATAGAGTAGAAATATAGGGATAGGGCTAGGACAGGACTAGTGGTTAGCTAATTACTTACGATACAAAGTATAGGATGGATAGAAGGGGGGAAAACAAGACATCATATACATCCGTGCCTTCGAACAGAAATTCATAAATCGATTGAAAAATCAATTTATAAAACTGTGCGTACGGGATTCGAACCCGTGACCTCAGTAACTGAAGCCAACGAAGTTGACCGCTCGATCGCACAGGCGGCTGTCTTAAAATAAAAACGACACATTCTTCGGTATACCAATATTTTACCATATACAATCGGGATGCCAAGATAAACCTTTGTTAATTCTAATGAAGCTGCTTCATATCAGATTATTAACGATACATGACTGTAAGTCTCTCATATTTTTCATGCAAAGAGAATTTAGAAAAAAACTATTATCGTTATGTTAGGATAGAACAAGTAATTAGCAAACTGCTATGCGGATTATTTTCATAATTGTACAGGAATTTGATTGGGGAAAAAATCTTACAGATAGCTTTGCGTAAAAATTTATTGATATCAAGACGACCCGAATTTTGCCTTTCGGCATCTTCAGGCATTCAAGTGCACGGATGAACTTGAACTGACAGTTCCAGTCAGAACTGTCAGTTCAAGTTCATCCGTGCACTTGAATGCCTGAAGATGCCGAAAGGCGAAACCCGGGTCGTTAGTGACAAAATTTGTGAGAATGTACATAGTTTGAACGATTCAAATTTAATATTGAAATTCCACCAAGCACCTTCAGTCGAAATCTTAAATAATATCAAGACGTTTTAAGGTAACCATTCGAGAATTGTAACCATCAAACCATTCGCATAGCTGAAGATCAGTGCTTATATATATATCGACTGTGGAAAGGAAAAAGGACGTAACTTTTTATGAAAAAGATTCTGGGCCAAAGGTGAATTATGAAATATACACAACCTTGACATGAACGGATACTGATACACTGGTTGTTATTTGACTTAATCTAATATTAATTTAATACTTAAAAATAAACCTGTCTTTGAGTTTTTTTCCTTGATCGCAATTTCGACAGGTCCTTTTTTATCAAACTTCAGAGCTAAATTTAGATACTAATTCGGCATATTTAGCTTTTATACTTTTGATAGAACGTGTATCAAATTGTATACATTGTGATTATCGCATAAAAAACTGTTTTGAAAAAAACTGTGGCTTACGTTTTTTTTATTTCCACATACAATATGTATTGATTCAACTTGTAAATTAAACGCAATTTAATCGGTGAAAAATGATCAGTTGACAATGCTCGCCATGAGCGAAACCGACCTGTAAATAAAGTGGAATAAAGTACAAAGGAATATTGCGTTTTTTTCTTTTGTAAGTATAATGCATTTCCACCGAGTATTGACAGTGACCACCCCAAAAGTGAAAAACGATGTGTACAAAAATATCGATCAAAGCATCCATAATTATGTGAATATTCGCGGGAAAAAGATTTAGCATAGAACGACATTAAAAATGAGTGTTAGTAAAACTGTTGCTATTTCCGTATTGCGTGTCGCTAGACGATACTATACTGAAAATGCCTAAAATTTTTTTTTTGATTGCCTGATTCTTCGCATGCGTATTGATTGCAAAATTCATATAATACTACAAAAACTCATTATTTGTTCATTTTTATTTAAAAGTCAATGTCGTCCGGTCCGCCTATGCTGACTAAAATTGTAATTCATTTAAAAAAATCCTTTAAATTACTTTTCAAACTTGTTTATTTATAATCATTATTCAATATTCTTTCATTGTAGTCTTAACAAACATTTTAATTTAAATAAATACTGGAAAAAAATCTTTCAAGTCTCGTTCAATGTTTGGTTTGAAAAAAAAGCTGGATTTCTTTAATTAATTGAAAAGAGGAAAACCCCCTTAAGAAAATGCAACGTGAAAGAACTCCTCTTCCGAGCGAACAGGGAATGATAATTGCTCTTCTTCTTAAGACTTTGGTTTCTTTTCATAGCAGGTACGATTAAAATTATTGTTTTTATCGAGTCAATATATATTCAATGAACTTTTCAAACTGACAATTAAAAAACTTGTTTTGATTCTGATTCCGAAAATGATTTTTTAAGATCATATTTTCAATATTATTGTAACATAAATATAATATATTGATAGTACAGCTAATTTTTTATAAATTACATGTTCCACACTGGGAGCGGACATGGATTTCAACAACAAAAAATCCTTAGTATTCACCGACATAGAAATCAAAAATAAGTTTTTTATTTCAACACCAGAATTTTATATATAATTGTATTTTTTTTTAACCATGTCCGCTCCCAATGTGGAGCATATGGACTCCTAATGGATTTTATCTCAACAGAAGTGTTTTTTACGAGAACTGCTTGTTACTCAGTTGCTCAACCTCTCTTTTTACAAAGAGAGTAGGGATAGAAGGATAGGGCTAGGACAGGATTAGTGGTAAGCTAATCGCTCTCGATACGCCCCGTTCATAGGATAGGATGGGTGAGAGGGGGGAATTCAAGACATCACATATATCCATGCCTTTGAACAGAAATTCATAAATTGATTGAAAAATCAATTTATAAAACTGTCCGTACCGGGATTTGAACCCGGGCCCTCCGTAGCCGAAACCAACACCGTTGACCACTCGACCACACAGGTTGTATTTATGATGGCGAAATAGCTTTTCTCACATTATTTTTCACGATGTTCTACGAAAATGCTACGACAAAGCTATGCGGTTACTCGACTAAGCTACGACAGATCTCCTATTCGTCTATTCGTTGAAGTGAAACGTAAATAAGATCATCTCAAATTATATTGCAGTTTTCTCAGAAAGACTAAGGTTTTGCACAGTGAAGTATTTATTATATTCAGTTATACATTTTCTTTCATCTAACTTCTTTGTAAATTAAATTTTTGAGTAGGTTCCATTAAGCACTTATTAAAAACGTACATTTATAAAAAAGATCAACATAATTGGCACTATATTTGTGCTTTATAATGTATATATTTTGAAAATAAATACGTTAAGTAAGAACACGTAGTTAGTTTACATAACTTCATTTCAATAAAAAGCCTCTTTGTGGCGTTAAATTTGAAGTGAATTTTTCCCTCTTTGACGACATTTTACTACTTTTTATGCCTTTGAAATTTAAATTTGTCTTCATAATATTTGAATGAAATTATATATTTTTTAGTCATTTGAAGTAAATGTCTAATAAATAAGTATATGTCTTATAAATAAATTGTTATGAAATGTCAAGTAATTTATGAGATTTACATAGATTAAGTTACAACTTTTTTTTGAAAGCCACTTTAAACTACTTTGAGTTATTTGTTTTTTCTGTGCGTATTAAAATAATTAATACAGTACAGTACAGTATATTAAAATAATTGTACATATTGCTTCCGGTTAAAGTTAAATTTTGCCAACACTTAGTCTTAGCTTTCCAAATAAACATTTTTAAAACTTTTTAATCATGGTTTTTTGAAGTTTTAAAAAGAACCTTCATTAAAATGATTGTTTGAACTAACTATCATAAACGAAAAATGTCATATTTGTTACGATGGAATGAAACTGAAATAGTTTTCAACAATTGACTTTTGTTGAACTAAATAGCTTTATATTTATAGTTTAATAAACCATATTTTATGTAACACATATTTCTTTCTTAAGACATATGTCTGAATTCGTTATATTTTTTTTTCCTTTTTTATTATTTACACCATAACATGTAAGTTGATCAGAAATCGATATTTAATGTCGCACACTGTACTGTTTTTTCGTGGATCATTTCATTTCTTTTAAAATCCTTTTTATATATCAAGTATGCTAGACTGCCAAAATTCACTGGAACTAAAGTAAAAATAAAAATGATTATGTTTTTTTATTCCATGTCCGCTACCAATGAGGAGCATATGGCTTCCTAATGTAAATATATCAACATAAGTTTTTCTACGAGAACTGTTTGTTATTCAGAAGCTCAACCTCTCTTTTTCAAATAAAGTAGTAGAGATCGAAGGATAAGGCTAGGCCAGAACTAGTGGTTGACTAATCGCTCTCGCTACGCCCAGTTACTGATAGATAGGAAGGGTGGGATGGAATTTTCAGACATCACAAACACCCATGCCTTGATTGATAAATCAATCGAAAAAATGATTTTCATACTGGGACTCGATCAAGTGGGATCCGGCGCGGAAGCCCACAACGCCAACCGCTGCGCCAAAGGCCCGGGATTATGAAATGAGTTATACGAATGTTTTGATCAATCGATTTAACTGGCTTTCGATAAATTATTATAAACATGTTATGTATACACAGCATCTACCTCTATTCTATGTTAGTTCTCTATGACATACTTGTAACAATAAACCTTTCAATGGACTGAACCAATATCCAATTCTTTCTCATCAAATCTACCTCAGTTTAAATTGAGAGTTCAAATCGAAAGGCCGACAGCTTAGTAGAAACTCCTCAATACTCACATCGATATTATTTTGATTTATAAAAATAAGAGATTTATTATGTATAATTTATTATTATGGTATAACGCTGAAACAACATTTAAATAATAATAAAGTGTTTTAGTAAAAATATATCCATAAAATTTTTTGGCAATCTGAAACGACGTAATCGATTGTATATGAGAAGTGTCAGGTACAGTTTCACCCTTATCGACTCTTTCGAATGACTTTTTTGAAAACAATAAATAACGGAACAACGAATATAATCGTAAAATATGA
Source organism: Himalopsyche tibetana (assembly GCA_030503985.1). NCBI lineage: Eukaryota > Metazoa > Arthropoda > Insecta > Trichoptera > Rhyacophilidae > Himalopsyche > Himalopsyche tibetana. Next base: position 2,655,674 of record JAPJYX010000003.1, on the reverse strand, counting down.
GCAGGCGAACAAATCCTTATTTTGTTATGTAGCTGAATGATTTATTAATTATATAACAAGCGCCAACTTTCGAGGAAAATCGTCCAGGTTTAACCTTCTTAGAATGTTACCCAATTAATACATTAGCCACAAGGTAAGCAACTTGATTGAAAACAAATGTATTAAATGCTTTATATTACTACTAAAGATTATTATTAAGCATCCATGCTTCATTAAATACCTGGATCAAATTCGGAATAACAGTATGAAATTTTAATTAACAATATCAAAAAGTTCAGTGTTTTTGCCATGTAGTTACCGCAAAACAACATTTTCCATTTCCTTTTAACGTTGTCGAATATGGTGAGTCAACAGTGGCGGTTCTACGTACTGGGCTAGGTGGGCTTAGCCCGACCTGCATTTTCACCAAAAATGTGTTGAAAATAAAACTTTAGATGACTGAATAAAAACAGCAATTCGGCCGCTAAACAAAATAAATACATTTCTAAACGTAACTAACCTTTCCCAAATCTATACAATATATTTGTTTTGATTTTCCTCTGTCAATATAAGACAATGCTATGTCTACCTACAATAATATTCTCGATTGTGTTTTGTATAAAGATTTTAAGCCGAGCCGGCATAAAAAAAGCAATGGCGTAAATAATATACTGGAAGCAATATCTCTATACATTTTTCAAATAAGTCCGAGGTAAAACGAATGCTTTTTTGCAAAATCTGTTTACACTGGGGCGCAATCAAGCACGATTAGAACATGTATTTATTTTATAACCATTGATCATAGAAACGTCATCTAATCGTACACAATTGCGCCTTGCCACCCAGTCTGCAGTCAATACGTCACACGGGCTTATCCAAATTAGCCCCCCATATATAAAAAATCACTCCTACTAATCTCTGTTCGTTAATAAGTAAACGTCAGAGTTCGTTGTATTCAGAGACAATATGAATTGTATGAAACAAAACACGATAGTTCACTTCATTTGAAGGAGACGAATTTAAGGTTATTTTTTTACTATTCTATTATTTCATACTTACATTAGCTTTGATTTTATTATATAATAATTTATGCTTTGCAGTAGTGTCGTAATACTTGTCAATTTGCTTGTAGATTAATTTACAATTACAGTAGAAACATGCACAATTTTGTAAATAGTATACAATGCTAAACTTTTATCTAGCCCACCCAAGATTTTAGGTCACGAACCGCCACTGTGAGTCAAACAAAATATATAAAATTTTAATTCTCAAGAGTATTTTTATTTACAGCTCAAGGTGCACGATCAAGTGGTCCAGTTCGGTTAAGTACCCCGCAGTACGTGCGTAACTCGTTGCTTCAGACATACTTGAAAACACCTTCCGTCCGACAGTTCGTTCGTGAAATATCTCAAAAGTTTCACAGCGAGGTAAGAAAACATTAAAACCCAACGATCTCTAATCTCCAATACTATGACGAGACACTGCCTGAGAATCGCTTAAGACCGAGAGAAGTTCTGCTCGACGACCCACCATCGATCTTATGTTTCGTCTAAAATTAATTATTTAAGAACGAATTTAGCATCATGAAAATGACTCTCTTTGGTTGACTTCCTTGTGTACTGTATGTGTGTATGTATGTATGCGCATGTGTGTGTATATGTACAGATATAGTATGGAGTAGGGCATCCAATCCCGGGATCCCGTTCAATTTTCTGATTTCCGGGATTGACACGGCCGCGATCCCGGGATTGAGAAATTTTTAGCAAATCCCGAAAATTGACACGAAATTGGCAAATTCAAGATTTCAAATTCTTCGACAAGCTAAAAAAAACAAGGTTCTGTGAGAATCGGAAAAAAAGTATTGCAAATCGGGGATTTCAAATTCCTCGGTGAGCTAAAAAATAAAACGATGTTCTGCGACAATCGGGGAAAAAGTATACCAAATCGAGGATTTCAAATTCCTCGGCTATTCGTACTAGGATTTGAACCCGTAGGGTCAGCGGTGGGCTGCCAATACAGTAACAAGGGTCTCGCTAAATCTTATAGCAATTCGTGATGTTCTGCAGATAGTGTGATTTCTTTTATTCTTCTTCTTCTTTGGACATGTTTGCTCCCTATGTAGAGCATATGGACGCCACGAGGCACCTCCATGTTTTCCTGTCTCCCGCCAATAGCTTTTCTTCCTCCCATGACATGCCAGCATCCCTAAGTTCCACCTAGTACACCCTATGGATAGTACCCGACGGACGTCCGGGACGCCGGAATCCCACCGGTCGTAAGAAGAGGCAGGCAGGATTGAGGCTTTCCGGAGGCACCCGCAGCACGTGACCCAGCCAGTTCTAGCGTTTCTGTACGCCGAGGTATTTGAAGCTGTCAACCCTCTCGATGATCTGTGCCGCGCTGGTAAGGGTCCTATCAGAGTCATGACAGGTTTGGTTACACATCACATTGGTCTTACTATTATTAATTTTTAGACCAATGCGACCTGAGTTAGTTCCTAACCCATCAATAGTCTCATGGATGCCCTCATTGGATTTATCGAATATGACAGCATCATCGGCATATTCAAGGTCACACAGCTTCAGACCGGGACCAACAGCTACACCTCGATCAGGCGGACTCATTTTTATTACTCATGTGCAATTATACGCAATAATTATTGAAGCTATCGAATGCTGCTTTATACACTTATGTTTTGTAATAGTACGCAGTATATCGTTTTTTATTCAATATCAATAACTGAAAAATGTACGTCAGAAATCCCAAATGTACATTACAACTTTCTTAATTTAAATACATTGCATATTTATAAATTATATAAGGCGAATATCTGAGAATAATGATTATCTTTATTTAACAAGGGGCTCGACGGCCTTAGTAATATTTAATTAACAAAGGGTGCGAGCCCCTGCGAGCCCCCTCCGGCCCACCCTTGCCTAGGGTCCGGTGTGGAAACCAACGACGTTTACTACTGTACCATGGACCCGAAATTATATGGCAAGTATGATTAGTGTTATAGTAAATCACCTAAGCTTTTAATGTGTCAGGAAAAATATAACATCTATCATTTTTACACCTGATGCAATTTTTAGTATGTTATATCAATAAACGATTGAATTGGGGTTTCTTATCGGTTTGTACTGACAATTTGACTGTTAAACAAAGTACCATATAAATAAAACTTACGTGTCAACGGACCGCGAAATATTTCTCCTAGTTTTGCCAGTCTGCCAATGAAAAAAAGATGGGGGAAAACTGGCAAAGAATACACAACTTCAAAGCGACATTTCACCGTAAATTGAACTGTCTATGTTTGTCAGTTGAAACATCTTCAAACGTAAGGTTTTTTTACATTTTATTTCTTCCTTTGCCAAACATTTGTGTTAAAAATTTTGAAACACTGCATTTTATTTCTGAATTCTCTTATTGCATTTGTAATATAACATACTCGTTCAAATATGGCAGCGATTTTTGTTTGAGTTTCTTTTATTATATATTATTTTTTGACCGATTTCATCCACTACAAATAAAATCATATCGACTGTGGAAAGGAAAAACGACGCAAACTACAGTTTTTTCAAAACAGCTTTTTGTCGATAATCACAATGTAACTTGATACACGTTCTATCAAAATTATGTAATCTGCAAATGTTCAATTAGTATCTTAATTAAGCTTTTAAGTTTTAAAAAAGATTAGATTGTGAAAATTGAAACCAAGAAAATATACTGAAAAAAAGGTTTTTCTTAAACAATTTCTTTAATTAATATTAGATTATGTCAATTAAATACCAGCTTAGAAGTCTCCCTGCACTTCAAGGTTGTGTATATTTCATAATTTGCATATGGCCCAAAATCATCAAAACACGTTTTTTATGCCTCATGTAAATTTTGCTGTGGGTTACGTCCTTTTTCCTTTCCACAGTCGATATAAATACAGTTAAGTTTAATAAACCAAACAGAACATATAATATTTAATAAAACATATTTTTTGTTACTATTATGGAAGACCTTTTAAATATTTTTATTGATACTCAATTATAAACCTGTCTTTTTTAACCTTTGAATTCATTCACATTGCAAAATTTTCTTATTACAACCATTCGCTAAATACCAAAAATATTTAACTGATATTAATTGTTATCTTCAATGATATCTCAATAAATGCAACACAAATATTGCGAAAATTTATCTTAGGTCACTTTGTACTCTGTCGCTACTTCGGTATTCAAGTATTAATAAAAAAAGTGAGGAATTTTGATTGAATTTGAATATACTTGGTAGAACTCCATGTTATTAAAGTGGAAAAAGATTGAAGTATTTTAGTTCTGCTCATATTAATATAATAGTTGCAAGGCCGGCGCCACCATACAGGCGAAATAGGCAACCGTCTAGGGCGCAAACCATAAGGGAGCGCATAAATGGAGTATTAAAATTATTTTTATATCCTCAAATATTAATAAACAATAGAACAATATATTTTATTTTGATGTTTGTATTTGTTCGTTGTAATTAATTATGCATCGTATTCTATGTATATGATTCGAAAAAGAGGGGTTAAGCGACTGAGTAACACACAGCTCACGTAGAAAAAACTTATGTTGAGATACCTCCATTAGGAGGCTATATGCTCCACATTGGGAGCGGACATGGACGTATATAAAAAAAATATATAATTATCCCGATTTTTTTTTGTCATTATTTCGAAAAAAATGGGACTTACTGTTAAAAAGGGGGGGCGCGCTAATAACCGTTACCTAGGGCTCCAAATAACCTCGCGTCAGCACTGAATAGTTGATAGCAGGGCTGTGGAGTCGGAGTCGTGAAAAATGAACGGCTCGAAATTGTTTTTAAAATATTTTTAATGATGTGTATTCAAACAAAACGGGCCAAAGTGTTGACATTTCATGCTTGGCTGACAAAAGATGACCGGATTGAATACATATATATATAAGTTAAAATGAAATTTTTGAAAAATTTCTTCAGAGTCGGAGTCGGAGTCGTATTTTTTTTACACGAATCCAAAGCCATGGCTGATAGCTATTTCGGCTTACGCCCTCGTCATAACTTTGTTTGAACTTTCACTAGCTTAATTGTATATATGTACAGTTAATGACGTACACATAATTTAAGCATTCTTTTTTATTATATTCTAAAAAAAATATATTTAAAAAATACCAAATATATTTATGATTTTTGTTAACGATTTCTTTAGTGCATTTTGGTTGAGATGCGATTTTTTATGAAAAAATAGTAGGTTACTGCATACACACGCCACTGGCTTTCTGATCACTTTTTATGGATAAATTTTATAAGAATATAACAATAAGAAATGCTTCACTGCTAGGGTGTTTTGAATTTTTTTTAAGCTTGATTCCATCAATTAAAAGGATGTTTTTAAATAGGCAATCTAATATATTTGTTTAATTATAGATGTCGTTGTAGACCGCTACACTCACACTTCTAGTAAATGTGTAAAAGTACACAAAGTTAAATTCACTATAAGTCACAGAGTAGTTAAATTTAATATTGTGCGTGAGTATGTCTCCGTTTTATTTTAAAATTATAACTCTACAAAATCCAATTTCAAATAATTCTAACGTTTCTTCGCAAGATTAAAAATTAGCGAAATATTACAGGAGCAAGCGAGACAGCAAACGACAAAAGACATGACCCACGAGCCGGAGCGAGACGGGGATTATCTCGCCGTGACGTCAGCGCCGCTTCTGATTGGCCAATCTTGATATGCTAATCAACCACTCACAGATTAATTGCGAGCAATTTCGTAAGCCGCACCTATTATGGAATATGTAAATTGCTGGTTTGCAATCAAAATCATAAACAGCACCTCGCATGACAACATCGCAAAACGACTTGAGTAATTGGACATTTAAAAAAAACATTGAAAAATTTTAAGGGTTGTTAGGCTATGAAAAAAATTCACTGCGCAGTCACCTTTACTAAAACTTATAAAAAAACTTATTATTTTTAGTCAATAATAAGTTGCCATACTTTCGAAGAGAGTAGTAGGGATAGAAAGGATAAGGCAGGACAGGACTAGTGGTTAGCTAATAACACGAATTTTGCATCTAAATGGCTGAGGGTTGGGGGAATTTTCAGAAACCAAAAAAATTGATGCACAGAAAATACAAGGATGGAGACCAATTTATTGAAGAAATAAATTAGACGTCTAAATAAGTGTAGTGAAATGCAGTGGCAACCGGTCAATGTGGTATTGGATCAATGCACTCCTTGTATATGCAGGGGCGGTTATATTAAATGAAATAATATCACATTTAGATCATTCAAGAATATAAAATGAGTGACTGGTATAAATGTAATGTTTGAATATTATTTCATGAAATATAACCGCCCCTGCATATACAAGGGGCGCATTGATCCAATGCCACATTGACCGGCCGCCACTGGTGACATAATATTTAATTGATAAAATAAGGATAAGAGGTGAGGCGCCTGCATTCAGTGGCATAGCTAGAAATTTGGGGCCCTCGTGCAAACGTTTTCCAGCTTTCCCCCCCTCACAGCCTCTACGCAATTTATTATATTGATTAAACTGAATTCTTTTTTGAGCGGTATATGCGTTCCAAAAAAACTGTGTATAAAAAACAGAGTAAAAAGGGAATAGAACTCACATAAAAATTGAGATGGGTTTTCTGAATTTAAAATCGGCAACGCTACTGAATGCATTCAGTAATGGATATAGTATGGCTGATGATGACGTGTTGAGATTTCACGAATTATCAGCCAAATCCATATATAAAAAAAACACTTTATTTTTAATTAAAAAGTTTTTCAACCTACGCCAGCTGCCGGTAATCTGAAACTCACTGGCACTCACAAACTTTTTTACAGTGTCCAAAACTGATGACAATATTTTTTCTATTTTTATTATTTTCAAAATAGACAAAGTATGAGAGCTTAATTCAGTCGATTTGTCTTTTATCAAACACAAGTCATTCAAATTCAAGGTGCACTTCTTAGTTAAAATTTTGCCAACCAATGAATGCCCTCTGGCAATCGAATGCGTTAATTAGATATTGAAAAATCAGCCCAGACGTCGATGGATGATTAAATTAATACCTAAGGACGCGTCCGTTGCCCTCAACAACAAAGACTATGGCACCTAAGTTCTCCAGCTAACAAAAACTTATCAACAATAGATCACCAACTTTTTAATTGGCCCGAATTGAAAAGAATGTTCCCACGCCTATGCTTTTACTTCGGGACAATAAATAATATATATATATATTTATTTATTCTCTTTTAACCTTTCGCCTAATTGAGAATCTATGTTCTTGCCATTGACGTGCACAGTTAGGGAACTTGTTTTGAAAGAAAGTTATAATTCAATGAAACTTACTTCAAGACGAGAATTAAATCAAACAATATTGCTTTGTTTGAAATTTAAGTAAAAGTTTTTCGAATATACCTATGCAATCGAATAGAATCTCTTATAATCTGTATTAATAAGACTATGCTATGCTGTCTTCTGCGTTCTTCTCTCAATTTTTTACTTGACCAGTTCCGTAAATCTCCCAATAGACTATTGTCGTCCGCTGTGGTCTAATTGCTTAGAGCTTGCTCTACTGAACAGGTGGATCTGGGTTCGATTGCTGGTAAGATAATTGTCAAATTGAGAAATTTAATTTGACACCTATGACGTGGGTGTTTGTGATGTCAATTTACCTCGAGTTGATCCCGAGTGACTAACAATAAATTCTCATCGAGTTTTTCTCCTATGATCTTTCAAATTTAAAATTTTTTGCGCATTGGTATTACCTGTAATGTCAAATATTTAAAAAAATATTATATTTTAGCATTGATTTTTTTGTCGATGTATAAATTTGTAATGATATAGATTTTGATTTTTCTTACACATCAAATCAGAAAGATTATTTTCAACTTAGTATGTAACTACTTCTTTTTTTCTAATCTCGCCATTGTATAATCTATGTTTACCTTCTCAGAAAGAGAAAGATTACCGAATAATACATATATTTATACGAGCATGCCAATTCTTAATAAACAAAAAAAAAATACAAACAACTTAGAATACTTCACTACATATAATTCAAATTATAGGTTGGCTTAGATTTAAAAAATATTCAAAAGATTATCAAGTTCTTGACATAAGTAAGTTTTAAGAAGTTGTTAACAAACCCGTGATCTATAGCATAGTTTCTCAACCTTTTTAAGCCCGTGGCCCCCTTTTGAGTCTCAAATTTTTCCGTGGCCCCCCTATCCATAGTAATAAAATTCTCGGGGCTCGGGAAAAATTAAAAAATTACATTTATTTTTAAAAAAATACAACACAAATTATTATTTAAAAATTTAAGATTTCGACTGAAGATGCTTGTTGGAATTTCAATAAATTTGAATCGTTCAAATTATGTACATTCTCACAGATTTTGTCACTAACGACCCGGGTTTCGCCTTTTGGCATCTTCAGGCGTTCATGTACACGGATGAACTTGAACTGACGCTTAGTAAATGAATGTTTCGTGTTTATATAAGAAATGCCTGGATACTATATGTCCTATTTTCTTTGATGTGGAAACTTCTTAAAGCTTTTTAAATTATTCAAATGGTTTTTTTACATCCCCATGTGTTTTGTATAAAATGGATATTAGTATTAGCGAAGCAAAACATATTAAGCAAATGAGTTTCATATTGTCACGGGGTGATGAAAGAAATCCCTGGACAAGATAGTCAATACAATATTGTCGACACTTACTTTTAGATGCAGTTATTATGGTATCCCTAAATACCATTGGAAAATAATAGAAAAAGTATGTATAATACATACATTATTTCTGCTGCAATGTATAATTGTCCTACTGTATTCTATTTCATATTTCATATTTTGGGTGGCCGTGGCCCCCCTTAAGTCTGCTGTGGCTCCTCAAAACTGAAATTTTCTTCTGTGGCCCCCTTGAGACATGCTGTGGCCCCCCAGGGGACCACATGGCTCCCGGTTGAGAAACGCTGATCTATAGCACATTATGGTAAAAATCGTTTTTATTGCAGAAATGTCATCCATGCTGCGATTAGTACAATATTGATTCGATGGTAGTACTGACTTTAGTCATCAGGTTTTTCAAAAATCGTAATTTAAATTTGGCTTGTGACCAAATAGTAGTTATCTATAACGTTCAAGATGGCGGCCGGTTAAAGTTTGCAGCTGTTTGTGTTTGTGGCTTGGATATACATATGTGATATTTATATTCTTTAGCAACTACCCAATCCTCAAAATGAGGCAAAGCAAGAAAAATCTAAATAATTATATTAACAGTTTTCATTTAGTTTACCAAAAAACTCAATGAGATTCTTGCATATCAATTTCATTCCTTGTCTGCAAAAGGTCAGTTGATGCACGTAAGGTGCTCGGCCAAAACCGTATTTTTGTCAATTAGTGCAGATTTAAGAACAATAGACTGTCGCTGCATAATAATTCTTGATTTGGATTGTATCAGAAGGCAGAAATTCATTTGTTTTTTTTATTGTATTAAATTTGTCATGTAGAAATAATTATAAACGTAACAAAAAATATCGCAACTGGAAGCTTTATCCTAAAAGCTTATTTTTCATTTGCTGTTTACTCAAAGCCATCAATTTTTAACATTCTTACTTCTGCCAGAATAAGGAAGATTTCGTTTTGAAAAATAGTTTTTAACTGTATCACATCACAATGTATACAACTTGATACATGTTCTATCAAAAGGATGTACGCTTAAAATGCCGAATTAGTATCTAAATTTAGATTTTAAGTTTGGATAAAGAAAGGTCTGTTAAAATTGCGACCAAAAAATTACTTAAAAGGTTTTCTTGAAAAATATATGAAATTAATATTAGTTTAAGTCAATAATAAAAAAAAAACAATCCCCTTGAAGGTTGTGTATATTTCATAATTTTCTTTTGGCTCAAAATCATAACCAAACGTTTTTTGCGTCTCCACAGTCGGTAAAATGGTGTATAAAATGGCTAAAAATCATATTCTGTCCTGCAAGCATTGTTTTTTATTAAGATTTCACACAAGTCTTCTTATATTAAAATATTAATAACTCTTCATAATAATAAAATCACTAACTGCTGCGAGTTTGGAAATAAAATTATTGACGTTCATTCTTCATCACTGTCAAGTTATTGTTTAAAAGAAGACGCGAATATTTTAATGTTTACAAAGATGGAGGAGATATTGAATTACAGAATGTGATGCGAAAGTCCGCAACAGTTTACAGTGGTGACATTTATATCCAGCCCGTATTTGCACGAAACTTTTCAGAAGATAAGCAACTGTCGTTTATATAAAATTTAATAATTTTGATGAAATAAGCGGGTTATTTGTACTACAATAAATCTTAGATGTTGCGATTCTCAATTTATGAACTTCTGATATAACAAGCGGAAATCTGGTTAAAAGTTTAAGTTTTTGAAAAGATACTTTTACTTTATTTATTTACTTAGTAGAACTCCATTATAATAGAGTAAAAATAGCAACGTACTCAGTTCTACAGTTTTTATATTTATTGGTTGATAGTTATTTCGGCTTTCGCCACCGTCAGAACTATAATTAAACTTAGACGTTTAAAAAAACTGCCTGAGTAGTCATATCGGCTCCTTTCAATTTATTTATTGACTTGGCATTTACTTGATACTTTTACTGTTTAATCCCAAATTTAATAAACAATATTCTGCACAATATAAATGGTTACACAACTGCGGTATTTAAAAATTTACTATAAATAAGTTGTGTGTGATAAGGCAAATCCCATCTACTCATCATCATTTAAATCACATAGCTTTTTTTATAATACTTTGTGTCATTTTTAACTTTTTAAAAAACCACACTCAAACGAGTTGCATAAAGCTCTCAGTAAGCTTTTTCAAGTTTTGAGTAAATGGCTAAAAACTGCGGTGCATTTTTTTGCATTGTTATTGTGTGTGCAAATGTAATATAACCATTTAATTTAAATGCAGATACCGTGCATGAAACTTTTTAATTATATTTGAAACTCAGTCCTCAAAGAAGTTTTGTTTTCAAATGTGAAAAAAAAACGATAACGTCCGCATGTTATTTTCATAAACAATCGTCCAGAATGTTCTGTGCAACTCGATTATTTATAAAACAAAATTTCGAATAGCTTTTCAAAACCATAGTCATTAATTTTTATTTGGTAATTGTTTGTTAATTGTTCATAAACTCAGTTTCTCATTATAAGTAATTTCGTACAATCTTACATATAATTATATTCCCTACAGCTATCGCATGAATGTATTGTTGTCGCAATTATTTGGCTTGTTTGTGGACTTAATGCGCGGTTAATCCGCCATTCAGAGATAATTTGAAGATATTGTTCAAATAAGTGGCTCATAATATATAATATTACATATTTGTCTTTTTGTGCTACCAACTGCAAAGTATGTCAATTTACCAACTGCTGATTATCATAAGTTTGTATATGATGTGCATTTGTGTATTAAATCAAAGTAATTTGAATCAACTCATCAAAACAATTTGAGTGTTAAGAATAAAGCTTTTAGCCTCGACATTTTATATTACATAGATAATTATCAAATCAAAAGTAGACAGATTTATATTGATCTGACACAAATTAAGTCAGGAATTGATAATCAATGTCAATTTTTTGCCTTTTCTATCATTCGTTGCCTTAAACATCTGGGATATGTTTTGGATGGTGGTAACTCTTACAGTCAAACATTGATATTTCATAAAGATAAGATACTTATAAATACTTTCTTAACTGTAAACAACCACCCGATATTGTTCACATCATAATAGCATACTATTTATCAAAATAATACTTTTCTTTTATTTTTAAAATATATTCTTGATATTTATAAAAGTTACCAAAAAAAGAAACAAACATTATCGAACGTCTCGATTACGAAAGTAATAAATTGAAAATAAATCTCTCACATTCAATGTTCTTTTTATCACTGTTGCCATTCACTTGAAAATAATACTGATTTTTTGTCGTGTATTTTCATTTATGTGTTATACTTTTGAGGGTCAGAAAACGGTACAGTACTGAAAAAGATATTGGAAAATAGTATTGCAGAATTGTTCCCGATAAAAATATGGATGTACAAAAAGGTTTGCATTTTATATCATTCTCAATTTCACAAATTTTAACTTAAAATTTATTATTCTTGGATGATATTTTAATTATATCGACTGTGGAAAGGAAAAAGGACGTAACTCACAGTTTTTCCAACACAGTTTTTTTGATAATCACAATGTATGCAACTTGATACACGTTCTATCAAAAAGATGCATCCTGCAAATGCCGAATTAGTATCTAAATTTAGCTTTAAAGTTTGAAAAAGATGACCATGTAAAAAATTAAGACCAAGAAAAAATAGTGTAATAAAGTTTTTTCCTAGACAATTTCTTTAATTAATATTAGTTTATGTCAATTAAACCCAGTTTAGAAGTCTCCGAGCTCTTCAAGGTTGTGTATAATTCATAATTTTCATATGACCCAAAATCATCAAAACACGTTTTTTACGCGTCCTGTTATTGTGTGGGTTACTTCGTTTTTCCTTTCCACAGTCGATATGTTAAAGATGTTAAACATTTTAATAGTGTGAAATTATAGAGTCACTTGTACTGTAATTTTTAAACTCTTTTCAATGTCAATCGTTGCTTACACCTTTTTATTTCAATTTATTTTTGTAGCAATAGCACTGTTTATTCTTTTTTCTTATCAGTTGACAGTGCTCGCAATGAGCGAAACCGGTCCTGTCCTTTTAAATAAATTGGAATAAAGTACAAAGGAATATTGTGTTTTTATTAGTACAAAAGGGGTATTTTCAGCTTTGAACACTTCGAATTTTGGTCCACGGCGCTTGTTTTCGTCTTTCAGTAATGAATAACAGTATGTACACAGCTCTCATCATGTACAAAATGATTATGAAGCAAGCGAGAGCCAAGTGAGGACGTCGAGGGATGGGTCTGGCGTCGGCGTCGTGCGTTCGTAAGTACAAAGGCGTCTGAATTATAAACGACGCCGTGTGTCGAAACTTTTTACATCCCTCGATACAGTGGAGTGCGTAAAATGTTTAACTGTACCGTTTATTTAGTCGTAAAGTGTCGAGATAAAACGAAGGGTATACGCTTAATGTTATGGATATAACATTTTCTTGTCAATAATACCTCTCCTTCCAGCGCTAAAGTACAACTTACCTCGTAAAACACACCGCTTTTATCTGCATACTGGACATTTTATTTACTGTTGTCCATTTTATCTTAATAAAAATAGCAGAGTTTTATTTGACATTGTACCGCTTAAGTTACGTAACAAATTTTCGTTTTATTTTAAGTTTATTGTCTTTTTTAAGACCTCGAATTAATTATTCGCTATTAAATTTTTGATGAATGCTTGAAACTAACATAACAAAATTTTCCTTTTAAATTTAACGATTACTAGAATAATATATTTTTTTTTCCTCCATATCCGCTCCCAAGTCGAAGCTTCTCTCTCTCCGCTAGACTTCTTGCTTCCTCCCATGTCATTCCAGCGTCCTGTAGCTCCACCGAGTGCATCCTATAGATGTTCATCAGTGGCCTTCCACGACGGAATCCATCCGGTTGGTAGAAAAGACAAGCAGAATTCAGGTTTTCTTGTGGCATCTGCAGCACATTTCCAAGCCAGGTCCATCGTCGCTTTTTTACTTTGGACGTTATTAAAGGCTGTTAAGTCCGTTATCTTATCTCCATGTTTCTGATGAAGTCAAACCACCGCAATCCCAGTATTCGGCGTAAATTTTTCCCTTTTCGGAAATATAAAATGCTCATGAATTAATTACTGTTGTCGTTAGACTTGGCAGGAAATTCGTATCAAGTATGTAAATTTAAACATTACAGTCAAATAGTTGATTGATTAGAATACTTTTACAATATATTTTTTTAAGTCGCATCGATTTCTAAGTAGGGGGTTTGTTCACATTTATTATGCATACACTCAACTCTTTGCTTACATATTTTTAACACGGTCCAACGAAAAGAACAAATATTATATATTTTAACACGTATTTTTTGTTCTAACAAGATTTCCATACATATAAAACACAGAAACGCATAACGGATTTCTTAATAACAATAAATTCAATAACACATGACAATAAGAACAAACAAATAGCTTAATAAGATTCTCACGCATAAAACGTGTCAGACATTTCTAGCGATAAAAACAATGTATGTCCAGGCCATCATTATTTCTTAATTAAAATACATATTATGAATAATATTTTGTGTAATTTACTTATTGAAAGTTTAATTCAGAAACTAATCTAAATTTTTGTTTTACGCGTTATTTGTGGAACGTTTCTACTGTGAATGAAAAAAATTGACAGTATATATATCGTCTTTAGAAAGGAAAAAGGACGTAACCCAGATATAGCAAATACTACAGGAGGCACGAAAAACCTGTTTTGATGATTTTGGGCTATATGCAAATTATGAAAAATGAACAACATTTTATTGCACGGAGACTTTTTAACTGGTGTTTCATTGACATATAATCTAATATTACTTTAAGATATTGTCAAGGAAAAACCGTTTTTTCAGTCTTTTTTCTTCGTTTCAATTTTTACAAACTCATCTTTTTTCAAACTTAAAAGCTAAATTTAGATATTAAGTCGGCATTTGCAGCTTACATCATTTTGATAGAACGTGTATCAAGTTGGATACATTGTGATTATCATTGGGGTCTCCTTTCCACAGTCAATATATATTATATACACATATATTCTTTTTAAAAAATGATTGTTATTCATAACTTATTTTCCGTCTAGGAGTTGAAAACATGACACTCAGATAATCTTAATCGAAACTTAATGCACGAACGAACAAATATCTCGATAAGAGAGCTATGCGTCAAAAAATATCTCTCATATTCCTATATGTTTGCTCAAAACGTGATCGTCAATTCCTCTGTCATATTGTGAAAAGATTTACGTGCAGTCTCTAGGGGGCGTGGGATTTATTTGATGTGCATTGACAAGGAAATATGGGCGTAGAGGTCAATTTGTAAGCAATCAGATCAGAGTTAATTTGCTCTAATGTTAGAGTGATTGTTTTTACTAAAAACTATTGTCTATACAGTAAACGTTTTAAATGCCCCTTTGGAACTTATTTTGTGTTTTTTTTATCATCATAAAATTAAATTATCAACTTAGAAAATTAATACTTTCGATGGTTTCGGCGGTAACTTTGTGGAAGTTCATTTTAATAGAAAATTTAAATTAACTTTGATTATTCCACGTATTGTGTTACTAACTGTGACACGTGTTTCGCCTCTTTCAGAGGCATCTTCAGACTTACTATCGCAAAGTTTGCTTAAGTAATGAAGCAAGATTGATTCTAACATTTTAAAATTATAAAATTACAAAATGGAAGTTTGGGTTTTTTTCCTTTTAAGAGGAGCAAGGAGGGGGGTGCAGAATCGAAATAAAACAAACAGATAATGATACTAATGCTACTAATGAGTTGTAATCAATCAGATTGGGATTTTTCCTTTTTAAGGGAAGCAAAGAGAGGATTATAAAATCGAAACAGTGCAAACAAATTTAATCATACTACTAATGACGTTAAACATTACAAACTATTAAACTAATGAGCTAATTTGTTTTATTTCGATTCTAAACCCCCCTCCTTGCTCCTCTTAAAAGGAAAAAAACCCAAACCTCCATTTTGTAATTTTATAATTTTAAAATGTTAGAATCAATCTTGCTTCATTACTTAAGCAAACTTTGCGATAGTAATTCTGAAGATGCATCTGAAAGAGGCGAAACACGTGTCACAGTTAGTAACACAATACGTGGAATAATCAAAGTTAATTTAAATTTTCTATTAGAAAATTAAACCAATATAAAAATTATAGCAATTTTTTTAAAGTAAATTGGCGCTATGTTTGACGATATTTTGGATTCGTCTTATTTGTTTGCAGTATTCACGTGTACCAACCCCATTACAGACTATTGTTTTGATTGATTTTGACCAAGTACGTGGATGTATTAAATGTTACTATCCCCACCCACTCATCTGATCCTTAAAACAAAACGCGAGAGCGATTAGCGAGAGTCTAACTACGTATCTTGTCTTAACCTCATGCTTATATCATCATTCTCTTGAGTGATTGAATTACAACTAGTTCTCATAAAAATAGCTCATGTTGAAATGCTTCATAATATACATATGAGGATCTCTATTTCAAAACCTACCTAAAGACCATTTTTGATTTTTTTCAAATTTTGATGCCAACTTTTTCTCTATTTCAATATCTACACAATCAATGAATTGAATCTAAATTCAGAGAAAACGAATTTCAAAATACGTGTTTAGTCTCAAAACCTACTCAAATCCAAAAAGCTCACAGTAGTTTTTTGCACTTTGCCAACAATTTCGGTTTTTGGAGTTAGGTAGGTTTTGAAACTGAGGAGCTCATATATCTTCCATATTGGTAGTTGATGGACATGGTAAAAAAGTTGCTATTAAGAAAATACCCAGAAAATGTTAGCATTTAGTGATATTCTTTTTTTCATTAATAAATTCAAAATTGTGTAGAATAAGAAACATTCAAACAAATATTCATTTTAAGAATTCCGGGGTAAAATAATTAATTGCTTACGCTGCTCTGAAGTGTAGGCTGTTGATAAAAGCTTTAAGCTTATGTGTGTCGCTAAATATGACAACATTCGTAAAATTACAGTCCGAGAAACGTAAGAATTAAGTTTTAATCCCTTAGTACGCCATTGGCCTATATCTCTGACCTCCTGTCTCACCTCCTCCCCCCTAGTCAAAATGCGTGTAAAGTGCTTTCGAACAAACTAGATTATCTGCGTTTAGGAACGGAGTATGTGTTCGTAAATGAATTGGATTGACACGCCGAGTATTTACGTCCATGATAAAGTAGAGCAACCAGTCGTTCCACATATTATTGCCTTCCGAAAAAATCGCACGACAACTCCGCATCGGTTTGTCCTAGTTCCACATTGAAAACACAAATATCGCTGCTAAGAAGCAAAACATATTGTTGATGACTTCGTAGAAATTTGTTTCATAAACAAAATTTATAATTGATTTATTCGTTATAATATTGAGCATGTATGATAGCCACCTGTGTGGTCAAGTGGTCAACGGTGTTGGCTTCGGCTACGGAGGGCCCGGGTTCAAATCCCGGTACGGACAGTTTTATAAATTGATTTTTCAATCAATTTATGAATTTCTGTTCAAAGGCATGGATATATGTGATGTCTTGAATTCCCCCCTCTCACCCATCCTATCCTATGAACAGGGTGTATCGAGAGCGATTAGCTTACCACTAATCCTGTCCTAGCCCTATCCTTCTATCCCTACTCTCTTTGTAAAAAGAGAGGTTGAGCAACTGAGTAACAAGCAGTTCTCGTAGAAAACACTTCTGTTGAGATAAACTCCATTAGGAGTTCATATGCTCCACATCGGGAGTGGACATGGTTTAAAAAAAATGTATGATATGTACGACTCTGTAGTTATACCTTTGATATTGCTTTTTGTTTTTCGAAACAATAAAGCCAAAGTCAATAAATTTTATGTAATGTAATTAATAATAAATATCAGTGTAATTTTATCTTAATTAATGTTTTAAGAAATAAACCCAGATTGTTAATCGTTCTTTGAAACACTAGAATCACATTTGATAAGTGTAATATTGTAATTATAATTAGGATGTTAGAGTGAAAAACTTGATGCATTATGTATCTCTTCAGAGCCAGTATATATAGCTGAGCAAAATATAAGTTTAAACATATTTCTGACGATTGCGAAAGCCGAAATAGCTATCAACGCATAAAATTATTAAAAACTGTAGAACTAAAATACTTTGATATTTTTAATCTGTTGTAAGTAACCACTTTAACATCATTATTATATGATGCGATTTCAAATTATTCATTCATTTTCAAGAGGCTATAAACATTTAACATATAGAAATATCATGTATCTACGTCTGTAAATTAGTCTCATATATTTTCTAATACTTTTAGTAATATTTTTTCCTTTTTCAGTATAAATATCACTGTATTAGTTTATTTTATTGACAGTTCATCATGCTTATTATGAGCGAAGCCGGTCCTGATCATAAAATATATTTTTTTTTTAGTAAAAAAGAGTATTTACAGCAAACATAATATTAAAAGTAAATAAATAATACACGTTAGCTTGTACTGATTCCACAATTATACGAAATTATCAGGTTTGTTTTTGTTGATTTTTTCTTCATCATCGGTTACTTTAAATACTTTATTTGATATAATACAAAAACGTTAGCAAAAAATGGTAAATAATATAACCATGTGTTATATGTAAAGCAAGAAGGAGAGTGTGGGATGGATAGAACCGTTTTGGCGACTTTCTTTATAAGCTTCATCAAAGATTTTGTGAACCAGTGGTGTTTTATAGAGGTAGAATAAAGTACATTTATGTGTCTCCTGGAAACAAGTAATTTTTGAGATACGAGGGACGATATGCTCTACATAGGGGGTGGAGATAGGATGAAACAATACAAGCCCAAAACATAACAAATTTATCTTAATTTCTCCAATATCAAAAAATTTTACCAGTCCAGCTTAATATTGTTTTAATATTTTTGGCCTGTAGAACAAACCAACTATAAACTGACAATTAAGTTAAAACTATGGACCGAAAATGGGCAGATCTATCTACGTCTGTCGTTCTCCTATCTCCAAATTGAGTCTTTTAATCTTAATAGGATTAAGATAATTTTCTCTAGAAAGCTTTTTCAATTCCTCAACGTCAATAGATGCTAATAAGAGATAATGGATATTATGTTGATAATTCCTCGAAAATTGTCTATTTTTTATTATGTTTTTTTTCTGGATAAATAAATAATACAACACTCTTCGTATCCTGAAGCAAAGTTGTCTCTGTTGGGCTTTTTTAATTTCATATTCGCTTCTTATACGGAGCATATGATCACCACATGGTTCCTCCAAGATTCTCTACGTCAGTCTTTTTGATTCCTTCCATTTCATTCCAACTTCCTATTTCTCTGCTGAGTATTATACATCATATGGATTGTCATCAGGCCTTTCACGACGTCAGCAATAGGGAATCCAATCCCGAGCCAAAATGTTGATCTCGGGATTTCGGGATACCGGAATCACGACACGTGTTTTATTACATACTTGATGTTAATGGAACAAAAGAAACATAAAATCACGCAAAAAAAACACTACGATTTATATCTGATAACATTCATTAAGAAGGTGTAGAAAACAAAGGTACCGAAAAATTATTACTGTCATAAAATGCATTCAAATAAATGCGATGAAGAAATTTGATATCTTAGGTATCCAATTACCTTTTTGTATGCGGTAACTCTTATCGCAAAGAATGTAAACTGCCGCTCGGCTTGTAAACCAACACGTTTGTTTTATAAGAAAATCAATCCCGAAAGTTTCGGGATCATGTCTTCTAATCCCGTGATTGAAATGTATCGAAAACTGTACGGGATCTCGGGATTGGATTCCCTTGTCAGGATACTGTTGTAAAATGCATTCAAATAAATGCGATGAAGAAATTTGATATCTTAGGCATCCAATTACCTTTTTGTATGCGGTAAGTCTTATCGCAAAGAATGTAAACTGCCGCTCGGCTTGTAAACCAACACGTTTGTTTTATAAGAAAATCAATCCCGAAAGTTTCGGGATCATGTCTTCTAATCCCATTATTGAAATGTATCGAACACTGTGCGGGATCCCGGGATTGAATTCTCTTGTCAGGATACTGTTGTAAAATGCATTCAAACAAATGCGATGAAGAAATTTGATATCTTAGGCATCCAATTACCGTTTTGTATGCGGTAAGTCTTATCGCAAAGAATTTAAAATGCCGCTCGGCTTGAAAACCAACACGTTTGTTTTATAATAAAAGCGATCCCGAAAGTTTCGGGATCATGTCTTCTAATCCCGTTATTGAAATGTATCGAAAACTGTACGGGATCCCGGGATTGGATTCCCTTGTCAGGATTTATCGGGTTGGTTAAAGAAATAAGCAAGGTTAGATGTCCAAGCTAAGTCTTGGACTTTCAGCAGTCGAGGATTCCCTGATTTTGAAACTCTCTCATATTGATTTTTCAATAGATATATGAAAGTGTACTAAATGGCAGTTTTAAACTAAGCAATTGACGAAGAAACTATTATTGTACTTTCGATAGATTCGGTGGTAATTTTGTGGAAGTTCATTCAATATAAAATTTAAAATAACTTACATATAACAATGCTTGTTTAAGTGCGAATACGTGAAAGTAAGATTGTCTTAGGATGCCTCTGAAAGGTGCAAAACATGTGTCACAGTTTGTAAGACAGTACGTGGAATTTTATTTAGGTTATTTTATTCATTACTATTATTGTTTTTCAAAGCTCCGTTTATTTTTTTTCACCTCTCTGATGACATCATTTGGGTTACTGAATTACAGTTAGTTTTCGTAAAACTGTTGTGTTAAAATGCTCTCTAACGATTCCATACCGTCCACAGTGGGAGCGAAAATAATAAAAAAGTATCTTTACTTAATAATAACGCTGTTATTATCTTACGAAAATATTTTGGTAACGTTTTTTCCATAATGTTTATACTCCATTTATTATGATTAAAAACCAAATTAGGTTCGGCGGAGATCGGGGGAAAAATGGCAGAGCTTATTTTTTTTTTATCAAGTTATGAAAAATAATAAAATGGGTTAACGAATATTGCCAGAGACATTAATTAATATTCATAAAGGGTTGAACGTTTTATTGAATTTTGTTTAGACGTGTTTTTTGATTATTTTTATAACGTAGCACTTACGGAAGCAATGAATTACTATTAAGTAAAAAGATTACGCAAAACATGTCAAATTTGTTTTTTATTCACTTTTTTTTTCAATGAATTCGGCGGCTACATTTCTGAAATTTATAACCGATGCTATGATAAATTTTACAACAAAAATAACCACAATACGGGTAGAAAAATAATAATTGATGTATGCTGCCGATGAACAAATATAAATATCAGATAACATGTGCAGCTATTGAATATTTTTTCAAATTCATTTCTGCTCTTAGTTTAAAGGAACTAAACTGCTTGTTACTCAGTGTCAAGAGGGTATGAATAGAAATTATAGAGCTATAAAAAAGCCTATGACTTTGAAGAGAAATTGAAAAATACTGTTTGTCTTAAACATAGACCTTTGAAATTCGTCACAGAAGCCAGCGACGTTAACCACTCTCTAACGTACACGAATAATATCGATTGTAGAACGAAAAACGGATGTAACCCACTCATAACAAATTCTACAGGAGACACAAAAAGACAAATTATGAAATATACATACACACCCTCAAAGTGCGCAGAGACTGATAAACTGGTTTTTAATTGACTCTATCTAATATTAATTTAATATATTTTTTTAACGGAACCTTTGTTTTCAAGATCGCAATTTTCACAGGCCATTATTTTTACAAATTAATAAGCTTAATTAAGATACTTATTCGACATTTTCAACTAACATCCTTTTATTAATAAAAACAATAATCCTTTGTACTTCATTCCACTTTATTTAATATGTCAGGACCGGTTTCGCTCATTAATGTAGCATTTTATCACTTTGTCAAAAATTTCCCAAATTTTAATTATGTTTGTAATTACTTTCAATCGCATTCTGAATTTATGAATCTGGGATGACTTTTTAATTATATGTTAGATGTGTTGAACATTTTAATTTTGTGCTATTTTAGAATCACTTTAATGTAATTGGCAATTTCTTTTCAATGCCAACTGTTGTGTATAACTTTTCAATTTTGTATAAATAGCATTGTTAAATTATATTTCTTATCAGTTGACAATGCTCACAATGAGCGAAACCGATCCTGACATATTAAATAAAGTGAATGAAGTACAAAGGATTATTGTTTTTGTTAATATAATGCCTTTCCACCAAGTATTGACAGTGTACACCCTAAAAGTAACATCCTTTTGATAGAACGTGTATCAAGTTGTAATTATCGAAAAAGCTGTTTTGAAAAAACTGTATGTTACTTCCTTTTTCCTTTCCAAAATCGATACGAAATTAATTCTACTCTCATATTTTAATTTCAGAAAACATTATTTTCAACGTTCTCATGGCATCGCCTGTTCATCACATGTCCTGGAAGAAGTTGTTAAGTGATATATTAATAGTTTTGAGTAAACAACAAATGAAAAAAATTCTGGACTGAAATTATTACAGTATCAAATCACTATAGATGCAATAATACTAACTTGAAATAAATAAGAGAATCTAAAATACAGAAACAATTATTGCCTGCTTTAAAATCAGCATAAATAATTGTTTTCTACAAAAATAAATGCTTTGTATGACAAACTGGTATAATTAATGCACCAACAGACAAAGAATTCTTATCAAAGAATCTCTTTGCATACTTAACTCATTTGTAGCAGTTTTTTTTAGCTAAAAACATCTGCTAGAAAGGTAACGACATTTTCTTGTGCTATCTTTTTTATGTCAGTTATACAGCCGAGTTTTAAAGTTGCTGTGATCAGAAGGTTTTGAATTTTAGATATATTAGATAATAATTATTAAATTTTGAACTTTTCAATTTCACATTTTACATCATCATCCTTTGGCGTATTTTAACTTCGAGTTGATCTCTAGTTAAAGCCTTATTGATAACTCGAGCAATTTAAAGTTTTATCGTTACGCTAATACTTTTTAACGTGTTTCACTTTATTTTATAAATATTTAACTAATCAATTACAAACCCAAATATTTATTTTTAATATATTATTTAATGGCCATTAACTGTTTTATAAAGTATACTTTATCTCATATTCTTCTCTATTAAATTTTTTAAATACAGTTTTTTTTAAATCACACCAGTTATATATTGATGACTTTTTAGCGATTCAGAGCTTTTAACGTTGGAGAAAATTGAGTTTGAACGTTTTTACAGGGCAGTCTTTAATATCAATAAACTGTACAATTTACAGAGCGGGTTTTTTTTTTAAATATTCCATTTTCGCGCTTAACACGATTAACAGTGAATATTTTTGTTTTATTTTGTTTTGAATTTCAAAAACATGCATCGAAATAACGTCATTGTATTTAACGTGCGTATTTTCGAGGTGACAAAAACATTTTTTTTGTTAGAATTGATTGACATAGAAACTTGTATGCATGCTATATAGGATTATTAAATACTGTCTGTTTGTGTAATGTTTCGTAATTTAATATTATATTAGTAATTGATTTTTATATTAAAAACTTGCCTTTTTAATTCCATAAATAATAAAACAATCGTGATTATTACAAAGGCTAATTTAATCGTTGTAGAATAAAACTAAAATAAGCAATTATCTCGTTTATGATTTTTTAATAACGCCTAATCACTGGTTAGCGAAGATAATTATTTTTGACTAATTAATACCTACTGAAGTATCCGATTTCTATGAAAGTATAAAATATCAAATAAAATTGGTTTGAGTCGGGGATACAACTAACTCTTTCTGACGTCAGATGCCGTTAAAAACAAACAAGGGTACGGCCAATTAGGCACAAAGTCACTTGACATGAAAATAAAAGCACTTTCGCCGAGCAATTAAGATGTTTTTTTTATATTGCTGATGACAAGGGATGATGTTGGGTCTATGTTACTTTACCCGACCCACATTGGAGGGTTATTCATTATTAATATTTCTAAGGCTGAAGCTTTTTCAAACTTGAATTATATAGTTCTTTATAAAGTACTTTGTTTAGGACTCGGCTGATGTAGTTTTAGTAAAATTGAATATCATTTTCATTTTACCATAAATAAAGTTTAAAAAAATAAATGTAGAAAAAAATAATACATCCATTGATACAAAGATTCGATTTTTTAAATAGCAATTATCAAAGATATTGGGTATCTATTTTTTGGGACTCTGTAGTGGACATGGGGTATCATTTTTTAGGACTATAACTGTAGGACTAAACACGTTGCTATTTTTACTTTATTACAATGGAGTTCTTTCTACCAATTAAGTGCCAATTTAATCAAAAGTATCTATTTTTATTAGCAGCTAAGGTCATAATTATTTTACTATACCTTACCATTGAAAGATGCCAACTTGACAGTGAGAGAGAAAGACAGTGAACACCTTAAAAGTGATTGAAAGATGCTTTATATAAACACATACAAGATTCAAATTAACGAATAATAAAGTATTTGTTTCTGGGGGGTGGCTTTGTAAGCAAAAATTAAACAATGGTTGAAATCGAAAATGTCCGTAGAAACAAATAAAAAATCAGCGGAGGACAAAATAAAATTAATACATTACTTGGGTATAGTATCATTCGGTTTTTTCAGTATTTCATTAAATACTTTTCAGCCAAAATAGTAAAAAAATGAAGTTTAGCAATAATTCTATCTTGGTGATTAAGATAATTAGAAACACAATTACAGATTCGCCATCATTAAGAATATTGCAGTCACACATTTAATATATAAAAATGAACGTTTGTTTGCTCGTATTGTATGCGTTACCATACCGCTTATCCAATTGCAATAAAACTTTGACAAACTTTTTGCTTGCACTTCCAGGAAAGTTATAGGCATAGTAAAATTAACTTACAGCAGGTTTTATATATAAAAATCATTTTGACAACGTATGCTTGCACTTGCGCGAAGGTTATAGTAGAATTAATTTACAGTAGATGGCGTGTGTATCGTACTACAGACAATTGGCAGTAAACGTCAAACGTCAATCAGACAGAAAAAGAAAACATGTACTTCAATAAACACAATTAAAACACAAACATTTTCTTTCTTTGAGTGACATTGCTGACTTGCTGCAAACAGGCTAGTATTTTATAAAAAAAAGCATTATTGCTTAGGAGGATTTAAGTTTACTTCTTTCATGCTTATAAGTTATCGAATTCTAATATAATATTAAATTTGATAACGTTGTTATTATTACTTATTGTGCTACAATTTGTGACATTTTGAGAAGCATCATCAGATCATCGCAACGTTGACGAATAAACTAAAATTGTATTGTATTTCTTACGTTATAAATTGAAAGGAAACATTAGTTAATAGCATTTTAAATAAGATAGGTGGCTCAACCCCAATTTTTTTTATTAGTACTTTAAAAGTTTGTACCACACCCCGACAACCCTGACAACTTTTGACATTTATTTTTTAATGTATAACTTAAGAATTAAAATCACTTTCTTTTTTTTGTAAACTTCGCGATGGTATAATGATGCTTCTTTCACATCTCACAAATTTTAGCACAACAAGTAAAATAACAAAGTTATTAAATATAATTTGATTATAATCAACAACTTTTACAAATATATCAAAGATAACGAATATGTACTATTTTATTAATAACCTCAGCGGTTTTGACTATCCTCATCAAGACGATAGTCACTTTAGCGAATGTCTGTGTCGACTGTCGAGACTCATCAAGCAGTTGAAATGGGTCAGCGTATGATTATTGTAATCCTAGCTCATATGATTGTATTTTCACAGACTTCTTTCTGCGATGTGATTATGTACCTGAAAATAAAAAGAAAAATAAATTTATTTTTGTGGTTTTAAATTTAAATTACCCTTCATCTTAGTAAAGTTGGTCAGTTAGTTCATAAACGTTGCAATTGTGTTTTTTTTCTATCCATGTCCCGGTCCCAATGTGACTCATATGACCTCCTAATGGAGGTATCTCAACAGAAATTTGTTTCTTCCTCAACCTCACTTTTTAAGATAAGGATGGGCTAAAACAGGACTAGTGGTTAACTAATCGCTATTGCTACAACCAGTTATTAAAGGATCGGAAGGGTAGGAGAGAATTCAAGACATCACATATATCTATACTGAGTGCTGACCTAAAGTATTATTTTTCAAATGAAATGGTCTCATTGGCTAATCAAACGAATCTCTCGAATGGTGAGTAATAAAAAGGTAATTTTCATAAATATTATGTCAGCTCCTAATGTGGAGCACATGGCCTACTAATGGAGGTATCTCAACGGAATCTTTTTTTTTCAAACGAGAACTGTTTGTTAAAAAAAGGATAAGGCTAGAACAGGACTATTGGTTAAAACTGTTGGTTACGTACTTTTTCTTTTCCACAGTCGATATGAATCCAATCAAAATAAAATTAAATTAAATACGAGTATTTTCAATGTTGTAAAATTTAGTTTTATATTAAAAATAAACTTCCACGAAGTTGCCGCCGAATCCATCGAAAAAGAAATTATCCTGGCAAACTTTAAATACTGCTGATATTTGAATTGTTATTATTTTAACAAATCGCTATTGTTATTAAAGAATCAGAAGTATGGGAGGAGAGTAAATAATGTAAATCGACTTCACAAACACCCAGTCTTTGATCACAAATTTTAATTGAATAATTCTCAAATTCACTGTGATCTTACCGGGAATCGAACCCAGACCGGGCGTGATCGGTAGAGTATGCTCTAACCAACTAGGCCACTGCAGGCAACTGCGTTTTTATATCATTAAATCAATCAAAACCTCCTACACTTTTTTGTTTTAGTTTGGTAATGAAACAGATAATTTACATTACAAAGGCTTAAGATCTCCGTATACCTTTCACAAATAAAAATCATAAGAAACTGATTTATAACAAGTATTCTTAAGGGGAAAAAATTCTCTTCAAAATCTACTTTGATATGAATTGCACTTTGTTTTACCATCCTCTCGAATATACACCACCAGCTGTAGCAAAGCTACACTTAAACATGCCGGCGAGAGAAACGAAACGGAGCTTCTTTTCATATCAGGAGCTTTCTCGTTCCTTTTCCTTTTCCGGCGTCCCCTAACAACGACGTCGGCGTCACTTGGAAGCGTCGCCATGGCTACCCGTCGAAGCCTCCACAAGAGCACTATACTTAAAGCTGCTCAAACACGCGTGTTCTTAGCCCTAAGCCTGCTAGGTACGTACGGCGGATGTGATACGGAGTGTGGTAATATTTTGAAGTTTTGTCTGATGTTGACTAGAATATCATTGTAAAATGACAAATTACAGTATTGTATTTAAACCAAGTTGTCAATACAGTGAAACCCCGATCGAACGCTTAGGAGACCCTTGGAAAAATACGTGAAAGGAAACATCGAGAAAATTATTAATAATTTATTTTTAAGAAAAAAAAATTCATTCATCAGATTTTTGTATTTATAAATCGACTGTGGAAAGAAAAGAGTACGTAACCCAGTCATGGCAAATTTTAAAGGAGGCGCTAAAAACGTGTTTTGATGATTTTTGGTCACATGCAAATTATGAAATTAAAACAACCTCAAAGTGGACGGAGACTTCTAAACTGGTGTTTAATTGATATAATCTAATATTAATTTAAGAAATTGTCTAGGAAAAACTTATTTTTCAGTCTTTTTTCTTGGCTTCAATTTTCACAGGCCCATTTTTTTCAAACTTAAAAGCTAAATTTAAATACTAATTTGCCATTTGCAGATTACATCCTTTTTATAGAACGTGTGTAAAATGGATAAATTGTGATTATTGAAAAAAAGGTGTGGGTTACGTCCTTTTTCCTTTCCACAGTCGATTTGAATCCAATCAAAATAAAATAAAATTCAATATGAGTATTTTCAAAGTTGTAAAATTTAGTTTTATATTAAAAATAAACTTCCACGAAGTTGCCGCCGAATCCATCGAAAAAGAAATTATCCTGTCAAACTCTAAATACTGCTGATGTTTGATTTGTTATTATTTTTTGGTAGAGTAGCTAGTAACAAAAAAATTACTAAGTAAACATGCTTTTCTTCTGGATATCATTACAACGTCTTGAATAAGATTCTCATTCATTGCGTTGCTTTCTTTGTGTGAGGAATTTGAATTCTTAGATAAACGAATTCACAGTTTTCGTGATACGACCTACTAGTGGTGTTTTCAGTGAGTGATTCAGCAGCAAAACAATGCAAGCATAGTAAAAACAAGACGTTTTTATTCAGGACTGCAATCTCAGGTATTGTGCAAAAATGATAGCTACATCGCACTTGCTTTTAAGCGAGATGACAAATATTCGATGAAAACGGTCAATCGAAGAAAAATGCTATGCACCACATTGGGAACGGTCGCAGATCAAATACTGAAGAGTTTTGTTCGCAAAAAAACGTTTGCATGTATTTATCAAAATATCTTTTACGCTAGGTTTCTAGAAGAATAAAACAGTTGTTTGTTTGGAAAATACAAACATGTTTTGTTAAAAAACATATAAATTGTTTTTCTCATAGAATGCACAATTAACAACCTAAATAAGACACATTTTTTGCACAAAATTGAGAGCTGGTATAATTAACAGTAATTTATCGCCTGCTGTAGCCCAGCTTGCTCTACCGATCACGCAGGTCTGGGTTCGCTTCCCGGTCAGATCACAGTGAATTTGAGAATTATTCAATTCAAAGTTGTGATCTAAGACTGGGTGTTTGTGATGTCAATTCACATCATTTACTCTCCTTCCATTATTCTGATCCTTTAATAACTGGGCTTAGCAATAGCGATTAGTCAACCACTAGTCCTGTTCTAGCCTTATCCTTCTGTCCCTACTACTCACTTTGAAAAAAGTGAGGTTGAGTGACTGAATAACAAACAGTTCTCGCAGAAAAACTTATGTTAAGATACCTTCATTAGGAAGCCATATGCTCCACATTATCTTGTGTTTCATTAACGCTTTGGCGGATTAACAAAGAAAATAGCAATAAATAAATCAACGGTATTTATAGAAACATGTTAAAATAATAGAAAACTGTTATATCTGTTAACTTGTTCGATAAAATTATTTGCTAGACCGTGACGTAGAGGTCAACGTAGTTCGTGACAGATCTCACAAATCTCAGTTTTAACAGATTTTTAATCGATTTATATATTTCTGTTCGAAGACATGGATTTTTTTTTTTTTTAACCATGTCCGCTCCCAATGTGGAGCATATGGACTCCTAGTGGAGTTTATCTCAACAGAAGTGTTTCTACGAGAACTGCTTGTTACTCAGTTGCTCAACCTCTCTTTTTCCAAAGAGAGTAGGGATAGAAGGATAGGACTAAGACAGGATTAGTGGTAAGCTAATCGCTCTCGATGTTCATAGGATAGGATGGGTGAGAGGGGGGAATTCAAGACATCACATACGTCCATGCCTTTGAACAGAAATTTATAAATCGATTGAAAAATCAATTTATAAAACTGTCCGTACCGGGATTTGAACCCGGGCCCTCTGTAGCCGAAGCCAACAACGTTGACCACTCGACCACACAGGCGGCAAATGGATTTTAGTGATGTCTTAAAATTCCCTCCCACTCTTTTGGAATAAGCCGGGTTTGTAAATAATAGCCTCAAGTATAAACTATATTTTTCAGAATTAAAATTGAAAAAACTGATAAACTAAATAAACTAACCTTTATTATAAAAATAAAAATAATAAAAGATTTTTAGTACTTTTTCCACATAAAATTTATTAGATCAGGACCGGTTTCGCTCATCGCGAGCATTATCAACTGATAAGAAAAATATATAAACAGTGATATTTATAACATGAAAAACACCAAATCATCATTAGGATATTTACTTTAGTAATAGTAATTTACTTTAGTAGTGTTTCACTTTGTGTAAAAAAAAAATCCCAAATTTCAATTGTGTTTATAATTGATATCGTTTGCCACTTAGATTTATTGTTCTTTGATGATGATTTTTTAATTGTTATGGTTGTTAAGCATTTTAATTTTGTGTAATTATAATGTAATTTGCTAATCCTTTAAATTGTTAATAGTTGCTTACACCTTTTTATTTCAATTTAAATTTGTATAAATATCACTGTTTATATATTTTTCTTATCAGTTGATAATGCTCGCGATGAGCGAAACCGGTCCTGATCTCATAAATTTTATGTGGAAAAAGTACTAAAAATCTTTTATTATTTTTATTCTAATGCCTTCCCACCAAGTATTGACAGTAAACACCTTAAAAGTGATAACCTTTATTAAATAAAAAAGTATGGATTTTTAGCTATTGTTAATTCAGTGAATAAACATTTCAACCCTTTACAAAGATATTTTATTTATTAATCCTGTGGCTCTCATTATCTTCAGACCTTTAAGAATGATTATCATTATATACCTACTCAAGTTGAAGAAGAGCACTTACTCCATCTTCATAATGTAAATTAAGCACAGAGGGTATTATTGTTAGCGCATTAATTGCTATCTATGAATGTTTATAATACAAATATTCATCGTGTAGGAATTATATTATTACAATAACACACTTATGCTCAATTCTTGATAAGAACTGAACAATCAAATGCTAAGCTAAGCACATAATACGTTTGGGCGTAGTAAACAAATAATCACTTACCCAAAATTTATATTCTGCGAATGTGCTTTTTTGTTTTAAATATATTTCAGGGCTGTTTAGAGTCATATAAAAAAAAAGATGACTCCGAGGAAATTTTTATAAAATAATATCATTTCAACATATCGACTGTGGAAAGGAAAAAGGACGTAACCCACACATATCAAATTTTACAGGAGGCGCTAAAAACGTGTTTTGATGATTTTGTGACGTATGCAAATTATGAATTATACACAACCTTGAAATGCACGAATACTTCTAAATTGGTGTTTAATTGACATAACCTAATATTAAATAAAAAAATTGTCTCGGAAAAACCTTTATTTCAGTGTTTTTTTTTGGTTTTAATTTTTTACAGGGTCATCTTTTTCAAACTTAAAAGCTAAATTTAGATGCTTATTCGGCATTTTCAGCTTCAATCCTTTTGATAGAATGTGTGTCAAATTGTATACATTATGATGATCGAAAAAAAGCTGTTTTGGAAAATTGAGGGTTACGTCTTTTTTCCTTTCTACAGTCGATATGTATATATATATTCCATCTGATTATCTTTAGTCAGCCAAGCATGCAATGTCAACACTTTTAACTATTTTCTTTGAAAGTAAATTATTAAATATATATATTATTTTTTTTAATTTTCTAGCCGCTCATTTTTCACGACTCCGATCAAAATAACGAGACTCCACGACTCCGACTCCACAGCACTGATATATTTTACAAAATAATGTGTGGTGTTTGTCTGTGTGTGACAAAGTTATGTTTTTTTTTTTAATATATTTTACAAAATATCGTGCCGCCTGCTTGGACTTAGGTCACGGAGGTTACAAACGGTATGAAAAGTTTTATAAATTGATTTAAAAATCGATTTATGAATTACAACTATTCTATTATAAATTCAAGGTGTAACTAGAATAGTTAGCTATTCACTAGTCATGTTCTAGCACAATCCTTCTACATTAGTTTAGTATCAGATCTGTCATAAGTTTAGTATCAGATAGGAGATTACTCAGGGGAAAAGAAAAAAATACAGATATATTAAATCCATTTGTTTTTGAATCCATTGAAACGTATATAAGTATGGCTCGTAGAATTTATATTACATTGGTCAGAATTAACATTAAATGGTCATAGTATATCGGTCAATTTAAATAGTTATTATTTAAATGAAATTAAACCTAACCTAACCAAAATGGTTATAAAATATTTTTATTCTGACCGTTCAAATTTTTATTCTGATCAAAAATTTACTTTAATTCTGACTATTTAATTTTGTCCCTAAAATTATTAATTCCGATATTCAATCCCGTGACCCGTTGCACATAAGAGTACGAGAAGGGTACAGAACTTATACATGGTATCGAAATAAAATATAATGTATCATTATTCACTGTTTACTTTCATAGTAAACGATATTGTTTTCTATATCGATTGTTTCTCCAAATTCTATTTACAAATAAAAAAAAAAGCAATCATCTGATAGCAAGCATACACCTGTACTTTATGCAGTGAAATCTGTCGGGTACTCAAGAAAACAATCCTGAAATAAATTCACCAACGTCACATGAAAAATTTATTGTGTAATATTTCATACAATACATGTCTAGTTAAATTTCGAGCAAATGTGAGAATAGCAGTATACGCGACTTCTTTATGGAAATCATTCTATTCATAAAGCACAATAACAAAGCGGAAATGCAAATATAATTCTCTGTAAAGTATCATATGTACCACATAAAGTAAATAATGATTTATTACATCGCTTTGCAGACGACTATTACTGTTATATTATAAGTGAGTGCATTGCAAACTTCCACCGCCATTCGCGGAAGATACGTTAACGAGAAAAATTGCAAATGTCAAGGATCGCCATCTTTTCTAACGTTACTGATTTAAATTAAATGCACTGAACTTCTTCTTTTCCCTCTAGTAGAGAATCAACTGAGAATTCTTCGTTGAGAAAACCCGAGTATATTTATTGCAAGTTTATTTGAGAGTCGTAGTCAAAAAAATATACCTATATGTATATATGAAATCAAAACTTAAAAAATCTCTACGTAAAATTAAAGTTACTGTTTTCTTAAACTAAAATTGATTTTTAATACTTCGTGTATTTTTTAGATGTATTATTCACAATATTATTTGTAGGAATAATTTATTAATTTAACGAGAATAATATTCTTTGGCGAATTTCTGTAAAAAAAGCAAACAAACCGGAATAAAAAATATTTCAAAGGAAACAAATACAAAAGGTATTGTTGATCTATAAAAATATAACTGGAAAAAAATTTGGGAATGGTCTTACTTTATCGATATTTATGTTTCAATTGAAATATGCGATACAATCTTTAATTTTTCTTATATATAACCTCCTAGTAGAGGTTTCTCGATAAAAATCTCTCTACGAGAACTGCTTAATACGCAATTGTTCGACCCTTCCTTTTTAATAAGAAAGTAATGATATAAAAGACAGAATTAGTGGTTGGATAATTACTCTTTCTATGCTCTGTTTTATTAGAAATAAAATAGTGGAAGGGATTTTTTAACACTGCTTGCACTGTGATTTGAACTAGTGACAAATGTCACGGAAACCAACGAAGTTGACCACTGTTGGACGAACCAGACATACAATAATTTATCATCAATAAATAACAAAATCTTTTTATCCACAAAAGACATTCGAGTCATCTAAGTTGTTAATTTTAATTTTAAATAAATATATATTTCATATTTATCTTGGGCTTGAAACATGAGTCATGTAACCATTAAGTAGAGATCATACAGAAAGAATTGAGTAAATAGTCAAATTTGAATCGTTTAAGTTTTGTACTATTCCATGAGTTTTGTCGCTTACGACCCGGGTTTCGCCTTTCGGCATCTTCAAGCATTCCAAGTGCACGGATGTACTTGAACTGACGCGTAGTAAACAGTTTGTATCGTTTATATACAAAAATATAAGTAGATCACTAAGTTAAAAGGATATTAAAATGTAAATTAGCGAAAATTGAATGTATACAATTTTCAATGAATTAAGTGGGTTTGTTATAACTATGGGGATTTTTTGAAAATATTAATGACCAGATAATAACATAGGTGTTTAAAATAAATCTAGGGCTTTATCCAACCTATTATTAATGAGTTGATTTGTTTTTAAGCATATGAATTAATATTTAATGATCATTAACTAATTAACAAAACTCAAGCAATTCAAATTTGATATTGAAATTCCATCTAGCACCCTCAGTCGAAATTCTTAATGAGTAAATAGTGTCATTAATTGTGTTATTTAAAAGAAATAATTACATTAATCTTATAAAAAAATATGGGCCCGACGTGAAAAGTTATTTAAATCAAAAAAAATATAAGCATATGTACTGTAAATATTTTTTTTCAGACTCGTTCACGCTCCGCAACAGAAGTTTTTCTACGATAATTTTGTGCTACTTCAACTTCCACGTTTTTTTTTTCGAAGGGTGTTAAGATGGATAAGGATTAGTCAGAATGAGTGTTTAGCTAACTAATTTCTCTCTCTCTACGCCTCTTTTAAGGATTGGAAGTGTGGGAAGGAATTTTAGACATCACAGATATCTAAGATTTTGATTAGAATATATGAAACTGTTCTTACTAGCATTTGAACTTGTGAGAACCACAACCAAAGACAACAATATATACCACTCGAACACAGCAACAAGCAATACTTAGCTCTCTCTAGGTTTAAAATGTAAAGTATTAGTTTACCAACGTAGTAAAATAAATAACATGGAATAACACAGATTTATATATT
Organism: Himalopsyche tibetana; assembly: GCA_030503985.1. NCBI lineage: Eukaryota > Metazoa > Arthropoda > Insecta > Trichoptera > Rhyacophilidae > Himalopsyche > Himalopsyche tibetana. The sequence continues at coordinate 2,621,474 of JAPJYX010000003.1, read as the reverse complement.
TCTAGTAGGTATATATTTCCATTGAATATTGCTTCTATTTCATTTTTATTTTCTTGCGAGTTGGGTAATATTTCGATGCCTACATTTAAATATTCATTCAGTTACTTCAGCGATTCAATCGCGCTTAGTTCGTACTGAAATATTAAAATCACTATTCTGGATTGCTATCACGCCATCAATAAGTACAGTTGAAAAACGATACATCGAAAATAATTTATTGAAATCAATGAAAAGCTTGTACACATCGACATTGACATTTGTATAGTTTTGCAACTGTGTAGGTATGCAACGTCGAATCGACGTTGTTCCATTTACAAAATTTATTTATAGACCGTTTCTCAATTGCATACACTGTAGCAATAACCTGTCTAATATTGTCATACATCTTGATTATTTACTCTATGATTCTAAATTATTGTTTGTGATTTTAAATTGATATTCTTATTTCAAAGTTTTTTCGTCAACTCGGACACTTTCCGATCTTTGACGTGCAGTATTATATTACTTACGATGAATTTTAATTTGTATTTAAAAATACTTATTAACCGCATTGGTACTTTATTTTACTTATTTCTGAATGATATTTATTATATTTTGTATAATGTAATACATTTATGCGCGTATGTTGGAAATGAAAATAAAAATCGAATAAATAATTATTCCACACTATTCAAATATCACAGAATGACACTACACTCGACGCCATGTTGTTTTTATTTTAATTATTCACCAAAATGGACGACATGTCGAGATTGATAAAATTTTACTAACTCACGCCGAAAAAGTGAACAAAATAAATCACCATTCCGAAATTCGTATATTTTTTTTTGTTGAATTTTATTTATCAAACGCTGAGCCTAGAGCGTAAAAAATATATTTTTTTTCCTATCCAAGTTATGTTAAAATATCTACCCGTAAATCGTTCGCTCGTGATAATAAAAGATTTGACATATTTATTACAAACATCATCTGTTCAGATATCTTTGATTCATTGCTGTTGTACCACTATTGTACGTGTTATTTTTTATATTAAGGTTTGACCTTGACTGGCGTACAAAATGTAATGCATAATTAATATAATAAAACAAATGAAGACCAAAAACAATTATCATTCCAAGTTATTTTTGAATAAAATTAACTATTCATCCCATCGTGTACAGAACTTAACGGAAAAAATCATCTGTCTGTTAAATACGATATTATGGAAAGCGTGGTCAACGAAAAATCAACTAGTGATACAACCTACAACATAAACATGCAGATTAAATGTTTTTCCCACAAAAAATGTATTTAATGACAACAAATTTCTGTTAAGACATATAAAATATAATTAAGTATTTTAAGGAGATTATCAATAACAAAATTAATTTAAAAACATAAAGCGCTTAAAATTTGCAGTGAAAAGATAACTTTAACAATTGCTTAGAGCAGAGGTGAGGAACCTTTTATTCTCCAAAGGCCGCATTCATTTTTCTGATTCGACATAAGGCAGCAGTAAACATTGAATAGGGAATCTTTGGCCGGAAACAGGACTTAACGCTCAGAATATGTCAGAAATTTAAGAATTTACATAAATTTACAGAACTACAGAATTGGCTAGAAGGCCACACCAGAGTAGCCAAAAGACCGCAGGTTCCCCACGCTTGCCCCAGAACGTCAGAGAACCGGCTACAGGATTTGTACCAATATGGTTGTATTGCATAATATTCTTTTTCTAGACGGCCACGATTAATAAACATCTACGACACTAACAGACTACAGTTATTTAACATAAACTGTTTGTTGCTCGTTATTCGCTTTTTTCCGATGTAGGGAGTAGAGATATTAGTATAGATCTAGAACAAGAAAAATGGTTAGCTAACATCTTTCGCTTAGCCCTATTTTTAAGATCGGTCTGAAAAAGTGTTTTGACATCATAGAAATCTATATCTTCGTGAGAACCGTGACCGAACCCAACGGATTTGACCACTCGACCACGCTCCCGGCGTAATGACAAAGTATTGAATAATTGTATTTTTATAGTATTGTATCTATCTTGAATAATATCCTTTATAGAGGTTGGTTAACTTCAAAAAAATGTACTACCGTAAGTTGTATTTGAAAAAAAAAATAGATTCTTTTATTCCTTTGAAACATTATTTTACATCGTTCGACAACATTTGAAATTTATTTTATCGTATTTTTAAAACACTTACTTTGGCTTATTTTTGGTTACAAATCAAAAAACGACACAGACAAAGAAACAAAAATACCATGTTTAAAAAAAACTCGTTTTAAGTGCTTTTTTTTAATAATGTAAGAATCAGAACGATATAACGGAATAATTCTGGAATAGAAAAATTGTTGTTTTTCAATTAGGTAACGACGTTTTATTATTTTCAAACTCTTTTGCTTTTGTTTCGATTATTGAAATATATATAAATAATATTTATTTGCCGGCTGGGTGGTCGAGTGTCAACGTTGTTGACTTGGAACACGGAGTCACGGGTTCGAATTCCAGCGTGGACAGTTTTTAATCGATTTCTAGATTTCTGTCCGAAGGCATAGATGTATGTAATGTCTTGAATTTACGTTCACTCATCTTTTCTTAAAAACGAACGTAGCGTGAGCTATAACCACTAATTCTGTCCTAGTCTTATCGCCATTTTATTTTAAATTGAAACGTTGAGCAACTGAGTAACAAGCAGTTCTCGTAGAAAAAATGACTGTTGAGATACTTTCAATATGAGGCTTTATTCTTCTCATTGGGTGTGGATATGGATACAAGAAAAATATATTTAAAATGGTTGTTTTAATTCACGCAAACTTATTCCAATTCGATCAAAAAAATTATGGATGTGTTTAGTTGAACGAGTTAAAACATTTGTTTTATTTTTAAAATGTACGTTTTACCCAAATACACTTTGAGAACTAGTTAAGCAAGCTGGAGAATCAAACAGATAATCAAGTGAAAGGGTTATTTTAAACGCTCCTCTTTTTGTTTCCACGATTGCGAAATCTAATTTGACTAAAATCTTTTTATATCAACATTAGATTGTTTCATACCAGAGCAGTAGAGTTGTGAAAAATAATCGCATCTCTGGCATATACAATTGATTCGACAAAGATGTAAAAAATAAATAAATGAAAAAAAAACACATCACTTTATGTATTTTAATTAGTTTTTTTTTTAAATAAAGTGGTATTCGTTTAGTGGTTTCTTGTAACTTAAAAAACCACAACTTTACGAAATCAACATTGTCCCACAGCTTTTATCTACACTATTATTTTTTCGTGGCTTAGATTCGTGTAAAAATGCAGGGCTATGGGCTTTACATTATGGTCCAATAATAAATAAGGCCCCTGGCAGCACTTATAAAGAAAATTATTCAAATAGTATGTAATTAGTTCGAATTTGATTAAGAGCTTCTCCATAAAAGATTTATTAATAATTCATAACTCCATCTGACAGTGGATTAATTAAAGCGATCTAACTGCAAAACTTTTCCATTGCTTATTCTACAACGCCTGCTCCAACATCACGGCCGTATCCTCATTTAAAATGCTTCTAAATTTGTCGTGCTGGTGGAATAAATAAGCGATGGAATTTCCGGCCTCGGTGGGACTGACGCCAGAACATTTTACTTATCATGCAAGATGCCTATTGACGTAAGTCCGGACATAAGCCATTAGCGCCTGCCTATGTGATTAACTATTCGACCCAAGTCCATCGGACATAGACGTCCTAAAAGATACAAAAAAATCATAGCTGTTGATAGATTTAAATTTGCAGATTCCCTTCAACGTATTCAATGTTATTTCAATCATTAAACAATTCGGTTTCACAGCACGTAACAGCGTATTGCACAGCTATTGTAATTCATTCTTCTGTTGTAATATTCAAATATTTTTTAATTAATTCACTTGCTTCAACTGTAGATAACCGTCTAAACCAGGGGTAGGGAACCTTTTATTCTCTAAAGGCAGCATTCATTTTTCTGATTCGACATAAGGCCGTAGTACACATTGACTAGGGAATCTTTGGCCGGAAACAGGACTTTACGGTCAGAATATGTCAGCAATTTACGAATTTACATAAATTTACAGAATTACAGAATTGGTCAGAAGGCCGCACCACAGTAGTCAAAAGGCCGCAGGTACCCTACGTCTGTTCTTAACTAAATCTTGCATTTAACGTATTTTTTGTTAGATGCAATTAAGATAACATGTCTGATAGACACAATTTGAAAGTTGCATCGTTTGAAAAAACAATTATTTTTACTACAGATTATAACACATGATTTTAATTACTGCATTTGCATTTTCATCTAGCAATTAATGAGTGATGCTGGAAGAACTTACCAGAAAAATGACGGACCACGGTCAATTAAGACTCGGCTAGTTTAAAGGGTCGGCAAACTGCGGCTCTTCAGACAGCAACTCTTAAACTAATCGTTCTCTACGCAAATAATCCACACATATATTGCATATTTTATAGCTCTATGATGCTTTTTTTAAATCTTATTTCTTCGACAACTTGGCTCTCCACGCTTGAAAAGTCTGTCAAACTCTAGACTAGTCTATAAACCAGAGCTCAACACATTTTTTAAAAAATAATATAATACATACATAAAAAAAATATGGTGTGAAATCAAGACCAGGTGATTTATAATAAACTTAGGTTAATTTATGTTTTTATTAAATATCTCTCTAAAAGATATCGTTATATCAATGCAACAGTAGAACAAGCAGAAAATCTTAATTTCAAAATGACAGTTTATTGTTCTACAATTTTTTTTAAACCATGTCCGCTCCCAATGTGGAGCATATCGACTCCTAATGGAGTTTATCTCAACAGAAGTATTTCTACGAGAACTGCTTGTTACTCAGTTGCTCAACCTCTCTTTTTCCAAAGAGAATAAGGATAGAAGGATAGAGCTAGGACAGGATTAGTGGTAAGCTAATCGCTCTCGATACGCCCCGTTCATAGGATAGGATGGGTGAAAGGGGGGAACTCAAGACATCACATACATCCATGCCTTTGAACAGAAATTCATAAATATATTGAAAAATCAATTTATAAAAACTGTCCGTACCGGGATTTGAACCCGGGCCCTCCGTAGCCGAAGCCAACAACGTTGACCACTCGACCATACAATTTAGTACCAGTTTTACACATCACGAGTGTTTTCAACTCATATTCATTGTGTTTATTGCTCTCTCTAACGAAAGATAAGCTATAAAAGAAATATTTCACATTCTTCATTGAATTGGTGATAACAAAAAAAAAATGTTCTACAAAACGACTTCTACAGGCACGCCAGTGTGACTGACCCTATCATCAATAACAGAGTGTCCCAAAATAAAGTAAGCTTTCAGGGAATGACTATTAATCAAATCCGCTCGATACCCCATTGCATCGTGCTTTGAATTTGAATCGCGCTGTACTCACGTTGAGGCTTCTTGGGAGTAGCTTTAAAAAAGTTAGATAATACAAATTGTATTTACAATTGTTTTTTTTTCTTAAAAAAAACGAAATAAAAATAAATTCAAATGACAAACTTTCAAAACATCTTTAATTAGTTTGATATTTGTAAGTCTGCTTTCAATGTAGAAGACATCCTTTTCTAATGCATTCATCAGTCAGTCGGTCATACGAAACCAGAACCATTTAGAAACAATAACGTTTTAATGATATACACTCGGGTTTCGTATAACACACTTATATAGTTGCAAAAAACGTTATATACAAAGATTAAAGTTTGTACAAATTATAAAAAGGATAACTGTTATTATATTCTATATTAGTTAAATATCGCGAGTGTGATCGAGTGGGTAACTACGTTGGCTACCGCTACGGCGGTCACGAGTTCGTATCCCAGTACGGACAGTTTTATAAATTGATTTTTCAATAGATTTATAAATTTCTGTTAAAAGGCATGGATGTATGTGATGTCTTTAATTCCCCCCTCCCACCCATCCTATCATATGAACCAGGCGTATCGAGAGCGATTGACTAACCACTAGTCTTGTTCTAGCCCTTTCCTTCTATACCTACTCTCTTTGGAATAGGGAAGGTTGAGCAACTGAGTAAAAAGCAGTTCTTGTAGAAACACTTCTGTTGAGATAAACTTAGGAGTCCATATGAAAAAATTAGGAGTCCATATGATCCACGTTGGGAGCGAATATGGTAAAAAAAAAATAGTGAAATAAACAAAACAAACACTTAAATAAGGTTTCGCTTTTAAGGTGTTCACTGTCAATACTTGGTGGAAAGGCATTATAATAAAAATAATAAAAGATTTTTAGTACTTTTTCCACATAAAATTTATTAGATCAGGACCGGTTTCGCTCATCGCGAGCATTATCAACTGATCAGTCAGGGCGTATTATATTTTATTAAATAAGGTTTATTAATCATTTCGATGAATTCAGTAGAACTTTGTAGAATTATTTTCGTAATTTACATTGAGCTTGATAAATTTGATATTTCAAAGGTTTTGTGCTAAACTATGACTCGTGCTTTTTCTCTATAAGTATTTTCAGACAAATTATCCTTAGGCTATTTACAAACAAACTAAAAATTCATTTTTATTCCTAAAATTAGTTGATGAATTCCGTTAATATTGTATAATCAAAATGTGTTGCGCCTTTTAAAAATAAATGATAATAATTTGCAATCGCATATAAAAACAATTAAGCTTACGTGGAAACTAACAAACAATAAATTGGAAGATATTTTTTCATTCTGTAAATTTTTCATTTATAGTATCACAAAAAAACAAAAAAATACAATTAAACTGCTTCTGAATAAAGTGGAGAAGTATTTTATTTTTAAATCGTATAGCCGTGAGGAATTAATTAGTGGAAAAAAAGTATTATTTTTGTTTAATATAATGCCTTTCCACCGAGTGTTGACAGTAAATTAAAAAGTTATATTTTATTACTTAGACAGTAGAGGGGAACCTGCGGCCTTTTGACTTGATCGGCCTATTCTCTTATGTTTTGTAAATCCGTAAATTCCTATGATTTTGAATTCTAAAGTTTTTGGAAGACCTAAAAAAAACGCTGGTAATTTTGGGAAATTTTTGGGTTTAAAAATTTACATGAAATTGTTTCAAAATCCTATGATTTCAAAATGAGTCCGGCATTGGATACCCTTGTATCAACGTTTTCTTTACTGCGGCTTTATGCTGAATCAGATTAATGAATGTGGCCTTTAGAAATGAAAAGGTCCCCCACATTGACTTACGATATGACATCTTTAATATTACATGTGTTTGATAACAACTGTTTTTATAAGAAACTTTGTTTCAACTTTGACTTTCCATCAACGCCGTATCGTCTTCAGGGAAAACATCAATTCTGTAAACACACTATCACGGAACTATGTTATTATATATTGCTTGGTAAAATACACATTTTTATGATGAGTTATTTATATAGCATTTAGTAAGGGGGGGCATATGATAGATTTTTTATTCAATAAATTGTAAGGTTTTCTCTGAGGCGGTGAAAAAATAAAAATACATGTCAAGAAAAAAATGATAATTTATAAAACGGTTCTATCTAGTACGAAGGTTTCATTTTATCTTTTTTTTCTCCCCCCGCTTAGTTATGCTGTAATATGTGTATTATGAATATAAAAAAAATTGTAATGCCTCGAAAATATTCCGCAGCGAAAATCGTTTTGCGCCTTTATTTCGCAAATGTGCCAAAAAGGTTTTTTCGAAAAGCGAATTTCGCGTTCTTAAAAGCTGCTTCGATTTAAAAGTGTGCTTTTATTTTTTATTTTCTTCCTTTTCGTGAGTGGTTCACAACCTTTTCGGAGTCACTGAAGACGCCACAAAACTAAATGTTCTGCAATAGCATTTTACAACAGATGTCGAAGATTATATAATGGAAACATCTATCATAATAAACATCAGTTAATTTAATTTAAGATTTCGACTGAAGGTGCTTGGTGGAATTTCAATATTAAATTTGAATCGTTCAAACTATGTACATTCTCACAAATTTTGTCACTAACGACCCGGGTTTCGCCCTTCGGCATCTTCAGGCATTCAAGTGCACGGATGAACTTGAACTGACACTTAGCAAATGAAAGTTGAGTGACTGAAACTTAGCAAATGAGTGTTTGTTTACAACAAATTATATAATTCTTGAAACTGCTCACTACACAAATCTGTTGGCATTCCCATGGGCTCATCCTTTTCGCCAGCAATGGCTTTGGATTCAGTGATGCATTTATGTCTTATATAAGCACGAAACTTTCATTTGCTAAGTGTCAGTTCAAGTTCATCCGTGCACTTGAATGCCTGAAGATGCCGAAGGGCGAAACCCGGGTCGTTAGTGACAAAATTTGTGAGAATGTACATAGTTTGAACGATTCAAATTTAATCAGTTAATTTGTTCAAATGCAGTTTTTTGGTGACAATTCAATTGATTTAGCTTGCTTATCATACTACTTTTTTTTTTCAAACAATCCACTGTACATAACGTTTTTTACCATATCCAATCCCAATGTACTCGGAGTGGAGTTTATCTCAACAGAAATGTTTCTACAAGAACTGCTTGTTACTCAGTTGCACAACTTCTCTATGTTCCAACGAGTGGAAAAATATAAGGATAGAGCTCGGTCATGACAAACGGTAAACTAATCGCTCTCGCTACGTCTTATTTAACGGATTTGATAGGTGAAAGGGAGGGTTAAAAACAACACATACACTTCTGCTTTCGAAAATAAATTCATAAATCGATTGAAAATTCAATTTTTGAATTTATAAAATTGTGCTATGATTAAAACCCGTGACTTCTGTACCTGACGTTGGCCACTTGACCACACAGTCGCAAAATTATTGAAATAATGATATATGTTGCAATTCTTTATCTTGTCTTTTTTTTATTATATTTTTTTTTGTTTCAATTGGCATACTCTGTGATTTGTTCTAAGCAAGAAGACAGATTTTTAACGGAGCATTTGTCTTGTTCATTTTTTAATTTTAATCAAAAATCGGAACCGGTTCAGCTCATCGCGATGATGATTTTATTAAATTTAAAAATCAGTGCACAAATAAATACTTTAAATATATTACATATACATACTCTCGGCTACAGAGGGCCCGGGTTCAAATCACGGTACGGACAGTTTTATAAATTGATTTTTCAATCGATTTATGAACTTCTGTTCAAAGGCATGGATGTATGTGATGTCTTAAATTCCCCCCTCTCACCCATCCTATCCTATGAACGGGGCGTATCGAGAGCGATTAGCTTACCACTAATCCTGTCCTAGCCCTGTTCTTCTATCCCTACTCTCTTTGGAAAAAAGAGAGGTTGCGCAACTAAGTAACAAGCAGTTCTCGTAGAAACACTTCTGTTGAGATAAACTCCATTAGGAGTCCATATGCTCCACATTGGGAGCGGACATGGTTTAAAAAAAAAAAAAAGTAAAATTCACGTATGTTTGTTTTGCCTGTTATAATTATGAAGATAAGAGATTGTTAGAAGTTGAAAAATAATTAACAGTTAAGTTGTAACTTGGAACTTAGTCATCACTCATCATCAATAAATTTAATCCATGTATGTTCGAGTTACATTAAACGTTGACATCTGAAAGAACTTAAGAATTGCAAAAACCTCGAGGTTGGCCATTTTAAAAGGTCAGAGAACAAACCAAGAGAAAACATTATGTTATCCGGCTGGTATGCGCATTAAGGCAGACATAGGATATTATGTGATGGAGAGACGTTTTTTAAAATCATTACGCTCAGTCACAAAGAAATACTTTCGATAAATATAAAGGAGTTTTTAAAACAGTTTTTAACATCCAGTATTAAAAAACAGACTTCAGTGTGTATGTTAAGGACCACTGCCTAATATACCTGCGGGAGAAACAGTTTTTGAACGTATTTTAACTTTTTAAGAATGCGATATGCAGACGCCTGGTATGGAAATATTTTTAACTGACTAATGCGTTATGAAGTATATAAACCGTGTTAACTGGATCTCTGCCGCAAGCGAGTTTATTCGCTCTACAATTCCGTGTTCCATACAAAATGAGCGAATTAATACGCTCTACTATATACTTGATTTACAAGACACCAGTACCTCTCTTAACCGGTTCTCTGCCACGGACGTGTTAACACGCCATACAATATCGTGCTCGTATGGCCGGCCATACTAAATGTGCGTGTTTACATGCAGTATTTGAGACGCGGTTTAAAGGCCACAAAAAACGTATTTAATAATTTTAAAATATCATGCATATAGTGACATCTCTTGCAATCATAGTATGATACTTAAACTTTAAAGATATTGTTTTTTAATCTATAATACATCGATTTTAAAAAAAAGCTTTTTTGTTGTGTTCAAATGTGTTGCTAGCAGGGCTTAGCAAATATGGCGGTAATTTTCGTTTTTGAAACATTTTTGTATAAATGATGGCGGAAATGACCCATCGTGTATTTATACGGTAAGTGTTTGTAATTTACTATTATTAGATGTCCAAAAAGTACATATATATTAGGTTTTTTTTAAAAGAAAATCACGGCCCTCCATGCACGGCCGTATTAATACCGCACGGCACAGATCAGGTTAAAGAGACCGTACCGTGATGGTGTGTAATTTCTGTTATATGATTGTTGATTGAAAAAAACTCACTATATAAAACGGTTCAAAGTGTTTTTATTTTAGTATTAATAATTTTCTCGAACTGTGTAAAAAATCTGTGTTAAACATAATCATCAGATAAAATGAAATAGCCAAGGCACCTTTGTCTATAAAAAAATGTTTTACACGGCAGTTATTTGAACGTTAATACAGACGAGTTAAATTTAGACTTTCCATACTCCATACTGTATAAAAAAATATTTTTTTATAATAATCCATTAGTATCAGAACTCATACCTTACCTTGGGAAAGTCAACATGAATACTCTAGTAGAAACTTTGAGCACCTCATCGTAATTCTCAAAAATAACCTCAGCAATTGATTTTTTTGTCTTACCTGTAAAAGAAGAAAAGTATTTTTGTTAATCGACACATAAACCAAACACGATAAGAGATTGCATATGCCAGCGAATATATTATTTATTATCAACGGCAAAGTTCTTTTTCTCATGCCCAACACCGGTATAAAAAAATAAATGAAATTAAAAAATAAACATAACGGTAAAAAATAATAATTTAACTATAGTTAATATTTAATCAAAAAATAAAATCAATTAAATTATAACAGCGTCAGCGAATCCAATAATAAACTTTGACAGAGATCAACGCTTTACTGAGCGCGAGGAATAAAAATGCTGTGGTTATGTAAATCAAATATCAATACTTTGCATTTTCAAAACCTGCATATCAATTTTTAAAAAATAGTTTAAATACTGGGATCAGGGTTTTTGGTATACCGGCTTTGTAATTGCTTTTGGTAATCCTTATTTGTTTACAAATAGCTTTTACAATATTGAATGTTATAAAAAGTTTATTAAATTGATATTGCACTCAGTCATTTTTTGTTTATTTTACGTTGACTTAATTTGTATAATAATAGCATACAACTACGATTTTATGGTGCGCTATTGTATATTAAATATATTTTAGTTGTTAATTGAGTAACGGATGCTATAAAAAGTAATGTTATCTCTCCTGTTCTGAAAATCAAGACTTTGAATAATAGTGGTAATGAATGATATAAAAATAAAACAATAAAGTACTTTTATAATAATTTCGGCAACTGTTATCTATCAGCAACTCTTAATGTTCTTGTCTTATTCAATAGCCTGTCAAAGAGTTAGAATCAACAATCACAAAATACGTTCAAATGATCACTGATTAATGAATTTATATTTAAAGATTTGGGTGATATAAAGGCGTACAAAAAATACCCTTGCGTTTAGTTATTTTCTTACATCATCAACTTGCTATCAATTTACATTCAATTCTTTTAAAAATATATCGATCACCAGAGTTCATAAAACGATAATTCAAAAAATTGTATTTTGTACACTTCAATATCAATTATGAATTATTTTGATTCGGCATCTTCATGTTTATCAAGTGCACGAATGCACTTGAACTGACTTGCAGAAAACCGTCACATGCTGCACATCAGTTCTTTTTGAATACCTTTTTTGTATAACTCCACAAAAGTTCAACTAGATATAAACACAAATTTTCACTCTTTAGACGGTTTTTTTCATAACATAAATAAATAAACAGAAACAATCTATCAGTTCCATTTATGAATACAACATAAAACATCGTGTTACGGTTTTTTTCATCGTTTCAATAAATTTTAATTAAATTAAGATATGACTAAACGATTGACAAAAACTATGAGACAAATAATAGTTATTACTTTTTTACAACTCAGTTTAGATGTGTCAAAACTTTGTATAGTCATATCTCAAAGTTATCGATTTCCAGTAGCAACACCATGAAACCAAGTATTCGATATATATCGACTGTGTAAATTAAAAATGAAGTCACCCACAGTTTTCTCAAAATACCCTTTTTCGATAATCACAGTGTATATATAATACAGCTTAATATATGTTCTTTCAGAGGGATTTAAGCTGAAAATGCCGAATTAGTATCTAAGCTTAGCTTTTGAGACTGAAATATAGAAATTGTGATCAGATAAAAAGACTTAATTAATATCACATTAACTCAATTGAAAACCGGTTTTACAGTCTGTATGCACTTGAAGATGACGTCCTTTTTCCTTTCAATAATAATTGATATGTACATAATGAATGTTGATTTGAGTAAGAATCTACATGCTTGAAAAAAGGAGCCAACTTTAGAAACTAATCACTTTATTCGATATATCAATGTTCTTTGTTTGCTATTTGAAGAGCGATATTTCATAAAATTGCAAGCAGGCCTAGCAAAATAGCCTCACTGCGAGGCCTTTACTATCGTTTTAATCGTGTTTCATATAATGTCATTTTCGGCTTTCGTAATATCTGTTGAGCCCTTCTGGCACAACGGCCTCAATTTAATCGTATTGTGTGACCAAAAGCCCCTAATTCTACGCCATAACGCCAGATTTAAGCCTTATAACAATTCTCCTCCGGGCTTACCAACATAATAATGTTAAATTCGAAACTTAGCAACCGAAAACGATGCCGACAACTCGATAAGTTACCAACTTTGAACACAGTATATTACATCGTGTAAGGTGGGTATGGTAAATGAGTTAAGAGTTTGTTCCACATGAATAATCAATTTTAAACTTATTCAAAATTAAATTCTCTCAGCACATTGCCCGAATTGTTCTGCTTTCTTTGAAGATTTAAGATATCAAAGTCTCGGCTGGACAGCAATAATTGTTCACGAATAAATTGTTCCACTAACTCGTTAAATTCGTAAAATCCGTCAAGAGTAGCAAGATAAAAATAAAAAAAATCGCAACGGTTCGTAAATAATCAAAAAAAAATGTATTTAATAATTAATGTTGCTATAAAAAAAATATGTGCCAGTAATGATGAAATGGCATTTTTTCCTAAATTATCTAAATTAAATGTTTTATGTCTGGTTAAAAAAGTACCCCCGAGTCTCGAGCTTAACACTTACGGAGCTTAAAATACTTCCGATAAGTTGCTGTCCCTTAAAGAACCAAGTGAAAAACATGTTAAACATTCAATCAAGAAAAACACAATATTCTTTTGTACTTATTCCCACCTTTATTAATAAAGATCAGGACCGGTTTTGCTCATGGCGATCATTATCGACTGATAATAAATAGAATTTAACAGTGCTATTTATACAAAAACAAATTTAAATAAAAAGGTGTAGTCAACAAATATACTCTCTGATGATCTTTGTAATTACATGTTAGAGGTGTTAAACATTTTTATCTATGTTAGCTTAGAGCAGGGGCGGAGAACCTTTTCATTTTTAAAGGCCACATTCATTTATCTGATTCAACGTAAGGCCGCAGTAAAGAAAACGTTTCGACTGTCGAACATTTAATGGGTTGACTACGTTCTTTTTCAAAACGCTTGCGTATAATTTCTTGATCAAAGTGAATATTTAAGAATTAATCAGAATAGCTAAGAGGCCGCAGGTCTCCTCCGGCGGTTTCTAGTGAAATTTGTATTTTTTTGGCAATTGTTTACTACACCCTTTTATTTCAATTTTGTTTCAGTTTCAGTTGATAATGCTCGCCATGAGCGAAACCGGTCCTGATCTTTGGAAGTAAAATTTTAAATAAATACAAAAGAATATTGAGTTTTTCTTAATTAATATAATTCCTTTCCACCAAGTATTGCCAAACACTTAAAGTTTAAGTTTTAAGCATTCTCTTGACCGACTGCGCCAAATGTGATAAAGACAACAGGAACTAGGTGCAAATAAGTTACGCATTCTCATATTGTTAGAGAAGGTGAAGAAAGGAAAATTTTAGCAAGGTTGTAAAAGATTATAACGTCACGAACACCCACCAACATGGATTCAGTCCCGGTAATCCCAGAGATAACAAACAGCACAGAAGCTCAACGCAACGATCAATAGGTATCGTTGGCTTATAAATTTTCGCTGACTTTGCCTAATTCGTTTCTCTCACATAGACTTAACTCTCCAAGATGTAAAACTACTCATAAGTCAATCAGAAGATTATCCAGAGAACAAATAAGTTTCTTAATTACCTGTTTTTACCAACGTGCACGAACTTATGTAAATATACGAAGAACAATTTTCAATTTCAATCCAAATATTCTGTTATTAATTTCGTAGCAACACAAAGTATAAACAAGAACAATAATTAATTTTTTCAAACCATATATCACCGTTTTTAACCCAATAATTATAATGGTTTGCTGGAGGCACATTAATATAGCCACTGTCAACCCTTTTCCAAATATACGTATTGGAGAGAAATTTATTTGTATTGATTGTAATGTGCACTCTTTGATATATGAAAAAATTATTAATATCAAAAAGCATTTTCACGTCTGTATAACTATTATTGTAATAAATTAACCAGTGTCAATTTCATAAAAATAATAAAACATTTTTAGTACTTTTTCCACATAAAATTTATTAGATCAGGACCGGTTTCGCTCATGATGAGCATTGTCAACTGATAAGAAAAACAATAAAACAGTGATATTTATACAAAATTTAAGTGATAAAAACAAGGTATGACAAACAATTGGTATTACAACCTAGCAAAAGAATTGAAGTAAAATACAAGGAAAATAAACTATAAATAAAAAGTTGAAGACCACTTAGCAATGAAACTATTATGACAAAAACCAATTAGGTATGAATTATCATTACCAAAGTAAAAACCAACAATTAGTGTATATAATAAATAAATTATAATGTCTGTCAACCAAATTGAGTTTGGAAAATCCAGTAGAGTACTCCAGTAGAGTATCCTCCAGTAGAGTATGCTCATCATGAGCGAAACCGGTCCTGATCTAATAAATTTTATGTGGAAAAAGTACCAAAAATGTTTTATTATTTTTATTATAATGCCATTCCACCAAGTATTGACAGTGAACACCTTCAAAGTGAGTGTCAATTTCGTTGACTTCCGTAACACATCTCACGGGTTTGAATCCCAGTGCAAACATAGACACATTTCTATAACAAAGAATGAATTTTGCAATGAAATAAAAATACATATTAAGTATATTTTTTTATTAAATTTGAATCACTTTTTGGGTGTTCACTGTCAATACTTGGTGGAAAGGCATTATATTAATAGAAACACAATAATCCTTTGTACTTCATTCCACTTTATTTAATATGTCAGGACCGGTTTCCATTGCATTGGCCCTTGTTAACTATTCTTTTATATATATTTTTTTAAAAAATAAATAAATATTTATTTCTTTTGTTAGAATTGATATGGTCTTTGAAAAATTTATTTTTCAGAATCTTCCTGGCTGTCGATTTTGTTTATGTATGAACACACACCAACTACTTGGAAGCTGGGAAAAACATGAAACTATCATTAAGCCTATTCACTTTATTAATGTAGCATTTTATCACTTTGTCAAAAATTTCCCAAATTTTAATTATGTTTGTAATTACTTTCAATCGCCATTCTAAATTTATTAATCTGGGATGACTTTTTAATTATATGTAAGATGTGTTAAATATTTTAATTTTGTGTTATTTTAGAATCACTTTTAATGTAATTGGTAATTTTCTTTTCAATGCCAATTGTTGTTTACAACTTTTCATTTTTGTATAAATAGCATTGTTGAATTATATTTCTTATCAGCTGACAATGCTTGCAATGAGCGAAACCGGTCCTGACATATTTAATAAAGTGGAATGAAGTACAAAGGATTATTGTGTTTTTATTAATAAATTTGAATCGTTCAAATTATGTACATTCACACAGATTTTGTCACTTACGACCCGGGTTTCGCCTTTCAGCATCTTCAGGCGTTCACGTGCACGGATGAACTTGAACTGACGCTTAGTAAATGAATGTTTCGTGTTTATATAATAAATAAATGCATCAACGAGCTTAAAGCTAAAAAGGATAAGCCCATGGGAATGCCCACAGATTTGAGAAGTGAGTGGTTTTAAGAACTATATTTATTTGTTTGTCGGAAAAGGTTTTATGATTATATTTATCTAGGGTATAGAAGTAGAGATCCCGGCATGTTTAGTATTTCATTTAAAATCGGAAGGCTGTTCAATTGTGCTCTGTTTATTTCCAAAATTTCCTGGAAAAAGAGCTTATGAGCGTCCGTATTTGGATGTAACATTTTTAGTGAAAAAATCTGTGTATGAACGATTTAAATTTAATATTGAAATTCCACCAAGCACCTTCAGTCGAAATCTTAAATTATATTTTGCTATGTTTTTATTTTTAATCCATCACCGCCAGATATTTTTTCCACGAGCCACCATTGACTGAAACAGGGCTAAAGTAAATGTATTGTTATATTCGAAAGCCGGTTGTTGCATTATACATATAAGACTTAATAGTCACATTGAAAATTTTCGCTGCTGGGCACAGGATAAATTGATAAATGTAAAATTACATTAAAAAGAGTATTCTCGAATTAAGTGTATAAATCCAGTCCGAAAATAACTGAACACTACACCACCTTTTTGGAAAACAATTCCGGCTTTATAATATTACACTTTCGGCAGTAACTTCGACCAGTAAATTCTCATTAGAAAACCAAACTAAGTTTTTGATTTATTAATACCATTAACGACCGCGAAGTACTCATAATTTTCGAGTTATTATTTACTGGCTCGGGTAATTTTATTTTAAACTTATTATTTTCAATGGATGTGGATAAAACAGAAATAGATAATCCCCAATGCCTTCTGGATTATTTTGTTGAGTTATTATCATATTGCCAAAGCGTTACGGCCGGCGGTAAATTAATATTTTACCACAATTCCGACCGAACTAGTTATAAATTTTCCATTATACGAGCAAACAAATGAGTTGCTTTATCGTCATAAGCAGTGCTCCGCAACCAGTGTGCCGCGAGGCGATGCTGGGTGTGCCGCGGCGTGAATCTCCAATGAACGAAAAAAAACAAATAGTTTGGTCTATACTACAAAATATTTCTGAAAACACTATCATAGAGAAGCAGAAATAATTGTGTTTGTAGATGGAAGAATATGTTTATTTGTTAGTATAAATTTTACCACTAAAAAACATTTAATACACACAATAAACGTTGCTGAAAATTCAACTGAAGTGGGAAATTTACGGACTTTTCACTACTTTGGTGCAGCCTTTTGACTGAATCCTTTTTTGTAAATAAATCTGAATAATCTGAAACTTCAGAGATAATCTCCATGTACTGCATGTGCTCTGCATTGGTTTTTTTTTTTGGATATCAAATTTATGGAGCTTTAAGTACCAGGACGCGCTAGCGTCAAGGTTCTTCTAGTCTCTTTCATCGATAAAGTTTTTGAAGAACATTTTAACCCAACGATATCTAATCTCCACAACTATGACGAGACACTGCCTGAGAATCGTTTTACACCTTGAGCAATTCTGCTCGACGACCCTCCATAGATCTTATGTCGTCTAAATTTGGCACTTTTAGAACGAAATTAGCATCACGAAAATGACTCTCTTTGTTTGACTTTCTTTGTGTACTGTATGTGTGTGTGTGTGTTTTTGTAAATAAACTTTACAAATAAATACATAGACACGCCAGAGATCGTAAAAGATTTTGAAACGGTTTGATTTATTTAGTTCTGGCAAAATGGTAAACAATGAAGAATTGGTGTTTGAAAACGATAGCGAGTCTTTGCCGTTTTATGCGGTTGTAAAAACCCTCCGTGAACCGAGTCGTTTTTTAACCATCTCCAAGCCTCAAAGAAACATTCAATCATTTTCGAAAGTAAAGCATGGAAAATGTCATTAAACAATATCCTAATGTTCCGATTTGTAATAAAAGATGATTATTTATTCAAAGGATAAATATGGACAAGTAATAGATCATTTCAAGATTTTTTTCAATCCATGTTAGCTTTCAATATGGAGCATATGGTTTTCTCATAAATGTATGGAGGTATCTCACTTTTTTTTTTCTCGATAACTGTTTTTTATTCAATTTTGATCAACCTTAATTTTCCTAAGAAAGTAATATGAATAAAAAAAGTGGGCTAGGTAAGGCATTACTTGTAATTTACTTATCGTTCTCACTGCGTTCTGTTACACAATTGGATTGGAAGGGAGAATTTTAGAGATCATAGGCACTCTTGGAAGATAGACATATACCGCTGTGACCTGAGCTCTTAAAGTTTATTGTTAAAGTTAACTAGTCTATCTCGTATCTTTCATTTTTAAAGAAAGTAAAAATGGGAAATTTTTGGTTTGAAATAGACAAATTGCAATTAAATGGCACTCGTTATACACTGTTCTTTAAAAGTGAGCGGAAATTTATAAATTATACACACCCATGACTTAGGTCACAAATTTTTACATCGTTCCATGAAAATCTCTATTGTTTGTGAGTTTTATTGTTACTGTTACTTTAAAGGCCACTTTCGAATTAAAAAAACTGCAGACAACATTGTTTTCACGCCCTAAACTTAAAGCGATCAGTCTAAGGTATTCAATTGCCCGGGCTGGTTCGTCGTGCGGCTGTAACTTTGAACTCCTTGTGAGATTCATATACGATAGTATACTACCGTCTACAAATGCACTTTAAATACGTTTGTTCGTGTTCTATGGTGTGTGGGTGTGTGGCGCACACCACGCACACCCTGAGTACACATCTCTGCTGAACATCAGGATTCGAATCCATGGACTCTGCAACTATAGATTATGACATTGATCACTCAGTTACCGACCCACTATACTTTTTTTTTTTTTAACCATGTCCGCTCCCAATGTGGAGCATATGGACTCCTAATGGAGTTTATCTCAACAGAAGTGTTTCTACGAGAACTGCTTGTTACTCAGTTGCTCAACCTCTCTTTTTCCAAAGAGAGTAGGGATAGAAGGACAGGGCTAGGACAGGATTAGTGGTAAGCTAATCGCTCTCGATACACCCGTTCATAGGATAGGATGGGTGAGAGGGGGGAATTCAAGACATCACATACATCCATACCTTTGAGCAGAAATCATAAATCGATTGAAAAATCAATTTATAAAACTGTCCGTACCGGGATTTGAACCCGGGCCCTCTGTAGCCGAAGCCAACAACGTTGACCTCTCGACCACATATACTTACACTATAGATATTTAAAGCGATTTTATTAGTTGAGACCGTGAAATCATTCAGTAACTTTTTATTCTCTGGCAATCCAAATTGTTGATATGCCTCTAAATGTTTGTAAAAATAAGATTTTATTTTATTTGTCAATCAATTTAAACAATTTCAAATAAACATATGATATAATAATTGGTCTTGCACAGGTTGACGTAAAAGCAATCAATCCAAAATGGCTACCGGAAGTCGTTGAAACAACAGCTGATGTACACGTCCGCCATTTTATAAGAGAATCATTACATGCTGCTTTGTTGAGCTTTAAAACATAAATCCGATGCCGCAATCGCATCGGATCAAAACAAAACCATTACCCATAAAATGAATAAACACTTATTGCCCTATAAAAACTATGACATAGAAACCTTGTTACTTTTAACGGTTTTTGTTTTGGTTACGGAAAACTACTTATATTTGATTGCCCAAATGTATTTTTTTAATATCAAAAAGGTTTTAATAATCCACATTTCAAAAATTATACAAAGTTATGTACAGTTATTTCATATAAAATTTACTTAAGTAAAGATGAAGTTTTTTTTTGTGTTTGAGAAAGGAAACTAAAAAGCAACTCTTGATTTTGGATATACAACCTTCTTTGTAAGTTTCAATATATATTTAAATACAAAAAATCATTCTAGAACAATTATTGCTTCTGTATAGATAGATAAATATTAAGTATTCAAAAGCTCTTCTATAAACAAAGAAATGTAAAATGTTTTAGCAGAACTATAAATAATATTGAGCTTAAGGCTACAAACAGTGTATATTTTATTTCATGGGCAATTTTCCGACAGCAAATTTGATTTATTACTATTTTGTATGGCTATTTTTCAAAACAAACTAATCCACTCAAATATCTAACATATCATCCGTGATTTTTCGCCAAGTAAGTAAACATTTAGTTTTGGAACTGAAAACTACAAAACAAATACCCTCAACGCCATATGTGTCTTATAATAAAAAAAGAATGTTTAATATAACTAATATATCTTTATGTGTATTGTTTGCAAAGTTAAGGAAGCAACACAAATACTTCAAAACTTTAAATTTAGACATTTTATTTCTACGTTTTCAAACGGAAAATTTGACATAATTTATTTACAAAGAAAAGAAACGGAAGTGTTGAAATAAATCAACCATTCAATTAAAAAAGATTTGCATATAGCTCGCCTATGTATGGTAAAAATATTTTTTTTCCAATGTTGCAAGAGTGCTTATTACAAAGGAACTCGAGTGTTTTTCCAGGGTTTTCTTTATTCGCAAAAAATAAGCAAATTTTACCGAAAAGTTACTTGTACGGATGTTGACACCCGCTGCGGAAAAAGTAGTAAGTCACTTTTGACAGTTTTACAGGTAAGCAGTTAGATTTTTTTTCAAAGAAAAAAAAATCTATTTTAATATCAACTTACTTTTATACTAACAGAAAAAATACAGATGTTTTAAGAAAAAAAATATAAATCGTCACTGGTTTTGTAAAATTACTAAAAAATACCAAATATTGAAAACAAATTCTCAGTAAAATTCTCCCTTATTCAATTTATCGGACTTACATCAGGTTATAAAATAAATAGTTATTTAGCTTAAATTTCAAATGTTTAGTTTTATATATTAAGTCTAAAACATGTACATCCATGATTTAGAGTCAAAACGTTTATTTTAATATTTTCTTATGTTTCTCAAATTTAATATAAACTGATTGACCGACAATAATTTCATTCATAGTCATGGTAAACAATATATGTCAATACAGCCAATTCGGAATGGTGCAAAAAGTGAGTTACTTCCTTATTGCTTATCCATTATGTGCGTTGATAATATATGCGAAGGTATGAATTACAGCCCTTAATACTTGAAGTAGAAAAAGTGGCTCAAAATCACAAAGCCTTTATCTAATCTTGAGAGAGATTTTTTCTTGCTCCTTCAGGTGAATAATAAAGATATATGAAGGCTCGATTTTCATTTTTTGAGAGCCTATTATATTTTTTTTAAAGAGCCCTAGTGGAAAAAGTGATCGGTTTACGAAGCTTTTTGTTAATTAATGGTATTTTTATTTAAAATAAAATTCATTATTTATAATAAATTTTCTACTTTTTGTTGAAGATTAATTTTTTTGCAGATGTTGTTTTAGTCTTAATATTTTATAGATTCGGTTTGATGTTTTTGTAAATTGATAAAGTCATTAATAGAATGGAAAGGGATAGTTAAATTTATTGCTAAATTCATTGTTAAATTTATTTCCATTTGAGATTTACCACACATAATGAAATTAATTAATTTTTAATTAGTGCTGTCAAAGTTTGTACCTTACAATCTTTTTGCGACCACTAGAAAAGGACAAACCCAAGTTTTATTTTGTAATTTATAACATAAGAATTTAAATCAATTTTTAATTTATTCGTAGACGAAGCAAAACACGTATCACATTATGTAACACATCAAGTATAATAACAAAATTATCAAAAATAACTATATTTTATATTATTTATGAATAAAAAAAACTTTTCCAACAGTTAATATTATTTAATTTCAATCGTTCAAAGTATGTACATTCACACAAGTTTTGTCACTAACGAACTGATCGAAAGGTGAAACCTGGGAAATTCCACCAAGCATCTTCAGTTAAAATCTTTAATTAAATCAATAATATGATAATTTCAAAACACAATCGACAAAAAAATGGAAGCATCTCAAATTAAATAAATGCAACTGATGGAATTCATAATATAATAATGCTTCGCTTAGATATCTAAGGGCCGATATCAAATCCTGGGAAGTCAAATTCATTTGTGATGTTTCAACTGATTTAAATTCAATATAGTCGATTAAGAATTCACTTGAATTTATTTGAAATGATCACTTCAATTTTGTTTCATCGTTTAATACGACTTTGGTAGGCTGTCACTATTTTTTTTAAAAATGTATTTAAATTTAAAAAATCAATGAATCTCAAAGTTTTCCAGTTTTTTTTAACTTTGTTTAATTACCTAGACACTCGAGTGTCTGTTTATATTACAAGCTCGTATTTATTATATAATTGATCGGAGCATCAATTTGACTTGGATTGATAAAGTAGTCGGAAATTTTTGGTAGCTTTAATAACTACCAAATCAAGTTAATTTAAATTTAATTTACAGTATTTTTACTTGTTTTTGAATGTATAATAACAAATACAACAATCCAGACGAAACAAATCAGTTTAATTTAAATTTATAATAAGGCAACAAAATAATGATAGTTAAAAACAATAACTTCGATTTACTCTGAACGCGACATTTTAAATTGTAGCATTGGTGTCGTACAGATAGTTTTACCAAAATGAAATTGATGTAGAAATACAAATATTCACACAAGTAATATTTTTAAAATTTTCCCCAAGTCATGGAAATCACAAGCAGAAACCGATAAATTATTCAAACCGACATTTCGCTTATATTTTTTTGCAATACCCAATCGGCTCACTATAAAAACCTGCATATCGATATTTATTGAAAATGATATACGAAAGAAAGATGCACGTTGATAGCATTTGGTGAAAAGCGTTCTATAAATGATTTATTTTTTCAAAGGTTTGTCAGTAACGAACAAGGTTTCAGCTTTCGTCATGCTCAGTCATTCTTAAGCTGTCATTTTTAGTAAAAAAATCACTCTTTTTAAAATTCTGGATAAATTATGACCGTTATCCATCACAAGAGAGTGTCGCATCTTGGCTGCTTTTGTCAAAATGTTTAAATGACTCATTGGCAAACTGTAACTGATAGTAAAGGAAAAGTAAAGAGCACAAAATACACATATGTGCACTAGAGATTCGGTTTCAAGGAAACCCGAAATGTAATTCCCGGATAATAGACTTTTTTGCCAGTCTCAGTTTCAGCCAGTCCATCACGAGACATTTAAATAAACCTACCCGAGGCTTGAGAATGTGTATAAAAAAGATTGTAATCATTCAATGCATATGAGGAGCAAACATTCAAAAAGTGTTTTGTCACAAATTTTGAAAAATGGCGTTTTATACCAATTCTGATAGCCCATAATAAAACCTATGAATGGAAATCAAAATTAATGTTCAAAAAGGTTTTTTTTCATATTAAAATGAAATCATAAAGTTGACACATTCATACAAATCGTCACTTTTGCAACACATAAATCATCATTTTCCAAGCTTTGTATTTGTGTGACAAAACACTTTTTGAATGTTTGCTCCTCATATATAGTTTCTTCTCTTTAAATCTTTTTACCTTGAGAAACATTGTACACTTCAGAAGACCATTAAAAAAAGCAAGAGTCTTTTAAATATTATTTTTGTCCACTCCCAGTGTAGAGCATATGGCCTCCTAATGGAGTTTATCTCAACAGAAGTGTTTCTACGAGAACTGCTTGTTACTGAATTGCTCAACCTCTCTTTTTGCAAAGAGAGTAGAGATAGAAGGATAGTGCTAGGACAGGATTAGTGTAGTAAGCTAATCGCTCTCGGTACGCCCTGTTCATAGGATATGATGGGTGAGAGGGGGGAAATCAAGACATCACATACATCCATGCCTTTGAACAGAAATTCATAAGTCGATTGAAAAATCAATTTATAAAATTGTCCGTACCGGGACTTGAACCCGAGCCCTCCGTAGCGGAAGCCAACAACGTTGACCACTCGACAATCAAGTTGAACTTACTTTACCGTACCTAATTTTAATTATTCATTTCTAATTATTGCTCTCCATGTTTGTACATTTACCCTCTCCGCGTTCAATAAAAAGGGGAAAAACCCCTGACTTTTATTATGTTATTAGTATCGATAAGGCTAGGACAGGATTAGTGGTTACTATATCGCTATCGCTACACCCAGTTATTGAAGCAAGGGAAGCGTGGAAGTTAATTCAAGACATCACATACATCCGTTCGCTTACCCAAAGTATTATTTTCAAATGAAATGGTCTCATTGGCTAATCAAACAAATCCTTCGAATGATGTGTAATAAAAAGCTACATAACTATTAACATCACAATATTGTCATCATTTGCAATATTTAACTAACACAATAAGTTTGCTTGAGTTTTGAGTTATCGTCAGTTCTTTAAATATGTTTTTATAAAAATTTCTACGATACATGATCTCCCGGAGCATGACAATTGAGTCTTATAGTATCAAAAGTAGAACTATCCATTTTTCAAAGTTGCGAGAAAAACACGAAAAACGTATTGTTGGCTTTTTGAGTTTTATCAATTTAAACTCAATTTCAACCATAGCTCATCAACGAGTGCAACTTAAAAAAATTATGGGACATCACTTAAAGAAATTCTGTGATTGCTCAAAATCCTGATTGACCTAACTGTTCTACTTTTGTTTCCAACGTCGAGGACAGTTCTGCTTTTGATAGCAAGCATCATTTTCTTTTGCGTTTTTGTACCACATTTATTTGATTTTTAAACATTTTTTTAATTTCTAGCCATACACTATAACCAGCAGAATAATGTGACAGCATTAGTTTAATTTCGACACATATGGGATAGTTCTGTTTTTGTTACCAGACTACTCAATTCTATGTGTCGTATCTCAGGTTGTGAAAATAGCCGAGACTTCATAATCCTTATTATGCACGCGGAAGTTCTCCAAGTTTTACAAACTGATTAAGTAGGTCGATTCCAGAAGTAGTTGCTTTGGCGTAAAAGCACAGCATTAATAAAGGTAAAGAAAGCTTTTTAAGATTTTGCGAAATGTTGTTAAATATTAATAAAAACGCATAGGCTAACACTCACTCAATTTTGATACTGTTAAGTTTTACTCAACTGCTATCAGCAAAAAGTAACGTTTAATATACCCGCATCTTACTTATCCAGTAGATGAGTGTTTTATTACATTATGGTTAAAACTCAAAGTATTGGCAGCAAAGCATATAGCTCTCGAGTATCTAACCAAGCGTAAAGCTTCTGTCAAAGACCCAAAATTAGGGCTGTCAACCGGATTATTGAATATTCGAGTACTCCCTTCTAAAATACTTTCAAGAACTTCAAGTAATAATCGTATTTATTGCTTTGCATAGTTGAAGTATTCAGCTATATTTCGATTCAAATAGTTTGTTATTAAAGCAATACGAGTGTATGAATTTAATCTCTTTTATGTTTTATAATAAAAAAGTATCGACTTTAATCTATAGCTAAGTATGTTAACTCATAGTAACTGTTTTCTATTGTTTTAAGTAGTAGTTATCCAACAGACATTGATACAACAGATAAGAGATTACGAAGTACGGAAGACGTTATCTAGTGTCTCCGTACAAGGAAAAATAAATCCGGTTTACAATATGCGATATAAAGTTCTTATATTTTAAGTACAGGTGATCGTTGTTGTTTATGTATGTCGGTAATGCATTGAGTTTTTGAAAAACCTACCGTGAAAATTGAGAGAAATTTTTACAAAAGAAATTTAAGCTCTTATATCTGTTAGTAATATGTTAATTTAGTTACTCGTGTAACGAATATAATTATACTCGACTACTTAAGATTGTTTATGCACGCAACGCACATCCTTACGCTCAATGAACTGGAATGAAAACTTTACAGAAGCATTTGAGGCTTTTCAAGAAGCAATAAAATGGCTGAGGGTCTTTCACAAAGGATACTTGATAAATGTTTTGCTAAATAAACCGTGTTTTTTACACCCTGACACGCCGCTATTATCCGACTATGAGATATGTTTACCCTCTTAAAGTGAGCTTTACAATTTACTATTTAAAAAGATTCCTTTTTAGTAAAATTTACCCATAAGTTTACTAGTGATCTTTTTACTTTTAATGGCACAAATAAAATGATTTCAAAAAGCTTACATTTGATTTATCCACTTTTACATACATTCTGTGGTAAATTTTTCAATATATAAAATACCACAATTGATTCAGGAAACTCCAGTTACAGCAAACACATTTCTTTTCATCTAAAATAAAGTTAAATTTCTTTACTTTACTAAACCGTTTGTTTTCAAGTGGAAAAACAAAATTATAGCTTTAGAAACAATTTTGATCTTTTATTATTTACAGAAATTCTCGGCGGTAGCTTTGTAAAAGTTTATTTTTAATATAAAACTAACATAATTTAGTCTATACACGCATCGCGGTCAGTATAATAAAAAAGTTATCAATTTTATAGTATAGATATTTTCTTTACGCGTTTTTACAGTATGACAAAATAGCTTACGTAAACCAAATAAAATCTTTATTATTTTGAATGCATTATTTATTCCATCTTGCAAAGTTTTCACCTTGTAAAAGACAATCAACATTGGACGAATGTCAGATTTCGTTTAGATAATAAATATGTTTATCATACTTTTGTTGCTACACTTGTTGGATTACAAATTGTAGCATTAATTAATAAAGACACAATATAATTACACAAAATTAAAATGTTTAACACCTCTTACATAATTTAAGATTTCGACTGAAGGTGCTTGGTGGAATTTCAATATTAAATTTGAATCGTTGAAATTATGTACATTCACACAGATTTTGTCAATTACGACCCGGGTTTCACCTTTTCGGCTTCTTCATGCGTTCAAGTGCTCGGATGAACTGAAATCCGGGTCGTTAATGACAAAATCTGTGTGAATGTACATAATTTGAACGATTCAAATTTATCTCTAACATATAATTCAAAAAACATTAAAGATTAATAAATCACATCTACTGTAATTTGTAAATTCTTTTCAATATCAATAGTTGTTTACAATTTCATTTCAATTTATTTTTGTATAAATAGAACTGTTTATATATTTTTTTTATCAGGTGACAATGTTCACAATTTGCGAAATCGGTCCTGACCTTTTAAATAAAGTGAAATGAAGTACAAAGGAATATTGTATTTTTAATAATATAATGCCTTTCCACCAAGTATTGACAGTGAACACCCTAAAAGTGATGAAACTGTAGCATGTTATCTGCTTTTTTATGAAGCATTATACGATAAAATAAAGTTTACTTATTTCTACAATTTTTTTATAATTCTAATATTATAAATTACGAAATTGATTTTGATAACAATATAAAAACCTGGCTTATTTTTGATAGTAGGGACAAAATGATGAGGCTAGAACAGAACTATTGGTTGAGTAATCGCTATTGCTACACCCAGTTAATAAATGATCAGAAGGATGGGAGGAGAGGAAATAATGTGAATTGACATCGCAAACACCCAGTCTTCGATCACAACTGTGAATTGAATAATTTTCAAATTCAGCAAAATTAGCAAGCAACCTTTGGGAAAAATTTATCTATATATTAATATTCGATAATGTCCGTCCTTCCGTCCGTCTGTATGGTTGTCCCCGATTTCTCCTCTAATTATTCTAAAAAATATATTATTTACAATTTAAATACTGCAAGGGTGTTGATATATGTCCCGATATCTATTTCTTCATCTACGAAATATATTTGTTAGCAAACTTAAACATTTAAAATATTCTAAGCATTATATTATTTACAATTTAAAAACTGCAGGGCTGTCGATATATGTCCCGAGGTCTATTTATTTTTCTACAAAATGTATTTGTTAAAAAACTTAAACATTTCAAATATTCTAAAAAATATATTATTTACAATTTAAATACTGCAGGAGTGTCGATATAAGTCCCGAGATCTATTTCTTCTTCTACGAAATATATTTGTTAGCAAACTTAAACATTTAAAATATTCTAAGCATTATATTATTTACAATTTAAAAACTGCAGGGCTGTCGATATATGTCCCGAGGTCTATTCATTTTTTTACGAAATTTATTTGTTAACAAACTTAAACATTTCAAATATTCCAAAAAATATATTATTTACAATTTAAATACTGCAGGGGTGTCGATATAAGTCCCGAGATCTATTTCTTCTTCTACGAAATATATTTGTTAGCAAACTTAAACATTTCAATTATTCTAAACATTATATTATTTACAATCAACAATTTATTTTTCACGCCGGTAAATTTTCTGACTACTTAAAAATGCAACAAAAACCCCTCCGTTGAGGTCAACGGGCTTACAGCTAGTGTAATACTAATTTAAAATTAGCTATCACAATTTATTATAGTACCTATTAAGACTCTTAATTGATCGAATCTTTACTCCGATATGCAGGCGACTGAATCTCGAATCTGTGGGATTCGTAAGGGGTTGTACCGATTAGGTTGTAGGGTAGACTCAAAGCTTTGATCCTTACCTTGACAAAAGCGATCGAATCGGATCAGTGATTTAGTTAATCAAACACATTAAACGGAGGTAACTTTGATACGAACGAGCCAACTTTGTCTTACTGGAAAAATGCGTTTTATACTGTCGTTCAATGAAAACCGTTTTTGGAATTTTCGTAAATGTCAACTGCTATATATTAAGTCTAATATATATATAACGATAATGTGCAGATGGTTTTAGAACGTGTCAGTATGAGACATATGGTCAGAATAAAACAACTGGAAATTTAATGTATATATAAGATAGTTAAATAGATGTCTTTATTGCAAATAATCTTATTATTATGGATAAAAAAATGTTCTTCTTAAAACTGTGCACAATTACGGTAAAAAAAAAACAAAACGAACGTGTAACGTGTACACGTAAACGTATTGAAAACATCGTTTACAAAAATGATGCATCAAACATCTTAGATTATCCGAAAGCAATATATTTTGTCAACAATCGATGTTTTTAAACATTGTTAAATGTAATAAGAAACACAGACTTATTATCATTATGCACTTAAACCATTTAGAGAAATTGCAATTATGTACTGCTTGAACCAGAGTATATATGTTTTCTCAATTTAACAGGTGGTTCGCAAGACTTTATCTAGTACTTTAAAAAACACTTATTATAGAAATAATCAAGTGTAACTTTTAGGGTGTTTACTGTCAATACTTCTTGGAAAGGTATAATATAAATAAAAACACAATAGTCCTTTGTACTTTACTCCGATTTATTTAAAAGGTCAAAACCGGTTTTTTTCATTGCAAGCATTATCAAGTGATGAGAAATATATATAAACAATGCTATTAATACAAAAATAAATTGTAATCAACAATTGACATTGAAAAGAATTTACAAACTACAGTATAAGTGATTCTAAAATTACACAAAACTAAAATATTTAACACCTCTAACATATAAATAAAAAGTCATCAAAGATTAATAAATTTTAAGTGGTGACTGACTGGACGTAATTAAAAATTCCCAAATTTTATTTCTATCAGTTGACAATGCTCGTAACGAGCGAAACCTGTCCCGACCTTTTAAATAAAGTGAAATAAAGTACAAATGATTTTATTTTTTTTATCAATCAAGGGTAAAATAAATAATTTACGACAATAATGAATATTACTATTTACGTTGGGTTCATATCCTTTTAAACTTTATAAATATTTTAATATCTCTGAACATAAATTTTAATATTTTTAATATTGTCACTTGCCGCTGCGATTTATTGAGCACTGTGTATATTTTGTGGTATAATTTTTATTACTCAATACTTCTTTATGGTATATACAGTGATAAACAGAAGTATTAACCTACTTTGAAAGCTATAAAATCTTTGTAGAAAATCTATTCCCGCAATAAAACATTTTAAATATCTCTTAAACTAAGAGTGCTGTGGATTATAAATTCAAAAGGAAAAAGCAGTTTAAAATCTACTTACGTTATAAACATGTGTAAATATCATTTTGAAAATGTCTCCATCGACAAATGTTAGTTCTTTTGAATCTCAAAAAAATAGTGTTTTTTTTTATTATTTAAACACAAATTAAGTTCACTTGCCAATTTTCAATATTTAAACAAACATACAAATGGGATCATATTTTAACGCGTGTCCGCGTTCATAA
The DNA here is from genome assembly GCA_030503985.1 of Himalopsyche tibetana. Lineage (NCBI taxonomy): Eukaryota > Metazoa > Arthropoda > Insecta > Trichoptera > Rhyacophilidae > Himalopsyche > Himalopsyche tibetana. Next base: position 2,590,935 of record JAPJYX010000003.1, on the reverse strand, counting down.
TTTATCTTTTTTTTTCATAATTTGTATGTAATTTTAGGTAGCGTTTAATTAACTAAGAGTGATTTAAAAAGCAGACATGTCTCCTATAATTATGAAACCCCATTAAAGTCGTCTAATACTATTTCTAGGAATCTTTGACTAGTCCAACAAGACACTTACATTAATTTGATCCCTGAGCTTTGATAAAAAACGCGCCGAAAAATCCTTTTAAGATACATTAAATGCTAATAATAAATTGCAATTTTTTTACGTTAGTTTGTAAATTACGTATCTTTTCATATTGTAGATATTATATAGACTATTAGCCGGTAACCAGCAAGCGTTGCAATGCCGCTCAAAGAAAGAAAGTGTTTGTTGAAGTGCATGCTTTTTTTTTTCTGCCTGTTTGAAGTTTTGTCTATGGTACGACACACGCGCCACCTACTGTAATTTAATTGTAACACTATCGATGGTTTCGGCGGTAGCTTTATTGAAGTTCATTTTAATAGAAAATTTAAATTGACTTTGATTATTCCACGTATTGTGTTACTAACTGTGACACGTGTTTCGCCTCTTTCAGAGGCATCTTCAGACTTACTATAGTAAGTCTGTAACCTACAACCTTCGTGCAAGTTGCTTGAACGCTATGGCAGACATACAAACATTGTTTTTTTTATATATAAAATACCTACTGTAAGCTAATTTTAATAAACCTATAACCTTTGCTCAAGTGTAAGCAAAAAGTTTGTCAAAGTTTTATTGCAATCAGATGAACGGTGTGGCAACGCATAAAGTACAAACAAACAATCTAATGCACAAAAGACATTTAAATGTAATGTCAAAATATAGACCACACGATTTGACAGATTTGAAATATACTAACTAAATGTATTTCAACCCGCGATAGATACAGCGTTTTTATTGCTGTGACAAATAAAAAGGCTTTTTCGCATAAAAATTTTGTAGAGAATTTAATAAGATTTTGTATCTCCTCTTCACGCAAAGGGAATTTACTTTTTATAGAACACCAAAATTGAGGTCTTGCTAAGGATAAACGAAATTTAACTTTGAAAGTGTCGTCGGATGAAAGATCGATGAGGCTTTCTTTCTCCTTCATGCGTAAATTAGTATCTTAAATGTTCGCTCCAAACGAATCTATTACCATGTTTAAAACTTTTTTCTGGTGGTAGGACTAGAAAATTTAAATAATGTCAGATTTCTCATTATGAAATTATGACACATACATAATACACAAGAATATACACCTCAACCGTATTGCAAAACATTTGCCAGTCGCTTAAATGGCTGGTAAGAAGGTAGCCAAAACCTTTTTGTCGATTTATTCAAGCTGAAGATGCTTTTCAAAGAGTTGTACCGCGCGTTATATATACATCTTTTTACAACCCGGGAAATATCAAAGTTTGTTATTAATCTAGACATACAAAGAGCATGGGATCATACATGCCCAAATCCAATATTAGAATTTTTATATCCATGTCAACTAGCAATGTAGAGCATATGGCCTACCAATGTACATATGTATCTCAAGAGAAGTTTTTCTACGAGCCATGTTTGTTATTCTAGGGGTATGGCAGAACTAGTGATTGGTTAATCACTCTCGCCAAATTTCATTATTTTAGGATTGGAAAGTTTGGGAGAAATTTTTAGACATACATGCCTTTGAACAAATATCGAAAAATCGATTGAAAAAATTCAGTTCGTATCGGGATTCAAAACTGTGATGTCCGCAAGAAAGCCATCAACGCTGACCACTGCGCCATAGACCCGAATGTATATTGTTATATTGGAGTACAGATTCAAAATAACAGAATTATTTTTTTAATGTCTTTAAAAACTTCCTTGTTTCCATGCAATTAAGGGTGACAATATGACCTTATAACAATAGACAAATGGATTTGAATTGTTCAAATTATGTACATTCACACAGATTTTGTTACTAACGACCCGGGTTTCACCTTTCTTCAGAAGGTCAAGTGTATGGATGTACTTCAACCCGGGTCGTTAGTGATAAAATCTGTGTGAATGTACATAATTTGGACGATTCAAATTTAATATTGAAATTCCACCAAGCACCTTCAGTCGAAATCTTAAATTGAAATAGATAAATGGGTTTTCTCATTAATTTTTTTATCTCAAGCTTCTCATATATGGGACATATTAAAATATTGAAAGAAGATATAGATATTTTATGAATATATTTTATGAATATATTTTTTTAAAAATCAAATTATATGATTGACTTTTAATTAAACCCATTAAGAGCTTTAATTTCTAAATAGATAGTATTTAAAAAGAAAACATTGACAGTATTGGATTAAAGATATTTGTTTCAAGCATATCAGTAATATAATATGAATCAAATGTGAATCGATCAGTTTTTCTCATTTTTCCGAAAAAGGACGTAACCTACACATAGCAAATTTTACAGAAGGCACAAAAAAATTGTTTTGATGATTTTGGGTCATATGCAAATTATGAAATATACACAACCTGGAAGTGCACTAATACTTCAAAACTGGTGCTTAATTAACATAATTTTATTAATTAAAGAAAACCTTTTTTTTAGTCATTTTTCTTGGTTTCAATTTTCACAAACTCATTTTTTTCAAACTAAAAATTTAAATTTAGATACTAATTTGGCAGCATATATCCTTTTAGTAGAACGTGTATAAATCTTGATACATTGTTATTATCGAAAAAAAGTTGTTTTTAAAAAACTCTGGGTTACGTCCTTATTTCTTTCCACAGTCGATATGAATTATAATTTGAAATTTACCGTTGTAATTTCAAAAGAAATCATTACGATATATATTATTATTTCAATATTTCAAATATTACTTAGCCTCACCACAGCAGATCCGTGAAATAATATTATGTATCCCTTCAGAGTAAAACTCTTTAGAAACAGGTGATATTTAAGCACGTAAAGTAAACTGGTATCAGGATTAACTAGATATGAATATTTTGTCATATTCATAATATTATCGACTCGCTTCTAAGCTGAAATCTATATTCATAAATACAGAGAATCTGAAGCTTATTCTTGAAATTTAATACGACAACCTTAGGAACGTTATTTCTCATGTGTATTTATTAAAAAAATATAATGAAAAAATTATTCATGTTTTCGGAAAAAACAAATCATTATTTTATGAATCAATCCACTTGAATCATTTCAGAGAACACGATTTATGATTTTTTTCCCAGTAAAATTCAATTCAAGATATTGAATTGAGATTGCAATTAGAGTATTGCCGAAACTGGGATATCGTTCGTGGTACTGTTTCAATGCTGAAATATCAGTTTCGTAAATGCAACAATATTGATATTCCAGTATTGAAAATTTTTAAACCATGTCCGTGTGGAGCATATGGACTCCTAATGGAGTTTATCCCAACAGAAATGTTTCTACGAGAACTGCTTGTTACTCAGTTGCTCAACCTCTCTTTTTTCAAAGAGAGTATGGATAGAAGGATAAGTGCCCCGTTCATAGAATAGGATGGTTGATAGGGGGGAATTCAAGACATTACATACATCCATGCCTTTGAACAAAAATTTATAAATCGATTGAAAAATCAATTTATTAAAACTGTCCGTACCGGGATTTGAACCCGGGCCCTCCGTAGCCGAAGCCAACAACGTTGACCACTCAACCATACAGGCGGCTTTGAAAATTGAAAATTTGCCAAAGTAATTTCGAATGTACACATAGAAACCTCCACATATTTTGATAAAGTTATTTAATATAAGTCGAGTGCTCGACGTCGTTGGCTTTGGTTACGGTTTCGAATCCCACTACGTACATTTAAAAAAATATATTTTTTGAATTGATTTATGAATTTCTTTTCGAACGCGTGGGGATCCGATTCTAAAAATGAGGCGTAGCGGACGTGATTAGATGACTACAAGTCTTGTCCTACCTCTATCTTTATATTCCTACTCTCTTTGAAAAAAAAAGAGGTGTAGCTACTGAGCTACAAGCAGCTCTCGTAGAAATACTTTTTTTTTTAATAAACTTTATAGAGTTCATATCGACTGTGGAAAGGAAAAAGGAGGCGATAAAAACGTGTTTTGATGATTTTGTGACATATGCAAATTACGAATTAAACACAACCTTGAAGTGCACGGAGACTTCTAAACTGGTGTTTAATTAACATAATCTTAAATTAATTCAAGAATTTCTCTAGGAAAAACCTTTATTTCAGTCTTTTTTCTTAGTTTTAATTTTATACAAGGTCATCTTTTTCAAACTTAAAAGCTAAATTTAGATGCTAATTCGGTATTTTCAGCTTCCATCCTTTTGACAGAATGTGTGTCAAGCTGTATACATTGTGATTATCGAAAAAAACCTGTTTTGGAAAATTGAGGGTTACGTCCTTTTTCTTTTCCACAGTCGATATGCTACACATTGTGAGAGGGACGTAAATAAAAAATAAACCTTACGAGTTGTGTTAACCAATTGACATGTATTATATAAAAGCATAATGTTTGATAAAAAATAATTATAAAAAACTATTTTACAGATTTGAGGAGAAAAAATGATTTAATTTTCTTTTATTTTCGTGAAATAATTAAAATAAATCAGTAAGTATGATTGAATCGAATCATCATCAACGTCTTTTTCATCAGATGTATTGATTACTTTCCCGTCTTAGAGTTTGAAGATAACCTTTATATTACGTTGAATATATTATATTATAATTTTACATTTACTATTTCCTCGATGGAACATTATACCTCGATGTTAAACAGAACCAGTTGTTAATATGTTCAATGTTCAGCAAGGTAGTTTGCGCCCGTTCTATACGTAGATTGGTTAAAGTTTCCTAAGTTCAAAGGTATTATAGATATAGTACGTTGTCTGAATATAATCTGGATCCTTTAGTGCTAGGATTAAGAAGGATTATCTTCCTTTCAGTTTGTAATCCTGATGGAAGAAAATGGACGGTGGGGTGTGGGCGGAAGGTGTATTTAATGCAGGGGGTGGAGAGGTCGCGAGGGAGTACAGATTAGTCTGATGTAAGTTACTGTACAAGAAAAACAGAATTTCAAGACGAAATATTAATTTTTTTGTCTTTTTGATACTGTGATAATCTGCATCAGTGATTTTTTACGTGTATGTACCGCGGTGGGACAGCTTTCTTGGCATTGATAATGTTTCAGACAAAAAGTCGTAAAATTTTATTTTTAATTTGCTTTGGAAACTTTTGAAGTGAGAGCGATTATTTGATCACTAGTTTTGTAGTAAACCTATACTTCTATCTTTACTCTTTCAAAAAAAAAGGACGTCTATCAACTGAGTAGTAAGCAATTACTCAGTTACTTGAAATACCATCCATAAGACAGCCAAATGTTCAACATTAGGAACAGACATAGATGAGAAAAAAAAGACTTGACAAGAAGTGAATTTCAACTTTTTTTTTCTTCAAATTTAATTTTATGTTATATTATACTAGCCGGTTTCCGGCAACCGTTGCAATGACAGTAAAAGAAAGAGTTTTTGTGTTTTAATTGTGTTTATTGAAGTGTCTGTTTGATGTTTGCTGCCGATTTTCTGTGAAACGGCACACGCGCCGCATACTGTAAGTTAATTGTACTATAACCTTCGAGCAAGTGCTAGCATACGTTGTCAAAATGAACTGTATGGCAGACATACAGACATTGATTTATACATATAAGACCTAATGTAAGTTAATTTTACTATGCCTATAATCTTCCCGGAAGTGCAAGCAAAAAGTTTGTCAAGGTTTTATTGCAATCGGATGAGCGGTGTGGCAACTCATAAAATACGAACAAACAAACATTCATTTTTTTTATATTAGATATTACGGGCTTACCACCATTACTCAAATTTTTCAATAATCAAGTTGATAATAAAAATCTACAGGAGCATTTTTTTTCGATATTATAAAAATGCTCAAAGTATCATGAATATTTAGTAATATGAAGAGTAGAATTTTTTTAAGATTTTCAATATATCGTAAATAATACTGATAACGCCAATTAGTTCTTTCTAACTACATATCGACTGTGGAAAGCAAAAAGGACGTAACCCTCAATTTTCCAAAACAGCTAACGTATACAACATGACACACATTCTATCAAAAGGATGGAAGCTGAAAATGCCGAATAAGTATCTAAATTTAACTTTTAAGTTTGAAAAAGTTGACCTTGTAAAAAATTAAAACCAAGAAAAAACACTGAAATAATGGTTTTTCCGAGACATTTTTTTAAAAATAATATTAGTTTATGTCAATTAAATACCAGCTTAGAAGTATCCGTGGACTTCAAGGTTGTGTATAATTCATAATTTGCATATGTCACAAAATCATCAATACACGTTTTTTGGGCCTCCTGTAAAATTTGATATGTGTGGGTTACGTCCTTTTTCCTTTCCGCAGTCGATATATAATACTACTGTGAGCTTCGACACCGACAGTAATCTTTGGCAATGCTTTTACCAGTGTTTATAGTAAAATTAAATATCCAAATATTTTTTGATATATGCAGTGTTGATGCATTATTTTTTTTTTGACATATATATCTTATAAATATCAAAAATGGATATTATGAGTTTTAATACCAAGTCCTTCATAATATGGTTGATAGCCATTTCGGCTTATGCTTTCATCAGAACTATGTTTAAGCTTACATTAACCCAGTTTTATATTTTCTGTCTTCCAAGAGATTTAGCCAATTTATCATTTCATCCATTCCTAACATTCTAATTAATATAGAAAATTACAGTATTATATTTTATTATGCCACCTGTGTGGCCAACGTTGTTGGCTTTGGTAACGGAGGTCACGGGTTCGAATCCCAGTATGGACAGTTTTATAAATTTAATCGATTTATGAATTTCTGTTCGAAGGCATGAGTGTATGTGATGTCTTGATTTCCCCATCCCACCCATCCTATCTTATACACGGGGCGTACTGAGAGCGATTAGCTAACCACTAGTCATGTCCTAGCCTTATCCTTATATTCCTACTATGTTTGTAAAAAGAGAGTGTGAGCTACTGAATAATGTTCGTATGTTGAGATAAACTCCATTAGGAGTCCATATGTTCCTCATTGGGAGCGGACATGGTAATATATATATAAATTACTGTTTCTTGAAACAATAGCAAATATGCGATTATTTTAAGAAAATTAGTTTTATTGGAAGTGATTATTTATTTTTAATTACATTACCGTCTTGTATGTGTTTTAGCAATGGTGATTGATTGATATTTATTCGGTCATTAAAGAATAAAGTTTCATCTTGGTGTTACATAAACAAGAAATGCTATGTACCATTTGCAAATATGTAGTGAAACAAAACGTGTGAAACGTGGGATAAAATTAAATAAAAAAACACGTTGGACGAAACTAAATTGACAAAGAAACCTAACACCGAAACGGGTGCAAATTAAATCAACCCAATTTAATTTGTTTCACAAAAGAAGATGTACTTTCGAGTGGTAAAAGTAAGATCACGTCATTGCTAATACACATCATTACTAGGCAAGCCGCGAACATATATAAGGAAGATATTTCTTAAGATTGAGTTCATAATAATGTGTACTAAAAGTTTTAAGAATAGTACAAAAACAAACACCAATAACTATCAAACGAAAGAAATCTAATCAAAAAAACTTCTCTGGTAGCAATGCTAACTAAGAAAAGTAATAAAGATATTTCTGATAGATTCTGAGGCTTCTTTATGATAATAAATATTACAACTTTCGTATCGATTGTCCATTACGTCTCAGCAGAATTGATTAAATTGTTTGTAGATTGTGTAATCGGTCTTTTTAATTATACCGCAATAATTTTATAACCAATCTTATCTATTTCCATCACTTCGTATTTGTTAAACATTTAACAATTCTTTTTATGTTGAATATTTGTTTAGTTTTCCTTTTATTTCGAAGAAAACTGGAATAAAATTCTTATTTTTTTTCTCCTTCCCTCCCATTTTCTTATCTCCTGTTTTCTTGAGTAGGAAATCTCACATCGTGAGATTATTGAGTTATATTGTATATTTATACATTATCAAGTATTTTTTTAACAAGGGTATCGAATAAAAAGTATTGGAATGCAAACCCGTTAGCACCGTAACCAAAGCCAACGACGTTGACAAAGAAACCAGACAATAGAAATTATGTAATATGATCTTATGGCGCAGCGGTTAGCGTTTTTGTCTTACTTGCCGGACCTTACGGGTCGATTCCCGGTACAAACAGCACTTTTCTGTTTGAAGGCATGGGTGTTTGTGATATTTAAAAATTCCCTCACACCCTTCCGATTTTTCAATCACTGGGCGTAGCGAAAGCGATTAGTACGTCAATAGTCCTTTTTTTAAATTCGAATAATTTTGATTCTGCACTCTTCCATAAGTTTTGTCGATAACGACCCGGGTTTAGCCTTTCAGCATCTTCAGGTTTTATCAAATGCACAAATACACTTGAACTACCCGGGTCGTTATGGACAAAAAATATGGGAGTGCACAGAATCAAAATAATACAAATTTGATATTGAAGTTCGATCACGCACCTTCATTCAAAATTCTAAATTAGTCCTTTTTTAACCTTTTCCTGCTATCTCTTCTACTTTCTTTGTAAAAGAGGAAAGTTTGTGTGACTTAGTAACAAAGTAGAGTTCTCGTGGAAAAATTTCTAGTATGAGATACCTCCAATGGGAGACCATATGTTCCACGTGGATAAAAAGTGGTCTACAAATTTTATTTTGAAATGTATTGAATCAGTTTTATTTTATTGCATATTTCGACAAGTCATACCAATGTTACATTAAAATTAATAACCTGAATGAAAACGATAATCATATTACATATTCAACAACGTATAACATTTACGTCTTTATAAACAAACTTAAAAGCTCTATGCATTGTTATATACAACAAAGAGAACCGAAATAACATTAATATTCTTCTCAGCTCTTAACCTGTCCTGATTAATTCAAAGTTTTCAGACAAGGTAAGGATTAGTGTTATCTAATTTTTAGCTCTAGGCAGCTGTACGTAAATAAAGCTTATTGTTTCAATTGATAACTAAAGACTATTTCAAAATATTTAGGGAACATTTTTTATTCAATAATTGTAAAATAAAAAAGGCATCACATAATTGGTGATATTTCAAATGTCTAGTTAAGCAGGCGTCCCATAATTAAACAGTCTCTTGAGATCTATTCGAGGCCAAGACAAGACTAGTGACGTGGGTCTTAAATCAAATATTAATCTAAAAATTTCAACATAATAATGTAATTTGAAATTAGCGAGAATCATTAAACCCGAGCACTGTTAATTAATATTTTCATTCAAAAAATTCTTATTTGGATTGTGTTACTGAATAGAACGCAAATAAAATATTTTTATCATTAATTTATTAAACATATAAGAAAAATTGGACTGATATGAAAGAAAAAGAGTGAATTGCATCAACTATTTCTTAATAAATAACTTATACAAGATAGTCATTAAAAAAAATGTTAAAACATTAACATTTACACGATGGCGTGTTTTTAAGTAATAAATTATTTTCTATAATATATAGTAATGTGCAATTTCTGAAAAAAATGTTCTTTTAAAATATAAAATACCCCTTGTGGTCTAGTTGGTTAGAGATAGTTTTTTTCGATCAGGCAGGTGTGAGTTCGATTCCCGGTAAGGTCAGTGTCAAATTTAGATTTTTCAATTTATATTTGAGACCTAAGACGAGAGTTTTTGTAATGTCAATTTACCACGAGTTGATCTCGATTGACTTACAAAATTTTTTATTCGAGTAGTCTTTCTATCTTATGATCTTCCAACATTAAAATATTTAGCGCATTGGTATATCAGCTGCAATGACATTTTTTTAACTCTCGCGGCTCGGAGACTAGAAAAATACGTCTCTGCCGATGGGGATCTTTTTTGACCCAAGTGGTTTCCTCATTATTGGCCTTATTCTTATTAATTTTAAAAAAAAAATTAGTCTTAGAGCTTTAAAATATCTCTCTGCATCATTCCTCATACATTTTTTTATAAAAATTCGTGGTTTTTTAATAAATAATCATATTTTAAGTTGCGCGTAAAAAAGACGTCATCCCAGCACACATATGAATTGACAACTGACGAGTGTTCTCAGCTATTTTACGAACGATCGTTATCGCGGGTGCTTATCGCCTGATAGCGTAATCACGTCATCGCATACTTATAAAAATTACAAAAGGTCCAAAAAACTATGATATAAGAATACCTTAATTATAAACATTGTATCACCCATATTAAAATAAATATTTAAGAAAATGTTGGTATTGGGGTCGCATTTCTTGAGCTTAGAACCGGAAAAGTTAATACAGCTTGGCTCTGTACGTTTGGCTCATCACTAGAATATACATGTTTTTTTTTATGAAATGCCTCTCATATTTTGTTATGGCACTTTTTAATTATCATTTTTTTTAATCCATGTCCGCTCCCAATGTAGAGCATATGACCTTCTAATGGATTTATCTCAACAAAAGTTTTTTTTTCTACGAAAACTGTTTGTTAATCAGTCGCTCAACCTATTTTTTTTCAAAGGGAGTAGTAGGGAAAGAAGGATAAGGCTAGAAAAGGACTAGTGGTTGGCTAATCGCTATTGCTACACCCAGTTATTAAAGGATCAGAAGGATGGGCGGAGAGGAAATGATGTGAATTGACATCACAAACACCCAGTCTGGCATTGAATTTAAATATAACAATGCTATAAATCAAAATATTATAAGAAACAGTAAAAACATTTTTTTTTGTATTTCATAACGATGTTATTATAATAGAGATTACCTCAACATTTTTTTTTAATCCATGTCCGCTCCAAATGTGGAGCATTTAGCCTCCTAATAGAGGTATCTCAACAGAATTTTATTCTACGAGAACTGTTTGTTACTCAGTCGATCATTCTCACTTTTTTTTAAAGTGAGTAATAAGGAAAGAAGGATAAGGCTAGAACCAGACTAGTGGTTGACTAGCCGCTATTGCTACACCCAGTTATTAAAGGATCAGAAGAATGGGCGGAGAGGAAATGATGTAAATTGACATCACAAACACCCAGTCTTCGATCACAACTTTGAATTGAATAATTCTCAAATTCACTGTGATCTGACCGGGAATCGAATCCAGACCTGCGTGATCGGTAGAGCAAGCTCTATCCAACTGGGTCACAGCAGGCGACAATTTATATGCCTGATAATATACAATCTTTAATAATCCAACCATACAGTTAAATTAAACTAGTCATTTATTACACCTATTTTGGTTTGCTAGAAATACACATAAAACAATTCAAATAACCCTTGCAAAGAATTCAACTTAAAAAATCAATGTTGTATTGTCACGGCTTTTTGCTTGTTATTTGTATGTTGTTATTTTTGGTTCAAACTTACTTTTTCACTTGTTAAAAGCTTTTTAAATTGCTATTTTTACAGCGTATTAATCAAAACGTCAGTCTATCATTTTGTATTTTCTTTTTTGTTGTTTGTTATTTTGAAACGAATACGGTAAAAAAGATCATTTCACAGTTTTAATCTGTCTGTGGAAAATTATCAAGCACACACAACGGGGGGGTATTATCATTATTTTAGCGATGAACTATCTATTGATTAGTATAAAACAATTGTTGGGCTCCGTAGTCGAGGGCTATATGTAGGGCTTCCAAACCGGTTTAAACCGAAACCGGTTAACCGGTTAATTGCATGTTTTGAAAAAAAAACCGAAAACCGGTTTATTTCATTCGGTTAACCGCGTTTTATCAAAAATACTCGTTTTCTTATTTTTCATTTTTTTTTCAAAAAGAAAAATATTTTACAATGAATTTACTGCGTAGTAGCGGAAACAATTTGCAACAACAACTGAGTAAGAAGCAGTTCTCGTTAACAAATAATTGTTTGAGTCATGCTTCAAAGTGGGAGTGGAGATATAATATAAGCTAATATCTACTATATTTTTGTCTAAGCATTAGATGTCCTGTCTAGTCGATATGTAAAAATTAATGCATTTATTTAAACATCTTTCTTTTGATGAGTTTTATTATCAAGTTCTATTTTTTTATTTGACTTATTTTATCATAAAATATGTTTCCACATTTGATTGTCATTGTTGTATATATATGTATAATGCCTTCTGTGTTCCATCTATAAGATAAATATCGATTTTTCATTCAAATTGGAGCATTTATGACAAAAATTTAAAATTTTCCACAAAAATTTTTTTTTTTTGCATACCTGCCTAATCAAAATACGTTATGTTTCGGTTTAAACCGGTTAACCGGTTTTATTGCCAGAAAAAAACCGAAAACCGGTTAGTTGGAAAGTCCGGTTAATTGGAAGCCCTAGCTATGTGTAGTTCGCTTTGTCGCGGTACTCACAGGAACGAATCCCAGTTAAGGCAGTTTCATTTGACAATCGGTTAATGGATGTCAGTTTGAAGGCGGATACACGATCGACTAACCAAAAGTCCTTTCTTAATCTTATTATTATATAATTTTAGTTTTCGACTGAAGATACAAATCGTTCAGATTGAATTGGATCAGTTCAAGTTCATCCGTCCACTCGAACGCATGAAGATGTCGAAATGTGAAACCCGGGTCGTTAGTAACTTGTGTGAAATTAAAAAATTATAACGATATATCAAATATTATTAAAAATAAAAGATTAAGCAATTATTAAACAAACAGTTTTCGCAGCATTAGGAACGGCTTGGTCAAAAAATTATACAAGTTTCACAATTAGTCTACATAATAATATATTACAGCGGTCGGCAACCAAGATGCAATGGCGTATCGCAAAACAGGTAATTCAACGTACTGGAAAAAAAACTAATAAATCTATCGTATATTCACACAAAATTCGACAAATGTTTATTGCATGACGTCTATGATCTATTTATTTCGACCACTACTTACCACTAATGCCAACTATAGGAAAACGGCGGAAGGGAAGTTGTTCACCTGTGTATTATAGTTTTTAGGGAAAGCTGAAAAATGAGCAGTTAATTTGTCAAACAAGGTGTCAAAAACGTCTGATTGTCAGATCGTTGTAAATATAAAAGCCTTATCATGTTCGGGTTGTTACTTATTGTATTTTAGCTCACTTTGCCGTGAATGTACGTCGTACAATGATTATAAATTATATACAGTACTGTGTAGAAATATGTACCTGTCAATAACACTTGTGTACAACATATCAAAGTGTTATATTATTTACTTAAAATGAGAACTTCGAGACGAGCATTGAACTTGCGCATTACACTTATGGTGAGACCAACTCACCTTATCTTATTTCAGGCTTAATATACAGCGACGTCAAAAGTGAAATTATTTAAATTAATTAGTAAAATAATACAAACACAAATTACATATTTTTGTGCTTAGTAAATAAAAGCCGCCTGTGTGGTCGAGTGGTCAACGTTGTTGGCTTCGGCTACGGAGGGCCTGGGTTCAAATCCCGGTACGGACAATTTTATAAATTGATTTTTCAGTTGATTTATAAATTTCTGTTCAAAGACATGAATGTATGTGATGTCTTGAATTCCCCCCTCTCACTCATCCTATCCTATGAACGGGGCGTATCGAGAGCGATTAGCTTACCACTAATCCTGTCTTAGCTCTATCCTTCTACCCCTAATCTATTTGCAAAAAGAGACGTTGAGCAACTGAGTAACAAGCAGTTCTCGTAGAAACACTTCTGTTGAGATAAACTCCATTAGGAGTCCATATGCTCCACATTGGGAGCGGACATTATTTAAAAAAAAAAAAAAACATTTCTTAAACTCATTTTTTTTAAGTTTATGATACCGTTTTACTTTTGCCAGTTTATGGTTTGAAAAATCATATAAAAACAAACTGACACCAAGTATTGAAATAATTATAAACTAAGTAATGTAAATTGTTTTTTATGTCGGCTATTAGACATCGATTCGTATTAGTATTTAAGAGTCAGAGATGCTGAAAGATGAGTTCCGAGCTGAAAATGAAATATATAGTCATCACTATTGTATCGTTGATGACAATTCCTCAAGCCGAGCTGACCAATCATTCCAGCAAAGGATTAACACCAGTCACAATCATTCACTAGATGGATAAACTAATGCCTAAACACCATCTCTCGCATTGGCGGATCCAGAAATTGTCACATTTAAAATAAACATAATACATTAAAAAATAGATGATTTTAAAATAATATACTTTATAAAAATAGTCAATACATAATTAAATATTCTATTTCTATACAACATACTAAACTAAACAATTAAAGAGCCCATTTTACAATAAAGTTTTACTAAACTAGAATATGACCCCCGTGGATTTTCGTCAATGAGCTCTCGTTGCATTGTTATTTTTACCGATTTTCACAAAACAAGATTCAATTTACATTCCATTTTTGACAGTCTTTATATATTATTTTATAACTTATTCATAACTAAATAATATATAGAATATCAAAATTTAAATACCAAATGTGGAAAAAAAACCAATATTGTATATTTAAAACATATTTATTCGTAAGCTTAGAAATTTATTTTTCTTTTTCGAAATATTTGAACGAAATTATTCCACAGAAGGGAAATATTTTTTCAAGTACAATTCGGGTCCAACATAAGCCTATGTAAATTTTCCCGGAGATTCTCGGACAATCGTATTCAAAATAATTTAAATAGGCCTGGTTTTTGAGATATCTAACGCAAAAAAAGTTTTTTTGTTTCTACTCTTGCTGAGTGCCTATATCTGTTTTTGAAACTTTTGAACCGCCTGTATAACCTACAAAGCAAAACTTTGTAGAACAGTAAACACGAAGTACCTATAGGTGCTTCTAGACAGTCTCGCCAGATGGCAGTCCATACGGACGAAACTATTTTATTTAGTCTCGGACATTTAAAAAAGTTATGCATTTGCCAATAACTTACTTAAAATATAAGTATATATACCTTCTTTATGAATTAATAAATGAATTTTTTAGGGTATAACTTCGTCTAATTGGTCCAAGCCGCTACTAATCTAAGCTCAATTTATCTCACTGATGACTGTAATAAAAGAGGGTGGGTCTATCTATGTATTTGTTTAATCATCATTGTTACTATTTCATGTTTTAAAAAAAAATCATCACAAAAAGCAAAAAAAATTGAATAGAAAACCATAAATTATGTAGAAAGATTTGAAGAATTGAACTACTATTTATAACGGGATGTAATTCAAATTTTGACATGTGTTTTACCTTTTTAATAAAGGTCATCAAACAGAATAGCGTGATGTTTACAGATAGATTAAAAGTTATTCTAATTCTTAAATTATACATTCCAAAATAAAGTTCGGGATGCGAATCTTTTAAAAGAAAATTATCACAATTTTAATAAAAATCAAAGTGCTTAAATTTTTTTTTAAAATAAAAAACCAATATTACAAATAAAAAATTCGTTAACTTTTCCGGTTCTAAGCTCAAGAAATGCGACCCCAATACCAACATTTTCTTAAATATCTATTTTAATATGGGTGATACAATGTTTATAATTAAGGTATTCTTATATCATAGTTTTTTGGACCTTTTGTAGTTTATATAAGTATGCGATAACGCGATTACGCTATCAGGCGATAAGCACCCGCGATAACGATCGTTCGTAAGATAGCTGAGAACACTCGTCAGTTGTCAATTCATATGTGTGCTGGGATGACGTCTTTTTTACGCGCAACTTAAAATATGATTATTTATTACAAAAAACACGGATTTTTATAAAAAAAAAATGTATGAGGAATAATGCAGAGAGATATTTTAAAGCCCTTAGACTATTTTTTTTTTGAAATTCATAAGAATAAGGCTAATAATGAGGAAACCACTGGGGTCAAAAAAGAACCCCATCGGCAGAGACGTATTTTTCTAGTCTCCGAGCCGCGAGAGTTAATAACATTTTCTGAGACAGGCGGCTCACCATTTTTAACGTTTTTTCGTTTAGTATTAAATACTCTACATATGAGAAGTATGGAATTATGACTCCATTTTATCTTGTCCCTTCTTTGCGTCCAATTGAAAAAAAATAGTTCCGTTCACTTTTCCTTTAGGTACTCCACGTCAGAATGTTCAAAAGATAACTAAACGCTAGAATTTCTATCAGACCTTTTAAAACTTTGTTTGTTGTAATAAAATATCTGATTCGATGTTTCATTCGTGTATACACTGCGTAGGAAACACCCCAGCTCAGATATCGTGCAATAGCGTTCAATGTTAAAACTTGCAACTTATTTTACAAGTTACAAGTTACTCGCCTACTTTGACAAAGACATATTATACGTACAAGTGAGTTAGATACACACCCAAGTGGAGCTTTATTCGAAAACTTTTCAGTATATAAATATAAAAGCTCCTTAGAGGAATGCCAACAAAATCTGTCATCTTTTTTACGTGTAACTTTTATACTGTTTTACCATCGTCAACATCGACATTTACTACACGTGTCGTAAGTAGGGCTTTGAGTTGCTAGTAAAAGAGCACGTGGTTCCGATCTAATTAACTTCTATATATTATACACAACACATTTTTTTTTAAGTTATTAGTTATTTTCGAGTCTGACTCCAGTTAACGTGTTGTGTGCCGTGCGGGATTAATATGGCCGTACACGGATGGCCGTGATTTTCTTTCAATAAATAAAACCTAATAAATATCTACTTTTTGGAAATATATTAATAGTACATCACAAAAATTTACCATATAAATACACGATGGATCATTTCCGCCATCATTTATTCAAAAACTTTTCATAAACGGAAAATTACGGTCACGTTAGCATAGCCTTGCTAGCGTCAAATTTGAACACAACGAAAAAGCTATTTTTAAAATCGATGATTACAAAACAATCTCTTTGGTGTTTAAGTATCACACTATGATTCCAAGAGATGTCACTATATGCATGGTATATTTAAATTATTAAATACGTTTCTTGTGGCCTTTAAACCGAGTCTCAGGTACTGCGTGTAAACACGCACATTTTGTATAGCCGGCCGTACGAGCACGAAACTGTATGGCACGTTAACAGGTCCGTGGCAGACAACCGGTTAAAATAGACCGACTTCACGAATTTGCAGCCTTTAATGAAGGAGGAGAAAAGACATCAAAGGAGCTCATGGCTAAAATCTAAGATACAAAATCAACATTCGACATCGTTTTTGCTTGCAATAAAACTAAAAATCTTCTATTATCTAACCACATCTCTTATTGCTGAGGACACTTATATAAATATTTTAATTAACTATTGGTATTCATGAAAGCTGTCAGATTTAAACTTTTTATTTCAATCAATCTGAACAGTTCTTTTTAAAACCAAAGAACGCAATCAATCACATAAATCTCTGGTTCCAGACATCAGTTAAAAATGCCTGATCTTTAACTGAGATCTGCCCTTATTATATACGTATTAATCAGCAATAACTACTGCAACATTTGCTTCAATTTTTTATACCACGAAACGTTAATTGAACTTAATAGTGCAACCGTTGTCATTATTTAAATAGCCGAGCGGTTCTGTATTGAGTAATAAAAAAAGTTTAACAGTACAATCTGTTACAGTTCAAGTTAGATATTACTGAAAATAAAAATACATTACGACACAGCTGTTTAACAATATGTATAAATTTACAATACATTATACGACATTTAAACGCATAACTTTACACGTAAACAAATTACACACGAAATTAATAAGCCCACCATTAATTAATTATTTACTTTGGTAAATTATTATGATCCAATAAACTTCAACGGAGTCGTTGTATTCTTAAAAAAATTATAATTATGGACTTGTGAACTATTATACTCAAAATAAGGCATCAATTAAAATTTTATGCGGTGTGACAACTGACAAAACTATAACACTATGAAAATTCAGTTTTTTTTTTAATAAACAACTAAAATTGAGTGCCATGGAAACAAATATGACAGTCGAAATACGACATGTTTTGTCGAAAAACTGTTCGACATGTCATCGTGTAGAGTTAGTAATCCTGCAAATGGTAGTGAGCTAAATTTTTAAAAATAATGATCAAATATACATATTTTTTTAATATTTGAAATCGAGATTAAAAGTGGCAGTTTGCATAGTTAATATAGAATTACACTCATAGTATCTGCTGACATTTTTATATTGAAATTTTTCGCACACTTACGTGCAAGCCACCAAGTTTTAGTTAATTATTTCCTAGACAATCCTAGCACAAAACTTTAAAACAAACAGTAGACGTTTGTTAGACTCCGATGTATTTTCGTGGCGGGTGGTGGAGGGAGTTACATAGTAATGCAGGCAAACGCAGTAGTTACTGTATACTAGGGTATCCAACCCCGAAGCCTTTTTCCAATCCCGGGATTTCGGGATTGATTTATTTTGAATCTCGGGATCCCGGGATTGAGATTTTCTCACCGAGGAATTTGAAATCCTCAATTTGCTATACTTTTTCCCGGAATCTCCCAGAAACTCGTTTTTTTTTTTTTTTAGCTCACCGAGGAATTTGAAATCTTCAATTTGCCAATTTCGTGTAAATTTCGAGAATTTGCTCAAAATTTGTCAATCTCGAAATCCCGGGATCGCGGCCATCTCAATCCCAGAATTTCGGGATCAGAAAATTGAACGGGATCCCGGGATAGGATGCCCTACTGTATACTGTTACCGCAGTAGTTACTATAAATAAATTACATTTTAGGAATATAAAAAACTGCTGCATTTTTCCGAGTCCACAATTATTGTTTAATTTTAACATCAGTATAAAAACAAGCAACATTATCGTTAAATATTTTTTTGTGTTTTATAAAGCCTTAGCCGCCTGTGTGGTCGAGTGGTCAACGTCGTTGGTTTCGGCTACGTAGGTCACGGGCTCGAATCCCAGTACGGACAGTTTTATAAATTGATTTTTCAATAGATTTTTTAATTTCTGTTCGAAGGCATGGATGTATGTGTTGTCTTGAATTCCCCCCTCCCACCAATCCAATCCTATGATCGGGGCATATCGATAGCGATTATTTAACCACTAGTCCTGTCCTAGACCTATCCTTACATTCCTACTCTCTTTGGAAAAAGAGAGGTTGAACAACTGAGTAACAAGCAGTTCTCGTAGAAATACTTCTGTTAAGATAAACTCCATTAGAAGTCCATTTGCTCCACATTGGGAGCGAAAATGGTAAAAAAAAAATGTTTTATAAATGGTTTGGCAAATAATACATAATTCATTAATTGATTCCATAGATTAGATTGCTAATTTGTTTTTTGTATTTTGAAATTCAGCGATGGTAAGTTTCACATAACAACTAATAAATGCAAACTTTATAAAATTTAAATACCAACACCTTACTGGCAGTCTTTACTAAAAATCCAATTTCCAATTGTTTTTATGATAAAAATAATTCTTCTAATGTTATGTATACGTTAGCATAATTTTTTGACTAGTTACGCCAGTAAACTTTATACTCCGAAATAAATTCGATCGTGACACGATTTAAATATAGCGGATGAGTGGAAAAGAGTTTTGACAGTGATAAAAGGTCAATAAAACTAAAATTATTGACTAACTACAAAGATTCGACAAAAAAAATACAATAAAAAACAGGAAAACAAATAGCAGTGTTAAAAAATCTTGCCGCTACATCAAGTTTGGGTGTAAATGTCTCGTGTATATTTATGTTCTTGAAACTTTTGCACTGGAAGTTCGGAGGGGATGGAATACAAGATTATCTATAAGCTCTCTTTTGGTTTTCAAAGGAAACAATAAATCGCTTATCGTGTCGGAAATCTTAAATTTGTTATTTGTATTGTTTTTTTTTTGTTTGATTCCATCCCGTTTTCCAGCTATTTGGTTAATTCAACTAACATCTTATCTATTTTGGAAAGTTATTTACATTCTTCTCTGCGTTGTGTTTATATTTTACTGTAAGAACAAATCTCATGTCATTTCAGCTGCTGTAATATTTTATCAAACTTGTTCTTATTCCCAATACGTTGTAATAAAGTTTTCTTGCGGACAATCGATTTTAAACTTCATTTGTCGACTACGTTATTAGACAATTCTTAACATTCATATGATACGTTAAGTCGCAACGATTTAAAATGGCTGCGTAAAATATCCAAAACAAAACTGTCATTAATTAATGAAATTGTGTTGGAAGTTTTAGGATATCTCAAAAGTCAATAATATTTACTTATTTTTAATTGGCGATAGTTGTGACAGCGGAGAAAAATTCCAAATGATGTAATCGGTTTCAATACTTAGCCACAATATTATGTACCTTACGCAAAACAATAAATGCTGATTAGTTTTGAATTATTTGAATAAATTTGAATTCACCTATTTTTCATAAAGTAAAAAAAATCTTGTTCAAGTTACATGTCTGAGATCGAAGATTTTATTCAAATTGTACTTGATCAAAGTGTAATGATCCATACTTTCGATGGTTTCGGCGGTAACTTTGTGGAAGTTCATTCTAATAGAAAACTTAAATTAACTTTGATTATTCCACGTATTGTGTTACTAACTGTGACACGTGTTTCGCCTCTTTCAGAGGCATCTTCAGGCTTACTATCGCAAAGTTTGCTTAAGTAATGAAGCAAGATTGATTCTAACATTTTAAAATTATAAAATTACAAAATGGAAACACGTGTCACAGTTAGTAACACAATACGTGGAATAATCAAAGTTAATTTAAATTTTCTATTGTAATGATCCAATTCAGAAAAGTGGAAGAAATTGAAAATGTACGAATGTTAGTGGGAATGCCACTGGAGAGAGCTTTAACAGTATTTAACAACATTGCTTCGGATGTTGACATAATCTAAGTGGACGAGAGTAAGTTTAGTCGAATACTATTGTTTATGTATTAAAGTAGACTTTGTCGGAGCTAATTCAGTTGACTTCCTTAGCAATTTTAAATGCTGTTATACATTTGTATACAAATTTTAACGTAAAATTATTTTCTTTCTGGCAAACTAAAGCTAAACATTTTAAAGTGGTCGGGATATTCTATACAAATTTATAATCCTCACTGCGTAATGTACTTATTTTAAATCTAACATGTATTATGTAAGCTTAAATGTAGTACCAATAAGACTTATTTTTATTGATAATAAATTAAGATTAATAAAAACAATAATCCTTTGTACTTCATTCCACTTTATTTAATATGTCAGGACCGGTTTCGCTCATTGCGAGCATTGTCAACTGATAAGAAATATAATTTAACAATGCTATTTATACAAAATTGAAAAGTTATACACAACAGTTGGCATTGAAAAGAAATTGCCAATTACATTAAAGTGATTTTAAAATAACACAAAATTAAAATGTTCAACACATCTAACATATAATTAAAAAGTCATCCCAGATTCATAAATTCAGAATGCGATTGAAAGTAATTACAAACATAATTAAAATTTGGGAAATTTTTGACAAAGTGATAAAATGCTACATTAATAAAGTGAATATGCTTAATGATAGTTTTATGTTTTCCCCGCTTCCAAGTAGTTGGTGTGTTCATTCATCACTTAAACAAAATCGACAGCCAGGAAGATTCTGAAAAACAATTTTTTCAAAGACCATATCAATTCTAACAAAATAAATCTATATTTATTTATTTTTTTAATTTATATAAAAGAATAGTTAACAAGGGCTAATGCAATGGATAAAGTAACGGGGAACTAGCAAAAATTATTTGATCGTTTAAAAGATCTGAATCAGGTAAAAATTTGAATCTATTGATTTCTAGGATTTCTTGCTTGTCTAGTTTGACAGACTTGTTATTTAAATGTAGAACTTTAAAGTTTCTACCAATATCGAAAGTGTGTTTATTTTGAAACAGATGGTTTCCAAATGAAGACTGTTCATCCCCTTTCTTAGCACAATTCAAATGCTCTTTGATTCTAATATTAAACGATCTACCTGTTTGACCAATATATGCAATATAATTATGAGTCGTGTTTTAGTTAATTCTAAAGATAAATTAAACTTTTTGAACCAAAGCGGTATTTATTTACTCAATTGCGACTCCTGTAACGCCAAATATATTGGTCAAACAGGTAGATCGTTTAATATTAGAATCAAAGAGCATTTGAATTGTGCTAAGAAAGGGGATGAACAGTCTTGATTTGGAAACCATCTGTTTCAAAATAAATACACTTTTGATATTGGTAGAAACTTTAAAGTTCTACATTTAAATAACAAGTCTGTCAAACTAGACAAGCAAGAAATCCTAGAAATTAATAGATTCAAATTTTTACCTGATTCAGATCTTTTAAACGATCAAATAATTTTTGCTAGTTCCCCGTTACTTTATCCATTGCATTAGCCCTTGTTAACTATTCTTTTTTATATAAATTAAAAAAATAAATAAATATAGATTTATTTTGTTAGAATTGATATGGTCTTTGAAAAATTTGTTTTTCAGAATCTTCCTGGCTGTCGATTTTGTTTAAGTGATGAATGAACACACCAACTACTTGGAAGCGGGGAAAACATAAAACTATCATTAAGCATATTCACTTTATTAATGTAGCATTTTATCACTCTGTCAAAAATTTCCCAAATTTTAATTATGTTTGCAATTACTTTCAATCGCATTCTGAATTTATGAATCTGGGATGACTTTTTAATTATATGTTAGATGTGTTGAACATTTTAATTTTGTGTTATTTTAGAATCACTTTAATGTAATTGGCAATTTCTTTTCAATGCCAACTGTTGTGTATAACTTTTCAATTTTGTATAAATAGCATTGTTAAATTATATTTCTTATCAGTTGACAATGCTCGCAATGAGCGAAACCGGTCCTGACATATTAAATAAAGTGGAATGAAGTACAAAGGATTATTGTTTTTATTAATATAATGCCTTTCCACCAAGTATTGACAGTGAAAACCCTAAAAGTAATAAATTAAGAATCATATTGATGTTTACTAAAAAGAGTCATACTGTTGATAAAGTTAAAAATTATTTGATTATAATTTAGGATACAACTAACACAGCTCTTCCCCGACAATTTGCAATTTGTTTACGATGTTTGTATGATTTTAGAACGAGATATTTACTCAACACGTACGTTTGTTATCCGATATTCGCATTTGTAATAGCTGTTTGACCCATCTACAAAATATCTGTGAATTCCACCGAAAAATGATTTGTGTAGGTAGATAAATCTGCGGATAAAACAGTTTTCTGATACTTAATTTCAGACTAATTCATGTATTTTTAAAGTTTGACAAGGTAAAATAAGCTTTTGTGATTTATTACATATATTCAATTGATTATCTAATTGAACATTTGTTGTGATTCATTTGAAATTAATTGTTTTTCTCCTATGTGTGAATATTTGTCTGCGAAAATACATTATTGTATACGTGATTTGAATATATGAAGTATTTTTAAACAAAATTAATTAACTGACTCGTTATTCACATGGGACAGTATGAAGGCTGAGATACTCGAGGAAGAATGTCTCGGGATATGGCATTTAACACTTACGCCAGTGGTTCTTAACCGGTGCACTGCGGTGCACCAGTGCAGAGCGAGCTTAATGCAAGTGCACCGCGAAAAAAATGGTAAAAACGAAAAAATCCGCAAAATAGTGAAAACCGAAAAAGTATAAAAAAATATGTCCACATATTTTTTTCGATCTCTTAATTCTGGTGCACCGCCACTTTTTTCCATGATCAAAGGTGCACCATGACTTCGAAAAGGTTAAGAACCACTGACTTACGTGCATGAACCGGGAACAATGTCCCGAAACATTTTGATTGAACACGTAAGGGGTCACATAGTTGTCGCAGATGTAAGCAATGCGAGTTAAATAAAATTTTAACGTTAATAAGCTCATAAATAAGAAGTATAATAAAAAAAAAACACTAAGGATGAGTTTTTATAAAGTACAATTCTGCGGAAACGAGTTTTTGGTTAGATTTTTTCATTTAGTGGAAAAAGATTTAAAATATTTTAATTAAAATTTATATAAATATACATGGCAGTTTATTTAATTAAGAACCTTCATCTTAATTAAATAAACTAATCAAAATTAAACTTAATCAAAGTAAAGTGATGTTTTAATTGGCCTAAAACAGGTAATTTATTTAAAAGAACCAGTACTAAGAACAAATAGCAATTTTGTTGTTCTAGAATAAATTTGAACAGAAATGAATATTTAAAAGGTGAATAAAAATGAATAAAATAACATTGACTGTTTATTTATTTCTTTTTTAAGTACATGTCTTATTGCAATTTGGATTATATGGCCTTCCTATGAAGGAATCTCAAGTTTTTCTTGAAAAACTGCTTGTAGGTATAGAAAGAAGGGTATTAGAAGAACAGTGGTTAGCTTATTACTCTCGCTACGCCCTGTTATTATATCGACTGTGGAAAGGAAAAAGGACGTAACCCACACATATCAAATTTTACAGGAGGCGCTAAAAACGTGTTTTGATGATTTTGTGACAAATGCAAATTATGAATTATATACAACCTTGACGTGCACGGATACTTCTAAACTGGTCTTTAATTGACATACCCTAATATTAATTAAAGAAATTGTCTCGGAAAAACCTTTATTTCAGTGTTTTTTCTTGGTTTTGATTTTTTACAGGGTCATCTTTTTCAAACTTAAAAGCTAAATTTAGATACTTATTCGGCATTTTCAGCTTCCACCATTTTGAAAGAATGTGTGTCAAGTTGTATACATTGTGATTATCGAAAAAAAGCTGTTTTGGAAAATTGAGGGTTAAGTCTTTTTTCCTTTCCACGGTCGATATGATTGTTACTTGGGCATCCAATCTCGGGATCACGTTCAATTTTCTGATCCCGAAATCCCGGGATTGACACGGCTGCGATCCCGGGATTTCGGGATTGAAACATTTTGAGCAATCCCGAAAATTGACACGAAATTGGCAAATCGAGAATTTCAGATTCCTCGGTGAGCTAAAAAAAACGAGGTTCTGTGACAATCCCTTGATCCCGGGATTGGAAAAAGGCTCCAGGGTTGGATACCCTAATTGTGACAGTGGCCAGTAATTTGTTGACATCACAAAATATTCAGGTCGTATTAGGACTTGAGCCACTGAGATCCGCCACGTAAGCCAATGACGTCCACCATTTCACCACGAACCGATCACTTTTAGTTGAAACGTTAATTAATTAAAAGACCACCTACTTCACAAAAGATATTAAGTATTTTTTTATCACATTTCCCAATTGATAAATTTATTAGTTGTCATAGATACTGTCATAAATATTATTACATCCTTGTTCGTACAGTAACACGCCGTCGTAAATTTTGCACATATTCCATTTATTTTATATTTATAACAATTAACGCTGTGTCAATTATTTTAATCTAGTGTAGCAGAATGACTTCGAAGCATAAACTTTGTTGCATGTTGAATTTCAGCGTCGTGTTCACAGTGTATGTAGAATAATTTAAGCTCACAATGTTGTTTGTCTGTACAATTAATAATTATCTCTGAATATAACTGCATGTGTGTACAAACAATACCTGCACAGATTTCCAACCATTTGAACATTGTCTAATATTCAATGCTTGTTAATTAAAACTCAACCCACAGCAATTTATTTTGAAACAATACCGCAACAAATCAAATAAAATGATAACTTTTACGATGCATCAAATATGTACGTTTATTTTCAATTAAATTTCGAATTGGTTTTGCTGAAAATGTCGTTAAGCCGCAGTCAGATTAGCGAAACAAACACGACCCCCCTCCCTAACAGTGTGGAACCAATCAAACAAATGCTGGTAAAAAATATAAAGGGTTGTTTTTAAAAAAAATCGCACTAACTTTTGAATTATAAACACAACATGGTTAAATATATTTCTTTAAAAAAGTCGTAAATAATTTCTTTAAATATATTTATTTCTTGCGACCCAAACTCATGGTTTATTTTTTTGCAGCCCACTAGAGGAAAAAAATTGTGCTTGCCTGCTCCAGATCTAGAATCAAACGTCAAACTAAGCTAATTCTAATTTGTCATTGGACTTAGCTTAGTTTTGTTGTCAAATCACATTCAGCTTTGGAATAACGGGTTCAAATCTTGGAACAGAAACTCTTAAAAAATTTTATATTGATTTTTCAATTGATTTATAAAATTGTATATAGCGACAGTACAATTTTGTGAATGTAATATTTATTCCCATCCACCTCATTTTTTTATCAGCGAGCAAAGTGAGCGATTAACTAACCACGAGTTTTTTTTTCGTCAATGTCATCATCCCATCAAAAAATACATCTGATAGGAAACTGAAAAATGACTGGTTTTAGTAAAGGTATTGAAATACTTCATTAGTATTTCAAATGTTTCAAAAATTTGAAACAATATACATAATGTTTTGGAGGCTAGAACCGTTTGATTTCTTAGTGAAACTCTCTCCAGTTGGCTAAAAATGCTGACTGTACTTTCCGTGCTGGGCTAGCAATTTTATTGAAGAAAAAAAAACAGATAATCAAAATGTAATTTCATTAATATAAAGAAAGCTTTCAAATAAAAGTAAGATTTTTTTGTTCAAAATTACAATAAAACACTTTAAACTTCGCACCCTTGTCACGCTGATAGTATGAATTTTAAGTGATCACAATTGCGACCGGAAATTGCTAAAAAATATATCTCTAAAAACAGTTAAAAAATAAATTATCCTGAATACGAAAATCGTACTGCCACATTCATCAACGTGACTTTAATCTGTTCATATCTTACTTATTGGCAAACATATGTGACATGTAATTAATTATTTCACTGTTTGACCAAATTTCGCAAACGAGTAGTCAAATAGTGCATTCAATATAACTTTACTTTTTTTTAATAATAATAAATTAACTCTAATAAATATTGTTAGCTCCATAGCGTGGTGTTAAACAATTTTGAAGATTCATTGCTTATTCAGTGTCCACTGGCTTAAATCTCGATGGAGAATTTTCGGATTTGTGAAGTGTATGCAATTTGAAAAATCCCATATTGCTTACTGTAGTTCGAAACACTAAAGCCATAGATAATAAATGTAATGTAATGTAGTTAATAATAAATATCAGTTTAATTTATCCTGATTAACGTTTTAAAAACCCCAGATTGTTTATCGTTCTTCGAAACACTAGAGTCATATTTAATAAGTGTAATTTTAATTAGAATTTCAGAGTGAATAATCACGATATTCACTCGCATTGTGCATCTCTAAGGAGCCAGTATATATTATATAATATGGCTAATGTAAGTTTAATCATAGTTCTGACGATCGCAAAAGCCGAAATAGCTATCAACTAATAAATATAAAAACTGTAGAACTAAATACGTTGCTATTTTTACCTTATTATAATGAAGTTCTACCAAGTAAATGCCAAGTCAATAGATAAACAAATGTATGAACTTTTGTGACACTTAAATTCCTTCTCGTCCACGTGTTCCTAAGACGGAAGTGTACCAATAGCAGTTAACTAAAAACTACTTCTTTTCTAGTCTCACTGTCCTTTCAGTTTTCAAAAAAAAACTCTTGGGATACTCCACAAAGTGTATGTATACAAAATCTGAAGTGGGCGTGGGTGGGTAAATGATATTTACATAACTAACTCTTTACTTTGTGTTTTTAGTAAACTATTTATTAAGCACAAAGAATATTTAAATTTTTAAATTAATCAATATAAACTAAAAATAAATTTAATGTAATGGAGAAGCTAGTGTATTCACCACAAATACCATAATAATTTATACAGAATAAGTTTCCACGAAAATTCAAAACATACAACATTGAAATAAACTAATGATAAATACTTTCAATATATAAATCTTTTAATTCACTTTCATTTATATTTCACACGTAATCGATGTAGAGCTAGCTAAATTATTAAACCTTAAAACTCGACCTAAAAATATATTTCTCTTAGACTAAACTGGCTTCTCTCAGCGTATTTTTTTGTTTTCTCCTTTCTCACCTTATCTCATTATAGCGTATAATCCAATTCTTATTTTTTTGAATAACAAATAAGCATTTTTATTTAATTCTAAATAATGGAAAAAATCATCAAAATAATATAATGCTCAAATAAATCGACGTCCGTTTTTTATTTTGGATATCAAAATTTATGGAGCTTCAAGTACTGTGGCGCGTTGGCGTATTAATAAAATATTATAAATTCAACATTTTAAATTCAGACATCATCGAAACCGGTTCTTATTATATAAAATAAATATTAAAAGTGAAATAAGTACAAATGAGTGTTCCACCAAGTATTGACAGTATTAAACTTAAGCATTGAACACATGTAAAAGTGAAAAAAACATTCAGGTCTAATCTTTACAAAGCTTCATTTTATATCTTTTGTGCGAAAATTATTAATAACTTTGACGACATCAAAACAACAATAAAACAAGGAATGAAAATGTACCAGAATGCTTTTAGTATTTTAAATTTGAATCGTTCAAATTGTGTACATTCGCACAGATTTTGACGCTTAGTAAATGAATGTTTCGTGTTTATATAAAAAAACAAATGCATCACCGAGTCCAAAGCCATTGCTGGCGAAAAATATTAGCCCATGGGAATGCCCACAGATTTGAATGGTGAGTAGTTTTAAGAATTATATATTTTTTTGTTTGTCGGAAATGGTTTTATGATTATATGTATGACGTTTAAAAGGGGCGAGCCAGGCATGTGCAGATGATCGTTTAAAATAGGAAAACTGTTCAATTGCGTATTTGGGTGCAACATTGTTATCCCTTGTTCCTGATTGAATACGTGTCTTTTTGAAATTAAGTGATTAGCAAAAGTAGACGTGTCTTTTTTCAATCTAAAGGCTGCCATATTGTCTAATAATCTAGTATTCAGTGTCTTTTCATAACGATAAAATACATTACTTAAATAAATCCGGGATTTATAGATTACAACGCTTTTTTGTACACAATTTTATATCGGGAAAACAGAACGGACGGAGATAATTTGAACGATTCAAATTCAATATTGAAATTCCACCAAGCAACTTCAGTCGAAATCTTAAATTATATCTTAGTATTTTATTGAATAAATTAAAAGCACTGCAGCACTGCAGCATTCCTGCATAAACAGCTCAAAATTCATAACACGGCAGTGTGTGAAAGTTTCTCTTTATATAATATATGATTCTTGAATTCTTCGGCCATATTGTTTGAACAGATGCGAGAAGCCATGTGAAAATTCAGTACACTTTACGCAAGCAAGCCGTGATGACGTGAGTTTTCCAGGTGACACAACAAACTTCAAATAATTGACTGATATGTAACAAGTAGGGTAACAAAGTCAGAATAGCTTTGATAACGGTCGAGGATTTTTTTACAAGCTGTTACTGAACAAATGTAATGGTAAATAGTTATCAAAAGAACACAGTTGCATTTAAATAAAATGTAATCATTACCGCTATTAAAGAATTGATTGAATTCGCATTTTGAAGTCATTAAATTAACGATTTATTTTGTTCAGATTGATAGAGAATTCGGCTTTACGCCTTCATGAAACTATGCTTTCACTTCATGAAATCATGTTTGTTCTCAATGTGGAGCATATGTGCTCTCGATGGAGTTTACCTCAACAAAAGTGTTTCTCATTTTTAAGGTGTTCATTATCAATACTTAGTGGAAAAATATTATATTAATAAAAACACAATATTCCTCTGTACTTTATTTCCACATTATTTCAAAAGGTCAGGACCGGATTCACTCATAGTGAGCATTGTCAACTGACCTTTTGAAATAAAGTACAAATGAATATTGTGTTTTTATCAAAACAAGTGTTTCTACGAGAACTTCTTGTAACTCAGTAGCTCAACATTTTTTTTTCTAGGGATACGAAGATAAGATTAGTACAGAACTAGTGGTAATCTAATCTCTCTCGTTATACGTGTTTTGAGGAAAGGAAAGGTGAGAGGTAATTCAAAACATCAAATGCATTCATTCCTTTGAACAGAAACAATAAATTAAATGCAAATCAATTTATGAAAACTATCTAAGGCAGCGATTTCCAACCTGGAAGGCGTGGACTATTGCAAAGGAAGGCGCAAGCAGTCCAAAATAACTATTTACCCTTTAAAACGTGTCTTTATTACTACATAAAATAAAAAATGGGGAGGCGCGAAGATATTTTTTCTTTGAAGGGAGGAGCAGTAACACAAAAGTTGGAAACCACTGATCTAAGGTATATGAACCCGTGACCTCCGTAACCGAAACCAAAGACGTTGACCACTCGACGACGCAGCTGGTCTAACTAAGTATACTATTTATACATCTTCTAATAATCATCATTTATAGATTAACTATTTATTGATCGCATATCTCTCACAGTTCCTGGAAATCAGAAAATCAATTTATTACATTATTAATAAAATATTTTATATTTCTATATGTTAGTATGTTAGAATCGACGAGAAGATATATTGTGTATGTCTTCTAAGCCGGAATATTAAGGTTAGCTAAATTAAGTTTCAGCATAGCTCTGACGTGGGCGTTAAGCCAAAATAGATATCAATTTATTTGTATTTTTGTACAACTAAAATAAGGAAGCTTTCCGAAAGAAAAAGAGACATAAACTACAATTGTACCAATTGATAACTGTGTACTAAATGTATGGAGTGTTTAAAAAATACAGTAAAACCCCCATTTACACTCAAGTCGGAACAGTGTGATTCGGGGTAGTGTAATTGGGGGGATTTAATCTCATACAAAATTAGGGATTTGGTATTTTCCGCAAAAAATGCAAAACTAAGATTTCCCTTAGTTTTGCAAAAAAAAAATTTTGGATGAAAAATTTAGTTACTAAGTCAGACGTGGGGAACCTGCAACCTTTTGGCTACTCTGGTGCGGCCTTCTGGCCAATTCTGTAATTCTGTAAATGTATGTAAATTCGTATATTCCTGACATATTCTGACCGTAAATTCCTGTTTCTGGCCATAAATTCCCTAGTCAATGTTTACTGCGGCCTTATGTCGAATCAGAAAAATAAATGCGGCCCTTAGAGAAGAAAAGGTTCCCCACCCTTGTACTTAGTGATAAAATGCCAAAATCCAACACATAGACAGTCGCCCGGCTATACGTGTATAGCCAGGCACGTGTTGAATACACAGACGCTAGCGAACATTTGACTGTATACATGTTAAGTAACACTGTTTCATTGTATTATTTTTCTCAGTTGACAATGCTCACCATGAGCGAAACCGATCCTGATCCAATAAATTTTATGTGGAAAAAGTACAAAAAATATTTTGTTTTATTTTTACTATAATGCCATTCCACCAAGTATTGACAGTAAACACCTTACAAGTGATCAGTTAAATTTGAATTAAAATCAATAATTTTACGTATTTACTTCAAAGTGCTTAATCATGTAACTTAAAATGAAAATGTCACCCAACACTAAACCACACTCCGCTCCTGGACCGAATTGCGGATTGTTTAACGCGTGATTAAATCGGGGATCGGATTAATAAAGCAGGGATATTAAACCGCAGGTGCGTAATTCTCTGAATCCTGATCACACTTCAGTGACAAATACCGTCAACGCTACATTACAATATTAAGGGTTTGCTGTAAATTAGTTTCTGCTACAAACACATTTCAACATAATTACTTATCTTTGACTGTATTTTTTTTCATATCCGCTCCCTATACTGAACATAAGCTCCTCCAAAATTGTCTATCCCCCGCCAGTCTTTTTGCTTCCTCAGGTCATCCCAGCGTTCCGTATCTCCGCTGATTACATCCTGTGGATAGTCATCAGAAGCCTTACACGACTCCGAGACCCATCTGGTTCAGACTCTCTGAAGGCATCCTCAGTACATATGTATGCACACTGATTGTATACTTATAATATATTTTTTCAAACATAATTTAATGTGGATGTATTGAATTGTTTTGTGTTTTTGAACAGTCAATATATGTGGTCTAACTGTGTCGTAGCGATCTTAATGAGTTTGTGTTTATGTTAAAAAAGGGTAAATATCGAATTTAAAAAATCAATTAAACATTTAAGATCTAATATGTAGATGTATATCACACAATCATGGTATCAATTTAATCAAATAGTGTTTCTATGTATTTTTAAAAGAAGTAACTGTTTCCTACAACACTTTATAAAAAAGCATTTTATGCATCTTTAAGCTGATACTTTCTTACTTGCTTGTGCTGGAAGCTTTTTGTTCTCAAATACAATTATTTTAATTTACTAGAATATTACCTTATTAAATATTGGATAAATAAACATAAAATAAGAAAAGAGAACGTTTTGCCATCTGCCAATAAATTGTCGTATTTTTAACTTTATCAAATGTAAAAAGACAAAATGACTTAAGCCACAGTTTTTCAAAATAACTTTTTTCGATAATCACAATACAACTAATACGCGTTCTATCAAAAAGGTTTTAATCTGCAAATGCCGAATTATTTATCTCATCAAAATTAAGGTTTGAATTTTAAAACAACAAAGGCCAGGAAAAGTAACATACCCTAAGGGATAACGTATTAAATTAATATTTATTATCTTTAGACCAAAATCAATTTTCGGGTATATACAAAGCAACCCGTTGGCTTCCATGCTGGACCTCGCGGGTGGGAATCTTAGTACGACCAGCATTTTTTCAATCGATTTATTGATTTCTGTTTGGATGCATGGATTTTTGAGATGTCTAATAATTGGCACTCCCTCCTCCCCCCTACATCACCATTCCAACCGGGGGTGTAGTGATAGTGATTAGTAGAAAAACATATGTTGATATACTTCTATAAGAAGGTCATATTATATACATTGAGATCGGATAAAGATTTAAGAAAAAATTACTGATTGCCACAATAAAAGGCTTTTCTTACCATGTTATAATAAAAATATAGTCGCGTGAGTCTGTTATAATAAAACAAATCAAAAAATAAATACTTATTAGCACATACCAATTCAACTTTTATGTAATAAAATTTAATCAGAACCGGTTTCGCTCATGTCGAGCCGAACACGCTTCTGATCATATTCAATAAAAGTGGAATTACATAGTACAAATCAGTATTTTTTTAATATAAGACCTTCCCACCAAGTATTGACGGTAAACACCGTAAAAGTGTACTCTAATATAAATAAAGACTATTCACGCCCTGTTGAAATATGACATATCTCTTCGTTGACATATACCGCAAAGGAATTATATATCAACTGTGATTAATTAACCGCATCTAACGCTCCGAGTGTGCGAATCCCACAATGTCTTTTTGTGTAAAGCTATGTGGAATCTTTCTTAAAGGCCTTTGTACCCATCCGAGCCCGTATGAATTCTAGTTTCTTTGTTCAAACATCCTGATGTATATCTCTAGTCATAAATTCCTTGTAAAATAACTTTAAAAATGATATAAACATTAAATTACTGTAATTCTACAACATTTGGTCGTCGTATAATATTATAATATAAATTGCAAATAATTTACTAAGAGATTAAAGAACTTGAATCAGTGGATAATTTATACTCGCTTAGAAAAACCGTGTTCAGATTGGTTATATTATAAAATCGTAAAATTATTACCACATCTATGAATTTTTGTTTGCTCGTACTTTATGTGCTTCCACATCGCTCATTGTATTGCAATAAAACTTGGACAATTTTTTTTCTTGCACTTCCGGCAAGGTTATAGGCATATTAAAATAAACTTACAGTAGGTCTTATATATAAAAATCAATGTTTGTATGTCTGCCAGACAGTTCATTTTGACAACATATGCTTGCACTTGAGCGAAGGTTATATTGCAATTAGCTTACAATAGGTGGCGCGTGTGTAGTAACAATCGGCAGCAAACGTCAAACGTCAAATAGACAGAAAAAGTAAACATGCACTTCATTAAACACAATTAAAACACTTTCTTTCTTTGAGTGGCATTGCAACGCTTGCCGGGAACCGGCTATCGTTTTATATAAAATAATATGTAATGTAATTATAACCTTATGAGAGAGAGTTCAATCTCATCGGTAAATTCAAATACTGAAAGTCAAACAACACCATCTACAAAAGTGTAACTTTTTAAGAGAAAAAAAAAGCTTCTTGTCATTGTTTTAACTTTACAAAGCAGATGTTAATTTAAGTATATTATTCATTTATTATAATTTATTGTATAATATACTGTATGTTTATATTGCTTAAGGTGATGCTCATTTTTTAGGAATAAAAAAGACAACTTTATAAAGTTAACCTTCTAATGATTTAAAAAGAAACTTAGAATGATTGACATACTGTTGCTTGACTAGCATGTAGTCGAGAATGCAAAATAAAGTAATCAGTCAACACAACGAAATACATTGTTAAAATTTTAGCCTTTGAACTAGGAGTTTTAAATTATTGTTAATCTAGAACAGGAGTGGGGAACCGTTTCATTTCTAAAGGCCACATTCCTTTATCTGATTCAACATAAGACCGCAGTAAAGAAAACGTTGACACCCCCCCTTTTTTTCGACTGTCGAACATATAATGGGTTGATTACGTTATTTTTCCAAACGCTGGCGTATAATTTTTTAATCAAATCAAAGGCCGCATCAGAGTAGTCAAAAAGCCGCATGTGACCTTATGGCTGTAGGTTCCCTTCCACAGTTCTAGAACATTTGGTCGTTATAAAGTGTCGTAAAGAAGGCAAGTTAATTTGAACTAACATTACGATTTGTCGATTTCATGATAAAAACGATGATAGATTGCATATTCATAACAGGGACCACAGTTATTTTGTACACACATTGTGATGCAGTGTCCAACGTCGTTGGCTTATGTACCAAATCTCTCCGAAGGCTTAAGACAGGATTAGTGGTTGGCTAATCGGTCTCGTTACACCTAATATTTTTTTTTAGGATTAGAAGATTTTTCGGACATCAAATTGATTGAAAAAATGTTTTTCGTACTGGGAACCGAACCCGTGACATTCGTGTTCTAAGTCAACGACGTTGATACTCAACCACACAGCCTGTAATGTTATATAAAATATATAGTTTTTTTACTGTTGTTAATGTTATTTAATAACTGATTCTAATTTTATCTTTCAAGCTCCTGTTTCAATGATATTCAGGATAGCCTGATAGATAAGCAGACATATTGCGTAAGATGAAAAAGTAATTGTTCACTCAGAGTTTAATTTGTTATAAAATGGTAGACTTTTAATATATGACAACATCGTTCATTTCATGAATTGATCAATAAATATAAATTTTAAAAAATGATCATTGTTTATTTTGCCAGGATACACAAATATTGGACTATCTATGTATACGATATAGTAACAATTGTTCCCTGTTGTAAACCCTTCCGATGATGAATAAAACAACAATGATAGACAAATTGACAGCCTTAACTTTCATGTTTTTGTTGAATACAACATTCCTGCAAGAAAATCTCATTCTTTTTAACAATGAAAAGGAAAATGATACTGAAAAACTTTTTTGAGAAAATCACATAGTTCTTTTTCTGTCTTTAGTTCTCGTTCTAGATTATTAAAAATGTTGAAAAAAATAATCTCTTTCGCAATACTAAAAAATGTTCCAGTTGCAAAAATCTGCAAAAAACGACGTTTGTTAAGTACAGTATTTTTCTTCATCCATGTGAAGCTTACTTCATCATTTTGGCATTGTATTGTTCTACGTCGGGGACAAAAGCTTCTTTTGCGCGAATTTTTTTACCAAAAGGTTTATCTCCGTTCATGATAAAAGCTCCTACATAAAAATGCAATTCATTTTTCATAAAAATATATAGCACGACAGCAGCGATATATTATAAAATATATTACATATATAGTGAAGAACACAATGATGTACACAATCCTTTATTAAAGCGCTCATTGTCTACATGTTTATAAATTCATTGATTATCAACCACTGGGGAACGACTTAAATAATATAAAAAAATAAACACCTAACCTTAATTATAAATCATGTCAAAATATTTGATTCTACGAAAATTTTGATTTTTTTTATACAAAATGTGTAAATATCTAAAACATAATTTATTGGTATATTTAAAAAAATATATATCAAATTAATTACGACCTATTGATATATAATTTTAATTATGTTTGAAATTACCATTAGTCACCACATTAACTTTATTACTTTTTGATGATCTTTTTAATTACATGTTAGAGGTGTTAAGTATTTTAATGTGTGTTAGTTTAGAGTCACTAATTCATAATTTATACTGTAATTTGTAAATTCTTTTCAACGCCGATTTTTTTTACACCTTTTAATTTCAATTGGTTTTGTATAAATAACACTGTTTGATTGTATTTCTTATCAGTTGATAATGCTCGCCATAAGCGAAACGTGTCGTGATCGTATATACAATGGAATATTGTATTTTTTTTTCTTACCAAGTATTGACAGTGAACACCCCAAAAATGATAAATTGCGACTATTTTATTAAGAGATTAAAGAATTTTAATAAGTGAAAACTTCAGATTGAGTATTGTAAAAGTATAACTAAATGTTTAATGAAAATAATTATAATTAAATGACTTTCAATCATATCGTCAAATTTAAGGTTCTAATATATTGTTCAAGGAAAACTGTTCAGACGATACCCTTTCCGCAAGAGAGACATTATTAAAAAGCATTAATGTGATTTTAAATATAATTTTAATGTAGGAAAAAAATGCATTGAAAATGTAAAATTAATTTTGATATCATTATTATTCCACAGATTTACACAAACATTATAATAGTTTGCCTGAAGAAGCGAAACAAGCGTCACGATTCTTTCATATCCGCTCCCTAGTCGGCGCATATGACCACCAAATGATTTCTCCGAGATTCTCTGTCCCCCGCCAGACTTGCTTTTTCCCGTGTCGTTCCATTTACACTACATGAGGAGCAAAAATTCAAAAAGGGCTTTTTCACACAAATACAAAGCTTGGAAAATGATGATTTAAGTGTTGCAAAAGTGACGGTTTGTATGAATGTGTCAACTTTATGATTTCATTTTAATATGAAAAAAAACCTTTTTGGACACTAATTTTGATTTCCATTCATAGGTTTTTTTGTGGGCTATCAGAATTGATATAAAACGCCATTTTTCAAAATTTGTGACAAAACACTTTTTGAATGTTTGCTCCTCACATGTGTAAATAACAAAGTTTTCAAATTTAATTTCAAAAATATAAATAGCATTATGTCACTCAATTGTTCCATTACAAAAAAGGCATCCTTTATCGGTACATCTTTTATATGGATAGCAAATATAAGTTAAATTTCTTTTTAGCATTTTTATATATAAGTTAACCACAGACTCAAGAAAGATGGAATGATATAAGTAACGAATAATGTTACTTGATGAAATAGAATCGTCATGATACCTTCGATAGTAATATAGTAATAAAATTATTCTCTCCGTGAAATTGAATTAAACTTCTACGTTACCAACGTCGATAAATGGTTGATTATCTCTGTCAAAAATAGTGTTCAGTCAATTACGGAGCGTGTTGCTTGCGCAAAACAGAACAATAAAAGTGGATAACATAAAACACACGTTTTGGAACTCTCTCCAACTGAGGTCCTCTTGGACAGGAGGCAATTTTTTAAGAAGACAATAGCGTGACCTAACATATCTTTTTAAACTTTAAATTCTGACAAAACAAAGAGAGAGACATAAAAAAATCTTTACTACTTTGTAAAAATACCATTTTTTTTTTACAAAAAATAGCGATTGGTGTACGAGAATGGGTGAGGTCATACGTTCCGTTTGTCTAACAGAGGACAAAGAAAAACTGCATTTAGTTTAATAAACAAACTCGTCTTTAAGTAATTCAACAATCATCAAAGTGTGACATATCAATTTCACTGCGCCATAGGACTCTGCATTTTTTTTTCGTACCAATTCATCGATTTTTGTTCGAAGGCATGGGTGTTTTGATGTATAAAAAAAATCCCTCCCACCCTTTTCGATTCTTTAATAATTAGGCGTAGCGAGAGCGATTAGTGAACCTATAATCCTTCCATAGCCTTATCTTTATATATCTACAACTCTTTCTGAAAAAGAGAGGTTGAGCGACTGAGTAACAAACAGTTCTCATAGAAAAACTTATCACTTTAAGGTGTTCACTGTCAATACTTGATGGAAAGGCATTATAATAAAAGATTTTTAGTACTTTTTCCACATAAAATTTATTAAATCAGGACCGGTTTCGCTCTTTTTATTAGAAAAACATATGTTGAGATACCTTCATTCGGAGGCTATATGCTGCACTTGGGAATGAACATGAATAAATAGATGCAATTTAAAAAAAATATATATCAGTTACTAAAAGAAATCAGTTTATTTCATTATGTATTTACTAACGTATTTTTATTATAGAATCAAGTATTTAATTAAAACAATTTGACCAAGTGAAATTCAGTCATGTTTCCGTTTTTAAATAGTTGAATTTAAGTCTGAAACGTGCTTCTTCTTCAAATTCCTACAAATAAATAAATTGGGATAAAATCAACACCCAGGCAGATTAATTTTTAATCAACCAAACTCAAACTAGTGATCCATGTTTACGAAATACCTTCAAAACTCAAAATAATTTATTGCTCTCTTTCGAACTTGGCCAGGGGTTCGGAAACCATAGGACACGTGCCATTGAGTGTACGAGAGGCGGGCCTCTGAAACAAATTTATTCGTATTCATTTTTGAAATTGATATAGGGATAGACCAGCCTCCTAAATTAAATTAGCGGCCGACCTTTAACGACCCGTTTCAGGTTAACTTGCTGTATGGCAAGTATATATTTATATATATATATTTATATTTATATTATATAATATACCACAAATTAAATATTTAAAGCAATTAAAAATTGACATGCACTTTTGCAAATAGTCTACCAGCAAAATGTGTTTGATTTATACTTCAAAAGAAAATTTTATTTTCACAAACTAACAATGGGTCCTAATTGTATAAAAGAGGTTTTAATTTTACAATGACAAAACAACATATTTTTAACCGTACGCAATGTGGATCATATGGACTCTAAATTGATTTTATTTCAACTAAAGTGTTTCTACGGGAACTGCTTTTTATTAATTTTCTCAATCTGTTATTTTTTCAACGAGAATAGAGATAGAAGGATAATACAGGACTAGTGATTCACTAATCGCACACGCCCGTTTTGAGGATTCGAAGGGTAAAAAATAATTGAAGACATCATAGATATGCCTTATTTTTTTAAATCTGTCCGTATTGGGATTCGATCTCGAGACTTCCGTATTTGAAGCCAACGATGTTGACCACTCAACTGATCATATGTGCACCCTCGAATTTTTAACGAGAGTCGGTTGTCAGTCGCTCAAAATCTTTCTTCAACAGTGGTAAAGAGACTGTTGGCTTAGAAAAATACTAGTGATTAGGTTATCGCTCTAAGACTTGTTTTCAGTGTAAGGTGGAAGATGAGTGTCGAACTATGTTGTGGAACATCACAAATAGCCATATTTTTGTCCATCAGTAGAAAAAATGAATGTATGAAAATGGCTGGACTTGAGCT
The DNA here is from genome assembly GCA_030503985.1 of Himalopsyche tibetana. Lineage (NCBI taxonomy): Eukaryota > Metazoa > Arthropoda > Insecta > Trichoptera > Rhyacophilidae > Himalopsyche > Himalopsyche tibetana. The sequence continues at coordinate 2,551,423 of JAPJYX010000003.1, read as the reverse complement.
AAACAATCAACACTTTTAAAATAACAATCATACATACGCTTAGCAGAAAAATACTGAAGTTAATATAAAAGGGTTATTCTTTATTTCAATTGTACATATAGTTGGAATACATATATATGTAAGAGAAAAGTATAAAAAGTTTGTAAATTAGTCAGGAAAGTTAGAGTCCGTTTTGCGGACTTCAAAAAAATAGTTTTACTATTTAACCACTTGAATACCAAGCGGACACCGGTGTCCGGAACATATGCAAGCAAACACGGATATCCAAGACATTTAAAAAATCAAATACATGGTATTCTAATAGAATATAAGCAATATTTTGATGAATATGTGTAGGGCTCTCTATAATGAGTCAATATAGGTTTTTAACATATGGAATTCGAGTGTATATTAAGTAAAATTATTTTCTCAAAAACACGCAGTGTCTTGTCAGCAATCTCTGGGACATATTAATAATTTATTTGCGCGGTAAACTCATTCGCATCGGGGCATTTTTGCGAAATTTTGCAAAAAAATAGGTACTTTTGAAAAAATAGTATAACTTTAAAACTATTTGACATTCAAAAAAATAATTTGGACAACAGTTGTGCAACACTTTGTTACATAATATTTTATATATTTTAGCCTGCTTTTATTAGCGATACTCATCTTTTGTATTTTTTAATATAGAAAATCGGGTATTTGACATAGAATTATATATTTCATCGAAAGCGTAATAAATAATAAGTCAAATAAACATTTACTCCTGTTTATTTTATTTTAAAACAATATTAGAAAACATAAAAGCCTATTTTTAGCCTACAATTGCTTATATTTTGGTGGCCTATTTTTTAAAGTTTTATTTTAACTGTTTATTTTAAAAGTTTTATTTTAACTGATTTTTCATCGCCGAAATCACCGAATAAAAAAAATATTTGTGCATATATTTTAATATTTTATTTTTTAAATAATGCATCAAACATTTGTTACGCCATCTGCGTAGAGAATCTAAAACATTTGTCGCATTGGATGTATATATTTCAACGCGTAAGTCAGACCGGCGAAAAGACTCGTATACGAGTCATCCGTAACCAATGTGTTAAAGCGGTTAAACACACAACAAAAAAAAACAAAACAACAAGTTCTATTTTTCAGCTCTCAAGTGTTTTCATTATTGCCCATATTTTGATTTTTACAAAGCCTACTAGAAAACAATATTAAATTACCATTAAATAAAATTTATAACTTTTTAGCTCCACTTGTTGTATTAAAAATTGTGAAACATGTTTCACCTTCTTCAGTAGCATCGTCAGACAGGACGTTGTAAGCTTATCGAATAAGCAAAGTAAAATATATGTAAAAAGAGGTGAAACACGTGTCACAATTTGTAACACAACACGTGGAGTAATAAAGTTATCAAATTATATTTTATATTTTAACAAACTTCCCAAAGTAACCCTCCGAATACATCGAAAGTATTAATTTAATTAAAATACAAATGTTCGAAAAGCTTAACGTTTTTTTTTCAGTATATCTCCCATCGACTGTATTTCATTGTCCACGGTTGGAAAAAAGCCATTATGCCCTTGGCAACTACAGGGTGTACTTAAATCTATTGTTGTTGGGATAGAAGAGCTATTGAATAATTAAAATGGCGCTTTCAGCGTCCCGAGCGACAAATAAATTCCATGCGAAGTGAATTCACTTGAAAAAAAACAAAGCGGTTTAAATTATTCGCGGCGCTTATCTGTGTAGTACTTTGAACGTGTACAAGGCTTTTGAATTACACTGCGTAACGATACGCGACACAATTGCTGTATAGGACAAAAGCGATTTTTACGGATAAAGTCAATTTTTGTATACTATTTAACCATTTTTATACCGAATATAGGCATATTTTAACTAAACTTTTCAGAAAATTTATGAATCGTGTTGCAAAACCCATTTTAACCTCTTAACCGAGTAATTTAGTTTTGCGTATCTTAAAAAGTGTGTATGTGCAACGGGTAATTAAATCATAGCAGTGACGAAATATGTCGTCACGCCCATGGTAAGCACTTGATGAAACGTTTCATAGTTCGTCATGTGCAGAACTTTTGTCAACAAAAGAGTGGAAAAATAAAATAATAAAAATCAGAGCTAAACGACGTGTAAATGTATTGTACATGTGATGCCTAAACAAAATAAACGGTAGATCGCCACGCCCGCTAGAGGACAATATTTGAAATGTCTTGACGAAATATTTCGTCATACCCGGTTAACAGGTTAATGAAGGTATATCAAAAGAATATTTTTACAAGAACTGTTTTTTACTCAGTCGCCCAACCTTTTTTTCAAAGAGAGCAGTAGCGATAACAAGATAAGATTAATAAAAACACAGTATTCCTTTGTACTTTATTTCCACTCTATTTAAAAAGTTCAGGACCGCTTTTTCTCATGGCGAGCATTGTCTTGACCTTTTTAAATAACGTGGGAAAAAAGGATAAAAAAAATACTGTGATTTTTATTAAAATAATGCCTTTCCATCAAATATTGACAGTGAACACTCTAAAAATGAAAAATGATAAGGCTAGGACAAGACTTGTCATTAACTAAATCACTTGCGCTCCGCCCAATCATTTAAGAATCAAAAGGGTAGGAGGGAATTTTTAGACAGCAAAAACATCCATGTTTTCGAACAGAAATCGGTCGAAAAAATGCTGTTCATACCGAGACTCGAGCCCGTGAGATCCGGCACAGAAGCCAACAACGCTAGCCGCTATGCTATAGACTCGAAAAATACATACATACTTAAAATTAAATGTATATTATGTTGCTTTTATTATAGTACATACGAGTTTTTTTTAAAATTCTATGCAGATATCATGTATCAAAATTTTGAAACTCAGTTCTCAAAAATAGAGATTTCTAAATAATTATCTTACCAGATAAAATTAAATTTGAAGCTCTCACCTTACTAGATACATTTTGAGCCTAAGAGAAAGATAGCTTTCACGGGTAATTATCATAAACTTTGTAACACGACGATTCAGTTATTTATGCCTTCAATTTATTAAGAATGTTTGTCTATCTCTATTTTCAGCAACGAGTTATAAACACCGCATGTTTACCAATTTTTTAAATAAAGGTAAAACAGTGTTGCAAACATTACACACAAAACTTCATTTGAATACAAACTGAGCAATTAACACAAAATAAATAATTGTAGGCTTTAAACCGAGAATTCAAGCCTCATACATTAACACGTAACAGAGGATGTAATTGAATTCACAACAACGTAACGCACGAATACATAGTGCAGGAAAATTTCTGACGATAAGGGAATCAACTTACTGTGATACGTTTTGTTTCAACGAAATGCATTAATTTTCCTAGAACTCGTGCTAAAGTTTTGTTTGTTTACTTTGTGTAACTAATTGGATAATAATACATTGATTGACTTCAGGTATCTGGGGGTACGGTAACCGGATAAAACAGAACATCACAAAACGTACAATATATCTTTAGAAAACACTAGTATTGATATGTTTTACAATCAATTAGTAATCTCTATGTCGTATTAGATATAATAAATAAAACAGCAATCTTGCATATCAATAACACTTTCAATCTGAAATTGTCGTAAATACACTTATATTCGACGATTATAATAGTTGCCATTGACTGATAAAGTAAACCGCACGTTATAACACACTGTTCTAAAATTATTACCTGTTAATCTATAATATTTTTCCAATAAATAGTAAAGAAGAAACAGGTATCATTCAACTAAAAATTGAATGTGTTCTGAATTGTCTATGTTCTATGTTCTCATGTTCTGTTAATTCATAGAACCCTGGGGGTACATATCACGGGAGATGGCAATCCGCGTTAAGAGCTCGCAATCCGATTGGGGATAGCTGGAACAACCCACGGCTATACTCAGTCAATACCAAGTGCCTCCTGCTTATCGCATGAATTTGCAGTACTTTACAAAAGCACATGGTAACCGTATACTGTGCTTTGAAAACAGATGCCTGCGCTGAATACCGAGAGTGTGGTGGTTTGACTTTGTCAGAAACACGGAGATAAGGAAACGGACTAAGCAGCCGTTAATTACGTCCAAAGTTAAAAATCAACGATGAACCTGGATTGGACATGTGCTGCGGATGCTTCAGAAAAACCTGAAGTCTGTTTGTCTCTTCTACCAACCAGATGGATTCCATCGTCGAGGAAGGCCACTGATGAAAATATATAGGATGTACTCGGCGGAGCCACGGGGCGCTGGAATGACATGGGAGGAAGCAAGAAGACTGGCGGTGGACAGAGAATCTTGGAGTAATCATGAGGTGGCCATATGCTCCGACTAGAGAACGGATATGGGAAAAAATGATACATTGCATTTTTTTTATCTTGTAAGTGTTACTTATAAATTTAGCATAAAATTATTGAAGAAAATTAAATGACAATTTGATATTATAAAAATATAAAGTATGATTTTTATATAGCCTAGTGCTATCTCTCGAAACAAATTTAAATTCTACTTCAACATTAGCACTTCTACATAATTAATTCACCATTATGATTACAAATCTAAAATTTAAAAGCGGTTGAAAACCTTTTATAATCCCCAACACTTTGGGATTAGCTTCTTATCAGGTAAGTACCCTACCTAAAAGTCCGATTAAGTCAACCGTTGTTAAGGTAACGTAAAATTTTTAATGAATCACACAATACTATTGTAATAAAAATTGTTATAGCGGAAGGTATATGCAAATGGGATTTGTAGATAAATTTCATTGTATTCGTTACAAAATGTATTGAATTTTGAATTTGTAACAAACATCTTTTGTTTTATGGTGCCGTTTTTACGTAATAATTGAAAACTACATTTTTTTGAATTTGGATCATGAAACTTTAGATGTGTACACTCAGTGGTAGGCTGCCAATACATTAACAAGGGGCTCGCTCAATCTCCAAGCAATTCTTAGTGTTCCGGGAAAGGATTATTTTTTTTAACACTTCTATGCAGTTATATGCAATATTTAAATAAGAGATCGATTGTTACTTAATACACTTATAATATGTAACAATATTCAATTCACCGTAAACTTATCAATATAAATGTCTAAAAATGTACCACTGTGTATACTGAAACTGTCGTAGATATAGATAAGTATGTTAGAAATTGCAGATATGTCTAATTTGATTTAAGAATATGTTTTGGCCTTCGTAAAATTTAACAAGGGCCTCGCGCGAGCCCCTCCAGTCCACCCCTGTATACCCTTCAATGGAGATATTAGGTTTAGTAATAAAAAACGAAACGTTTAAAATGCTATAAATCCTTACGTCATTTGATTTCAAATGAATGGAATAGAAGAAGAGCTTATTTGTATGTTGCTGCATACGTTGCACCAAGAAATGCCTATGTTCACATTGATCAGGCACGGGCAAACTGAAGCCCGTCACTTATTTTTCTGCGGCCCGCGAGCAATATTATATTTTTGAGAAAGATTCATGTATTATCTTTTAACGCCTTTTTAAAAAAAGATTGAAAATAAACATAAAAATCGTTATTTTTGGATCAACCTATATATGTGAACAAACATTTTCAATCATGAACCTCAATAAAAACTCTTTACGATCAAACATCACTGATGAACATTTACAACAAGTTTTAAGAATCTCAACTACAAAGTTAGCACCTGAATTTGAAAAAATATTAATATACGTAAAGCAGTTCCATTCCTCTCATGAGATTGTTTTTTTTTTCATGATAAATAGTGTACATATAAAAATGGTATTTTACTTGCGGCCCACCGCTCATTTTGAATTCCTGAATTTGGCCCTCCCTCCGAAACATTTGCCTCCCCCTAACGTAGATGATTAAAAGTTGAAAATTATTAACGTAAAAATTGTTAACTCAGGCAGACTTTTAAAATGTTTATTATGAACTCTAACTTGATGCATTCTGTGCAAGTTATTCACAATAACTTGATGCATTGTGTATCTTTTCAGAGCCAGTATATACAGCTGAGCAAATTATAAGCTTAAACATAGTTCTGACGATGGCGAAATCCGAAATAGCTATCAACGCATAAAAAATATTAAAAACTGTAGAACTAAAATACTTTGATATTTTTAATCTGTTATAATCGAGTTCTACCATGTAAATGCCAAATCAATTAATAAACATTAATAATACTAATGTATAATCAAAAACAAACAATTGCCCATACTGAACAATTGCTTTATTTGACATTGGTACTTTTAACATAAGGCCCAGATTAAATCATAGTGATTAGTGGGATCCCAATAAAGAAGTTCTAAGTATTTGAATATGAATAACAATTGAATTTTCCAAGGCTTTTGTATGATTTATGGCATAAGAGGCCTTGGAGTAAGCTGTGGTGTCATTTTTCAAAAGATTAATCTTTTCGCAGAAAAATAATCACTAACATATGTGAGTAATAATTAAATTGAGGTTTTCGCGTACACGAGTTTATTCCAAGAGTATTGTTGGTTATACCTATTATAATTTCAAGTGAAATATTGCCACTCAGGTACGTATTATTGTGAGACTGCGGCGCTGTTTCTCAAAATTTGAGTCGCTTAAATATCAATCAGCATGTTTTTGACGCAATTCCTGTGTATATTGTTTGTTCTCCTTTAACGGCAGTAAACAAACATTTGCATCAAATCAACGGAAATATTGGTAAACTCAGTCATATTATTTTGTATTCAGCTTTCCTTGAACTGACCAATTTGGCTCTAATCCCCATAAAATATTGTCTTCCACTGTGATCTAGTTGGTTAAAGTTTGCTCTACCGATCAAGTTGGTCTGGACTCAATTCCCGGTAAGATCAATGCTAAATTGAATTTTTCAATTGAAATTTGATATCTAAGACATGTGTGTTTGTGACATCAATTATTCTTGTGTTAATCTCATGTGACATACAAAAATTCTCATCGAGTATATCTCGTATGATGTTTTAACTTCAAAATATTTGACGCATTGGCATAAGCTATAATTATCTTTTTTTTTAATATACATATTAAAATAATATGTAATATCATCCTTGTTTCTAACCAGTGGTTTGTCAGCTCGATTTTTGGCAATCAATTGGGTTGGGTTTTAAGTCCCAGCAAGACCTCTCAATATAAAATTTAAATTTAAAATCTTGTGTAAGGGTGTTTGTGTTTTCTCTTCACTTTGATCAAATAATTTCGGGTCACTTAATAAAAAGAAATCTAATATTGATTTAGAAATTTTAAAACAACGTATGCATTGTCTGGTGGCTGTAATTTCTGACAGTCTTTTATGCTTTTAAAATTTGTTCTTTTTTCTAGTCGATTATACTTTTTTCACTAAGGCGAAAAATTATATTTTTTATTCAGAATTTCGCGTTATCGTCTTAAAAGCTTTTGCAAAATTTTAAGCTGATTGCTTATCTTTAAGTAAAAGCATTTTATTCTACTTGTTTATATTGAATATTATTTGTATTCTAAAACTTCAAATATATCATTGAAATACGGCAGTAAGTTTCATGCTTTTGACAATTCGTGACTCTTGCGGCTCGGAGACTAGAAAAATACTTGTCAGCCGATGGGGTCTTTTTTGACCCCAGTGGTTTCCTCATTATTGGCCTTATTCTTATGAATTTCAAAAAAAAAATAGTCCAAGAGCTTAAAAATATCTCTTTGCATCATTCCTCATACATTTTTTTTATAAAAAACTGTGTTTTTTTAATAAATAATCATATTTTAAGTTGCGCGTAAAAAAGACGTCATCCCAGCTCACATATGAATTGACTACTGACGAGTGTTCTCAGCGTTCTAAGTTATCTTACGAACAATCGTTATCGCGGGCGCTAATCACCTGATAAGCGTTATCGCGTATTTATATAAACTACAAAAGGTCCAAAAAACTATGATATAAGAATACCTTAATTATAAACATTGTATCACCCATATTAAAATAGATATTTAAGAAAATGTTGGTATTGGGGTCGCATTTCTTGAGCTTAGAAACGGAAAAGTTAATTATGAAAAATAAATAGTATATTATTATGAAAAGATGCATAAAAAATACTCCACCAGCCGATATTGAGAAAATAGTGAAATGAAATGTGCTAGAGATACTTTGAATTCGTATAGTAAAAATGGTCATTGAATATTAGCACAAACTTTATATTGTCACGGTCATGTTAAAATATTGAGTTGCTATAAAATTTTGTGTAAAAAAGTTTTGTTCTACTTTCTGCATATTTTCAAAAACCGCCCTTGCATATAAATTAAATTTCTAAGAAGTAAAACAACAGTTTGTTGGTCAGGTAACTATGTATTTCGTGGTGCTGAGCTTTAGACTGTTTTTTTTTAATAAACTATATTTTTTTACAAAAGAGTGGATGTTTGTGATCTTTTCATCTGCCCTCATCCAACTTTTATCGGAAATAGAGCGTTTTACTTCCTATTATTATTTTCATCCCTTTCTAATTCTATTTACCTTCTACGAAATTAGAAGTGGAAGAATTTGTTGACATTAGAAACAAGCGTGAAAAAAATATTGCTTATTGCTCAAGAATTATTATTAATACCATAACACAAAAACAAAAACAATGATAAAAAGTTTCAAAGTTAGTTTACTCACAATAAATACGACATGTTTTTGTCGTTGTTGAGAAAGAAGCATATAATCTTGCTGTATGAAAAAATTGGTATTAAGGATTTTTTGAACTTTTCATATTGAATTTGAATCGTTCAAACTATGTACATTCTCACAGATTTTGTCACTAACGACCCGGGTTTCGCCTTTTGGCATATTCATGCGTTTAAAACTACTTACTTCTCAAATCTGTGGGCATTCCCATGAGCTTATCCTTTTCGCCAGCAATGATACATTTATTTCTCATATAAACACGAAACATGCATTTACTAAGCGTCAGTTCAAGTTCATCCGTGCACTTGAACGCCTGAAGATGCCGAAAGGCGAAACCCGGGTCGTTAGTGACAAAATCTGTGAGAATGTACATCGTTTGAACGATTCAAATTTAATATTGAAATTCCACCAAGCACCTTCAGTCGAAATCTTAAATCTTCATATTGATTTCTTAAAATCAAACTATTTATACACGAAATAATTTATTATTTGTTTATGTTTCATTCAACCAATTTATACGACACAAATTCTACTTTATTTGAGACATAACTTTTACCAAAATCAAAAAAAAAGTTAGATAAGTTGGTTAGATAAATCTTTAGACAAAAGCCTTCAATTAGACAGAAAGAAAATTAAAAATCCGTGATTTTTTTCTAAAGTAACAAGTAGTCACTTATTCTAGAGCAAATTTTTTTGTGTATAAACAATAAATAATAAAATTATTGAGTTGTTTTATTTGTATTTGTCACTTTGAATAAATGTACCCTTGTAGGTTTGAGGTTTATTTCCTACCCTTAATTGTTTTAATATATCACTTTTAGGGTGTTCACTGTCGATACTTGGTGGAAAGGCATTATATTAACAAAAACACAATATTCCTTTGTACTTCATTCCACTTTATTAAATAGGTCAGGACCGGTTTCACTCAATCAGTTGACAATGCTCTCAACGAGCGAAACCGGTCCTGACCTATTTAATAAAGTGGAAAGAAGTACAAAGGAATATTGTGTTTTTGTTAATGTTTGAATATATTATAAAAAAAAAACGATTGGTATAAAAATAGTTGAGGGTATGTTTAAAGAAAGTTGAAGGGCTAGCGGAACACATAATAAATAGTCAGCCTGTCGGAAGCAGGTATAATTTATCCGTTAGCAATAATTGAGTGGGCGGTAAAATTTATTATTGCGTGTTTCTTCTCCTTCTTGTACTCTAAATTCCTTCGCCGTTGACTTATACTTGCTAACGTTAAAATATAAATCAATCTGCTTTGAAGCTAACAAAGATACATTGCATTAACGCATGTTGCCACCGTTTGCCATGCTTAAATTTACATTAAGCACCAACAACAATCAGCTTGGCAACCGTTTTGCAGTAGTGATGTCCTGATACGGAATCATACTGGCAGAACAGATCCGGTTGCTAAAGTATTGTTTTTTTAAATTTCGTTAGTAGAAAAAAGGATACAGTAAAACTACCATTTACGCGAAAGTTAGGACCGCATGATTGAGAGTCGCGTAGTTGTGGGAGTGAATTTCATAATTTTGCATTTTTTTTTGTCGCAAAAAATGCAAAACTGCTAAACCTAAGAATAAATAAAAAAAAATAGTTGGACGAAATATTTAGTTACCTAGTGATAAAATACGTAGCGCTTGCCAATGTTTGACTGTATGCACCACATTGACAACTGTAAGGCTGTGTGTGTATAGCCTGGCACGTGCCGAATACACAGACGCTCGCCAAAATTTGACTGTATGGACCACACAGACACCCGCTCGGCTGTGTATACAGCAGCAACGACAATGAAATGCGTCCGCGCAATTGGGGTATCTGTGGCAAATAACTCAGTAAAAAAAAAAGATTCCTGTATAATAAAAATTATATGACAGTGGAACCTCTCATTACGAGTAATTCGCATAGCGAGCAAAACTGATTAAAGAGCGACTTTTCCCATAACGAGTGACGCAGAGTTTTGGAAAGACCACTTTCACATCGTCACTTTCCTCAAGATGATTGACAAGGTGTGGGAAGGGGTTACCAAGAGGACCCTCACTTCTGCTTGGAATAAGCTTTAGCCAGAGAGCGTTGTAGAATTTGATTTTAAGGAGTTTCAAATACCTGTGGAGTCTACAGTCAACGAGGTTGTATATTTGGCCAATATCATGGAACTGGAGGACAAAGAGCTTATGGAATTGCATTGTTTTTAACAGCAAGAAGTTATAGAGGAGAGTTTTTTAGTGGAGGAAGAGGAAGTAGCAAAACAATAATCTTCTGGCGCAGTAAGAGAAATGCTGAAAGCATGGGAAACTGTTGCATCGTACATTGAGAAGCATCACTCTATTAAGGAGGTGGCTATTCATTTTACAAATTTATTCAACGATAATGCTGTCACATTTTCACAAAATTTTCGGCATGGAACGCATTATTTTATTTTACATTGTTTTATATGGGGAAAATTGTTTCGCATAACGAGTGTTTCACATAACGAGTAAGATTCTGGAACGAATAAAACTCATGAGAGGTTTCACTGTACCCTGTTTTTTGGGTCAGCGAAGACTATTAACGGAAGTAGGGTAGATTATGCTAATTGTTATGACAATGCCACACAAACTAGCTCGAATGATACTCATTGAAAGTTGGTTTGATTCGTCTTCTGCCTCCGATTTTGACGTTGGAGTACGTTTCTTTACCATATGCTAGTCATATCTCCAAAGCCCAGGACAATGAGTCACTTGGTCAGAGAATCCCTTTTTACTGAAGGCTGTGCTAGCATTCTTTCATGTTTTACGAATTTTTACAATGCGGACAATGTTTCAAAAGTATGTTTACAACTTTTCGCGTTAACTCGTTATGAGAGGTTCCACTGTACCTCATAATAGACTGAACTAAATTGATTTAAATGAATAAAGTTTTTAGTGAATTGCAAATAAAGAAACCACCGCCTATCAACCGGATCGTTTGGTTAAAACGTGAGAAGGAACATCACTATTGTATAGTTCTTAATACATGCAAGATGTAATATACGGTATACAACAGAGGTGCTCACAAGAGAAAATTAACACGACTTTAAGTACATCAAAGTAGAAATTCACGTTTTTAAATCCAATAAAACACATCAGAGCGGCTCATTTTTATTTAGATTCATTTCTTTTCTTAAGAACATTCTAACGCGCAAAACTAAATTTGCAAATTAAATATTAAATAAAAAAATTCATACATTTATTGTCACTTGACAAAAATATACAGGAAATAATATATCGCCGGTGAAGTAAAAACTATTTTTACAAAACACACCAAGTATTAAGGTAATGGGTTTAATATTTTTGATTAATATTAAGACATTGGTGATTGGTTTTAACATGTAATTGGTCTAAATCATCCTCTGGCCCGCCGAGCTATTTTGTCCGGCCCTGATTCATTTCGGCAAAGTAAAAGAGAAAGAAATTAATAGTTCCAGGGAGGGATTAAATAATGGAGATGACACGTTCATTATATAAATAAAAAAATATTTAACAAGTAGCAACGCGTTTTATTTAATTTTATATTACTTTATTATGTTTAATAATTTGGTCCGGCCCTTGACTCGAAGTCTAAATGATAATTTGGCCCCAGACCTAGGAAAGGCCTGGTCTAAATGATTGATATAAAGACCAATAAAGCTTTGTCTTTCCTGCCTTAGCATGACCAAAACTGCACGAAAAATGCTTCTTCTATGCGACAAAAGTAGCTAATTCCTTTCAATTTTTAAAAATCCATTTTCACTTCAATGTCAAGCATAAAAAAATTGTATGGACAAGAACTCTTTCTTTTTAGGAAAGGATATTAATTTAAGAATGAAGGGTGTAAATTTATGTTGTCGCTCTAGTTAAGGTCCAGTTTAAGAATTGAAAGAATGGATGGGGGTTGGGGCTTATATAATAACCGGTTATTAAATCATTTTTTTTATCCATGTCCACTCTCAATGTGGATCATATGGCCTCGTAATGGAGGTATCTCAACAGAAGTTTTTTCTACGAGAACTGTTACTCAGTCGCTCATTCTCATTTTTTTTCAAAGTGAGTAGTAGGGAAAAAAAGATAAGGCTAGAACAGGACTATCGCTATTGATACACCCAGTTATTAAGGGATCAGAAGGATGGGAGGCGAGGAAAATTTTGTGAATTGACATCACAACTTTGAATTGAATACTCCTCAAATTCACTGTGATCTCACCGGGAATCAAACCCAGATCTGCGTGATCGGTAGAGCAAGCTCTAACCAACTGGGCCACAGCAGGCGACAAAATCATAATATACCCTAAAACCTGGTTTAAGCCGGTCTTCGAAGTTTATCAAAAAAGTACAATTTTCGAATTTTCAAGCATCGTTTGTTTAGTATATCTGAAAACTATTACAAAATGTGTTCGATTTGCTAGAATTTCATTTTTTTTTGTTAATTGTGAAATACGTATTAACTTTCTTTGAAGTGTGGTTAGGTTTAAAGTCGCCGAATTAAGTTTTTGAAAATTTCAGATTACTCTCTGATAAATTGTTTGTTTTGAAACCACATATAAAGGAAAGCATGAAAAGTAACCAGAAAACTTAAGCGTTTGTTTGCACACTATGAAGCAGTTTATAAACAACTTGAAAAGAAAAAGAAGCAATCAGCCAGTTACGAATTCCATAGAATCTTCAACACAAGACCTTTACATGATAATATCAGTTCATCAACGATTGATAATATTGTTTTTATAATTTAAAACACATTTTTTTATTAAATCTTGATGGAATCATTATTAAGTCTATCGTCCTTGACACAACATTGCACGGGGCCTATAAAAACAAATATGACCTTACGGTCACGCGGCTTTTTTTCACAGTGGCTTTGTGTTTTGCTACAAAAAAGATTATCTATGAATTCAATATTACTTACAATTGTTTTTTTTTTAATTAAAAAAACTCTTGTCTTTGGAGGGTTAGTGTGAAAGATATGAATTAAATGGACACTTTTTTGGAAGATATTTTTTATAATAAGTCACAAAGTAATGGATGTTTAACAATCCATTACCATGTAAGCAACATGACATCGACCGGGATATAGTTTTTAATATAGCAACTACATATAAACATAGTAAGTTATTATAAATATATAAATTTTCTTTTGAATAGGATAACTATTAAACTCTATTAAAGGATAAAAATATTCCTGGTGCATCCTTTCAGAAAGCCAATATGTAAGCTTTCGTTAAAACATTAATGTGAATTACTGTGACATTTGATCTAAAGTTGGCTTAGTTGCATTCTTTTTGTTCAAATTATAAATGTGCATACAAAAATTTCAGCTTACTCTCAAGAAAGCAGTAAACTTTAACCTTTTATATACTAGGACAGTGATTGATTTATCTAATAAACAATAATAAACTCTCGTTAGCTAGTCACCACATTATAATATTAATTAAAGACATCACTAATTTTAATCGGATACATAACAATATGTTGTATTTGAAACGTCTTTTTAATTTACTATTTTTTCGGCGCGAATGATTTTTTGTAGCACATTTAAATTGCCGATTCGGCAAAAAACCTTTCGATCTCGCGATGTGTCCGCTGCACGCGCACCCTCCCACACCACCCCTTTGTTGACATTATGAAACCCGCGCGTGGGAGTATATCAATCGGAATTACTTCGCACAAGTGATGAGATTACGACGGGCTGGAATCTGCCAGCGGGTGTGAGAAGTCTCTTAGAAGAAAATGTCAAAGAGAAAAATGTTGAAATTTCGGTTGCTGTCGAATATTTTTTGTCACTATGAAAAACGTGCGCTGTTTAATTCGAGAGAGTAAATCTACACTCCAGAAACTGAGTGATCAACGCAGTAAACTGATTGACTTAATCGGCTGAAATTTACACAATCACTTTTAGAATGTTTACTGTCAAAAAAGGTGGAAAGGCATTATAATAATAAAAACACAATATTCCTTTATACTTCATTCCACTTTATTTAATAGGTCAGGACCGGTTTCACTCATTGCGAGCATTGTCCACTGACAAGAAATATAATTTAATAACAGGTTAAAAATATCAAAGTATTTTAGTTCTACAGTTTACAACAATAGTTTTGACGATGGCGACACATAAAAAATATCAAAAACTGTAGAACTAAAATACTTTGATATTTTTAACCTGTTACAATGGAGTTCTGCCAAGTAAATGCCAAATCAATTAATAATTTAATAATGCTATTCATACAAAAATGAAAAGTTGTAAACAACAATTGGCATTGAAAAGAAATTACCAATTACATTATAAGTGATTGTATAATAACACAAAATTAAAATGTTCAACACATCTAAAATATAATTAAAAAGTCATCCAAGATTAATAAATTTAGAGTGGTGACTGAAAGTAATTTTACAAACATAATTAAAATTTGGGAAATTTTTGACAAAGTGATAAAATGCTACATTAATAAAGTGAATAAGCTGAATGATAGTTTCCTGTGGGAAAACCGGTCTTGACCTATTAAATAAAGTGGAATGTAGTACAAAGGAATATTGTGTTTTTATGAATACAATATACACAAGTTCAAATCTTTGTGTGGACAGTTACATTTCATTGATTTATGGACTTGTGTTCAATGACAACAGTGTATCAACAATTTAAAATCTTTCCTACTTTTCTAAAATGAAGAGAAGCACGATTAAATATGTAAGCATTATAAGATATATGTTTCCTCTCCCTGAAAAGAAGATGCTTAGTAAAGAATTAACAACCAGTTTTTTGCAAAACTTCATGTGTCTCTCGAGTCACTCTATATCAGAAGTGGCCACATTTATTTCTGTGAGCGACTGGTTTAGTATACAATAATTAATGACGATCAACTGATATCTCTTGTAATTTTTTCTTAAGATAACAATAAAAACTCATGTTATAGGGTCCATCATAAAGCTATCCTTCGGAGTTCATATTCTTTACGTTGGTAGTGGATCCTTGTTGATTTCAGAGAAAAAAAATATTCTTAAATTAGTACATAACTACAATTTCTGACTTTATATATTATCTACAACAGCTTCAGTATGCACAGTATTTAAATTAATAATTTTACGGTAAATTTCATAAATTTGCTAAGTAAAAATCGATTGTTTACTATTCGCGCTGGGCAAGTTCGTTTTAAGGCTGGACTGCTCTTGTAGGTCGTCATGCCGAGCATGACGTTAATCACGTTCTGTGGGACTGCCCTTAGATGGATTCCGAACGATCAGAATTGTTTGCTGTGGTCCGTCCTCACACGGGCCCAACAGGCCACGCTGACTTGATTGCAACCAAAGCTAACTTCGCGGCATTTGAAAAGTTTGCTAATTTATATGGGGATCGTCACAACCTTGACTCCTCTCTAGATTCATTAAAATCGTCTACATCGACGAGCTCTCAGTATACGGACTATAAACAAGATACTTAATATCAACTTGATTGAAGTGGCTGAGCTAGTCACACTTTTATTATTATTATTATTATTATTTTAAGCACATTAGTGCATGGTTAAAAATCATTCCTGTACAGTTCTGCTCGGACCATGAATGTGAGGGGTAGACTCCTTTTTTTCTGTCGATAGCGTTGTGGAAGGCGACCATTAAACGGTGGCTGCATATACACAACGGGTGGTGGTGGGAAACCAACTTGCTTATTTAAGTATTGCATATAATTGTATAGGAGTGATAAAAAATTCCTTTACCAGAACACCGAGAATAGCTACGATATTAATCGAGCCCCTTGTTAACGTATTGGCAGACCATCGCTGAAAAAAATCAACGAAAACAAACGTCATAATTATCTATAATGGCTGATATTTCTAATCATTAAAGAATAATAACATATTTCGTTTGCATATTTACGTAACAAAATTAACCTCAATTGAAAGATTGATTTGTAGTATGTATGAGCTTCAAAAGGAATTTTAAGTATTGCATGTGTCTTGGCAACACTGAATTTTCAATACACAAAACAAGGAAGCGTTACAATTCATGTGGTATGTAAATACAGTATGCAAATATTGTTTTTGAGATGTTAATTCGTACTGCATTAAAAAGTGTCCGGGGCCCGCAGTGTCAGCGGCGTGTTGCCTTCATAGCCAAGTCGAGTGATCCTGTACAAACTCGTCCCGACATATTCAAATTGCGAAAGTTTCACATCATTAAGGTGCCGCCTGCACCTAAAGGCCCGAAGATCGGTTCCCTCAATGGGACCTCATTCCTGAGTGGCGTCCCTATGAAAGGAATGTGCCTTAGCGTTTTAAAAATGGGGCTCGGGAGAAATTTCACGCAAACTCAAAAAGCTTTTCCACTGAAAAGGATACAGTCAATTTGTATTTACAAGACTATTTTTAAAACATTGTAAACTTGTTTATATGCTAAAAAACTATTTTTTTATGTTAGTTTCAACAAAAGCGATAGGTTTTATACAATTTTAAAAAAGATACTAAACTATTATCCTTAACTATTTTGTGGTCCAGTTGGTTAGAGCTTGCTCTACCGATCACGCAGGTCTGGGTTTGATTCCCGGTCAGATCACAGTGAATTCGAGAACTATTCAATTCAAAGTGTTGGTTGAAGACTGGATGTTTGTGATGTCAATTCACATTATTTCCTCTTCTCCCATTCTTTTGATCCTTTAATAACTGGGTGTAGCAATAGCGACTAGTCAACCACTAGTCTGGTTCTAGCCTTATCCTTCTTTCCTTATTACTCACTTTAAAAAAAGTGAGAATGAGTGACTGAGTAACAAACAGTTCTCGTAGAATAAAATTCTGTTGAGATACCTCTATTAGGAGGCTAAATGCTCCACATTTGGAGCGGACATGGATTAAAAAAAATGTTGAGGTAATCTCTATTAAAATAACATCGTTTTAAAATACAAAAAAATATATGTTTTTACAGTTTCCTATAATATTTTGATTTATAGCATTGTTATATTTAAATTCAACGCCTACTTCTTTAACATATGCAATTCTTCCATGACTGAAAGCGTCGAATATTTAACATTTTAGTGCTAGTTTAGTCCAGGATAATGTTACCAAGTGTATTTTGTACGGAAACGTACTTAAACACTATTTCACGTCTTACAAATGAACTTTACTCACCAATATCGAAAAACTAAATCAGAAATTTGAATGTAATATGAGTGGTTTTTAAATTGGTTAAACATACTCAAATTATTACTTTGAAGATTTCACTTGATTTTGCATGCAACCATCTGTTTCTAAGCAGTCTCAAGATACTAATGAAAATCAGTTAGGACTGGGCGAGTCACACTTAACACTCCAAGTTTAATATTTCATAACAAGCTATTACATAAATAAAAATATCTCCTTTTAGGTTTTTTTAGTTGTTTTCTCAATTCAACAAAATCATCAGACATGCCCTTTATTAGTACAGAACTTAGGTAGTTCTGTGGCGAAGGGATTTAAAATTTTCAAATATAGTCTGAACCCTATTTAGAAATAAAAAATAGCATATAAAATAGTTTCAGTTGGTAAATTTGGTCAGGTAATTATTTGTTTTTACTTTCTTGTCTTTTAAAATTATGTCTATCGTATAATTTTAATAGACGAAAAGTTAACACAGCAATAAAAAAAATTACAAGACGTGCGCTAGTAACAGATTCATTAATTGAATTTTAGATTATTGTAAATGAAACTATTTGTATAAAAATCACGCAGTCGCTGAATTCATTTGCTTTGTTTTTTCTACATCAAACTGTGTGTTTTAAACTTTTTACTTTTCAGATTTACCCTAGTCGGAGTTTCATTAGTTAACTTTGTAAAGAAACTGCCATTTTGTTAAAAAAAACATGCGTTTGTTTTTCTTTTAAATTTCTACTTTTTTATTTGATTACTTTCACTTTGTAAGCAGTTGATCGATTGCTATATTTTCGTATTGTTTAAATGACTAATTATGGAAATCTTCAGATAAAGTTCAAAGTTTGTTGGGATGGAATTGAAACTAGAAGAAAAACTTACAGTTTTTAACTAGACGATCGATCTACAGCACGTTTTACAGGGCTATATAAGGTTGGAAATGATTTTTAAATAACAGACATTTGTTAATAAACATATTTCTTTTGAATTGTTTATAATATCATAAATGCTGTGTTTATGAGGCTTAAAACACTTGAAATTTAACTAAATTTCAATATCCGTACAAAACGTTGGATTAATGGAGTTTCAAGGATGTAATTTTTGAGATACTTATTCCGTTTTAATAGTCAAAACGAGACAAAGTTAGTGCGGTTATCTTTAATTTTATCTAGCGGTCACATCCTTCTTATAAAAGGAAAGATTGAGTGACTGATAACAACCGGATCGGGTAAACTCATTTTGTAATGCTAAAATAATGATTAATAGCAGACCTGGTTGAAAAAAAACACTTGAAGCCATACTCCCACGAAATTACACTCACTCAGTTGGCGTCTTTACATCCAGTAAACGAGGGCGCTGTTATTTATAAACTCTTTTCATATAAAATTTCGTGTTGCAAACGGTAAAAAAACACTTTTTTTTCTACGGAAAAATACCTTCTATTTAGAGTGACATATCGCTCAAAAAATATTCTGAAAAATATTCATAAATCACAATGTAGAGGACACCAACGCTAAAAAATATGTTTTCGACATTTATCAGTCTAACAGAGTAAGTGTTTTGTTAAAAATTATTGAAAAATATTTTGTTTTTTTCTATATCGTCGATATTCTACCATAAAAAGTTAAATCAAAAAACCTTGCTTTGAGATTATCGATTTTTCCGAATATCATGAAGCGAACTGAAAAGAGGTGAGAAGTGAATAAATGAACAACAATTAATCTGGTAAAATAGCAACGTATTTTTTTCTACATTTTTTTTTTATTAGTTGATAGCTATTTTGACTTTCACCATCGTCAGAACTATAGATTAGAACAGATAATTCTGACGATGGCGAAAGCCAAAATAGCTACCAACTAATCAATATAAAAAACTGTAGAACTTAATACGTTGCTATTTTTGCCCGATTATAATGGAGTTCTACCAAGTAAATGCCAAGTCAATCAATAAACAACAATTGACCAAAATTTGTACAGCTCAAAAACATTTAGGTGTCTTATCGTGTTTGGGTAGCTGTAGAAATAAAAAATCTGTACAGCTAAAAAGTGTTAAGTTTTAAATAGGCCAGTAATGGCTGTCAAGGAAATATATACCTAGTTCGAATAATTATTATCGTATATTAATGCCAAGTTAAATAAATTTAAAATCAATCTTAGCCCACACTGCCCTTGTGGTGACAGTAATCAAGATTCGGAGCATATTCTCTGGAATTGTCCGATTATGTCCGTAGAAAGAGGTATATTGTTTTCATTATGTAGGGATAACCATGATGGTCCTATCGGGCATCCAGATCTAGTTTCGCCTCCAGAAAATTTCTGTCATTTCAAAAAATTTGCTACTTCTTTTGGAGAAAAAATTTACCTTCCCTGCCCCTCACTATTCAATCCTTAATCACATCTCTTCCAAAATTAAAAGTTATTTTATTAGTGCCATTAACTATCATTCTTGCTTATTATTATTTAATTGTTTTTTTTTACTTGTAATTATACCAATTCTTTGTATTTAATTTACCTTTATTAATATCTATATATTTGTAATTAATTATTTATTGTTGCATATCAAATTGTATCTAAATAAAATGTATCTTAACTGTATCAATGAGGAGATATCATCTTCGGTGTGATGCAGAAAGAAAAAAAAACAAGTTAATCGAATAAAAAAAAAAAAAAGTTCGTATTACTTATTTAAACATCGAAACAAATATATTATGTAATATGAGACCGCTTTTTTGAGACTTTTAACTGTGTTTAATATCTATATTATAATTATATATTATCACTATGCATTTATAACTCAAAACACTCAATTTTAGATTAAACGTTTTCTGAGAGTGTACCGAAGATATTATTATGAGGTGCACGAAAAAATTATGGCGATAAGAATTAATAATATTTTTAACCAGTTAGTGAAAGTTCCACCTGTCAACATTATTTGTATATTTCTATACAATTTTTGGCTGTACATTACAGACAAACAGCAAAATCTTAGTGTGAAATGACATTCTTGGATATAAATTATGTGTGCTTAATAACTCGGCAAACAGAAAAAAACAGCATGTTATCACATTGTCAATTGAAGTGAAAAATAGGTTCTATTATACTATTTCGAAACCATTGCAAACAGGTGTACTTATTTACAAAAAAAAAGTTTTTATTGTAAAATATTTACACGTTTATAAGTCAAACACTATAGCGATCTTTTTCTTTGTATATTTCATACTATTTCTTCGGAATTCAACTGTATATTTGAAGCGTTAAACTGCAAAATCGAATC
Organism: Himalopsyche tibetana; assembly: GCA_030503985.1. NCBI lineage: Eukaryota > Metazoa > Arthropoda > Insecta > Trichoptera > Rhyacophilidae > Himalopsyche > Himalopsyche tibetana. The sequence goes on along the minus strand of JAPJYX010000003.1, from coordinate 2,530,424 downwards.
CAAATTTTCATCAGTCAGCATATTTCTATGAATCGTTTGATTCTGCTTTATCAATGAAAAATTTTGCTCACATTTATTAAATTCAATAATTTACTTTTAACAAAATGAACTTTATTTTAATTTTAAGATTAAGTAATCGATGATCACAGAAAATTTTAAAAGAGCCTTGGGTTGTTTATCCTTAGTATACATGTATATTTAAAACCCGACAATATATGACAGTAACTAATAGCGTTTGCTTTACCCCACATCTAGAACATAAACACTGTGATTCTGCTCATTGTTAAAGGCAGCTCGTTATAACTAATATATTATACAAATACGCAGCGATTTCTGTAAAAACAATATTTCAGACATAAAATAGCTTAAATTTTAAATCTTGTCATTATTTATCGTCATCTTCTAAGCAAGTCTATTAAAAGTTATAAATCGTTTTTCCACTAACTATGCAGTTGAAATCACGGAGCTGTGAAATATTATTTGAATTTTTCAGTCACTAAACTTAAAACAGTATGTCTCTAAAAATGAGAAAAAAAAACTAATTGGATTCTTTTTTGACGAATGCGAGAAGAAAATTAGATTTCTGATTTATGGCAACGTCGCACAGTCATGATATCGTACTACCAATGGTACTTTGTCGCATATTTAAATATTATATCATTCAATTGAACAAAAAAATGTGTTGACGAATCATTGTGCACTAAAACATTGATCCTACATCACTTTTAGGGTGTTCACTGTCAATACTTGGTGGAAAGGCATTATATTAATAAAAACAATAATCCTTTGTACTTCATTCCACTTTATTTAATATGTCAGGACCGGTTTCGCTCATTGCGAGCATTGTCAACTGATAAGAAATATAATTTAACAATGCTATTTATACAAAATTGAAAAGTTATACACAACAGTTGGCATTGAAAAGAAATTGCCAATTACATTAAAGTGATTCTAAAATAACACAAAATTAAAATGTTCAACACAACTAACATATAATTAAAAAGTCATCCCAGATTCATAAATTCAGAATGCGATTGAAAGTAATTACAAACATAATTAAAATTTGGGAAATTTTTGACAAAGTGATAAAATGCTACATTAATAAAGTGAATATGCTTAATGATATGAATATGCTTAATGATAGTTTTATGTTATGAAACCGGTCCTGACATATTAAATAAAGTGGAATGAAGTACAAAGGATTATTGTTTTTATTAATTGATCCTACACACTAATAAGAATTAACATAGTAATCCAATGAAGTTAAAACGACATATGTATTTATATTTATTTTATTGAGTCAATTGCATATAATGGGCGTTCGAGAGGTGAAGTGAGACAACTAGTAAAATGGTGAAACTTTTTTCCTATTTTTTTTAAAAAGTACAATCAGGTATTTATTTGGTATTTTGGTGTATTACATATTTTTATTTTACGGCGATAACACTATTGTAATGTGTGTTAGCTGAGGTTACTTCAGTTTTACGATACTTTTAAATGTGTAGACTATTGCAACGCATCTAACTTCTTTTTTTTCTAAAATATCACTTGGCTCACTTCCCCTTTGATAGGCCATTATGATATATGTAATTCTACATTACTCAACACATTGTGCTTCTATGTAACGCTTTTCTAGCAAAAGATTGACTAATCATCAACACCTTACCGTCAAAAAAAATATAACATGGGCCTTTACACCTTAAACATTTTTTTTACCCATGTCCGCTCCCAATGTGGAGCATGTGGCTTTTAAAAGTTTTTCTACGAGAACTGTTTATTACTCAATCGCTCAACATCTCTTTTTCAAAGAGAGTTACTACTGAGATATAAGAATAAGGCTAGGCAGGACTAGCGGTTAACTAATCGCTCTCAATATAGAAGGGTGAGAAGAAATTTTCAGACATCACAAACACCTATACCTTCGAACAGAAATCGATTCAAGAAACTCGAACATCTGGCACGGAAGCCGACAACGCTAACCGCTGCAACATAGACCCGACAAATTTACAATTTATTTATATTTATTCCTTTACTACGAAATTGAAATGCAGTACTGTAGTTATATAAATTCCTATTTTAATAGCGTAACCGAGTGCTCAATGAGTGTTCTTTGGCCTCTCGTCTCTTCTTGGATTCGTGGTCAAGAATTAACAAACCAGAACAGAAATCTTTATTCATTAATTTTACAATTGATAATAAATTTGAATCTTTAGTTTTAGATTTTCGTAATGTTTTTGTTAAACTCAATCCACCTCTTAAAATACTTCGAAATCGGAGCATATGATAACGATTTCTTACTTATCCGGTAGTATTTTACTAACCCTATCCTTCTTTTCACTTTTTTAAAGAAAGGGAATGAGTGACAGACAGTTTTATATAAAGATGCTCCATTTAGATTCAACCTTAGGCAGACATTATTTCAAAAATGTAAATTTTCATTTATATCATTTATATACGAACTTGAACTAAACGAACTGTAAGATGGTACACCGCAGGTATCCTTAATCTGCCTTGTGTCACTCACATCCAACCTTTCGCATATTTATTGAGACGGCCCTCCCATGTCATTGTCCAACGTCCTTCCGTATTTTTAGTGGTTCTTCTACTACGACTCTACGACATTTCGACGCTACGATCCACTACGACATTCATTTGGTCAATCGATCTCTCTACGCTCTACACTCAGGCGACACATCCCGGCCATTCTCATTTCAACCAGGCCGTTCCCGTAGTAAAATCAAGTATCTTAACCCAACTTTGGACTCTTTTATATCTTTCAATATTTATGAATGCTTAACAAAACAGTTGATTATATTAAATAATAATTGAATTAAATATTCTTTAACGGTAATCGTTGATGGAATAAAATTAACAGTTTCATAACGATAAAACGTTTAATATGCACATTCCACGAGTTTTTAATTTTTAAAACCCTGTCCACTCCCAATGTAGAGCATATGACCTCCTTTCGGGGGCATTTGAGAATGCAGGGTTTCGACTTTAATTATTATCAAAGTTAATATGCAATGCTACTGTTTCATTTCAATGTTATTTTTTTTTAGGTAATCATCTAATTGGCTAATAACTGTGACGCCAAACACTTGATATGGGATTGCAAGGTATTGAAAGCAAATTAACAAATAAAAATTGATTTAATTTATGAATGAGAAAACAATAATTCTATATACGTTTAAAAAATACCGAAAAAAGGTTATACAAAGAGGGTTATCACTAGAATAATTGAAATAATAAGTTGTTTTTGTTACATAATAAATGACATTTTTAAAAATCAGATTTGATGCTATGGCAGTTCACTTTTAAGAAAGTATTTTTTTCTAGTTTAACTTATTTTCTTTTCAAGTTTGAGTACAATAAAATATTTCTATATATGTACTATAATTTCGTATGAATTAAGTTTTGTTAATTGAAAAAATAAAATAATGTAGAGTAATTATCCATTCACATATGTTGTTTAATTCGATCACTGTAAACTATGGTATTAGTTGTTAATTTACTGTTAATTAAGTTGTGCAAAATAACCTGATTCCGTATTGAAAATAGTTAAGCATTACTAATCGAACACAATTGAAATTTCACCAAAACTAGAATAATAAATATAATTTTCACCTGTAGTCAATTTATTTCGTAAAAAAATAAATTGAATTAAATTAAAACCTATTTCAATTACTTGCTTTGTGCTTTAACGGAATTTTTCATTCAATTATTCAGAGCTCGGTATTCGAATTTGAATTAGTTAAATAATTTGACGATTGATTTACGTTTGTCTATTTGATAATAAAGTATGTAAAAAAAAACATCGCACTATATTTACTGCGGTTTTATAAAAATTCAAATATCAATAGACAAAATTATGTTTTTTTTTCAATGGTAAACCTTATATTATGTTCTCTCTACAATATGAATTATAATCATAATATATAAGGTTTTATACATATCAAATTTTATTGAAAACTATCAACTTCAAAAAAAAATCCTCATTTATACTAATATTGCTTTTATTTTATATGTCAGGCTTCGCTCATGACAAACAGCATCGTAAACGAAACCGATCCTGATCATATAAAATAAAAGTGGAGTAAGTACAAATGAGTGTTATATGTTATATAAAATGAACACATTAAAAGTGACTACCAACTTAAATAAATTTACTATAATAATACTATAATTTGAGAATTAAAATGCATTTCTTTTGATGTTATGTAAGAAATTACGAACAATTTTCTCTTGCGTGTAAAAATTAATTTCAAAAAATTAAGGCATTTATAATAGTTCTACAAACAATATTTCACTTACTAGATAGACATTTTGCTTTCAAGCCATTTACAGTGAAGTAACTTATATCCTTTAATTCTTCTAAAACGGAATATCTTGATAGAAAATTTAAATTAACTTTGATTATTCTACGTATTGTGTTACTAACTGTGACACGTGTTTCACCTCTTTCAGAGGCATCTTCAGACTTACTATGAAGTATGATTGATTCTAACATTTTAAAATTATAAAATTACAAAATGGAGGTTTGGGTTTTTTTCCATTTAAGAGGAGCAAAGAGGGGGGTGTAGAATCGAAATAAAACAAACAGATAATGATACTAATGATACTAATGAGTTGTAATCAGATTGGGATTTTTCCTATTTAAGGGAAGCAAAGAGGGGATTATAAAATCGAAACAGTGCAAACAAATTTAATCATACTACTAATGACGTTATACATTACAAACTATCAAACTAATGAGCTGCAATCAATCAGCTAGATTTGTGATTACTCTATTAATTGGAAACAATTTGAGTAACGGGGAACCACCTGTGCTATTAAGAATATTATTTAATAATATTTCTTTTTTGTTAAGAGTTTTATTAATTTCTAAAAATTCTGAACTATTCATCTTTTAACCCTTTTTATTTACTCGGTGGAGTATTTCTAAATTACAAATCTGATTAAATTATGATTATTTTCTATTAAATGATTGGCAAACTCAGAAAGAGGCGAAACACGTGTCACAGTTAGTAACACAATACGTGGAATAATCAAAGTTAATTTAAATTTTCTATTAAAATGAACTTCCACAAAGTTACCGCCGAAACCATCGAAAGGAATATTTTGATGTTGCAAAAACAGTGAAAATTTACCAATTAAATGCTTCCCACCGTAGAGAATATTTATGTGTACAGTCTTAAATAATTTTTTGACCAGTACATATTTTAAAGCAGGCTTGTCACTCAAATTTTACTTTAATTGCCAATCCAATTGATTAAATAGTGGGATGATTAAATAAGATATGGTTAAAATCTTGAGATACTCGTCATTTTGCCTGTATCTATCTATGCCTGTTCTCTTGTCCAGCTCATTTAAAGATACAGGAATACAGATATGGGGAAAGTTCACCTATCTAAAATGTAAAATTAATATTTTTAAAATTTGAGGATTTTAGGCGGTCATGTTTGTTTTATAAAATATGCTACAGTAACGTTTAATTTAAATAATATGAATGCGGTTTGTTCAGTAGAGCAGTGGAAGTTGTGATATGTCCAGAGAGAAACAAGTGTGATAAGAGAGTTGACATCCGACAAATGGTTGGCAAACAGTTCGTTTTTTTCATTTTTATTTGGAAGTTCTCGAACAAAATTAAACACGCGTTTCTCTTGTTGATCTGAGAGCAAATAAATTCAGTTGTGAAGTGGATTTTTTATAAATATGTGTATATATTTCCGGTAATTTATCAAAAATCGTATGTTTATTTTCGCGACGAATTCAACAGTCCACTTTATGTGTAATTTTTTGTACATGTGTCTTGTCAAATATAAAAATGTTATTTTATTTGTACACAGAAGAACTTCGATTATCCGGATTGTTCCAAATATGTTAACATTTTTTTTATGAATTTTCTGATTGTCATGTGGCAAATTAAGTCCACTGTTGTTTACGTACGTGACGGAATGGATAACATTTTGTTAGTTTTTTGTGATGTGTAAAATCAAAGAAATCCAGATGTTTTAAAATTGTTTTGTGTAAACAAATTAGAATCGTTCAAACTGTGTACATTCTCACAGATTTTGTCACTAACGACCCGGGTTTCGCCTTTCGGCATCTTCAGGCGTTCAAGTGCACGGATGAACTTGAACTGACGCTTAGTAAATGAAAGTTTCGTGTTTATATAAGATATAAATGCATCACTGAGTCCAAAGCCATTGCTGGCGAAAAGGATGAGCTCATGGGAATGCCAACAGATTTGAGTAGTGAGTAGTTTCAAGAATTACATTATTTGTCTGTCGGCAAAGGTTTTATGATTATATGATTTTATGATTATATGGGGTATAGAAGTGGAAGTGGGCAAATTTAAGAAAATCATGGCACACAATATTGAAAAAACCATAAGAAAGTTCATGTAACATACTATAAATTGTTATAAAAGAATTGTATAAACAATAGCACAACTTTGTGGGAAAGTGCTGAATGCTGCAAAAAGATGTAACTGAGTGATTAAATTGCAATGCTAACGATCCTGGATTTCAAATTTTGAATGACGAGAAAATAATTAAAGAAATTATTGCGTCAGAAAAACAAGATCGAGAATACAAAGATAAGATTTGCGAGGAAAGAGATATTGGTCATGCACATTTTGAAGCTTTTCAGTGCTTAGATGTAGCCATGAATTGCTTTGAGAGCCAAGAAGAGTGTAACTCAGGACAACTTGAAAGTCTTAAAAATATTCACAATTTGGCAAATAACAACTAGCTACTTTAAATTTGAATCGTTCAAATTATGTACATTCACACAGATTTTGTCACTAACGACCCGGGTTTCGCCTTTCGGCATCTTCAGACGTTCAAGTGCACGGATGAACTTGAACTGACGCTTAGTAAATGAATGTTTCGTGTTTATATAATAAATTAATGTATCAACGAGTTTAAAGCCAAAAAGGATAAGCCCATGAGAATGCTCACAGATTTGAGTAGCGAGTGGTTTTATGAATTATATTTATTTGTTTGCTGCTTTAAGCAAAAATCAAGAATTAAATTTCTTAATAAATTAATACTGAAGCTATATGTAAATCAAGACAAATAAAAAACATTCATACTGAATGTATGTCTTTCCCTGTCAAGTATAATTTTTCGATTATCCGGACTACTTTTATCCCCAATTAGTCCGGATAATCGAGGTTCTACTGCATTATATCACATCATGCGATATGTACCATCACCAGCTACCGATAAGCATTCTGTAAAAGTGGTTATATATCGTAACAAAAAAGCTCGCTTAAATTATTCGCAAAATCTATTGGTAAATCCTTCTAAAACAGTATTTAAAAATATACTATCGTGCCACTTTGCAGTAATCTGCCAAGAGTTTCATTAACAACCGTCAGCTTAATGTGGAACATTTTGTTTCCTAATGGAGTTTTTAGTCACAAAACAATTTAAAAATAAGAGAGGAAGTTTTGTAGTGGACTATTCAGAGTAAGGGTGGAAGAAAATAATTCTTAACCAATTTCTTTGCTTCCGACTAAGACCTTTAGAGAGTTGGCTAAGAAACTTAGTTGTCCTTTCCTACCCTTAATGTATTATTTATGTACAGTCATTGATTCTACCCATTTATAAACTATAAATAATAATAAAAATTTGAATCGTTCAAACTATGTACATTCTCACAGATTTTGTCACTAACGACCCGGGTTTCGCCTTTCGGCATCTTCAGGCATTCAAGTGCACGGATGAACTTGAACTGACGTTTAGTAAATGAAAGTTTCGTGTTTATATAAGATATAAATGCATCACTGAGTCCAAAGCCATTGCTGGCGAAAAGAATGAGCTCATGGGAATGCCAACAGATTTGAGTAGTGAGTAGTTTCAAGAATTATATAATTTGTTTGTCGGCAAAGGTTTTATGATTATATGATTATTCGAATTTAATATTGAAATTCCACCAAGCACCGTCAGTCGAAATCTTAAATTATATAAATAACAATTTGTTATAACGTGTAGTTAATTAAATATAGTACTTAATTTAAGTCATAATATACTGGATGTAAGTGTTTTTTTTTAAATAGAATTAAAATTGTTTTTGCATAGTTAAACTCAAGAGTGGGCTGGAGGGGTTTGGAGTGGCTCGCAAGAGCTCTTTGTAACATTTCAAAAAATACTCTCGGTTCAAACTTTTTTCTCCTATCTACGTCAATCTAACGTAGGTTTGTACATTTTTCAGTAAAGTATTGATAAAACAATTATTTTACACTTAATTGCGCATTGTTAAGTAACATTCGATTTTTTTAATAATTATTGCATTTGATTTCGATAAGAGAGATTAACTCCTCCTAAATCCTCACCTTCTCCAGACCATAACAAATAGCTCTGAGATAAAACGAGCCCCTTGTTTATGGATTGGCAGCTCACTGACGTTTGACCATCACTATGATTAAAGTATTGTTTTCATTAAAATTAGTAAATCATAGGAGTTTTGATGATACCGTGATACCGAAATGGCTATAAAATATACTATGTTAGTTACATAATTATGTTGGAGTATACTTTTAAAAGATATATAAAAAAGCGGTAGGTGAGTTTTTCAATTTTAAATGCATTTTTTATATCCATCCACTTTCACAGCATACTAAATATTTTAAATTAATAATGTCATTCAAAAAAAATAAACGTCATTTGTAATAAATTCACTATTATTTTATATGATCAGGAAGGGTGATTTATATTATTAACTGATGATAATGCTATGCACGTCATAAGCAAAACCGTTTTTGATAATATAAAATAAAATTGAAGTAAGTACAAACAAGTGTTGTATTTTTTGAACATAATGCTTTTCAACCAAGTATTTATTGACACCTAAAAAGTGATCAATATGTCAATAAATTTCTCTACCTTCTACCAAACGAATTTGGTTATAAACCTTAAATACCTATACCAATGCATACACTGATGTACATATGTGTGAGTATGCTTCGTTTCCCTGAATTCGGAGAACCCCATCTGTTTTCATTGAGAATTTATGAGCGCCAAATCGGTTTTTAATGCAAAATATTCGACGCGGGAAAATCGACCCGCCATCTTGTTGTTAGGTGTCATCAAAAAAATGTCTGCAAGGCATTCGCAAAATGGATGCCGTAAAATAAAACCTTCATTCGACGCTTACGCACTCGCGAAAAATAGACATGATTGCAAATTTGCACACATATCTGAATTTTATTAACTCGCTCGCGTGTGTTTTTTTATTTAAAATATTTGCACACATATCGTGATAATATGATTAAAGAGCAACAACTCTGTTTAAGCTTGATATTACTCACTTCGTCAATAATCAAAAATATTTTAAATCTCATTTTTACTACAGAGCAAAAGCATCGGAATGTTCAAATTAACAAATATAAGAATGCTTTTGTAACTTAATTCTTCAATTGAAACATTTGGAAGCCTTTCAATAAAATAAATAAAATCATATAAAAAAAAACATTTAATTTGTTAAGGTTTTTTTATTTTTATAAAGTGTATATCTCGACTAACCGATGAACATCTTTAAGATTGTTTGTCGACAAAAACATCATCATGCATTCCTTATAACGAGGTGATGGCCAATGAAATGCAGTACCAAAGACCACATTGATTGAGATAAATATTTTATTTTTTATAAAATTTTAATTTTGCTTTTTTGTTTGTTAAAATAATATATAAACAATATTATATGTATAGTATTTATTATTCTTTTCCAATTATGAATATCCTTAGAAAAAATAAGTGGTGCCCACCGCTCTACCAATATTTTAGAATGCGCTCTAGGGTCCAAAAAAGTTGGAGACCCCTGATATAATAGATAACAGCATAACTTTATTAATTGAATTGATTTCATCCAGAATAAAGCTATTTTGGCTTACCAGTGACCGGACAAAAAAATTGAAATACAGTTAAACTCTTCGCTACGAATTTTCTAAAAGCAAGTTGTTAACCCAATTCTACGATTTTAAGAGATAGTGCTGCGTGGTGCCGGGACGGCGATATACTTTAATCAAATTTGACGATAAAAACATCGTCACTCAAGAGTCTAGAGTAAAGTATTAGTAATTCCATGTAGTACAATTTTCCCGGAAAAGCGTAAAAACGTTATTACTTCACTTAAAAATAAAGTCAATAAGTTCAACAACAAATCAACAATATCATTTTGTGTATTACAATTCTTGATTCCAAAAACTGGTTATGTAATCTAAATAAAATTTTATAGGAAAAACTAAACACTGTTTAACAAGAGTTAAACAATCAATGTGAGCTTTCTTTAAAGGTAACTCTTGAGTATATGAGTAAACATATTGATACTAGATATACGTTCAAACTCACTGGAAGCCATAAAAAAATACTGGGAAAGTTGGGTCTACTCTGATTTTGTTAGATTTGCTTAGAGACATGCTTAATTTTAATTTATTTAAAATATATAGTGCTCAAGCTTACTCAATTGACTAACAGGCGGTACTTAAAACTCATTTTTTGATCTGGACTGACAGTCAGTTTTGGATATAAAAAAGGCTTTAATTATGAACGAGCACAACATATTGTTCGATATCATAAAAAAAAATATTCAAATTATCATTCTAAGATATTATATGATGTTATAACATTTTTTTTTTCGATAATCATAAAAACGTTTTTGCAAAAAAGGCAAGCTCCAAAGTTGTATGAAATGCTATTGGGAATTCATTGATTAATTTGGCATTTACTGGGTAGAACTCCATTGTAATATGGTAAAAAAAATATTATCGTATGTCTTCATCAGAGCTATTAAACTTCATAATATATATGCCGAAAAATCTATCAACTGAAATTTTAAAAAAATTTAGAACTAAATACTTTGCCATTTTTTACCGTATTACCATTGGAACTATTGAGTGGTAGAAATATCATACACCTCAATTTTTAGACTCGAGATGGAGAACCTGTGGCCTCTGGGTCTTCAAGTTCAGCTTTTTTCAATAATAATACAATTAGGTGTACATTTTTTAAAAAAATATATTAAAAAAGCTAAGAGAATACAAACTTTTCCAATTGTTTCTGAGATGAGGCGTTACTCTAGAGCAACCATACTCAATCTTTTTTTCTTCCAGGCTGCATTCCGATTTTTGCTTCTCTACGTGGGCCGCAACATATTTATAGTAAACTGTAAATATAGCACGTACTATACTGCACACATATGTATGTATTATGATCTCAAAATAAAATTTTATTTTATGTAAATATTTACATATGTATACATTTATGTATTCATGTATTTTTCATAGTAAAAAATTACTACGAACAAAAAATAAAAAATACGTAAAAAGTACACAAAAATACCAATGTAAACAAAATATTAAATGTGAATTTTGATATTGAGTCAAACTTTTAGCTATCTTTTAAAAATATTTGGTGGCTATAATTATTTTGGGCCGCAGGTTGAGTATGGCCGCTCTAGAGTTTGGATTTTTAACGAATTACAACAAAATAACATTATTAAGCTTTTTTTAATTCAGGAATGAAACAAGCTTATCGGGTAATCGTTTTCTTTAAATTAATCATTGTTTTGTAGGAAGTACATTACACACTATTTGACAATACCAAATTGATTGCGCTAGGAAGTTTTCAATCATTTTAAAAGCTTGAAATCGACCTAAAAGCATTTGGTATTCGATATGTAGGGCAATTAATCTATTCCACGTGTGTAACAACTTTAGGGTACATAGTAATCGCTGAGCGAATGCGATTAATTTCAATTCCTAAGTACAGGGCAGGTATGTTTTTTTAATGCTTTGACAAATGTACTCTTTCACGCGAGACAAATGGGGCCGTTTAATCAACGTCTCTAAGCTCCCGATGTAGTGGTTTCCTTATCTACAAGTGCTGCTTACTTTCATAATGTTTTTTAAAATAAATTATTATACATTACTATTTATAAAACTGTAATATGTGATGTTGAAGCAATATATCAGTTTGAATTACTGAACAAAAGTATTACAATTTTATCATTGTTTTTTTCACTATCTATATTTACTTACTGAAACTGTGTGAAGCTTACGAAGTAGGCTCTCAGATTTGTAATTATTTTATGATGTATACTTACTTTGTTTCAATTTTTTTCGAGCTTTTATTCTTACCATGTATATTATTTCTAAATATTCCGTCAGATTGCGATTTTAAATAACGAAAACAATCAATAAAAACTGTGTTATATACGATATTAAAAACTTAAAGAACTTAATTTAAATTTCCATGTTTCAGAGTGACTTCTTGACTTCGTGGTATTTCTTACAGAAAGTTGCTTATACAATCTATTCGTTGATTTTTCTCAAAGCATCACTTGAAACATCGATCTGTTATTGTGAATATATTTTTATTAATTATACAATCAAAATGTCAAAAACTTTACGGATATAACAATCATGTTTGATAAGGTATAATTTTATTAAAAATTTTCAGTTTCATACTCGTTATAACATATTTTTAAGAATTGATTTTGTCTTAATTAAAATTTGTTTACAAGATAAATCAAACTCAGCTAAAATTTTGATTTCATTAACCTTGAAATTAAAATAGGAATTCATTGATACCTTTGCTAAAGAAAATTTTATACGCCAAAATTAGGAAAAAGAAGAAGAGAAAAACTAATTCAAACAAATTAGAAAGTTATTTTACCTTAAAGGGAGCGTGAAATCATTATCTTGCAGGTTCTAAAAAAGTTTCTTTTCCTTCAGGAGATCTCTCGGCACTTCGAATTCTGGAAAAAAAACGAAATCACCATGATAATTGGTTATTTAAATAAGAAAAACTTCGTCTAGAGTTTTCTCATGGTAGGTCTTCTTGAGAGAAAGTTGACTACGATATTTCTTAGAAACTTTTCTGAAAGAAATAATTGCTAGCCGTTTTATTAGTAAACTATGCAATCTTGTTATTCTTTGTTTGATATTATCCCCTCAATCAACATTTCACGCATTTTTTAAATTAAAATTTAAAATTTCGTTGGTTACACAAAACTGAGATAACATCACAAATATATTGGTCATAAATATTTTATTGAAGAAGGAATTGAAAGCTATAGAAGGTTACATTAATAATTTTATTTGGTATTTTTTTTAAATTAAATAGAATGAATTCAACATAGCTTTTATTAGTAGTATTATATTCATTTAAATATATTAGTAGAACACGTTTCTTTGAATTTTAATCACCTTCTGAATATGTTTCAAGTGTCAGCCACATGATCGGTTAAATATTTGACACTTGTCTAAGCTTATATTATTTATCAACTATTTTTACCAAGAAACAACGATTATGTTACATAATCGCGGAGACATTAAATGCCACATTAAAATATACACCATATATATAAAAATATTCAAATAATACATTTTTTTGCATTTAGTCTCACCCAGCCAATTCTTAATATTGAGCTAAAAAGTAATTATTTAACAACTAATCCTTGTTACCTGTTATGTATGTTAACTGCTCTTCTATATTATTTATATGTTTTTTAAAATTTATTCCTTTTGTAAGAATTGATATGGTTTTTAAAAATTTCTTTTTCAGAATCTTCATAACTGCTGATTTTGTTGAAGTACATCATTGCTTGGAAGCGGGAAAAACACCAAATCATCATTAGGATATTTACTTTAGTAATGTAGTGTTTCACTTTGTTTTTAATTAAAAATTTCCCAAATTTTAATTGTGTTTATAATTGATATCGTTTGCCACTTAGATTTATTATTCTTTGATGATGATTTTTTAATTGTTATGGTTGTTAAGCATTTTAATTTTGTGTAATTATAATGTAATTTGCTAATCCTTTAAATTGTTAATAGTTGCTTACACCTTTTTATTTCAATTTAAATTTTTATAAATATCACTGTTTATGCAGTTGATAATGCTCGCGATGAGCGAAACCGGTCCTGATCTAATAAATTTTATGTGGAAAAAGTACTAAAAATCTTTTATTATTTTTATTAACTAGTCCTTTCTTAAATCCATCTCATTTCTACTCCAAAAGAATAGATTGGATGATAAATAGAATAACGAGTAGTTCAATCGAATAACCACTGTTGTTGAAATGCTTCACATTAGGAGTGAATTATAAAAAAGGATGAAGTTTTTATCCAAACATCTTGATTTCTGCAACATTATCGACTATAACAACATACGTATCGGAAAGAAATCCAGGATGTGTTCAATGCAAATTAATTGATTAGAATGGTACACCCAAACACAGATGGGCATAAGCTGTTTTTCTAGGAAATTTTGGAAATAAATAGAACCAATTTTGAATGAGCAGGTAATTCTGTCAAATCCTCCACTCTTGCATCCTTTATGTGATTAAATATAATCATATTTTTTTCCAGCAAACAGGATCAATATAAATTTGAATCGTTCAAACGGGATACAAATGTTACACCCAAATACGGACAGTCATAAGCTCTTTTTCCAAGAAATTTTAGAAATCAACAAAGCACAGCTGCAAAGTCTTCCGATTTTAAATGAAATATCAAACTTTCCCACATCTCCACTTTATACCCTATATAATCATAAAATCATAAAACCTTTGCCGACAAACAAATTATATAATTCTTGAAACTGCTCACTACTCAAATCTGTTGGCATTCCCATGGGCTCATCTTTTTCGCCAGCAATGGCTTTGGACTCAGTGATGCATTTATATCTTATATAAACACGAAACTTTCATTTGCTAAGCGTCAGTTCAAGTTCATCCGTGCACTTGAATGCCTGAAGATGCCGAAAGGCGAAACCCGGGTCGTTAGTGACAAAATCTGTGAGAATGTACATAGTTTGAACGATTCAAATTTAATATTGAAATTCCACCAAGCACCTTCAGTCGAAATCTTAAAAGGATCAATATAGTTTTTGAAATTTACTCACCACTCAAATATGTAGGCATTCCCATGAGTTAAACCATTTTGCCAGCAATGGCTTTAAGATTATGGATACATTTATTTCTTATATAACCACAATACATATATTTACTGAAGGATAGTTCAAGTTCATCCATGTACTTAAACGCCTGAATATGCCGAAAGGCGAAACTCTGGTCGTTGGTGAAAAAACTTGTGTGAATGTACATAATTTGAACGATTCAAATTTAATATTCAGTCGAAATCTTAAATTATATAATACGTTTTCTTGATAATAATAACGTCCAGTCTACTTGACAATTTATCAACAGCACGTATTCGATTCACTAATGACCAAAACAGACCACACCTTACACTTAATAAAATAGTTGTAAGCACGAGTTCGTTCAAATGCTCACAATTCAAGCTTGCATTTTTTAAAATATGTTTTCTACCGGAAAAATTAGTTTCATTTTAAATAATATTTCATCACAAAGAAACGTTTCATTTTTACTCCCCCAGGCTTAAAATCCTCACATGTTTCAAGCTGTATTTAACCGATTCACACGTTCTGAAAAATAATATGCATGTACATCGCGTATATGTGTGAAAATGTAAACACGTAGAGAACTGCGTGTAATTTTGTGCCTGCAATTCGGCTCTGTCATGCGTGAAATTGGTTCAAAGCAATATAACGCGCTTAAATGCCAGTCACTCAGGGCTGTGATGAAGGTATACACCTTTATCATTTAATATACTGTATGTTCAATCTTTAAATATCTTTAAAAAGACATTACGTCCGCTTATTTGAGCACATATCTGCTTTTGAAAGGCACGATTTAAAGTATACTTAATGAATTTTATGACACGCGCGTAAATTAAATGCACAATATGTGTATGAAAAGGCATTATGGCTTTTATTAAAAGCTCTGCGATAGACGCTTTTATAAATATTTCATAAACTCATTTTTCGCTGTACAGCTTTCGCATATTTTTTTAACGCGTAAAATTAGGAATAAGTTTAAAAATAATGTCATCCACTTAAGATTGATCGAGTCGTGACTTCAGTCAACATTTTGACGTTAATTTTTTACAAGCACGTATCTCAACTTTTGTCAGTTTTTTGATGTAATGAATTCATAATTGAATACACACATTATTTTAACTATAGTATTTACACACCAAATTGGACATTTTACAAAAAAAAATTGGAAAAACAATTTTTAAGCTATTGGATAATTTTTTAATTAGGTTTATTTACGCACGTTATAAATCAGTAAATTTAACTTATAAATGTTCCTGCGTGGCAGCTGCGTGTAGTTTCATACATATACATATCGACTGTGAAAAGGAAAAAGGACGTAACCCACATGTTTTTTTCGATAATCACAATATATCAAACTTGATACACGTTCTACCAAAAGGATGCAAGCTGCAAATGCCGAATTAGTATCTAAATTTAGCTTTTAAGTTTGAAAAAGATGACCTTGTTAAGAATTTAAATCAAGAAAAAAGACTGTAATAAAGATTTTTCCTAGCCGATTTCTTTGATTAATATTAGATTATGTCAATTAAACACCAGTTTAGAAGTATCCGTGCACTTCAAGGCTGTGTATAATTCATAATTTGCATATGTCACAAAATCATCAAAACACGTTTTTAGCGCCTCCTGTAAAATTTGATATGTGTGGGTTACGTCCTTTTTCCTTTCCACAGTCGATGTGCTTTATTTTAATAAATATAATGTCTTTACTGATTTATTGGATTGGAATTTACTTGCTAGAACTCCATTACACAGTAAAAAAAACAGCAAGCTTTGAACTGTATAAATACAAAAATCAACTATTTTTTTATTAATTCCATTAGTTTATACTATTATTCCACAAACGCCTGTGTGCTCGAGAGGTCAACGTTGTTGGCTTCGGCTACGGAGAGCCCGGGTTAAAATCCCGGTACGGACAGTTTTATAAATTGATTTTTCAATCGATTTATGAATTTCTGTTCAAAGGCATGGATGTATGTGATGTCTTGAATTCCCTCCTCTCACCCATCCTATCCAATAAACGGAGCGTATCGAGAGCGATTAGCTTACCACTAATCTTATCCTAGCCCTATCCTTCTATCCCTACTCTCTTTGGAAAAAGAGAGGTTGAGCAACTGAGTAACAAGCAGTTCTCGTAGAAACACTTCTGTTGAGATAAACTCCATAAGGAGTCCATATGCTCCACATTGGAAGCGGACATGGTTTAAAAAAAAAAGTTTATATATACATATATATCCAATTTGGTTTGTAAAATGTCCAATTTGGAGTGTGAAAACTGTAATATTTAAAAAAAAAAATACTTTATTAAACACAATATAAAAACGATGACAAAAAAATAAACGAATAATGTGCTGTGTGTAGCATGAATTATTTGATGGCATGGATGGAAACGTTTTTGTTTCTTTCCTCGTTAACTTCCTTAAAAAATATTGAGTACAAAACCGTTACATTTGTACTTTATAGCGATAGAAAATGATAGCGATGGCGGTAGAATAAAGTACATTTATGTGTCTCCAGAAACTTTCTTTCGGGACCTATTGTGCAGCGGTTGGAGTGGTGGGCTTCGGTGCAATCCGTAAGATTTTTCCACTCCAAATCATTTTTTTTTAAAATATTTAATGTTGTGTATTCAAACCACAGGAGTCCATAGTTTAGCCACTGTATGCTAAGCTGACTAAAGATGATCAGATAATTAATGCGAAAATGATTGTAAAAACCAATTCTGAGTCGGTTTTTATTTTAACATTGGAGTAGGAGTCGATTTTTAACCCGACTCCACAGCTCTGTCGTTCACATTCAACACTTAAACTATATTTTAAAAAAGTAAAACAAATTATGTTTCCTAATAATACAATTTTTAGTTGTGCTCATGATCGGTTTTGCTTATTCTGAGTTTTTTCAACTGATTAAATGTTTCGGTTTCGATCAATATTTAAAAAAAAGCATGTTGACTGAACTGGAATTTACTTGGTAGAATTCCATTATAATAAAGTGTAAAAATATTAAGTGTTTTGCAATTATTATTATCTATATTTTAAATGGTTATTCGAGCTTGCGCTTTCTATATATGCTGGCTTAAAAGAGATACACAAAACATCTTCTCATATATCGACTGTGGAAAGGAAAAAGGACGTAACCCACAGTTTCTCAAAACCGCTTTTTTCAATAATCACAATGTATCAAACGTGATACACATTCTAGCAAAAAGATTCAAGCTACAAATGCCGAATTAGTATCTAAATTTAGCTTTTAAGTTTGAAATAGATGACCTTGTAAAAAATTAAAACCAAGAAAAAAGACTGAAATAAAGGTTTTTCCTCGACAATTTCATAATTTAAAATTAGATTTTGTCAATTTAACACCAGTTTAGAAGTCTTCGTGCACTTCAAGGTGGTGTATAATTCATAATTTGCAAATGGCCCAAAATCATCAAAACACCTCCTGTAAAATTTTATATGTGTGGGTTACGTCCTTTTTCCTTTCTACAGTCGATATTATAACATCTAAACTTTAATATTGTATCATTTCAGATTACTTTGTTAAAATTTCAGAAATTATAAAATAATTATATTTGAAACTACCATCGCATCACTCACCACTTTAGTTTTGCTCTTTGATGATCTTTGTAATTACATGTTTAGAGGTGTTAAACATTTAAATTTGTGTTAGATCATAATCATTTATTCATAATATATACTGCTATTTGTTTTGTATAAGTAACTCTGTTAAATTCTATTTTTTATCAGTTGAAAAGGCTTGTCATGAGCAAAACCGGTCCTGGTCTTGATAAATAAAAGTGGAAATAAATACAAAAGAATATTGTGTATTTCTTCAAATTATATAATGCCTTTCCACCGAACAGTGAACACCCTAAACGTGATCTAAACTTATATTGAAAAATGCAGTATTAAATTGACTTTATGTGTTTGTTTCCCGGAACAGTAACAAATGTGGGATTATAATTTTCAACTATACATAAATAAAATAATAATTGAGGAGCAAACATTCAAAAAGTGTTTTGTCACAAATTTTGAAAAATGGCGTTTTATATCAATTCTGATAGCCCATAATAAAACCTATGAATGGAAATCAAAATTAGTGTTCAAAAACGTTTTTTTTCATATTAAAATGAAATCATAAAGATGACACATTCATACAAACCGTCACTTTTGCAACACTTAAATCATCATTTTCCAAGCTTTGTATTTATGTGACAAAACACTTTTTGAATGTTTGCTCCTCAATTATAGAATTAAAATACTTCCACAATTATTACAATTAGATAACATTGTACATTATAAAATTATGTTTTACTTTTATGAATACTTCAAAACATTACATTATTCGTTTTTTTTTAAATATTTACGGTGCTACAGTACAGTTTCGAAGTGTTAATTTCATAATATTTTCTTTAGTAAGCAAGGTACGAAATTTCGCATGCAATTCAATTCAGTCATGCGTTGTATACGCCTCACATAAAATTAAATTGTGCGCCAATCCGAAAATATCTCGTTACTTAATGCGAGGGAAACTAAATTGGATTTATCAGAAGTTTGGTTATTATAGAGCACTTTCTAAATACCATGACTTTTTCGAGAAAAAAATAATGTTAAATTTGTTTACCGACACTGCAATTCGATGCAAAGCTCAGTAACTACGTATATCACTTTTAAGATGTTTACCATCAATAAATACTTAATAAAAAGGCATTATAATTTTTTTTTAAATACTCATTTGATCTTGTTCCACTTTATTTAATAAAATCAAGACTGATTCCGATCATGACGATCATTCAATATAACAATATTATTTTTACAAAACAAAATAAAAACAATTTGACGTAACAAATAGGGTATCCAATCCCGGGATTTCGGGATTGATCCCCTTTTTTTCACGATCCCGGGATTGGGGTTTCAGGATCCCGGGCTTGTGATTTTCTAACCGAGAAATTTGAAATCCTCAATTCGTTATACTTTTTCCCAGAATCTCGCGAAACTCGTTTTTTTTTTTTTTAACTCACCGAGGAATTTGAAATCTCCGATTTGGTAAAATACCAATTTCATGTAAATAATCGGGTTTTCCTCAAAATTTCTCAATCAGAAAATTGAGCGGGATCCCGGGATTGGATGCCCTAGTAACAAACAATTGATATCGAAATAAATTTATCCAAATTATAATTTCGTTAAAATTTACCGTTTGTCTCTATTTTAGCTTAATTATTCTTAGATGAGTTTGTAATTATTTTTTCGAAGTAATAAACATGTTATTTTTAGTCAATTTAGTGTCACTTATTCATATTGTGTACCTTTATTTGTAAATTCCTTTCAATACTAATTATCTGTTACACCATATATTTATATATAGGCCCATTAGAGGTGAAGTGAGCTAAGTAGTATTTAAGAAAATAATAAATTAGATGCGTTGTAATATTCTACACGTTTTAAAGTGAAGTAAGCTCAGTTAATACACATTACAATAGTGTTATCTCCGTAAAATAAAAATATGCAATCCACCAAAACACCAAGTAAAGGCGTGAATGTACTTAAAATTAAAAGTAAGAGAAAAAGTTTTACCATTTTAGTTGACTCACTTTACCTATTGAGGGCTCATATAACCCTGTAATACTGTAGTCTATTGTCAGTTGATAATGCCTGAGATGAGCTAAACCGGTCTTGATCCCATTAAATCAAATTGGAATTAGCACAAATGAGTATTATATTTGTTAAATATTAAATTCGTTCACCAACACTCCAATTCGATGTAAAATTTAGTAACATCCAAGAAGTCACTTCCCTTATCAATCCAAGGGAAGCTTTTTTCTCGCTTTACAATCCAATCACCTTATTTTAGGTGTTTGGATTCCGACCTTCTTTTTCCCTTCCGGTACGAAGTGATTGGAGAAATTTTTGGATGGGTTGGTCTATCCATGAGACATGATTTACACAACGGAAAAACTCATTTTTTTACACGTATGGCAATCGAATAATGTTTATTCGATGTGTAACTTTGAAACCTGCGTGAGCGAATAAATAACATATTTTATAATTTACTAGCCGGTTCACGGCAAGCGTTGCAATGCCACTCAAAGAAAGAAAGTTTATTGAAGTGTATGCTTTATTTTTCTGTTTGTTAGATATTTGACGTTTGCTGCCGATTTTCTATATAACGACACACTCGCCACCTACTGTACGTTAAATAAATTTTTACCCTCGCGCAAGTGCAAGCATACGTTATCAAAATGAACTGTATGGCAGATATACAAACATTGATTTTTATATTAAAAACCGACTGTATATTAATTTTTTTATGCCTATAACCTTCCCGAAAGTGCAAGCAAAAATGTTGTCAAAGTTTTATTGTAATCGGATGAGCGGTTTGGCAATGCATAGAGTACGAACAAACAAACATTCATTTTTAGATATTGGATCATTTATCTTTTTGATTTGTTTATATTTACAAACATGGAATAAAGACTTAGTTCCAGCCCGGGTCGGGCCTGAAATGACCAGGCTTGGACCGGTTATTTTAATCGAGTTTGGGTCCGTGCAGACCTCTAGTATAGCACAACCCTCTATTCTAGATTGCCAGCTTTACGTAATCAGTGTTTGCAATTATTATTAAAACACCTCCTACGTTATTATTTTGTCATCAGTCAAACGATGTTAATTCTTTTACGATAACGTTGTTTTGCAGCGCTCGGGGATTTACTTTTAGATCAGCAGTATCAAATTTTGAAAAAGTTAGCGTCATTAGGGCTTATTAAGTTAAATATGAATGATGATGTTTACTTTAAAAAGAGATTATAACGATAATAATAAAGGGCAGAGTTGAAAAATATTGTAATTACTCGCACAATTCAGACGTGGCAAAAAAATGGCTTTGCTTTACGTTTACACAAACTACGGTTCTAAACAGTAACAAATCAATAAAAAGTAACAAAATAATACAATGAAAAGTATGTTTCTGGTTTTCTTTAATCCATGTTCGCTCCAAATGTGGACCATTAGGCTTCCTTTTCTACGAGAACTGTTTGTTGCTCAGTCGCTCAACCTCTCTTATTCAAAGGGATAAAATGATAATATTAGCACAGGACTAGTGGTTAACTAATCGCTCTGGCTACACTCAATTATTAAAGGATCGGAAAGGGTGTGATTAGGGCATCCAATCCCGGGATCCCGTTTAATTATCTGATCCCGAAATTTCGGGATTGAGATGGCCGCGATCCCGGGATTTCGGGATTGAGAAATTTGGAGGAAAACTCGATAATTTACATGAAAATGGTAAATCGGTGAGCTAAAAAAAAACGAGGTTTTGCGAGATTCTGGGGAAAAGTATACCAAATCGGAGATTTCAAATTCCTCGGTGAGCTGAAAAAAAAAACGAGTTTCGGCGAGATTCTGGGGAAAAGTATACCAAATCGGAGATTTCAAATTCCTCGGTGAGCTAAAAAAAAAAAACGAGTTTCGGTGAGATTCTGGGGAAAAGTGTAACGAATTGAGGATTTCAAATTTCTCGGGAAGAAAATCACAAGCCCGGGATCTAGAAACCCTAATCCCGGGATCCCGAAAAAAAGGGGATCAATCCCGAAATCCCGGGATTGGAAAAAGGCTCCGGGATTGGATACCCTAGGTGTGATGGTACTTTTTTAAACATCACAAACACCCATGCCTTCGAACAGAAACTGATAAATCGATCGAAAAAAATCTGTTCGTATTAGGAGTCGAACCCGTGAAGTCCGGTGCGGAAGTCCACCACGCCAACCGCTGCGACAAAGGATCCGAAATTAATAATTTTATTAATTACACCTATTTGTGGTATGATTACTGATAAATCGAAATGTTTCTATAAATAATTAGTAAGTTTAATCAAAGATTAAGCTCTTAAATTATGTAGTTTGACTTTTAATACTCGCGAACAAACAAAAAATATAATTGCATGGTAAGCATTGTAAGCATACCAAAAAGTCAAAATAAAACGAGGGGTCGTTGGCTATAGTAATATTTACTGTCAATCTGTTTTTAATCGGTTAGCGAATCTTATAGCCAAAACATTGCAACATTACTAACATAATAAAGAAAGTAATATTTTTTTAATAATTTATGAATAAACCTGTATCTTTAAGCACATCGATTCAAAACATCTTTAGACAGTGTTTAATATTTATAGGATCAATATTTCCACTTTTTGGCTTAATTTGAGAAGTTATATACCAGTAAAAACATTGATAATATTAAAAACATTTGTCACAGTTTATTTTTTTACTTATTTTTGGAATCAGTTATTGGCCACCATGCTTATTACAAAGTATTTTTCCAATGCATTCAAGATACTAATTTTTGACATTTAACACTTACGAAGAAATTTGAACCGTTCAAACTATGTACATTCTCACAGATTTTGTCACTAACGACCCGGGTTTCGCCTTTCGGCATCTTCAGGCATTCAAGTGCACGGATGAACTTGAACTGACGCTTAGCAAATGAAAGTTTCGTGTTTATATAAGATATAAATGCATCACTGAGTCCAAAGCCATTGCTGGCGAAAAGGATGAGCCCATGGGAATGCCAACAGATTTGAGTAGTGAGCAGTTTCAAGAATTATATAATTGGTTTGTCGGCAAAGGTTTTATTATTATATGATTTTATGATTATATAGGGTATAGAAGTGGAGACGTGGGAATGTTTGATATTTCATTTAAAATCGGAAGACTTTGCAGCTGTGCTTTGTTGATTTCTAAAATTTCTTGGAAAAAGAGCTTATGACTGTCCGTATTTGGGTGTAACATTTTTATCCCTTGTTCCTGATTGAACACGTGTCCTTCCGAATTTAAGTGATTAGCAAAACGATTACTTACGAAGAACTAGATTATTCAACAATCGTCTCATTTCATGTTCTTACAAACGTTTTACATATATTTGAACAGAAGTGAAATCCTTGTGATATTTACAAGAAATCACACTTATTTCACGATAATGCTCTAACTGTTGAGTGAAATGTGGTTTTAATGTTGTTTTGTTATGAAAGAACACTTTTTTTGATAAGTTATCACGTAAAAAATGGTTTCATATTTTATAAGACTACATTTTGATGTCGCCAATAATAGTAGGTTTTACCCTAATTACGATATTTTCAGCATTTTGTGTAACTTAATATAACAAGGTATATATTAAAGAAGGTGCTTGTAAAAATACAATGATTTATTTTCAATCATAATCAAAACAAATTCATTAAATTACACTACTAAGTTCATAAACGATATAAGTGTTTTGTTTCCATTTATTTAATTACAAAACTAAATTACAAAAATAAGTTGTAAATGAATATTTACTTGAAATCTGCATTAATTAAACTTAATAAATACAAAATTATTCAGTTATTTTGAAATTTATTCACATTCAAACACTGAACTATGTCATAAACATCTAGAGAGGTATTCTAGTAAGGAATTCAGGAAATGCAATTTGGTTTGGTCACTGACCTGCAGGTGGGTATTACTCGAGTGAAGGGTTATTTCGATGACCCTGTAATTCAGATTCAAAGCTTTGAGCGTAAATGCATACTATGCATTTATAATACGATTGCATACTATATTATAGATCAAATAACACATTAGCTCTGAAACAATTAAGTAACAATACTTTTATATCATCGTAGTAAAAAAGCAACAAAACAATATATTTTTGTAAATTTTAATGTTTAACTGATCTTAAAAATACGTTATTGTGGTGTGAATAGGATCACAAAATGCATTTGTGTTTAATAATAAGCTTTCTGCTTCTTTCGTCTTGTGTGATCAATTAATTTAATCAGGATACAATTATTGATTTTCCAATGAACCATTTTATCTTAGCCCTCCAGAGACGAGAGCTTTTTTTCGATAAAAAAATATTTGTTTAGCCATATTGAAGTCACGGATAACTTTTATTCCTAATAAAATTTAAAAAAAACGCTAAGTCGTTGTATAGAAACCCCGCATGACTATATGACCATGCTCATCCTTTTATTACCGTGTGATATTGTGTACGGACAGTTGTAAGAACAAGTGACCGTATGGGCTCACAAACATTCGGGGTTGAAACATAGCTAAATGTGATTTTTTTTTAAATATTTACAATATAACCTCTTTAGATCAACATAATTTCAATACAAATATATTAGCAAAATAACTGTTAATAATTTGATGTTTTGATATGGAAATAAACTAACAGTTTCAAAAAGTCCATTAAAAAAAACGTAAATTCAAAAAATCGCATGTGCTTTTGGTGGCCGTTTATGATGACCGATGATTAACTGAAGATTGTACCCTTCCCAACCAAATTTGAGTAAAAGCAACGATATTCATGTAGAAAAGGCATGAATAGTGGGATCGATAGACAACGGTGTTTACTGTTACCATATGGTCACGCTCGTCCTTGGAGGGTTAATTCTCAGCCACTTCCTATTTCGTGTTATTAAGGAACTTGAATTAGATCTACTTAAAAACATATTACATACATACAGTAGATTTCTACATTTATTTGAAAACGAAAATGATTTTTTTATATTTTATTCTATGCTGTAACAGAAAACTTTTCTATGAATTACAACTATCATGCTAACATCATTATTATTTGAAATAACATTATATTTTCAATGTATTATTCAAGCTTTACTATCTATAAAAAAAAAGAAAAGCAAGATTTATAAAACGTACTTTTGGCTTTAACGGCCACTCTTATCCGCATTAACCAGTTATATCGAAGCTCTCTAAGAACGTATCATTTTGTTAAAAATAGCAAAAGCGATAAAATGAAAAATTATAATTCTTTCGAAAGGCTTCACTTGAGGTTTCACATGCTTCCCACTTCTACCCCATCCTATCTTGAAATCGGTGGAAACAGAGGACGATTATTTAACTACTTTTTCACTCTTTCAAGAAAAAAGGGTGAGTGACTGACGATTAAAATGCGTTGAGAGCGTTGTGATAAAAAAAACTCTAGTGTGAATTCCACATTGGGAGTGGTCTATAAAATATTAGTAATAATTTTAATAATGATAACAATATTTTACATTGCAACTAGGGCATCCAATCCCGGGACCCCGTTCAATTTTCTGATCCCGGGATTTCGGGATTGAGAAATTTTGAGCAAATCTCGAAAATTGACACGAAATTGGCATATCTAGGATTTTAAATTCCTCGGTGAGCTAAAAAAAAAAACGAGGTTTTGAGATGAACTGGGAAAAATTATACCAAATCGAGAATTTCAAATTTATCGGTGAGCTAAAAAAAAACGAGGTTTTGATACAATCTGCGAAAAAGTATATCGAATTGAGAATTTCAAATTCCTCGGTGAGTTAATCCCAATTCTGGGATCCCGGGATTCAAAATTAACCATTCCTGAAATCCCGGGATTGGAAAAAGGCTTCGGGATTAGATACCCTAATTGCAACCAATTTGCTGTGAGTGCTAAACGATTAAACGTACATTCAGAAAACCTCGTTAAAATATTATTATGATTATTTTTATATTAAATTGTTTATTTTAAATTTAAAAAAAAGACAATACACGATATTACAGTTGAAAAAAACTTAAAAAAGACAATATGAACCTCATATTATTATATAATGTATTCCTAATGTTTTTTTTATAAAATAGCAGAAAGCACATAGTTTCATACAAATGTACCCGATATTTAGCTGATGTAAATAATACACAGTGTTTAATTAATTACAAGTAACATTTATTTGTTTCGTTCGATCGAAAAGCATCGTCATTAGGGATTACATGTCGAGACAACCGAAGAAATTCCCGGGAAATCGACGCTTTTTGCTGGTCTCGGCTCCCGGGACATTTAAATAAAACAACCCGAGACTTTGGTCTTGCAACTTTGTTATAAAGAAGATTTTATTAATCTAAAGCAGATAGTTAGAACATTTTTATACTTTGATAAATTTAGAGGCAAGAACTTTCAAAATCTTTTTTTATTTAATGAAATATAATATAACTACTAAAACGTGTGACAGATGTTAGTTTTCAATAGAAATCGTAAAATTACTGACGCAATGTATTATTTTTAGAATAAATTGGTTTTATTGTTAAAATCAAACGAATCCTCCGTATGCTGTGTAATAAAAAGTAATAAAACTATTCATAATACAATATTGTCAGTTTTTTTTTTAATAATTAACATCAAATATAATATCTTTGCATAAGTTTATCAACAGTGTTTATAATCATAAATATTTATTTAAACATTTATAAATATGTTACTGTACTTCATGTGTTCGTTTAAATATTTTTATACAAACATTATTATAGTACCTCAGTCTTGGGAAGCGGTATTTTCTCGGAACATGCCAATTTTATGTCTCGTGTCCCGGGAATTGAAAAAAGCCGATATTACCGAACCCCTAATCGTTATGTGGACTGAGTAATAATTACATTGTTCTGTGGACTATTGATTTTAATTACTTAGTATATTAATTACATATGTGGTAAAAAATTAATCAGGTAAAAGGGCGAGCTTTTATTTATATTGAGAATATTAATAAGTATTGAGAGCTTTACCATAATGAATAGGCTTGTAATATTTTAACAGATAATATTTTAACGTTTTACTTATAATATCTTTGCGTTTTAGTTTATTTTGTATCAAACTTAATTACGACTTTTATATTACTAAAGTATGTGGATATCCGTTTAAATCATATTTTTAATAGATTCGTCCAAAGGTTTGCTAAAATTAATTTTTAATACAAAATTTAAATTTATGACATTAATATCCCACTGGCTATATTTGTATCACAAATCTAAACACGTGTCACGATTAGTTACACAACAAGTATAATAAAAAAAGGGTAACAATTTTAATGTTTTATAAAACATAACCCACTTATAATTTCAACGAGATCAAAAACTTTTTTTTTAACCATGTCCGCTCCCAATGTGGAGCATATGGACTCCTAATGGAGTTTATCTCAACAGAAGTGTTTCTACGAGAACTGCTTGTTACTCAGTTGCTCAACCTCTCTTTTTCAAAAGAGAGTAGGGATAAAAGGATAGGGCTAAGACAGGATTAGTGGTAAGCTAATCGCTCTCGATACGCTCCGTTCATAGGATAGGATGGGTGAGAAGGAAGAATTCAAGACATCACATACATCCATGCCTTCGAACAGAAATTCATAAATCGATTGAAAAATCAATTTATAAAACTGTCCGTACCGGGATTTGAACCCGGGCCCTCCGTAGCCGAAGCCAACAACGTTGACCACTCGACCACACAGGCGCCAAAAACTTACGTATATGATAACTGATATAAAAAATATAACTCAAAAAATATTAAGTTGAAATAATTAAGACTTGATTGTTAAAACAAATTTTAAAATTGTTTGACTTTTGGAATGTGTCACAAACCAATACTAGATATACCAATGGCTGCCGCTAAAAGACGTGGAATTTGTCGAGTAAAAATTTATTTAGAAAACCCTTATCCTAAACAGTGAATACTAGAACTATTTCTATAAAATTGAGAAGATTCTAGATGCTTTGCGTAAATTTTTTTCATGGTTACAACTTCAGGACGGTTTTTTTATTGAGGAACTAAAAGTCTGAAAATTGAACACGCCCATAAAAAAAGAGACGAAAGAATCTATATTCGAAACGACACAAACAGTTTGTCGTTTATAATATATTTATAATATTTATTTAAGCGATCTTTTTTTTATCATATACTGCTAAATTATTTTAAATACAGCTTATACTCTTGTTTGACTTTTCTATATTTTTAATGGTTTCCATGTTTTGATGTAATAATGTTCTAAATTAAGTAGTTTTAAATTAAGTTCGAAAAAGAATTTCTTAAATGTGGTTTTTTTTTTAATCCATATCCGCTCCCTATACGGAGCATATGGTCACCACGAAGTTCCTCCACGATTCTCTATCTCCAGCCAGTCTCCTCGCCTCCTCCCTGGTCATCTTAGCGTCCCGTAACTCCGCTGAGTACATCCTGTGGATGGTCATCAGTGGCCTTCCACGACGCCGGGATCCATCCGGCCGGAAGAAGAGACAGGCAGGGTTCAGGCTCTCTTCAGGCATCCTCAACACGTGTCCAAGCCAGGTCCACAGCCGTTTCTTTATTTTTGACGTGATAAGAGGCTGGTTAGTCCGCTCTCTAATCTCCGTATTCCTGACAAAGTCAGACCATTTCGTTCCTAGCATTCGTCGCAGGCATCTATTTTCGAAGCACAGTATACGGCTACTCTGCGCTTTCGTAAGGTGCTATGATTCGCAAACGTAAAGCAGCACTGTCAAGCTACATGCGTTGAATAGGAGGCACTTGGTTTTGACCGAGTACAGCCGTGAGTCCCAGCCTTTTCGCATTGAGTTAAAGGTTGCTCCAGCTATCCCTAATCGGATCGCGAGCTCTTTACACGGATTGCCATCTCCCGTGATGTGTACCCCCAGGTACCTGAAACCGTCGACTCTTTCGATGTTTTGACCGGCGCTCGTCAAAGGGTAGTGTGGGTCCGGACAGGCACTGTTGCAGAGTAAATTGGTTTTACTCGCATTGATTTTGAGACCGATTCGATACGAATGCGGTTAGTAAATAATAATAAATGGTCAATGCCTATTCTGATAAAACTGTCTGACTACTTTCAGTTCTTTAAATCAGCGTTTATAAGCAGGGGTCCACGTTCAAGAAACAATAACAGGTCAAAACACTAAAATGCACAGGCCAAAAAGAACAGGCGAATGAGATAACGATCTAAAGTTTTTTTCACTGACGCTTTAAGCCAGGGGTTCTTCTCATTTCTTAAGGCCACATTCATTTATCTGATTCAACATTATGCCGCAGTAAAGAAAACGTTAACATCCCCCCTGCCTCTTTTTCAACTGTCGATCATATAATGGGTTTATAACGCTCTATTTCCAAACGCAATGTCAAAAGACCGCATCAAAGAAGCCAAAATGAGAATTCCACAATTCTTGGGAATGTAAGTCTAAATGTTCCTAATTATTTTTTGAGAAATCGTGGACATGTATTGTTTGTTCTCCAAAGGTGTAGATCCAGTCTGCCAATGGGGATGCCACTGGAGAGAGCTTTAACGGTGTTCAACAATGTTGCTTCGGATGTCAACATATTCCACGTAGATGTGGGTGAGTTCCGACGAATACTATTTTTTATCTATTAAAGTAGAGTTCGTCGGAGCTTACTCAATATGTACAAATTTGAATCGTTCAAACTATGTACATTCTCACAAATTTTGTCACTAACGACCCGGGTTTCGCCTTTCGGCATCTTCAGGCATTCAAGTGCACGGATGAACTTGAACTGAACTTGAACTGTCAGTTCAAGTTCATCCGTGCACTTGAATGCCTGAAGATGCCGAAAGGCGAAACCCGGGTCGTTAGTGACAAAATTTGTGAGAATGTACATAGTTTGAACGATTCAAATTTAATATTGAAATTCCACCAAGCACCTTCAGTCGAAATCTTAAATTATATCAATATGTACAAGTTTTTAAATTTATAATTTGTCAACCTTGTGCAATTTTAATTAATTAAATGAATAAATACGAGGCCACAGGTTCCCCTCTACTCAGGGGCTCGCGCGAGCACCTTGTTGAATTTTAGTGAGGCCAGCGAGCCTCTTGCTAAATTACGGGAAAACAATATTCTCATATCAATTTAGTTTATAACTACAATTTCTAATTTATATAAATATTATCTATGACAACTTCAGTATACAGCCTAGTACATTTTAAGCTATTATATTTACATTGATAAGTTTACGGTTAATTGCATATTGTTACATATTATACGTGTATTAAGTAAAAATCGATAGCTTATTGAAGTATTGTATATAATTGCATAGGAGTGATAAGAAATTTCACTCCTTCCTCAGAACACTATAAAATTACTTCAAGATTAAGTGAGCCTCTTGTTAACGTTTTGGAAGCCCACCACTGCCTTTACTGCTGTAGGCTATATTGAACAGTTATTGGCTTTAAACGCAATTTACCGAATTGTGTCGCTCAAGTTTTTCGATACAATGATTATGTTAAGCCATTTATTACATTTATTAATTTTTGAGAAACTGTGAAAAAAATATTGAGAAGAATTGTTCGGGACTTGTTTGCAGAGTATCCAAGAGGAAGCTAAGTGCTTCAGAAAAACGCTTCTCCACAATTCAATGAAACACATTTCTCTTTTATTTCTGTTTTTTTTTTCGTCAACTTCCCGATCACACACCCTTCGTACTCTTTGCGTCGCAGATTTAATGTGTTTTAAAAGATGACTTGGGGCCGTAAATTCTGCGGCTCTTCAGCCATAAAACATGACTGTCAATTTTCATGACGTCTGGATTTGAAACTTTTATAGCCGGAAAATTTTATTGCGTATTAACTATTACTTGTCGGAACTTAACGTCAGGCCCGTTACATCACGGTCAGCATCGTGACGCATCTCACGAGCTCGGTTCCTAGAACAAACTGCATTTTTTAAATCAATTTATCGGTGTGTTTTCGACGGCGTGGTTTTTTGTGATTTCTATAAAGTAAATCCCTCCCAAACATTACCTCTTATTAACCTCTTGCCCGCGTCAAAAAATATAGAAATCAAACCCTGTACGCGGCAGCTTTTTTGCGGATTTGTTAATCGCGTTTTCGACTATAAATATAGATTGTAGTTCACTTTTAAGGTGTTCACTGTCAATACTTGGTGGAATGGCATTATAATAAAAATAATAAAACATTTTTAGTACTTTTTCCACATAAAATTTATTAGATCAGGACCGGTTTCGCTCATCGCGAGCATTATCAACTGATAAGAAAAATATATAAACAGTGATATTTATACAAATTTCTTCATTACTGCTGATTTTGTTGAAGTACATCATTGCTTGGAAACGGGAAAAACACCAAATCATCATTAGGATATTTACTTTAGTAATGTAGTGTTTCACTTTGTGTAAAAATTTCCCAAATTTTAATTGTGTTTATAATTGATATCGTTTGCCACTTAGATTTATTATTCTTTGATGATGATTTTTTAATTGTTATGGGTGTTAAGCATTTTAATTTTGTGTAATTATAATGTAATTTGCTAATCCTTTAGATTGTTAATAGTTGCTTACACCTTTTTATTTCAATTTAAATTTGTATAAATATCACTGTTTATATATTTTTCTTATCAGTTGATAATGCTCGCGATGAGCGAAACCGGTCCTGATCTAATAAATTTTATGTGGAAAAAGTACTAAAAATGTTTTATTATTTTTATTATAGATTGTAGTGTTTTTTCAAATAATTTAATATGTTAATTGGCACCTATAGTATTTGTTTCAATAATGATATACAATATATTTCTTGTACTTTCTGTTTAATTTAACACTAATCATTCTTCATACAATAGCGACGTAACGCTTCCATTTTTTAAAACACCGACACACGCAACCGAGAACACTGCGCCACCACCGTGTCATGCTTATAATAATAATTCTCGGAACATATTCAATTTCACCCGCACTCGATCGCTTATTTTCATTCAACCCACGCATAGATGCGTGCTTGGTAGGTTCAACAAATAAATATTTTTTGCCCAATATTAAAATATTTTTGACCAAATCCAATAGATGGCATTGATAATATATATAATTAGTAATATTTTCAACCGATTTTGAGCCCTAAAACATTAGAGATAGCGGTTATAGCAGGCTCAAAACTACGCGCAACGCCTAAGACCCCTATACACGTCGTACGCGCTGAGGGCATGTCAGCTACGGCGTGCATAGCGGCCATACGCGGGCAAAAGGTTAATAGTGTAGCTTACCACACAAGCCTTGTTCTATCTATACCTCTCTTTGAAAAGAAGGGGTGTAGCAACTGAGTAACAGTTTGTTTATACACTTATATTAAGAGGGCATGGTTAACATTGGGAGCGGATTTGTACTTACATTCTCAATATTAAAAAAGAAAGCTCAGATATATACAACATTCTCAGATACTTTTACTGATTAACACTTCCCCTACGGTGCTAAAAAAAATATTTCCGATATGTTGCTGACTTTTAAACAACCAAGTGAAAAACATGTTTTTTTTAAATGTACGTGCTGAGTTTTTACCAACTATCAAAGGATGGTAAAAAAGGCATCCAATCTCGAGATTCGGGATCCCGTTCAATTTTTTGATCCTGAAATCTCGGGAATGACACGGCCGCGATCTCGGGATTTCGGGATTGAGAAATTTTGAGCGAAAATCGACACAAAATCGGCAAATTGAAGATTTCAAATTCCTCGGTGAGCAAAAAAATAAACACGAGGTTCTGTGACAATCGGAGGGAAAAGTATACTAAATCGAGAATTTCAAGTTCCTCGGTGAGCTAAAAAAAAACGAGGCTTGGAGATAATCCGGGGAAAAAGTATAGCGAATTGAGGATTTCAAATTCCCTGGTGAACTAATCCCAATCCCGGGATTGGGAAAAGGCTCTGGGATTGGATACTCTAGTGGTAAGTGTTAAAACATGCTCTTTATGGGCCAGCAGCATATCGGAAGTATTTTTTAGCACAATAAGGAAGTAGTATCTGAGAATGTTGTATATATCTGAGATTATTTTTTTGAATTATTTTTGTCAGCTTGGTTAATCAAAGAATAATGATTTTATTAAATTTGTATTTCAACGGAATTAACAATTATAAAAAGTTCCCTTTATCATTTGGATAAAACATTCACCGTTTGTAAACTATATCAATTGCCTTTATCAATCATTTTTTCAAGATGAGTATATGATAGTCTGAAGCTAAATTCCAATGGATCAAATACGGTTTGCGTCAATTTAAAAAGTAACCCGTTTGTCATATTATATTGACAATGAAATATTATCGTAAAGTGACTGCCGATCAAAACACGTTTTCGCGAACGTATTATTAAATAATTAACAAAAAAGGAAACATTTTACATATTTTTAATGAATTATTAATGACACAAACAAAAAAAATCGCATTTTTTTTTCTTATCTCACCATAAATTACACAAAATTTTGCTACGTAAAATGTTTCAAGGTATTTACACACCTACCAACCTAAAGCGAAAAATGATTTGCTAACAGGATAAAGCTGTGGGTGTCCCTGACTGAATGTAAGTTATACTTAACCCTTAACAAGTCGTCAACGGACTATTTTACTAGCTTTTTATTTTATACTTTGCTTAAAAATTTATTAAAAGCCACTACTAATTGTGCAATTAATATATCAATATCACTTTTAGGGTTTTCACTGTCAATACTTGGTGGAAAGGCATTATATTAATAAAAACAATAATCCTTTGTACTTCATTCCACTTTATTTAATATGTCAGGACCGGTTTCGCTCATTGCGAGCATTGTCAACTGATAAGAATAAGAATAAGCATATTCATATCATTAAGCATATTCACTTTATTAATGTAGCATTTTATCACTTTGTCAAAAATTTCCCAAATTTTAATTATGTTTGTAATTACTTTCAATCGCATTCTGAATTTATGAATCTGGGATGACTTTTTAATTATATGTTAGTTGTGTTGAACATTTTAATTTTGTGTTATTTTAGAATCACTTTAATGTAATTGGCAATTTCTTTTCAATGCCAACTGTTGTGTATAACTTTTCAATTTTGTATAAATAGCATTGTTAAATTATATTTCTTATCAGTTGACAATGCTCGCAAAGAGCGAAACCGGTCCTGACATATTAAATAAAGTGGAATGAAGTACAAAGGATTATTGTTTTTATTAATATCAATATCAGTTTAACAGAGCGAAATGCTTTTCTTTTCTTAGTCCACGAGGGTGGTTGAGTAACTAACTGTCGTAAAAGTGGTTCTCGTAAAACTTTGTTGAGAGGCTCCACCCTATTAAAAACCCATAATCCGTACTGTAAATGGAATAGATTTTTTTAAAAAGTTTTTGTTTACTCACTCACCTACGACAAAATTGGTTTTATAACAGTTAACGCATAAAAATAATAGTTATAGTTGTTTTGAGTTTCTTTAGTGGTTTACGACAAGTTAGTTCCAAAAACTATTTGAAAGATTTTTTATAAAAATTAACCAATCAACGCTATATTTTTTAAAAACTTATCTCGTTAGGCGGATGTAAGCTTCAAAGTCCACCTTATATGTTAAGGAAACCATTTCAAAAGTTTGTGTAATTTGCAAAAAAAAAAACACAATTTTAGAACTAAGTTTCAAACTTTTAAGACACGTTATCTGAATACAAATTAAATGGTTATGTAACATTTTCTAACACATACACAGATAATTCCAAAAAATACATTTTATTTTAGGTATGTATGCACAGCAATTTTTTGTAATTTAATCAAAACTTGAAAAAGCTTCAAGAGTGCATTTTGAAACCCAAGGACTCAATTATAGTATTTTTTTGTATCTACCAATCAGCGGCGGCCGTTCAATGTGGTATTCGATCAATGCACCCCTTGTATATGCAGAGGCGGTCATATTTCATGAAATAATATTCAAACATAACATTTATACCATTCACTCATTTCAAATTCTTTATTTATTTATTGTCTGTAATAAATATTTTAAAAAATATAATTTATTTAATTTAAACTTTTATTTTATACTATTGAATTTAAAATGAGGGAATGGTATAAATGTTATTTTTTAATATTATTTCATGAAATATAGCCGCCCTTGCATATACAAGGGGTGCATTGATCAAATGCCACTTTGATCGGCCGCTACTGCAAGCAATCCCACTACTAAATTTGAATCGTTCAAACTATGTACATTCTCACACAGTGCACGGATGAACTTGAACTGAATGCCTGAAGATGCCGAAAGGCGAAACCCGGGTCTTTAGTGACAAAATCTGTGAGAATGTACATAGTTTGAACGATTCAAATTTAATATTGAAATTCCACCAAGCACCTTCAGTCGAAATCTTAAATTAAAATCCCACTACTGTTTTAAAAAGTTAAACAATGTATAGTAATATTTTTCTTTTAAATTAAGGCGTGTTTTTTAAAAAAGATTTGTCATTTAATCATGTAACATAGGTTAAGCTTTCAGTAATTGATTTGCTTCCTAATCCAAAATCGACTTTTTCATTTCATCTCACTGTAGCTTTCGAGTAGCAAAATATTTAATATTATGACAAGATATCGCAATTTTTATGACATATATACCTTCGATGGATTTGTAGGGACTTAATCAATCAACGGAAGGATTATTTGACGATTTAATATTAAACTTGACAGATTATCTATGATGCTGGCATTCAACGGATATATCACAAGCAAATCTGTCGGAAATATCCGTCATTCAATTTGGCATTTCAAGCTTCATTCAATTATCATGACTTGATTATTTTCAAACATATGAAGAACGGTAATCGAATTGAATAGACAGTTTATAAAATCCCTCAACAATAGTATTTCATTTCCTACAATTAGACTTATGTTGGAATTAATATTATTAGTTTAATATTTAAGTTTTCCACTGTATTGACATTTATTTATTAGAATTTTGATGCGATAATGTTAAAAAATATTTATTCAATATAATAAATACTGTACAACTCAAACATGAGTGAAATATGGCAATATTTTTCTTTGTCAATTTGTGTTTTTAAAATTAAATATGTCATAAATCGTTTATATTATAAAACGACTTATAAGAATTCGAAAAGTAATCGATAAGGAATACTATCGGGTGAGATATTTTTTTTCTCATGTCTTTTATATGTGAGAGCCATTTTAAAATAACAAAAGGGAGTAATATTTGATTAAGAATCAAGCTAAGGATATATTAAACTTAATAGTAGAGGGATGTTTTCCCATTTTTTTCGATGACGACGTATTGATCTAAGACACAGCATTATCTTTTTATACTAAATAATGTGTAAAGACAGTCATCAGCAAATAAACATCATTTTATTAACTGATTCGGTTGTTATAATAATACAAATCATTTATAATGATTTCTAATGATAGCTCTTGACAAGTGATATGATATGGTTTTTCGTCAAAATTCAACCTGGCTCTGCAAATCATTGGACCTCATAATTTATCACCGGACACGGTGCATTTAATGCCAAGTTTCATAAATTTAAAATCGAACATAATTCACACTGCTCATGTGATGGCAGTAATCAAGATTCAGAGCATATTCTCTGGGATTGTTTGATTATTTTCGCAGAAAGAGGTGTACTTTTCCCATTATGTAGAAATAACCTATGATGGTCCTATCGGGCATCCAGGTCTAATTTCGTCACTTCAAAAAATGTTCTATTTCTCTTGGAGAAAAAGTTTATCTACCCTGCTCTTTAAACACCATTTAATCCCTAATCAGAATCTGTTTCATAGTCAAAACTTGTTTTATTACTGTCATTAACTATCATTATTGCTCATTATCACCTAATTACTTTATTACTTATAGTTATACCAATTCTATTTAATAAGCCTTCATAATATATATATATATTATTGATTAATATTTATTGTTGCCAATCGCATTGTTATAAAAAATATATTAACTGTATATCATCTTCGGTGTGAAGCAGAAAGGAAAAAAAAGTGTTTCGACTTATCGTCTTCTGCCAGTATACCGACTATATTAAACAAATGAACAAAGGTTAATCATTTTAATGAAATCAAAATAAAAGCATGATTTTTTTAAAATCTCTAAATAACGTACAAATGTTTGTTTTAGCAATTGAGTTATTGATTTCTAAATTTCCAACTGTTCTACATTTTGTTGATTCAATGGCGGCGCATTGTTTGCGACCCTTAATGACCCATTCCATAAATTAAAACAACGTTTACGCTACTGGGTCCATTTTTCCCGCTTTTAGCACTTTCAAGCACTTTTGAGTCTAATTACTATTGAATTAAAATTACGTTTTTAAGAGAGGCAAAAAATTTTCATACGTCCATTTTCCACTCGCAGGTTTTTCGTTTGATAAGAAATAAACGAAAAAGGCTTTTAGGCAAGTATAATATATTAGTTCACGACTAATGACTAAAATTCTATGTATATGAAAAGCATTATAACATTATTTTCCACCTGAATACTATTATATATCTAGGTAGCTTTTAATTTTTCACAAAATTCAATTGAACATTATTTAATTAAAATATTATTATGTTTAATTTTACTTTAAGCAATGGATATAGCTTAAATGAATTTTAATCAAATAAATTTTCATTTTCACAACAGTTATCAAATCAGAGTTTACTGGTTGTAAAATAAATTTAGGTAACCATATTTTAATGATGCACTGAACTCCCCACATACACGGTAAATTCTTTCCACGCGATAACGTGTACAAAAAGACATTATAATATTATTTTTTTTATGGTTGATAGGTTTATTTGTATACACATCAATTCAGGATATCAAAAAAAAATTCATTATTGCTTATTGTATCGTAACTTTTTAAAAAATATATTTAAAAAATAAAAGGTAATAATAAATATTCACTATCACTATGAGACAATAGACAAACCCGTTTTCGATGCGTTTTTTGGTACGAAATCGCTTTCATCAATTGAATACTGAGTAGTAAGTACATGCGAGGGATGTAGGAAATTCTAAATTTCTGTTACGCATTTTTTATATGAATATTCGGTTTTTTTATCTTTTTTTGCACCGTGTTATTTCAAAATCGTTTTAAAAGGGAGTTCAGTGTAGTTATATGTTCAATGTCGGGTCTTATGGCGCAGCGGTTAGCGTTGTGGGGTGTCGTGCCAGATCTCACGAGCTCGAGTCCCAGTACAAAGAGTATTTTTTCAATCGATTTATGTTCGAAAACATGTGTGTTTGTGATGTCTAAAAATTACCTTCTTCCACCCTTCCGATCCTTTAATAACTGGGCGCAGCGAGAGCGATTAGTTAACGACTATTTATGTTATAGTCTTAGTTTTTGGTCTCTTCTTTCCAGCGGTGGGCTGCCAACACTTTAACAATGGGCTCGCTTAATCTCGAAGCAATTTTCTTCGTTCTAAGGAAGGAGTGATTTTTCTAATCGCTCCTATGAAATTATATGCAATACTTAAATAAGCAATCGATTGTTACTTAATACACTTATAATATGTAACAATATACAATTTACCGTAAACTTATCAATGTAAATAGTTAAAAATGTACTATTAGGTATACTGAACCGGTCGTAGATAATAATTGTTTAAATAATAAATTGCAGTTATACACTAATTTGATATGAGAAGAGAATATTGTTTTCTCTTGAGTTAACAAGGGGCTCGCCGGCCTTAGTTAAATTCAACAACCAAACCCCTTCCAGCCCACCTTTGCTTTTATCATCTTTGAAAAAAGAAAGATTGAGTGACTGAGTAACAAACATTAATATAATTTAAGATTTCGACTGAAGGTGCTTGGTGGAATTTCAATATTAAATTTGAATCGTTCAAAATATGTACATTCTCACAAATTTTGTCACTAACGACCCGGGTTTCGCCTTTTATTTATTAATTAATAATAAAGATAAAATACATTACTTAAATAAATCCGGGATTTATAGATTGCAATGCTCTTGTTGTACAAAGTTTTATATCGGCAAAACAGAAAGAACATTGAACATCCGAGTTTTAGAACATATGGCAGCCTTTAGATTGAAAAAAGACACGTCTACTTTTGCTAATCACATAATTTCGGAAGGACACGTGTTCAATCAGGAACAAGGGATAAAAATGTTACACCCAAATACGGACAGTCATAAGCTCTTTTTCCAAGAAATTTTAGAAATCAACAAAGCACAGTTGCAAAGTCTTCCGATTTTAAACGAAATATCAAACTTTCCCACATCTCCTCTTCTATACCCTATATAACCATAAAATCATATAATCATAAAACCTTTGCCGACAAACAAATTATATAATTCTTGAAACTGCTCACTACACAAATCTGTTGGCATTCCCATGGGCTCATCCTTTTCGCCAGCAATGGCTTTGGACTCAGTGATGCATTTATACCTTATATAAACACGAAATTTTTATTTACTAAGCGTCAGTTCAAGTTCATCCGTGCACTTGAATGCCTGAAGATGCCGAAGGGCGAAACCCGGGTCGTTAGTGACAAAATTTGTGAGAATGTACATATTTTGAACGATTCAAATTTAAACATTAATATGTTGAACTTTGGAAGCTAGCATGAATAATAAAAAATATGCACAATATCTTCCTCTATCTATAGTTGTAAAATTTTAATTTAATTTTGGATTATTTATTGATGGATACTCTTTTATATTTAAAAAACAGCGAAAGAAATCGCTTCTCTTTAATATATTTTGATAAGGATTCCCTCTATTGATTCGTAAGTAATTATTAGTTATTATGTCATGAAATTCGTGAGCACTCCACCCTCTTCGCTATGTCACCGTTCAATTCAACTCCCCTGTCCACCACGTGCAACCTTTCATTTTCTAGTAAGTAATTGTAAAATAGGAATCAATATATACATACCAACGATAAAAATATTTGCTTACGTTAAACGTATTTTAATATTGTTTATTATACTTAGTATGATGACATTTTTTTTCAAAGTGGGTAGTAAATAAAGAAGGTTAATGCTAGAACAGGACTGATGGTTGACTAATCGCTATTGCTACACACTGTTATTAAAAGATCAGAAGGATAGAAGGAGAGGAAAATTATGTGAATTGACATCACAAACACACAGTCTTCGATCACAATTTTGAATTGAATAATTCTCAAATTCACTGTGATCTTACGGGGAATCGAACCGAGACCTTCGTTATCGGTAGAGCAAGCCCTAACCAGGCGAGGTTGAGGTAAAAAATGAGGTTGAGGGACTGAGTAACAATATATGATGAAAAGTACTGTCAATGTAGTAGAAAGGCATTATATATGAAATAAAATAGTCTTTGATTCTTATTACATAATTATTTATTAGTAGCAGGACTGATGTCGTTCATCATAAGCATTTTTTTAACAGGTGAAAATCTATGTTAAAATTGTCGCCCACTGTGGTATAGTTGGTTATAGCTTACTCCAGTGCTTTCCAACCTTTTTGTTACTACCCCTCCCTTTGAAGAAAAAAGTATCTTCGCGCCTCCCCATCCTTTATTTCATATAGTAATAAAAACACATTTTAAATGGTAAATTAATATTTTGGACTGTTCGCGCCTCGTTTTGCAATAGTCCACGCCTCCCAGGTTGGAAATCGCTGGCTTACTCGATACACGGTTAGGTTAATGATAAATTTCGATTTTAAATTTAAGACATGGTTGTTTGTGATGTCAATTTACGTCGAATTGATCTCGGGTGACTTGCAATACAAAAATTCTCATCGAGTTTTTCTCATGTGATCTTTCAATTTTAAAATATTTGGCGCATTAGCATTAGGTTTAATGCCAAATATTATTTTTTTTAATTAAAAAATATTTTTAAAACGCTCGCGGTGAGTAAAATTGGTCCTGATCATAATAAATAATTGTGGGTTAAATACAAAATACATTTCGATTATGTCAGTCATGAATAATAAGATAAAAACAGCTTAGTATAAATAAATCAAATTTTTCACTTATTTCACTTTTTGAGGTTAAAAAAAAATATTTAAATTTCAAGTGTTTACACTCTTAATAAACTAATTACATGTTACCTTTTGTAAATCGTCCCCGGTTGAAATGCTGCCAATCATACCAATTACGGCAAACATTTTAAACGGTATAATTCACCCGTCAAATAAGTGTCAAAGCTAACGAATTAAACAACCATTTAACGCGACAACTGTAATAATTCCCTCTGTGAAATTTATTCAACGGAAGCGTCACAATGGCGGCTGCCAAAACAGGAAGGAAAGATGTTCGAGCTGTCAGACAGCGGATTCCGAGATTTAAAAACGAATAAATTTTAATCTCGACTGAATAGTAATTTATTATTGAGATCTGAATAACTTCGTTAGCACCTCGGGGAACATCTGAAGTAGATTAATTAGGAAGTATTATCTTACCAATGCTCTCGGAATGTTTTAATTAATATTTATTACGACAACGCCATTTTGTGTGACCGTCATTTTAAAATGGCGGCACTATGGTTTACAACAGTGTCTGCCAAACTGTGTGCTGCGAAAGAAGAAGCCTCAATACTGTTAATCTTAAATAATACCTATTCATGAAAATATTCTTAATTTTTTTATAAATTCAACACCTACCGTGCTTAAATAAATATTTGTCACATCTGTACAAAGTGGAAGACGGACACGGCACATCTTTGACACCAGCGATGGACTGCCAATACGTCAACAAGGGGCTCGCTTAATCTCAAAGCAATTCTCTGTGCTTTAAGGAAGGAGGGAAGTTTTTTATTGCTCCTATGCAATTATATGCAATACTTAAATAAGCAATCGATTGTTATTTAATACACTTATAATTTATAACAATATAATGCATTATACCGTAAAATAATTAATGTAAATGGGTAACATTTACTACTGTGTGTACTGAAGCTATCGTAGATAATATATTTATTTATTGTTAAAAATTAAAATTACAGTACATGACATAACAGCTGACGCCAATTCGCCGTGCACTTGAAAAATATAATAAGACAAAATATAAAATAAAAATACACAGTACATCAAATTCAACATAAAAAATCAAGAAATACAATAGAAAAATTTATCAAACAGTTCACAAATACCATCACTAAAAATGTCGATATAAGATATATAAAATATATAAGCAAGCAGTTTTAGATGTGTACTAATTTGATCTGAGAATATTGTTTTTTTCTTAAATTAATAAAGGACTCGCCAGCTTTGTTAAAATTTAACAATTGGCTTGCGCGAGCCCCTTCAAGTCTCTTCAAGCCCACCCCTGCTTGAAACTAACAGAAGAGGAAATTTTGATAGATCTAAACAAACGACTCTTTGCACAAAACCTCATTTGAGTTGATAGCATTTTTTTATATCGCTTTGGAGTAAATATCCTCGATTGGCTACAACAGCAATTAAATATCTGTTGTCGTTTGGATTGGCGTATCTTTGTAAATTTCGTTTTTAAGCTCTCTTATAAATGAAATTTTAAAAAAACGAGAACGATTACAAATAACAAGAGAACACTTTCGTGTTTTTCTTTTTTGTTTAAAGCCAAATCTGGACAGAATTGTTCTTAAAAATCAATTGCATCTTTCTCACTAATAGAACTACTACCGCATGTGTTGATAACATATATTTTTTTTAAATATTCACACTTTGGTTTTCTATATTCATATAATAAGGTAAATTTTCTTTTATGAGGCATTTTTATTTGATGTGAAGGGGAAAAAATTCTATTCACCAACCAGTGTGACATGATGTACAAAATGTGTACATGCCGTCAAAAGTTTAACAGGCACTGGTCTATACTAACTTAAGTATTTTATTATTAAGCATT
This sequence comes from Himalopsyche tibetana, assembly GCA_030503985.1. Taxonomy (NCBI): domain Eukaryota; kingdom Metazoa; phylum Arthropoda; class Insecta; order Trichoptera; family Rhyacophilidae; genus Himalopsyche; species Himalopsyche tibetana. Next base: position 2,487,105 of record JAPJYX010000003.1, on the reverse strand, counting down.
AAAAATCAGTTCAATTTTTTATTTTGTTTCTATGATTTATTTGAAACATACCACGTATTTATCACGTAAAACAATTATTTTGTTGTGTTTTATAATGATTTCTGTGTATAATGATGTTTTATAGAAATTAAATATTTGATAATCTTTGCGTATTTTTATTCATTAACAAATTTACCCTCCACCTGCGTGGTCGACTGGTCAACGTCGTTGGCTTTGATTTTTCAATGTAATGTCTTAAATTCTCCTCTGGGGGGGAGACCCATCTCATCCTAAAAACAAGGTGTAGCGAGAGCGATTAGCTAACTGAAGTGAATTACTAGTAGTTCTCGTAGAAAACCATTTGCTTAGATACTATTCATAAACAATCAATATGCTCCACATTAGTAGCTGACATAGTTGAAAAAAAATCTACTCTTTGATTCACTGTTTTATACCTTTTTATACCTTAAGTAAGCAAAATGATCCATATTTTTTTGTTTTTGGAATATTGGTCTATAGCATAAGTTCCCAACCTTTTTCGGCTGGCGACCCTTTTTTATAAAAGCCATGTGACTCGCAGCCCCAATGCAATTGAAAAAGACATTTTTTTTCAATAAGGTAATTTTAGTTGGCTGTAGCTATAGCGACCCATTGGTTGGGAACCCGTGGTCTATAAAAAACATTTCCGGCTTAAACTGCTTAATCTGCTTATTGAAAACCGTTTAGTTGTTTTGAACGGTCAATTGGATGTTCTATATCAGGGGTGGGTTACCTTTTCTTCTTTAAAGGCCGCATTGATTTTTATGATTCGACATAAGGTCGCAGTAAACATTGACTAGGGAATCTATGGCTGGAAAAAAATTCATGCCGATTTCTAAAGCCCAGAAATTTGCTGAAAGTTTTCCAAGGAATTTGACATCGAAGCTCCCAATAATTTACGGATTTGTTCAAATTGGCAGCGTGCACCTTTTTTTTTAATCTTCCAGGATTTTTTGAATAAAAATCTCAGGAATTTATAAATTAACAAAAATTTACAGAATTACAGAATTGGCCAGATGGCCGCACCATAGTAGCCAAAAGAGTTCCACACGCCTGCCCGTCTTATTTCATGAACACAGAGCCATGCTTTTAAATAAAGTAACTTAGTTTATGGCAAATCTTCTATTGATTTAATCTAAAAGTTATTATTTATAAAATTAATGAATTTATTTTATATCTAGAATAAATATACCTAAAACAATGATTTCTTAAGCCAAATTCTAACTTCAGTATTAAATTTAAAGCAAAATTCGGCAAAATCTTGAGAGCAGATTTTAAACTTTTTGAAAAATAATTATTTTCAGCCATCGCGATAACGTTGTAATTAATTTGACAAATAATTTTCAGTGTTCCCCCGTTCCCTATAACATCCCCCATTCGTCTTTTACAGCGGCTCCTCCGAAAGTTCAAATTGCCTAAAAGTTATAAAAGTTAAGACCGACGCGCTCATTGAAAAGTTTAAGCCTGGTAAGTGATTTAGTGGACCAGTGATCGTGACGTTTCGCTTCTCAAGAGCAGATATATTAAACCAGGAACCCCCCGGAGGTACGGGAGACTGTTTTGGCAGTTTACCGGTAACATCCGGCAAGGGATACCAAAATAATTATTGAGCCGTGCGCTAGAGGTAAGGCAATGAAAATATAACATTTTAGGCAGTTAATAAGTTCATTTTATTAGTTATCAAAAGAAATATGAAATTTGAGGAGCAAACATTCAAAAAGTGTTTTGCCACACAAATACAAAGCTTGGAAAATGATGATTTAAGTCTAGCAAAAGTGACAGTTTGTATGAATGTGTCAACTTTATGGTTTCATTTTAATGTGAAAAAAAACCTTTTTGAACACTAATTTTGATTTCCATTCATAGGTTTTATTATGGGCTATCAGAATTAATATAAAACGCTATTTTTTAAAATTTGTGACAAAACACTTTTTGAATGTTTGCTCCTCATTTATTGCTAGCATTAATAATTAAAAAAATTCACAACACAGAAGCGTGAAACAGAGGCGAAAATATAAATAATATTTTATACAATTTAAGATTTCGACTGAAGATGCTTTATGGAATTTAATATTGAATTTGAATCGTTCAAATTGTGTACATTTTCACACGTTTTGTCACTAACGACCCAGGTTTTACCATCCGCCAAAGTCAGGCACTGACGAACTTGAACTAACTTTTGGTAAATAGTTTTTTTGCAATAATAATCACTAATTTTAACGCTATTGAAGACGATCAATCAATTGGAAAAATAATCACATAACAATTACAATTTGTATATATCTTTGAAATAACATGTGATTATCATTATACGGTTCTTTGAAATGTCACATGGGAAGGTCTACTGGTATAAAAGGTGGCAAATTCAATAGTACAATTGTAAGAAGTTGTACAGTGAGACAGTAATAAGCATTTACTTGGTAGAACTACTTAGTAGTAGTGTATCATAAATTAAAAAAATATTTCTATTTCTTACAGTTTGAAGATATTTCGCTATCACGTAATTTTATCGTTACGAAGATAGCGTGAAGTTCAAATAGCTATCATTTACTATTTATATATTTTTTCATTTATTATTTATATATACTCATTCCAAAAATTGACTAATTTATATCAGTGCACCATCTTAGTTATTGTCTGAATAAATTATAGCATTAAATTAACATACCGAATAAGTGTGGAAATCCGAATTTATTTTAAAAGAAATTTTGAAATGTGTTACAAATCGAAAAAAAGACTCATATAATTCGAATTAATTAAAAAATGAGGCTTAATACAGTCTTGTTACTGTAGGTGTCTATTCGTGCTATTATTTGTATATGAAGCAAAGACGAAATTTAATTAAATAAAGTTTAAAAAAAAACGTAGGAAAATTCATAAAATATTATTTACTTTTCTTCGTTTAATATTTTTCTAACAATCTAGTAATAAAAAAAATATATTTAAACTTCATTTAGATTATCAAAAAATCTTCTTTATTCAAAAGCAATTTACCACTTTTTTACATTTATGTAAATAAGAAGAAACTTGCTAAGCAAATTAACTTCTGGAATAAATACATTACTGTACAGCAAACGAAATACTTAATTTTACTGAACGAAACGTAAGCTTAAATTTTTATATCCTTTAATATAAACTCTTTATGATTCTTAATATAATATATGATTATTTATGCTTATTAGATCATAAACTTCTCTCGTATAATATTATTATTCAGGCAGAGAAAACACTAAATCATATGAGGTACATCAAAAACATCCGGTACTACCTTTACGAGATTATTAGAATAAGTTATAAATTGTTTTTGCAGTTACTGGTATATAAGGGTTAATATACCCCAACGATAATTGGAAGCTTTCACTGAGAGTATGTATGTTATCGTTTTAGCTGATTGGTTCCATTTTTGTTATTTCAAATCATATTGAAGTGTTATAACAATAATTTTAAAAGTTCTAAAAATATGTTTCGTCCTACTTACTTTCGTCTTTTTATTGAATATCGTTTATCTTGCAGTATTTATTTATTGTTTATAAACCAGTTTTAAATTTAAAAATAACTATATGTTATAATAAAGTTTATGAATTTCATTTTTTTTATCAAATTTGAATAATACATTCATTTTTCTTATTTTATAATTTCAATGATATTATTTAACTCGATGACTGCTACAGACGATATATCTCGTAAATTTTCTTGTGCTCAACACGCCAGTTACGCGTTAGCTCGTCAATAACTAATTAAAATAATAATTGCAAATTATAGCCGGCGTGCTAGGTAATTAAGTTCTTTTTTCTACGGCAGTTAAAAGGCTAAAAACTACACAAGTATTACGATCCATTATATTATTTTAAACACGACCACTCTTAATGATAAACATATGGACTTCTAATCAAGTTAATTTCAACAAAGGGTTATTATATAGTTGCTCAACCTGTAATTTTCAATATCATGAAGTGTTGAAGGAGAGGGGTAGTGCCGGACCGCCAGTTGGCTAATCAAGTGGGGGAGAATTTTAGACATCCATGCTTTTGAACAGAAATCCATTGAAAATTCTTGAATTCAAGCCAATGTTCTCCTCTACTGAATCCAATTGCGAATTCACAACTCGATCAATAACACCACAGATTCTTAAGACTAGTATTTACAGAATAATGATATCCAGAACGCTGAATTATACAAGATAATTTGGCAACATCATTTTATGTTTTACTAGTGGAAAAATTGGAATAGAACCAAAGCTTTTACATGTTGAATGTGAAATATTTCTTGTTTAAATGGACTGCGGATTAAAAGCTATCCTTAATCAAAATTTGGGCAAGAATTCAAAATCATAAAACAGAATACTTCATTCAGTTCCAAAAATAATAAGTTGCTTCGCCATCACCGCCTGTTATATTGACATTTTAATTATTGTATCTTCTTTTACTGCAGTTCCTATAATTTTTTTAGCTCACAAATTGTTGTCATCGTTTAGATGTCAGTAAAATATCCACGGTTGTGGAGTCGGAGTTGTATTTTTTTGAGTGAAAAAAAGTCCAAGTCTATCCTTTAAACAAAAAATGTGTATTCAAACTACTAGGGTGTTTTAATCTACGATCGGATTCGGAGTCGTCTTATTTCTTGACGACTTCCACAGCCTGGAAAAATCATGCATTATTTTGCCATTTCGTGTAATGATGTATTTAAAAAAATGTCTACAAATAAAACTATATTTGTCGTTTTACGCTGTAATATTTTTTTTTACTTAAAACCATTTTGGATTTGAGAGACGAAAAACAATAAGGTAGTACAATTAAATGCATCATAATTTATCAACAAATTATGTGGTTACTCTGCCACGTGGTTGTTCTTAAATTATTTCAAGCAACTTATATGGCACGAAATAAAAGACAGATTTAAATAATTATAAAAATTATACTAATTCGACATTATTTAATATTGATCAGGGACAGTTTTGCTCATCGCAAACATGATCAACTGATGAAACAAGTCTGAAGTAAAACAAAAACAGAATCACAATCAGACATATTTAGTGTTATATTATAACTTTATGACAAATCATACTAAATTTATTATATTGATTGTTAGGACCGTAATTCAGTGGTCAATGCCGTTGTCTTTCATGTCATATATCACGAATATGAATCCCAGAACGAACAGCATTTTATCTAATTCTATTCGAAGGTATTGATCACTTTTAGGGTGTTCACTGTCAATACTTGGTGGAAAGGCATTATATTAATAAAAACAATAATCCTTTGTACTTCATTCCACTTTATTTAATATGTCAGGACCGGTTTCGCTCATTGCGAGCATTGTCAACTGATAAGAAATATAATTTAACAATGCTATTTATACAAAATTGAAAAGTTATACACAACAGTTGGCATTGAAAAGACACACCAACTACTTGGAAGCGGGGAAAACATAAAACTATCATTAAGCATATTCATATCATTAAGCATATTCACTTTATTAATGTAGTATTTTATCACTTTGTCAAAAATTTCCCAAATTTTAATTATGTTTGTATCGCATTCTGAATTTATGAATCCGGGATGACTTTTTAATTATATGTTAGATCTGTTGAACATTTTAATTTTGTTTTATTTTAGAATCACTTTAATGTAATTGGCAATTTCTTTTCAATGCCAACTGTTGTGTATAACTTTTCAATTTTGTATAAATAGCATTGTTAAATTATATTTCTTATCAGTTGACAATGCTCGCAATGAGCGAAACCGGTCCTGACATATTAAATAAAGTGGAATGAAGTACAAAGGATTATTGTTTTTATTAATATGAAGGTATTGATGTCTAAAAACTCTCTTCCGCCTTTTCGATCTTTGAATAACTGGATGTAGGAAGGACGATTGGTTAACAACTAGTTCTGTCAAAGCTCTACCCTTTCTATCCCTACTATCTGAAAAAAGTAAGGTTGAGCAAGTAAATAACAAACTGTTCTCGTAGAAAAACTTACGTTGGAAAACATACAGTGGGAGCGGACATTGATTAAAGAAAATTGTGTTATGGATATTTTTTATTGATTTTTTTAAAAAATATATATATTCTATTTTTGCATTTGTTTTAAAACAACTGGCATATAAACAATTATTTAAATAAACACAGGACACATAATAAAATTAATTTCACGCTTGAAAACAACTGAATTGTCTAATTTATCAATTAATGTAAAATATACTCAAGAAGGCAGAAATTTTCCAAATTCTTTTCTCGCATTTCTGAGTGCTTGGTGGGCTGAAATGGCGATAGATGGGGCGCAATTAAAATTCGCCGAACCGCCACAAGAAAGGAGGCCTTTATCGCCACACTTTTGACGGATTGCAACTAATTTGAATTGTTTTATAGTTATGCAAAAAAAAGAAAACAGAAAAGATTTTTGTGAATTACGATCATTATAATTGTGATTGAAGAATGCCTTTGGTAATTAAATCTAACGATTTTCTTTAGTAATTTTGTTTATTTTATTTTATTTATCGTTAAAAATTAAAATTACAGTACATGACATAACAGCTGATGCCAATTCGCCATGCACTTGAAAAATATAATAAGACAAAATAAAAATACACAGTACATCAAATTCAACATAAAAATCAAGAAATACAATAGAAAAATTTAATAACAGTTCACAAATACCATCACTAAAAATGTCCACTTCTCTAGGCAATTAAAATTATTATTATTATTTATTGTAAATTAAAATTCCTTACACGGCCCTTATTTTATAATATATCTATTATATATGTATTTTTTAATCCATATCCGCTCCCAATGTGGAGCATATATATGGCTTCCTATTGGAAGCATCTCAACATAAGTTTTTCTACAAAATTACTCATTCGCTTAACTTCTCTTTTTCGAAGAGAGTTGTAAGGATTAGGCTAGAACAGAACCATTGGTTACCTAATCGCTCTCGCTGCGCCCAGTTATAATATACCGAAAATGGTGGGAGGGAATTTTTAGACATCACAAACACCCATGCTATCGAACAGATCGAAATAATGCTGTTCGTATTGTGACTCAAGCCCGTGAGATCCGGCACGGAAGCCAACAACGCTAACCGCTGAGCCATAGGACACGACGCTTTTACAGTTTAAATATTTAGAGAGCTCTTCTTAGCATTTGATTTCTGTGACTAACCGCATTCTGCTTCTCGGCCCCAGATGCTAAGTGTTGCTTAGTAAAGTAAATATTTTTTTCAGTATTTAAAAATTTAAATATACATTTTTTTATTCAACTGTATATGTGAGACATGTTTTGCCAGTTTGAGAATTTATAACATAAGCATTTTTTTTTTTGACAAGATGACTGCCGAATCGATCCAGAATAAAATCGTTTTATCGACTATGCATACATAAATAATATAAGTTTGAATCGTTCAAATTATTTACATTCACACAAGTTTTGGCTTTTGTTTTACCTTGAAAAAAATGTAAATTTAAAATCAAATCATTAGTAAAGTTAATCCATGACGCCATCAATAACTTTTAATTTTGTGATACATTTATTTATTATATAAACACGATACACTTATTTAATAAGCATCAGTTCAGCGTTCAAGTCCATCCGTGCACTTGAACGCCGGAAAATTCCTAAAGGCGAAACGTTATAAACACCAGACGGGCATCTCAACAAAAGTTATTGCACGAAAACTGTCGTTTATTCAGTCGCTCAACGATTATTTCGGGAGGGAGTGAAGATGGAAGGATAATGTTAAGGCAGGACTATTGGAAGGCTAACCGCTCTCGATATGCCCTGATTTAAGAATCGGGTTTGTGTAAGGAAATCCAGCCTTTGAACTCATGGACAAAATATGTTTGATATTTATTTTTCAAATTATTATATTAAAACAGTTCACAGCGTCTGGTTCAGTCTTAATGTCATCATTTGAAAAAAAATCTGAATAACGTTAAGGCGGTTAAAAACCAGATCGTTAGTGACAAAACTTGTGCGAATGTACATGATTTGATCGAAACCAATCAGGCAAAACCATTCAGGCGTTCAAGTGCACGGATGAACTTTAACTGACGCTTAGTAAATGAATGTTTCGTGTTAATATAATAAATAAATGTATCAGCGAGCTTAAAGCCAAAAAGGGATAAGCCCATGGGAATGCCCACAGATTTGAGTAGTGAGTGGTTTTAAGAATTATATTTATTTGTTTGTCGGAAAAGGTTTTATGATTATATTTATATAGGGTATAGAAGTGGAGAAGCCGGCATGTTTAGTATTTCATTTAAAATCAGAAGGCTGTCCAATTGTGCTCTGTTTATTTCCAAAATTTCCTGGGAAAAGAGCTTATGAGCGTTCGTATTTGGGTGTAACATGGTTATCCCTTGTTCCTGATTGAACACGTGTCTTTCCGAAATTAAGTGATTAGCAAAAGTAGACGTGTCTTTTTTTTAATCTGAAAGCTGCCATGTGTTCTTTTAATCTGATATTCAGCGTCTTTTCACTTCCGTGCACTTGAACACCTGAAGATCCCGAAAGGCGATACCCGGGTCGTTAATGACAAAATCTGTGTGAATGTACATAATTTGAACGATTCAAATTTAATAAGTCTTAAGAATGAATTAAATTTTTTTTTTAGAAAAAAGGAGATCGGTTGGATATATTTTAATATAACTCTTCTTTATTTAAATTAACATTTTTCTCCTTTGAAGTCTGTGACTTAAATGGATTACGTCGAAATTTTAAGATTTCAGATATTACTCTAAAATATCTGTTATAAAAACGGCGTCGAAATCTTTTCTGTATTTATTTGTTACGTTTTTTTACACAGAGTGGTTCGTAAGTGCTTATCGCTATTCGCGAGCACGTAGTCAAATGGTCATCCATCAAGCGAGAGCGATGCTGAGTTCTGATTATATTTTATTTATTGAAGTAAAACTGATTCGCTCAGATAAACAGAAACAAAAGATAAGGATGGTTTGACACAACTTTTTTCGCTTAAAGATATTCTTTTCATAATAAGTAGGTAAAAAAATATACATATATATACTTGCATATCTCCGTTTCGCTTTCGAAAACCGCTATGTATTTTTTTCAAAACATTGCTGTTTGACATGTTAAAATACATTACGAATTACAATGTCTGCCCTCAACAAAATCAACAATCTTGTAAAGCAATTCTAGAATGCCTTTTCCTTTTCGTTTGCAGTGAATTATTACAATATCATAATGCAACGATCCGGTTTTGTGAAAATAGTGGATTTTGAAAACGCAACGACTGTATTGAATATTGATTGACTTAAATTTTCCACTATCAATACATAACGAAAAATCATTTTTTTTTTAAATAAAACACTCTTTTATGTTTATTATACATAAAGTTATTAGGATCAAAACCGGCTTTGCTCTTTGCTAACATATTATATTTAACTCTTAAAATCATATCCTGGTCCTAATTCTTAAATACAAAGAATGAGTACACACCAGTGTTTTTTCAGGTTTTTTAACCGTAGTGGATTAACGCCCACTTGCAAATTTATATAGAAAATGTCTAGTATTTTCAATACAGTAACTGATTAATTCATGTGTTTTTATTATTTATAGTTTATCCAATAAAACTACACGGAGCCTGCTAAGCGTGCTCATAGTTTCCTCGCTATTTTATTTCTAGGGTGAGTCCGTACAAAGTCCCACCGCAGCGTATATTTAGGCTTATTACTGAATTACAAAAGATTCTAACTGACTTTTAAAGGTCACTGAAGTGTGTTTCTTAAATTAAATTATACTAGCTGTAAGTCCGTTGACCTCAACGGGAGGATTTTGTTGCATGTTTAAGTAGTCAGAAAATTTACTGGCGTGAAAAAAAAATTACAAACCTATTTATTGAATAAGCCAGAAATTCTGATAGTAAAAGAAATATATCTCGGGGCATATATCGACAGCCCTGCCCTGCAGTATTTAAATTGTCGATTATTGAATATTTGGAATAATGTTTAAGTTTGCTAACAACCATTTTTCGTAGTAGCAGAAATAGACCTCATAAATTATTAAATCTTTGGAATAATGTTCAAGTTTGCTAACAATCATTTTTCGTAGTATATATATATTTTATTCAACTAATTTTCAAGTACGCTAACAAATATATTTCGTAGAAGAAGAAAAAGACCCGAGGACATCAGTACGGACATATTTGTGATTATTTTATCGACTATTAATATATAGATTCATAAAATAAACTTTACTTCAGTAATATTAGCACTATACTTTTTAAAAGCGTATTTCGAATACAATTACGGTATTCAGTATCAGTAACTATACTGACTATCGATACATTGTTTTAAACTCCACAGCACTAACATTATTTTATGCCTTATTCAACTGAAAAACACGTTTATATTTTTTTCGTAAAAATACAGCACACCCCAAAAGTTTAAGCGCCTTAAAAGTTTAAAATGGTTAAACAGTAAATTTATATTTACCGCACTGACCTGAGTCTTGAGTCATTAAATAAAACAAATCTTTACTATGAATCATTTAACACGTGCAATTCTCGCGTTTACATAAACCAAATACTACGTGGGTGAATGAGATTTGAACAACTGCTGATAAATTTCATTGCTTAATGTTTGATGTAAACTATTGATTTTTTTGTGGTTAACAGGTCTCAACAAAACATGATTTTGATTTTTTTTTAATGTAGCACATATTATCTTATTATTGTTGACCCATGTAATCTCAGTATAAAGTACTTTTGGAGTTTCGAATTTCATCATTCTCATTGATTATAATGAATGTTTTATTTATTTTATTATGAACGCTTGATTTAAAGTTTTATATAATAAAATATTAAATGAAATATTAAACCTTCCGGGATCTCCACTTATATACCATATATAATCATAAAATCATATAATCATAAAACCTTTGCCGACAAACAAATAATATAATTCTTGAAACTACTTACTGCTCAAATCTGTTGGCATTCCCATGAGCTTATCCTTTTCGCCAGCAATGGCTTTGGACTCAGTGATGCATTTATTTCTTATATAAACAAGAAACTTTCATTTACTAAGCAGTCAGTTCAAGTTCATCCGTGCACTTGAACGCCTGAAGATGCCGAAAGGCGAAACCCGGGTCGTTAGTGACAAAATCTGTGAGAATGTACATAGTTTGAACGATTCAAATTTAATTATGTATTGTGTTTATGTCATTATTGGATACATAAATTATACATTAAAACATAGGTGATTTTAAAATAATATATAATATCTATATAAAAATAGTCAATACTTAGGTATGTATTCTATAAAACATAGTTAACTAAACAATTATAGAGCCCATTCCACAGTACAGTTTAAATAAATTATAAAAAGGGAGGGCATGGCCCCTGTAGATCCGAAAATAGTTTTTTGTTAAACCATGTCCGTTCCCAATGTGGAGCATATGGACTCCTAATGGAGTTTATCTCAACAGAAGTGTTTCTACGAGAACTGCTTGTTACTCAGTTGCTCAACCTCTCTTTTTCCAAATAGAGTAGGGATAGAAGGATAGGGCTTAGTGGTAAACTAATCGCTCTCGATGCGCCCCGTTCAAATGATAGGAAAGATGAGAGGGGGGAATTCAAGACATCACATACATCCATGCCTTTGAACAGAAATTCATAAATCGATTGAAAAATCAATTTATAAATCTGTTCGTACCGGGATTTGAACCCGTGCCCTCCGTAACCGAAGCCAACAACGTTGACCACTCGACCACACAGGCGGCTAATAGTTTATGTAAGAAAAAGGAAAAATTAAATGTACTTCCAGCTTAACGACCGTGGACGCGTATTTAAGTCTTTGAAATCCAACGGTTGCCAGCCGTGGACGCATATACGAGTCCTACGTCATACACTCTATTCTATTGAAAAATCACTTGGTTAGGATCGAGTTTGATTTCAAATGATAACGAGAGATGGTAGCATACACATTGACGCAATATTTAACAACAAAAAAAATCAATATTATACTAAAAAATTGGGAAGCACTGGTATATGTAACAGAAACTAAAAGTTACAAAGAGAAACATAGCAAGTATAAGTTATTATATTAAAATTTGTAAAATGTAGAGCATGGAATTCAATGCCATAGCTCAAAACAATGCCACGAACAATATCTTCAATACAACTGCATTCAACGAAAAAGATACAAGATCCCGCATTATTACACGAAACTGTCAAAATCGGATAAATATATAATTATTTTCACAAAGCGCTTCAGGGAGATTTCGCTGAGCATCGGATTAACGAGTCTATTGTTCGTAATAAATTCACAAATATTGTTATTTGTAAACAATAGCATGTCAATCATTTTTGACATTGTAATTATGATAGTCTTACAATCTCACAAAGCAGGAGATTTCAATACTGCACCATTTTTGAGAGATAAAAAAACACTATACAATTATTATTTAATCATTTTTTTATCTATGTTCGCTCCCAATGTGTGGCACATGGCCCCTTTACGGTAGTATTTCCCATTGTAATGTTTTTTCTACGAATACTTTTTGTTACTCAGTTACTTAACGTCTCTTTTCAAAGAGATTTGTAGGGATATAAAATTAAATTTATTAGAACAACTTGAGATTAATAGGCATAAACAAAACATCTTAAACGAACAAACGATTATTAATCCATCACCGTTGTTAAAACCCCTATTGTAATTAATATAAATATTAGTATAATTTATCCTAATTTACTTTGAAAAATCCCATATTGCTTATTGTTGTTCGAAACAATAAAGCCATAGTTAATAAATTTTATGTAATGTCATTAATAATAAATATCATTTAATTTTATCCTAATTAATGTTTTAAGAAATAAACCCAGATTGTTAATCGTTCTTTGAAAAACTAGAATCACATTTGATAAGTGTAATATTGTCATTATAATTAGGATGTTAGAGTGAATAACTTGATGCATTGTGTATCTCTTCAGAGCCAGTATATATAGCTGAGCAAAATATTAGTTTAAACATAGTTCTGACGATGGCGCAAGCCGAAATAGCTATCAACGAATAAAATTATTAAAAACTGTAGAACTAAAATACTTTGTTATTTTTAATCTGTTATATAACGATAAGACTAAGACAAAACTTGTGGTTAACTAATCGCTCTCGCTACACCAAGTTATTGAATGACCGGAAGGGTGGAAGAGAATTTTTAGGCATAACAAACACCGATTTTTTCGATCAGAAATAAATAAACTGATGGAAAAAAAATGCTGCTCTTACTGGGACCCGAACCCGTGAGATCCTGCACGGAAGCTAACAACGTTAACCGCTGCGTAATAGGAGTTATATTTCTGGGCAGCCCAAGCTTAAGTCTGCTAAAATTTGTAATATTTTTTATACTACTACAAAACAAAACGTATTTTTATTCATAACTTCATCGCAAGACTTTGATTTATTTTTTGAATAAATAGTTTCAATAGATAATATATATCCAACAAAATAAAGCGAATTTCTGCGATAAAATTACATGATACGCCACGTACAAAGGCATAAAATCTTAGTGCACCCTGCTAAATCCTAAATACAGAAATATCAATTTGTATGTTACTTTGGTAGAATCCCTGTTAAAATCACCAACTAATAATAATGGTTTTAATCTAACTGACAATTTTTCAACACACACAAAACGTATATGATATTTATTAATTTCATGAACATATTTTCTTTTACCAACACACATATTGTACTAAAATATTGGGCAGACATCAACTTCATCTCAAAAGAAAAAAACAATTTTGTTTCTCATCATAACGTAAGTGTAATTATTAAAATGGTTGATACCAGGAAGCTGATATGATATTCATTATTCAACAATAAGGAACACGTTATTAAATAGCACACTTTTTTGGAGACTTCATAAGTTGATTACAAATCTTCGTTTTGGTTTTTTATTTCCTTAAAGTACGAACGATTGTGATTTCAATTATTAAAGTAAAATTATGAATAACAAAAAAAGCTTTCTGCTAAATCACATTTTTTTATACTGCTGAGCTCATTTAAATTTTAAATTTGGTCACTATTTTATAATTTATGTTTGACAGACTTTCTATAAGAGCTATGTATATGAATACTTGCATGGTTTTAACAAGCTATTTGCATTAAAATTCCATTTCAGATAAGAATAAATAATGATACGAAAACATTGTTTTAAAATTCCAGTATTTTTTTTGCATTTTCCTTGAAAATTATAATAAAAGTTGGTCGTTAAAACAGTTTGATTTTCATATTAAGTTTAACAAATAATACCAGTGCAATATAACACAATAAATAAATAAAATACTATTTAATATCCACCATTGTATTAATTCATTTCAGTTTGTGATAAATTTTGATCCATCCCGCTCCCAAAGTTATTTATGTTATCTTAGTCAAATTATCGTAACAGAAGTTTCTCTATGAGAATTGGTTGTTAATCAGCTCCCTTCTTCTTGAGCCTGGACACTGACGAGCCCGAAAAATCAAATTTTCCCATTAAAAGTTCAGCTCATGCTATAAATCAAGACCATTAAAGTCAAAATCGAGTGAATTATGTTCGTTGCCGAGTGATTACCTGATATTCAAACAGGCAAACTGTCACATAAATGCACTAAATTGCAACATTCAAACTTAATGACCCATAAACAACAGTAAAAATGTTTAAATTTCAAAACAAAACATAACATCTTTGCAAACATTTGCGGAACGAAAGGATATCCAATAGGTTGGAAGTTCAACTGGAAATGTAGGTATATCACTTATACCGTATATGTATATATTTTTTAATTCAAATCCAATAATAAGTAGTTTGCATTGCAAGTACATTATAAAACAATATTAATTATGCAATTCTAGTACTCTATAATCAAGTTCTAGTAAATCTACTCCATTAGAATTGGACGTATATATTATGCAAAAAGATACAATCTCTCAATCATTTGAAGGTTCAACAGTTAGTTAATCTTAAAATAATACTGAACATTATATTGTGTTACAGTATTGATTTATATTGTCATCAGTTTATAACGTCTGCGATAAACGAAGCCGGTCACAATTGTTATTCAAATAATGTAAAATTAGTACATAAGAGAAATATTTTTCAATATCTAAAATTTCATCCCCCTATCCGATCTATAAAGCAACGTACAAGGAGAGCGATTAGCTTACCGGTAGTTCTGTCTTAGCAAAATCTCTGTACGATTATGTAGACTCGTAATGAAGTTTATTTTAACAATTTTTTTCTACGACACTTTGTTAATCAGTTGATCAACTCTTAAAAAATATGTAATTTTATATCCATAGATTCCGCATGTAAAAATTCCCCATAAATATATAAAACATTTTCATTATTACCTATCAAATAAAGAAATTATTAACATTGCTTCAGAATCGGCAGATATTTTTTTATCCTTTTGATTTTAACCCTTTGGGTAGTAAGTTTATTTTTACTAAATTAGGATTTTTTGATTCATTTACCATTGATACACACAAAAATATATAAAAAAAATTGTTCATTGATCAGTCTGGTAAGAATATGGAATAATATTTCTTTTATAATTTTACAATGCAAAATTTAAAATGTAAATGTATACAAACATATTATTATTTTTCAACAATTTTCAAGAACCTATTACTTCCAATTTGGGCCTAGATCTTTTTTTGCTTTTTACGGCTACCGATTTTGTGCAAATATGTATTGACCTTTTTACAAATTTGTTTTGTTCATTTGCAACAAATAATAAAAATAACGAGATCGTCAAAATTCACAGATACAAATGTTTTTTACCAATATGTGAAAAAATAATGACAATTCAATTAAAAGCAAGAGAATAGCAATAAGCATTAAGCACTAAAATATTTGTCCGTACGAAGCGGCAATACTCCTCAAAGGGTTAAAAATATACTTACCTATTTTTGTTTTGTACTTCGACATTGTTCACAGCTTATGGTAATAAATTAGTCAAAGTGAATTAGTCAGTATAATAAAAATGTATTTTTACGAGTTTGCAAAAAAATAATATTATCCAGAGACGGATGAAGTTCTTGGAATGTGAAATTTTTATATTTCGTACTTACATATTTATATGTAAACTGAAAAAAAAATACATATTTCAAAAAACGATACATTGAGTAATTATGAATTTTTAAGTGTTCAATGTCTCAATTATATTGAAAAATAATAGAACAATTATTTTTTTATACAATTCATTTATTGTCATCAAGACCAGGAATATGGTATATATTTTTTTCAGTTGAAAATGCTCGTGGTGAAATGTTGAAACCAGTTCTGATTGTGATAAATTAAGCGTAGAATAAGAACAAAAGAGAGATTCATCATTTTTTAGGGTATTTATTAAACTCATACATAATATAAACCAATAATAATGTCTTATGTGCTACTTCGCAAAAACAAATACAGCGCATTTACACTACAAGCTAGATAAATAGTCTTAAAATAAAAAGATTTTTTGTCTATAAAAAATATTAAAACAAATTTGACTCGACACATATATTTCTAAATATTTAATATAACCAATTTTATTTAAGTACACCCCTGTAGGTAAAATCGATGGCGCTAAACAATAGGCCATTCATCAAGTCACCAAAGTGTGTTGACCTTGACATATAATTAGATGCTTGCTGCATTTTCGCTAATATTTAGGTCGACTGCCGTATGTAATATTTCTTAATTTTTCATTGAAAAAAAAATTATATACCTCATCGATCAGAGTAGTTTCACATTTGACTTAAATAAAATCATAAAAACAGAAATCTGTAACATAATGTTTAATTATGTATATCAATATCGATTTCAAATGAAACGGGAGCTCAAATGCATGAATTTCAAGAGGATTTAGTAACAAGAATGTATTTTTCCAAAGATTTCTGCGAATTTAATATAATTTGTATTTCCGAGGTCATCATTGCTGTTTGTTTGCAATTGGAAATAATAATCATGACATTTTGAAACAATCAATGGAACACTTTTGTACTTATTCCGGATATTGTAGTTACTGGAGTGCTATATTTGCAATTTCTAGTCATTGTA
Source organism: Himalopsyche tibetana (assembly GCA_030503985.1). Taxonomy (NCBI): domain Eukaryota; kingdom Metazoa; phylum Arthropoda; class Insecta; order Trichoptera; family Rhyacophilidae; genus Himalopsyche; species Himalopsyche tibetana. The sequence continues at coordinate 2,470,038 of JAPJYX010000003.1, read as the reverse complement.
TTTAAAACTATAATGAAGTTTTGGATGTCTCGTGAAATATATTTCAAATAAAACCGCAGTTTTCTCCGACGATGGAAAACATAAAATTGTTTAAGCTTCATTCATAACTAAAATTAGCCAAAATGCAGACTACGGCAGTTTACTTATTAAGAGTGTTTTTATTTGGTTACGCGTTGGAATAATGGGTTTCTCTCGTCAATGAACTTTAAAAATCCTACCATTACGCAAACGATTAACGTCACATTTAATCGGTTTATTACCCAACAGTTTTGAATTTCGGAATGATCATGAATGGAGACCCTGAAAGAAGGATTGGGCCAGTGGTAGAATTCGTAGTTAGTTAAACAATATCGCTACGCCGTCATTTTAGAATTGGAATAATGGGAGGGAATTTTATGTAAGACATATTGAGACTTAACATCCGTGAGATTGACCACTGCACCACGGACCTGACACGATTTTGGCAATACATTGCATATAACTTTTATATCATAAAGACTTCAACAGCGGTGGGCTGCCACTGCGCTAACAAAGGGCTCACTTAATATCCAAGCAAGGGGTGGATTTTTATACAATTGATACTGAAATAGGTTGTATTCTTTTTTTCTCAAATTTGACGTTTCATACTTTATACTAAGACCATTGTTTATAATAATACAATATATGTTAGAAATATCAAGTTTACATCACCGCGTTGTTAAATTTATTTTAATTGATATTTATTCATTAAGCAACGCATAGATCTGATAGATTTAGCCGCCTGTGTGGTTGAGTGGTCAACATTGTTGGCTTCGGCTACGGAGGGCCCGGGTTCAAATCCCGGAACGGACAGTTTTATAAATTGATTTTTCAATCGATTTATGAATTTCTGTTCAAAGGCATGGATGTATGTGATGTCTTGAATTCCTCCCTCTCACCCGTCCTATCCTATGAACGGGGCGTATCGAGAGCGATTAGCTTACCACTAATCCTGTCCTAGCCCTATCCTTCTATCCCTACTCTCTTTGGAAAAAAAGAGGTTGAGCAACTGAGTAACAAGCAGTTCTCGTAGAAACACTTCTGTTGAGATAAACTCCATAAGGAGTTCATATGCTCCACATTGGGAGCGTACATGGTTTAAAAAAAGATCTGATAGTATTAATTTAACAATAGACTCGCAGATCTTAGTCAATTTTAACAAGGAGCTCGCACGAGCCTCTGCGGTCCCCTTCTGGCACTCTCCTGTGTTTAAGCTTTTGAGTTGCTAGCTGGGAAAATTCACAAAGCAAAATTCTTCTTATGTCAACCATTCGCTAAATACCAATAATATATATCTGATATTTATTGTAATTTTCAATGATATCTCAATAAATTTCATGCAAATATTACAAATTTGTCCGAGGTCACCCGTCGCTCTTCAATCCTTATTGTCTACGTTTCGGTACTAAAGTTTCAAATAATATAATTCAAATTTGAAATTAAAAATATTATTTTTAAAAAATGTTCAAGATAGCTGTCTTTTAAAATTCCTCTAATATGTTGACCTGTTTTATACTTAAATAATTATTTTCCATTAATCAAAATTATACAATGTAATCAGTAATCTTGTTTAATTTAAACGTAGTACATTTGATGCCGTCAGGTAAGCGATACACAACCTCTGGCTAAGAGAAGCTGTTGAAGGCAGGTACGTAATGAGCAAAATAATAGGTAATTAATTATATCTTATAATATGAAATTGTTGTATTTACCTACACACATGTGTGTATTTTTTATGTATATGTTATATATATATAAGAAATGTTTATTTCTAATTATTTTTATTTATTTTTATCCATGTGCGCTTCCGATGTGGAGCATATGGCCTCTCAATGGAGGCATCTCAACATAAGTTTTTTTTTCTACAATAACTGTTTGTTACTCAATCTCACTTTTTTTCAAAGTGAGTAGTAGGGAAAGAAGGATAAGGCTAGAACAGGACTGGTGGTTAACTAACCGCTATTGCTACACCCAGTTATTAAAGGATCAGAAGGATGAGAAGAAAGGAAATAATGTGAATTGACATCACAAACACCCTGTCTTCGACTTTGAATTGAATAGTTTTCAAATTCACTGTGATCTTACCGGGAATCGAACTTATACCAGCGTGATCGGTAGAGTAAGCTTTAACCAACTGGGCCACAGCAGGCGACAGTAATAGGTTCTAATTAATATGTTGCGTTTTTCTTATAATAATGCATATAAGTACTTCATTATGCAAAAGACAGTTTTATAAGAAAGAAAAAGCTTTTTATTTTGATAGATTACTTCAAGTATTAATTTCTTTTTTCTCTAAAATTTAAAGTTTTAAATCATAGTAACTAATTTTAACCCAGATATTCCCAAGATGTTGTATTAATCTGTAATATAATTTCAATCAACTTCACTTCACAGACCGAAGTACACGAACTATTTTTTTTACGTCATTGTTTACATATGATTATTGGATGATGTAATAGTATCACCAATCACACAATACAAAAACATTACAACACTGAAAATTCATGTTATTTTGTTTAAGTTTATTTTGTAATGTATGTAAATATATTATTTTTTTTGTATCTGAATTTTTATAAGATACCGATTTTGATGTACTCACCCGGTATCACGATCCGAATTGGCTGTTTATGTTTGCTTGACTAAAAACCAGGGCTGTAGAGTCGGAGTCGTAAAAAATGAGCGGCTCGAATTTTTTTTTGCAAAATGTATTTGTATTCAAACAAAAAAGGTCCAAAGTTTTGACATTTCATGCTTGGCTGACTAAACATGATCTGATGGAATACATTTTATATATTAGTTTAAATGAAATTATTTGGAAATCTTCTCGTAGTCGGAGTCAGAGTCGTTAATTATTTTAAAGCTGGAGTCGGAGTCGTTTTTTTTTTACACGTCTCCACAGCCCTGCTTAAAACCTTTTTATTACACCGGTATTTAAATGTTCGTCTGGTATTGCAGCCCTTATGTATAACTACTAAATATACCATATATGAAAGGTTAGAGGCCACTTACAGCCTTCTAGGTCATCAAGTGCCGCACTTGATGACTTATTGACTGAATCTAAAAAATCAACAAAAAAAAAGTATTAATGCACACTTTAAATGTATTTTATGGAAGATTCTCAAATGGTCATTGTAAGATTTCCATCACCAAGCTGTAACTTATTTCGGTTGTGATCAATTTTGTTTAATTATAACGTTCAACTATCGTAAGTTGGCCGATATTAAACAATCATGACATAATCGGAAACAAATATTCTAACCTAAAAATACAGGTCTTCTAAATTCAATTTAACATGACAGTATAAATGTTTTCACTTCAATATTGAACAACCCCAATGAATCCGAGTCGTCTGATTGAAATCAGACGTGGGAGTCGAATCTTAACGACGCCTTTATGACTCGTCTAAGTAAACACGGCTAAATCGGGATTCGAATCAGTCCGGAATACCAACATGGCCTTCTTATGATTCAAATAACGCCGATTCTATGCCCAGGTAATTATACACCGACTGACTGATGAATAGATCGTTTTGCATACTAATGGAGAAAATTTATCGCTGTTTATTGCGTAAATATTCGAATACCTAACTAAACTGATTTACGCCACGCTTTGAAAATGCTGAAGACATGAATGACGTATGTAAAATATGCAATGTCAGATTCAAATCAGTAAAGTTACGTAATTTATGGTTTCAACGATTGAGTATTGTTGAAATTATTCGGATATAATTAATAGCTTCACTTTCTGTAATTACACAGATTGCTGGTAAATTTTCAATGATTGATTTGTACAATATTTTTTAAATAAATAAAACATATACCGCATCTTTCATTGATGTTTATTTGTTCTAAAACACTACGTTTGTACACTTTCGTTCGAGAATTTGTATTCCCTAAATATTTACAATGCAAGGCTGCATGGCTTAAAACACGGTTTTTACTATTTTTGGCTTAATAACATGCAGTGGCGCAACTTTTAACCCTAGTAATTTGAGCACACATTTTTTTAAAAAGAACATTTTCGAGAACGACTCCGGCTAAATCAGTCCGACTCCACAGCCCTGTTAAAATCTTAGAAAATAAAACATAATATGAATATAAATCTATAAAATATTGTTTTTTGATTGAATTACTATTTTCTTAGAAGAACTCTATTGTAATAATGTCAATAAATAACAAAGTATTTTAGTTTTTTTATAATTTAGAATTTCGACCAAAGGTGTTTTCAAATTTGAATTGTCTGAATGCTGTACTCTTCCATTAATCTTGTTACTAACGACCCGGGCTTAGGCATCTTCAGGCTTTTCAATTACACAAATGTCTGAAGATGTCGAAAGGTGTACAGCATTCAGACAATTAAAAAGCAATGTTCCCGCTACGGTGTGCACGCACACATTTTTTCATCCCCGCACTACGCATAGAAATATTGTAAAAATAAGTTTGTTTCACAAAAATTTTATATTTGCGCACATTTTTTATTTTGCTGAAATGTACTACACACAGAAGTTGATGGTCAGCACAAACAATAGAAAAATTAGAGGGAACGTTGTTCAAAAGTATTTTGGCTTAGTTGAACTTTAAATTTGAGTTTACTTCGAAAGTACACCGAATTTTTAATTGCTATAATTTTACTGTTTAACTATGTGACGCGATCATATAAAGATATTTATTATCTGTAATTGAGACTTTAAAAAAAATAGGAAGAGCTCAATATTCTTAAAGAAAGAGAGAGAGAGAGAATTATCAAGATTTTATATTCAATTGATCAATCAACAAGCACAAAAATAAATATATGATAATTGAAACACGTCCCAAATGTTGTCTCTGTCGCTTCTTACCCACGCCTCGTCAGTCATCCGTCAAAACATGTCAAATACACGTATTTATAACGACATGCTCAGCATGGTGTAAAATTCCAATTTTCAATACTCACTACACCGGGTGAGATGTTTTAAAGCATATCTGTGAAAACGTGGCAGATCCAGTGCCACGTGGGCATTAGGGTAATATGCCCGAATCAATGTTGAGCACAAGTCAAAGTACACGGCGCGGTATCACTGAACACACGGCAGAAATTGGGGAAATCCCCTCGCATTTGAATAATCCGAAACGCCACACCGCTCCTCGGGGAAATACCCCGTCCAGGGATAGTAAACTGAGCGCGCGTCATAATACCGTTAATACTACAAATTACACTGTAAAATTTCACGTATTCGCAGGATCCCCAAGCAATCAAGGTATCGCAAGTCCTGTGTAAATAAGTTTTGTCATACTTAATGCCGAATAGGCTTAGCTTTGCAAAATTTATTACTGATTTTGTAAGACAAATTCACGTGAGAGAAGATGGCTAAGCCCCTTAAGAGGATTTCTATATATATTTCACGTGTCTCGGCGAAAATTGACACGGAGAGATGAATAGATCAAGTATTCATAATTCATCAATATATTGAATTACATAATAAATAAAAGTATGGACAATTGTCATGTTTTCAATTTTTCCCACCCATTCCATAGAACGTATTTAGGGAGAACGATTGTCACCCAAATTGTTTTTTCCGTACATTACCCTTATAATAAGTAATGTGTCGAGTCCTATGGCGCAGCGTTGTTGACTTCCGTGCTGGATCTCAAAGTTTCGAGTCCCAGTACGAACAGAATTTTTGATCGGCTTATCGATTTCTGTTCAAAGGCATGGGTGTTTGTGATGTCTTAATTTTCCTCCCACCTTTCCTATTCTTAAATAACTGGGCGATTAGTTAACCACAAGTACTGTCTTAGCTTTCTCCTCCTACCCTACTACTCTCTTTGGGAAAAGAGAGGTTGAGCGACTGAGTAACGAAAAGTTCTCATAGAAAAACTTCGGTTTAGATACCTCCATTAGGAGGTCATATGCTCATGGCACCTGGCGAAGACTCGTATACTGAGCTTCGAGAACAGATGCTTGCGTCGGATAATGGGGGTGAGGCGGTTTGATTTTGTGAGGAATTCAAAGATAAGGGAGCGTACAAGACAGCGTCCCGTCACATCAGTGGTTATGGAGAGACGTTGGAACTGGCTGGGTCACGTGCTGCGGATGCCTCCGGAAAGCCTCAATCCTGCCTGCTTCTTCTTTCGACCGGTGGGATTCCGGCGTCCTGGACGTCCGTCGGGTACTATCCATAGGATGTACTCGGCGGAACTGAGGGATGCTGGCATGTCATGGGAGGAAGCAAAGCTCTTGGCGGGAGACAGGGAAACATGGAGGTCCCGCGTGGCGGCCATATGCTCCACATAGGGAGCGAACATGGCCAAAGAAGATGCTCTACATTGGGAACAGACATAGTTAAAAAATACTTTGAGCGCCCGTTTTACGGTCTAGTTTTGTAAAGGCTTTATTTTGAAATATTTAGTTTAAATAAAATAACCTCCAGGAGAACTGCTTTTTAATTTTGTTATAATATTGAAACTGGTGTAACGTTTTTAGATTATTTTTTTTAAAAAATATCATACTTAAAATGTTTCTTATCCAGGCATGCCATCAAGTACACACCTGTCGACACACAGTTTGAAGGGTTTTGTGTGAAAAAAAAACACCCTCAAAATGAGAAATTCAAATGAAAATCTTGATGTTGAAGTTTTTTTATCCATTTCTATCTAAGTTACAACCTGAAAACATTTCCGAAAATCTGCAAAAGATACGCATTCACTATTTTTTCATTCACACATTCAGTATGTAGATTATTTTGAATATTCTTATACTTTTACCGCCAAAGATTGCAATATTGGTATTACAAGAAACTAGTGTTCCGGCATACTTGGTTTTCTTTCAGTAACGTAATATCAGTTTTTAAAATACGAAAATATTGGAAACCATTACATATCGCTACTAAAAAGCAACAGTGAGATTGTGTGCGATAAATACCAATGGAAATAAATTCAACAATGGCGTTCCGCCTATTTTACATTTTGTAACACAACAAGTGGAATTACAAAATTATCAAATTAAATTGTATAATTTACTAGCCGGTTCCCGGCAAGCGTTGCAATACCTCTCAAAGAAAGAAAGTGTTTTAATTGTGTTTATTGAAGTGCATGTTTTCTTTTTCTGTCTGTTCGACATTTGCTGCCGATTGTCTTTAGTACGATACACGTGCAACCTACTGTAAGTTAATTGTACTATAACTTCACGCAAGTGCAAGCGTACGTTATCAAAATGAACTGTATGACAGACATACAATCATTGATTTTTATATATAAGACCTACTGTAAGTTAATTTTAATATGCCTATAACCTTCCCGGGAGTGCAAGCAAAAATTTTGTCAAAGTTTCATTATAATCGGATGAGTGGTTTGGCAACGCATTAATTAAGAACAATCATTTTTATATATTACAAGATTTATTTTACAAAGTTTTCACCAAATCTTTAGAAAATATTACTGTATATTTTTTGTATAGAACAGTAAATTGTAAGAATTGTTTTGCCTTACGGTTTTATATTTTAGACTATAAAATTTTCATCCAATAAAAACACATATCACAAACAAGGTGCATTGAATAACTATTACAGTATAATATGTTATGTGGCGTCGTAGGAAGACAATCCCTTAGCAAGAAACAGTTGGCCTGCAGCGTTTCAATTCTCTCCTCAGTCGTTTGCATCAGTATAATGAAAACTTTCTTTTCACAACACTTTACTGCAAGCTTTCCAGCATAATATGTAAAATGTTTCAAATAAATCCCCTTTATATTCACAACCTAGTTTGTTTGTCAGATTTTAAATCGTTTTTGTTTGTATTAACTGATTTATAAGAATATATTCACGTTCAAATATCTCATTTCAAAAACACAAAGCTTCACATATTATATATACCCATTTTGGGCACATTTTGTTTGTATTAGAATGTTCTAACAGATATTTCTCTGCGAAAACTGATTCTTTTTCTAAGAGAGTAAAGATTAAAGGATATGTCTAGAACGTATTTTTTTTTATCGATGTTTGCTTTCAATGTGAAGCATATGGTTTCCTTATGGAGGCATCTTGACAGATTTTTTCTACGATAACTGTTTGTTGCTCTGTCGTTCAACCTCTCTTTTCTCAAAGAGAGTAGAACTTATCCTTCTTCTAGGACAGGAATATTGGTTAACTAATCGCCCAGTTATTTAAGGGTAGGAAGGGTAATAGGGAAATTAAGACATCACAAACACCCATGCCTTTGAACAGAAATCGATAAATCGATCGAAAACATTCTGTTCGTACTGAGACCTGTGAGGTCCGGCACGGTAGTCAACAACGCTAACCGCTGCGCCATAGGACCCGACAAATTAATTATTATAGGATAGGGTACGAAAAGGTAATTATTTATTATTTTTAAATGATGTACGGAAAGACAACTTGGGTGACAATCGTTCTCCCTTTTTAGGGTGGGAAAAATTGAAAACATGACAATCTTCTATAATTTTATTTATTATCATAATTTATTACAATTGTTATTTATATTTCTGACAGTTTCTATGTAGAAATTTATTTTTAATATTATATTCAAATTAGTAACTTTGTTATTCCACTTAATTATATATTACACTTTTATAAAACCAATAAAAAATATAGTTTCTAATTATAATCATTTAATAGACCTTCGCTTTTAGACTACTGTACGATTTTTCCTCGAGTGTTTCCGTCATACATTTCCATTTACAAGATTTTGATCGGGATCATCTGACAGGCCGGACATTCACTCTTGATTTACAACCCCATTTCTTAGTTTATGTATACGCAAATTCGACCAGAATCTACAAGGGCACACAATTGAGGCAATTTTCAGTAAAAGCTTTAAGATACAAAACAGCTTAGGATAGGAACACCATAAACATAAAGGGATGAAAACATTTACAACCACGAACACTTTATCTCTTGAACATTATTTAACATTATGAATTTAAATTTGTATATATTATATAAAATTAATACATTTAATTTTATTTATTTAATTAACATTGCACAAGGTTGACAAATTATAAATTTAAAACTTTTACAATGAAGAAAATAAAAGTACAATTTAATATTAAAAGCAGTAGAAAAAATGGCAAGGAATTCAACTGAGTAAGCTCCGACGAACTATACTTTAATACATAATAGTATTCGTCGGAACTCGCCTACGTGGAATATGTCGACATCCGATTATATATAATATATAACATTGATATCAAATCATTTAAATACAAAAAATATTGCATTTGTTCATCGGATTTATAATAAATCATCTTCTTTTATGAGTCTACTTAAACTTTAACCCGCATTTCAAAACCTGAAATACCATTTTCCATACCATAATATGTAGCAGTAAATACAATGTCAATATTCAAAGAATTAATTAAATAACTACCTATTTTGTTCTAAACAGTAGAGTATTAAATATTGTGAGGTTCAAAATAGGTATACCTATATATTTTCTATTGGGAAAATCTACGCGTCTACACGTAAAAGAAAAGCCATGAAAATCTCATAAAGATCTAAATATTAAAGCACGTCTCTCGGAAAATATCGTATCCTTTTTGTCTTATATATTATTATTCTGTTCTTTTATAGAAGAAAATTCTTTTTGGCATACTAATTCTTTATTTTTTCAGCCTAGCGTTCTTTTTAAGTCAATAATAAAGTATTCGAAGATGTTTTTTGTGAATATTTTTCGAACAAAGTAATTATTAAGAAATAATTTTCAATTCATATCCGTTGTGCGCTTGGAAAGTACAGACCGACAAATCAGTCACTTACTTTCAGCATAGTCTAACTCTAGGGAAACATTTTTTGTGATTAATGTATATTACTAGCTAAGGGTATGTTACTAGTGTAAAAATATGACCATCGCCTGTTTTTAAAATAACAACGGAGTTATCGCATATTTTGTATCATTCAAAAACATTTTAATAAAAATAAAAATCAGGTTTTTTCCATACTTATCCTAACACTTTTGTAGAAGCATCTTCATAGCCAATTTAAACTATTTTTGACCATGTATAATCAATTTCAAATCGTTTAATAATTTTAAAAAACATAAAGTTTGAATTTTGTACTTTGTCATGAGTGTTATCGCTAACGACCCGTGTATTCCCTTTCAGAATTTTAAGGCTTTTCAAGTGCACGAATGAAATTGAACTGACGCACAGTTTGTATCGTTTATATACAAAAATAAGAGTGAATCGCTCAGTTTAACTGTTATTAACGTTATTTACATATATGAATAAGTGAATAATTTTGATGTTAATGACTTTCAATTAATTATGTGAGTAGATAATTAACGGGTATTTTAAATTTAGTATTGAAAGTAGTAGAACACTCATGGAAAAGTACAAAATTCAAACAATTCAAGTTTATTATTGAAATTCCATCAAGCGGCTTTAGTCGAAATTCTAAATTAAGAAATATATACATTATTTTGAAGAACTTTTTATCAATTACAAGTTATATTTAACGTTTTTGGCCGACATTGGCTGAATGAAAGCGCACTGAAGTTTATGTTCTGACTTTCAATGCATACTTATATGTTTAAAAAAAATCTATGATAATATCGTATATTCTACTTCATACTCTATCTGATTTTAAAGGGAACCAAGTTTAAAAGGGTAGTTAACTTGTTATTCATTTTCTTCCAACTTTTTAGTCTAGAATAGAAATTTAACATATCTATCTGATTAACATTTTGATTCTAATGATATAAATACTTTGATTTACTTTTAACCTTTCTTACTTGAATTTTTCACAATAAATAATATTGCAACACGCATTTCTTACAAAACATAAATAATGAGTATGCTATTTACTAAGATAATAATTAATACATAAAAAAATAGTTTATAAGCACGTGGATGTTTTTTTTTCTCCTAAAACTCTATCAGCCAATTAAAACTCTGTACTGTTACAAAAACAATGTTATTTATTGAGTTATCGTGGGTGTAAAAGCAATTATGAAAAGTAATGAAAAAGTTCAATAATTAATACGCTTTGTACATCACAAAAAAACGGTAAAATTGCTTTCAATAAATTCTTTTATCCAGACTGTAAAATATAAATGATTTATTGTCAATTATGACTTAGTGTAACGATCAAACACTAAAGAAAAGTCAATCATTCGATAAACGAAAAAAAACGATATAACTTCAAACATTTTCTTTCAAAAAAAAAAAAACAGAAAGAAAGAGCAAATTCTTGAAAGAGAATTCCACACTTAAGTTTTTTTTATATTTATTTGGTCATCAATTTTTCAAAGACAGCTCGCGTTGACACGTCGTTATGTGGCATGCTTTAGAAAAGATGTGATGTACGGAATTCGTATTGTACAATAAACATTATATTCGTACGTGAAACAGTAACACACGAGATTTCAACCCTCCTAAAAATATTTGTAAAAATTTACATGTTTTCCGGTACAAGATTATCAAGTATAACTTGTATTAATTTACATTTAATTAAACATTGTTGTTTATTTCGATCGCTTTACCTGCATTATACAATGTTCAAAAACTTTGGAATATCTCTACACGATCTCAAGTTATATTTTTCCTAACAATGTATGTAATAGTTACTAAAAAAACTTTTTTTTTACTATTTTTTAATTTTCTATTGTACTCAAAATTACTCCCACCCCCGCTGCAGCATAACACTCTTCTTACAGAGTGTATTCTGCAGAGTAACAGCGTTATTTGTATTCAAACTTTTACCAGGAATGTCCTCATGAGAAATTGTTTATACATGATACTTTGTATACAAAATATTTGAAAGTTTTTAGGTTGAAAGATCATACGAGATATACTCGATGAGAAATTTTTGTAAGTGTAAGTCACATGAGATCACACTGCTTTTTAAAAAAAAATGTACTGGAACTCTTGTGAAGGTTTTATTTTAATTTATGCCCGTTCCCAGTGTGAAGCATATGGCTTCCTAATGGAGGTATCTGAACACAATTGACCTAACGCGAACTGCTTGTTAGTCAGTTTTTAAGCCCCACTTTTTTCCCGTCGAGAGTAAAGATAGAAGGATAGTATTAAGACAGGACTATTGGTTAACTAATCGAGAAAAAGGGTGCCGGAACGCCGATCCACCGCGTACATGGAAAAAAGCAATTGTTATATACATGCATGTCCGCTTACAATGAATAGAATGTTTTCCACTAATGAAGGTGTCTCAACAGATTTTTTTTCTACGACAACTGTTTGTTACTCAATTGCTGAACCTCTCTTTTTTTAGAGTGGTAGGAACAAAAGAATATAACAAGGACATGACTATTGGTTAGCTAATCACTCTCGCTACGCCCGTCTATAGTATTGAATGGGTAGAAGCGAATTCAAGACATCACATCACAAAAATACATATTTATAAAAAATGTCCGAATTGGGTTTGAGCTCGTGACGTCCGTAACCGAAGCCAACGGCGTTTACCAATTAATCACGCAACCAAGATATCTAAAAAAAGGGGATTTATTTAACGACGTGTTTTTCCAACAATAATTTGAATGATAAACTACATTAAAGGTAAATAAAAATTGTGTCCATCTTCTATAAAAACAAATATTCTGGTACTTAAGTAAATATAGAAATCCCTAATAACAAAATTTCATTCGAAACGCTTTTGAAGTAAGTTTATTTTGGGAACATTAAGGTAACTAGACGTTGGTCAAAAATATTGAATATTACCATTATTGCTTGGTGAAAACTTCATTAATCATTTCTTAGGACTCCCGGGATGAAAGAGAATCGATCAACTGACAAGCCGTGGCATCATTATTATTATTATGGTGTTATTTTTTTGGCAGAACACGTCCGTAGTTCATTTATGGGTTCATGGATGAGTGTTTAACCGTAAAGGGACACGAACCCTGCCATTCACAGTGTCTGTAGATCAATGTATCCTTTCCATTAGGTCTGTTACGATAGGCTGCCAATACGTTAACAAGAAGCTCGCTTAATCTCAAAGAAATTCTCGGTGTTCTGGGGAACGAGTGAACTTTTTTTATCGCACTTGTGCAATTATATCGACTGTGGAAAGGAAAAAGGTTTTTTCAAAGCATCTTTTTTTATATAATCATGATGAATTAAGCTTGATACACGTTCTATCAAAAGGATGTTAGCTGCAAATGTCGAATTACTATCTAAATTTAGCTTTGAAAATTAAAAAAAAATGAGTTTGCGAAAATTGAATTCCTAGACAATTTCTTTAATTAATATTAGGTTATGTCAATTCAATACCAGTTTTGAACTTTTCGTGCACGTCAAGGTTGTGTATATATCATAATTTACATATGGCCCAAAATCATCAAAAAACGTTTTTTGTGCCTCTTGTAAAGTTTGCTAGGTGTGGGTTACGTCCTTTTTCTTTTTCACAGTCGATATGTCATAATATGCAATTTACCTTAAACTAATCAATGCAAATGGCTCAAATTGTACTTCTTTGAATACAGAAGCTGTCGTAGATAAGTCAGAAATTGCAGTTATGTACTTATTTGACATGAGAATATTGTTTCCCTTAAATTAACAAGGGGCTCGTCGGCCTAAAGAAAAAATAACAAGAGGCTCACGCGAGTTCTTAAAAGCACCCTCCAGCCCACTCCCGGTCCGTTTTATCAGTTTTCAAGGAAATTAGAATAAAATAACAGCACAAAAGCATCTGCAGCTTCATAAGTATTCTAACATATTATTTATTGTATCTGAATTTACAGCGAGCAGCTTTTCCAGTTATATATAGTCACGAAAGCTTTTAACGTATTGAACAGCAATACGGAATCCTTTTATGTGACATAACAAAACGGTTGAAGATAAAATTCGTTTGAGTTGATGATTATATTTTTCTAATAGAAGATTACTTATTTTATGTTTTTTTTTCTTGTTCCATAAAGTGGTCATAACGATATAAATAATAAAAATTACCCATCATATTTATTCTTAGTAATAAGCTTTGAATCCTAAAAAAACATTTTTTGTCTGCTGTATGTGAGGAGCAAACATTCAAAAAGTGTTTTGTCACAAATTTTGAAAAATGGCGTTTTATATCAATTCTGATAGCCCATAATAAAACCTATGAATGAAAATCAAAATAAGTGTTCAAAAAGGTTTTTTTTCATATTAAAATGAAATCATAAAGTTGACACATTCATACAAACCGTCACTTTTGCAACACTTAAATCATCATTTTCCAAGCTTTGTATTTGTGTGACAAAACACTTTTTGAATGTTTGCTCCTCATGTATTTAGATGTGTTTTTAAGCACGTTATATTAACTAAATAGTAAATAATGTAACATGATTTATCAGGAAAAAATAGCGAACAATCATGCTTGTATGCTTTCAAATTTGTATGTATTTTTATTTCTATGAATGCTTTTGACATCGTTTTCCTATATATACCTTTCGCACACTTATTCTAGCTATCAATAAAAAATATCTTTCCATTAACTATCGCTAGCGAACACCTTAAAAATAAAAGATTCTAACAGACTTTAGGATGTGCGAAAAAAAACTTGCGGAGACGTTACATGTGTTTTAAGTTAATAATAAAAAGTGTTCAATTCATCGGGAATAGTTTGTAACTTCATTCTTAGTTAATATTTTTTAATTTAGAAGCATATACGATAAAAAATATACCAAATAATACCGTATAATACTTACAGTGAAAGCTAAAAAGACCATGTCTAATCACCAAATTTAAAAATACATTCCTGATCAATTTGTTATTCTTGGAAACATTTCATAAATTAATTACATTAATTAACGTTAATTACTCCAGTCATGATTCAATCTTTTAATAGTCTGATTTTATCTCAAGTGAATTATAATACTTCCTTACAACGATAATATCTTTTAAGTTATGAAAACCACGTGGAAAAATTCGATACTTAAAAAGTTTGGTAAGTTTATTTAAATTTATGCTAAGTCAATGAAAGTTTGCCGCATTTTAAATTATTAAGTTTTATAAAACCAAGTGGACACGAGTGGGGTTTTTTTCGAATAGAGACCTTTAAGAAATGTTAGCATTTATTATACTTGTAAAATATAATAACGTTAATTTGTCATAACTTTTCTTTATTATAAAGATCGTTGCAAACATAATATTTATGCAAAAATTTGGGCTTTGGTAAAAAGTTAATTATAATGAAAAAAAGTTAAAGATGATTAAATTGCTCCCTTTCAAAATGTTCAATTGACAACTTACTGTATTAGATGGGTATGACGTAAGGAGTTTTCTCATTGAAAAGGGACAACTTATTTTAGGGGTGGGCTGGAGGGAGCGCGAAGAAGCTCACGCGAGCTTCTTGATAAAATTGACATAGCACGTACATATATTGTTAAATAAAAAAAATCGTAACTGACTGTAGTTTCTGTATATTTTACACGTGCACATTTTTTTTCTTTTCGCCGTAATTGTGGACAGTTGGTGGATTTGTGGTGTACATTTGTATTAAGGTATTCCTGGCATATATTATATATGAGCCTATTAGAGGTGAAGTGAGTCAATTTGTAAAAAAGTTAAACTTTGTTCACGTTAGAAATATGGAATTGGAGCGAAATGAATGGTACCTATTTCAGCGTCAAACTTAAAACTCTACTCTTGCAATCAAATTTTTCATATACTATTTTTTCACATAACATAAGAATATTAAGCAAAAAAATGCTTTAATTATTACATTTCATTGTAAAAAAAACCGTACCGCGAATATCTCTGGGATTAAGCGACCCACTTAACGCATTGGTAAGGGCGTCCAATCTCGGGATCCTGTTCATTTTTTTGATCCCAAAATCTCGGCATTAGAAAAGGGGTTTGGGATTGGATGCTCTAATATTTATTTATTGTTAAAAATTAAAATTACAGTACATGACATAACAGCTGACGCCAATTCGCCATGCACTTGAAAAATATAATAAGACAAAATATAAAATAAAAATACACAGTACATCAAATTCAACATAAAAAATCAAGAAATACAAAAGAAAAATTTATCAAACAGTTCACAAATACTATCACTGTCCACTTCTCTAGGCAATGCATTGATTAACCGAACGGCCCTTGGAACTGGTGACTCATACCTCCTAAGCGAGGTATAAGTTTTTAGAAATAAAAGTTTTTGCTCATTGTTTCGCCCACGTAAGAATAAATTGGGAGCATGTAAATTAATAGTCATGAGAATTTCAGGATTATTAACTCGGCCCCGAAGAAGACAATTGAATATTGACACCTGGCACTGACTTTTTTATCAATCTAAATCTTTTTTGTGTATCTAAATGTTCCTAATTATTTTTTGAGAAATCGTGGACATGAATTGTTTGTTCTCCCAAGGTGTAGAACCAGCCTGCCAATGGGGATGCCACTGGGGAGAGCTTTAACGGTGTTCAATAATATTGCTTCGGATGTCGACATATTCCACGTAGACGTGGGTGAGTTTCGACGAATACTATTTTTTATGTATTAAAGTAGAGTTCGTTGGAGCTTACTCAGTTGACTTCCGTGCCACTTTTTTTTTACTGCTTTTAATATTAAATTATACTATTTTTTTTCTCCATTGTAAAAGTTTTAAATTTATAATTTGTCAACCTTGTACAATTTTAATTAAATAAATAAATCAATGAATCTAGTACAAAAGACGGTGGAACCTTCACTGAATACAACACTGAAGACAGCTGGGTATTAGGTAGAAAAAGGATCATTGTGCAAGGCATGCTCAGAATTTAAAGCAATTATTTTTTTATTAAAACTAATATAGTCAGCAAACAAGACTCCTTTCTTCGACAAAAATTTAGGGAAGTTTCACAATAGAAAATAAATCGATTGTCGCCAAACTGATTTGTAAGTATACAGCTTACTACGTAGGCGTCCTATTGTTTGCGTCACACAATAAGAAATATGTTTTTTTTTCGCAAATATTAATTGGAAACTTTTCCAAGCTAGTGTGTATCTGAAACAACGTTGATATTGTATTCACTTGTAGTATTGTAGAATAACATTTTTTTTAGACAAAAATACTTACATTAACTCAACTCAGAGCATCTTTTGCATGCCAATACGGTGTACATAGAGAGGTGCTTAGTTTTCCGAGGGTACCGAAAAATTCCCCTTAAAACGGGCACCAAAATTACTAAGATTATGGGTATATTTTACCGTTTTATAGCATGTAATTCACATCTAGACTGTTACTTCTGCGTTAAATTATTCATGTGATTATTGTCGATATTTTTCTACAACCTTGTATCTTAAAAAGTACAAGTTTTCAAGAGACACGTAAATCTACTTTATTCAAAAACTATCGTTTTCTATCGATCTAAAACACCACTGGAATAGTTTTGTCTTCAATATATTTGAGGAAGTTAATGAGGAAGGAATCAAAGACTATCTATTCTATCCATCCCATTTTTTTCCTTCGTACTAGCAGACATAGGACATGACTATATTATTGTTTTGCCAACGATTTTATATTATGTAAAATAATGCATGAAATCACTGGCAATACTTGGTGGAAAGGCACTCTTTCGAGAAAAACACAATATTCCTTTGTATTTATTTCCACTTTTATTTATTGAGATCAGGACGGGTTTTGCTCATGGCGAGCATTGTCAACTGATAAGAAAAATAATTTAACAGTGCTATGTATAAAAAAACAAATTGAAATGAAAATGTGCTATAAACAATTGGCATTGAAAATAATTTACAAACTACAGTAGAAATCATGAATAAATGACTATGATCTAACACAAATTTAAATGTTTAACACCTCTAACATGTAATTAAAAGATCATCAAAGAGTAACAAAGAGTTAAAAGAGCGAAACCGGTCTTGATCTTGATAAATAAAAGTGAAAATAAGTACAAAGGAATATCGTGTTTTCCTTAAAGCATAGAATATTGTTTTTTTTATATGAAAATCGAAAATATGACACCATCAAAACCTCAAAACTGTCAAAATTTGAGATACGTGAATGTAAAAAAATAACGACGATATTGCATCATTACTTCTTCGTGAACTCATGAAAAATCTATATATTAATAGTCGATAAGTTACGTTTGTACGTTTGTTTGTATGGTCGCGATTTCGCCTTTTCGATGACGTCAAGAAAGATGATTAATTAGACTTACAGAATTAATAACGTTTAGATTTTCTGGCTTATTCAGTAAATAGGTTTGTAATATATTTTTCACGCCAGTAAATTTTCTGACTACTTAAAAATGCAACAAAAATCCCCCCGTTGAGCATGTACTAAATAGTTTAGATTTTTCATATCGAGAATAATGAGGACCCCCTTATACTGCATATTATTAATATTTTAATTAGACGACATGTTTTATTCGTATTTATCGTGTTAAACTGCATTTATTGACGAATAAAAGCTATTTTTTTTAAATAGGATTTGATTTACACTCATTTTAATAATGAAATTTCGCATAACATTTTTCCGTGTCAATATCATATATAAATCTGTTTAAATATTAGTTTTAACCTTTAACAATTCAATGTAATATTTCTAATTATAAACATTTATAAATCAGTCTGTGATAAATATCATTTTTTTTTATTAATAGAAAATTTAATTTTGGCATTCAATTGAAGGCTGGTATAAACCCAATCTGCGAAATGTTCTCAAGTGTGAAAAAATTGAAAATAACAAATTTCATGATTTAAAAACATATTTTTATCAATCGGAGAAAGCACGTGTGAGATATATATATTAAGCGAAAAAATATGATATCAAAATATTTATATATTTTTTAAAAAGCTACAGAGGAAAATCTGACGATTTGGGTCGTATTATAACGGCCCAACCTTCTCACAAATAAAATCGCGAAAAAAACACGAATCCTCTCTTACAAGCTGTCTCAATCAAATGAAAATTCCTCTTCGCAGGAGGTGTGGGCAAGTCGTGTTCTCCGGGCTGTATTTGACAAAATTGACAGCTTGTCAAATTGACAGCTTACCAATTTGACGTGAAAAGAATTCCGGTCGATGAAAGTTTCAAGTGCTACCTACAAGCAGCGCCTCTTTCCTCAGACTTCCACCCCACAGAAAGAGCTTAAGTGGTATTTGTTACTTCAAAGGAAAGAAGGTAAAGCATAAATTTAGTTTGATTTTGTCGATTTCCTCAGCCGATTGTATTGGAAATAACGATAAAACAATGGAAAAATGGACTTTATTTCCTTGTATGTATTTCTTTGGTAATTTATTTTTGGTACCGGTTTTCTAGGAAAAACGCTATGGAAAAATGGCTAATGATATTCGTTTGATTATTTATTACCAGAGATAAATTATAGATTTTTAAACGGCAAAAGATATTGAAATTAGATAACAGGGCTTTTTTCTCACGTAACGTGGTGGAACGGCGTTTTGACACCTTTTTCTGTGCATTCATTTTTAATGTTTAAAATGAATATTCACAAATTTTTATTTTACTTTAAAAACATTCGATTCTTTTAGTTAAGAAAGTTAAGAAGAAATATATGGTACAATTTGGCAGCAGGTATAGCCTAAAACAAATTTGTAACTGTAAAATGTCAAATACTTGACAGAATCAATATAATTATTTACTTATACGAGAGATATCAACTAGGGCCATCCAGTCTTGGACGCTTTTAGTGATCACGGGATTCCAGGATTAGTCATTTACCATTATTTGTTGTTTTTATTTTTTACAAAAAAAAATATTGGCATTACAGCTAACAGCCAATGCAATCTATTTTTTATTATGAAATCTCAGTTTTTTTTTAAATAATTGGTGCAGAAAATATACCATTGTGTTCAAGATTTCAAATTAAAATTGAAAAAGTTTTATCCCGCCTTATAAAAATATTGAAAATGAATTTGTATAAAATTATGAAAAAGTTGGAAAAAGAGAGGTTAAGAGTAGCAAACAGTTCTCGTAGAATTTTTTATTAAGATACTTCCATTCGGAAGCCATATGCTCCACATTTGGGAGCGGACATGGATAATAAAATGTATATTATACAAAAATATGTCTGTTATATATACTAACAAACGGTCGTAATTTTTTTTGTTGTTAAAATGTATGAAAGTAAATCGGGAAAAATTTATTGTTAAAATTTGTTTTTTTACATATTATAGTAAATCTCGAAAACCCGGTATAACGGGATTGCCAAATTGATCAGGATCGCTGATCCCTAGATTAGATGCTCTAGCAGTGGCGGCTGGTCAAAGTGGCATTCGATCAATGCACACCTTGTATATGCAGGGGCGGTTGTATTTCATGAAATAATATTCAAACATAACATTTGTACCATTCACTCATGTATTTATTGTCTATAATAAATATTAAAAATTGTCTGTAATAAAATAAACATATCGACGGTAACTAAATGAAAATTTTAAAATAAGTGAAAGGTGTAAATGTTATTTTTGAAATATAACCGCCCTTGCATGTATACAAGGGGTGTATTGATCCAATGCCACATTGACCGGCCGCCACTGGCTCCACTGCTGTGATATAGATAATATTTATTTTAGTTATATTGAAAATTTTATAAATAAACGTTTTTTAACCTGATCTGTGCCGTGCGGTAGTAATACGGCCGTGCATGGAGGGCCGTGATTTTCTTTTAAAAAAAAAAACCTAATATATATGTACTTTTTGGACATCTAATAATAGTCAATTACAAACACTTACCGTATAAATACACGATGGGTCATTTCCGCCATCATTTATCCAAAAATGTTTCAAAAACAAAAATTACCGCCATATTCGCTTAGCCCTGCTAGCAACACATTTGAACACAACAAAAGAGCTTTTTTAAAAAATCGATGTATTATAGATTAAAAAACAATATCTTTAAAGTTTAAGTATCATACTATGATTGCAAGATATGTCACTATATGCATGATATTTTTAAATTATTAAATACGTTTCTTGTGGCCTTTAAACCGCTTCTCAAATACTGCATGTAAACACGCACATTTAGTATGGCCGGCCCTACGAGCACGACATTGTATGGCGTGTTAACACGTCCGTGGCAGAGAACCGGTTAAGAGAGGTACTGGTGTCTTGTAAATCAAGTATAAAGTAGAGCGTATTAATTCGCTCATTTTGTATGGACGGCCCCTTAAACACGGAATTGTAGAGCGAATAAACTCGCTTGCGGCAGAGATCCGGTTAAAATGTATTTTCAATTCGTAAAAAAGTCAATATTTTATGTTTTTTTTTAACCCTGATATCATTTGATACGAAGGCAAACCTGGCAATCGATGCATAATCTCACTTTTTATATTTCTGCGTGGTCTACTTCATTAAAATCAGGGATCTGGAGCACGTATTTATTTGTACCAATACCACATTGCCCGGCCTCCACTGAGTGGAGCACAACAAATTTTCGTGCTCCGGTCAAAAACTTGATCCTCCACTGCTCCGCGCTTAACTCCAGATCCCTGGATATAAATAATAAACGATAGTCGTCATAATAATTATTGTATATTATTTTACTTGTTTGCGAGAGTCGTATAAGTGGTCGACCGCTACGAACGGCGTCGTATCCATCAAAACGATTTCATTTATTTCATAAAGTAAACAGTGAGTGTACAAACAAATTTAGCAGAAACGTATTTATGCAGAGTAAACAAAGCGAAAACTAATTTCCTGAATTACCGCTTCCATCATATTCTGCCATTAATTATCCTGCTGCTGCTAACTGTCGTAGACTCTACAGGCATGTTATTAAAAAAACGAATGGCGTCAGTATTATGAGATCTGCACATAGGAAATGAGTGAATTCAGCCTTGAATTGAACACGACTAGATTGTCTCTCTACAATTCGTTGTTAATGATTTTTTCATTGAAGCCTTACATATACTCTACACTACTAAGTAATTTGTTTTTCAACTCATCAAAAAATATACATATCGACTGTGGAAAGGAAAAAGGATGTAACCCTCAATTTTTCAAAACAGCTTTTTTCGATAATCACAATGTATACAACTTTACACACATTCTATCGAAAGGATGGAAGCTGAAAATGCCGAATTAGTATCTAAATTTAGCTTTTAAGTTTGAAAAAGATGACCTTATATAAAATTAAAACCAAGAAAAAACACTGAAATAAAGGTTTATCCGAGACAATTTCTTTAATTAATATTTATTTTTTTAACCATGTCCACTCCCAATGTGGAGCATATGGACTCCTAATGGAGTTTATCTCAACAGATGTGTTTCTACGAGAACTGCTTGTTACTCAGTTGCTCAGAGTAGGGATAGAAGGATAGGGCTAGGACAGGATTAGTGGTAAGCTAATCGCTCTCGATACGCCCCGTTCATAGGATAGGATGGGTGAGAGGGGGGAATTCAAGACATCACATACATCCATGCCTTTGAACAGAAATTCATAAATCAATTGAAAAATCAATTTGTAAAACTATCCGTACTGGGATTTGAACCCGGGTCCTCTGTAGCCGAAGCCAACAACGTTTACCACTCGACCACACAAGCGGCATATTATTAATATTAGATTATGTCAATTAAACACCAGTTTAGAAGTATCCGTGCACTTCAAGGTTGTGTATAATTCATAATTTGCATATATCACAAAATCATCAAAACACGTTTTTAGCTCCTCCTGTAAAATTTTATATGTGTGGGTTACGTCCTTTTTCCTTTCCACAGTCGATATCCACTCTCTATTCGTAGCATAATGCCATCACACGGCTTCTTCAAGATTATCTGTCTCCCGTAAGTCTTTTTGCTTACTCCTAGGTCATTCCAGCATCCCGTAGCTCTTATAACAGTAGTCATCTGTGGTAACGGGTTATATTCAGTTATTAGAAGAGATTTCAGAATTCAAGGTACTTTTCATAAATATTATAAATACTTTTTTGTATATATCCATATCCGCTCCTAATGTGGAGCATATGGCCTCCTAATGGAGGTATCTTCTTCTTTTTATCTTTTTTCAACGAAAACTGTTTGTTACTCAGTCACTAAACCTCACTTTTTTCCAAAGTGAGTAGTAGGGAAAGAAGGATAAGGCTAGAACAGAACTAGCAGTTGACTAATCGCTATATTTTATCTCAATCGAGGTACCAAAACATAAGTTTTTGTTACTCAGTTGCTCAACCTCGCTTTTTTTCAAACTGGACTAGTGGTTGACTAACCGCTTTTGCTACACCCAGTTATTAAAGGATCAGAAGGGTGGGAGGATGGGAAATAATTTGAATTGACATCACAAACACCCAATCTTTGATCAAAATTTTGAATTGAATATATCTCAAATTCACTGTGATCTGACCGGGATTCAAATCTAGACCTGCGTGATCGGTAGAGCAAGCTCTAACCAACTGGGCTACAGCAGGCGACATATATAATATAATATTTATAAAATATTATTAGTAAATAGCTGTGGTTGACCTTTGTTAAAATAAATACAAGGTCATTTAATATTTAAAAATAGTAAAAAAGTTTGAAAGTACAAAATACAATTGAGAGAACTTAAAAACAATTTTGTATGGGTGCATAGTCTCTTATAACGTAGTATTCCTAAAGCGACGTCTCAATCTCTACGCTATAGGGGAGACGACTGTATTATTACATCGTGTTAACATTTATATTAATAGCGTTTTCATTCATACGTTTAAAGCGCTTTCATTTTTTGACGGCCGTTGTTTTTTTTTCGCGCAGTTATTAAAAACATCGCTTTTTAAATTAAAATGGAAAGCTTCTTCGGCTTATAAAACCCGCGATTTAATTGCCCTCCCCTCAATTTCAACCCTTGTAGTTCCAAACACAGTGACTCTAAACATCGTTTATTTTTATTTTTAATAATTTATCACGACTTGTGCTTAAATGTAATTAATCTAAGCTTATTGAGTATGATACAAACCATCGTCTTCTAGTTGCAAACACAGTGCTACTACCGTTGCATGTTTAGTGACAGTTAACGATTAAACGGTATTAATTATTAATTGTAAGATCGATTTGTCTTAAAAAATAGTCAATAGCTTAAAAAAACATTTTACAAATCATTTCTCAGTTGTTTATTTACTTACGTCGTTTGCTTACCTCAATCCCTTTGGCTTGAACGGGAAGTTTAAAAAATCCGTAAATACTTTCGATGGTTTTGGCGGTAACTTTGTAGAAGTTCATTTTAATAGAAAATTTCAAATAACTTTGATTATTTCACGTATTGTGTTACTAACTGTGACACGTGTTTCGCCTCTTTCAGTGGCATCTTCAGACTTACTATCGCAAAGTGAATAGCTTAGATTTTTTATAAATTAATAAAACTCTTAACAAAAAAGAAATATTATTAAATAATATTCTTAATAGAACAGGTTGTGCGCCATTACTTACATTTCCAATTAATAGAGTAATCATCAACCTATCTGATTGATTGCAGCTCATTAGTTTAATAGTTTGTAATGTTTAATGTCATTAGTAGTATGATTATATTTGTTTGCTTTGTTTCGATTCTATAACCCCCTGCTTGCTTCCCTTAAAAGGAAAAAATCCCAATCTGATTGATTGCAGCTCATTAGTATTATTATTTGTTTGCTTTATTTCGATTCTATCACCTCCTCCTTGCTTCTCTTAAAAGAGAAAAAAACCCAAACTCTATTATGTAATTTCATAATTTAAAAATGTTAGAATCAATCCTGCTTCATTTCTTAGGCAAACTTTGCGATAGTAAGTCTGAAGATGCCTCTGAAAGAGGCGAAACACGTGTCACAGTTAGTAACACAATACGTGGAATAATCATAGTTATTTGAAATTTTCTATTATCCGTAAATACTTTTGCGGATCTTATCACATTGCACATTTAATTACACAAAATCAAAATTCTTAACACCTATAACATACAATTTAAAGAATCATCAAAGACTAATAAATATAAGTGGCAAATGATTAACCCAATTAAAATTTGGGAAATTTTCAACAAAGTAAAACTCTAAATTACTGAAGTAAATAACTTAATGTTGGTTTTAATCATCATAATGTAATTTGTAAATACTTCATTGTTAATAGTTGCTTACACCTTTTATTTCAATTTCAATGTGTATAAATAACACTGTTAATCAGTTGATAATGCTCGCAATGAGCTAAGCCGGTTCTGATCTAATAAATTATATGAGAAAAAAGTATAATATAAATCTTTGGTTTCATATCTTCTAAAAAATATATTATAGTTTGTGAAATTGAAAAATGCTTCTAGAAATATTTGTTTAGTATCAAAATTAGTCGACCCTGTTATATATAGTAATTTTAGTGTTTATTTTTAATACCAAGCTTTTACACTAATAATTCACAGTGAAAATCTTAATTGTGACAGTTATATGTAAGAAGATATATATTTATTATTTTATTTTCTGTCAAAAGTTATTTGACCATTGTGCAAATATATATTTTATATAAAAATGAGTAAAGTGTTTAATTTGCTGATTTTGTTCAATTCACAAAATAAAATCGAAAGTCCATAACTTTATTTTAGTTATTAGACTCCTATAACGTAGTATTTCTATAGAAAAGTTCCAATTTCTACATTATACTGTTCAATTCCACGAAACAGAATATAGAACATTTTATAACAAAAAAATATTTTCACGAGACAAAGATATAAATGTGAAAAATGTTTTTGTTATACAAGACAAAAACATTTTAATCATCCCATTAGTTATTTCAAAATAAAGAAAGGCTTCCGCGAACCTCATTTGCGAAACGGCTGGAGGTCCTTTCTAGTGTAAATCGTGCTTATTTATTTACTCTACTGTAAAAAGAATATTTTACGAAAAATTTCAGTGAATAAATTTCATGAATTAATTTAAGGTACACACACATAGAAGTATTCGTGAAATTTCAGTAATTTAAAAAAAAGCACTTTACTAGTACACCTGTTTTATACATTTATTTATTTTTTCTTCTTCTTCTAGTACAATATTCCGGGACTGGATCATAATATATCGTCGATTTACTGCCAGAAGTCGTTAAGCGACTGATTGAACACGTGTCCTTCCGAAATTAAGTGATTAGCAAAAGTAGACGTGTATTTTTTCAATCTAAAGGCTGCCATATGTTCTAAAACTCGGATGTTCAGTGTCCTTTCTGTTTTGCCGATATAAAACTTTGGAACAAGGTCAATCAGGTCAATCAGGAACAAGGGATAAAAATGTTACACCCAAATACGGACAGTCATAAGCTCTTTTTCCAAGAAATTTTAGAAATCAACAAAGCACAGCTGCAAAGTCTTCCAATTTTAAATTAAATATTAAACTTTCCCGCATCTCCACTTCTATACCCTATATAATCATAAAATCATAAAACTTTTGCCGACAAACAAATAATATAATTCTTAAAACTACTTACTACTCAAATCTGTTGGCATTCCCATGAGCTCATCCTTTTCGCCAGCAATGGCTTTGGACTCAGTGATGCATTTATGTCTTATATAAACACGAAACTTTCATTTACTAAACATCAGTTCAAGTTCATCCGTGCACTTGAATGCCTGAGGATGCCGAAAGGCGAAGCCCGGGTCGTTAGTGACAATATCTGTGAGAATGTACATAGTTTTAACGATTCAAATTTAATATTGAAATTCCACCAAGCACCTTCAGTCGAAATCTTAAATTATAAAATAAGTAGATTGTAAAAACTTTTATTTAATGACTTCTGCAGTAAACCGAAGATATTCCCATGGCGTAGTGTCTCCAAAATATCCTAGCACCCACCAAACGATGTTCTATTCCACCTTTTCATACGGAATACATTTATTTCACAGAATACACAGTATACATATGGTTTTTCAGGATGATAAAATTTCGCTGGTCTCAAAAACAGACAGCTCACAAAGGTTTCTTATGCAACACATGTCCCAAACATTTCCAACTTTTTTCATCGGTGAACATCAATGTACCAGGTTATTTCTCAATCTTCTCCATATTGTATACATTCCTCACAAAATAAATAATGCTAGGATTTATAAAAGAAAACATGATTTTCATTTTCACATTGAAATATGATTAACTCGTTCAATTGGTGATCATTTTCCACTGATTTTTTTACTCTTATCGAATTGTGATATATCGAGTGTGTAATAGGCAGAAAATTTTCACCGATAATTTATAAATTTAACAGAACCTTATTTTCAATTCAATTCGACAAGGGAATTCCTTTAGCTCAGATAGTAAATAGTAATGTATGGTCAATGACTATCTTGACATATAACATATCTGTCTGACTACTTTCAGTTATCTAGATCAGCGTTTCTCAACCAGGATTCACGTAGAACAAACGGTAACAACTGTAGGGATTCTGTGTCAAGACATCCCGAGACTTTTCAGGTGTTTGGCTGTCTTAAGTCCCGGGACTTTTTTGGAAAATGTCCCGGAAATTTGGTGTCTATTCTCGTGATCAGTTTTGAAAAAAATGCATTATATTCAGGCTTAAGTATTAAAACCTGGGGTTTTAAATAAAAAAATGTATGCATATATAAATGGGATCTAATAAAAAACAGATTTTTGGGATTTATAATTTGTAGAAGTTTCAAATACCATGTGTTTATATATTGTCATATGACTGTAGCAAAAGCAAAATCCAAAATATTAAAATTAAATGTTCATGCCTCATGTTGTTTTGTGTACAAATGTTTTTTCACTGTTATACAAAAGTACCAATGTCTCAATCGGAGAAAAAAGGTCTAAAAGCTGTATTCTGAAGATACGGTCATAAATTTACTCCTGACGGCGGTCGAATTCTTTGATACTTTTTCTTTACATGTGCCTTTATCATCCCTTTTTAGTAAAAATTAACCATAAGCATTGCATATATCTATAAAATAAGAAAAATAATAATTTTTAAAAATTGTATTAAAAAACGCGATTGTTAACAAAATACCAATACTATTTATTTCCGAGACCGGTATTTCTGTATAGACAAAACAGGTGAGGTACCGGAAACTCGGATTAAGTAATACGGATTTTTTTATCCCTAGACACCTCTTATTCTTAAAGCGTTGTATGAAATTACTTGGAAACAAATTTGCATATTTTCTAAAAAAGTGCTCATTAAATATTTATTTAAGGTAAATGTACTTAAAAACGTTTTCATACTTAAAAAAATCTTAATATTTTTAAAAATAATACAAAGATTAAATATGATTACCAACATTTAAATATGATGCCACTCTTCCCAGTTAACTTTCTTTATTTTATGTTATTATTTACATGGTAATAAATTTCGTATAAATCGTATTTTGTATAAAATTTGAATCGTTCAAATTATGTACATACACACAGATTTTGTCACTAACGACCCTAGTTTCGCCTTTCGGCATGTTCAGGCGTTCAAGTGCTCGGATGAACTTGAACTGACGCTTAGTAAATGAATGTGTCGTGTTTATATAATAAATAAATGTATCAACGAGTTTAAAGGCAAAAAGGGTAAGCCCATGGGAATGCCCACAGATTTAAGTAGTGAGTGGTTTTAAGAATTATATTAATTTGTTTGTCGGAAAAGGTTTTATGATTATATTTATATAGGGTATAGAAGTGGAGAGAGAAGTGAAAGAAGTGGAGGTATTTTGTTAAGATTTTGCGCTTAATTTGTGACACTTTATAAAAAGTAAAAGTAAAATATTATTGACTATTGATTCACGGCAGGTGCTTTCATGAATTAAGTGTGTTGATATAATTTTTATTATAGTTTACTATAATTAATATTATTATTTTCCCAATTTTTACTGAAACTTAGTGAAGCATGTTGTCTTTCTGTTTCTTGTATAATTAATACTTATTATGGACAAGTACAGACTAAGTAGATTTCTACATTCATTCTGCAATAGTTAAACATTTTCTTAGAAAGATACTGTCAGCTGATAAATGGGCTAGTGACGTAATAAATACACCTTAAGAATACTGACCGTAAATACAATACATGAATTGTCGTAACACAATTAAGTTAACGGTTTAATAAATACACGCGGATTCCAATTAATGTATAGTAATTTAAATCATTCCTTTTTTAAAAGAGACTGTGCCAATTTTTTTAAAATAAAAATACCTTTTGAATGATTTAATATAAAATTTAAATCTGGGGTCTTCAAACTTGTTATGCCCACCACCTACCTTAAATTTTTTACCGCCTACCGACATCACAGTAATTCAATTCAGTCTAAGAGCAGTCTCTAAAAAAATTTCAAATTAGTATCGGAAAATTTAAGAAAAAATCCTCAATAATTACCTAAACTAAAAAACGTGATTGGGTTATTCAGGAAAACTGTTTTTTGGTTGAAAAAAATCTTTCAAAACGGTTTTGGAAAATTCTTAATCCGTTGGGAACTTACGAATGTGTCTTACGAACTCTGATCGGCAATAATAAATGCAGTATGGACCAGGTTGACAACCCCTGCTTTAATCCAACTGCTTAAATGATGTCTGTATCGGTGAAATATACGGACCTGATTTAAAAATTAAATATAGAAATGTGTATTTCACATGAGTTTCTATTCAATTATACAGTCAAAATATGTACATAGCTGCAAGTTAGCTTTGCATATTTTCAGCTTTTGGAATAATCGTGATTTCTACTCTACGCTTTTTCACGAGTGAAAAGAAAAAGTTTGAAAAGATCAATTTTCCGAAATATCTTACTGCCTTAAGGATTTCCCTAAGTAAGCCTCGTCTCAATATCAGATCCTGTCGGTTCATAAGGAGTTCTTCTACAATCTTATAATCTTCAAAAAGGTTTTTTCGATTTTGGTAAGTCTACAAAAAAGCTCTACGTTAAAGGTAAACTTTGAAGTTTTGTTGCTAACAGGAAAACGATGTTAAAGAATATGCTGCAAAGAGGGAGCGAAATAGGTTTATGCGTAAAAGAAGACTAAATATATTCATATTATTTTAGTCTTAAGTTTCGTGAAAGAAAAATAATGCCTTTAATATGTTAGTGCTCAATATTTAACAATATATTAAGAAGAATTATTAAAATAATATTTCCCGATATATGTATCTTAAATTTTGGTTTTTTATGTAAAATTAATCATTGACCAGAAGGTGAAAAGCTTCCACCATAAATTAAAACATATATATATGATTCGGCTGTGGAAAGAAAAAAGGAAGTAACACACACATAACAAATTTTACAGGAGACACAAAAAACTCTTTTTGAATTTTAGGCCAAATCCAAATTATGAAATATACACAATTTTAAAGTGCATGGTGACTAATAAACTGGGTTTCTTAAATTAGGTACTAATTTGGCATTTTCAGGTTACATCCTTTTGATAGAACGTGTATCAAGTTGTATACATTGCAATTAACGAAAAAAAGTGTGGGTTAAATCATTTTTCGTTTCATCAGTCGATATATATTTACGTTGTGATATTGTATTATAATTTAATACAAAGTTATGTTAAAAAATTAAAGATTCTTCTTTATTTTAAATTTCAGAACGAGTGTACACATAAACTTAAGAGCAATATCTACTTTTGTTTTTCGTTATATCATAAGTTAAAATAAAAATAATAAAACATTTTTAGTACTTTTTCCACATAAAATTTATTAGATCAGGACAGAAAGGAAAAAAACCCAATCCATTTTGTAATTTTATAATTTTAAAATGTTAGAATCAATCTTGCTTCATTACTTAAGCAAACTTTGCGATAGTAAGTCTGAAGATGCCTCTGAAAGAGGTGAAACACGTGTCACAGTTAGTTACACAATACGTGGAATAATCAAAGTTAATTTAAATTTTCTATCAGTATAAACATCGTTTTTTTCAATATATTTATCGATTACTATTCGAAGGCATGGATGTTTGTGATGTCCGAAAATTCCACCTACCATCATTCTTGTCGTATTCCCATCTTTTCTATCTCTGCTTTCTGAGAGAGGTTAGCAACTGAGTAACAAGCATTTCTCGTAGAAAAACTTCTACTGAGATACCTCCATTAGGAGCGGACATGAATTGAATCAACTATAATATAAATACTACAAC
This sequence comes from Himalopsyche tibetana, assembly GCA_030503985.1. NCBI lineage: Eukaryota > Metazoa > Arthropoda > Insecta > Trichoptera > Rhyacophilidae > Himalopsyche > Himalopsyche tibetana. The sequence goes on along the minus strand of JAPJYX010000003.1, from coordinate 2,439,092 downwards.
GGGATGTATTATCAACAAGTATGACTTAAGCAATACAAACGACAGAAAACAAGTAACGAATGCATATTTTACAACTATAGTATTTTATAACTACTAAAATGTTATCCGTCGATTTCTCAACTTCTTTATTTCGTATAATATTGTTATTTAGGTTCAGATGTGTCAAAGAGAATGTAGTTAGCACAGACATCTAAATTTTCAATTAAAAGTTCAAGCATACAATATTACCAGGATTTGAGCCTGTAAAAAACGCAACTGAATACAACGAACACCGAATAGTATTCTGTCAATCACACGGTTAAAAAAAGTCTGATATTCAAAAATATTCTAAATATACTTGCAACTCCGCTAGAATGTTTTGCTTTGTTGTAGAAAAAAATGTTTGTAAAACAATTTTTAGACTTTTTTAGGCGAAAAAACTTTCCTGCATGTTTGGCTGCGAGACTATTTCCGTTTTCCTTTTAACAACATATCTGCTATCTCTCGTTCGGAAAACTGTCAAAAGCACACGTTTCACGTTTCCAATCTGTTTCGCTTTCAAAATATTCGATCAAATAATCACTTGCAAGCCTGCCTAAATTGAAGCTTTTATCTTCGGCTCTCAGCTATCAGCAGCATGGGTTTGCTAGAATTATTGTTGTATGTCTACTTCTTAAATAAAACCTTCATTAATATCTTTGATGGATTTGACAGTATATTGATTGAAATTCATTGTATTCGTTGAAATATCCATTTGTTACCCCACTGATTGTGTAAACAGAACTAAGGTGTGACACTTGTTTCGTATTTTTCAAATTAAGATTTACATTAGTAAAAGTGGTTTCAGAATAGTGAATTTAAATTTTTGATTCAGTCCGTAAAAGTATCTACGAGTTTCAAATCGACTGTAGGATATTCAAACTATATAACACAACAAAAAAATCTATAGTTTGGCTTATATAAGAGCATACAAGTATAATATACGAAGTAGTTTTGTATCTTACTAATGAAGATGTGGCAATTGTTTGCTATTATATATTACAATGTCAATCGTAACATTGGTTTTCTTTTATGTACAATATGCTTGAAATTAAACAATGTATTTGGAAGTTTAATTTAATTAAAAGTATAGATTACCTTTTGTGTTTTTTTTTTCTTTTACAAATATAACTTTGTACCAATGCCTGGAGGTACAATAAAAATGTAAAGGTGAAATTAACTGTAAGAATAAAATTCTCTTCAACAAAAGAACTCTTAGACAATAATCCCATTGGTTATGAATGTTTGCTCAAAATCGGGCCGCAAAAAATAGACAACGACTGTGTTTATTATTATACGGTGTAAATTATATATCAATAAAAATCTTTTTCTTTTTTCTTTAAAGAAATTTTGGTCGATTCGTAAATTTAAGCTTTTCGAGTATCCAGCAAGTTATATTTGTACCTTAATTTAAATTTCATACCAAGAGAAGATGTAAAAATCTATCGGGAAATTATCAGCTATTACTGGTTTATTTTATACTGTGGAACTTCGATTTTACGTTTTTAACGGGACCGTAATAAATGAACGAATAATGCGGGAAATCTTCAAATAATACCAAAAAATGATTATTTTTCAAAAAACTTATTTATTTATGTAAGTAAATGCGATGTTAATCTATTCTTAACTAAACGCTCAAACGCTTTTTCTCATATACTACAGATATGCAAATGATCTATCTTTAACCATGCACTATTTTGATTAAAAAAACATTTATAAACGATGAAAAAAAAATGTGACTTGCTCAGCCATTTATTTTAAGTACTACGACAGTTTTCTATGTATAACTGTAAAATCATTGTGTGTTCCCGACAAAGATATAGTCGCAGAGCTTAGTTTTTCCACGACCTCGACCAGACCGCGATTATGGATTCACGACCCCAGCGCGGAGGTTTGAAACTTGGCTATCTCAAGCTTGAGAAACTTCTTAGACCACTCCCTAGGTGGCATTAATGTTTGATTACAACGACGTCTGGATTTGCACAAAAGTTATTTTGTTTACTCACAAACACATAATATTGCAAGATCCACTCTAAAACTGCACACTGTCTGGGAACTCAGTGTCCTAAGCAGTGCTCGAAGTGTGAGATTTTACGATCCGGAATCTTCTTTTTTATCAGTGAATCATTGGCGGATCTAAGAGGGGGGGGGGGTCACAGCAAGAAATAGTTTTCGGGCTATATTTTGTAGAATAAAATGCTTTGATGTTTTTTTACCGTAGTGGAAACTAGCGGTGTAATGTGTGTACATTAACTAGTGATTCAAATTATGTCAGAGCTATTTGCAGTTTTTGTGAAAAGGGAATTGTTTATCACTGTAATAGAATTATACAAAATATTTTTTAAGGCAATCGAATCATACTTAATATTCCTTAATTGTGTATTTATACGGAATATGCTGGTAAATAATGAGTATCAATCAGTGGCGGTTCTAGGTACTGGGCTAGGTGGGCTAAGCCCGACCTGCATTTTTCACCCAAAACTTTAGATGGCTGAATAAAAATGAACAGCAATTTGGCCGCTGAGCAAAATAAATACATTTATAAGCGTAACTAACCTTTCCAAATGAATATAATATCTTTGCTTAAATTTTCCTTTGTCAATATAAAACAATGCCATTCTCGATTGTTTTGTATTACAATTTTAAGCTGAGCCGGCATAAAAAAAACAATAGCCCTTTAAATAATTCATAGAGAACATTCAACGTGACGTCAGTCTGGCAACACCTATGTACATGCTATTGGTCAGGGGCTAACGCTTTCCAGCCCGCAATCATAGACAATATTTCTTTACACTGGAACGCAATCTAGCACGATTCGATTTTGTTTGTATTTGTATGTACGGAAACGTCATCAAACTCACAGGACTGTGTTTCAAATTTACTGGCTTCTGTCATTCATTGGGGGCTAAAATGATTTATCCCATGGGCCATACACAAATACCAAATCGATGTATTGTATGAAAGTGACAGCTCCTGTGACAGCTCTGTATTGCTTTTTGTACTTCACTTTGAAAGACAAATTTAAGGTTATTATTTCTTACTTACATTAGCATTGATTTTAATATATAGTAATTTATGCTTTGCAGTAGTGTCGTAGTATTTGTTAATTTGCTTGTAGATTAATGTATAAGATGAAGTGGAAGCATGCAAAATTTCGTAAATTGTATACAATGCTATGCTTATCACTAGCCCACCCAAGATTTCAGGCCAGGAACCGCCACTGGTATCAATAGCTGAAAAACGTACTTACATACATACATACGTACATGTTTGTGTCATAAATTGCAATCAGTCGTTGATTTGATTTGGAGAAAATTATTTTTTTCTTAATTTAACAAGCGGCTCGCCGGCATAAGTCAAATTTTACGCAGTGATCTCACAAGCTCTTGCGAGTTACCTTCAGCCCACCTCTCGTATAAAATATGTAAACATTTTTACTTAAATAAACAAAAAACAGCGAAATAAAGTTGTCTACGTTTAATTGTCTGTCATTTCCAACTTTTTGAAATGAAGTAAAAAACAAACAGCACCTAAACTTAAAAAAAAAAGTAAAAATAAAAATGAAGAAAAATACGCACTTTTTCAAGGGACTAGCGAATGCTGAAAAAGTAAGTAATTATTTCATTTTTTGCGGAGATGATGGCAAATATTTACCCAGCGCTACGTAGAGTGATTGGGTAGGTGAGGTAGGAAACCCAAAATGGGCGGTCTGTAATAACATGAGGAGAAATAACACCCGTAATTAATATTGGTCAAACAGCTGCGTCTCACGCGGAAAAAAAACCCTTTGGAACTGTGAAAGAAAAAAAATGTGAAGTCGTATACAGGTTGTTTCATTTTTTAATCTTAATGTTGGTCTGTTTATTCTTACAGGTTATGAATCAGCACTTATACTTATTCAATACAAGTAATTCTAGCGTGGTAATTAAATACCTGACGGGTTGCATAATATTTTGACAATAAACTGTTATTCCCGTGTTTTGAAACTATTTCCGACATTAAAAATATTATTTTAATTATTCGATAATAACTATAAAAATAATACCATTCTTAATATTATAAAATCAACTAGCTGGCCCGACGAACTTCGTACCGCCTCAGAATCAATATATGTTGTGTCAATTTATTGGCTGAATTAAATTCAGTTTAAATGAATTAAGTTCAATAAATGTGCAAAATTCAAAATGAAATCTATTTTAATTACATTGAAATGATGTTATTCACGTGGCACAGTCGATAGATTTAAATGAATGCAGTAGATTAACGATTTGATTTTGAATTGTGAAGTATAAATGATCCACATCTTTTTTCTTAGCCGTAAGAATTGCTCGTTCACTCAACCAATTGTGATTTTTGTGATTAGATGTTCGGGAAAATTTTGTTGATGAAGTCGTCCTTCATTGAGACGAAATTGCAAAAATTCGGCGGAAACGAAATCAATCCGTTCGATTCGTCAACAGGAATTATTAATAAATTATTAATAAATTACAATTATTTAAGAATGACAATTATTCAAAAGGGGTACAACAATGGCGAATTCGGTAAATAAACTTGCTTGTTTAAAATTGGTACAATACAAACTGTTTACTACGCGTCAGTTCAAGTACATCCGTGCATTTGTAATGCCTGAAGATGCCGAAAGGCGAAACCCGGGTCGTTAGCGACAAAACTCATGGAAAAGTACAAAATTCAAACAATTCAAATTTGATATTGAAATTCCATCAAGCACCTTCAGTCGAAATACTTAATTATATGTGGAATTAGTACAAAAACTGATTTATTCTTAAATCAATGTAAATAAAATACATTCTTCTAGATTGGCAGTTTTTTTATAGTTTTATTTCATAATTATTTGATTAATTCATAAATGTGCCACACCAATATCTGGACAGCAAAGTGATTCAAACAATTCAAATTATCTTTGTATTATTTTTTTTGATAATAAATAAATAATATTGTTCTCGCATATTAAAATCATTTCTTTAAACAGTTGTAATCAAGACGAAGTTTTCTCAACATATCCTGTCTGGAAAATTATACGCTGTTCTTTAGCTCTATAAAAAATGAAATATCTTTAAGGTAAGTCATTTAAAAGTATTTAAAAATTAATGTCTTCGGTGAGGTTCGATACAACCATGTGAAAATTTACGATTATTTTATTGAAAACGCAACAATCTGTACCGTAGGAAACCAGAATTGTTGTTAGACATATCAATAGCACAGTGCTTACATAATATTATGTTTCGTCAATTAATTATCTACTCGTTGTGTCCAATATATTCGAAACTGTTCCTACGCGTTAATGTCCTCGACATGTTTATAATTCATTACTATTTATTTATATACGAATTCACCTCGCGAAAACACAATAATTATAAGTATAGAAGCGTAAAAATATTAAATATATCGCAGATTTAAATAACTTTTGAGAATAAATCTCGTACGTGATTATATTATTTTTTTATCATTGTGGAGCAGTGGTTCTCGTGTGCGGCCACCAGAGGATTTTGCTGCGGCCACCAACAGTTTCATAGTAAATCAAATAAAAAATGTATTTTTACAAATTCATTTTTAAAATTATTATTTTTTTAAATTGATTGAATGCACCTGACTTATCGAGCATTTAGTCGAGTTATTTACTTTAAATGACTCACAGAGGTATCATCATTCATGAGATCATTCAGTGTAATGCACTTTATAAAAAATAAATATCGAAACCAGCTGACAGATGCAAACTTAGAAGCGGCGATGCGGCTTGCATTGGAAGAGAGAACTGTTGAACAATTTCCATTCGAATTGCTTTTAAATAAATAAATATTAATATCTTTAAATAATGTATTTTATTGAATATAAATTAATCCTTTTTTTTAAGTAAATACAACTGCTATTGTTATCACATTTGGTGCGGCCACGAGACATTTCCATAGGACCGCCGATGTTTATAATGCGGCCACAATGAAATCTAACGTGAGAACCACTGTTCTAGAGTACAGTAGAAAATCGTTATAACTGTTACGTATTTAATTAAAACACTTAAATTTATTAAAGATGATTCATTTTATTCTTACAACATAATTTTATAAAACTGTATTAAAATAAATCACTCTATATAAAAAATATCAGAACACAAAGAAATTTATTGATAAGTTAAACTGAGCTATTGGACCTTTTGATTAGAACTGACGTGAAATAAATGGATATTCGTTTTTGTTGATCGAAAGCTTCTTTTTGCATTGAAACTTTACATAATATTCGAGTGCAAGTAAATAGGATAAATTATAATTATAGCATTTCAAGGGTAATCAATATTGTACAGTGAATGATGTTGTGTATACATAACATTACAGACTATGGATATAACGGGCAAAATATCTGGTCAAAAAAGGATTTTGTTACATAGGGAATGTTTTTTATATTTTTTTTTCAAATCAATCAGCTCTGAATGTTGAGCATTTTATCTTATAATGGGGAGTATTTAAAAAGAAATTTGTTACTCGGTTTCTCAATTTCTTTTTTTCTAAGAGAGTGGGAATAAAATGATAATGAAAGACCAGGACTATTGGTTAGAAAATCGCTCTTGTTACGCCCTGATATTGAAATATTGGAAAGATGGGAGGCATTTTTTAGACATCAAATACAGTCATAACCTTCGAACAGAAATCGTAAATCGATATAAAAAAAATGTTGTCTGCGCTAGGACACGTAACCCGACAAACTTAACTCTTTATCTACATTTTTTTTTAAATCCATGTCCGTTTCCAATCTGGAGCATATGGTCTACTAATGCAGGTATCTCAACAGAAGTTTTTTTTCTACGAGAACTGTTCAGTCACTCAACCTCACTTTTTTCCAAAGTAAGGAAAGAAGGATAAGGCTAGAACAGGGCTAGTGGTTGGCTTATCGCTATTGCTACACCCAGCTATTAAAGGATAAGAAGGATGGGAGGAGAGGAAATGATGTGAATTGACATCACAAACACCCAGTCTTCGATCGCAACTTTGAATTGAATAATTCTCAAATTCACTGTGATCTGACCGGGAATCGAACTCAGACCTGCGTGATCGGTAGAGCAAGCTCTAACCAACTGGGCCACGGCAGGCGACAATTTATATGCCTGATAAAATACAATCTTCAATAATCCAATTTTTTTATCTACACACATATAAATAAAGTTTACATATATCTTAATTATTATGTTTTATTGATTTCTATTTTATAGCAGAATTTTTTTTTCTGTGCAAGTTTTTATGCTTCATCATTTTTTTTTAAATCACGATATATTTTCAATTCATTAATTACCGGCTTTGTGCTGAACATTTTATTTTCTTGAAAAGAAAAACGAATTAGAAATCGTTATTATGTTGCCTTTAGTAATGGAACCTTACGTTAAACTTTATTACGTAGACTTTTTAAACTTTTTTCGTCGGTGACCCCTGGAACGTATCCCTACATACAAAAAGAAAGTTGGATGTATATTTATTGAATAAAAATAAAAATAAAGAAACGAAACCTGATTGGAACTGATTTTCCGTAAAATTCAATCTTTTGTAATAAGCAAAATCAACTTCAAACATTTTCGATCCTCGCTAAATTATTCTCTCAATTTTATTTATACACGCACATGCTATTACAACTTATCGGTTCGCTTAAAATTTCTAATAAATACAATATGTTTCAAACAATTGTAAACTATTTAAACTTTGCTAAGGATTTCAATACAGAATGTATCAATAGCATTATTTCAAATATATGTAAATACATGTAAAAAAAAAGGAAAACATATGAAGAGTAATTTTTTTTTTTTGGATATCAAATTTATGGAGCTTCAAGTACCAGGACGCGCTAACGTCAAGGTTCTTCTAGTCTCCTTCATCGATAAAGTTTTGAAGAATTGTAAATTGCATCCCCTTACCATCGTTTACAGACAGAAGGGCGCGATCGCTACAGAGATAAGAAGTTCACGGGAACTACATATGCACTATTTTGCAAATCATATTCTATATGCTTCCCCATACTGCATCCGTACACACGTACGCATACATACATACACACATACAGTGCACAAAGGAAGTCAAACAAAGAGAGTCATTTTCGTGATGCTAATTTCGTTCTAAGTAATAATTGAAATTGCAATGCCGGGCAAGTAAAAAACAATCATTGAAAAAAAATGTCATTTTCATAAATGAGTGATTTTTTATATTCTCCCATAACGTGTGCTCTCAAAACGCGAATGCCGAAAATATTTGCGGCGCTGTTTCACAAGCGAACGTCTTCGAAAAAAAACGTAACCCCATTTTTTTATATGAGTCAATTGTTTCCCATAACGCGTGTTCTCATAACGCGAATAGCGAAAAAAATTGCGGCGTTGTTTCACAGGACGCGAACGTATTCGAAAAAAACGTAACCCCATTTTTTTATACGAGTTAATTGTTTCCCATAACGCATGTTCTCATAACGCGAATAACGAAAAAAATTACGGCGTTGTTTCACAGGACGCGAACGTATTCGAAAAAAAACGTAACCCCATATTTTTATACGAGTTAATTGTTTCCCATAACGCATGTTCTCATAACGCGAATAACGAAAAAAATTACGGCGTTGTTTCACAGGACGCGAACGTATTCGAAAAAAAACGTAACCCCATTTTTTTATACTAGTTACTTGTTTCCCATAACGCGTGTTCTCATAACGCGAATAGCGAAAAAAATTGCGGCGTTGTTTCACAGGACGCGAACGTATTCGAAAAAAACGTAACCCCATTTTTTTATATGAGTTAATTGTTTCCCATAACGCGTGTTCTCATAACGATACACTGCGCGTTATAGGATGATTTACTGTACATCATCAAATGGAAAATATACAAATATTAGTAGACTTACAATATTTCAATTAGTTACAAAGAATTTCATTAAATATTTAATGCTTTCTTCACATTCAATTATGGTTAATTTTCAATACTGAAAAATCGGTATTTCTGTATTTAAAAAAAACACAATAAATACTGGTTTCGGTTACACCGGTTTTGCAGTCCCTATCTTTTAACAACAGAAATATTTTTTTTTGATATTGCTAAGAAAAAATTATATTATTATTTCAGTATGCATATACATAGTTATATGCCACGTGTTTAAATAATATTTCTTTAGCAAAACGTTAAAAATTTTATAGCTCCTCGTGTTTTGTTTCTCTCAAAACTATCTAACTGAATAAAACTAATTACGCATCGTCTAGAATTTAAATGAGAATAGATAGTGAGTCTACTTCGAATAATTATTTTGATGTAAATTACAATGCTCTAGCTTAGACTGTAAAAGTGTTTTTTTATCAATTTAAAAACTTAACAATACGCTAGCGATCATTATTTTAGTAAAATTCTAAAATAACATTCATTCAGAACCCATTGTGTTCTAACTTCGTATTATGATATTATATTCCATAAATGATATTTTACACAATATTAATGTATCTATAGAAAAACACTAACTTTAAGAAATAAAAAATACTCATCTATTAAACCCAGACGTTTTTCGGCTCCATGATGTAATGCAGTAGCGGCCGGTCAATGTGGCATTTTATCAATGCACCCCTTGTATATGCAGGGGTGGCTATATTTCATGAAATAATATTCAAAAATAAAATTTATACCATTCCCTCATTTTTTTCTAAAATATGTATTATAGACAATAAATACGTGAAGAATTTAAATGAGTGAATGGTAAAAATGCTATTTTTGAATATTATTTCATGAAATATAACCGCCCCTGCATGTACAAGGGGTGCATAGATCGAATGCCACATTGACCGGCCGCTACTGGTGTAATGGTCATCGTTATTGGCTTTCTATACTGATCTCACGGGCTCGATTTCCAGTACAAACAGCATTTTTTATATTCTTGGTGTTTTTGATGTCTAACACTTCTCTTCCTACCCTTCACAATTCTAAAATTAGTGCAGTATAGCCAGAGCGATTAGTTTACCAATATTTCTGTCTCCTGTCTGTTATTTCGTATCTACTCTCTAAGAATAAGAAAGGTTGAGCAACTGAATAGCACACAGTTCTCGTCAGTGGCGGATTAACCACTCTGGAGGCCCCAGGCGCAATAAATTTTGGAGGCCTTGCTTTTCGAATAACATAAAAGTACCTCTTTGTAGAATAATAATGAATATTGAAAACTGAAATCTAAATTAATAAAAACACAATAATTCTTTGTACTTCATTCCACTTTCCACATTTCCAAGTAGTTCCAAGTAGTTCCAAGCGGGGAAAACATAAAACTATCATTAAGCATATTCACTTTATTAATGTAGCATTTTATCACTTTGTCAAAAATTTCCCAAATTTTAATTATGTTTGTAATTACTTTCAATCGCATTCTGAATTTATTAATCTGGGATGACTTTTTAATTATATGTTAGATGTGTTGAACATTTTATTTTGTGTTATTTTAGAATCACTTTAATGTAATTGGCAATTTCTTTTCAATGCCAATTGTTGTGTATAACTTTTCAATTTTGTATAAATAGCATTGTTAAATTATATTTCTTATCAGTTGACAATGCTCGCAATGAGCGAAACCGGTCCTGACATATTAAATAAAGTGGAATGAAGTACAAAGGATTATTTTGTTTTTATTAATATAATGCCTTTCCACCAAGTATTGACAGTGAACACCCTAAAAGTGAAATTAAAATAGAAGGGTTTATACAATACATGCTATCTTTGAGACTCCCAAGATTTGGAGGCCCCAAGCGCGCGCCTCTTGCACTTATGGAGTAATCCGCCACTGGTTCTCGTAGAAAAAAACATATTTTTTAATACCTCTATTAGAAAGCCATATACTCCACATTGGAAGCGTAAATGAAAAAGAAATCGGAATGCACAAAACATTACAATTAGATACACTAATTTTTTGACAGTAAAAATGCTGCATAACACCTACTAAAAAATGTATACTTAGTTGAACGCCTTTATATATATCATTATTATACAGTATAGTGGTCAGCAAACTGCGGCTCTTTGGCCTCTTAAGTGTGGCTCTTTCATAAAATACCACGTGCAGGTGCGCACATACCTTTATTTATAATTACATATGTCAAATTTTATTCATTGTAACTATAATTCAGCAAATACTTCAAACATAGACTTGGAATAGGCGACCTGAGCAAATGTATCTCAATCGGATTGAGAACGGTGTTTGTAAAATCTAGCTTAGGAGTACCCTAATCAAGTTAATAACAATGTACTTAACTATATAGTTTAAGTTTTAAAAAATTGGCTCCCAAAAGAAATTTCAATCACTGCACAGTTGATATTCGGCTCAATTGACTAATGAGTTTGCCAACCACTGGTACTTTTTACGGAAGTAGATAACTCGTTTCCCACAATAACATAGAGGTGTAGAACCAGCCTGCCAATGGGGATGCCACTGGGGAAAGAACAGTGTTCAACAATATTGCTTCGGATGTTGACATATTCCGACGAATGCTATTTTGATGTATTAAAGTAGAGTTCGTCGAAGCTTACTCAGTTGACTTCCTTGACATTTTTTTTACTGCTTTTAATATTAAATTGTACTATGTTTTTTTCTTCGTTGTAAAAGTTTTAAATTTATGATTTGTCAACCTTATGAATCAAATTATGGCATTGAAGGTTTTTTATAACCCTGAATTCGAGCCCATTCGTCAAACTCAAAAAGGATGATAAGATATTGATAACACCCGAGCGGGGTGAAGGCGAAAACACAACTACCTATGGAATTCATAATTATTCTTTAAACGTGGAGAAATTGTGATGTGATTTTTTGTAGATTTTGTAACATATTTCATTAAAAATGATAACGAATACTATTCGGGTATTTCCCCAAATATCCGAATATTGAATAGTTGAAAAAGGGCCGAATATATCCGGATATCGAATATTCGAATATCCGGATTGGAATCCCTACTCACTACACTTCCGACTGGCCACATCACTACCATCGTGAATAAATCAAGCTCGCAACTTAAACCTCTCTCACAAAGAAAGTTTGAACTCTAGCTGAGAGAGTGGAAGTAGTTCAAGAAGTTGAAAAAAACCCAAGAGAAAAACATGTTGACAGAGTAAGGACCTTTGGTATTAGCTCTCAACTCAACTGTTGCTAAGAAGAATCAAATTTGCCAGTTAATCGTCATAATAGTAAGGAAAGAAAGTTAGTAAGTAGTCTAGTTTCAAGGAGTTTGATCGAATACTTATCACGTGGCACCCACGTCTATGCGCTGACGTACATATTGATGCATCCATTATAAAAAATATATAATTCGGGAGGCTTCTGAACTATCATTTTCAAGTGACCATTTAGCGCAATACATCTGGACTCCACTGCAAATAAATTTACTATGAAAAAATCAGACTTAGTAGTATATAAAAAATAATATTCAATTTACAGTTAAAGCTCTCGGTCTCAATCATAAAACAGAACTGGCTTAGCATGCGTTTGAATGCTCAATAGGAAGGATACAAGTCGATGCGAAATTGCTTTAGAAATGAAACCATTCCAATGTACGTAGAGGATAAACATTCGTACAAAAGAAGGACGTCCGAAGGCATAACGATGACATCAAGAGGATTGATAAAGCCAATCAAAAAAAAAGCATCTGGCAAGCGACACAATAGAAAAAAAGAGGCCAAATTTCCATCAGTAGAGAAGTACGGTTGCAAGTTTTAACATTTTATAATACTTCTAATATTGTATGTACAACATGACCGGTTAGCATTTGCTGATCATCTGTCATTATGAATCAATATTGCACGAAAATGTTAGATCCGAACACCATTATAAACAACCTTAATAATCTTAATTTAAAATATTCTTTTTATATATTTTTTCTGCGGTTTCGTTCCTCAAGAGCATTATCAACCGGTCTTGATCCTAATAAATTATTGTGAAGTAAGAACAAACCAGATTTTTAAAAAATATAATGGCTTTCCACCAAGTATTTAACCTCTAAAAATATATAACAAGTTAATCAAAATTATGTTCTATTCTTAAAACCTATTATTCTTACAAACTTTTCATAACATGGTGTACGCTACTCCAATATGAAGACTCGGGATTATTCAAAATAAATCACTGAGACAGATATGTAATGCCCCGCGGTACGTGCATAAGGCGAGTTCAAACGTTAAGTCTCTCAAAGGTTTCACGGCGAGATAGGAAAACATTTTAACACAACCATCTCTTTACAACTATGGCGAGACAATTCCTTAGAATCTTTTAAGAACGAGAACAGTTCTACTCGACAACCCTCCATAGATTTTATTTTTTGACTAAAACTAATAAACGTATAAAAACGGCTCTTAGCATCATGAAAATGACTTACTTTGGTTGATTTTCTTGTGTATTGTTCGTGCATGTGTGCGTATATGTATGGGTATATACATGTGGGGAAGTATATATAATATAATGTGATTTTAAAATTAATGCATATGGTGTCTCCATGAACTGGCTTCACTCTGGATTGCCGTTGGTAACGATAAGCGATGAATTGAACTCAAAAAAATTTGACGCTAACGCGCCCTAGTACTTAAAGCTCCATAAACTTGATATCCAAACAAGTATCGTGGCCAGTAGAAGAATAAATCCAATTTTTCATTTTCCCATGTGTATGCTAAGAATAGGAACCAATGTTTTCATAATAAATAAAAAATGTTACGCTAAAGAAGAGGCTTAACACGCTCTTTAAAGTGTGAGTAGCACAAAGTTATCAATGTATATCTTAACTTTATTTTTTCTGCCTCTTCTTTCCAGCTAGACTATAAGTTCCTTGGTTAGCATTCTTGCTAGGATGGGAACAGACTAAGACTTTATCCACTTTCCTCCATGTAGTCTAGCTAAGTAATGACTATCAACAAGATTCTCCTAGCTGAAGGCTTTGTGTAGAGAAAGCAATTTAGAAAAAACCTTTTTTGAAAATGATTGACTTTGATGTTTAACAAAATTTTCAATTCTTGCCAAGAATTGTTCGCAATGTATTCGTAATGCTCGGCACAAACTTTATTCATTGCATTAGCATGTAATTCCACCAAATAAATGTTGTATAAATGTATTTAAATACGTTTATAAATTCTCATTGTTAACCCATGTCCGCTAGTAATGTGTATAATATAGCCCATTATGTGGAGGTATCTTATCAGAAATGTTTTTGCGAGAACTGCTTGTTATTCAACGTCTCTTTTTTTAAAGAGAGTAAGGATATGATTATGACATTAGGACTACAGGGAAGAAGGGAGATTATGACATCACATCTGTGCCTTCGTAATGAAATAGATAAATCAATTTATAAAAATTGTGTGTACTGGTAATTGAAGCTGTGACTTCCGTTACTGAAGCCAACTGCGTTTACCACTCGACCATGCTGCCGGCTGTTACCTATAGTATTTTTTTAATTGATAGTCAATATAATTATTTCTTTAACTTTTCAGATTTTGTTTGGTTAGTATGTAATATAGCTCCGCTTCCAGTCGTTTTTGAAAAACAAATTTATTTAACATCGAATATTCTCGCATGTGTTGAACTCAAATAATCCGGAAACTAAATGAAACTTGTTATTTGTAATAGGTACATAATAATGATTTTACTGGAACCCTGCCGACCCATTTTATCCCTACATTAAACAGCCATGCATAAACGTCATTGGCACTAACGATTTCGTGAATTTATTTCGGTATAAGACATATTATTGTACACGGTGCAGGCGCAGACACGCTTCTTTTATCAAGAACAACCCAAACGGGAAATTCCTAACATCACTTCACGTTTTTGAAAATGTTTTTTACGAATTCTGAAGGATACGGAATTCGTTTGATACATCCTCTCTTTGACACGGCGGCGGGAAAAAAAGATTTCTCAAACAAACAGCGTCTAAAAATGAGTATTTCTGTGTCTGCAAACAAATAAAAGGCCGGCAAAGTAAATTTTTAATCATAAAGCCAGCCCTAACAACTTCAAAGCTTTTTTACCTATGCGAGAAAAAATCACGAGCTAACTAATCATTACAATAAATTAAATTGCTGTTTTCTGTCAATAATTTTATTATTTCGTACGTAATTGTAATTTATCAAGCAAACACTTTGTTTAGTTTACAATATCGCCGGTTCTGTAACCGGGTGGTGAAAGCTCAATTCCTCCAACCTTTAAATTAAATGGACTCACGACAGATTGTATTTTTAGTTGATTTGTTTTTAAATTAATGGAAATCTTATTTTTTTTATACATTCCACTCACAGTCTATCCAATTAATAAAATGAAACATTGAGAAATCGATTAACTTACTTTGATACTATTCCGCTATTAGTCTTATCATTCTGATCGTAAAATCACTAAAAGAAGGGGTTAAGATCGATTTTTAACAATCAGTGATTCTTACATACCGCTAGTTCATGAGTGTAGACTCATGAACTAGAGTATAGAAGCATAACAATTGTATTAATTAGTTTATTTTAAATAGCATTATGTGCATATAGTTGACAATGCTTACTTGTTCATCAAAATGGTACAAATCTAGATTTAAAATGCAAACATTCCATTTAATTATTCAGATTTATTGTTAAAAAAATAATGCACTATATTGTTGTAACTCCACATTAAGAGAAAACATTCAAAAAGTGATTTGTCTCACAAATACATAGCTCGGGAAATGATGATTTGAGTAATAAAAATAATAAAACATTTTTAGTACTTTTTCCACATAAAATTTATTAGATCAGGACCGGTTTCGCTCATCGCGAGCATTATCAACTGATAAGAAAAATATATAAACAGTGATATTTATACAAATTTAAATTGAAATAAAAAGGTGTAAGCAACTATTAACAATTTAAAGGATTAGCAAATTACATTATAATTACACAAAATTAAAATGCTTAACACCCCATAACAATTAAAAAATCATCATCAAAGAATAATAAATCTAAGTGGCAAACGATATCAATTATAAACACAATTAAAATTTGGGAAATTTTTACACAAAGTGAAACACTACACTACTAAAGTAAATATCCTAATGATGATTTGGTGTTTTTCCCGTTTCATTGCTTGTTTATATATTTTTCTTATCAGTTGATAATGCTCGCGATGAGCGAAACCGGTCCTGATCTAATAAATTTTATGTGGAAAAAGTACTAAAAATGTTTTATTATTTTTATTATAATGCCATTCCACCAAGTATTGACAGTGAACACCTTAAAAGTGATCGATGATTTGAGTGTTGGATAAATCACAGTTTTCTTGAATGTGTCAACTTTATGATATAATTTTCATAAGAAAACCCCTCTTTTTGAACACTTATTGTGATTTACATTAATATATTTTATTATAGACTGATATTAAACAGTATCCTTCAAAAAAATTGACAATTTTTGAATGTTTGCTTCTCATTTATGTAATATGATATGATCGGAGCCGGTTCCGCTCATTACTAACATTTTTAACTGATCTATAGTAAACAAAGTAAAACTATTAAGGGTGTAACAAAAAATTGGTAATACAATTCGTATTTTGTATCTTTATCTGTAAAATCATTTCATATAACAACCCTATATTATTGTTAATTCTTGTCAGTCAAAAATGCCTTGGAAACCAGTCTTCATTATGTTAAATAAATGTGGAATTGGTACAAAAAATGGTTTATTTTTTTAATATAATACTTTTCCACCAAGAATTGACAGTGAACAACTTAAAAGTGATCTCTATTTGTATTGAATTCTGTATAATTCGTATTTTTGTAGCGTGGCACACACACAAAGACTCTCTTTCTTTCTCTCTTTGTCGAAGCATCGTGTGCAATGAGCGAATGTTGAGAGGTGATACTGCCATCTGGTATTAACAACACTTATTAAGATTATTGTACCACATAATATTAGAATTATACGATTTAATCTTTACTAGTTGTCAACTTTGTGGCACTTCACAAATAATATAAACAATGAGAATAGTCATCCAAACGTCTTCGTTCTGTCTTATTATCTGAAACCACTCTCCACCCTTTTGTATAGTAGTATTTTCAATACTTAAATTATTGAAATTAATTATGTGATAATAAAAAAAATCTCGTGGAAGCCAAACATATGTAGTAGAAATACGAAAAGTGGCATTATCAAAGATATCATTTTTTTTGTCAACACAATAATTTTATTATATTGGATATATCTTTTTACGTTAGAAGTAATAGGCGTTTGGCGGTAGACTTTTTTTGGATTCACATGGGGATTGTCTTCTTTTACCGAGTCTTTTTTCTGTATAGGCACTGAAAAAACGCCACTTAATGATCCTTCTTCACTTGCTAAAAAAAGTTTTATTTTGACGTTAAGCTTGCTTTTTGTTAAAACTACCAGCCATTTGGATCTACAAAAACACGGAGAAAAGGTTGCCATCTTTGGGGTGTATGTCTGAGAAATCCTTTCTTTTAAATGTTGAATAGAATTATATAATATTATATTTACTTTTTTCAGCGATTGCCAACTGGTTTTTTTCAGACTATTGATGATCCAGAGCCGTTTAAATATAGTGGAAAATTCTAACATTTTTTTTATAATCAATAGAACTGCGTTTATTTATTGTAGTACTTATTTAAAAACAAACTAGTGGTCTGCGTGATTCATATTTCTTAGTTTAATGTTCTGATAACTAGTTTAGTGCATTGATAACCAAACGTAATATTTAATTAAATTCTCATCGAGTTCTCATCTTCAACATCAAAATTCAACATCAAAATATTTGGCGTATACCCAATCTTTTCTTACATGAAGAAAACGTTCCATGCCAAAACGTTGTGTATAGATGGATAAGTTCAACTAAATTTATTAGTCCGTGCAATTTCAAGCCATGTAAAAATAAGCCATGCAAAAGAAGATTCGGTGTAAGTACGACACGCATATTATTGAAAATATTATAATAGAGAAGCTTTTATTTTCAATTATTCAATTTATAAACATTTTCTTCTTGCCATTCATAATTAAATGTCACTTTAAGGGTGTTCACTGTCAATACTTGGTGGTAAATCACTATATTAATAAAAACGCAATATGTAATTGTACTTCATTTCCACTTTACTTAAAAAGGTCAGGAACGGTTTTGCACTGATAAGAAATATAATTTATCAATTTTAACACTGTTAAATTATAATACTTTCGATGGTTTCGGCGGTAACTTTGTGGAAGTTCATTTTAATAGAAAATTTAAATTAACTTTGATTATTCCACGTATTGTGTAACTAACTGTGACACGTGTTTCTGTTAAATTATATTTCTTATCAGTTGACAGTGTTTGAAATGAGCGAAACCGGTCCTGACCTTTTTAAATAAAGTGGAAATAAACTACCAAAGAATATTGTGTTTTTATTAATATAATTTAATGTTATATATTCTTTTCTAGTGAGTGTTTCTACTTGACGCAACTTCTGTTCAGCTTAATGTAAATAGCGTGTAAGCAAATTTCATTCAGAATAAAATATAATAAGATTCCAGGATATAATCCATGGACTTAAATGACATGATGATAAATCTACACTCACGAGCTATTCTTGGACTAATTCAGTAATCCCGGTGGTGTTTTTGGGTTATCTGTACACCACAAGGCCAGCCTAGAGCACTCCAGATTTACGTAAATAGGTTTTCCGACTACCCTGACAAAGCTGACCATGGATATTTAGGGGTGCTGGGAATACCTTAGTCTTGGAATGGAATAATAGTGACAGGTGATGATTCATCAAAATGATAGCAAAATTTTAAATGATTTGTTACAGAAACTTCATTTCACTTCACTGAAACAAATCTTCGTACTAAATATATTTAGAAGTTGAACGATTTGTGTTTATAAAATTTCTTTTTGACAAAACACTTCGTCTTTGCTTATTGGCTATAAATTATAATCAACGTTTCGAAACTACGAAAAGTTATATTATTAATTCGTGTTATAAATGTATAATAAATAATTGTTTTATGATAGCAAAACGTTCAGAATTGATAACCTACAGTCAAAGCACATTATCTTCTGATAGTTGTAATATCCCGTTAAATATTCGGATGGTCAACGTAGTTGACTTCAGTTATACAATAGTTAGAGCATCCAATCTTTCTCTTTGCAATCGTGCGATCCCAGGACTGACCATTTATCAATATTTCATGATTTTATTTATTCATACATCTCTTATTCTAATACAAAAAATATCAGGCATTAATGAACGGGACAATGTTATGTATCTAAGACCCATGAATTTACGGATTTCCTAAAATTTAAAGACGCGAGACCTTTTTTAGCTCTTCCAGAATTTATAATTTCTAAAACCAATAAATTTACGGATTTCTCAAAATGAAAAGACGCAAGACCTTTCTATTTTACCTTTTAAAATATTTTGTCGCTACCTGATTTTCAAAATCTGTGAGTTTATGGATATTTGCCTGTGGCCTCTTAAAGCTGTGCCGTGACTCCTCTTATTTTTTTTTCTCTGTGGCCCCCAATTGACAAACAATATACTAGACCACAGCGGGCAGTCATGTCTTAGGCTTAACCAAAAAGGAAATATTAAGCGATTGAGTAACTAACAGTTATCATAAAACAACTTGAGATAATAATAATTTGAATTTCATATGTTTCTCATTAGGAATAGATATGGTTACAAAAAATCTTTACGATCTTCTTACTTGATAACTTTCTACAAAAGCCAATATGGTGGATTACGAATTGTATATCCACTTGTTTTCCGTAAAAGATAATTAACAGCAGAGCTTTTGTAAGCTATCTCTGTATTGTAATTTTATTTCTGCATTTCAAATTTAATGTATAAAAATGAATGTTTGTTTGTTCTTACTCTATATACTGCCAAACCGTTAATCCGATTGCAATAAAACTTTGACAAACTTTTTGCTTGCACTTTCGGGAAGGTTATAGGCATACTAAAAATCAATGTTTGTATGTCTGCCATACCGTCCATGCAACTTGCGCGAAGGTTATAGGCGTAGTACAATTAAATTGCAGTGGCGGATTAAGCACATAAGAGGCCCCAGGCGCAATCAAATTTGGAGGCCCTGTTTTACCGATGACATAAAATTTTCAGAATATTCCAACTAAAAATTTGAACCTTAAGTATATGGATTGTATTATATAAGCTATTTTTGAGGCCCCGAAAATTCGGAGTCCCCAAGCGCGCACCTCATTTGCTTATAGGATAGTCTGCCACTGAGTATGTGGCGCGTGTGTCGTACCATAGACAATCGACAGCAAACATCAAACAGACAGAAAAAGAAGAAATGTACTTCAATAAACACAAACACTTTCTTTCTTTGAGTGATATCGCAACGCTTGCCGGGAACTGGCAAGTTTAAATAAAAACGACAGATTACGTAAAACGGTACATCAAAATTTCCATGTTAAATATTTCGGAGGTAACTGATTAAAAGGGTGTTTATGAAGATGAGATTATTTCAATTCACTCATTCATGATGATTTCCTCGTTTAGATGGTTGGAACGAAACAATAGATACGTAATCATAATTTATTTAACTAACTAACTCCGTAGACCCCTGTCAAAAGTTGTAAGCCCTGGTTAAAGCAGTGGTTGTCGGTATTGTTTTAATACGAAACGGATAAATTTTGACCTCTCCCAAACTTCCAAACTCTGCCTGAACAAAAATGTTTGTATATTAGTTTTATAATTGAAAGATAGTAAACAACAAATAATTATTAACAGCTCATTCATCATTAAACATATTATTACCTAGAATAAATATTTTATCATTTATCAATCATATTCGAGTTTTTGACAAGAACTCCGATACTCGAAATAAAAACAGGTATGTACTTAGTAATACTTGAATTATTTTGTAAAGCTAAAATTTCGATGTAAGAATATTGTTTTTGGCAAAACTTTGAATTTTTTAAGGCAGTGATTCACAACTCACGGCCGTTTTTAAAGTTTGTGTCAACCCCCAAATATTTTTCTCATTTCCTTTACGTAAAACATGTATTTAATAAATGTAAGCAATTTATTAATTGTTTTGGCATTTACTTGGTAGAACTCCATTATAATAGGGTAAAAATATTAAAGTATTTTAGTTCTACAGTTTTTAATATTTTTTATGCGTTGATAGCTATTTCGGCTTTCGCCATCGTCAGAACTAAAAATTTAAGCAAGTTTTTCTTTAATGAATGAGAATAATTCGGTCTATAGAAATATACTTACTTATGAAAATTTAGATATGATTGTGCGGCTAAATGTTAAGTCAAATTTAAAAAAATAGTTTAAAATTGACAAAGACCAAGTTCACATTATCTTTTTAATTAAATATAATATAACATAAATACTTTACAAAACATTTTTAATAAACAAATACAAATAATCCTCTTTTGCATGGTATATTTATTTTCACGCTTTCGAAATAACACGGTCAAAATAATGTAATCAATCATTTATCTAAATTTACTTCATTTTTTACAGTTTTTTTTTTGCACGACTGTTTTACATGGTACACGTATCCTTTTTATAAAAGAGGATTAGACGTATATCATATAAAAAATCTTTGCGGCCCAAACCCCAAAATAATTTGTTTTTGTGCTGCCCACTAGAAGTTAAAAGTTGCGCATGTCTGTTTGAAGGTGTCTAATCTCTTGAGTGAATTGCATATGTCACCAACAGCAATATTTCAATGCTACCCAATACAAAAGGCTTAAAAATAATCTAGTGATAAATCGTCCATCAGGCTCCTTTGTGGAAAATTTTCTATGCGATAGTTTATCTGAGCGGGTGATTCTCTGCGTTCAATATTCTATGAGCAATTGTTCATACACGAGAATAATGAATCTTGCTGTAATTGATCGCCAACTCACTATAATCTTCTCTATTCATAGTTTTTTATCCATGTCTGCTCCCAATGTGGAGCATATGGTCTCATAATGGAGGTATTTCAACAGAAGTTTTTCTACGAGAATTGTTTGTTTCTCAGTAACTCAACCTCTCTCTTTTTTCAAAGAGAATAGTAGGGATAGAAAGATAAGGCTAGGTCAAGACTAGTGGTTAACTAATCGCTCTCGCTACACCCAGTTATTAGAGGATGGAAAATGGTGGTAGGGAATTGTTTAGACGTAACAAATACCCATGACTTGAGCCTGTGAGATCCGGCACGGAAGCCCACACTGCTTACCGCTGCGCCATATGACTCTATTCATAGTAGTGAGATAATATTTTTATTTTGCAACGACTTTTTATAAAACGTATACAATTAATAGTATTTTAGAAATTTAAAATAATCATTTCCGTTAAATCTAACAAACTTCGTTAACTTTTCCTTCCACGTCCACAGTTTGATCGACCGAAGCAGCGTGGTCAAATCATTGTAGTCTTTTGATTATTTCAAAGCAAGCTGCTATAAAATACTAATAGCTTTTTCTCGTGTATTGTCATTAAATAAATGATGTTTATTGCCTAATGCCGTGTTTTCATTCGTATCGAAGACTTTAAAAAGAAAAAGTTTAAGACGCAATTTAACCAAAGAAAATTCATTAATAATAACGTTTCTTGTGGCAAATCATATTTTACTAAATAACGAATTGTCTTACTAATGATATTTCACCCTTCACTTTTTTTTTATTGACTGAATCTGGGCGTGAGTATTATGTAAAGTTGTGGAATCAGACCAAATAAATGTCGACTGTGGAAAGGAAAAAGGACGTAACCCACAGTTTTTCCAAAACAGGTTTTTTTAGATTATCATAATGTATCAAACTTGATACACGTTCGATCAAAAGGATGCGAGCTGCAAATGCTGGATTAGAATCTAAATTTAGCTTTTAAGTTTGAAAAGAATGGCCGCGTAAAAAATTAAAACCAAGAAAAATGACTGAAATAAAGATTTTTCCTGGATAATTTCTTCAATTAATATTAGATATGTCAATTTTACACCAGTTTAGAAGTCTCCGTGCACTTCAGGATTGTGTATAATTCATAATTTGCATATGGCCCAAAATCATTAAAACACGTTTTTTGCGCCTCGTGTAAATTTTGATATGTGTGGGCTACGTCCCTTTTCCTTTCCACAGTCGATGTGCTTTATTTTAATAAATATAATGTCTTTACTGATTTATTGGATTGGAATTTACTTGCTAGAACTCCATTATACTATACTACGGTGATAAAAAAAACAGCAAAGCAATTGCTTTAAACTGATTTCAATTATTTTTTTTAACTTAAATACTTTTTACCGTAATGCCTCTACACCTTGAATTGTCAGTTTACACCAGTGGTGCGCACCATTTTAAACCCATTTTCACCCGAATTTTTCCTGAATTTGCCCATAATTGATGCAAATAAAAAAACACTGCTCACTCAGACAGGTTCAAATCTGAAAAAATACTAAACGAAACGATCCCCACACTTGCTAACTGTAGACTGATTGAGACTGATGCAATCTCAACTTTTATTGATTCATGGATAAATAGAGTGGAAGTAAAAATACTAAATGTTCCAATATTGTAACACTGGGCAAAAATGAGTTTTAAGCCAAGTGCCACTTTTCCAATGTTAAATTATGGAAAAATCTCTCTTTTATGGTTTTGCAATAATGGTTCCGTTCTAAGCTAATAAAGACTCGACAAAAATAAAGTTTTCTTTGTTATCGCCATTTTCATTGCACGAATCAAGAACGATTGTGTTCGTTATGGAAACTTTCTTTAACTCCTCACAGAAGCGTTAATCATAGAACAAGTTTTCAACCCAGTTGTCACCCGTCCATTTCCGGATGTTGCTCAGCCAAGAGAAAGAAACTCCCTTCCAATTTCACGACAACTTTACGTTTCAGCCGACTTAATAGTGATTCGCACAAACGTTTCTCAATCTGTACATTTGCGACAAGAATAGTATAGTTAACTTCAATCTTCAGGGTGCAATAACTCATTTGACATCATAAAAAATCAGACCCCTTTAGGTATAAGAGAGCAATAAAGAATATTTGACACAATAGAATTTTCCACAAACAAAACTAGATCTGGATGTCCGATAGGACCTACGCAATCATTTCTAACGGAAACTTATCTTATTTACTTGGCATGATAAGGCGAACCCAAATAATAACATATGCTATGAATCTTGATTTATTATAAGCCACCAGGATTTTTGGGTATGAATTGAGAAATATATCAGGGGGAAAAAATATTTTTCAGAATCTTTATGGCTGTCGATTTTGTTAAAATATACATTACTAACTACATGGAAGGGGAGGGGGTAATATAAAATAATCATTAAGTTTTAAACTTTATCAATGTAGCATTTTATATCACTTTGTCAAAAATTTACAAAATTTTAATTATGTTTGTAATTACCATCAGTCACCACTTTAAATGTATTATAATATCTTTGATGATTTTTTAATTATATGTTAGAGGTGTTAATCATTTTAATTTTTTGTAATTATATAATCACTTATATGTATTTTAATTTATAAATTCTTTTCAATGTCAATAAATTGTTGTTTACACCTTTTCATTTAAATTTATTTTTTGTATAAATAGCACTGTTAATTTATATTTATTATCAGTTGACAATGCTCGTAATGAGTTAAACTGGTCCTAACCTTTTAAATGAAGTGGAATAAAGTATAAAGGAATATTGTGTTTTTATTAATATGATATAAATATTTTCTGACTTGGTAAAGAAACTTATTATTAGCAATTGTACAAGAAACGCTTTATCAGAGTATAAAATTTTTGAATGTTTTTATCATTAACAATCTTTTATATAAACGGTAATTACATTTGTGTGTAATTGTATCAATTAAAGAATTAACTTAAATATGTTTGATTTTCTGCAGAAGATATTAACGAATCTATCAAAAATATTAGTTGTTTCAAGAACATAAAATACGTAATGTGTAGTTAGTGAAAATACGATATGGTTATGAAGAATTTATGTATTGAAAGAACAAAAAAGAAAATGCTGTAGCAGTCGTAAGTTAAATTTGTCGATACTTTTTTCCTTCGCGAAGACTAGACAGTTAAAAAATACTTTTTGTATGAGGTTTGGGAACAGCCGTTTTATACGATTCTTCATTTGTAATAACGCACAAGCGCTCGAAATAACCAAGTTTAATTAGCCTTCATCAGGAGTATATATCTCTTAGCTATTTTCCAGACGACAGCGTTGTTGGTCACGCATTTTGCCAAAGGGATTCTTGACCAAAGTTGACGAATATAAATGTCAAATTACTCAAGTTTTGAGATAACACACTATGATAAATGTACTCGAGAAATTTATTTAAAGATTCGTTAATTTTGCTTTGATAGTCTTTTATATCGTATCTCTTTGGCCGGATCTGTAGTTTACCTTATTCACTCCATCACTTATTCACTTATTCACGAACTAATACGTCATAAAATTGCTTTTATAAATCTTACATATCTTAACACCATGAAGTCTAGCGATATAAGCTTTATTTGATAGATTTTATATCAAATTAATAAAGCTACGAGTCCAAAGGCTCATTAACGTCAAATTTCTTTGATTCTGCTTCACCACTGACGTTGTTGATTACTTGCATATCTTTTCCGTCATTGCCGATAGAAGGGCGTGATCGCTTCAGTGGCGAGCAATCCACAGTGAAGTCAGTTCACGTTGACGCCATATTATACGATTATATGCATATTATTTTATAGGAGAATAATTTGTATGCTACTATGGGTCATATTTAAGTTATATTCATTTGTAAAAAGAAGTCGAAACTATGTATGTGGGTCGTGGGGCAGAACTGCTCTCGGCCTGAAACAATTCTTATATTTTGTCTCGTCATAATTATTATGGTAAAAAATCGTTTGGCTTAAGTAGCTGCCTACTTCACTGTTAAAATTTTGAGAGATTTTACGTCAAGAACTCTTGAATAGTATGTACAAAGTCACAATGAAGCAACGAGTTGCGTGCAGAAGTTTTTTTTTCTGCACAATCTAGAGTTCATCTCATCTTCATATTATGCTTGTGGTAATTTTGAGTCCATACTATAGTAGCGTCTTGATTTTTAGAGTAAAATACGATCTTGCTTCTGTAGCATTCATAAACTTCATTTTTTAATCGCGGCGGGTTTGTTAAATTTATGCATGTCTAATATGAATTTTCTAAGGTACTTGACTATATTGAACCGCTAAATCTTCGCATTATTGAATCAAAATTGGATTTTCTAATGAAACCATTGGTAAAAATTACTGCCACGATCTTTCCAGTGTTAATCCAGTTGCCAGATCAGTCGGTTATATTATCAGCAACTGAATGAACTTCCATGGCAGCACCTTGTCATCTTCGCCGTTTTTCTCACGTAGCTGTATCATCTGCGTACTGAACTATAATTGCATCATGTCTTCCACCGTAAGAGTTTTCATGCATGTATTGTATAACATGAAAGCCAAGGTAGAGCATTTTGGCACGTTTACCTGGGTTAACCTTAACGAAGAAAAATGATTTGGCGATAAAATATATTTATAAGTTCAGATCCCTTCAAATTAGAATTAAAAATAAGATTGTTTTCTATCTTATTTTAGATGTTTGTAAAGTTTTATTTACTTAGTTCATATTGAGTGTCTCACGATGTTTTTTTTTATATTTTATTAATTTATTTTTTACGCCAATGTGTCAAACATTTGAAAGTTTTTAAGTTGAAAGATCATACGAGATATACTCGATGAAAAAATTTTGTAAGTCACATGAGATTAACTCAAGGAGAATTGACGTCACAAACACCCTTGTCTTAGATCTCAATTGAAAAGTTGAAAAATTCAATTTGACATTGACCTTACCGGAAATCGAACCCAGACCTACCTGATCGGTAGAGTAAGCTCTAACCAACCAGACCACAGCAGGCGATATGATTTCAACATGGAAATATTTGGAGCTTTGACTTTTATTACCTGCGATGAAAAATATTCAATAGAATACAATATAAAAGATTTTATTATGTATAAAATTCAACACAGCTGTAGATGCCTCAATAATTTTAGAATTAGTTGCAATCCTGCATTTTTTTAGAATCTTATATATAACTAAAAATTGGTATTATGGTGTAAAAACATTAATACTTAATTCCATTTACGAACACTTCTTTTCAGAGTATTAAAAAAGCTGATTGAAAGATAACTGTTAAACCTGATTTTTTGCGCAGAGTAAGAAATCTAAGTTATGGAGTAATTATTGGCTAATCGCTTTTACCCGTGTTCAAATCGTACAAAAAGGTGCTGTAGGATAGGTTGAAAAACTTTTATAGATACGCCAGTAGCTACAAACTTTTAGAAAATTTATCTGCTGTGCTAATTCAAAGCTCGGTTAGCAGAACGAAAGGACAGAGCGTTACCTTTTGGCTACAGTGGTCTGCTGGGCTCACGAATTTTGGGGGGGGGGGTTTAATATATAAACGATAGACAAATAAAACTATAATATGTATCTTGAATCAAACTAAGAAAAATGTTTGCGTTACAACATATTGCTTTTTTTAGAGCTATATCATGAAACTTTCCGTCAGCTTAAAAACTTTTGAATATATCTTCGATCGAATATCAGAAGCGTAAATACTTTTACAAGTTGTCTTCCTTGAGACCAAAAAACGTCCCTGAACTTTGGTCGTAAGTCAAATCCGGATTATAAACAAAACATTAAAATAAAAATGAAAACAATAAATAATTTACATTGTTCTTATTGAATAACACAAAATATGTCACCGTATTTTGGCGCATTACCCTGTAAGCAAATGATGTCCGCGCTTGGGGCCTCCGAATCTAAGGGACCTTAAAAATAGCTTATATAATACAACCCAAATACATTTTGTTTAAATTTTTATAATTTTACTTGGAATTTCTTGACGTTTTTATGTTTTCCGAAAAACAGGACCTCCAAATATTATTACGCCCGGGGCCTCCCATGTTCTTAATCTGCCACTGATAAGCACAATCTATCGTCAGTAGGAAAGGAATCATATACGTGTTTGATTTTTGTCCCTGTAAATTTCATTATATAGCTATAACAAAATATTATTCTAATCTACGTTTGCTATTCGGTCAATTTAGTTAGATTATTGCTGGATCCATTTATTTCAATTCCAATTATTTTGTAAATTTCAATTTAAAACGTGAATTTATAATAAGTGGTGGGTGTTCTGAATTGTCTAGAAATTTTGTTTTGCTTCGATAATAAATAACATTAAAACAATATTCAAGGCCTGTGGACTTTTTAAGTGATGGATCATCAATTATTTTACACTAATTTATAACCAGCAGTATTTTTACCAATAAACATGTTACACGATTAATTTTTGAATCTTTACAACCTTCTTGCTTCTTTATAAAAACGTAAACTCGTAAAGGGATTTTTCTTCCAAAAGAACGAGCTTAACATTGAAAAAATTTTCCATTACATAGGTATTTATTTTTCCTTATCAAAATACCAATTGTTACGATAAAATCTTTAGCAGCCTTGTAATCCGGCACTAGCTGCCTTTTTAATTATTTTTACATTATGATAATTCACTCGTTTTTTAATGCTTTTTGGCCGTAAATGCGTAATGTGGGTAAAAACTACATACCTGTATTGAAATATTAAACACCGTATGTTTTTACAGAATTTCCCAAATTTTCAAGGTAGTTTAGTTACTCTAAAGAAAGTTTTACCTTCACCAATAATAATTATTATAAATACTGAATGTTTTTTTTAATCATGTCTGCTCATATATAATAAAATGTGTAACTGTAATGAATCGACATTAATAAATATCTTATTATAAAAAAATATTTGTTTTTTTTACAAAAAACGTAATCTGTCTTTTTTCTTTTCCTTTCTGCATTACACCGAAGATGATTTCTCCTCAATGATACAGTTAAGATAAATTTTTTTAGACACAATTTGATAGGCAACAATAATTGATAATTAAAAATATAAAGATATTAATAAAGGTTAATTAAATACATAAAAGTACACGTAAAAAAAATAATTAAATAATAATAAGCAAGAATTATAGTTAATGGCACTAATAAAACAACTTTTAATTTAAGACAGATGTGATTAAGGATTGAATGGTGAGGGGCAGGGAAGGTAAACTTTTTCTCCAAAAGAAGTAGCAAATTTCTTGAGTGACAGAAATTTTCTGGAGACGAAACTAGAACTGGATGCCCGATAGGACCATCACGGTTATTTCTACAAAACGAAAACAATATACCTTTTTCTACGGACATAATCGGACAATTCCAGAGAATATGCTCTGAATCTTGATTACTGTCACCACAAGGGTAGTGTGGGTTAAGTTTGATTTTACATTTATGTAACTTGGCATTAAAAACAATCTGTCTATCTGTCGTACGTAATCTGTCTATCAAAAATATAATGAAAAATTTAAAAATTAATCACATAAATAATAAATAAAAATCTCTTTGGAATAAAAGCAATATCCGGCTAAGCTGATAAAAATACATTTTAAATTTGAAAATAAATCGTGGTATTTTTCAATTAGAAAAATATTTACTTTAAAAACCCTGTGGTGGTATGTTTTTTTTCTATGAAACGTATAAAACACGTCATAATACAATAAAGCATTTTGCGTTTTTTTTATTATTTTCCACGACAACAGACGAGTTGGAATTTTAAGATAAGTTAACGTTAAAGTAGACATTAAAGTATTTTTATATATAAATGTTATATGTACTGCTTATTTATTTTAATTATATTTGTCAAGTGCATGGTGAATTGACATCAGCTGTTTTGACATTTACTGTACTTTTGATTTGAAACAATACATAAATAAGGTGAAAAAATAACTATGTTATTTTATGTATAGTTGATAGAAATATAGGCGTATGCTTTTATCAGAACTATAGTTCTAGAACCTTATTACAATTATTAGTATTTCTTATTTAGGACTTTATCATTGTTTGATTCTCTTCGATTAGACATATTCTGCTAATGCTACAAGAGCGCTTGGATTTTGACTGCCTTTTCTTTCAAACTGATAGACTTTGTCACATCAGAAGGCTACTGTCAACACAAATCAAGAAAAAAAAATAGATTAACAGGGGATGATTAAACTTGGAGGTGCCGTGCAGTCTTGGATAATATATTTAAAATATTTTTTGAATTAAAAATGAAATGTTTGGTTTGTAAAGAAGACACACATATTTGTTTACATAGATATATCGTTACCCGAAAGCAAGAATGAGATAAATCGAAAATATATCGAATGTGGAAAGGGAAAAGGACGTAACCCACACATTGAACATTTATTATTTTTACTTCCACACTATTTATCCATGAATCAATAAAAGTTGAGATTGCATCAGTCTCAATCAGTCTACAGTTAGCAAGTGTGGGGATCGTTTCGTGTAGTACTTTTTCAGATTTGAACCTGTCTGAGTGAGCAGTGTTTTTTTATTTGCATAAATTATGGGCAAATTCAGGAAAAATTCGGTCGAAAATGGGTTTAAAATGGGGCGCACCACTGGTGTAAACTAACAATTTAAGGTGTAGAGGCATTACGGTAAAAAAGTATTTTAGTTAAAAAAAAATTGAAATCAGTTTAAAGCAATTGCTTTGCTGTTTTTTTTACCGTAGTATAGTATAATGGAGTTCTAGCAAGTAAATTCTAATTCAATAAATCAGTAAAGACATTATATTTATTAAAATAAAGCACATCGACTGTGGAAAGGAAAAAGGACGTAGCCCACACATATCAAAATTTACAGGAGGCGCAAAAAACGTGTTTTGATGATTTTGGGCCATATCCAAATTATGAATTATACACAACCATGAAGTGCACGGAGACTTCTAAACTGGTGTTCAATTGACATAATATAATATTAATTCAAGAATTTGTCTAGAAAAAACCTTTATTTCAGTCTTTTTTCTTGGTTTTAATTTTTTACAAGGTCATCTTTTTCAAACTTAAAAGCTAAAATTAGATACTAATTCGGCATTTGCAGTTTGCATCTTTTTGATAATGTGTATCAAGTTTGATACATTGTGATTGTCGAAAAAAAAACCTGTTTCGAAAAAACTGTGGGTTACGTCCTTTTTACTTTCCACGGTCGACATGTTTCGAGATAATTAAACTTTTAGGTTTGTATTGTACTTTTTAAGTAGCGTATTATAGTTTTATTTAATTTCTGTTCGGTTTATGATAAAAGATAAAAGTAGTTTTTTTTAATAATATTATCTGTATCTAGTTATTTTACTAAGCCAGCTAATGCTTTTAGTTACAGGGCAATATCAATAATTGTTAATGTTAGATTTTTCTTTTAAATTAGAATAATTCAAATGTTTACCTTTCATTAATGGATTGGCATAATTATCTTAAAATCGTATTTTTTCACTTTATCTCACTATTGTTTTATGGTAGCGATACGCTAGTTTCGAATTTATGTAACCCTTATCTAACTATTTAACTTGAGAAGGTAATGCTTTAATTATAAAGCAGTACAAATTGCCAAATTTACGAGCGGTGTAAGGTAGGAAAAGATGACAACGTAGCAGACACCCTTACCCTTGAATAAATTAAATATTATGATGTTATATCTATTTATAACTTGAAAATATATTGCATATTTTGCTGTCGCTGGATTCCACCGCAAATGGCGAAACTAATACACGCGAAAGAAACAATAGCAAATCAGCAATAACATTGCAAACAATTTACTCTGCAAAGGTTGCAATATGCAATGTTTTTTCGATGCAATCAAATAAAATAGCTAAATGGTTGGAATACAGGATTGGAAAACAATTGAACAAAACGTTTCCACTGGTGGTAATTTTATGTTTCAGTTCTCTGCGTCACGTCACGGCAGTTCTAGTTAAAAATATATATATAATAAAACTAAACCGCCTTACCGGCTGCGTGGTCGAGTGGTCGATGTCGTTGGCTTCGGTGACGGAGGTTATGGGCTCAAATCTCAGTACGAACATCATTTTTTCAATCGACTAAATTAATATTAATGTGAATTAAAAATATTTTTTTTAATCTTTGATCGATTCTGCTTCTTTTAACCCCCCAATACAGTTACACCATTGGTAAAGCCAGTAAAATTTTATTGTTAATTCATTTAAATATATTCTAAAAATTGTTAAATTTTATTAAGACTAAGACTTAAGACTTAAGACTGTATCTGGCACGGAAGCTCACAACGCTAACCACTGTGCCATAGGACCCGACAAAACATCATTTTTTCAATCGATTTATCGTTTTCTATTCAAAGGCATAGGTGTTTGCGATGTCTAAAAATTCCCTACAACCTTTTCCTTCACTGGGCGTAACGAGAGCGTTTAGTTAACCACTAGTCCTGTCCTAGCCTTATCCTTCTATCCCCACTACTCTACTTCTTCTATTGAGATACCTTCATTAGTAGAAAAAAATGCTCCACATTGAGAGCGGACAAAAAATATGTTTAGTTTATTTTAGAATCAAACTATTTGCCAAGCCACATTTTTTCAGAATCCGCTAAAATAAGTTTATTACTTGAAACACCTTTATAATATATTTAAAAAGAAAACTTTTTGTATAAATTTCAAATTATTTATTTTAGATCAGGACCGGTTTCGCTCATCGCGAGCACTATCACTATACCTCTATAATTTAAAGCGATATATAGTTATTTTTTTAAGTTAGACTTATATCAAGAAATCATGTAAAAGTAATATTATCCAATACTTTGTCATACTTTGCTATTAGTCTGATTTTAGCTTTGAATAAAAAAACCCTGTATTGCAATATATTTAATATGTTGATACTACTTGTTATGAGTGAACAGGTCCTGGCGTAAAATAAATAATCTGAAATAAATTAAAAAGTGTTTTGTTTCATATATATATAATATAAAAACTCTAAAGCTTTTCAACCAAGAATTGACTTTGAAGTAATAAACATTTTTCGGCTGCTCATTTCAAAGTAAATATTTCGCTACAAAAATAAACGTTAATAAAAAAATATTGTAAACATTAAAAAGCAGTTAAGTTAATGGTGTCAAAAAAACCTAAAATATTAATCTTCGAGATTATTTATTTTGTGAAGCCTCCTCTTCTTTATTGCAGCCACTAACTACGACTTTGATAAAAACAAAGCATTTTATTATCAACCTATTTGAAATTATTATATTTATATAGAGTTCATAAAACAGTCTT
The DNA here is from genome assembly GCA_030503985.1 of Himalopsyche tibetana. Lineage (NCBI taxonomy): Eukaryota > Metazoa > Arthropoda > Insecta > Trichoptera > Rhyacophilidae > Himalopsyche > Himalopsyche tibetana. Next base: position 2,405,921 of record JAPJYX010000003.1, on the reverse strand, counting down.
GTGCTTTCGTTTTCTTTCTGTTAATTTAAAACAGTGATAACCAACCTATAAAATTCTTCAATCTTTGCAACCATAAAAAATAGTGCTCAGATAACCAGACACTTTCAACACCCTGAAAAATTGACCAATGACTCTGCTCGCAATTTTTCCTTTCTACGTAATTTTGCAAGACGTTAAATATAATAATAATATAACACTTTTGTACTAATTCAGCATCATTTATTTGATACTGTATCCTAGCGATTTCCAACCTGGTATGCGCAAACAGTCTAAAATATTTATTTACTCTTTAAAACGTGTCTTTATTACTATATCGATTGTGGAAAGGAAAAAGGACGTAACTCACACATATCAAATTTTACAGGAGGCGCAAAAAACAAGTTTTGATGATTTTGGGCCATATGCAAATTAAGAATTATACACAACCTTGAAGTGCACGGAGACTTCTAAACTGGTGTTGAATTGACATAACTTAATATTAATTAAAGAAATTGACAAGGGACAGCCTTTATTTCAGTCTTTTTTCTTGGTTTTAACTTTTTATAAGGTCATCTTTTTCAAACATAAAAGTTAAATTTAGATACCAATTCGGCATTTTCAGTTTCCATCCTTTTGATAAAACGTGTGTCAAGTTGTATACATTGTTATGATCGAAAACTTTCCGTAAGTTTTAGAAAAACTGAGGGATTCGCCCTTTTTCCTTTCCACAGACGATATGAAATAAGGGATGGAGAGACGTGAAGATATTCTTTTCTTTAAAGGAAGAGCGCAGTAACGTAAAGGATGGAAACCACTGCTGTATGCGATGAGCAAAGCTGGTTTTGCTAAATAAGATGAAATTAAAATAAACAATTTACACCTAAAAAGTGAATAACATTAAAACTAATCAAGTAAACCAATTGACACGTGAACAAAGTAACACTCACATTGTTTTGAGGTTCATGAATTGAAAATTTCTAGAATTTACGAATTCTAGAAAAAATAGTCGAGAAATATTGGTTATCCTTTTTTATATATTTTTTTTAACCATGTCCGCTCCCAATGTCGAGCATATGGACTCCTAATGGAGTTTATCTCAACAGAAGTGTTTCTACGAGAACTGCTTGTTACTCAGTGTCTCAACCTCTCTTTTTCCAAAGAGAGTAGGAATAGAAGGACAGGGCTAGGACATGATTAGTGGTAAGCTAATCGCTCTCGATACGCCCCGTTCATAGGATAGGATGGGTGAGAGGGGGAAATTCAAGACATCACATACAACCATGCCTTTGAACAGAAATTCATAAATCGGTTGAAAAATCAATTTATAAAACTGTCCGTACCGGGATTTGAACCTGGGCCCTCCGTAGCCGAAGCCAAAAACGTTGACCACTCGACCACACAGGCGGCAAAAATAAATAAATACATGTATCAAAAATTTTATACAAATGTTTAAAAATATTAACTAGTCAATCTAGGTTTTTTTACAATGTTTACATACTGAGATCAAAAGGTTTGGAATCACTGTTTTAAAACAATATAATTGTCTAACCCGAAGCATAAAACATTTAAATACTCTTGTTACAAAAATATTCATCTTAAAATAGTATGTAAATAATCATTGAAACAAAAAGTTATCTTACCTTCCGTGTGTTGACGTATACAGATGGTAATAAAGTTTAATTGAATTCTCAGTCCACAAAATTTACTACTGTTTTTGTCACATATTAACGAATAGATAGTTTAAACTAAATTCTAAGCGAATAAAACAATTAAAATATTGTAAAATAATTAACGCAATCGATCATGTATTATTATTAACTGTCAATATTGTTCAAAAACTAATGCCACACCACAACATACTGTCATTTATCATGTACATACATTCGACATATACAAAACTGTCATCATAAAAATAAATACCACCATACGTCCGTGAAATAAATGGAAAATATCTAGATTAGAATACTGAATTAAAAGTTTACTGGTCTAAAAACATATTTTTATTGATATATTTAGCATGTGCGTTTTGGGTTTTTTTTCCCAGATACAATAAATAGTAAAATATTCCACAGTGTTTTTCCGAATGAATTTTCCAGGATGAGCTTATGGCGCGCGTCCGTTCGCTACAGGCTCTCGTTACAAACTGACGTTGATGCTATCTCACTCTCAGTTTGATGGGGATGTGCTCAGAGTTGCCATGTAAAGAATTTTCCATTTCCCCGATAAGGACATAAAAAATGATGCAGGTATTTACGTAGGAGCGATGTAATATAAATTATACATTGCCATATAAACTATAGAAAAATATCAATCATCATATTTGTTATGTGTGGAATAAAAAGTACTATTTTATTTTGCATGCAAATTAACGTATTTACATAAATTTAACTGAAAATGACAATTCAAAAACAATTATTCACCTTAAAAAATCACATAAATTTAACAGTTTCTTGATTTGAATAAACGCCATGACCAGCTCTATCCAAATCAGGGATTATTCATTTTCCAAACTCCGTCATGCCACCAAATTCTTGGACTGCATTCCCTCTTACACAGTATTCAATAGCTGATCATAATGTTTCCCTTTTTCTGTCAAGCCATACCGTTCACGTGACCTAACCAACGCATCACCATAATCTCGACTGTTGAAACTGCGTTTGTTACGTCGTTCAGCCCGTAGAGTTCAGCGTTTTATTTGTCTCGAATCTGTCTTGAATATTCTCTCAAAAGTATTAACTGACGCTAATTGAAAAGACATTTGATTTCACTTAAAAAATAATCAGTGTCTAAGTTTTTTTTTTTTAAACTATGTCCGCTCCCAATTTGGAGCATATGGACTCCTAATGGAGTTTATCTCAACAGAAGTGCTTCTACGAGAATTGCTTGTTACTCAGTTGCTCAACCTCTCTTTTTCCAAAGAGAGTAGGGATAGAAGGATTGGGATAGGACAGGATTAGTGGTAAGCTAATCGCTGTCGATACGCCCCGTTCATAGGATAGGAAAGATGAGAGGGGGGGATTCAAGACATCACATACATCCATGCCTTTGAACAGAAATTCATAAATCGATTGAAAAATCAATTTATAAAAACTGCCCTCTGTAGCCGAAGCCAACACCGTTGACCACTCGACCACACAGGCGACAAGTGATTTAGTTCGTCCATATTGCTTAATGAGGTGTGTTTTTGTTAATTCGAAAACATGAAAAGACATCTTCATCTTCGAATTTACAGTTACTCAGTGTCACTGATCATATTTAGATTGATCATCATAAGTTTTCAAGCTTTAAGATGTAATTATTATTTTGTTTAAATAATTCTTTTTGGTATTTTTTTCAGTTTTCTTTTATCAAAACTGTTCTCGAATAATAAATTGTAAATTTGAATGATTCAGAAAAAATCTGTTATGTTAGTTGTATAATTTTTAATGGAAATTTTGATCAAAAGCAGTCTGGCTTTTTCTTATTTCCTATTAAAACTTCACATGAACAATGGTTGATATACTATAATTACTTTACATTTTCATAACAAACAGTTTTTTGATTATAGATACAAACATATTATGCTCTCACAAAGTTTATTTTAAAAACACTTCACAAAAATTACGATTTTAAGAGTGAAAGATTAAAATATCGACAAAAAATTCGACTATAATAGTTACGAACGTGATTATGTTTTGTTTTTTCATATATCAGTTTAGTTCAATGTGTAATACTAAAAATCAATCGATTTTTTAAAAAAATATCCAAGTAGGGCGACAAACACACTGAAATTTTATGAAATCCTTATATCGGGAAACCGTTTTCCCCATAACAGTAACTCCGAGGATAACTCCCGATTCAGTTGAAATAACGGCCGCTAGGGGCGTTGCAGGAGTAACGCCCGTTAAACGGCTCGGTCGTTTAACGGATTCGCCGCCGCCGACGGATGATGAACGATGTTTTTACGAAATTAAAGCGAAATTTTATGCGAGTGGGGCCGATTTGGATATCCAAAAACATTTATTCCTGAATCACAAAGGCGTCATATCCTGAAAGGACCTTTTAATTATGTCAGTTCATCTCCTGTGGTACGCCACGGGATTTATTCACAAAATGAGACTGCAAGGGGAGCTCGCGCCTTATTTTACTTTCAAATTACTTCAAAATACGAAATTAATTTGATGTATTTTAATATATTAACATAAATTATGTGTGAATCAAATATGCACATAACTAATGAGTAAGCTTTGTATACATTAACATTGTACATTGATCACTATTTCTTTTCACCGATTCATAGATTATAAGGACCTATATTTGTTTTTTGAGGAACAATATCGTGTTGTGATGGACGCTGTTTTTGGCCGAAACTATACAAAACTACAATTAAATGCGAAAACAATAGACTGGGGTTCTACAGTATATACTTTTCCGATCGTCGGGGCCGAGTTGTATCAGACAGACCTTTATTCTGATGACAGATTTTTTAACTTTTTATTCATACGGCCAGGACGGATTGTAAGTTGATTTTGATTTTTCAATTGACACTGGTTTTTGGTATTTATTTTTCTATGTTGATGATTTTTGGCATTTTCTATATCACAAACATAACACAGCAAAAACACTATTTCTCTTTGCCAACTGATAGAAGTACATATAATATATTCATCATTGGACACAGTGCGTTTGATGACAAGTTGCATATGCTTAAAAAGAAACCAAACTAAAACTGACCTTTCGGTTAGACTGTTAGAGTAATCAAGATTTTGATACATTCTTTGGGGATTGTCCGATTATCTCCATTGAAAGAAATATTTTGTTTTAATCATGAATAAATAACCTTTCGGTTAGACTGTTAGAGTAATCAAGATTCTGATACATTCTTTGGGGATTGTCTGATTATCTCCATTGAAAGAAATATTTTGTTTTTATCATGAATAAATAACCTTGATGATCCTATCGGACATCCAGATCTAGTTCCACCTCCAGAAAATTTCCGTCAATTCAAAAAAAATGCTTCTTCTTTTAGATAAAAAAAATATATCTTCCCTAACGCTTACGTAATAAAATTTACCATCAAAATTAGTTTTATTACCACAATTAATTAATTATAAATAATTCCAATTTCATTTTATTTAATGTTACTAATCAAATAATCATGTTAAATTCAAGTGTATTATTGAAGAAATTTTACCTGCGGTAAAAACTAGTACTTATATAGTATATAAATAATAATTTTCGTTTTCTGTGAACATTTTCGGCTTGTAAGGCAATCATTAAATAATTATCCATTTGGGCAATTGAATTCCGCATCGCAGTACAAACGCATCGATTTACTAAAAGTCTCGTTTTTTTTTCATGGAAACTATTCATAAAATTGACAAAACCGATATTCGCACATTTTTTCGAGCGCTTACGGCTTAAAAGTAACACACTTTAAACGTGAAATATAAAACCATTTGTTTGTATAGCTATTTCGGCTAAGTCCTGTTATCTCTTATTAAGCGAATGTTTCATTTTTGTAATATTTTTTTATCTAAAATACCTGCGCGTGAGTATTTCGTATAAAAGTTGGACAGATAAAAAGAATCATTGAAACGAAATACTTTTTTTAATCGGCCATCAAAGCGAGAATGTGTTTCTGGGAAACGGTTTGATAAGCTCGCTAAACGAAAACAATACAGGCCATTTGTAAAACTTTTATATTTTTTATATTATACTTTTTACGTTTTCTTTTCAGTCGGAATTACTTCTTATTATAGGAATAAACACTATCAGCACGGAGCATCACTTCGTAATCCAATATAGGGACTTACCAAGACTAAACAACCATAAACAAAATTAAATAAAAACCTTTAATATTTTACCTTATTTGGAGCACTGTTTCCATTTTTTAAATATTTATCCTAATCAGAAAACATAGTTGTCGTTATCTTTTGAGCTAAAACACACGATGGTTCTATACATTAACGGTCAAAATACACAAGCAAATTTAGCTGCCGGTGTCGGAAAACAAACAAGCAGATGACTGGGTTTTATATGAAAGAACGGGGATCGCTGAAATGCAGGCTGTCAACGGCGGCAGTTAAATGTTGCTTGTTTATTTCAACACTTAATGTGCTAAAAAAATAACAAAAAATAATTTTGTTCCTTCCGATAGACGTGTAATCAATAGTGAGCTAATTTGAGGTTAACAAATTGGTGAAATCGTTAAATACTGTCCAATTCCATATCATATTTACTCCCATAGAAGCTGAATCCGAGCAATAAGGATCTTGTTTTTTTTACACATCTGACGCGATTTTCTAAGAGCATCTTAAACTAGATTTATCATTTTAGTCCAAGGGTAAGACCAACATTTTTCGTAAAGGACCAAATCGTAAAATAATATACTCGACGAGCCAGGAAGCAAACCCGATGGTGTTTATCCAGGATAATCTACTTATGTAGCAAAAACAGTTTCTCCTATTTTTATTACGCTGTGATATATTTCAAGTAACATATATTATATATAAAATATTTTACTAAGAGAAACACAATATGTCTTTGTACATATATCCACTTAAATTTATCAATGTCAGGACCAGTTTCGCTCATGGCGAGCATTATCAACTGATAAGAAATATAATTTAACAGCCAAACGAACAAAAAGAACTGCCACAGAATACATTTGAAAATAACTTGTCATATCATGTTGATTCTCTTAATAATAAAAACTTAATCATTTGAAATCTTGACGATTTGATGTCGAAGTAATCTTTCATGACAGCACTTGTAGAATTAAAAGCATCCATATTTTGACGACCTATTTCGGCTGATACTACAAGATTTGTTTATATGACTTAAAATGTGAAAATTATGTATTTATACATTGCTTTTAACTAAAAAATGTTTTTTTTATTATTTTTTACTTTGACACGTTAATTTTGTCTATTTTAAAGTTGTTCAATGTTCAATTTGGATGCGTGATACATTTATTTAAAAATTCTTATGACAACCAAAATACAATATAAAAATAATGTCAGTTTGTATTCAGCGATGAAACGAGAACCTTTTTGTTAAACTCGTATATAGCCTTTACATATCCATTTGGCATTCGCTTGAAATATTTTACTGGTATATTGCTTTTGTTAAAACGCATTTTTATGTGGAACATTATTGAGTCATAATGGACTATTTTATGCAAAATTTAAAACCAAGTATGTTTTAAGACTAAAGCAGGATTTACTTTTGTACATTTAATCACCACTATCATAGTTTATTGTTGAATTTATATACTTATTTTTTTTTTAAACCATGTCCGCTCCCAATGTGGATCATATGGACTCCTAATGGAGTTTATCTCGACAGAAGTGTTTCTACGAGAACTGCTTGTTACTCAGTTGCTCAACCTCTCTTTTTCCAAAGAGAGTAGGGGTAGAAGGATAGGGCTAGGACAGGATTAGTGGTAAGCTAATCGCTCTCGATACGCCCCGATCATAGGATAGGATGGGTGAGAGGAGGGAATTCAAGACATCACATACATCCATGCCTTTGAACAGAAATCATAAATCGATTGAAAAATCAATTTATAAAACTGTCCGTACCGGGATTTGAACCCGGGCCCTCCGTAGCCGAAGCCAACAACGTTGACCACTCGACCACACAGATGGATAACTGGATAATAGGATAACTGTTTTTTTTCGTTCTTACTGACAGTCAATTTGATTTGCGTTTCGTTTCGCGAGTAATTTGTTTTCAGGGTGAGAAATGAAATGACGGCTTGGATCGATTGTCGTTGGATTCTCGTCGAGTCATTTATGATTTTAGCCTGTCTGCTATTTGCAATGCAGTGTCAGAGTGAGAAATGAATATTGGTTTGGTTCGATTCTCGTTGGATTCTCTTCTAGTCATTTATTTTCTTACTTTGTTTAATATTTACAAACAGTGTCAAAGTAGTAAAGTAAGCAATTCTCAACAATTATAATATATGTACCCAGGGCCGGCTCTAAGCGTGTACGAAGTGTGCGGCGTACACAGGCGCTGGCTCTAAGAATGATCAGTGGGGCGCAGATTGGTGGATCGGTTTAGAATTGCGCCTCGCACACAGGCGCAAGAATCCACGGGCCGGACCTGTAATGTACCTATAGAAAATAACTCTCGACCGACGAAAGATTAGGTCGATTGGACTAGTTTAAAATCATTTGAACTGGTATATAGAATTAGATGAATGCGTAAGGCATATATGGGCAACCATCGCCCCAAATCGCGTCAAATGTTATCATTTCACTCACTTGAAGCTCGAAGATCGTTTTCAAGCTTAAAGCATTTTTCTCTTCTTCTTCGGGGCCGAATTAATAATCCTGAAATTCTCATGACCATTAATTTACATGCTCCCAATTTATTCTTACGTGGGCGAAATAATGAGCAAAAACTTTTATTTCTAAAAACTTATACCTCGCTTAGGAGGTATGAGTCACCAGTTCCAAGGGCCGTTCGATTAATCAACGCATTGCCTAGAGAAGTGGACATTTTTAGTGATGGTATTTGTGAACTGTTTGATAAATTTTTCTATCGTATTTCTTGATTGTTATGTTTTATTTGATGTACTGTGTATTTTTATTTTTCAAGTGCATGGCGAATTGGCGTCAGCTGTTATGTCATGTACTGTAATTTTAATTTTTAACAATAAATAAATAATCAGACCTAGGAAAGGTTTCCTATGCCTGGCGTAAGGTGATACGTGCTTCACCTTACTATAGTGAAACTCCACCAAATAAATACTAAATCTATCATCTGAATATCATATCACAAATAAATAAATTAAATCTACATTTCAACAATTAAATATCAACAAAATCTCTTCGCTCTTGTTCAGCTGGTTTTTTATCCATGCTACCAAATACAGTTATTTTAGCGTTTTAATATTTAATATGACGGTGTTGATTTGCTAGTTGTGACAGTATGGCTTTAGCATTTGGCAGATAACTGTCAACTGTAGACTCGTTTCAGACTCGAGGCGAAATAATAAAACATACGCCAGCAGACTTCGGATGAAGTTTGTTTACTTTTTCGGTGTTCTAATGATTTGCGTATGAGTCAAACATTATCATTATTTTACAATATTGAATTTCACGAAACGATTTATCAGAATAACGACTTCCTTTGCAAATAAAAAACGTATTTGATATCATATCACAGCGTTCAATGAACATTTTTGAGTACGATATAGCGAAGCCCATACAATAATTATTATACATAAAAGATTTGAATATATATATTATTAAATAACACTTTTGTATACAGTTCAGATTTATATGTCATACAAATCCATTAACAATAAAAAAAAAAGCTTTTATTCAAAATTTCATAAAACATACCGTAATCAACGAGCGATGTTTGTCAATCTGAAACACTTCTAAATAATCTAGATGCTGACAAATAGTTAAAAATTTAATAATATATATTTTTTTGTTGAATTATTGGTTCTAGAACAAAACCGGATTGCAAAAAGAGACAGGAAAAAAGCCTCAAAAAGGAAAATATTCTGAGATATTTTTTATAATCCATGTCCACTCCCAATGTGGAGAATATTTTTACAAAATATCCAGTTATTTTCTTGCACTACATTACGGAGTAAACCTTAGTCGCCTCATACTAGTCTAGGGTCGCCTCGGTCAATCTTCTTCGCTCCACTTGGTCCTACAGCTTCGTACAACAATCGCTAACCTTTAGAACTAACTAGCTCTGTGACATCCAGCAAAGTACTCAAAGATTATGACCGGTTTCAAGAGTTGCGAGAATTTTTAACAGAAGAAAAATACTCTGGTACTGTCATAAATGATACACATTTTCTATCCATGATGTCAATCTCGACTAACAAAATTAAACTTTAAATTAGAAAACTGTGACTGATTACCATTGATATTATAGCTATGGCAAATTTGTGAATAGATTCACAAGCTATGCAGTATGAATTAGAAATATATGCACTAAACGAAATCATTACTCATGCACTAAATCAATCCGGACAATCGGAGGTAAGCTGCATTTTAACAATTCCGTGAAATTATCCTAAAAGGTTGTGTTTTCAATAATAACGACTCACAAGGCAAGCTTTGTTGATCAATGGCGGAAAGGCTCCACTCGTAACTAGGGATTCTAAAGTCTCGGGGTTTTCAAAGTCCCGGGACACGAAGCGTGATAAAGTCAAAGTCCCGGGTCTCTAATTATAATTGTAATACAATTAAATATTTGCATTTATGTATTACATACAGTCGGCGCTTTTTGAAAGTACACACTAGTAAAAATCGCGTTTTTTAATACGATATTTAATAATTATTATTTTTCTTATGCAATGGATGTGTTCAATGCTTACGGTTTATTTTTACTAAGAAGGGATGATAACGGTACATTTAATGAAAATATATCAATGAAGCCGCCGTCAGGAGTAAATTTATGACCGTAACTTCACAATACAGCTTTTAAACAATTTTTGTCCTACTGAGACATTGGTACTTTTGTGAAATAGTGAAAAAACATTTATAAGCACATTATAAATCACAGTCATCATTCCCGGGACTTGAGACAGCAAAGAACCCGACAAGTCCCGGGACGTCTCGACACAGAATCCCTACTCGTAACTTTGATAATGAAACAAAATTGGCAAGCCTCCAACGCCAGCTCTTAATTATTTCCTTCTGCGAAATCCCAATTTTGAAAATATTAATTTTGATTGTACAACAAACAAATAATAAAGATTTTATTTGATCAGAATTGGTGTAGGGTAGAATACCGTTTTGGCGAGTCTAGAATTCACATTCTGTTTCATTTTGGTGTATTTATTTTCCGCAGTTTTTGTCTGAAGTATTTAAAATTTCACTAAACGTATGTACATTTAAAGGTAAACTAAGAGCTTTTTATGCCATTTTATTAATAATAAGTTCGAAAAATATCAATGTGTTTTAGTTCTACGATTATTATTTATTACATACAGTTACTTAATATTTAACTTATTATAGTGGAGTTCTGCCAAGTAAGTGTCAATTCAATTAATACTGTTTTACTATCATTAATAACGTACACGAGTTACCTGCAAGTAAATTCATTTTATAGAAAGAGTTTTACGAACAATCTATGACTCCAATAAACTTTTTCCTATATTTGAATTTATTTCGTCGATAACTTAAAAAACGTTAAAACGGGGTTTCACTGTATTTTTTTCCCCTCAATTTTTGAATTATAAAATTATTATTCTAAAATATTAGTAAGAATACTTCGCTCTGTCTTTCGGCAACTCTCATCTGCGGCCATCTTCAAATCAGCGCTGTCCAACTTCTTTTAGGCCGCGGCCATTTTTTCTTAATGCAAACATTTCGGGGGGCAAAGAGTATAGGTAAATGAAAAGTTAGTTAAAAATTTGCTGTAAAATTCACAGCTCGCGGGCCACCAGTTGAACAGCGCTGTTCAAAAGTATACTTTATAGTCACAGAAAACAACTTGCCGATCATGAATAACAATTAGAAAAAAATGACATATTGTCACATTTCAAAATTGGAACTATACAATAAAATGGCGTCCACAGACTATGACAGCTGTGAACTTTATAAATAAGATAATGGCGTAAGTTTTTGTACTACACAACAAAGATTCTAAAATGATAGTGTTGATACTGTGTGAGTACAATTTATATAGTAAAGTATTCGTTGGTGAATCTGTAACTAAGGAAATTTCATGAATTCACGAGTAGCCACTAAACTCTGAGAAATAGTGTCGTGCAAGAAAGATAGTTGACAGAAGTGAGAAAACATACAACAAAATAATTGCTAAGAAATCAGAGAAGCTCGTCGCGTACTTGATGTTAATTATAAAATAATGCCATATATATATTTAACACACGCTTCATTTTACTAATTTGATGCTTTATAGAATATTGACTTTGTAATATTTAGTTAAATTTTAATGAATACATATCGACTGTGGAAAGGAAAAACGACGTAACCCACAGTTTTTTCAAAACAGGTTTTTTTCGATAAACACAATGTATCAGACTTGAAACACGTTCAATCAAAAGGATGAAAGCTGAAAATGCCGAATTAGTATCTAAATTTAGCTTTTAAGTTTGAAAAAGATGACATTGTAAAAAATTAAAACTAAGAAAAAAGACTGAAATAAAGGTTTTCCCTAGAGAAATTCTTGAACTAATATTAGATAATGTCAATTTTACACCAGTTTAGAAGTCTCCGTGCACTTCAAGGTTGTGTTTAATTCGTAATTTGCATATGTCACAAAATCATCAAAACACGTTTTTAGCGCCTCCTGTAAAGTTTTATATGTGTGGGTTACGTCTTTTTTCCTTTCTACAGTCGATATGTGGGAGAATTCTTATAGTCTTTTGCACATATATACGGCTATAATTGCTGAAAACATGAAAATAAAATTGTCTGCGATGCACAGTTAACATTGTTTCTTTCTCGAATTGGTACCACATATTGGCATTATTTTCGTTGTTAATTATTTTTAAATCTACAAGTCTTGTTTTGATCGCACCGTTCCTGTAAATTTTCATGCTGAGAGGGAGGAATAAATGAAACTATAAAATTTATGAGCGCTCTACCGCCATTTTACTTAGCGCAAGACCGCTTCTTTTAGCGAAAGAACTAATAATATTTTTCCGCATGGCGACTTGAAATATATAATACCTTTTGAATCGAAATTATGTTTACAACATATTACGCGGGAAAATCATTAATAATTATTGTTATTGCAGGGAGCGGCTGTGTTGCCAACTCGTAAAAATCTCGTTTACAAGTTAATAAAATTTATTTTTGTATCCGACAGTAGATTTGAACAATCTTGAAGTAACAAATATTTACTCTACTGCAGGGTTCGGAAACCTATCACTAATAAGGTTATCCGATGGTTATCGAAATATAGATTTAAATCGAGATATTTTTACAGACTGACAAATTGTAGTCCTATTTCTTCCGTTATACATATCGACTGTGGAAAGGGAAAAGAACGTAACTCACACATATCAGATTTTACAGGACGCGCTAAAAACATATTTTGATGATTTTGTGACATATGCAAATTATGAATTACACACAACCTTGAAGTGCACGGAGACTTCTAAACTGGTGTTTAATTGACATAATCTAATATTAATTAAAGGATTTGTCTAGGAAAAAACTTTATTTCAGTCTTTTTTCTTGGTTTTAATTTTTTACTAGGTCTTTTTTTTCAAACATAAAAGCTAAATTTAGATACTAATTCGACATTTGCAGCTTTCATCCTTTTGATTGAACGTGTTTCAAGTCTGATACATTGTGTTTATCGAGTTACGTCCTTTTTCCTTTCCACAGTCAATACGAAACTAATAGAAGTATAAAGCCCGTTAATTATAGCCAGCGGTATGCTAACAATCAGTTAACAAGAGGCTCGCATATTCTCAGAGCTATTCGCCGTGTTCTGGGAAGGGGTGAGTTTTTATCACTTTTAACCAATTATAGGTAATAATTGTTAAAGCAGTCAAATGTAAAATTAATTAATTTACTTATTTTATTTTCGAATGCATGGGTGTTTGTGGTGTATTAATTTCTCACTCATTCTTCAATAACTGGGCGTAGTGAGAGCGATTAGTTACACCTAGTTCTGCCCTAGCATTATCCTTTTATTCCAACTACTCTCTCTGTCGTAAACTGTAAACTAAAAGTAAGCAAAATTTTAATGACAAAATCTAACTGTCTAGTACCTTCCCTGCAAGATTGCGAGACACGCTTCATATTTTGGCTTATATCGACCCGTAATGGGCAGAAAATCGTAACTGACAATTTATAAATTTTACAAGAGAAGGTTTTTTTTTATTATTTCCGAAAAAAAAATCCTTACATGCTGTTTGTATACTGTAATTCATGGCCAATGCTTATACTTCTATTATAATATAAATGTCTGACTACTTTCAGTTCTGTAGATCAGCGTTTTTCAACCGGGGTCCACGTGGAGTAAACGATAACAATCCAAAGCATTAAAATGCACAGGGCCTTAAAAGATTAGACGAATGAGATAACGCTCTAAAATGTTTGTCACTCACGTCTGACGGTATTGAGCAGTTATTGGCTTAAAATGCAATTTACCGAATTGTGGCACTTAAATTCTTTTGCCGATTATGGTTCGATATGTAATTGCTAGTCGCAGTTCAACTGGGAACTGTGTCTTGTCTTTCTAACTTTGTCTTTAACCTTCTCACCGCGTATGACCGCTATGCATTTCGTAGCGAACATGACCTCAGCGCGCGTGACACGTATAGATGTCATAGATGTCAAATTTCAAATCCTATATAAGAGCTATCTATTGTGTTAAAATTGTATAACTTGGTTGAAAATATTACTAAATGTATATTTTACCAAATTCAATAGATGGCATTAGTCAAAAAAGATTCAATATAGGCTAAAATAATTAATTTCTGGAACACGCCGTGAACATACGTCACCAATGCAAGATTTTAGATAATGTAAATAAGCGATCGAGTGCAGGTGAAATTGAAATTGTTCCGAGAAATTAATATTATAAGCATGGTATGGTGGAGGCGCAGTGTTTTCGGTCGCGCGTGGTGGTATTTTTCAATATGGCGACGTCACGCTGCAATTGTGTGAAGAATGATTATTGTTGAATTAAACCGAAAATACAAGAAATGTATAGTATTTTATTATTGAAAAAGTTACTTTGGGTGGCAATTAACATATTTGATGAGTTGAAAAAATATTACAACCTATATTTATAGTCGAAAACGCGATAACGAAATCCGCAAATAAAGCAGCCGCGTACAGGGCATGCTCGCTAAATTTGGTGACGCGGGCAAAGGGTGAAGCTAGACTAGAGGCTAATTTTCAAAAGGAAAACGTATTGTTTACGTCTTACAATACACGTGTTACATAATGTTACATCTGGGGTGTAGTCATAATAACACAACCTGTCTTTAATTATCGTTGCTGTTTCCGTTTGGTGAAGCATCCCAAAATTGTGTTGAATATAAATGTCACAATTAAACCTATTTAATGTACCTAATAGCACACTAAAATTGTAAATTGTGTAAGCACTATTGAACCGGATTACTTTAAATGAAGGTGAAAATTATCTATCATTTAAATTCATGCAGCATTATCAGAAAACATGTTGCGTTAAGTCAAAACAAGAGATGTACAAAATGGCGGAAAATTGGGGAAAAGGGTACAATGTTAGGAATTACTAGCTTAAATGATATTCGTTGTATTCTTTCGTAAAATTAACGTACATGTGCACACATTTTCTAAAAGGGAATAAATTAAATGGTCAGAATTTATCATTTTTTGGTAAGAATAAAAATATTATACGGTCAGAATATTTTTTAACTATTTTGGTCATGTTAAGTTAGGTTTTTTTAGATTTCATTTAAATTATGACTATTTACACTGACCGATATATTATGACCATTTAATTTAAATTCTGACCTTCTTTCTTAAATATTTTGTTTCGGATTCAAGTATACCTAAATGTCACTGGTCTCACTCATAGAAAAGTCATAGACTAATTATATTTTTAAAAGCGTTCCATATGTAACATTCATATTAACCTCTAATTCATAGATAGAACAAGTTAAATATTTCGCGCTTTTTAAATACGTTTTACCAAATGCTAACTAAAAAGTATATATAATACAATTATCAGTTAGATCAATTATAATTTATTTTTCCAATTTTCCCACCTTGCATCATTAGTTTATTATTAATGTAAAATATAATATCAGCGATCCCTGCTCTATGGTTTTATCATGGCTTGAATTTTATTGCGGAACGCGCCGAACGTCATACCAGACTATTATAATACCAACATTGAAAAAATAAAGAAACGCAGCAATCAATCAATCATTGCGTACGTTAAAAGTCGTATTGCTATGTTTTCCAAAGCTAACAATGTACGCTAAAACGATTTTTATGAAGAACGAAACATACAGTAATTGGCCAACGATCTGTTCTAAATGATCAAAGAAGATTTTTCTCATAAATTCGAAAGCTTTGAACATGGCTGAAACGCTACGAAAACTAGAATGAAAACAGATTTTCTTTAACAGAAATGGTGTATATTATAATTTTCAGTTATCTTAACTTTGCTGTCATAGTTTCAGATTACACTCAAATACAATCACAAGAGTGATAAGCCAACCATAAGTCCTGCTTTAAAAGAGGGTTGAACAACTGAGTAATCAGCAGTTTTTGTCGAGAAACTTATGTTGAAATACCTGAATAAAAGGCCGTTTGCTCTATCTACATTACGAGCTGAAATTTGTTTGTTTATTTAAAAAAAAAGCATCAAAACAGAATTTGTCACTGGAAAAAAATTTCCATTTTGGTCTTCCAATCTCTCTTTTTGGAGAGGTAAGAATAGATGAATCGATAGGGGCACGAACATGACGCACCCTCCAACGTATCTGGTGACCTCTTTAATTATCTGTCACTTTTTTTAACAAAAATCTCGCGTTATAGTCGTGGTTGTACTGTAATTAACTGATCATTCTCGCTACGTCCCACAGATGGGAACCAGATTTTAAGCATAATAGACATCGATATCTTTTGATACAAATCAATAAACAGATTGAAAAATCAATAAAATAAATCGCTAATCGTTTATGCTTCTAGCTTTCATGATCGAAAATGTTGTTAATGGAATATAATTGTAACATTACAGACTTACAGCTTTGAACGTAAATGGATTAAAAAATCAGATATAACAATATCGAAAAATTAGGACTGACTGGTGACAGCCTTACAAATTTATTTTATAACTAGAGTATGTCAGCGTAAAAAACGTTGTTCATTAAATTTATTCCATTGCTATTCGCATCGCGTTTTTATTATTCCAAAAGTACTCAACTTTATACCCGCCTAAGCTAACACGTGTTGACCTTCAATCAACAGTAGAGCAACAAATGTAAATGATAATCACTACACAAAACTGAAAAATAGACTTTTCTGTATTTATTTAATTTATAATGATACAATAATTGCGTGTATATTAATATTTTGATTAAAATTTAAATATCAAATTTACATGCCAAAATTATACAAATTCTTTTGAATCTTATTATATTCTTCATGAATACAGCTTCTCAAAAAGCTCTCCCATCGTAATAACATTAAGTCGCATGTTTTTCTCATTAAAATTACAGGAGGAAAACCCGTGGGACGGAAAAGGAATCTTGTATACAAAATCAATGTCAATATATAAATAATGTTACAAAGTTTTATTTATTTCAAAAGAGATTTTATAACGATACAAGTATACTTTCATATTGTTATGCCGAATGAAATATTATACCAGAAATTTTTCCATTAACTAAGAACAAAAGTCGTTCGATACAATTACCTCACATTATTTGTTTAATACTAAATTTTCTTTTTATTCTATTATAATATTTTCAATGGGTTCTCTGGTATCTTTAAGTAAAATCATTTTTATTATAATATAATACAAAATTGTATCGAAAACTTTGTTAATTGCAATGGTTTGGGTTTTAATTATTGTGACATATATAATATTTCGCCTTTTTGAGAAACTCTTCCTATTAATTCTTTAGAAAGTTTATTTATTTATAAATTATACATAGTTATAACGTACATTTTGTAGTTTTTAATTAAGTAATTTTTTAAAGTTTGAAAAACAATTTATAAAAATTCTTGCACAATGTACCCTAAAAAATAAAAAGTTATTAAGACAGGGGTTAAAGATTTCGCGACAAATGTGTCGGTGGGGGGTTGAAAACAGTAAAATTCGTGTGGAATATGGATGGCATGTTAGTTTAAATGTTTTTCAACAACGTCTAAGTGAGAATTGATTCGTATTTATTTTTTAATCCATTTTGGCGGATGTGGCCTAGAGTTTATATCAACACTTGATTATACATAGCACATAAATATTTAAACATTAAAACTGTTGAACCCCCTTTTTATATGTATAGTTCAGTACACAATTTTAACAACAGCTTCAAAATATAAAATCTATTCATTATCTAGACACATTCGTGTATATACGTTAGAGGCCTCCTTCCCAAGAGGCCCTTGGGGGGCCTTTTTACTCATGGCAACCAATATTTTCAGACCATTCCGCCACTGAACGGGATGTAAAATGGGAGGTTATGAGCATTCCGGCAACACTAAGTAAAGTATTTAAGGCATTTCATTTCCAACATTATTTTAAGTCTCCCATTACGAAGTTGGGTATTTATATTCTTATTATATAATATATACCTATTCCAGCGGTGGGCTGTCAATACGCTAACAAGGGGCTTGGTTAATCTCAAAGCAATTCTCGGTGTTCTGAGGAAGGAGTGAATTTTTTCATCACTCCTCTGCAATTATATGCAATACTTAAATAAGCAATCGATTGTAATTTAATACACTTATAATATGTAACAGTTTGCAATTTACCGTAAACTCGTCAATCTAAATGGCGAAAAAAGTAATTCTGTGTATACTGAAGCTGTCGTTTATAATATATAAGTCATAAATTGCAGTTATACACTAATTTTATCTATTTTTTTTTAATTAACAAGGGGCTGGCCGGCCGTAGTAAAATTTTACAAGGGGATCGCGCGAGCCCCTCTGCAATCACGTCTTTCTTTGGTGTTTTGGTGGATTGCATATTTTTATTTTACGGAGATAACACTATTGCAACTGAGGTTACTTCAAGACGTGTAGAATATTGCAACTCATCTAACTTATTTGATTCTAAAATACCACTTGGCTCACTTCACCTTAAATGAGTAATTTTGTTGTGTACAAGTTTTAGCGTTGTGCTTCTTTAATACTAGGATCATGGTTTACCAGTGGCTGTGTATACAATACTCATATTATCAAAACTTATCTGACTCAGTTCTATAAAAAAAAAATTCTCGTCAAAAATATACTTTAGAATTACTTTGTCAGCATACCATATAAGCCAACTGAAACACAAAATTTAATATAATATAACTGATAAATTAATTGACTAATATTCTATCAAAAATCCCCATATTGGTGTGTTTCCTATGGCATAGTTTCAATTATCGATAATCCTAGTCTCACCAGACAAAGAACTATGTGACAAAAGAAACTTTCTATTGATCGAAATCAATATCCATCGATTTGCCCTGACTATCGGGAAAGCTTTCCCGGTTTCCACCCGGATTACCCTAGACTTCTTTTTATTTTATTGTTTTCATTCAAAAGGTTCTTTCTTCCTAACGTGCAGGGTGTGTCATATCTAAGATGTGTAATTTTAAAATCATTTTTTTTCAATTACCGTGAATTGATTAGTGGCAACATTTTATGTTTTTTTTCTTGTCTGCAACTAGAACGGCTTATTGTTTCATTATATTAGATATGATACATCAACACTTTTCGTTGAATAAAATGTAGTATAAACAAGTCTAGCACATGTTTTATTTCTTATGGACAGTGGCGGATTACACCAGAATCGAATGAAGCGCGCGCTTATTTTTAAATAATAGGGGCTAATATTATACAGCTCTTATTACCCTTACTAACTGGGTGTTTGTATCCTGGCGAAACACGTTCGTTTTTAGTAATGTAAGCGATATGCGGGACAGCGGTAGCCGACTGTGCAAGACAGAGCGAATGTAATGCAGTGCTATCGCATGGCTATGGCACGTGCCGGTTTCTATCTCACTCTAACAGGGAGAGTTAGAGTAAGACGGTTGTAATTAAATGAAGCAAAACTCGAATTTTTGCATTTGAAAGCATTTATTAGACTAAAAAGACACTCCACTATATAAATTCCACATTTATTTATTAGCACCAGGATCAGTTTTGCTCATCACCAGTTTTCAATTGATTTTATCGTCAATTAACGACTTTGAAAGCAAAGTTATTGATATCAGCTGACAAGTTATACGTTTTTTTATCTCATTAATGAAATTTAATTAATTAATTACATCATTTTATCTTATTTATTTCACCGTCATCTATGAAAGAAGTTATGCTACTGGTTTACTAACAGCTATCGTCAAATACATTATGTTGATATGCTCTATCAAGTCATTTTTTTTTTAATTCATGTCCACTCCCAATGTGGAGCATATGGACTCCTAATGGAGTTTATCTCAACAGATGTGTTTCTACGACAACTGCTTGTTACTCAGTTGCTTAACCTCTCTTTTTCCAAAGAGAGTAGGAATAGAAGTATAGGGCTAGGACAGGACTAGTGGTTAGCTAATCGCTCTCAATACGCCCCGTTCATAGAATAGGATGGGTGGGAGGGGTGAATTCAAGACATCACACACATCCATGCTTTCGAACAGAAATTCATAAATCGATTGAAAAATCAATTTATAAATCTGTCCGTACCGGGACTCGAAACCGGGACCTCCGTAACCGAAGCCAACGACGTCGACCACTCGACCACACAAGTGGCAATTTACTCCATATTACAAAATCTATTTTTATAGATTGGGATAAAAATAGCTTTCAACGTGGACCAATGAGAAATATGCTACGATGAATTTTCCCATTGTTATGGAATTGTAGCAGCTCTTAATCATTTAAAAGAACATTATTAATTTAGCGACCGCCCTGTACTTTATTGTTTTTTTCTGCTTGGCGCTTATTTATAAAAATGGCTTAAGGCCGTCCAATTAATCGGACGCGATGTTTATCGACTGGCCGGAGAGCAAGTGACGACCAATCGGCCGCTCAGCAGGGATGTGGATTCCACCCGTCATTACTCACAGTCATGTGATCCTAAGTGGAAATTTGTTATGAATGGGGGCGGCCCGGCATCCCAGTCCGGGCCCCTCTTTTCTAAACTGACCGTCTTTTCAGGTTTGCTGTATTTTTTTTTTCATATTATGCATTTATTTATTTGAATTTAACTTTGAAAAACTACATTATGACAGGATAAGGAAGGAATGGCAATGTATTCAGCTATAAGACAATACATGATATTTTATTTATTTATTTAATTAACCCTCTAAGGACGAGCGTCACCATATGGTCACACAAAATACCGTTGTCTATTGATCCCACTATTCATACTTTTTCTACCTGAATATCGTTGCTTTTGCTCATATTTGGTTAAGAAGGGTACGGACTACAGTAAGTCATCAGCCGTAGGAACAGGAACGGTCTCCAAAAGCACATGTGATTTTTTGAATTTCCGTTTTTTTTAATTTACTTTTTGAAACTGTTAGATATTTTTTTATAAAAACATAAAATTATTTACAGTTATTTTGCTAATATATTTGTTTTGAAATTATGTTGATCTAAAGAGGTCAAATTGTAAATATTTTTAAAAAAATCACGTTTAGCTATATTTCAACCCCGAATGTTTGCAAGCCCATACGGTCACTTTTGTCCTTACTACTGTCCGTACTCAATATTACACGGTAATAAAAGGATGAGCATCACCATATAGTCATGCGGGGTTTCTATACAACGACTTTACGTTTTTTTTTTTTTAATTTTGGATAGGAATAAAAGTTATCCGTGACTTCAATATGGCTTAGAAAATATATTTTTTATCGGAAAAAAGCTCTCGTCTCTGGAGGGTTAATTAATTAACATTGCATTAGATTGATAAATTATAAAATTAAAACCTTTACAATGAAGAAAAAAAACATCATACCATTAAATATTAAAAGCAGTAGAAAAAAATGTAAAAAAAAGTGTAAGCTCCGACATACTCTACTTTAATACATACAAAATATTATTCGTTGTAAGTCACCCACTTCTATATGAAATATGCCAACATCTAAGGCAATATTGTTGAACACATTTAAAGCTCTCCCCAGTGGCATACCCATTGGCAGGCTGGTTCTACACCTTGGGAGAACAAACAATTCATGTCCACGATTTCTCAAAAATACAATATTTACATATTTATCTTCATCTAGTTAACTGCTCGGTCGGATTGTATTGCTTTGGGTCGAAAATGCTGTGTTTAAGCGATCGACACATAAACATTTTAAGAAAAATTTTGACGATATTGTTGCTCGTTATAAAAAAGAATAAATGTATGGAGAAAAACATAAAATAAAATTTCAACAATTTTTTTCTCATTATATCCGAGATCTTGCTATTTCCGTGATCGTAATAACCAAGTTAGACTGTATGAGGGTGTCTTAAATAACCCACGAGCGTGGAATACAAGTTACAAATATATAAATATACACTACATCCTTTTTTTGCGTGGCTTGAAAATTGCACGGTCCAATATAACAGAACCGCTGTTTTGCTCAACACATAATTTACATTCGTGTAAAAAGTGAATTAAGCATATATAACTAGGGAATCCAATCCTGGGATCCCGTACAGTTTTTGATACATTTCAATCCCGGGATTAGAAGACATAATCCGGAAACGGGATTGATTTTAAAACAGAAACGTGTTGGTTTTCAAGTCGGCAGTTCAAGCATATGCAATAAACGATAACCAATTTTATTACTAAGACTTTATCTTTGCGATAAGACTTACGATAAGAGCGTGTCGCAGCCGAAAAGGTTACTTGATGCCAATTATTAAATTTCTTCAATGCATTATACGCACGTGTACTGTATTTGAATGCATGTGTCGACAATATTTATTGCTTGTTATTATAAAGCTTCATATTTCGTAAAAATATATTGTTTTATATTTTTAAAATTTATTTTTCGCTTTGTCCTCTACATCAATAAATGTTACCAGATATCAATAGTGTTTGTTTTGCGGAATTTATTATTCATAAACATTCATTTTGTACCGTAAACCGAAACCTTTGATTAAATAGCGAAACAATCAATGCTTTGGTACTCTGGAAATATTTAAATGTTTAAATGACGTCTATTTACTTCAATAAAATTATTAAGAATGTATATATATAGACAACAATTTTATAAATCTTCATTCTTGCAGTCTGAAGTAGGTAATTGCTTTTTTCAGTTATCGAAATTAATTTTAAGTAATATTTCGTATTTTTGCATATTAAGTTAGTTTAATAATGATTTCGCTTATTTTTTTATGAGTAATTTAAAAATCCACTCATTCACCTCTAAATCGCAAATAACTGAGATTAAGGGAGCTTTTTGGTAACGTATTGGCAGCTTACAGCTGGTAATATAATGTAGAATATTTTTTTTAATTTATTTTTCACCAATATTATCATTTTTTATTTTTTTTTAAATGTACTGATCCCGGGATCCCGGGATCGAAAAATTCTAATCCCGAAATCCCGGGATCAACATTTTGGCTCGGGATTGGATTCCCTATATATAACACAAAGTGGTTGTATTGTGAAATTGTTAATAAACTTTTAATTTCATATTTTATAGCCGCTTTCAAATATATACACCTCAATTAATAAGTAAAGATATTGTGTTGGGCTTGTTGTGTCTTCATACATGTGTACGAAGTGTATGTATGAAGCCATAGCGCTTGGATGATCTCGGTGCAAAAAAAAAACTGTTTCATTATATTGACACATTTAATACATTGTTGGTCAGTGGTATATTTTTGATGTAAATATTCGCCTTCGTGTTTTGAGTTATCGATACCAAAAAGCTCCATTTTTACTTGTATTATCTAGGTCCTAGGAAATCACACCATGCCATATACATTAAAGTTTGTATATTTTGGTATATATTTTAGATTAACAATGGTTGCAAACATTAGTTTATATTAGATACTAGCCGGTACCCGGCAAGCCTTGCAATGCCACTCAAAGAAAGAAAGTGTTTGTGTTACTTAACCTGTAAACCGGGTATGGCGAAGTATTCCGTCAAGACATTTAAAATATTGTCCTCTAGCGGGCATGGCGATTTACCGTTTATTTTGTTTGGGTATCACATTTACACGTCGTTCAGCACTGATTTTTGTTTTTTATTTCTCTTTTGTTGACAAAAGTTTTGCGCATGGCAAACTATGAAACGTTTCATCAAGTGTTTTACTATGGGCGTGACGACATATTTCGTCACTGCTATGTTTACTATGGGTGTGACGAAATAATCCGTAATCATACAGATTTAATTACCTTTTGCACATACACACTTTTTAAGATACGCAAAACTAAAATACTCGGTTAAGAGGTTAAGTGCTTTTAGATACACAACATGTTTTCTTTTTCTGTCTGGTGCGTATGCAAATAAATCAGAAAGTTTTTACATACAGCTGTCCATGTGAGAAGCATGGATTTTCAAAATTTAGTTAACATCATATTGAAATGCAGCAAGATTCAAATCAACACGTACTGTTCGTCGAGATCGAATAGCTCGTGAACGATCTCTTTCGTTTCTCGTTGCACGTTGCAGATAAAAAATAAGCTTCCAAAGTTGTTGAAACATGAGCCATGAATGTAATTTAGTAGATAAAAATAAATTTTGAAAGCAATTTTGGAAATCAGTCTTAAAAATGACTTGAATATCATCTAAAATATCATTCCAAAGTAACGTAAGACTAAAAATACATTTTGGAAGTTTGCAAGAAATACCCTTAATTATGGTTAATCGATTGTATCATTTTTTCTGATAACATCTTTCATACAAAGATTTGATGCGTTATATTAAGTTAACGTAATTACATTTAACTTGACAGAAAATAATATTTTGACATTCCATGCATTAATAAATATATTGTTTCTTTATATTACAAAATATAAATATTTATAAAGCAATAAGGCTACAGCAATTACATTGCAGTAATTAATTGAGAGCGTTGGCGATGTTTGGCATTACTTTGCGAATAAAGGAGACGAGAAATAATTTAATAATAAAAAGAAAGAAAAACAATTTCGAACATTAAAGTGAATGAAGCGAAAACAGTTGGTTCAAATATGTCAACCTAAGAGGGTAGATAAGATTATAAATAAGAAGACAATATTTTTTGGGTTGACTTATTAATTGCCACCAATGCCGATGGAGACGCCATTTTATTTAACTCAATATCAATGACTGTAATTTAGGAATTGATACTTTAATAAATTAATTTGAATCAGATTTATAAATTCGTGTCCAAATGCATGGACTTCAAAACTTCTACTGACCCATGTCCTTTCTTATTCTGGAAATCAGGAGTTGAGTGAGTGAAATTATTATCTTATTACGGATTCTACTATTTATACACCATTGGCGGATCCAAGGGGAGGCCATGAGGGCCATGCCCCCCCCCCCCCCCCTGAGGTGAATTTATTTTCCACTTTTCTAATTGATTAACACTTTAATGGCTCTTTAATTGTTCAGTTTACAATGTTTTTATAGAATACATACTTTATTATGTATCTTCTATTTTTATATAGGTATATTATTTTGAAATCATCTATTTTTTATGTATTATGTTGATTTTCAAATTGAATGGCCCACTCCTGGGACAATTTCTGGATCCGCCACTGTTATACACTCTCTACAGTTAGATTATTCAGTTAAAGTAATCGACCCAGTGTCTTGTAATTGACTTTCGTTCAATATGTCATTATTGTCTACACTCGGAGTGGAAAAAGCTACGAAAAAATATATGATTAATTATATCGACTGTGGAAAGGGAAAAGGACGTAACCCACACATATCAAATTGTACAGGAGGCGCAAAAAACGTATTTTGATGATTTTGGGCCATATGCAAATTATGAATTATACACAACCTTTAAGTGCACGGAGACTTCTTAAGTGGTGTTAAATTGACATAATCTGGTAATAATTAAAGAAATTGTCTAAGAAAAACCTTTATTTCAGCCTTTTTTTGTTATTTTAATTTTTTGCAAGGTCATCTTTTTCAAACTTAAAAAACACGATGTAATTTTATTTGAAACACTTCATTAGAAGTGAAATTCGCTACTATTAGAATAGACACAGATTAAAAAATAACATGTAACATTTATATTGAAAGACGTAAGCTTACACTAATATGTCATTTTGAGCTTATTTATATTAATATTGCAGTTTAGATGAAGTAATAATAATATTAAATCACCAATTCAGATCAATGAAAGCAAAAATCACCTGGATTATGCTGTAAATTTGTCTTCAAAGCATCATACATTTGAAGCAGACGTGTATTATCAAAGCCCCCTATAGTGAAAGCCATGCTGAAAACAGGTACTTTTTTCAAATGAACGGTCCGGTTTGATAATTTTCAAAGTAATATCACATCATTATGAAACCATTTGTTTCTATTATATTGTAGGAAATACATATTTATATTGTAATTTTATATCTTTTTAATTACATCTTTTTCAAAATAAGAAAAAATCACATTTTCTAAGGTTTTTAAATAAAAATCTCGGAGAACAAAAGCAAACAATGAAGGCAAATCATTTTATTAGAATTGTTTTTTTACAATATTTCAATACAGAACATGAGGTTGGATAGTTCATTAAAAAAATCAACATCATTATTGGGATTTTAATCAATTAATAATTAATCTCAAAATTTATTTGTACACACTGGTTCGTTACTCAATCTTTCCATAGGATTTCTCAAGTCATATCAGTAATCAAAAATCAGTAAGTCAAACTAGGGTAGCACATTTCACTTCATTATTTTTTAAATATTATTATTGATTAAATCATCATTTACTTGGTATATTGCCATTATTATATGATAAGACGCAGCATTTATTTCATAATATCACAATACGCGTCAAAATCGTATATAATATAATATGAATTCCGCTTGTTACTGTTGTTTTATGTAATTTATAATTAATATTTTACATAACTGTGATACTTAATAGTGGGAAGTTAAATTTTATTTGCTTTACCACACATCGCATTTCTTGCCATTCGCTATATTTCTTACAATCATTACTTAATTTGCATATATGACCCTTCCGATGTATCGTAAATTGTAAATTAATAACACCAAAGAATCACAGAATATCCATACAAGAAATCTTTCAAACATTCATGTTATATTCAACGAAAAATAAGCTCATAAATTGGAATTTAGAGTTGATCTACGTATAACCGCCATACAATTTGTTAGGAGAGGCTGGGATTCAACGGCCCGCTCATTTTTGCTGTTTTTTCTACAACACTGCTTGGAACTTAAGACTGCTATGGTATTATACATCTACCTAAAAATATAAACTGTAATTACCAGTAGACGTTTTTTCAAAATACATTTCGCAAGCTGAAAATAAATATGCTAACGCAATAATAATTGTAATATTTTTTTTATATATGAAAAGGTTCGATTCTGTTATTTTTATAATGAGAAAGATATAAATTTTATGCAGAATACTTGAACGGCCTTCGTGTTTTTACATTGTCTATCCATATTAAAATACCATCCCTTGAAAATTTTACACCCTCATGCCCAGATGATTGTTATTTGAATTGTATACCATCAACTATAAGACGAAATGAAACATTTGTTTTATAAATTGTATATTTTACACAAAGTGTAGAAGCTATTCGATACATATTCTATTAGTGTATATTATCGTCATTCTTCATCAATAATTGATTTAAAATAATATTAGATTTATAAAAGTAACAAGTAACTCATTTTTATAAGATGTTGTTAGTTCCTATGGTGCAGCGGTTAGTGTCGTGGTCTTCAGTGCCAGACTTCACATGTTCGAGTCTCAGTACGGACATCATTTAATTGATCGATTTATCGATAACTGTTCGAAGGCATGGGTGTTTGTGATGTCCCTCTTCACCAGTTCCGTTCCTTCAACTTCTACTCTTTGGAAAAGAGAGGTTAAGCGACTGAGTTACAAACAGTTCTCGCAGAACAACTTCTATTGAGATACCTCCATTAGGAGGCCATATACTCGACATTGGAAGCGGACATGGATAAAAAAATACTAAAACTATTATATTTGCCAGAACGATCTGACAGTATACAGATATTTAATTATAATAAATAAGGTACGGAAATACTGGAAAAAATTGTTCGGAGTAAGAGTCGTTTTCTTTTTACCTGACTCCACAGACCACAGCCCTGGTTAAAACACAACATTTTTTATCAATTTTTAAAACACTTTTTATAGTGCAAAAATAAATATTATATTAATTTCTTTCTTCAAATATGTATACATATTTCTTTCCGAGAATAATGAAAATATCTTGTCAGTGTATGACAGCAATAATCTAAGATGTAAAATTGAAATATTATATTTAAGATGAGCCCGTCTTTGACGTGTTGAGCGCCCGTTTGAAATTCTCTTCGTATATTAAAATTAGCTTTTATGTAGGCAAGAACCGGAGCGAGGAATAAGGCGGCTAATTTTACCGAAGCCGGTCCTGCTTATCTTGTCAGACGCGTGACAAGACGCACGGATTTTAAATTTAAAAAAAAAAACGTCAAGGTGTGTTGTAATATTTTTTAACGACAGATTAGTTTCTTGGAAAGGCATATTCATTTTAAATACATAATCATAAAATAATGTATATTTAATGTTTTGATTTCTCTTAAATAACTATTTATCATTAGTAGGGTTCCGTTTAATTAAAGACACCACAATAAACAACCTTCGATTCACATTTCGATAGCCTAGTTCCATATAATAATAAGTCAAAAATTTGATGTTTTATGTTCTGTTACTCATTATATTCAAATACATTTCTTCGTTAGCCTCACAAAAGAACTAGACAAAATCGCTATTTTCCTATCGATATGCAAGATGTATGCATATGCAAATAATCAAATAAAAATAATTTTATTTCATTTTCATATATGAATATAAAACTTGAAATATCGTTGTACGGTTTTGTCAAGTTGCAATAAATTTGAATTGAATTGAAATTTGAACGTTGAAATACTTTCAAAATTCTGTTACTTCCTGGTTTAGTTGATAGTTTAATTCTTGAAATATATTCAATGTCAATTAGTCATTTGGGTGATATTTTCTCAAATATTTAATTTGGTGAAGCTTGGAGAAGGGATACGATATAAAAATAATGCAAGAGATAAATCTCAAGCATATTTGCTTGGCTAAAACTGAAGAAATTATAAATATTTAATTTTACAGTTCGATTGTTAATTGATAAATCAAATGCGATAATAAAAATACATTCGACTTTACTTAACGTAGAAATACTAGAGTGACATTAATTATTTTACTTTTTCGTTAAGTGATTTTCACTACATATCTATGTGACTAATAACAAGTGTAATAAGCTGATATCGTCGTATAAAAAGTAGAGCTAAGCGTTGTATCATTTATTCACGTGTATATTAAAATTTATGATTTATTCCTTTCAAATGTATTCGGTACATGACTTTTACATTACTTTTGATGCGTGAATACTGGCTTATCAAGTATAGTTAATAATGTGCGTTTGATTCTCACAACTTAATATCTTATTGAACAGTGTTTTATGACGCTTGTATTCGTGTAGCACGTGTTTGATATTCACGCTACACACGACGCTCCGCAAAACGCGCTCCGTTGAAGCCTTCCTTATATAGTGCAGAAATGAAAAATGCCTCAAGACTATATTTTAAGAGCAGAGTACTTTTAAAAGAATGTCTATCAGGGTTTCCCAAGAACCTAAATAGTTGTTCCGCGAAAATTTGGAATTATAATCCACCCTGCAACATATTTAAACATCTCAGTCAAAATCTAGTGATGGTGAATCTCATCTACTTGGAAGCGGGGAAAACATAAAACTATCATTAAGCATATTCACTTTATTAATGTAGCATTTTATCACTTTGTCAAAAATTTCCCAAATTTTAATTATGTTTGTAATTACTTTCAATGACATTCTGAATTTATTAATCTGGGATGACTTTTTGATTATATGTTAGATGTGTTGAAAATTTTAATTTTGTGTTATTTTAGAATCACTTTAATGTAATTGGCAATTTCTTTTCAATGCCAATTGTTGTGTATAACTTTTCAATTTTGTATAAATAGCATTGTTAAATTATATTTCTTATCAGTTGACAATGCTCGCAATGAGCGAAACCGGTCCTGACATATTAAATAAAGTGGAATGAAGTACAAAGGATTATTGTGTTTTTATTAATATAATGCCTTTCCACCAAGTATTGACAGTAAACACCCTAAAAGCGATGATGAATCTCCATTGATGCTTAAAACGTCATTTAATGACATATATTTTTTCAATATTTTTACTATTATGAATTACCCGACTTAAAAAATAAGCTGTGTTCCGGTAACATTTCCAGATTTGCGAAGTTTTCCATTGCACAATATATTTAAACATCTCAGTCAAAATCTAGTGATGATGAATCTCCATTGATGCTTAAAACGTCATTTAATGACATATATTTTTACTATTATGAATTACCCGACTTAAAAAAATAACCTGTGTTCCGGTAACATTTCCAGGTTTGCGAAGTTTTCCATTCCACAATAAGTTTGGGAAACCCTGGCCTATATTATCACACTAAAAAAAGAACCATGCTAGTGTCTGAGCCAGTGATTTCTTAAGATATTTAATTATGATTTCTATGCATACATTCAAATATTTCTTAACGATGTAATATATAAGCTTGTGTTTTTTCATGATATTGATACACAAAATCTTCCTTAAATTATTTATTTATCAGAAGAAACAAACATGTAATATATTATCTAAAAATATTCGCAGGATATCTTATCTTATGTTCCTACGCACAGATAATAATAAATGATGTCTGGTTACCTAAACATACCTACCTATTACGTGCACGAACAAAATGGCCCGGCTAGTGACCCAAAAGAGCTTTTCATAAAGCTCTGTTGAAACATACTTACTAACATTCCCATTTGGAAGTTGTCCGGTAATCTAGAATGATGAAGGTCTCTCTCCGCCCCTAACGCTATGTCATCGTGTCGGCAGCCGACTTATGACGCTCGCACATTTATAAATATATACGGTTTACAGCGTAAAGGCATTAAGTCATATTGTATAGTTTTAATGTAGTTTAGTTTTCAAAGTTTGAGAGATAATTTATATTTATATACATATGTAGTTTCACTGTAATTTGATCAAAAAACAGTACCGTTTTAAATTAGTAATAACGCCCAACGTAACGAATTATCTATTTCACATGACTTTAGATTGATTTAATTTTAGATTTCGACGTTAAGTGCTTGATGAATCGTTCAAATTTATAACATTTATATACGTTTGATCTCGACAACCCGGGCCTCGCTTTTCGGATTCAAATGTATTCAAGTACTCGTTTGAACTTGAACTGCTGATATGTAATAGTTTGTATCGTCTGCATATAATATAATAATTATAAAGAGAAACCATAATCGCTGATACTTCAAGTTGTTGATGGCGATCTGTGCCGTTAGTGAGAAAACGTATGGAAATGTACAAAATTTGAACAGTTCAAATTTATACTGCATTCTTAAAATCTCGTAATAGCTTGATTATAAACTTATCAATACACCTGATATCAACTTAAATCTCAGTATTGTTATCACATTATTATATATAAGTTACAACTCATTCACCTTAATCCCTTTTTAATAAAAAAAAACAAAGAAATCGATAATTTTGTAATGTTTTTGCATCATTTTTCTTCTTCTTGATTATATTCGCTCTGCGGCACCTACGTTTTTCCCTGTCTCTAATTGCTTTTCTTCCTACCATGTCATGTCAGCATCCTTCATTTCCTCTGACTAACTCCTGTGGATAGTAACCGACGGTCGTCCAGAACGCCAAAATCCCACCATTTGGAAGGAGAGGCAGGCTGGATAAAAGCTCTTTGTAAAGTATCCGTAGTACATGACCCAAACAATTCTTACGTTTCTTCATGGCTATTAACTCTCGCGGCTCGGAGACTAGAAAAATACGTCTCTGCCGATGGGGATCTTTTTTGACCCCAGTGGTTTCCTTATTATTGGCCTTATTCTCATGAATTTCAAAAAAAAAATAGTCTAAGGGCTTTAAAATATCTCTCTGCATCATTCCTCATACATTTTTTTAATAAAAATCCGTGGTTTTTTAATAAATAATCGTATTTTAAGTTGCGCGTAAAAAAGACGTCATCCCCCAGCACACATATGAATTGACAACTGACTGAGTGTTCTTAGCTATCTTACGAACGATCGTTATCGCAGGTGCTTATCGCCTGATAGCGTAAACGCGTTATCGCATACTTATATAAACTACAAAAGGTCCAAAAAAACTATGATATAAGAATACCTTGATTATAAACATTGTATCACCCATATTAAAATAGATATTTAAGAAAATGTTGGTATTGGGGTCGCATTTCTTGAGCTTAGAACCGGAAAAGTTAACGTGACGGGGCGCTGTCTTGTACGTTCATTGCCTATTCTCGAAGCTCAGTATACGGTTTTTTAGTCATTATCAGATTCCATGATTCATTACCATAAATCAGCATTAGCAAAATATAATCGATGAACAAATGGCATTTGGGTTTAATCGTGTATAGCTTTGTGTGACAGACAGTCCGCATTGAATGAAATATGGTTCCAACTATTCTTGATAGTCGATAATCTCTTGGATGACTTTGAACAGAATTATCGAGTATAACAACATCATCGGCATATTCAAGTTCACACGATCTCAGACCAGAAGACCTGCAAAGTGTGAAGTCAAAGATAATAATAAACAGAACCATTTGTAACCCTGAACCATTCAATATTAGAGTCGCCGATTCTCACACAGCATGTAATACATATCATCATGCAGGGATTTGGTAATGGCCACAATCTTTAGCGGGATCTCGTAAGCATCCATAACGAAGGTTGGTACGGACTATCAAATGTTTCCTCAATCCACTAAAACCTTCATATTGTTACCACATAATAATTATTATATTCACATAATAATTTTCTTTTTAATAAAAACAAAGCACTGATTGATTTTATATTATTTAATATGTTCTTAAAAATATTTCACAAGCACCTCGATCAAATTGGATTGTTATTAAGTTTTTGTTGGATCTTGCAGTCGTAAAATTTCACTACTTGAAACCAGAATGTAAGATTTTATTTATTTATATGCTATTTGCTTAGATTAAAATAAAACGTGACCATTTCTTGCTTATTTCTAAAGATTCCAGTCTATAATAAGTGTATATTGTTTAGTCAAATTGATGCTTCATTGAAACGTGACGTTTAGTTTTATTTCATACGATTGAATGCCAAATGAACGCGATTCAATTTTTATTGCATTCCATTTTCCACGAGTCCTTCGTTTAAAATGTGCAGTGTGGTTAGTTTATTGTGTTCAATATTTCAACTGGCCACACATTTTTCTTGTAATTGAATATAATAGAGAACGGGTACATATGTTTCTAAATTATAAATAAATAATTCTAAATTATGTAAGTAAGAATCCTAAGACTTCATTTAAAATACCAATAAATTATGGATTTAAATATTTTCGATGGATTCACTAAATATGAATTTCTAGCTTATTAAAAGATTAACATAATTTCCTCTTAGTGTTTTCTAATTTTCAATTACAGATTAGTTGTGATTTTTTGTGAGAGATCTTTGTAAGCATTAAAATTGAGTTATGTATTAGTGAAATAAGTAAAATGAATTGAAATTGAAAATCATAAGAAAATTTACAGTATAAGATTAGCATATCTATAGTTTCCTAGCTTCTAAGCGAATGATTTTTATTATAAAACGATTGTTGCTTCATTGGAGATCAAATGACAAAGATTGTTTTTTTTTCTTATAGTAACTAGAGTTGGCAGCAATTAAAAAAATAGCAGCACGTTTTGGATCGAAATCATTCAATCATCATTGCATCGAATTTCTAACTTTTCTAGGATACAATCATTTGAGTTATAAAACCTAGAAATGCTGATCGAGTAACCGGTGTAAAATTTTATTTATTTTCAAGTAAACGTGCACTCATTTATCAAATAAAGCGTTGAATATTACCCGATGTGAATAGTTTGTGCTATACGTTGAGAGAAGGGCCTGTTGATGTTCAAGAACCGTTTTTAAAAGGCTCATATTTTTCTGATCAGAATTTAAATAACATTGTTCAGAATTTATATTAAATGGTCATAATATATCTGTCAAAATATATTTTTTTAAACCATGTCAGCTCCCTATGTGGAGCATATAGACTCCTAATGGAGTTTATCTCAACAGAAGTGTTTATACGAGAACTGCTTGTTACTCAATTGCTCAACCTCTCTTTTTCCAAAGAGAGTAGGGATAGAAGGATAGTACTAAGACAGGATTAGTGGTAAGCTTATCGCTCTCGATGTTCATAGGATAGGATGGGTGAGAGGGGGGAGTTCAAGACATCATATACATCCATGCCTTTAAACAGAAATTCATAAATCGATTGAAAAATCAATTTATAAAACTGTCCGTACCGTGACTTGAAACCGTAGCCGAAGCCAACAACGTTGACCACTCGACCACACAGGCGGCTCACAAAATAAATAGTCATAATTTAAATGAAATTTTAAAAAAAAACCTTACCTAACCTAACCTACTTACCAAAATTGATATAAAATATTCTGACCGTATAATATTTTTATTCCGACCAAAAATTGATTTAAATTCTAATCATTTAGTTTGTACTCTTTTTAAAATATGATTTTCAAACAAACTTCAAAACATTCAGACGCTGGTTTCTTCAACTTGGTATCCTGGTTTCAAATATTAAAAGTTATATTCTATTCAACTAACAACGATAGGTATTTGGACTTGAAACTGCCTTGGTTATCATTAAATCGTGATCAAATATGTTGTTTGATAGTCAGTACACACAGGGGTGGGCTCGTGCGATCCGCTTGTTAAATTTTACTAAAGCCGGTGAGCCCCTCGTTAATTTAAGAGAAAACAATATTCTCAGATCAAATGAGTGCATAACTGCAATTTCTGACTTATATATTATCTAGGACAGCTTCAGTATACACAGCAGTACATTTTTGGTCATTTACATTGATAAGTTTACAGTAAATTGCATATTGTCACATATTGTAAGTGTATTAAGTAACTATCGATTGCTTATTTAGGGCTTGCATTTAATTTCATAGGAGTGATAAAAAAACTCACAGCTTCCCCAGAACACCGAGCATTGCTTTGATATAAAGCGAGCGCCTTGTTAACGTATTGGCGGCCCACCGCTGAGTACACATTAATAAATTGGTTGAAAATATTATATTAAGGTTTGATATTGCTGCATGAGTTGAGTTGTGTATTTTACCCTGAACGCATATCTTCAGTACAGTGTGGGTATAATTATTCATGTACTACTGAAAAGGAATACTGAATAAATTGATGGTAAATTTTAGTAACGAAAAATGTATTTTTTTTTTCGATATTTGAATTTAATTGCTCTTTTGCGAAACATCGAAAACTGGTTTTAGCCGAATTTTAGGATACACATATCAACTGTCGAATGGAAAAGGGATGCGCAAAAAACGTGTTTTGATGATTTTGGGCCATATGCAAATTATGAATTATACACAACCTCGAAGTGCACAGAGACTTCTAAACTAGTGTTTAATTGACATAATCTAATATTGATTAAAGAAATTGTCTAGGAAAAACCTTTATTTCAGCCTTTTTTTGTTATTTTAATTTTTTGCAAGGTCATCTTTTTCAAACATAAAAGCTAAATTTAGATACTAATTCGGCATTTGCTGCTTGCATTCTTTTGATATAACGTGTATCATGTTTGGTACATTGTGGTTATCGAAACAAACCTGTTTTTAAAAACTGAGTGTTACGTCGATTTTCCTTTCCACAGTCGATATTTATTGAAATTCGAAAACCGATTTTTTTCATAAGTCGGTTTAAGTATGAGCCCTGCATGAGAGGCCTTGAATCTGATGCAGAAGCTGTCCATATAATGTTATTAGTGATATCGAATTAAGTTCGCTCACGTTTTCATAAATTCTTTGATATAATTACGTCCAATTACAACCAGGTGAATTACCCGAAAAGGTAACTATCCATAAAACAACTCTATAAATTGGTGAATTCAGGGCGACCACGTTTTATATGTTTCGAGACACTTAACATAAGTATGCCGTTAACACCTAAATACAATAACTTCCAATATATGTAGAGTATATTGGAGGTATTTTAACAAAAGTTTTTTTTCTGTAAGGACTATTTGTTACACAGTCTTTTTTAACCCTTTCTTAACTAAGATGTGTAAATAGTACACATACCTTCTAATCATTTACATTTATCTGTATATATAATAAATATTCGGCCTAAAATTCAGGTATTCCTCCCTTATACAATTACGCATTGAGTAATGCAATAATATAAATATTGTAGTAGTGTTATATAATTGTTATGATTCACTCCCGTTTGTCTGGTGTGGAACGGATACACAGCTCAGGAGCGCGTGCTTTTTTTTGCATAGGAAGGAAAGGGTTAAATAGAATAGTAGGAATAGAAGAATAATATTAGTGGTAAACCAATCGCTCTCGCTAAGTCTAATTATTGAAGGATCGGAAGGGTGGGCAGAGGGAATTTTTAGACAACACAAACACCCATGCCTTTAAACAGAAATCGATCAAAAAATGCTGTTCGTACTGGGACTCTAACTCATGACGGAAGCCAATAACTCTCACCGCTGCGGTATAGGACCCGACCAATGTTTTGCAACTTTTTTAACATCCTATGTTTTAGGTTTTCATCCGAATTTGCCAATATATAAATATTCAGAGTTGCTCGTTGCCAATAAGCTGTTGATAAATTAAAACATTTCAAAATGTCATTATTTCTATTTTCAATAATAATAATATATTCGTTTTCTCGAGAACTGTCGATGCCTGCCCGTTCAGTTGCTTCAACTTTACATTACGAAAAATGATCAGTCTTTAAAATATCACTAGTAGTAATCTTATCGCTCTCTGTCTCTAAGATTTATTTCAAGCATCTTATAGACGTATTTTGTAATATATATGAAATCTATAAATCAATCAAAAATCATCGGAATTGATAAAAGCTAAACTGCGATGACCACTCGGTTACACAATACAGTGGAACCCCCAATTACACAACCCTGAATTACGCGGTCGCTTAAAATATTCGCCTTAAATCCCTCAATTGCACTGTCACATTCCATTGTCGTTGCTACAAGACGGTCGTCTGTATGGCGCATACAGTCAAATGTTGGCTACCGTCTGTGTATTAAACACGTGCCAGGCTATACACGTATAGCCGAGCGACTGTCTGTATGTTGGATTTTGGCGCGCTTGGCATTTTATCATTTTTTAACTAAATAAGGGAAATCTTAGTTTTGCATTTTTTGTGGAAAACACAAAACCTCTAATTTTGCATGAGATTCAATCCCCCAATTACATTACCCCGAATTACACTGTCCCGATTTGAGTGTAAATGGAGGTTTTACTGTATGTTAATTTTCTCAGTTATTAAATTGTTTTGTCCTTAATAATAATGTCTTTCTTCGGTTAAAAAATAACTATCTAGGTTTATATACAATGTTTCTGTACGTATGTGTGATCACTTTTTTATAATATTTGCCAACTAACTCAGATTAGAATTAGGTCACACTAAATGTAGATGTCGCCTACTGTGGCCCAGATGGTTAGAGCTTGCTCTGCCGATCACGCAGGTCTGGGTTCGATTACCGGTAAGATCACAGTGAATTTGAGAATTATTCAATTCAAAGTTGTGATAGAAGACTGGGTGCATGTTCAAATTATTTCCTCTCCTCCCATCCTTCTGATCCTTTAATGTAGCAATAGCGATCAGTAAACCATTACTCCTGTTCTAGCCTTATCCTTCTTTTCCTACTACTCACTTTGAAAAAAAGTGACGTTGAGCGACTGAGTAACAAACAGTTCTCGTAGAAAAAACTTCTGTTGAGATACATCCATTAGGAGAACATATGCTCTACATTGGGAGCGGACATGGATTAAAAAATGTAGATATTAATTATTTGTTTTTTTTTCCTATAATTTACGACTAGCCCTCCATTAGTGATGACATTAAGATAATTTAAAATATAATCCAATTATGTTTATATTATAGCTTTTTTTTTTATTCGATAAACTTTTCTTTTCTTTTCTGCATCACACCGAAGATGATATCTCCTCAAAGATACAGTTAAGATACATTTTATTTAGGTACAATTTGAAAGGCAACAATAAATAATAATTACAAACATATAGATATTAATACAGGTTGATTAAATGCAAAGAATTGGTATGATTACAAGTAAAAACAATTAAATAATAATAAGCAAGAATGATAGTTAATGGGACTAATAAACAACTTTTAATTTTGAGACAGATGTGATTAAGGATTGAATGGTGAGGGACAGGGAAGGTAAACTTTTTCTCCAAAAGAAGTAGCAAATTTCTTGAAGTGACAGAAATTTTCTGAAGACGAAACTAGATCTGGATGCCCGATAGGACCATCACGATTATTTCTACATGACAAAAACAATATGCTTCTTTCTACTGACATAATCGGACAATTCCAGAGAATATGTTCTGAATCTTGATTACTGTCACCACAAGGGCAGTGTGGGCTAAGTTTGATTTTAAATTTATATTTATATTATAGCTATAGTTTTGATTTTTTTTGCAGTTTTTAAGTTTTCCGCGTATTTTAATACTCTCGAAATCATCGTCACCCTATTTCAATTCGTGCGCCAGTATTTGAAATTACAACTGACGTGTTTCTAAACAAAATCAGTGTTTATGAGGTAAATAATATTACGTTCACTTTAATCTATCGATGAATTATTATTTAAACAATATT
Organism: Himalopsyche tibetana; assembly: GCA_030503985.1. Lineage (NCBI taxonomy): Eukaryota > Metazoa > Arthropoda > Insecta > Trichoptera > Rhyacophilidae > Himalopsyche > Himalopsyche tibetana. The sequence continues at coordinate 2,367,319 of JAPJYX010000003.1, read as the reverse complement.
TTTTTAGATCTATATATATAATATTATGTATCATTCATTACAGTTAACTGTGAGAATTATAAAATTAAATTAAATGAAAATGGGTAAATTTGCAATGATGCATCTGTAGCACTTGTATCTAATCTAACTATCCATAACCCATTTCGATTGTGGAAAGGAAAAAGGACGTAACCTACAGTTTTTGCAATTTTGCCATTGTTGTGAACGACTTGTGACATTTATTTATTTATTTAATTAACATTGTACAAGGTTGACAAATTATTAATTTAAAAAATTTACAATGGAGAAAAAAAAATAGTATAATTTAATATTAAACGCAGTAAAAAAAAGTGGCAAGGAAGTCAACTGAGTAAGCTCCGACAAACTCTACTTTAATACATAAAAAATAGTATTCGTCGGAACACACCCACGTCTACGTGGAATATGTCGACATCCGAAGCAATATTATTGAACACCGTTAAAGCTCTCCCCAGTGGCATCCCCATTGGCAGGCTGGTTCTACACCTTGGGAGAACAAACAATTCATGTCCACTATTTCTCAAAAAATAATCAGGAACATTTAGATTCACATTCTCAAGAATGGTGGAATTCTCATTTTGGCCTCGTATAAGTCGAAAGAAATATATGGCCAGATATATTTCTCTTCGAACGTTCAAGCTATTAAAGTTAAGCATGCCTAAGAGAAAGTCAGTTGGATAAAGCCATGGGTAATATCCATACACCCTCATATAGAGAAAGAGAACATCATTTTTCCCAATTTCTTCCATCAAACGCACCATATAACGGTCGCTATTGATGGTTCTTCCTGTACTGCAAAAATAGCAACTTGTCTAACTTCACTAACTAGCACAGAGGTGAAAATATTAGAGTCTTGTTAATTTTTTATCATGTATTTATTTAACGCAATAAATATCATGTGTTCATAATTATTTCAATTTAAAAAGGCTACATATTATAATACAACTTTCATAGTAAACAGTGGAACGCATCTACCGTGTAAATGGGGAGTTCAGTGTATACAAATAGTTCATAATTATTACAAATATTATAACGTCAAAAGTTGGTGTTGATAATATAATAAAAACTTCGCCTGGAAAGAATGTATAGATGGATCCTATAATTCAAATCGATTTGCGTGCCTGCACATTACCCGGGTTCGAAGGTAATGAATTCAATTCAACTACAGTAAAACGGAACTTTAATAAACTACAAATACACTGAAGGCTCTCATAGAGCATTTATTTATCAGGTTAGTGATGGTAAAAATCGTCCTCTAAGGACACGTAGACGCACTGGGACCCATCTTGGAACTTGTGTACATAACCTTTCAATTTAGACTTCACGTGCTCTGTCCCCAAGGATTCTTTTCGCCGAAATTGCCACTCCCTGAGTGAGCTTAAACAAAGAAATATAAAGGACATTCTCTTCAAATAAGACAAACATAGTGAGCATTTGGACAGACTACCTGAAATATCAATAAAAACCCTCAATGAAAAACGTAACAGGAATAAAATAATTAAATGTGTTTTAGTTAACTTCAAGTGATTTTCAAACTACTGAGATTCATTAGTTTTTTGGAAAATCAAAGAAAACGTATAGTATAATATATATACAACATCATATACAAAATTTTAATTTTGTATTCCTTTGTATCAGTGGCGGTTCTAGGTACTGGGCTAGGTGGGCTAAGCCCGACCTGCATTTTTCACCCAAAACTTTAGATGGCTGAATAAAAATGAACAGCAATTCGGCCGCTGAACAAAATAAATACATTTATAAGAGTAACTAACCTTCCCCAAATTAATATAATATATTTGTTTAAATTTTCCTCTATCAATATAAGACAATGGCATGTCTACCTACAATAATATTCTCGATTGTTTTTTATTACAATTTTAAGCTTAGCCGGCATAAAAAAAACAATAACCCTATAAATAATTCATAGAGAACATTCAACGTGACGTCAGTCTGGCAACACCTATGTACATGCTATTGGTCAGGGGCTAACGCTTTCCAGCCCATAACCATAGACAATATTTCTTTCCAGTGAACGCAATCTAGCACGATTCGATTTTGTTTGTATTTGTATGTACGGAAACGTCATCAAACACACAGGACTGTATTTCAAATTTACTGGCTTCTGTCATTCATCGGGGGCTAAACTCGATTTAGTCCATGGCCCATACAAACATACCAATATCTTTGTATTTTATGAAAGTGACAGGTATCGAATCTCAGTGACAGTTCTGTATTGCTTTTTTTACTTGTTATTTCACTTTGAAAGAGACAAATTTAAGGTCACGTATTATTATTTCTTACTTACATTAGCATTGATTGTATTATATAGTAATTTATGCTTTGCAGTAGTGTCGTAGTATTTGTTAATTTGCTTGTAGATTAATGTACAAGATGAAGTGGAAGCATGCAAAATTTCGTAAATAGTATACAATGCTATGCTTTTCTCTAGCCCACCCAAGATTTCAGGTCAGGAACCGCCACTGCTTTGTATGCTATCTCAAAGAGAAATTGATACCTATATCATAATACTGTACACAAGGCGAATACAATTTAAAATGAATTCTTTGAAGAAGTCATTCCTTGTAAAAACTGTTCTTTATTTAAACGTGGATTGTTATTTTTCTCAGAAGTTGAATACTTGAATATGAAGAATTTATCTTATATAACTGTATTGCCTTTGGGGATACATGTGCCACTTATTATTTAACCAGTGATCGAAATGGCGAATAATAAAGCAGTGTTGAATTAAGACATATAAAGCTGGGCGTCAATAGTATTCATTAGATTTGAGCACATTTTAATATGGGATGGTTTTAATTAAGAGATCGGTCTTTTATTTACTGTCATCGGTTGAAAAAAATGTCAATTTGATAGTTTTCCGTAAAAGATGGGATTGGATGATGTATGTGAATCACAAAAATATGGAAAACTTGCATTAACATTTTGATTCAGCGGTGGGCTGCTCATACATTAACAAGGTGCTCGCTTAATCTCCAAACAATTCTCGGTGCTCCGGGGAAGGAGTGAACTTATGGCAACCAATATTTTCAGACCATTCCGCCACTGAAGGTGATGTAAAATGGGAGGTTATGAGCATTCCGGCAACACTAAGTAAAGTATTTAAGGCATTTCATGTCCAACATTATTTTATGTCTCCCATTACGAAGTTGGGTATTTATATTATTATCATATAATATATACCTATTCCAGCGGTGGGCTGTCAATACGCTAACAAGGGGCTCGGTTAATCTCAAAGCAATTCTCGGTGTTCTGAGGAAGGAGTGGTTTTTTTATCACTCCTATGCAATTATTTGCAATATTTAATCAATCAATAAGCAATCGATTGTTACTTAATACACTTATAATATGTAACAATATGCAATTTACCGTAAACTAATCAATGTAAATGGCTAAAAATGTACTAATGTGTATACTGAAGCTGTCGTAGATAATATATATGTCAGAAATTGCAGTCATGTACTAGTTTGATCTGAGAATATTATTTTCTCTAAAATTAACAAGAGGCTCGCCGGCCTTAGTCAAATTTAACAAGAGGCTTGCGCGAGCCCCTCCGAGCTCCCTCTAGCCCACCCCTGTTTTGATTGAATGTAAATTTATTAAGCTGCACTATTGAAGACTCAACCCGGATTACAGAACGGAAACTTGGCGGAAGCACATAACATACCACGCAGACATTAGTCATAATATCATCAGATTTATTTCAAGCTCACTTCGAAAGTAAAGCTAGATGCATTAACTATCTAAATAAAATCATCATATCTCCCACTTTATCTCAAGCAAAGAATTTTTTACTTCATTGCAATAAACAAATATGAAAACATGAATGTATGGCGTGACACAAATAGATCTCAATATATGTATATATACGTTAGTGACTTAAATTTGAATCATTCAGATTATGTACATTCACACAGATTTTGTCACTAACGACCCGGGCTTTGCCTTTCGGCATATTCAGGCGTTCATCCGTACATAATTTGAACCATTCAATTTTAATATTGGAACTCCACCAAATCCACCAAAGTTGAAATCTTAAATAAACAATATGCACCTTTTAAATAGTGAGAGAATATATCAGTGTTCGTAGATCTTGAATTCAGCGGGTCGTTAACAATTGAAAAATGAAAAATGCGACCAATCTGTTTTATAAGTTGTGCGTCACTGCTTTAGTGCCGTAATGTAATAATATTCCACCAAGCACCTTCGCCAAGCAGTTAGTGACTGATTTATTCAAAATAAATGAATTACTTAGTATTTACAAATCTAAAAAATATGCGAATTGAATAGAAGATAAGGCCAATTTGAATCGCTCAATTGTTTATACTTTTACACGCTCTGTCACTCACGAACTGGCTTTCACCTTTTGATATTTTCAGGCATTCAAGTACGCGGATGAACTTATAAATATTATTCAGTTTTATCGTGCATAATAATATAAGAATCGAGTGTATTTCCATTATTTTCTCATTATAATTTAATTTGAGGATTAAGTATCGGGTTACCGTTATTATTGAGTAATTTTTTTTCTATTGAAAAGTAAAATACTGTTGATGGTGATCTGGATTAATTTGACTACTTGTTTGATTTTAATGACGTTCAATTGATTGGGAAAGTAAACAAATACAATGTCTGAAATCAACAAATACAATTTTAAAAGATCTATTTGGACATGAATGCCTAAAGATACCGAAGCGGGAAACCCGGTCGTCATTGGGAAAACGTGAGGACATGTACAAAATTTGAACGATTCAAATTTAACATTGAACTTCCACCAAGCACCTTCAGTCAAAATAAATCGTAAATGAAAGTTTTTATTGTAAAAAATACTCGGGAAAATAGAAAGGGACTAAAAATGAATTGTTTCGAGCTCAAATTTGAATTGTCTGAATGCTGTCTTCTTTGGCCATGTTCGCTCCCTATGTGGAGCATATGGCCGCCACGCGGCACTTCCATGTTTCCCTGTCTCCTGCCAATAGCTTTGCTTCCTCCCATGACATGCCAGCATCCCTCAGTTCCGCCGAGTACATCCTATGGATAGTACCCGACGGACGTCCAGGACGCCGGAATCCCACCGATCGAAAGAAGAAGAATGCTGTAATCTTCTATTAATCTTTTCGCTAACGACCCGGATTTCGCCTTTCGGCATCTTCAGGCTTTTCAAGTACACAAATGTTTTTTTATTGAATTTATCAACATTGCTTCGAGTTCTTAGAAATTGGTAATTAATGTATTTGTTAATATTGCTACAGTTATTATTTGTGTGCTATGCCTCCCCCCGCTCACTTGCTATTTTTTTAATTATATATAATCAAAGTGTTAGATTCTATCTCTTCGTAATAAATAAAAACCTGACGTTATAGTCAGTCTAAAGATACTTCACGTAGAGGCGATACACGTGTCACTCCAAATAGCACAACCAGTATTCGGAAATAACCAATCAAATATTATATAACTTACTGACCCTGTCGAATTAAAATCATCCAATCATTATTGGCTATCACGAAAATTTTCTTTACGATACCGAAAGTTTAAAATGTTTTCTTTATCATAAAGATTATTATTATTTTTAAGCGATCGAGCTTTTCCCCTAATAAAAACTTCATCTATAAAAATTATTATTATCTATCCCGGAGAACTTAACGAAAATATTTCCGAGCAATATTTTTATATGGCAAGCCATTATGTGGGGCGCTTTTTATAACTGCAATGTTTGGTTCACATGAGTGACAATATTTGGCGAAAAAGATAACATTTTATGTTTTTGAAATGTTTTTAAATAGTGCATATTACGACGATACAATCAGGAATTTTTGTCAATCCTGGTGAGGTGAGCATGTAAATATTTCGTGGGATACGATTATCCGAACCCTTCTTCATTCAAATCCGTTTTATAATTAATAATAAAACAACACGTACTTCATGAAATTCGTTACATGAAAAACATTTGAACACTAGTCAATATTTAAAATTTAGTTTTCGATTGGTGGCGTGTATAATAATGCTGTGTTGATTAAAGTGGCCAGTATAAATCGACAGCTCTACTGTCAAACGGTTGCCAGCACTAACAACTCGCTGCCGTACATATTTTTGAAGAGTTGTGTAAGAAATATAATTATGTTAAGTAAATATTAACCATTTTATTTTATATTCCCACACACAATCCCATCACCGAGTACTTACTTTGTAAAACGGCCTTTTTAAAGAAACTTTTTTTTCACTGTAAGTTCGGAATAAAAGAGAGAGGATATAATATCGTGACTTTTATCTCATTTATTGATTGAATTGGGGTTTACTTGATAGAACTATATTCTAATATAGTGAAAACATCAAAGTATGTATTTTAAGTCCAAATTTTAGACCTAAAAAAATTGTAGTTATTTCGACTTCACACTAATGCCATAAACTAGTTTTGATGATAACGTGAAACCGAGATAGCTGTCAACTAAATCCTATGATTCTTGTTGAACTAAATATTTTAACATCATTACATCATCGTTCAATTGTCTTTACAATATTAATCAAAGCATGAATTTCAAGCAAAATTAGATTGAGTACATGTTATATTTTAATCTTATCAATAAATTATGGACGAAAAAATATGAATTTATTAATCGAATTTTCTGTCTGTCAATAACTATTGTAACGATATCAACTTAGATGGGAAATAATAAATATCTTAAAAGTTTTCATTGAAATAACTGAATGTTTATTTGTTGTCAGAGACTGTTAAGGGGGAGAATGGTTAAGACAAATCATTGTCTAAAATATGTGTTACATACAATGTTGCTTCATTTTCGACACAAATTTTAGTGGAATGTGATTCATCCATTTTACATTGCAACCCATTATCGGTTTAAAATATCGAACGCGTTCATGAGATGAACATGATTCAAAATTTATAGCATTCCAATTTTAAACAAAGGTCACGTTCAGGATATTGAAGTTCGCATGTGGCTTAAAATAATCATTTTATTTTTATTGATGGTCATACTGCATATATTTTTTATAGATATAAATGGCTGTTGAGTAAAGAAATATATAAAAATAATTCATATTCCAGTCACCAAAAAATATTTAATATTTTATTTATATTTCAAAAATCGGAAAGTAATACAAATACTTTGTATGAATCGCCGCTTTATTCTGTGATTTTTTGTATTAAAAAAAACCAACTGATTCGAAATTTTATGAAATATTTTAATTAATACATAAAAATCCTTTTTTATTACCATTATACTTTGCGTTTAAAACAATATGTATTACGAATCAATAAACCTTAAAAAGGATTGGCGATTAAAAATTAAAACATATTTTAATACAGACAATAAAAGAAAGGTTTTTTTTTAATTTTGCCTAAAATGTAGAGCAGAAAATACTGGATTGAACATTTAAGCACATATGTTATTTTACAGGTTGTGTCACTAAACGTCACGCATGGTTTGGCTATTTAAACAACCGATGGCATACAAAGTTATTTAATAAACGAATTTTCATTGATTTCCTCCAAACCTATCGTAAAAATAATAACTGTGGGCAATAAAATCATTCGAATTTATTGTTCATAAGTCTTAAATAATGAAAATGTTTCTAATTCGAAATGTGTACTTCGCTTGAAACTTTTTTTTAGATTTCCAGATGATTCCCACGTGAGTTTTTAAAGAAAGTTTTATATTTACTAAATTTTCTTTTACGGTCAATAATACTATATAGTTTATTAATAAATAACTAAAAACCTGACGTTTTCTTAATTAGATCGGCATTTACTTCAGATATAACTCCATTACGGTAAAATTAAAAAAATATTAAGTATATTAGTTAGGTACTAAAATATTCGGTATTGACACTTGACGTTTTCCACGACAGGAATAATATTGCTTTTTGAAATTTTCCGTGTTTTTGTGTATTAGTGTATTGAATAGATCAATTCAAATAAACTTAGTTAATATACATATTATTCATAATTAAGAGTCATCCGTTACGAAATTTCTTGTTTGAACGGAGCTATATAAGTATAAGAGAAGAAAATAAGATAGCACCGACTGACATGCAGTCGTCCGACGAAATCTAACTGTAAGTTTTGAAAATTGTTAAAAATAGTCAATAACACAAAATCTCTCAGTAAAGATATTAGTTTAATTAACTCTTGCGGCTCGGAGACTAGAAAAATACTTGGCCCCAGTGGTTTCCTCATTATTGGCCTTATTCTTATGAATTTCAAAAAAAAAAATAGTCCAAGGGCTTAAAAATATCTCTTTGCATCATTCCTCATACATTTTTTTTATAAAAATCTGTGTTTTTTTAATAAATAATCATATTTTAAGTTGCGCGTAAAAAAGACGTCATCACAGCACACATATGAATTTACAACTGAGTAGTGTTCTCAGCGTTCTAAGTTATCTTACGAACAATCGTTATCGCGGGCGCTAATCACCTGATAAGCGTTATCGCGTATTTATAGAAACTACAAAAGGTCCAAAAAACTATGATATAAGAATACCTTAATTATAAACATTGTATCACCCATATTAAAATAGATATTTAAGAAAATGTTGGTATTGGGGTCGCATTTCTTGAGCTTAGAAACGGAAAAGAATATTTCGCCATTACTTACCCATCGATCGTTTTTGTGTCTGCTCGTGGCGCGGTTATAGCACTTGAAAATTTATTCTAGAATGGCTTCATTCCAGGAATAAACTTTTACTATTCTTCTACAAAAGAATATGTTTTAATTTTAAGAAATATAAAGATAATCACCTTTGGTTAAAGATGTACTATAACTCAATTTTATCCTACGTTTTTTTATTATAGGTACATCGAATTAGATAATCAATAGGACAATAAGAACAAAGAAGATATTGAAATTTAATACCAACTTATAATTGATATACTATACATATTTTATAATCACTGCATCGTCAGATTTTTTCACATTGATATTTTTATGGGTACATATTTTTTTTTATACTATATAGTGTTTTGATTACATTCATGTTTGAATAATTCAGTGTTAAGAACAAACATTGAAATATTGTTTAGTGTTAGATATAGAAAACTTTACTCGTCAATGAAAAAAAATGTAAAAAGTAAAAGAACCAATACACAATATTTGAATGTTTCTTCGATTAGATTACGTCATTATTGTAATTCTAGTAGTCCGTAATCTTTGAAATGTTACAAGTATTATATGTTAATTTTTTTACAAACATGAAAGCTTATTGTAGAAGTTTTTGTGTAGTGAAGAAAGAATATTCTATGTACAATTAAGGTGCAATTAAACTTAAGCCATAACAGAAAATTCTGTAATATTGTAATAATGAAATTTATGTACACTTTTTATACCTAGAAATTCAAACAACTCTTGCGTCAACAACTTACAACATTAATATATTCACAAACTCGCACATAAATTCACTTTTTAGCAAGTTTTTTTTAAATATTATTCACTGTTTATTTAACTTGTTTAAGATTGATCATAGAATAACAAAATACGAGTCGCGATTTTGACGGATGAATTTTAAAAGATAATTTTAACTGTGAATTCCTCAAGTGAAGTACTTGAGTATCTCAATACGTAAGCAGTAAATAACTTTTAATGTGGTGAATACATCACGACCGTGTGAGAAATATATTGCAACTGGGAGTCGAAAGGAAACGGATTCTTACAAGTAAGTTACTACTCACTGGGTGTAAATAAAATCATTATCAAATGCAATTAACACTATTAAATCTTAATCATTAATTAATTGCGCCACATAGACATAACATGCGCTTTATGGTGCATGTTATTATTTATTGAAAACGACTGTACAATATCGCATCAAACTTGTCGGTAAACCAGCATGTATAAGATCATATTATATCCTTAAAATCACATAGACAATTAATGCTAAAAAAAAACTAAGCAAGTTACACAAATCCAGTTCATAAAAAGCTGCATCAACCACACATAAATAAATCGGGATCAAGTAAGTTGGAAGTCTTGAGAACTTTAAAATATTAAGCTCTGCGCCGTAGAAAAAAAACAAAAATATGTAGTCTCCGCCAATAAAGTATTTTCTTTTTTAAACTATTATATAAACTAAAAATAATAACAGTGTACTTTCATATTATATTATATTTTGTAATTAAATTTTATTTTGATGCTTAAAACAAACAGATGATAGATAAAATTGATTGAATGTGTTCACAAATGACACAGTGTTTTAGATGCAATTTTTTACCCACAGTTGAATCAAGTTTTTGGGAAGTGTAGATATACCGATGATTGGTTATGATGCTATTAACGATGTTGACGTGCTTAAAAAATCACACATGTGTCTTTGAAACCATTCACTCTCATTTTATGTTCATAAAGTTAAAAACCATATTTTCTAATCTACATCAATTTTCAAAAATCGCGTATCAAAACCGTGTGCTTTTGGATTGACATTAAAGCATTTCATTGCCCAAGAAACAAAAAAAACATCATGATTAATTTCAAATTAAGTATTTCTTTCCCTTTCAATTTTTTTAATTGTCCAATCCAATCACTTCAACTAATTACATTTTATCTCTTAGTTAAAGACAATGTGACAATTTTTCACATAGGAAACGGCCACTTCTGTCATTAACGTTAGATATTAGCAGTTTCACATTTTCTATTGTTTATTTTTAAAGCATTTGAAATTTACATATATGTTTTAAGTTAATTTATAATGTTCTTTATGTTAGTTAATATATTAATCTTAAATGCATAATCCACAGCCAAATCTTTATCATTCCTTTAAAAAGATTATTCCATTATACGTTTTGTCTCTAAATTTATAATTTCACCATGTAAAAACGTTTATTTAGAAATAAAATATTAATATGAACTATTCAATAAATAATTAATCACTTTTGTACTTAATGGCTGCGAATCTTTGTGTCCACCGGGTGTTTTATGATCTCGTGACTTGGGTAACTTACTATCTTAAAAGTTGCAATCGTATCTTTAAAACCACTCGGTGTTTACAAATTGTTTTCTCTGTATATAACTAATTCAATATTTTCATCGAAAATTACAAAAAAAATATAAATTTGTTCAAGCTTCGAGAGATCTTTTAATTATAATAATTAACAAATAAAAATAATACCCAAAATTTGTGCTTTATCTTTGTGTTGCTCGAAACGATTTTTTCTTCTCTGTGTCGCTTTTGCCATCATATTGAGATTCTTATTCTATTTTTTAAATCAGCATATACTGTTAAATAGTATTTGCTTTAACTGCGAAAGTTGAATACAGTATTTAATTATTCACAACACTCAGCCTGTTGCTGAAGTAAGAAAGGAAAATTACATTTTTTATAATGCTATCGACACGATATAGACATCTATTGTTTTACAGAAAACATTAAACCGAAATTTCAGCCGTTTGAAGCCATCTTCTGTTTGCAAACGGCACAAACTGATTGCTTAAATTCTCCATCGCGTAACTACGAAAGCAGGTAAGTTCAGGAGCACCTACTGTAACCATTAAATATTATTTCTGAAGAAAACAGATAAATTTTATACATAGTCTGAGAAAAATCCACCACTATTGTTGTTTATAACGATATAAATAGTATTTTACAGCGATGCGTTCGTACTGATTTGGCAAAAAAGGATTTAACCTGTCTTATTATTGCAAGTAATTTTAGAAGGATTTTAAATGGCATGGCACCCAGAAAAAATGAATATAGATAGCTTAACAGTCAACAAACAACCCTTAAAAGGTCCATAAAAGAAAACAACTTATAAATTTCGGGACGAGTAACATAGAAATTAATTAGCGTCTATTGTATGCGTGAATATTGCAATAGCTGACATTGCACTGACACGGTAGGGTTATTGGCACCCGCTTCCACTAGCACTTTTGTGAGGAAAACTGGCAGGATTTTAAAAAAAGGTTTAGCTAAATTAATTGTGTTTAATTTTGTTATCAGGTAACCCGTAATATCAATTGTTTATTGTTAATGGCCTTAAATGGCAACATTGTTTTTCGATACCGATGTGATTTTTGTTTTTTTCTTTCTTGTTCTTTGGGACACGAAGCGAACACATCGTGTGTGTGGGGTACTTCCCGGCCTCAGGATGTGGTTCCAGAGACCTTTAGTTGTAAATTCAGTTCTTTTTCTTTTGTGGTTTTGTTTTTTTTCCGAGATGAAAGAAATACTATTTTTCCATTTCGACGAAAATTAAATTCCATTTTGTTCTCTGCGCAGAGTTTAAAGTCAAGTTTTTTTTTACATTTATAAAATCGTGTGAGCAAGCTAGGTTGTATAATAGTTATTGTGTATTGTAATAATTCAAAATTTTGATTGTTAAATATTGTATGTAATAAATTCGGTGATTACAAGTTTCTTAAATAAACGTTTTCGTGATACTAGAGTGATTATTTGATTTAATATCTACCTACCTGTGGACTCCGAGTTTAGGCCAGCGGTATTTGTCGTAATGACTTTTATTAGTGGGGACTTATTCTTGGGGTTTAACATCGTGAACAATAGTAGAAATTTCTTACAATAAATGAAACTCGCTCTAAAATAAATAACGAATAATGTTAGCACCACCTGATATGATCGATCGAATTCATCTACCTTGTACTTAAATAAGCTCTTTTGCTGTCTAGCTACCAAACGTGGATCATCCTCTCACGCCCATAATTTCAAGATTTTATTTGACTGTGATAATGTTAAAATTAAAGTTTACAATGAGTACCAATGTGTATACGCAGTGGCGGATTAAGCAATTTCGAGTCCCCAGGCGCAATAAATTTTGGAGGCCCTGCTTTTCGAATAATATAATAAAATAATAAAAGTGTTGCAAATCTCTTCGTGGAATAATAATGAATATTGAAAACTGAAATTAAAATGTAAGGTTTTATATAATATATGCTATCTTTGAGGCCCCCAAGATTTGGAGGCTCCAAGCGCGCGCCTCTTGCGCTTATGGGATAATCCGCCACTGTGTATACGGACTAGGAAGTGGGCGCGTGCGGTCTAAATTTTGATCCCGTATAAATACAGAATAGGCAACGAACAGGTTAACGAATACAATGGAGCTCGGAAAAGCTATTCACATGACACCGCAAGGCATAAATCTACCCACAACAATAGAGCTTCCAAAATGTTATATTTTCATCATAATAATATATCAAAATATTGTGTTGTTCAGAACGTTAGTCGTAATAATTCCAGCAGTAACTATAACTGCAATGCTGTGAAATTAATATCAAAGCGCATTTAATAGTGGCTTTACTTCAATCTAGGGCAGTGTCTGCCAAACTGTGTGCCGTGAGAAGTCTCAGGTGTGCCGCGAAAGAAAAAGACGCCATTAAAACTTTGGCCGACAAGTTAGACCTGTTGACCAGAAAAGTTAAAATCTCACAGCTTAATTGCTTCCCAGGTAAAAATTTACCAGTAGTGCAGAGGACATTAGAACTCATTTCTGCATAATTTTGCTGTGCCGCGGACCAAACCCCATTTGCCAATGTCCCATGGAGTAAAAAAGTTACGCAGACACTGATCTAGGGTTATCATCTTTAAAAACTTTCAGTGGGGAATATTTTTTGCATCACTTTTGTTTTGCTTTCATCTGGGTATGTTGCGTTTGCAATAGCATTTGATAGATCGGTGAAATAACGAATTCAAGATCAATCCAATCTTAGTACCTACGTTAATTTTGTTAACCCACCTCATACCTTAATTTATACTGCTGTATTAAGCATAGATATTTTATTTACAGTTTAGGGTTAGTATGTTGAGCTGTCGCGTGAAATGGCCCACAATTGTTTTATTTTTTAATAAACCAAAAGTTATACTTGAGAACGAAATAATTATTTTACCTGTATATAACATTATCATAGTTTAGACTTTATATGTTAAATGTGGACTTATTCATTTTCTAATAGCTCGCCAAGAGTTCCACATATTATAATTGTGCATAACACGATAAAATTGTCTTTCCTATAGAACTCCTATAATGCGACAATCTCTCATAAAATTGACACTTTATTGCGGTCATTCTTGCTGTATTTACTTCACATAACATTCGCACCCTATCCCTTGCACGCTTCAAACAATTTTAATGACATATTATACAAATTTACATATTTATAGTGTTTAATTGTAATGTATTTATAATTTAATTCACGCTAGCTGCGTGGTCCAGTGGTCAACGTTGTTTGCTTTGGCTACATATGGTTGTGACATTACTCTCAAGATCCAGATAATAAATATTTTTATTTAAGAAAGATTAATTATCGTATAAAATAAGAGTACATACACTTTTGAAAGTATTTGAACAACTACAACTTTATTTATTTTAATATTTATAAATCTATTCGATTGTAACTATGCAACCTAATTCATATTAATTGACTAAACTGTCATGATTAATCAATATTATTAGTAAACAGTCTCTACTGATATCAAAAGTAGTTAATTTTTTTACTTTTTAATTTCATTTACAACTTATATTAATAAATCTTATTTACTTATTACCTATTAAATTTTATATTTTTTGAAAATAAATTTAGGTAAGCCGGATATGTATTTTTTTTCTCGATTAAAATAGATGTTATTGCGCTGGCAATACTAGAGATAGACGTCACACATATCTTAAGTCGGTATTGTAGACAGTTTGCTTATCTACGAAATGGCAGCGAGACTAGGAAAGGCTCAAGTTCCTTGGCCCAATAGCAAAGACGATTACGAACTTGGAAACGTTATCGGTTAGTAAATATTTACTTCAAAGGCTTCTAACATTTAAAAACGTTATCGGTTTATTCAAAACAATGTTCGACGTGGACTGTCTTATCATTTATATCGAGCGCAGACTCATTCTGTTATCATAGTTCCACACTATGACAATTTAAATTAATCTTTCAATTAATTAATTAAGCCTGTAATGTTCTAACGGTGATTTGAGTAATAGTTACGCAAGCGATCGCTGAAATGATTGCAGTATTCCGGTCGGACCAAGATCTAGTGTCACGGCCTCGTATTTATTATTTTGAATGAATTTACCGGTACCCATAAAGTTTTCTGTAAACATAAACACTGCGAACTTGTAACATTTTATCTAGATTATGTTTTCTTTCCTCTATCATTTAACGAATCTCATTCATATTATCGTCATAGTATCAAATCCTTACATAATTAATGGTTAATTTGAATATATTATCAAACTATTTCACGCTTTTCTGCAATTTGAATGGTGTCTAGTTTTTCTTAGGAGTCATCGAAATCGAAAAAACTTTTGATCCTATATGATTTTAAAAATGAAATAATATCTTGTTCCGTTATTACTTTAAACTATCATCAAGCAACTATAACTTAACGATTCACAATAATACTATTTGTTATTATTCGAAATGAGACATCATTTAATAAAAGGCAACTTCGCTGACATTTTTATCATTTTTTTTAAAAACTGTGTCCGTTTCCAATGTAGAGCATATAGACTCCTAGTGGAGTTTATCTCAACAGATTAGTTTGTATGAGAACATCTTGTTACTCAACTTTCAATAAAATAATAGAGATAGAAAGTGTGCTTTCTACTCCCCGTGTCTTTTAATATCCATTGATTGATTGAAAAATCATCTTATGAGACTCTCCATTTATGTAATCATATCTGTGTGCCTCGCAACCAAAACCAACACCGTTGACCATTCAACCACGGGCTTGGGTATATCACAGGATTGAATCCCAATATCATTAAACATTAACCTTTAGAGGGGTGAATAGATCTATACAGACCTTACTTTAATTTACTGCTTTTTCTTAACATGAAAATTTTGTGACTTTTTCGTAATGAATATATGTAATTCATACTTAGAGCATATATATGCTTACAGACAGACACACCTGGGTTATGTTTAAAGTACTTCCATACTCATTTACAGAAAAATGGCGCCGACGTACATGTACGTCCATACTCCTCTAATGGTTAAGCTGCAACATCCAAATAAGCCATCAATGTTTATGAACACAAAAATGTATCATTTTTAATCCGACATCTTAGAATTTGAATTTATTTTTAGAATATTCAGCAAATGTAAATTGACTATCATGTGCCTTGTAAAAAAATGATAGAATACATAGTAAAATCGAAGATTGGTTCTCTTAATTTAAAATGCCATGTTATTTGAAAAAAGAACAACTTTTTAGTATAGAAAATTGTGTAAAAAAAAGTTGTTATGAAAAACCAACAAATAAAATCTTCAAAATATTAATTACACTTATGTATTTTATTTAAGAAAAAAAAATACTATGAGTGAAATAAATCGCTTCCATTGCTAGAAATGTCTTGACACATCTAATGAAGACTTATTTGTTATTATTGCCCTGCCCTGTATTGCTGAATTTCTTATTATTAGAATGTACATTTTTTGTTTCTGGGTATTGCGAGAGAAGAAATAATTCAAGTAAAAATATAGTATTTATCTGTTCTTTTTAGTGGATCATGTTATTTTAAACAGCATAAAAAAAGGTTGCATACCTGCTCCACTTTCTTATACTCATTCAAAACTAGCCAAGATTGTGTGTTTGAATGATCTGAAATCCTTAGGAATGATAGAGAGATATTAAAACGTGACAGGTTACCCATTTATAAACTTACGGCGATCTGAACACGAACTACATGACATATTGTCATTAAAATTCGCTGCTGATTGTGTATGACCATACATATTCTTTGCAGGATCTTAAAAGGCTATAAGAAAATTGGATAAGTTACAAGTTATTACATACCCATTTATAAACTTACGGCGATCTGAACACGAACTACATGACATATTGTCATTAAAATTCGCTGCTGATTGTGTATGACCATACATATTCTTTGCAGGATCTTAAAAGGCTATAAGAAAATTGGATAAGTTACAAGTTATTATGAATATGGGATTTTTCATGCTTATAATGAATTTTTTTTACCACCAGGAATCGGAGCGACTGCCGTGGTTTATGCAGCTGTATGCAAATCTCGTTCAGAAAAGTGTGCAATAAAATGCATCAATTTGGAGAAATGGAATACCTCCATGGAAGAACTGGTGAAAGAAACACAGGTTTTACACTTTTGATATTATGAATTGCTTATTCTTTTTTTTTTTAATAAACTGTCGACTATTAGGAATAAGTATGTTAGGAACCTCAAACTGGAAATATGTATATATCGACTGTGGAAAGTAAAAAGCACGTAACTCACAGTTTTTTTTGATAATCACAATGTATACAACGTGATACACATTCTATCAAAAGGACATAAGCTGCAAATGCCGAATTAGTACCAAAATTTAACATTTAAGTTTGAAAAAAGTTGGGCCTGTCAAAATTGCAAACTGTAAAATAGACTTAAAGTTTATTCTTTAACAATCTATTAAATTATTATTAAATTTTGTCAATTAAGTATCAGTTTACAAGTCTTCGTGCACTTTAAGTTTGTGTATATTGCATAATTTGCCTATGACCCAAAATCATCATAACACGTTTTTTGCGCCTCCTGTAAAATGTGTGGGTTACGTCCTTTTATCTATCTACAGTTGATATATATATATTGAAGACAAGCAGATGAACTTATAAAATATCTCTTTACGTACACAGCTTCTTCCGACTTCATAAATGATGTTTATACCATGAGCATTACAGCTGGATCATTATCAGTTTACTTTGATTATAAATTACTACCTTTATAATTGATTGTTACATTATGTATTTCCATTTATTTTATTATTTTGTTGGATTATAAAATTATTATAAATCTACTTCTAATTGATGTT
Organism: Himalopsyche tibetana; assembly: GCA_030503985.1. Classification (NCBI taxonomy): domain Eukaryota; kingdom Metazoa; phylum Arthropoda; class Insecta; order Trichoptera; family Rhyacophilidae; genus Himalopsyche; species Himalopsyche tibetana. The sequence goes on along the minus strand of JAPJYX010000003.1, from coordinate 2,349,504 downwards.
GATTGATAATTTAACATTCTAATATTCAAATTTATTAAAGAATCACGCACTTTCATGTTTCACAGCAGAAAAATGCTATTGTAATTTCTCTTTTTTAAGGCCATGTCAAGCTGCAACCATGAGAATGTTGTCACATATTATACAAGCTTTGTTGTGAAAGACGAATTGTGGCTCGTTCTTCGGCTGTTGGAAGGTATAATATCAAAATATTTTTCATTAATTATACAGTGCCACTTTAAAACCCTGATTTTGTTCTAAAATAAACTGATCATACAAAGTTTGATGCAGAAATGCAAAATTATTGTTTTGAGTGGCAACTTGTAATTTTGCAAATATGGAGCCATTTATAAAAACTTCACATTATTTTAGGTATTTTTGAACCACTTTCTTTTCATTTCATCAAAACCAAAAACATTTACTTGCCTGATTTAATCAGAACACCTTTTTAAACCTCCTTTACTACCGTAAACAACTTGTTATGTGGAAATGTTGAAATAAATGGTTTTTTTTATAACATTTTGTGCGTATGTTAAAATCGCGTTATTATTCGTATAATTCATTACTACAGGCGGCAGTCTACTGGATATTTTGAAACAGAAAATGCGTACAACTGATTGCAAGAATGGCGTTTTGGATGAAACAACTATCGCCACCGTACTCAAAGAAGTATTGAAAGGCCTGGAGTACTTTCATAGCAATGGACAAATACATAGGTAAATTAATGAATAAAATTTGTCTTTTTTTTTTAGAATATATCCTATAATGGCCATCGGTTACCTTCCACAAAGACAGACTTCTTCGGATTTGTAGAAAAAACTATTAATTTAACTAAAAAGAATATTTACCTACACTCCACAAAAAAAGCATGCCATTACACAAGTTACTGTAATAATTAAAATATCCAAGCTATTTTTAAATTTCTTTTACAATGGTATGCAATATACATATATTGAAATTAAATTTCTTACTTAATGGCTTACAGATATATTCATTGATTCAAACCTGATCAGTCATTAACTATTTAAAAAAACATTTGACATAAAAAAGGAATAAAATAACTAAACTGTTTCCGAACAGCACTTCAAGGGAATTGTCTTCAGTTATAATAATACTCGATTCGCTTTATTATTTTTCACTATATATCTGACCGGTAGGTGCATTTTTGTGAAAAATATTTAAATGTATCATCATAAGACCAGTGGCGGATTACTCCATGAGCGCAAGAGGCACGCACTTGGGGCTTCCAATCTTCGGGGCCTCAAAATATATTTAATAAAATTCATATATTATTTTTAATTTAGTTTTAGTAATTTGAAAAGCAGGGCGTCCAAATTTGCTTGTGCCTGGTGCCTCCCAAGTGCTTAATCTGTCGCTGCATAAGACAGTCAAAGCAACAAATAGTATACTAAAGATACCTAAGTAATAACACTGCCCAAAGTTAACATGTCATTGGCTTCAGGATGTAAAGATATCAAATATAAAATTATTCTGTAGAAAATGTAAAATAAACTCCATGAATAAGTACTTGGTATAAAAAAAATATTTGTAATTATTTAGAGATATAAAAGCTGGTAATATCCTGCTCGGAGAGGGCGGTACCGTTCAGATAGCTGACTTCGGTGTATCTGCACTGCTGGCTACCGATCTTGACAGGTCAAAGCAGAAGGTGCGGCACACATTTGTCGGCACTCCCTGTTGGATGGCTCCAGAAGTCATGGATGAAGTGAGCTGCTTACATTATATAAATATAATTAATTGATCTTGTGTCATTTTCAACTTATCACTCTGTTTGTTTAGATTTTTCAGTTTTATCAGCGCTCAAATTAACACATTTATTGCTTATTACAATAGAAGCATATTTATATTGCAATAAAGTCTACTAAAAAACTGATTAAAATGGATAATAGCTCTTTGCTTAGTACTTAAAAGACAAGATGCTCAGCTATTTTGTTAATCAGCAATTACGAGCTTACCTGGATATATGTACGGTACGCTGTGTGCTCATGATGTTATGATAAGAAACTCTAAATTTACTTGCAACAACCATAATTATGCTGAATAAATAAAAGCATAAATGTCTTAGATATACATGCTCTCAAATTATATTGCATAGTTATTGAATGCAAGTTAATTCACTATCGTAGCCACCAAGTCGGCGTTGTATGATTCTCAGTGGCGGTTCCAGGTACTGGGCTAGGTGGGCTTAGCCCGACCTGCATTTTTCACCTAAAATGTGTACAAAAAAACTTAAGATGACTGAATTAAAATGAACAGCAATTCGGCCGCTGAACAAAATAAATACACTTATAAGCGTAACTAACCTTTCCCTAATTAATACAATATCTTTGTTTTGATTTTCCTCTGTCAATATAAGACAATGCTATGTCTACCCACAATAATACTCTCGATTGTGTTTTGTATTACAATTTTAAACCAACCGGCATAAATACAGAACAGTCAGTCTGGCAACACCTACGTATTGATAATAATAACAAGTACTCTGTTTACACCGGGGTGCAATCAAACATGATTAGATTTTTTTTTGTATTTTATTCACATTGGCCAACGGAGACGTCATCTAAACGTACACGACTGCGCTTCAAAGTTTCAGGCTTCTGTCAGACGTCAGGGTCTATATTAGATTAGCCCATACATACAAATACCAATCTCGTTGTGCTGTATGACAGTGCCTCCCTACAGCTTTTTGTACATGTTAGTTCACTTTGAAGAAGACGAATTTGAGGTCCAGTTTTTACTATTCTATTATTTATTACTTACATCAGCTTTGATTTTATTATACAATAATTTATGCTTTGTAGTGTCGTAGTATTCGTTAATTTGCTTTTAGATTAATGTATAAAGTGAAGTGGAAACATACACAATTTCGTAAATAATATACAATGCTAAACTTTTCTCTAGCCCACCCAAGATTTTAGTTCACGAACCGCCACTGATGATTCTTCATCTAGTTTGAATCTATTATATTTTGCAAAAAGCCTGAATATTCATGCTTATAAAATGAAACCTATGTATTAATTATGTTTGACTATTTCAGGGTCACGGTTACGACTACAAAGCAGATATCTGGTCCTTTGGGATAACGTCGATTGAAATGGCCACAGGAGCACCGCCGTATCACAAATTTCCTGCCATGAAGATCCTCATGCTCACGCTGGAAAAAGAAGCCCCCAACCTGGATACTGGTAAATTGCACAAACATTTTAAATTGCCAAAATCAAATAGTTGTCAATCATTGCCGCTCTGCAATGTAACGGCAGTCTTCTAGCACCTCTGTAGATTATAATAGGAACCTCGCTTAGTTATCAGAATGTTCCATATGTTTTCTGGCAAGGTTTTTTTTTTTAAATATTTATTGTGAAGTTACATTTAAGTTAAAAAATGACAGTTACACTTCAATTAATAAGTGTGATATTTGTTGTTGCATGTTTCAAATAACACAACCTTCTAATGTTAATTGAAAAAAAACATTGACTGGTGGAAACAAACAAATTTTGTATCAAATTCAAGCAAAAACTATTTGACAAACATTCAAAATTTTCAATTGTACTACCAACATGGAGAATTATTTATACCATAACCATAGACTGAATTTCAAATTATATTTTATGTTAGATGTTAGAAGAAGAGTAAAAGTATGAATTTTGTGATTAGTAATTTTAAATTTATCTTACATTTTACAACTTCTACACTAATTTCACATTTACCATGACTTCAGAGAGATTTACAATTTATATATAGATTTGTTCTGAGCTAAAGTTTATTATATTTTGAATTTTATCCCTCGACCACATCTGAATTATACGATGCATGATTTTCCAGGCGCTTCAGAGAAAGATCAATACAAATGCTATGGCAAGACGTTCCGTAGTATGATATCGCGGTGCCTTGACAAGGATCCGGTGAGGAGACCGTCGGCTTCAGAGCTACTCAAGCATCCGTTCTTTAAAAAGGCAAAAGACCCCAAGTACTTGGCTCAGACATTGGTAATCGCTTTGCCTCCAGTCGTAGATACTGAGGTAAATATAAATTATAATCTATTTCACTGAATTAACAGATATTTCAGGGCAGAGCATACCCATTTCCGGTTGATCGCTGCCGTATTATGTTCACCATTTATGGATGACATATTTAAATGATTTCATGTATTTGTTACATATCTTCCTTATTTCATTACATACCTAAATCCTTTAACAAAACTCGTCTGGTTAATCAAAAATTCCAATACTGCAACAACACTTATCTTGAATTCAGGTAAATTTGTTAAGAGACAAAAAACGATATTACTGCAAAAAAAGAAAACTTTTTACTTGCTCTTTGTGTTGTAATAATTAATTTATGAATCAACAACATAATATATGGAGAGAGAAAAGGTACTTTTTGAATTGTTAAAAGTAAGTTGCGTGTTACAATATTGGCGATGATATTATTTTGTTAAAGTTTATTAGAATTGTCAACAGACGTCTAATAAAAAAAATTTAACTTGAGATCAAACGCCATTAACACCCTACACATGGCACCCCACTTTTATAGTTTAATGTCTAGGCACATTTACACAGCTAGACAAGCACTCGAGACATCCGACACATTAAAAAATCAGCTAGAACCAAGCCTTGGGTGATTCAAAAAGATGTCGCCCATCACAGCTTATCTTACTGTACATGTAGTTTTGTTGAAGGTGAAAATGGATACTCATTAGAAGAATAACAAGTATTAATATAAATCGCATTTCCCGTTTCAGAATCAATAATGCTGACCCAGTTGCGAGGTCCATCTTCATAAATGTCAAGAATATACCAATGTAGAAAGAATGAAGAAAGTCCATAGTGCAGTTAAAACAAATCTGAAGTCTGATTATTATAGTCAATAAGTAGGCAGCTGGTGAATGTATTCAATACAATTAGATAAGTGACTAGTACATATCCTCGGCATATATTTAATCCAAATTATTTTGTTTTAAACAAAACTTATTTCTTTAATCTATCGATTGTTGGACGATTTTCACGTGGGTGTTTTTTTTTTTGACAGCTCTGCTTTTTCTATTCTTTTACTGCTGTCAGTGTTATTAGAATATGATATATTTACATTATAAAAGATGGCATGCACTTGTGATACTAATATCCGTCGGTTCATCATAGTACAATGTCTCAACGAGTAACTAAATGTTTGCCTAATATTTCTTGTTGAGGAGTGAAACGGCTGTTGAAAAATTCACCTGTGTAACTTATACTGTAAAAATCGATATAACAATACTTACAAATATTAGAGAATTTTACTTATCTTTAGTTTCAACACCAAATATCTTGCCCAACTAGTACTTTTAAATCGTTATTGGCTATAAAGTGTACGGGATGATCTGATCCCTACAAGAGAATAAGTTTACCAACCGAATGTGCCCCATTTCAAAAATATGTGATGTTCTTGATTTGATATTATAATCCTTTTTTTTACATATTCGAAAAAGTCTCCGATTTACCTGCAAGAAACTGATAAAATTGTAAGATCCAAGAAAACCTTCAAACCTAATGTTTTTTTTTTATAGTTTAATTGTAAATAATTGTATAGTGAATTTGATTTAAAAGGTTTCTGTACCCAAATAACTAATTTTCAGGAGAATGTCTCCATTTGATTTTTGTTTGGGTTACGTCCTTTTTCCTTTCCACAGTCGATATGTATTGAGTTCATTCAACATATTAAGTATTGTTTATAAACTAATTATATTACTATGTTTTCCTTTTTGTCGATTAATACATATTATATTTTTCATTGATTATTCAGTATTTTTTTAGATTTTTCTCGATTTAGTGTTTGAACATTCCATCTTCAAGTATTGCATATTTTTACAACATTCTGTTTTATTTAGATACCTACCTTATCTCTCAAGATTAACACTAAAGCCATTAGTATTGCATTGCATTTATTTTTAATTATTATCGCATAATTTAAGTTGATTAACTATTTTTTTCAATTAACTTAAGTTGTATTTTGTTACTGAGGAATGAATGACTTTTCAAAAAGGCTTATTTACACTTCTGATCTTGAAGCATACTTTGATGGGATCGCCATTTTAATGTTGAAACGCTTATACCTACAGCACAAAATAGGCTTATTTCCAACAGAGTTTTTTTAGAGATATTAAAAAAAATTTCAACATGGAAATGCGCCCTTTTGAAAAATCACTCCTCAACTGTAATGATGAGGATCTTTGATAGATTTGGTCTTTTTCACTTATTTTGTTACACCGGTAGATTTCGGATTTGCTGAAATATTTATTGCTTTACATGTCAATCGTAAACGCAACAGCAGTCTTATTTGGTGCAAGATTTAAATACGCCTGACAGTAATTGACATATTGTTCTATTTTTCAATAGTTTCAAGCTTTCCGCAACTATTGTCATCTGTTGATATTACGTGGAAACTTTTTGCATTCTTTTATTGCATGATGCATGCATATACATCCATATTCAAATTATTGCTGGGCATAGATTAATCTGCAGCTCTTGTCATGTAACCTCACCAAAGATTCAGCCCGCCTTTCTCAATATGTCATTCTTTTTTTCGTTTGCTCCTTAACCCATTCATTGCCTTATCATATAGATATATAATAAAATAATAAAGCTGACAAAAGCATTTATATTATACATTGAGATTAAAAAATGAGATTTTACTTAGTCTGAAATTAAAAAAGAAATGTAGAAAAAAATGGCAACACTGATAGCTGACTGTCTACTTAGCTCAGCCAGTGGTATAAACCAGTGCTTCTCAACCTGTGGGCCGTAGGATTTCTTGCGGGGGCTGCAAAATTCAGTAGAAAGTACAAAAATCTATATATTTAAGTCTTATCAAATCGGTGTTTCCCATATTGGGGGCTGCGGAATTTCTAAAGGTGGCCACCGGATTGGATTGAAATTGGATTCTGGGGGGAAAGTATAGCAAATCGAGAATTTCAAATTCCTCGGTGAGCTAAAAAAAAAATGAGTTACGGAGACAATTGAGAAGGGCCGTGGAACGAAAAAGGTTGGGAAGCACTGGTATAAACAATAAAGGAGTAACCAACATATCTATGTATCATTAGAATTAATTATATTTAAATAATGTATGAAATGTATTAGTAGCAATAACAACAAAATAAATTGTAAATTATTATGAAATGTATTCCAAATTTTTAAACTGATCTATTCTACCTGCCAGATTTTGACAAGAGTCAATTAACAGCTGTTTGAATCAGATGTTTGTGTGCGCAATAGTGAACTTTTGAGACAATAATGTGGTTAAGTTTGCAATGTTTACTGTCAAGTAGATTACTGTCATTTATGTTTTTCACATAGAGTATCTTTCCAAAAATGCACGACTGCCGATTGACCAAAGAACAATATTAATTAAAAGCCCCGTGCATTTCTAGTGATATCTATATATTATTAAAAAATGATTTTACTGAAACATTAAATGAAAGTTAGATAGAATCAGCACATCAAACTTTTTAAGTGTTCCAATTATTTGAAACCATCCACAAATCTAACTCTATAGTGAAAAGGCATGGTCTATTTAAAAATAAAACCTTTTTTACTGTGTCTTGTAATATATTTTTTCATTTTATTTCTAAATGTCGCCAAAATAATGTCCATAGTGTCAACTTCACAATTTCTATGCGATATCATACCATATTTTAGAACGGCAACATTATCTATCTCACTACTGCCCAAATTGTGGTTAAAATACTTGAAAATCCCTAACAATCTTTTGTATTAATTTGTAAATTTAATTCCAACAATCAACATAGAATATGATATGAAATTTTGAAAAAATTTCCTGACGAAATTGTCACAATGTTAAACACCAAAAAAGGTGATAGTTCTTTTTATTGTGAAAGATTAGGTTCCCTAAGGTCTAAATATTTATAAGTCACACTTTTACATTAATCAAAACCATGTTTATCATTCTATTCTGGGATGTAACAATGTTGATTGTGTTTGTGGACTCTGCGTGCATTATTTCAAATAACTTTAAACATGTCTGAGATAATATAGCACCATTGAGTGAGTGTGTATTCATTGGCACTTGGAAAGTGATTTTTTCTTATCGATATAATTAAAATTACTTGTCACCATACCCAAAAATATTTATAAAGTTATGAATATTCCTAATTGAATTTTATCACTCGATAGTATGCAAAATAATTTGTGACTAACAAAACTATGGATGGCAATTTTTTCTATGTGCACTTAATTCTGAAGATTTCAAATTAATTTTGAGTTATCAAAAAAAAATCTCAATGTTGCCAATTCTTTTTTTTTATACTGTACTCATTACAATCTCGCATTTCAAATAAATCAAAAATGTTGTCTATGGAAAATTTATGCATACTGTCTTAATAAAATACCTCATTCATTGACAACACTATATAATTCCATATATTAATATATTGTACGACTTGCCGATAGGATTACGCCATTAGTTTTAATCAAAACCTAGTACACATACACATTCTAAAAACCAAATACATCTAGTCTAAGAATATCCTGTTACTCGATATATAATAATTAAATTTTGCCATTGTGACTAAGTCGAATGGAATACAGTTTGTTACTGTTTACCTCTTGTGAGTATTATTACACATTGTTATATAAATTAAATCTTACTGTTTGTTCACCTCAAGGATTATGTATTATAGTTGAAATCGTTACTAAAATAATATGTCTTATCATTTAAACTTTTTGAGTTACAGTAAACCCCCTATAGCGTCCCCCACTATAGAGAAGTTTTCTTTAGCGTATGCGACAGTCCCCCTATAATATTCGTAGTTTTTTTTTACAAAACCCTAAATTTTTATGGTCAAATTACAATTTTTATGAATATATTATAAATCAGGGCTGTGAAGTCGCGTGAAAAAAAGACGACTCCAGCTTTAAAATAATTAATGACTCGGAGTCCAAGGAAATTTTTCAATAATTTCATTTTAACTTATATACCATCAGATCATCTTTAGTCAGCAAAGCATTAAATATTAACACTTTTGACTATTTTGTTTAAATACACATCATTAACAGCTTTACGACCCAAGTTTTTTTTTATAAAATTTCACCTGGCGAAATAAAATTTTGCGAAAAATTCGAAAAAATTATAATTTTACTAAATTCACTATAATTAGTAAGCAAATTGAGATATCTTTACAAAATTTAATTTTCTTAGCTTTTAGATACTTCGCCTATACGCATATATGTGTCCGCTGGCCAGCAACCTTTGTTTTTCAAAGACTCAAATACGCGTCCACGGTCGTTAAGCTGTTAAATATATTTTTCAAAAGAAAATTGAGCCGCTAATTTTTCACGACTCCGACTCCACAGCCGTTATAAATACATATACTTGCATTGAAAATACGTTTTTCAGTAGGTGTTTCTCCCTTGATTTTGCTAGACGTATTCTATGAAATATATATAAAAATGTTTGATTTCATACAATTAAAAAAAAACAATTGAATGAACCTAACCTTAAATTTTGTATGGGTGTCTATTCCCCGATAAATATTACTATAGCGTATTCCCAATCTACGCTATCGGGGGTTGACTGTATTTTAATGTCCATAGTGAGAAAACAAAATAATCCCGTACATTACCCACTTTAAATTTATGTCCAATGTATTCAGCGAATTCCAAAAGATTTATCAACATTGTAATCATTCCATGACATCTGTTTCCTATTTGAAATAAGTTAGTAGCTACGAGTAAAAGAGACAAAATAGACTGAAATAACCCTATTACAAAATCTGTGAAAGTACACTTACAGTAGTCAGTAGAACTCGTTGAGATTTAAAGAAACCTTGATCAGACAATAAATATTTTCTTTGTCAGAAGATAAGTATATTTTCCATCACTATTTTTTTGATTCTGGCAATAATTAAACTCTGAATAAATGCATATAAACGTAGAGTATAGTCCATTCTCAGAATGACAGAAATTGATATCAATGTGTACAATTTAATGTCAGTACCTTCGCACATGGCAATTCAAATTTGATAACTTACTTCAGTTCACTAATTCATGGATATATATTATTAGAAACTTCAAGGACAGCTTATTCATTTATAGCTGATCATAAATTGCATGTTGCTAAGAATCTATGTGCCATAGTTTTTTTTTTCTATGTCAATTAATAAACAATACCATTGACAATAATTAATAATCTACCCTTATATGTAGACAAGAAAAAAAAATTGATAAACTGTCACAATAAACATAAAAAGTTAATAGACCTGTGTCAAGAGTACAATTATTGTTTTATATTGTCCAGTCATAATTGATCTTGTAGTCAATTCATTAAATACCTTTATCTATCATAAACAAGTCACTGCAGGATGTTTTAAACAAAACAAAAATATATATTTTTACACCGTTAGGTCTAGTTTTATAGAATGTAATTAAATATTTTCTCGTATTGAAATAATTATTATTGTTGGTAATAAAATTATTTTTTTAACTGATCTTTTGTTTTTATTATTCAATTGAAATAGTATTTATAAAACACGACTCTAATGCACCTCATATAGCACCCTACCTTTCTTTTGTTAAGTACGGATATACAAATAAAATAATAATATTGACTGATAAACTCTCTTCAGTTGACCCAATTTTTCAGCACATGGAAAAGACTATTATATATCCATCAAATGAAATTAAAAAATTACAAATATGCATGTTACTTACGAATAAAAGTAACGTAGAGCATTTGGGATTTGTTAAATTACGCTTGTTTTTTCTATATCCTGATTTTTTTTCCCAATTGGAGTTCGCCAATTGCAAATTAACCCTCCAAAGACGAGAGCTTTTTTCCGATAAAAAAAATATTTTCTAAGCCATATCACGTGACTTCAAGTCATAGATAACTTTTATTCCTATACAAAATTAAACAAAAAAAAAACACAAAGTCGTTGTATAGAAACCCCGCATGACTATATGGTCATGCTCATCCTTTTATTACCGTGCAATATTGAGTACGGACAGTAGTAAGGACAAAAGTGACCGTATGGGCTCGCAAACATTCGGGGTTGAAATACAGCTAAACGTGATTTTTTTTTAAATATTTACAATTTGACCTCTTTAGATCAACATAATTTAAATACAAATATATTAGCAAAATAACTGTAAATAATTTGATGTTTTTATAAAAAAATAACTAACAGTTTCAAAAAGTAAATTAAAAAAAACGGAAATTCAAAAAATCACATGTGCTTTTGGAGGCCGTTTCTGTCCCCACGGCTGATGACTAACTGTAGTCTGTACCCTTCTTAACCAAATATGAGCGAAAGCAACGATATTCAGGTAGAAAAAGGATGAATAGTGGGATCAATAGACAACGGTGTTTACTGTGACCATATGGTGACGCTCGTCCTTGGAGGGTTAAACAGTTAATGTATAATTATGTAAAACAGACTATTTTCTCACCTTAAAATAAAAATCATTTTCCATCGATTAACGCCAAATGATAAATCAACCCTGGTATAATATATATAATATTCTCTAATAGTCTCATTCAGAATTCTTAAAAAGCATTAAAAGTAAATTTATGATGGCCAGCAATTGACCATTACACCATTGCTAACTAACATTTGGGTAGGAATAATGGGTGACTTCAGCTTTTTGACTACGGATTCTATTTTTAACTTGATCTACTAGAATAATGACAGTTCTGTTTTAAGAAGCTCCCTACAGAATATTTTTATAAAAACCCAGTTTTATATTAAACTCCTCAAAGAACAAGAGCCAGGCAGCGGTGCGTCTAATGACTTGACGGTATGAAGCATGTTTTAATTTGAATGCCAGCAATTATAGAAAAAGAATGCTTGAAGCACGGTGAATAACTTTGTAGAAGTTAGCCGAGATTGTATTGTAATTGATGCGAGACAATCACTTTAAAGTAAATTATTAAGTGGGCGAAATTACTAGTATTGGTATATATCTTTTCTTACATCCATCCTTCCCTGACTTGAAAAGATATATTGGATAACGAAAGTTAAATGACACAAGCTGTAGGTAAAGTACTCTAATTGTATTTTTGCACCGTTCATTATTTATCCTTGACGAGATGATACTAATCAAAAAAAAAAAATATTGCATATTTTTTATTCATATATCAGGATTGATTTTCCATTTTACAAAGTATGAATGTGCATCTGCACTTATTATCAGTTCCGATTTTACTAGGATAAATTTATTATCGATTAAAAGGTAGGACGATGAGATGTTTACAATGTGTTACAATGAAATTCCCAATATAATTGACTATCTTTTATAGATCACCCAAACTCATAAATCTAAAATCTCTTGAGGATTCAAGCCTGGCACAAAACCATAAGCACACCACTGCTACGTAATTCATTATATTTTTAAAAAGAAACACTTTTCCATTTATTTATGCTTTATTCATTGCACATTTTTTCACGAAATTAAGAAAATAATAATATCATTATTCAACTTAAAAATAAAAACATAGCAGTCATTCAGTTCTCAAGTATATTATGTACTAAAACACAATATATCAAGTGTTTTAAGCACCTATCATTGTTTCTATCTCAAATTATTCGTCATATTCCAAATTAAACAAAAGACTTGAAAATAAAATTACAATGAAACAACAGTATAAACATATGTACAAGAAAAATAAAATGCTTCATAATTTGTGTGTATATTTTTAACAAGCGATATTTGGCATTGATCTGACTAGAACAGCAATTATTAATGACTTCATATATTTGATAAATAATAGAGAAGTTAAATAACTAATAAGTAACATAATTATATATTTTTGTACATGTTTTATGCATATAAAAAATTCGGGTGATCACAGCTACTTTTTAAATCAAAAAGTCATCCTCGACATCAACAAAGCTGGCTAACACTGTAATAGGTATATAATTCTGTAAACAAAGGTTTTAACAATATACATTTATAAGGTACTGTAACTGAGACAAAATGAACATATTTTAGATACTTACCTAATTTGATTATCATAAAATTTTAGCTCGGCAACTTCTTTGGTAGCATTATAATGTCATTGTAAAAGTGACTTTTCATATTTGACCAGTAGTATTTATTACAATCTGTTCAGTACTAGCTATACGACTTGACATTATGACTAAAAATGCATTGATTGTACAGAATATAACACGAGGTTTGAGATCTTGTGCTTGACGAACAACAGTTATACCTTACCCATGGTTTGCAACTTGAAAATATCTTCCCGACTCCTCTGCCTGTCGGTAGCGACAACATCACCGCCGCATCTGATACTTCTACTCAAATGCTGGTCCAATCTCATTCTATTTTTATAAATTCTTCCGCAAGTTCTGCAGGTGATTCTCGCTTCAGACATGTGCACAGTCGTTTGATGCCGTCTCAGTAGATTCATCTCAGAAAAACTCATCGGACATTCGTCGCAAGGGTGCGGACGCACCCTCGAGTGAACTCTAATTATATGTCTCCTTACTTGGTTTTTTACGGTAAAATATTTTTTACAATGGTCGCACTGGTGGGTTCGAATATTGGAATGAACAAAAGAGTGAGATTGCAATCCGCTCTTGTGCACGAATGATTTATCGCAAAGCTGACAAACAAACGGTTTGACGCCAATGTGTTTCTTAATGTGTACATCGAGGCTGCGTTGATACGTGAAAGTTTTGTTACAATGCTTACATTCGTAAGGCTTAAGATGGAAGTGTGTGTCGACGTGGTCTTGCAGTTTGGTCCCCAGCGGGAATGACTTCTGACATAACTGACATCTTATTGGTTTTCCAGCTTCGTGAAGAGTTACATGATGAGCTAAATATCTGAAAGAAACGTATAGTTTAGGCTGAAAAAGATTGTCCGAAATGTGTTGCAGCTAAGTAAAGTTAAAATTCTTTAAAACATTTATGGTACAACAAAGAATCGAAAATGCTGTTTTCAATTTTGAAAGAATGTGAACATTAGTTGAAAATGCTCGTCATGAGTGAAACTAATACTGATCATATTAACTAAATGTGGAATTAGTACAAAAGAGTATTTTATTTTTTGTTTCCACCAAGTATTTATTGACGGTCATCATAAATAAAACTTTGAATAATCAGATAAAAAATGTCTCAGTGTTGATAGATGTTAATTATTCAGAATCAAAGATACAAAGGTTTGTAAAACTACTATTCAAGAATGAAAATGATGCAATTTTTAAAAGAATATAATTAATTTTAGTTTTATATCTAACCGTAAATCAGAAATTCACCTATGCAACGATTCATGTAGAAGGGATTCGCGAAATATGGCGTAAGGTCGACATTTATTCACAAATTTAAAAACATATTGATATTAGGTCACACTCAATACTGAAAACTAATAACTCAATACGTACGTTTTGTGACTGAAGGAAATTTTGCAGACGTTACAAAAATGGTTCTTTGGTGTTTTATGAATGCTGTTATGCGTTTTCAATTTTGCCATATATTTAAATGTCTTCGGACAGAGATGACACTTCAGAAGTTGCTCAGGACGGACTGCACATTCCTGAAGATTTAAATTATCGATACTGCTAACTTTCACAGTCGACTTGGATAAATTCAAATCGAAAGGTTTATTATTGAGACTTCCTTCATCTATTTGCACTTCGAGAAAATCACCGCCGTTGTAGATCGGCGAGTGCTCTGTATAATAATCTATTTCCTGTTCCACATCATCCATGGAGTCTTTATTTGTTCCCTCAAAATTTTCATTTTTACAAACATTCGGATAGTTGTTGTTTACGACGTTAGCACAGTATTTATCTGTTTTTAAATTATGATGCAAACTTTTTATATTATCATTGTCAATGTGAATTTCATTTTGGTTATCTTTAACATATTGTGAATTTTCGAATTCTTTATCACTACTTTTGCATATTTTTTTCGCCAACTTATGTTTGATCGACATTTCCGTACACTCAGATGCATCATCGTTTTTGTGTGAGATTAAATGATTACGCAGGTGGTATTCGAAGTGATAAGCTTTCCGACATAGATGGCATTTGAATTGTTTCCGACTTCCATGTTTCAGCTGATGGCACTTGAGTTGAAAAACACTTTTGAAGCTCTCTTCGCACTGAGTGCAATTCAAACGCTCCGGACGCTCATGCTTCTTTGAATGTCTTTCCAGGTGAGATTTCTGTCCAAAATGTTGACCACACGTCTCACATTTGTAGGGAGTGACATCGGAATGTGAACTGAGAATGTGACGCTTAAGTAGATACAAATATTCAAAACGCATGTCGCAGGTCGGACAATCGATCGGCTTCTGCATTGCTGGATTACTGTGAGACATGCAATGTTTTACATACATTCCATGCGTTGGAAATGTTTTGCTACAAACGTGACACCTAGAAAATTCATAAATGAGTTTATATTACTTGACCAGGCAAAAATATGTATAGGTTTTTTCAATGAATTTAGCACATTGGGTATGTATGCCTTGCGGTAATCCAGTTAGATTTGTAAAATAAATCAATCATAGAGCTCGATTAGTGTATTGAATTCGATCGACTTTAAGACTTTATCCATTATTAGACACACCTTTATTTTTAAATACCAAAAATACAATCACAAAAACATTGCTTTTACAAACCAAGTCATATCGACCTGTTATAGGTAGAAAATCGATACTGGCAATTTATAAATTTTACAGGTTTTTTTAAAGTTAAATTAGAAAAAGGAACTCCTTAAACGCGGTTAGTAAATATTATATAGAATAGAATATAGAATTTTTAAAAAAATAAATATTTGACATTACAGCTTACGCCAATGCGTCAAATACTTTTTAAGTTGAAAGATCATACGAGATATACTCGATGAGAGTTTTTAAAAGTCACATGAGATAAACTCAAGGAGAATTGACCTCACAAACACCCATGTCTTAGATCTCAAATTAAAATTGAAAAAAATCCAATTTTGACATTGACCTTACCAGGATTCGAACCTAAACCCACCTGGTCGGTAAAGCAAGCTCTAACCAACTAGACCACAGCGGGCAACTGTGTATGATGTATGAACAATGCCTATTCCGATATTACAATAAAATTGTCTGACCACTTTCAGTTTCTAGATCAGCATTTCTAAATCGGGGTACACGACAAAACCAAACGATACCAAGTCAAAACACTAAAATCCACATGCCCTAAAAAAGATCAGGCGAATGAGATAACATTCTTAAACTTTTTTCACTGATCATTATAATGAAAATATAACATATCTGAAGTAGGTATATTTCATATGTACTGCTTACATTAGTCTGAATTTTCATCAGAATCAGTGGCTTATTTCAATAAATATTATTTTGACTCGCATAAGTTTTCTGAGATCATAAAAACTTTGAACTAAATATTAAGGATAGTTACAATAAAACAGTATACCTGAATGAGACGTGTTCACCTTTTGGTAATCTTACACCATGTTTTACACCAGCGTGACACATCAATGAACTGAGCCTTGAAAATGTAATACTGCATTGCTTGCATTGAAAAGGGGATTTATTGGAGTAATCCACAGTGTAGGGTAGATCATTGAGTTCCAATACAGTAGGTTTATTTGCATTTTTAGAGATGTCGGAACCTTTTTTAGTTTTCACTTTTGTTTTGGTTGTTTTGTTGACAGTGCCTTCGGTATCCTGGTAATCAAAATTCGGTCAATTACATTTCATAATGGTCAATTTGCCAGATATTTTTAAAAAATAATCATTTAAGATCAACTCAAGGAAAAAAGACAGCCATAACAAATACTAAATTAAAAAATCTCATTTTCAAGATACGAGCCTGGAACAATTTGTTTCCTAGGTGGAAGATCTTACAGCCACATGCTGTATACGTCAATTGCTATTTTTTAAAAAAAAATAATTCACATATGATGACCAGAGGAGGATGAGAAAAATAACAACAGGAGGTTGTCAACCAATTTACATTCAATTTTAAGACATCGGTAAAGATAATAATGGTATAATTACTGTTGAAAGATAGGTTCAAACTATGTTGTACAACACGGAAAAACAGAGCATTGTTTAACCACAGTAGACGTATTACTAATAAAAACATGCGAGGTAAAATATTCAAAAAAATCTGAAAAGTAAGTTTTTTGTAACGTACATGGTATGGGGGAAAATTGCTGATATCCGGTTTGATATCACTCAATTCATAATTGACACTATCATCTCCCTCATCTTCAGAATGATACTCTTCAGCCGGTTCTACTTTTATAGTCATCGATTCGAAAAAGAATGGTGGAGTTTCCATTCTAAAAAGAACACATATATTTTGAGTTACACTCAATCCTGGAGCATATGAATACCGACTCGCTTGTCAAAAAGAATCTTTTTCTCGCAGAGTAAGAAGGAAATTGGTACTGTTTGATTACCCTAGTATTTGCCCTACATGCCATTTTTTTAAAATTTACAAGGTAGAGCGGGATGTTCTAAAATATTGTAGATAATCCCAGTGGCGTAACTAGAAAATTTGAGTACATATACAAAAGAAACCATATTTTTTTGTTACAAAAATAAAATGTATGCCAAGAAAAGTACAACTTCGAGTTGCAAATTCTCAGCTGTCGACAGGGACAGTTGCTTTTATTTCGCACATACAGACGAAAATAAATTCTCACAATTTACTTGATTGACAGGGACATTCATTATTATTTTTTTAACTTAACATATTGGTATAAAATTGGGGCCTCCTGAGCCCAGACCCCTTATAGTGGGTACGCCACTGGATAAACTCTTTGAGCGGGATCGCCACATGGTCGCTCTTTGATACATATATATTATTATCTATATGCAA
Source organism: Himalopsyche tibetana (assembly GCA_030503985.1). Taxonomy (NCBI): domain Eukaryota; kingdom Metazoa; phylum Arthropoda; class Insecta; order Trichoptera; family Rhyacophilidae; genus Himalopsyche; species Himalopsyche tibetana. The sequence goes on along the minus strand of JAPJYX010000003.1, from coordinate 2,331,669 downwards.
ATTTGCAGTCAAGCTCTAAATTGACAAAAGAAAGCATTAGTATACATACTATATGCTTGTACTGTAATTAATATTTAAAAAAATCATTCATATTAAAATCAATATATATTTATATTTAATGTATTCTTAATACAATTGCAATAATGTTCGATTTGAATTTGGATCGTATTAGTATTCGTACAATTTCTAGGCAGCTAGCTATACAGTTTCCGAAATGATTCATTTGAATTTGGAATGTGCGCCTATTTTAAAAAATATTCATTAAAAACGATCTTTGAAAATTGTTGTCAAAATAACCTTCACAATATAATACAGTTAACGGGAATAAATCTTAAACAACCACCATACTCTTTTCCAACACTATTTATTTATTGAATGAACTCACATAATTACTACTTATAATTAATGATTATTATCAAAATCGTACGGATTGCTATTTAATTTTTGACATATTATTAGTGTTGCCGTTAGTTGAGCCATGAAAATATTATACAAAGGATACATGAGTTGTTTTTTTTTATTTATCTATGTTTTACCATTCCTACTTCCATCGTGGATTACAGCAATGTATGAGATGCTGCTATTTAAATTTATTCTAAGAACGGTGTTTATTCATTTCTTATTATGTTTGTAATTTCCGAGAATTCTTGATTTGTACATGATAATAAATTCGTCATTGCATTTTCAAAATGTTTCAAATGTGCATTTCCTTTTTTTTAAATAATTCACCGCACCCGCAAAAAACGGTTACGATTGAACTGAACTAGGAATTGTAGAATTGCTTTTTAAAGTATATCAATTTTGTCAAAGACAGACATTGTAATTCGTATTGTATTTTAACATGTTTCGAGACTAGAAATGTTTTGAAAAAAAATTGAAAGCAACGACAAATTAGGTATGCCAGTTTAAAAACATTTATTACAACAGGCTAATAATTGATGGAAAATCATCACTACCACGGTAATATAAAGTCAATTTGAGTCTGCAAAGAATAGATAGGATAACTAGAGATAATATTACTGATGATTATGCTTTTGCATCTTGTAAATAAATTCATATATTTTTTTTTTTTTTAAATTTGGCTTGGGTAAAATTAGTAGTAAAATATCTAGTGCTTAACCCTTTGCAGTCTTTAATTGAAATATGTTTTTACATATTTTTTTTATTATCGTATAATTATAATAAAAAACATTTTGAATGTTTCAGTATAGCAAAATTTATCGCACAATGCGTATTGGTAATATTTGGTTGAAAAAAACTTATATTATTAAAAAAATCAGTAAATAAAAAAACATTGCCAAATCTGTAATGTCGAGTCCAGCTCGACATAGGACTTCTAAGAGTTAACAGACATTCGAGGTATAATTTTATTGAAATTATTACACATTTTATCAATGCTTTGGATTAAAAAGAAAACATAACAGCTTTTAAAATACAAAACAAATTTAATAGCGGATTAAATTTTCATAACATACACAGACCAAAATAGACATTTTAAGAAATAGTTCAAATCATTATAAATATTCCTTTATACCATAAGATTGAGTAATTTTATATCATTATTTAATTGAAATTGTAGTTCGAATATTAACTAAGGAATTGATACGGATTCCTTGACTAATGTATCGGATTGTCCTTGCTTTAACTTCTTTACGTGTAGCAACCAGTGCTTTCTGAGATCGCTTCGATTATGAAACTTGGAATTGCAATATTCTAAAGGACAGTGCTCAGTTCTTTCACCGTGTTTCTTTTCATGGACGCAACGCCGACTGCTCGATAGAAATCTCTCACCGCAAATAGAACAAGGATACGGCTTTTCACCAGTATGGAGACGGTTATGCAGCATTAAAGCTTTCTTATTCACAAATCTCCTATCACATATATCACACTGAACGGGACGCTCTCTAGTGTGTACAATGCCGTGTTCATTTAAACTACCTTTGCTGAAAAAACCCTTATTACAAATCTCGCATTTATACCGACGTTCTTGGAGATGTTTACTTAAAATATGCAGTTCTAGAAGTGTTTTAAGATTTCTTTCTTCTCCGCAATAGTCGCAAATAAAAGATTTTTTCGGTTCTAGTAACCCTTCGTGTTTCAACTGATGAGCTTTAAAATATCTCATGTTTTTGTAGCTCTTTCCGCATTTAGGGCAGCAAATTTTACTGTGGCTGTCTTTATGAATGAGTAATCTACTGCGGGAACTACAAAGTTTACCGCACACTTCGCACATGAAGCTATATTTGTCTCGGGAATGTGCTAATCTCACATGCTCTTGTAATATGTGTCTCGTATGAAATTTCTTTTCGCACTTCGAACAACTGTGCGCTTTTTCACTGTGGTAAATCATGTGAGCTTTCAATATGTTACGGTAAAAGAAGGCTTTTCCGCATACAGTACAAAGATATGATTTCTTCCCAGTGTGGACAACCATGTGCCTTTTTAACGTCCCAACTTCTAAATAAGATTTCCCGCATATTCTGCAAACATGACGGGTGCCTTCTGGGTGAGTCAGACTGTGAGCTTTCAATGCGTCATTATTACTAAATGTATCAGCACACATCGTGCAATCGAACTCAGTTTTGACATCTGCATGTAGGAATTCAGAATCACTGTTACATTCTTCTTTTATATTATTTGAGATTTGATCTCCATAGATTGAGGCTTCCGTCGGATGGCTGTTGTTAATATGATCAAAAAGCATGTGTCTGAAATAAAATTTCTTATGACACACTTTACATGAGTATTTTTTTTCTTGATGATATCTGATGTGAGCTTTCAAAGCGTTTCTATGAAAGAAACTTTTTCCACAAATGTTGCAAACGAAACCTCTTTTCCCAGAATGTGTAATGACATGCCTTTTTAAAATGCTGGCTTTTCTATAAGATCTGTGACATATACGGCATTGATGTCTTGAATCTTCCGGGTGCGATTTTTCGTGTCGTTTCAATTCAACCCAAGTGCTAAATGTGTCGAAACACATAGTGCAGTCGTAAGAGTTCCTTTGTCTTCTCATATTGAATCTGTTTTTAGCACTGCGGTATACGATAACCCTTTTTTTGGCTTGCATCTTTTTATCATTATTTGTCTTAAAATTCTCATTTTGAAAAATTTCGGACTTCATAACCTCTTTCGGGAAATCTTTGTCTTCTATACCTAATACATCCAAAAAATTCAACTCTGCATTTTCCTCTTTGATTTCTTGCTTAATTTCATTATTAGGCAGTAAATTACTGAAATTAGGCATTCCCGGTTCCGTAGAAAACACTCCCGTCAAATGTTTAGATGAATCAATCTCATCTTCAATCTTACATTCAGGCAGAACAATGAGGATTGTATCTTTATCAATTGAATTATTAGTATCGCCAGACATATCCAAAACCTGATCATAAAGACAGGTTATACAGTTCTTCAGGGTGAATTCAGACTCCTCGCATTGCAATCGGAACGTGTACGCCGCAAAAGTTTTTTCTGCACACGAAGGACAAACCTTTTCAGGCAAACTGTCACCATCTGACACCTGAAAATTTTCATTATCATTAAATCAATTGACAAACTCTCATTGAATGGAATAATCATAAAATTTGTAAACCATCAATATTTTATTTCGTGGAAGGAAAGTAAAAAAATTAACCTCAACATTGACACTGGTGAAGGTTTCAGAGATAGATATCTAGATTACTCGACCTATTTTACAATTTTCTACTAATATAATTTACACAAATCTATTGGGCACAGATCAATGCGAAGGATTAATAGCATTAATTCGGCAGAGGAACCGTAATAAGAATTACTAGTTTATAATGGAAATTAATCTATGAGTATTAAATCCAACGCACCTCCATCGAAGATATATTTAATAGCATATCTTTAATGGTAATATGTTCATCTTCAATCATTGTTTCGCCGATATGTTGAAGTCCATCAGATTCAGAAAAACATATTCTACATATCTTATCGCGGATAGTTCCCGCCAGCAGGTGGTGAATAATTATTTCTTCGCTCATTCTGCGTTCATATTTATTTTTTCTTCGACAGTATTTCGTAAATCTTTGGCGCGCCGAGAACTGTCAAAATAAATTTTAATTCTTATTACGTTTTCGCCGACAACGCATCCACACAACGCGGCAAGACGTCGAGAAGGCGATGAGTCTCGCTAATTATAGTCTATGGTTAGTGGAACTGAGGTTTGTTGAAAAATTCCTAAATTCCATTAATTGTTTAATACTAATCCTGTGATGGAAATTTATATTGTAAGCGTTAATATTTCTTATATTTTTTTAAAAATCTACCAGAGTTTAACTGGTTCATAAAATAAAAAATATATTCTTTATACATTGAGCTACCATAAAAATATAAAAAATAATTGAAACAGTATAATCTTTAGTTTTTTTGGTGGTGTACATAATTTTGTATTTTATTTAAAGCAATTATATCTTTTCATCTGGCACAATACTTTTACAGTTAACACCGATGATGATGTTGTTGATGCTTAGACCCTGACCGCTATAAGTTTGCGCACGGAAATGCGATGACCGTTGAAACTAAATATGCAACCCCCCTCCGCAAAGCGCATTCTACCTACCTCACTTAGTCCACGAGCTTAGTCTGTATATTATCTCTGGTCTGTATTGAAAAGTCGTGCCGTCATCATACTGATTATCGCTTCAATCATGCCTAAACCTTTGCGCTTTCAAGCTAAAAATATCATCGCCAATGTAACTAAGTTTTGTAAAGAAGAAAAGCTAAACGGATCACAATTAATTCCACTGTTTAAAGCAAACGAACGAATTGCAAAAATGACAGCTATGAAATCACTGTATTACCAACTTCCAAAAATAATCCCCAATTTAAAAAAATGGGGAAATTTATTAACTTTGATTTAATTGCAAGTCAAAGTATTATTTGTTTTTTTTTTAATAACAATAAAATAACTGTTTTTTTATATACACTTTGTATATGAAATATTTTTAGCAATATATAAATGGCTTATTTTAAAATATAAACGAATCCTAATGTTCCTTTCCATAACAGCTCTCTTTATGCTATTCCATTTTTTTTTGTTTATAAATGTTAGTGTAAGAACAATTCAAAATATAAAAAAATATGGTCAATACAGGAGACAAGCTTATCAAATCACTCACAAAACATAGGATAAGAAAAAAAGACTAGCATAATAAACGATTTTGATATGTGCGCCATCAGGCAAAAAGTTTAATCTTTTTACGAAGAAAAGAAATACCGACGCTTTGAAGTCTTTAAATGGTTTTAAACACCAATAAAAATTATCAAGGCAAACCAGAGTATTGAAACTCATTTACTATTTATATTAAAAACGTATATTTTGAGTATTATTAGGGAATAAAGATTTTAAAATTCTGGCAATATTTTTTTTGCGGCTGTCATACCGGAAATGCATGCAGCGCCACGGTCCCGCACGCACAAGTAAAGCGGTCGCATAGTAGGATACAAATTTGTTGACCCCCTTTTTTTTCATTAAAAAAATCTAATATATTAAGTAAATAAAAATTAGAATGTCAGAAATGTTAGTTAATGCGATAATTTGGGCTAGTATGTGCATTTACAAATGTTTTAAATTTGATGTGAAGCTTATTGAATTTTTCTTTTTGCCCATTTTTATAATTCTTATCTTATAATAGTATAAACACAAAACAAAAATGTCAAAGGTTATCGAATTCCATAATGAAATGAAATTCTAAATCTTTTCACATTTTCAAGGAAAAAATATAGTTGAAATATATTGTGAGAAAAAATTATTGTCTTATTCTGTTGTAAAACAAAAATGCAGTATGTACATAATGCAGAGAAACATAATGAAATCAAGTAACGTCAAATAAAATAATAACGAGTAACATCATAATACTTATATAATTTTAAAATCTTATATATCATGTGGTATAATACTGTTCTTATCTTTAGTAGCAAGGAGAGGGGGGGGGGGGCTGCTTCAGGACGTGAGTGTCGTCAGTTTCATGCTTCTTTTGGATGAGTCTTGCATCAAATTACTTCAATATTTAGCAAGACATTTCTTTGGTGGTGTAGGAAGAGGTCCTGCCGCCCGAGGCGTCCCTTGAATTTGTTTTTAGTTAACTTCTACTATTTTTTAAGTATGAACTAGGAGTTTAACTATAGGTGGCTTATTTTTTTATGTATAAATATAATTTATCGAAAAATATTGTATTTGTGTTTGAAAATGAGGCCCCCAAAAATGTGCTGCCTTGGGCGGTTCCACACCCCTCTTGCTACGCCACTGCATTTCTTTACTGTTGACTGTTTGATGTAAATTAAAAAAAATTCGTACCTCAATAATTTAAATCAGCGAACATTGGTTCCAGAAATTGACGTGTATAAAAAATCGTATACAAAAAACTTTACTTTCATACAATTTCAAAAATTGGTTTAAAAAATCACAATATCAAGTAAAAAAGTCTAAAATTAGCTTTTCAATTCGTGCGAAAAAAAAATTTCACATTAACGATTAGATTATCCAAAATTGCTGAAAATGCATAAGTGATAAAATCTATAACGGAAAACATTTTCTAAGCATCAGAGTACTACATCTGTTTGGCAAGATAAATCAGGAGCCATGACATCTTTTATTTTAAAATACAGGTGTTCATATAGTACATCCTTAACCCTTTGCAGTCTTTAATTGAAATATGTTTTCACATTAATTCGTCTTTAATTAATTTATTATCGTATAATTATAATAAAAAACATTTTGAATGTTTCAGTATAGTAAAATTTATCTTGCGCACAATGCGTATTGGTAATATTTGGATAAAAAAAAACTTACATTATTAAAAAAATCTGTAAATAAAAAAACATTGCCAAATCTGTCATGTCGAGTCCAGGACATAGGACTTCTAAGAGTTAAAACTTCACCATATACATGTTTTTTAATGCAAAAATAATATTACCGTTTAGATTAGTTTGTTTATTATGTTGCATTTAAAATATTTGGACCTTTGGAGTACAATTACTTACATTACATGAAAGTTGTGCTTTTCAAAAGTTTGAGCAGCATCGTAATAATTTGACAAACGTTCAATATCATTTAGGATAATGAAATCATACATATTTTAATGAAGTCAATCTTAATACAAATAATTATTTATCTCGGGTCAAAAAAGATGTCAGTCAATACAGCATTATAGAATATAATGTTATCATTTATCTTTTTTTGACATAATACACTCATTAATGATGTAAATGTTTCTTGAAATCAGTTCTATATATTAATTAAGAATATGAAAATTCTGTTCTGTATACTCCTGTTAGTTTTTACTCAAGGAGAAGTAATTCATATTTTTGAAATTGATTACTGGAAAGATGTTGTTTACCAAGAAAGTGACATTAACGCTCCCATACCAAACGAAATACAACATACGACTGACAACATTTTGGTATTTAAATAGAAAAAAGATAACTTTGCAATATTTTTCATATCAATAATGTCAGCCTGCATTAGCTCTGTTCTTCTGCGTACTTCTGACAGTTTGCAAACCTTCAGAAGTACGCAGAAGAACAGAGCTAGTATTGTTGGTATATCTTATATGCAGATAATGATGTATCAAGTATTTTACCAGCAGGTCAGCCCATTTTTCGTGTGCAAAGCCTACATTTTGTAATAACTATTTTTCAGTGGATTTAACTTGGAACAGAAGTTTTCTTGTACATACATAAACATATTAATGTTGGAATGCATATATAAAAATTGCTGTAAGAAGATCTTACTTCCTGCCTTTTCTCATTGAAATAGAATTGTATTGACATTTCACATTTAGATTTAGAAACCGAATGAATTTTTTTGTCTTTAAATAAAAGTTCCTACACAATTTGTACTAGAGAAATAATACGAAAAAAGTTCTTTATTAATATTGCTATATCTTGTATTTTCAGGTATTTACGAAAATTCACACGTTGAGCTTTAGGCGATCAGATTTTACAACACCTAAAATACTGGCGAAAAGAAAACAGCCCTCACAATTAGCAAGAACAGTATATGATAAAGCAGGAAATGAAATTTTGAATGTCAATGGATATTTGTTTTACACCAATAACAAGACAGGAGGCAAAACATTAGTAAGGAAAGAAATATCATATCAATATAATAAAGGATTTAGTTCCACAAGAATTATATTAGAATTAAATAGTTGATGACTATTTCGGCTTTACACCGTCGCAGAACTATGTTTAAATTTAAATAGGCTTAAAAGTGACAAAAAGTGGTGATTTTTTCATATATAAATATATACCTTAGAAACACCATATGTACATCACTGCGTTCTTACATTTCATTATATTATGAAATGCATATTTCTTACATAATATTATATATTTGAGAATATTGTTTTTCTTATTTTAACAAGGGGCTGACCGGCCTAAGACTAATTTAATAAGGGGCTCGTGCGAGCGCCTGTGGCCTTCTTGTTAAATTTTACTTAGACTAACAAGCCCCTTGTAAAATTAAAAATAAACAACATTCCCTTATACATCTAATATGTTATGCATGAATGCATTATAATTTAATTTAAGAACGCAGTGATGTTCATTTGATGTTTCCAACAGTTTTCTGACATATATATAGTATAAGGCAGGGTTTCCCAAACTATCTTCCGCGGAACACTGGTGTTCCATGGGACCTAAATAGATGTTCCGCGAAAATTTGGAATGGTAATCTACTCTGCAACACATCAAAACATTTTCTACTTCATATTCAAAATCGAATGATTTAAAACCTCAAATACCTAGTTACAGGTAGAGATTTTGAATTTCTAAGATCTTTTTTACTCATATTTTTATGTAACATGTTTCGAAGATAAATAATATGTGATTTAGTAACACATATATTTTTCAATACCACCCTAAAAAATAAGCTGTGTTCCGGGAACATTTTCAGATTTGCAAAGTGTTCCATTGCACAATAAGTTTGGGAAACACTGGTATAAGGTATAACTTTTGAAACATGGTATTGGAGCAAAACTATTTTTCATTTATCTTGTAACTCTATTGATATTATTTGCTTGATGGTACATTGTTTTAATAATTACCACCTATAATTGTATACAAGTGATAAAAACTCACTCTTTCCCCGGAGCACTGCGAATAGCTTTATGATTAAATGAGCCCATTGTTAGCGTATTGGCAGCCCACCGCTGAATAAAGGTTTACAATATCAACCGAGCTATTTTTAATCACATTGACAGCTTAAAAATAATAAGACCTGTATTTCAGATAACTTCTCAGGATCTTCATCAGTTTAAGGAGATAACTGTGGATAAGGAAAGAAGTATAGCATATATTATCGGTCGAAATAGTGACGGTTCGCTGGGTAAATTATTTGCATTTTATACAAATGAGCCAGTCATTAAGGCTAATCAAATACAGATTGACGCCATTGGTATATTGGGACAAAATATAATAACCATTTCACTGGACAAAGACACAGGGAATATTGCTTATATTGAAGCAAAAGAAAAAAATGGATGGAAATTAGTGTTGCTAGTTATCAACGATTTTAGATTCAATTTTAAAATGATCGATAGTTTAGAAGAGCCCTCCAAATCAGATAATGAAAAGGTTGAAATCAGTGTTGAATCTCACCCTGGACTACGCAATGACTTTAACAATGCTATTAAAGAAATGACAGCTGATATCGTGTCACTTAATAATGAGGGGTGTGACAAAAGTGTTGGTAAATTATTATATGAAAATAAACGACTTCGGCGACAGTTAATGGTGATGGGTAAACTGCATCGATATCTTCTCAAAGGCAAAGGAATATATTTATCATCTCCCAAATATTCTTATCTTGACACTGATAAAGAAAATAAGAATTTAAAAGAGAAATTTGTAAATACTGTTAGAGATGTGGCAAATAATATTACACTCATGCTGAATGAAAAAAATATTTTTTGGTGAGTGGTATTCAATTCTTATTATATTTAATAAATAATTCACGTAAATAATACATTTTTATTCCACCTTTCGTCTTCACCATTTCAAAAAGCAAAAAGCAAATAGTTTTAGATCAAAAATGAACTTCCACAAAGATACCGTCAAATCCATCTAACATATTAAAATAATACTTATTCGATATTCTTACATATAACTGCCTTTAGCCTATGCACAAGTGAGGAGCAAACATTCAAAAAGTGTTTTGTCACAAATTTTGAAAAATGGCGTTTTATATCAATTCTGATAGCCCATAATAAAACCTATGAATGGAAATCAAAATGAGTGTTCATAAAGGTTTTTTTTCATATTAACTTTTCCGTTTCTAAGCTCAAGAAATGCGACCCCAATACCAACATTTTCGTAAATATCTATTTTAATATGGGTGATACAATGTTTATAATTAAGGTATTCTTATATCATAGTTTTTTGGACCTTTTGTAGTTTATATAAATACGCGATAACGCTTATCAGCTGATTAGCGCCCGCGATAACGATTGTTCGTATGATAATTTGGAACGCTGAGACACTCTTCAGTAGTCAATTCATATGTGTGCTGACATGACGTCTTTTTTACGCGCAACTTAAAATATGATTATTTATTAAAAAACCACAGATTTTTATAAAAAAAATTATGAGGAAAGATGCAGAGAGATATTTTAAAGCCCGTAGACTATTTTTTTTTTTGAAATTCATAAGAATAAGGCCAATAATGAGGAAACCACTGGGGTCAAAAAAGACCCCCATCGCCTGCTAAGTATTTTTCTAGTCTCCGAGCCGCGAGAGTTAAAATGAAATCATAAAGTTGACACATTCATACAAACCGTCACTTTTGCAACACTTAAATCATCATTTTCCAAGCTTTGTATTTGTGTGACAAAACACTTTTTGAATGTTTGCTCCTCAAGTGCATTTTATACAATAAATTTTCAAGATTGTAAACAATATTCATCTCATGAATGAACATCTGGAGTCGAGTGGTTAGAAATTTAGGCTTTAATGCAAACGTCATGCAAGCCCCCCACCTTGAAATTTGGAAATGCCGCTGTTTCCAACGTTATAGTAGTGGGCCAAAGATGTAACATAAAAACACATTTATGCAGTGTAAAACAATATTCTATGCATATAAAAATGTAATTATGACGAGTTATTTTTTTATATTGAGTGTGTAGAAATTTGGGCCCCCCTTTTTCGCTGGGTTCTCATGCATTGCATGACTCAGCTATGATGTGGCTACTACTTGGAATTTTCTGACGTATTTATATTATCCGAAAAATATGACCTCTAAATTTCATTGCGCCTGGGGCCTTCCATGTGCTTGATCCGCCATTGAAGAGATGTACAATTTATTATTTACATGCCCACACGCTATGACATTATTACTATGGCACATGGTTTTAAGCTACTGGGTTGAGATTCTAGATTTTTATTATGATGATAACCCATGATTTAAACAGTCCTGTTATACATATAATATAATCTATCAATGTTGGTTTATTCATTCAGCATCAGCATTGTTTAATTCAAAAAAGTTGTCGATGTAAATTTTAAATTTACTTAATTGTGCTGAATAAATGAAAATAACTGATAAAATCAAATGTATGGTTAATTACCAAACAATTACAGGTTGGATGAAGACAACCCAGTCTGTAATGACGACTACAAATGGATATCTTCACCATTAGAGACCGGTGATGGGACTAAACAAGTTATCGATGAACACAAAAAATCCTGCGGAATATTGAAAACTGACCCTTTAACTAATCTTTTCCCATGGACTGTTGCGATATTAGGGTGAAAATTTATGTCATAAATTATAATTTAATTACAAATTTGTATTTTTTTAAGCAATCATAAAATATACAGTGACGATGGGTAATAATTTCACTGTGTTGTGTTGAAAGAATTTTAATTTTGTTATTCTATCTTGTGTGGATGTTTTGTTTTGAATTACGAATAAGCTAGTTTTTATACCGTAATTTGGGTCACGGCCAATGTTAACTCTAAGACAAGAGGCTCTCTGCGTGGAAAATGCTAAGTCTGACTAAATGAAGACCTTAATTAAATTGTCATATAATGTAATTTTTATGTCGTTTGTGTAAATTATATACACTTTACCTAAGTGTCGATGTGAGGCCAACCTACCACTAAAGATAATGTCAAAACTAATATTACTAATGTTTCACTTGTCCTATTAGACAATGCTATTTTGTAAATTTCGTTTTAGGTCCTCTTTACCACATGAATTTATATGCTATGGAACACTGATACATCCAAAAGTAGTATCAATATCACTAGAGTGTAGCGAAGATTATAAAAAGCATGGCAGCACAATTGTCAGAAGTGGGGCATTGGATGTGTCCTTATTAAATACTGAACAATCTGAAATTGATAGAAAGGTGGTTAGCGAAATGTTTAGTAAGTCAGCATTCTCATTTTTTTTTTTTTTTTAATGCATAATGCATTTTAAAAGCAACTTTTCCAATTTGTTTCTTTTGTACTTTGTATGACAATGAAATTCTAGTTTCAAAGTTCGTTCTGTTTTTCTGATGTATAAATTTGTGCAACAAAAAAATTGTCTATAAAATGAATGGGTGAACATAAATTATTTTACCAAAAACTTTTGGAAATCAATAGGGCACAGTAAAGTAGTTTACCAATTTTAAGCGAGCAGGTAAATCTGCCAAATTCCCCACTTTTGTATCCTGTATGTAAGTAAATATCCAGCAAACATAATAAATATAATTCTTGAAATTAATCATCATTTAAATCTGTAGGCATTCTCATGTTAAAACATTTTAATGATAAATTGATTTAACCTACAAAGACTATTTGCTGAGTAAATATTTCTAATAATTACGGCCAATTGAGCATGGTTAAAATCAAGTCATTAGTAGAGTTAATGCGTTTCGCCATCAACAGCTTTGAACTTAGTGATACATTTATTTACTAAACGTCAGTTCAAGTCCATCCATGCACTTGTACGCCTGAAGATGCCGAATGGCGAAATCCGGGTCGTTAGTGACAAAGCTTGTGTGAATGTACGTAATTTGAATGATTTAAAGCAGTTATTCCAGAAAAAGTACATATTATTTTCAAAGTAGTAGTGTAAAATTCACTGAACATATTTTAAACAAGTAAAAAGAAAAATATTGTTTATTGAACAATTGGAATGAATTGGGGATAGATTTATATATATGTAGTTGAAGAAATCACAAAAGGATAGATTATGGAAATTTGGCGAGCTATTGAATTGTTTGAAAATCTTACTATCAACTGAAAATGAATTATTCTTTTATGTATCGCCACTCAGTCAAAATAAAATGAAAAGTATCCAAGTAATTAAGAACCCTTTTGATATGCCTATTGCATCAAGTATGTTCATAAATTTACAAATGTATAATTTCCCTAAATTTAAATAATGGTATTTGTTTTCAGAGCATTTTAATAAACTGTTAATATTTTTTTAGTTGGCATCAGAACCCTGATTCTTAATGAAGAGTTCTCAGTAAACGGCAAAATTGAAGTAGCATGCTCAACATTGAATAGAAATGAGGTTTCGCGGGATAGTAAATGTTTTGGATTGCCAAAACAAAGCACTTTGTCAAAAGCAGTAAGTTTTTCCATGACAATAATGTGCATGAAAAATAGCATTTTAATATGAAATAGTTATAACTTCTATTTAAGAAAATTTGAAAAGGGGAGCTCAAAATCTTAATTAGAATGCGTGACACCAACCTACATTGGAACCTCGATTATCAGGATTTTCGATTATTCGGATTGAAATATGTAAACAAAAAATTACGAATTTGCTGATTTGCACGTGGAAAATTGTGTCCACCGTTGTTCACATAGTGATGAAATGCATACAATTTTGTTTGTTGTGTCGGCAGACACAGACTTCGACTGTTTGTCATTGGGAAATCAAAGAACCTCAAATGCTTTAAAAATATCACAAGTTTTCCGGTTGAATATGCCTCATAGGAATAAGACGAAGAGATTTGCAAGGGAAGAGATACACGGTCATACAAATTCTGAAGCTTTTTAGTCATTAGATGTCCTCCATGAAGTGGTTTGAAGGCAAAGAAGAGTGTAACTCAGAACAACTTATATGTTTTAAAAGCATTTGCAATTTGGGAGCTTCAAAAAGAACAGCTATCCGTTTTAAGCAAAAATCAACAATTGAATTTCTCAATAAAAAATAATTCAATACTGAAACCATATGTAAATCTAGACAAATAAGAACTACGAGCTGTAAGCCCGTTGCCCAGCAACGTGAGATTTTTGTTGCAAAGTATTTAATTTTATTTTATTTTATGGTATTTTATTTTATTTTATTTTATTTATTATATTTCAAGTTTGCACGTTTTCAAGGAGCAGAAATTTCGTAAATTATTTAATATTTGGAATAATGTTCAAGTTTGCTAACAACCATTTTTCGTAGGAGCAGAAATTTCGTAAATTATTTAATATTTAGAATAATGTTCAAGTTTGCTAACAACCATTTTTTGTAGTAGCCGAAATTTCGTTTATATTTAATTTTTGGAATAATGTTCAAGTTTGCTAACAACCATTTTTCGTAGGAGTAGAAATTTCGTAAAATAATTAATATTTGAAATAATGTTTAAGTTTGCAAACAACCATTTTTCGTAGTAGCCGAAATTTCGTAAACTATTTAATTTTTGGAATAATGTTCAAGTTTGCTAACAACCATTTTTCGTAGTAGCAGAAATTTCGTAAAATATTTTATTTTTGAAATAATGTTTAAGTTTGCTAACAACCATTTTTCGTAGGAGCAGAAATTTCGTAAATTATTTAATATTTGGAATAATGTTCAAGTTTGCTAACAACCATTTTTCGTAGGAGCAGAAATTTCGTAAAATATTTTATTTTTGAAATAATGTTTAAGTTTGCTAACAACCATTTTTTGTTATAGCCGAAATTTCGTAAATTATTTTATTTTTGGAATAATGTTCAAGTTTGCTAACAACCATTATTCGTAGGAGCAGAAATTTCGTAAATTATTTAATATTTGGAATAATGTTCAAGTTTGCTAACAACCATTTTTTGTAGGAGCAGAAATTTCGTAAATTATTTAATATTTGGAATAATGTTCAAGTTTGCTAACAACCATTTTTCGTAGGAGCAGAAATTTCGTAAATTATTTAATATTTGGAATAATGTTCAAGTTTGCTTTTTTTTTTTTTTTTTAATCCATATCCGCTCCCTATACGGAGCATATGGTCACCACGAAGCTCCTCCACAATTCTCTGTCTCCAGCCAGTCTCCTCGCCTCCTCCCAGGTCATCCCAGCGTCCCGTAACTCCGCCGAGTACATCCTGTGGATAGTCATCAGTGGCCTTCCACGACGCCGGGATCCATCCGGCCGGAAGAAGAGACAGGCAGGGTTCAGGCTCTCTTCAGGCATCCTCAACACGTGTCCAAGCCAGGTCCACCGCCGTTTCTTTATTTTTGACGTGATAAGAGGCTGGTTAGTCCGTTCTCTTATCTCCGTGTTCCTGACAAAGTCAGACCATTTCACCCCTAGCATTCGTCGCAGGCATCTGTTTTCGAAGCACAGTATACGGTTACTCTGCGCTTTCGTAAGGTGCCATGATTCGCAACCGTAAAGCAGCACTGTTAAGATACATGCGTTGAATAGGAGGCACTTGGTTCTGACCGAGTACAACCGTGAGTCCCAGACTTTCCGCATTGAGTTAAAGGTTGCTCCAGCTATCCCTAATCGGATCGCGAGCTCTTTACACGGATTGCCATCTCCCGTGATGTGTACCCCCAGGTACCTGAAACCGTCGACTCTTTCGATGTTTTGACCGGCGCTCGTCAAAGGGTAGTGTGGGTCCGGACAGGCACTGTTGCAGAGTACATTGGTTTTACTCGCATTGATTTTAAGACCGATGCGATATGAGTTTCTCTGCAGTCTATCCATTGTCTCTTGAATACCCTCGACAGATTTATCAAATATAACAGCGTCGTCTGCATACTCGAGGTCGCATAGCTTTAGATTGGGGGTAACGGTCACACCTCGGTCAGGTGGAATTGACTTCCTCAGAATGAAGTCGAAGATTATAATGAAAAGGAACGGAGCTAAGACGCAGCCCTGTCTGACCCCGGTTGAGACTCCAAACCATTCAGTGGTTATATCACCGATTCTTATGCAGCATTCGCTCCCCTCGTGCAAGCATTTGATGATGGCAACAATCTTGGTTGGGATTCCGTACAATTTTAATATGTTCCATAGAGAAGACCGGTGCGGACTATCAAAGGCCTTCTCGTAGTCTACAAAGCAACATGCCAGCGAACTGTTGAATTCGTTGCTTTGCTGAAGAAGGCACCTAAGATTGTGTATTTGGTCCGCGCAGGATCGGCCAGGTAAGAACCCGGCCTGGTTTTCCCTGAGGATACTCATAATTGGAATCCTTATTCTCGCCAATACTATCTGCGCCAGGACCTTGCCAGGTACGCTGAGCAGCGTTATGCCACGGTAGTTGTCACAGCACAGTGGATCACCTTTTTTGTGAATTGTGACTACCTCGCCATTAACCCAGTCCCTCGGACAGCGCTCTTGCGCCCACACCATACTAAGAAGTTGGTGCAGGGGGTGCAGAAGCGCCTCCAGGCCGTACTTTAGGAACTCTGGATGTATACCATCCATGCCCGGCGCCTTCCCGTTTTTTAAGCGCTGCACAGCCGAGGAGATCTCAGCATGTGTCGGCGCATAGTCTGGAATGTTCGACGCTCGAGGAATTTCCGTAATTGTGGCTTCATTGGGTATATCAAAGGGGTCCGAAGGAGGGGGGCGGTTAAGCACCCCGCAGAAATGATCTCTCCAGATCTTTTTGACACGCTCTACGTTCGACTCTATCGTTCCGCTGGGACTACGGATAGGCCCCGCGGTTGGCAGCCGTCTGCCGCAAATTTCACGTGTTATTTTGAAAAGTCTTCTTGTGTCATTCCTACGTGACGCCACTTCTGCTGCTTTGATCTGCTTGTCCAGGAATCGGCGTTTATCGAGTCGCACAGACTTTTTAACTATCTTATCCTGGAGTTGATAGTTAGTCCGACGTTCCTCGACTCGATTTGAGTTTGTCTCACTGTCCCTCAGTGCTTTACGCCAGGCTCTCTCTTCAATATTCTTCCACGTGTTGTCAGACATCCACTTTGGCTGGGTACTTTTTCTGACTCCAAGCACCTCATGCGCGGCTGACGCGACTGCATTCTTTATGCTGGACCATTCTAATTCGATGGGGTCGCGGTGTGGACTTTGCCGGTCATTAGCACAGTCGACGATGTTCTTTCTCACAGCGACATCAAAGTCTAGCCGAATTCTAGGAGATTGTAGCCTCTCGATGTCGGTTCTTTTTCGTGTTGGGTGCCTTACTGGGCGTCTGAGTCTGAGACGGACTTTACCGACCAGCAGTTCATGATCGCTGTATATATCGGCACCCCTGTAGGTACGGACGTCGAGAAGTTCCCTTCGGTGAGAGGTGCTGTAGAGAAAGTGGTCAATTTGTGCTTTTGTGCAACCGTCAGGAGAGGTCCACGTATATTTGTGGATGTCTCTGTGGGGGAATATTGTGCCGCCAACGGTGAGCTCATTCATAGTGGCAAGCTCGATGAGTCTCTCACCGTTGTCATTGGCTACACCGAGGCCATACCTTCCCATCACTGTGGGGCCAAGCAATGGATCAACTCCCACTCTCGCATTGAGATCTCCCATTACGATTACGCGGTCTCTGTGAGGGATTGTGGTGATTGCCGCATGGAGAGAGTTATAAAAATTTTCTTTTGCCTGTGTGTCGGCATCCTCGGTGGGGGCATAGCACTGGAGGACAGTTACCGAGCTGTCAGTCGTCCGAAAGGTGGCTCGTATCAGTCGTTCTGAGATGGGTTCCCATTTGACAAGGCATCGGGCTGCCCTCCCCGACATCAATACTGCCACTCCCTGGCGGTGATAACGCTCCTGGCCTGAATATATAAGTGTGTATCCGCCCTCTAACAACTTTTTCCCAGTGCCTTTCCAACGCACCTCGCTCAGCCCTAAAACGTCAAGTTTGTAGGTTTGCATGATGCGAGTGGCGTGTAGGTCCTTTCCTGGGGTGCACATAGTACGCACGTTGTATGCGCCTATGCGCATAGAGTGGTTGTTGGAGAGTATCGTGTCCGATTTCTTGCCAAGTTGTCGCTGGGCAGAGCTAGGTGTCCGAGGCATCTG
Organism: Himalopsyche tibetana; assembly: GCA_030503985.1. Taxonomy (NCBI): domain Eukaryota; kingdom Metazoa; phylum Arthropoda; class Insecta; order Trichoptera; family Rhyacophilidae; genus Himalopsyche; species Himalopsyche tibetana. The sequence goes on along the minus strand of JAPJYX010000003.1, from coordinate 2,313,458 downwards.
CGATGGTGTTATCGTAATCATTTTGATTTAAGAAGGCAGGGTGATTAACCCTGCGCTTCCGAGGCCTGAGTCACGAGGGCTCTGCAGGTTGGCTCAACCCGGTTTTTCTGTCAGGGATTTCCTTCCCTTAGCCAGTAGACCGGTTTTAAGGCGCCGGAAGGTTCGCCCTTTGCCCCCTGCTGTTAGCTACAGTCGAAACTGCATTGCCCGATGATCGCCGCGGGGAGGCCAGCAGATGGACTTGCTGTGTTTGAGATTTCCCATAATTTGCTATGAGGACATCCACTAGCATAGATGTGCCCACATGGGATCACCAGCCATTCGATCATCAACTTTGCAACAAAGTTTGCTAACAACCATTTTTCGTAGGAGCAGAAATTTCGTAAATTATTTAATATTTGGAATAATGTTCAAGTTTGCTAACAACCATTTATTGTAGTATATATATTTTATTCAACTAATTTTCAAATACGCTAACAAATACATTTCGTAGAAGAGGACATCAGTACGCACACATTTGTGAAAAGCAAGTGAAAAGTGAAAAGTAAAAAGTGAAAAGCGAGTGATTATTTTATCGCCTATTAATATATAGATAATTTTTGGAATAATTCAAATGTTTCAAGTATGGAAACAAATGTATTTTGTAAATGTAAGGTTTCAAGTGTGCAAACAAATATATTTCGAAAAAAAATGAGGACTCTGGGACCATATATTGACAGCCCTGCTAATGTTTCAAGTGTCCAAACAAATATATTTCGAAAAAAGAGGGTCTCGGGACATATATTGACAGCCCTGCAAATGTTTCAAGTATGCAAACAAATATATTTCGTAGAAAAAGAAAAGTATTTGGCATATTCTATTTTTCAATTATTCAAATTCGTTTAGTGCAATGCTTCACCAACAGATGTCATTGTAAGGTCACTAAGAAATCACATATTTCTCTTGGTTTGAAATTTTTAAACTAAGTAGACGTTCCACCTCACTAATTTCAATCGCTTTGTAGAACAATAGATATGTGCTCAAACGATTAGAATGATAAAGGGACATGGGTTCGATCCCCAGCTTGACAGAATATTTTTGGTCAGTACGAAAATTAATTGTTTTGTCATGACTTCAAATATTCACTCATAGACGTCAGAGAAAAATGAACGGATGGCGATAGCGGGCAGGGGTGGGGGGAAGGGGACCGTCTTTCTTGACGTCATCGAAAAGGTGAAATGCTAACAACCATTATTCGTAGGAGCAGAAATTTCGTAAACTATTTAATTTTTGGAATAATGTTCAAGTTTGCTAACAACCATTTTTCGTAGTAGCAGAAATTTCGTAAAATATTTTATTTTTGAAATAATGTTTAAGTTTGCTAACAACCATTTTTCGTAGGAGCAGAAATTTCGTAAATTATTTAATATTTGGAATAATGTTCAAGTTTGCTAACAACCATTTTTCGTAGGAGCAGAAATTTCGTAAATTATTTAATATTTGGAATAATGTTCAAGTTTGCTAACAACCATTTATTGTAGTATATATATTTTATTCAACTAATTTTCAAATACGCTAACAAATACATTTCGTAAAAGAGGACATCAGTACGCACACATTTGTGAAAAGTGAAAAATAAAAAGTGAAAAGTGATTATTTTATCGACTATTAATATACAGATTCATACTTAATATACCTGTCTTTACCTAGCATTTATGATTTTTTTCGATTATCCGGATTTTTCCTTATCCGGACTACCTTCATCCCCAATTAGTCCGGATAATCGAGGTTCTATTGTATATACTTATACCAGTTTCAGTCTTCTGACATATTTGAAATATTGAATAATGAACTGCAAACAGACTTCTAAAGCAGCATCTGAAGTAACCTTCCTTTTGATGACAATTTACTGGTGGCAAATCACACGGTCAATATTTATTTTTTGTGAGGATAAAAAAATAAAGATGGACTTCGGAAAGGACTATTTATAAGATAGTTTCTCTATCTATGGCCCTGTTTTAGGATCAGATATGTGGAGGGTGGGGAGGAATAAACATTCAGTCTTTCCAGAGACATCAAATCTTTTGGATATGAATACAAAAAATCCTTAACATCAATTTATGAATGTTTACAATTTAGGATTCGAACTTGTGACCCAGCAACCCAGTGGATGAAATCCCAATAGCGTTGACCACTCGGCCACAGGACTGTTAATATAAAACTGTATTGTTTGATAAAAAGTAAAATGTCATAAATCATAAACCAGTGATAAAAGTATTTGACTTTTAAGGTGTACGCTGTGAGTTCTTGGTGGAAAGGCTATTAGTATTACATTAAAAAGATCAAACACTTTTTTGTGCTGATTCCACATCATTTATTAATTAATAAAAAGTACTTGTTTCAGGACCACTTGATATTGTTTGCGATGAGCGAAACGGTTCTTGATTTTTATTAAATTATTTGGAATTACGAAAAAAGTGTTAAATTTTTATAATTTAAGTATTCAAGATACGACACATTATTGTTCATTGAGGGATAATGAAAATAAATGCTTTTTATTTTCGATTCGGCGGTAACTTTATTGAAGTTCATTTTTAATATTGTATTAGATTTGATGACTTTGTTATTTCACTTGTTGTGTTACAAAATGTGACACATGTTTCGCGTCTTTGAAAAGCATCAACAGACATACCATTAAGGTTAAGATGCTTTTTAGTACAAGAATTGGCATGGTTGATTAACTGATCACTATTCACAAGGAAATATGAATAGAAACTTTGCTTATAAGAATCCCTTCTTACTTTTGTGAAATATTAACAAAACATCAAAATAGGGAAAATTTTCTGTTTCTAGAATGTTCTCGACTTCTCAGACATTGAGCAATGTGACCCGGCAGTAGCAGACAGCCGTTTTTTGTGCATCAAACAAAAGGAGGTCAACCTAGAGCTGTGTAGCTCTTTGAATGATCATATGTACAATCACGCCATTTACTGCCCGTCTCAGACAAAGGTTTTATTTTCCGTACCATGCCACTTTAAATGTCGTGCATCTAAATACTACAACAATATAACTTGATTTTTTATGTTTTTGAGGCAGCATTTCTAGATTTCCTTCTACAAAATTCAATTGAACATTATTTTGTCTTATTCTTTGACCATACATTCTCTCCCTATATATCATATCTTGATTGTGTCTCTCAGTGGCGGTTCTAGGTACTGGGCTAGGTGGGCTAAGCTCGACCTGCATTTTTCACCGGCTGAATAAAAATGAACAGCTTTTCAGCCGCTGAACAAAATAAATACATTTATATGCGTAACTAACCTTTCCCAAATTATTACAATATCTTTGTTTTGATTTTCCTCTGTCAATATAAGACAATGGCTATGTCTACCTACAATAATATTCTCGATTGTGTTTTGTATTACAATTTTAAGCCGAGCCGGCATAAAAAAAAACAGTAACCCTACACATACTTCATAGACAACAGGCAACGTTACGTCAGTCTGGCAACACCTACGTATTAATATTAATAACAAATACTCGGGGGCTAAATCTTTTATAGCCCGAGTTCTTTCTTTACACTGGGGCGCAATCAAGCACAATTAGAATTTTTTTGTATTTGTATTTACGGAAACGTCATCTAAACACACACGACTGTGATTCAAAGTATCAGGCTACTGTCATATGTTACGGGCTAAATCCAATCAGCCCATGCCCTATACATTCAAACGCAAATACTAATATCGTTGTATTGTATGAAAGTGACAGACATAGATTAATATGTGACAGCTCTGTATGGCTTTGGGTACTGGTTAGTTCACTTTGAAAGAGACGAATTTAAGGGTCCAGTATTATTATTCTATTATTTCTTACTTACATAAGCATTGATTTTATCATATAATAATTTATGCTTTGCAGTAGTGTCGTAGTATTTGTTAATTTGCTTGTAGATTAATGTATACGGTGAAGTGGAAACATACACAATTTCGTTAATAGTATACAATGCTAAACATTCCTCTAGCCCACCCAAGATTTTAGTTCAGGAACCGCCACTGGTGTCTCTACTGATAGGCACCAATTTAAGACTTAACACTTTTTTCCGTTCGCACGCGAAATTGATTTGTTAATTTATTTTTCGTGTCATAAGTCATGTATGCCCGTGATGCTCACATTCTTACTCTCTCTCCTCCAATCTTAAAAATGAAAAGCGATATGCTGACTTCTAGTCCTTTCCTCTTTGAAACAGGGGTTTAGCGACTGAATAACAAATGATTCTCATAAAATATCTGTTTAGTTGCTTCATTACAATTTCATTTGCTCAACATCTGAAACCAACATAATTGAGAAAAAAAAATGCTTTAAAGTCATATGTAAGTCAAACTTTATAAATTCAAAATATGGGATTCTAAAAAGCCATATTTCTACATTAATTTATGTGAGTTACTTAGTTCATAAATTTATTGATATTTAATGGTTATAGAATTATACAAATTATTTTGCTATATTATCTGATAAAAATGTTGACAGCTAAGAATTCTCATCACTTCTGAATTTATGGACCTTTATAGCATTAATTATATTTTCAGGGGGACCAACAGAGGTACACACTCTACGGTACACATTTAAGATGGCACAAATGCACACAAATCATTGTCAGTCAAAAAGTTTATGACCGACAAACAACTGATGAATTAGCCAAACTGGACATAGATTTGAAGTCATTTCAAAATGTTTAATGAATTCGGCGATAACTTTGTGGATGTTCATTTTCAATATAAAATTTTATTTGATAACTTTGTTTCTCCACTTGTTGTATAAAAAATTGTGACACGTATTTTGCTGCTTTAAAAAGCATCATCAGACAGAATTTCAGACAACGTTTACCGTGCAGTAGAAAAGGAAAAAACCTCAACATTCATTTTAAAATTTATAACGTAACATCAGGTATATGGCACAGTGCTCAACGTCGTTGAATTCCAAGCTGAACATCACTGATTCGAGTCCCAGTCAGAACAGCATTTTATAAATCGATTTCTGTTCGAAGGCACGGATGTCTGTGATGTCTCAAAATTCGCTCCCACCCTTCTAATACAGGAACTACAATACAAAGGGCATAGCAATAGCGACTAGCTTACCACTAATCCTGTCCCAACTCTATCCTTTGAATCACTACTCTCTTTGAAAAGAAAAGGTTGAGCAACTGGGTAACAAGCAGCTCTTGTAAAATAATTCTGTTGAGATACCTCCATTAGAAGACCACATACATTGGGAGCGGACATGGAAAAATAATAATTATAATCAATTTTTAGTTTATTCATAAACCTTGCGATATTCTATCTGATGATGCTTCTTAAAGAAGCAAAACACGTGTCATAATTTGTGAAAAAGTAAAAAAATTATGAAAATTTATTTTTTATATTGAAGTCATTTCATTAAGAAAAGAAAACCACAATTTTACTGTATTTCTCCTATCGAATATTTAGTGTTCGAAAAATCTGACTCAAACTTAATTCTGAAATTGCATAATAAATGTTTTTCTGTGATGTTAGTATCTGGAATCCTTTCAGAGATTTCAATGTAATATTTTTTAGTTTCATAAACTTTTTTATTAGAAGTGCATTTCTTCCTAGAGCGGATATCCGATTCACCGTTTAAGGGTCTCCCATAATAATCAATATCTCAGAGTCGATGATTAAACAGCGATAAATTTGATAATGATAGATCGGAGTTTCCCTGCACATTTTTAAAAGGGGAAGATTGGGAAATTTTAATTTTTCATAGTGTAAAAAAGGTCTGTTTGTGCTGTCAGCATAACAATTTTGAATAAAAAAACAATATTAAAAAAACAATATTTTATTGAAATTTATAATAATTATTCATTTTATAATTTAAATAATCCTAAATTAATAAAAATATGAAAGTCAGTTAAATATTTAAAATCATAAAGGCGCATCAATTGTAGCTGACGGATTGAAACAGGTCTTGCAGATAAGAAAATGTACACCTCTTGCAATGTTAAAACTATAATAATAAGCGAGTGAAGATGCAGAGTATAGAATATTAAATCATAGCATGATGCCATGGTTGCTCGTAGTGTTCTATTGTTAAGTTAATTTGTACATTAAAAGATAAATTGCGACAGCTGACTTTTCACCACAGTTAACATTTTTTAAATTCAAGCACCCAGGTAATTTGTCTTCTGCAATCGTTTTGTCAAAGAAATCACAGTTAATCATTGATGCCATATAAATAAATATTGGCCGATATAATAAATATTCAATTTCATGTGATTAAAAAATTGCGAATAAAGCTGTTCAACCTTTTATAAACAGCCAACAGTAATATAAAAGTGAATAAGTGACTTCATGATCCTAAAGTGTCGGAAGAATTATCAGGATCATTTTATTGATTTTAAAAAGGACCTTTTCATGCACGAAGTAACCGATTGATATAGCAAATAAAATGAGACCAATTGAATTATCGGAATACAAAAAACAAACAATCAAATATAGTGAATATCACTAAAGTAATTATTTCAATAATCTAATTAATTATTGTAACAATGTAATTAACAAATAGATCGATCTGAAGACTTTGAAATCAACGTTTGAATATGACAACAAATGTTGGACGGCGTTGTTGGTTTCAATGATCATTTAAGTAAAAAGTTTCATAGATTACAAAGCTAACAAACGACTAATTTTTAATTGATTAATGGTTTTCTATTCGAATTCTGCGATGCCGTAAATTCTCTCCCGTACGAGAGATTAGATTACCACAGTAGAAACTTGATTATTCGAATTGTTTAAAAGAAATACAAATTTTATGAATTTGTCACGTGCATCTACATGACAACATATAGTTGGAATTATTTTGATGCGTCAACTTTGAAGCAATCATGGAGCAAAGTCAAAAACGCAGTAGAGAGTTATAAAGGATACATCACTGAATTAATAGCAGAAATTTCAATATGCGCCGAATGGGGCAAAGAAGATGTCACCGAGTGGTTAAATTGGGATCCAAATATTAAATGATGAGTATAAATAATTGAAGGAATAACTACCACAGTGGAACAAGATCAAGTATATCAGTATTGATTCTACATATTATGAAGGTTTGAGAGCCAAGTAGAATAAAATTCAAGACAACTTATGGGTCTAAAAAGTATTCAGCATAAATAAATAAAAACTAACTTTAAGTAAAAATGAATACTTAATTGAATTAAAGGAAATGCCCATCGATTACTTTCTATATAAATCGGTCCAAATGAAATTTTATTAAAAAAAAGAAGCCATCACTGAGAATGCATGAATTAATTTTATCTCCATTTAACTAAAACAATATCACCGTTATTGACAGAGTAGTAGTCCAGCCCTTTCAATTGATTATCAAGTGGAATGATCATTTTATCACTGTCGTCGCATTTGTTGGTGTATCTACAATACAAAATAGGCGAGCCCTTCCCGCCGACATTTTTCAAAGAGAACAGTCTTCTGACGAGAGCGGAGAGTTTTTGGACGGTCATGGACGAGGGTAATTTTTTTTTAAACACGATACCCGTTTCTTCGTCTTGGAGAAATATCTCAATCAGCCGATTGTTTATGGCCCAGGAGTTTTCTTTCAACTCTAGGAGGCTATCTTCTGGGAGTCCGTATTCTGGAAGAGATTAACGGCAACAAAATTGAAAGATGATCAAATGCGATTATTCAAATTTGTATATTACAGTGATTGTCGAAATATTGATATACCTATCTCACAATGGGGTAGTAAATTCATCATAAATTCTTCATTTTATAAAAATATAATTAAATGCAGAAATGCAGTCATCAAGTTGTGAATCATCTCTATAGTAATGATAAAAAATACTTTCATTTTATACAATGAAACAAAATAACTAACTTTTCACTAATTGTTGAAATCTAGAATGTTCCAAAAGGAATTCTTTTATGTTGTGACCTTCAGCTTCGATTTTCTTCCACGATTTTCCATGCCTTTTTAAGTAATCATACTCAGCGCCTCTTCTAATTTCTTTTGGAATTTCTGAACCGTTCAATTCCTATTACCAACAAAATAATATAAAAAATGAGTTTTTTTTTAATAAGAATAACATAAATAAACACTAAAAATAAGATTTAGCTAATACTATCCACTGGATGAAAGACCAATTTAATTTTGTATATGATTTGTAATGACAAATTATTATATCTTCATAAATAGTAGATGTAGGCTAGTTGGATCATTAATTTATCAGGACAGCTTTTGATTCTCAACGGTTTTTGAAGGCTTATAAGTAAGTACACTTTATTTTTATATAAATTTAACAAAAATAATAAAATCCACATTTTTAAGCAATCACTTCTCTACATAAAATATGAACAAAATACAGATTGATATGTTGGTCTATAGAAGAAAGAAACACAAAGATTACATGCAGATAATTTAGTTTAACTATATGGAAATACACTTATAAATCTGATTTAAGTTATTATACCTTGAGATTCCCTATCCTGGCAATGACTAACTGACAACAAGTGTCGTAATCATCTTCCTTCACAATGGGATTCTTCAAGAAGTAAAGTTTTTGTAAGGCAGACAATTTATTCAGTTCGCTCACTGACCGCCACTGCAAAAACAATGCATAGATTTACAATTAAGGTGGTGAATTGGGTGCAAGACTAATACATTAAAAAAAAATGCAGATGACATTCTTCCCTTTAAACACAAGTACCTCCTTTGTATTGTAAAATGAAAAAATCCCACACTTCATTTTCTCATTTTTAAGTTGGGTCATAAACGTCCCAAGTTATAAAAAAATCTTTCAGATATGGGAAACATGTTTCACATCTGGCAACACATACAGTGGAATTACCAAACTGTTTTCGAATAAGAATCCAATTCAAAGCTTTGATCACACGGTTTGGATTGTGATTTGACAGTTGTTTCTGTTCTTTTGCGTCAAAACCACATTCCAACCGTTTGCAAACCCCCAGCAACGGTTCATGCTCTAAATCCCTGACTGTTTTGGCGTACCAACCTCCAACCTCAGAATGGCGAATTTTGTTACAAACGACAACTCAACCGACTAAATACCAAATGTCAAACTGACAGTTATACGTCACTGATGTATATTATATAAAAGTTTTATAAGTCAAATAATTAACATGATGGTAAATTGTCAAAATATTTGGCTTAAAAACATTGTTTTGTTAGTAATTTATAATTATGTTAAGTTATGTTATAGTATAGTATTAATGTTAGTAATATATTTTTGTATATAAACGATACAAACTGTTTACTACGCGTCAGTTCAAGTACATCCGTACACTTGGAATGCCTGAAGATGCCGAAAGGCGAAACCCGGGTCGTTAGCGACAAAACTCATGGAAAAGTACAAAATTCAAACAATTCAAAATTGTTTTGTTAGACTTGAAAAGCATGGAGCATTTTAAAACAAAATTATAGGAAACATTTGTACATGACATCGCACAAAACCGATATTCGAGCAAAATTTCATTTTTGTATCTGTCACCAGGTTTTATACTCTTAATTTGTTTATGAACAATCAAACATTTTCCATAGTCTTATAAAGGCGTATTCGCTGAACTAAGAATAATTGAAAGTCGATAGTTAATTATTTGATTTTGCCGCTTGTAAAAATCTGGCAACAGACCTAGAAATTGCTACTATGAAAAAAACAATATATAATTATTTAATGTACTGGCAACACAACAACAAAAATGCCTGTTCTTTTGCGTCACTTTCGTGAATTCGTTGGAATGCGGTTGGAATGTTGGTTTTGACGTTTACGCACAAGAACAGACCTAATGTTGATAATATTAACAATAATGAATCTTCATAAAATAACCGCTATATTCATCAAAATAAAATAGGTTACTATATAAAAATAGCACTTCACAGCTGCAATTATTGCACTGGCAGAAGGTGATAAGTCAAAAAACCTTGTTTTAAGATAATCATCAGTTTTAAAATCTCTATTTATGGACCATATAATTATCGTTTCAAACGCTTTCGATCCATATATTCAAAACCGTTAGCGCAGAATTGGCTTGATATATGTTATGTTTAAATTATATAAAACATCACACAATATGATTGAATCTGTTTTTTTTCAGAAGATAGAGTGGGTTAAAATTTATCTATCTGCATTCATAACTGAAAACAGTCGGTTTTTGATTGAACGCTGACGATATAATACTCACATCATTTAGAAGGTTTTGTTTCAAATGCAGCACTTCCACATTTGAAAAGTGTCTGATTTTTTCACCACTAAAACAATTGTCGAACCGGACTTCTTTAATACTGCAATCGTTCAAACTGAGGATTTTCAAATTTTCCAAAACTCCCAGCATCAAAACGTCATCCCAACTGGCAAAATGGTTACCGTCCAACATGAGGCTCGTCACGTTTGAAAACATTCCATCGGACAGTGCGTTGACATTCGAAATACTGTTGCACGCCAAGACGATTTCTTCGATGCGAGGAATCATTTTTGATATTCTTTCGATATCTCGCCATTTCAAATCGCAGTGTGTCAAAACTATTTTTTTGAGATTTTTGAAACATTTCAAAAATGAATCTATTTCATTGATTGACACCGGCAGTTTTAATCTGTTTTTACTGAAAGAATAAGGAAGGAACGACTATTATAATTTAAGCCAATACCCTTTCAACTTTAGCATGATGGGCATTCAAATATAGTGTTTTTTTTTTATTTCAATCTTACTAATAATTGATTATATATGTTTATATATTGTAGGCACTAAAGAAAGTTGTGAATATTATGTGAAATATGAAATTATCATACAACGCTGAGCAAATTAAATGCATTTGAGAATATTTCTATTTAAATGCCAATAATTAGATCAAATGAAATATGATAAATTATAATGATCACTATTAATGTATTATTTATATTCCTGACAATATTTCAATACAATATATATTTCATCAACACAGAAAAGTTATTAATAATCAACGTATAAAGAAATCAATTGTGTAATGACACTTGATTAAATTAAATGATCACCTTAAATCTAAGGTTGTCAGATGTGGCAACTGTATAACTATTTCGGCTACAGTTTTCCAGTCTGCAAGAAGATTACGGGATACATCGAGAGATTCTAGCGTTGGCGAAAGGGACGCCAGATCCCCTGCGCTGCTCACGCACCGATCACCAACGCAAGCTTCCAAGAGTTTGTCCAGGGTCCTACAAAAAAAAAAAAACATTTAAACATCTTAAACTGACAATGTTCATATTATACTTTGATATTATTTAAATTTTGTCTGTAAAATTGTAATGTTAACTGAATTACTCCCCAACCTGTATGTAAAAAGAATCAAGACCCTACACCCACAACCTGTATATAGACATAATAACCCATAATCGTCAAATAAAATATATTCAAATGATATTGTATGTTATTAAATTTCCGTGTTATAAATTCTTCAAATGGTCTGAGAAGGCAGAGTTAAGTTAATATTGGAATTTAATTTAATAATGATAGTATACAATGTTGAATATTTTTAATTATTAAATTTACAAGTCTTTAAATATAGGCTAATAAAAATATACTGCATGAAAATCAATAACGTAATAGTGTCTCGATGTTGACATATTTAACTTTTTTAGAATATTCCAGAGTGAAAATATATGATCAAAAGTGGAAATTAAATCAACTATGAATTCAATAATTGAAATATTTACCCCTGTTTCTTTTGCACAGAGTCGAAACCTATCATTTCTATAAAGGGCACTTTGATCTGCTTCTTCCAGTCATCGATAACAGCTCTATACAGAGCTGCTGTATCTTCATCCTGAAATTGATGAAAAATATTATTATTTCAATAGCAAACTTCCGTGACATTTTATATACACACGGAGACATCCCGCATTTCATTATTACATTATTACTATTTTCGATTGATTCAGCGGTAATTTTGTGAAAGTTGATTTTTAGTATAAAATTAAACTTGTTAGCTTTGTGTTACAAAATGTGTGTAGCCTCTTTGAGAAGCATCATCAGACATAGCATTCCAAGGTTAATTTATAATTATTTTAAGTGTAATTTATGTTACTATTTTATGTACTGTCTTCATTATGGTTTCCAAATGCATGGAGCATTGGTGACACAGTTTGATACACAACCTTTAGGATAACAAAGTTATCATTTTTAATATTATATTAAGCTATAAAACTTAAGTATTTTAACCCACTTAACCTTGAATGGTTGTACAGTCTGAATTGTAATATTTAAGTATAATAATATAATAATTATATTATATCTATTTCTTTATATAATATAAAAATAAGATCGTATTAATGTATTTTTAAATGAGGAATGAAGCATTTGACCACTTCAGTCAATTTGAAGTGGGTTAAAATTATTTTCATGTTTAAATAATTGTAAATGGTTTAATAGTTTTTAACCACTCTTGGTGTGGGTTCTACAATGTATAGTAGTATAATTCTTTCAAGAGAAAAATTTATCACATCATTGTGTTACATTTTGTACAATACATGAAAAAATTGATGAGTTTTTACTTATATATTACGAGGAAGGCAAACTTTGGAAAGTTGAAAACTTCAAAGTATTTTAGAAAGAATATATAATAAAACCAAAATGTACCATAAATTGTAACGTTGGTTAACATTCGAGTTTTTTTAATGAATCGTGAATGACTGTTCCATTTCTTTGAAATGGTCTTTCAATTGTTGCGGAGTTGTTGAATCAATACATTCGCACCGAGTGTTTCTTTAAAACTATTCAACATAATTAAGACAATAATAAAAATTGGTTCAAAAATAAATAAAACATTGCATCAGTCCAAGGGAATAGATTAATTTCTGATTATTTCTTTTTTAAATAATTATTATTTACAGCTATAAAATTTTATATATTATTTTTTGCTTTTAGTAAATTTTTATCAGTACAGATAATTTGAAATACACCATACTAAGAAAAAAAACGTATTTGCACCTCTTTTTCACCATAGTATCTACGGATGGCTTCGGCACAACTTTGTGACGGGCTGAGTTTGTTAGGCCTCACGAACGAGCCGGAGTTTGGCCCCCTGGCCTCAAAATACTTCTCATCCCCGACAGAGCCGTCATGCTTTCCTCGGCTATCATCATCCCAATCGACTCCATACCACAACCCTTTGTATCCGACAACTTCTCCGATGTATTTCACGGTTCCGATGGATTCGTCGCACCTCACTCGGCTTCCTACGCAAATTGCTTCAGTATTAACGCTCTGAGCCGGATATTCCATGTTTACATTGCACAGATTTTTGGACAGTTGTAGTGGAAACGCACCCACCATAGTATGAACAAACCACTTAGCGAAATAACAATTAAATTTGGAAATTAACAATTCAAAACAGTTGATATTCTGACAGTTCTGACGTCAGATTGGGGAATAAAAAGGTGACAGCCCTTGTGCTACCATATGTAAAAATATGTCAATCCTTTAATACCTCTTTGATATTTTTCAAACAGAATGAAAATTAAGACAAAATCTATGTCATTTTTTGAAAAAAGTATCATCAATGTAATAAATGTGTTTTTTTATATCGTATATTGGTATTTCTTAACCTAGCAACTTATTTTTCGTATGTCAAATGAATGACTCATTTCAAAACAAGCTGTAAAAATGTTTCTCTCTATAACCGGTAGGTGGAACTGTGTACTCAAATTGGAACTTATATCTGCGAGGTGATTGGTCGTTTTCAGGGTTGGTCGTGAACCCTGTCTGGTTTCTATTAAAACATACTAAGACGTTTTTTTTATCTCCCTCACATCTAGGGTATATTCGTATGCGAGTCAGCGAGGCTGTCTCGCTTCTGTGTGAAATGGCATCTGTCTGTTTTACAAATATGGCTGACAGTCTGTTCGGACGTCTAACGATGATGTCGGTCCGCGAATTTTAGGGATGTTTCAGCCCGCGATGACTGGTGTGTAGTGTTTCAAGTGAAAAAAGACTTTTATTAAATGTGCCCTCGTCTCTTATCGCCGGCCTGATTACCAGGGAAAGTGCCGATACGACGTCAAGATGAGGTAAGTCTCGAGTTCAACGCGCCCGTCCACTGTTCTGCGGAAACAAAATAAATAAATACATCCTTTCTTCGCATATTACAGATATATTTATAGACTGCAGGGCTATGCGCCGTCTATTCCCGCAACATGTTTACATTCTACACAAAATTCCATTAAACAAAGCCTAATAAACCATTTCTATGTGATCTCTCCAATTCTATCTGTCAGATGTGCAGCGTTGAGCTGCTGTTTATACTAATTAAAGATTTTATCGGATGCGTTAATTACTCCTAAATTAGTTCTACACATTCTGTCCCGTCTGTTTCCGAGAACAAATGCCCTTAATTATTCTTTAATTTACGAATTACACATAGTTTTTGAGGGTGCCCATAGTCGTGCTTTGTCGTATGGTATTGATTTTTACGTAGCAAGCGTGTTCCACCCTTTTGAAGAAATGAATGAATTGAGCATTTTTATATTTCCTATTTTCGAGCATCTCTGAATAGGACAATCTTTATATAGGTACTTTCAATGATCTTCTGCGAAAAGCAATTATTCTATAAATCATTGCCGAATTTGCGGCAAATGACGCTCATGTCATTTTGTATGCGAATATTGTATAGGCTGTCAGATTGACTCACCGCCCACATGCACCTAATACGAGAATGTTTTTTTATATATGAACGTGTGTTTATAATCAAATCATAATATTTTCATTGTATGCCGACCGCGCGATTATGCTGAGGTTACAGTAATTAATCGCTGTACATAATTAAACAAATAAATATTCAATAAAACATTTTCTTCGAAATTTGTTCCCCTTATTTTGGTAGACAGCAAACTAGCATGTGAAAACACGAACACAACCAAAATTTGGGCATGCCGTACTTGCGACCCAAAACTCTTTATTTAAATTCAAATTCGCGCATTTTAATGAACCTTGTTCTGTAATAATTACACATAATCATTAGGCGCATTGGAATTACAGTAATAACTTTAAATTAATCCTGCCATTCAAATTTATTACTGACGAGACTTAAATATATTTTGATTAGGATCATTAATCCTTTTCCCACATGATTAGCACCTTCTTCTGTGTCTATCAACATACAAATTGAATATATGAAATGTATTTACTTCTGTCATTCATTCATTCTTCCGCGTTGTGCCCAGCCCATTTAATTGTAGTTTACTACGTCGTATAATTGTCTTCTGTTTTATATCATATATTCGCGTTTTTCAAAATGTGCATGTTTCTTTTCATTTTGGGCTAATCAAACACCTATTAATTAACGTGCATACGTGAGCACTGGGTACACAATAATCGAACAGCAATATTGATAGATTGGTCACATACTTAAATTAGTCTTGCAATATCAACCTAGGTACATACAAGAAGAACAGGTTTTAATACTTATATGTGCAATGATAACGATTAAATAAAAGTACCTCCGTATTCTTAATGCGTAGACTCTTCAATTATTATATTGTAATTTATTACAATTTCTAATGCGCTTTGTGAAAATAAAAATTCATAATTATTTTTGTGATGTAAACACCACTCTCTTCCAATTTTAAAATAATTTTGTTTTGTACGTTCCATTTTTTGTTCTTCATAAACCAGATTGCTTTAACACATGTATTTTAAATGTCGAAGTTTCGTCATTGTTTAACTCTTTGTAACATAAATAGGTACCTACCTACGAACTCCTAAAAGTCATACATATTTTATACGAGGCAAACATATACACATTGCTTTACAGCAGTGGAGATGTGTGTGAATCAGTGATGTATTTTTTTATATCATTTATCCAGTTTATTATGTAGAACTATGTACATATGTATCTTCTAGCATCGCGATCGCAAACCTTTTACGT
Organism: Himalopsyche tibetana; assembly: GCA_030503985.1. Lineage (NCBI taxonomy): Eukaryota > Metazoa > Arthropoda > Insecta > Trichoptera > Rhyacophilidae > Himalopsyche > Himalopsyche tibetana. The sequence goes on along the minus strand of JAPJYX010000003.1, from coordinate 2,297,546 downwards.
TGGTCAACAAATGCTTCGCTCTGTATTGGATGCGGAGATCTAGTATCAAAAAGAATTATTTTTCTAACATAACATGTAGAAATGAGCCGAATAGTATACAAATAACACACAATGACATTTGGCAATTGCGGAAAGTTGTCGAGCAGGGGCGGCTCGAGAATTTCTGCGCTTCGAAAAACTAGATCTAAATGAGTTTTATGATCACTTTTAAGGTGTTCACTATCAATACTTGGTGGAATGGCATTATAATAAAAATAATAAAACATTTTTAGTACTTTTTCCCACATAAAATTTATTAGATCAGGACCGGTTTCGCTCATGATGATCATTGTCAACTGATAAGAAAAACAATAAAACAGTGATATTTATACAAAAGTTATGTGATAAAAACAAGGTATGACAAACAATTGGTATTACAACCTAGCAAAAGAATTGAAGCAAAATGCAAGGAAAATAAACTATAAATAAAAAGTGGATGACCACTTAGCAATGAAAACTATTACAACAAAAACCAATTAGGTATGAATTATCATTAACAAAGTAAAAACCAACAATTAGTTTATATAATAAATAAATCTTAATGTCTGTCAACCAAATTGAGTTTGGAAAATCCAGTAGAGTTCAATCCAACAAAATTGATTCCTGCGAAAAGAATAAAGGCAATATCAATTCTTACAGAATAAAAGCAAACTGAGAAAATTAAAATTCTAAAGAAATAAAACTACAAAAAAGGAAATATAATAGGCTAGAATTAGGTTAATGAAACGGATATAACAAAGGTGATGATGCAAATACAAGCTGTTCATTTAATAAATTAGAGTCCGGCAAGAATTTGTCTATTTATTTCTAAGATCTCTTGTTTACCAAGTTTTAAAGATTTATTGTTAACATGCAGGACTTTAAAGTTTTATGATGCTAAAATCTTTGTGCGGCGCCCGTGTACGCTGCACTCTTTGCACACCGCGAGTCGGCCCTGCTTATGAGCCTATTCCATTCTCACCTAGCGAACAAAAATCTATATTGACTGCACATAATTTACAAACATATCAATGATAATAATATTTCTAGCGATGGCGCCAAACCGAAAAAGCTAACTAAATTCTTTGCTATGCTGACTTTATTGTAATGAAGTTTTTCCAAGTAAATGGCAATCGAATCGATGAAGAATAACATAAGTTTAAGAATGCATCAATATAGACCGGAATCGCAAATCTACAAGGGCATACGCAGCCTCCAGTTACACCACTGACAGTTTAAGTTTATATTTAACCCTCCAGAGACGAGAGCTTTTTTCCGATAAAAAAAATATTTTCTAAGCCATATTGAAGTCACGGATAACTTTTATTCTTATCCAAAATTAACAAAAAAAAAAAACGCAAAGTCGTTGTATAGAAACTCCGCATGACTATATGGTCATGCTCATCCTTTTATTACCGTGTAATATTGAGTACGGACAGTAGTAAGGACAAAAGTGACCGTATGGGCTTGCAAACATTCGGGGTTGAAATATAGCTAAACGTGATTTTTTTTAAAATATTTACAATTTGACCTCTTTAGATCAACATAATTTCAAAACAAATATATTAGCAAAATAACTGTAAATAATTTTATGTTTTTATAAAAAAATATCTAACAGTTTCAAAAAGTAAATTAAAAAAAACGGAAATTCAAAAAATCACATGTGCTTTTAGAGACCGTTCCTGTTCCCACGGCTGATGACTAACTGTAGTCCGTACCCTTCTTAACCAAATATGAGCGAAAGCAACGATATTCAGGTAGAAAAAGTATGAATAGTGGGATCAATAGACAACGGTGTTTTGTGTGACCATATGGTGACGCTCGTCCTTGGAGGGTTAATATCGCTTTTAGTGTGAAGAAATTACGTTGATTTTACTATGCTTACTTATCTGTCAATCAATATTACCTCTCAGTTAAATTACAAATCGATTGTTGATTATTAATTTTCCATAATGCGAGCACGTGTTTAATATTCAAGGCGTGTTACAGGGATGGAAATTTCACCCCCGGAAAATACACAACGTATAATTTGATATGCTAATCTTATTCAGACCTATCGTTAACAACGCAATTGAAATGTGTTTACTATCAAACTTCATTAAGAATATTTGCTAAATAAATGTAATACGCAATATGTTAAACAAAAATTGGATTGATCAGCGAGTGATACGTTAGGAGTAAACATGATCATATCTATTTATCGATTTGGCATATACTTGGTAGAACTCCGTTACAATAGTGTAAAAATATCAACGTATTTTAGTTCTACAGTTTTTAATAATTGTTATGCGTTGATAGCTATTTCGGCTTTCGCCATCGTCAGAACTATGTCTAAACTTATATTTTGCTCAGCTATATATACTGGCTCCGAAGAGATACACAATACATCAATCTATTCACTCTAACATCCTAATTCAAAATTAAATTTGAATCGTTCAAACTATGTACATTCTCACAGATTTTGTCACTAACGACCCGGGTTTCGCCATTCGGCATCTTCAGGCATTCAAGTGCACGGATGAACTTGAACTGACGCTTAGTAAATGAAAGTTTCGTGTTTATATAAGAAATAAATGCATCACTAAGTCCAAAGCCATTGCTGGCGAAAAAGATAAGCTCATGGGAATGCCAACAGATTCGAGTAGTAAGTAGTTTCAAGAATTATATTATTTGTTTGTCGGCAAAGGTTTTATGATTATATGATTTTATGATTATATATGGTATAAAAGTGGAGATGCCGGAAGGTTCAATATTTCATTCAAAATCGAAAAATCAAATTTAATATTGAAATTCCACTAAGCACCTTCAGTCGAAATCTTAAATTATAATTACAATATTACACTTATTAAATGTGATTCTATTGTTTCAATGATAAGCAATCTGGGTTTTTTTTTATCCTAAAAACATTAATTAAGATAAAATTAAACTGATATTTATTATTAATTACGTTAGGGGTTTTAACGACGGTTATGGATTATATTTTTTTCCTTCCTTTCAAGCTGAGTAATGTATTTAAAGATTTTGACAGCTGAATAACAAATAAAAGCAGAAACCCCCTTACGAATACTGCTTGTGGAAACGCAGTCAACAAAAGTATTTTTTTCTATCAGGAATTAATTGCTTATAATGTGGTATTAATATTGAAAAGTTAGTTCTAACTTGGCATTTTTTAACTGACCTTTGCGGGTGGCTCGAAGGCGACTGCATGACATTTTACTGAAAGATCACGTGGAAAATCTATTATGGAATGACCTGAAACATTGATTTGGTTGTCGATTGCCATAGCGAATGGATATCGAACAATTTTCATCATGATTTCAACCCGAATAAATGACGAACATGAGCTGATTATTACTCGGGAACATTCATCAAAATATATTACTTATTGACTTTTTCCCGGCGCGATTGGATATCCCTCTTTATCAACGACTTTGGTAAAAGTACTGCTGTCGTGCTGTAATATCTTGCTACTTAAAGATGTTTTTTTCGACCGTGTTTGATCCCAATTTGGGGCATATCGATGGCTTAGTTGCAGGAGAGTCCAAACTACCGTCCGCGGGTCAAATCTGGCCCTCAACCTTACACTTATGGCCAATAATTTTTAAAAAATATTTGAAATTTACCTTTTACTCTGTTTTGGATATTTTTGTTCAATACAACTTCAATAAAACTTGTTTTAAAATTGGAATAACCCCAATTTACCGAAATAAATTAGACATTGAACATTTTGATAATTTAAATATAATTAATTTCTCACCTTATATACGAACAAGAAAATGATCTCAATGGTGTATATCAGTGGCGGCCGTTCAATGTGGCATTGGATCAATGTACCCCGCAGGGGCGGTTATATGTCGCGGAATAATATTCAAAAATAACATTTGCCGCCTGTGTAGTCGAGTGGTCAACGTCGTTGGCTTCGGTTGCGGAGGTCACGTGTTCGAATCCCAGCACGGACGGTTTTATAAATTGATTTTTCAATCGATTTATAAATTTCCGTTCGATGGCATGGATGTATGCGATGTCTTGAATTCCCCCCCTCCCATCCTATCCTATGAACGGTATGGAGAGCTAACCACTAGTCCTGTCCTAGGCGTGTCCTTCTATTCGTACTCTCTTTGAAAAAAGAGAGGTTGAGCAACTGAGTAACAAGCAGTTCTCGTAGAAACACTTCTGTCGAGATAAACTCCATTAGGAGTCCATATGCTCCACATTGGGAGCGGACATGTTTTAAAAAGAAAACATTCATACCATTCATTCATTTTAAATTTGAATCGTTCAAACTATGTACATTCTCACAAATTTTGTCACTAACGGCCCGTGTTTCGTCTTTCGGCATCTCCAGGCGCTCAAGTGCACGGATGAACTTGAACTGACGCTTAGTAAATGAATGTTTCGTGTTTATATAAGAAATAAATGTATCATTGAGCTTAAAGCCATTGCTGGCGAAAAGGATAAGCTCATGGGACCTTCAGTCGAAATCTTAAACACTCATTTTAAACTCTTCATGTATTTATTGTCCGTAATAAAATAAAATATTTATAATAGAAAATTTAAATTAACTTTGATTATTCCACGTATGTATTGTGTTACTAACTGTGACACATGTTTCGCCTCTTTCAGAGGCATCTTCAGACTTACCATCACAAAGTTTGCTTAAGTAATGAAGCAAGATTGATTCTAACTACGGTATCCAATCCCGGAGCCTTTTTCCAATCCCGGGATTGATTTATTTTGAATCCCGGGATCCCGGGATTGAGATTTTCTCACCGAGGAATTTGAAATCCTCAATTCGCTATACTTTTTCCCGGAATCTCACGGAAGTTAGTTTTTTTTTTTTTAGCTCACCGAGGAATTTGAAATCTCCGATTTGGTATACTTTTTCCCAGAATCTCACAGAAACTCGTTTTTTTTTTTTTAGCTCGCCGAGGAATTTGAAATCTTGAATTTGCTAATTTCGTGTAAAATTTAGGAATTTTCTCAATCCCGGGATCGCGGCCATCTCAATCCCGGGATTTCGGGATCAGAAAATTGAACGGGATCCCGGGATTGGATGCCCTAAATCTAACATTTTAAAATTATGAAATTACAAAATGGAGTTTGGGTTTTTTTCCTTTTAAGGGGAGCAAGAAGTTAGTAACACAATACGTGAAATAATCAAAGTTAATTAAAATTTTCTATTAAAATGAACTTCCACAAAGTTACCGGCGAAACCATCGAAAGTATTAAAATATTTATTATTACATATTTGTTATAAACAAAATTACTGTGGACCCGCCACAGACGGCCTATGAAAATACATTGGTATGTATTGGGTCCCCTTATTTTCGAAAAAATGTACAACACAAAGTTACATTTCACGGGCGTATTCAATTTATCCACATCGTGTCGATAAAGCCGGTTGTGTAATCATGGTGAATGGCTCGGTCGGTTGAAACGTCCGTAGTATTTGATGGCAGATTCACTTTTTTTAGACTTCAAACAGTTTTATTATTATTATTATGAAAATATTTAAATTTTCCATCCTGCAGTTTTTAATAGGCGCGTTTCCTGTTGAACCGGCATAGTGCGCTATAATACAGCACGTATTACGCTCCGGCGTGTGCAGTGCTTTTCAATCGTCGACACCTTACCACACTAACGATAATAAATTGGAAATATATGCGGTAGTTTAATCATGTATGTATGAAGCACGTTTGTCTTATCTGAATGTATTCGAATCGTTATCATTCAAATATGTACACATACATAATCACCAAACAGTTTCTCCTTGTTTATTTAGATCTCTATTTGGGGCTGTTGAATTTTATCGAAAATATCCACAAATCAAATCGAGAAATGTTTTGTTATTGTTATTTTCTTAAATCCATAATAATTATCGCGCTGTAGTCTCTGCCTGCTGTGGCTCAGTTGATTAGTGCTCGCTCTGCCGATCACCCAGGTCTGGGTTCGATTCCTGGTAAGATCATAGTGAATTTGAGAATTATTCAATTCAAAGTGATAGATCGAAGACTGGGTGCTTGTGATGTCAATTTATTATTCCTCTCCTCCCATCCTTCCGATCCTTTAATAACCGGATGTAGCAACAGCGATTAGTTAACCACTAGTCCTGTTCTAGCCTTATCCTTCTTTCTCTACTACTCGCTTTGGTGAGGTTGAGCGACTGAGCAACAAACAGTTCTCGTAGAAAAAACTTCTTTTGAGATACCTCCATTATTAGGCCATACGCTCCACATTGGGAGCGGACATGGATTTTAAAAAAAAAACAGTTTTATAATATATTTTCTTCTGGTTTTTTTCGGGTTGAAAGCTACATATCTTTCCCTATTTTGAGAGCCTATTAAGATCCTATCCGTTTCATCCATGCTTTATTGCGATATTCAGCTGGTTTCTTAACCTGGGGTGCGAGAAAGGGTTGCCAGGGGTACAGACGTATCTAGTTTGACATATTAAATGCATTAACAAAATTTTATGACTTTTGAAAACCATTGCAATTTTCGATAGCGTCGGCCGATTCTAATTTTCACGGTTCACCTGTTTGAAATGAGATTTTCAGTAAGTACTTGAACATAAAAAATAAAATAAATAAATGTAAGGATGACTTACGTGTGGCTTTTTCCAAAAATGATGTTATTCACATGTATTATTATGAATAAGCAGCAACATGCTAGCCATTTAAAAACTAAAATGTACATTTTTCAATAAAAAATAAATTTAAAGTAGGAATGCATTTTTCAAGGTGGCGCAGATCACTAAAAAGGTTAAGAACCACTGGTCTATCAATAACGCGATAATATTTTTGATATTAAACCGTGTAATATAAACACTTTTGCATTGTAATATTGTATCAATTTTGTTTACTTATACAGTTTTGTATTTCTGACCGTAACATCTTAAACTAATCAAATACCATTTATTAACATGATGGCATCATTTTTTTATAGTCAAATTAAAATTAATATCGATTTATGCGATTGTTATCGAAATGATTTATGTTTCAGTACTGAGTCACATTCAATTTCTTTTACAGGTGACACCATCACTGGGCTATTCCAAGTTTTAAATACGGGGTAAAATATTACAATCGTAATTATTGTTGTCCCGTATACATTAAAGGAACTAGAACGTTAATATTCTTTTCGAAAGTTTTATTTTTTTTACCACGTGCCTCACTTTAACGTAATATAACTGAAATTTTCTCAATTCAGCCTCTATAAATGTTTTATTTTCGTTTTATCGCGAAAACGTTCCGTGGTCCGTCGGTATTAAAGAAATAATCGGTTCACATACCTGTATGATTGATCGGTTGCATGTATGTATCGAATTATTGCGGACCTCGCGTGCTTTCGGCGTTTCGGTTGGCAGCACCTTACCCACTTTACCGATCGCGCTGTGCCGTTTCGCCAGCAGCTGGTCCGGCAGTCATATTGAAACAAAAGCTTCTCCGCTCTGGCCGACGCCACATCGGTGTGCAGCCTAGCCCAACTTGTTACCGCTATAGGGGTAGGGAAAGATATTTTAAAGGCATTCGGCACTTTTCAAGTCAGATAGAAAACTGCTACAATGCAACAGTGTGTAATCGGTGAAATAAGAAACGACTCAATATTTAGTAGATTATTTCTGTCGAAACCTGTCATAAATACGTGATATATTGTTATCACGTCTATCATTATTATCTACTTAATATTTGGTCGCAATTCAGTGGCGGATTACACCATAAGCGCATGGGGCCTCCGAATCTTAGTGGCCTCAAAAATAGCTTTTATAATCGATAATCTACAAATTTCATTCACATTTTCCATATATATATATATATATATATATATATATATGAGTTTTTGGAAAGTCGATTTTTAAAAATCGTTTTTTGCAAATCTAAATCGCACATCAGGTTGTTACGCTCATTAACAATTTATAAGTATATAATTTTACTTTAATACCCCTTTAAAAATAAAAAAATATTTTTTTCCGGCATGGAACGCATCATTGTATTTTACATTGTTTTATATGGGAAAAATTGTTTCGCGTAACGAGTGTTTCACATAACGAGTAAGATTCTGGAACGAATTGAACTCGTTATGAGAGGTTCCACTGTATACACAATTTTGCGCCCCTTTTATGTAAACAAAAAACGGGGCCTCCGAATTATATTGCGCCTGGGGCCTCCGAAGTGCTTAATCCGCCACTGTCGCAACAGGTTCACTTCGTCGCCACTATTCAAAAAGACTGTACATAATGTTACGAAGATAAAAGATTTCACGACACGAAATTATTTTAATTTTCTTTTCAAGCCAGCCAGTTTGATTATATTTGTTTCTGAAGAAAATTCTTGAACTCGCGCAAACGATGGGGTGTCCTTTGATGTTGAAAATTCAAACACTTTGCTTCCCTATACCAAACTTCCGACTCAAATTTTTGTATATTAATTAATATTTTAAGGGAAAGATACCGTTGACGTGTCTACGAAAAAAAACAAATTAAATGCATGTGAATTATAGACCGACACGCGTTAAAACTGCTGCAGGTTTGTGTTCACGTGCTAAACCACACTCAACAGATCGTTTTTAGTGGCGAATTCCGGATATGCACAGTTTTAACTTTAAAAAGAGTGTTCAACAATGTGACCGATATTACATAGTTTAATCGAGATTTCACTGTTCTATGGAAACAAATGTTAATCCGGATTTATTTTATGGTAGCGTGTTTCGCACACCTACACAACTGCATAATGATTCAATTTAATGTGTTAAACGACTCTAACGATCCCGAATATTCAATTTATCGTGGTCGTCGTGTTTTGCGTTGTTTCGTTTAGAAAAGCCTAGCTTCACCGCGACCCAATTTACGCCCGTAAAATCCAGCCAGCACTGGGGAGTTGTTATAAAGTCTAGATATAACAAATTTGACGAAATCTTTATTGTATAAAAATTAAATGATCATTCTAGGTGAATTGTGTTTTTTTTTTTGTTAAATATCATCTTTAATTTTACCATATATCGATAGCTTATATATTGTGTCTCCATAAATCATAATATTGAGAAACTACATTTGAAGGTTTAATCATTTTTTTTTTGTATCACGGCGGCAAAGAAAACATTGTATCTGTTGTAAACACAATTTTTTGGCATTCGACTTTCGTTTAGCATTAAAAATTATTTAAACTGTTAAGGAGGTGCAATATTTTCGTAAAATAAAATCTAAAGAATTAACAAAATCTTTGTATCATATCATATTTTAACACATACAAATATTGGGCTATTTTTGGTCCATTTCCGTACTTCTTCGTTTTCGACCGAGATGCAATATTTCAGCTCTAAGCCGTCGATATATCAGTTTGAGTAGAAACCGCAAACCAGATATTAGTGAGCAGAAATAGATTGTTTACGGGGGGGCACCGTGATTGAACATCGCTAAAATCTTACAAAAATTCACGCAGCTCCGTGGAGATATTTTAGAAAACTCATCAATCGATAATTGTTTTCAATGCCGGGACCAGTGTTCAAACACTCGGCGAACGGTAACACGTGAAGGTGGTAATTTTCGTCGATGGTTATTGATTCCATGGCATGCAAAAAGTGAAATTGTGAAGCGTGTAATGGGTATGCCAATTTCTTTCTGTTGTACCACTGCACCTTTTCACGTATATGTTGATATATTCCGCTACTGCATTGTGTGCTTATATATTTGGCATTGTCGGAATCTGCGAAACCACGTAAGGCGTCAATCAATATAACCTGATTTCTCTGTTACGTAAGTATTGCGTGAGTGTTTTAAAATAAATTTAATTTCTTCTCTTAGCCACTTTGCACATATTGTAGAGCTTTTAGTATTCTGCCAGCACAATTTATCGAATATCGGCCAAGGCTTGGGCGACGCTCTTCCCAATCATTCGAAAACGAATAACGCTACTAGTGTTATGGGATGCCAGTAAGGGATGTTAATCCGTAGTAGGTGATGGCGCTTACGACATTGACTATCGGAGGAAGACTCGGAAGGTATTCTTACATGTCCGATATTCGAAAGACTGACGAGAGTGATATCGTAATGTTAGTAACGTGTGGCCCTCTGTGTTGGGCTGAACTGTCAATTCTTGGTGAAAGGGTATTTATTATTATTTATGGTTAACCGATACACAATTCGTAATAAGTACACGAGCCACAATGTAATCACGCATTTTAATAACCTATATGTACAATATAAAAGTAATAAGTGAGGTGGCCATGTTGCCGAATGGCTAACGCCCTTGGGAGTTCGTCATATTTTGTTGCTGTGTCGGCAGGTTAGAATTGCTGTCCGGTCAATTCGAACTTGAAACGAGTCATAGAAGGAGCAATTGTGGTGGTTAGAATCAAAGGTAGCAATCTTGAAAAAAAAATCCGTCTATTGATACAGAATCAGAGATAAAAAAATCCCTAGCTTGTGAGCTGATATTTCAGTAGAAAATCTGTTTTCGTTCCATAGAAAATAAGTTTTTTTTGACATTCGCTCAGCATATTTGACAAATTCATTGTAAACCAAAATATTCTACTGCTAGGTTATATCACACATAAATTAAATTAATTAGTAATGCTTTTTACATTTTTCTAAAAATTGGCTTCCGTGGTAGATCGCTGTCTTTGCTTTTGAGCCCCTTAGTTACTTGTTACCTCTCCCGAAAAGGTCTCGAGAAACGTAATATAATATGTCAATTATTAAATTCTCTTCGATTTTGAATTACGTTGTCAGCGTCAAAATGGAAAAAAAAATACACCTTTTTTATTTTATATTTATTATAAAAGCTATTTTCGGAAAAGGTTCGCGTTCGCTGGTGATGTGTGTTTGGTCAATTTTGATAAGATACTCCTCATTTGACAACAATAATTATGCGATGAGTGAAACTGATAATTATACAATGATAATAAAATTTATGAAGTTACTTTGATGCATGCATGTGAAAGTACGTAGGATTGATGTATCGCAGGAGCGCAGGCGTCGACTATCGCACAGGCTGGCCGGATGGCTATGACTCCCACACAGCCTCCTCGTCAGCTAGCTGATATCTGACCGCTCTTCATATCATTTATAATGATGTCCACTTGTGATTCATGGTGATTCTTAGAAGCAGTCACGCACTATGAGACTGTCAAAAATAAAATTGAGCCACGTTTATCAACCGGTTCGTCCGCGAACTGGCCGATAGGGCAGTCAGATTTTCTTTGTAATCAAACATCTCAAAAGAATTTGCCAAACAAATTTAAATTTTTAAAATCAGTCGCTCAACATTTTGCTTCAGAGATTATATAAAGAGAAATCGCTCTCTCTATCTATACATCGACTATTATAAGTTGGCTGTTGAGAGCGTTAGTGCATCGTTGATTGGTATTATCATTTTTGTTACGTCTCCACATAACTGACAACATATTTACATTCCCACAGATTTTTTTCCACATCACATGATAGTCAAATTAGTAAAGAAGAGCTTTCGTAGCATCTGTAAGCTACTAGCACTATATTGACTATTTTAGTTCCAAAATCTGCCGGTGGCCAAGATATAATGGTGGGAGATAGATGTAAGTGAGGATTAGATATACAGTGCTTGGTTACCGTTACAAGGCGGCCTGATATCCCCGACTCTTCTTCATATAATAACCTGAATAGGTCATGTAGAACTGTAGTGCAAAATTAATTTGTGAAACAGTATTTAATTTCATCAACTGCAAACACGATGTCAATCAAATTAATTTTATGTCACAATTTCCTACGTTCAATGTGTTGTATGATAATAATTATTTACGCAGTATTTTTACATGGCATTTCAGAGGCCAGTGTATTTGTTATTTTATACATACTAGTTGGAAGCTTTAAAAAATATTATATCGCGTGTGTGTACACGTTTTGACTTAAACTATTTCTTAATAATCAGATTAAGAAAAGCTCAACTTTGTCAAAATTTAAATATAAACTTAGTTAATCACGACGGTTAATCAAGTATGATTTCTTTTTTTTTAACCGTTAACTTATTTAAATATTTGGGCAATACGTATAGGGTTAAGTTTAATTGATATTTAAACGTCGTTTGCTTGGTCGAGTGGTCAACGTCGGTAGCTAGTCGCAGGTTCGAATCCCAGCACGGAGTAGTTAACCACTTATCCTCACCTAGCCTTATCCTTGTATACCCACTCTCTTTAAAAGAAAAAAGATCTTAAGCAACTGAGTTACAAGCAGTTAAAGTTAACTCTCTTGAAGTTACAACTATTTAGTACTGTTGTGTTTTATACAAATATCATTTATCTCCATGTTAAGTAAGATTGGATGAATAAATGACTCTTTCTCACACTTTTCTTTGAAATGCTATAAGTAAGGTTCCTTATGCTCCAAATTTAAGGCGGGCATTGTTAAAAAATAAAATTATTATTATCAATAGATTAAGATTCCACACAATCGCGGGCAAATAAAATTTATACCCCAAGAATACTTGAAGACAAGGGGGGGGGGTGTCGTCAAAGTATATTAACTCTGTTACACTACATATTTATTAATGCTAAGTACATGCACTTATTTGTCGCGAGCAATGAGCATAATTAAATTAATAATTATTTTCTAAATGTCCAATTTGCATAGGTGATTGTTTTCAATGCATCGTTCGGCTCATCCATACCTGTCGGCTTCCTGTTTAATATAATTTTAATAATAATTGTTATTGTCGCCGGATGCGCACACGCACTTTATATGGATTGCGCAGATGGGTGGGGCGTCGATTGTTGATTTGATTGTCATATCCCACCGATAAAATTTTAATAATTCACTAAAAACACAATAGATGCGGTCGTCAGTCGCAAGGTGCGCTGCACCGCGCTTGCATCGCAGAGGAAATGCGATCAGAATTTTCTCTTCGTATAACTGAACCACTTAATTAAAAATATGTGTTAAATTTTGAAAAAATGATTATAGTTTCAGACTTCGATGTATTTTATATATATTAAAACATACTCAGCGCATATCGGGTCCTTGGTCAGGATATAAAGTCACCTTCAAGATTCAAGCCTTCAAGATTCTCTGTCCCCAACCAGTATTTTTCCTTCCTCGCATGCAATCCACTGAGAAAATTCTATGGTTGGTAATAAATTTTTAAGGTCATACTTGGTGGAAACTGGAAAGGCATTGTATTAAGAAAAACACTATATTCTCTATATGAGGGTGTATGGATATTACCCATGGATTTATCCAACTGACTTTCTCTTAGGCATGCTTAACTTCAATAGCTTGAACGTTCGAAGAGAAATGTACCTGGCCATATATTTCTTTCGACTTATACGAGGCCAAAATGAGAATTCCACCATTCTTGAGAATGTGAATCTGAATGTTCCTGATTATTTTTTGAGAAATCGTGGACATGAATTGTTTGTTCTACCAAGGTGTAGAACCAGCCTGCCAATGAGGATGCCACTGGGGAGAGCTTTAACGGTGTTCAACAATATTGCTTCGACATATTCCACGTAGACGTGGGTGAGTTCCGACGAATACTATTTTTTATGTATTAAAGTAGAGTTCGTAGGAGCTTACTCAGTTGACTTCCTTGCCATTTTTTTTCTACTGCTTTTAATATTAAATTGTACTATTTTGTTTCTCCATTGTGAAAGTTTTAAATTTATAATTTGTCAACCTTGACGCTTCCCTTACTATGCAAAAAAAAGCACAAGCTCCTGAGCTGTGTATCCGTTACACATCAGGCAAACGGGAGTGAATCATGACAATTATATAACACAACTACAACAGTACTACTTATAATTGTCATGGTTCACTCCTGTTTGCCTGATGTGTAACGGATACACAGCTCAGGAGCTTGTGCTTTTTTGTATAGTAATGAAAGGGTTAATTAATTAAATAAAATTCCTTTGTACTTATTTCCACTTTTATTTACCAATTAGAGTGAATAACATGATGCATTGATTATCTCTTCGGAGCCAGTATATATAGCTGAGAAAAATGTAAGTTTAATCATAGCTCTGACGATGGCAAAACCGAAATAAATTATCAATCAACAATAAATATAAAAACTGTTGAACTGAATACGTTGCTATTTTTACCCTACCATAATGGAGTTCTTTTAAATGTCAAGTCAATCAATTTATTTACCAAGATCACCGGTTTCGTTCATCCATGGCTAGCATTATCAACTGATAAGAAATATAATTTAACAGTGTTATTTATACAAAACAAATTTAAATAATAAAGGTGTGACAAACGGCATTAAAAAGAATTTAAAATTATGGTAATCAACATGTTTCTAGGGTGAAGGAATCCGCCCGGTTGGTAGAAGAGACCGGCAGTAATCGGGCTCTCCCTATGGCAGTTGAGGGGAACCTGTGGCCTTTTGGCTACTCTGATACAGCTTTTTGTCTTGATCAAAATATTCACTTTGATCAAAAAATTATACGCAAGCGTTTGGAAAAAGAGCGTAATCAACCCCCATGTTAAATCAGATAAATTAATGTGGCTTTTAGAAATGAAATCAGGGCATGGGCAGCCAAACTTTTGACCTCTGCGGGCGAATTCATACTGAAATCAGTCATAGCATAGTCTGCTAACACCGCATCTGCTGAGTTGTCGTAAAAAAGTAATCCAAAGTACAATACATATCGACTGTGGAAAGAAAAAAGGACGTAACCCACAGATTTTCAAAACAGCTTTTTTACCATAATCACAATGTATCAAACTTGATACACGTACTATCAAAAGGATGCAAACTGCAAATGCCAAATTAGTATCTAAATTTAGCTTTTTAGTTTGAAAAAATGACCTTGTAAAAAAATAAATCCAAGAAAAAAGACCGATTTCTTTAATTAATATTAAATTATGTCAATTAAATACCATTTAGAAGTCTCAGTGCACTTCAAAGTTGTGTATAATTCATAATTTGCATATGGCCCAAAATCATCAGAACACGTTTTTGCACCTGTAAAATTCGATGTGTGTGGGTTACGTCCTTTTTCTTTTCCACAGTCGATATAATTTACATGAAAGTTAAACAAAATGGATAGAAAGTGAAAGACGCTCAATTTTTGTTTCAAAGCATCAGGCGGGCGACTTGAAATGACTACGTGGTCGACGTCTTGGCCACCGCTCCCTTAGGGCAGTGGTCGCCAAGCTACGGCCCGCCGAAGATTTTCATCCGGCCCGCAAAAAGATCTGGATTTTTGCATAAAAATTATTCACGTAAGAAATATAAATTTTCATGATATAGTTGTGAATTCACGACAACTATTCATTTCAAATCATCAATTGTCATACAACTTTCTGGTAGGGGACTCAATTTGAAGGAAGTTTGAAATTGGAGGCGAGACGGCCAGATGTTCGTTTACTCAAAAATTTCTCGAATATTCTCATTTATTGCAATTCTAAGGGCAAACATTTGTTTAGATTCATTTTTTTTTTTAAACCATGTCCGCTCCCAATGTGGAGCATATGGACTCCTAATGGAGTTTATCTCAACAGAAGTGTTTCTACGAGAACTGCTTGTTACTCAGTTGCTCAACCTCTCTTTTCCCAAAGAGAGTAGGGATAGAAGGATAGGGCTAGGACAGGATTAGTGGTGAGCTAATCGCTCTCGATACGCTCCGATCATAGGATAGGATGGGTGAGAGGGGGGAATTCAAGACATCACATACATCCATGCCTTTGAACAGAAATTCATAAATCGATTGAAAAATCAATTTATAAAACTGTCCGTACCGGGATTTGAACCCGGGCCCTCTGTAGCCGAAGCCAACAACGTTGACCACTCGACCACACAGGCGATTATTATTTAACCACATGAAATGAAACAATATCCTGATTGGGCTCCAATAAGAATTTATTTTTCTTCCGGCCCCCTTAGTTTTTCAAAAGTTCAATCCGGCCCGCTTCTTAAATAGTTTGTTGAACCCCTGATTTAGGGCATCCGAAGCACGTGTCCAAGCCAATTGCGTCGTCGGTTTTTTTTTCTATTATTTTGGCGTAATAGGGAGCTGGTTGATCTGTTTTCTTATCTCCAAGTTTCAGAAGAGATCAATCCACCCCACTCCTTGTCCCCGCCGCGAGCATCTGTTTTTGAAGCCCAGTATGCGGTTATTGTGCTTCGTCGTGCGCAGGGATTGCAATACCTGTATGACCTGAATCGTCGTCCCGGTATTATTTTTTTTCAATTCCGAAATACCGTGTAATAAATAAATGCAAAAATGCCGGCATTTCAGTATTGAAAACTGACCAAAACCGATGTTTGATGTATACAACCATATCACATATTTGAATAATGTTTGTCACGGTGAATGACAATAGTTTGAATCTGGTAATAGTTTTGTCTATATTGACGTGTTCCAGGCGAGATGAGCCTTCAACGATGTGTGTATTCTTAATTGAAGAAACCGTTAGTTATTTATGGAAAGCGTTGTTTTACGTTTATGATATATTTGTAATATTTTTTTTGCGATACCGGTCCGGTATTGAGATATTCGTCCGGTATTACAATTCCCAGTCGAGCGATCCACGACGAGGAGCTTCTAAATGTACATATTTTATTATGAAGAAAAAACCGCTACCGATTTTTCAAGTAGTAAAACAGGTATGCCATTATATTTCCAACTTTATTTTTTAATAAATACCTTTTTTTTTTAAACCATGTCCGCTCCCAATGTGGAGCATATGGACTCCTAATGGAGTTTATCTCAACAGAAGTGTTTCTACGAGAACTGCTTGTTACTCAGTTGCTCAACCTCTCTTTTTCCAAAGAGAGTAGGGATATAAGGATTGGGCTAGGACAGGATTAGTGGTAAGCTAATCGCTGTCGATACGCTCCGTTCATAGGATAGGAAAGGTGAAAGGGGGGAATTCAACACATCACATACATCCATACCTTTGAACAGAAATTCATAAATCGATTGAAAAATCAATTTATAAAACTGTCCGTACCGGGATTTGAACCCGGGCCCTCCGTAGCCGAAGCCAACACCGTTGACCACTCGACCACACAGGCGGCAATAAATACCTTACATACATATAAAATAATATATTCAAATAGAACTATCAATTATAAAAAAACAGGCATAACTTATTATATGATATCAACATTAAAAATAATTATTTCGTAAAGATTTTTAATCGTGATTCGTAAAAATAAATTGTTTTTTTTTGTCCACCAATCATAATTGGAAATTTGTGAAATCTCCGAACTGAAATACAAAACGTATACGTCCAAGGCACACCTGTTATTTACCGGAATACATAGGCCGCATTATACGGTGTTGTACTACAAGTGTGACGTCGCAAAACAACAGTGCGCGCACACACGGAATTTGTTACAATGAAAATAATGAGTGTACGCTCGCAATCAAAATTAAGGGGAAAAAATTAAACCGATTGCACATTTTTAGCGCGCGCCGCTTCTAAAACTTCTCAGCCGTGACTAACGGCAAACGAACGTCGAATATTTTGAAATCTTCATTGGGTAATTGCAATCAACACAATAGAAAATGGCATATGTTTGCGAGATTTAACTTTCGATAGGTACTATCTATTTCAAAAAAAACAAAAAACGCCTTTTTATTTCGCATATTTAAAACGGTCAAATCGTATCGGTAGAGATTTTAAATGTCTATAATTATTATATTTTGCATTCACCAATTATTTTATTGAAGATTTTACAACTTATTATGTACGTGTGTCTTATTTTGCCACATTCGTTTCATATTTGCAACAATGCGAATTGATTCAACTAAAATTGAAAACCACGTAACAAACGCACGCTTATTTTTCGAAACTACAAGATTTTTTAAAGTAATGAAACCTACCTGATATGTTATTTCCATTGCTCTTTTATGCGGTTTTGGTCCTTGGTCTGGAACGAATCATCAGTGTAAAAAATGAGAGATCATGATTTTTAGCTCAATTTTACGAAAAATTTAACTAACAGTGTTAATAAAAACACAATATTTTGTGCTTTATTCAACTTTATTTTATAGGTCAGGACCGGTTTCGTTCATTGCGAGCATTGTCAACTGATGTCTTTATTAAATAAAGTGGAATGAAGTACAAAGTAATATTGTGTTTTTATTAATATGATGCCTTTCCACCAATCATTAACAGTGAACTAACAGCGTGTACGTGATTTATTTATTTTCTTACATGTCTATTACAAATTATTAATTTATTACTTCACTTAGGAATGTAAAAAAACAAGATATAACAGTTTTTTGAAAAAAAAAGTAGAAAAACAATTCAAGCATTTGAAATCGGCAAAGAAGTCAACTGACGTAATATCCGACTAATTTCTGATTTTTCCATAATATAAACCACACGCATTTAGAGATGTTTTATAGTAGTGCCGCTTCGTTAAATGAAAACCGCGTCATGAGATCCAACTTCCTCATTGGGTCGTTTAATAAATTACTAAGCTAAAATGCCAATGGGCCAAATATTTTGATGAGTATTATGTTCTAACAAATTGTTCGAGATGAACTTTGGGAAAATTGACCTTACGAGCGACGCTCTCATTATTGAACCATAAATACTGACAACCGATCCTGGTGAAATTAAAACTCATATTTGTATCAAGTAAATTACAATTCAATCAATCAAGAAATTAACCAAATTCCACAGCGCGCCTCTTCTTAATTGTTTAAGGTGAGTGTATTGTCAGTCACAAAAAATAATGAGTTACTATTTGATTTGATATACAAGGTATCTTCATACAATGAAAAATAATAGATGGATTCGTTTTATTACTAGAAATAAAAGAGTATGGAAAAAATATATCGTATACCAGGGATGGTGAACCTTTTTGGGTCCGAGTGCCAATAGTCTTCAAATATTATTTCTCGAAGGCGTAGCGTGCCCAAGCAGTAAAAATAAAAAATGCTTTTTTTTTTTTGATTGTCGTTTATCTTGGGAAACAATTGAAAATTAATGAAACGAAATAAATTAATAATTCACGGATTATTTAATCAAAATCTTAATTTTTTAAACTTGAAAAATGAACTTGGAAATCGTTTGCGTGCCACCTCGGGCACGCGTGCCATAGGTTCGCCATCCATGTCGTATACTAAATAATTTTTTTTATATGTTTCAAGTGCTAACATCGACACAATCGTATACTCTAATACTTTGCAGACATTTTTTTCTGTTCGTAAAATATTTCACTTATCGTCACCTTACATACATATTTTGATGTAATTTAAGCTGTACTGAATTAAAAATAAAAATGTAAATTATTTATTTTCTATTTTGTATAAAACACTTTTATTTATCAAAACTAAAACACATTTCAAGCACATTTTTATTGAGAAGTGTTTTAATTTTAATCGACATCTATCATCTTAAACTATGTATATACCCACACAAATGTATTTACATAACACTGTGAAATGGTTTGTTATAAATCATCACAACACGTAATATCTATATTGACAGGCAACTTCTAAATTACAGTGTAAGTGTTTCTTTTAATATTTATTCGAAGCTAGTTAAAGGCTCCTAATGTATACAGTTGTAAAAGGTTAATTTTTGTTTTATTTGCGTTGTTTTGAGAAGCGCACCGATCAATCATAATCGTTTAATAAAATACCATTGAAAGTGGGGGAGAGGAAACGGTAAAGTGCGACCGTCCGCCGGCCAGTCGAGTCGAAGAGCTCGAGCCGAGTGCGTTCCGTCGTGACTTTTACTCGAGTAAAATCGCAACTGTATCACTTTAAATTTTTAAAATGTGTGGTAGTAGTAACTGAGACGGTTAACTGTTCTTAAATGCGCGTAAAAAGTTAAAAGAGATAAACAGCAGTTCAGTGTTTTATGAACGTACTATTTAATTTGTGTGTGTTTGTGGTAATTTATAAACTTACAGTGATGTTTTTTTTTATTATTATTGATAAGTAGGCAAAACGAATAATATCGTGAAACGCATTTTTGCATAAATATGCAGTTTTTAATATTACACATATTTGGATATTAAGAATCGTGTGTTGGAATGCATTTTTTTTGTTTGTAATTTTGTCATGAAATATTTATTACCCTATCGATATTATATATGATATCATTAATTTATTGTCTGTTGTAATCGATACGATACTTGTTATCTCATATTAGCCTGATACATTTTTATAGGTTTCACTTCAATGGGGTGTTTATTTCAATCGTATGTTACTCCACCGCTTTCAGTAAGGGTGGACGTTATTGACAAGTCGACGAAGACTTTTAAGCCAGGTAATGTGGTCTGAGAAACGTCCAGGTGACCTTTGAAATTGCATATGAATTCGGAATCGGTCGAGAAATCAATAACATGATATGATAGTAATAGATAATTTGTTGAGGATAGTGAACGTTTATCAGTTGTCCCCTTGTGACTATGGTGATTGGTTAAATTATGAATACTAAATGATTGTTTTGGGATCGGTCTTTAAAAATAAAATAGTTAACCTTTTATTTGGTATTGTCTAAAAACGTCTTTATCAATGACTTTCGCTAATAGTTTTAAATGCTGTTTTATTTGCTCAATGCCTAATTTTGTTCCACATAAAACAATTTTTTTTTAAAATAAGCCCTTATAATGTATTTTATCTAAACTATAAATTATGTATAATATGTAATGTATCACCCATTTTTTTATTATTAAATGACTAATAATTAATTAAGTAGATCTTGCGAATAACTTTGGACTCCAAAAGATCGAAACTCGGCGCCCCTTTTCGGCTATTTTTTTTTCAAATCAATTGTATTGTTTCATTTAAGACTTCGACTGAAGGTGCTTGGTGGAATTTCATTATTAAATTTGAATCGTTCAAATTATGATCAAGTCGGTTCAAGTTCATCCGTGCACTTGGACGCCTGAAGTTGCCGAAAGGCGAAACCCGGGTCGTTAGTGACATAATCTTCGTGAATGGATATCGCTTGTTTTTCTTCGGTTGTATATGTATAGGGCTGCCAGGCGTTCCGGTATTCTGGGTTTGTCTCGGTTTCTAATCCCTTGTCCCGGCGTCACGAAGAGACCTTTCGGGACTTAGTGTGAATGTACATAATTTGAACGAGTCGAATTCAATTGTATGGCATTATCAATAAATTATTTAAGCTAAACATTTTCATTTATTGTCAATATTACGTTTAAAACTAATCCATAGCCGTACGTACGTTTTCCTACAAAAATATTAACCATCGACAAAAAAAGATAAACTCAATCTAACCTTTATTTAGCTTGAAATATTTACGAGATTACTTCCAGTGTTGTTTTGACCATTAATTACCATCATAAAAAAGATATTTATCATACCGTCAATGGAAGCTCATGCCATCAATTTAATTAGTTTCTTAATACCGTACTTCATCAAAATCACTTTCAGTGGGCACTTAATGAATACAGTACGTATTTGCAAATTTGTATACTACCTGGGTTGACCAACCTTCGGGTAAACTGGTTGTGTATTCGGTAATTGTACCACATTAGCATGCCGTTTTGAGAACTTTATTGATTCTTTCAATGGGCACAGTTTGTATAACCGAGTCCACTTGCTTGCTGTACATAATATAACCCCCTTCACCGAAGCGGTCCTATTTTCGGTTGTTTCGTAAATGTCAGAACGCTTTCTGAATCATGTCCGCTTATAAAGAATGAATGTGATATTTCGCTGGGAAAACACAGCGCGCCCTTTCGCCGGCCGCGAGCTCTTTTTTCGCGAAGGGCCTATCCTGGTGGATATCCTGCGTGGTTTTTTTGCTCGCACCGTCATTGTCGTCGACCCGATCCGCTTGGTCAAGAAGGTTTCGTATGCAATTAATTCTTCGACTCTCTTGTCTTGGTCCCTTTGTCGACGTCTTCATTTGGTGTTGCTAGTCTTGACTGGTGATCGGTTTGACAAATACCAGCACCATTGTCTTTTCATTCTTGTATAAATATACTTACAGAATATACAATTGACACATTCCCAATTCTTGACAAGTCTCTTCGATCTATCTTGGACACTTCTTAACTCCATCATTATAACAGATTAAAAATATCAAAGTATTTTAGTTCTACAGTTTTTTTTAATAATTGTATGCGTTGATAGCTATTTCGGCTTGGGCCATCGTCAGAACTATGTTTGAACTTATATTTTGCTCAGCTATATATACTGGCTCTGAAGAGGTACACAATGCATCAAGTTATTCACTCTAACATCCTAATTATAATTACAATATTACACTTATCAAATGTGATTCTAGTGTTCCAAAGAACGATTAACAATCTGGGTTTATTTCTTAAAACATTAATTAGGATAAAATATATATATAGCTAAGCAAAATATAAGTTTAAACATAGTTATGACGATGGCGCAAGCCGAAATAGCTATCAACGCATAAAATTATTAAAAAAAACTGTAGAACTAAAATACTTTGATATTTTTAATCTGTTATAATGGAGTTCTACCAAGTAAATGCCAAATCAATTAATCCATCATTATATCCTTAAACATCTCTGAAAAAAAGGTCGCGAGACTATCACTTTTAAGGTTTTCGCTATCAATACACTTGGCGGACAGGCATTATAATAAAAAAAGTTTTTTTTTTTTACTCAACACACATTTCATTAGTAGTTGCAGGACCGGTTTCGCTCATTATCAACTGATACAGTATAATGCATATTATTATTGTTGTTTTTTTTTTTTTTAAGTGACTGTCTTTCAGTTGATTAAATGTTACTGTAAGCCACTAATAGATGAGGTACAATTTTTCGCTGATCGATCTCTGTAATCTATATTTCTATGAATGGGTCGAGTATAGGAAGGTTTTACATTATTGGAAACGTCCATACCCAATTATTCCCGACAATCTTGATTCTAGTTCTCACAGAACGGAACAAATAACATTACTCATAGGCGCATTTGAATGTACATAATTTATAATCCTTTTTTTTTGTGTAACACTATTTCGAAATATTCCCACAGTTGCCAAATGTTTGAATTTCATAATCTGGATTAAAGATGTTTTCTCACAAGTAAAATTGTGTTATTTCGTTCGGTAAAACCCGTTAAATCCCAACATAGCCGTCGGTTCTGTGTGCACAGCTGTTTTATTTTTCAAGTTAATTCTTACCGTAAATTATTACAAACCGTTTTCGGCACACCGATACCAAGCTCGGAAGACTTTTTCCGTACTTAATATCTATTTATTTTTTATTTCTTTGCCGATACCATCCCAGCGTAGGGAAAATCACTTATTCTAGTCGGTCCATTATAGTTATATTATTTATAAAATAGCATTGTAGCTTGGTATTGCTTTACTGGATGAATATATCAATCCTGATACTAAAATATAAGTTTAACAAAGCAAAGAAATACCACCAATTGGGATCGTAATACCGGGAGAGTAAATCAAAATCGGTATTTCGATATCTAATTTTACTATGTACGTGTGATTTTCATAAATTGCTTACGGTTTAGTAAAGTAATAAATAATACATTATTTAAAGGCTCGTCAAGTCTGGAAACTGTCAATATTGATACAACTAAAGCATTCCAAAAGTAAAAGATTTATTTTTACTAATTCCACTTTTATTTTATATGATCATGGCCGGTTTCGCTCATTTGCACTTATGCGTTCGTTTTAATCAGTTGCGGGGCTGAGCTAGAAACCCGAAAACATCATGTTTTTTCAATCTGTGCATACGGGGAATGGAATCTCGCTTTCTATTCGTCCACCGTCATTTCTTGGTGGAAATGCATTTTTTTTCCATTTCCGCTCCCAATGTGGAATTTATGGACTCCTAATGGAGTTTATCTCAACAGAAGTGTTTCTACGAGAACTGCTTGTTACTCAGTTGCTCAACCCCTCTTTTTCCAAAGAGAGTAAGAATAGAAGGATATGGTTAGGACGGGACTGGTGGTAAGCTAATCGCTCTCGATACACCCCGTTCATAGGGTAGGATGGGTGGGAGGGGGAAATACAAGACATTACATACATCCATGCCTTCGGACAGAGATTCATAAATCGATTGAAAAATAAATTTATAAAACTGTCCGTACTGGGATTCGAACCCGTGACCGAAGCCAACAACGTTGACCACTCGGCCACACAGGCGTATTAAAAAAAAAAGTCGAAACTCTTAACAAAAATCAGTACTTACCGGTCTGTAATCTTTTCACCCTTCCTACCCGTGCAACCATATCGACTGTGGAAAGGAAAAAGGACGTAACCCTCAATTTTCCAAAACAGCTTTTTTTCGATAATCACAATGTATACAACTTGACACACGTTCTATCAAAAGGATGCAAGCGGCAAACGCTGAATTAGTATCTAAATTTAGCTTTTATGTTTGAAAAAGATGACCTCGTAAAAAATTAAAAAAAACACTGAAATAAAGGTTTTTCGGAGACAATTTATTTAATTAATATTAGACTAGCTGTAAACCCGTTGCCCAGCAACGTGAGATTTTTGTTGCATTGTGTTTAGTTTTATTTTATTTTATTTTAATTTATTTTAATTTATTTTATTTTAATTTATTTTATATTATATTATATTATTTTATTTTATTTTATTTTATTTAAAAAAGTGGAGACTGGAAGGTCGAGGACACCTTATTAATATATAGATTATGTCAATTAAAAACCAGTTTAGAAGTCTTCGTGCACTTCAAGGTTGTGTATAATTCATAATTTGCATATGTCACAAAATCATCAAAACATGTTTTTGGCGCCTCCTGTTAAATTTGATATGTGTTGGTTACGTCCTTTTTCCTTTCCACAGTCGATATTAAATGGTCTCGATACCGATTAAGTAATTACTCACTCATAATATTCACCCAACAATTCATATAAATTGTATCGAAACGGTATCTAATCTATAAGTAAATCCTGCAAGTTCTCGTTAAAACACCTTTGCTTCATTCACGTTTCGTTTTAAATAAATACGATAAAACGCTCGCTTTGGTGAATTCTCAAAAAAAAAAACTTGTAGGTGTCACTGCTACTGCGTTGGTCACAGTTATTCATCGAATCGCAAGTCCAAGGTGGAATCGACCATCCTACGAGAAATATCGATTCGTCACCCGGTGATACTAAGCATCTATTTCCATATCGCGATATAATTTCTTTATCTTAACTCCGTATATCTATGGTTTTGGTTAAGTTTTTTTTTCTGAATTTCATCGGCCGTGTAATAATAATAATAAAAAATATCATATTTTCCAATCCGGCTAGTGGATTTCCAGATATTGCGTGACTCGTTTGCGCGTGTATTTCTTCCAGGAAACCGAACGGTTACCTTATGTTGTAACACATTATGTATGTATTGTGAACGAGTAGACGTTGTAAATTTTCATTTAAAAAAAAGGTCGCCGTGTTGGGCAATCGCTCAAATTTTAATTTAGATGGATTGCAACCGTCGGTGTACTGGTGGGGGTGAGTCGGGATACTTCTCAGACGAAGCGCGCTCTGGTACATACTTCTTGGTGCGATTTTCATCAATATAAACGAGTCTCAGTTACAAAAGATTCGTTATCTCACTAAATGTAGGCGATATAAAATATTGAGGACTGTCAAATAAATTTCCCCCCAACCCTATACCCTTCTGTCGTCTATCCAGGAAGGATATCGGTGTTCATAAAAATAGATTTTCGAATTGAGTATTGGTTGTCTGTCAGTCAGTCGATAAATTTCATTCTAAGATTTAAAAAATCGGGCGGATAGTAGATTTTTTTGAACACTAATATTGCTCGTTATAAAAGAAATCAATACTCACTTCTCGCTGGGAGGAAAGCAGTCTAATTTCTTGTCAGATTATACATTTTTGAAAATGCCATCAACAACACAGTGACGTAGCTAGAAATTTAGGGCATTCGTGCAAACGTCATGCTAGACCCGCGCACGAGATTTGTTATATTGAGTATGTAGACCACGGGTGGGTAACCTCTTCTTCTCTGAAGGCCGCATTCGTTTTGCTGATTCGACATAAGGCCGCAGTAAACATTGACCGGGGAATCTTTGGCCGGAAACGGGAATTCACGGTCAGAATATGTCGGGAATTTACATACAATTACAGAATTGGCCAGAAGGCCGCACCAGAGTAGCCAAAAGGCCGCAGGTTCCCCTCGCCTGATGTACACATTTCGGCCCCCTTTTCTATATGACTCTGCTGTGATGTGGCTACGCCGGTGCAAACAGCACTTAACTTTTGGCTTATCGAAATCAAATTTGAACTGTTTGAATTTTGTACTTTTCCATGAGTTTTGTCGCTAACGACCCGGGTTTCGCCTTTCGGCATCTTCAGGCATTCCAAGTGCACGGATGTACTTGAACTGAAACTCAGAAACTCAGTTCTTGTACTCTCAGTTCTTGAAACTCAGTTCAAGTACATCCGTGCACTTGGAATGCCTGAAGATGCCGAAAGGCGAAACCCGGGTCGTTAGCGACAAAACTCATGGAAAAGTACAAAATTCAAACAATTCAAATTTGATATTGAAATTCCATAAAGCACCCTCAGTCGAAATACTTAATTATCGAAATCAGTTGGACTATCAAAAAACAAAAAACACATCCACGTATCCACCAAAGATTTGTACCTTTTCAAAAACTATTTAATCTGGTATTGCCTAGCAACTGTCGTTCGAGCATACTTGTAGCCGGGTATATCGATTAATCTGCACCAACTCTTCTGTTCGGAGTTTTTTTTTATTATAATAATAGATGTATGGTAAATAGGGCAAAACAACATTGAAAACAAACAAGTGTGAAATAATATCCGTTCCTCTAACCGAGATAAGAAGCTATTTTTTTTTATTTTTCCTCAGCCCGACCGCAAGGATGTGGCATTTGATTATTTAATTTCCCTACTTACTGCTTTATCAGACGCACAGCAAAAGTGAAGCAATAAGCGGCAGTAGCGTACATATAAGGTTGCAAACCTTTTCGTATTCGAGATCGTTTTGTATTTTTTTTTTTTGTTCAACTATCGTTTTTGTCACTCCCGACGAACCAATGACTAATCACTTTTGGTTATTCTTAAAGACGGCGACAAACATCAAATTTAACTGTTTTTATTGGTAATAAATATTTAATTCAATTAATAAAAGCTTCAGAAATCAATAATTAGAAAGATAACACACCTGCAAAACGAGCAAAATTGAGTTGTTGCCGTATTCGACTACGGGATTCAACGTGATGAAAAGGCGAAACACGTGTCACGCTTTGTAACGCAACAAGTTATCACATCGGAATAAAAAAATTTTCACGCAGATCTGCCTTAAATTTTGAGTGCGAGCTCCTGAGACTTTCTTGGCGTCTAATCGCCAAACACATTCAACACGAATGCTTCCACTAATAAAATAACTGAATTAACCCTCCAAGGACGAGCGTGACTATATGGTCACAGTGAACACCGGTGTCTATTGATCCCACTATTCATCCTTTTTCTTCCTGAATATCGTTGCTTTCACTCATATTTGGTGAAGAAGGGTACAGACTTCAGTTAGTCATCAGCAGCGGGGACAGAAACGGCCACCAAAAGCACATGCGATTTTTCGAATTTCCGTTTTTTAATGGACTTTTTGAATCCGTTATTTTTTTTATCAAAACATCAAATTATTTGCTAATATATTTGCATTGAAATTATGTTGATCTTAAGAGGTCAAATTGTAAACATTTTTAAAAATTTCACGTTCAACTATATTTCAACCCCGAATGTTTGCCTGCCCATACGTTCACACTAGTCCTTGCTACTGTCCGTACACAATATTACACTATAATACAAGGATGAGCATATGACCATATAGTCATGCGGGGTTTCTATACAACGACTTAGCGTTTTTTTTTTTTTTTAATTTTGTTAGGAGTAAAATTTATCCGTGATATCAGCATGATGGCTTAAAATATTATTTTTTATCGAAAAAAACTTCGTCTTTGGAGTGTTAAGCGAGTATAGGGAGTATGTATGATATTTAAAAGTACTTTAGGTAAAAGACAGCATCCGAAAAAGTGAAAATGTGGATACGTACCGTATCGATTATACGTTCTTTTATTATACAACATGAAGAATTTAGTCTAAACTACATTTTTTTTACAATTAATAATTCATTAAGTGCGTAATGTAGGTATGTATTCTTTTTGTGCCAAGGACGCCGCACAGCTACCGTGTCCTGCAATCGCCGTTGGTCGGCGGTTAACCGACCGCTGATGAACGGTTATTATTTTGCAAGGAGCATTTCTGTTATAATTAACCTGCACTCGTATTTATCCGACAATATTCACCGATACATTTGAAATGTCAAAATATTAACGAAACAAAAGAAGATAGTTTGAATTCGGAATACTGTTCGCGATTTTAAGAGTTTGTCAACGGTGTGGCAACATATTTGTTACATAATTCGAATTTTAAATAAAGATTTTGTTTTTGTTTATGGCTGTACGTGTGTGTTGTTTTCGATGTTAAAATCTTATCCAGCTGTCGCGATCTACCGTTAGCTTGCCGTATGATTTTTAGTAGCTCGCGAGAGAAATGTTTTATTTATTATTTTGATACCAAATGTAGGGGAATTAAAATATACGCATAAATCGCGGAAGAACCAGAGCAAAGCTTGGAGTGTAGTCAGGGACGTCCCGTCCGCATAGGCGAGTAGGCAGTTGCCTAGGTGCGGCAAATGATCACAGAATACAATTTAAAAATGGCTAAATATGAAGCCTCAATTTATTTGATAAAAAAAGTTATCTTCCTTAAATATGTCATTTAACGATGACGGCACTACAGGCGGCAGTTTTGGCGTAAATGATCTGGGTCATAAAAGCACCTAAAGGACATAGTAAAACATTTTTTTTTGATTACGTAGATGAGTAGAGGATTCGAATTTCTATATTTGTATTTTTATTCTTAGATTAATGAGACATAATTTAAAAAATGACACTTAAAGCTGAAAGCATTTCATATTTTTATTTTGAAAAATAGTAAGGGCGTTAATTAAAACTCTGCCTAGGGGCGGCACATAGCCTAGGTCACTGAGTGTAGTCGTATTTTTTTTTTTAAATATATTCCAAACTATCCTGGTAATTGGAACGTCCTCCTGTTAAATCACTGAAAACGTTCGTACGTGCTATACTAGCTTGTAGGTACTAAATAAGAGCGTCTAATCCTGGCCCGTGCAGACCTTTATTGTGTAGGTATTATAGAAAAATATGTATATAAACACACCCTTAGGAATTCTTTTATTATAAAAATATATGGTTGTAAATCAGGAAGAAGTTAGATTTTAAATTTAATTGTTGGCAATGTTATTGTGAATAACAAAATCCCGGGATCGGTATTAATTAAGGCAATCTCGGGGTTACGGGATCGCCAAATTGATCGGGATTGGACGTCAGCGTACTAATGTAACATACAATAATTATGTTGAATAACTATTGCATTACTTAGTTCGTTTCTGGATATTTTAAAATTATTTTCACTTTTATTTTGCTGTCAACCTTTTTATTAAAAAAAAATGGCCTAATATAGGTGTCTCAACAGATGTTTTTCTACGATACCTAATTGATACTCGGTTGTTGTAAGAGTCTAAATATTATTATTCCATTCCCAAAACTGTTAAGTACATCAATAAATTTTCATCGCGAATTTCCAAGGAAATTTTATATTAGGTGGCATATTACCTGCATTTTTAGATCTTACAATATTTTTATTGTGACGTGCAAACAAAATACTCCGTATTCTTTTTTGTTGACATTCTAGATGTTTTTGAAGCTTATCATCCACTTTATTGCTGTTATGTGTACACATAATATGAATTCGCTGAGATAACCTTATCATGGAAAGATTGAAAGAACGACATTATTTTATCTGTGTTCCATTTTGCGAATAATACATGTAAGTTTTTGTCGGATTACGCTATCTGGAATCTTAACACTTATTCCGCTTCCAATAATATTGTTTGTAGGTATTCTTTGAAATATTTATTTATCTCCACTTAACGTTTCCTTATCATACACTTCGCCGGTAAATTAAAATCTATAGTTACCTGTCCAAGCACGGTGAAAGTCTTACTATAATAATACTAACATACAACACGTCAAAAACAAAGACCAATATTACTGATATCGCTGACGAAATGTAATAGACATAGTTGGTTCATTTGATCTTCTGTAATAGTCAAAAAATATATTACGTATTGAAGTTTAATGTGCGATAATATCGAGCGACATTCTCACAATTCTTTAATCCAATCTCTACATCGTCGTAGAATAACTCTCGCGTCCTACACAATGCATTTTATTCGTTAATATTTAAATATGGAACGCGACAGTATTGCCATTTAAATGACGATCAAATTTATTTTTACCTCTCGCCTAAAAATCGATCGTTCCATTTTTAAATTTTTTCATAGCCACGTCTGAGAAAGTGGATTACGCTACGCGATAAATTTAATCTGCATTTATAATGTCAGGCTGATAATTATCTATCAATTATCATTTAGTGTTTATTTAGGTGTTTTATGATACGTATGGTTATTTAATCCCTCGTATTATATTGAAATTTGTGTCAGTTTGATCACATAATTTATTGTACACGCTGTGCCAAATGAGCTCGAGAGTTTTGAGCTGCCAGTGAATCTGGATTAAAGAAAAATTACATCGTGTACGGCAGCTATTCGCGCCATAAGGCGAACGCGAAAATGATTTTAAAATATCAATTAATATTCTCCGTTTACAACAACTGTTGTTTTCTTCAATATAAATTCCTTATATTTAATCAACCAAGATTTGAGTAATAGGTGGTAGGGTACATGGGTAATGAGAACAAAGAACAATGTTTGTCCCTATCTTTTAAAGGGTAGAGGTGTTTTTGACGAAATCTGGTTGTGAGGTAATGGCTAAATTCTTTTTTTAAATACGTTTAGAGTGAACATTGTATAGTATTAGAAAATAACTTTTTACAGATATTCATGCCCTTCTATACAAATAGAAAAATCTATTTATAAACGTGTCCTACTATAATTCAATCCCTTGCCTCCACAACTCAGTCTTAGAGCAGTGTTTCTTAATCATATTGAGGCTAGTGCCCCCTTAACCTCAATAAAATCGTTTAACGCCCCCCTCCCAAAAATAATCTTTAATTCTAAATTACTCATTCGGTATTATTTTTTGCACCACACGCTATGAATTTCTTTAAATTGGGTCCAAATTATTATTAAACTGGTTGCAATGAAGAAGAACTCGGATACACTAAACTTATATAAATAAATGTATCCTTCTCATAAGTATTGACAGACATTGAAATGTTCAATGTTTGATTTCTGGAAATACCCTTTAAATCAGGGCTGTGGAGTCGTGTAAAAAAAATACGACTCCGACTCCGAGGATTTTTTTCAATAATTTCATTTTAACTTATACCATCAGATCATCTTTAGTCAGCCAAGGATGAAAAATTTGAGCCGCTCATTTGTCACGACTCTGACTCCACAGCCCTGCTTTAAATGTTTAATAGCCAGTTTTAAGTAACATTGTCCAAGATGTATATTATACAAATCAACTGGTAAAATAAATACTCTATTCCGAGTCCATTTGCACCAGTCAAGTACCACCTGTATGTGTCTCACAGTGGCACACTAGACAATAATATATATATATACCTCCACCCATTCATAAATATAATAATATAAACATAATGCATACTGGTGCCACATTATAAATTCCTTTCACTTATTGAGTCTTCAATAATGATGTAGTGGTGCTGCGACCACCAGTGCCCTATTTTAAATTGTTGTGTCAATTCATTATTTGTTGTGTAACGCTGTATGGAGCCCTGTTTACACGCGTTTATCTTCGAACAACATTGTTACCAATGAGAGAAACATTATTATAATCAAACAATTAAATCGGCCTGAAAATTAACGATGCTGCCAAGAACTATTCTTACACTATTGAGAAATGCAGTAAGCAAAATTGAGTATTGTTATGTAGAAATCATGGAATAATCTATTTTATTAGGAACAGCTTCATTGCTAAGAAAAATAACTTAGTTAGGGATACATTTTAGTTTGTGCGAGCTTGAATCATTTGATTAAATTGTTTGTTTTTCTGCAAAACTATACTCAATGATAGAAACTCGTGTTATATGCCGCAGATGAAAAGTTGCAGGTTGAGTTAATTAATTTCAATAAAAATCACTGAAATTTATATTTTCATGTTGACATTGTTGAACAACAATATATTTTTCATAATAAAACAAGTATCTTTTACCGCAGCGCAAAATGTATGCAAAAAACATTTTGTCACACGAAAAGAGTTCATCTACACTAAAATTATGTAATAAGTGGTTCGCTAAGAAGTATCCCTTTTCGTGAATCAGTATTGCTTGTTTCAATTTGTAATAAACATTAAAACAAAAATGCAATTACGTATCGTACTTATATTTCTTAAATAACGTTAAAAATTGTTTTTGTAGGTATTCAATTTAGTGTAAAAAGTACTAAAGGACTATTCCATCAGATTGATTCATATTGCACAATATGCGTTATTTAGTAATTAATGTGTGAGTTCAAAAAACAAGATGCGTATGTCACTCAAATCGGAATCGGCTCCACAGCTGGAAGACCTTGAAGCGATGCTGGCCTCAGTCCAGCGACAGATACAGGAGGAAATCGACAGTGGAGATCTTGAAGGAATCCCCTTGCCGAATACTCTGAGAAGTGCCAATCCGCCCAATCCTTCAATGTATGCTACGATCAATACGACCAGTCGGTCTAGACAGCCGATCCTTACCCAAAATTCTTACGAAGGTGTAAATGGAAACGAAGTCTTCGGGCAACAGTCGGAAAATTACGCCCAACAGAATAATTCGAACCAAAGCAATAATACTCCATGGAATGGTGTGGATAGTAATGATGCTAGAAATTTTATGCACAGACGGCAATCGGAGAGCGGCAGTAAAGGCATTCCGACCGGAATGATTCCTAAGAAACCGATGAAACAAGGTGGAACTTTACCAAGATCGACCATGTCACGCAGGGAGGGCCAAGATATGTCAAGTTCGTCCGGTAATCTTTCGAAGACCAGCACGGCGTCTATTCCCATATCTGGAATATTTTTACAAAATGTTCAAAAGAATAACATGGATACGGCATCGTCGACTGGCAATCTTGCAAAGGCTTCCAACAATTCTTCGACGATGCCTCGGAGGTCTCTCGGAAATATTGCGCAGAATCGGAACAGCTATAAACAGATCACCGATCAGAGTGATTCGACAGCGCAATTGAGAAACTCTTTCGGAGAAGTAGTCGGTTACATTGGAAGGGAACCTGCAGCCGATCAGGCCCGCGGAAGTTCTGACGATGTTAAGTCTTCAGCGGATGCGGTTCCTGAACAGTGGAAAGAATATTGGTCTCGGTGAGGGTTTTATTTCGTTTCATTTATATTGTTATTTTTATACAACAAAGTAAATAAAATAGTAATTTAATGAAATGCTTGTCAAACTTCTGACAACTTTTTTTAAAAATCATTGAACATTGCAACAATGAATTTGCTTTAGAGTGTAATACAAAAAAAAATGTATAAAAGTAATTTTGTATGTACAAAAAAAGTAATCTTATTTGGTAGCATTTAAATTAGTATATTTTACAAAATATTCAAAACATGGATACATTCATCGTCAATGTGACATATTTATATCAAAGCATTCTAACAATGTCTCAAAGTCTGACAGGGATATAACACCTGAGCAGTTTATAAGCAGATGACTCGAATATTGCTCATCTCGGATACAAATACTGTAATACGCCCTTTCCGTTTAGCATGAAACACAACAGTCAAAGAAAGCGCATCATGTGAGCTCAAATTGTCATCCTACCAAAGCCTTAATTCTGTATTGCGTAACAGTAAAAAAAAGTAGTGATATTTCTGATTCCATATTTCATATAGATTTAACTCAGGAGTGTTTTTTTACATATTTTTTCCATGCCTTTCAATGCAGGTATATCAACAGATTTTTTTTCTATGAGAACTGCTTGTTACTTACTCAGTTGCTTAACCTCTTTTTTTTCAAAATGAGAAAGGGATTTAGAAACATCCATGCCTTCAAACGGAAATTGATTGAAAAAATGCTGTTTGTACTGGTATTCGAACCCGTGAGGTGTGGTATGGAAGCCAACTATGTGGACGTCTGTGCCATGAACTTGATAATACTCCACTGACATGCAATTTTTAAACATTGCTGGAATAACCAACTTAGTTGTGAAAGACGTTTTACACCTGTAACTTATTATTGAATTACCTTGATCATGACGATGATTCATTTTTACATCTTACTGACTTCATCCTGCACATGCTGTAATAAATTATTAGACTTGTGTGTCACTAATACACTCAGCTATGATCATTCCTTTGTATTATTTGATTAATCATACAAGTATCTGATATTTATTGTCTCAGAACCCGTTACATCAATCTTCATTCCATAGCGAAAATAAGAGTACATAAATGAGGAGCAAACATTTAAAAAAGTGTTTTGTCACAAATTTTGAAAAATGGCGTTTTATATCAATTCTAATAGCCCATAATAAAACCTATGAATGGAAATCAAAATTAGTGTTCAAAAAGGTTTTTTTTCATATTAAAATGAAATCAGAAAGTTGACACATTCATACAAACCGTCACTTTTGCAACACTTAAATCATCATTTTCCAAGCTTTGTATTTGTGTGACAAAACACTTTTTGAATGTTTGCTCCTCAAATAACATTGAGGTTATTTTTTTTTCTCTCAATCTTCAATCTTGTCCACTGTCAAATCATACTGCATTATACGCAAGAAGATTCCATGTTAAAATCATAGTATAATTATTGACGCCACTGTTGAATTCATGCCTCCACACGAATCAGTCCACGCGCAGTGACTGGCTTCTGCCAAAGCTGAGTTATACATCAATCCAATCAAGTACATAAATTTAGTATAAAACACCACTGGCACGGTTTTGTCCTCAATATCTGCGAGGAAGTTGATAAGGCAGGAAGCAAAGACATTTCCATACATACCACCTTCTCCTTCATGCCAAATATAGCACATGACCACATTATTTAAAATAAGATATAAAGCTTGAAAGAAAATATATTTTGTGATGAGTTGATGTGTGTATTGAAATTATGAATTCATTATTTCATTCACATTACATTACATTCATTATCTTAAGGGTTGTACTAAAAAACTGAAACGTGCAATGGCATTGAAATGTTGGGCGATTTCCACCAATCATAACACTGTTTTTCCGAAATAATTTCATAAATACAAACAGTGAAAGCGTTGCAGGATGCTGATTTTTTTGTGTTGGCAAATGCTTTCGCTTAATTCAATAATTTATTAAGTTGCTTTTTAAAACTCGTGATATGTATATTTTTTCGTTTTTGTAATGAAAATCATACATGTCATTTATCTTACGACAGCTGCAGTTGAGCAAAGAAAACTTGAGAAATACAAATTTTATTTGTTGAGGGCAATCATTCGAAAATACAATATAAACTCAGTCAAGGTCTGATGATATTGGATAGGCGCCGTCTAATGTGATAATTATTGTTTGTTGAATATCTATTTAAAAATGTTTTTAGATTTATTTTATTGCGTGAGTAATAGGAGTGGTGTATATGATTATTTTAGCAACAATTCGCTGCGGAAACAACTGTCCGATAAGTAAAACAAATGAGTTGCATTGCATTATGTAAATGTTATCTATTAGAAACATTGAAGTATTTTTACAAATATTTATTCCGAAATGAGTACCTACAAATTTAAATATTATTATTCTTGAAAAAAATACAATTTGCTTTGGTTCTCAGCCTCAGTCAAATAAAATAACAGATTGTCAAATACCTGTCAAAATTTGACACTTGTGGGCCAAATAATAACATTCAAAACAAGTTATTGAGCCAGCAATAACTGTTGTAATTGGATACATCAATAATATTGAAATTAATATCATTCGATTTTATTTATTTGATTATGAACTGTCACTTCACATTACATACGATTTGCTTTTGACGGAATTCATTTTTAATATGAAATGAAATTTTATAAAATTGCCATATCACTGCAGTACTATTTCTGCATGCTTTGCGCTTATTTTGGATGGTCTTACTAGATATAACATGCGTTTCAAATAATGCATAGTTATTTCATGCGTCGATTATTTGCAATATTTAAACATCCATTAATTTGTTTCTCTGTTTGTTTGTTTGCAGCGAACAGTCAATAAGCAGCGCTCGCGCTTCGGTGATGGTATACGATGACGCACTGAAGAAATGGGTGCCTTCGGGAAGCAGCTCGGGTCTCTCCAAAGTCCACATCTATCATCACACGCAGCTCAACACTTTCAGGGTCGTCGGGAGGAAACTGCAAGATCACGAGGTAATGCAACATTAACTTATTGAGATACAAGAATCTGCGAATGAATACCTGTCAATTGCTTGTATATATTGACTTGCTGATTAAGATGTGTGATCCCCGTATTTTCGAATAGATTTGCCAACCGTGCTATTCACTCATGCATACACTTATTTCAGACTGTCCTAAATAATTGTTTGCACGTGGGAATAGTACCACAGATGTGCATCGGTTTACAGTTAAGAAATTATTTAATTTGTCGTATGAATTTGTTCATTTTCGTTTGCATACTACAGCTATTGTTTAAATCAGTGCTCCGCAACCGGTGTGCCGCGAGCCGGATACAGGTGTGAAATACATAATGAAAAAATATTTTAACCAAGAACTTCGAGTTGTGCTGTCAAATATCATTGAGTTCATTGAAAGAAGCGCAGATATCACATTGATTAGTTATTATTCTATAATAATTATTAAGATTGCATAAAAGTAAATATATTATAGTTTTATGTTTGTATGCTTTTCAAATAAGAAACGAAAATTCATTGTAAAATTTGTGTATTAATTTAATTAATAAAAACACAATATTCCTTGTTACTTCATTCCACTTATTTAATAGTTCAGGACCGGTTTCACTCATTGCGAGCATTGTCAACTTATTAACCTATTAAATAAAGTGGAATAAAGTACAAAGGAATATTGTGTTTTTATTAATATAATGCCTTTCCACCAAGCATTGACAGTGAACACCCTAAAAGGTATTAATTTAATACCTAAATATTTTTGCTTTTGGTGTGCTGCGGAATTCTTGAAAGAATTTTGGTGTGTTGTAGGTGAGAAAAGGTTGTGGAGCACTGGTTTAAATGATGACCAAAACTGTATACTGAAAACGATTTTCTCTCTAACAGAAATAGACTTGCTATTTAGTCAACCATTCGACATAATTAATGGGTTTCATTATATTTATACAGTAAAAATTAAAAAACACTTCTCCGTTGCGTCGTGTTTTCATTTGGCTTGACATTGAACTAAAATATGCAAATGGCGACATATCAAAATAGATTCACCATTTATTGTTTTGTTTCCATAAATACATTTTTTTTGATTCATTTATTTTCAGGTAGTGATAAACTGTGGAATAGTCCGCGGCCTCAAGTACAATCAAGCCACGGCCACGTTCCACCAATGGCGAGACTCGAGGCAGGTCTACGGCCTCAACTTCTCGTGTCGGGAAGATGCCGACTGCTTCGCCAGAGCCATGATGCACTCCCTTGAGGTTTGTAAAACGCCCATTGAAGTTTTCATACAATAATTTATACCTTCTGAGTAATATATATTTGTCGCCAATTTTCAATATACATATATATATATATATATATAAATAAGCCACCAATCAAAATCTATTTTAAGTATACGTTTCGTGCCGGAAGAGTCGAGGAATATTTTTTTTGTGAAAAATTATGAAAGTAATTTATGATGGTGAGTATCTAAATTCTTATATTGTGATTAAAATTACAGGTCCTGGCGACACGGGGGTCTGGAGCCATCGGCGTCGGCGGAGCGGTCGCCCCCCAAGCCCCCCCTGCACCTCCTCAGCCGGCCGTCAACGGTCATCCGCCCAACAACATGAATAACATGAACAACATGCCGCCGCACTACGACGAAGACATGGGGTACAGGTTGGGATACGTTACTCTTATGTAGGGATATTCGCAGGAATCCTACAGTTGAAAGACATCGACTGCTATCATCATTCGTTTAATGTGAATTCTCAATACAATGTGAACTGAGATATGCCAAACACTGTTATTATACTACTTTAAAGTCATTACAAATGTCAAAGATAAAAAAATCTTTCTTTAAAAAGTCTTGGAACAACGATAATTTCGAGTATTAAACACACCGTTGTCGGGAAATGTGAATTCAAATTTTTCGCGTACTGTCTGTAGAACTGTGGTACACGTAATTTTGTATACTGTCGGTCGTTTGTGGGTCGCGTAATATCACTGGTTTTATTATTGGCGCGAAATATCAATACCATAGATAATTATCACGAGTTCTATTACTCTGCTAGATATATAGACCGGTTGTCTACAGAATGCAATGATTGCAACATACCCTTTTACTTAATTCCAGGTTTACATATCTTACTAGTAGCTACCCCTCATCCATTTGTCTGCAGATATATTTTACAATGTTTACGATTGTTTACGTAATTGTAATTGTAGTTATTTATAAGCATGAGAGTTTTAGATTATTCATGCACCTATATTTTTATACTAATTAAAACTTGATAATTAACATGTTGCGTAGATTGATTCATAAGTTTAATGGTTTCTTCGAAATAGCTGCTAGACCTGTAAAATTGGTACCTTTTTTGACAAATAAACAATAAGTCCCCTCCGCTAGAGTCTATTGTTACAGAAACCCAATTTCAAAATGTTTCACTGTATAAGGATTTCATTTGTCGGTGATTTAACCTGGGATACTTCCTTAATGATTAAAGTGGCCACGTCAATTATTATCATTTGCCCAACATACTGAATTTTAAATTACAGCTCAAACCAAACCTGTTCGCGATCATATATTATATCCATGACCGAGAATAATGTTTGGATATTGTTATAAAAGTGTTTTACCAACTTTATTGCATATTTTACTCAAAAGAATAATCGACAACAACGTTATTTATCGTACATATAATATCCAGGGATCCAATGATAAGATAAGAGCATTTGAATAGTTTTGGATGATAGTAAATCCATGATATTGATTCCGTCAGTTCGGAATGCCTCATTGCTATTTGTCATTTTGAAGCCTATTGAAATATCTTAATTTACTAAATTGGATTGTATTGGTACATCAGTCACTGGACTATTTTCGGAAATGTTTCTTTAAAAAGTTTACTAACTAATGCTTTTGAACCTAGGTATTAGCTTTCTAAAGAATTTGTGTAGTCGACGGTCATTATGATCATTCACATCATCTATTGAATTTCCTTCAGGTTTTTGATCCATCAATGAAGTATGTGTTATTTGACACGTTAAAAAAGACAACTCACTATTTCAAAATGTGTGTTTTTCAATTTGGCTCATTGTTAACCGTTTGAATATTATTCTAGAACGATGACGAGAGAAGACGCGGCAATAATACAACACCACCACCAGCAAAACCAACAACTCCAGAATCAGCTGCACAACCAGCTTCAGCAGCAACAGAATCAAATCTTGCAACAACAGCAGCAGCAGAACCAAAACCAGCAACAGAATCAGATTCTGCAACAACAACAGCAGCAGCAGCAGCAACAGCAACAGCAGCAGGTCCAACAACAGTCACCTATGTTGCAGAACCAGTCTGTGGTGCAGCAACAACAGTTGCAGCTGCAAATCCAGCAGATGTGCCTGCAGGGCGCTCCGCAACCGCCGCCGCATGCCGCGCAGCAAAACCTCAACCATTCGTTACCGCTGCAGCAACAGCAACAGCACAATACCCACACGCATCACCGTACCAGCAGGTATGGTTCCTCTCCCTCTTCATGGAAATCTCCTAAATTAAAAACAAATCTAACCTTGCTAAGAAATCAACTGTTATTTAAGAAATACATACATAAATTTAATTTTACCATATTAATTTTCTAGTGCACCGATGGCAGCCGGTATGTCGTTACCCCCCGCGCCTCCTCCGGTGCCGCCTCATCAAAATCTACCCTGCCAATCAACGGTATGTTACAATTGTCATAGTCTATTTTTTGCTATCACTAACATCCTATAATAAACAGAAGAGTAACATTTGTTAATAGTGTGTTTTTTTGTCTCTATTTCGGCTGTCCCTAGGCCTACTATCCTTCTATCCCTAGTCTTTCTAAAAAAGAGGTTGAGCAACTGAGTAACAAACAGTTCTCGTAGAAAATCTTCTTTTATGATATTTAGTCTATTAGGAGGCATGGAAAAAAATATTTTATTACCTTATAATTGAGGTTATTATTTGCTAACCTTTTAACGCTCTAAAATTGGTGAAAGATAACCATGAACGTATCAACTGGTAATTTAGCCAACAGCATTGAAATTCAGTAAGTGATTGTTTACTAGTCGAATGGTTTAAACACAAATATTTTTTAACAATAATAGGGCTCACTGGGCTTACTCCTGGGAAACACATT
This sequence comes from Himalopsyche tibetana, assembly GCA_030503985.1. Taxonomy (NCBI): domain Eukaryota; kingdom Metazoa; phylum Arthropoda; class Insecta; order Trichoptera; family Rhyacophilidae; genus Himalopsyche; species Himalopsyche tibetana. The sequence goes on along the minus strand of JAPJYX010000003.1, from coordinate 2,257,056 downwards.
GAATGTGCCCGTCTTCAATGAGACCCCATTCACCCTGAAAGAAAGCTTTGGTCATATTTAATCTGAAAAGACAGCATAGTGACTAGTCTGCATATTTGCTTGTGATATATGAAAATATTGTATTGCATTTTTCAGGCTCCCGTACCTCCTCCCACCCCACCGGCTGCCCCTCCGCAAACTTTACAGGTAATATCACGTATATTATTTGAGTATAGTCTAGTAATAGTTGAAGATATGCCCGCAATTCAGATCCGATAACAGTATCTTGTGATGTGCTTTTTCTATAAAAAAAATATTAATTGTTTCAGTGTGGTGGTGCGCCCCCTCCCCCACCTCCACCCAACAGCGGTCCCCCGCCTCCGGCACCCCCCTTACCAACCCTCAACTCCCTTCCGCCCACTCTTGATCCTAACTCACTCGCTGCGCAACTTCAGCACGCAAGACTCAAAAAGGCTAACAAGGTAAGAAGCATCACACGTATAAATCTGGCACACGCTGTGAATTTTTTCCCCGTCTAGCTTAATTGCACATTGAGTGAACTGTGGGAGTAAAATATGAGGACGTGCTGACTGGCTCATACCCGACTTAGGCTGTGTGATGGAATTAGAGAAACATCCAGTGGTCACCAATGATTTATAGACATTTACTAATTTAGTTCTGTGATTTTATAAAATGAGTGATATCGGGTTTCGATTGCAGCAAGCTAATCTTCCCCAAGAGAACAGCGGTTCGTCGACATCTTCCGGGGGAAGCGGGAAGGCGACGACTCCTACCCCGCCTGTTTCTAATTCCACCCCCATGCACTCCATGATGAATGAAATGGCGAGAACCCTCGCTAGGCGTAGGGCGCAAGTCGATAGAACTGAGGTATTCAATCATTACTAAATAAGCCAATGGAATTATTACTCTTCAATATTTTGGAATCTGTGCAGTGTTTCTTAAAAATTTTGTAATTTCTGTTTCAACCACAGATATTATCATAATATGATAACAAGTCCAGTCTTTGTCTTCCTTCAGACTAACAACAATATAATGCTTTTCTTGTCCAAATTGTAAATTTGTCAGGTAATGTGTAGGCCGGCCTTCTGATTGTCGATCTCAACTGAAATTTGGCTTACAAATAACAATCATTTATAGCACACCATACAAGTGAATCAGTTTATTATGAACTCAATCAATATCAAATTTAGCCATTAGATTTTTAAGCTAAGTTTATCAATATAGCTGTCACGTAATATATTATATTTTGATATTTGCCATGCGCTAATGCTTAGTACATTAAAATGTTAACTGTGCAAGACAGGGGGTGATACCTAGATCAGAAATGATATTTAATAAATTTCCTTTGCTAAATACTAATAAAAATGAAATATGATTGTTTTTTAAGATTATCATCCAAGTAAATAGCGCATAGAAAAAATTCATATCATTCACACCGCACGCCAAATACAGTTGTATCTTCATCAGGGCCTCTTATCACCTTGCAGATAGACTCTTCCTACATGTGTCCACTTGAGGATTTAACAAGTGTTTAAATTAAAAAAATTCTAGGAGGTTGGCGTTAATGACTCGCCCAAGGGTTGGGAGAAATCGGCTACTCTGCCCCACCGCCTGGGCGCGAACAGCATAAGCGGCAGCTCAAACGGCATCAACAACAACGGCAACAGCAGTAACAATTCCAGCCAAGTACCCTCGCCGCCCGCCGCCCCTCCGCCACCGCCTGCCAACTCGGCATTCGATTCTGCGAGGAGACGGCTCACTTCGGCCGGAGAGGACACCATATTGAAAGTACGAAACTTCTTTCTAAATGTTCTTAAAACACGTTCATCACTTAGCTTTGATGGCATCCATTTTCTAGAATTAGAACTACGGCTATAATAGCAGTTTACATAGTTCTTCTGTAATTGTCAAATATTTCTGAAAGGGAAAAACTTAAATGCTCAAAAAATTAACAGTCAAGTATTCACAGTGTTTGTGTAGCACTGGTAATGTCATTTTTTAATTTTCTGGTGTTATTTATTAAGAAAATGAAGTGCTTGACATGTTTGCAGTCGGTATGTAAAAAAAACTCTAGAAGGAATCGGTGAAGAAAAAAACAAAAGATTCTCACTCTGTTCTTCTGCGTACTTCTGATGGATTGCAAACCGTTTTCGAATTAGAATCTAAAAGCATCGAATTAGATTATAATTCGAAATCAGTTTGCAAACCGTCAGCAAACCATCAGAAGTACGCAGAAGAACAGAGCTTCTATAATCAGTGTGTTGCCATGGGCGACAACCATAAATAATAATGCGTTTTTCGGGATGAGCGATTCATAGACACTTGCCGGAGAGAAGTTCGGGCATATGTAGCTATCTTGGCATATCATTATTATCAGGACTGTACTTATGTAGATAATGCTGCGTTGTATATTATGCACTGTCCCTCCTGTCATTGTTTTAGAAAACAGATTTTAAAAAATACATTGCTCGTGCATTCATGTTTCAAAATATGTATGTTGTTGATTTTGCATTTTAGGTAAACGGTTCTGGTGATTCAATGTGTGTGGGTGTCGCCGAATGGGAGGCCTTCAAGCAGGAAGTGCTCAAAGAAGTCAGGACGCAGGTCATTTCCATCAAGCAAGACATCATTGACGGTAAAGAATAAGTTTTATTTTACGGACAAGATGAATTTTGCATCATAGAGGAATGCCGATATCAATTCGAACATGATTATTGCCTTGATTGATTCTTGTCGTATAACTAAGTTTGTTTTTAATTTAGAGGAAAGGCTGGTGGCATTCATTTCTATTTGTTTGGTTCGCCGAAAATTAATGATAACAATAAAACTATTTCGAAATACTCTTGTATCATCATGATTTCATCAAGCTCAGTGAATAACGTGTAATTTTGTATATTCCAGCAATAAAAATGGAACTGGCAAGGAGGTAATTGCAACGGTGCTCGAAAACCTCTGCGAGAGTGAAATAAAAGAAAACTCAAAAATATCACACAGGATCAGAAGAGTATTAAGACTTGTCCCGGCCAGAGAAAGAGAGAGAGAGAGAGAGAGAGAGAGAAAACTACTTAGTGAGGAATGATGACGCTTTCGACCGAGCGCCATATATTGTATTATTTTATTACTTGATTTACGGCCGCACATGTACAAAAGTGGCGATGTCCCATTTCAATGCATTTATTATCAAATAATTATTATCGACTAGCGATAAAACATTTCTGTGTTATAATGAATAATGCACCCAGACGATATTGGGGTTTTTTTTAACATTCATTTGATTCCACATTTTATAAATTTATACTTTATTTTTTACAATTACTTTACAAGTTTTTTTGTATCTTTTTTACTTGAAGTATTTCGGAACGGACCGATCTGAAGTAATAACGATTGGGATTCTATTTCAATTTGAAATCCGACTGATACCTTTCATACACTGAAGGCTCTTCCAATGTTTGATATTTCTTAAATTGTTTCAAATCCGTTTAACGTCCGAGTGAAAGACGTATTGCTGGATTTCAAATTTGAACAGAAGAGATTGGAAAAAAGTGAAAAGAGAGGGAACAGAAATAAAATGAAAAGTTGTTGGCGACTGAAAAATAAAAATTAAAAAATGACCGTGCACTTTTTTAAGCGGGATAACCTTTTTTAAAAGCATTGCCACCTCTTATAATATATATTATTAACATATTGTTGTATATCACCGTGGAATGATTAAGTATATTTATGGTATATATATTATATACCTATCTTAATATGATGTATTTATATTAATGGCGCCTATTTAAATAGTTATGTATATGATATTATTATAATTATACTACATAATAATTGGACTACTTAATGTGTATTATAAAATAGCGATTAACAATGTGAGAATCTTGCATTCATTATATCGTAACACACGTAACGATCCGACATAAGAATTGATTCGCGAGTCGATCCGTCGAGACATTGTATTTGAGATGAATCGGTGCAATCTTGTAAATGTGTATTTGTGTTTAAGGAAATATAAATACATAATAATTTATTTGTATACACGACGACGATATAGTATTAATCATAAAACGATAGCTAGTAACGCATACTCAAAAACAAACGATTGTTTAAAATACACACAAAAAAAAATATTTAAATTTAATATAATCTATACGATAGCAAAACACGTATCAATACCTCGTTTTACGGAAAATATCTTTCATGTTCTGTTTCTTGGTTTTTTCAATGAATTTATTTAAGAAAACTTATCTATTTGACACATTTTTGTTTTAATAACCCATTGATGTTCATATACATGTGTATGTATATTCTAAGGAATTCTCTCTCATCCAATGTTTATTTCTTGATCCTTAGATAGTATTTTTGTTTCTATATTTGACAAACTAATTCAGTTTGCGATTTTTATCAACAGACATTTTTTCTGTAAAGTGAGGTTTGATAATATCAGTTTTCTGTTTTTAATTCTATTGTATTGATTTTTGACAATATTATTGAAACAACGATTTGAAAAATATGCTTGTATGTAATGGAAAGCTGAAGATGAAGTTTTTTTGTGTAATATTTTTAAATGAAGGAAAAACACCCGACTGAGTTTATCGGCGCCGTTGCTTTTCACTTATCAAATAATCAATCGCTTCTCAATCTGACAACCTTACAGAACTCTTATCGACCCTCATTAGGGCCGAGCTTGTGTTATCAACATATTTAGCATTGTCAGATGTCGGTTATCAATCTGCAACAGTTTTTTCAATCAAGCTGATGTTCCGCAATTGCTCATGCCGCCGTTCAAAATAATGACAATAATACACTAGCGTCTCTCGACAGCTAGCCGACTAATGGTTGTGTGTATAGTTGACCGTTGCAATCAGAATATTTGACACAATTGAGTCTAGCAAAACGGTACGAACTCGCTTGTCTCGTAAATTATTATTTTGTGTTGAAAAAATTACACTTCATTTTATTTGTAAATGAAATAAATCGATATAACTAAAGAATTTTTGATCACTTATTATTTATGCCTAAATCCAGTATTTATTTTCTTAAATTTGTATAATGAAAATACTTTAAAAGCGGTAAAATGATATATTCATTTTTATTCAAATGTTTTGCAATGAGCTATTATTTTTAGAAAGTAATAAATTAAACTATCTTTTAGATAAAATTTCAAATTGATAACTCGATAAATTTTACATAATCAAATTTATGTTTGAAAATGAAGCGTCTTTTTATAAGCAGTTCAAGTTGTGCTCACATTTGTTTTATAATTCTATTTGATGAGCCATATAATCAAAATTTATAGCCATAATTTAATGGAACGGTGAGCGGCGCTAATATTTATTTATAATTATAAACAAATGAATAATTGTATATTTAAATTTCAATCTACGTATTTATAAAGAATGCGCCTTGCAATTTTTTCGTTATAAATTATTGAATTTGACCTTTTCGTTTAGACACCGCATATTATATAGCTATAATATGATAAAAGAAAAAAAATTGGCTTATCGAGTGAAAATCATATTGCACAGATTATTGATTATTGTTTGTAGTCTACGGTTTCTGAAACAGTGTGTATGTGTGGAAGCTTCTTTTATCGATAAGAAACAGTCGAGTCACTGTAACTAAAGTGAAATAAAAATTGCCACAAGAGAAACGTCTGATGTGTTATGCAACGTGTAATGCAGAAATAGTTGAAACTTTTTCACGATGTAGATTTTTATATGTGGAATATAAAATATCATAATATTTAATAGCGATCGCTGTATGATATTTATGATTGATAAAATTGTGTGATTATTGAAGGGGAGGAGAATATATTTTTATTTAAATTTGAGTTCCGTCGGCCATTTGTTTTTGTCTGCGAGCACATTGGTATCGATAAAAATATAATTTTATAGATTGAAACAAGTCGAAGATTATTCCCAACGATTTCTGTTATACTTTGATTTACTCACAAAATTAGGTTTTGCAAGAATTCATTTATCTATATTGAAATTTTGACAAATTTGGGTAATTATTCATTGAACCTTCTGCTATCTTATCTTCACTAAGTTGCAATTCTTATTATATATATATAACTGCCATTCTGACTGAAACGTAATTTTTATTAATACTATTGAATGTATAATTTAATCGAAAGCTGTTATCTTTAATATGCGCGGTACATATAATTCATATATCAGTTGCTTGTTACCTATAAAAACTGTGTAGATATATTTTGAACACAAAGTTACCAACCGTATACTTCATTTCTGTAATTAATCGATAACTGCATACAAATGCAAATGGCAGATTAAAAACTTGCACAAAATGTGAAATTTGAGTGCTGCATTTATTTAAATATGATAAAAAAAAATATAATTTATAACGATATAAAATGAAAGTAACCATATTGAAAAATTGCATAAAGAATAAAAATATAACGATCGATCCGGTAAGTTTGCCGAGATGAATAAATAATATTAATATTTATTATTGAAATAAAAAAATAAAAAAATAACGGTGAACACTAAAGAGCATAACCCTAATCTGTTAAGTCTTGTATTTTAAGAAAATATTGTATCTCACTAAGTATTTATTGTAAGCGATAGGGAAAACGTAGCCTGTAAGTTTTTTAAAAAATGAATTTAGCGTGTAAACAATATGTATTTGTATAAAACAATGCCTTTTTTTGTATAAGTTCTAAGTCAATATGTGTTATTATCGTGACCCCCTTTTCCATTTTCTATTACTTGATATCAGTTGGCAAACTTACAGTTATCTGGCAATTTTTTGTGTAAATCAAAATAAGATTTCGTTGTTTTATATAGACCATTTGTTTATATCATCTTAAAAAATCCGACAAAGAAATGCTCGATCAACTCGCAATGTTACATTTGTTTGGGTTTGTGAGAAATTTACTCGACATCAATTGAAACTGCATATCGAAACCTCCAACTTCGATCACGCTCGCAGTGTTTTCAAAGATTTATCAATATGTGATACTGTAAAAATTGATTTGGCTAGATATGATTGAACTTTGTATGTAGTGAATTGCGGGAAAAGCATATCCATTTCGAAGTGTGCCAGTTTGATTATGTGATTTCGTCTGAGTTTGCCATCTGGTTTATCATCAGTGATACTTGAATTATATTTTTTACTCTGTAATATTTTTAAAGTAAGCCAAATTATCGGTACAAGACTATTCCACAGAAATATGCTAACAATAATATTGTGATCTTTTTTGTAATAGACAAATAATAAATAACTCTAGAATTCATTGTTTTAAAATGATACACCGTCGGTGGGATGATTTGTTTACGGTGTGGTTTATCATTGCGGGACAGTGTTAATTAAATTAAGTAACGAACGCTACGTCAATAGAGATTTCATTCTTTTTTATTGGTTTAAAACTTCGATCAATAATGTCACCTGTAAATGAAATGGCCGAGATTTCTGCATTCAGATTTTTTATGTTGCTAAAAAATTACACAAGGGATAATTTGGCATTTATTCTCGGTGTTTTTTTTTTATCTTCAAATTATTTAAAATTACAATATTATCGAAGTAGTCTTTATCAGTATTTATTAATTTTATATTTAACCCTAGACACTATTATATATTTAAAAATGAACATAATAAAGAAATACCTTTGAGACATTGTGAATAAATCTAATCGCTTTAGAACATAAGTCTTTTTATATTTACGATTAAAACAAAAAAAAATGACAATGCTCCGTTTGGCGACGGCCAATGCGTAAGTAGAAGAAAAACGTTTTGACAACAATTTAACCGCTTTGAAAATATTTATCGGTGAATGTATATCGTGTGTGGACATTTTTTGACCGCTTTCATTGTGAAAATAAACTGCGTAGACTAGAACACCGGCCGGATCGATCTCTATTCAGATTGTAATTGTCGTAAACGTGATCATAATTCTCGACGCCCGCGGCACGTGCGAATGAATGTTGGTAATAAAATATTCACGTCTGTAATTTGCCGGCCGATCTTCTAAATTACAACGTTTAGCGTGTGGCAAATTGTGATTTTATATCATCGTGGAAGCGGGCAATAGACAATAATTGATTATTGTAAAATACCAAAAGATAATTGCGATCGTTGTCTATTGTTGATTTTTTTTTTCATTCAAATATATAGCTACCAATATAAATTACGTGACGTAATAATTATTATTAACACCATCAATTATCAGAATGGATGAACATTAAATTTAAGATTTTTTATATGCATTTATACGTTGGTAAATTATTAGAAGTGTAAAGAATTTATTTCAAGTGATTGTTCCTCTGTTTTTTTTTTGCTAACAATAATTTCAAACGTAAACTTTTCTTTGTATTGAATAATCGAACGAACATGATTGTATTCTTTTATATTCTGACTCAATACATAATGCAATTTGAACACCTAAGAAAAGCTACAATATTAGTTTTGTTGCTTTATTATTAATCAGGTAAAAAATCAAACCAATCAAGATAATGTTTTATTGGTTTCATATTCCATTATTTGTTTTTTTTTAATTGATTTAATGTGCAGAAACTTACATTTTTGTCTTATGCAGATATCTCTTTATTTACGAGGTCTTGCAATTGGCCCAAATCAAAAAACAGCTCAAATTATAGAGAATTTATTTTGTAATATTTTTATGATGCGAGTCATCGTCATGTGTTATCAGCCCACCCTCTTGATGCCATTCTTAGACAGGATGGCCGTGTACAATTCTATGTACTTAAATTTATTCGAAGAAAATAGTTTTTTTTGCAGGATTGATGGTTATAATGTTCAAAGCATCAATTTAAAAGTTCATTTGTATACATTAATTTGGTTTTTATGTCAAATAATATGAAATGCTTTATTTATTAAATATGTACAATTCTTTTGTCTGTTAATTTTCAAACTCTGTTGAATATGCAGTACAAGAATGTTGGTACATATTCAGTTTTCAAAGATATTATAAGATTCCATATTATTTTTACTGTAGGCATAAAATTCAATAGATTATGCTGAACAATTTTCATTTAGCAGCCTTCTTTGTGGTAGGTTGCTAAATTAGTATGAAAAAATCCTATAACAAATGTACTGCAAATCAGCAGTTAGGTACTAGTCGCCAGTGCGTACAGACGCTTATACTTATATCATTCTGTGTAGTCATTTTACTAGGTGAGCAATTTTCGATTATTTGACATAACAATCCAGCAAAGAAAATTATAGCCATTGCCTGCAAAATGTTTCACAAACCTATACTATATTTTCATATCTTCAATTGAATATCCACCTTTAAATGATTTATTAATAGTAGTGTTGTTCTATATTTTTTAACAATTTGTAAGTGTTTTATTATCAAAGAAAACTTCCCTCATAAATTTTAATTACCTAGATGTTTAAAAATATTTTAGACTATTTAAATATTTTTTGACATTGTGTACTTCCTAACCGCATCTTGTTATTTGGACGTAAATTAACTATGGCAGACAGAATGAATCGTGTCTCAAATATTTGTGTAAGATACTACGAAAATTATAATTGTAACTTGTTTTTTTTTTAATGTATGATTTTTCAATTGCTTCTTCCATGTTGTAAATATATGAAAAAACTAAATGAATCACTCGTTTTATTTATTAAAAATCTTATTTTATCATTTCAGGAAGTCATATTAGGTGTATATTTTTTAACCATGTTTGATTTCACTACAAAGCACCGGTCTGTGAGTATTAACTCTAAATAAAAAATTTGACAACCACTAGTTCCAATAATTATTAACCCACCAGAAACGTTTTTATAATGAAAATTCAATTTGTATGTCTATTTGTTTATCTACGGCTCATTCTGCTATTTAACCTTTAGGCTGCCGTAGAAAAAAGTGCGTCTACCTACAACGCCGGCTATGATTTACAATTATCAATTTAACTAGGTATTGGACGATATAACTCGTCTCTGGCGTGTTGAGCACAGAAAATTTGATGAGATATCTCGTATGTGGCAGTAATACAGTTAAAATCTATTTTATGTTAGTTAAACACGACTAATTTCCATTGAAAAATTCACGATAAACAATATTTATTTGAAGATCAAAATGAAACCAGAAAAAAAGCTGTTTTTAAAATTTGAACATTCTTGTGCAATGCTCATTTTAATTATGAGAATCTCTCAGCATTATTTTTTTTTGTCAGGAAGATATTAAAACAATAACCATAAATTCAATATTTATTTGAAAACATCAAAAAACGGGCATTATACAGTGTACTTATCCAACTTCATTATATAAACATATCATTTATCCATATTCCATGCTGAATAAAATTAATTTAACCGTTAAAGATTACAAAAAAAGTAAAACATGTATGTATTTATATGTATGCACGTGTTGGACACGTTAAAATTGAGAACATCGAAATCTATCATATATCTTAAAAACTATTCGATACATTACAAAAACTTGTCATGGGCGTAAATACAATTCGAATATTACGATTTTGATGACATCTAAGAAATACCACTTTGTGAATCCTCCGATTGCAATTATTCCCTTCTTATCACTTAAATATACAAAAACCTACGTGTAGATAGCCATGCATCATGTCGACATGGACTTATAAGGTGTAGATTTAATTAAACTTAAAGAAAATATTGCTAAAGCATCTTGGGAAAACCAGTACGATGCAAAAACAGTAATAATAATAAATATATGTATGCATTGTTGATAACATAATAGAAAGCTTTGCAAAGTAGAATATTTAACGATATAATCTCAGAATTTTGGAATATTTCAACATCCAAAGAATAACTCCTTCCCTGCGATATAAAAAGAAGTGACCAATTTTGAGGCTCATGCACTCTTAAATGAATATATTTATTATTTTTGAATCAAATAACAGATGTAATCGAATGACTATTTTAAAGAAGATGTGCGCCTGAAAGCACTGAATGACAAACCAGACGTGTGACATTACAGATTTATTTCATTTCAATTTGAAAAGTATAATTACATATACAATACCAGAATAGATTAAACATGTCACATTTTGTTACATGTCAAACATGACGACTGAAACTACACTTATGAATGAATTCGCCACTCCATCAGTTTACCATCATGTCATAAATATACTTACCATAGTATCTCTAACATCGCGTGGACAGATGATATCATGGCAATTTTCTGAAAGTTATTTGTTATCCGTCGATAAAAAATCACTACAGTGGTTTCTCAACTAATGTGTTCCGTAGCAGACTATAGTGTGCATTCATGAAACTGAAATAATCACAGAATGATCCTATTAATTACATGAAAGTATAATTTTAACGATACAAGCGCTTCACAATAATAGTAATACATTGCATATATTTTGTCTATTGTAATTTCATGCGACTGCAAATAATTGAATGATACTAATTTTATATTCTGTATAGTTTATAATAGATATTTCACTTAACTACCACAATTCCGGTTTTATTTTTTGTAAGCATTATTTTATTAAGAAGAAAATTATCACTTTCATTTATTATATTTTCTACAGACTCCTAACTTTATCACAATGCTAGTAAATGGGTGTATAGAATTTTTGACTTATATTATAATATGGTAACAGTAATTCATTCTAAATGAAACAATTAGTAGTTTTTATGCAACATGGGCCGAAAGCTTTGGACGGAAGCATACAAAAGTGCAAGGTTACCAGAATACAAATAAAAAAAATACAAAGTAATCTCAAATCGATAGTATGCAACACTGTAACAACATTTTAGATTTCTGGTTTGATATCGAAATTAATATAATATTGCAGTGTGTGGGTTGTGTACATATATATTTGAAATAACAAGCGCTTATGGAATAAAAATCTTTGGATTGCGTATGTACAATAAAATGAAATTAAACACGCGACAAATTAAATCATCTGAAATAGTTCTGAATGTAAAATTACATTTGATTATCGTTACAGTCGTCCTACTTCATGAGCAAACAGTATCAGTAATCTGTGTAAATTACAAAGGTGCTGTTTTTTAAAAGATTTTACTTAGAGAACGGGATGCGGTTAGTCTTCACAAAAGTGTTGACTATGGAAGTCTACTAACTAAAAAAAATAATGACAGGTTTTTGAAAACATGTCTCACTTATCAAACCGGGAATCGTTAAACATAAAAAAATGTCATTTAGAAGAAAAGCGAATAGAAAATTGTGAATACTAGATATCAATTAATACTATATCAATAAACTCAGAGAAAATAATTATATAAGTGGGTGTCTTGTTCTGAAATTGGCATAGCAAATGATATACATTTGAGCAATATAAAAATAGGTAAATACATATTAAAATAAATTTAGCTTAGCGTTTATAATATCAATTTTTCACAGATGTAGAAAAAAAATAAACTAATAATACTTGTATTATGTAGCAAAGAACAGTTTATGTACAGAAAATTATCAGAGATCCTTAAATATTGATTGAATTATTTAAAGCGAAGGGGCCGGCGTCATTCGATCATCGGGCATGACATATTTTTTTTTACAAGAATTGCAATAATGTAAAGTCATTCTTAAAATAATACAAAGCATATTACTACCGACATTTACAAATCTTATTTCCGCTTTCCGATTGGTAATTTTTTTTATCACTGAACGAAACTTTTATTACATATTTCTTTCACGCGAAAAGAAAATAAACTATCGTTCAGTCGGATAAATAACTATTCGGTTCAAATATATACAGAACAAATCTAAGAATCGTGATATTACGCCCGCTGATGTGTTTTTGCACTTTGCCCATTTACCGATAGAAATAATCTTTTTCCATAAACGATATTTACTGTACATATTGACCTTGCTTTTAATTTGTCCGCATACTGATGCGTAATCAGGGTCTTATTGTAAAAAGTTTAACTAACAACTTGTATTATTCATAGATAAAATATATGTATATAAGAAAAAATTGCAGATATACTAATTTTGATAAATTACAGAAATTAAAACGATGCGTAGTTCACATCAAAAAATACTTACTGCTGATTTTGTTACGCGTGTGAACAAATTTTAGAATCCATAACAAAAAAAATATTCACACTTCTTTCTTAACTGCCTTGCCAACAGGAGTAAAATGAATTTGATATATGAATATGAATCATGCTATCAGTTTTTGAGAATAATTAAAATTTCGATGAATGCGTGCTTGCAAATAATATTTACAGAATTCCCATATTGTGTGAAATAAAATTTTACAAAAAAGATATTATAAAAATTATTGTAAACAAAATAATGTTCTGTTCAATAGGGATATGGGTGAAGTGTCAGAAATTTTCTGCAAAAAAACAAATATGCTTCCAGTACGCTATTTGAAAAAAGTCACTTGTAAAATTCCTTTTTATCATTTGAGGATAGTTATGTATTGTGCATATAGTCTTTTATAATATTTATCTAAAGATACAATGTTTTCAATTATAAACAATCCTAAATACATAAAGCTGGTGTTCGTAATTTACAAGTATTAATAGCATCTAATTTAAAAATTATGTGCCATAAAAAAAGAGTAAAAACATCTTAATTTTTTTACATAAATTTTGGTTTTAAATGGTTGGTTTATGACTTACAATAATAGGAAATTTTCAAATACGCATTTAACAATAGGAAAGCCAAATTACAATTTGGATTTATAATACGATTAAAAAAATATCATTTTCAATTTTCATCCTAAAAATCAATATAAAAAATATAATTTAGAATTTTATAAGTGGCAAAAAATATACATATAAAATAAGCCAAAAGGTGAATAGTAAATTTAGTAAACTTATTTGAATATAAACCGGAATTTCACATAATTTGTGGTAACAATCACATTTTTTTTTTAATTATCACGAGGGGAGGCCCTTTTTGTTAGTTGTTACATAATATTGTTTGTCAATTTATAATTTTAGATACAACAAAAACAAAAGTATACCTTTGAACGAGAAAAGAACATGTGATAAAATTTCTCTACAGCGCTTTGTGAATTTTTAAATATTTATTTGCAAGTCTGATTTCATTAAATGGAAACCGATTCCAACTGAACGAGGCAAAAACCCCATAGATTTCAATATAAGGCGATGAGATTTCGAGTGTGCTGAAACATATCATATATGGCACTCGACAGGTTCTATATATCGTATTACTTCAGAACTCAATTAAACCAATGCACTCTGCATCAGAGTCTGTTCACATATATATTATACTCCGATAGAATATAGTCGATAGTTTTCGATACCTGAGGTTCACTATTTCATAACATACATGTTCTTATCTGTTCAACGATACACTAAATATTGCACGATTCAATTTGAAAATAATGCATCTATCACAATAAACTTCATGCAGATAATAATTGCTTATGGGACTAAACGAACTAATACAGAACTACTGTACTTTTGAAATAAAAGGTGAATTCTTCTAAATTTTTAGATAAATTCTTATTTAAAGGGATGTTGAAACGTAATGTGGCCAACTGTTTAAACGCATCAAAACGTTTGATAACAATTATAATACTAAAAGGTTGTTTTTATCTTAAAAGGCAACAGAATACAGAAAATATATTGGGAAACTACTGCATTTCATTTGACTAACAAATATTCAGATTAGTTACTAATATAATACGAAGGCATTAATAATATGTTTGAAATGTCGCGCATTCAAGAAGGATGTTTTTTTGATTGAAATGAAATCGTCAGCTTTTATTGAAATTGATGCAATGAGGAGAAAATAATTAATATTTTTTAATAAAAAAGGATTTTACAATAAAACATGCACTACATTATCATATATAAAAAATCAAGAAATGTTAATTTTTACAAATATATAATAATTTTACTGGATCGCTTTAAAAGTTACCCTTTCTTATGTTATAATATCATAGTCGTATAGCAACGATACACTTGTGACTTATTTATAGATATAATGATTAAAGTATGATAATAAATTCATGATATACAAAAAAAACTTATCACTAATGTCATGCACGATGGGAGATGAGAACATGACAGTTTATCGTAGTCGTTTTCCTGTTTCGTCGGTAGATACGCCCACTCGGATTCGTAAAATACATTTCTAACGCAGATAGACAGACAGAAAAAGCTATCTTCTCTATTTTTGATCACTACGTTGTATATTTTAACAATATCACATTAAAATCCGATCGCCATATAAATAATTCACTTTTCACATCCTTTAAAGATAACACAATAGTAATTACAATATATCAAAGCCTTACAGTATATATTGTAGTACATATTATCAACGATCTAAAGCACCATCTTTTAACTAAACATCGAACACGCTTACGGGATCAATCGAAATACAGTATGATGAATAATATTCTTTCCAAAACATTTAGTTTGCAGTAGTAGTGACAGAATTAATAAACGGAAATTAGTAATAGGAAAAGTAAATTTATGAATACAAAAATGACAATGTAACCCAACATAATGCAAGTGAGAAACGAAACTATTTTGAGCATTGATCTTAATCACTATGACTTACATATTGTTAATTGTTTTTAATTTATTTTTTAAGTTTTTAATATCTTGCAGTCCAGGGCTTAATGTATCGCCGGTTTTCAATTTTGGACAGAAGTCGGGTCGCATAGTTGTACAATGACTAGTCATTTTATAAACGCAACTATCCATTATAACAAGAAAGATAGAGGCATGAATGAGCACTGTGTTGAGTTACTTCTAATTTATTACAAATATATTTCAAAGAATTGCGATGGGTACGAACATCATCTTTTATGGATTTTAAATCATATTTTTATAATATATAAACAAAATTCTGTACACAGTAGCTTAGCTACACTGTAAGAAGAAAAAAAAACAGTAAGCCGGATACATCAGTCAATAAAGACGTAAAATTATAAATATTATTTACAATACAGATCATCAAAGATCAATAAAACTCTATGTGCAGTACGGTAACACTGAGATAAATTTACGTAAATTAGTACGCGAGTCCCAGTCACACAACTTCCAATCGGAGAGAATCATTCCGTACAATAGCTTTAGATCAGGGGTTCACAAAAATTTTCATCCAAGGGACAGTTTTGTATATATATATTTTTGACTAAATATACATTATTTTTACTCTTTTTTTTTTTTGATTTATCAATTGTTTGATTGAAACTAAATTCTGCAATCTATGCTCAAATTTTGTGATGTAAACACGCAAAACAGATGCAATGCAATTATCTGTTATTTTGATTTATTAATGCTCATTGTAGATTTGTTTTCACAAATATATTATGTTTGACGAATAATCAAAATTTCGGACCAGTCTTACTAGCCAAAAGATATTTTATTTATATTAAGTATTTTTAATATTCCGTATGAAGAAAAACAAAATGAATGAAGATACTAGATAAATCATAAATCTTTGTGAACCCCTGCTTTAGAAGGAATAAAGATATATTTATAAGAATAAAACATAAACAATAGTTCTAAAAGAACAAAAAAAAATAATACCAAATTGTGTTTTGTGATTAGAGGGTGACGAAAAGGTTTTATCCAGATGACTGGTGTACCAACACTCTCAGGATATAAAAAAATATCGAGAAATAATCTCCAAATAGGGATACGAGTGGTGATTAAGCCCTGAAGATACTGTGCCGTTGAGCACAACGAATCATCTCATAAACAAAATGAAGCAAATACACGCAAAGAAACTAAACGTAGAATTGGATTTAAATGTGCTTCAAAGTCGTTTCAATTTCAGTGTTCATTTTAATCCGCACATCTTAGTCCGGCGATTATAGACTCTTTAAAATTAGAAAACAAACTCCGTAGGCAGCCAATCTTTTTGGTTCTGGATACAACGGTTAAATACGTTGCACAATTTCATTATTGAACTTAAGTCAACGGCTGAATTCCGGTTGCGACACATTTGCGCTGAGCAAGCGTTATACTGTCAGTTAAAACGGCAGTCTGATGGAAATCAATACTGAACACGAATTGACCGCCCGGAAGCATCATTTGAATTTTTATTAAAATGAAAAGATATCGGTAGCCGTGGCGACTTAAAATATTAAAAAACGTTTAGTTGTGTCTTTTACTCCTTTCACACTGCTACGGTTATATTATATACAAAGGCAGAGTAAAGTTTAAACTCTGATCACTTTTCTAAATAGATAAAACAAATATTTCTTTACCACTTAAACGAAAAAAAAATCATGCAGTAAAATCACGAAAGGAAAAACCTACAAAAAGAAAATTAATCAAGGGAGTATTTTCGTTGGAAATGATTAAATATTAATAATACCAATTTTAATAATACAAATTACTTATCGGAATATTAACCAGTCGAATTTTTTTCAGTACCCTCATCCGAAATTGGACCTTCAAATTTATTGGTCACATTGTCATTTTTTTTTTTTGGTTATGTTTAATTTACAAACACGTTTATAAAACAGCAAAAATGCTATCGCAATGAGTTATCAGTAAAGACTGGATTGACAAGTGTTGATTTAACCGAACCAATATTTGAAAACACGCTAAGGATTTTCATGCTGAATATATATAAAAATAGAATACTTAGATAGACTCGTTCACTTAGGAAGTATGACGGCCGGATAAGATGGAATAGATTATGAAATCCACCAACAGACCGCGGTCGCTGTTGTGTATAAATCTTTTTGTGTCTATTATTGCCAAATCGATGGATAGATAGATGGCAGCGCAAGAACAATAAGATGGTACTTCAAATTAATAATAATAAAAATTAATAAAGGTTAATTGTGAATACATTCAATGTACAAATAAATATACAATCTAAACGTCCTAAACCAAAGTAAATAAACAACCATAAGCAACGAGTAAAACATACGTTTTAAAATCTCATTGATATTAAAGCAAATTTATACAAATAAAAAATGTACACAATGTTTGGTATTTGTTTTGTTCAAAAACTTTGAATTAAAATGAGACAAAGTAATATGTAATTGGTCATTACATGCGATTTGAGCGTCGATCTATGTACACTTTTTGCAATCAACTGAATTCTTAGAATTCCAACTATATCATTAATAAATATTGTAACTCCAAGATAATTTTATAAAATAACTGTACACGCATATGAATAAAGTCCACGACATTACGACAAATTTTCAAACAATGACTAAACAATCTTATACAATGATAAAGATGTCCCAATAAAAAAAGCATATACATCTAAATTCAACAGAAGTGAATTCATTTTTGGAGCATACATTAAACAAGTTTTTTAGATATGATGAAGAAGTTTCATTCTTATTTAAAAGATTGATTATTAGACAAACATCGGGTCATGTTATTTTATTCGGGACATTATGAAAGATTGTATTTTTAATCAAGATATCTGGCATACACGGCACACACAAGGTGTAAAGTGATATTCATAACGATGAAAAAAAAAACCCATAATATAATCGACAGAATGCACAGATGTAAAGAGTATTCAAGTTAATATTTTAACACTTTGGAGTTACAATAATTCTGAATGACTGACAAACGAAACACGAGAGTGACATAGACTTCAATTGATTAAGCCGCCTCAGATCG
This sequence comes from Himalopsyche tibetana, assembly GCA_030503985.1. NCBI lineage: Eukaryota > Metazoa > Arthropoda > Insecta > Trichoptera > Rhyacophilidae > Himalopsyche > Himalopsyche tibetana. The sequence continues at coordinate 2,238,519 of JAPJYX010000003.1, read as the reverse complement.
CCACAGTTCAACTGCCGCAAGTATAATAGCGATAAGATCGTAACGTTTCCTCTCTTATTAGTCAATGTAATTATTTAATTTCAGTAGTACTGTTTTAAATTAATTTAGAACTCGTTATCGCTGAGCGCGTCAGCGTAGAATTGATCCGCGTTGTGTTTCTCATTACAGCTGATGGACATTTTGTTGGTGTGCGTCATGGGTCCGTGGAAAGATTGCGATCTCAGAACGGAACTGCTGAAATAATAACAAGTATAATTAGATAAAACTGAAGAAAATCATGAATGCTTATGAAATGGGAGTCACGCAAGCATCGTTACTGATAATAAAAAAATCGCAATAACTATGTATGTTCAATGTCAGCTATTACTGTCACGTGACTAAGCACAGCTGAAAACAGATTTATAAAAAATTAAATGTTTGTCTAACACATAGGTTTCCAACCTTTTTCGGGTGGCGACCCCTTTTTATAAAAAGCCGTGACTAGGCGACCCCCCGAGGAATTTGAAATCCTTGATTTGCTATACTTTTTCCCCGGATTGTCCCCGAAACTCCTTTTTTTTAGCTCACCGGGTAAAGTTGGCGACCCCCCAAAAAACCCTTGGCGACCCCCTTGAGGGTCGCGACCCCCAGGTTGGGAACCCGTGGTCTAACAGTTATATAATTGTGTATTTGAATGTTGACGGTATTGCAGGTAGTGTGACAAGTGACCAAGTATGTTTTGTCAAAATATTATTACTTTTGCATCTATAGATCAAAGACGAATAACATTTGAAAAAGAGTTTGTTTCTAATAACTTCTTAAGTACATTAGGTTATTGTTTAATTAGTATGTTGCGTGTACAGGTATCTTGATGTTTATATAATTGAAAGTTCGATCGATAGATAACATCCGGTAACCAAACTTTTCAATCAAAAATTAAGTAGATAAGATTAATAGCATCAATGACAAAAGATCCAAAGCAGTTCAGTATACATTTGCCGCTCGTAAGTATTTGGACATAGTTTAAAAATTTGGGATGTATTTTTTACAGTATTAGAAAATATTCAGAGCCCATTATACACAAAAGCGTTTGCAGTGATAGCCGTGCAACACTTTGAACGCTTCTGGAAGCATCGGAAACACTAGCTGGGAACTATATCAATTCGTCGATAAAAAACTTTATAATAATAATTTCCATATTTGTGATGTTTGACAATTAACAATCATAATAAGGGTTGAAGCGGAGGTTAGTAATTTACGACTTGCAGTTAAAGAGCTAGGGTGACAGTAGCGTAAATTCTGAACAGTAAGCCAAGAAAGGTATACAACATAATTCTTTCAGCACTTTGCGGTCTAAAATTGTAGCGCTTTCAACACTCGTTCAACACGTGTAGTAGATAAAAACAATTAATAGGCGAGTATAAGCGCCAGCAAAAATAGCGTTTCCAACTCTGATTACATTTGATCAAATTTAATATTTGGAATGTATTTACCACTTCTGCATAAAATGAAATCCAATGTTTACGGAAGAAGCGGTTGTTTTTCATATTATAGCTCTTTGAACAATATAATTAATAGCTAGACTGATAATACTGTCAGAAATAAAGATTGCTAGAGTCTAAACGAATAGAGTAATTAATACCTAGTAATAAAAAACTAGCATACCAACAATTAGAAAGCAATTAAATGGCGTAAATATTAATTCATCAATGGATATAATTTAAAAATATGGACTAGTTTTGTTACAAAATACGTCCTAGCAAATATTAAATAAATACCAAAAACTAAGTTCAATATTTTATACAAAATATCAGTGAACGATTACTAATTTTTAATACTACATACATGGTAACGTAATAAGTAAATTTACACCTCTACATACTGGTCACTGTATAGCTTACCAATTAAAATCAAATAAAACGTTGTACATTTGTGAGAAAACACCAAGAGAAAATGGGAAAATAAGAAAGTTATTAGTAAGAATACAGATGATGCGGAATGCTGTGACAAAATCGGTGAAAAGTTCTGTTATATGATGGAAGAAGCATTCAAAACGGTGATATTATGTATACAAAGAACATTGCTGGAAAATAAACAAGTACGGATGAAGTGTTTTAATTAAATCATTTTTTTAATTAATAAACGTGACACGGAATGATTGAGAATGCTTGAAACATTGCCTTGTGACGATGCTGTTTTATCATATATACAAAATGTAATTCAGTGCATTTTTGTATGCGACTGTATCGTTGCGATAAAACAGAAGCTTTTGCATGTGTGTGTACATATAACCAAGCATTGACTGTCTGATGGTAATAATGGTATAAATTTGCAAGCTGAAAATGAAGCGTAAGAATTTTGCAAAACTTTGGACGGCGGCAACCCTCACTTACTATTGTTGTTTTGAATTGGGAATCCGTCCATATGCGGATGACATCGCTAAAGCCAACGGCCGCCACCGGTTCGACAGTGAGATCACAGTCTGGATTTATTTAAAGAAAAAGAAACCAAAACAAAAAGGATAAAACATGTCAGAATTTGTCCTCGTATTTTTTTTGTGAAGGACAATCATTGTAATTATCTTATCTATTTGTACCAACTATTACGAGCCACTTTGTTTGGCACACATAATTTTCAGAATACGAATTGATGATTGAGAAAAATGTTGAGGACAGAAATGTAGTCAGTAATTTAAAACCTTCAAACCTAACAACACAATTGCTACATAGGTATGTTCATAGTCATCCATTTGCACAATGTGTAATTCCAATGCACACGAAAGGGCTTGTTTCCTTGACTTTTTTGTCCTTAAATTTTTCTCTAGCATAAGTAATAATCAATTCATTGCCTAGAGAAGTGAACATTTTCATATTTGTGAACTGCGGTTTTACTTTTTTATTTTTTGATTTTGTATGTTCTAAATATGTTTAAATATTGATTTTTTACTGTTTTTTATTTTAATTATATTTGTCAAGTGCACGGTGAATTGGCATAAGACGTATATACTGTCCTGATTTGAATCAATAAATTTACATTGACAAAACCTCGTAATCTTTCGACAAATATACGGGTAAATGATTATTTATTCGTGCTAGCTTTACGTTACTCAATTTTCATTAAACATAAAACACTTTTTCGAACTAATTCTACATCACGAGCATAACCGGTCCTGTTCTAAAAAAAATTAGTACAATTGACAGTGAACACCTTTAAATAAAACTATGTTTAATCTAGCAATATCCATGACGCTTGCAGAGGCAGTTGGTCGAACATCATGCTGAATCGCATCGGTCACCACTTCAGAACTTCGCCCAGATATTATGTCACCACCATTTTGTTTTTTTCCTCACAAGTAAAAGATATCTGCAACTGGCATATCCTGCTTGTATTTTCATTTTTTGATTGAACCACACATCATGTTTCTTCCCGTCTCATGTTTATATATTTTACAAATTAAGCCGACACTAAATTCAATAACAGAATTAGGTTTCTCGATAGCAAGAAACTAAAAAATGTATGCAAAAAATCTGTTTCCAAATCATTTTTCACTAAATGATTAAACTTTTCCGTTTATATTAAATAAAATGAAGAAAGTGTGATTCAACGAAAGGTTTAAATATTATGAGCCAAACACCATGAGATATGTTGGAAAATAAATCGTTCAGGTCAACACAACACTTAATGGATTGATTAGTCTCCCATAAAATTAATAAGTCTTATAAAATCTAAATAACAAATGATACCACAGTGAAAAAAAAGAATACAAGATGATGCCCTTCTAGGTTAGTTAAAAAATGATATTTTCAATGTAGCCCTCTAGGATTAAATAAAATTTATGTTCAGCTAATTACCTCGGACTCTTGGCATTGGCCGGTTTCAGTTTGGCTTGAGCAGCAGCTTTTCGAGGATCATACGACGCCCGTCTCTTCCACTTTTCCAATTCTTTATTCTTCATCTCTACAATGCATTGAAAAAAATATGATGCACTCGATCGACATTACGAATAACAAATAAATAAAAATAATAAAACATTTTTAGTACTTTTTCCACATAAAATTTATTAGATCAGGACCGGTTTCGCTCATCGCGAGCATTATCAACTGATAAGAAAAATACATAAACAGTGATATTTATACAAATTTAAATTGAAATAAAAGGTGTAAGCAACTATTAACAATTTAAAGGATTAACAAATTACATTATAATTACACAAGATTAAAATGCTTAACACCCATAACAATTAAAAAAATCATCATCAAAGAATAATAAATCTAAGTGGCAAACGATATCAATTATGAACACAATTAAAATTTGGGAAATTTTTAAGCAAAGTAAATATCCTAATGATGATTTGGTGTTTTTCCCGCTTCCAATCAATGATGTACAAGCAACAAAATCAGCAGTAATGAAGATTCAAAATTGAGTTTGGAAAAACCAGTAGAGCTCAATCCAGCAAAATTGAATCCTGCGAAAGGAATAAAGGCAATATCAATTCTTACAAAATAAAAACAAACTAAGAAAATTAAAATTCTAAAGAAATAAAACAGTACAAAAATGGAAATATAATAGGCTAGAATTAGGTTAATGAAACGGATATAACAAAGGTGATGATGCAAATACTTAAATACAAATTTTTAAATATAAATTAAATTTCAGTCCTAAATTTAGTATTAAAAATTCGATTGAGTTAGTAAATAAAATTAAAGATATCTCAGTTCCTTTAAATTCTAAGCTTGTTTCTTTTGATGTAGTAAGTTTATTTACGAGTGTCCCTATACCTGAGTTAAAGTTAGCTTTTTTAGACTTTATAGATAGTAAAAATCTTAATCCCTTGTTAGTTAATGATATTAAATCTATTGTCAATTGTTGTATTGACCAAAACTTCTTTAAATTCAATGATAAAATTTACCAACAGTTGAATGGGTTGGCAATGGGTAGCCCTTTGTCTCCTATTTTAGCTGATTTTTTCATGGATTTTTTAGAATCTAAAATCAGTAATTTTGATCTCTTTAGAAATGTCATTTACTGGTATAGATACGTAGATGACATCTTAGTACTTTGGGGAGGTACAGAGAGACAACTTAACCAATTCTTAAAACTTATAAATAACGTTAACCCGCATATTCAATTTACAATGGAGTTGGGGTTGAATAAAATAAACTTTTTGGATTTAACGATCGAGATTATTAATAATCGGCATTGTTTCAGTATATTTAGAAAAGATTCATACAGCGATAACATCATTAACAATTCTTCCAGACATCATATCTCGCATAAATTAGCAACCTTTCATTGCTTTATTCATCGTCTCTTGTTGATTCCGATGACTAAAGCTAGTTATGATCTTGAGTTAAATACGATAAAACAAATTGCAATGAATAATGGTTATGATTCGGATTTAATAGATCGTCTTTTATTTAAAAAACACAAAAAACTAGCTTTGATAAATGTAAGCTCTAGTTTGGTGATTAATGCACCAGTTGTTGAGAAACAATGGGTGAAATTGAGCTACTTGGGTAGTGTTTCAGAAAAGATTTCAAGGAAATTCAACAAAAACCTTTTTAATGTCACTTTTTATAATTCTTTTAACTTACAACGCATTTTAGTAAATTCTAAAGATAAACTCAACATTCTTAACCAAAGTGGCATATATTTAATTGATTGTGATTCTTGTGGAGCCAGGTATATTGGTCAAACGGGAAGAGCTTTTAATATCAGATTTAAAGAACATTTAGCCTGCTCACGTAAAGGGAATGAATTATCTTCATTTGGGAACCATTTGTTCCTAAATAAGCATACATTTGATATCTCTAAAAACTTTAAAATCTTGCATGTTAACAATAAATCTTTAAAACTTGATAAACAAGAGATCTTAGAAATCAATAGACATAAATTCTTGCCGAATTCTAATTTATTAAACGAACAGCTTGTATTTGCATCATCACCTTTGTTATATCCGTTTCATTAACCTAATTCTAGCCTATTATATTTCCATTTTTGTACTGTTTTATTTCTTTAGAATTTTAATTTTCTTAGTTTGTTTTTATTTTGTAAGAATTGATATTGCCTTTATTCCTTTCGCAGGATTCAATTTTGCTGGATTGAGCTCTACTGGTTTTTCCAAACTCAATTTTGAATCTTCATTACTGCTGATTTTGTTGCTTGTACATCATTGATTGGAAGCGGGAAAAACACCAAATCATCATTAGGATATTTACTTTGCTTAAAAATTTCCCAAATTTTAATTGTGTTCATAATTGACATCGTTTGCCACTTAGATTTATTATTCTTTGATGATGATTTTTTTAATTGTTATGGGTGTTAAGCATTTTAATCTTGTGTAATTATAATGTAATTTGTTAATCCTTTAAATTGTTAATAGTTGCTTACACCTTTTATTTCAATTTAAATTTGTATAAATATCACTGTTTATGTATTTTTCTTATCAGTTGATAATGCTCGCGATGAGCGAAACCGGTCCTGATCTAATAAATTTTATGTGGAAAAAGTACTAAAAATGTTTTATTATTTTTATTATAATGCCATTCCACCAAGTATTGACAGTGAACACCTTAAAAGTGAACAAATAAATAGATGAATATGATGAATCACAATTCGTACGAAACAAATTTAATAAATAAAAATGTCTATACCTTGTTCTTGTTTAGCGGTATTCCTCTTTGCGAGTTGTCTATGCTCCACGGATGGCAGAACGTTAACGTACGTCTTTGAAGGATCGCGTCTGAGAAAATTCTTAGCGGGTGACGGTTCGCTCGTTTTGTATTTACTTATATCCAGATAGCGAGGCTGTATTGAAGTTTTTCGGGCGCCTGCTCCAAGATCCTTCGACGCCGAAGTGGTCGATGAAGACATTGAGAAGTCTCCGCTGTGCCTTTAAATGAAAATTGCCTTCTTATTATGTTATCTAACTTTAATTCTTATGTTACATGTGTAGTCTGGTGTAGATTACATTGAAAAAGTTTATTCGGTAAAAAGGAAGGTATTTAAGAATATTTTATTCTAAAAGGTGCAGCATTTATAAAAGTAGCTTTGCCCAAATAGCTTTTGAAATCAATCACATTATAAAAGACGGTGTTGGTGGCTTGACAAAATAAAATTTGAACGGCAGAAAGCAATGCTTTGGCTGTTATAACCAGGGCTTCGAACCGGAACTGAACCGAAAACCAAACTGTTAAAACTGTTATTTTTGCCGGAACGAATACCGGAAAAAAAAATAGCAGTTCAAAGCCCTGGTTATAACACTGTCAGCCTTTCCTCATCTGTAGCTATACCGTTTTAAAAATAACAACACATTCACTCTTTTGAGTGTCTTCATTGGTTATTGTAGGAGTCTTCAAACAATGACCTGCAAGCTGGTCTTGGCTATGAACCTTTTCGTTTTTGTTTTATCAAGTTACGGTATATTAGTATGGTTTACTATATCTTGTTTCACGTCAACAGTCAGTGTGGTCTTCTGACCGGAAAGTTCGGATGGAACTTGATTTATGTGATTAGTATTTTTTAGTTTAATTGAATTCTATATTACCTTTGCTGAGGTGGTACGGATCTACTCTTTCCTCTCATCACAACACCGCTGTCTTTATTTCTCCTGTCGTTGTCAGACTCGACGTCTTCGGAGTCGCTCAGTCTTTCCTCCCCGGTCTGGCCGACATTTTCCTGGTCACTGTAGTTCGAAGAGTTTCTCCTCGAGCCGCCGCTTCCGTTGGTGGTGGAGTTTGAATTACCCGTGTCACTGTCTAAGAGAAGGTGGTGGTTCGGGATGGCGGCGACGGGACGGCGATTGTCCGCAGACTGATCGAGGTGTAGTATTTCCGAATTCTCAATCAAATGCGTTTTTCGCTTCTCAGCATCTAACAGACGACTTCGCGGGGAAAGAACCTCTGGCTGTTGGTTGACCTGTCATCACATGAAAGCATCAAGATGATAATTGAGCCATAATCTATTGTTTCGTGATGAAAGATTCTTATACGAATAACAATTTTTTCTCCCAATGATAAAATCAAAGTATCTAACGCAGTATTTCTCTAGCTAATGTCAAATGTTCCTCTTGGTGAGTTGCAAACTAAGTAAAGTTCACGAGTCCAATATAATTCAAGCTATTTCCATGTATCTCTGAAGAAATTCTCAGCTAACACATTTTTGTTGTGATTAACCCAAAAAGATTATGTTCTGTTTGCTTTAGCTTTTGGCAGAAAGCCATTACACTGTTTTGTAATCTTTACAAGCATACATTATAAAAAGATCCGAAAATTTCACAACGCCAACCAGATAAGTAAATTGCATTATTCAATCATTCCCACTCTAAATAAACGGGTTTTCTCCGAGAGGAGTTATTCACCAACCTGAAACTTTGGAATATAATCGTTGGCTAAGGTGACATTTGTGCTTTGCGGGGTTCTGCGAGATCTTCGCACAACTTGGCCACTGTCCGTGCCAGAAATCCTGAAAAGAGAAAAATACCACATTATTTTTTCAATATTGGCGGAGCGGATTCGCAACAATAACCTGGTCTATTACATTTTAATAAATATTAACAATGACCTCTGTGGATTGGTGGCAAAAACTAGTGATCAAATGGGTTTGGGTTTAACTCCCAATACCATTCTATGTCAAACATTCATATTTCCAATGTATTTGAGATCTTGGGCATGGCTGTTTGTGATGTCTTTTCTAATTTCAATTTAAAAAAAATATCTTGTGCTTTGACTAATGTTATTTGTAAAATCAAATATTTTTTAATAGTAAATTTCAATATTCAATAATTGCGCATGAAAGATTTTAATTATTGTATTTATTGGATCTACAGCGTAGGCATTGATGATGTTGTTGACCCTTCACATTGCTCTGTTTATTTATTAAGTAAGTGTGTAACGACTTAACTCTGAAAGAGCAGACTGATCATATGTCTATATCTTATGTATGTACGGAAGTATGCGTCAACTAACGAAAAAGAAAAAGCATAGCCTCAACATGTATCGATTATTTAAATCATAGGTTTTTAGAGTTATCATTTATATATTTTGTTGTGAACCCCTGGCATACAGCACCAGGGATTGCAGAACTTTTTTTAAAAAAAAAGTACAATGCAAGTGGTAGGGTTCCATTCCACGACTGCATCTCGGCGGAATTATCAATCAACTCTACAAACTGTTTTACTTTTAGCAAGTGCCAACTACTGGTACACTTACATTTTTAGCACAGGCTGTGCTCCTTCAGCGGGCACGGTGCAAACCAGCCTATCTTCAAATTCATCGGTGTCTGGAGAGCCTCGGCCGGCTTCCAAATGGTCTGCGTGTACGGCAGATACGGAAAGGGGAAGACCTCCGGTGCAGTTAAAGGAACGAGATCGGTGCACGGGGGAAGAGTGACTGGAAAAGAATAACATATATTATTATTCTTTCCGTGTCGATTGAAGAAAAAGCAATACTTCATTATTTTGATTGCAGTGGAAATTGTGCAGAAACAAATGATAAGGTGCCGATGGATCAAATCTTTAAATGAAGTAAATTTGCAGTCAAGCATATCAACATCGGCAGTAGCTGATGCATATTTATGTGGATTTGCCAAATTCAATGGCTATTTTGGGACGTCATAGACAAGTCAATATTTGTTCAAGTTTTCCTTTTCACGGATAAGAGATTGGAAAATTTTGAGTAATATTCTATCTGAATATTACTAATCAGTGAAGTGCAAGGAGAAAGGGGTGCAGACAACATCATGTGCCATAGTAAGTAAAGAATTACCAAAGTAATCAAAAATATATATAATATATAACAGATCAAAAATACAAGTTTTGTTGATTTACAGTGAATTATCAAGACATGCATTTCAAAGCTAATTCAACTTATATGAAATTTATTTTATTCACTGATAAAGATATTTCTCCCTTTTCTTTGAAAGTAACAAATAAATATGTAGTTGATTAGTTTTTACCGTAAATTCTTTATGGATGGGTTAAAATGTTAAAAATCACAAAGAAACATATTATAATAAATTGAATGTTGATAAAGCTATTAGCTGCAACAACAGTATAATGAAGCTGTCGTAGTATACCTTCTGTCAAAATGTCTACATCAGTTTTTCAACCAGTGTCTTTATTTTTCTGTGTCTTTCCATAAGAATTCGAATTTCAAAAACACAGGAACTTCGGATCAAAGGTCCCAAGAATTTACGATCCCCCAAAATGAACGCTGTGACCCTTTTTTTTGTACACTGTACAGTGAGAAACTCTGGTCTGTATCACTGTCAATTTCAACATAAGTGAAGATTATGTAGCGATTGAACTTCATTGTAATAAGGTGAACAATAACAAAGTATTTTAGTTCTGAAAATACTATTTTATGTATAGTTGATAGCTTGCTTATTCAGCTTATCCCGTCATCAGAACTATGTTTAAGCTTATATTAACTTAGCTATCTACATATGTGTACTGGCTTAGAAGAGATACACAATGTATCCTTTCATTCACTCTAACATCTTAATTTATACTGCAAATTATAGTATTATATTTAATAAATTGCCTTGCTATACTTGAAATAAGGTAAAGAAATATTAAAATCGATTATCTAAAAACTAGCAGGTTTGAATTGGCGCTAATCTTTTATAAGCAGTCTAATTATTCAAAGGTTGGTAATAATTAAAAACACAATAATAAAAAACAGATTCTTTTAGATATTTTATTAAGAGATCCAATAGATAAGCAAACTCACCTAGGTGAAACGACTTCATCGGCCTCGGATCGCCTGACGTTTTTGGCAACTTGGGCTGGCGGCGCTGCAGGCACGTTAGCGTTAGGATTCCGCTTCTTTCCTTCTTGAGCGGCTTTCATCGGGTCGTATGAAGCTCTCTTTTTCCAGTTGGTGAATTCGAGGTCCTTCGCTTGGGCGGCAATCACTTGAGCGTTCGGTTTTTTCACATCTGAAACAGACCACAATGAAATGGTTAAAAAAATGTAAATTTGATCGCAATGGCCGGGTATCAAGAAGTGAATAAAAAATTTGTATCACAACCAACTATGTGATTAATAAAATTGTTCTTTCACAATTGTGAACTTTAGGGTCAGCCAGTTCTTGATGAATGTTTTTAAATAAGACTAATAAATTTGAAAGAAGAAATTTATATTTACTAATTTCTTTATCACAAAGCAAACCGAAAAGCAAACCAAAACAATTGTTGTCACTAAATACCAAAAGAATACTGAAAATAGCTTAAATTTTAAAAGAAAAAAGCATATTGCCCATGTATTGAAACTAATGAGGCAACCTTTAATAATGCCTTTCATTTATTTGTAATGATTTAAATCTGTATTTCAAACTTATATCCAGGGCTGTGGAGCCGGAGTCAGAGTCGTGGAGTTACGGTGTTTCAACCGGAGTCATAGTCGTGAAAAACGAGCGACTCAGACCCATTAAAAAAATATATTTAATGATGTGTATTCAAACCGCAATAGTCCATAGTGTTAACATTGCATGCTTGACTGACTAAAGATGATCTGATAGAATACATATGTATATAAATTAAAATAAAATGATTGAAAATAAATATCGTAGTAGTTTTTTTATTTTTAAGCTGGAGTCAAGAGTCGTCTTTTTTATACACGACTCCACAGCCCTGCTCATATATGCTTAAAGTGAAATCAAATAAATAAAGACAAAATGATTTGAAAAATCAGTAGGCAAGAATAAAAAAAGTTTTCTATTTTTTTTCGTTATCATTTTATCCACTGGAGATCTGGATACGAATGGCCGCTCCAAGACGAATGAGAGTGAAATAAATTTACATACTAATAGAATTATTCATTTACGTACAAACACCGACTGCGAGGCAGTTCCTATTAACCAAGGAAAAAATCATTTAACATGTAAACAACTCACTTTACAACTAATTTATTTTTTAATAAAAACGCTCTAGTTTTAGATTTAGTTAAATTGTGGTAATTGATTTAGCAACTGAAATTCAAAATTAACCAACGCAACCCGCTTGCACCTGGGTGGTAGAACTATTCAAAAACTTAACTCTGATTTTATCTCACACACTGAATTCTTTCCCCCTAACATAAACCCATTGCCAGATATTTAAATTTTGTATTATGAACATATTGTAGATATGCTCACCGTATCAGTTAATAATGCTCTGATTATACTCTAGAACTAGTGCAAAAAACATGTTTTATTTATTTTTTAATTTCCAATATCTAACCGCCAAGAATTGCCAGTCATTACCTTATTTGCAGGGCTGTGGGTCATTATAAAATAAGACTCAGCTTAAAACAGTAGCATGCAGAGGAGCCACTTTTGACCCTAGCGATTTGAATACACATTGTACAAAAAGAACTTGGAATGACTAGTTTTTTTCGAGTCTGACTCCAGTTAAATCAGTCCGACTGCACAGCCCTGCTTATTTGTGATATTACATGTAACTTATAATACTTACTTCGATCTCCAGTCTTGGGCTGAAATTCTTTTGTAGTAGAACTGGACCTGGTCATCCGAGTTGTAGCTTGACCGCTCGGTCTACCGCTTTCGCTCACTTTCCTATTCTTCAACACTTTCACGGCATTAGCGTCCTTATCATTCAAACCTTGTCCCACATTATCACTCTTTCTCGTAACACTCCTGGAATCCCTCGTCCTGGTTCTGATGTCTTCATTGGCAAATTTTCTCCTCATCTCAGGTGTTCCGGGACATCTCGGAGAACCGCTGCTCCCTCCGCCCGAATGTTGCAATCTTAAATCAGGCGAAGCGATTCGTGCTCTACGCAGCGCAAAGGCTCGATTATATCTCGTACCGGCTAAGATGTCCGAGCCGTCGCCCTTCCGCAAGCTGCGTCTGTCATAATCCGAGTAAAAACCGCCAGTCGACAGATTGTCAGAATCTTCCGACATGTAATCAACTTCAGGCGTGTTATTTCTAACGGAGAGTTCACACGAGCGCTGCATTCTACCGTCGGTTCTACCTCTACGGTCGCTATTCTTCAGCCCGGAATCGACTCTTGAAACCACCGGAGATCCGAGGATATTTTTACTACCAGAGTGTGTATTGTCATAGTTATTATTGTTGTTCGCCTTGTTGACAACATTAAAAGAGCTCGACCTCCTGATCGGGGAATTCATGGGTCCATTTGCGGCAGCACTGCTACGTCTGAGGTGAGTTTTATCAAGATTTTTATTCTGCGGCGACACATTTCCGCTGGAAGACTTGCGCGTGGAGTTTCTCAACCCGCTCACTCTCTGGTTGCTAGGGGCGGAATATAAATTTCCCCTAGTTTGATCAATAGGCCCGCGGACGTTAGCGACGGCGTAAACAACCCCCTCGGTAACGACATTGGCATTCAGACTCCGCGTCATTATATTATTACTGTCCCGTTCTTGGAGAATATTATTGAAGAAGTCTCTGGCGCTTCTCCCGTCGAAGCTTTTATGCCGGGAGTGAAACTTTTTATCGCTATTTTCATGCGCCTTGTTTACGATATCCTCTTTGACGTGCAAATGTTCAGTCAGTCTCAAATTGGCCAACAGTACCATCTCCTTATGTTTGTCCCAGTCGAAATCTTCACCGTTGTCATTGTTCTTTTGATTTCTGAGTTCTTCTTTCCAGTTATAAATGCGAGTGTCGGTGTCTAAAGACTTCGAAGCTCCGGTGTGCGAGAGCAGCGGTCTATTGCCGGATGTTAAGTGATTGTTTCCGGTGATGAGATACCTTCCGGGGTTCCGTAGAGGAGAACTTTCCGCCGATGAAGGATTGGTTCTTTTGTGGAGACGGTAATTGAGCGAATTCGACCGACTCAGCTGAGAGACCGGCAGTTTTGAAGGTATGGAGAATTTGTCTGGCAGCGCGGATGAACTGTTATATGTAGTTTGGTGTAATTTGGCTTGCAGGTTGGATATAGCGTTTTGAGTGTTGAGTAGAAAGGATTCCGTATCGGGGGTCGACGATAGAATATCCTGGAAAAACAAAAAAAAGTAATAAATAAAAGCTTTCATATGACAATTTTTTAAATATATTAATTGAATTGATTGTATTTTTAATAACCATCATTTTCTTATTGTTTTACTATAACCCTTGATAATAGAACATGGAATATTTCGGTATAATGCAAAAGCAATGTCAACACAAAATGATAATTTTATAGATATTAACCCTTAGATCGCGGTTGACTGCTATAGCAGCCCAATCTGAACCGATCTGGATCCGAGCCGCGGTCAAAAGGTTAACCATAACTAAAAAGGTGTGGATTCAAACAGATGTAGAAAGACGGGTAACTGACTACACTAGATTATAAACCATCTCACGACATATTACTGTTAATTAACTTTTTGTACATCAAAGAGGACATTAATTTATTTTAAATGAAACAACCTTTAAATCAAATAATTATTTTTGTACATAGAAACTCATTTAAATTATCGTTATGTTAAACTTCCTTCACATGTTAATTAGTTAATTACATGGAATAAAACCTAATAGTGAGTTTCCTTAACTCATTATGGATTAATTACAATTCATGTCAAGGATGGGAAATAATAAAGAAGACAAAACAAATTAATGTTTTGCATTGAGTTATAATTTTTTTTGGCATATAAATGTTCATAAAACACCTCTTCTTGAGCCATTATGGAAGCTCTCTTTACAATTATATTTTTATTTAAGAACTATTTGATGTAAATTGTTTCTTTTAGATAAACTGTATTTTAATGAAACCAAATATGAAAGAGTGCATTGATTCAATATCAATATCTTTTAAATAAATAAGTTTTTTTTTAAACACACTTATGATGATAGCATAATGCCAATATAGCCATCAATGCAATGCAACCACCAATGCAATCTCTGTAAAGCTTAACCCTTAGAACTCCTATGTCGAGCTGAACTCGACATTACAGATTTGGCAATGTTTTTTAATTTACTGATTTTTTTAATAATATTTTTTTAATATTATATGTGCGCAAGATAAATTTTGCTATACTGAAACATTCAGAATGTTTATTTGTTATAAAGACGAATTAAGGTGAAAACATATTTCAATTAAAGAGTGCAAAGGGTTAATACATTGCTATTTTTATTTAAACCTAGTAAAGTAGGGTTTATTTTTTTCTAATCCATGTCTACTCCCAATGTGAAGCATATGGCCTCCAAATACAGGTTTTCTACGAGAACTGTTTGTTACTCAGTCGCTCAAGCTCTATTTATCAAAGAGATTTATAGGGATGGAAGAATAAGGCTACAACAGGAATAGTGGTTTACTAATCGCTCTCACTGGGAAAGGATGGGAGGAAATTTTTAGACATCACCCATGCCTTCGAACAGAAGTCGATCGAAAATAAAAGTTGTTTCTACTGGGACTCGAACCTGTGAGATCCCGAACGGAAGCCCACAAAGCTAACCACTGCACCATAGGATCCGACATCTACATAGGGTTCTAAATAGCGCTTAATCAAAGAATGAAAAAAAAATTACTACTTGAATGTTTTCGATGGATTCGGCGGTAACTTTGTGGAAGTTCATTTATCATATAAATTAAATTTGATTACTTGCTCTGCCTGTTAGAGTATCATCTTCAGACAAACAATCATGAGTTTCTAGAAAATTATTTAAAAGTAATTATATAGTGGGTTTTCATTACACTGTGCGTTTTATAAAAAAAAAAATACTTGAAATAATAATCAATATTCTTCCCAGATTGATCCGTATCCAAAAAGAAACGTTTTTTTTTTTATTTTTGTCTTTTGCAACAGTACAAATAATCAAAATATAAAAAAAAAAAAAACAGATTTAGTAAAAATCAGCTCGCTCCTCAAAGGGTTAAAATTTATAAATGATATTTTTTAATGGGCAAGTATGATGTTTTTCTTTTCAGATTTGTGATATTATAGAAATATTTATTATATGAAAATTATTTGAATAATGTAGCCAGATAAAAAGCTATATTATATTGCTCAAATAAGCATATTGTGTAAAATTTTACAGGGGTAATCACTAATAGGAAAGCACACCTTGTGGAGTGGCGAGTGGTGCCCAACCCTCGCAGACGATTAGGTGCGGCCAAATTATTTAGATCGGCAGCGTGCAGGGGTGGGCTGGGCAACCCATAGCATGTGAGCTGTGGGTGTAAATTTTATTTCGCGGATTCTGACAATACATTGAAGAATGTGGATATAAATTTACATGAAATTATTGTGAGAAAATAGATAGAAAAACATACGTCAGACACCGACCATTACAGTATTTTATGCTTAATGTGCAGAAAATGGAAAAATCGATTTTAGAGAAAGTATTACCCTACTTACACATTGTACATGAAACATTCTCTGACGCGATATCAATTGGCTATTGTAAAATTGAAAATAGTGATGTTTATTTGCATTTTATACATTTTTAGTCAATAATTAGAAACGTGGTATTTTAGAGGAAAATATTATTGTTTAACTCGCCTTCATTCAAAACGTTTTACATAAAAAAAATATTACACATTTAAATTGTATTTTTTTTTTTGTTAAATATATTTAGCATCACAGCATATGACCAATGCACCAGATATTTTGAAATCGGAAAAGAGATCGCAAACACCCGTTTCCAAGGTATCAAATTTAATTTGAAAAAATCTAAATTATACATTGTCCTAAACGAGACTTGAACCTAGACCAGCCCAATAGATAGGTCTCTACCAACTAGACCAGAGATTCTCAACCGGTGGTCCGCGAAGACTGAATTTAAAAAAAATGTCTCTGTCTGTATTAATATACTTACATATTATTATATCAGCATACTGTGTTGCAAAATTAATTGTTTTTAAGAAAAAATCAATTATATAAATATTTATTATTTTACTCTAATGTTAATGGTCCGCGGATGTAAAAAGGTTTGGAAACATTGAACAATACCAGTGCTTTCCAAACTTTTCCATGCCGCGGCCTTCTAATTCTGAAAAAATAATCTGCGGACCACCGATTTATTTTTATTATTTCACATGTTTATATTTAATCACAAAGAATGTTCACAAATAAATATTTTAACTTTTCACCGCGAAAAACCTGCGGACCCCAGGTTGGGAAGCACTGAACTAGACGACACAGAAGGCTGCAACGCGTTTATATTTCCTATTTGTAAGGAATGTCCTTTCATAATCGAAAAAAAAACGCTTTTAGTAGATACATTTCCAGAAAAAAGAACATATCTTTTAAATCTTTAATTCATTAGAAATTATCTTTGATTATCATTTTAAGACTGCAATAAAATACAAATATTTAAAGCATTTTAATTATCTATTCCAAACTAATTGTAATTATTTAAGAGCACGAGCAGTGAGATTGTTCGATTTTTTTTTTCGATAAAAAAAGACAGATCCTGTTTTATAAATTCTTGCAATGACACATCAATACGCCAAATAATTCCTTTGTCTCTGAATTCAATTTACATACAATCATATCGACTGTGGAAAGGAAAAAGGACGTAACCCTCAAATTTCCAAAACAGCTTTTTTTCGATTATCACAATGTATACAACTTGACACACATTCTGTCAAAAAGATGGAAGCTGAAAATGCCCAATAAGTATCTAAATTTAGCTTTTAAGTTTGAAAAAGATGACCTTGTAAAAAATTAAAACCAAGAAAAAATACTGAAATAAAGGTTTTTCCGAGACAATTGTTTTAATTAATATTAGGATATGTCAATTAAACACCAGTTTAGAAGTATCCGTGCACTTCAAGGTTGTGTATAATTCATATTTTGCATATGTCACAAAATCATCAAAACACGTTTTTAGCGCCTCCTGTAAAATTTGATATGTGTGGGTTACGTCCTTTTTCCTTTCCACAGTCGATATGTACGTATATACTATCACCAATTTCAACATTTATGGCGCTATATGCGTCTTAACTGACAGCGATTGTTTTTTTTTTAAGATAAGTAATTGCTGGCCATTCACGTAAATGTCTATAAAATTAAAAATAAGCCAATAGTTTTCGGATAAAAAAATGAAAAACAGCGTTGCTCAAATGGTTTAAGACTGCACCTCTTATACTATGAAGATTAACTTTCAGAAAAAATCTAAACTAATTGAAAAGGGATTGTTTAATAATTACGTATTATAAATACAAATGATGGCACGTGTTTCGCCTCTTTGAGAAGCGAAAATCAGACAGAATATTGACAGTAGTATTTCAGTCAGTGGCGGATTAAAGACACGAGAGGCCACAGGCGCAATAAAATTTGGAGTCCCTGTTTTTCGGATAACATAAAAACCGCTAGAAAATTCCATGTTAAATAATAATTAAAAATATATTAAAATCTTCACAAAATATATACGGGTTATATGATATAAGCTATTTTTGAGGGCCCCAAAATTCGTAGGTCCCAATTAGCGTATATGTTAATCAGCCACTGCGTTCAGTGGATAAAGAAAATACTCTGTTTTGCCGATTATTTTGTAGAAGTAGATTTAGTTTTTAGTTTACTCTTAAGCCTTGAGATTTTCTGTTTGATGATCCTTCTTAAAGACGCAACACACTTGTCACCATTTGTTACAAAGCAAGTGGTAAAATAATAATATCAAATGTCATATGTGTTTTAAATTAAAAATTAACTTCCACAATGTTACCGCTGAATCAATCGAAAATATTAAAGATGAATGACAAAAGTACTGGCTAGCGAAGGTACACTGTACGAGAAACGATGTTTCAAGTGTTTTAGAACCATTTTCAGTCAGGTTAAACCAGTGTTGCACAACCTTTAACTTTTAGCGGGCCGCATAAAACAAATTATCGTGGGTTCGGGCCGCAAAGAAAAAAATGATTTTAAAGTACGTTCAATCCTTTTTTTATACAGAGCATAAGTACGTTCTATGTAAAACAGCCTTAAAATCGTGTAAAAAACATTAAGTAAATTTAGATAAATGAGTAATAGGTTCCATTATATTATTTTGACCGTGTTATTAATAAAATAAATAAGCCATGCAAACAAAGGATTATGAAAAATTGTTTCATTGTGAAATATTTATGTTTCATTTACATGCAATTCATAAGTTAATGCGCTCTTGGTCTTTTAATGGTTAATTTTTAACTATTTTTTTTTTTAATTTTACATAATATTTGTAAGCCTGTTTCTATGAACCGATTTATTCTCATTCATTGAAGAAAAAGCTTGCTTACATTTATTAAAAAAACGTTTTACGCGAAAAAAATATGTTTGAGATAGAGATTTAGCTCTTAGAAGTCCTATGTCGAGCTGGACTCGACATTACAGATTTGGCAATGTTTTTTTTATTCACTGATTTTTTTATAAAATATATTTATTGTTTTCATCCAAATATTACCAAAACACATTGTGCGCAAGACAAATTTTGCTATACTTAAACATTCAAAATGTTTTTTTATTATAATTATACGATAATAAATTAATTAATGTGAAAACATATTTCAATTAAAGACTGCAAAGGGTTAAGGGCCGCGGTGTGTGCATCACTGGGTTAAATCATCCACAATGAGTAACAACGAGACGTAATTTTGTATTGAAAATTGTAAATGAATATAAGGTTGACAACCTGCTGACCGAAAAACAAGCCGGCATGTAAAACAACAAAACTGCGGCGTCAAATTCCCCATATTGCGATATCGGCGAACGAAATTATAATTGGGCCATCGTCGAATTTTCGTAATGCGCCGAAACCGTTTTTGAATGAGCCGAATCGTCCGAGAGGCCGCGGGAGTGTCTGGCGACGATCCGTCCGCGCCATATTGCGCAAGACTTTCGTCGAAACATTACGGCGTCGAGGTCGAGCACGGCGCGTTCGTAAAAGTGCAAAAAAATCGACTACCGGTACGATAAATCAATACAACTAGCTGTAAGCCCGTTGCCCAGCAACGGGAGATTTTTGTTGCATTGTGTTTAATTTTATTTAGTTTAATTTAATTTAATTTTATTTTATTTCAATTTATTTTATTTTATTTTATTTTATTTCATTTTATTTTATTTTAATTTATTTTATTTTATTTTATTTTATTTTATTTTATTTTATTTTATTTTAATTTATTTTATTTTATTTTAATTTATTTTATTTTAATTTAATTTATTTTATTTTATTTTATTTTATTTTAATTTATTTATTTATTTTATTTTATTTTATTTTAATTTATTTTATTTTAATTTATTTTATTTTATTTCATTTTATTTTATTTCATTTTATTTTATTTTATTTTATTTTATTTTATTTTATTTCAATTTATTTTATTTTATTTTGTGGAGACTGGAAGGTGTGAAATGGACGCTCACTCAAACAGACACTCACCCACTCAGACATTATCGGCTATTATATCAATACAATTGTTATTATGAACTGCCATTTAGTTATTGTGCAAGTCCGTTTATCAGCCATGCATAAGTATGGATTACGTAAACTTCATTTAAACTTCCCGCTATTTCTAATCAATATGCCTATAAAAGAAATCGTAACGAATTGTATAGTATTATTTAAATGAAAACGCCACTCGATGTTATGGCCACTCGATATTGAACTTCTAATTAATTTTAACTGGCGATAGCTAGATCAACATTACTTCAATGCGAATCTGACCTTTTTCTTCCAGCTATTACTTGTGAGTAGGGTATCCAATCCAGGAGCCTTCTTCCAATCCCGGGATCCCGGGATTGACATGGCCGCGATCCCGGGATTTCGGAACCGGAAAATTGAACGGGATCCCGGGATTGGATGCCCTACTTGTGAGTAATGGACTGAAAGATATCATAAGTAATCGAATTTGAGTGGGCTTGTCTGAGCAAACTTTTTAATATAAAAGTCCAACTCGCTTCTTTTGTTATCGGTAGTAGACAGAACCGGTTGTTGCACAATTATATTGTGGTAAATTTTATATTTAAAATTAGTTATTTTACATTTATTATCATCTAATACGAATTTTAGCATCTATAAGCAAACTGCTAAAATAATATGTATCTAGTAAATCTAATGTATACAAATGAGTGTTTGTTTGTTCGTACTGTATGCGTTGCCGCACCGCTCATCCGATTGCCATAAAACTTTGACAAACTTTTGCTCGCACTTCCGGGAAGGTTATATGCATAGTAAAATCAACCTACAGTAGGTCTTATATATAAAATAATCAATGTTTGTATGTCTGACATACAGTTAATTTTGACAACGTATGCTTGCACTTGCGCTAAGTTTATAGTACATTTAACTTACAGTAGGTGGCGCGTGTGCTGTACCGTATACGATCGGTAGCAAACGTCAAACGGACAGAAAAAGAAAACATGCTCTTCAATAAACACGACTAAAACACAAATTTCATCGCTTGCCGGGAACCGGCTAGATAATAATAAAATATATCTAGCCGAATGTTGATAATGAATGGTATCGCGATCTTCGAATCTTCATTGTTCAAAAACAAACTATGTATACTTCGATAAATGAATATACATTACAAGGACATGATATTTCATCACTTTTAGGGTGTTCACTGTCAATACTTGATGGAAAGGCATTATATTAATAAAAACACAATAATCCTTTGTACTTCATTCCACTTTATTTAATATGTCAGGACCGGTTTCGCTCATTGCGAGCATTGTCAAATGAAAAGAAATATAATTTAACAATACTTTCGATGGTTTCGGCGGTAACTTTGTGGAAGTTCATTTTAATAGAAAATTTAAATTAACTTTGATTATTCCACGTATTGTGTAACTAACTGTGACACGTGTTTCGACTCTTTCAGAGGCATCTTCAGACTTACTATCGCAAAGTTTGCTTAAGTAATGAAGCAAGATTGATTCTAACATTTTAAAATTTAAAATTTAAAAATTTAAAAACATTTTAAAATTTAAAAGAGGCGAAACACGTGTCACAGTTAGTTACACAATACGTGGAATAATCAAAGTTAATTTAAATTTTCTAATAATTTAACAATGCTATTTATACAAAATTGAAAAGTTATACACAACAATTGGCATTGAAAAGAAATTGCCAATTACATTAAAGTGATTCTAAAATAACACAAAATTAAAATGTTCAACACATCTAACATATAATTAAAAAGTCATCCCAGACAAGCAAGACAAACTAGACAAGCAAGAAATCCTAGAAATCAAAAGATTCAAATTTTTACCTGATTCAGATCTTTTGAACGATCAAATAATTTTTGCTAGTTCCCCGTTACTTTATCCATTGCATTAGCCCTTGTTAAGTATTCTTTTTTATAAATTAAAAAAAAATATATATATATATAGATTTCTTTTGTTAGAATTGATATGGTCTTTGAAAAATTTGTTTTTCAGAATCTTCCTGGCTGTCGATTTTGTTTAAGTTTAATTACACACCAAATACATGAAGAATTTAAAATGAGTGAATGGTATAAATGCTATGTTTGAATATTATTTCATGAAATACAACCGCCCCCTGCATATACAAGGGGTGCATTGATCCAATGCCACATTGACCGGCCGCCACTGATTACATCCATGCCTTTAGGTAGAAATTCATAAGTCAATTTGTAAAAACTGTCCGCACTGGGATTCGAATTAGTGACCTACGTAACCGAAGCGAACGACGTTGGCCACTCGACCGAGCAGTCGGCAAGAACGTAATATGCATACGAAAAAAATAGTTTTTTTTTCATGTAACTTAAATATTTTCTTTATCGGGGCCGGAGCGTGAAAAAAAACTGGCTATCCAACCGCTTGAGTCAGGCTGAATAAATCACGAGGGAGGAGGTGTGGACAACAGTTATTGTAATCTCCAAAACAAGGAAACTTGTTTTCGTAATAAAAAAAATCTTCACCGGTTAAATATTAAAATATGTGCTCCACATAGGGAAGTAAGTAAAAAATGCTCCAGAGAACAGGTATGCGGTCACCTTATAACCTAGTTTCGTTGCTTCAAAATTCGACGGATTTTGGTTTCAGACATTATAATTCGATTTCCTTTATTTGTATAAACACGCGTCAAAAAAATTGCTTTACGTACATAATTGTAAGCAGATATGGGTAACAATATCGACTGTGGAAAGGAAGAAGGACGTAACCCACACATATCAAATTATACAGGAGGCGCTAAAAACGTGTTTTGACGATTTTGTGACATATGCAAATTATGAATTATACACAACCTTGAAGTGCACGGATACTTCTAAGCTGGTGTTTAATTGACATAACCTGATATTAATTAAAGAAATTGTATCGGGAAAACTTTTATTTCAGTGTTTTTTCTTGGTTTTAATTTTTTACAAGGTCATCTTTTTCAAACTTAAAAGCTAAATTTAGATACTTATTCGGCAATTTCAGTTTCCATTCTTTTGATAGAATGTGTGTCAAGTTGTATACATTGTTATTATCGAAAAAAAACTGTTTTGGAAAATTGAGGGTTACGTCATTTTTCCTTTCCACAGTCGATATACTTACATAATAATATATCGCTATTCTATAAAGCAAGCATGGGCAACCTTTCCTAGGTCTGGGGCCAAATTATCATTCTGTCTCCGAGTTAAGGGCCGGACCAAATTATTAAACATAATAAAATAATATTAAATAAAATAAAACACGTTGCTATTTATTATATGGTGGTGATCATGAACTAGTTGAATGGATCTATTGCAAGCGCCCGGTTTCATCTCCATTATTTAATCCCTCCCTGGAACTATTGATTTCTTTCACTAATACTTCGCCAAGATGAATCAGGGCCGGACAAAATAGCTCGGCGGGCCGGTGGTTGCCCATACATGCTATAAAGCAACAGTGGGATAAATCGAAAATACCAGTTTCGAGATAACTGATCTTTAAGGCTTGTGTTGAACTTACCAAATATTTAATCTCTTTTACAGATTATAATAAAAGATAGTATGTAAAAAAAAACCCCAATTACACTACTTGCTGGCTTGAAAAATTCGCCGCAAATCCCCCAATTGCATTGCCGCATTCCATTGTCGTTACTAAGAGACGGTCGTCTGTGCCGCGCATACAGTCAAATGTTGGCTAGCGTATGTGTATTCAACACGTGCCAAGCTATACACGCATAGCTGGGCGTCTGTCTGTGTGCGGGATATTTACTACTACGAAACTAAATATTTCGTCCATATTTTTTTTTTCGACAAAACTAAAGGTCATCTTAGTTTTGCGTTTTCCGCGGAAAAAAAATCAAATCCATAATTTTGTATGAGATTCACACCCCCAATTACACGGTCCCGACTATAGTGTAAATGGGGGTTTTACTGAGGTATGATTATCTGTATCTAGTTAAATTTGAATTGTTTGAATTTTGTAATTTTCCATGAGTTTTGTCGCTAACGACCCGGGTTTCGCCTTTCGGCATCTTCAGGCATTCCAAGTGCACGGATGTACTTGAACTGACGCGTAGTAAACAGTTTGTATCGTTTATATCGTTTATATTCAAAAATATAAGTAGATCACTAATTTAAAAAGCTATTAAAATGTAAATTAGCGAAAATTGAATGTATACAATTTTCAATGGATTAAGTGGGTTTGTTATAATTATGGGGATTTTTTGAAAATATTAATGACCAGATAATAACATAGGAATGTTTAAAATAAATCTATGGTTTTATCCGACCTATTATTAATGAGTTGATTTGTTTTTAAGCCTTTGAATCAATATTTAACGATAGCAAGTGCTATCGAATTATTAATAAAATGACAATTATTTAAAAGGGGTACAACAATGCAAACGATACAAACTGTTTACTACGCGTCAGTTCAAGTACATCCGTGCACTTGGAATGCCTGAAGATGCCGAAAGGCGAAACCCGGGCCGTTAGCGACAAAACTCATGGAAAAGTACAAAATTCAAACAATTCAACTTTGATATTGAAATTCCATCAAGCACCCTCAGTCGAAATACTTAATTGTATCGAGTTATTTTACTAAACTCGCTGACGCTTTGAAGTTACAGAGCAATATCAATAAATGTAAGATTTTTCTTTTGAATGGGGAATTTTCTTTTTACATTAAAGTATTTCAGTGTTTTATTGCAATGGTTTACCTTTCAGCGATCGATTGGCACGCTTATCTAAAAATTGACTTTTATCACTTTATCTCACTGTTGCTTTATTGTAGCGATATGATATCGCTGAATGAAATTAATAGAATGATTGGGGATAAGGATAACTTCAGAGTTCTCCGTTCAGAGAGCGGATGCAGCCCAAATATGAGGTTAAATTTGAAACGTTCAAACTTTGTTAACAAACCATTCAGTTAAAGTTCATCAGGTTCACTTGAACGCCTGAAGATATCGAAAGACGAAACAGGGGTCGTTGGCGACAAAACTTGTGTAAATGAACAAAATTTGAACGATTCAAATGTAATATTGAAATTCTAGCAAGCACCTTCAGCCGAGATTTTAAAATATGAAATTGTTCGAGATTTTAAAATAAAATAAATTAAAAATATATCGACTGCGGAAAGAAAAAAGGACGTAACCCACACATACCAAATTTTGCAAGAGGTGCAAAAAAACCTATTATGATTATTTTGGGTCATAGGCAAATTACGTACTGTATACAAACTTAAAATGCACGAAGACTTGCAAACTGGTGTGTAATTGACACAATCTAATAATAATTTAATAAATTGATAAAGAATAACCTTTCTTTAAGTCCATTTTACTGATTGCTTTTTTGACAGGCCCAACTTTTTTCAAACTTAAAAGTTAAATTTCGCCTGTGTGGTCGAGTGGTCAACGGTGTTGGCTTCGGCTACAGAGGGCCCGAGTTCAAATCCCGGTACGGACAGTTTTATAAATTGATTTTTCAATCGATTTATGAATTTCTGTTCAAAGGCATGGATGTATGTGCTGTTTTGAATTCCCCCCTCTCACCTTTCCTATCCTATGAACGGGGCGTATCGACAGCGGTTAGCTTACCACTAATCCTGTCCTAGCCTTATCCTTCTATCCCTACTCTCTTTGGAAAAAGAGAGGTTGAGCAACTGAGTAACAAGCAGTTCTCGTAGAAACACTTCTGTTGAGATAAACTCCATTAGGAGTCCATATGCTCCACATTGGGAGCGGACATGGTTAAAAAAAACGGCATTTGCAGCTTACACCATTTCGATAGAGCGTGCATCAAGTTCAAAATACATTGTGACTATTGAGAAAAATGTGGGCTACGTCCTTTTTCCTTTCCAAAGTCGATATGAAAACTAAATAAATGTATTTTATTTTTTACATAGTTATTTTGCTAAGCTCGTAAGAAACAAGAACAGACGATAAAAAAAAGAAAGTGATTAAATAACGGCAACCATTATCTTGGTGAACAGTGTAATGCAAATGTTCCAGCGGGAGGTGTCACATTTTCGCGCAGATTTTTATTTTCAGTGGGCGGTGGATTTTGGTAGCATCTGTGGTTGGTTGTAAGCGATTAATCCAGTTTTAATGTATCGTGCATATTGTCAATTATATTAATTAATTAACACCTGCGTTATCGACTAACGAGAATTTGCTTATCACAGGTGGCGAAATTTAAATTGACATAAATTCATTTCAATTATAAAAAATACTTCTACTAAGCCAAGTGTAAAATGTTTTTTAAATTCTATCCATAAGCCTTCTGATCTGTTGTAACATAATTACAAATATCTAACCTTCAACAGTGAAATATGTTGAACTTGAAAGACACAAGGCGTTTTGTTCAACTCGGCTACTTAAGAGGATATAGTACCTTTACGCCTGAAAACAGAGTAAATCGATCGTTTGCCATCGACGAAATCTCGTGAACCGTTCATTTAAAAAATTTTTTTTTTCAAATATTACATTTTCCAAACGCTTTTTTACACTATTACATTTTTTTTTTCATGAAAATAGTCATATTTTCAAGAATAAAAGGCAAAAAGTTCACAAAATATTTTTTAACTGCTTTCGTTTTGATCATTTTTAGAATTTATTGTAAGATACCGAAGTTTAATGTCTTAGAAAGAAATGCAGATAAAGGTTTGTTTAAGAAAGTGATTTGAGCAGAATTTCCAATTTATGTAATATAATGATTGTACATCTATTTGAAATGTACCATTTTTCCCACTTTTTCTGACTGATTTTTAAAGCATAATTGGATCGTAAATACTTTTAAAAAAAATTGGAATAATAAAACATTTTATTGTTTACATTTAAAAGCAAAAAAAAAATTAAAAAATTGTCATACCAATAAATAATAACTATTTTTCGGGGATGTGTTTTTCTTGCCGTAAATTTCGCAGACCCAGTCAGTGTGAGAAAGACGTTTGTACTGAGTGCACGTGTCACATATTACTCTGCATTAACTTAAA
The DNA here is from genome assembly GCA_030503985.1 of Himalopsyche tibetana. Taxonomy (NCBI): domain Eukaryota; kingdom Metazoa; phylum Arthropoda; class Insecta; order Trichoptera; family Rhyacophilidae; genus Himalopsyche; species Himalopsyche tibetana. Next base: position 2,211,242 of record JAPJYX010000003.1, on the reverse strand, counting down.
ACACTGGTCATACAAATGAATCGAAGAAATGTATTTTTTATTTTGCGATAAAAAAGTTGTTGCGCAAAATAGCGGTTAGGGTTAGGGTTGCTCAATGCGCTTACAAATAATATTATTATTTATAATACAATAATGTCTTTTCCAATAGCGATTATTTTAAAGACCAGTATTTAGCTTAATGGATAAGCATTTTGAAATATTTATTTGGCAATGCTTTTAAAAAGAGATTCTATTCAATATAATAGTAGCAGTAGTTGAATAAAAAGATTTTTCACATTAGTAGTTTTGAATCATTTCTATATTTCAAAAGATTTTTGCTAAAAAAACAAAGTTCGTCATCTAAATCGAAAAAAAACTTGAAAATTATTAGATAAGGTAAGATATTAACAGTTAATATTTTTTAAGAATCATTATACAGATGGTAAACCATGTTTTTTTGCAACGTAGAGTTTTTATCAGGAATTTTTTCAATAATTTCATTTTAACCTATATATATGTGTACCATCAGATCATCTTTAGTCAGCCAAGTATGAAATGTTAATTCTTTTGACTATTTTGTTTACATACACATCATTAAATATATTTTTCAAAAAAAAATCGAGCCGCTCATTTTTCACGACTCCGGCCAAAATACCGCGACTCCGACTCCACAGCCCTGGTTTTTTTTAATTGAATACATTTTTCTACCGTCAAACTTGTTTTTTTTTAAGTTATAATTGAATAAAACAGAATGCTAGAAAATATTCGAAATTGATAGATGACAAATATATATACATATGTATGGATACATAATAAACTTGTGAAATATATTAATTCATACATTTAAGTCATTTTTTGTACCACCCAACAAAGTTAGTCCGATGCAGCCGATATAACTTAACGACTTTAATTTATCTATTATATTAAATGATTGAAAACCATATTTTTTCGATAACTTACCAAATTATGTAACAATATTATACCTACAATACATTAATATTCAAATCAATCACATGGTTTGAATTACTTTTAATATTATTAGTATTATGTTTTTTTGTCACAGCCCTGAATGTCGAACTTGTATATTGGCGAGAGAAAAAAAGTTCCCAAACATTATACAAAAATACGAATATATTTATGCAATTGATATAAATTATACAAATAACTTTTTTTGATCAGGCATACTATTCATTTAGTTTCTTCCTTATTGAATTAGTGTTAGGCTATATAAAAACTTGAAGTAAAAATAAACACATCATAACATTTGGTTATGACTTTAAAGACATGCATGGATTATGAATATTTTCGATAGTTTCGGCATTCACTAAAGACAAAATCATTTTATAACAAATTAACAAATAAACTTTGTCATTCCACTAATTGTTTACAAATTGTAACACGTTTTGGGCTTTTTCGAGAAGCGTCTTCATACCAACTATCTTAAAGCTATTATTAGTTAATGAAATTTACCTTTATTCTAAGTAATCAGTGGAATAACTAAGTTTTCTGATAGCAAACATGTTTTTATTCCGTGAATTCAGTATTTTTTTTTTTTTGAAAATGATTACAAATATCCTCCAAGATAGCTTAGATGTCCAACAAGAAATATAAGACATAGTTAATATAATTTTCGGAAAATCCACTGTCAGAACTATGGCGTGAACCAGAAATAACTATCAACTGAAATTTATATTTATTTTAGAACTCAATACTTTTTCCATTTTAATCTTATTATGTCAATATTTTTTATTCAACAGAATGTTTTTAACTGTATTCATATTAAAATCAATATCATAACAAATAGGTTATATAAAATTAAAAATAAAAACAAATTCTTTCAATATATTAGAGAAAGTTTGAGAAATTTGTATTGTATGGTTTATCTTGTTTATTTCTTTTATTATTTCGTTTGACAAAACACCGTCTCTGATTTACATTTATTAAATACGATGGCTTACTGTTGCTATCAATAACTCATATGTAGCATTATAAGTCATTTTCACGGTATATATAATTAACGCATTGTTTCAGTTACATATAATTTTTGCAACAGATATTTGGGGAAGTAAATTAGATTGTCAGTCTTTGCTACGAAGATAAAAAAGTACTTACTGATTTTCGTCAATAACAAATTGTTTTATATGAAAAACCCTTATTACTGTCTAAATATCCATCCGTGTGTTAGGTGGTATTGCTATTTTTGTAATGAAATATACAAATGTTTTGCTTGTTTTGATACTGTAAAAATACGTATTGTGGTGGTTACTTATTTAAGTCAGTGCAATATTTATGCTGTAGGTCAAATTTAAGTTTTGCAATCCTACTGAGTCGCCTTAAATAAATAAATACATACGGGCTCTGAAAATCCACGTGCAATCCAACGGCCAACGCATTCAACATGACTCACTTCTGCGGTGGTGATTAGGGTCTCAAATCCCGGGATTGTGACAGTACTAATCCCGGGAATTCGGGACTGAGAAAATTCGAGAAAGTTGCGCGATGGTTAAAGAAAAGGTTCGAATTTTTTTTAATTTGACGATTCCGTAAATTCCTGGGTTTTTGGAATTGCAAATCTTGGAAGAGCTTAAAAAAAAAAGTTCTCGCGTCGATTCATGTTGGGGATTCCGTAATTTCGGGATTGGAAGAATTGCCAATCCCGGGATTGAATGTCCTAGTGGTGATGTACTCACTTATTCGAAAACACTGTTGTAAGCAGCGTTGATGATGTTCGTTAGCGAGATAAAATGATAAGAGAACAAATCAATATGGAACATTGGTCGCTTTTAAGGTATTCATTCAATTCTTAATGGAAATGCATTGCTTAAAAATAAAACACTTTTTTTGTACTAATTGCACATTAATGTATTAAAGTCAAGACCGGTTTCACTCATCACTAGCATAGAGATATAAACTTATATTGATTTTTAAACGATGAAAATTTGACGGATGCTTTTTATCGTAAAATAAAAATACTAGTGCAATTATTTTGTTATTCTAAATAAATTACGAGCGAAATGTACTGTTTTTGTTTTTTTAACATTTAGAGGAGTGAATAGATCTATACTGACCTTACCTTACATTACTGCCTTTCTCCAACTTGATAATTGTGTGACTTTTTCCAATGAATATATGTAATTCATACTTGAAGCATATACATATATGCTCACAGACAGCCTGCCTATTACTTATTGTTTTTACACCCTAGTCTTGCTTGGTTTGGTATAAGTCAACGTTTCCTCTACGCTGCGCGCGTGCGCGGCCGCGCAGCGGTTGGGAAGCCTCCGCGCACTCATTCCGGGTTGGCGCGCACTAAAAGACAGTTGGTCAATTAACATTTTAACGGTCCGCGCATCGTCCGCGCAGCTAACCTCTTGCCTTAGAGCAGCGATTTCTAAACTGGGAGGCGCGCCTCCCTGGGGAGGCGTGAGCTATTGCAAAGGGAGGCGCGAAAAGTCCAAAATATTTATTTCCCCTTTAAAACGTGTCTTTATTACTATATGAAATATAGGATGGGGAGGCGCGATAATCTTTTTTTCTTCAAAGGGAGGCGCAGTAACATATAGGTTGGAAGCCACTGCCTTAGAGGGAACATTGGTGTGAGTAGTCCTGTATTATTCTCATTTTATTTAATTTACCTTTACCAATGTATAGTTTTTGTAATTAATATTTATTGTTGCTAATCAAATTGCTATAAAAATGTAGCTTAGCTGTATCATTGAGGTGATTTAATCTTCGGTTTGATACAAAAAAAAATATTCCTGTATTAATATAAATTTCGATCAGTTGAAATGCAAAATCGTTACATATAAAATATCCACCATTGACCGTTTTGAATATTTCTAATTAATTTAAATTTTAATCCACACGTTCCCGGATTTTTCTCAAATACAGCATTGGCAACCCTAGTCAGGGAGTCAAGTTAAAATCCGTAAAAAGGTAATTAGCCACATATCCCAATGCGCCGAGATTATTTTACTCAAATCAAATGGAACGTTTTTTATTTATTTTTGGCACACACACCCTTTTCCATCGCGGGTATGCCAACAAATTTTCCGTTTTCTTTTTTGAACTTTCACCGTCGTTTTTTCTTTAAAACTGAATATGTAAAAGTATATCTAAAAAGCCGGTGTATATTTCCAATCCCTAATTGACACGTCGAGTCTGGACAGTAACGAGGATCACGTCGTCTCGTCCAACGGCCCTAAATACACATCGATGTCAAATCAACAAACAAACACAGTACCTTCATCCAGTCGGACATTTTGAAAAAGATACGGTTCATTTCAAAAACAACAATTTCCATCCGTGCGTAATAATAATAGACATACATCATTCTATTAGAAATTCTTAGATCATTGATCTTATCTATAAATAACACTGTATGACTTCAGCAAACTGGTATAGGTAAAAAAGTGTAATTATATTTATTTTTTGCAATGGCAGATGGGCGCGATAGGCACGTGTGGGCACGCAAGTTTATTTTGGCACGATTTGAAAGCGACGGCTGCAATAATATGATTATGTTATACGCTGAATGGACAGTACGCATATAAATTATAGCTTCGATAATAATAATAAAAAAACTATTTCCGACTTATTAAAACAATAAATCATCATTCGATTCGCGGCGAACGCACTTAATATATATCGACTGTGGCAAGGAAAAAGGACGTAACCCTCAATTTTCCAAAACAGTTTTTTTTCGATAATCACAATGTATACAAACTTGACACACATTCTATCAAAAGGATGGAAGCTGAAAATGTAACTAAATTTAGCTTTTAAGTTTGAAAAAGATGAACTTGTAAAAAATTAAAACCAAGAAAAAACACTGAAATAAAGGTTTTTCCAAGACAATTTCTTCAATTAATATTAGATTATGTCAATTAAACACCATTTTAGAAGTATCCGTGCACTTCAAGGTTGTGTATAATTCATAATTTGCATATGTCCCAAAATCATCAAAACACGTTTTTTGCGCCTCCTGTAAAATTTGATATGTGTGGGTTACGTCCTTTTTCCTTTCCACAGTCGATATATATAGCAGTGTTTCCTAGGTGGAGTAGTGCTTCGCAGAACAATGGCAAAATTGTTAAAAAATACACCATTTAAAGATAAAATATGTATAAAGATTATATCTCGAGGTGATTTAAATATACCTGGCAATATGTATGTGTACCATTGATGAGAGCACACACCGTGTCAATATATAATATAAATTCGGTAAATTAAAAAAAAACACTATATTATTTTTATTCAGAACTTGGAGCGATTAGCCAATCGTGTCGGATCCAGAAAACATACCAGGGAATGGCCATTCGATTGAAAATATAAATCCTACGTAATGTATATAATTAATAAAAACACAATGTTCCTTTGTACAAACAAATATTTCCCACCATTATTAAACCTTTTATTTCATTTTAAATTTGTATAAATAGCACTGTTTATATATTTTTCTCATCAGTTGAAAATGCTAGCAATGAGCGAAACCGGTCCTGACCTATTAAATAAAGTGACATAAAGTACAAAGGAATATTGTGTTTTTGTTAATATAATGCCTTTCCACCAAGTATTGACAGTGATCACCCTAAAAGTAATATATATCATGTATCGATTATATTTAAGGCTTGAACGTAAGATTGTTAGTTTGAATTTGTCAAAAAAAAAAAAAAAACAACAGTTCCGTTCGCCGCTTAACACTTTGTAAGCGGTCGTTTTTTTAGTGATTAGCGCAAAAATATATTACATTCTTAACACGTTGCGTACGGTGTGCACAAATTCGTGTGTTTCAGTAACTTTGTATTGCCGCGGTGAGCACATTTTTATGCTTTTCATCGTCATATATAAAAAACGCATGTCAAACACCTTATTTCTTGACATATTTACTTTACTGTGTGATTGGAAGATGTCTCCAAAGGCAACACTTCGATTATCGATTCTTTGTTGGTTCAATAACACAATTAAATAGTTAAATGAAAATGATGCTAGAATCGTCATTCTTTCGAAGCGCATTACCTATCAATATTCTCCGCGCCGAGTTATTTTTTTGCAGCGTTTGTTAAGCCGTGTTACATATACTAACGAGCGTTATTGTGTAATATTATATGAAGTGTATTTAACTTTATTATTTATTATACTAAATAATTTGTGAACTTTTGCCATTTGTTTTTGAGACATTAGAGATTTTTAAGCCGTATTCGTATAATATTGTAATGTGTATTTGAAAATATTTACTATTTAGATTTTTGTAAGCAAGTTTGTGATTTGTTTTTAAAATAAAAATAATAAAAGGTTTTTAGTACTTTTCCCACATAAAATTTATTAGATCAGGACCGGTTTCGCTCATCGCGAGCAAAGTTGATAATGCTCGCGATGAGCGAAACCGGTCCTGATCTAATAAATTTTATGTGGAAAAAGTACTAAAAATCTTTTATTATTTTTATTATAATGCCTTTCCGCCAAGTATTGACAGTAAACACCTTAAAAGTGCTTTCGATGGTTTCGGCGGTAACTTTGTGGAAGTTCATTTTAATAGAAAATTTAAATTAACTTTGATTATTCCACGTATTGTGTAACTAACTGTGACACGTGTTTCGCAAGTCAACTTTGAATTAGAGTTAAACATTATTAAACAGATAGCTGTAAATAATGGTTACAACACAGACGTAGTAGTTAACTTACTTAAACGTAAGCAAGTTAAACAACTCATAGTAAATAATATTTTTTCAGGAGAGAAGAAAGCAAACGATAATATTAAAAACTGGCGTAGAATTATTTATTTAGGAGACATCTCGTCAAAGATAGTTAAAATTTTTGCCAGACAATATAGAACCCGCGTTTTATACAGTAAATAATTTAGGTAAAATTTTATTGAACAGTAAAGATCGCGTAGATTCATCGTCACAGAGTGGTATCTATCGACTCTCTTGTGGAGACTGTCAAGCGTCTTATGTTGGACAGACAGGTAGAAACTTTAATATTAGAATTAAAGAACATATAAGATGTCTAAAAAGTAACAATTTCTCTGAGTTTGCCAATCATTTAATAGAAAATAATCATAATTTTAATCAGATTTGTAATGTAGAAATACTCCACCGAGTAAATAAAAAGGGTTTAAAGATGAATAGCTTAGAATTTTCAGAAATTAATAAAACTCTTAACAAAAAAGAAATATTATTAAATAATATTCTTAATAACACAGGCGGTTCCCCGTTACTAAAATTGTTTCCAATTAATAGAGTAATCACAAACCTAGATGATTGATTGTAGCTCATTAGTTTTAATAGTTTGTAATGTTTAACGTCATTAGTAGTATGATTAAATTTGTTTGCATTTTATAATCCCCTCTTTGCTTCCATTAAAAAGGAAAAATCCCATTCTGATTGTTTACAACTCATTAGTAAAATTAGTATCATTATCTGTTTGCTTTATTTCGATTCTACACCCCCCTCCTTGCTCCTCTTAAAAGGAAAAAAAACCCAATCCATTTTGTAATTTTATAATTTTAAAATGTTAGAATCAATCTTGCTTCATTACTTAAGCAAACTTTGCGATAGTAAGTCTGAAGATGCCTCTGAAAGAGGCGAAACACGTGTCACAGTTAGTTACACAATACGTGGAATAATCAAAGTTAATTTAAATTTTCTATTACCTTAAAAGTGATTTGTTTTTACGGTTTTTGTGATTAGTTTTTGGGACTCGTGTGAGTTTTTTATTTATTTAAAATGGATGGGAGAGAGGATACTTTTGTCGACGAAAATTTTGAAGACTGTCTTTCCGATATACCGAGTGACGTTGAAGATGAAAATAATGACGCTCAAGAAGATAACAGTGAAGACGATAATAGACCAGTGCTACGTACTACTTCAAGACCGCGAGTAATCCGTATATCATCATCATCTAAAGAATCTTCAGAAATCCCAGTTATAACGTTGGATTGGGCAGAGTTTGATACTCCTAGAGATTTGCCTGATTTTGAAGGTGTACCGGGTCTGAAAATTTTCCCTGAAAATCCATCAAGTGTAGGGGATGTGACATCACTCTTCATAGGAGATGACTTATTCTAAAGAAGAGTCAAGGATACAAATACGTATAGGGAAAAAAATCATCACAACCGTCCGAGGTCAGCCCATGCACGTAAATGAACCGATGTAACCATTCGAGAATTAAAAAAGCATGCTCAGAATGGGACACCTGCTAGGATTTTTTTAAATGTTCAAAAATATATTTTGCAAATATTGATTTTATCGAAAAAAAATGGTTGTGTATCAGCAAGTCTAAGATGTTTATAGTAAAAAGTTTTACTGTATATTATGAAAACAGTTAATTTACGTCGTCTAAATATATTTTTTCCATTATATATTATTATGTTTATTCAAACAAAGTTTGTTTTATTGATACGCACCTCACAGTTTGAAGTTTACTGACGTAATTAAGGTCGGTTGCTTAGCGCGGAGCGCTTATCTAAACTCCTTTTGTCTCGATTATTTATCACCCGCGGCAAGTCAGATTTTTTAAAAAGTATAGCCGTAAACAATGTGTTAAAATCAACACAACTTCTAAGCCAAACAATATTTTCGGCTGAAATTTTCCAAAGAAATCATATGTGACATTTAATCGTTAAAAATAAAATGAAAACATTTTAAACACATCATAATTTCACAACTTTTCTAAGCTGAATATAAAAACCTGTTATTAATTTAGTAGATAGCACTCCACTTGTTATCAATATGAAATATTCAAAATATTCTCTATAAAAAAATAACATTAATCCATACCATACAATCATATAAATAATTATAGTATAAAATCCTCGTTAATACAAATTTACAATCACTGTAAGTGTGAAATCTGATTCCCTAAATATTCGAGAAACATGTGTCACTTTTTAAAAAAAAATATACTATGCGCGAACGAACATTCAGGGCATAATAAATTATGAAATGTATTGCTTATTGTAAAAAACGGTCACTTGCCGCGGCAGTTATTTTGAAGAAACCATTCAATTATGAGTCGATACACCAACAAGACCGACGGTACGCGATAAACGTATTTTTACGTTTCCCGCCTATAATGTGTTAAGTATACATGGCACATCTCAAAACGGTGTCATCGTTAAAAGATTAAAACGTCATTCCGAATATATAACACAATGAGAATAACGTAATCAAAAATTCGTGAATACGTACGGCACTCCTTAACCCTCCGAGGAGGTCAATAAATGCCGTATCGTGTCAATTATCATGGTTATTTCGTACACAAGTCATTAAAGAGTTCGCTTCGATTCGTTCAAAACTGACGCCAAGAATCCAGTAATAAAGAGGCACAAGTAAATTAAGCGCGAATGGCTGTATGCAGGGTTTGCAACGCTAGACGAATATATCGACTGTGGAAAGGAAAAAGGACTTAACCCTCAATTTTCCAAAACAGCTTTTTTCGATAATCACAATGTATACAACTTGATACACATTCTATCAAAAGGATGGAAGCTGAAAATGCCGAATAAGTATCTAAATTTGGCTTTTAAGTTTGAAAAAGATGACCTTGTACAAAATTAAAACCAAGAAAAAACACTGAAATAAAGGTTTTTCCGAGAAAATTTCTTTAATTGATATTAGGTTATGTCAATTAAACACCAGTTTAGAAGTATCCGTGCACTTCAAGGTTGTGTATAATTCATAATTTGCATATGTCACAAAATCATCAAAACACGTTTTTAGCGCCTCCTGTAAAATTTGATATGTGTGGGTTACGTCCTTTTTCCTTTCCACAGTCGATATGAATACCGGGGTATGTATTTCGATATTTTATATTATATACCGGTAAATTTCTAGAACAGGGGTTCCCAACCAAGTGCCCTCCATTCCTCTCATACAACAATTTTCAGAATACAATTCTTCCCCTACCCAAGATAGTTCAACTCAAAAGGTATATCCCAGACGTGGAGAGACTGCGACCTTCTGGCCAATTCTGTAAGTCTGAAAATTTTTATAAATTCGTAAATTCCTGAGATTTTGGATTTGAAAATTCCCGGAAAAGGTGCCACGCTGCTAATTTTGGCGAATCCGTAAAATCTTGGGTTTTTCGATGTCAAAACTCTTGGAAGACTGGGCTTTATAAATTGACATGAAATTGTTTCCGGCCAAAGATTTCCTGGTCAATGTTTACCGCGGCCTTATGTCGAATCAGAAAAATTAATGTGGCCTTTAGAGAAGAAAAGGTTCCCCACACCTGGTATATTCGATATATTTGAAACTCTTTTTTAATATGTACATAGGTGTTTATATGCAAAGTATAAATTTATTAAGAAGATATTTTACCAAATAATCACTGAGGCATATATCAATGATCGAAAACTTCACTAAAATTACAGGATATTCAAAAACGTCGTCCATGTGCATTTAATTTTATAAAAAAAATGATGAACATGTCATGGTATATTTAAAATAATACTTATAATTAACTTTACAAAATAAAATAAAAAAAAATCAAGCGATTCAACGGTTCCTTCCCTGAAACTCTGAAATTCCCCCAGGAAGGAATTCCATACCTGTTGGGAGCCCCTGGTCTAGAGCGATATAAGTTACATTTGAGGGTATTATTTGCAAACACGGCTCATTCAAAAAGGGTTAAAAAATTAAACTTGAATTTCATTTTGAAAAACAATGTACATTTTAAAAGTATTTTTAATTTTACATTACTTTGGAATGATATTGTGTATGCTATCAAGCCTTGTCATCAAGTTTGACACTGATTTCCAAAAATACTTTCAATTTTTTTTACCATATCCGCTCCCAATGTGGAGCATATGAACTACTAATGGAGTTTATCTCAACATAAGTGTTTCTACGAGAACTGCTTGTTACTCAGTTGCTCGACCTCTCTTTTGCCAAAGAGAGTAGGAATAGAAGGATAGGACAGGACTAGTGGGTAGCTAATCGCTCTCGATACGCCCCGTTTATATGATAGGATGGGTGGGAGGGGGGAATTCAAGACATCACATACATCCATGCATTCGAATAGAAATTCATAAATCAATTGAAAAATCAATTAATAAGACTGCCCGTACAGGGATTCGAACCGGTGACCTCCGTAACCGGAGCCAACGACGTTGACCACTCGACCACGCAGGCGGCTAAATTTATGTTAATCTACTAAATTACATGCACGGTTCGTGTTTCAACAATATTGGTATGAACCGGGTTTGCAAACAATAGCGTCGTTTTAGCCCGACAGAAAGACCCGTTTTACATTTTTGATACTTCGATAATTGTATTTAAATTGCATTTACCGGTGGAAAAAAATTGTTCGACCATATCGGCTAAGAGATTTTAGTCACCCATGACGAATGTGATGCAGTGTCGATGCAAACATGATAATTTTCATCGACACCGCACCACAGTTTAAAAATCACCAACACCATCACATCGGACTTGCCAGTTTCTAACCGGCCATGGCAAGTTCAATGCAAAACTATTCGCGCTGGGCAAGTTGGTTTTAAGGCCGGACTGCTCTTGTGGGTATGCCGAGCAGGACGTTAATCACGTCCTGTGGGACTGCCTTGAGATGGAGTCCGAACGTGCAGAATTGTTTGCTGTGGTCCGTCCTCACACGGGCCCAATAGGCCACGCTGACTTGATTGCAACCAAAAGCTAACTTCACGGCATTTGAAAAGTTTGCCAATTTATATGGGGATCGTCACAGCCTTGACTCCTCTCTAGTCATTAAGCTCGTCTACATCGACGAGCTCTCAGTATACGGACTATACACAAGATACTTAATATCAACTTGATTTAAGTGGCTGAGCTAGTCACACTTTTATTATTATTATTTTAAGAACATTAGTGCATGGTTCAAAATCAGTCCCGTGCAGTTCTGCTCGGGCCATGAATGTGAGGGGTTAACTCCTTTTTTCTGTCGATAGCGTTGTGGAAGGCGGCCATTAAACGTTGGCTGCATATACACAACAGGTGGTGGTGGGAAACCAACTTGATCATAGCCAAATTCGTACATGTAATCAGGTACGTTCCGAGGGCATAGTCGAGTAGGCAGTTGCCTAGGGGCGGCAGGTCCAAGGGAGCGTCAAATAATCACACTTTTTTTGTTTGTTTAAATGACTGAATATTTTTGACACGAATTTCGTTTAGAATAAAAATTATGCCTCAGTGCCTTTGATAAAAAAAAATGCCGAACAACAAAATTTCCAATGGTAATAATACTTTGACCGATGGGTAAAACAGTTGTTCGATTTATCGCAAAAATCTTTTTTAACCCTTCCTTTACTATGCAAAAAAAAAGCACAAGCTCCCGAGCTGTGTATCCGTTACACACCAGGCAAACGGGAGTGAATCATGACAGTTATATAACACTACTACAGCAGTACTACATATAATTGTCATGATTCACTTCCGTTTGCCTGATGTGTACCGGCTACACAGCTCAGGAGCTTGTGCTTTTTTTTGCATAGTAAGGGAAGAGTTAAACGTGACATTTACCGATATCAGCACCATGGGCGGCAGATAAGGTTATTATATAAAAAAATATTTTGTATAGTAAGAGCGCAATTTTAAATTCTGCCTAGGGGGCGGCACATAGCCTAGGAACGTCACTGCATGTAATGCAAAACGAGTGCATGGTATTAAAGTAACTTGTCAATACTATAAAAGGCTCAAGAAAAACGATCAATGTGGGTCATTCATTTAGAGGAAATTTAAGACTTTTTTCCAATGAACCGAAAGAGGGTCAAAAAAATAATCAACATAAAAAAACGTGCGGCATTGAAATTTTTTGTTTCATGTAAATTGGTAGGCGATATAAAAATCCAGCTGGCCCGGTCACCCCATCTAGGGAAAACTATGCCAGGTGTAAATAAATACATAATATTATATTCGCTGATAATATACTACAAAACGGCACCTGTCTCCATCGCCAGGGAAGGCCACCGCGGCGTGCATCGATCCGCTGCGACCGGCTGGCTGCTGCACCCTACACGTTCCTACCCATATATAATATATATAATAAATAATACTAAACGGACTTTTACCAAATACTTGATAATATTACAATTTTATCGCACTGGGATCTCACACCATAACGAACGACCTCTGATTCACCACGCGTTCCATTGACATTGTCGAATGGCAGGCAAAGAGGGTGACCATATTTTTTTCACAGCTCCGGCGAAATGTGTATTATTTATTTCAATACTCGAAACGAAATGATTAAGAATCAAATAGAATAAAGAATCAAATAAGAAATAAAGAAAAGATAGGTCAAAAATCATTAAAAAAAAAACTTAAATGAATTCAAAACAGCTGACACATCACTGCTACCATAGTAAAGATACGGTATAGGCCCGAATTTAAAACGGTATTTTTTTTTAAATATAATAAATAATAAATTGTTAACGCATGTATTTATTTACGTAAATATGTATATGGGAAGCTAACTACACTATGTCAATTTTAGTCAAATTTGTATATAGAACAAAATTAACACTGATAAACTTTGAATAATCATAGAGAAAAATTGCAATTCTTCAGACGTGTATTGCTTCTAAAACTGAAGGCCGCAGCTTTTCACCGGGGGCCGCTGCAAAACATGTTTTTGTTCAGTTTGATTTAGGGACCCGTTGCATGACGTTTGGGAAGCACTGGTGTAGTTTACCGCCCATTTATTTATTTATTTATTTAATTAACATTGCGCAAGGTTGACAAATTAATTTAAAACTTTTACAATGGAGAAAAAAAATAGTACAATTTAATATTAAAAGCAGTAGAAAAAAAATGGCAAGGAAGTCAACTGAGTAAGCTCCGACGAACTCTACTTTAATACATAAAAAATAGTATTCGTCGGAACTCACCCACGTCTACGTGGAATATGTCGACATCCGAAGCAATATTATTGAACACCGTTAAAGCTCTCCCCAGTGGCATCCCCATTGGCAGGCTGGTTCTTCACCTTGGTAGAACAAACAATTCATGTCCGCGATTTCTTAAAAAATAATCAGGAACATTTAGATTCACATTCTCAAGAATGGTGGAATTCTCATTTTGGCCTCGCATAAGTCGAAATGTACATATATATACACGGGTTGTTGATATGTAAAGAAATAAAGATTCGTTTTTTTTCCAACAAGACAAATAACATTTGACAGTATAATTTTTGATCAAGATTCTAAGTAATCTGAATGGTAGAGATTGATATGGATTGAAAATGATCCAAATCGTCAATAGATCCCGGTACCGAAATAGACATAGAAAATTATTATCATAATAAATTGATATTTTTAAAAAATATTTATTATAACAAGTAAGCGTCAATCAAACGAATGCCATACTATATAACCGGTCCTGATCATATAATGTAAAAGTGGAAGTAGTACAAATGAGTCCTTTGTTTTTTGAATATATTATACATAATGCCTTTGAAATTTAACAACTTAAAAGTGATCACACTATATATGTTATTATTTTTTTAAATAAATTAAATCAGCATCAATTTCCATGTATAATTAATTTGTTTTTGATTACGGTTCATCGCAGACCGTTTAAAAATACGACATTGCACAAAATGTCCCGTTTCCGTTTCCAGTCATGGTAACACTAGCAACGGTGAATTTTTCAAAAAAAAAAAAAATTAACAGCCCATGACACAATACCAAAATAACGAAATGAAGACACGGCTCGACAATGTTGTTTAACGGAAATGAAAAGAGCTGGAAAACAATATATGACATCAATATTTTTTTTAAATTTAAATCCGTACGCCCAACTTGAAAAAAATGTGAATCATCGAAACGATCATCTCTCAGTTGATATGGCTTTATTGACATTTAAATTTAAATACGTAAGGTCACGGAATGCCTTTTTGGGAGCGGGATTATTTTGCCAGCCCGATTGTATTACAAATAATGATTAATCACTTTCATTATAATCATGGTCAACCCACTCGCGTTCAGACACTATATTGTCAAAGAAGTATAATTTAATGTATATATTTTCAGCATCAATTATAAAATTCATATTTCTAATAAATAAAATTTATCACTTTGGATGAATCACTTTCACGGTTTATTGCATGAAAATAATTATGACCACCGGAGAAAGTGGCTTCAGTAATTTTTTAAGCCGTAACAATATTTTTTTTATTTCGATCAAAATATCCTCGATTGGAGATTAAACATTTTCAACTTAACATAAAAATTACGTAACTATTACGTTCGAGAAAATTTCTGAAGGTAAATGACTTTATAACAAGGCTGTGGAGTCGTGATGTTTTAGGTGGATTCGGAGTCATAAAAATCGATGACTCTTTAAATAGAAATATTACACAAGATATGCACTTAAGTAGATATGAAATACGTTGATTTAAAAGAGACTCCTTTTTTTATTCGGAGTCGCGGTTTTACTTCACGACTCCACTGCATGGCTATATATAACGTTTTCCATTGAAATTACATCAAGTACCCCCTCGGTGGATATATTTTTTGCAGTATGTAGATACGTTTTTTGCGTGTAAAATGGGCAATATTGCTGTTATTATTAAAACGAAAAATATTATACACAAATATTTCATCATCGTCTACCAGTCAACAAACATGTTTTTTCACTTGGTTCTTTAAGGGCCAGCAACATATCGGAAGTATTTTTATTAGCACCGTACGAGACATGTTAAGCACGTCGAGTACATGAGCGGGTATAGTACTACAAATAGTGTTGGTATTTAGGGTGTCCAATCCCGGAGCCTTTTTGTGATCCCGGGATTTTTAAATTGACTATTTTTCAATCCCGGGATCCCGGGATTGAGCACTCAACATTAAATCGTGTATAAATTTGAATTTTGAATTGACAAAACTTTCAGGAATTTTCAAACAATTTCATTTCCAGTTTTAAAAACCCAGAAATATACCGATTTGCCCAAATGTTCAGCGTGACCAAAATTCTCGTAATCGACCCTTCCAAACACAGAATCATAAGAATTTACGGATTTGCTAAAAAAAATCTCAATCCCGAAATTCCGGGATTGGAACGGTCGCAATCGCGGGATTTTGGGATCACAAAATTGGACGGGATCCCGTGATTGGAAAGCCTAGTGGTATTCCCCCTGAACACGAAATAGAAACGGTTTCAATTCACTCGTCGGCTCGCTGGGCCGAGTACTGTACTTCACGTTCAGATCGTTTTAGTTGTCTATATCGGCAGGCGTAAAAGATGCATTAGTTCTTAAATGCGTTGCATTGATCGAACGTGCATTGTTTTTTGTAAAACTTCAAGAAAACCGACATACGATTGTGATTGGGTTTTTACAAAGAACGCTATCGTTAACTTTACCTTGATCTACATGCAAACAAATCATATCACAATTCAAACAAAATTCATGGACCATTTTTAACGTTCGACAATGCAAAACAATTCGGTAGACAATAAGTAGTAGATGAATTATTATTAGTCAGCAAGCAAGACTTCCGGGCTAGTAACTATGGAGATATAATGTAAAAAAAATGGCTTCAAATGATTTGTTTTTTTTTTCTATGTTGTCTCGGAAAACAATTTAAATTTTCAGCTATGATATTGTGTTGATATTATTCGTGACCGTTTATTTTTTTTATAATGTCAAATTTCAGTGTGTTACGCTTGATTTGAAACAAATGTCACTACTCTCTGCCACAATTCAGTGCATAATAAATAATATCGTATTGTTTCCGATAACAAAGTGAGTAACATTATAAATAATAAAGTGCTATAAATTATATACAATATTTGTATATACAGAGCACAAAGATAAACGATGAGGAAAGGGAACAATGCCAAAGAGATAATTATTATATTGTACTGTAAAATGTTGCCAAAACTTCTGCATTAATATATAAAATATTATTCAATTACGGCTTCTAGTTTTCCTGTTTAAACTTACGTAATTACGGACGTAGTCGACGCATATATGACACATAGAAGAACACAGATTATCAACAACAAAAAAAATAATCTTGGTACTGATTGATAGTGTTTATATTCAAAATAATATTATACCCATCAACAACAGAAATAAAACAATTTCTGTACTATTTTCGGTGTATTCAATGGTAATTTTTTGGATATTTATTTTTAATATAAAATTGAATTTAATCGATGAGAATTTTATTTTTAGTCACTCGAGATCAACTCGAGGTAAATTGACATCAAAAACACCTATGTTTTAGGTTTCAAATTTTGACATTTACTAAAAAAAAAATTGTTTTTATCACTTAACTTTTGTATAAATATCACTGTTTTATTGTTTTTCTTATCAGTTGACAATGCTCATCATGAGCGAAACCGGTCCTGATCTAATAAATTTTATGTGGAAAAAGTACTAAAAATGTTTTATTATTTTTATTATAATGCCATTCCACCAAGTATTGACAGTGAACACCTTAAAAGTGATTTGACATTTACCTTGCCGGGAATTGAACCCAGACCCGCCTGGTCGTTAGAGAAAGCTATAACCAACAAGACCAGGGGTGGGGGACCGTTTCTTCTCTAAGGCCCACATTCATTTTTCTGATTCAACGCGAGGCCGCAGTAAACATTGACTAGGGAATCTTTGGCCGGAACCAATTTCATGCCAATTTCTTAATCCCGGAAAATACCAAAAATTTTCGAATCCAAAATCTAGGGAATTTACAAAAAATTGCAGAATTGGCCGACCAGGCCAAAAGGCTGCAGGACTGAACTAGACCAAGGCGGGCGACAAATTATTATACAGATCGATCTGATAATGCTCGCGATTAGGCAAACCGGTTCTGATATTGCATATTGTCTTTCGATATTTATTTTTCCGTCATTGTTTTCGATGTGTACTTTAGTTTGATGTCCGGTCGACTGCGGTCGCCGTTCGATCCATCCCTGAACTCCCTGCCGTATTACAATGGGTCATATCTTCCGGCAGTGATGGCAACGAGACATATTAATTGCCGGGCGTCATACCAGCAGGTAATTCATATAACATTTCAGCATGCAAATATTGAGTATCGAAGGGTACAGCAGACACACGATTAGCCACGGTTCGTGGCATTCACAGTCTTACATTCTGTATGGGTACATTTATGCCCGCTCGATACGGTTGTAGGAATTTCTTGAACCGTTTCAAATCTAGGCGAAACAGTTTTAATGATATTCAGCCTAGTCCATACAGAGAAACCGATTCGTATAATGTTTCACGTAGCAAATTGAATACACATATTATGCATTACCTTTTTCTCGGAGTTTGTGTTAACGCGTTGGATCCCGGAGCCGTGTTTTCACGTGATAAGCTAGCCGAGCGTCGAGTCCCGGAACCGTGTTTTCGCGTGATGGGCTGTGCTTTAAAATAGAGCCATAATCGTGGTATCAAGCAACATTTTGTATAGAAGACTCGGTATAATCATTACAACAGATACTCAAATTATTCTAAATCAGTCTTTTAATTATTACTTTTATTAAAAATAGTAACGCATTTGATGCGTCCATTTGTCCTTCTGAAGATTACACGATTGTGCAGTCACCGAGTTCATTTTCGATTTTAGCTTTACATATTCGTTAAAAAAGAATGTCAAAAAGCATTCATTTCTAAAAATATTTTGTTACTAATAGCAGCAAGAAAAAATAAATAAGCCCAATTGAACCTGCAAGGTGGGCGCCAAGCAAAAAATGGAGTAAGACAAACATTGTAATATTGCTTTCCATAGCAGAAAATTATAGCAACAATACCATAAATAATTGAGAAGTAATAGTCTTTCAAACAACCACAAAATGTTTCATTTGATTTGACTGTGCGGTTTCACAGTTATAGCATTTTTAGTAAGTCATTAAGAAAAAATACAATCCTTCAAAAATAAGCCGGGCACACGAGACAATTTTACTTGATTTGGGCCGGGGCCGAAAGTGTTAAGAGCATTCAGTATGTTTTAGACTTTTAGAGGCATCACGACGAAAATAGTAAATGTATAGCGAAGTCGTTCACACGAAACGTTTCATTTACGTTATTTTGGTACAATAAAACTAAAAATGTTCAATCCTTCGTATTAAGTAGACAAAACCTGTTTTTGAGAAGAGAAAAAACGTTTTCAAGGGCGGTTCATTTCTCAATCGCGAGTGTTTAAGATATTTTATTGCCAATTAAAATGGACGTTTTTTTCTATTAAAAAACAAAATAAAATTTAAATTGAATTGAGCCAGGACACGGTATAAGAAATATTAAGTATTTCGTATTCATAAGAACTGAGTTTTATAAATGCATTCAATTTATTCTACGACGTAAAAGACTAGTTGATCAATATACCAACATATCAGTCTAATTAATAAGCGATACCCAACCTTTTTTCATCTAGGCCGCATGCCGGTTTTTTTCTATACTGCTTACGCCGCATCATATTAATAGTAACACGTAAATATATCACATACTATATATAACATAGTTACTTCAAATAAATGTAAGTACGCAAACATACAAACGTATCCAAAATATTCAGTCGTTTACGTACAGTTTTGCAAGCAATACCAGATGTTTGAAAAATCATCTGGCGACTATGATTGTTTTGAGCCACACATAAAATATAAAAAGGCCGGAGGTTAAATCTGACTGGTTAATCTGGAACTTCGACAGGCTACAGACAAAGCCCTTTCCGTTTCAATACCTAAACTTTAGACGACCAGTCATAAAACTATTTTCCACGAATGTTTTCACAATTAAAATATTACTAGCTGTAAGCCCGTTGCCCAGCAACGTGAGATTTTTGTTGCATTGTGTTTATTTTTATTTAGTTTAATTTAATTTAATTTAATTTAATTTAAATTTAATTTAAATTTATTTTATTTTATATTATTTAAAAAAGATGGAGACTGGAAAGTGTGAAATCTGGTCGGACGGACAGACGGATGGACTAACAGACATTATTCACAATTAAAATATTATAGTTCATCACGAATAATAAGTTAAATTATTTTAAAAAAAGTGATTGATTTTACCTATATTATTTGCAATTCATATTCGTCATTCTGCTAGATTTTCAATACCGAAATACCTGTTTTGCAAAACCTTATTACGGACATACGCTAGTATTTCCGAGCATCAAGATTGACTCTTGCCTCCGTCATATGATTAGGTAACAAGCAATAGAGCACGTGTTTAATGTAAACCTGTGTGGGATTTCATACAAATGTATTGGACGATGTTTTCATACAATATAACGCGAAATTGGGTGATTCATTCACTCAAGTGAGTAACCTGCGCAATAACGAATTACAACAATTATAATCGTACGTGTGTCTGTCATGCTCACATCCCACGACGAAGAGACGCGAGAAATCAATGACAATGACAATCATCCATTATCCACCTGTAAGTAAGCCACCACCATTCCACCTGTGTCGCATCTGCCAGTGTGTCATTCGCATTATCCACGCTCCATTCATCAGCCGTTTATTGTCGATTGCCTATCCTATATTAGATCTACGCCGCAATCGCTTGAACGCCTATTTGGGACTTCAAACCTAACGAGTATTAGCATATAGCCTGTTAATCATACTAAAGAATAAAATGAACCACAAATCCTCATTAAATATTAACCCTTTGCCCGCGTCACCAAATTTAGCGAACATGCCCTGTACGCGGCTGCTTTTTTTGCGGATTTTGTTATCGCGTTTTCGACTATAAATATAGGTCGTAATATTTTTTCAACTAATCAAATATGTTAATTTCCACCAAAAGTAACTTTTTCAATAGTAAAATACAATATATTTCTTGTATTTTCGGTTTAATTCAACAATAATCATTCTTCATACAATTGCGGCGTGACTAGGGCATCCAATCCCGGGATCCCGTTCAATTTTCTGATCCCGAAATTCCGGGATTGAGAAATTTTGGGGAAAACCCGAAAATTTACACGAAATTCAAGATTTAAAATTCCTCGGTGAGCTAAAAAAAAAATACGAGTTTGTGTGAGGATCTGGGAAAAAGTATACCAAATCGAAGATTTCCAATTCCTCGGTGCGCTAAAAAAAACACGAGGTTCTGTGAGAATCGGGGGAAAAGTATAGCGAATTGAGGATTTCAAATTTCTCGGTGAGAAAAATCTCAATCCCGGGATTGGATACCCTAGGCGTGACGTCACCATATTGCAAAATACCACCACGTGCGACCGAGAACACTGCGCCACCACCATACCATCATGCTTATAATATTAAATTCTCAGAACAATTTCAATTTCACCCGCACTCGATCGCTTATTTACATTATCCCAAATAATATAATGATATATGCATATTTTGTAAATACGTGGCGCAGAGTTCTTACGAGAAACGTCATAAATCAACGGCGGCCATCTTGCATTGGTGACGTACGTTCACGGCGTGTTCCATAAATAAATTATTTTAGCCTATATTGAATCTTTTTTGACTAATGTCATCTATTGCATTTGGTAAAATATACATTTAGTAATATTTTCAACCAAATTATACAATTTTAACACAATAGATAGCTCTTATATAGGGTTTGAAATTTCCATGACATCTATCACGTGTCACGCGCGCTGAGGGTATGTTCGCTAGAACATGCATAGCGGTCATACGCGGTGAGAAGGTTAAGGTAGGCAATTTTCCCTGTATATTCATTTTCAACTTTTATTTGAGTCAGATCGGCATTAATGCATCTTTATTTTGATATTACTTTAGTAATGTATTAATTCTCTTTCTTAAAGCGAAAATTTTTCATTTACTGTTAGAACTATCAACTTCCTTTTGCCAGAACAACAACAAGGACGAAATACAACAACGAAGTTAAAAACCCAATTGGTATCTAAAATTGCGAGTTTTCTGTCGAATTCACCTACATTTTTACAGCAACTGAAATTGTATTTTGACTCTCCAATGGATTAATTTTATTGACAATTTTGTCTCGCGATAAATACAAAATTTCACACCTTTTGTTCCCGGCGGAAGTTATTTATCTTGCTTGGTGCTAAAATCCAGGTAAACATTGGTCGCCACAATCAATTTCTTCCACTCCACCTTCTTATGTCAGTCGTTTGCCTCAAGCAATCGTATAATATGTACATACTTTGATTAAATTTAAAAATTAGAAAACTGTCTGACAACCTTACCTTTGCACGCTTACAATTAATAAGTGATAAAGATTACTTACCGGTATCGGAGCTCTTTGTCTTATCATGGTGCCAACAGGACTAGGTATCTTGGACGGACTGCTGCAGGCGGACGATGGGCTCGATACCCCTGCAATGAGAATACGGAATTAGATATATGAATTATATATTTTAACCATGTTCGTTCACAATGTTACCTCGTAATTGAACGACTCAACAGAAAGTGTTTTTAATAGAACTTTTCCATAACGTACTATACCTCTTTTTTCGGGAGACAAAGGATATATAAAGATGATAATCTAAGGATAACTAATCGCTCTCCTTATGCCCCGCCTTTAGGATTCTAATGATGCAAAAACAGCGACCCAGAATTGAATTCATTGCGGTCACAGGTTACAAACTTAGTTTCGAAGTACTAATCTTGGGTCGTGGAAGATAATTATTTTTTTCGATATCAACTACCGTTAAAGTTTTGAAATCTCATTACATGTTCATTGAACTGTTGGTGTATTTTATCATTGAATAAAGTTTTGGTCAATACAACAGTTGATAATAGCTTTGAAATCTTTAGTTAACAAGTGATTAAGAGTTTTGCCATCTATTGAATCCAAAAACGCTATTTTGAAATCAGGTATTGGGAGACTTGTTATAAACTCACTGCGTCGAAAGAAACAATCTTTAAATTGAATGGCACTATAATACCTTTAATTTTTTCCACTAATTCAATAGAATTTGTAATATCAAATTTTGGTCAGAAATCTAATTGATAAATCCTCGTGGCTGTTGGTTTTGAAAAAGTCTACTTCTTTCCTCCTGCATTACCCAGAAGTAGTAAAATCGTCGATTAGTTATTAATTTTATTTAAGTAACATTATAAATTATTTTTTAAAAAGTGGAGATTTTAATCATATTTGATTTTATCGGTAGTCGCCACTTAAACTTAATTGATCTTTGATGACTTTTAAATTATTTTTTTTAAGAGATAATAAACATATTAATTATGTATAGTCAATTTAACGCCCGTGATATATATTTTGTATCCCTTATCTGTAAATTCCTTTCATTACCAATTGTTTGATTCACTGTTAGCACTGTAGTATTGTATTCTCTACTCATGTTGATAATGCTCGTCATGAGCGAAACCGGTCCTCATTATTTAAAAATAAAAGTGGAATAAGTATTTTAATTGACTATTTTATTTTTTTGAAAATAATGCATTTCCACCGAGTATTGATAAACGTAATTTTTGATTAACTGTTTTATTCCACATACTGACACGTGTTTCGCTTCTTTGGAAAGCATCTTTAGACAAACTGTCACAAGGCTATTTACGAATAAACTAAAAATCAATTTCATTTACTTAACAGCTTAACGACCGTGGACGCGTATTTGAGTCTTTGAAAAACAAAGGTTGCTGGCCGGCGGACACATATATTCGTATAGGTGAAGTATCTGAAAGCTAAGAAAATTAAATTTTGTAAAGATATCTCAATTTGCTTACAAATTATAGTGAATTTAGTAAAATTATAATTTTTGCGAATTTATCGCAAAATTTTATTTCGCCAGGTGAAATTTTATAAAAAAAACATGCGGTCGTTAAGCTGTTTTAATAATAAATAACAAAATAGATAGGTTGTGGTAGATAGAAACACTTATTACAAATTAATAACTGGAAAGAGGAAAATAAAATCTCAATTTAATATTTTTTTCGTATCGGCTCTCAATGCGG
Organism: Himalopsyche tibetana; assembly: GCA_030503985.1. Classification (NCBI taxonomy): domain Eukaryota; kingdom Metazoa; phylum Arthropoda; class Insecta; order Trichoptera; family Rhyacophilidae; genus Himalopsyche; species Himalopsyche tibetana. Next base: position 2,187,414 of record JAPJYX010000003.1, on the reverse strand, counting down.
AGCATGTGGCTTCTTAATGGAGGTATTTAAAAATATTTTTTCTACGAGAACTGCTTGTTACCCAGTTGCTAAATTTACCTATCTTCTTTTCGTGAAAAGGATAGGATTAAAACAAGACTAGTGGTAAGCTAGTAGCTTTCGCTACCCCCCAACATTTTATAGAACGACTAAAAAATGCTGTTCGTACTGGAAATACATTCAACAATGGTAAACACCTCTCTTAATAAAAAAAACATTATTTACTAATTACCCATATCGGTTATGGTTGTATTGATTTCCAATCAGTTACACAACCTGCGGAATAACTAAGCGCAAAATTTGTATTTATATTAACATACAACTAAGCTATAATCATATCGACTGTGGAAAGGAAAAAGGACGTAACCCACAGTTTTTTAAAAACAGCTTTTTTTCGATAATCACAATGTATCAAACATGATACACGTTATATCAAAAGGATGCAAGCTACAAATGCCGAATTAGTATCTAAATTTAGCTTTTAAGTTTGAAAAAGATGAACTCGTAAAAAATAAAACCAAGAAAAAAGACTGAAATGAAGGTTTTTCCTAAACAATTTCTTTAATTCATATTAGACAATGTCGATTAAAGACCAGTTTGGAAGTCTCCGTGCACTTCAAGGTTGTGTATAATCCATAATTTGAATGTGTCCCAAAATCATCAAAACACGTTTTTTGCGCCTACTGTAAAATTTGATATGTGTGAGTTACGTCCTTTTTCCTTTCCAAAGTCGATATGTACAAATTAAAAATGGTGCTGTGTATAATCGGTGATGATTAAATAAAGTGCAATTGAATTTTATAGAAGAAAATATGTGAGATCATATTATTGAATATGATTTCAAAAATACTAAATATCAAGTTTTAGTTCTAGCTATATCGAATAACCACTTTTAAATAATTTGGTATAAAAATTCACGGTTAAATAGACATACTACTTGGCAACGTTAGATTGTATTATTTTGCTTGGAATAAAATATAAATAGGGGAGGGGTAGCTTCGGGTACACATAATATAATTTCGTCTTGAAGATCCCCTCGCACCCCACCGATCTTCCTCAACTCCAGACAAATAGTCTATATTTAGGTACACACCATCAAATAAAAGTTACTTATGCATGGCACCAATCGATCCTAAGCTAAAAATTCAGATCAGGTAAACGATTTAGCTATTAGTATAATAAAATCACTCAAATCTTGTCGGGCTCTGTGGTAAATTGATAAGATCTTGGTTTAAATCCCATCAAGGTCAAAATCGAATAAAAGCTATTCCTATTCAAATTTAAGATCATGGAAATGGGTTAACGCGATGTTATCATTCCTTAAGTTTACCTAGAGCTGTGTTTCTCAACCGGGGGCAACGGAGAACACATAATTTCAGGGGAACCACAGCACAGTTCTGCGGGTCCACGGGCAAATTAATGGTACATTGTCTGGTATTAACAATTTAAGATTTCGACTGAAGGTACTCGGTGCAATTTCAATGTTAAATTTGAATCATTCAAATTACGTACATTTAATCAAGTTTTGTCACTAACGACCCGGGTTTCGTCTTTTGACATCTTCGGAAGATCGAAACCCGGTCGTTTGTTACAAAACTTGAGTGAATGTAAATAGTTTGAATCGTTCAAACTATGTACATTCTCACAGATTTTGTCACTAACGACCCGGGTTTCGCCTTTCGGCATCTTCAGGCATTCAAGTGCACGGATGAACTTGAACTGACGCTTAGTAAATGAAAGTTTCGTGTTTATATAAGAAATAAATGCATCACTGAGTCCAAAGCCATTGCTGGCGAAAGGGATAAGTTCATAGGAATGCCAACAGATTTGAGTAGTAAGTAGTTGCAAGAATTATATTATTTGTTTGTCGGCAAAGGTTTTATGATTATATAGGGTATAGAAGTGGAGATGCCGGAAAGTTTAATATTTCATTTAAAATCGGAAGACTTTGCAGCTGTGCTCTATTTATTTCCAAAATTTCCTGGAAAAGGAGCTTATGACTGTCCGTATTTGGGTGTAACATTTTTATCCCTTGTTCCTGATTGAACACGTGTCCTTCCGAAATTAAGTGATTAGCAAAAGTTTTATTAGCATTAGTTTGAACGATTCAAATTTAATATTGAAATTCCACGAAGCACCTTCAGTCGAAATCTTCAATTAGATTCAAATTAAGTAATAACAATGTTTTTACTTTTGAGGATGAACTGTTTTTCATACCATCGTTCATTCATCCAGGCTTTTTTCTGATGGTTATATTCAACCGGATGACTTCTGATCAATGCTCCCTCTAAGACAGGAGGTTATCTGCGCGGAAATTTCAAAGGCTGCTCGGACCAATCAAATATTAATTGAATAACTGTCTTGTAGTGCGCGCCAACCCGGAATGAGTGCGCGGGGGCTTCCCAACTGCTGCGCGGCGCACGCAGCTTAGAGGGAACGTGGCTTCTGATGTTTTTTTTAGCGATGAACAACGCAGCGGACGCAATTCGCCACGTGAAAATCAACACATTTCATGATCACGTAAAATGATAGTTTAAATATTTGTAAAACAATGCGGATAATCGAGATTCTACTGTATTGTTATTCTAATATCAAATCTTCACCCGGTTGTCTTCAGACAACTCTACAAAGGCTGACTTGTGGTCAATGTGACGTTAGTTAGAATTCAGACCTTAACAAGTAGGTACTTGATGTAAAATAAGACAGATGCCATTGGTAGAAACTTCTCCATCGTGACCATCAATCATCGCCATCCAATAAATGTGTTGTGATTTATTATAATTAATGACTGCCCAGTTGGAAAGCGCTGATTTCATCACAATTATAATATAATATACATAATTGCAAATAACTAATCATTAGCGTTATTAGCGGGCGGAGCTAAAACATTGTTAAGTATAATACTTTCGCTCGATTTCGCCAAATGCGATCCGCGATGCTCTTTTACGCACTTTAATTGAGTAATCTTTCCATGTTCATGTTCTGTGGCAGAAGTGTTTGAAATTTCTTTCGCTGTAAATTTGAAACCGGTTTACACCAAATCAATAGATTGTTAGCAGAGTAACAGATAATGAGAGAAACTACTAAAAGATGCGTAAATATTGCAATTTATTTAATCGAGTACGTAATTATAATATATTTATACAGTGAAACCCCGATCTACCGTTGTCGCATTGTTCGTTTTCCCGCATGGATCGTTTAATTTTCATAGTAATTGGCCAAACACCCATAAGAACAATGAAACATTTTTTTTAAACCATATCCGCTCTTAATGGAGTTCATCTCAACATAAGTGTTTCTACGAGAACTGCTTGTTACTCAGTTGCTCAACCTCACCTTTTCCAAAGAGAGTAGGAATAGAAGGAAAGGGCTAGGGCAGGACTAGTGGTTAGCTAATCGCTCTCGATACGCCCCGTACATAGGATAGGATGGGTGGGAAGGGGGAATTCACGACATCACATACATCCATGCCTTTGAACAGAAATTTATAAATCGATTGAAAAATCGATTTATAAAATTGCCCGTACTGGGATTCGAACCCGTGACCTCCGTATCGGTAGCCAACAACGTTGACCACTCGACCACACAGGCGGCACAATGAAACATAATCCCGCATTAATCGTTCCCCGATTTACCGTTTTCCTCGATCTATCGTTTAAATATTTTGGTCCCGTCACAAATATCATCCCGATTGACCGTTTGCGTTGATTATCTCTCATAAATATTCTTGCTTCGCATCTCGTTTTGCGTTTTTTTTTCAGTGGAACCCCGATATATCGTTCTCGATTTTTTTTGTTTTTTTCATGGATGGTTTATTTTTAACTCGACCAAGACCTGGTAATAATAATTTCACGTTAATCATTCCCCGATTTCCTCGATCTATCATTTAAATATTATCGTCCCGTTTCAATTATTACCCGGGTGTTATTGAATATTTATTTTTTCGTTCATTAACTGGTTGCGCGAATTTTTCAAACTAACAATATTAAAAAATACAATTATAAAAAAAGTTTGTTGAAATGTAAACATTTGTTGATATTATTTGAAGATTTCCCGGATTATTCGTTGTTTATGTTGGTCCCATGGATAACGTAGAATCGGGGTTTCACTGTATATAATTCCTTTTATCATAAAATGAGCCCATGAGAAGTACAACGAAACAAATGTTATTTTAAGACAAAGATGAACTAAATGCCTTATAATAAATATTAATAAATCGTGTGGTCTAGTTGGTTAGAGATTGCTCAACCGATCTGGCGGATCTGGGTTCATTTCTCGGTAACATCAATGTCAAATTTAAATTTGAGACATGGGCGCTTGTGATGTCAATTCTCCTCGAGTTGACCTCGAGTGACTTGAATAAAAACTTCATCGAGTTTATCTCTTATGATCTTTCAACTTTAAAATATTTGGCGCATTGTGGCAATAGCTACAATGCCAAATATTTATACTATACATGTTTAAAAGTATCGTAAAACTGAAGTTAGCTTGGTTAATTATACACTGCAAGAATGTTTTCTACTTAAAATATAAAAATGCAATCCACAAAAACACGGAGTAAAAACGTGATTGTATTTAAAAGTTCAATAGAAAAGTTTCACCACGTTGTTGCCATACTTCTTTCACTTAAAATAGTGAAATATTTAACGTTTAGTAACATACAAATTCATAATAAATATTAAGTGTATTCAATTTAAAATCAATGCGTTTTCATGATCGAATCTTTCCGATAGTGCAGAAAATTTTACTGTGTTCTTAAAATTATATTATTTAATCAGAACAAAGGTATTCGAGTGGACATATTCAAAACATCTTTTAGCAAACAGTCTTAATTTGGAGTTTCCATAGACAAAGAGACCAATTAGAATAACAAATTGTTTCATATTCCATCATGGCTGACATAAACTTTGTGATGTTATGGAACGCTGCCTTTATTATCGAGGGATGATACATTAAATCAAAATTTCAACTTGCCCAAATAATTTAGATCATAGATCTTGAACTCATATTATCAAAAAAACAAATCTGATTAACCTTAACCGTGTTATAAGACAAGTGTGAAAAGCGAGAGCCAGGAATACAGTCAATTATCCAATTCGTAAACATAAAAAAATGATGCAATAAACGTATTTAAAAAAAAAATGGTTGATTCTATGTAACGCTGTATGCGACAAAGTTTGTGAGATAGTCGGCTTGGCGAGAAAATACAACGCAAAACAAGTGTTTTATAGACTGACAAGTCACATGTGGATGTGTTAGACATCCATAAATTTGATAAAAAAAACGACACAAAATGATTTCAAAGTATGAGGTTTTACAGCATGATAAATCAATCATCTTTATTTATGTTTTTTTTAGATACATTTCAGCTGTCCATGCTTATTATGTTATATGTATTCTATTCTCGATAATGTAGCGCTGATTTGTATGAAACTACAATCAAACATAAGATGCGCGATGTGTTTTAAAACGATGCAAAATGCACTTTTCGAGAGAGTCATCAAGCCATTTGATCAGTGTCGACGGCAGTGGATAATCGAATTTCTTGACTGATAAATAGCAAATATATATAAATATATATATAAACTATAGTACCTTGTTTCGTTTGGAATTTAGATTACCAATCAAGCACGTCAACTGATTAAACTAAAAGTTCATAGTTCTGACGATGGCGAAAGTCGAAATAGCTATCAACGCATACAAATTATTAAAAACTGTAGAACTAAAATACTTTGATATTTTTAATCTGTCTTAAAAGTTACATTCTATCGTAGTTATTTTGTTGGCACCGTAAATTGAAAGAAGCCATGACTCGGTACTTACGAATTTGCGTGTTATAGTAAAGTTAATTTAAGAAATTATTCTTTTTTAATCTATTAAACTTATACGGAATACAATTGAAAAAAAAAATCATTCGCATTTTCTTGTAAATAATTTGACCTTTTCAAATCATGACTATCTCTTGGCTGTATGATATACCGTAACTTTTTTAGTCGTAAATTGATAATTCAATTTAGATTCAGAGGGTCGATATTATGTTCCTCCGCATTTAGGGTACATATCATCAATTCAATAAACACTGTTACCGAAGCACACCACTTTCAGTTCATATTATTTAGTGACCATTTAAGTTAATAATAGCTAGGGGTACTTCCTATTGTTTTAAAATATAAAACACTTTGACAGTTGCGTCTAGTAAACGGGGGATCGGGTCTAGTTTATCTGGGCTTAAGTGCATACATTATTTAATTAAAAAATAGGTGCCTAAACAAGCGTTGACAGTTCTTTATACTGTAAAATAACATTTTGTCTATGGTATATTTTTTCAGTTCATGTTAACTTGCTAGTTAAAACGAAATAAAGATTCATTTCATTAGCGAGCGATATTTTTTTCTCTTTCCATCTTATTTATTTATTTAAACGCGGAGTTAGGGGTGTATGAAACAAGACGACATCAGCTAAGCACAAGTTACTAATTTCGAATCTATTACTTATAAAAACTAAGCTCAGCGGAGCGCAACCATAAATAAAATTACAATATCAGAGCTAAAACGTTTCAAAATGAGATATGCAACAAAAATAAAACCAAATTAGCCGCTCGCGTAGACGGTTTATAATAAATTAAATTCATACGTAAACTTTCCATTATTTAGAATGGATCCATAAAATACAGACTTTAACCCTTTGAGGAGTATCGCCGCATAAGGTAAGAGCACCCATCACCGCCACTACACCAACTACCGCCACCGTCAGAATGTTCTCGAAATAACAAGAAAACCGTTAAAATCTTCTCAACAAAATATATTGAACAGTAAACACGAATGCATAGTGATCACGTGTCATTTGTTGTTTTATAGCTAACTGTATTTATTCTATCGGAAATATCAGTTTTCTGGATGAGCTCGGAGGTACGATTGTAATTTGGCCTTTCGTTAAACACTTTGTTAAGAAATAGCTAAATTTTATTTTTCGATTTAAAACAAAATTCATTTAATATATATGAAAGTTAAGTTTAGTTTATAATAAATAACATATTTAGAACACTCTAAAGTAAGTATAAATCCATAATTGATATAAATTAAGTGATAAAAATAGAAAATATTGCGTGGCGGTGATTGGACCCATTAATTATTATATGGGAACCAAATGCCGCCACCCCTGGCGGTAATAGAGTTTGAAAACATTGAATTTTTTTATGTAAATTATACGTATTTAATAAATTTTCCAAATATTAAAGTGAACAACCCAATTCATATTTGCGTTGGTCCAATCACCGCCACTTCTACTGTACATTGCTCATCCCGTAAAAGCATCTGCAAAAATCTAGTGGCGGTAATAGGGCATTGGCCATGGCGGTGATAGGCTCCACATAAACATATATGAAAATGCAAATTTAAGCTAAATAAACTTAAATATTGCAATATTTTTCATATAATTTATAAAGAAAATGATTAAATAAGCATAATTTGTTTCAAAAATACCAATGCCGTAATAATGTAATTGATAAAATACAGCTTTAATTTAAGTGGCGGTAAAAGGAACAATAATCGGTGATTGGGTCATTATTTTACCTTAATTTTCAGATATTAAAAAATTATGAAATATGGTTGGCACAAAAAAATGTTTATACTCAGCTGAAACATTGGATACTGCACTGAAAGAATCAAAAAAGGGGAGTTCCGTACTGGCAATAAGTAAAAAATATAGTATACCACGTACCACATTGCGTGATAAGATAAGTGGTAAGTATAGGGAAGGAGCTAAGCCAGGACCTTCCAAAATTTTGTCATGCCAAGAAGAAGCGCTGCTTGTGAAGTGGACACAAAAGTTGGCAAGTTTGAGATTTCCAATAACGAAGCCTCAGTTACAGGACTCTGTCGCAGAACTCACCAAAACTCTATGCAGAGAAAATCCATTTACTGGTGGAAGACCTGGAAAGAAATGGTTTAGCTGTTTTTTAAAAAGACACCCGTAATTGGTGTTTCACAGAACCTTCGAAATCAAAAATTGGACAAAGACATTAAAGAAATGGATATAGCTGAGAGATGACCGAAAAGAAAATTAAGATTCGACGAAAAGGCAGCGAAACAACAGAATTCTGCAAAAGTGGCTAAAGTACACAAAGAAATTATGGCATCATTTGATACTGGCGATTATGTTGTTGTGACCTATGAAGGCGAATTGTTTCCTGGTCTTGTTCTAGGTATCAATACAACCGATAATGATGTGCAAGTTAAGACCATGACAATGGCAGGGTCAAACTGGAAGTGGCCTGCGATCGACGATATTTTAAATTACCCTGTTGCAGATATTGTAAAAATTTCTACGCCGACGTTGACTAATACTAGGGGCTTTTATTCCGTCCCAGAAGTGGTATCTTTAAAAAAGAAGTAATACTTAACCTACTTGCCTAATTTCATCATAGTATGTACTTATATAAGTAGCTATTATTTATGTGAATGCCAATGAAGGTGCAATTTTTTATTTACAAGAATGTGATTTTGATTTTTTTTTGTATTAGGAATGTGATTTTTTTTAAAATAAATAATTTAAGTGCATACCTAGGTATAATAAGAAACATTTAAACATAGGTACATAAATAAAATGAATTTAATTCAAACAAACATCTTTAAATGTGTTTAAAATGGCTTTAAATTCATATGGCGGTAGTTGGTCCCTGCATTGGCGGTAATAGGATACAAAAAAAAAATGGGTGGCGGTAATAGGGAACCATTCTTCAATGAAAAAACTTTAGTTAATTAATTAAATATAAAGCTCATCCTCACTATTGCTTTATACTTAAATAGGCGATATATAACAGTATAGAATTAAACAAGAAGTTTATGTTTTCGTTAAGAAATATAATAAATACACAAAATTTCTTAAATCGAGCTACTAATGTGGCGGTAGATGGTGTCCTTACCTTACATGCGGCAGAATGTTGTGTTGTCTAATATTCATTGGCATTCTCATGCTTTTAATTGAATTGTCATTATTTCTTTACAGATGGATAAATAACATATATATCTATGATTTTTGGCAGTCACATTATTTTTATTATTGGCTGCAAATGAGCAAAACAATTTTGTAAAAAGGTGAATATTTCTACACAGGTCGGTAGTCGTACAAAACTGAGCGTAAAATTACTTTTCAGCGCGATTCCCTTCCTGGAATCAATGTCAGTAGAGCGGGTTATGTTTAAAGAAAGAAGCAAAAAAAGATCTAGATCCAAATCGGATGTAATAGCTTCTTGAAAATTATGCCATTCTATTTACCACCTAAAATATTATTCAATATTCTTCCTAGACTGACCACAAAAAAAAAATTGTGTGTATCAATGGTAAAACTAATCAAAATATACAAAAAAGACTAATTTAGTAAAAATTAGCTCACCACTCAAAGTGTTAATTTGTATATGGAACAATTAATTCAAATAAATTAACAATAAAAAAAAACAATCAACACAAATGAGTCACCGAAAATCTACAGTACGTACTGTTAATTGTTTATTACACACTCTTGATAAAATTCATAAGACAACAAAAAAAAACTGTTGCTGGTGATAACTGTGATAATGATATAACGCAAGGTCATTCGTCCGCGGGAAAACTTTCTACTAACAAAGTCAATATTTTTTTTATTGCATTGAATTGTTCTAGCTACAAAAGATAGCACTAATATAACATCTGCTGTATGTATTACGGTAGAAATGTTTAATCTGCCAATAATAATGCCTCAATAGAAATCCGATTTCAATATTTATTATTTTAAAACTTTTGGTTTCTTTTAAATGAATACATAAAAAATAAACGAAAAATGGGAACACAGATTATACGAAGCCTTTCGTTGTTTGATATAAGTTATGTAAAAAAAACTAAAATAAATATACGGGCCATTTATGGTCAAAACAAAATTTACGCGTAAAAAGTTTGCTTCGATGAACGCCGATTGACAGAAATTATGTATGTACAATCTACGCATAAAGCGAAAAATGTTTGGCATAGCACGGGACGAAACCCTTTTGGACATCTCAGAGAATCAGATAATGAAGAAGTATAAATAAAATATGATTAGAAATTTTAATAATTTAAACGTCTGTTGATATTTACATCTAACATCAATAATAATGCTATTGTAAATACGACATTGAGTCTCCTTTGTTTTGACTCTCGTATTAAGAAAAATTGCGTTCCTGATTTAAAATTTGAAACAAGTTCATACATGCAAGAATAATTAAGACACACTGTGCATAATTTACATCGTACGCGCTAATGAACGAATCAATGAATGCTTATTGGTATTTGGATGGATATATTCTTTTAGTATAAATAGATAGATGTACAAAGAAAGCAGAAACCAACTCACCTTTAAATAAAATGACTCATCTTACCTTGAACGCAATATTTTGCATGCTTCGGAAATATAATATTCAACATTTAAAACAAGTAGGGGGTCAACTTAGTAATCTGACATATAATTCAATCGATACATTGCATATGGGTATATCGTATTTTTAGATAGCCCAATGTAATAGCTTATTTACTTAGAAAATTGATTTTCTAATTCCATGATAACTCTTGTTAACCTATTATATAAGTGAATACAAAATCACAACCTATTCTTGTTCAAGGATGGTATTTTTAAGAAGAATCAAAATATTATACTCTCAGTTCATTACATAAAATAGATGAAGAGTTAATAAAATATTAGTAAATAAACATTCTTCGTGTTGAGATTATACTTTATAGAGTTATACTTTACTCGGAGTCATTTCTGTTATCAAATAATAGTAATAACAGTGTCAACGAACTCTTTTGCATTTTTTCTTTATGACAGTAAGTACGTATGTATACAAGAAATTTCTTTTTTTTAAAGAAACAAATTTTTTAAGACATTATCATGCAGTCGTTTTCAATCATTAACTTTGGTGCAACTTATTATTCTGTCACTAATTAAACTTATTATACATACGAGTATACACTTTAAAATGTTATATTTTCAAATGACACCGTTTTTTTTCAATTCAGGGAACCAATCTTCATTTTGTCTATGAATTCTTTCACTTTTTTACACCGTTTTGTGCAACGTATCTACTGTGTAAAAAAGAGTAGAGGTTAAACAAATAAAAGTAAGAAAATTATGATAATTTTCATCAAATACTATAAAATGCCATGAGAAAAAAATCTTATACATATACTACTCTACTCACTTTATTGTCAATATTTTAATTTAATATTTCAGTTTTTTCTTTTTTAAAATTATAATATATTAAGATTAGGACCGGGGTCGGAGGACTTTCAATCGAGAGCAAGTTGCCAAAGAAACATGATAGCAAAAGCATTGGAAAGCCATGAATATACACCTAAGGAATTTTATTGAACTTCCCTCTGATGACAAGCAGGGTTTCTTGACTCACTCAGCTTCTTCTTGTCTTAAGTAATAATACAACAGACAAATAGCTACAATCAACAGTTGATCAAATACCTAAATCATATTTTTCAATTGCATTGTAACACCATAATGTTATGAACAAATAATCACTTAGAAATCAAATATTTACCTTTAAATATAAAACGTGCATATTAGCATAAGATTATTTATTTATGGCACTTATTCTAGCAGTAAGTGAGTACAGAAGAATAAATCTAATTATTCTCAAGGTTATTGAAGCTTTATATTTGAATAACAAAATTTTATGTAAGTAATAATCCAATGTAAGTAAGTTATGTACATAAGTTATTATACAAGTATATGATTGTTTGTTTAGTGTGTAATCAGTGAATTCAGTATATATTGAAGTTCTTCCAGAATACATAATCAATTAATTTTATTAGTTTTTATGACTAGACTGACAGCGTTGTAATTTCACCGAAAATGTAAGAGTGAATTACTTATGTAAGTTTTTCCCAAAGGGCGAAATAAGTGGATTAAATTACTATCTTAACCCCACAGATAGGCCCAAGTGAGACATACATAAATGATTATTATAGATAAAAAAAAAATCTTGTCACCTTTGATGACTGCAGAGTGTCTCGGACTGACTGGAGGCAGCCCCGTAATTCCAATATCCGGTTCACCACCCATCTCTTTATTGTGCTGTTTGACACTATCCGCCCACTCCCTGATCCAGCTCTTATCACCCTGACACCGGTTTAAGCTGATATTTGAAAGCCGACCGACTAAGATCTGCTCTTGAGACTGTGAGCCGACTCCATCGTCGACAATTAGACTTTTACTTAACCCAGCTGGAGATTTTATAAAAACATCATCTACCATATTTCTACTAGACTTTTGTGTCGGTAGAAAACTTTCGTTCGAAACATTTTGGAGGACCAAATTGCTATTAGGCATCCTGTGGACGTACTCATTAGAATCCATTTGCGATTTGGTGAGGCTATTTTTTCTCGTCAGTCGCTCTCTAAGATTAACGTCTTCACTTTTAGGCGTTCTTTGTGATATTGTGAGTGTTGAGCCCAAAACTCCTGACGCTGTGACAGAAGTGAAGCTTCCTACATCGACAGAAGCTTCAGGGGTCTTGGGAACCTTTTGGAAAGTTTTTTCACTGATATTTTTAACCCTGGATTTGATTTTGTCTAGATAACTCTTAGCTGATTTACCGGGCTTGGCTATATGAGGGGGCTCATTAGATTCAGTGGGAGATTCATAGCAGCATGAAATTTCTAAAACGTTTTTGTCAGTGGACACTTTTCTTACTGGATCTGGAATTGTCTTGGCTAAGAGAAGCTCCTCCCGAATGCTACTACTGAAGTTTGCCAATCTCGGTTCGGTTGTTATAACGTAAGAATCCACATTTTCTTTCTTAGGAGAAGTTTTATGCATCTTATTTAAAGCTTGCCGCAAGGGCTCCTTAAAATCGTTGGTTCCAAAAATCTCATCTATGTTCATTTTAGCTTTTTGTTCCTCAGTATAATGATCTGCTTCGATTGTGTATGTGCCTGCCTCGCTGACTGTGGATGAAGGAGAAATATTACCGGTGTCACCCTCAGTAGGTCCATTGTTAAATTTACGATTTAGGGAAGGTGACCTCACCATTTGCTGAATAGTCATGCCGGGACTTTTAAGGTGATTTCTTGCGCTAGGACTGAAGCTGCGAAGCGGTCCAGAGGAGTTTCTTCGGGATGATAGTCTCACAGGCGTGCCGGGGGTCTGCAAGAGGTTGTCTGGAGTCAGCATGTCCAATTCGGGACTCGACATGTCTGCCAGCATGGGGACTTCATTTGGACTCTGTTCTATAAGATATGGACTATTGATGACATAACTGTGGGCGATGGGCGTTACACAATTCGGGCTCGAGACCATGTCGGAGCTTGTACGGTCCATCGGCGCCGTTGTGTGAGGATGTTTGAGCGGAAGATTTAAGCCTTGTCGGGATGGTAGAATGTCACTTCTTGTCATTATGCTATCTACAATTGGACTTTTCGACTTTTTCTGTTGGGCACTGTAATATGAATCTGGTGATTTGTCAAAGGGGTTCCGCTTTTCACACGAAGGTGAAAATGTATTCTCCGTTTTTATTAAATGCCTATTTCTAAAAGATTCTCTTTCACTGGAAACCGGAGTAAAGTTGCCGCCTGTATTGTTGTTGTGCAATTGTTTTTTGTTTGGTTCGTGATGTATCTGACTTTGTCGCAGTTTCGACGAGCCTACGAAGCTGTCTTCCTGGTCTGAGGAGAAGTAGCCCTCGGAGTGATATCCGTGAGCTTTTCGAGGCAGCTTCGCGCTCATGGGCGGCCGCTGTTGATGTCCGTTGGCAGGCGAGGGCCGCTGCCAACTCGCTGACATCGACTGGACTCTCTGATGTCTGGCTTGAGATTTCTTAAGTAAATTTTCAAATCTAGACGTGTCCACGGCTTTCCCGTCATCGAAGTTAATTACAAACGCCGTCGGTTGGTGTTTAGGAGACTCAGCGATGCTCAGATTGACTCCCTCGTCCGTTTTGTCGTCGTTCGCAGGGATGTCGATGGGCTCTTGCGTTTTCCCTGGAGTTTCGGGGGTAATGTTGATATTGTCGACCGTTGGCGACGTCCGTCGCCTCGGAGACTCCGCATCGTCGCGGAAACAGCTCACATTCATGGTTTAACACGTCTGACACATCCCACTGCATATATATTATGGTGACATCATTTCCACATATTCTCGTCGGAATGTCCACATTTAACACTGCACGCTTCCGAGACGCTGTCACATCGTTTAGTTATTCACACGACAAAACCAAAAAACTATAAATACATTCGCACGTCGGTCACTGATCGCGAAATAAACTATTTTGTGGACTGAAATTTTCGCACTCCCGATACTATTGTTTCAAGATTTATCTATGACAGATTTCAAGTTTTCACTTTCGGCATTGACAGTCTGTAAAACATAACGCCTTAGAATTATTACTGTTTTTGATTATTTTTTCTGCCGTTGGCCGGAATCAACTGAAATGAAACCTGCCTGACATCGAATGTAAAAATGTATTTATATGTCTCTAATTTTTTAAATCGTGTTTTATTTTGTTTCCACTTCAAAAAATTATAAGTGTAGCAGTTGGTACACTAAGAAAATCCAGAGACAAATTTTGAATGATAGACATGAAGATAGTTTCGGAAGTCAATGAATGTTCAATGTGCTAAAATGTCGACATCCGCAAGCATGGGGCAGTCTGCCTTTTCCGAAGATGGGAAATATTACTCAGAAATTGGAAATGACGGCAGGTGTAAAATATGGGACACAGAAACAAATCTCCTTAAACAGGAATTCACTCCGGACTTACATTTGAGTGCTCCGTTGTCATGTCTAAATTGGATACAACTCGACGGCGGAACGGTATGCATTTACACACGTTTCATATAAATAATAACAAAAACTATCATTGATAACATGAAATACTTGTAATAACAACATCTACACCGTGTTACACTATGTTTGTTCGATCAAAAATCTGAATTATAGTGTTTGGACATTTTAAAACGATTTTGAATTTTGACAACTTAACCTCTTATTTTTTTTAGAGTACTCCTCGTTGGAAAAATAGGAAGCGTAAATCTTCTCGTCCTGACGATGACGCTGAAGCACAGAAGACCACACAATGTATAGCATTCGGGTCTTCGACGGGGAAAATCCTTATTTATTCACTGACCCATGCCAAAATTGAATCCGTATTGGAAGACCCATCACCAACAGTCGGCGAGCAAGATATTAACTGCATGGATTGGAACAAAAGACAAGGGCTTATAAGTTGCTCCTCAGATTCTACAATAAGAGAATGGAGTATAACAGAAAACACAGTCAAAAGTAAATTTAAAATGAGTAGACAAGATAGAGGAATGCAGACATCTAAAACAACAGTGATAAAAATAGTTCCCGAGTACCAGGTAGAATAACATCGTCTTATCCTTATTTTAAATACCTATTCTTATGTTGACTGTATATCTATACTGTTGCTTATGTATTGTGTGAATAAAAACCATACATGTTTTTTTCCAGCAGAAAAGATCCTCTAATCCACGCCTCTTGCTGACAGCATCCTGTCAGTTGAGATTATGGTCTCTGGATACAAAAAGCTTATTACGCACAATGGTTGGACACGCTAGTGATGTCTGTCATTTGGAGGCTGTCACGTTTCCTCAAGATGGACGATTTTATATTCTCTCTGGTTCAAAGTAAGAACCTACACAAGATTATTAATTGTTAGCAGTCATTGAGAGATTTTATTTAGAGCATATGAACTCCTAGTAGAGTATCTCCGGTTGGAATGCAGTCGCTTCAGTAGTTAGCCAATTTCTCTGCAGTTTTAGGATCAGAGAATATTGTACACATGAAAACACAAATCAAATAATGTTCAAGTATCCATTAAAACATTTGTACCTGATAATAATTTTTTGACATAAGATGCGAAATAATAGTTTTAACTTACCCATGTACCAAAATATAGTTGAAACCTTTTCATATTTGGTTCATGTGAACAAACCCATTATTGAAATACTCCATTGTACTTATTTAAGCTCTGTTAATGCTATAAATATGAATAAATACCAACTGTTTTTTCTTATTACTATTTTTATATTTCAGAAATGACCGCATTCTAAGTTTCTGGAGCATAAACTTGACTGCGGAAGAACTTGACAAAACGTTAGACTCCGATAATGAATCTAAAACTCCAGAGGTCATCAGAAAATCAAAAAAACGTCGCTCTAGGACAAAATCTGGAACGGAAATCGATTCTTCTGACAATGAGACTGTCACCAGTGCGACGTGTAACCTCTTAATGGAAGACATCGCGCGGCAAGTCACCTGTCTGGCGATTGTCGATGACTCTCAGACTACAGTCAAAGTGGCTGCTGTTACGAGAAGCGGTGTGGCCCATTATTATGAACATACATTGAACGGGTTGGTATTTTAACTATCTTGACTATTCCAATTTTAAGGTGTTCACTGTCAATACTTGGTGGAATGGCATTATAATAAAAATAATAAAACATTTTTAGTACTTTTTCCACATAAAATTTATTAGATCAGTTGACAATGCTCATCATGAGCGAAACCGGTCCTGATCTAATAAATTTTATGTGGAAAAAGTACTAAAAATGTTTTATTATTTTTATTATCTTGACTATTGAAAAAATATTTTGTTTCATTTCAATACCATTGTAACAATTACAAATCACAGGAGAGAGGTGTCTTAATTTCTTTTTAACCTTGTGGAGGGGTCATCTAACTCTAATACACGGGTTCCAAACCTGGGGGTCGCCAACTTTTTTGGATTTTGGATTTGGACAACAAAATAACGAAAAAGTATAGCAAATTGAGGATTTAAAATTCCCCGGTGAGCTTAAAAAAAGTTATGGAGACAATCCGGGGAAAAAATATAGCAAATCGAGGATCGCCTAGTCACATAGCTTTTATAAAAAGGTGTCGCCACCCGGAAAAGGTTGGGAACCTATGCTCCAATAATAATTCCATACTAATTGAAATGAATGATAAACATATTATATTGTAATTATTAACAGCTTAACGACCGTGGATGCGTATTTGAGTCTTTGAAAAACAAAGGTTGCTGGCCGGCAGACATATATGCGTATAGGTGAAGTATCTGGGAGCTAAGAAAATTAAATTTTGTAAAGATATCTCAATTTGCTTACAAATTATAGTGAATTTAGTAAAATTATAATTTTTGCGAATTTATCGCAAAATTTTATTTCGCCAGGTGAAATTTTATAAAAAAAAACGTGCGGTCGTTAAGCTGTTAAGATCAAATCACAATGCGTACAATTTATTTATAGATTTATTTTCAAAGTGATGTATGTGTTGTCTTAAATCCGGTGAACATTCTTGAATGTAGACCACCGTGTCGCAACATTTTTAATTTCACAAAGATTTCAATAGCTATTTCATCCTTGCAACTTTTTTTAAAAAAAAAACTCCCAAAAGATCACTTGGTGGAAAGATATTATACTTAAAAAAAAACACTATTTTTCTACTACAGTGGAACCCCCAATTACGCGCCAGGCTGAAATATTCGCCGCAAATCCCCCAATTGCACGGTCGCACTCTATTGTCGTTACTACGAAACGGTTGTCTGTGCCGCGCAAACAGTCAAATGTTGGCTAGCGTCTGTGTATTCAACAGGTGCCAGGCTATACACGCATAGCTGGGCGTCTGTCTGTGTGCGGGATATTTACTACAAAAACTAAATATTTCGTTCATATTATTTTTTTTGCTAAACGTAGGGAAATCTTAGTTTTGCATTTTCCGTGGAAAAAAACCAAATCTCTAATTTTATATAAGATTCACACCCCCAATTACACATTCCGGACTAGAGTGTAAATGGGGGTTTTACTGTAATTCTATTTAAAGATTAGTTTCACTCATTGTTCTGTTTATAATAATATATTTATGATTGGTCGATAATATTTATGATTGGCGAAATCGGTCCCGATCTTTATTACACAATGTTAAATTAGCACAATAGGTGTTTTATTTTTTCCATATCTTAGGAGAGCTTGGATTTTTATATATATCGTAGCTAAGAGATTGCAGTCAAACTTTTGAACCACTGTCAAAATCGCACTTCAATTGTGTTCAAGTGGCAGTAAACCTTCTATTAAACTTTAAAAACTGTTATCAAACCAAAATGTAAATCAATTAATAAAATTCTAGCAAAAAAGATATTTGGATTCACTTTTATTTTTTGTCGGCAATCTTATAAACACTAGTGATTTTTCTTAATATTTCAGAGCATCTTTGAAGCCAATCAAACCGGATTCCACCATTCAGGTGGCGAGTGAAGAGAAGTGTGGTCCCGTTAAACCTGCTCCTCTTCTCTGTGGCTCGCTCGTTAACGAATGTCTGCTAATTGGATATTCTTTGGGAACCGGGCTTATCTTTGAAAGAATTGTAAGTAAAATCACATTGATCGCTTGTTGATATTAGGTTATTCAGAAATCAATCTCATTTTTTTGTATTGGTCCGTTTGGATGCTGACATGCCTTGTTATTTCTCGGTTCATCAACATCTGGGGTATTCATTTATAACTGTAGAAAAATCTTAAATATTTTTTTATACCAGTAAACAAACATAATTAGCTATTATTTTTTTTAACAAATTTTTAATTGTAATACTTAGACATGCAAGTAACATATCGCTACCCTAAAGTGACAGTGGGATATGTCAAAAATACTAGTTTCGAGATAGTTGAATTTTTGAGGTTTGTGTTGTACTTTTTAAATAGTGAATTATGGTTTTATTAAACTTCTTTTACGTTGTATGATAAAAGATAATAGTAGGTTGTTTTGTGTACTATTATCTAGTTATTTTACTGATCTCGCAGACCCTTCACAGGGCAATATCAATAATTGTAAATGTAAGATTTTTCTTTAAAATGGGCCATTTTCTTTTTAAATTAAAATATTTCCGTGTTTCACCTTTCAACTATTGATTGGCATACTTAACATATTTTAAAATGAACTTTTTTCACTTTATCTCATTGCTGCTTTATGGGTGCGATATACAACTGTTTGTCAGATGTCAATTTCAATTGGTTTTTTGATATCATAGATTGCTTATTCTCACTTCATATATAACTCATTGATTGAACCTCTATCTAATTCTGTAATTATTTATTTTATATTAATGATTTTCACTCATGTTTGGCGAGCTGACAATTTTTAACCTTTCATTATTAGAATAATTATTCTCATCAACGATATAAAACTTGCTTCGTCAATATGTTAGTTTTTCAAATATATGTTATAACAGTAAAATAGGCGACGATTGCCTTGCATTCTATCAAAATCATGCTGTTGTCATTTATCAATTAAAAATCTCTCATTCTTTGAAGTTAGATCATTAAAATTTATATTATATTCTGATTAAAATTCTCTTGCTTTTTTTTCAGATACCGAATGTCTCCCAAAAGACACAGGTTTTGATAAGAACACCAAAAGAGAAACAATCTACAAAGAAAGAAAATTTGAAAAATGATATGGAATCGGCGACCAAAATTCGGCACGGCAACAGCTCGGATCCCGCTATTGTGTATCTGACTGCAGAACTTGACAATCGAAATCAGAAATCTATGAAGCGACCAATTGCAGGGAAACAGGTGAATACCATTATCATAATTTATACGTTATGTTCATTCAAGTTTTTTTTTTATTATGTTAACCTGTTCTGTACCGTGCGGTATTAATATTTTCTTGAAAAAAAATAACTCTTAATAAATATGTACTTTTTGGACATATATGTAATAATAATACACCACAAACACTTACCATATAAATACACGATGGGTCATTTCCGCCATCATTTATCCAAAAACAGATATTACCGCCACGTTAGCATAGCCCTGCTGCAACAAATTTGAACACATCAAAAAAGCTTTTTTTTAAATCAATGTATGATTACAAAACAATATCTTTAATGTTTAAGTATCACACTATGATTCCAAGAGATGTCACTATATGCATGATATTTTAAAATTATTAAGTACTTTTGTTGTTGCCTTAAACCGCGTCTAAAGTATTGCGTGTAAACACGCACATTTTGTTTGGCTGGCCCTACGAGCATGAAATCTTTTGGCGTGTTGACAAGTCCGTGGCAGAGAACCGGTTAAAAGAATATTTTTCATTTATACTTTTTTGTCTATCGCAGGTTGATGTTCCGATGGAGTCCAGGTTAGCAAACCTAAGTTTAGCGCAATCGGGTGCGGGCACCAACCAGCCTCCCAATATAAAAAATATGGCGCAACTATTAGTGCAAGCCCTTCATTCCAAAGATTCCAAGTAAGTGATTTTGGAACATTTTTTTTGTTTCAATTTATTCCCGTCATAAATTATAGTTGAAAGACTTAAGCTGTCCTAAATTGTTCGATATAATCTATAACTTACAACCGTCAGAAAAAATATTTAATTTGTAAAATTTTAATAAAAAAAACTCACAAATCCATTAACCTTTAGAGGAGTGAATAGATCTATACATACCTTACTTTAATTAACTAAGAAAAGGTAACATGACAATTTTGTGACTTTTTCTCAGTGAATATAAGTAATTCATACTTAGAGCATATATATGCTTACAGACAAACACTCCTGTGTTGAGATTAAAGTACTTCCATACTCATTTACAGAAAAATAGCGCCGACGTACACGTACGTCCATACTCCTCTAAAGGTTAATAGTCCATATGCTCCACATTAGGAGCGGACTTGGTTTAAACAAAAATATATTGATACTTAAAAATGATTATAGTATTTACACATCCAATATTATTGACGAGTTCGACTCACGAATCACTTAAGTTGACAAAGCTATTTTTTTACAGGTTACTTCAAACTGTTTTCGAGTGCACAGATCCAGAGGTAGCGTACAACTCTATGAACAGACTTCCCATTCAATATCTTACGCCTTTATTGGAACACTTGACTGATATGTTAGCTGGGAAAACAAACCAGTAAGTATAGAATTTGATCGCAGACATCTTGCGAAGATGTTATTTATTTTATACAAAACAACATTTATTTTCTACCATACTAGCAACACCTGCGAAGCCATTCTCAAATTTATTATTTTCCGGACACTAGTAAAGTCGTTCTCGGGTTATTTTCACATATAGAGCGTTAAGCTGGTGTTACAATATTTGCTACTGCACACATGGTGAACGATTTCCACGTGTTCTCTTAGTCAAGTTTTTTTCTTCTGATAGAGTTAGATGCACTTGAAGTAAGCTGTAATTGTGTATTTAACCACAGGTCTCTCCAATCTCATCAATAAATAAATCTGTATTAACTCTTGCGGCTCGGAGACTAGAAAAATTCTTGTCAGCCGATGGGGGTCTTTTTTGACCCCAGTGGTTTCCTCATTATTGGCCTTATTCTTATGAATTTAAAAAAAAAAATAGTCTAAGGGCTTAAAATATCTCTGCATCATTCCTCATACATTTTTTTATAAAAATCTGTGGTTTTTTAATAAATAATCATATTTTAAGTTGCGCGTAAAAAAGACGTCATCCCAGCACACATATGAATTTACAACTGACGAGTGTTCTCAGCGTTCTAAGTTATCTTACGAACAATCGTTATCGCGGGCGCTACTCACCTGATAAGCGTTATCGCGTATTTATATTAACTACAAAAGGTCCAAAAAACTATGATATAAGAATACCTTAATTATAAACATTGTATCACCCATATTAAAATAGATATTTAAGAAAATGTTGGTATTGGGGTCGCATTTCTTGAGCTTAGAAACGGAAAAGTTAAACATTCTTCATCCATTTTCGTCACTTTGAAATTCTCGAGCACGCGCACAACTAAACACAACGAAACGCGCTCACCATGAAAATAAAATATCACCAATGTTTTTGACTTTAAACATAATTTTATTGTGTAGCTGTATTTTATGTCAAATTTGCACTAGCCATGTGGACTGTTACAATATGAATATTGTACTGCAAACCCTTGTATTCAGATGGTTGTTTTAATTTTTTTATGCATAATAAAATTTAATTTTCAATAGATGCCGTTCGGCGTGCGTGTGGGCTTCAGCTCTCTGCCGCGCAAAATCATCAGCCCTGCTCTCTCTCGGAGGGGGAGGGCGTGGCTTGGTAGCCGCTCTTGCCGCTCGACGGCCTGCCTTACCTCCGTTGCTCGCGTTGAAAGCCCGTCTTTCACTCGCCGTCAACAACCGGAACCAAGATGGACTGAATGATATCCAAGCACCGCTTTTGGAATACGCTGGTATGATTCTTATTCAGTAAAATTAAAGTCAGTGTATTGTGATTCGATCTCACACAATAATGAGTTATTTTGTCTGTTAAGTTTGTTGAAATTTTGCTAAAACACCTGCTTCTCAAACCCTGTTTTTAGACTAAAAAGAAGATACATTTCGGGGTGTAATATCAGATTTAAATACATGCTAGACGACTTCTTAATAAATATTCCACATTTATTACAGACACCTCATCAGAAGACGAGTTGGACGATATGGAAGATCCTGTTATCAATAATATCGACGGCGATGACGATTCGGCTTCGTGGCATGAAAATGACGACGACGACGACGTAGATGATAACTCTTCAAACGCTTCCGATCAAGATATGAGCGAAAGCTGAATTTAATCTAATAATCTCACTTTGGGAATTTTAACAGCTGTGCTGCAAAAGTTTCAGCAGAACCGACCGAACCTTATTTAATTTTCAACACTATTATTATTGTAATAATTTTTCTTTAGAACCCATATAATAAATATATTTAGTGATCAAATTGAATAATTTTCACATCACAACCAAAACGGTAGCTACATTTTTCATGTAGTCAGTGTTAAGTAATGGATTTTTTTACTTTTCGCTACATTGTTGTGGCAGACGCGTCTCGAAATCTATTGATAGTTCGTGAATGTGGCTTAACCTTTTGACCGCGGCTCTGATCCAAATCGGTTCAGATTGGGCTGCTATAGCAGTCAACCGCGGTCAAAGGGTTAAAACACAGAGATCATAAATTCTATTGACTTTATCCTGAAGTTATTCAAATTTTTTTCCACTACAATTTCACTAAGTTTAAAAAAACTTCCGTTAACATAATATACTTTTACATGGAGACCCATTAGACTACTAAATCTTGAGACCGTGGTACAGCTGTGTACTTAAAAACAATTATGTCATTTGGCCAACTTGTTACTCGAGGAACACTTGATTATCAAACTCATCTATCGTTAGTCCATTCTTCAAGCTATGTACTATGTAAATTGTCATTTGAACTTTTTAATTATTCAATGTGTCACACATCCTTATTTGTTTGTTTAACTTATTTTGATTTTACATTTTATGTTGAAATACCTTTAGTCTTGAGCAGGTTGAAAACGTTCCTATGAAATTAGATATAACTTCATAATACTGATTGAAAAATCAGTATTAGCAGACATCCAGCTGGTGTTCCTAATCCTGAATCCTTTATAGTTGTGGTCTGTACAGATTTTAATGTTTTCAACCTTGCCAAGTTAAAATGGGTAAACACGGCAAAGATGACGAGTAATGAGTTCTCTTCAGTAAAAGCAACAAAGCATTTATATTTTAAGGAAAACTGTACATAGATTATCAGCAATTGTAAACCTTTATTTGTTTACCGTATTTTTGTTTTATGTATACATTTTCGTTCTTAAAACATAGGTAGGAATATATAATAATTTTTACTTGGAGTGAAGAATTTTAACTGAATTTTTCATAAGGTCGCCTTTTTTGTTAAGGAAAAATAAGAATAAAACATGTTATATTATTTTAAAATTGTCTTTTATTCTATCAATCGCTTTTATCTACCTCCATTAACAGCTGGATCCACTAGCCAAACCAAATGCTATTTGTTAACGTTCGTATTCTACCAATGTTGCATGGTACCAATTCATGATTCTAACAAAGATTCAAAAAATCGTGTACTGAGCTTTAAGAATAGATGTTTACGTCGGGGAATAGGGTGAGGTGGTTTGATTATGTGAGGAATTCAGAGATAAGGAAACACGTCTTATGTCAGTGGTCTTAGAGAGACATTGGAACTGGTTGGGCTGTGTGCTTCAGTTGCTTATGGAAAGTTTCAATCTTGCCTCCAACAGCTATATGGTGAGGGAGAAATGTTGACATCATTGTAAGACGTACTATGTAGGTGTTTGAAAATGTGTGTAATTAGGGTTGGAATGGAGGGCTTGCTTAACATTTTCTTTTTTACATTCTTTAGTATCAGTATATAAGTGGTATGTCAGGGTCGTGGCGCAGCGGTCAACATCGTTGGCTTCCATGACAGTTCTCACGGGTTGGAATTCCAGTATGCACAGCATTTTTTGATGGTAATGGATGTTTGTAATGTCCCGACCACCCTTTTTAATAATGAGAGCAATTAGTTAAACACTAGTCCCCTATCCTTCTCTACCTACTACTTTCTTCGAAAGAGAAAGGTTGAGATGCTGAGTTCTCATAGAAAAAAGTTCTCTTGATATCCCTTCATTGGTAAGGCCATATCGATGACTTGATGTTGTAACTACCAAAATGTCAAAAATTAGGTAAAATGATACATTTTATATAATATCAAAATTTTTTGTCGCCCTGATTTGAAATGGCAATTCTATTTCAAATCAGGGCGACATAACTTGGGTACAGTAGTACATACACAGTGTGATTCAGACTAACTCATCTGAGCTTTCGAATTATATAAATAAGATAATTAATCTCTCCAGGACATGAAACAGTTGAGACAATGTATAGCATGGTTAAATGCAACATTATTATACTTTTCCTTTCATCATCTGAGAACTGCAAGTAAAAATTTAAAATGTTCATAACAACACTTCAGAGTGTACGTAGGTCTGGAGGTGGCATTATCAGCCTTTAACAAGCCTATTTCTTCAAGGTATAATGATAAATACATGTCATTTTTTTGATAACTGGGAAATCTTTGTAGTTTATTAGGTATGATTGGTGGGAATTAAACGATATTGCACTCCATTAATTGGTTATAATTAATGTCTGGTAATAGATAAATAAAAGTCGTAGTAACATTTTCTTAAGTAATCTTTTATTAAAAATAATTTGTTATTTGGACATAAATTAAGTAAGTGCTGATAACATAAAGAAAAATCAACAAAAAAATAACATTACAGATAAAATATGTAATTAATAAATAATTAAACTTAAAATTATTAAAAAATAACTCATTCCATACCATACAAAAAACCCTTAGACAAATATTATTGTATAAATAAATTAAAATCTTTAGAGAACCGATGTTTTGTGCTTTTATAATAATATTTCTTACTCTTATAAAATAAAACCTGTCATGGGTAAGTATAAAGATGTGCGTCAATAATATTAAACGACAATCTTCAAATCGAAACATTTATTTTATTATAATGGACGTGTCTTCCGTGTAAATGAAATTATGACAATTTTATTGTAAAATGTCACATAGGTAGGATATATCCATTATCAGGCGTCAAATGATAATTGAAAAAATACGTGAAAATACATTTAAAGTGTTTATATTTACTTTAATTTCAAAAAACCTAAAAATATCACTGCAAACACCAAAATGAAATGTCATTAATGTTTTCTCTAGATTGAAAAAGAGAACTGAAATTAAAAAGTGCTTGAAATATTTTGTCAATTGGGTACAACTTGGTGAAAAAGATAAAAAAATTACGTAATGTCACGATACATAAATATATTATTTATTAAGCCTAAGACTGCGATAAGCCTCATCCACAGTGAAATTTCTGCTGTTGCGTAGGTACGTACTACGTACTTGCTTAGAATAACAATTTAATAACTATTGTCTTGCGGAATAAGACATTAGCGATAAGAAAATGGTAGTTTGCATTCAGTGCAACTTTCTTAAAGCGACCATAGATAGTGTACATTTAGGGAAAATTGTATTTATTGAACATTAAAATCGACTGCCCAGTCTCTGTATAAAAGCTAGTTGAAGTATCTCATATAGTCGATATTTAGTATGAAAAATAAATCGAAGATTGTAGAAAAAACTGATTGGACATATTTTATGATCAGTTTACCTTCTTCTAACGCATTAATATATGCTATATCAGTGAAAGATGAGAAAGAGGGAGAGAGAGTAAACAACTAAACATTAAGAATAGTTACGAAGCTCCGCTTGGTGATTTTTTTTTTTTTATTATTTATTTCAGTTCAGCATAGCCACTTTAGTCATTTATTTGAACAACATTAGATTTTCTTTTAGTTATTTTCCTTAAAATCTTACATCGCTAATATTAAAATGTCACCGTTAGCTCTAGCATTGTGTATTATTATTACTCTTTATAAGGCTTTATAAATATCAGAATGGTATAAAACAGACACACGGCTAATTCACAGCGCCGTCATAAATGATTGAAATTATCGGCAGGTTGTACGGTGAGATATAAAACATCTGTTTGTTTTCAATTTAATGTCAAAAGTCAACAACAATAAAAAAATATAACAATATTAACAAAACCTCTGAATGACATACAGTAATTTATATATTACATTTAAATAGGGTAACCATTTTTATGGAAACAAAGAATTATTTTGCTAGTTAATAATTTACCATTCTGTTCAAAAACTACATCACTTTCAAGATGGCAGTCTCTTAGTCTTAAAAACAATATGGTTAGTAAATGTGTTTATTTAATAACTGCTTTCTGCTGAACAGAATGTGGAATATCATATTTTTAATTTATTTGCGAGTCAAAATGGATTCAGTGTTATTGCAACGTGTTCTAAAAAGCTGACATCTAGCCGAAATACTTATATATTTATGTGAAAAGGTAACATATTTCAGCACCAAATAAAATGGTCATCCAAAAGTGGAAAGTGCCAGCATTTGTCTGTCTTACCTGGATAACTTTAAGCTGAATTCATTTTGGACGATTAAGGTTCTACTGTACGTCAAACATTTTTCATTGATAAGTAAACGCTATGCAAATTATAGTGACTTTTATAACGCTGATTAAAGGAGGTTTTATAATTTTCACTCGCTGTGACTTTTGACTATACATTCATTTAACATTAATTATACACTTATAAATAATATTCTATAAAATCTTTTGGCCAGTAGCAGAGATTATCTTGTCGGCTCTGAGTTCCTCCGACCACCATTTTTAAGCGACATTATGTAACAATAATATTATCATGAAATAGTATAAAATCACCACACACTCTTGTTGAATTCGAGTACGATACGACGAGAGCTCCTTAAGTAGCGCAGAGGTTTTCTCGTGTTGCTTAATGAAAAATCTTAGTCTTCATCACAGCATTCTTATGTTTTTGTCAGTGAACGGTGAAGTTATGTACTGCCTGCAAAAGTAAACATATTATGCATCAATAACTGAAACCTATGCACATTAATATTTGTATACAGATATTTAGCACTAACCCTCGAGTAGTGAGTAAATTTGTACTAAATTAAGCTTTTTCATTTATTTCAATTACTTTTACAATTACTACACAAAAAAATACAAAAACATTTTTTTTGTTACCGATCAATCTGGGAAGAATATAACTTATTATTTCAAGAAGTAAATAATTTTTTTGAATTTCAAAATGTCTAGTTAAAAGTGTAAATTAACACATTGGTTACGGATGACTCGTATACGAGTCTTTTCGCCGGTCTGACTTACGCGTTGAAATATATACATCCAATGCGACAAATGTTTTAGATTCTCTATGCAAATGGCGTAACAAATGATTGATGCATCATTTAAAAAATAAAATATTAAAATATATGCACAAATATTTTTTTTATTCGGTGATTTCGGCGATGAAAAATCAGCAGACAGTTAAAATAAAACTTTAAAAAATAGGCCACCAAAATATAAGCAATTGTAGGCTTAAAATAGGCTTTTATGTTTTCTAATTTTGTTTTGAAATAAAATAAACAGGAGTAAATGTTTATTTGACTTGTTATTTATTACGTTTTCGATGAAATATATAATTCTATGTCAAATACCCGATTTTCTATATTAAAAAATACAAAAGATGAGTATCGCTAATAAAAGCAGGCTAAAATATATAAAGTATTATGCAACAAAGTGTTGCACAACTGGTGTCCAAATTATTTTTTTGAATGTCAAATAGTTTTAAAGTTATACTATTTTTTCAAAAGTACCTAATTTTTTGCAAAATTTCGCAAAAATGCCCCGATGCGAATGAGTTAAGATAGTTCCCTATAACTTTTAAATAATTTTCTAGAAGCTATAAATTCCAATTGGTGGCTGAATTTTTTTTACTATCAAGTGTGGGTATGTGGCACTCTACTGACATCTATTCCAGGAAGGGAATCAAACCAAAATGAAATTTTACACTCAATATCAAATGACTACCGATTTGTTTACAAATATTAACCTTTTTAAAAAAATTCTTGTTCATTTGCAACAAATAATAAAAATAATATGACTTTCAAAAGTCACAGATAAATGTGTGAGGTATCCATATTTGAATAAATAACAATAATTTAATAAAAAAATATGCGAATGGCAATAGATGATAAAATACTTCACCGTACTGGTACGGCGATAATATTAATAATCTTTTGTTGTTAACCCAAATTGAATTCATAAAAATGCTGTACAAGTTTTTATCTATTAGAATTGTTATATGGTTAACTCTCCAATAACACAGAAGACAAGTGGCGGATTAAGCACGTGGGAAGCCCTGTTTTTCAGATGACATATGAAAGTCAAAAATTTACATGTATAATAGTAAAAAAATTTAAAAATCTGAACAAAAAGTATATGGGTTTTATAATATAAGCCATTTTTGAGACCCCTAAGTTTCAGAGGCACCCCATTCGCTTATAGGGTAGTGCGCCACTGCAGACAGGTTGCATGATATTCAAATACACGCTTTTGCCATTAGAGGTAATGGTTAAACTCTGCATGTATCGAGTGTTAGGTATACAGGTTAATAATAGAAGGGTTTTGTGTTTATTTAAATTACCAAAATACAAAAATATTGAAATCATACACAAACACATTCAACTTCACTTCACTTCAAACAGAAACAACTTAAATTTGTATTTTTGTTCTATGAACTGTCATAGTTATAATTATTTGTTCATCAAATTCATACATTTTAATTTTCCATCATACCACGTCCACCAATGCACATGTAATTAAATAGATTCAACGTTTAATGGTAGAGTGGAAAAATTCAAATCGATAATAATGCTATTCCATTGGTCGTGTTACGAACTGTGACATGCGTTTCGCCTTCTAAAGAGTATTTAAATTGTACAATCCGATTGTGATTATATCATTGCTGTCGCCTGTGTGGTCGAGTGGTCAACGGTGTTGGCTTCGGCTACAGAGAGCCCGGGTTCAAATCCCGGTACGGACAGTTTTATAAATTGATTTTTCAATCGATTTATGAATTTCTGTTCAAAGGCATGGATCTATGTGATGTCTTGAATTCCCCCTTCTCACCTTTCCTATTCTATGAATGGGGCGTATCGACAGCGATTAGCTTACCACTAATCCTGTCCTAGCCCAATCCTTCTATCCCTACTCTCTTTGGAAAAAGAGAGGTTGAGCAACTGAGTAACAAGCAGTTCTCGTAGAAACACTTCTGTTGAGATAAACTCCATTAGGAGTCCATATGCTCCACATTGGGAGCGGACATGGTTTAAAAAAAAAAAAAAAATGATAAAATCAGTCCAAAATGCTTCTTCTCAAATAGGCGAAACACGTGTGGTACCTAGCTACACAACCAGTGGTATAAAATATTTATACTCTATTATTAGAGGCTATTATTTAAAAATCAATAAAAAAAAACTCAAACGTTAATATTGCCTGCTAAAATTAATTGGCTAGCAACACTCGACAACACTTAATGACATACGGCATGCAGTAACAAAAAATGAAATGTATTACAGAAACTAATGCTACAAGAAAACAAATAAAATTATGGTAAATTGAAATCTTCCAAAACCAATCTGAAATATAAACAAAGTGCACACAAAAAAAGCAATCAAGTAGATTTTGTTATTGTGCGAAGCAAAATACCTCCACTATGAAAAATTAGAATAGTATCAACACCTGTCGATGGCATTTCTCATCATTCGTTGAGCACCGGAAGTAAAGACCTGCAGGGAAGTCACATAAAGAACATATTTAGCATACTGTCATACACAAGTATTATCACAAACAGTGGTAGCAACTAAGTTTAATTTATAAATCTAAATTTAAGAGGAATAACTTTTAACATGGTTAAATGTATATTTAAAATTATAATCTCCATAAACACAAATTGAATATTGGATTCAAGGTTAAACACAGCTTACTGTTACAAAATTGGCATATTATTCATTTTAATGACTGGTCTTTATTTTAACTCTTGTGAAAAATAGGAAGAAAGTTTTTTATGAAATTAATGGATACTACATAATTTTACACCCATTATGACAAAACTTTCAATGTAATAGAAAGGTTCTTGCAAAATACTTTTTTCTCACATATTCTACAAACAAACTCCCCCTATTTAGAACGTACCAACATACAATACAATATGGGACTAAGAAGAATCTTGATACGTGCAATTTTTGATCAAATTGTGAATTATTAATATACCTTACAAGGTTGATTACTATTATAGTTACTGTCGTTATCAATCTGCAATGTCAATCTAGTTGAAGACATTTAAAATATTCAAAATGATTTATTTCTCTCCTGTCAATTTTGTGCGTGAATTGAAACTTAAAAGAATAGATAAGTCACGTTGACAGGTAATTGATTCTTAGTGTCCCTCTGCAAGTGTATGGACCCTTAAATGACACAACACTTGAAATATAATCAATCATAAACAACTCTTATTAGCTATTTTACCTACTTTGAAGGTCAAGCTGCTTCAGTGCAATTTTTTTTTAATTACAAATATAAAACCCTGTTGACTATCTACAAAAGAAATAAATTTGTTGCCTTATGCAGTAATTTTCTGAGGACATACTTATAATAATATTAATGATGGTACATACATTTCGTTATAAAAAATTCATTATGAGGTTCTCTTACAACTAGTATACGGATAGAAAACTACAAATTAAAAATAATTTTAATTAGCAACGATCAAGCAACGTGTAAAGCATAAATTCTATTACCGGGTTCATCCCAAAAAGTATTCAATTCAGCATGCTTTCAATATTTTGGCATAAATTAAGTTTTTATTGAAAATACTTTTTGGGATAGGTACTACAAATTTATATAATATATTGATAATATCGAATAGAATAGACGCTTAAAAATAAACACATAATTTGGTTATGAAATTATTGAAGGATGCTCAGGTTCTATTCAATTCTAGCAACATATTATCATAATGGCAGAAAATATGAAAAGGTTTAATAAGTCACTGCAAGAGTAATAATTTAAAAGAGTTAACATATCACCACCTTAAAGCGACAATGGGAGAAATCGAAGCAATACTTTTGAGAATTGAACTTTTTTTTAGCTCTTTCAAAAATTTTCGAATCCAAAATAACCGTGACGGATTTTATTCGTCTATCATCTGCTGTGTGATGGTGGCTTCTGAGACATGATTTAACAAATGGTGTGGAAGTCAATCTCGGAATTACGACAATAAAAAATATTTTAAGAACCGGCTCTCTGAACCAAAATTATTTTGAGCAACCAGCTCGACAGAGCCGGTGCGAACCCATAGCAGCACATCACTGATTTTAAGGTTTGTTTTGTACTTTTTAAAGAGTTAGTTATAGTTTCTTGTATACTATTATTTAAATTTAGTTATTCGAATAATTTCGCTGATGCTTTGAAGTTAAAGGACAATATCAATAATTGTACAAGTAAGATTTTTCTTTTAAATGAGGCATTTTTTGTTTAAATTAAAACATTTTTGTGTTTCATTTTAAAGGTTTACCTTTCAGCAATCAATTGGCATAGTTATATCATTTTATCTCATTGTTGCTTTATGGCAGCGATATTTCATTTGACTCCCAAATTTAGTTTTTTTAATGCGCTTAGCCTGTGTTTTCAAGTCGAGCTTGTCTTACAACCTCAATTTAATCAAGTCATGGATTGATGATTTGAAAAAATATATATTACTACTTGTTGGACATTAAAAACATTATTTTAAGTCAATCACGATGGCTTTGTTTCGCAACATTTATTGACTGATGTGTATAACAATTATTTTAAACTATGTACTCTCGGCAGATGACACGTGTTCTAGTAACCGTTGATCAAATATTAAAAATAGTTTTTTTTTTAAAGTGAAAACATAAAACAATACCTTGTCGTCCCAAAAGAATAGTCGGAAATAGACCTGGCAAGCCAAAGTAGAAACGATAAATCAAATATTATATGAGTGTGGCGAAAACCACGCAATAAATATTATGATGAGATAGTGTAATCGGCATGGAACAAAGAATGCGATGGAAGTCGATGGCCAAGTGGAATTCCGTTGAAGCAACAAGGTATAATGAGGAATCGCAGAATGGAAATATACTACTCGAGACGGGTGTTAATTTTTGACACATAAATACTGCATCAAGAAGTGTAGGAAAAAGAAATATACTAGAAATAACGTTTACAAACGGTAAGTGAATTCATCAATTTGAATACATTGTCTATTTTTTTAAATTATATTTAAATGAATAAAACTAATACACTAAAAATGCTAACAGTGCCATTAATTGATTGTGTATTTTTATAATACATTCCCAGCGCATTCGCCTCTTGCATGCTTCATTTTAATATATGTGTAAAAACATATGCCATTTCCATGTTTTCTTTCGTGTTCCATGGCAATACATAGGGCCAGGATGTCTACGTGTGAAATACGATGATTTATTTATAGTTAAAACTACACCCCATTCAAATAAAATATTTCGTAATAAATATTTCAACAATTTTCAGTTCGATGTACATTTATATCGTTCAACTGTTTTAATGAGTAATGGGGAGAAAGCTTTAATTTTAAATAAATGGGTTTGATGATACAGTTATTTTATGAAATATGGCATAACGCT
This sequence comes from Himalopsyche tibetana, assembly GCA_030503985.1. NCBI lineage: Eukaryota > Metazoa > Arthropoda > Insecta > Trichoptera > Rhyacophilidae > Himalopsyche > Himalopsyche tibetana. Next base: position 2,154,376 of record JAPJYX010000003.1, on the reverse strand, counting down.
GGTTTATTGCTTATCACACGTAACTTGTCTGTACTATTATTTCAAATGTATATTCATCATGCAGATTGATTTCAATACAGTTCTTTACATCCCAAAGACAGTAGTATGTTGGTTGTGCTTTATTGGATGATAACACATACATCTTTTTCATCCTGTATTCCTAATACTAATTTAACAAAATACTACATTTATAATGATTTTACCTAAGTAATAAAAAGAAATAACAAGTTACAAGTGGCCAGAAATAATACCACGGTAAGCAGATATCTACCGCTTTCTGCAACTAATATTGCAATGAAAAATGAGATGAAGTAAACATCCTAGCCCAATTTATATCTAGCACTTGACTACAAAATTAATATTGGATAACAAATAAAGGAAAGCTTCGTTTTGATCCAGTCATTTTATGCTATGTTTGTTATATCAAAGATAATCTGAAACAAAATGTTAATGTTAATTTAACTATTATAATTTCCCATAAAACACAAATAACTTTTCGAAACTGTATTGTTATATTTATGTTTCGTGGGTGTTATGAATAATATCGAATACCCGTCATCGGATGATTAAATAATTAGACAGATGTGACAGAGGTTCCTAGATAATACAAAATCAGTCACCTACAAACTTAAATATCACACATCAATGATTCAAGAATTTAATTATCTTTCTTCTTCATTGATGATTATAAATGATAATTATATATATCGTAAACTGTTTGCATTGACAAAACAGTTTGAATAGATTGCACTAATACACAATTTTTACAAAACTGAGTTAAAAATTAATGACGATGCAGAAACAAAATATCGGCATATTTCAATACATTTGAATGTTGTATTGTACTTTGTATTTATGATAATTTTGATATTGGCCGATGGAAAAAATAGATTATGTTTCCATTATGCACTACATACATATTTGTTTTTATTGAGATGTGAATTGTCAAAGTTAAAATATTGCATTTGTGTCATTTTCGTAAGAAAATACTGTAGTTTTTTAATACATAAATCTGAAAAATGAACCTCTAATAAAATTAAAATACCATCCATTTCAAAGGGAAAGCTTTGTATGATTATAAAAAGCTCTTTTTCAAGTTCTGTTGAAAATACTAAATAACATTAATGGTCTAGCATTTTATCCATCTATGAATAATGAAAGCTGCTATGTGTTAGTTAATATGATATTTGTTCAGTTTAAAAAATTAGCACAACATAACTATAATATTATATTTGTTGCCAATAATAATAACAATAAAAAATTACAAATATGGCGATACTTGTAAGCTGGATTCATTGGGAATGATCGTACCTTTCATGCGGCCAGATAACCATGCTCGTGTTGTGTGGCAAATATTTGTGAGTGTAGGAGTTTGAATAAACAAAGAATATTTACTAGCAGCTTGTAAAAGTAATAAAAATAATGACTAAATGCAGAATGCAGTCTTTCAAATTCCTTTGAGAAGGGCATTTTTAAATAGAGGAAGGCTATTTACCCTAGATTTAAAGAATCTTTGAAAGTATTCAACTAGGTAATATTATAATTTGTACAAAAAACAATGTTTGAAGTTTCTAATTGTTGCCAAGTTTCCTAAGACTTTTTATGTCAAGCAAGCTGCAGTTGAATATTCAATGTTCGTTTATCGTTATCACAGTATAAAAATCACCTACATGTTCCAAATAATAATTTTGTGGTTACATTAGTACATTTTTTGATATATTTGAATGGTATGGGTTGGTATCAAATGAATATTGGTCAACTTACAGTTCTATGGTGTGTATGGTGGAGCTTTGACAGGTGTCGAGCACTCTGACGTGGCAGTGTTTGTGACATTTCATCAGGCAATCACGGCACTCGTAGCCCTTAAAATATACAATGCGTTCGAAGTTAAATAACTGAATGATAAATTCTAAATTGAAACAAAAGAATAATAAAAATTAAATCATTGAATTTTACCTGCTTCCCGATTCTTCTTGCAATGTTCTTGTGACAGACTTCACACACGATTCCACTGAAATGAAAATGATTGAAATACATTAATGTGACACAAAAAAGTCTGTGCGGATTTTCTATTGTAAAAATTAACAAAAATAAATTCTATTGAAATATTGATAGCCATGCAATAAACAGTAGATTCTTATCTAGGCACCTTTTATTTTTACAGTGATGGAATGAAGAAAATTTTGTTAAATAGGTGGGGACAAATTTATTATTAAAACTGGGTGTGTCCCCTTTGAATCATGGCAACCAATATTTTCAGATTTTCAGCAACCAATCTGCCACTGCCCCTAGAACTCTTAATCCCCCCCTGGGGGTACCTGTTGCAAATATTACTCTGAAATTAAATTAAAAGTTTATTTGGTCGACTTCTCCACTTTTAAGTTCTTGTAAAACCTTTTCTATTGAGACGTCTTTATCAGGAACCCATTTACTCAACAATGGAAGTGGAGAGTAAAAAAAAATCTTTTTTCTGCCTAAATACGTCTTGTTTTAGAGAACATTTTAAATTATCACGGTTGCGTGTTAATGGCTCACCCAGCGAGATGCTTGGCGACGAAGGTATGATCATTAAAGATGTGCAGCTTGGTTCCCTTTCTCCGCCATCTGGAGCGCTGGGCAATCGATAAAGGCACGAGGAAATGTTTTCGGACGCCATTGTCCACAGTCTCTAGCACCAGAGTCGAAGCCTCGTGAAGGTACGTTCGGGTTGATGCACCCGATATTCCGGACATTTCGCTTATTGAAGACCTAAACAAACAATAAAATAATGAATTTTTCACGGATCGATGTGTAAGTTTATTTACACAAGCCACAATATTAAAGATACATTTATTTTTTGCAACATGGCGACTGCAAAAATTAAGTAATCAGCAGATACCAAACTTTCAGACCTCACGGACCAGTTCTCACAAATTGTAATCTTGCGGACTACTTGCAAGTTTTCTCTTGAAAAATTACAAAGAAATATAAAGTAATCAAAGTTATACATTTTTTTTATTTTGAAATAGACTTGTTTAATTATAAAAATATTATTAGTGATATTTGTTTTTTTTGCTGCATGTTTACTGTAAGTTTATGAATTCTTGGCTCCAATTATTTTACTGCAATAACTTTGCCGACCACGAAAATGTTATAACAGACCACCAATTGGCGACGCCTGATCTAGATTACGAAGCAAACGAACAATTACCTTCTTGATGTTCTAGACTCATCGCCAGATTGTGCTGGTGAATTGGTTGAGGAAAGACCACTTGTATTTCCTATTCTTGTTGGGGATGGTACGGACAGAGAATTTTCTGAAAATAAGTGATTTGAGATATATATGTATGGGCATATTTTTCTGGGCACAATGCGAGCACATTCAAAGCAAACAATTACTTTACCAATAATGAATGCATAGTTCTTTTTATAGCTGTATAATTGTAAGAAGTAACCTCAGTTAATACACATGGCAATATTGTTATCTCCATAAAATAAAAATATGTAATCGACCAAAACAATACGGCTAGAAAAATCTTTACCTGAGAGGTTATTTCTGTCAGCGCTTATACTTCTTGCATGGGGTTGGTCTTCACTACCGCTGTCCTGGACATCGACAGACTTGGCGCGCGTCCGTGATCGGTTCAATCTGAAAATATATATCAAATGTTTAAAAAGTTTGATTATCCAGTAAAGTTACCTTATTCTTTTATATAAATTAAAAAAATAAAATAAAATAAATATAGATTTCTTTTGTTAGAATTGATATGGTCTTTGAAAAATTTGTTTTTCAGAATCTTCCTGGCTGTCGATTTTGTTTAAGTGATGAATGAACACACCAACTACTTGGAAGCGGGGAAAACATAAAACTATCATTAAGCATATTCATATCATTAAGCATATTCACTTTATTATTGTAACATTTTATCACTTTGTCAAAAATTTCCCAAATTTTAATTATGTTTGTAATTACTTTCAATCGCATTCTGAATTTATGAATCTGGGATGACTTTTTAATTATATGTTAGTTGTGTTGAACATTTTAATTTTGTGTTATTTTAGAATCACTTTAATGTAATTGGCAATTTCTTTTCAATGCCAACTGTTGTGTATAACTTTTCAATTTTGTATAAATAGCATTGTTAAATTATATTTCTTATCAGTTGACAATGCTCGCAATGAGCGAAACCGGTCCTGACATATTAAATAAAGTGGAATGAAGTACAAAGGATTATTGTTTTTATTAAAGTTACCTTATGTAACATAAATGTTGGCTCTTACTCAAAATAAGAGCATGGAAGGCATCATTGATTTTTTTGCACAGTTAATACAATAGCCCTAGTGTGGTAGAAAGAGGTGAATGTATGATGAAAGATATACATAAGCGCAATAGAATGACAGTAAATAAAATATAACCTTCTTTTGATGGTTCCGAAGAAGTCTCTTCTCTTTTTCTGCCGTGGTATTCTTTCAGGAGGCTGACCATTCATTTCTGGGATTGGGTTCTGGTGTACGTCACCGGGCTACCAACAAAACAACACATAAATAAATATAGCATATCAGAATAATATTGGAGATCTACAAGCAAACAATACAAGATTTTTTTGCACATAAATATTTTCAAACATCTGACTCTATATTAACTTCATGGTTTTAGGATATGGTAAGTATAATGAAACACTAGTCATAATGATTGAAAAAATGTAGTAAAACATTGAATTATCTATTTTATATAAACGTATACAGTGGAACCTCTCATAACGATTAATTCGCATAACGAGCAAAACAGATTGTGAAATAAATGCTCCCTTAACGAGTGACATTTCGCATATCGAGTGACGCAGAGTTTTGGAAAGATCACTTTCACATCGTTACTTGCCTCAAGATGATTGATAAGGCGTTGGAAGGGGTTACCAAGAGGACCCTCATTTCTGCTTGGAAAAAGCTTTAGCCAGAGAGCGTTGTAGAATGTGATTTTGAGCGGTTTCAAAAAACCTGTGGAGTCTACAGTCAACTAGGTTGTATCTTTGGCCAGTATCATGGGACTGGAGGTGGATAACAACGATATTGATGAGCTTGTGAAAGAGCACAGTCAAGAGCTGACCTCCGAAGAGTTTATGGAGTTGCATTGTTTTTCACAGCAAGAAGCTACGGAGGAGAGTTTGTTAGCGGAGGAGGAGGAAGTAGCAGAGCAATAATCTTCTGGCGCAATAAGAGAAATGCTGAAAGCATGGGAAACTGTTGCATCGTACATTGAGAAGCCTCACTCTAATAAGGAGGTGGCTATGCTTTTTACAAATTTATTCAATAATAATGCTGTCACATTTTTACCAAATTTTGAAGCTTCGGCGAAAACGAATGTCTCTAGACAGATTTCTACTAAAAAAGAATTGTTAATTTGTCATAAATAATAAGCTAGTAAATTTTTATATTGTTTTTTGCAAATCTAAAAAGCATTCCAGGTTGTTACGCTCCTTAACAATTTATAAGTATATAATTTTATTTGAATATACATACGTTCAAAATCGGCGTGGAACGTATTATATGGAATTTGTCAGCATGGAACGTATTATTTTATTTTACATTGTTTTATATGGGAAAAATTGTTTCGCTTAACGAGTGTTTCACATAACGAGTAAGATTCTGGAACGAATTAAACTCGTTATGAGAGGTTCCACTGTAGTTATATATTTGTATTTAATTCGCCATTGCCACAAAGAAGATGAATAAAATATGTACTGTAGTTGAATTTTGTCATATTACCTTTACTTTCGATGACACTTAGTATAAAAAAAGTCAAACTTAGATATCCCATACAAACAAGATTACACTGTACGAAAATAGAAATCAAATGTAAAATATGGAAATTAAAATTTTGGGGCAAGACGAGTGGATTTACATAATAACACTTGCCTCTTTTTCTCCAGCAATAGTCAGTTTTGCACCAGCTACCGATTCCACTTCCATACTTCCACCGTTTGTCTTTTCATCGAGAATTTTATTTTTGTTTGTGTTTAAGGTGACCCGTTTCTCTTTGTCTTCCCCTCTTGTCAGAGGAGTTGCCGTCAATTCTTCTTCGGCAAGTTTACAAAGGACTTCTTCAATTTTTACGTCATTGTCTATTTCATCAATAACGTCTTCGTATATGCTTTTTCTATTCTGTTCTACTTCGATAAATTCACCGGAATCGGTTAATTCTACCTTTTTGTTTCAAGAATTTTAAGTATATATTTTATTTTTTTATTATTACAGTAAAGACATTAACGAAATTCAAAATAACAGCAAGAAAAGAGATTATTAAAATTATGTATAAAATTGTTTAGATAGAAACGGATATCAAGAATTAAACATTAATCGTCATCGTGTTTGCAGTCCGTGGTGTTTGTGAAGTACGGCAACATTGAGAGAGCGTTCCATTTTCGAATTGCGAGCATGCATGTCAGAGAAAGGCGGGAAAAATACAAAACAATGCGATTAGAAAAAATACACAAACACGATAAAAAAAACTATTAAAATCAAACATACAAATCAGTATTAACTACAATACCAAGCGAAACCGGTATATACTCATGTTTTAAATATATCATAAACTATTGTACAGATATCTGTACACAATTGTAGGGGTTATATTGTTTTACAATCAAATATGCACTATTTTTTACATGTTTGATTGTCCCTTTCATTGAGAATGTTATACTAAAATCTAGATACATATATATCTGTTACTAAAATATAGTTATGCCAGAGAAAAAAATTACCTTGGTTTGCTTTGGCGTCTAAACAACATCAATTTTCAATCCAGGTGTTAGCGGCAAAACGAAACAACAGAAGAAACACAAAATATTAGTTTATTTATTGTAAAACAAAAAAAAAACAAAACAACACCTAAGCATATCTACTCGGAGGCTATCGAGAACAGTTTATAATTAAAATGTAAATAGCACACGTCTGACAAATTCACTAATGTTTATAACAGAAGAATCTTGATTGTCTGATTTTTATTACTTTCGCATTTCTTAATATTCATCTATTTTTTATTTGCCACAAATGAAAATAAAAATATGTTTATGTCTGAAATCATAATTCACATCACTGCAGGTACAGGACATATTTATTTTATTATTCATTATTAAAAACATGTTTCCAACAGTTTAAGATTATTTGTCATTCTTGGTTTTTCAAAAATTCAGAAATTCTGTTTATGTCGAGTGATGAAAACTTTACTGAATGTTCAAATTAAAAATCTTTTATCGAATGAGTAGTAACAATCAACATGTGTTTAGATAACTTACTAAATGTATTCAATATATCATTAGAAATGGTAACACAAAACAGTGGTACATCTTGAAAGTGATATCCATTTATTTTAAAATAAAAATGAAATACTATTATAACCCATAAATAATTATGTGAAATAGATTACGCTTCAGTGTTGCCTGTCAAAAAGAGGTTCACAAAATATTCCATGAAACGATGGAGACTTCTAATAAACACTTGAACATCGTATTTCAAAATAGCCTCCGAGTTAGTCCACAAGAATATTACGCTACAGGGAATATTAAAAATAGTTATTATGGCTACACACACAATATGTACATCAATCGGCAGGCAATATATGCAGTAGATTCACATACCCTCTGTACGCTGTGTATGATCAGTGTGGATTTGTTGGTGGCGGTGCTCGGACTCCTGTCCAACTCTCGGAGAGCAGATTCAGTCAGTGGAGATGATGTACCATTCATGGTAACATCTGAAAGTCAAAAAGTATAATGAATAATTAAATTATTACAAAGATTCTATTCTTCACTCGCACATACCGTACTGGCAGAAGTTGTTAACCTTTTGAGTAGTATCCCCGTATCGGTACGGCGAAGTATTTTGTCATCTATTACCTATTGCCGATGTCATATTTTTTGTTGAATTATTATCATTTCTTCAGATATGGATACTTTATACATCTATCTGTGATTTTACCGATAACCGTTACCGTCAAATTAACACAGAGTGGGGGTCGTCAACCTGGTCCGTACCGCCCACTAGTGGGCGGTAAAGGCTTCCGTGGTGGGCGGTGGGGGATTTTTATTTCTCCTAAATTCATACTGGATTTTTTTTCACCCATATACTGGATTGAAATAAAGCGATGATAGTGGGAGGTAAGGAAATTTTACTATGAAAAATAAGCAAAAGTGGGCGGTAGGGAAAAAAGGTTGACGACCCCTGATATAGAGTGTAAAATTTCATTTTGGTTCGAGTCCCATCTTAGAATAGAATTCTCTTCCAGTAAAGCGTCACATACAAAATATATGAAAAAAACCTAATTTAGTAAAAAATAGCTCACTACTCAAAGGGTTAAGTAACAAATTGACAGTTCTGAGTAAAATGCAAATAAAAAGTGTGATAGCATGAGCTAGTCATTAAAGAAAACCATATTATATATTGCTTGACAATCAACGTTATTATTTTCATTTGTGACAGTAATATTTCATTTACTTGATGAAAGATTTAAATAGAACTTTTCTCTCTCAATAACCATTTTCCATGATTCATGCACTTACCATTGTGCTTAAACATGGTCCTAGTTGTGGTGGTGGTCAGGCCTGTGGGTGAAACAGTCCTCAATGTCTCCTTCAATTTGAAGGGACGTCCTTCCAGCAGGGGTATATCGGCGCCTTCGATGAACAGGAACTATGGAGAAAACAAAACCGCTATAAAAAATCTGGCCGAAAATGAATTAACCATTTTTGAAATGTCTATCTTTCTTACGCTGAATACACAGCTTTCACTAAATGACATATTTGCACGTCCAGTCCTCTGCATGTTAAATTGATCTCACAATCGTAAAGTATACCGCTGCTATTCGGAACTTTTATCTTATTTATTCCAAATTATATCAACATGCATTGAACAAATCAGTATGGAAATATATATCTACCTCAACAGTGAGCACCCCAGAGACAGGATCTTCTTGTAATGGCCTGGACTGTAACGTGATTAGCTGCCTTTGTGAAGGACTAACAAGGAGTTCTTCTACACCGACTATGCCCAGCCCTAGAAATACTGGAGTGTTACCACTGCTAGGACCCTTATCGAAAATTTCAAACAGGAGCTCGGCAGTATGGGGGGAAAGGTCACTGAAATAAAAAAAAAGTTGTTCATAATATATTGTTCACAATCCCGCTTTCAAAGTAACAATAATGAAGTGTCTTCCAACAATAACAACACTTTATTTATTGTAATTTCTAACATATTTTAATAAAAGATTAAATTGTCTTTGTTACTTATTAAGTAATGTTACTTATTTTCTTCTTAGCCTAAATTACAGTAACAGGGTAATTATTCATGCAAACTGCATGTCCTTCCCTCCCCTTGTCTTACAATATTAAATAAGCAATGTATTTCAATTGAGAAGCATAAAAATAACAAGTGATTAAGGAAGAAGAAATAATTAAATTCACGACAGCTTAAAATACGCACAATAAGAAGTGTTCATCCCAGAAGGGAGCATCGGTGTCTTTCTTGACGCTGGTCTGGTTTCTCTGAGGTGGATCATCCATCTCAACGACGCAATATGGCATAGAGCACCCAGTTGGTACTTTCAAGCCGAGTTGTTTCGCTGAAACCACTTTTACAAGGAGTCGTTTGTCGCCAGCCAGCAGCTGCTCATCAAATCCATGCTGGCCAATTGGGGTTGATGTGTAAAGCGGGTTTTGGCCCATCTAATGTAACAAAAAAAATATGATTAACTCCAATAATTTTTAACGGAATTTGAATCAAAATTTTATTTTATTTGACATTTAACTCGATGGCTGCCACAGACGAGATCTCTTTTTTTTTTGTGCTCAACATGCCAGCGACATGTTATCTCATCAATAACTAATTAAATTAATAGTTGTAAATTATAGCCGGCGTGCTAGGTAATTACTATTAATTGTCTACATCAGCTAAAAGGTTAATAAAGGATTCTAGAAGTAATTAAAGAATTGATGCATGTCATTTTCACATTATATAAATTTAGAAATGTTCATTAACCCTTAGACATCATGTGGAGCTCCTATATGCATGTAAATTACTTCATTTCACAGTTTCAATCATAAGTGATTATTCATTGCATTACACTTTATTTTAAAACTTCAACTGAGATCTACCAATTTATTTGAATACTAATTTATAAAAATAGAAGAATCAATAAAATGGGCTAGAAACAATAGCAACAAACTCCACACGAAGATGTTTTGTGTAAATTAGAAAAAAAAACATTTACAGGGATAAAATCAGTGGTAAAATAAATTACAAAAGTTACGCACCATAGCTTCATAGTGCATGGGCAACATTCTGGACGGAGTATCGGAGACTCGTCTCATCCGAGGACAGGTCGGGTAGTGGGCCAAGCTAAACATCACTTGGGTATTGCGGAGAGCGCTCACAACCACCTCACTAGAAAACAAAACACAAATTACAATACATTTCTCACTTTTAGGGTGTTCACTGTCAAATACATGGCGGAAAGGCATTATATTAATACAAACTCAATATTCCTTTATTGGTAGTTAAGCTAGTGATTTTACTTAAGATTGAAGAAGGCTTGAGAGTGGTTTGATTGTTTGAGCTTATGATAGAGAGGTTTCAGAATATTTTTTTAAGACTTCTATATTGGAGGATGTACGGATACAACCCATGGTTTCATCTAACTGACTTTCACGTAGGCATTTCAAGAATTTGAATCCTTATCTTTCGGCTTATACAAGCCCAATATATTAATTCTGAAATTCAAGATTATATGATATCTGATATCAAGATTATATTATTATCTGATATCAAGATTATATTTTTCTGATGATGACCTGAGATATCGGACATAATCTGTGAGTGAGTTCAGTCAAGTACTATTTTTTATACATCAAAGTTGATTCTGTCAAAACCTAGTTTGTTGAATTCTGTGCCAATTGGCATTTTTTTTATCATTTGTCACATTGCAAAACCAGACTTATAATTTGTAATTGTTTAATAATGTGTATATTATATGTATAAATAAACTGAAATAAATGTGAAAAAGACGGAACAATTGCTTACCTGATAACTTCCTGAAGTTGTGCTTCATCGGTGTTGTTTCTTAAAGCTCCAACGGGAGCCAGAGCTACTTTGACGTCTGGCCATCCATCGCATCGCAACTCCCCTGTTAGTTTCTCTGTTATGCACACTACATGCATGCGCGCTCGGAATCTGAAAGTAAATTTCAATTTTTAATCACAACATTGTCAATTTATTAATACATACTTTTCGCCGCGAAATCGTTAATATTGGAAGCTATGTGTAACTACTTATACATCTTAGTTAAGATACGATTGAATATACATTTATGTTTTCATTTATTCTGACAGTAATCAAAGATCATAACGCTTCTTAGATTTGTATAATTAATTAAAACAAATAATTCACGAAAGATTTCTGTGTTGGCGGCAATTTCGATTAAACGTCAAATGCTTCACGACGCTATTCTTTAAGATAACCCACGCTTTTATATACAATCACATCTACTGGGTATTTTGGTAGATTGCATATTTTTATTTTAGAGAGAAAACTCTTTTACAGTGTGTATTTCCATCGCCACTTCACTTTTACAATACTTAAAGAAAGTAGAATATTAAAATGCATCTAACGCATGTTTTTCCTAAAATACCTCTTGTCTGACTTCATTTTTAGGAGCTCAATTATAACTGGTAGTTGACTAGAAAAAATTATATACCTACTTCTAAGATGCAATTTTAGAAGACTGGTAAATATTTAAGTCATGTGCTCATTGCCAAATCGCTAATAACAAAAATATATGGGAACTGTTTTCATTTGTCTGTTAGCCCGTAATAAATATATAAAAGAAGAGTAATGTCGAGTCCTGTGGTGCAGCGGTAAGCATTATGGGCTTCCGAGCCGGATTTCATGGATTCGAGTCCCAATACGACTGTTTGAAAGCACAGGTGCTTGTGATGCTCTTACCTTTCTGATCCTTTATTAACCGGGCGTAGCGAGAGCGATTCGTTGACCACTACTCCTGTTCTAGCCTTATCCTTCTATCCCTACTACTCTCTTTGAAAAAGAGAGGTTGAGTGACTAAGAAACAAGCAGTTCTTGTAGAAAAACTTCTGCTGAGATACCTTCATTAGAAAGCCATATGCACCACATTGGGAAATGGATTAAAAAAAGCGGAGTAATTGATATCAAAATTATGATAACATTGAAATAGTCGAAACCAATATATCATTGCATAACCCAAACAATAAATAAATATATAATCAAACTGCATTATTATCTCTCCGTTAACAGCACGATAGGACAGTCAAACGATGACCTCTCTGATAGTAAATATTAAAATTATTACTATGTTGAAATGAAAATTTAGGTCACTATGGCTGTGTGTATATTTTATTATCGCTACCTGCATATTTTTCTTTTATCTCTTAGACAGCCATGTCTTCAATGACACTGTCGATAAGCGATGATAAACAATTTTATTTTGTTAGCACTGGTTTGGAAAGACTGAATGTCTGAAAGTGGACTTCACCAAATCACACTGTAAGCTATCATAGTGATCTTACATTTCAAATTATACACATAGCTTTTTTCTTATTAAAACTGTAAAAACAAATATAATTGATTTATTATCTACCTATGGAAGCAGACTTATATTATTGTTTTAACCATGTTTGCTCGCAATGTGGATCGTATGGACTTCTTTTGGATATTATCTCGACATAAGTTATTCTACAAGAAAGCTTGATACTTAATAAAAAAATTTATTTGACATCTCTGTCAAAAAAAAAAGCATAACCCCAATTAATTGCAGCTCGAGGTTACTGAATCAACCACCAGTGTCACATGTAATGCCGACGAATGAGAACTAATACCACCACAAAGACAAAACGAAAACCAAAGACCAAGCACCCGCCTACGACCAGGTTAATCCAGGACACTACGCGGAAAAAGCAACATCAAAATACACCAGATGAAAGGGAAATTGGAGCTCAACTCCACCAGCCCCAGAATTTGATGTATAGATATCAATCATCTCTGTTACTCCACTTGTTGTGTTACAAACTGTGACACGTGTTTCTCTCCAAGAAACATCATCAGACAGAATAACACAAAGTTTACGAATTCACTTAAAATATTACAAAATGAAGGTTGGGGTTTTTCCTTTTCTACTGGATGAAGGAAGGGAGAGTAAGATACAAACATTATTAGTTTAAATAAGACAGGCGGCTCATCGTTATTGAATTTATTTCCATTACGGTACCTAATTTAAGTAATCAATTTGTTATTAGTAATATCAATGCTTGTATTTAATTCCCTCCTTGCATTCAGTAGAAAAGGAAAAACTCCCAACCAATTTATAACTTAAGAATGAGAATCAATCTTCAGTGTTTTCATAAACTTTGCGGTATTCTGTCTAATAATGCTTCTTAAAGAAGTAAAACACATATCACTGTGTGGCACGAGAAGTGGAGCAAATTTTCAGATTTAATTTAATAATATAAAAGTGAACCTCCGCAATGTTACCGCCGAATCCATCGAAAATATGCATTGCCCAACGACTCTATTTCAGAGAGAGTCGGAATAGAAGGATGGGAATAAGAAAAGACTAGCGGTTAACTACTCCCTTTTGTTACACCCTCTATTTAGGATTGAATGGGTGGGAGGAAATTAAGACTACACAGGCATCTATTCCTTCGAACCGAAATTCGTAAACCAATTAAGAATTCAATTTATAAAACTGTCAATATAAAGATTCAGGAGTACTGCATCGTAGGGCAATCACCTCGGCCACTCAGCTACATGCCCAATAATAATTACTGTCTTAAGAGGTAAGATAATTAATATTGTCTTGGCGAAGCACTGCATGGAATTGGATCAACGAAAATTCTACAACACCACAATGGAAAAAATCGAATGGTTAACATCATCTTTATTAAGACGTTTCTAGAAAAAACAAGTAAATCTAAACGAATTATGTCTGATACATACCTGCCAAAATTGTTAGAGAGCTCTTGGTTTTCATTGAAAAGAATTTAATTAAATTCAAATTTGTTTATCATCTAGTCAAAAAAAAATTAGAAAATTCAAGAAATTTAGAACATTGTTTACAAGTAAAGAACAAGTATACAAGGTGCAGCATTTATAAAGCATTGATTTTGTTTGACACGTGACCAGTCACTTCCACGTGTTGATACAATATTGAACATTGACCCGACAACTAATAAGCAAACACTTGTGAATGATGATAAAGCAAAGAATGACTTCATCCGATGTGTAACTTATTAATACAAAACAAATAAATTGTATTTGTTCGCAAAATGTATAGAAACCACATCAGTGTTGTTTAAATCCGTGCTGAATATAGGTATGAGATGTAGTTGTAACAATTGGAGACTCTAGAGGTGATGTTAGCCAACTAGTAAAATGGTAAATCTTTTTTCTAGAGCTTTTAATTTTAAGTACAATCACGTCTTTATTTGCTGTTTTGGTGGATTGCATATTTTTATTTTCCGGAGATAACACTATTGTAATGTGTTTCAATTGAGGTCACTTCACTTTTACGATACTATAAAATGTGCAGAATATTACAACGCAACTAACTTATTTTTTTTTCTAAAATACCACTCGTCTCACTTCACCTCTAAGTGATTGTAGCATTTTTGTAAAAATTAAAGCACATTTTCAATATTTTTTGCAATCGGAAATACTTATATAACATATATTCATAGGTAGATAAAAGAACAAATGTTGATTTTGTAAAATTCAAAATGGGTTCTGAAATCAAGAGCACAGGTCAATGTCAGATGATTGCTCAATTCATTGCTGAGATATTTTAAATGAGTCAGAGATGTCAGAAATCAGAAGACAATGAATAATAATTGGTGACGGAGTACAATTGTATACGTGGATTGTTGTTTGGTTTAATTTTATATCATCTCTTGTTCAGTGAAGATATTTAATGACAGCAGGAATATTTTAAAAACAATCAATTTATCAGTTGTTTGTAAAAATTAGACTCATTAGATCATGTATGGGCAACCACCAGCCCGCCGAGCTATTTTGTCCGGCCCTGATTCATCTCGGCGAAGTAATAGAGAAATAAATTATAAGAGGTTTGCCGACTTACAAAACAAAGACTCCGCATTCGCTATATTTGCTCGTCCGATGGATGCTAATGTAAATAATGTGCCAGCAAATTTACAGATTGAACTTATTGAGCTTCAGGGGGATTTAGTGCTAAAATCACAATTTAACAACATTGCTTTGACGGATTTTTATAAATTATATATGGTGGAAGAACAGTATACAAATTTACGCGCATTTGCAAGAAAAATCATTTGTCTTTTTGGCAGCTATGTATATGTGGACAGTTTTTTTCGAGGATGAAACACACTAAATCAAAAAATCGAACGAGGATAATAGATCTCAGAAAATCTCGAAAATTTTATCCTTAAGCAATACCAACGCCAATATTGATAGTCTTGTAATTCAAGTACAAGGCCAATCTTCACACTAAATTTTGTAATCAGAATATAATATTTATATTATGTCATTCAGTATATAAATAAAAAAAATATATAAGAAGTAGCAACGTGTTTTATTTAATTTTATATTACTTTATTATGTTTAATAATTTGGTCCGGCCCTTGAGTCGGAGACAGAATGATAATTTAGACCTAGGAAAGGTTGCCCATGCCTGCATTAGATAGAAAAATTCGAAATATACAACCCTTGTTAAACAGCTCATCTTAAGGTTATCTAAAATTATTTGAATACAAAAAGTTGTAGTAAAAGTAATTCAACAAAATCTTAGCATTGACAGAATGGGTATGGTTAACCAAGACTCGAGAAAAAGATTGTATTTTTTTTATCCATGTCCACTCCCAATGTGAAGCATATGGCCTACTAATGGAGGTATCTCAACATAATTTTTTCTACGAGAACTGTTTGTTACTCAACCTCTCTTTTCCCAAGAGAGTAGTAACGATATAAGAACAAGGGTATAACAGGACTAGTGGTTAACTAATCGCTCTCGCTACGCCCAGTTATTGAAGGATCAGAAGGGCGGGAGGGAATTTTTAGACATCATAAACTCCCATGCTTTACGATCAGAAATCGTATAATCGATAGAAAAAATACTGTTCAAATACAGCACGGAAGCCAACGACGCTAACCTCTGTGCCATAGAACCCGACACAGATCGTATACCAGTCAACAAAAATAAATAAGAATAAGAGGTGCAGTTTGTCCTCGTATATAGGTGATCACAATAGATACCACCTTAAGACTAGATTTCTTAAATGCGGTTAGTAATATTTGGTCAATCATTGTTTCTTTTTGCAAACTTATTACGAGAGGAAATTTAACCATAAAAAACCTCCTGGAAAATGTATGAATAGCTTATAAGTTTCTGTCGACTATATGTCGATATATGATAAACTAAGAAGAATGAGAAAAAAACATAGTATATATGTATTGTATGAATCATTTTCACCTGTTGACATTGACCCTGTAGTGGGCAACCTCCACTTTGTCGCCTTTCTGTCTAAAAGCTTTAAGTTGCAGAGCGGGGGTGGCTTCAAAGTCACATGTGATTGTCTGGAACAAAACAAAAGCATTATATCATTACAACTGTAACAATGTCTCATTATTATTATTACAGTAAGGAGAGAGTAATATCATAAGCGAAATCAATCAACAATGTTCAATAATTAATGTGAATAGGAAATAAAGGTAAATTATAACATAACTTGCTAGTTATGGCAAAAAATAAACAATTGAATTTATGGATTATTTTTTATAATTATATGTTTTGGAACCCCCACCCTGTTCTGGTTACGGACTTGGCACTGTTAGCCAGTGATACATATTATATATATCCAGTGGCGGTTCCTGAACTAAAATCTTGGGTGGGCTAGAGGAAAGTTTAGCATTGTATGCTATTTACGAAATTGTGTATGTTTCCACTTCACCTTATACATTAATCTACAAGCAAATTAACAAATATTACGACACTACTGCAAAGCATAAATTACTATATAATAAAATCAATGCTAATGTACGTAAGAAATAATAAAATAATAATACGGGACCTTAAATTCGTCTCTTTCAAAGTGAAATAACAAGTAAAAAAAGCAATACAGAACTGTCACTGAGATTCGATACCTGTCACTTTCATAAAATACAAAGATATTGGTATTTTTGTATGGGCCATGGGCTGAATCGTTTTTAGCCCCCAATGAATGACAGAAGCCAGTAAATTTGAAACGCAGTCCTGTGAGTTTGATGACGTTTCCGTACATACAAATACAAACAAAATCGAATCGTGCTAGATTGCGTTCCAGTGTAAAGAAATATTGTCTATGATTGCGGGCTGGAAAGCGTAAGCCCCTGACCCGTAATATGTACATAGGTGTTGCCAGACTGACGTCACGTTGAATGTTCTCTATGAATTATTTATAGGGTTATTGTTTTTTTTATACCGGCTCAGCTTAAAATTGTAATAAAAAACACCATCGAAAATATTATTGTAGGTAGAAATAGCATTGTCTTATATTGACAGAGGAAAATCAAAACAAAGATATTGTATTCATTTGGGAAAGGTTAGTTACGCTTATAAATGTATTTATTTTGTTCAGCGGCCGAATTGCTGTTCATTTTTATTCAGCCATCTAATGTTTTGGGTGAAAAATGCAGGTCGGGCTTAGCCCACCTAGCCCAGTACCTAGAACCGCCACTGTATATATCTAATATACACAGGTTTCCAGAATTCTTCCCCAGTTGGGAACCCCTACATTAGACTATTTGATTGTGAGCCCAGGTCTTACTTGAGAAGATTCTTGTGGGATCTGGTCAGTATTTAAAATATTTTCATATTATTATACTTTTATAAATAACTACCATACACAGAAAATCTTGATTAGAGTGAGTATGATGAATTGTTACTCAGTCTCTAAACTTCTCTTTTATTAAAACTGTAAAGGTTGGGAATCTATGTGTAATAAACATCATAATTTTGAAAGCCAGCTATGGTTATTTCATATTTTTATCAACAATCTTACATAGCATAGCTGACTAATTTTGCAAGTGATTGCAAAAGTTTTATTCCCACCATCAATATAATATGATGGCAACATTATCTATTAATAAATGTGACATGAGAAAGAGACTTCTTGCATTTTGAAAGAGCCGTAATTTATATTCCCTGCCATTCTGCCATAAAACATAATATTCATTATACTGGGTGAACTTAAACAAACTAATTTATTTAATGAATATTTTTCAATACTTATGATCATCATTCTAGCCCAGGCAGGGCCGGCGCCACCATACAGGCAAAATAGGCAACCGCCTAGGGCGCAAACCATTAGAGGGCGCACAAATGGAATATTAAAATTATTTGTATGTAAAAAAAGTAAGACAGTATCTTATTTTCTGAAAAAGACGGTATGATTAAAAAAAAAAAGAGGTTGAGGAACTGAGTAACAAACAGTTCATGTATGAAAACTTGTGTTAAAGCATTAGGAGGTCACATAAAAAAATACTATTTCTAATGATCCCGAATTGTTTTTTTTTATTTCGAAAAAATTAGGACGATTTGTTAAAAGGGGGCGCGCCAATAGCCGTTGCCTAGGGCGTCAAATAATCTCGCGTCGGCACTGAGCCCAGGCGTGGGGAACCTGCGGCCTTCTGGCCAAATCTGTAATTCTGTAAATGTATGTAAATTCTTAAATTTCTGACGTATTATGACCGTAAATTCTTGTTTCCGACCAAAGATTCCCTAGTCAATGTTTACTGCGGCCTTATGTCTAATCAGAAAAATGAATCCGGCCTTTAGAGAATAAAAGGTTCCCCACCTCCGATCTAGCCCATAGAGCGGTGATTCAATCGCAAATCCTTAATTTTTTTTTTTGTTGTAATGGATTTTCGAAAATATTGAATTGAGGAAAGTATGGCATTGTTTTATGTATACTTTTCCGTATTATTTCTTAGTGAAAGATGGTAACACTAACGCAATTTTCAACATTCAGTCATTTGTCAGCTGTCACTGTAGGGTGCGAAATATAATCACTTTTAGGGTGTTCACTGTCAATACTTTGTGAGAAGGCATTATAATATTCATAAGACAAAATACTCGCTTGTACTAATTTCACTTTTATTTAATATGCTCAGAACCAGTTTCGCTAATGATGAGCATTATCAACTGATAAGAGAATCCAACATTAGTGTTATTTATATAAACAAATTACACCGTAATTTTATTTTGTTAACATTTAAATATAATATATTATTTAACACGCCCACGCCTTCAGATCTACATGTCTAGATTCTACCGCCAGGATTTTGCGCGTTTTTTTTTCATTGTCACCGCGAGAGCTTTTCTTTTTTTTTGAAAACGGGACATTTTGGCGTACCGAAGCTGTGTTTTGGGACACCGGGACTGTCCTGGTCAAAACGGGACGTCTGGTCACATTACGTATACCATAGGTTCCCAAACTTTTCCGGGTGGCGACCCCTTTTTATAAAAGCCGTGTGACCAATACAATTCAAAAAGGCATTTTTTTCAATAAGGTTACTTTAGTTGACTGTAGTTTTAGTTTTGTTGTTCAAATCCAAAAACGAACATAGTTGGCGACCCATAGGTTGGGAACCCGTGACGTATACCGTCGCTGTTACGATATAGCGAAATAGTACTTACTACTCACCTGATATTATTCAAATGAGTTTTCTTTGACTCCAGAAAAAGAAAAATATTAATGTATTTTGAGCCAGAGCAGTAAAAAAATTAATTTCAAATTGACAGCGAAAGTTGTTTAATAAAACACCAGTCAATTTAATAAAGCCCACCCTGTATTTATAAATTTATTTATGAAAGACATCAAAAAATAATTAAGCCACACTTATCGTCATTATGTCATTTCCGCTTCTAGAATAAACTGAGAATCATCTTTGTTTTTGCATTAAGCCATGTTTCCTGAATCAGTAATGCTTTTGGTGATTTCATCATCGGTACACAAATAACATTATTCAAAGTCTAGCCAAGATCGCTGGACTGTACACGCCATAAATTGTAATAATGAACGTTTCTCCTAAATGGGTTAATTAAAGAAATCTTAATTGGTTTAAATTAATTGAACAATTATCAGTGGTGTACTTGAAATAACCCACTGAAGTAGGGTAGAAGTCGATGAGTTTTTTTAACCGTCTGCGCTACCAATGTGAAACACATGAATTTATTATTCGTTATTTTTAATAAACGTTATTTAAGTAACGGAAATGATTAGTAGTTAATTAAATTTTCGTCCTCTATGGCGGAATCTTAAGATACTCGGGATTTCAGGGTCGGTGTGTACAGTGGCGGATTATCCTATAAGCGAATGAGGCGCTCGCGTGGGGCCTCTGAATCTTGGGGCCCTCAAAAATGGTTTATATTGAATAACCAGTATACATTTGATGAAATGAAATTTGTTGGCGTTTTTTTTGTGATTCGAAAAACGGGGCCTCTTAATTGTATTGCGTTTGTGGCCTCTTGTGTGCTTAATCCGCCACTGGGTGTGTACCGATAGCCAGAACAGAACCGTTGATATCGACTGTGGAAAGGAGAAAGGACGGAACCCACAGTTTTTTTTCGATAATCACAATCTATACAACTTTATACACATAACATCAAAAGGATGTAAGCTGAAAATGTCAAATTAGTGTCTAAATTTAGCTTTGAAGTTTAAAAATAAAGGGTTTGTGGAAGTTGCGATTAAGAAAAAAACCGAAAAAAAAGTTTATTTGAAAAAAAACTATATTAATATCAGATAAAGTCAATTTAAAACCAGTTTATCAGTGTCCATGCACTAAAAGTTTGTGTAAATTTCATAATTTTCCTTTGCCCCAAAATCATAAAAAAAACGTTTTTTGTGTTTCCTGTAAAATTTGTTATGTGTGGGCTACGTCCTTTTTCCTTTCCATAGTCGATATGATGTATAATATAATGATAATATAGCGAAACTGGTTAAGACAAAAATACAATGAAAAATTTTGCTCTTCACTTGGATTAGTGATTAATTCAATAATGTAACGATTAAAATTGTATGGAACTTTTAAGCCATATTCGCGTCCAATGTTTGCATTGGACGCGCATTGCATATCCTTTTTTGTACTAATTTCATATTTTTTTATAAAGATCAGGAACAGTACCGACGCTTTATGCAAGCGGAGCAGGCTTCCGTCTGTAGCGGCAAATCAGAAGAGGCGGCCAAATTTTTAAGCTCCAAAAGGAATCATATAACTACGGCAGATAAATACAATCTTGCCTGGGGCGGCCTAATTTCTAGCGCCGGCCCTGATCAGGACCGCTTTCGCTCGGAACTATTAAGAATTTGCCAAATTTACAATATTTAAAAAACGTCGCCGCGTTTGAATATCTGATCCAAAATAATTTTATTTTTTGAAACGGTAAATGATGTACGAAAAAATTAGTGCCATTAAATTCTCAGTTACGCCACTGTGACCGTCAAATATATAATTTTCCAACAAACCGCAATTTCAAAAACGATCTGCACACCTCTGCAGTGCGACCGTCAGAAGCAAATACAACAATGTGGAATGTGATTTATTCGCAATTCGCACGACTTTGATTCTATTGACCTCAATTAATTGAGTCGAACGAATTATGAAAAACGTACTTAATTGAAATAATTAACAGCAATTGAATAATTGAATTTTTACATTTAAAAAAAATGGCGTTGGAGTATCTCGTATGAGTGAAATTAGGGGCCCAATTCTTGATAATGAACATGCGTGTTGCATGCGAGAATTTGATCATTTCCGTTAGTTAACTCTCTCGTCCCGACCTAAATCAAGTGAAACTATCCCGTGTGTCCGGACTATTTTTGAAGAATTGCATGTTTTCTTAAGGACTCTCTAAAAGTGCTACAACTGTGAAACCATTAAGTGAAATCAAATGAAACCTTTTGTGCTTGTTTAAAACAGTGTTTCTCAACCTTTTACAACCCGTGGCCCCTTTTTAGTGTCTTTATTGTTCTGTGCTCCCCAGACTTGTTTTGTACTATTGAAGAATAAGTGTTGTAAGGAGGATTGGGACCGAAACGAAAAGACGCGAGATTTTATTTTTGTAGGTCTTTTCATAATTTCGAACCCAAAATCCCAGGAATTTGCGGATTTCCCATTTTCTTTTTTTTAGGTCTTCCAAGATTTTTAATTCACAACAATTTACAGATTTTGGGTAAATTTACCCGTGGCCCCTCTAAGCTATACTGTGGCTCCCTTAAAAGCAAAAAAATCTCTGGCCCTCTGTTTAAAAGTTTAAAAGACTACAATTATTCAATTTTGTATGATATTATTGCGAGGTAATATGTACTGTAATGGAAAGTCAGATTACAATATTTGCCCTTGTACTGTGTATACTCTTGTTTCGCTTGGCGAAACACCTATAGAGTTTATTTATGTTTTACTGTTGCTCTTTTGATATCTAAAATCAAACATCGGTTGATAAAATCAGTAACTATTTTTAATGAGTAATAATTGACTGACTGTTTTAGAATGATTTGAGTATCTGCTACAACGGTTTTAGTGAGATTTTTATATACAAAAAATGTTGCTAAATACCACAATAACTATGGCTCTATTTGAAAAGATAGCGTATTACGTGAAAACACGGTTACGGTATTCAACGATTGGCTAACATTTCACGCGAAAACACGGGTCCGGGACTCAACGTGATAACAGAAAAAACAATCTAAAGCAGTTTTATTTTCTTCATTTTAAATATGGTATGGCAAAGATACGATTTTTTTTTTATGGTTCCCGTTAAGTTTTTTCCGTATCTATTATAAAAATATGACGAAATCGTTGTTTATAATCTGAAAGGAATTGAGAGCATCGATATTTGAAAACCCTCGCATACGACTTTCAATGTTCTATTTCTAAAGAAATAAAAAAAAAACTATTATGTTTGGAATATATGTCAGGTCAGTGGCGCAGCGGTCAAGATCGTTGGCTTTCATGGTGGATCTCACGGGTTTGAGTCCCAGTACGCACAGCTTTTTTTTTCGATGTCGTTTTTTATCGATGTCTGTTCGAAGGCGTGCGTGTTTGTGATGGCTAAAAAATCCTTCACAGCCGGTGCGTAGCGAAAGCACTATATATCCCCACTTTCTTCGAAAAAGCAACTGAGTAACAAATTGTTTCTGAAGAAAAAAAAACCTATGATGAGATAACTCTATTAGGAGGCTACATGCTCCACACTGGGAACGGACATGGATTAAAAGAAAATATATCTTTATGATAAACTAAGTCACAATTTTCGCTTGGCTAGAGCACGTTTTAAACTTATTGACAAACGAAAACAAATTGTTTTAATTAGAAACAGGTGTGACTATCAAACGAGGAGATTATTTTTTATGTTAATTGAAGAAAAATGACAAAAACGTTAGTGCAATTATAATGATTAATAATTGTTGTTATATGTTAATGTTCAACACCTCGTGGACCAGAAATAACTTATTTAAATAACATAATAATTATTTCTTATCGATACATTCTTAATATAATAGTTTATACACAGTGGCGGATTATCCTATAAGCGAATGAGGCGCGCGCTTTGGGCCTTCGAATCTTAGGGGCCTCAAAAATGGCTTATATTATAAAGCAATTATATTTTTTGTTCAGATTTAACGTTTTTATGTTGTCCGAAAAACAGGGCCTCCAAATTTTATTGCGCCTCGGGCCTCTCGTGTGCTTAATCCGCCACTGGTTATACATTAATCAGACGAAGGCGTCATCATTTCATTTTACAAATGTAAATTCATTTTTACGACGCTTTTTTTAAACTGATTATAGTTTGAAAGGTATAAGGTGAAGAGGGAACAGAGAAGATTGTTATGGCAATTGTATTATAATGAATGCATAAGGAACTTACAACATCATCTTTGGAGTCACACTCGCAGAAGACACTGGATACCTTCGGCGTGGCTGTCTCCCCGAGCACACGCACCAGCTCGACGCCGACGCCATGCTGAAAGAAGAAGAAAACATAATTACAATTAGAGAATATGTAAACATAATTGGAAGTATATCACTTCTATATTGAATGCAACATTGCAGTAAAAATCTCAAAAAGGTACAAAATTCTTTTATTTGTTTTTGATAATTAAAGTCAGATACATTAATCATCACAATTTAATAAAAAAGAAATGTTATTGCATTTCATAATAGCATTTTACCGACTTTTCAGAGCACACGTTTTGGGATCCATAAAATATATTTTAAGCCTTTTTATAATGTTTGACCTTTTTTGGTAGTGGCAGTGGCGGATTTAGCACTTTGGATGCCTCAGGCGCAATAAATTTTTGAGGTCCTGTTTTTCGAATAACACAAAAGTGCTACAAAACTCCTCGTAGAATAATAATAAATATTGAAAGCTGAAATTATGCTATTTTTGACGCCCCTAAGATCTGGAGGCCCCAAGCGCGCGCGTCTTGTGCTTATGGGGTATTCCGCCACTGGGTAGTGGGTCAAATTTTGCTCATTATTTTTTCAAATACGAGCCCGTGGTTACTAAGTAGGTGGCGTCGCATGGAAAATGGGAGGAGAGGAAACCTTCGTGGGTCAGTTATCCTGCGTGGTTCGCGAGTCATAGCTTCGCCATCACTGTGCTAAGCGCTACCTGGTCACACGTATTCTACTGACGTACTACAATTTAAGATATTGTCATATTTCTGATTTATAACCCGCGAAATAATTTATTTTCATTAAAATTAATTTTAGTTTTTTTATTTCATATCTCTGCAGCCCCTCTAACTTAACAATCTTCATAACAAATTATATTGGACCACCCTCCGCCCTAATATCGTTACATCATAACAAACAAAAACATTAACTCAACGAAAAAATCGATCATATCCAGTGTTTCTCAAATGGTGTTCCAATAACGATGAATACTATTCAAATGCGCGCAAACTGACTCGTGAAATACAAGATTGTATGTTCTTTTTTATACTAATATGTCCTGACATTATGGGTTTCCAGATTTCTTTCATGTCGATCCGGGACATTTTTCCAATTTGCTGACTTTCAAATCCAAAAACCCAGGAATTTACCGATTTGCCCAAAGTACCAGCGTGACTCGTTTATTTTTAGCTCTTCCAAGACTTTCGAATCCAAAAACCCAGGAATCTACCAATTTGCCCAATACTTCTCTATATGAGGGTGTATGGATATTACCCATGGCTTTATCCAACTTTTCTCTTAGGCATGCTTAACTTCAATAGCTTGAACGTTCGAAGAGAAATATATCTGGCCATATATTTCTTTCGACTTATACGAGGCCAAAATGAGAATTCCACCATTCTTGAGAATGTGAATCTAAATGTTCCTGATTATTTTTTGAGAAATCGTGGACATGAATTGTTTGTTCTCCCAAGGTGTAGAACCAACCTGCCAATGGGGATGCCACTGGGGAGAGCTTTAACGGTGTTCAACAATATTGCTTCGGATGTCGACATATTCCACGTAGACGTGGGTGAGTTCCGACGAATACTATTTTTTATGTATTAAAGTAGAGTTCGTCGGAGCTTACTCAGTTGACTTCCTTGCCACTTTTTTTTTTACTGCTTTTAATATTAAATTATACTATTTTTTTTTCTCCATTGTAAAAGTTTTAAATTTATAATTTGTCAACCTTGTACAATGTTAATTAAATAAATAAATAAATAAAAATAACAGCGTAAATAGTTTTCTCTGAATTTCTGGGACAATTTGTTACTCATCCGGGATACGGGACAGCGATTCAAATTCCGTGAAAATCCCGGCCAATCCGGGACACCTGGAAACCCTACCTGACAAATACATTTTTTTTAAATTTCATTCTTTACTGCCTACTTGTTTCCTAACACGACATTTTTTTATTATTATTTATATAATACTCGTTGGATTATGTTTAATAATCTTTTACGGTTATTTATAGATATTACGCTTTGTAAAAACTTTTTGTTTCGACATAAAAAATATATAATTCAGCAGTATGGTGACGTAATGTTCAATTCGATTAATTCTGATATCCTATGCGTACCTATTCGCATATCTTGCGACAGTGAGTAGACTCACTTTTATGGGTTGGCGAAAGTAAATTGGCACACGGCAAGGTCAAGGTCAATGGCAACTGTCATTCCACTACTAATTACGAACCTACCAACCTATTATTATCAATATTATTATTTATTGCCATCAGAGACACAAACACGCAGAATCTCGCACGCAATGTGAGAAATTACATTGTTCAGAATACTGAAAGTGAGCTCTTTCAGGGAAAACAAAAGGTATAGTATTTATATCCTCAGCTCATAGTCCCAAGGGTGGTTTTTAAACTGAAACTTGCAGAAGAGATTTGGATTTTTCAAATTAAACTTTTAAGCAAATTCACCGTTCGTTAAAAAATGTGTAGCACGTAATTAAGACGTGATCACAAATTGCAATCAAATTTCGTTTCATGGATTATCAACTTTAACGAACTCGGTTGGACATCATTTGAAAATGTTAACCCTTAAATCAAGGGTCACCAAACTTTCTGAGAAACGTGCCGGATGATTTTTTTCGAAAAAGTTGGGGTGTATAAGAATTTTCTAAAAATCAATATACCTTATGTGTAAAATATATTTATATATTCAAAATCATGGACCAGATTTAAATCTTTGGAGAGTCGTATCTGGCCCACCGGCCGTAGTTTTGGGCAGATTTAATATTTTCAGTTGAAATTCATATGTAATCATTGAAATGGATATTCTAACGATAGAAAAAATAATCAAAACATTGAGTATCGCAGATTTAAGGCTTAGGTGTAGGAAAGGGTACCTGCCACCTGGGGGGATCCTTGAATGTGCCGCCCCCAATATTTCCCATAATTTTGTTTTTCAATCACTTCTACTATTTTTTATCTATGAACTAGGAGTATTTACTACAGGTGGCTTAATTTTTTTTATGTATAAATATAAATATAGTTACTCGAAAAATATTGTATTTATCTTTGAAAATGCCGTCCCCAAAATTGTGCCGCCCCTGCCGCATCCCCCTTGCTGCGCCACTGCTTAACTATCATTGTTGATGCTTGGTAGCACGCTTTTACGCAATTTAGTTTGAAAAGTATACAATAAGAACCAGAAATATTAAAATATCTGTTAATATCTTTGCATTTCTAGCCCTGAAAAAGTGATGACATCTCAAAATATTGATCAACTGCTATTCCAAATTTAAAACATCTTTTCAGCATTAAAAATAGTAACCGTAAATGTCATCCAATTTTAGGTATTTTTTTCAACCCCCTCTAATCGTCATAAGTGTGGTGAAAAGTGGCTTTCATCCCGGATTAAAAAAAACATCAAAGATGAACCCAGCTTTCATTTTTTGTTGGTTGGTGTTCTAACGTCACACTTTATAAAAACCTTGTCTATTTCATCACAAATTATCAAATTATTTTTAACCCAATGCCAATTAGAATGAAACGACAGTCGACAATTATGACCATTCTAATTAAATTAAATTATTTTGTATAATAACTGTTCGCCTTTTATTTATACAAACTAAGCAAAAAAGAAATATTATTAAATAATATTCTTAATAGGACAGCTGGTTTGCCATTACTTAGATTGTTTCCAATTAATAGAGTAATCACCAACATATCTGATTGATTGCAGCTCATTAGTTTAATAGTTTGTAATGTTTAACGTCATTAGTAGTATGATTATATTTGTTTGCTTTGTTTCGATTTTATAATCCCCTCCTTGCTTCCCTTAAAAAGGAAAAATCCCAATCTGATTGATTGAAACTTATTAGTATCATTATTTGTTTGCTTTATTTTGATTCTACACCCCTCTCCTTGCTCCCCTTAAAAGGAAAAAAACCCAAACTCCATTTTGTAAATCTGAATTGTTTGAATTTTGTTACTTTTCCATGAGTTTTGTCGCTAACGACCCGGGTTTCGCATTTCGGCATCTTCAGGCATTCCAAGTGCACGGATGTACTTGAACTGACTCCATTTTGTAATTTCATAATTTTAAAATGTTAGAATCAATCTTGCTTCATTACTTAAGCAAACTTTGCGATTGTAAGTCTGAAGATGCCTCTGAAAGAGACGAAACACGTGTCACAGTTAGTAACACAATACGTGGAATAATCAAAGGTTATTTAAATTTTCTATCAAACTAAACATAATCACAATTTAAACTGAGTACATATTAGAATAGGTAATTCTTGTTACCATATTTGTAACACGCAAAGCTAATAATAATTCAACGCTTAGATTAAAATACGACAGTTATTTGCGACATGATGACATTTTGAAAGTATTCTGAGTAAGCTGTAACAACATCAACCATTTGCAGTAGACGGAACATCATAATTATTTATTTAAAAAATCGCCCCGACCACCACACTATCGCGTTTGTTATACGGACTAAATATTATTGATAATAATTAAATAACATATGACAGCCAATAATAACACCTTTAAGAAATCAAGTACGTACCAATTATTTTTAGATTTTTACAAGTAAGTGTAAAATTTGAAGTCGGAGGAATTATTTTTTTTTGACAGTGACAATATTTCCAACATATTCCATATCGACTGTGGAAAGGAAAACGGACGTAACCCACACATATCAAATTTTACAGGAGGCGCTAAAAACGTGTTTTGATGATTTTGTGACATATGCAAGTTATGAATTATACACAACCTTGAAGTGCACGGATACTTCTAAAATGGTGTTTTATTGACATAGCCTAATATTAATTAAATAAATTGTCTCAGAAAAACATTTATTTCAGTGTTTTTTCTTGGTTTTAATTTTTTACAAGGTCATTTTTTTCAAACTTGAAAGATAAATTTAGATACTTATTCTGCATTTTCAGCTTCCATCCTTTTGATAGAATGTGTGTCAAGTTGTATACATTGTGATTATCGAAAAAAAGCTGTTTTGGAAAATTGAGGGTTACGTCCTTTTTCTTCACCACAGTCGATATTCAAATTTAAACCAAATTGCTATGGTTAATAATTGATCCAGAATATGCATACTATTATTGTTAGCTGAGTCAGCGGTGGATTCAGGACATGCGAGGCCTCAGGAGCAATAAAATTTGGAGGCACTATTTTTCGGATATCATAGGAAAGTCAAAAAATTCTATGTAGAATAATAAAAATCTGAACAAAAAGTATATGTCTCATATTATATTTAAGATACACTTTTTCATGGCGATATTCAGGAAGGTATTTAATTCACGATGTTATATTGACGATTGCGCACAGTTGAATTATTTTGCGCATAGTCGGTAATTTTGTAGCGTTTTCGAATAAGACATCGAAATTACATGATTAATTTTATGGTCGAAATATATGTTACCGACATGTAACATCAAGTGACGCCGCCACTGGTTCAGATTAAAAATAGCCATTATGACTTAATTTGGATAGTGGGCCAATTAGTATCAAGTCTAGGTCACTGTATCATCACAACATAAAAACATTAAGCAATCTCGAAAAAAAAAATAATCAAGGCTGTCTACTTGTGTATACATAATATTCCAATGGAGCGTTTATTTATTTTTACAAGGAGGGTAAGCGATTATTACAAATATTTAAGTTAGATGTGAAGCTAAAATTATGAATTTAAGATGCTTCCGTATTCATACCTGAGAGTCCAAACCCTAATCAAAGTGTAAATGTATAGTAATCTTATTTATTTTACACGGTGTTCGATTAACACTACTTTGTTTTGCATCGTAAAATAATTGCGTCAACAGTATGGTCGATAAGCGTTCCCTACTATGCTTCAAATTGGCAGCAGAATAAATCGATAGTAAGGTTAGTAAGTGCTTTGTAAGTTTTAATTTAATTAATTTATTCAAATATGGACAATTAAAATGAGTTATTTTCAGGGGTGGGCTGGAGGTGGGCCGGAGTGGCTCGCGCGAGCCCCTTCTCAAATTTTACTAAGGCCGGCGAGCCCCTTGTTTATTTAAGAAAAAAACAACATTCTTAGATCAAATTAGTATATAACTGCAATTTCTGACGTACATATTATCTAAGACAGCTTCAGTATAGTAGTACATTTGTAGCCATTTACATTGATAATTGTACATATAATATGCATATTGTTACAGTGTACTAACCCTCCAAGGACGAGCGTGACCATATGGTCACAGTAAACACTGTTGTCTATTGATCCCACTATTCATCCTTTTTCTACCTGAATATCGTTGCTTTCACTCATATTTGGTTAAGAAGAGTACAGAATTGAGTTAGTCATCAGCCGCGGAGATCGAAACGGCCACCAAAAGCACATGCGATTTTTTGAATTTCCGTTTTTTTTAATAGACTTTTTGAAACTGTTAGTTATTTTTTTTATCAAAATATCAAATTATTTGCAGTTCTTTTGCTAATATATTTGTATTTAAATTATGTTGATGTTATGAGGTCAAATTGTAAGTATTTTCAAAAATTTCACGTTTAGCTATAGTTCAACCCCGAATGTTTGCGTGCTCATACGGTCAGGCTCGTCCTTACAACTGTTTGCACACAATATTGCACGGTAATAAAAGGATGAGCATGACCATATAGTCATGCGGGGTTTCTATACAACGACTTGGCGTTTTTTTTTTTTTTTTTTAAATTTTGTTAGGATTAAAAGTTATCCGTAATTTCAATATGGCTTAAAAATATTTTTTTTATCGAAAAAAAGCTCTCGTCTCTGGAGGGGTAAGTAACAATTGTTTTCTTATTCAAGTATTGCATATAGTTCCATAGGATTGATAAAAAAATCACGCCTTTCCCAGAACACCGAGAATTGCTTTGAGATTAATCGAGCCACTTGTTAACGTATTGGCAGCCCAACGCTGATTATTATGAGTCAAAAACATTTTTTTATTCACCATCATTAATAATAATGTTGTTTTGGTTACGTTGCAAATAGAAGCAGTAAAATAAATAGCACAACGCTTGCCAAACGTGGCTTACCATCAAATTTCCAATTAGATTTTTTGCACTGCCTGTAATAATGCTATAGTATCAGGGAAAATATTTATTAGTAAATATAACTTAACTTATCCTATAGCATAATATATGTGCATACACAGTAGATTGGTAACATAATTAAGTTAAGGCCAGGGATCTATAACCCGCGGTCCGCGAGTCTCATACTATGCATTGAAAAATTATGGTAACCCTCAAATGATTTTCTTAAAACTTTGTTTGCCTACTCGTTTTTTGTTAAATTGGCAAGAAAGAAATAATCTGTCTTAAAGTGTTATTTAATAGATTATGAGCGATAACAGATATTGAAAATATAAATCAATATTTTGATGCATTTTTTACGCGATTATGACATTATTTTTTACTTGCAGCCAGATCCCAATTTTTTTCTGCGACCCGCTAGAGAAAAAAGGTTGTACATGCCTGTTGATTACTATTGTTTTTTTTGTTGTATTATTTAATTAAGAACCTTAATACTTCTTGTTGAAGCCACGTTGGTTACAAATAAAAATAAAATATATTATAAGCTGTTCTAATATTGAGTAACATCGATGAATGCGTTGAAATAAATTATTAATATTTAGGTTTATTTGATAATATTTTTGCCGTGCGTTTTATTTTTGTGATTTCTAAAAACATATTTCCTTACTAGGAAAAACTTGAAAGTAAATTAAAGAAACAAAGTTTAAAAAATATAAACCTTTTCCATATTTTATTTGAAAGAAGTACCCATTTTTGTTATACTTTCAAATTCCTCGGTGAGCTAAAAAAAAACGAGTTTCTGTGAGAATCTGGGAAAAAGTATAGCGAATTGAGAATTTCAAATTCCTCGGTGAGAAAATCTCAATCCCGGGATTCAAAATTAATCAATCCCGAAATCCCGGGATTGGATACCCTACACGTGACTGTTCTGTTCGACAATATAACGTAACCATGTGTTCGTCAGTAAATGTTAAATTCTGAACAATTTTAATTGAATAGTATTTTATTAAGGCAATGCTGTATGTAAATTAATACACATGTGTGGTTGTGGTGATTATAAATTCCGAGAATTGAAATCCGACCCTCTTTTCAGTCCCTAGAAGCCAAGCACGCCACTAAATAATAACAAATGCCAGACTAAACGTTACTCAATCATAATAATTATCAAGTCTTCAATAAACCAATTTCGGATATGCATACCTATTTTGTCTATGGTCCTACCTATAATAGGTATGAAAGTTTTTATTGCCCATAGTGAAACGAAAACGACAGTACCTAATGTAATGGGTATGTTCTTTATGTTTGATATTATGAAACCTTGACCCGACAGTCGTTGATCTATTTTAATAGTCAGCGGTGGTCTTTGCCAAATGGCACGGTTTTTTTGATACAATAAAATAATAAATTACTTCTCCTTATTATCGAGCATATAACCAGATACGTGACTGAATATTTTTTGCCTGTATCATGATTGAATAAATTCAAAACGTTTTTTGTAAAGCCATTACAAAACTATAAGCGAACAAATTTATTGACTTTAAAGTATTTTTTTTTTGTTTGAGCATTTTTAAATTAAGGTTGATCAATCTACTGGGTTCTATTTTTTTTAAAAAACAATACTTTCGGTCGGTTTTTGGCTTAATAAAAGTCTCGTTTATAGTACATTTTTTTAATATTTAAGAATACGAGTTATTTAATACATAAATTAAGTGAAGTAAACGCTGTTGTGCCATCTAAAATAGCATGGAAAAAATATACGTTTTAAGTATTTAATTTCTAATATTCGTGTAATTGATCAATTTGAGCTAGCGATAAATTTGAAAATGGCTTAGATTATCTAGGACAGTGGTGGGGAACCTTTATATATCTAAAGGCCACATTCATTTATCTGAATCAACATTAGGCCGCATTAAACATTGACAGGGAATTGACTAGGGAATATTTGGCCAGAAGCAATTTCATGCCAACTTGTAAAGCCCAGAAAATTGAGGATTTCCCAAAGCTACCAGCGTGGTACCTTTTTTAGGTCTTCACAGAATTTTGACATCCAAAATGTCAGGAATTTACGAATTAAAAAACATTTTCAGAATTCTCGGAACAGTCAAAAGGCCGCGCCAGAGTAGCCAAAAGGCCGAGGGTTCCCCACGACCAGGGTTGCCAGGCGTCCCAATTTGAGCGGGACTGTCCCGAGTTCAATCGACAAATCCCGAGTCCCGCATTGCATGTCCCTCTATAATCCCGACGTATACATGTATAAAAGTCTTCGAAATAGTGAATGTGTTTTTAGAAATCTGGCAACCCTGCCCACGACTGACCTAGGTATCCCTTGTTAGAATGCAGTGTTTCCTTAGTTGGGCTGCAGGAGCATCGCATCATTAAAGTATTATTTTTGATAAACAACATCAACTTATTCTTGAAAAATTGAGATATTGTTTTGTACTTATAATATCGACTGTGGAAAGGAAAAAGGACGTAACCCACACATATCAAATTTTACAGGAGGCGCAAAAAACGTGTTTTGATGATTTTGAGCCATATGCAAATTATGAATTATACACAACCTTAAAGTGCACGCAGACTTCTAAGCTGGTGTTTAGTTGACATAACCTAATATTAATTAAAGAAATTATCCAGGGAAACCTTTGTTTCAGCCTTTTTTATTGGTTTTAATTTTTTACAAGGTCATCTTTTTCAAACATAAAAGCTAAATTTAGATACTAATTCGGCATTTTCAGCTTGCATCCTTTTGATAGAGTGTGTATCAAGTTTGATACATTGTGATAATCGAAAAAAGCCTGTTTTAGAAAACTGTGGGTTACGTCATTTTTCCTTTCCACAGTCGATATGTTAATGAACATATCGACTGTAGAAATGAAAAAGGACGTAACTCTCAGTTTTTCCAAAACAGCTTTTTTCGATAATCACAATGTATACAACTCGACACACGTTCTGTCAAAAGGATGGAAGCTGAAAATGTTGAATTAGTATCTAAATTTAGATTTTATGTTTGAAAAAAGAAAGGCTTGTGAAAACTGCAACCAGGAAAAAGGACCTAAAAAAAGGTTTTTCTTGTACAATTTATGAAAGATATATTAGGCTAAGTCAATAAAAAACCAGTTTATCATTCACTGTACACTTCAGAGTTGTGTATATTTCATTATTTGCTTTTAGTCTAAAATCACCAAATATGTTTTTTGTAACTCCTCTGTGAATAAATGATCTTGAAGTAAATATAGTTTCATGTATTCAAAAAAAAACGGAAGACATTTTTCAAATGGAAGTGAGTGAATATTTATAAATTCAAGGAAGGTGCAGATCAATTAATAAGTTAGGAGCCACTTGTCTACTGTATAAGGAGAAGAAGGCGCCAGCGGGTCCTTTAAACAATGTCTTTCTAAATTTCCATGTTACGAGAAACGAGAAAAAAACGCGATGAGAATTTTATAAGTCAACTTGTGGAGAAGAAACATTATAAGAACCCGTATCCATGATTTCAAATTTAAAATTGATTACAAGCTTACTGGGACTTGAGCCCAGACCGACCAGACCGCTAGGGAAAGGCTCTTACCGACTAGACCAGATGACGACTATTTATATATGTTGACGCCTTCTTGAACGAATCGTCCCGTTCCTTTTCGAAATAATGGGAAAAAAGCAATTCGGGATCATTATAAATATTTTTTTTTTTTATAAATCCATGTCCGCTCCCAATGTGGAGTATATAGCTTCCTAATGGAGGTATCAGAACAGAAGTTTTTTTAGTAAGTTGTCTGTTACCCAGTCCCTCAAACTTTCTTTTTCGATTCATATATAATACGGTACATAATTCCAATGAACAAATATACACACATCAAAATAAAATATAACGTACTATTATTTATTATCATTATTCGCCGCCTAATTTTCTGCGCCCTAGGCTGTTGCCTATTTCGCCTGTATGGTGGCGCCGGCCCTGTTGATATTGTTTGATAATAGTCGGTCACCAGAATTATTATTTCTCAATCGGAGATAATATAAAAAATACACATTGCATTAAATTGCTTAGAATTCATAAAAAAACGCCTCTATATAAACCGAAATAAAAAATAAAATTATTTTCGATCTCGTTCAAACTAAGCAAAAATTAGTGACTGATGGTGTCGACAGTGGCAGATTAACATATACGCAAATGAGGCGCCCGCTTCGGGCCTCCGAATTTTTGGGGCCTCAAAAATGTTTTTTTATTTAGATTTTAATGTTTTTATTATTTTACATGGAAATTTTGGACGTTCTTATGTTTTCCGAAAAACAATACCTCCAAATTTTATTGCGGCTGGGGCCTCTCACGTGCCTAATCTGTCACTGAGTGTCGATATATCAACCCAATGGTTTGCAAAATGCACTTTGATTGATAAACACTGCGATGAAAGTAGCGACGAATTATTTCAGCGAAGGCCTTCGAGAGCTGCTTGGTGTACATGTGCGGTGAAAGCTCGTGGCTCAGGTTCTTACCCAGGGTCACCAAGTGCACGCAGCAACAGCCGTTTTTGCGTGAGCATCGCGATTCAGAGAAGATCGGATGGTAAAAAAATAATTTATCTATAGAAGAGGGAGGGAAGTGATGACGACATGGCATTGCGTCTGCCACGTCAGACACTTAACTCAGCCAGTAGTTGGCAAGGTGTTCGACATTTCGGTGATGGGTGGGGAAGGATTAATTATAGCGGCCGGTCGCGATACAGTCCCAAACGATAAAACCGTCTAACTTCAAGTTTTTCTATCTCCGATATTTGCACTCGGGGAATATTATTTAGATTATCTCATATCCGACATTTGAAAAATAACATATCGACTGTGGAAATGAAAAAGGACGTAGCCCACAGTTTTTTTTCGACAATCACAATGTATCAACATTGATACACGTTCTATCAAAAAGATGCAAGCTGCAAATGCAGAATTAGTATATAAATTTAGCTTTTAAGTTTGAAAAGGATGACCTTGTAAAAAAATAAAACCAACAAAAAAGACTGAAGTAAAGGATTTACCTAGACAATTTTTTTAATTAATGTTAGATTATGTAAATTAATCACCAGTTTAGAAGTTTCCGTGCACTTCAAGGTAGTGTATAATTCGTAATTTTCATATGGACCAAAATCATCAAAACACGTTTTTTGCGCCTCCTGTAAATTTTTTTATGTGTAGGTTACGTCCTTTTTCCTTTCCACAGTCGATATGTACATTGAAAACAAATAGGCCTAAATTACGGTCAAGGTAAATAGTAACCGTTTGCACATCCGCTTCGAAAAATCGTTGTCAGTCTCTAATTGCACGCATAAATAACAAAAACTATGCTTAATATCTCTGATATATAGGGCTCGAAGAACCGGCGCGCCGATTACAATAGTGATTAGCACGTCATCTCATACAAAACGAAATTTCCGTTCGGCTTCGTAAATGATAAAAAACCCATAAACTGTGTTCAATGATTGTTACAAAAAAATAAGATTTTTGATGAAAAAGAAGAATTTATATTTAAAAAGTCTAATATATTTTTGAATAAAATTAATTGTGAACATCAGGGCTCGAATTTAGCCGGAGAACCGGCACGCCGATTACATTACATTGTCGCCCGCTGTGGTCTAGTTGGTTAGAGCTTGCTCTACCGATCAGGTGGGTCTGGGTTCGATTCCCGGTAAGGTCAATGTCAAATCGGATTTTTTCAATTTTTCAATTGTGATCTAAGACATGAGTGATTGTGACGTCAATTCTCCTTGAGTTAATCTTATGTGACTTACAAAAATTTCTCATCGAGTATATCTCGTATGATCTTAAAAACTTTCAAATATTTGACGCATTAGCGTAAGCTGTAATGTCAAATATTAAAAAAAAAAAAAAGTTTTTATTATTAGAAATTACCGCATTATGTCATAGAATATTGAAACGTCCCGTTGGGCTTCGTAAATGATAAAAAAAAACTCTTAATTGTGTTCAATGATTGTTACAAAAAATTAAGATTTTTTTATTTTTGAAAAAGAAGAATTAATATTTAAATCATATATGGGCAACCACCGGCCCGCCGAGCTATTTTGTCCGCCCCTGATTCATCTCGGCGAAGTAATAGAGAAATAAATTAATAGTTCCAGGGAGAGATTATTGGAGATGACACGTACATTATATAAATAAAAAAATATATAGTAATAAAAGTAGCAATGTGTTTTATTTAATTTACTGTTACTGTTTATTATGTTTAATAATTTAGTCCGGCCCTTGACTCGGAGTCTGAATGATAATTTGGCCCCAGACCTAGAAAAGGTTGCCCATGCCTGATTTAAATAATACGACTATTTTTTATAAAATCTGTTATTGTTATTGACTTGTTAATGGATGATTAAATTTTGACTGCAGATTTTTTCTTGGAATTCAAAGGATATGTAATGATAAATTTATATCAAATTGACAGATAGCATAAAGGATAAAAGATTTGGGGGCAAAAGAAGCAGCTGCTATTAGCGATAAACCTATGCGTCATAAATATATGGGGTCTCAATTTGATCGTGAACGTGACGTAATATTTAAAAACAAGACAGTGCATACACATAATCCATGAAACAATACCATAGTATCATTTAATATTTTTGAAATATGAAAGAAAATATTGACAAGCGTATGAAACTTAACGCATTAAATTTCCTTTACAATTTTATAATATCATCATACAAAAGGTTTTAACAGAAAAAAACAACTAATAAAGAAATGCAGCTTTCAATATAATCAGATAAAACGTAAAAAAAACTAAAAATTGTAGGTAAATCATTTTATAGTAAATGGGAGCTTTTTTTTATTTTGCAATCGAAATTCCGCCATGATTCTTTCGTTGATTTTCCGTTTATTTTTTTTTGAATGACGTGATACAGCGTTACGTTATTTCGTTTTATTTTTCATCCAAAGTAGCTGAAACGTTCTCTTTTTGAATAATAAAAAATACAGGTGCTGTCAATTTAAAATTTAAACAAATGATCGGAAACAAATGTGTTGATTGAATTGTTGTATTATAATAATAATGTTTTACCCCGCGTGGGTTATTGCGTATTTAATAAGGGAGGGACACCGAGTTATTTGGATTTCAACAATTGGTCAAATACTTACTACCTAGGCCAGGGTTTCCCAAACTTATTGTGCAATGGAACACTTCAAAATCTGGAAATGTTACCGGAACACATCTTTTTTAGGTCGGGTAATTCATAATTGTAAAAATATATATATTATTTAATCACGTATTACTTAGGTAATCAATTAATTATTTTTAAAACATTTAACTTAAAAACATGAGTAAACAAAGCTCTTAGTGCTATAGATATTTGACGTTTTAAACATCAGTGGAGATTTAATATCACTCGATTTTTATTAAAATATTTGACGCATTGGCGTAAGCTGTAATGTCAAATATTTTTTTTAAAAATTTAAAAATTAAAATTAAAAAAAAAACCTAATTTCGACGTTTCGGTGTGTCAAAAACTTCATTATCTTCCAGCCTCAACATTGTTGTCGATCTTCTTAGAACATATATTTAATAAATAATACATTAATTACCCATTGTATTATTTTATTTCATCTAGGGCTTTGATACGATAGGGTTTATTGTCACCCGCTCCCACTACCACTTTTGTGATGAAAACTGGCAAGATTTAAAAAAAAAGATGTAGCTAATTTATAAAATCGTGTGAGCAAGCTAGGTTGTATAATAGATATTGTGTATTGTAATAATACAAATTTTTGTTTGTTAAATATTGCATGGAATTAATTCGGTGTTTGCAAGTTCCTAAATCAACGTTTTCGTGATAGTAGAGCGATTGTTTTATTTCATATCTACCTGCCTGTTGACGCCGAGTTTAAGCCAGCGGTATCGGTCTTAATGACTTTTATTAGTGGGGATTTATTCTTGAGGCTTAACATCGTAGTTGGAATTTCTAACAATAAATAAAACTCGCTTGAAAGTAAATTACGAGTAATGTTAGTTTACTTTCAGAGAAAGGTTTATATTTCAAAAACCTTGAAAATCAGCTAGGACTTATTTTCGGAGGATGTCGTATTTTCGGAGAAACACGGTACTATTCATCGCTTTATAGACGTCCATCAAAAAATGATAAATGTGAGAGAATGATATGTCGGGATTGTATTGTAATTTATTTAAACTTTTCGCACAGCATGCGTCTGTGCACATATTATCTTGATAGCCTTCTAAAGTCTCCGTCCAGATGCGGCGATTTCCGGAGCGCGATTGTCTGATAACGCACAACCGCTATTTTGTTATAATTTATAATATATTCAACTTCATTGTAACGTTCCAAATCTTCGTCGTGACATATCATGCATGGTCTGTGTCTCATCGTATGTTATGCAGCCATGAAGATGTCGCGAATCGTAGTCCGTGTCCAAGATGATAAATGTGTCGGTGCAGATCAAACGTGAGCATCTCCATATAATGCAAACACGAAATAATCGAGAATATTTGTTTACGGAGATAAAATAATGTATTCAAGCTAATAAAGTAATCTTAATGCTATTTGATTAGTTGCAATGAATCCGATCAAATGGTGCACTTACTGTACAATTGTGGAGTATAACCAGATTGTTATTCTATAATAAACTAGCTGACCCAACGAACTTCGTACTGCCTCAGATTCAATAAATGTTGTGTTAACTTATTGGCTGAATTAAATTCAGTTTTTTATTATGGTAAAATGAATTAAGTTTAATAAATGTGCAAAAATAAAAATTAAAAATATGTTAATTACATTGAAATTAATGTAATTCACGTGGCACAGTCGATAGGTTTGAAGAAGTGCAGTGGACCAACGATTTGATTTTGAATTGTGAAGTTTAAATGATCCACATATTTGTTCTTTGCCGCAAGAATTGCTCGTTCACTCAACCAATTGTGATTTTTGTGATTAGCAATGATGTTTGGGAACACTTTTTTGATGAGGCCGTCCTTCGTTGAGACAACGAAATCAATCCGTTTGATTCGTCAACAGGAATATAATGCAAAACGCACTATTTCCAAAATGAGCGACATTGAGTTAGTTATACAGATTAGGAAATTCAAGCCTAATGAATCGACTGGTCTTATAAGTTTTAATATAAAATGTCTAAAAGACTGTCGTTTTCAAATTGGATATCATATTTTTATGCAAATGTTATTTTTTTTGTGTTACTCGTTATAGTATTTGACTTTACTAAACAGTTCGAGTTTTGGAAATAGTACGTTTTGCATTATAATTCCACAATTATTTTTAAATCCTCAATTTAGCATTGGAATAACAATCTGGATTTCTGTCGACTTCAATGGCCCACTGGTAAAAGTGATACTTATGCGATGAAATGAGTATGAATTCAAATCCTAGTAATATAATTTGTAGCCTTTTTCAATTTGAATTTGAGATATTAGACATGGGTGTTTTTCGTGTCGTTTCTTTTCAAGTTTACTTGATATGCGTTAAAAATTTAATTAACATTGAGTGTAATGACAGATATTTCATAAGTAAAATATGTAATTGAAATAATTAATCAAAAAACACAAAAAAGTGGAATATTTATTTATATTCGATAAATTTCAAACGAAGCAATTTAAATTTTCAATATATATTATTTTTATTTCAATTCAATCTCCGCAGGGCGGAGGGGAAAGCGCCGCCATTTTTAGGTCATTTTGCTGCGTATCGAGATTTCTATTTACTATAACTTTTGACTCGAAGAAGTAACGATGTTCGTTCAAGTTTCAATCGTTAGCTCTCGACAAAGTCTATCGATTATATATAAAACATTAGTGTAATATTGCGACTGTGGCTATAATTAGGTGTTAAAATATAGAAAAATATATCAAAAATATGTAATGTCGGACTATACGCGTCAAAAAGCTAAATCGAAATACGGAGATCGTATACGGTTGGAAAGAGCTTCTCAAGAGCAATCAATTGGTACCATTAAAACACCATATGACCGAGTCAAGCAGTGCCGGGAACGTAAAAATGGGGTGTTATATCACCGAGACGTATTCACGTACAACACACGGCCGTGTCCATGACACAGCCACACCCCATTTTTTTTTCTTTTAATTGGGCTCCATCTATAGACCAACTCATTTTCATCAACTCACTGCCAGGTCACCGATCTGGTGCGATACCACTACAAAACCGAAGCGAGCTCATTGTTAACGTTTTGGTAGCCCACCACTGTATTGAATAATATACGAATTTAACGAAAGCTTATAAAAACAACCGAATGCGGCACATGGCATGAGCACGCCTGTCTTAAACAATGATCTCTTCGCTTGAATAGAGACTACAGTTTTGCTCATCCGAGATCTAACGTTATGTTGAACTTCTGAATTCCATAAAATAACAACAGACCATCCGTGACTCACATTTTCTGCACTGCCATCATTAGCAGCGAACCGAAGACGAACAAAGCTTCCAAAATAAACCTCGTTTAAGTTATAAATCTACAACACAAAATTGCCGATTTAATTTGTGTTGGTGTGGTTACGTAATAAAATAGATCGTGAACAAAGCATGATACCGATAATTGTCTTTTTTTAACAATCGAAAATGTTAAAAACCACCTTCGATATTCTTAAAAAGAAATTTTGCGATGCTAACTTTTTTTTAAAATTTCAACATACATCCGCTCCCAATGTAGAACATATGGCATCCTAACGGAGGTATCTCAACAGAAGTTTTTTTCCCTACGAGAACTGTTTGTAGCTCAGTCGCTCAACCTCACTTTTTTCAAAGTGAGTAGCAGGGAAAGAATGATTAGGCTAGAACAGGACTAGCCAATGGTGAACTATTAAATGATCAGAAGGATGGAAGGAGAGGAAATAATGTGAACTGACATCACAAACACCCAGTCTTCACACACAACTTTGAATTGAATAATTCTCAAATTCACTGTGATCTTACCGGGAATCGAACCCAGACCACCGTGATCGGTAGAGCAAGCTCTAACCAACTGGGCCGCAGCAGGCTAATGTGTATTATTTTAAAACATTATTGTTGATAATATTAATTATTATACATTAAGCTAAATCAAAATTGAAAAAATCTTCATTTATCTTTTAAAAAAATATGATTCTTGATGGTAGTAAACATTAAGGTCATTTATTTGCCATAACAATCGATTTAAAAACGAATTCTTTGACAATATTCGTTTCCTATATGGAGCATGAGGCCACCATACGGCGACTTCGTGATTCCGTCACTTTACGAAGCTTTGCTTCTTCCGTGAAATGACAGGATGTGTCAGAAAGTACCCGACGGTCGTTCTTGACGCTGACATCACACCGGCTGGAAGGCAAGCATGATTGAGGGTCTCCGTAGACAACCGAAGCAAATGAATATGCCAATTCAAACCGCGACCAATTAAGTAACTCTGGTAACCTGGCGCTGCCTTGTACGTTCCGTTCGGAGATTAAGAAAGGTATTTTTTTAAAAATTAACACGTGAATACCGAATCGACGAAAATAGAAGCGATGGTCGAAAGGTTGGCCTGCCCTGATATAAAGAAACGTTTATATCAAAAATTGCCAGCTCGCGCGTTGAGAAATATTATAGAGTTACGAAAGAAAGACATTCTCACTTGAAGCGCATCTTCAAATAAATATGACTCAACAGTATCAAGAAATGCATAAAAAATACCCACGATTATGCTACTTCTTTACGCTAAAGATTTTCTAAAGTCTTTCCATCATCATTACTATTGGATCATAACTTGACTATCTAGGTCAGGAGTTCTCAAGCCTGATACCCACGGGCACCGAATGACATCATCGAATCATAATCATTTACACCAGCGTTTATAAACTTTACTATTTTACAGTTTTATATTGCGGTGATGCAGTCAGTTGTCTCCGTCAATCTTTGTTATATGCGATATCTATTTTTTGCGTCAGTGTATACGAATGCTTCTGCATTACAAATATAGTATTCTAACATTTATTTATTATTTAAAATCGTCTTAAAGGTATCTTTCATAAAACTGTCAATGGCAGGCAAAACTATACAGAGTCAAAAATAACAGTTTTTCACTATGGTTGTTCAAAACTTCGTCAAGAAGTTTATGTTAGAAAATCACAAGGTTTATTCTACTTTTGTTATGATCATTGTTTTTACTTGGGATGTATTTTACAATATCAACAGAAAGGGCGTAGCAAAGTTTATTTTATTTTATTGAATTTAAAATGAGGGAATGGTGTAAGTGTTATTTTTGAATATTATTTCATGAAGTATAGCCGCCCCTGCATATACAAGGGGTGCATTGATCAAATGCCACACTGACCGGCCGCTACTGCCACTAACCACAATCACGTGTGTTTTGGCCTTTCTTTTTTTTTAACCATGTCCGCTCCCAATGTGGAGCATATAGACTCCTAATGGAGTTTATCTCAACAGAAGTGTTTCTACAAGAACTGCTTGATACTCAGTTGCTCAACCTCTCTTTTTCCAAAGAGAGTAGGGAGATAGAAGGATAGAACTAAGACAGGATTAGTGGTAAGCTAATCGCTCTCGATACGCCCCGTTCATAGGATAGGATGGGTGAGAGGGGGGAATTCAAGACATCACATACATCCATGCCTTTGAACAGAAATTCATAAATAGATTGAAAAATCAATTTATAAAACTGTCCGTACCGGGATTTGAACCCGGGCCCTCCGTAGCCGAAGCCAACAACGTTAACCACTTGACCACACAGGCGGCTTTTTACGGAGGAAAAAAAAATAATTCGTATTAACAAGAGCGATACAAAAACGTTTAAAACTTCTGATTTGTCTATCTATCTAACACAACCGTTCAAATTGACACACCAGATGGCAGTCGGTCGAAATAATATTTTTTAACATTAATTAAAAGCATAACTGTTTTATATTTCACCGCCATTTTGATATAAATCTTATAGCATCTGAGCAGAATGATAAATCATTTATAATTGTTTAAAATATATCTTTAAAGTTTGCAATGGTTGTTGTAGTTTGGCCATGAACAGACTTTCACGCTCGGGTGCCTTGATTTCCGAAATTACGTACGACTGTAGCCGCGAACCGTTAGTTGGCTATTTGTTTCTTTCTTAGCACCGGATCATCGTCGCTGTGAAACCAAGTTGGATTCGATCTATTATGCCAGGGATTCCCAAACCTTGTCTGCAATGGAACACTTTGAAAATCAGGAAATTTGAACGGAAC
This sequence comes from Himalopsyche tibetana, assembly GCA_030503985.1. Classification (NCBI taxonomy): domain Eukaryota; kingdom Metazoa; phylum Arthropoda; class Insecta; order Trichoptera; family Rhyacophilidae; genus Himalopsyche; species Himalopsyche tibetana. The sequence continues at coordinate 2,110,142 of JAPJYX010000003.1, read as the reverse complement.
ACTCGGTTTATTTATTGTCTAGGTCGGGTAGTTCATAATAGTATAAATACAAAAAAATATATGTTTATAAAACATTTTTAAATGGTGTGTCGTCCAGTCTATTCCTGCACTTTAACTTCGTTTTCCAATACCGAAATACCTTTATTGAAAATTAATCAAAATTGACGTTTGAATGTATATAAATCATCACGTATTTCAGTAAAATTGTGCACAAAGAATTTGTTTATTATTGTATTAATATTGTCAGGTTCTAGAATTCATGCACCTTTACAGGATTTAGTATTATATAAGAAACCGTTATATATAAAAAAATACCCATTTATTCTTATGATATATATATATATTTAAATGAAGGTATTTTTTACTAAACTATAATGGGATTCTACGGCACCCCGACATTAGCGCGCGAGTCATAAACGCGCCGACACCAGCGCGCGGTATAATATTATTTTGTATTATAGACTTATCATTAAAAAAAAATATATTTACCTAAGATAACTTTTCTACCAAAATTACATATTATATAAAATTAATTGATACTTTCACAAACATATCAAAGAAAATGTTATCAATTGGAAAAAATATTCCACTGTTGTCTTTTGTATTTTTTTTTTTAAATTGTTTTTATGGTATATAAAGTTTTAAACATATTTTTTTAAGATGTAAACAAAATATTAGTATTGTATGGTAACGTCGCCGCACCCAGTTCCACCAAGTGAATGCCAATTCAATTAATAAGACTGCATTTTACATAAAATATCAAAATACCGATTTTAATTTACAATGCTCAATTCGAAACATTTTAAAAAAAATATCTGGTGGTATTAATATTCGGTATTCAACATGTAAACCAACCAGTAAAATAATTGATAATTTCGTCCAGCGTGGCAATCCCGACACCCGATATGAAAATGGATGCACCAAAATACTTGATGCATACAATAGAAAAAATCGCGCGGTTGCCTAAGAAAATAATAATCGTGAAAATTGTTCACTCACTGAAACAAACGATTTTATAATTCGGTAATTCCGTATCAAAAAAGTTCATATCTGAATTCTCAACTATTTTATACGATATAGTTCCTCGAATTTTACCTCGTAAATAATGTAATGGCGTAATAATGTCGCCTGTGTGGTCGAGTTGTCAACGTTGTTGGCTTCGGCTACAGAGGGCCCGGGTTCAAATCCCGGTACGGACAGTTTTATAAATTGATTTTTCAATCGATTTATGAACTTCTGTTCAAAGGCATGGATGTATGTGATGTCTTGAATTCCCCCCTCTCACCCATCCTATCATATGAACGGGGCGTATCGAGAGCGATTAGCTTACCACTAATCCTGTCCTAGCCCTATCCTTCTATCCTTACTCTCTTTGGAAAAAGAGAGGTTGAGCAACTGAGTAACAAGCAGTTCTCGTAGAAACACTTCTGTTGAGATAAACTCCATTAGGAGTCCATGTGCTCCACATTGGGAGAGGACATGGTTTAAAAAAAATTCTCTAATTTTCCTAAAAAATAAATAACATTCAAACAATATATTTCGTATAAAGCAATAATGAAGTCTAACAATCGGTTAGATTTCCTTTCAAATGTTTATAACACACATTGAGAAAATTTATTGAGAATTTTCCTAAACACTTGAGCGGATAACTAACAATCGCTACTTTAAATGTGTTCCCAGTGGCGGATTAAGCACATGGGAGGCCCCAGGCCCAATAAAATTTGTAGGCCCTGTTTTTCGGATAACATAAAAACGTCAGAAATTTTTTAATAAAATAGTAATTATATACAAAAATCTGAACAAAAAATACATGGGTAATATTCTATAACAGGGATGGCGAACCTATGGCACGCGTGCCCGAAGTGGCACGTTTGAGAATTTGGATGGCACGCGAACGATTTCCAATTTCAAAAAAAATATTTAAGTTTAAAAGCTGTTTTATAAATTGTGCGCATGTGTGTGCTTGTATGGATATAGTATGAGTGGAAGCATATAGAATGTGATTGGCAAATGAATGCATATTGAGTCCCCGTGAACTAGCTTCACTAAGGATTTTTTACCTCTGTAGCGATGACGCCCTTCCACTAGCATCGATGGTAAGGGAATACAATTTTTAAAAAGATTAGCAATGAAGGAGACTCGATGAACTCTGACGCTAACGTGCCCTGGTACTTATAGCTCCATAAATTTGATATCCAAAAAAAATAATCAATAAGCTAAAACGTATGCGAAACGATGTACCGCTCTCGTGCTGGCAATAAACGAGGAGCAAACATTCAAAAGGTGTTTTGTCAAAAAAATGGCGTTTTATATCAATTCTGATAGCCCATAATAAAACCTATGAATGGAAATCAAAATTAGTGTTCAAAAAGGTTTTTTTTTTATATTAAAATGAAATCATAAAGTTGACACATTCATACAAACCGTCACTTTTGCAACACTTAAATCATCATTTTCCAAGCTTTGTATTTGTGTGACAAAACACTTTTTGAATGTTTGCTCCTCATTAACGTTATATCCAAAATAATACATATTGTATTTGTACAAAAAATAGATTTCATTAAAATAAAAACTGGAAATGAATACATCGGAATCGAGTTGTCAAATTATAATTTAAAAACTGTTTTTTAAAAAAATATACGTACATGTTTAACACATATGTATATTATATTTTCAATTCGGCATTTTTTTTTGTGTGGGAGTAAAAAGAATTATTTGATATAAACGTATTTGAGTTTTTGACAGTCGAAAGAGCTTGTAAAAAAACATTTTTAAAATATTATACCGTACAGGCAGTGGCGGTTCCTGACCTGAAATCTTGGGTGGGCTAGAGAAAAGCATAGCATTGTATACTATTTACGAAATTTTGCATGCTTCCACTTCATCTTATACATTAATCTACAAGAAAATTAACAAATACTACGACACTACTGCAAAGCATAAATTACTATATAATACAATCAATGCTAATGTAAGTAAGAAATGATAATACGTGACCTTAAATTTGTCTCTTTCAAAGTGAAATAACAAGTAAAAAAAGCAATACAGAACTGTCACTGAGATTCGATACCTGTCACTTTCATAAAATACAAAGATATTGGTATGTTTGTATGGGCCATGGACTAATTCCAGTTTAGCCCCCGATGAATGACAGAAGCCAGTAAATTTGAAATACAGTCCTGTGTGTTTGATGACGTTTCCGTACATACAAATACAAACAAAATCGAATCGTGCTAGATTGCGTTCCAGTGTAAAGAAATATTGTCTATGGTTACGGGCTGGAAGCCGTTAGCCCCTGACCAATAGCATGTACATAGGTGTTGCCAGACTGACGTCACGTTGAATGTTCTCTATGAATTATTTATAGGGTTATTGTTTTTTTTTATGCCGGCTCAGCTTAAAATTGTAATAAAAAACAATCGAAAATATTATTGTAGTTAGACATGGCATTGTCTTATATTGATAGAGGAAAATTTAAACAAAGATATTATATTCATTTGGGGAAGGTTAGTTACGCTTATAAATGTATTTATTTTGTTCAGCGGCCGAATTGCTGTTCATTTTTATTCAGCCATCTAAAGTTTTGGGTGAAAAATGCAGGTCGGGCTTAGCCCACCTAGCCCAGTACCTAGAACCGCCACTGCGTACAGGTCTTAAGTGAGTATTTTGATGTTTAAAAAAATGAACAAATAAATCATAATATGAAAATATTACAATGAGCCGCCGAATGACAATAACTCAGTGGTTTAAGTTTACATTAATACATACTATGAATGAACGAATAATATTTAAATAATTAATGAAATATGCACTAATCTACATATCGAAAAATGCCAAATATATTCAAATATGGTAATATTCTTCTTATTGACATTTTTAATTCTTTCATTTATAATTTTTCATTTATACAAGTAACCTTGTTTAGATTTATATGTAATCTGTTGATAATGGTCGTGATGAGCGAAACCTGTACTGATCCTTTAACAAAATGTAGTAAAATATCAATTCTATTTTATTTAAAAGACAGAAATTGATGATTACGTTTTAGCAGACGCTGCAGTCGAGATTATAAAATAGATTTTTTGACTGACAATCTAAGTTTTTGAATTTTGGTATTTATGACACAATTTTTGCTTGGATCGATTACTTACGTTCTTCTATATTATTATTTCAAGGATAAACGATATAGATAATAAACTAGTTGATACATAAATAAATCAACGACCTTACACTGATAATAAAGATGGGAAAACACATAAAAGAGACATAGAAAACAATGTTTTACCGAATATGTTTAATTCAGTAGTGGATTCATCAGGTTGAAATAAAACATTATTTTGTAGTAATTCCACGTTTATTTAATAGGGTATGAAACTTCCTTGTAATGACGAAGTACATATAAGGGTATTTTTTTTCCATGTCCGCTCCCAATGTGGAGCATATGGACTCCTAATGGAGTTTACCTCAACAGAAGTGTTTCTACGAGAGCTGCTTGTTACTCAGTTGCTCAACCTCTCTTTTTCCAAAGAGAGTAGGAATAGAAGAACAGGGCTAGGACAGGACTAGTGGTTAGCTAATCGCTCTCGATACACCCCGTTCATAGGATAGGATGGGTGGAAGGGGGGAATTCAAGACATCACATACATCCATGCCTTTGAGCAGAAATTCACAAATCGTTTGAAAAATCAATTTATAAAACTGCCCGTACTGGGATTCGAACCCGTGACCTCCGTAGCGGTAGCCAACGACGTTGACCACTCGACCACACAGGCGGCACATATAAGGGTATAGATATAATATATAACATATTATATTTATATGAGCAACCCTCGGCCCTCGGGCAGAATTAACCTTTTACCACTGAACTATCCAGCTCAGCTAAGTTACTGGACAAGAATAACGAACGTAAACCTCGATACGACTAACCTCAAAAAGACACCAACATCCAATATTTATACATTTAATTTCATAAGTTGGTTCCCGGACCCTTGACTACGAGCCCATGCCTGGTCTAGAATACTTGATTTTAACCTTAGAAATGAGAAGCATTATTTTTTTACTAGAAGCACCTCTAACATGTTATCTGACGCCAATAGTTTATTACACCTTTTTATTTCAATTTGTTTTTTCTATAAATAGCACTGTTAAATTCTATTTCTTATCAGTTGAGGATGCTCGCCATGAGCGAAACCGGTCCCGATCTTGATAAATAAAAAGTGGAAATAAGAACAAAGGAATATACAGTGGAACCCCCAATTACACTACCCCGAATTACGCGCTGGCATGAAATATTCGCCGCAAATCCCCCAATTGCACGGTCGCATTCCATTTTCGTTACTACGAGACGGTCATCTGTGCCGCGCATACAGTCAAATTTTGGCTAGCGTCTGTGTATTCAACACGTGGCAGGCTATACACGCATAGCCGGGCGACTGTATGTGTGCGGGATATTTACTACTACAAAAACTAAATATTTCGTCCATATTTTTTTGTTTGCAAAACTAAGGGAAATCTTAGTTTTGCGTATTCCGCGGAAAAAAACCAAATCCCTAATTTTGTATGAGATTCACACCACCAATTTCACGGTCCCGACTACAGTGTAAATGGGGGTTTTACTGTATTGTGGTTTCTTAATTGATGTGCATGTTTGTGATTTCGAATAAAGTGAGCGTGGTTTGTACATGCAATCAATAAATAATTAATTTAAGTTTAATTTATTCAGGGGTGAGCCAGGAATAATATTAGTATTTTATTTATATACATTGACGTACAATCCATTTTGGGAACGAAAACAATTTAATATTGTTGTGAACAGCTTCTTAGTCATTGTTTCGAAATAAACAACAATAATGTCACCTTTTTGATATTGGACAGAAAACAAATTCGTATCGGCGTAAATGTTTTAAATTTAGAAATTACGCAATACAAACATCAGATAGCCATGGATCAATATTTTCCAATACATTCAAAGAGTCTACGCAGACATAGCAGGACGCAGGCAGAGCTCATGTTTTAGGGCAATAAACATATTTTTAAAACCTAGCAAGTAGGGATTCTTAAGTCTCGGGGTTTTCAAAGTCCCGGGACTCGAGGCGTGATAAAGTCAAAGTTCCGGGACATCCCGGAACTCGAGACATTTATTTCCCCTTCAATAGAGCTGTAATTTTATTAAAATTAAATCTATGTATTTATTACAAACACTCGGCGCCTTTTGAAAGTACACAGTAGTAAATCTCGCGTTTTTTTAATACAATGTTTAGTAATTATTATTTTTCTTATGTAATGGATATGTGCAATATAATTATTACTAAGAAGGGATGATAACGGTACATTGAATGAAAACATATCAATGAAGCCGCCGTCAGGAGTAAATTTATGACCATAACTTCACTATACAGCTGTTAGACCTTTTTTGTCTTATTTAGACATTGGTATTGTTGTGAAATAGTGAAAAACCTTGTACATAAAACAACATCAGATATGAATATTTAATTTTAATATTTTGTAATTTGCTTTTGCGACAGTTATATTACAATATATAAACACATGATATTTGAAACTGCTTTCATTCAATACACGTCAGTCCTTTTGAGGGTTTCTTAACCACAAGAATTGTTTTTTTTCAAAAATAAAATGTACATTACAAATCACTGTCACGATTCCCGGGACATTTTCCAACAAAGTCCCGGGACGTCTCGACACAGAATCCCTACTAGCAAATTTATGGAAAGGTACCAGGTAATAATAACTTGGTTGATTTTTCATAATATGTCAGCGTTTTTAACTAAGAACTAATTTGCTAGCGCAATATGAGAATGCGTGCTATATTATAGTCTTTTTGGTATGACATTAAAAGAGTGCATTCATTAGGGAACAAATTGTTCCTCAACATAACCCGCAACATAGACTTTACGTGACGTTGCACGCGACATAGAGGGGTATTTTACGTGACCTAAGATGTGTTGTATATTTACATACGTTCCGAGAATGAGTACATTAACGGAATATGGTAGCAGTGTGTATATAATTATGCGAAAAACACATATGTTTGACAGAAAAATCGTCATTTTCAGTAATAAATATTAAATTAATATCGATTATCCTAGTCTATTTAATGTACACATCAATTATTCTTAGCTTTCGTTATTCCCGTATCTTTTCTTCTTGCCAGAACAACTTGCATAAAAAGAGCATTTGTTAAATATCCACTTTTATGGTGGTACACGATCGTCACATTTCAAAGGTAATTTTTAAAAATCTATTAGCGATAGTTATTCTGTAATAAAAAAACGTAAGGTTAAACTGTCATCAGATACGAGAGATTTTTCAATGTTAATGACAACCCATTTTTAAATACAATAAGAACAAACTGTCACGAAATTTCAGGTTAGAGTCCGACAACACACAATTGACCGCTTACTACGTAGCTACTAATTAACCCTTTTAACTCCAGCTTTTTTTTTGGAGGACTTGCTAAAACATCCAAGCAAATTTTGTTTTTTTTTGGGTGTTTTACAAAAAATGTCATAACTTTCTAGCTTTTAAAGTTATGTTTCTGATTTTTTTATTTAACATTTGTTTTATAATACTTTAGATATTACAACCTACCAAAACAATAATTTAATTTACTGGAACAACCTAAAAAATACACAAACATGAAATCAACACAAATTTGAAAAATAAAGTTGAGATAAAAAAAGGTTATTATATTGTAAGTTATTTCACATATATTTCTTCAAACTAGTGTCTATCAAATTTGAATTGTTTGAATTTTGTACTTTTCCATGAGTTTTGTAGCTAACGACCCGGGTTTCGCCTTTCGGCATCGTCAAGCATTCCAAGTGCACGGATGTACTTGAACTGAGTCTGAACTGTCAGTTTAAGTACATCCGTGCACTTGGAATGCCTGACGATGCCGAAAGGCGAAACCCGGGTCGTTAGCGACAAAACTCATGAAAAAGTACAAAATTCAAACAATTCAAATTTGATATTGAAATTCCATCAAGCACCCTCAGTCGAAATACTTAATAAGTGTCTATCAATATAAAATTAAAAAGTTTTAATATTTGATGTGTATTTTTAAAATCAACTAAACTAAAAACAAACCTGTCTCTACTGTTTTCTACCGTCGTTTGTTTGTGTGACACATAATATCACGGGTTTGTTTGTTGGCGTGAAATAAAATGACGCAACTAATTACCACTAGTCCAACTTCGTTAGTAGAAAATTATTTAGGGTAAAATTTTAATAAAAACATGTGTCAAAACAACTTGAGGGACACTCGAGTGGAACATGTTTTTCGCAGCGCGATCGCGCTGCTTGGGCGTACAAGGGTTAACTATTATTGTCCTCACATATAGGCCTCAATGAATAATTTTAACAAATAGCAATGACTTCTGGAATTTTTTATTATTTAATGAAAAATAAAACTAACAGGTAGCCGAAGCGAAATGGGCTTTTGCCTTAATTGATTTTAGAAATATATCAAATTTTCTATTAAAACGGGACCCATTAAGATCGATTGGCTTACTAATAATCCTTCTCTAGCCCTTACCACGCCCTTAGATACTATACTACTAGTTCACAGTTTAAATTTTTTATACGATCTCCATACACTCTAAAGGAAGCGGGAATGGCTATAAAAAAGTATTTTGGATTATTCTAATTATACAAAAGTATTTCAATTTTATAAAAATAAAGAAAATTTTCTCCCTACTAGCTTTATTCAATCGCTTACAAGCTCGGTTATCAGAAACATCTGATAAATTTTTCATTTGTTTATTATTATCTGACCAAAAACAATAATATGATTATAAAAATAATAAAACATTTTTAGTACTTTTTCCAAATAAAATTCATTAGATCAGGACCGGTTTCCAGTAGAGGATTTTACAAACTCAATTTTGGTTGACAGACATTAAGATTTATTTATTATATACACTAATTGTTGGTTTTTACTTTGTTAATGATACTTAATTCATACTTAATTGGTTTTTGTTGTAATAGTTTTCATTGCTAAGCGGTCTTCAACTTTTTATGTATAGTTTATTTTCCTTGTATTTTGCTTCAATTCTTTTGCTTGGTTGTAATACCAATTGTTTGTCATACCTTGTTTTTCTCACTTAACTTTTGTATAAATATCACTGTTTCATTGTATTTCTTATCAGTTGACAATGCTCATCATGAGCGAAACCGGTCCTGATATAATAAATTTTATGTGGGAAAAGTACTAAAAATGTTTTATTATTTATATTACAATGCCATTCTACCAAGTATTGACAGTGAACACCTTAAAAGTGATCAATAATATAATTCCTAAAATTCATTCAGTCTAAAAACCTTATCAAAGTAATGAATCATTGTTATAAAAAAAAGTGTTACTATCTAGCAAACACGGCTTTCTTCGTATTAGATCAATTGATTGATTGGTACTATTGTCAAACAATAAATTAAATACGAAATATTAAATATATCCAGTGTACCCATCACAGTGTTTGATGTATATCCGGCGAGATATTCGTCTGAGGATATTTGCAATATTCGTCGGTTGTTTTTGTTATAAAAATAGAAATAATTGCTTGACCCACGCAACTTCGTCAAGCAATGTTGAATCATTACACAAGTCGAGTCAACCTCTCGGATATATATTTAATATTTATTATTCTACGGTTATCTAATTAATGATATACTTGAAATTTGAGACGAAACATATCATCAAGTAAGTGTCAATTATACGAACCCACTCTCGCTTATACACAAATGAAGATGGCAAAACAAGTCGCTCCAATCAACGTAATCTTATTACCTGCAGACCGTGGGAATGGCATTGCAACAAGTCAAGACGATTTGTTTGAAACAGTAGTGAACTATGTTATACTTACTGTGTTTGATAAAAGTCATATTTTTCCGTAAAAGTCAGAATTCATTTAAGACAGTGCTTCCCAAAAAAAAATCATACCACGGCCCTTTAAATCTGAAAAAATTATCCGCGGACGCCCTCAATACAAAACATGTTCTGCGGCGGCCCCCAATTTGGGAAACACTTAATTAAGGGGTTCGAAAGAAGAAAAATATTGATTTATTGAGGGATTAAGGTAGATACAAGCATTTAGAAAAATGGACACTGAAACAATGAATATATATTATATGAGAGTCAACTAGTAAAATGGTAAAAAAATCTAGAACTTTTAAGCATAATCACGTCTTAACTTGGTGTTTTGGTGAATTGGATGTTTTTATTTTACGGAGATAACACTATTGCAATGTGTATTAACTGAGGTTACTTCACTTTTACGATACTTTAAGACGTATAGAATATTACAACTAGGGTATCCAATCCCGAAGCCTTTTTCCAATCCCGGGATTTCGGGATTGATTTATTTTGAATACCGGGATCCCGGGGTTGAGATTTTCTTACCGAAGAATTTAAAATCCTCAATTTGCTATACTTTTTCCCGGAATCTCACGGAAACTCGTTTTTTTTTTTTTAGCTCACCGAGGAATTTGAAATCTTCAATTTGCCAATTTCGTGTAAATTTCGAGAATTTGCTCAAAATTTCTCAATCCCGAAATCCCGGGATCGCGGCCATCTCAATCCCGGAATTTCGGGATCAGAAAATTGAACGGGATCCCGGGATTAGATGCCCTAATTACAACGCATCTAACTTATTAGTCAACAAGTTCATCCGTGCACTTGAACGCCTGAAGATGCCGAAAGGCGAATCCCGGATCGTTAGTGACGAAACTTGTGTGAACGTACATAATTTTAACGATTCAAATTTAATATTGAAATTCCACCTTCGTGTCGAAATCTTAAATTATAATTATAAATAAAATGCATAGCTGTCGCTATGGGAGGGGGGTTCTGACTAACAGACGCCTTTAGTATGTCGCTGCTCCTCATTGCTACTTCAAAAATTTTGTCAAGTGTTTTCTGAAGAACTATTTAAATCCAAATAAAACATCCTGTCATTTCACATATTCTTCGATTACCATTATCCACCTTCTAAGAGCGTGATGTCTTAATTTATGGACGACTCCAATATGGAACAATACATTATGATTGCATATTTCAGTGGTTTCCAAACGTTATGTCATTACGCCTCCTTTGAAAAAAATATCTTCGCGCCTCTCCATCCTTTATTTTATATAATAATAAAGATACGTTATAAAGGGTAAAGAAATATTTTAAGCTGTTTGCGCCTCCCTTTGCAATAGTCTACGCCTCCCCAGGGAGGCGCACTTCCTAGTTTGGAAATCTCTGGCATATATACAATCTTACAGGTATTATTTGAAAACAAACAAGTTAGCCAAATCGAATAAAGGTTGTATATTTCAATTATATATCGACTGTGGAAAGGAAAAAGGACGTAACCCACACATATCAAATTTTACAGGAGGCGCAAAAAACGTGTTTTGATGATTTTGGGCCATATGCAAATTATGAATTATTTACAACCTTGAAGTGCATGGAGACTTTTAAACTAGTGTTTAATCGACATAAGCTAATATTAATTAAAGAAATTGTCTAGGAAAACCCTTTATTTCAGTCTTTTTTCTTGGTTTTAATTTTTTACAAGGTCATCTTTTTCAAACTTAAAAGCTAAATTTAGATACTAATTAGGCATTTGCAGCTTGCATCCTTTTGATAGAATGTGTATCAAGTTTGATACATCGTGGTTATCGAATAAAACCTGTTTTGAAAAAACTGTGGGCTACGTCTTTTTTCCTTTCCACAGTCGATATGTATTGAAATTGATATGCCATTATCTGAGTTTCGCTGAAAACAATTGCGATAAAAATACCACCGCTTTACGCTTTTGTCTCCGTTTTTTTTAAAATAAATAACAACAGTTGTTCTTTTAAACTATTTTGAGACATGCTTATCGAAAAAAATATTCACCGCACAATAATGATACCTACGTTTACATCACATCGCACGTAATTTGGATTACGTGACTTTATTTTTACGATATAATTATATTATAATCAGTAAAGTTTCTCGTGTTGCGTTATTAAGTAAATTTTTCACACAGGTAGTCCGGTGAGAGGAAACAAAATAACAAAAAGTCGCGTTTTACCGGTTATTTAGCACAGAAATACTTCGCTCTCGTGAAATGTCATAACAGCCCGCCCGACGGGTATTTTTGAAACTAAAAAACATCAGAGGGAGACGGGGTGATGGAAAAAGGCGAACGGCGAGAGTTTTTCTTTCAGTAACTGCCAAAAATTTGGGAATGCAAGCTTGCTGAGACACTGAAATTCTTGAACAAGACGATAAGAAAATCAACCGCCAATGACACATCGAGATAATCATCGACAAAAACCTATACTACAAGATATTATTTGTTATCGTTAGCTTACAATACAAAATAACTAAACTAGTTTGGGTTAAATGACTTTGAGACTATGACCAGAGAGGTGCCTATATAAGATAGATTGCGAATAGAATTATATTAGGTCACCATTGAAATTGTATTGATTGCCATATGAAAAAATATTAACTGTTTCAATGAAACAAAAAAGAACCGTATGATAAGTATGAAAGCAGTTTTCTACGTGTAAACATGTGGATTTAAAATAAGAATGAAGAATTAAAAGTGGACCTTTCAGTCCAGGGCAAGAATTGCTATAATTCCACCGGAAAATGATAAACTAGAAATTTGACCTTAAGCTTAAATTAGTAAAATTCAGTGCTTTAAAAAAAATAAAAAAATGTGACGGAATTCACTTCTTGTCAAGTTATTTTCCTTGTCCATGTCAGTTCCCAATGTGGAGAATATGGCTTTTTAATGGAGGTATTTCAACAGAAGTTTTTTTACAAGAACTGTTTGTTACTCAGTTGCTCAACCTCCCTCTCGTTTCTCAAAAAGAGTAAGGATATAAGGACGGGACCAGGACAGAGCTAGTGGTCAATTAATCGCTCTCGCTTAGGATTGGAAGGGTGGAAGGATTTTTTAGATATCACAGATAACTATCCAGGGGTGGGCTGGAGGGGTCTCGGAGGGGCTCGCGCGATCCCCTTGTTAAATTTGACTAAGGCCGGCGAGCCCATTGTTAATTTAAGAGAAAAAATATTATGAGATCAAATTAGTATATAACTGTAATTTCTGACTTATATATTATCTACGACAGCTTCAGTATACACAATAGTAAATTTTTAGCTATTTAAATTGATAAGTTTACGGTAAATTGCATATTGTTACGTATTATAAGTGTATTAAGTAAAAACTGATTGTTTGTTTAAGTATTGAACATTAGCATAGGAGTGATAAAAAAATTCACCCCTTCTCCTAAATATCGAGAATTGCTTTAAGATTAAGCGAGCTCCTTGTTAACGTATTGGCAGCCCATCCCTTCGAACACAAATCGATTGAAGAAAATGCTGTTCGTACTGGGACTCGAATCTGTGAGATCCGTCACGGAAGCCTTGTATTCTTTTGAGTGACCACCGATCAATGTATTTTAAAGAATTGAAAAGTTTCAAAGGTGCCACCTACGAGATAAAAAAAAATTAAAAATCGAATATTGATTTGAAACATTAAAAATCTCAAAAAAAAATGTGTTGTTACGCCGTTTCACCGCGTTACATGAGAAAAAAAGCACTGGTTAAAATAATATCTGTATGAAGATCGCATAAAGACCAGATTGATCCACTCCTCTATATTATGTGCTGAATATCCAAAAATCTATCCCACACAATAATTGATTGATTGAAGTTCTATGTTTATTCAGTAAAACAGCGATCTTTACTTACTTGAACACGTCAAAACTGTACTATGATTTCCGTTGCTAACCTACGCGAGTTTATGATGTTTAGGTTGATCTTCCGATGGTAAAATATTATTTACCAATTGAAGTGACATTCCAATCGACACCTCCGCATGACACATTTTCATGTTTTGCTTGAATACAAAATAATTTATTTTGGCAAAATATGCGCTCGTCTTCAAAATACACATAAAATGTTGAGTAAATTTAGTATTGTTAACCAACTTTTACTTCTAGTTTTAATGTATGTATTTAAACTTCGGGTTCCAATGGAATGCTTTCGCATTGCAAAGTTCCTCTTATGTCAGCCATTCGCTAAATACTAATAATGTATATAAGATATTTATTGTAATCTACAATGATACCCGGTGACGTTCCTAGAATGTGTGCCGCCTCTAGGCAAACCTTTAAAATAGCGCCTGTTCATTTTTCATTATTTTCCATTATTTTAAATATAGAAGTTCGAATCCTCTTTTCACCTACGTACCCAAACAAATCTTTTGTTAATTATTCCGTTTTGCTTTCAGATGATTCATAATATATTTGTAACTTGTTGACAAAGATCCTAACGAATAAATATGATACAAAAGCCCATATTATTGTTCAATAATTATGAAAACAATATCTGTTACCTTTACTACACATCATAAAAAAGTGTAAATCTAAAATCCACTCACATTACAAAAGTATCGATTCTTGATTTGGTGTTTTGTTTATCAAAGACATTGAGGCATCATATTTATTCAAAATTAAATTCATGTGAAAAATACTCAGTTGTTTAAAAAAATCTGTGCTCATTTGCCGCTCTCTAGGACTTGCCGCCCCTAGGCAACTGGCTACTCGCCTATGCCCTCGGGACGTCCCTGATGATTCCTCAATCAATGCAATGCAAATATTACACAAATTTGTCTGGGGTCACTTTGTACCCCACCGCTCCTCGATACTTTTTTCGACGTTTCAATACTCGAATGTTAATAATGAAAAATCAAAGAAATGCAGCTATTTTTATTATTTCATAAATTATGTAGACTTCACAGTATTAAATTGAATGCACTCTAACTTTTACTGTACTTCTAGCAAACGATGATAGACTTTTAGAAGTTAGTACATTATAAAAATACCATTTCCACAACATAAATGAAGATATATTGATAGCACGAAAAGAGATTCGTATGTTATGCAAATTGCAATTAAAATTTGGAAGATGAATAGGTAAAAAATGCAATACGTAACACACGACAGCTTTCTTTTGTTTATGGTGATCGACTTTCGAAAATAGAACACGCAGCGTACACAAGGCTGGGTGATGAACAATTATTATTAAAAAGTGACATTCCAAAACGTACTTGTGTAAATTGTGATTGTCACACTTTCGTTAGAAACAAGCCGTTCAATTCAGTTTACTGATATCACCAAATTAAAGAAATTAGATTAAAATAAATTGTTGAAAGATCGATGAATACGTGAAATTAAAGATTGGTCTTATTTAAATGTGACTAGTCGACATTTTACGAGTTTGGCATTTGAATCAACCTTGTATGCTGCACACAATGTATTTCACGTTGTTGCATAAATGATAGTAGATATATGCCGATAAATAATGAAAAAATCGTTTTTTTTTAAATAATATTTCGTACTAATTTCGCATTTTTTAAATAAAAACCAAAATCAGTTTCGTTAATCACGAGCATTATTAATAACTGATCAGTTGACAAGTACAAAAAAGTTTTTTTAAAACATAATGGTTTTCCACCATGAATAATTAATTTGAACGCTGTGGTTCAGTTGGTTAGAGCTTGCTCTACCGTCTGGGTTCGATTCCCAGTAAGATCACAGTGAACTTGAGAAGTATTCAATTCAAAGTTGTGATCGAAGACTGGGTGTTTGTGATGTCAATTCACATTATTTCCTCTCCTTCCATCCTTCTAATCATTTAATAGTTCACCGTTGGCTAGTCCTGTTCTAGCCTAATCATTCTTTCCCTACTACTCACTTTGAAAAAAGTGAGGTTGAGCGACTGAGTAACAAACCTCCTTTAGGAGGCCATATGTTCCACATTGGGAGCGGATATATGTTGAAATAATAATAATTAATTGACAGCGAATCCATTAAATGTGAAAATTCTAAATATATACTTTAAAATAAAAATGTAACACATATAAGTTAAAGCAGTGATTTTGATTATTCAGTTGTTGGAAAAAGTGGATAAATTATTAGATAATAAGCGATAATTTAACACCCAATTGTCAAATAAGATATTTTAAATTTAACGCAAAGAAAACAGCAACACGAAATTCTAAATAGACAACATTAATCAATTTATTGCAGACAAACTTGTGTGGACATTTTCGGTGAACGGATATTGAGGAATCTACAAGCGCGGCCGGCTATTCGTGGATACTGGATGTATACAAATTTCAAAATGCAGATACTTCCGCGATCTTCGTCAAAGTTATTGTTTTACTCACGCAGAAGTTCCTTATGTTACGGAGGCAGGTTTTAAACATCAGATTTTGTTTAAAATTAATCAGTTTCTATAAACTACACACTTTTCATTATACCAGTAGCGTGTCCCGTTCGAGGATTTAGATGACAATCAATCTGTTTTATTATATAACTAGTCAGTAAGCTTGGTTCAGGTTCTTGTCCTTGTGAACATGACAGGTCGGTAATAACAATATCTTCTTGTCAATTAAGTTATGTGTAGAATATATCATGGGATACAAACGTATCATTTGAGCAAAAGGTTTTTAGTGGGTATCTGCTGTAAGCTAATCTATCTAATAATAAGATTAGATGAATGAAGGTAGAAATTGCGGATTGATCTATGTCTTTGCGATGTGGTCGTGTATGTATGATAACGATCATAGCTTCATCAGCCTTTGGATACAAATTCATAAACTGATACTAACTGTATAAAACAATATCCAATCGTGAGCCCTAGTACGTTATACATCGGTTAGGGCGATCGACTAAAGCTAAGCCATTTAATTTGACTATATATTTATAATCGTAGCAAATCTATAGACCTATGAATAAGACCACCTGTAGACATTTCGTATACGTCCAAGACTCCACTGGGTCGTACAGATGGAGCCACAACTCAAGACATTGGTCAACAAAATGAAAATGGACAAAACAATCACATCACTTACCTCTTCCACTGATTTCTTGGAAAATTCATTCATGGATACTATCCAAAGTTGCAGAAGATCATTCACCACAACAAGGTCTCCGTAGAGCCACGCCAGAAGGGCCGTCGTCCATCGCGCGGCGACAGGATCGGGACCCGAACATTGAGGAGGCGGCGGAGCGACGACTTGGCTCGCGCCAACTCTCCTGGACCCGACCACCCGCTGGGCGTCCGGCCCCGGGGACATTCTGGACATGCGGGAGTTTCTTCCCTTCCCGAGGGCGGGCGGAGTAGCCGGAACGCCCGGAGCTTTAGCTGGCGCCGCTTGTAGAGGAGCGGTCACCACGGATTTTTTCTGCAAAATATCTTCGGCCGTTGCCGATTTCGGCTTGGCAACGACCGTCGTCTCGTCTGTTTCGGTAGTTTTTTTGGTTGCATCTTCAGTTACTGTTCCTTTTCTCTTCTTGTACTTCCCGTACAGCCACTTCACACAGAACAGGGTCAGCAGGGCCACGAGGGACCAAAAGAAGAGCAGCATAGCGAGGGTGTCCATGGCCGCGTCGGCGTACGAATAATCGAAGCTACATATGAGGTCGTCGACCGCCTCGGCTAGGTCGTCCATGGCTCTCCATGGCTGCCCGGTGAAGGCGTTCGCGATCGACTGGAGTACTCCGCCGCCTTCGGCTGAGTCCGCCGACGCTTCGGTCATGATCGGGTCTTAGAGGAGGCGTATGACGGATTAGGTGACGTCTCGCTTTCTCCGGATCCGCGCCTGAAAAACGAAACAGGGAAGATATTTTTATCTTGCAGCAAGTAGTCAGATAAATGCCCGCGTGGACAGGGTGATTGCAAAAAATAGATTAATCATCTCCACCATGGTGTCTTTTGAAATATAATATATAAACAATAATATTTTTTCAGATACATTATTTTCACATATCGACTGTGGAAAGGAAAAAGGACGTAACCTACAGTTTTTTCAAAACAGGTTTATTTCGATAATCGCAACGTATCAAACTTGATACACGTTATATCAAAAGGATGCAAGCTGCAAATGCCAAATAAGTATCTAAATTTAGCTTTTAAGATTGAAAAAAATGATCTTGTAAAAATTTAAACCAAGAAAAAATACTTAAATAAAGGTTTTTATTCGACAATTTCTTAAATTAATATTAGATTATGTCAAATATACAACAGTTAAGAAGTCTCCGTGCACATCATGGTTGTGTATAATTAATAATTTGCATATGGACCAAAATCATCAAAACACATTTTTTGCGCCTCCTGTCAAATTTGATATGTGTGGGTTACGTCCTTTTTCCTTTCCACAGTCGATATGCTTACCTATTAACATGACGAGAACTATAAAGCTATCTACGTACGTACATATATCCTTTACTAATGTATTGAAAAAAACTGAATAAAACTAGTCCAGATTTAAGAGAAAAAAAAAAGTAAACAACAAATTATATAGTGGTTCTAATTACATTTTTTAGTTGCTAGTTCGCTTGTCATGGACTTCGGTTTATTGATTTTAAAAGAGCTATTAAGATGAATCATAACAATTAAGATTAACAATGTACTGGTTCCATGGTTCAGCGGAATCATTTATTAATAAATATCTAGTTTCTACATAGTCAAGGCCAATAACTAAAATTGTCTACGATAATTATATATTGTAAGATGTTGAGATCATAGACATCAAACAACATCTAATTTTAATTATACCGTAAAAGAAATAGGTGTCTTCATTCATGCATGTATTTATATATCGCTTTAAAAGCCACGTCTGCTGTCACTGTGAAGAACATGAACTCCTTGTGGAGGTTCTTAGTTTAACGTTTAAGAATCTGAAAACTGTTTTGCCAGATTGTAGCACAACCATCAAGACCAAATGATCGTGGCGATATAAAAAAAGGCATCACCCGGTTATTACAGACAATGGTTTAAATAATATAAATAAAAAGAAACAGGTGTAAAAATGTTTTCAGAACGAAAAATTACGGAGGGGTGACAGGTGAAAACATAATTGGGTCATAACTGCCACATAAGGGTGTGTGGGTTTTTTTTGGATCAAGGGCGGCGATTTCTAGAACAAGTTTTAATTGAACATTATAAAGAATGACAATTTAATGTCTAGTAATTAAATAATAATAAACCTTCCGTGATTGACGAAAGCAAATGAAAACAAGTCATGGTTCTGCAATATACTTAATATGGTTTGTGTATCTTGCTCGATTGTTTTAATTATGCTATTTTTGGGGACCCAGTGTTGTCAGACCGTCTTAGTCGGCAATGCAGGAATCTCTCCAAGCCTTGCATTCAGCTGGCCTGGGAAAAACACGTAAGGTACAATGCATCCGCGAACTCTCTGCTTCGTCTTTGAAAGAAAATATTTTAAGCGTGCCATAATATATATGAAACATGATTCTCAAAGTTGTACTTGATTGTATGGGCCGGCCGAAAAGAAAAATAATTATTATTTTATACTGTTTTCGACTGCATAAGTTTGTTAACAGTTAAAATTCCTGACCCAGCTTGCAAGTGCTCGAACGAATGCATTCTGCTTGGTTTACTTTTGTGTTAAGGTTATGCAGAAGAAATGAAAGGATTTATGACCGCATCTGTTCTTATGGCTTTGGTTATATCTTCAACCTTTTCAAGAGCGGTAAAAATACAAAGGCCCCTACCGTATTTACGACCTAGGACTCTAGCGGTGGGCTGCCAATACGTTAACAAGGGGCTTGCTTAATCTCAAAGCAATTACCGATGTTCTGGGGATGGAGTGAATTTTTTATCACTCCTAGGCAATATAAAATAAGTAATTGTTTGTTCACTTATAATATGTTACAATATGCAATTTACGGCAAAACTTATCAATTTTAATGCCCAAAAATGTTCTCCTGTACATACTGAATCTGTCGTAGATAATATATAAGTCAGAAATTGCATTTATATACTAATTTGATCTGAGAATATAGTCTTCTCTTAAATTAACAATGGGCTCGCCGTCATACGTAAAATTTAACAAGGAGCTCTCGCGAGCCCCCCCCTGCCTGGCGATTCTTTTAAAAACCAATTTTAATAAAATTATAAAAATAAACCAGCACGAGTTTTGATTTTTATGACCCAAAATTTTTGGTTTAATCAACGCCTTACCTTGTATATTTTAAATCTAAGAACGTTGTAAATAATTAAAAACAATAAAATAATTAATATTTTATATATCTTGACAACAAAGCATGTACTATCAATTCAATTAAAAAAATTATTTAGTTTTTATCGTTTAACATACTTGCGTAACTATTTTTTCAACGAAGTATGGCAACCCACGTCTTTCATAGGTTAGTTGCACAAATATGAAATACCTTACGAAATCAATTTATAATTTATTGTACTATTGTTTGACATAAGTATCCATTAAAACTAATGTGTAACATAGTACAAAAATAAAGACCATATGGTTGAACTATCATCGTTGAAATCGACGTCTGTCGTCTTTAAAAATGTTCTGAATTTCAAATATGGAACACATGTCGGAGAAGCGTGGCCAGGTCGACTAGACGTGACGTTTATTTATCATACTATAAAAAAATATGTAGTAAATCTTGAAACAACTAACAGTGTGTGTATTTTAGCGGTGGGCTGTCAATGCGTTAACAAGGGGCTCACTTAGTCTCAAAACTATCCGTAGTGTTCCGTAGAAAAGTAGATTGTTTTCAAACGCAACGGTTATCAAATAAATCAATCTTATTTTACTTTATATACTTATATTTTGTAACAAAACATACGTCATTGCATTACCCGTAAAATAATTAATATAAAAAACTGCAAATTTACTTTTATGTTTTAGATTGCAAAGATTTTAGAACATTGTTGTTTCTTAATTTAACGAGGGGCTCTTGCGAGCCTCTTCTGCCCACCCGTGGTTTATTTCACCAATCATTGATTAAGTTTACTTTTTGATTTAATATTATTGTTATTGAATTGAACAATGTTTCAATTTTCTATTCGCATCATCCATTTTTTTTAAATTTTATAGGAAAATTTTACAGTATTTTGTAGTCTTATGATGTCCACTAGGGTATCCAATCCCGGAGCCTTTTTCCAATCCCGGGATTTCGGGATCCCGGGATTGTGATTTTCTTACCGAGAAATTTGAAATCCTCAATTCGTTATACTTTTTCCCAGAATCTCACCGAAACTCGTTTTTTTTTTAGCTCACCGAGGAATTTGAAATCTCCGATTTGGTATACTATTTCCCAGAATCTCGCCGAAACTCGTTTTGTTTTTTTTAGCTCACCGATTTACCAATTTCGAGTAAATTATCGGGTTTTCCTCAAAATTTCTCAATCCCGAAATCCCGGGATCGCGGCCATCTTAATCCCGCAATTTCGGGATCAGAAAATTGAACGGGATCCCGGGATGACGGATTATTATATTATTGGATGCCTTAATGTCCACTGTCAATACTTGATTGAAAGGCATTATATTCAAAAAATAAAATACTCATTTGATCTAATCCCACAGTTTTTTACTAGGACCAGGACCGACTTCGCTCACCAGGAACATGTTCAACTGATGCGAATACACGTTAATAAAAAATACTGTCTTTCCACCAAGTACTGACAGTGGAAATCTTAAAAATAATTAAAGGATATATGTTTGATTGAATCAATATCGCCAGTCCGATCTCAAAATCGGGGTGAGAAGCCTTATCCTTTTATCGTAATATGCCTTCTCATATTGAAAAAGAGAGACTAAGCAATTGAGTGACAAGCAGTTACAGTAGGAATACTTCAGTTGAGGTTATTTTAATAATGATCCCATATGCTCCACATTGAGACCGGACATTGTAAAAAAATAGACTTTCAGCGATAAGGATTTGTGAGTCTATGAGAAAGTACATCTTCTTTAAATGCGTTAATCCTCATGACTAATTCTGTGTTATTTATTTTCGCAATATTCTGAAACTACACATTATTATATTAATTTATTAATCATTTTCCACCATCACAGTAATTGAAGAAGCGCTGAATTGGGCTGAAAACGACTCACGAATCTCCAAAGCCGATCTAACCCGAAAATCATGGCAACATTAGAGATATTGTGGAGGGCAGTGGAGGGGATTTACAAACTACGAAAATAGACCAGTCCCGAAAATTGTGTCTGCAGTAGTAATAGTGATGAGATAATAATCAAATTGTAACAGGTATTGAGTATTGCTTTTGGAAGTACCAGTTACTACGCGTTTATAAATACTCTGTCTTCGTTGACGATGTCAACCAACCGCCGCGGACAGCTGATAACATAATACTGACGTTACTACCGTTTTTGTCACTTACGTGTTCTAACGTTCTAGTCCAGGGGTGGGGAAACTTTTCTTCTCTAAAGGCCGCAGTAAACATGGACTATCTTTGGCCGGAATTTACGAATTTACTTCTCAGATTCTCAGGAATTTACAAAAAAATACAAAATTACAGAATTGGCCAGAAGGCCGCACCAAGGTAGCCAAAAGGCCGCAGGTTCCCTACGCCTGTTCTAATCCAATTTTTCTTAACATTTTTACATCCGCGGACCACCAAAAAATCAAAAAATGTTTTGCGGACCACCAATAAAAGCTTTTATAAATGGATATTAACAATTTTTGAACTGCAGAATTTGTTTTCGGCCCAAACAAAAATCTTCGCGGACCACCGATTAATAAACATTTTTCTAGTCCTTCCCACTGGATATTTTTATTATTTAATTCATTTACTTAAAGGTTCAATTCTTATAATTTACCCGAAAATCTAACAATAGCACAACAAATCGTTCAAACAATGATAATCGTATATATGTAATTTCCAATCCTGAGAGAGAAGGCTAACATGGTATTTTTCAATGTCGTTTTAATGTAATTTATTTTATTTTAAATACTGGGCATTACAGCTTATGCTAATGCATCAGATATATTGAAGTTGAAAGATCATACGAGATAAACTCGGAGAATTTGCCATCACAAAGGTCTTAGATGTAAATTGAGAAAAATCAAAATTTGACGTTGACCATGACGAGAATTAAGCCCAGGCCTGCCTGATCAGTAGAGCAAGCTCAAATCAATGTGCCTATTTTTATTATGAGTTGGAATAATTAGATATTTCAGACGGATTCGACAGTTGATTTATGTAAACACATTATCAATATAAAATGAAAGTATTTTAAATGTTTGGTTTATCTTTTTTATACGCATTCAAGCGCTCTCTAAGACTCTAATCCCCCATTCCGCATTGCAGGCATTATGTCACCTTTAGTGACGCCACTGAAAATAAGAACTGTAAACAGAAGAAAATTAAATATGTACCTGCGTGCGGCGCCTTCAAACGGGTGACTCGCTATAGTGAAAAAATCTTTTTACGTTGCCAAAAAAAACTATTTAATCGCGTTTTCGCCGACTTGCCAGTTTCCATGGAAACAGACAGTATTTTCTGGCGCCAATTTAATAAACAGCTCCCATTTTAAGTCTGCTTTAAGGCAGACGGAGAACTGTATTAGAAATGCTTTAGCCGTCGAAGCAAAAACATTCCACAAACAATCAATGAACAATTAGAAAAATAGTATAAGATAGTACAATAAGAATCAATGCCTACGTTATAATTTAAATCTAACAAATTGATATGTAGATGCATATAGACGAAACACATGCTAAACCTTGTTAGCCAATCGGCTGACTAGCAAAAATATTAATGAATATTTTTAAAAATCAGTCAGGAATACGAAGATAAGAGAGCGGACTAACCAGCCTCTTCTCACGTCCAAAATAAAGAAACGGCGGTGGACCTGGCTTGGACACGTGTTGAGGATGCCTGAAGAGAGCCTGAACCCTGCCTGTCTCTTCTTCCCTGCGTCGTGGAAGGCCACTGATGACTATCCACAGGATGTACTCGGCGGAGTTACAGGACGCTGGGATGACCTGAGAGGAGGCGAGGAGACTGGCTGGAGATAGAGAATTCTGGAGGAGCTTCGTGGTAACCATATGCTCCGTAAAGGGAGCGGATATGGATTAAAAAAAAATTAAAAAAATTCTTTGGCTAAAATGATTAAAAACCTCTTAAATATGAATTTTCCAGATTATGAAAAAAAAAATTAACAGACAAAATAAAATGGAACGAATCGGTTTTAAAAGTATTCCCTATACACGTTGAAAGTAACGAAACCAAAATATCTTCATACCACCACTAGAAATAGTTACATCAAACTGACGTCACTTGTCATCAAAAAGTTGATGGATTCAATTAATTGAATAATTTCAATTGAGTTAGGTACTTTTATTTTATAAATAAAATACAAAAATATAACTAGTTATTTGACTGCATGTTCAGTCTTCTGTGTGGTAATAAGGAAAATTAGCGAAATAGTTTTGATAGAAAACTACCGCCATCTCTCAGAAGAAAATTGAAAAACAGTTTTCAGTCGAAAAAGCTGCATTTATTTGTTTCGGTTACTTAATTGATAGGTGGAGTAAATACGGAAGTTTGTTACCATCTTATTTATAGCACGTGTGAACAACCCGATGGCTTAAATTCTAACTTTACAGGAGAACAAAAAAACGTTTATTATTATTTTGTAACTTTACATAGCAGATGTTTATTTGAAATCTAATGTTCACATTTCATAATTTATTGCGTATTGTACATAAATAATAGCAACTTTATGTAGTTAACCATTTGCACGCATCACCAAATTTAGCGAACATGCCCTGTACGCGGCTGCTTTTTTGCGGATTTTGTTATCGCGTTTTCGACTACAAATATAGGTTTTAATATTTTTTTAACTTATCAAATATGTTAATTGTTACCTAAAGTAACTTTTTCAATAATAAAATACATTATATTTCTTGTATTTTCGGTTTAATTCAATAATAATCATACAATTGCGGCGTGACGTAGCCATATTGCAAAATACCGCCACGCGCGACCGAGAACACTGCGCCACCACCATACTATGCTTATAATATTAAATTCTCGGAACAATTTCAATTTCACCCGCACTCGATCGCTTATTTACACTATCCAAAATCTTGCATTGGTGACGTATGTTGACGGCGTGTTCCAGAAATAAATTATTTTAGCCTATATTGAATCTTTTTTGACTAATGCCATCTATTGAATTTTGTAAAATATACATTTAGTAATATTTTCAACCAAGTTATACAATTTTAACACAATAGATAGCTCTTATGTAGGGTTTGAAATTTTCATGACATCTATACGTGCCACGCGCGCTGAGGGCGTGTTCGCTAGGACATGCATAGCGGTCATACGCGGTGAAAAGGTTAACATTAAACTTTGCTGGTGATTTAAGAAGAAACTAGATACTATCAAATAGCCAAAAATGAAAATCAACATAATCAACAAAAACAACACCTTTATGCAGTTAACGTTTTTTTACTATAAGCCCTCGTTCCTGTTTCTACAATTGTAGTTGAGTACAAACATCTTTTTAAATAACAAAGCAAATTTGATAAAAACGTTTGAGTTGTTAAAGAATTTATTGGATTCTTTGATTAATTATCTTCCCGTAATTTAGTGGCTTCTATATTGGTAAATTGTCTCACAAACGACGCATTCCCATGAAAACACTTTACGAATAAAACAACGGAATGTTATTTTACAAATATATTGTACATATAATATATAACTATCTCAAAATTACCAAATAATGATGACAGAGTAGACGAGGAGAAAAATATTGTGTATCTCTTTTAAGCCAGTATATTTTAGCTAAGCATAATTAAGTTTAGACATAGTTCTAGCGAAGCCAAAATAATTAACCAATATTTACCATATAAAATACTTTAAAGAAAAATCAATCAATATGTAGAGAGGCAGTTTAATAAAAATGATATTCAACAAATTATATCGACTGTGGAAAAGAAAAAGGATGTAAACCACACATATCAAATTTTACAGGAGGCGCAAAAAACGTGTTTTGATGATTTTGGGCCATATGCAAATTATGAATTATACACAACCTTGAAGTGCACGGAGACTTCTAAACATGTGTTAAATTGACATAATATAATATCAATTAAAGAAATTGTCTAGGAAAAACCTTTATTTCTTGGTTTTAATTTTTTACAAGGTCATCTATTTCAAACTTAAAAGCTTAACTTAGATACTAATTCGGCATTTGCAGCTTGCATCTTTTTGATAGAACGTGTATCAAGGTTGATACATTTTGATAATCAAAAAAAACCTGTTTTGATAAAACTGGGTTACGTCCTTTTTCCTTTCCACAGTCGATATACAGTTTTTTTGGGTACTAAGCCGCGTCTGTAATATGTTTTCCCAACATTATATGTCATTGAGTATCTTAAAAAATCCAAACAATATATACACCTAGTCATTACCATTCAGATGGAAATATTGTTGTCAATAATATATATTAACATATTTTCAAAAGTAAATACTTGTTACGATGTAACGATTACGAAAAAAAAAATGTAAACTGGCAATGGACAGTTAATTTAATAAACTTCATAAATTAAAACAATATGATTAGTGTGCAACGTGCATAAAGAAGAAATTATTAGTGGGCGTGCCGCGAAAACAAATTTGTTCAGCCTCGCGCACGCTCCTTCCATTTTATTTGGGCAAACTTCATTGCACCGGCCAGTTGTATTTGAATATTTTTGGCTGAAATAATCGAGCTATTTTTTCCCGTAACACCTCCCATAACAATCGAGACCCCACCGTGGTGTTGCCACGATTTGCAAACTTCTATGATAACCTACCTCATACCATATATTTTTGTGTTGGCAGTATATCTATACACACTAGCATCGTGTTTATGTGTATGGAACGTCGAACACAACTGCTACCTACTCCAAGAAAATCCTTCAAGTCTTCAAGTTTTGAATCGCGTCATCCGTGAAATTATTGAAATAAGTATTGTCAGTATCATCGTTCGCAATGTTTAGGCGGGGGCTGGGGTGCTCTTTGGCAATTTGTCTACTTAACTGACTTCAATTAATCATTCGCGGTGTTCAGTATTGGAGGATTCACCAGTGGAGGGGAACCTGCGGCCTTTTGGCTACTCTGATTTTGCCTTTTTACTTGATCAAAATATTCACTTTGATCAAAAAATTTTACGCAAGCGTTTGGAAAAAGAGGGTAATCGAGCCATTATGTTTGACGGTCGAAAAAAAGGGAGGGGTGGTTTTCTTTACTGTGGCCTTATGTTGAATCAGATAAATGAATATGGCCTTTTTAGATGAAAAGGTTTCCCACCCCTGGTCTACACTTTTTGTTTTAAAAATAAATTACTGAATGCTGGAAACATAGATTTCTATTTTCGATTAAAATTAGCCACGAACTATCGATACATATAGTGTTTGCGTGTGTGGACTAATATTATATATTTTATATAATGTTAAAATGGATTTTTATTATGTGAGTAAATACATGATTTTTCAGTTATAGTTAAAACTGGTAGGACATAAATGAATTGGCGAGGAATGGTTGTGTACCATCTATCTTCCCGTATTCAAATATAAAAATCGTATTGAAGGGAGTGAAAGGCAATCGCTCATACCCCATTTATGTATTTCAATCAGTGGCGGCCGGTCAATATGGCATTCGATCAATGCATCCCTTGTATATGCAGGGGCGGTTATATTTCATGAAATAATATTCAAACATAACATTTATACCATTCACTCATTTTAAATTCTTCATGTATTTATTGGATTATCTTAGAGAATAGCGTCGTGAAGCATTTGACGTTTAATCGAAATTGCCGCCAACACAGAAATCGTTTGTGAATTATTTGTTTTAATTATTAAACAAATCTAAGAAGCGTTATGATCTTTGATTACCATCAGAATAAATGAAAAAAATAAATATATATTCAATCATACCGATTTCGCTGCGAAATCGTTAATATTGGAAGCTGTGTGTAACTACTTACACATCTTAGTTAAGATACGATTGAATATACATTAATTTTTTTCATTTATTCCGACATTAATCAAAGATCATAACGCTTCTTAAATTTGTATAATTAATTAAAACAAATAATTCACAAACGATTTCTGTGTTGGCGGCAATTTCGATTAAACGTCAAATGCTTCACGACGCTAATCTTTAAGATAACCATTTATTGTCTATAATAAATATTTTAGAAAAAATATTTTATTTTATTGAATTTAAAATGAGGGAATGGTATAAATGTTATTTTTGAATATTATTTCATGAAATATAGCCGCTCCTGCATATACAAGGGGTGCATTGATCAAATGCCACATTGACCGGCCGCTACTGGTTTCAATCATAATTTTATAATAACTAAAAATGTTTCTAGATTCAAATAAATCTATCAATACTTTTCCGCAAATAAAGATTATAAAAAAATAAATTAAACGATTAATTTAGATATGTTTTGAAAATTGACGACACGCCATATCGAACCACGTAGGCGCCAAAAGTCTTTTTATCCCCATATAATGCGAAAAACGTTCGCCTCCATTTTCGTGAAATAACGTGTTTTACGCATAGCAGCAAGTGAAGGAAAAAAGTAATTATGATATTTTGACATGCCAAATTTAATGGAAAATAATATGTATATATGGATCACTTTCAAGTACACATGTCAGGCGGAAAGCCACTGACCACCATCATCTGAACAGAATGCATAACTTAATAGGTAAATGACAAGTAAAATGTTCAAGTCATAAAGGAACAAAAATAAATAAATAAGAATTCAAAATTTGAATATCGAAGAATCTGAAAATGTTGCCAACACTTTTGTTTTTATAATAATGATGAATGTCAATCAGATGTAAATTGAATCGTTTATAAAAGTAATAATTTGAATTAAGAATGCCACGCAATCACACAAACAAGTTAATAACCCCAAATCGACAATGTGCAAACGAAAAGTGACAGTTTAATTTGCATAACGGAGCGCTTGTACAAACGGTAAAAAATCAAATTATCACATATTTGCATGCAGTTGACTTAAATTGACATAATACTAACATGAAAATATATTGATTTTATTCTTGTTGTGTTTGAATAATAATTACAATATTGTTAACTGCAAATCTTCGATGGAAAAACCACTATATCATATCGACAGTTAAAAGGAAAAATGAATAAGCCCCTCGTTTTTTTTCGATTATCACAATGTATACAACATAATTCATGTTAATAAATAAATAATAATACATGTTAACCAAACATGGTAACCGGATAAAACAGAACATCATAAAACGTACAATATATCTTTAGAAAACACTAGTATTGATATGTTTTACAATCAATTAGTAATCTCTATGTCGTATTAGATACAATAAATAAAACAGCAATCTTGCATATCAATAACACTTGAAATTGTCGTAAATACACTTATATTCGACGATTATAATAGTCGCCATTGACTGATAAAGTAGAGCGCACGTTATTACACACTGTTCTGAAATTATTACCTGTTAATCTATAATATTTTTCCATTAAATAGTTAAGAAGAAACAGTATTCAACTAAAAATTGATTGTGTTCTGAATTGTCTATGTTCTATGTTCTCATGTTCTGTTTTATCATGATCTGTTTATTCATGGAACCGTTAAACATAAATAATACATGTTCAATCAAAGGATCTATGCTGCAAATTCCGAATTAGTATTTAAGTTAAGGTTTTACTTTAGGAAAAATAATAACTTGTTATATTTGCGACCAGAAAATAGAATTAGTACAAAGGTTTTTTAAAATAACTTTGAAGAAAACAAACCGGTATTACTGTTATATTAATTTATGCCTCTAGATTGATTGTGTTATGTATACACAACATTATAGCATAGAGTGTTATGTTCAATTATCTATGACAGCTTATTGTAACAATAAACCTATGTCGATATCCAATTCCTTCTCCAAATCTACCCATTTCAAATCGAGAGTTCAAATCGAAACGTTTTACAACGAAGTAGAGACGCCTCGATACTCATATCGTATCATTATATTGATAAGATTATGCGATTTATTTTAAAGTGTAAATTATATATGGAATAAAGTTGAACCAACTTTGAATTTTAGTTTTAGTAAAAATATATCCATAACAATTGTATACCACGTTTTAACCCACTGCTGTGAATTAATAAAAACATTTTTTTTAATTGACGTTGAGAATGATCTTGAAAAACTAGAAGGTTGAGAGTAGGGTATCCAATCCCGGAGCTTTTTTCCAATCTCGGGATTTCGGGATTGATTAATTTTGAATCCCGGGATTGAGATTTTCTCACCGAGGAATTTGAAATCCTCAATTCGCTATACTTTTTCCTTGGATTCTCACAGAACCTCCTTTTTTTTTTTTAGCTCACCGAGGAATTTGAAATATTGAATTTGCCAATTTCGTGTAAATTTTCGGGATTTGCTCAAAATTTCTCAATCCCGAAATCCCGGGATCGCGGCCATCTCAATCCCGGAGCTTCGGGATCAGAAAATTTAACGGGATCCCGGGATTGGATGCCCTAGTTGAGAGTTCTTCACCCCTTACAAGTATCCGGTTTTCTACAAAGCTTATAACATATAGCGACCAGTAGACCACATGACGTAGATGCTGCGAAGAGTTCATTTTTAAAGCTGAACGACGTCTGTGACATCATGGCATTCATGAACACAATACAAGCGAGAAAGTTGGATTAATTGTGTTATTATTTTTCCTTGGCAACACTAGTTTATTGCATAATTTGCATAATATTACGTTATTTTATAGCAGCGGCCGACGTAGATAAACGACATTTGGAAACCGCAATACCACAGAGACGAATCGATTACTCGGGCGCCCATGCAAACCCTGCAGGGCCCGGTTTTCAAAATGGCCCCCTCAAATGTCAATCTAACTGTTTTGCCCTTTCACAGACATACCTGAAAAATCTTAAAGGTGAATTTATATGCTACTGGCTATTGTTTACTCATCATTGGTGTCTGGAAAATGTTTTTTTTTTACAATACCCGAATATAGATTTAGAAAGGAAATAGGACGTGACCCACAGATTTGTCAAATAATCATTATGTATTTATTATAATAAACGTTTCATCAAAAGAAATGTAAGCCGCAAATACCTAATAAATTAGTCACTAAAATATCAACCAGGAAAAGGGACTCTCAACACTTGTCAAGTCATAACTTTGCTTGAACGGTATTTTTCCCCATTGAAAATCAATGCTGCATCAACACACAAAATTCAGATTTTTCCATTGTTTTGAAAATTGAAAAAGTAGCTTCACTTAACCACTAACTTGTCAACTAAACCTCAGATTGTAATGAAATTTTGACACGTATTATTTTAAGGACGGGATCTCCTAATAATCATATGGATTTGTAAATAGTGACGCCATCTATATGTCATCCTACAAACCTATTGAGTGATTTTCAATACATATCGACTGTGGAAAGGAAAAAGGACGTTACCCACACATATCAAATTTTACATGAGGCGCTAAAAACGTGTTTTGATGATTTTTTCCCATATGCAAATTATGAATTATACACAACCATGAAGTGCACGGAGACTTCTAAACTGGTGTTAAATTGACATAACCTAATATTAATTAAAGAAATTGTCTCGGAAAAACCTTTATTTCAGTCTTTTTTCTTGGTTTTAATTTTTTATAAGGTCATTTTTTCAAACTTAAAAGCTAAATTTAGATGCTAATTCGGCATTTTCAGCTTTCATCCTTTTGATAGAATGTGTGTCAAGTTGTATACATTGTGATTATCGAAAAAAAGCTGTTTTGAAAAATTGAGGGTTACGTCCTTTTTTCCTTTCCACAGTCGATATGGATTTGTAAATAGTGACGCCATCTATATGTCATCCTACAAACCTATTGAGTGATTTTCAATACATATTATTTTTTTAACAATAAATATCAATGTATAATTTTGCATTATTATTTGTAAATATGTATTGAGTAATTGTGAATAACAAATATTCATTTTAGAGAGAGAGGGTTGTCAACGTTTTCCTGACTGCTGCCTTCTGTTGATATCTGATAAACGAATGCGGCCTTCAGAAATGAAAATGTTCCTCAACCTGGTTTGGTCATCAGTTAATCAATACCAAACAGTGTAGAATACTTTTTTTATTCAGTCAACAGTTCAAAGAGTAATCAAGTGTTCGAGAGGTTTCCAACGATTATCATTTTATAAATTTACTTGGTTTTTATTCATGCCTGGCACGAACCTGCAAAAAAAACAAATGGCACTTGATTTTTTTCCAACTAAGACGAAGCGTAAGTTGAATACATATCGACTGTGGAAAGGAAAAGGGACGTAACCCACACATGTCAAATTTTACAGGATACGTAAAAAACGTGTTTTGGTGATTTTGGGCCATATGCAAATCACGAATTATACACAACCTCGAAGTGAACGGACACTTCTAAACTGGTGTTTAATTGACATAATCTAATATTAATTAATGAAATTGTCTAGTAAAAACTTTTATTTCAGTCTTTTTTCTTGGTTTTAATTTTTCACAAGGTCATATTTTACAAACTTATACGCTAAATTTAGATACTGATTTGGCATTTGCAGCTTGCATCCTTTTGATAGATCGTGTATGGAGTTTGATACATTGTGATGATTATCGAAAAAAACCTGTTTTGAAAAAACTGTGGGTTACGTCCTTTCCACAGTCGATATAATGAAGGTAGATGCATATTATAACCTGAAAAAGTCAAAAGGTGGTGTGGAGGGGCTGAGTCGTTCGGGGTCGGCGATACCAAACGTTTTTTTTTGTTGACTTTTGGATTTTTTTAGAAAAATGTTTACTTTTATTTAAATATAAAACAATGATTTTTATAACTGCGTATTGGAAGAACGTTTTGTTGAAAACTTGTCGGTGCAGAAGTCATCAATGCGTAGCGGGTATTAAAATATTATAATCAATCAATTCTCCCAGACTTTTTTAGTTAGCATACAACGCTGAATATAATTCATTGATGAACGATATTATAAGCTGTGTCGAGCTAGTTTCACCTCGTTTTCATTTTACAGACACTTGTTTATGGATTTTATTTAGAACGATTCAACAATAAACATTCCGTTTTGACCCCAGCGACCAAAGGGCGTTGTAATAATTACCGGCTACTTGTAAATAAATCTGAATCGACCAGTCTAATTATAGTCCATTACGTTTTCTATTATGACTTGCAATTGAAAACGTAAATAAATTCACAAGTGTCTAAGACTGACTCATATCCAATACCAAATGACTGGCCACGGATTCTTTATTATGGCATCGAACATTCTAATGTAGTGATCCAAGCATTAAAAAGTTCTAAATGTAAGCGGGAGAGTGCATAATTATAATTGAAAAAAAATACGAAAAACACATTAGGATAGACTGGCAGTTGATATGCTTTCTGTAACACTTATTTTCAACGCAACAAACAAAACAGTGGCAGTCAACATTAAGCTCGCGGATAATAACGCATGCCACTAACATTTATCTTTTTATAGTTCAGAACCTTTTAACAAATCCCATCTATATTACGGATGCACAACCAGCGGCGTGTTTGAATTAATTGAGGCCCTCGAATGTTTATTTTAAAATTAAAATAAAGTACGTATTTTTTAAGTAAGTCATTAAACTTTTCAAATGCGAGCATACACTGCCAACCACTTTATGTTACAATTATTGTGAAAAAAATGTTATTTTTTATCCATATCTGCTCCCAATGTGAAGCATATGGCCTTCTAGTGGAGATATCTTTAAACGTAAGTTTTTTCTACAAGAATTGCGTGTTACACAGTTGCTTATACTTTATTTTCGGAGAAAGAAATTGCAGAAGGATGTGAGTTTAGGACAGAACTAGTGATTTACTAATCGCTCTATTTTCGCCCCGTTAATTTTGGAAATAGGAAGGGTGGAGTGCCTTTAAATAGAAATCGATTGAAGAGAAAATCTTCGGGTCCGCGGCGCAATGGTCAACGTCGTTGCCATCCGTGGCGGATCTCACGAGTTTTAATCCCAATAGGAACAGTATTTTTTCAATCGCTCTAATCACCATATTAAAATAAATCCAGCGGAGGGCTGCCAATACCCGAAAAAGGTTCTGGGAAAGGTGTGGATTTTTTAGCAGTAATAAGCAGTCGATTGTTACCTAATACACTTATAATATGTAACGATATGCACCGCAAACTAATCAATGTAAATAGCTGAAAATTTATTACTGTGTATACTTATACTGTCGTAGATAATATAACAGTCAAAAATTAAAGTAATGTAAGTACTAATTTGATCTGAGATAATTGTTTTCTCTTAAATTAACAGAGGGCTATCCGGCATTAGTACAATTTAACAACGGGCTCGTACGAGCCCCTCCAGCCTAATTCTGAGTAAATGCTAAATCAATATCTACGCAACAATTCTTTTAGTGTTAATATCTGGGCTGTGGAGTCGGAGTCGGGTCCATATAAAAAATATATTTAATGACGTGTATTTAAAACCACAATAGTCCACAGTGCTGCCACTGCAATCTGCATGCTAGGCTGATCAAAGATGGTATACAATATACATACATATCGATTGTGGAAATGAAAAAGGACGTAACCCACACATATTAAATTTTACAGGAGGCGCAAAAAACGTGTTTTGATGATTTTGAGCTATATGCAAATTATGAATTATACACAACCTTGAAGTGCACGGAGACTTCTAAACTGGTGTTAAATTGACATAATATAATATTAATTAAAGAAATTGTCAAGGAAAAACCTTTATTTCAGTGTTTTTTCTTGATTTTAACTTTTTACAAGGTCATCTTTTCAAACTTAAAAGCTAAATTAAGATACTTATTCGGCATTTACAGCTTCCATCCTTTTGATAGAATGTGTGTCAAGTTGTATACATTGTGATTATCGAAAAAAAGCTGTTTTGGAAAATTCAGGGTTAAGTCCTTTTTCCTTTCTACAGTCGATATGATCATGTCAATTAAACACCAATTTACAAGTCTTTGTGCACTTCAAGTTTGTGTATATTTCATAATTTGCCGATGGCCCAAAATCATCATAACACGTTTTTTGTGCCTCCTGTTTTGGAGCTGAGGAAAAAAAGCTGTTTTGGAAAATTGAGGGTTACTTTCGTTTTCCTTTCCACAGTCGATATATATATAAGATAAAATGAAATGAAAAAATCTTTGGAGTCGGAGTCGCTTTTCTTTTAGCCGACTCCACAGCCCTGGTAAGCTTTCAAGATAAAACCGTAGTTTCTCAACATTCGGCTTCCGGCGATACTAAGCGCAAACCAGCCTTGGGAACGGAGAGTCTTTTACTAGGTTCGAACTGATTCCATTAGACTCTATTGTTGGGTTCAACGGCGGCCTTCGATTGTAGTAATAAAATTACCATACAAATAGATACTAATCTGTCTTCACAGTCACTTGAATCTGTCATATCCGGTTTCATACAATACATAAAAATATTTGCCGTTATGCAGTGTGTTAGTAACAAAGTATGTATGGTTTTGCGTTTAATCATATTATCAAGTAGGGTATTCAATCCCGGGATTGATCCCCTATTTTTCGGGATCCCGGGATTGTGATTTTTTTACCGAGAAATTTGAAATCCTCAATTCGTTATACTTTTTCCCAGAATCTCACCGAAACTCGTTTTTTTTTTTTTTTTAGCTCACCGAGGAATTTGAAATCTCCGATTTGGTAGACGAGCTAGGGCAGTATGTTGACCTGCGTCAAATATACTGTCTTACTTGTTAGTTGATATATCTCTTATCCAGTATCAAACACGGTCAATTCATTTCCATCTTGTTTTTCAGGGAAATTTTGTTTGAATACTTTTTAACGAAATTTAAATGCGAATAAACTTTAATGACTACGAAAAACTCAGACACTCGACGTCAAATTATTAAACTTTACAAACCATAAAAAATACTGAATCAAATTGTTAAGCTAGTATGATAACAAGATGCACTTGACTAGGCCACTTAAAATTGATTTTACAGGTAACAAAAAAAAGAGTTTAAATCATTTTTTGGCCAGAATTCAAATAAACTTTCGGTTTGAATAAAATTCAATTTTTTGTCAGAATAAAAAATATTATACGGTCAAATTTGATAACCATTTTGGTTAGGTTAGGTTGTTTTAAATTACAATTATGACTACTAGCTGTAAGCCCGTTGCCCAGCAACGTGAGATTTTTGTTGCATAGTATTTAATTTAATTTAATTTTATGTTATTTTATTTTATGGTATTTTATTTTATTTTATTTCATTTCATTTCATTTTATTTTATTTTATTTTATTTTATTTTATTTTATTTTATTTTATTTTATTTTATTTTATTGAATTTAATTTAATTTAATTATATTTTATTTTAATATATTTTATTTTTATAGTTAGCAGATATTTCGTAAATTATTTAATATTTGGAATAATGTTTAAGTTTGCTAACAACAATTTTTCGTATTAGCAGAAACTTCGTAAATTACTTAATTTTTAGAATAATGTTCAAGTTTGCTGACAACTATTTTTCGTAGTAGCAGAAATTTCGTGAATTATTGAATTTTTGGAAAAAAAAAGTTTGATAACAACCATTTTTCGTAGTAGCCGAAATTTCGTAAATGATTTAATATTTGGAATAATGTTCAAGTTTGCTAACAACCATTTTTCGTAGTAGCATAAATTTCGTAAAATATTGATTTTTTGGAATAAAGTTTAAGTTTGCTAACAACCATTTTTCGTAGTAGCAGAAATTTCGTAAATTATTTAATATTTGGAATAATGTTCAAGTTTGCTAACAACCATTTTTCGCAGTAGCATAAATTTCGTGAAATATTTAATTTTTGGAATAAAGTTAAAGTTTGCTAACAACCAATTTTCGTAGTAGCCGAAATTTCGTAAATTATTGAATTTTTGGAATAAAGTTTAAGTTTGCTAACAACCATTTTTCGTAGTAGCAGAAATTTCGTAAATTATTGAATTTTTGGAATAATGTTCAAGTTTGCTAACAGCCATTTTTCGTAGTAGCAGAAATTTCGTAAATTATTTAATATTTGGAATAATGTTTAAGTTTGCTAACAACCATTTTTCGTAGTAGCAGAAATTTCGTAAAATATTTAATTTTTAGAATAATGTTTAAGTTTGC
This sequence comes from Himalopsyche tibetana, assembly GCA_030503985.1. NCBI lineage: Eukaryota > Metazoa > Arthropoda > Insecta > Trichoptera > Rhyacophilidae > Himalopsyche > Himalopsyche tibetana. The sequence continues at coordinate 2,073,096 of JAPJYX010000003.1, read as the reverse complement.
TAACAACCATTTTTCGTAGGAGCAGAAATTTCGTAAATTATTTAATATTTGGAATAATGTCCAAGTTTGCTAACAACCATTTTTCGTAGGAGCAGAAATTTCGTAAATTATTTAATTTTTGGAATAATGTTGAAGTTTGCTAACAACCATTTTTCGTAGTAACAGAAATTTAGTAAATTATTCAATTTTTGGAATAAAGTTTAAGTTTGCTAACAACCATTTTTCGTAGTAGCAGAAATTTCGTAAATTATTGAATTTTTGGAATAATGTTCAAGTTTGCTAACAACCATTTTTCGTAGGAGCAGAAATTTCGTAAATTATTGAATTTTTGGAATAATGTCCAAGTTTGCTAACAACCATTTTTCGTAGTAGCAGAAATTTCGTAAATTATTGAATTTTTGGAATAATGTTTAAATTTGCTAACAACCATTTTTCGTAGTAGCAGAAATTTCCTAAATTACTTAATTTTTGGAATAATGTTTAAGTTTGCTAACAACCATTTTTCGTAGAAGCAGAAATTTCGTAAATTATTGAATTTTTGGAATAATGTTTAAATTTGCTAACAACCATTTTTCGTAGTAGCAGAAATTTCCTAAATTACTTAATTTTTGGAATAATGTTTAAGTTTGCTAACAACCATTTTTCGTAGAAGCAGAAATTTCGTAAATTATTGATTTTTTAGAATAATGTTTAAGTTTGCTAACAACCATTTTTCGTAGTAGCAGAAATTTCGTAAATTATTGAAATTATTGAATTTTTGGAATAATGTTTAAGTTTGCTAACAACCATTTTTCGTAGAAGCAGAAATTTCGTAAATTATTGATTTTGTAGAATAATGTTTAAGTTTGCTAACAACCATTTTTCGTAGTAGCAGAAATTTCGTAAATTATTGAATTTTTGGAATAAAGTTTATGTTTGCTAACAACCATTTTTCGTAGTAGCAGAAATTACGTAAATTATTTAATTGTTGGAATAATGATTAAGTTTGCTAACAACCATTTTTCGTAGTAGCAGAAATTTCGTAAATTATTTAATTTTTGGAATAATGTTAAAGTTTGCTAACAATCATCTTTCGTAGTAGCAGAAATTTTGTAAATTACTTAATTTTTGGAGTAATGTTTAAGTTTGCCAACAATTATTTTTCGGATTTTAAATTATTTAACAATTATTTCCAATAAAAATCAAAAGATCAAATCCAATTTTTCAATAAAAAATCAGTTGCACATTTTGTCCAAGTGTATGAAAAAAGCAAAATATTATTCTATGATATATCCATATCATAATTTGAATATTCTTAATGTATTAAAGAATTCTAACAGATTTTCAAGGTCAGACGTGAAAAGATTCATCATTATGATTCAATTGATCAAATCCGCTCCAAAAAATATTAGTCTCACATCGACTCACACGATCAGACGATTCATTTCGATAGCCCTATAATCATAGTTTGCAATAGTCGAATTAAAGTCTTTGATTATTCGAATATTATGATGTATGGTGATACAATACTTTAGCTCTACACCAAGAAATATCAAATTTTCAAACGTGGCGATATCAGAACATTCACGCCCGGTTTAAAATAAGCCGCTCCCATTGGATAGAACAACATTTCAAAAATGTGCTGTTCAGAATAAATCGAAATCATTGGTCTGTACCTTACTGCGGACGTCCTTACAGACAGACCTTATCGGCTATTAATGTTAAGATTTTATATAAATTCTGACAGTTGATTATTTATTCTGCCCTCTGTACACTGACCGATATATTATGACCTCAACGGGGGGGATTTTTGTTGCACTTTTAAGTAGTCAGAAAATTTACTGGCGTGAAAAATAAATTACAAACCTATTTATTGAATAAGCCAGAAAATCTAAACGTAATTAATTCTCTAAATGGATTTTTTAAGAATACACCCAATTCTCTTAAATAACTAAAATACACCGGGACTGCAAAACAAAATATGCAAATAGCGGATATAATTAAATGTATTCATAAAAATTATAATTGAGCTGCCCTGCTGAGCTGCTAAATCCAATATCGACAGCACCGTATTCATATTTTATCATTTTTAGAATAATACAAATGGTTGAGTATGCAAGTGTATACTATACTGCAATGAGTATACTTAAAAATGCTACAAAAATCCCCCCGTTGAGGTCAACGGGCTTACAGCTAGTTTAATATAAATTCAGACCAATGTGATAACAATTATGACCGAAACTGTATTAAAATTCAGACCGGTTAAATACGAGCCATTTTTGGACACTTGAAGTACGATTCTGAAAATGAAACATATAATGAATTATAGATATAAAAATTCCCTGTCGGAATTTGTAAAACAAGCGTACATCGGGAAAACATCACTTGGCCGTGTTGGATAGTGGACGCCTCACTTATTCTTTACACGCGTTTTGTCATATGTGTACGGGGAATAATGTGGGCTGGTGAAATTGTTGACGATATCATAGATAAGAACTTCCAGTAACCTGATTGTAACATTTGCACATGATTTCTTTTTACGCGGGCAGGAATTATTTATCTTTCTATTCTGATGCTCAATGTCTACTAAGTACATAATATTAAATTTATACTGTTTGTCAGTAGGCAACTAATTGAGGTGCGGTATATATGAACATATCGACTGTGGAAAGGAAAAAGTACGTAACTGTTGACTTTTTTTCGATAATCACAATGTATACAACTTGATACACGTTATATTTCGTTAAGTATTTATTTTTTATTTAATTAATTAACATTGTACAAGATTGACAAATTATAAATTTAAAACTTTTACAATGGAGAAAAAAAAAGTATAATTTAATATTAAAAGCAGTAAAAAAAAAGTAGCAAGGAAGTCAACTGAGTAAGCTCCGACGAACTCTACTTTAATACATAAAAAATAGTATTCGTCGGAACTCACCCACGTCTACGTGGAATATGTCGACATCCGAAGCAATATTGTTGAACACCGTTAAAGCTCTCCCCAGTGGCATCCCCATTGGCAGGTTGGTTCTACACCTTGGGAGAACAAACAATTCAGATACATTTCTCTTCGAACGTTCAAGCTATTGAAGTTAAGCATGCCTAAGAGAAAGTCAGTTAAAATGATGTAAGCTGCAAATGCCGAATTAGTATCTAAATTTAACTTTTAAGTTTGAAAAAAGTTGGGCCTGCCAAAATTACAAACAGGAAGACTTAAAAAAGATTATTCTTAAGCAATTTATTAAATCAATATATCGACTGTGGAAAGGAAAAAGGACGTAACCTACACAGATAAAATTTTACAGGAGGCGCAAAAAACGTGTTTTGATGATTTTGGGCCATATGCAAATTACGAATTATACACAACCTTGAAGTGCACCGAGACTTCTAAACTGGTGTTTAATTGACTTCATGGAATACATATTTTAAAAAATCTTAATAATAAGTTGCTTTTTCGCAGTTACTTTAATTTGAAAAAATACCCCTTAAACTCGCGTACTTTTCTACGGTAACTCTTTTGGCTGACAACGCGTTTTTTTAAGGGATTTTTACAATCTATTAAATTATTTTCAGTTTATCAGCTCGAGTTCTAGTTTTCTTCGTGGTGTGCATTTTTGTTTCGAGTTTAAAAAAAAACACGAAATAAGATCTGATGGAAAATATTAAATGAAAAAAAACACAATCGGGATTATATTTGTGATGTGCCCATAATATTTAGATTTGAATCGGCAAATCGGTGAACGACTAATGCGGGATTGTATACCATGGTATTATGGGTGTGAAATAAGATTAGGATAAGGAAGGAAAACGAATAATAGAAGAACGGTAGATCGGGGTTCCACTGTATGCGGGTTTGTTATGCATAGAAACCCAAATAAATACTCACCTTTAAATGAATTGTATAAACATAATAAAACAAACAGTATATAAATTACATCGCTGTAACAAAGCATGCACTCATTGTATTGATAACAGTTGTATTAATCAGCAAGGTAAGGTCAGCATAAAAAATATTTTTTACAAAACAACGAAAAAACTTGAAGAATTAAAAGACACTCTTAATCTAGTAAATGTTATTTATATTTATTTATTGTATCTTAGTTTTTATGGTATGTTTATGAATTTACAGTTTTTTATAACTAGGGCTGTGGAGTAGTGAAAAAACTGATACTTCGAACACGGTATTGATAAATAGTTCGTCTCCTATTCAGATTTACAGAAAATGTAAAAAAATGTACATTAAAAAAACGTGTTTGCGTATTAATTACTAAAACGCATGAACAAAAAAATCCGACTCCACAGCTCTTTTTTTTTTTAAATATTATTGATAGTTATTTATCACAAGTGTAAATGAAATAAAAAAATTCATTCACCAATAAGTTTTTATCGTTTTCAATATCTGATTTCAGATTACCGTATATTGATAAGTATAATACTTAGTATGTAAATAATATTTGATTGTATAGTAAAACATATTTAAATTGTTATTTATCTGTCGCACTATAAACAGGCAAGCATAACCTTTATGTTCTAGCAGGCCGCATAAAAACAAAATATAATGTTTTTGGGCCGCAAAGAAGAATTTAAATAAAGTTAAACTAGCTGTAAACCCGTTGCCCAGTAACGTGAGATTTTTGTTGCATTGTGTTTAATTTTATTTAGTTTAATTTAATTTAATTTAATTTAATTTAATTTAATTTAATTTTATTTTATTTTATTTTATTTTATTTTATTTTATTTAATTTAATTTAATTTTATTTTATTTTATTTTATTTTATTTTATTTTATTTTATTTTATTTTATTTTATTTTATTTTATTTTATTTTATTTTATTTAATTTAATTTAATTTAATTTAATTTAATTTAATTTTAATTTATTTTATTTTATTTTATTTTATTTTATTTTATTTTATATTATATTATTTTATTTTATTTAAAAAAGTGGAGACTGGTAGGTCGAGGACACCTTACACCCACTCACTCAGACAAACATACGGACCTTATCGGCTATTAATATATAGACTAGCTGTAAGCCCGTTGCCCAGCAACGTGAGATTTTTGTTGCATAGTATTTAATTTAATTTAATTTTATGTTATTTTATTTTATGGTATTTTATTTTATTTTATTTCATTTCATTTTATTTTATTTTATTTTATTTTATTTTATTGAATTTAATTTAATTTAATTATATTTTATTTTAATATATTTTATTTTTATAGTTAGCAGATATTTCGTAAATTATTTAATATTTGGAATAATGTTTAAGTTTGCTAACAACAATTTTTCGTATTAGCAGAAACTTCGTAAATTACTTAATTTTTAGAATAATGTTCAAGTTTGCTGACAACTATTTTTCGTAGTAGCAGAAATTTCGTGAATTATTGAATTTTTGGAAAAAAAAAGTTTGATAACAACCATTTTTCGTAGTAGCCGAAATTTCGTAAATGATTTAATATTTGGAATAATGTTCAAGTTTGCTAACAACCATTTTTCGTAGTAGCATAAATTTCGTAAAATATTGATTTTTTGGAATAAAGTTTAAGTTTGCTAACAACCATTTTTCGTAGTAGCATAAATTTCGTAAATTATTTAATATGTGGAATAATGTTCAAGTTTGCTAACAACCATTTTTCGCAGTAGCATAAATTTCGTAAAATATTCAATTTTTGGAATAAAGTTTAAGTTTGCTAACAATCATTTTTCGTAGTAGCAGAAATTTCGTAAATTATTGAATTTTTGGAATAATGTTCAAGTTTGCTAACAACCATTTTTCGTAGGAGCAGAAATTTCGTAAATTATTGAATTTTTGGAATAATGTTCAAGTTTGCTAACAGCCATTTTTCGTAGTAGCAGAAATTTCGTAAATTATTGAATTTTTGGAATAATGTTCAAGTTTGCTAACAACCATTTTTCGTAGGAGCAGAAATTTCGTAAATTATTGAATTTTCGGAATAATGTCCAAGTTTGCTAACAACCATTTTTCGTAGGAGCAGAAATTTCGTAAATTATTGAATTTTTGGAATAATGTCCAAGTTTGCTAACAACCATTTTTCGTAGTAGCAGAAATTTCGTAAATTATTTAATTTTTGGAATAATGTTGAAGTTTGCTAACAACCATTTTTCGTAGTAGCAGAAATTTCGTAAATTATTGAATTTTTGGAATAATGTTCAAGTTTGCTAACAACCATTTTTCGTTGGAGCAGAAATTTCGTAAATTATTTAATATTTGGAATAATGTCCAAGTTTGCTAACAACCATTTTTCGTAGTAGCAGAAATTTCGTAAATTATTGAATTTTTGGAATAATGTTCAAGTTTGCTAACAACCATTTTTCGTAGGAGCAGAAATTTCGTAAATTATGTAATATAATATTTGGAATAATGTTCAAGTTTGCTAACAACCATTTTTCGTAGTAGCATAAATTTCGTAAAATATTTAATTTTTGGAATAATGTTCAAGTTTGCTAACAACCATTTTTCGTAGGAGCAGAAATTTCGTGAATTATTGAATTTTTGGAATAATGTCCAAGTTTGCTAACAACCATTTTTCGTAGTAGCAGGAATTTCGTAAATTATTGAATTTTTGGAATAATGTTCAAGTTTGCTAACAACCATTTTTCGTAGGAGCAGAAATTTCGTAAAATATTTAATTTTTGGAATAATTTTCAAGTTTGCTAACAACCATTTTTCGTAGTAGCATAAATTTCGTAAATTATTTAATATGTGGAATAATCTTTAAGTTTGCTAACAACCATTTTTCGTAGTAGCATAAATTTCGTAAAATATTCAATTTTTGGAATAAAGTTTAAGTTTGCTAACAATCATTTTTCGTAGTAGCAGAAATTTCGTAAATTATTGAATTTTTGGAATAATGTTCAAGTTTGCTAACAACCATTTTTCGTAGGAGCAGAAATTTCGTAAATTATTGAATTTTTGGAATAATGTTCAAGTTTGCTAACAACCATTTTTCGTAGTAGCAGAAATTTCGTAAATTATTGAATTTTTGGAATAATGTTCAAGTTTGCTAACAACCATTTTTCGTAGGAGCAGAAATTTCGTAAATTATTGAATTTTCGGAATAATGTCCAAGTTTGCTAACAACCATTTTTCGTAGGAGCAGAAATTTCGTAAATTATTGAATTTTTGGAATAATGTCCAAGTTTGCTAACAACCATTTTTCGTAGTAGCAGAAATTTCGTAAATTATTGAATTTTTGGAATAATGTTCAAGTTTGCTAACAACCATTTTTCGTTGGAGCAGAAATTTCGTAAATTATTTAATATTTGGAATAATGTCCAAGTTTGCTAACAACCATTTTTCGTAGTAGCAGAAATTTCGTAAAATATTCAATTTTTAGAATAATGTTTAAGTTTGCTAACAACCATTTTTCGTAGGAGCAGAAATTTCGTAAATTATTTAATATGTGGAATAATGTTTAAGTTTGCTAACAACCATTTTTCGTAGTAGCATAAATTTCGTAAAATATTCAATTTTTGGAATAAAGTTTAAGTTTGCTAACAACCATTTTTCGTAGTAGCAGAAATTTCGTAAATTATTGAATTTTTGGAATAATGTTCAAGTTTGCTAACAACCATTTTTCGTAGGAGCAGAAATTTCGTAAATTATTGAATTTTTGGAATAATGTCCAAGTTTGCTAACAACCATTTTTCGTAGGAGCAGAAATTTCGTAAATTATTGAATTTTTGGAATAATGTCCAAGTTTGCTAACAACCATTTTTCGTAGTAGCAGAAATTTCGTAAATTATTTAATTTTTGGAATAATGTTGAAGTTTGCTAACAACCATTTTTCGTAGTAGCAGAAATTTCGTAAATTATTGAATTATTGGAATAATGTTCAAGTTTGCTAACAATCATTTTTCGGATTTTAAATTATTTAACAATTATTTCCAATAAAAATCAAAAGATCAAATCCAATTTTTCAATAAAAAATCAGTTGCACATTTTGTCCAAGTGTATGAAAAAAGCAAAATATTATTCTATGATATATCCATATCATAATTTGAATATTCTTAATGTATTAAAGAATTCTAACAGATTTTCAAGGTCAGACGTGAAAAGATTCATCATTATGATTCAATTGATCAAATCCGCTCCAAAAAATATTAGTCTCACATCGACTCACACGATCAAACGATTCATTTCGATAGCCCTATAATCATAGTTTGCAATAGTCGAATTAAAGTCTTTGATTATTCGAATATTATGATGTATGGTGATACAATACTTTAGCTCTACACCAAGAAATATCAAATTTTCAAACGTGGCGATATCAGAACATTCACGCCCAGTTTAAAATAAGCCGCTCCCATTGGATAGAACAACATTTCAAAAATGTGCTGTTCAGAATAAATCGAAATCATTGGTCTGTACCTTACTGCGGACGTCCTTACAGACAGACCTTATCGGCTATTAATGTTAAGATTAATTATTTTCAAATAAATTTGACCGTGATATTTCGAAACCATGCAAAAATGATGAAGCTAACTTATTCATAAAAAATATTTTTACTGTGAAATATTTAGGTATACGCGTTGTATTTATAATTCACAAATCAATGCGATCTTTTTTGTACATTTTTCACTAATACTTTTGACTTAATATATTTTTGATTATTAAGCTGCAAAATAGAATACATATTTCCATCAGTAAGCATTTATAGGAACTCGTTTATTCTGCTTCATAATTAACGACAAATATCGCTCACATTTGTTAAATTCCATGATTTACTTGAAAATATGTACTTTGTTTTTAATTTTAACAGCTTAACCACCGCGGACGCGTATTTGAGTCTTTGAAAAACAAAGGTTTCTGACCGGTGTACGCACATATGCGTATAGGCGAAGTATTTGCAAGCTAAGAAAATTAAATTTTGTAAATATATCTCAATTTGTTAACAAATTGTAGTGAATTTAGTAAAATTACAATTTTTGCGAATTTTTTGCAAAATTTTATTTTGCCAGGTGAAATTTTATAAAAAAAACTTGCGGTAGTTAAGCTGTTAAAAAATGAAAAAAATCAAACGGGTAGCGAGTTGTACATCCCTGCACCCAAGCGACGGAAGGCATTTTTCTTTTGTCAAATTGGATACAAAATAAAGATTTTTTTGAAGACTCGCATTCAAAAGAAATTTGCTTACAATAAACTGTGTAACAACACATTGAAATGATATTAATCTCATTTTATTTCAGCGACCTGTAATTAGCGATAAAAAAGTACACATTGCCCTCTTATTACACTAAAAGAAAGTTAATAGTTCATACCAATACATACAAAGTATACTACACATACAATTCGATGAAATACATTGAAAGTCTTTCGATTGGCTAGGTAAATGAATGACCAATCTTTCCTTACCCCTATTTGACCTCTGCTCGAGATTATGCAAATTGGCCAGACAACAGGGTCGAATGGTGGTAAAGAATACCGATTATTATTCATAATTTACAACCCGTAACATAATGTTCAGATTGTATTTGTGTCGCCAAGTGACGATTAAAGGGGTGCTTCCTTATTTCATCAGAATGACGAAAGGAAAATATTTTGCAAGGGCAGGCTTAGTAACGATGACCTCCAATTCCTCAGGGTCGCAAATAATAATCGAGCCAAGGGAAGGGTAGTTTCAATAAATAAAATAAATACATGAATACAAACGAACTAAGATGAAAAAATCAAACGGTAAATGAAACAGTGCTTTTTTGAAAATAACTCACTTCTTGGCAAGAGTTTTACTATTTTTTCTAGTCCATGTACATTCCTTATGTGGAGTATATAAATATAAGTATTTTCATATAAAAAATATGAGAACTGCTTGTTATTCAGTTGCTCAAATTTCCTTTTTTATAAAAGCAAAGATATAACGATTGGAGTAGGAAAACACTTGTAATTTACTAACCGTTCTCGCTTTATCACGTTAATTTTGGAATTTAAATGGCGGAAATGCTTGTTCGATATCACGAATACCCACGTCTTCAAACAGAAATCGATAAATTGATTAAAATCATCTTCATATAGTAATAAAGACACGTTTTAAAGGGTAAATATAAATTTTGAACTGTTTGAGCGTCCTTTGGAATAGTCCACGCCTTCCCAGGGAGGCGCGCCTCTCAGGTTGGAAATCGTTGATGTATAACAAATAACATACGATATGTTTTATTATTATTTAAATGTAATAATCCATCGAAAGAATTAATAATTCATGCTTTATACCATAACAGAAACCTTTTTATAGCACATCGAGCGCGACAAACTAGTGCGGTCCTGTTCGAAGGCAAAATTGCGTCATTGTTCGTTTTAACGCAGCCGTAAAATGACATCATCATTATTTCATTATAAAAATTAGCACACCTTTAAAAAAACAATCAACCAAGTACTTAACTTCGCTATTACTAATACGACCTAGTCGAAATTTATTTACTAATTCGAAAATAATTTATACTTAAAAAATACGAGAATAATATGTAAATAAGTTGAATTTTTTGTATACATATGTCGTCACATTTTATCTAGTTGAGTGCATGTGTACTGACAACCCAATGTTATGTTTGTACATATGTTATCGCTCGAAAATCACCAAGGTAATATTATTCATAAGTATACCTTTGTAAACATAGTTTATTTTTTATTAAATTAGAAATAAGGGTACTCATTGTTTTTAGCTATCGCCAAATCAATGAAATGCGTTAAAAGTTCACAATGTAGCATGAATCATTCAGTTCTTAACTTCAACACAATTAAAACTCTAAATAGTCGTTAACTAACATTAAGACTAGCTCTTCTTCGTCAAACCCGCGTAGATATCCCTTCAATATTTCTTTGATACATTAGAATTATAGCCAGTCTTATTTTATACAATTTTTTTCCCTTTGTTGTCTAGGGCAACTTTGCGCAAAAATTATAGTATTTTTCTAAAAAATCCTGACAACAGTTTAGCGACCCATACGCTTCAGCATCTCGCCGCCCAAAGCTATCGCTTTATACGCATGCTCTTAACTACGGCCCTGGAGATAAAATCAAACATGAGATATTTTAGACCTAATCCGTGTTACACAAGAGTAGATATCTCCCAGTTCACCCACCGTGCTAAATCGAAATCGTGTTGTAAAAGTAACCTGTAATATTAGGGCTAAGTGTGCATTGATATGTTTACCCTATAAGTCGTTCGGTGTAGCAAAATCGTTGAACAATCGAAGCGTTTCGAATTGGATCTGTTGCCTGATAAAACTTTCAATGTTGACGTTTAATTCAACAATTTTACAGATCGAGACACAAATAGTTTTTATATCGACGTATAGTAACTTTCTCAAATTTTCTCACGTTCCAGCAAATCATTTGAAAGTTTCAAATATTTAGTAATAAAATTATTAACAATCTGGACCAGACAGGCCCTGCTAGAAACCGGAAGGTATCAATAAATTACTGGCGCCTTGTGGGTATTGCATATGTATCGCTCTCAAAGCCATCGAATGTAATTGCAGTCAGCACTTAGTCTTCAATTATAATATATATTATGAATGCTGATCTAATTTAACATTGACATTTTTGGCTAATTTATTAAAAAAAATATTCTGACACTAATTCCTAATAATGAATGAATGTACTAATATCGAAAATAAAATCGTATATTTGACTATAAAAGACTTTTTAACAATGATATCGACTATGGAAAGGAAAAGGACGTAACCCACACATTTTACAGGAGGTGCGAAAAACGTGTTTTGATGATTTTGGGCCATATGCAAATTATGAATTATACACAACCTTGAAGTGCACGGAGACTTCTAAACTGGTGTTTAATTGACATGATCCAATATTAATTAAATAAATTGTCTAGGAACCTTTATTTCAGTCTTTTTTCTTGGTTTCAATTTTCACAAGCTCATCTTTACTTAAAAGCTAAATTTAGATACTAACTCGGCATTTTCAATCTTCCATCTTTTTGACAGAATGTGTGTCAAGTTGTATACATTGTGATAATCGAAAAAAAGCTGTGGGTTACGTCCTTTTTCCTTACCAAAGTCGATATGAATACAGGAAATAAAAAGGTAATAACATATGCCAGTAAGCAGAAATGTTATATGTGTCAATATAACATTTCTGGATACTCACTTTTTGTTTGTTTGGTACTTAGTCCCTTTTTAAATTCTGTGTGTATATTGGAATGGTAGCTATTTGTAGATACACCATAAACATTGTCTTCCGATTATAAGCCGAAGTCTTATGAACAATATTTTTTTTTGCCGAACTCCACTGGCTAATGGAAAATGATCAAATAATGGATTATTTTAATGGATAATAATGGTGATAAGATATCGATCCCTTATTTTAAAAACCGTTGGAATTCATTCAACTAAATCCATAGTATGAACGTGTACATACGTTATTAAACAAGTATAGGTACGTTTGACATGAAAATAAATAAAATATTTGTGAAGTACAGTTTAAAAATGATAAAATTAGCATTGTTCCGAAAATTTTAATTAATATTACGGTTATAGCAAAATATGGGTGGCTTACCTAGTTATGAATGAGACAAACTCGACTTAATTGATCTACCGGGAAACTTCATATCATGCATAATATTTACACCTTTATTTAAAATTGACGGTTGATATGAGTTGAAAAAATTACGCAGGCTATGAAAGTATTGTAGATACAATTAAGTATTTCGACTGAGGGTGCTTGATGGAATTTCAATATCAAATTTGAATTTTGTACTTTTCCATGAGTTTTGTCGCTAACGACCCGGGTTTCGCCTTTCGGCATCTTCGGGCATTCCAAGTGCACGGATGTACTTGAACTGACGCGTAGTAAACATTTTGTATCGTTTATAAACAAAAATATAAGTAGATCACTAAGTTAAAAGGCTATTAAAATGTAAATTAGCGAAAATTGAATGTATACAATTTTCAATGGATTAAGTGGGTTTGTTATAATTATGGGGATTTTTTAAAAATATTAATGACCAATCTAGGTTTTTATCCGACTTATTATTAAGTATTGTAGATACATTTGTAAAGATACATTTGAAAGATAGTTTCTAATTTTGCATCAGAAACAACAATATGTCGTATGTGCCGATTATTGATAATTTTATTAGAATATTAAGAATCATTGTTTTAATAGTTATTAGAGGTCTGCAAGGGGCGCAATTCTATACTATCACCCGATACGGACCCAGAAGCTTACTATCAAATTGGTTACCCTCCTGGCCTTACTCAAAGTCCACATATTTTTCTTATGCCAAACAAAGCGGGAAAATTAATAAAACAGGATCTGATATAATTTAGTGTATATAAAAAACAATTTTCTTCAACTCACCAAACATCCATCGATCAATGGATAATAAATATTGAATGTTTATTCAAAAATAATTCATGGTTTGAAATCTTTGACTGATGGTGATAGGTTCATAACACTAAAGCCCTTTCTAAATTCAAAATAGTAAAATGGTTTAAGTAGCTTGATGATGCAGTGGCGGATTATCATATAAGCAAATGAGGCGCGCGCTTGGGGCCTCCGAATTCTAGGGGCCTCAAAAATAGCTTACGTAATATAACCCATATATTTTTGGTACAGACTTTTATATCTTTTGGTTGGAATTTTCTGACATTTTTATGTTACCCGTAAAGCAGGGCCTCCAAATTTCATTGCGCCTTGGGCCACCCATGTGCTTAATCCGCCACTGGCTTGATGTTATTAATTTTAAATGATATATACAGAATACTTACATCTCATATATCGGTAACACACACTGTCTAAAAATAGTTTGAATCTGTAAGCGAAATATTCGATAAAGCAAATCTTTATTATTGTAATCAATCTGCGAATTAACAAAGGCGTAGCCACCTTATAGAAAAGTCATGCAATGCACAAGGGCCCAGAGAAAAGGAGGGCTCAAACTTCTACATAACAATAAATCAAATTACGCAGAGTGGCCTTGCGTGACGTTTGGATGAGGGCCCTAAATTCCTAACTACGCCACTGTAAGTATGTACATTGGTGAAATTGATGAATGAAAACACATGTGTCTTAAAGGAGAACGGAACTCCCGTGTAAGTCAACCGGGTGGATAAGTGAATATGGATTTATTATTGATAATGTCACATTTTTATTCAACACACACAAAAATTGCGGAAACTCAGGTCACGTTAATTCTAGGTATGTGATTGGAAGTACGGAAATGAAATCCTTATTAACTAGCCAAAACAAGCTTTGTAACGATCATCAAAAAACGCACCAAAGCTGAAATCTTTTAAGGAAGCAATGATTAAAAGAATAATTGATGCATCGTTTTAATGACCACAAATAAATTATTTCTCCGTTAAATTCTCTAAGTAAATTTTACTTTAATATTCACAATGTAAACAATGGATAACTGAAAATTAATGAAGACATATAACTATATTTTGGTTGAATTAAAAAGATTAAAAAAAACAATACGAGATCATTTATTTTCCACAATACCTTGACACATTGCAGTAACCACATTATTTTCCCGTGATACTTAAGAGCGTACAATAAAAATATTAACTCACCTTGATTTCAATAGTGGACGTCCTTTATTGAATTTACGGAAACATTGGTCACAGAAAATGCTTTTTACTTTTTTATTCGCAAAAACCGTGCACTACTTTTAACAATCGAATAATTACGAATAAAACACGGTTTATCTTGTAACATTCGCTCAAATAAACGCTGTGCAAAATGTAAACAAAATACTGTCACTCATAACATGTAATTTTCTAAGAACACTTCGAGGGTTTTAAGAAGTTAACATACAAATTATACAAGATAAAATATAGGCGATGTGCCTATATTAATCAAAATGTCAGCGTTTCGAAGCAAAATCACAATAATAATTGGTGCGTTATTAAAATTCGCAAAATAGCTGTTAAAGAAACTGTTTTCCTTTGTCGATTATCAATACAAGAATGAGGTTAAGTTGTAAAGAATAAGCGTCCTAAAGCGATTTAGTGTTAATATTCACTGCCGAATAAGGAGTTATTTAATTCAATGAGTTCGTATTTCGTTTTTTAACACTTTTCAATGTTTATAAGCGCGTCGACTAGGGGTTGAAAAGATCGATAGCAGGGAGGAGAAACAAAAATAAAGGGGCAAGGTGCTGGATCAATACGACGAACGCCAACGCCGGTTTGCGGCCGACTGAAACAGAAAACATAAATGACAGCCACTGAGCGTGGAGGATGTATATTCATACAAAAACATGAACGAGGTTCCGCATTACGTAACGTTCTATAACAGTGCCGTAGAATACAACGTAACATATCAGATTATGACTTCATAATAATGACATAACCCGTCCCTTTATATTATTTAAGTATGAAAGTGCTAGAAACACATTAATTAATTCATTTCAATCGAATTATCATAATCCTATTGGATTCAAATATGACATTTCCGCATTTTCAAAATTTCCAAAAAATGTTTATACCAAATGACGTCGACTTTAAGATTTATGTTTTTGCGGTCTTTGAATTCGATAGTGTCATCTAGATTTAAACCGTTGGCGACTCATGGATGTAGTGGAGGTGTTGATTAGTTCGCGGGGGCGGCAGTTGGGGTTGTAAGCTTGTAGGGCGGCAGCAAGTCGCAGAGCAGGTAGCTTACCTAGGTACCTAGTTGGAAACAGTAGTTATCACAAGTTCTGTTGAGCGCGAAAATTTTGAATAGAAGTGTACTCCTATTGCCTATTAGCGGTTTACAGCGACATCTATAATCAAGACAAATCATTAAGTGACATGTTTACAAACATTCGTGTAATTACTGTAATTAATAAAATCTAGCTTAGTAAGATTTCAAAACATCCCAGTTGAGTGAGGCATAGGGTTGTCAGACGACTCGATTAATCGGGACTGTCTCGGGTTTTGAGTCTCGTGTCACGGTGTCCCGAACAAACCTTTTGGGACGCCCAAAAGTCCCGGTTTACAAAATTTCAGATTTTTCAACTGTCCTCTTCGTGAAGTCTACCTTCATTCACATATTTTATTTTTAAGAGCAAAAAAATCGAGTCACGTTGATCATTTGGGAAATCGATAAATTATTGGAATTTTTTAATCTAAAATTCTCGGAAGAGCTAAAAAAAAAACGAGTCACGCTGATCATTTCGGCAAAAAAACATCCCGTGTTGAATTTTTAAAATAGATTTTTGGAATTGACATGAAATTATTTGAAAATTCCAAAATGGCCGCCGTTAAAATTAATTTCGGAATGATGTCCCGGCTTGACTTGCAATAATTCTGACAACACTAGCGAGGCATTCCTTTTTATTATATTACAATAACATTTATCTGTAAAAAATGAACCGATTTTTTAAATTACTTAAACTGAATTTAAAATATTATACGGGTTTTATAAAACATATGGTATTTTGAGGCTCATTAATTCAAACGCGCGCCTCGCACGCTTATGGAGTAATCCGCCACTGACAATGATGCTGCATTGAAAGTATTTTATTGTGTACACTGTACATAATATGCAGAAGACCACGGAATTAGAGCTGCAGAGCATAAATTTGTCATAAGTGAAACGTGAATATTCGTTTTTGAAGAAATGATTATAATTCCGTTAAATGATATTACTTTGCCTAGTTTCCAATATTTTTTTAGTTAATTTTTAAAACTTGTCTTTTTGTGAGAAAACGAATATTGAACTGTATTTAATTCAATTTGTAGAATCAAAAATAGCATTATTTATGTGCTATGAATATAAAATCATGATAAAAAGCTTTATTAAAAAAAAAAGAACAGGCAAAGTAATCTCATGCTTTGGGATATTTTGCATTCACCAACTCCATCCAGTAAAGATTTCGCTTATTTTCTTTCACCTTTAGTTTTTGGAAGGTATAGTTGTTTATGAATTGGCTTATAGGCAATCTAACCCCCAGGTTCACGTTGATTTTTAAGATGTGCGTAAACAATATAAAAAATCATCAATAATTTCAAATTAAATCAAAATTTAATTACATATTTAGCAAAATTAGAGAAATTGGTAAAAAGTTTTGTACCAATTTATTTTTTCGAAAAGTGGTTATTTTTTTATTTTAAGGAATTTCGTTAGGTATTTTTATGGCCTTGACTCAGGTTTTATAATACATTTTCCTGAAACGTATGGAGGAGCACACTAAAAAATAAAATAACAACATTTGTTAAAAATCATATATTTTAAGCTGAGAAAGAAGTCAATATTTTAAAAAATAATTATTCAAATCGAACAGCTATAAACAGTTACTTTCAATTAATAGTTTAAAAAGTACTAAAGTTATAGGTGGGAAAGCTTTAAAATTATACTTAATTAAATAATGAAATACTTACCTAATTACTCATCTTTTTGACACCCCTACTGTAGGCAAAGTAGCCCCAAAATATGATTTATTTTACATGTACTACATTGCCTGGTGACTTATGTACTTTCAAAACCAACATAATTGGACTAAATAAATACTTAATTTACATCATTTACTTAATTTCATAAATATTAGAAGCTTATATCATATATTTTTTTTAGAGATAATGTTTTATAAGTTTTGATAAATCTCTTTGTTTTTTGGAATGCTTCGGCATTCACTAAAATGGCTTAAAACTGATTGTCACAATGATTAGAATGATTAGAATCAGTTTCCAGGATTAAATGTAACCAGCATAGACCCCATTATAACATTGTACATTAACCCTATGCATTCTTTAATTGAAATATGTTTCCACATTAATTCCTCTTTAAATAATTTATTATCGTATAATAACAATAAAAAACATTTTGAATGTTTCAATATAGCAAAATTTATCTTGCGCACAATTGGTTATATTTGTATGAAAAAAACTTATATTATTAAAAAAATCAGAATTATTTACATATATACAAACTTAACTTTTCTTTAAAAAAAATAGAAATACATGTATATGTACATCTATAAAAAGCTTTATTACAAAAATCGTCACCATTATTTAAATTGTAAAATAATATTAACGAGAGAAAACCATCTTTCATAATTTGTTTTCTTTCACTTTAAATTAACTTTAGAGCAGAAATAAGTCGCTCCACATTCGCTTTAGTGATGGGCAAACTTAATGCAATATCACACGCTGTTTAATTACTTTCTGAATAACAATTAATAGCTCCAAACACAGATTTTACTTTCAGCCTTGTCATACCTTCCATCGTATTACAATATTTGTGAAATTCTTGTCCTTGTTCATTAAAATTATGTAAATTATGACGCGTTTCTAGTCTATTTAGTTCTTTTTTTGAATTCAACATTTTCTGAGAAATCTTTTTCTTCTTATGGCTGCACTGATTCGTTTGTAGAAGATTGTCCACAAAGCCATTGTTAAATATTTTGTTTTTGGAGTCTTACAAAGTTTCATACTTAATATTTGATAACGATAAAATTATGAGAATTATTGTAAGTAGAATTTGAAGAAAAATATCGAAAAAAGATTCAGAGCACAGAGCCCTTCAATTCGTGTTCCACTCTTTTCCTACTTTGGGCAAAATGCGGTTGCTCCACTATCTCTTTTTGTTGCATGATTCATACATTTCATGTTGTTATTGTACCAAAAATATGTTCGGTTTATGATAGACATTTTTTGAATGATAAAATACAATTTTATTCGTATTTTTCATTGTTTTAGTCTTCAGTTATGTATGGTCTCGTAATAGAGTTTATCTCAACAGATTATTTTGTACAACAACTGTTTGTTGGTCAACATCCCTTTTAAGCACTCGAGTACCGAAGCGTTGAAAATAGCATCGAGGCGTGATGGGGTACAAAGTGATCACAGACAAATGTGTGTAATATTTTTAAAATAAGATTATAACATAAAACCTAAACACGAACTGTATACAAAATCCACTATATACGATTTAGAAATTTGGTTGCTGCCTTTTTCAAAGTTTGAGATCATCAAATAATATGCATAACACAATTATTATGTGGGTGACAGACAGATTAAAACAACATCAAATTCAAGAATGGGGGCACAGATATCAACAAAATAAGATAATTGAGAGACACAGTAATCAATTTAAAAAATGGTATTGTAATTCGTTTATTAAAAAAATATGTAAACATTACAGTCAACAAGTAAAAATACAGGTACAAAATGGTACAAAGAAACATTTTATTATTATTAACTCCACAGAAGACTATTTTATTTTTACATTTTTGCCAAAACGAAGATTATATTATGTTTTGTGTCAATATTTTGTATTGTTTGAATAAATAATTTCTATCACAAATAAATTAAACTATACCGCCCAAATACGTCAATACCTACACCAAGTACAAATAAATAATAAATTAAATACCAATAAGAAACTACAAGACGTTCATCATTAAGAAAATAGCCCGCTGACTGTGAACGGAGGTAGACCTCGGACAACTTTTCTAAAGTCGTTTACGTCACAACAGAAACTGTATCCAAGTATTGGATTGTTGTTATCCCAGGGTAGCCACTCGAAGGCATTATTATCAGCACACTTGTCCGGACAAAATGCCAAGTATTTAGCTTCCGATGCAGACATGTAAGGATTGTTAAGGCCGATAAATGCTGTAGCTCGATTGCTGGCTGTATCACGAACGATCTGCGTATAGAAAGTAGAAATATAGATCATAAAAGTAAACATGGTTTGCATCAGTGGAAAATAATATTTTCCGAGCAAAAAAGGTGCAGTTTTCAATAGTTAATTGTGTATTAAATATTTTCATTTTTAACGGATTTAGGTTCCTGAATTATAACATGTAGACTGACTGGTTTTATAAGGTTTCTTTGAAATTCTAAAACTGTAAGGACATAGCTTCTGTATAGTGATTCTATTAATAAATTATAAATAGCTTTTAGATGCCTTTTCAAACGTTATAAAATTCACGTACCTTGTAGAACCAAAGTGGTACTGGAATTTTCTTATCGGAAGGGCTAAGATAGATTGGCTTGAACACCCCAAAATCATCCTTCAAAGTCATCAATCCCCATGTCCCGGTGAAGATTTGCGCATTCAATTTGCCGTTTGCAATACGCATGCGTAAGTTCTAAAAAAAAATACATATTGAGTTATGTTATAAATTAAGAAACAAAGTTACCTGAAAATTTGCTCCACTCCATAAATTGATAAATCCTAGATTTGATATGCTTTACATTAATAATCGGTTAATTTTGATTGTACAATTTCAGCTAAACATGTATAATTATTAAGTATACTCATACAAACATGGAAAGTTTATATTTCTCCGAACAATTGTATTTTTTTATAACATAGCTCGAACATTAGTTAAGACAGCACACAAGGTATTTTTCAGGTTAACAGTCATCCCTGAGTAACAATAATTTGTCATACCAAACCCCACTTAATTATATTTCCTGTAGGCGCAAAATATATTCATAGGTACTTAGAAGATTTCCATGGATGCATGTGGAAAGAATAATTGGTGATGGGATCTTATTGTCTTGAATGTTTCGATAAAAATAAATGATAATGTGCTCCATAAAAGTTTTCTTGTATTTTTAAAAGTGTCGTGCAGTATTTTCTTTTTTTGTACGCTTCTTTGTTAATCAATTTATTACATACCTCTTCAAGTTTCTGCCAGTTTCCTTGATTAAACAAGCTCCACTGCGGGGCAGTATTCAAAAATGTAAACGTGGCTCTTTGCTCATAGTTGAATACAAAATCGCTTTTGGGTACCAAATGACCTCTTGTCAAAAACATTTTGTCTCTTTTAACGTATTTGTCGGCAAGTTCTGGTGATCCCAAGATAGTGGCAAAAAGTTTCTTGTGGTTTTTTGTTTTATAGAGATTATTCACCTCAAGTCCGGGAAAGAATATGCCCTCTGAAATTGAATGATTGACAGTGAAATTTCGTTTTTTGTCTTCATTTTTTCATTTTGAATTTCGACTAACAAAATGGAATTCTATTTTTATCAGAACCTCAGGAAACACAAATTTAGAGTAACCAAGCCAAAAAGCTATTCATTTTTTTATCTAATAAAGGATATCATAGGCATATTCGAATATGATTTCAATTATTTTTACATTGCGATTGAAAATTAGCAAAAAAGCAAAACATCAGTTGATAATTAACCCTTTAACTACGATATGCCGATATATAGGCCGGGCCATAGAAAACTGCTCGTACATTATAGCAATACGGCTTTAAGTTGTCATCGCGCAGGGAACACGTGTCTCTACTACCCATACATTTGAAATTGGAATCGGTTGCCTTTACTTTTTTTTATCGTGTTTTTGCTGAGGCGTAACGGGACACAGTTTTGGTGCAAAACTTTACGACAGGCTACCTAAATTTGAAAAGGATCTTCATTATTCTCGCTATAAGCTTCAAGTGCGATTATGGCCGGATGTTTTGGAAGCAAAATAAATATTTAAAAAAAAATCATAGGTTTATTTGAAGCATTGATAAGTCTACATTTTAGTACAAATTATGAACGGTATAAATCAATTGACGCATTATATCGAAGGGTACAGAAAATCACATCATGGTTGACACAAATATGTTTTTTTATGCAACATAATATAAGCGTAGATATTTACGATATTTTTTTTATGTATTATTGCAAGTATATTATAAGTCAAATAAAAAAGAAAGTTTTCACCAAAATAAAAGGATATTTTTTCAATTTATATTTTTATGTCCAATTATATGCCTAAAATGACATTTTGCAGATAGTATATTTATGATACTATCAAAAATAAATATTCACTAAAAATCAGTTTTATTAAAATAAAACTGTTTTATTTCCTCCAATAGAAATGAAAAAAAAAATCTAAAAACTGATATGGGTGTGTATAAATGTATAAAATAATAAAATAGTATTAAAAAATAAAAAATGAACACATTATTTTTTCATGGATTATTGACACTTTTCATAGACATTAATGAAAACAGTCGTCGTAGTTAAAGGGTTAATAACGTTAAATCTGATGTATTCACTTCAAATATTCTTTTACTGTTATTTATAAAATTATAAAAATGAAATGTTTGCCATATTTTTAATGGCATATATTGTGACTAAGATATAAAATAATTCTATAAAATTTGTATTTTACGTTTGAATTTTTGAGGTCTTTTAGCATGGCCTGTCGAATGGTGTTCTGGCGCTAGCGTGTGTTCTGTGTAGAGTACTTCAGCTCTTCCTTCATGGAAACAGCTTCTGAATAAGTTCCAAGGTCGCGTACCGAGCACACCGACCTTTAAAAAAAATAAAAGTTACAGATAACTTTTACTTTCTGTTCTTTACACCGTCTTCAAACGCAGGCTCAGGTACCAACCTGACATATTAAAGTATTTTGATTTTTTAATCTTTGATGAGTATCGCTGTACCGGTACTGCAAAGTATGTTGTCATCTATTATCTATTGCAATTCTCATATTTTTTATTGGATTATTGTTATTTCTTCAAATATAGATACTACACACATCCAAGCGCTATGCAAATCAAAGGGCATCACTCATTAAAATTGTTTTTAAATAATCTTCACGCATAATACATTGTTTCAAAATTCAAACCTCTATGAGAGTACCACCAATTCCGCAGGACCTCACTTTGGTTTCTATCAATGGGGGATGAAAAGAACAAGTCACATGGGAAAGCCGCACAGCGGTGGGCAGCCAATCGCTTGTAAAATAATCATCACTTTGACATGTCATTACCTGATCAAAAAAAAATGGCAACAATTTCAATATACTTTTGTTTGCTTTGCTGTTATCTCATATCTGTTTTTTTCTGGTTTCCTTTTTTATAATCCTAAGCTCTGAGCGGTCACGAGTTAGCGTCAGCGTTGACAGGCAATATATTGCAATACATGCTCGGCAGCATAGTGCCATAAAATGATGCTATAGTATTTTCTACGTGTATTTTATGCAATGGATTTCTTATAATAATGGTAAATTTAAAATAAAATGATTAAATGATTAGAGAGACTCTGGGTATTTTCAAATATCCCTTATTGATTGAGTAATTTGTTTATGCTTTTGCTTTATCCTTTTACTGCTTTACGGTTGCGAATCATGGCACCTGACGAAGACTCAGAAAAACCGTATACTGAGCTTCGAGAACAGATGCTAGCGTCGGATAATGCGGGCGAGGTGGTTTGATTTTGTGAGGAATTCAGAGATAAGGGAGCGTACAAGACAGCGTCCCGCCACGCCAGTGGTTATGGAGAGACGTTGGAACTGGCTGGGTCACGTGCTGCGAATGCCTCCGGAAGGCCTCAGTCCTCCTTGCCTCTTCTTTCGACCGGTGGGATTTCGGCGCCCCGGACGTCCGTCGAGTACTCTCCACCGAGGGATGCTGGCATGTCATGGAAGGAAGCAAAGCAATTGGTGGGAGACAGGGAAACACGGAGGTGCCGTGCGGCAACCATATGCTCAACATAGGGAGCGAACATGGCCAAAGAAGAAGAAGAAGAATTTGTTTATTAATGAAAAAGTGGAATCATTGAACCTAGTTGGTTTTAAGTGTTTGTAACATTCGTCTTTTATTTAATGACATACATATATATACACATGTTGTTTAACTTATTTTAATATTTTGTTCCAATGCTCTCTTCAAATTATCCTGAAAATTGAAAAAGCAACATTTATACTTACAGCAGACTGCGGTTTCAAAGAAGCCGCATTTATATGCGTTAATGTGTTTCTAGAACCTCCGCAGACGGCTGTTACTTGTTCATTGGCATTAAAGTCTACACCACTATCAGTTTTATGGTTTTTTATTAGCTCACCATCTCTCTCATACACAGGAGTTGGTTCCTTGAATGAAAAATCTACCTTGCAGCCGCTAGCTTAAAAAAATAAATGAGATATTTTTTAATATATTTTCATGTCTGTTATATGAAATGAATACTTCAATTATCATGAACACAGCATTTTTTCTTAGGGACAGAAAGAAAATAAGACTGTTGCAATAGATCTCCGTTCATTTTCAACATACAACACAGTTGGATAGTTAAAATCTATTCACCACAATACTTGATTAGGATATTTATTTAATATCTTTGACTCTTTTCAGAGTGAGAAAAATAAAGTAAAAGTTCACTTGCTAGGATTGGGGGTAATAATAACGGTAACTTCCCGGATTTAAAAAAAAACAAGATTTGTGTTTTTGTTAAATTTAATGAATTATTTCTACATAAATTTTGATAATGGATTTTAAGCATTTTTGTAAAGCAACATAAATGCTTATTTATTTACGATTTCAATAAACAATGTTACTAAAGAATACTATTATGATTTAATGAAGTTATTTTTGTTGTTCAATACTTTTTTTAGCGGGCGCATGTAAGTTGTTCGGGCACAGGGTTAGGAATCCTTGACATAGCGGATAAAATATGTTTACATAAACCATTTTCAATACATTTCATACATAATATGCTGTATTCTTATTTTTACTCATAATACTTATTTCAAACAAAGTACAAATTTCTTTAGAAATAATAGAAATCTTTTTACCTCTTGAAAGTCTGCTTTCAAGAACTGTCTCGACATTTTCGTCTTTATTTTTAATGCTAAGCCAATAAGCATTATATTCTGCGAGTTGATCTGCAGTCAATTCCAACGCAAGATCTTCAGGAAGAGGAAGGTCATCAAATTTCGTTCCTGGTTGATCTAATCCATGCAATACTACTATATATGGTATAGTAGAAGCGATAACTAAAGCTGATAAGCCAATAATTATAAGAGCTATATCAGCCATTAAGCACGGTGAAAATTTTATAATTTAAATGAATGTTAAAAAATTGTTGACGCCTTGATTTTCATAACCATCTGATATTACTGTAATTATCTACTGTGAACTCATTATCCTATTTATACTGTGCACAATCATTTAGGTGCAAATGCCTCTACCACCACACTGAAAGGAAACAAAAATTATGTTTAATGTTGAGATTAAAAATATTATTTTTTGCACGATAATTTACAATGCGGATACAAGGGGATTCCTGTTATTAAAGCATAATTGAAAACAAATTAATACAATTGCTTAAAATAAATTTGGCTTTATGTATCAACACACTTAGATATTGCGAAAGCCCTAAACTGTAATGATGATGAAATGATATATCAAAGGATATTTTAGCCCTTGTGTTTGTTACATTAAATATTAAATTTTTGATCCACTTTGATTATTTTTCTGAATTTAAATGTATACTTTATTAAGGTCAATTAAACTGCTTTGTGTTGTGCAGCAGATAAAACAAAACGATGAACAAAGACATATTGTGTATGCTTGACTATCTCAAAAATATTTTCATATTAATTTCTTGCTTTTTATATATAAAAGAAAAATGGAGAAATTGTATACTCTTTTCTGCCAATCTATCAAGTTTTATTGCAGTTTTTGACTAATCTCTTAAAAGGTTTGGCAATTTTCATTCGGCTTATAGCATGGAATTTTATTATGTTTTTCCTCATGTTTAGAAACAAAAATATATTCCATCATAAAACATACAACAAACAAATATGCGTAAACATAAACATATTTGCAAAATAAAGGCACATGCGACTTTATACTTTTGGGTGTAATGATTTTAATATTGCTCTCTCTGTTTGACTTATCGTGGTTATAGGTTGGTCTCACTCTTCACTATTTGTAATGTTTTTTTCTTCTTTCAAATTTAAATTCGCATATCTTTATCGCATTCTAACATTCAAAAGTTCAAAAAAAAAGTTCTTACAAATATGTATCTGCAGATTATGAAATTCAGAGATAACCCATTTTTTTAATGACAAATAAAAATGTATGGAAAGAAAAAAAAATGCCTATAAATTTATACTGGCTGGGTTAGTGTCGTTAGCTTTGGTAGTGGTGTCGGGTTCAAGTCGCAGTACGGACAGTTTCATAGATTGATTTTTCAATCAATTTATGGGTATAAAATTAAAGACTGCGTCTGATGTTTATAATGTTTGAAATTCTGTCTCAGTCATTTGATACTAAAACTAGAATATAACAAGAGCAGTTATCAACAAACAAATGTCCTAATTCTATCCTTACCCTCTTCAAAAATATAGGTTGAACAGCTGAGTAACAAGCAGTTCTCTTCTGTTCTCGCAGTTCTGTTGAGATTAGCTTCATTAGTCGTTCATATGGTTTATTTACATGGTTAAAAAAAATTATAGTTACTTCCAGTCTTGCTTAGTCTTTGGAAAATTCATATTTATAATTTTCACATTTACGTGAAAGGTCTCAACTGCGTTTTGAGTTGAATGAATATATATTTATTGCAAAAATCTATTTTTCTAAAAACTATGTAAATTCATTCACACGGAAACTTATTTTAATTTCATTTAAAACAAAATTTATTAGGCAAATCCCAAATGATGTAATACCTGAGCACTAAATAGCTGGAAGAGGAATCACAAAAATCTGGAATATACTTTAGTCACAAGATTAATTAACTTATGAACTAAGTAAATAAAGTTTTGAACACGTAAAATATGAAACGAAACTTACTTTCATGACCTAATTACTCTTCATATATTCTTTCCGATAATCATATTCAATTTTTACGATCCTCAAATATTATAACATTTCAATTCAAGCCGTTCATTCATCATATGAGAATTTTATTAATTTAAGTATGTAATAAAAAGTATTTTGTTTACGTTGCTAAGAAGTAGCTAAAGTATAAATATTAGTCTATGAAAGTAGCTGTCAAATTTAAATTCTGACAGCTCAGGGAAAAATAATAAAATATTATTGTTGCATGATAAGTAAAATATGATAATAATTACAAATATGTACCAGTGCTTTATAAAGAAGTAAGATTTATTACAATACACCAATAAATAGACGTTATAATATTTTTATTTTTCTGAATCACAACCTATTATAAATTAATATATTGAAGTCGTTTCTACGTCTGGCATCCCTGCGGGAGTTTTTAAAAGAAGCAGAGACAAATTTACTTTAAATTAAAATATAGCGGGAATATATTAGCAAAATATCTCTGCTGTCAGATTTGATATCTCACCAGAACGAATTATTATTATACATACGTTGTAAATTTATATATTTTTTACGAAACCTCAATAATGGAGATGCAAGTCGACGAGCCAGAAATACGCGGTTTTGAGTGTCATAACATTGTTGAATCATGTTTTGGCTGTTTGCAGATCGAGTTCCACGAGTGGAAAGAACAACAAACGATAATATTATGGAACAGGTTCACTATCATCGTGAAAGACGCCAAAAATATCGATTATACGCAACATATTCACCATCCAGATATTGAAATTAAGAAAGTGTATTTTATAAGAAATATATTTTTATGCTTAGATTACGACAATCGCTTGCATATGACTGTTTTACGACTTCATGAAAGTGATGTAAAAGTTTTGGAAAAACTGAAGTTTAAGCTAGTTGTCGAGAATACGTATATGGTAACTCAAGAGAACGATGTGATATATGTTCTTGTTCGGAAGGAGAACGAAAATATTTTGTACTCCTATGATATAATCGGACAGTCTAAAATGAAACGCAGCAAATCATTTCAAATTAATCTGTGTCTTCCAAAATTATCGACATGCTTGACATATCTCAATATGCACGTAAAATCGTCAAGGTATTTCTCGGTCGACCTGCTCCAAAACGTTTTCATGATGAAAACGTGTCAGACGAGTGCAGAATCTAAACTATTCATCATTACCATTGGGAGTGATGTTTACTGGACTATTTTAAATGACAGTATGGAAGATTCACTGAATGTATTGTACTCCTGCCCTGCGCCTATTGTAAGCGTCCATTTTGAAAAACAAACATGCAAAAAAATATACCTATCTTTGATA
This sequence comes from Himalopsyche tibetana, assembly GCA_030503985.1. Taxonomy (NCBI): domain Eukaryota; kingdom Metazoa; phylum Arthropoda; class Insecta; order Trichoptera; family Rhyacophilidae; genus Himalopsyche; species Himalopsyche tibetana. Next base: position 2,045,281 of record JAPJYX010000003.1, on the reverse strand, counting down.
ACAGGTTCATTGTCCATTTTATCGTGTGATTTAAGAAAAAGTTCTCTTGACGTTGAAACTGTATACCTAAATTGCTCTCCTAAAAGAATGCTGATTTACAATGATAATGAACTTATTTATACAGATGGTGATAAACTATGGTATACGACAGCTGATATCATTGACGGAGAGCTTGTTAAGCATACTAGCCTCAAAATAAACAGTCCTTTTGATTTTGTTTATTGCAGCAGTAATAAGAGTATTTACTGCACCACTTTGCAAAACAACCTGTATAATTTTAAAATGGATTCAAGCGACTGCTTTAAGGATGTGCCGAAAGATAAAAATAAACTCGAGTATATCTCCATTCCGAATAATTTGAATGAGAGTAATAAAATATTCACTGAAATATTAAAAGAACAAAAAAATACAGAAAAAATCATTGAAGCGATCGCGGATGAAACCAATTTGATAACAGCGATCGCTCTAACCCGAAAGTCGGACCTAATCATCGATTATATTGTATCTTCTGTCAAAATTTACGATAAAATTACCGAATTGGACAGAGATACTGATGTGTTGTATGTATATCGTAATCGAGACTATTTCGAAAAGTCTACACGCATTTATGAAGTGAATTTTGAAATACTAAAAGAATTCAAAGAAAAGTTCAACGATATGAACAAAGCGATTGATAATTTATGGCATCTTGATATCAAATTAAACTCAAGTAAATTTTGTAGCACTTCCGCTGCAGCTGTTAAATTGAAAAACTCTAACAACATCAAAATAGCAATACCTATTATGACAAAAAATATAACCTTTCCATACACGGTAGAAATAAGGCTGATCGCATTGATTCCAAGCATTCATAACAAGGAGCAATATTTCTGGTGTATTTTACCAACTAAATCCATCACAATAGACGCCAACTACTATTTTAGGTTACCTGCAAGTGTCCATATATTAGAGAAATTTTATTCAACCGTTGAAGAATCCGATGTGTCGAAGAGAATTTGCAGTATATCCGAAAGAAATTCAATTTCAATATGCAATATTAAAATTCCAGATAAACATACAAATACATTAATGTTTTATTATTACTTAAAACTACCTCATGTTTATAAAGAATATATAAAAGATTTCTCCAAGCAATTTGTAACTCATATAAACAAGACAAATCAAGAAACAATTTGTAGTAAAATGAATGAACTATTATGTAATAGTTCTGGGTCAATTAATATGAAAGTATTGGATGATGAAATTGATTTAAATTTATATCCAAAAGATTCTTTTTCGATGTTAAAAGTTTCCAGTAAGAATAACATCGCATCATGGAATGTGTACGTTTTTATTTTGAATATTTGGAAATCTATTTTGGATGGAAAACAACAAGGGAGCTGTAGAATGATACCACATTTTGATTACATGATTTTACAGGTATCAGAATAATATTTATACAAATAAATATACTGTCTGTTACGTAGAGACTATTCAAATTTTTATCCCATTTATTAAATAGTTTTTACGTTACCCATGCAAAAAATGGGAAATTATGAAATTTGTTTACAGCCAGCACTAGTTCTGTCCTAAGCTCCTCCCTACTTCATGCATGGCTGCCTAAAGCGGCAAATTTGTATCCAATGATATATCCTGTTTTCTCTGCCACCGTTTCCGAAGTCCAAGGACTCAAGGTTGAACAGTTTCAAAGGTCAAGGGCGGAAAATAAAGTTTAGTGAGAGGAATTCATACTTTAAAATTTTATTCATCTCAACCGATATTGTTTACAATCTTGAAAATTTGATATATTCAACGAATGTGTCAACAAAACACGGCAAAAATCTTTCTTCATTTACGTTTGCTTCCTAAGTGATTCTTTAAAATAATTATATTAATTGTATACTATTTGTTTTTAGAATCTTCGAGATGTTGTCCAAAATCATTTAAGCTCAAATGAAGAACCTGATTTAGAAACATTGCTCCGTGTATCAGAAGAGTTTTATCGAGACATAATTGGAATTTTGCCAATTTGACACTACTAAGATTTCTTCAATGAAACTGGAATTGACAATATCACGGTGTTTCATTAGTGTACCTACTATGCAATGAGATACACAGCTGAAGATTTATGGCGATGATTTTTCAAACTCTACCTGTATAAAAGGAATGAATTTTCTAACCTTCAAAAGAAAAATCAAAATTGTATCATTACCAGTGATTTTAAAATCAAATCGAGAATTGTATACTTCCGTGACTCCCTGGGTAGACAAAATGACCAGAACGTGAACAATACGATACTATCGAAGAAAAAACTGATTGAAGCTGAGATGTGGGAGATAAATACGTTCAAATAGTAATATTATCTTTCACAATCTTATTTTCAGTTGAACTTATTGTCAAATAATATATAAACCTTGCCAATAACATAATATGTAGCGCAATCTATTCTTGCCCTCTAAAAGAGTTTTATAACACAACAAACTCAAAAATTTACAACCGATTGAATGTAGGTACTGAATAATATTCACAGTGACCAATAGGTACAATTACATAACTGTTAGTCATTCCTAAATAAAGAAATCACTGTTTTAGATTTATTTTAAATTATGCCACAAAATTTTATGGGATCCTTTTCTTCATGTTTCCAAAATAAAAATATTTATTTATAATGACGCCATATGTTACTAATAAAAGATTGTATTGTTAAGATGTTCATAACAGCATGGAAAAAATTATTTAAGCTATTAAATTTTATTATGAATAGTATTGCTGAGTGCATATAGCTGGTTGGTCAATATCGTTGGCTTAGACCACAAAAGTCTTAGGTTCGAATCCCACTATGAACAGTTTTTATATATAGAATTTTTAATTGATTTAATTTTGTTCGAAGGCATGGATGTATGTGATGTCTTGAATTCTCCACTCCCGCCCATCCTATTCTAAAAAACGGGACTTACCAAAAGTGGTTTTCTATTATTCAGCTGGATTTTTTTTTATTCAGATAAGGAAAGGAAAAAAATAAATGTAATTTTATTGGTTTTTATTAGAAAATTAATTGTTTCTTACGCTTGATCTAGAGAAGCCTGTAACCTGTGCAATGGTATTTACATAACCAAATGAAAAAATAATATCTTAGGAAAACAGTCCGCTGACTGAAAATGATGGAAGTACATTAACGACTTTTTTAAAATCATTTACGTCGCAGCATATAGAAAAGCCAAGTCTCATGTCGTCATTCTTCCAACCGAGCCATGAGAAATCAGAATTTCCGGCGCACTTATCTGGGCAGAACGCCAACGCCTTGGCTTCGGATAGAGTCAAGTGAGGATTGTTGAGACCGATGAATGCTGTAGCTTTGTTGCTGGAGACATCTCGTACTACCTATATTCGTAATGGATGAATTATTTATATTATAAACATATTTCAAAATTATTTACTTAAAATATAGTCATAAATATAGGATTACTTTAGTAATAGCTAGGCTGAAGTATGAACTTATTCCTCTTTTTTAGTTAATTTAACCCTCCAGAGACGAGAGCTTTTTTCCGATAAAAAAAATATTTTCTAAGCCATATTGAAGTCACGGATAACTTTTATTCCTATCCAAAATTAAAAAAAAAAAAAAACGCAAAGTCGTTGTATAGAAACTCCGCATGACTATATGGTCATGCTCATCCTTTTATTACCGTGTAATATTGAGTACGGACAGTAGTAAGGACAAAAGTGACCGTATGGGCTTGCAAACATTCGGGGTTGAAATATAGCTAAACGTGATTTTTTTTTAAATATTTACAATTTGACCTCTTTAGATCAACATAATTTCAAAACAAATATATTAGCAAAATAACTGTAAATAATTTTATATTTTTATAAAAAAATATCTAACAGTTTCAAAAAGTAAATTTAAAAAAAACGGAAATTCAAAAAATCACATGTGCTTTTAGAGACCGTTCTTGTTCCCACGGCTGATGACTAACTGTAGTCCGTACCCTTCTTAACCAAATATGAGCGAAAGCAACGATATTCAGGTAGAAAAAGTATGAATAGTGGGATCAATAGACAACGGTGTTTTGTGTGACCATATGGTGACGCTTGTCCTTGGAGGGTTAAAGAATCTTAAAATTTCTTACGGTTTTTTTTTTTTGAATTTATCTTTATAAATCCATTATTTTTTTACACAAAAATGACTCGTTTTGTTACCCTTATAAAGGAACTGGGATCAATGTATTTAGAAAGACATACTTTATACAGCCAAAGCGGGACAGGAATCTTATTATTGGCTCTGCTTAGGTAAATAGGCTTTGCGTTTCCGGAACCATCCTTCAATGTCATCGTTCCCCAACCTCCAGTGTAGACTTCAGTTCTATATCCAGAATTTCCGATGTGTGAACGAAGTCTCTGTAAAAACGGCAAGGTGATGACATGCCGCATCCATAGTTCAGGATAGTAATAATTGTCATTGGTATTAGAATCATTTTTAAAAAATTGAATACACCCTATGCATCTTCATTAGCAAGTGCAATCATTGTACTGAAATAAAAGCTAGATAATCAATTTAAAAGTAATTATGAATACTATTTGTACAATTATAACCTTTTTATTGTCGAAATTTAAATGTCGTCGCCAACACTCCAAGAAAACTTATCTATTTTTATAGAATTTGGGTAAATTTGACAGGCGAGATAAAAAATGATAAAAAACTTTTTACTTACACTTGTTATTGCAATATTTAATTAATGATATGTGTATATCGTTGATTTCAATTTTATTAAATTCAAATTGTCCTAAATTTTTCACTTCCATAAGCTTTGTCTCTCACAATCCAGTTTTCGCATTGACAAATTACACAATCGACTTAAAATGTTTGATTCTCTCTTAAGTGACTAATTTTCCAATGAAATTTTTAATAATCATTTAGGATGGAGATAATTTCACATTGACAGAAAAATATGTTTTTTATTATTGGCGAAGTGATTTCTTAAACTTCACCTGTTCTAAAGTGTTCCAATTTCCTCCGTTGAATGGCTGCCATTGTGGGACAACATTTATGAATGTAAAAGTGGCCCTCTCTTCGTAAGCAAACACAAAATCACTCATAGCCGCCAAGTGACCTCTAGCCATGAAGAATGTGGAGTTTATATATTTATCAGCCATCGCTGACGACCCCAAAATGGTGGATATTGCTTGCTTCTGGGAGTTTTGAGAGTACAGACTGTCAACGGTTAGACCGGGGAAGAATGCACCCTCTTAAAATGAAAAAAATAATATTTTGATTATGCCATTGGTGTTGTGTATAATACTGGCGTTCTAGTCATGGGAATACTTTGGCGAGTGTACACTTCTTACGTTAATATTTTAAATACGAGTTTTTAATGTATCCAAGTGATTCTGCATTAAAATAATCAAAAAAACTTTATTTTAAATATATGATGGGTAAGACAAGAAAACATTTTCTTCTTCATCTCTTCTCGGCCAGTATATATAAAATAATTAAGTCAAATTGAGATTATACATAGTTCTATCGGTGTCGTGCTATCGAAATGGTTATCAATTGACAAATTTATTAGACAGTCATACATATATTTTGCCACCTCAATACTACAACTAGATTCTTTTTGAGATAGCTATTGAATACAGGTCTTGCGTTGACATTGACAAAATTCAAATGAATATTATTTAATTGTTCTAATTATACAAAATACCATTTTTATTTTAAAGTATTTTGCTGAAATGTTTGTTAATCAAATAAAGTTTGAATTTTATTTTCTCAACCATGATCAAATCAGAGTTATGAAATATATGTATGGTTGCCTAAAAAATTTCATAATGATATTCATCTTTTGTTCGTAAGTTCTAAGAGTTTTATGAAACTTAGTTTATCACATACAATTTTCTAAATATCAGGTTCCCCAAATGCTGTAATATAGATAGATACCCGTTGGTGAATTTTTAATTAATAATGTTGGGCTAATTAAAATAATTATTACGTGAAAATGAAGGTCTATTGGTGGACTGTGTCACTTTGTTTTCAGGAGTCTGTGTATATTGGGTATACATTGCCTCGGCTCGTCCTTCATGGAAGCACGACTTAAAGATATTCCTGACTTGCGCACCTTGTACTCCCACCTAAACATTGTAATTATAAACATAATGTATATTTTGTTACACATTTAAAAAAAATCTTGCTGATTTTAACAGATGTATATATAAAAAAATCAACAATAAAGCTACAGGGTAAGGTTTTGCAATAATTATTATTTGTGATTTATCTATTTAGTGATTCATTTAGTCATCTATCTCAATTCAATTCAAATTTATTAAATCATTCACAAAATCAGAAAATTATATTTCAAGTTGTATTTATATGAAACTGCGAGAAAATTCTTTATTTCAGATGCAAACAACTGCCTACCGAGTGAAAATTAGTCATTTTTTCTAGCTGTACTTTTGTGGAGCTATTCAAATATAATATTAATGGGTAAAATAACCTAAAACATCCAATTTTTGACTATGGAACCAGGCCATCGATATAGTTATTGTTTTCATACATTAAAATAAAATGCAACTTTTTACAAATAGATGAAGTGTGTTCAAAACAATAGTTTATACAAACGGGATGTTCAACTAAATATTGATTAAAATCTATGAAATTTAACGTCACCTAACAAAAATCTTTTTGAAAAATTCAATGGCTGTCTTTTTAAATCCGAAAAGCTTGCTTAGTATCAACATTCCTTAACAGATGTCGTAAGCTAGATTTTGAAATATAAAGCATTTCGCGGCCCGCAGACAGTGCTCAGTTTACAAAAAACGAAATTGTCTATACCTGGATAAGTGTGCCTCCTCCACCACATGAACCAGACTTGGTCTCTACTGATACAGGATGAGACACACATTTCACTTGTCCAAGATTGACAGCACTTGAAACCCAACTGCCTGTAAAGGATGTACCGCTTTGACATGCCATTACCTGGTTAAATAAAAGGTTAATTAGATTGAATATATTCCAAAGACACTCTTGATTTATGACTGAGAAGAACTGACAATGTTTTCTTATTACAACCACTCATTTGATTGTTTTCGGTTATTCGATTGAAAGACATTTTGTCAACAAAAGTTCTTGAAACTCCACAAAACTATTTTAAGAAATATAAGAATTGAAATTCACAGCAACTTTCAGTAATTAATTTGTACTCATCATCGGAATTTTCTTAAACATTGCAAGTCTCGTTAAAGATGATTAATAAAACAAATAGCAATAATATCGTTGGTAGAAAACCTCTAAAATATAAAATAGTAATTTTACAAATACAAACCATGACAACCCAAAACTAGTGTAATTAATATATTTAATGAATTATTGGTGTTGTTTTGTACTTTGTTTCTAAAATGTATTTTTGATACAATAAGTACAATGTCACAACCAATGAAAAGGAGGTGGATGTGATTAAATATATTATGACAATTTGAAATGAAGGGGCTACGAATGGATGCAATGGGGGTGGGGGGATAGGTTATCTATCTCACGTGATTTGAAAATTACAAATTATTTTGGTCACTGTCACGTCAAATAGTTTTATGAATTGATAATTAATTTAAGGATTTAATATGAGTGAAAGTACACTTACAGCTGATGCCGGTTTTGAAGTACCGGATGCGTGCGTTAGTCCATTGCCAGAACCGGCACAATAACCTGTAACTTGCTCACCAGCGTTGAAATTGACAGAGCCAGAAGTTCCAGCGGAAACAATCAGCTTACCGCCTCTCTCATAGACAGGAGTCGGTTCGGCCATGCTGACACCCACCGAACATCCAGCTGTGAAAATAGTACACATTGGCTTAAAATGAAAATGAGTTAATAGTTTTTGAAGACATGAGTAGATGAAGGTTTATTGCAATTCAAGCCTGTCTTTTGGATGGATGACGGTGTTATGTACCCATCTTTCATATTAATGTTTCAGACATTCTAAAACTTCAATGGTCCTTCATTACGGCTATTGATGAAAGGGATATATTACTCATAATTGTCAGCACTGTGGTATTTTTTTATAAATAAATAACACGTTTGAAGTTTTCAACAAATTAGTTAATTGTTCGTAAAATTGTTTAATCCTTAATGACACCTTAAATAGGCACACCACTGGTTAAATTTCCTCGTTTGGAAAAAATGCAACAAAATATTTTTTATTTTAAGAGTAACATCTACATATTGGTAGATCACAATATATTATGCATGAACGTAATTTAAAATTTTCTTGTTAAGTTAGATGGAAATTACAATTTAAAATTTTGTTAATTTTTCATGGAAAAGATTACTAATTAAATATTAATGTAATTAATTGTAAACCAATCAAATTAATAATTTAAGATTGCGACTGAAGGTGGTTTGTGGAATTCAACATTAAATTTGAATTGTTCAAATTGTGTACATTCACACAAGTTTTGTCACCAACGACCTGGAATTTGCCTTTGGCTTCTTCAGGTATTCAATTGTACGGATGAACTTATCAATTTTCATTTGAAAAAAAAATAAAAAAAGTTTCATTATACACAATTGTCTAAATAGACATCACTTTTAAGGTGCTCACTGTGAATTTTTGGTGGATATGCATTATATTCAAAAATAAAACACTTCGTACCAATTTCACATTATTTATTTTAGATCAAGACCGGTTTGACTTATGACCTAAAATATATAATGTGGAATTAGGAAGTGTTTTATGTTTTAAATGTTATGTTATGTTGATGCAAACCAAATTCCAATTTGATTGAAGTGCAAGCAATTTGAGAGCTATAATACCTTAATTTTAGATACTACTCAATTACTAGTCAATTACTCACCTCTTGCAGTCGGGGAGTTCCTGTTGAGTTCTGCATATTCCTCAGTGTATTGGGCATTAAGCCAATAAGCCAGATAGTCTTCGTATTCGTCTTCACTCAAATCAAACACAAGATCTTCAGGAAGGGGAAGATCAGAAAATCTCGTGCCTGGATTATTCAAGCCTCTCTGTCTTATCACATCTGGAATCACAGACGCTAAACTGACTGCCACCATGCAAAATAAAAAGAGAAAAGGCTTCCGCATTTTTGTTTTTTTTTTTAATTTATCAAATTATTTTTGACCGTACCTGGTCTTGTTCGACGACCAATGAAAAAGCTTAGGAGATTTCTCTCTTTTTAAAGAAAATCAATTATTTTAATCTTATCGCTACATCTATCAGAATAATAGAATAAAAATAACTAATCTATAGTATTTTGTTTGTCCACTCACATTTTTATCTATATCATTTTACTCCCATGATTCTTCTTCGATACATTAACTTGATGGCTGCCACAGACGAGATATCTTGTAAAATTTTTCGTACTCAACACGCCAGAGACAAATTATCTTGTCAACAATTAATAGTTGCAAATTATAGCCGGCTTGCTAGGTAATTACTATTAATCTTCTACGGCAGCTAAAAGGCTAAAAACTTGCAGGTGTGAAGCATAGACGCCACATTAAGATTCAAGAAAGGTGCCTCGCACACAGGCGCAGAGATCCACGAGCCGGCCGTGCGTGCATATATACACTTATTTTTCAATTGGTTACAAATTACATTTTATTCGAAATTATGAAGTATAGACTGTTATTTCAACCATTGATAAATGAATTACTCTGGTGGAAACCAGTTTATGAATTATTGGTTCATATAATCTTTTTGCCCTTAGTCTCTTTTTACTTATGACGGCAGTGTTATAATGCATGTTAATATAAGTAAGAAGACAGCTAGTTGTTGGGTAAATCTTTTGATTTGATTAGATTGGGTTGAAAAGATCACATCAAATAGATTCTTTTGACATACATTATTAAAAGAATCTTCAGGCAGTTTCAAAACCTTTGGAAAATGGTGATGAATCTAAGCCCTGAATCATTACCTTTTGACAGCAGCTATCAAAAAAAAATACGCTCAGAACTGACAAAATTGGTTTAAAATTGAGAACCAATCTAATATAACTATTGTATTAGATTCTTAGTGATTGTATTAACACACTATAAGCGGGCTCTGCTAATAACTAACTGGTATATAACGCGGGCGAAAATCAGCGGCAGGTGAAAAAAAAATCAAATTTTGCAATAATCGCTCTATCTTCCAAACCAGTGGTTATTTTTTAATGAAATTTTGAATGCATACTTACCACATGTAGCTGCTTACTTCTGTATTTATTTTTCAACGAATAATTTAAGGTTTAATCTTCACCGGAATATTCAGATAAATTATCGGCGAATATTTCGTCATCACTTTCGTAATTGTCTGAAGCCATTTTTTAAGGTTTAAAAAATGTGTAAATAAAATACCAACGAATTATAAAGATGTATTTCAAAACTAAATTTAAATCGTGGCTTCAAATTTGATACACACATGTTATGTTTTTTTCTACACGCACATGTGAAACGGGCTATCCATATTACAAATGCATACGCTTTAATAGTAGTATTATTATTTTTTTGTTGATGTATGTGTAAGCCGTAAATGTCTTCAAGAGATTGGTATATAATAACTATATAAAATTAATTAATAGATATACGTAATCCAGCTTTAAAGCGGATCCGGCGCAAAAAGTAGGACTATCTTTCCCGCCGTTAAGCAGCGTCGAGCTAGCGGGTAGAACTACCTTTCCCGCTCTTTGTGTGTTAACTGACGTAGGCTTAGAGTTTAGGATCTACACATATTTTAGTGGTTTTTTTATCATGAAACTAGATTTCTAAAATAATATTTGATATAATAATAGATATTTGAAAAACCGTGCACTGACAAAAAAGATAATCTTTTAGAAATGATAAACACGTGACATGCACTAAGTCATGAATATATTTTTTAAAAATAACTTCTTGGATAAGATCAGATATGAAAAATTATACAATAACACCCAATCGCTGCCTGCTAATATGTTGCACACCCAAAAAAGTCCAAATTTAGTGTTTTGAGTTCATTAAAACAATAGACGTAGATAAAATGCCATATCTCAAAGCCGTCATACCCAATTCAAAATGGCAAGATAAGGCATTTTAGATGTGACATGCAATATTCTTAAAAAATAATCTGAATTCGTCAATGCCATAGTATTTTATGTAAAATAACCTTAGATTGTGTTCTTTACACATTAAACATATTTTGAAACGAGATTTTTTTTTTTAAACCATGTCCGCTCCTAATGTGGAGCATATGGACTCCTAATGGAGTTTATCTCAACAGAAGTGTTTCTACGAAAACTGCTTGTTACTCAGTTGCTCAACCTCTCTTTTTCCAAGGAGAGTAGGGATAGAAGGATAGGGCTAAGACAGGATTAGTGGTAAGCTAATCGCTCTCGATACGCCCCGTTCAAGGATAGGATGGGTGAGAGGGGGGAATTCAAGACATACATACATCCATGCCTTTGAACAGAAATTCATAAATCGATTGAAAAATCAATTTATAAAAACTGTCCGTACCGGGATTTGAACCCGGGCCCTCCGTAGCCGAAGCCAACAACGTTGATCACTCGACCACACAGGCTGCTATACTTAGGCTCTACTTAAACATAATATATTTTTAGTATGACAATATTTTTCATCTACCGTGTGCTATGTTGCATTTTATTACACTGTACTCGAGCGAGTACAATGGGCGTTTAGCCGTCAAAACTGCGATAGTCTTTTCGTTTTGATTTTGATGTAGTGCGCGAGAAGTGTAATAATTCAGTTCTTACAAAGACCACAATGGCAACCCATCACGTTTTTACGAGACAAAATAACTATACAAGACTCGAAGAAGCCATTGTATCGATTATGTCCGATGAAAATTGTTTTTTTTTTCTCTAGTGTTTGTATTTTCTCATAAACTCTCAATAAATAACATAAAAAAATAGTAATTTCTTTCCGAACTACCTAATATATACTGATTACAAAATTTAGTATGAAGATTGGCCTTGTACTTGAATTGCGAGACTATCAATATTGGCGTTGGTATTGCTTAACTATAATCGCATAGAATTTTCATCTGTTATACTCGTTCGAATTTGTGTGTTCCATCCTCGAAAAAAACTGTTCACATGTATATGTGCTGCCAAAAAGACATGATTTTTTTTGCAAATGCGCGTAAATTTGTATATTTTTCTTCCACTATATATAATTTTTAAAAATCTGTCAAAGCAATGTTATTTAATTTTGATTCTAGCACTAAATCCTTCCTGAAGCTCAATAAGTTCCATCTGTAAATTTGCTGGCACATTATTTACACCAGCATCCATCGGACGAGCAAACATAGCGAATGTGGAGTCTTTGTTTTGGAAGTCGGGAAACGTCGTATCAAATTGCTCTAAAAGCGCCTTAAGTTCAACTCCATAAGAATTATATGTGTATCTATTACTCCGCAGAGATGAATCAGGGCTGGACAAAATAGCTCGGCGGGCCGGTGGTTGCCCATATATGATGTATACCATCAGATCATCTTCAATCAGCCTAGCATGCAGCGGCAACACAATTGACTCTCATATTCTCAGTATAGGTAGCAACTGGGTTTGACAAATTTTGTATGTGGAAATAGGGTAAATGAAAGATTATTTATTGCAAATAAGTTTTATTTGATATAATAAAATGCATGGAATAAATACAAACAAAAAAAAACAATCCAAGAGCGGCCTTCTTTCGATAAATTTCAATAAATTATTTAATTTTGATATGGCAACGTCTGTAAATTTTTCTACGCTATTTACAAACATTAAGAATCAAAAGCCATAGACACACTGCACTATAACAAGTTTTTTTTTTATTAAGAACTGTTATATTTAAAATGTAGTTTTTGGATATATTTGGAGATAAACCAGAAATCACTCAGTCGGGTATCCCAGGAGAGCCAGGACTGTCTATCTCTTCTTCCAGCTGACTGGAATCAAACATTTTAAAAGGCTTTAGTGTGGTCACACTAGCACATGTTGGATGGAAGCAAAATGATTTCTGATCTGACTGCAAGAGGTGGTCGTATTCTTTGTTTCAAGAGTGCACATTCTGTCAATATTTGTGTTAATATAAAAAGCTTTGAGCCAGATTTGTTCTTTATAGATTTATATTAAGGATTAATTTGTACATCAACAAAATAAAAGCGTAGACAATTTTGAATCATTAAAGATGTATCTATAGTTTAGTGTGTCTATGGATACAGACAACAAGTGGAGGTTCATACAATAATATTTAATAATTAAGTATTCCATCAGCCACGATTTTTAATATTATATTATTTTATAAGACAAAAGGTTAAATATTTATTATCACATATCGTTTATATTATTTCATACAAGTTACATATAGCTTAAGAGTATATTTTTTACATCTAATTATCTAACCGAGTATAATATTGCAGAAACAATTACATTAGGTATACCGAAACATATTACGATTTCAAAAAAGTTTTCATATTACTACATTGAAGATCATTTGCATATCGTTGCCAATACTGCAAGAACACTTATCTTGAATTTGGGAAAATTTGAAAGGAGAGACAAAAAATGATATTACTGTGAAAATAAAAAACTTTTTTCTTTCGCTTGGTATTGCAATAATTAATTAATGCGTTCCTCGTTTAAAATAGAGATATGTGAAAATACAAAAATGTTTCAATGATATAATAGATCGCAACAAAGAAAAAAGGTATTTTACCAAAAAAAAATAGTTAATAACATCTTCTTACAATATTGGCGACAACAATTTTTGGTTTGTAGCTAGCTACTTGCTACTTTTTATTTAAATTAATCATTCACCTATTGATATTTAATTTCAAAATTTAATAAAAATATGCAAAAAAATGAATGGTATATTTTAATGCGGTGTATTGGCTGTAATAATGTCAGAATTTAAAAAAGTCCACACGCTGGCATTATAAATATTTTTGTCTATAAATCGCCAGCAATTTCCCAATCAGTAAAATAACATTAATAAATTATCGAAATAACTGTGTATTTTATGTCAAAGTACCGTTAAATTAAATCGAGCTAATGCCAATTACTCGGTTTACTTCAGATTGAGGTAAAGATAAGCAGATTGAAGATATGTATGTATGATAATGGGCGTCTTATTGAACGCTCATTGTTGCTCTATTTTTATGACAAAAGCAACAATGATATCGAGTTGTAAATTGAATAGATTACAAAATCGAAAGCATTAATTGGATATTACTCAACATGTTATCAATAACACAATATTCTGATTTAGAATAAAACATTTCAAAACAGTTGTTCGCAATGGAACTAAAACCAAAAATAGCATAGTAAAAAGTTCATAACAAATTTTGTAATACATTCCAACAATAAATATTAACCCAAACAATTTTAAATGTTTCTTCAATATTATATTCAGCTATTCAAGTTGCCATGGATAATATATATTCAGTATAATATATATTACAACAGTGGATAATATATATTACAACAGCAAACGGCAGTGGACTTAAGTCTATCATTTGTTGACTTTATTATAATAAATGACTGGCCAATCAATACTTAAAAAACAATGTTACAGAGAAAAACGGCAAACAGCTTCAGATTGTATGACAGTGACATCTATTGATGAGATAAATTGTTAAATGATTATTTTACAAAAGTAGTTTTGAAAATGACTCCAGTTGATTGAGGCATTCTTTATAATCGGGGCTGCGGAGTTAGTCATGGTGTTTTAGGTAGTCGTAAAAAAATGGATGACGCCGACATCCTTTGGAAAACTAATTAAAATACAAAAATTAAGTATTTTATTAGATATTTAAAAATTTGCAGACTATTTATAAATTTAAAAAATTTTAGTTTAGATGAAGCAATTTATTAAAAAAAAAAAAGATTTTAATTGGAAAAGTATAAGAAATGCCTAAACAAAATTTGAGATATTTTAAAAATTCGAGTCAGCTAGATATTGAAAAATTCTAGCTAAGATCCATTCCATGAATGTTTTTTTGAAAACATTGAATATTAATTCTCATCAAAAGATGTCACTATCTCTGATTCAAAGCCTTGTACTCCCACTTAAAAGTAAGCTCAGGGCAACCCTGATAACTGATTTAAACATAAATGCTATGCTTTATTTCTAATCAAGTTGACTTGACCAGATTTAATCTTGGTGTTCAATTTCATATATCATAAACACGATCACACTTGTGATCGAATGTTACCAATTTTGCCTCCGCAAGGTAAATTTGATTGGTCACTTTCATGAAGAAAAATTGTAGTGTTTTTAACTGAGAGGAGATACAAAACGAGGCTGTCCAATAGAGATACAGAAACATCCATTTCCTCATCTTTACGTCTGAAATTGATTGACATAACAGACGCTGAAATCTTATAAGATTCGATTTACAGGCTTCGTCTTATCAATTATTTCCGTATACTATAATGGCCCGCTTTATCTAAATTCATTCAACACAAAATACTGAACTACGGTTACAAATTTGGCAAGGTGATCTTATTCAAACCATTAAGAAATACATCCAGAGTCAAAAACAACTAGATAAATACGTTCCGGCAGTGATCCATTTGTTACACACTCGTCTGACGTACAACAGAAAAGGGCTTAATCAGTTAGGTCTTTTCTCGACGATTCAGAGCAATCTACACACATATACATGCGCATATAAAAATGCACTCTTCGCAAATAAGATAAGCAGTTTTCCATTGTAAGGCAGCGAGTTATTCTACAAAAAATTCAAACAGAAATTTTGAAAATGTTAAAAGTACAAAATAAAACATAAATTGTTTATAATCTATACATATAAAAGATGCACACGTTTCTATTCAATCAACAATGTATGCTTCAATGTTCGGTGATTGATAATTCTTCAAAACCGTTGCAAATTTGTAGATAAGGCTAATGCTGTTATGGTTTTTTTGGCAGTTTCAAAACTGAATTGAATCTGTGTGGAAATTTAGTTTTATTTCATTAGGACTACCGTATTTCAAACTTAATCTAATCATTGAGATATTTTATTGTACAAAATTAAAAAGATGTCAATCTCTTTTTAAATATCGATTCCCCGAATGTCAGAATTAATACGCCGCAAACTACCCCAGCGACTCGAGGGCTACTAATATTTTATTCGGTAAAAAAATCTAGAACTCAGTCGTTATTATTTAATTGGATGCGCAAAGGTTTTTAAATTACTGAAGACGTTTCATATCACGACATAATAAAAAAGAATCGTAAAAAATGTAAAACTAAGATCTATACAAAATTTGGCCGTTATTATAGTCAATCTCGAAAGTTTGTACATATTGTATTTGTGTGAATATTTTTATCTTAATAAATTAACAATACAGTATCAAAATCACAACACGTTGTACTGCATATCAAAAGACAAACAAATTCAATAATTAGTTAAAAGTACGTGACTAAAACCTATTCAAAATGGTAACTGGTACATTCAAAAAATTTGTAGCATTACATTTTTTTATCCCACTATATTATACTGTGGAATAATTATTCAAACAAAACAGTAGAGTGCACTCTCACTTAACCGTGAAGAATTTTGATCAGTCTACCGACTCAAACATGATAGAAAATAGCAATAATCTATTGGAAATTTGTAAAAAAAAAAAAGGAATAATGCTTTCTCCTCTAGGGACACGTAACCATGCCGTAAAGTGTGTTTAGCGATAGTTATTTAAACACTCTCAAAGTTAATGTAACAATTCCGATTGCACGCAGGTGTCATTAATGGCCTAATGTCAATATTCAGCAAGTGATAAATATACAGATTTTACAATAAGCTTAAAAAAACTGCATTCAATGAGTGATCGGTTAACGAATATAATCCATTTAAAGATGACGTTTGCTACTGGAACATAATCGCTGTCAAAGTCACGTTACGGTTCATAGATGGAGGTTAAACACAATCCTACAAATGTACTGTAAAGTGTTTAGAACTGTTTTTGAGCATTAACTGATTTTGTTAATATATATATATATCTATATCGCCACGTCAATACATCATGATTTTAAATGTTTTTGAGAAAGCTATTGAATATGATCTCACATTTTACTCTATAAAATTCAATTGAACATTATTTAATTGTATCAAATTATATAAAACACCATTTTACATATTTATTTTAAACAATGATCATAGCTCAGATGTATGTTAATCAAATCAGAGTTATCTAGTTGAAGTATTAAGGTGGCGATATATATTTCACATATTTTTTCCTCCGAGTATGAAATGTTTATTGTTTTATAGTATGTGTGAAACATTATAAAGTTTTAATAATTTGTATTGTGTTGAAAATATAAACGTACAGCTTTTTTGCACAATAAAGACAAGACCTATTTTATAACTGGAAAATTTATAATGAAGACGTACGTACCTTTTATGTTAAAAAAAAAACTACACAAAGTTGGAGAGAGTTATATTTGTTGTTTTTCATTTGTCAAAAAGTATTTTTTATTAACATTAGGCCATCGATATGCAATTTGCTGTCATCGTCTTATGACAGTCATTACGTGAAAAACGCATGCTATAATAAGCAAAATATTTTAATCCAGTTATTGTAAAATAATGCGGAATCATTAATCACTGTAACTCGTGAAACGTGTAAATAATACAAATTCCATTGACAATAAGATACTTTACTTAACCTTACTTTGTTTAAAAGCTAAAAGACTCTAGTTACAATTGTGATTTCAAAAAATTTATGCAATAATTTATTATATTTATGTACAAGTATTTACACATTTTTCTTTGGTTTACAGTCGAGGATCCACAATTCCGATTCACAACACAAAAAATATAAATATTAATACAACAAAGGACAATAAGTTAATTGAAAATGTTGACTTATAAGAAGAAGGTTTTACGATGATAAATAATAAATAGCACTCGAATAAAATGATTTCGATAATATAATCAAAATTAATCGATATGACGAGTGACTGTCTATTTAAAATTTCCGCTAACCACACACGTATTGGCGATTTTATGTTTCAACAAAAACGAATGTCAAAATTCACTCCTTCATTTTGTCACGCAGTCACTTGTTTTGCAACTTCAGTTGATGTAAAATTAATTATAATATAAATGCAGTTGTTTTAAAACGATATACATGACTATTGCAAACATTATTTCATCACCAAGTTAATGTACAAAGATGTATTCCATTTCGCTAGATGTATGATTCAAAACTCTAAATAATACTGTAAGGAGATTTAATTCATCGGGAAACTGCGTTTTACAGGTTTAAATCGTAGACTAGTACAGTAGGCTGCAGACAGTGATGCGTAAGGTGTTTCACGAGGCCCAATGAATATTACAAATGGTTATACCTCATGTATATCTATCGGGCCATGAGAACAGAGGCGATGATATAAAACACATTTATTCCTCACAAATTAAGACTTATTTTTAAAGTGATGAAAAGAAATCAACAACATATAATATTTAAGGTATAATGGTTATTTTTACCCTAAAGAATCTAACACACTCAATACTTTTGTAAAGGAATCCATGCAGCTTATAACTGTTCAATACCAATCAATCAGTAAGTATTGTTTATTTTATTGTTGGTTGTGAAAAGATTGTGGAATATTGTGAGGAAGTTATCATTTAGAATAGGTGAAGGATTAAATTAGTTCAATTGTCCATATCTCAGTAATTTGTTAATATGGAATAGGTCAGTTCACCAACAAGGCGACAATATAACAAATTGTGACTAAGCTAAATATTGAGGAAATATGATTTGCTTCGCTTAATACTTAAGCCGTAAAGGGTATCCACAATGTTGTTTATGAGAGATTCATATATTCAATTTACTTTGAGCTATGTCGGATGGATTCATCGTCGTCGACATTAGTGTGAGCGTGATGCTGCCTGGCTCTTTCGTTCCGCTTCTGTTGCTGCCTTATGAACACGGAGAGCCGATTCAGCAGAAACTGCTTATCGTGACCTTCCAGCACCAACTGGCTCTTCAAAACCGTCACCATGTGCCTGTTCGCGTCCGTGACGGCCCAGTAGTAATACAGCAGCAATATTAACACTATGAACGCCGGCACGGCAAACACGGAAGTGCCGATCAAGAACACGATCGTTCTCAAAAAGTCTGGGAACTTTCCGAAGGTAAGGACGACTTCCTCCCAGACTGAAGATAGACCTCTGAAAGGTCCGCAGCTCCTGGACGGAGTGATCTCGGCTACGCCGTAGCCTAGCGGGACGATTGCTGTGCAAAAACTAAACAAAAGCACCAACATAAAAAGAGAATTCGACCTGGACGCTCTGTATACCGTGGACGACGGTTTAGAATTCACCAGACATGTGAATTTCTTTAAATAAAATGTAAAAAAACACAAAACGGTAGCAATTATAGGCAGTATTGGGCAGTAGAACGAGCCCAGCCAGCACAGAGTCTGCGAGTATACGACGTCGAGTACGTGCTTCGGCAAGTGAAACTCTTGCTCTCCGAACATTCGAATGCATTTGCTCGAAGTGTGCTTGGCGATGAACGAACGCGGGAGGTTGACGAAGAACGTCATAACTATTTGTATCGCAAAATCGGCAATCAGCAGCTTGTACAGCTGCTGGCCGACATACGTCTCCCAGCACAGCAACGAAGAGTCGCTGTCCATACAGCTGAGTGAATTGTTGACCAGATTTATCTGCAAGTACAATTGACTCAAAAGCACGACCAGTGATGAAAGTCTCAAGAGGACAGTTCGGAACAGAGTCAGCTTGACGACCAGTCTGGGACTGTAGTTTTCAAAAGTTATAAGATACTTAAACAGGGTCGGAACAAATATGTTCAAGCCTACGATACATAGCGCGGGTAAATATTGAAGAAAGAAAATTCGGATCTCGCTCAAGGTATCGTATGACTGATCGTTACTGGTCCTCAGCAACATTTTCAAGCCCTGCGTCATCGAAGTCGGATCCGCTTTAGTAACCTGCGAATACTTGGTTAGATTGACAACATCTGAAGTGTTTAAGTTCGAATTTTCAACGTTAGTATTGTACGGATATCCGAGATCTCTCAAGCTCGTATCGTTTGCCATTATCAGCGAAGACATCGGAGTGATCTGGTTGAGTTCCGATAAGGAAAAGTTGAATGCGTAGAATATAGCGAAACCGCTGGCTATCAAGATGCCCAAAACCACAATGCTGACTGTCATGCGAATCACGACGAGTTTGATTTGTTCTTCTCTTGAGCGGCCCTGCCTCTCTTCCTGCAGCCGCTCCTCTTCCAAGCATCCTTTCATCTCGTTGTACAGAGCTTTGTGTTTGATGTTGGCAGACTTTTCGTTGTGTATGCAAAAATCCCACCCGCCGAATACCAGGTTGCAGTACTGATAGAACTGCCCTTCACCTTCCACGAGGCGTTCTTTGAATCCCCTGGCGGCAGACCTGACGATGGCTATCAGCGATATCAAGAAATAAATGACGGGAATCAAAATATACGCTAGAGGTAAATCGTAATACATGAGAGCTCCTGTCGTGTCTTGAAAAAAGCTAGCGTTTCGATTACTTCCCCCTATATAGTAAGTAAAAACTCTGTGCGAATACATGCCGTAGAATAAATAAGTTTTTTCCATCCAACCGGTGCCTTGGACGATATCCAACACCGGATTCCCATCGTCTATCGTCGTATTGAAGTAGTTTTCCGAGCAGCACTGTGTGGAGTTGGGCGACGAGACCATATCGCAGACTTCGTCGTCGATTATTCCATCGAATATGGCACTAGGTATAATGATAAAAAGTATTATTAAAGTGGATATGGCGAGATTCAACATAACCAGCCATTTCAGCAATAGGAAATAGGCTACGACTCCGGTTCCGAAGTTTCCTTCGATCGTCTTGAACGATTGTTTCCACAGCTCTAATCGGGACAGCGTCTCGCGGAATCGGGCAGTGGTGCCTTGCCAAGCTTTTCTTCTGCGCCATTGCAACTGTTCTAGTCCTTGCAATCTAAGCTTCGTTGCATTCTGTAAGCAAAACAATTAAAATATTAGAGAAAAGGCCACTCATCATGCCAGACAATACTGCTCAGTTGTAAAATACATTCAGCTACATTATCTCTTAAACTAATCACCCTCGCTACGCCCGTTCAGATTGGGATGAGTGGGGGGGACATTCAAGACATCGCATACATCCATTCGTTCGGACAGAAATTCATAAATCGAAAATCCTAACATGGAATCGAGCCTGTGACACTGTGTTCTAAGTCAACAACGTTGACACTCGACCGCACAGACGGCTGATAGAAGGATACATATACGCCACCCGCTGTGGTCTAGTGGGTTTGAGCTTGCTCTACCGACTAGGTGGGTCTGAGTTTGATTCCCGGTAAGGTCAATGTCAAGTTAAGATTTTTCAATTTGAATTTGAGACCTAAGACGTGGGTGTTTGTGACCCTCTCGAGTGACTTACAATAAATTCTCATCGAGTTTTTCTCGTATGATCTTTCAACTTTAAAATATCTGGCGAAGCTTAATCTGTAATGCCAGATATATTTTTAAAATTTAAAAAAAAAATCATATGTTCATATTTATACATACAGTCAAAATTAAATTTGAATCGTTCAAACTATGTACATTCTCACAGATTTTTTCACTAACGACCCGGGTTTCGCCTGTGAGAATGTACATAGTTTGAACGATTCAAATTTAATATTGAAATTCCACAAGCAACTTCGGTCGAAATCTTAAATTATACAGTCAAAATATGAAATGTTAAATAATTTTACCTGTAGCTGCATTTTGAGCTGTCGTTTTTGCATCATGGGAACAGGCATCGCTTTTATCTGCATTATTTCTTCCCATGTGCTCTCTTCGTTTGACAGGTTTTCTGAAAATAAAAGATCACAAAAATTGTGTGAAACATTTTTCAACGCAAAGAAACTTTCCCATAAATCTTCCCATACGATAAACAATATCGTGTGCATTTTCATTTTGTATCAAAAAATTAAATAAAAACAACTGAAACATCCATGTCCAGATAAAATATTCGTGAAGTAAAATTGAGGTAAAGGTTTTATGACACTACAAGACACAGTTGTTCAAAAAAAAAATATTGCACCAACAAAACATTTTAATAACAATATTGGACTCAATTCCTTTTATTATCACCCGTTACTAAAATTCAAATAATATGGCATCAATCCAGATGGCAGAGATGAGTACCTGACAAATCAGGAAGCATGGAGACCATGGTATCCCCGGTGGCGGTACCTCTAGCTGCGGTGGATTGTCTCCGTTCACCGATGGGTCGAATTCTTCGCACCGTTGCTATTTTTATAGAAAGATTGCACACGGTTAGTCAGGGGAAAAGCTTTTGAATTAATTAATGCCTGAAGCTTTTTATTGAAGCCAATATCATTGTGTAAAGCAAGCAAGATAAGAAGCAGTTTGCTGCCAAAGTCAAATTGTGCTTTTAGCCACTCAGATAAAAGATTTAATAACAAATTGCTTATAACATAACATACATTGAATAAATCAAGAGACAGTTCGCTTTTAGGATATCTTTTAAGCTAACTATGATATTAAAGAAGAGTCGTTTCCCAAAGAACTTGCTTAAAAGAAATGTTACAAAATATTAGAGGCTCGTGGGTACCATGAGATGTGTTTGTTCTTGATGAGGACTTTTTTAATTTGCATATCTGCAAGGCTTTTCTCAAATTTATTTGTTTCTTAACACTAATAGAGTCGGTCTCTAATGCTTAACACCTACACAATTTTTGTATTTACTGCCTACATGCATTTTTAGGTTGGTATTACACGAATGTATTAATTGCAACTTGGTCAATTTAATGACAATAATATAAAATGTCGCATTCAATATTTATCGACACAAACTAAACCTTCGTAAGTCAGCAGAAGTAAATTCAACCATATACCTTCTATTTGTCTCAAGATCGTCTTCGGCAGTTGTAAATGTGCCAAATAGCTCAAATCATGTACATTCACACAAGTTTTGTCACTAACGGCCCAGGTTTCGCCTTTCGGCATCTTCAGGCGTTCAAGTGCACGGATGAACTTGAACTGACGCTTAGTAAATGAGTGTATCGTGTTTAAATAAGAAATAAATGTATCACTAGGTTTTGCTGGCGAAAAGGATTAACTCAAAGAATTAACCCATGGGAATGTCTACAGATTTGAATGGTGGATAATTTAATATAAATAAATTTAAATTTAATATTGAAATTCCACCAAGCACCTTCAGTCGAAATCTTAAATTATGTGACAAATAGCTTTCAAAAGACAAATGTATTTGAATGATCGGTAAAATTTCAGGTATGACATCTTCTTTCTACATTAGGAACAAAACCCTCCAATGGTTTCCATTACTTTGAAAACAATATGTTTCTAAGTCAGCTTAAATAGGCGAGTTGTACGTTGGTCACCCCTATTGTAAAACGACGCATTTCATTGGCAGTATTTTGGTTATTAATAAACTGGCTTGTAAATAAAGCATTAGAGGCGAGAAAACAAATAAAAATTAACAACAAACTAACTTCCTCTGTGCTGCTTTGAAGGCAGCATGGTGGCGATGTTAGCAGCTTTACTGGCCGGCACGTCGACCTCCAAGCCAGCACCCGGATAGCTCTCCTGATAAAACTCGGCACCGGCTTCTTCCCATCCTCCTCTCCTGCCGCCCGCTCCTCCGCCGGACCTGCCGCCGCCACTCTTCCCGCCCCCGCTGCCGGAACCAGACATGGTGGTTCGCTTCACTTCACTCCGCAAATAAACATCCCATCGTTCATTTTGTTTTGTTAACTTTTTATTTTATTAATTCGCCTCACATAAAATGGACTCGCTCCGTTGGCTTCAGCATTATGTATTCTGCCGTCTTAATAATAAATGTTTTTGGTATTATTTAAATTTGAATAATTATTAAAAACTTTACTCGTAAGTATAATATTTTTATCAAAAAGAATTAGTTTGGTTTATCGGTTGGAAAATTAATTTTAGAATAATTATTTCGACTGAAAAATATTGCCAATAGCAACACATTTACTAGATACAAAAATTGAGCGATTCACTGTAAAAAGATTTAGGTATAGGGGGGGAAAAATCTACGGTGTTTATTATTGTTTAAACATTGAGCCATATCACATCACCAAGTACTTGTTTGTTTAAAATGACAAATTAATTCTCGATAATGAAAAAAATGTCAATCCAATACCAGACTTTATCACGATCTTATCATTGGCACATTTGAGATTAGACTGTATGTACATCACACTTAAACAGCGGGTGGGATTGGTAGTACCGTATCTGAAAATCAGAATAATAATTGTTAAACAACAGATGAGGTATTGACAATAGATATTACACAAAACTCCACACATTTTGTATTAGAGAATGTGTCGAAATTTTAACAGCAATCAAACCATTTATAATTGAGATGTGAATAATATATATTCTTAGACAAATTTGTAATGATACTTATAAAGATATAATTTATCTGAAGCTCTTGTCTACCGTTTGAATACCGCGCTACTAAATTGCATTATTTTTATCAGACACTGCGTATTTTTGAGGGAAATAATTATGCCTAATATACACTCAAATTCAATATTTTAAAAACCTATATTGAATCAGTATAGATGGCACTACACGTATTTATTAAAATATTGCTTATATTCCATTGGAATACCATTTCTTGGACACCTGTCTTCGTTTGGAATCCAAACGGTTAAAGGACATTTTACAATAAAAAACTGAATTTTCGCAAGATACGCAAAACATTCTTGCACAGACAGTAATAGTATTGAATCAGGAATATTTACAAACTTCTGGATAAGTCTTAGTAATGAAAAAATTAGTTGTATTCCTAAAATTGTTACAAAACAATATTATTAAAATATTCATTCATATGCTGAATATCGCGTGATGCGGATATACATGTATATGGGACGGGTAGCAAACAGGGAAAACATATTTTGAAAATGATTACTTTGCAACGTATCCTGAAGCCAGCGGCAATTCACATGCAACCACATGTCACTAACGAGGTGCGAGCACACCTTAACAAGATAATTTTCTCAAACCACTTAACTAATTAACAGATGCGTAGATAACAGATACAAATAATCCATTTGTAAAGAATTATTCATAAGTCTAGAATGGTTTTATCATTATGAATCATTGGAATCAAAACATGGATCTGCAATCGCCATATCTAACATACAAGTCGGTGATTTGATAACGTAATCTGATATTGTATCAAAGCTATTCAAATAATCAAATTTATAGAATTTAAGCTGTTTGTATCTGAAAAAGAATGTCCATATAGGAACAATAAAGCTATTGTATTGACAATTATTTACTTTTTGCCTGTTTGCCTTTTAGAATATGTTGTAATTTTAATAATTATTCGTTATCTATTGTTAAAATTATATGCGGTTATGTTGAGTAATTAATCACCTTATTGACATTGCAAGCAGATAAGTGAATCTACAATAAAACAAGCTAATATTTAGGCAACTATTTCCCTATTGAAACATATATTAAGTATTTTAACACGGGATAGGATTTGGCATTGTCAGTTTTCTTATCGTTGCTTAATTCATTGTTTTGTGGTTTTGCTCATTCGTGGATTTAATTCTCCTGGTAATAGGCTTAATCATACATTGTTACATTATTCTTAGGAAATAATATGAATGAGCTATTTATATTAACACACAAAGAACGGGAAAGGTAGTTCTACCCACTAGCTCGACTGCTGCGTAACGGCGGGAAAGGTAGTTCTACCTTTTGCGCCGGCTCCGCTTTAAAGCTGGTTTAGGTATATCTACTCGACTATTTCATATGATTTTTATATATCAATCTCTTGAAGACATTTACAGCTTACACATTCGTCAACAAAAAAATAATAATACTTCATTTCCTTTACGTACCAACACTTCATATTATGTGAATCACATACATATAATCTTGCAATTCTTTTATGAGATTTTGAAACGACCCTGATTTACATTTAGTTTTGAAATACATCTTTATAATTCGTTTATGTTTTATTTACATATTTTTAAACCGTAAAAAATGGCTACAGAAAATTACGAAAGTGATGACGAAATATTCGCCGATAATTTATCTGAATATTCAGGTGAAGATTAAACTTTAAATTATTCATTGAAAAACAAATGCAGAAGTAAGCAACTACATGTAATAAGTATGCATTCAAAATTTCATTAAAAAATAACCACTGGTTTGAAAGATAGAGCGATTATTGCAAATTTGATTTTTTTTTCACCTGCTGCTAATTTTCGCCCGCTGTACATACCAGTTAATTATAAACAGAGCCCGCTTATAGTGTGTAAATTCAATGGGTTTAAGTTAATTGTCAATATCATAGGTTCCCAAACTGATTTGGGTTGACGCACACCGTTCAGAATGAAATCGCACAGCGCCTCCGTTCGAAATCTATCCCCTTAAGCGAACAAACAGAAAGATACAGTAAAAAATTTGGCTTGCTTTTATATAATGTATCAGGTTTGTAAAAACATTCCACCTAAGTTTCATTAAAGACGAAGAAGGAAATGCATTTAAAAGCATTTGCAGTAAAATAATCTCACAATGCAAGTTTATATGATATTGTAGCGAGAACTGTCGGTATTAATTGTTTTATTTAATATTAAATTCTTCACTAATTATAAGTTCTATCATTCAAAATTAATTAAAGCATACATCTTCCACCCCCCCCCCCCCCCCCCCCCCCCCGTAGCTCACTGCCGTCTCCACAGGCGGAATATATTATTTCATATCGGGATACAGTGGTCTATATGAACTTTCCGAAGAAAAAAAAATTTAATTGTGTTTATTCAAAAGAGTAAACAGACTTTACTGTACACAATTCTTCGCACAAGAAAACTCTACATTCAAAATGCAGTATTATCAGAAATATTATGAATTGACGACATAAACAAAGCACGATAGAAAATATTATATTTATCCAGTGCTTTTTTCCCCCACGTATCGTGGTGGAACGGCGTTCCGGCACCTTTTTTCTCGGCATTTTAAATGTTTCAGATCAATATTTCTAAAATTTTATATTTATTTTGCTTTGAAAACTTTTGATTTTTAAGCGGATGAAAAGACAACGGAAAAATGATCATAGTGGCAACATTTTCAAACTTCATATAAATTAGCAACGGGAAATTAATCTTTCAATGTGTTGGAAATCGAAATATATCTTCTAGAACTAAATGAAATCGAAATGAGTCATAACACAAACGCAAGCATTTCACAAAACAGTTGTGGCACAATGATGAACGTTGTCGTCTTACGTGACGGATCTCACAGGTTCAAATCCCAGTGCAAACAGCATTTTTTTCAATCGATTTACAGATTTTTGTTCAAAGACATGAGTGTTTGTGATATACCCTGCCACTCTTCCAATCCTAAAATGAATGGGGCAAACGAGAACGATTAATTAACTACTAGTCCTGTCCTAGCGCCATCTTTCCATCTTTACTCTCTTCAAAAAAGGGGAGGTTGAGCAACTGATTTAACAAGCAGTTCTTGTAAAAAAAATGTTGAAATACGTCCATTAGGAAACCATTTGCTACAAATTGGGAACGGACATGGATTAGAAAAGAATACAGTACAAAGCTTGACAAGAAGTGAGTTACGGCACCTTTTATCGTGGAATATAAACAAGAATGATTGGTATACAGAGATTTCTTTTGTGGTGAATTCATTTATAGAAGAATCTTATACGAAAGAAACATCAGATTATTGAATTTGAATCGTTCAAATTATGTACATTCACACAGATTTTTTCACTTACGACTTGGGTTTCGCCTTTCGGCATCTTCAGGCGTTCAAGTGCACGGATGTACTTGAACTGACAGTTCAAGTTCATCCGTGCACTAGAACGCGTATTTGAATCGTTCAAATTTAATATTGAAATTCCACCAAGCACCTTCAGTCGAAATCTTAAATTATATCAGATTACTGAAATATCAGAGTGATGAACTTTGATAGCTTGGAAGCATACTCTTTATGTCGGCAAATTTTAATTCAATAACACTTCAATCAAATAATTTCTTTAAATTGGTACAATTATGGTAGCTAGATCACGCCAACGAGGTAAAGAAAGGATAGGTATAACCTGCGAGCCCTTTTTGCCATGTTTACACTAAGCAATTTCCATCTGGACTGATTGGACTAGCACTTAATGCAACTCTAAAGGGCTGTCAAACCACACTGGTTATAGGGATAAATGAATCTTATTCCATAATGTCCACATACCGTTGATAGGATTTGGAAAATCTAAATAGAGGCCCTTGATTTTTCACTGAGAGATGTCATTATATTATTACTTTTCCAAAACTATAAACATTTGCATTAATTGCCAATGAAGATATTCAGCAATTAATAAGCTGTCATGGTTTATCTTTCAGAATATCATTCCACTTCGTATTCTCTTTGCACATCGAGGTGTTTAGCGAATGCAGCTAATAAAAAAAGAGTAGTCACTTCGTCATATAAAAAACATCGTCGGATTTGTAATTAATACATAAAATTGAATTTAATGAAAAAAATGTTCTACTTACGTTATTTAACACATCGAAATACTGTGACTTCTTTACACAATTTCACACAACTGTTTAATTGTTTCACAATCGAATTGTAGCTATCCAAATAGCCCGCACTATCATGACAACTATTCACTAAAAAGTAATGATTTAACAATTTATCCAATCGGTAAAATTTGCAGTATTAATATAAGAATAAGCACACAAGAATTACCACATATTAGTCTATTCCACACCACACATTTTCTGCCGAACCAATGAACGAATGCAACATAAATTAAACACTGTTTTTTTATTTCATATTTTTGACAGATGGGACGATTATTAGCGTCTTGGAACGTCCTGCTACAGTCGCAGATTGTGAATCAATTAAGTATTAATCCGAGATAACCTTATCACGATAATATCGGCATGGGTACTAGGGACGATAAAGTGCACGTAATTGCCCATTATGACGCATGTTTTATTGACAATTAGGTAAATTTTGCAGATTGGCGTTCTCGGAACTCGCCGACATTTTCGCTTCGGATGAAGATCTGTTTCCACGATGTGTCAGAACTATCGCATCGCCGTTGCGGATTGGTGGAACAAAACGAGCTTTTCTTTGTCAGCCAATAGGAATGATTTTAATATGGGTACTGTTCAACTTCAGCGAATTGAAGTACGAGTTTTATACAATCATTTTCATTTTCACAACAAAGGGAAAACAGGAAACGGAAAACAATGTAAAGTAGTAGGGATCGTTTCAGGAATAATCTGTTTTAAAAAATACAGCTCGCTCGATATCACTTTATTCAATCATATCCTAATGATCTAAATATTTTTTTTCTTTCATATTTCTTTCGTCAGTTCCATGGCGCCTGATAGCCCCCGGTTGATGCCATACAACATATAACATATTATAAATTATTATAATACCAAATAAATTATAATTATTGAGTTACGTTCGAAAGTAAACAAAGCTGTTGGCAGCTTTTTCACTACGAACTTCACTAAGGTAATTATTGTTAATATATATTTTTAATATGAAAACTTGTCGAGTCGGTGGTCCAATGACCAAAGTTGTTGGCTACAGTTACGGCACTTACTCGCGGGCTCACAGTTTTTATAAATTGATTTTTCATTCTGTTCGAAAGTATTCGATTCCAAATCCAAAACGTTTGTAAATGTTTCAATAGTTTTTCATTTTGTGTCACAAACTTCAATACGTGATTTGCGAAGAATTGTATAGCATTGATTGAAAATTGTATTTGCAAATTTATTTTTGGAAGCTTCTCAAGTCTCTTAGAGTCCTAGGCCCTTTTATCCGTAATAGTGAATATAACCGTGTCTGTTTCCAGCTTGCATCGTAGGTTGGACATTTTTTAGATAACGTTGTACAGAAATGGTAGTTAAAAAAACAATGATTTACTCTTATCGGGTAACAAGCGTGACGTGACTTTATTGTATTCTTGTTATAAAAATAAAATTGATATTTTTGCAGAGGTTTAGTTCGCATTTAAAAAAACTGAGCGCACAAGTGAGAGAAGATAATTGTAAAGATAAAATGACAATATTCTTACTTTTTATATTGGTTTGGAGATAGTGTTTGGCAAAAATCAGTATTTTAAAGTACTAAACCTCTCTTGGAACACGACTAAATATGTTGTCGTTGAGAAAAATATTTTATCAAATACTTTCTTTACGATATTTATTTTTACTGAACTAATTAATCGGTATCGAAGTTTTTTAAAAATAAACATTCGTATATTTTATCATTTAATAAATTGTTGTTTATAAAAAAATATCGCTGGTGTAAGATTTTAAATATTAGGCTGACGGCCATAATTGGTACTGATCCACGTCAAAACACTATATAACGCATTAAAAATGGGGATACATCGATCATCCGTGATGCGACATTTGCATCGCATGGAGATGATTTCCAAGGTTTCACCACGATAACGCGCGACCACATGTGACAATAATAACGCAACGCATGTTGAGATAATTGAATTTGGAGGTTATGAAACATCCATCATATTCTCCAGATCTTGCTCCACCAAACATTCACTTATTTAAATCGTAACAAGTTTTTTTTACTTCAGTTGCGGAAGTCAAAACATCCCTGGAGTTGTTTTTTGCATCTAAGTTTCCTGGATATGTGCAGGGGTGGTCTGGAGGGGGCTCAAAGGGGCTCGCTTGAGCCCTTTGCTAAATTTGATTAAGGCCGGCGAGCATTTTGTTAATTTGAGAGAAAACCATATTCTCAGATCAAATTAGTACATGACTACAATTTCTGGCTTATATATTATCTACGACAGCTTCAGTATACACAGTAGTACATTTTTAGTCATTTACATTGATTAGTTTACGGTATATTGCATAGTGTTGCATATTATAAACGTTATTAAGTAATAATCGATTGCTTATTTAAATAATGCATATAATTGCATAGGAGTGTTATAAAATTCACCCTTTCCCCGGAACACTGAGAATCGTTTGGGGAATTAAGCGAGCCCCTTGTTAATGTATTGGCAGCCCACCGCTGGATATGTGTGATAGAGTTAATAGTATATTGTTATTAATAACAGTGTTAAAAATTTAGTATTTTTTAATACTATATGATTGTATAGAAAGATGACAATAATTACTCCATCATTTCAAATTTAGGTTCGGATCGAAGAAATGAAAATTTCGCAGCATTCTATGTTAATATAAAAAATACACAAAATCGTAAATTTACTGAAAATACAACGTAACATTGATTTTGAAACGAATTTCTATTAGGAATGAAGGTATGTCAAGAAATTTCCGTATAAAAAATAATAAAATATAACTGTAAAAATACGGCAGTATTCTTGAAATCTTCTCGAATAGAGTGTTTCCTATCGGTTTATCAAAACCTGATAAAAGAGTCAAGTGCAGATGGAACGGTAATTTAATAAACAATTTCTCGGAAATGCGAAGTTTCCTTTAGTCTTCGTTTCATCGTGAGGCAAGCTACTTTTCAAATATAACGTTCTTGTATAATATGACGGAATTTGTAAATGTGTAAAATGACTCTCGTAAATCGTTTCATTGTAGTTGTATGTGCTAATAATAGTTTAGTGAATTTCAATTGTTAATAAACTAAAAAAAAAAAGAAAATCTTAAAACAAATTAACAATGAAATCTATCGATCAAGTTACAAAAGCGATCCACAAAACAAAATAAATAAGCATTTGTTTGACCTCACTCACGTCCACGCGAAATAATTCTAAAGTTTCAAAAAAAAAAATGAATTTTAAATGCACTTCTTAGTGGCAGAATCAAAAAGTCACTTTAAGTGAAAAACACATTCATGTCCGTACTCGTGATTACTCAGTTAATTATCAATCTTATAGTATATAAGGAAAAATATGAAAAATAATAAACGTCACACCCAATGTGGAAAGGAGTGTCTTGAGAGTTTCAGAAATCCAAGACAGTACAATTTTTCTCACAGATTCATTGAATATAATATTTAAATCTGGTCCGTCTTACAATGATGGCATTTTTAATCAGTTTTATTTACGAAAAAAAATAATGTAATTTTTGCAAGCAATTAGTCCGTAAAGATGTTTATGGTGGGCTTGACAATTTTTAGTTACGTTAATACACAAGGCTAATAAATAGACCGTGTCGTTAGTGAGGCTATTATAATTAAAGCCACCCATTGAAAAGTTGAAAAATACGATTGATCGATCAATTTTCTTGAATATATTTGAGAATTCAAACATTTGCATAAAAATAAAAATATTATTTAATTTTTTTTTATTCATGTCCGCTCCCAATGTGAAGCATATTGCCCCCTAATGGAGTTATCACAACAGAAGTTTTTTCTACGAGAACTGTTCAATATTTCTTATTTTCTATTAATATTTTCGATGAATTCGGCGGTTACTTTGTGAAAATTATTTTTTAATATCAAACTGTTTGAATTTATAAGACTTATGCCATTGGGGTAGGTTTCTAAGATAAAATGTTGATTTTTATGAGCACGAAGAAGGGAGGGGGATGCTTAGGTAGTAAGAATGCAACGCTTGAAAATGCAGTTAATCGGTATTAAAAAAATAATTAATGTATTTGTATTTGAGGGTATAACTTGCAAACACGGCTTATTCATTAAATCAGTGGTTTCCAAAAATTTTGTTACTACGCCTCCCTTTGAAGAAAAAAATATCTTCGCGCCTCTTCATCCTTTACTTCATATAGCAATAAAAGCACGTTTTAAAGGGTAAATAAATATTTTGGACTGTTCGCGCCTCGCTTTGCAATAGTTCACGCCTCCCAGGTTGGAAA
Source organism: Himalopsyche tibetana (assembly GCA_030503985.1). Lineage (NCBI taxonomy): Eukaryota > Metazoa > Arthropoda > Insecta > Trichoptera > Rhyacophilidae > Himalopsyche > Himalopsyche tibetana. The sequence goes on along the minus strand of JAPJYX010000003.1, from coordinate 2,012,482 downwards.
TCGCTGCCTTAAATGGTTAAAAAATAAAAAAAATCATTTCATTTTAAAAAACAATGTACATAGTATATATAGTAAGTATTTTTAGTTTTATATTACTTTGGAATGATATTTTGGATGTCGTCTAGCCATGTTTGAGACTGATGTCTAAAAATACTTTCAAAAAGTATTTTTATCTACTAATTTACAATCATGGTTCATGTTTCAACAACTTTAGAATAAGCCGGGTTTGCAAGTACATAATACCCTCGTTTGTTCGAAATACAAAAAATATTTGAAAACAATTGAGCATAATAAAAAAATAATTAGTAATACTAAGAATTTTTTTGCGGATTTTTAAAAATCTTTCTCAATTATTGGACTACTGAAACGTTATTTACTTGGAAGCTTTATTATCTCCGAGTTAGTTCCGAGTGTAGATATTTCGCTAATGAAATTGTTGGTACAATAGTAAAGTTAAAGTTAAAAATTACAGAATTCGTTTGTTTTAAATCGTTATGGTATCCCGTCGCATCTGGCAACACACATCTTGAACCGCCACTCACATACATACCTGTGGATCCCGGAAAATAACGATTATTTTGGTCCATACTGAACATTGTAGTAGTTCGGCAGTCTCCCGCCAGAGATCTTTCCCAATACACACGCACCTCCACACATAACACACGCACACAGTAAAATCGGGGAACGCTATGGTCACGTTGGAGGGATTCGGGAGCGGTGGGATCTACTGCTACATAACACTATTCTTCAATAAAAACACAATATTCCTGGCAATGAGCGAAACTGGTCCTGAACTTTTAAATAAAGTACAAAGGAATATTGTGTGAACAACCATAAAAGTGAACATTATTCTTTATTATATATATTATGCGCTAGACACATATTTCATTCTACCCTAGATTATAGTAGATCTGGAACGGTGTTCGATTATTTTCAATGAGGTTTTTCACTATTTGAAAGTACGTACTCGATAAACGAAGCCAGCATTTGTTTTCAGAATGGTTTTATACATGTCCTTTTACTATTAATAAAATGTTATTTCTATAAACTACACCGTTTCCTAATTTCATTACATAGATCAATAGTTTTTAAAACTCTTCCCACTCGGCTACGTGTTACAGGGGTTGATTCGTATTATGATAACATTCAAACACTGAGATTTAGAGTTATATGCGTTGTCAAGTATACAGTTACTATTAAAAACATCTCGTATTTTGCTTAGATCGGGATGTTAATTGTTTATGGATTATCTTAGATTATGGATATATTTTATGTTTAAGTTACCCAAATGAATAAGCGTGCCAAACTTTAACATTTTATTGATAAAAAGTTTTAAAAAAAACTCTTTTCAACGGGTTAATGAATGATATTATAAAAGAAGCATCTTGCTTAAAAACAATAAAGTTATTAAGCCCAGCAGTGCCGCAGGATATGTATTACAAAATAACTCCAATAGAACCTACTGTCTATTTATTTTTTAAATAGGCGTTATATTAGATTATAAAATAATAATAGTTGAATTAATTTTTTACCCTTTCAAATATTAATGTCCACAGTAAACTTTACATTGTTAATAATTAACACTCGGAAAACTGTAATGATTTTGATTATTCTTAATCTTAATAACGTGATCAAAGTACACCCGAATAAAATCATGCTGGAATCCAGTTCGTCGCAATTGACAAAATCAAATAAGTTATTATGAAAAGTGTAAGACGACACGAACGAGAGAATCTGAATAAAAAACGTTAAATGGTTTAATGGTGCAAACTTAATTGAAAACATAGCATCTTAAGTCGCGCGAAAATGACGCGTCGTTCGGAAGAATCTGTAGTGTGTATTCCTGGCATACATTTTTGAGAGTGCCCTCTGAGGGGAGGGGATTATATGTTTTTGATGTGTCGAAGAAAAATCCTTCAGATTTCCTATGTGATTTTTCAAGCCTGTCCGTTTTCGGACCGATTCGTAAGTCTTCAATAGAAAAACTCTGCTCCTTTTCATAATTCTTAATTCTATCGTGCGCCCGTGTAACAGTTATAAAACAACATTATTTGTTTTTGAATGACAAGTGTATGATATGGATAGATTGAGTAGAGTTTGTGCCACGGTATGGCGGCGATTCTCCGTGGACCCGATATACGATTCAGTGCATCGATACAGTTTTAATTAGTAATTTTCCACCTACGTTACGAGTTTATACACGTTTCTAAACAATATACATAATCAACAATAATTTCAGTGGCAGCTTGTTAAGCAAAAGCCACTTTTTGCAACCATATTTTGAGCGTTGGCCGATGAAAATGGCAGATGTGGAAAATTGACAACATGAATTTACTAGGTGTGTGAAAATGGATCGGTTTAACAACTAAAGACTAAACATATAATACTTCTTAAAGTGGTTTAATATTTTGTAAAATCATTGGTACTATTTTAATGTAAAGAAGCTTCATTATAGATACTCTATTGATAAAAAATAGTACACGTTCAATAGAAAATACCTACGCATTATGAAATGAATAGATTATTGCTAGAATCAAAGGTGCATTGATATTAATATGAATTTTTACATCTAGAATGTATTTTATTGATAAATTTGCAGAGGCTTTCAACGAAACATCGATTTTTTAATATTCAAATTTAAACAAAAAACGACAATAAGACTGTGAAACCGCTGGAGTGTGTTTAGTTCCGATTAGAGAGTCAAAAATTGTTTATTTTTTACTGTGTGGAGCTTCGTGCTAGCTTAGGAATTGGTTGGATTCATCAGACGTGCTCGATGAAAGTGCGCCATTGATAAAGCGACAAAATGCCGGGAAAGTGCAACTCTTGGCAGAGACACAGACATCTCCGGTGCCGATTGTCTCGGAAGATCAGTTAAGACCATAAATGGCGGCCACGAACAGGGTGTGTTTTTATTATTACGTTTTGATTTTGGCCATCACGTTACAATGCTTTTGTGACGGAAAGCTTTCAGCCAGGAACAGCGACAGGAGGAGAAGTCTGCTGTTCCGAGGCAAAAGGTTGGGATTTGCATCAAGGTATGACAGCGGCAGAAGCACTCGATACGGTCGGCAAAGCCCGGCGTATGAGGACGATTCTCCGTTTGTCGAAAACAATGAAGAGATCCCCAAAAACTTCATTGGAAAGTCAACAGACTTCATTGATGAGTATACTAGCGTTTCAAAAACGAAAAATGTTGAAGACATAGAAACAAATTATGATAGAAATAAGGATGATTTAGATATAATGTTTTCTGAATCGGACAATGATTTTGTCGATTCAAGTTTAACGGTCTTTGATAAAAAGAGACATTTTGAAGTATCCGCTATGATTGCATCAGATGCCAAAGCGGATGTTGAAGATTTAGAAGACATTTCAAATTATGGGCAAAAGGAACGCTTCCAAAGCTTGCTTTTTAATATTGCAAATGACGATAATTTAAAAGAATCAGGTGAGGCTACTTTGAAATTGCCAGAAGTATTTAGTAAAAACACAGATTATGGAAAGGTGAAAACAAAACCTGTCAATCATAAAAGAAATAATAGAGATCCCATTCAACTTTTAAAAGAGAAGGATGAGACTAGATTATCAAAGAAAAAAGATCAAGAATTGCCGCGATCTTTTTCTGATAGGACCAGATTAAATGAAAACAACTCCAGTATCGTCATATTGAGAGGCAGAGATATGCACGACGTTGGGAAAGCAAACAGAAGATTGAACAGCCCGATAAGAGAGTTGACGTTGCGAAGAAATCAAGAGAAAGCAAGTCGCAAACAAACACAGCAGCAGATGCAAAATGACCACGACGTATCAAAGCCAGAAGAGAGCAGCAATAAAAACAACAATTTAGAACTAGTAGACATGGACTTAAACAGCCAGGATCCAGCTAAGGTGGAGTTTCCTGACAAAATCAGGCAGATACGAACACGATTGCATGATCCTCATTACACGAGTAGCTTGAGTTCTAGCGGGGTAACATCCACTAATGACCTATTGGGGATTTCTTGTGATTTTGAGCAACCGTGCGCTTGGAGATGGAACGCGAGCAATGGTGTGATAAATGGATTTGGAGTATATACCGGTGAAGACGTGACCGCTCTTAATGAAACAAGAGACTATTTGCTGAAAGGTCCTGAGGTGGATGCTGACAATAATAATGAAGGTATTTAAACATTTATAATATTATATTAATAATTAAGATACTTAATAGCACACCGACATGTTATGTTTTAGAAAGTTCAGTTTTTTACCGTATCCCGTACCTGGGATGGCCAAACATTTGTATCTTCTGGTAGCGTACGATAGCTTACATTGACCTTAGCCTTTTATAGTTCGAATAAAGTATTAGCTAATCTTTCGCACACCACGAATTACTTAATACTGTTGAACTAATTCTATTTCCCCCCATCTAACCTTACCTAAGTACAATTTTCATGATCATTATCATATTATATCAAACCAAGTGAACTGTTTCTACTTTAAAAAATAGAACGAGACACATAATAGATATTCAAAATTATATGATTGATTGAATTGGCATTTAAAACTACAAAAGTATTCCGTTCCACAAAAATTGTATAAGTTATATACAATACATATAACATATGTATATGCGCCATCATCAGTGACGTAAAACTGACATAGCTTCAACTAACTAATATAATTTGAGTGAAACTATATACTTTGTTATTTTGACCTTATTATTATGATTATAACAAATTTCGGATAGAAACCAACAGCTGAAAACGATCAACCGCTAGGAAGATCTGGTGCTTATCATGTCCTTAAGTTTTGTTATCTACCAAAACTGTCATTTAATACCATTACTTTAACTGACAATGCAATTTAATATTTCTAGATTGCAAGATATTCCGATTCTCTATTTTCTCAGGTTGTTAAATTTACCCGCCACCACCGAGTACGAGTTTACATTACTTACTGGGCTAGGCTTAAGTACTGTCAAATGGTTTCCGGGAGGGTATTAGGAGTAGTTATTCAAGACTTTGTTGGTATCATCTTAAGTGACCAGATGTCTTCATTTTGGAAACTTTGTCCTCCTCTAGGAAAAATCTTCCTCCTACACAGGCTTGAGGAAACGATACAGGGAAGACCATAATGGCGGACATCGCGGAAATCCGCAAATTCTGGGATTTAGTATTGAAATTCCCAGAAAGGGCTAAAAGTAAAAAAAGTCCCACGTTGGTTATTTGGAGAAATCCGTAAATTTCTGGGATTAAGGATTGAAAATCCCTGGAAAAGCTAAAAAGTGTCTTCCTTTGACACTTTCAAAACCTGGTCACCTTATGTTAACTAATGTGCACTGAAATAAAGACAGTTTGTACATGGATGATGAAAATCATATATGAGTAAAGTTCTTCTCGTTATCGGTCTGTCAATGTTTTATAATTCACCCCAGTTGCTCAAGTTCACCCAAGTCGCTATGGCCGACCATCTATAAGGATCTGTCTTGCGACGAGAGTCTCTTGTAGTGTCCATCATCCGAAAATTACCATGTACATATGGGATTCATCGTTTGGTGTATATCCATACTCAGTGGCGGATTACCCTATAAGCGCATGAGGCGCTCGCTTGGGGCCTCCGAATCTTGGGGGCCTCAAAAATAGTTTATGTTATATAGCCTATATAGTTTTGTTCCGATTTTAATGTGTTTTTATTATTTTACACGGAATTTTCTTAAATTTTAATATTATCCGAAAAACAGGGCCTCCAAATTTTATTGCGCCTGGGGCCTCTCAAGTGCTTAATCCGCCACTGTCCACACTTACAATAAATATATATATCATCACTTAACCAACCAATTTAAAAGCAATGTCATGGTGGTGTTCTCATATAATATGCCAAAAATTACATTTCCATCAAATTTCCTCTTGAAATCATTTTGATTTAATGATTTGACTGAAATCCAAATAAAACAATCTTAAAGCGAAGGATGTATTTCTTCATTAAAATTAAGGTATCCAATCCCAGAGCCTTTTTGTGATCCCGGGATTGACTAATTTTCAATCCAAGAATTTTCCGATTTGTCCAAAATGTCAGCGTGACCCGTTTTTTTAGCTCTTCCAAAATCAAAATCCTTTAGATTTACGGGATTTGCTAAAAAATTCTCGATCCCGGATGGCGACCATACCAATCCCGGGATTTCGGGATCACAAAATTGGACGGAATTCCGAGATTACGGGATTCGGGATCCCGGTATTGGAAAGCCTAATTACAATTAATTCTATAGCTATTTAGCTTACATGCCACTTTAACAGTAAATAATTTATCATGTTAAATATTAATAATGAAAGATACTGTTCATCGTATATTTACTTTATTTGCAATATATACGATTGTAATGGTGACAACAACAATTTAGCCGCCTGTGTGGTCGAGTGGTCAACGTCGTTGGCTTCGGTTACGGAGGTCACGGGTCCGAATCCCAGTACGGACAGTTTTATAAACTGTTTTTTTCAATCGATTTATGAATTTTTGTTCGAAGGCATGGATGTATGTGATGTCTTTCTCTTTCATTCTCTGTCATTCTCCCTCCCACCCATCATATCTTATGAGCGGTGCGTATCGAGAGCGATTAACTAACCACTGGTCGTGTTTTAGCCCTATCTTTATATTCCTTCTCTCTTTGGAAAAAGAGAGGTTGAACAACTGAGTAACAACCAGTTCTATTAAAAGTGTTAAGTGTGAGATAAAAACTCCATTAGGAGTCTATATGCTTAACATTGGGAGCGGACATGGTAAAAAAAACAACAACAATTTAATGGCCCTTTTTGAAAATCTACAATATTTTCTCAAATTTTGAAACTGATTTTTTTTTAAATTTATAAATTGCAATAAATCATAGATTTTTTAAGATTAATCATTCAAAGTATTGTGATGTTTTCCTCTATCCCAACCCTCATTTGGCGGAGAAAGCTGTGAGTTATGAATTAGTCAATTTTTATATCCTTCTTTATTGCACAAAACACTCCATATGGAGACCATAATGTGTTTCACATTGGCTCTGGCATATCGGAATAAGTTCAATGTATTTTAGTTCTGGTTTTTTTTTATTAAGTTAATAGCTATTTAAGCTTTACCTTCTTGTCAGAACAATTTTTAAATTTAATTTAGATTGGCTATATTAATACAAATTCCAAGTCAACTGTAATGACAAAGGTAAAATGCTTTTGTACAGTCTGAAACTCAAGATATGGGATTATAAAAATACAAAGTAACTTAACGCAGTTATTGATAGTATATATATTTTTATATTATTAGAAAAATTTATGAGTAAAATTCTTACAGAAACTAAAAATCACGACCCCTCTTTGTGCATACCAAGTATCGTATAATAACATATTAAATTTATAAAATTATAATAACTTTTCAAGCTTATCGACAATTAAATAAAGGCTCGTATTTTTCCAGTTTGAATTTATATTACATTGGTCAGAATTTATATTCAATGGTCATAATATTTACATAATATGTACATTTTTTTTATATATAGTCCGCTCCCAGTGTGAAGCATACGGACTCCTAATGGAGTTTATCTCAACATAAGTATTTCTTACTGCTTATTACTCAGTTGCTCAACCTTTCTTTTTACAAATAGAGTAGGGAATATAAGGATAGGGCTAGGACAGGACTAGTGGTTCGATCTCGATATGCCCCGTGCATAGGATAGGATGGGTGGGAGGGGGAAATTCAAGACATCACATACATCCATGCCATCGACCATAAATCAATTTATAAAACTGTCCAAACTGGGATTAGAACCCGGGACCTAAGTGGCCGAAGCCAATGACGTTGAACACTCGACCACACAGGCGGCAAATAGTAAATAGTCATAATATAAATTAAATTTTAAAAAAAAACTTACCCAACCTTACCTAAGCAAAATGGTTATAAAATATTATGTAATTATTTTTATTCTGACCAAAAATTAATTGAAATTCTGATCATTTAATTTGTTCCCTTAAATAAATAAAAACATATATTTAAAAAGAGTGTTAGCACATCCCTGGTCAAATGTTTTCTGTCCGTCGAAGTTATTATTGTAATGCTTCGTATTTATGAATATCTATCATATTTTTGTATATAAACCTCTTGAGAAATGAGTTACGATTGAAAATCAATAAATAAACTGCCGGCGGATAGATTTTGGCTGATTTATGTGTGTTTTTTTTTTTATTGGCGATCGTTTACACTGGAGCGATGCTAAGCGCGAGATACACCTTGTTTATTTTTCTACGCTGGCAATATACGAAATAATAAAATCGGTTAAAGTAAATAAATCGTTCTAATTTTGAATCGCGATCATAATATTACTATTTTTCTTCGGTGAATTAATGACATGTCAGTTGAAATGTTTTTATATTTCTTTTTTGTTCACTATGTGCTCTATTTTCTTATTGTATGCATAAATGCTGAAGACATTTCATTAAATAATGTATATAAAAAAAAACATATCGCAATTAAGTTTAAAATCGATATAAATGGCGTCACCGATTTCGACAAATTACCATACACAGAAAATAATAATTGTAGTTTACCAATTTACCTGACAATTGATAATGATTAAAGCAGATCAATCATGTAATAAATAAAACAGAAAGTGACCGAATAGTCTAAGAAAAAACTGAAAAAAACAATTAAAAATAATAACAACATTAGCTTGATTACTACAATTACTTACTACAATTTTTTGCCTGGGAATGTCTCAAGAAGAAATTCCTCAAGCCTTGGATGACTAAAGTGTGCAGATTGATAAATAAATAATGAAGTTTAAAATAGAGACTGTTATGAATTGAATTCTTTGAAGGCTTTATAATTTTCCTTAGATGAAACAATGTCGGCATGACCGACGGGGCCGACAGATTCGATTTATAGTCCGGATAGTCGTAGCGTCTTATCCACTTTTTCCCGTTCGTTGTTCAAGTTTAGACTTCTCAAAGGATGCGCATCAGCATTCTGAATCATATTCCCGTATTTACAATTTGAACTATTTACTAGCCGGCCAAAGCGAAGTGAACGCGGCCCAGTGACGTACCTAGGCTATGTGCCGCCCATAGGCAGAGTTTAAAATAGTGCTCTTACTATTCAAAATATTATTTTTTGAAACCACCTTATCTGCCGCCTATAGTGCTGAGATTGGTAAATGTCACACTTAAAAAAGATTTTTGCGAGAAATTAAACAACTGTTTACCCATCGGTCATAATATTATTACCATTGAAAAAAAAATTGTCGGCATTTTGTTTTTATCAAAGACATTGAGGCATCATTTTTAGTCTAAACTAAATTCGTGTGTCGAAAATATTCAGTAATTTAAAAATCATTTGCCGCTCCTTTAGACTTGCCGCCCCTAGGCAACTGCCTACTCGACTATGCCCTCGGAACGTCCCTGACGTGGCCAGTTACGAATTGGCTGATCCAGAAATAAGGAGTCAAAACGTTGGCTATCTCCATTCGCCATAATAATATCGACTGTGGAAAGGAAATTCACACCCACACATATCAAATTTTGCAGGAGGCGCATGAATTTAATACATTTGAAATCTGCATTTCTGGTTTCAAGTAATACATTATTTAAAATATTATCACAATGTTTTTGGTAAATCCTTTTGATGAATTCAATTCCATCTTTGGATGTCCATTTTTTTAATTCTTTGGTGGAAAATTTCCAAATAAAAGCAGTTTTATAATTTTATATATAACAATATTTATGATCGATTAATTGCAATGCTTAGGAGACACTGATGTGTAAGCATTTCTTTGCTGCGTAATTATTTTTAATTGAAAACAATATTTCTTTTTTATCAACCTATGCATATCAACTGTGGAAAGGAAAAAGGACGTAACCCACACATATCAAATTTTACAGGAGGCGCTAAAAACGTGTTGTGATGATTTTGTGACATATGCAAATTATGAATTATACACAACCTTGAAGTGCACGGAGACTTATAAACTGGTGTTTAATAGACGTAATCTAATATTAATTAAAGTAATTATCCAAGAAAAACCTTTATTTCCGTCTTTTTCCTTGGTTTTATTTTTTTACAAGGTCATCTTTTTCAAACTTAAAAGCTAAATTTAGATACTAATTCGGCATTTGCAGCTTGCACGCTTTTGATAACGTGTATCAAGTTTGATAAAATGTTATTATCGAAAAAAACCTGTTTTGAAGAAACTGTGGGTTCTTCCTTTTTCCTTTCCACAGTCGATATAATATTGTCATATATTTTCATATGCTGAAAATAGCAAAACTTTTTAACGAAATATACACACTTAAATACATTTTCTTTTTATTTCAGATTGAGAAGATATAAAATAAATCATATGATTGTTTACATACCATAACAAAATATTTCTCTGTTTACACTCTATCATCTGGCAACACACATAAATTCATTGAAATCAGAAATCGTTATAAACATACATACGCAAAAAAAAAAACGTTTTAATAGACGAAATAAAAACTTCAAATTTAATCATAAGCCAGGTGCACATCCAAGCATTAATTTCTCAACAACTCTATTGTTTACAATATCTGATCAATGGTTGTTGGCGAGTACTTTGTTCAAAATTATTTGTAATAACTTACCAATTAATTAAAAATGTATGACCATGACAGTAAAAAGCTGTATTTTTTAATTTATTGTTGGATAAAAAACTGGCAAAACTTACAATTGCACAAATATATGTGGAAACTTACTTTATGCCATAACCTACGCCTTTACTATTTTTGGCAATATAAACAATCAGTGCTTTTTTCCCCACGAAACGTGGTGCAACGACGTACCGGATTTTTTTTTCTTGGCATTTTTTTATATCCCAAATAGATATTTGCACAATTTTATTTTTACAAAAATAAAACTGGCTATTTATCCCAATCTTTGGTTCCTTATGTTATGTACTGGGCATCGTATCACTCTTAAAGCTTAATGACCGTGGACGCGTATTTGAGTCTTTGAAAAACAAAGGTTGCTGGCCGGCGGACACATATATGCGTATAGGTGAAGTATCTGGGAGCTAAGAAAATTAAATTTTGTAAAAATATCTTAATTTGCTTACAAATTATAGTGAATCTAGTAAAATTATAATTTTTGCGAATTTATCGCAAAATTTTATTTTGCCAGGTGAAATTTTATAAAAAAAACGTGCGGTCGTTAAGCTGTTAAATTAGTTTCATAATAAAAAAAAAACAATACCAGGTCCATATATGTACTTACTCTGTGACACAAAACCATGGGTATAATACAGTATTTAGTGAACATTTTTGTATCACCTGGATTCATTTTTTTTTTGAATCTGCTATATTTTTGTCACTTTTTTCATCAAACGACACTTGCATATCCTTCGACACAGTGGTGGGCTGGATGAGGCTCGGAAAGGCTCCCACGAGCCTATTGCTAAATTTTACTAAGGCTGTCGAGCCCCTTGTTAAAGTAAAAAAAACATATTCTCAGATCACCAGTAATTGCTGTAGATGGTTTATATGAAACTGATATATTATGAAACAAAATTTGCATTTGGAATTTTCTCGTAAAATAAATTTATTTCAGCTTCATACTAAAAGATATTATGAGTTTTTTTTTTAAATATATATAGCAAAATATATTTTTACATAATAAAATCATATAAAGTTAACATTCAATTGCTTTCAAAATTATTGTGAATCATCCTATAAGAGTGATAAAATAATCCACCCTTTCTCCGGGACGCCGCAAATATCTCTCAGGTTAACCGAGACACTTGTTAACATTTTGGCAGCCAACCGCTGCTTCAACACTTGTATATCCTTCATAATACGTTGATTAGTGACTACTGACTCAGAGGAAGACGGGGCTTCCGTCACGGATCAAACAGATTCGAATCCCAGTTCGAACAGCAGTTTCTTCAATCGATTTATCGATTATTGTAATATGTATCTTAAAAATTCCTCCCACACTTCCAATTCTTTAATTAACGGGGCAAAGCAAGAACGAATAGTTAATCATTAGTCCTGTCCTAATCATATCATTATATCACTACTTTCTTTGAAAAAAAGTGAGGTTGAGTAATTGACAAACAAGCAGTTCTCCTAAAAAAATAACATTTTTTACTTACTTACTTACGTTAAAACACCTCCATTAGATAGCTACACAAATGCTCCAAATTTGAAACGGACTTGGATAAGAACAAAAGTTTGGCTAGAAGTGAGTTTCGGTACCTATTTTATTTTTTAAAAAAAGAACTTAACATTATTATTTGTATCCATGTCCGCTCCCAATGTGGAGCATATGGCTTCCTAATGGAGGTGTCTCAACATAAGTTTTCTACGAGAACTGCTTGTTACTCAGTCGCTCAACCTCTCTTTTTTCAAAGAGAGTAGTAGGAAAATAAGGATAAGGCTAGGACAGGACTAGTGGTTAACTAATCGCTCTCGCTACGCCCAATTATTAAAGGATCGAAAGGGCGGGATATGAGGACATTTTAGACATCACAAACACAGAAATCGATAAATCGACCGAAAAAGTTCATACTCTGGGACTCGAACCCGTGAGATCCGGCACGGAAGCCAACAACGCTAACCGCTAAGCCATAGGACCCGACAATTATTTAGCTGTTGACAATTAATAAAGTCAATATTGATAAAAAAAAATAGTGAACTGTTCTACAAGATAAGAAGTTTGATAGTTTTTAGTTTAGTTATTTGAGATTTTAAATTCATGCGTATACTATAACTTGGCCACTACCCGTTATTTGCGCTGATTAAACCAAGCCAGCTGAATTTTGAATTTCGAACGACTTGTTTACTTCCTTGCTCGCTTTATTTTGTTTTCTTGTCTATGTACCCATCGATGCTGCCAGAGTAAATATAAATTTTTACGACATATCATTAGTGCTGAAACCTTGTTTGCAACGCGTTTATCTTATAAATAAACCGTCATTTTCCGACATTGGAAACATACATATTAAATTATATTTTATAATTTTGTTAGGTAGCATGCATTGCCATAATTGTCTTTTATGGTTACTACAGCTTGGCTTTCATGGTGTGTTTCAAGTACTTACATTTATCATTTCAATATTATTTATAATAAACTGTTGACCAGACGTTGGGTCCTAGGTCGAATGGTCAAAATCGTTGGCTTCGGTTGCGATGTTCACGAGCTCGAATCTTAATGCGGACATCATCAAAAATCGTTTTTTTTATCGATTTATAGTTACATTGGAAAAGTGGATCCCTGTGATGTTTAAATTTCCCTCTCACCCAACCGATCTTAAAAACGGAGCATCGAAATAACTAGTCCTGTCCTAGCACTATCTTCCTATCCACACTCTCCTCGTAAAAGAGAGGTGGAGTAGTAAATGATTAACAAACGCAGCTATCGGAAAATAAATGGTGATATAAAATCTGTGAAAACATTCACAAGATTCAAGGAACATATTCAAAAACAACATGCGACACTGATGTTAAAAAAACAAAAATACCTCTGTGGCCCTCTTGTGACACGCTGTGGCTCCATTAGGAGTCACTGGGCTCCCGGCTGAGGAACCCTGATCTAGTATGTATAGTGTGCAAGATTTAAAAAAATCCTGCGTCTGCTGACTTCAAATTTGAATGACCATTCATTTTTACTGTGCCAACTTATTTTCTATGTCCTGTGACCAACAATAATAAATCGTATATGTGTAGTTTAATCGTTTTTCGAGATAAAGATTTCAAAGGATATTAAAAAAGTACAAAGTAGGACAACGAAACTAATTTTTATTTTCATTTTTCTTTCATGGTGTCATATTCTCATTTCTGTGGTGTTAATATTTTACTTTCGTACTAGCCTGCAAGATTTCGTTCGACGATCTTTGTTTACCTATTCATAAATTTGGGATTTACTTATTTATTATTGAAGCCTTAAACTGCTTGTATAGTAAACTAATTCGATGGAGAGAAGATCTAGGTACTTTGTTCGTACAATGCCTATTGCGTTTCCGACATAACTATGCGTAGCAAATTTATTATTGCAAGTGGCGCGTGTTTGTTTTGACGTTGACCATGTTTAAATTTAGAATCTTCCAAACTTGAAATCGCTCCTTTTTTGTTTTTATTTTTTATGAGCGTATAGTGCGCATTTTAGAGGCAAGTATAAAATATATCATTCTATTTTTACCATGTAAGGGGATCTTACAAATTCGTCTCCAAAATAAGATGTTTAGAATAAACTTTAATCTAGCCTGATAATAAAATAGTGTTATTTGATGTGCCATTAAAAATGAAGATAGGTACTGTAAAAAATAGTGTCTTTTCAAATTTGATCCGTTGTTTTTTATGAACATGAATTGGTAATTTCAAATTATTTATAATACATTTTCCATTCGATAAATTAATGGGAATGTAAGATAATAAATCGTAATTAACAGTACATATTAAAGGCAGTTGTGCATTAGTCTAGCTATTAGTACAACCGGAGTTTCAGATTTTGTCATATTTTAATTGCACATACACAAAAATGTGTAATTGAATATTTAATAAGCTATGGCTGTGAAATTAATTATTACCAATCCATCAAGTTCATGTTAAAAAATATTAAGCACTGACAGACATTATATTAGGTATCATTAAATATGTATAAAGTACTAAAAAAATATTGTAGCTATTCAAAAAAAATACATTATTTTACATAACGCTATTATTGATGAGATGGTAACATTATTAAAAAACGCTTCATTCATTTCGAATCAGTATATAGCAATATAATTTTGAATTTAGAACATGAGGCCTTTTATGAGATGATCGAGTATCATTCATAATTTTAATCTTTACGCAACACAGACAAATACGTTTAAATTTAAAATAGTGTAGGCAGAATTCAGTGTAACAGAAATGGCAAACTTGTTTAAATAAACATTCGAAAGCAAGACACGGAGAAAACGTTTCAATAATTTTCTCGCATTTTTTAAATCAAGCGTGAATAAATTATGTTTAAACAGCTATTTAATTTTTTCTGCATCGAAATATGCTATGTCTCGTCGGTAATTTTCTACAACCTCATAGCTCAAAAAGCACAAGTTTTCAGGATACACATAAATGTACTTTATTCTACCGCTATCATTATTGCTTTCTATCGCTATAAAACAACACTGGAATGGTTGCATCCTCAATATTTTTGAGGAAATTAATATGGAAAGAACAAAAGACGTTTCCATCCATGACACCCTCTTCTGCCTTCTAAATTTAGCAAATCACCATATAGTTTACCAATTTTTAGGTTAAATGATGCATGACATAATTGTTTTTTGGGATACGAGTCGCAAGGAATGTGTGTGTATTGAAACACTAAAACTGAAAACATTTGAGATACGTGTTTGTAAAAAAATAACGACGCTCTGGGATTGATTCTATTGGTCAAAAATGTAAAAAGCTGCTACTTTCTTGCTAGAAACTTTACTTTTATATCGCATGAGGTAGGTTGCCGGCAAAAACACGGCAATAATTTGAAGAGTGTATTTATCTTGGCTATTTATAAATTTGTTACTTTCGTGGATGTCAGTGAGTCAACATATTTTAAAAAGCTGACATTTTTTTTATTTAAATGTACAGACATTAATGTATTCGCCGGCTGCATCAAAGAAACCATAAATATACTATTAATTTTCTTTGTAAAAAATCAAGCTTAATTTATTCCACACAAATGACTTTCTTTTACTTTTTCGGATTGAACTATTTATTGTCAAGCATTTAACAAATCATAATCTTATTTTTAAATAATGTTGAATTGTAATGAGCGAAAATGAGTGAATCATTTTCTTGTATTTCTTTTTTGTAACAAATATAATTTGTGAAACAGTTCAAACATGAGCCTATCTACATATTATGAGTTGCATTACAATAATTTGAGAGTCCCTTAACCCGTAACATGCCATCCTAAAAAATCACATTCCCTGCTATGATGGCATCTCAGTTTTACTGTTTATTGACAGTATTTAAACCTAAGTTAGAAGCTAAAAAATAATTTAAAAAATGTATATATGCTTGAAAATATATTCTAGGTCTAATTTTCACCATCATTCTATTTATAAGTGCTTAAAATGCTTGAATGATTTAATGGCTAAACTAGCTATGAACGCATCATGAGCATGAAGGTGTTAACAATCTTTTAAGAAGGTTTAACTTAGACATTATTTTCAGTTTTATTCATTTTCAAATAAAAAGACGTGACAAAAACTGTTAATAAATTGTCAAGAATCTTTTTTTCGAAAACCCTTCAGACTTTCAAGTCTCTCTTAAATTGTTGAGTGTTGACACCTACTAGCTACGCCGCTGCATCCGAGCTGTAATTTATAACTAAAACGTAAAAATTCAATATCTTAATATTCGAAAACAAACCTTACATAATACCATGAGGGTATAAGATTTTGATTTGTCATAAAAGTTATTAAGCGTATATAGTTGTATATGAGCCGCCTGTGTGGTCGAGTGGTCAACGTCGTTGGCTGCCGCTACGGAGGTCACGGGTTCGAATCCCAGTACGGGCAGTTTTATAAATTGATTTTTCAATCGATTTATGAATTTCTGTTCAAAGGCATGGATGTTTGTGATTTCTTGAATCCCCCCCCCCTCACCCATCCTATCCTATGAACGGGGAGTATCGAGAGCGATTAGCTAACCACTAGTCCTGTCCTAGCCCTTTCCTTCTATTCCTACTCTGTTTGGAAAAAGAGAGGTTGAGCAACTGTAGTAACAAGCAGTTCTCGTAGAAACACTTCTGTTGAGATAAACTACATTAAAAGTCCATATGCTCCATATTGGGAGAGGACCTGGTAAAAAAATAATGTATATGAGTGTTTAAAAATTCACCCTTCCCCAGAACACCGAGGATTGCTTGGGGATTAAGCGAGCCCCTTGTTATTGTATTGGCAGCCCACCGATGTGTATAAATAGGATGTCTTTATATAGACATGACAATTCTTTGCTTTAGCAGCCACTGAATTAACATAGACTTGACCCAATGTTTACGAAGTTATCTCCAACTCTTTCGAGGCAATCTTCCAATAAAGACGAGCTTGTCGGTTCATCCTACAATCATTTGTTTTCTTTTTGATTTGTTCAGTGTGCGTAAAGAGATTGTAGGTACATAGTAAACGTTTTTCAATCTCTCCCGATGAGACGTTAAGGAAGAATTATATCGGAGATCAAAAAAAAGCTAACACCCTTCCAAAACTTTGAAATCCTCGTGTCTAAACGACAGGGACGTCCCGTGGGCATAGGTGAGTAGGCAGTTGCCTAGGGGCGCCAATCCCAAAAGAGCGGCAAGTGATAACTGTTTCTTTTTTAAATGACTGAATATTTTTTACCAAGGCTGTGGAGTCGGAGTTGCAGAGTCGCGGTGTTTTGACCGGAGTCGGAGTCGTGAAAAACGAGCGTCTCGAAACATTAAAAAAAATATATATGTGTATTCAAACCACAATAGTCCATAGTGTTGAAATTGCATGGTTGGCTCACTAAAGATAATCTGATGGAATACATATTGACTGTGGAAAGGAAAATGGACGTAACCCACAGTTTTTCCAAGACAGGTTTTTTTAGATTATCACAATGTATCAAACTTGATACACATTCTATCAAAAGGATGCAAGCTGCAAATGCTGAATTAGTATCTAAATTTAGCTTTTAAGTTTGAAAATGCTGACCTTGTAAAAAATTAAAACCAAGAAAAAAGACTGAAATAAAGGTTTTTTCTGGATAATTTCTTTAATTAATATTAGATTATGTCAATTAAACACCAGTTTAGAAGTCTCCGTGCACTTCATGGTTGTGTATAATTCATAATTTGCATATTGGCAAAAATCATCAAAACACGTTTTTTTCGCCTCTGTAAAATTTGATATGTGTGGGTTACGACCTTTTTCCTTTCCACAGTCGATATGCAATTGACCGTAAACTTATAAATGGCTAGAAATGTACTACTGTGTATACTGAAGCTGTCGTAGATAATTTTTTTAAAATTAAAGATTTGATCTGAGAAACAAGTAACAAGTACTGAGTAAACTGAATAACAAGCAGTTCTCGTAGAAACACTTCTGTTGAGATAAACTCCATTTGGAGTCCATATGCTCCACATTGGGAGCGGACATGGTTTAAAAAAATATTGTGTTCTCTTAAATCAACAAGGGGCTCGCCGGCCCTAGTAAAATTTGACAAGGGGCTCGCACGAACCCCCTCCGAGCCCTCTCTATCCCACCACTGGGATAGAGTGTTGTATATCATAAGCTCTACCAAGTTTGTTTCACAATATTCTTACATCGCTTAAATAAATGTTATTTTCATTACACTTGGTGAGAGTGACTTCAAATTATAATAAATTGCTGTGAAGATTACTGGATCCGATTCTGTTAAGCAGGCACTCAATTAGCCATTGAAACTGTCTCTCGTTGAACGAAGACGTTCATCTACTTCCTGTAGAGGAAATTCCAATTGCTTATGGCTTATTGCTTAGGCGGTATACAAATGAAATTTTAAATGTTGAAGCAGTCGCTAAGCACACAGAATTGCTCTAGCGGTAAATTTTATAACATCTTAAATCGTTTGTTTTATTAATACTTCCCCTTCGGTGTTAAAAATACTTCCTATATGTTGCTGGCCCTTTATAAACTAAGTGAAAAACATGTTTTTTTTTAAATATACGTCCTAGGATTTTACCGTCCATCCACGGGCGGTTAGTGTTAAAACATGTTTTTTCACTTCGTTCTTTAATGGCCAGCAACAAATCGAAAGTATTTTTTAGCACTGTAGAGGAAGTGTTGATGACGTAGTTATAGATAATATTGATTGCTATCGCCTAATTTATGTGCAGGCGATGGGTAACATCCAGTGGCGTAGCCGCCATACAAAAGGACCTATGCGAAGCATGGGAGCCCAAAATAATTTAACACATTATAGGCGGGAAACGTAAAAATACGTTTATCATGTACTGTCGGTTTTGTTTGCATATTGACTCACAATTTAATGGTTTCTTCAAAATTACTGCCGCGGCAAGTGACCCTTTTTGACAATAACCAATAAACCTCATAATTTACTATCCCTTGAATGTTCGTTCACACATAATGTATTTTTTAAAAAGGCGACACATGTTTCTCGAATATTTAGGGCATCAGATTTCACACTTTCAGTGATTGTAAATTTGTAGGATTGAAGAATGTAAATTTGTAGAAATGAGAATGAATTTGTAGGTATAATGATGATACTATAATAATTTATATAATTGTATGCTATGGATTAATGTTATCTTTTATACAGAATATTTAATATTGATAAAAAATATGGAGTGCTATCTACTAAATTAATAACAGGTTTTTATATCCAGGTTAAAAAAGTAGTGAACTTATGATGTATTCAAAATGTTTTTATTTTATTTTTAATGATTAAATGTCACATATTTCTTTGAAAATTTCAGCCGAAAATATTGTTTGGTTTAGAAGTTGTGTTGATTTTAAGAATGTAATATATTTTTGCGCCAATCACTAAAAAACGCCCGCTTACAAAGTGTTAACAATATAGCCATAGACAATGATCGACAGATACAGACAAAAATAAGAACAACAAGAACTATCTATAATGATGGAATATCAAAGATTAGAACAATTGCGAACGCAGTTGGATGATTAAGTGACGTTTCGGTTCTTTTTATATAAAAAAAATTGTTAACACTTTTGTTTGTTATATGAGAAATTTATAAAGTATTTTTACCTACCTACTTATCCAAGGTATATTTGTGCCCAAGTACAAGGTAGACTTGACTTTATAATAATAATATGTTGGCAGCGACGGATCGTGATGACATAATTACACATTGTTGAGCTGAGGGCTCGGAAAAAAAGGCGGGCAGGTTTCACAATCCTAAAATGTTGACAAATCTTTTAAACGTTTTTTCATAGAAAAAAATAAGCATGTTCGATCCCATAATAATTACCAGTCTGTGGAATATAACTTAGACAATAAGCGAATGAGGCACGCACTTTGGGCCTAGTGCCTGCCTCCCACGCCCCACTTTATATTTATTTTATAACCCACATACTTTTTCTTAAGATTTTAATTTATTTTTATTATTTTACATGGAATTTTCAGACGTTATTATGTTTTCCAAAAAACAGGGCCTCCATATTTTATTGCGCCTGGAGCCTCTCGTGTGCTTAATCCGCCACTGGCAACGTGCGTATGTATTTGCAAGATAGTAAGAAATCTAATTTTCATATTATTTTAATTTTTTCGGAATAGTTATTTTATATATGTAATATACCAATAGCGGCCGGTCAATGTGGCATTCGATCAATGTACCCCTTGTATGACGGCTATATTTCATGAAATAATATTCAAAAATAACATTTATACCATTCCCTCATTTTAGTGGTTAGCTAATCGCTCTCGATACGCCCTGTTCATAGGATAGGATGGGTGGGAGGGGTGAATTCAATACATCACATACACCCATGCCTTTGAACAGAAATTCATTAATCGATTGAAAAATCAATTTATAAAACTGCCCGTACTGGGATTCGAGCCCGTGCCCTCCGTTGCGGTAGCCAACGATGTTGACCACTCGACCACACAGGCGGCTTTGTTAGTTGTTACTAAATATTATGTTTGAAATTGTTTTCAGGTCATTTTTTATATTTGCCCATCGGCCCGACTAGTGGAGTGATAACCATACGAAGTCCTGAATACCAAGGAACCATGGAAAATTGCAAAGTATGTTTAGGCTGTAACAAATCTTCCTTTTTACATATTAAATCGATTTATCTGTTGTATTATACATTTTTATTTGGCATGAAAAATCCAAGCACACCATGCATACAAGTGACAATCCATTTAGGGTTACCAGATGGGAAAATGTGAATCGAGTACAAGTGAATTTGAATGGAAGACATTATTTTTGATTATTACTTAAAAACAATTAAAATTATTAATTTTATTATGAAAAAATAAGTTTGTATTTATTAAACTTTATTTTAGCAATTTTGCTGTTACAACAGCTTCCCACTTCCCCTTTCAGCCGACACCTGTTTATATGCAATATTGTTTTTTCCATATTTTATTGAAATGAATGTTTTATTTATTTAATTTTATGGTTATACAGTAATGTAATAGCAGGCTTGATTGTTTAACTAAGATATACAATTTATTAAATTACATTTTAATACCGATCAAGATGCACAATTGAAGCATGCTAACAATCCTAAAATTAATTGTTAGATTAAAATTCAATTAGATGTAAGATGGACCATCATTAGATATAAAATTTTCTTTCATTTATTTCAGATTGAAGTCAGCTTACACCAATACAATATGCACAATGCCAGCTTCAAAGTAGTCACGGAACCGGCTAACGGAGCCCCACCATGGGTACTCAGCGAAGTGCAAGGATACAACTATGAACCGTAAGATAACTTGACACAATTGTAATCCGTGCGACAATCATAACACGTGCGTGTGATTTTTTACTGATTAAAGCAGTGATCGCCAAACGGTCGCTCGTCGAGGCTTTTTCGGTAGCTCGCGTAGGATATTTTATCATATTTATCAATTTGCCTATAAAAAAATATTATTGAACTTGGAAAGGAGGTTGCCGTTGTAATATTATTTTTTCAGCTGTATCGTCGAAAATTTTCAAGAAGATGGCCCTTCATCAGAAATGGAATTGATAGAATTATAGAATCTATAGAATCTGTATGGCCTTTGTCCCAAAAGAAAAGTATCCAATTTTAGTTCAAATGCCGCTCAAATTTAAGCATTGTTTTGTTCTACCTACTTAAGTGAATCAATGTTTTCCGCTATGAATGTGGTTAAGTGTTAATATATAAAAAAAGACTCACAGATGTACATCTTGATGCATTCGGATGGGAGTGACAATGTACTCACCGAGAATTGAAAACATTGTGGAGGAAAGTGAATGCCATTCTTTTCACTAATTATTTTTTCTAATAAAATATTTCTAATAAAATTTCTAATAGCTTTTCTAATAAAACATTAAATGCGTACTTTATTATTTATTTACAAACAAAATAATAGTTGAAAAATAATGGTGTGTAAAAATAAATATAAAAATAACGAGTAAAAATAATTAAACTTGAATCGTTCAAACTATGTACATTCTCACAGATTTTGTCACTAACGACCCGGGTTTCGCCTTTCAGCATCTTCAGGCGTTCAAGTGCATGTCAGTTCAAGTTCATCCCTGCACTTGAACACCTGAAGATGCCGAAAGGCGAAACCCGGGTCGTTAGTGACAAAATCTGTGAGAATGTACATAGTTTGAACGATTCAAATTTAATATTGAAATTCCACCAAGCAACTTCAGTCGACACAAAAGTCAAACCTCATTGCAGAAGTTTTTCCAAAATCTTATGTTTTATTGGTTAAAAACCAAATATTTTTTTTAGGTGGACAAAAAACACCTTCAACGTTGGCAGAGTTCA
Source organism: Himalopsyche tibetana (assembly GCA_030503985.1). Lineage (NCBI taxonomy): Eukaryota > Metazoa > Arthropoda > Insecta > Trichoptera > Rhyacophilidae > Himalopsyche > Himalopsyche tibetana. The sequence continues at coordinate 1,990,023 of JAPJYX010000003.1, read as the reverse complement.
ACGAGAGTTCAGGATAGTTTTGGAGGTTGTACTGGGATCTCAAATGGCCACTTCTGCATTCAGAGGAGCTCACATAGCGGTGGACAACATGAAAATGGCTGGATGTTTCCCTGAGATTGCCACCGTGGACAAATGTTCAACCAGACAGCTAAAGTGCATGGCCAATAAGGTAAATTATCCAATATAAGATTGATATTGTAAGCGTTTAGTTATTTTTTTTATCGTCAGTTCATCAGGATAAACTCCAATAACCCTACCCCACTTCCTAAATAACAGGTGTTTCAAAAACGCATGCACATGATTTAGAGATGATTGTTTCCAGCAGTGCTTTTATTTTCGTTCATAATATGTACTCAGTTAGCAAAGACTCTTCGCGATTATTACAAGGTTCTATGTGAAAATTTTTGATGAAACAAACATAACAATATATACTGATAATGGTACATGGAAGACTGCCGCATTGTACTTCTGTTTGGTTAAAAATCTACACTTAGAATCTTGCAGTAGTCTTGTCTAATTAATATCAAGCATTTTTATATAACACCGCTAGTAAATTGTCAAAAACTTACACCAATATGTTAGACAGTTAGATTCTTAAATGATGCGTACACTTAAAACCAGTGATTTTAAAACACATGTGATAATCGTCGGTATTTTTCTACAGCCTCGGATCACAAAAATCACAAGTTTTAAGGAGACACATAAATGTACTTTATTCTACTGCTATTGCTTTTGATTTATATGGCTAAAAAGCACCACTCGAATGGTTTTGTTCTCAATATCTCTGAGGAAGTTAATAAAGGAAAGACGTTCCCATCCATGCCACCCCCATCTTCATGATAAACTTAGCGCATGACCATATAATTTGCCCAATATTTATTTTGCCAATGTTTTTGTATCGAGTAAAATAAAGCTTGAAATATATTATTTCTTTTGGGATACGAGTTTTATAAAGAATACATGTGTATTATAATTCTGAATTCATACATAAAAAAATCAAAACTGACAAAAGACGACATGCATGCTACGCTAATAGTTAACGATGAAATACTTCACCTTCCAAAAATTAAGATATTACTTTGTGTGTGTGCATTTTTCCTTACAATAAATATAATTTCCTAATATAAAAAACTAAGCACATTTTCCAAGGAGGTGCTGGAAGATCTCTAAAAACGTTACGAAGCACTAATTCAAACCACTTTTAGGGTGTTCACTGTCAATACTTGGTGGAAATAAAAACAATATATTCCTTTGTACTTTATTCCATTTTATTTAAAAGTTCAAGACCGGTTTCGCTCATTGCGAGCATTGTCAACTGATAGAAAAATATATAAACTGTGCTATTAATACAAAAATAAATTGAAATGAAAAGGTGTGAACAACAATTGACGTTGAAAAGAATTTACAAATAACAGTATAAGTAGGGCATCCAATCCCGGGATCCGGGATCCCGTAATCCCGGGATCCCGTTCAATTTTCTGATCCCGAAATTCCGGGATTGAGATGGCCGCGATCCCGGGATTTCGGGATTGAGAAATTTCTAGCAAATTCTCGAAATTTATATGAAATTGGCAAATCGGGGATTTCAAATTCCTCGGTGAGCTAAAAAAAAAAAAAAAACGAGTTTCTGTGAGATTCTGGGAAAAAGTATACCAAATCGGAGATTTCAAATTCCTCGGTGAGCTAAAAAAAAAAAAAAAGAGTTTCTGTGAGATTCTGGAAAAAAGTATAGCAAATTGAGGATTTCAAATTCCTCGGTGAGAAAATCTCAATCCCGGGATTCAAAATAATTCAATCCCGAAATCCCGGGATTGGAAAAAGGCTTCGGGATTGGATACCCTAAGTATAAGTGACTCTACAATAACACAAAATTAAAATGCTTAACACCTATAACGTGCAATTTAAAAATCATCAAAGACTAATCAATTATAAGTGGTGAATGATGGCAACTATTTTTCTTATCAGTTGACAATGCTCACAATGAGCGAAACCGGTCTTGACCTATAAAATAAAGTGGAATAGAGTACAAAGGAATATCGAGTTTTTATTAACCTAATTTAAACCATTACTACTATTCAGGTACCAGCGTGTATTAATTCGTCGAGGGTCTGTGACATTCTCCAGGACTGTGATAAAGGTGAAGACGAGAGACTAGGTTGCGGTAAGGACTTTTTTGGATCATATTTCTTTAACATAATTGTCATCTCTATTATTTATATTGGTACTGTTATTGTTAGTTAATTAATTCATTTTTGAACTACCGTTTTCCATTAAATTTTGTACCGTGGCTAAATTTGATTTGAGATGATTTTTTGCATGTTATATAGCAGTTAAAAAACCTCAAAAATTTGCTTAGTAATTTGGTTTATAATGAACAGAAATATATATGCCTCACATAGCTTTAATGTTGATTGATAAGCCATTCATTTGGCATCCTAATCCCAAAAATATGTTTATGATCTTAAAATTTAAACAAAAGTATGTTTTGTGACATCAAACCAATTTTCTTTTTCAATTGATTGCTTTAATTGAGGACTTACACTGTAGAAATATTTCGGTCTTTACTTCATCTTATTGATTCTATTTTTTATTTTTCTAGATAAAATGCCGTACGGATCTCGTTGTTCATTTGAAGATGGCTGGTGTGGATTTCTCAATACACCTACTGCAAGGTAAAATCTTATAATTTAACAATTGATCGCCTTAGATTCAAAACCTACTTAACTCCAAAAACCAAAATTGTTGGCAAAGTGCAATAAAATGCTGTGGGCTTTTTGGATTTGAGTACGTTTAGAGACTAAACACGTTTTTGTAAATGCATTTTCTCTGTATTTAGAGAGGTTTTGAAATCGAAAATTTGAAAAAAATCAAAAATGGTCTCTAGCTAGGTTTTGAAATTGAGGCCCTCAATTTTTACCATGCTTTATTTTAATTAAAACAATAAAGCTTAGATGAATGTTAATCAAATGAGCTTGAATTTCATTTTTCCAACAATGATCAAAGGATGTGGTGGATTAAGCACCTTTGGAGGCCCTAGGTGCAGTCAAATTTGGTGGCCCTAATTTTCGGGTTACATAAAAATATCAGAAAACTCCATGTAAAATAAATGGGCTATAAAATATAATCCATTTTTGAGGCCCCTAAGATTTGGCACGCCTTGTTTCCTTATAGAGTAATTCACCACTGAATCAGAGTTACTTAGTTGAAATATTGAGGTGCGATATGTTTTATATAAGCCTTGTATCATAATATCAGTTATTTTCAAACTTCTTTCCTGAATTAGCTGAGAAATCAACAGTTAATGAATTTAATACATTTGAAATCTGCATTTCTGGTTTCAAGTAATACATTATTTAAAATATTATCACAATGTTTTTGGTAAATCCTTTTGATGAATTCAATTCCATCTTTGGATGTCCATTTTTTTAATTCTTTGGTGAAAAATTTCCAAATAAAAGCAGTTTTATAATTTTATATATAACAATATTTATGATCGATTAATTGCAATGCTTAGGAGACACTGATGTGTAAGCATTTCTTTGCTGCGTAATTATTTTTAATTGAAAACAATATTTCTTTTATATCAACCTATGCATATCAACTGTGGAAAGGAAAAAGGACGTAACCCACACATATCAAATTTTACAGGAGGCGCTAAAAACGTGTTTTGATGATTTTGTGACATATGCAAATTATGAATTATACACAACCTTGAAGTGCACGGATACTTATAAACTGGTGTTTAATTGACATATTCTAATATTAATTGAAGAAATTGTCTCGGAAAAACCTTTATTTCAGTTTTTTTTAATTTTTTACAAGGTCATCTTTTTCAAACTTAAAAGCTAAATTTAGATACTTATTCATCATTTTCAGCTTCCATCCTTTTGATAGAATGTGTATCAAGTTGTATACATTGTGATTATTGAAAAAAAGCTGTTTTGGAAAATTGAGGGTTACGTCCTATTTCCTTTCCACAGTCGATATAGTTGTGCAGGGTCGAAGGTAAATGTGGACATCATTGCTGGCTTCAGTTATAGTACTCACTCGTTCAAATCCCATTATGAATATTTTCATGAATGAAATTTTCAATAGAACTATGGATTTCTGTTTGAATATATTGTATATTATGTTATGTCGTAAGCTCCCTAAAACCAATTCGACCTTAACGAAGCTCGGCAAGAGCGATTTGCTAACCAGTAGTCATTTCCTAGCCCTATCCTTCAATCCCTACTCTCTTTGAAAAGAGTTTCAACTACTGAGTAACACGCACTACTTGCAGAAGAACTTCTGATGAGATAAATTCCATTAGGAGTGCACATGCTCCATATTGAGATTGAAGAAGGTAATAAAAAAAAAATATATCGCTTAGCCCTAAAACTAACATGGAATGTCTTTGTTATTCATCTAGAGTAAAACTGAAATGGGCGTTGCACTCCGGATCAACGCCCACTGATAACACGGGCCCCGAAAACGACCATACATGCAGAGAAACACCGCAACCCTTGCTCGACTTGCCCTACTACTCCCAGATCAGATACAACCAGACTAGTTTCGATACTCTGCCTTCACCAATCGGCGAAAACGGTGTTGAAGAAGGCGAATGTATCGGGCATTACCTCTACGTCAACATGGCGCAGCACGGTAATGATAACGTGGTAGGGTTCGCCAGTAATGCCAACTTGGATAGCGTTGTCTTCAATCCACCACCGAGGGTCCATGGCGATGTGGCATCTAAATATTACAACTCTTGTATGGTGAGTAAAGTGATTGAATGCTATTGATATATATGGGGGTTAATCTAGAAGTCCCGATGTCAAATATATCAAATGTTCAGTAGAGGCAATTGTTTGTTTGTGGTATTTATGTAGTCTAGTACAGTGGAGATTGATTTTTATATATAAGACCTACTGTAAGTTAATTTTAATATGCCTATAACCTTCCCGGAAGAAGTTTCTTTCTTCTTCCGAGAAAGAAGTTTGTCAAAGTGTTATTGCAACCGGATCAGCGGTTTGGCAGTCCATAGAATATGAACAAAAAAACATACATTTTTATATATTACATTTTAGTAAATTTGTAACATTAAAAGAAACATTTTTACTGTAGCGATTCACAACGCTTTTCATGAAAAAACCTTATCAATGATTTAATCTTTTGTTGTATCCTTATATTTATATTCAAATTTCAGATTCGATTTTACTATCATCAGTACGGCAAAAACAGCGGATCTGTTTCACTTCTTGTCACCGAACTGAAAGATAAAGAAAATTCAACAAGCATGCTCTGGTGGTCTTCCAAAAACCAGGGAGATAAGTGGTTTAGAGTCGTAGTCATATTACCCAATGTTACCACCAGGTAAAGAACACACAATTCTATTTTCATAATTGGTATAACCGAAAGAATCGAGCTTAAATATTTTTACACTTAATAATAATTATCTAGTAGTCATACAAGATAAAGTGACCGAGTGAATTTTTCACATACATGGACTAAAGAACTATTTGAAGTCTTACGGACATAATAGTTGTGTAGAAAAAATGTCAAATATAATATAATGTATAATATAACAACACCTACCTACTTATTTCAACAATTTATTCCCATGTCTTTAAAGAAATAAGACTTTAATATGTTGCAAACGTTCTTAACCCTTGAAGAGTATGACCGTGTATGTACGTCCAAAAATTGTTTGATCTAATATATATATTGCCATTCTCCTGTTTTTTTATTGAATTGTCATTATTTTTTCACTTATGGATAAAATATATCGACTGTGGAAAGGAAAAAGGACGTAACCCACACCTTTTTTTCAGTCTTATTTCTTCGTTTCAATTTTCACAAGCTCATCTTTTTTCAAACTTAAAAGCTTAATTTAGATACTAATTTGGCGTTTGCAGTTTACATACTTTTGATAGAATGTGTATCAAGCTTGATATATTGTGTTTATCAAAAAAATGCTGTGGTTTACATCATTTTTCCTTTCCACAGTCGATATATATATCAGTGATTTTTGACAGTCACATTATTTTTTGGGTATTTGTTGCAAATGAACAAAATAATTTTGTTAAAACGTCAATATTGGTACACAAATCGGTAACCATATAATTTTGAGTGTACAATTCCATTTCGGCGCGATTCCTTTACTGGAATCAACGTCAGTAGAGAGGGACATCTGTACAGATGAAAGTAAAAAAAGGTCTTGGCTCAAATGGGAAGTAATAGCTTCTCGAGAATTATTTAAAAGTAAAAATGAGTTAGTTTATTTACACTTTTAATTATGTGTTGTAAAATTCAATGCAAATGTTTACTTCTTGAAATATTAAGTAATATCTTCCCAGACTCAAAGGGTGTGATAAATTCACTACCATTTAAACAGAACAAAGCAAATAGATGTTCATCATAATGACAGCCAGGGTTTTACAACTTTTCTTTTATGCCACAGATACTATCTGCAGTTTGAAACGAGACGTGGAATGCGCATCTTCTCTGACGTAGCAATCGACGACTTCTCGATGGCGCCCGAGTGTTTTGGTATAAACATACCACAGCAGATCTTGGGCGATTATAATTATTGGGACCCAGTGCATAGCGGAGATACAAAACCACATAAAGACTTTGAGAATAAAACATGTGTGTTACATTAATTTTTCTTACTTTCAACCATTTCATTCTACAGACTATTAATAATGTTAATTACTTGACCACTATCAGAGTGAAAATTTTGAAAGACCGATCTCCTACTTTTAGAAGTGGGAATAAAAAAATGGGCTTGAACATTACAAATATACTTGCTCTTGGAGAACAATTTGATTAACCGTAATGACTCAATGATCTTGATATTCCGGAGTCTTTTCTGACAGTTCTGAATTTTCAATCTTTCCTCGTTAAGCAACTCTCTTGCAATATCAATGGAAATATTCTGCTGGTAATTTAAACACCAGATATCATTGAACTTTACTTTACTTTTTTAATTATTTACATTTCTTTTGTTATAACTCATTTGGTTTGACATTTTTTTCTAATCTAGATTATGAACTGACAACTTGTGGCTCTTCTGGTAGATTCGGACCGAGCCAAGAACAATGTGACTCATCGTACGCAAACACTTCCCTGGCAGTGCAAGTTCCAACCGAGCACCCTTATATTGGCTTCCAGACGTGGACTGTGCCAAACGAAGGATACTACACGTGAGGGAGCTTACATTGTTATCCAAATATCAAAGTTTTACCAACCATAAGATGAGGCTTTTTATCGGAATCTTTTTTAAATTATGTTTGAGACCTAAATCCAACAAACATCACAGCGCCATATTGGTATGTTAACTTTAATAAATGCTGGAAATTATCCAATCATAAGCTTTAATGCCAATATATCTTCATTATAAATAATAAGTCATTGTATTTGTCACAAAAAAATCAAACCGAGAGGCGTGATATTAAAATATGATAAGAATTTACACAGCCATTGTGCTTGGCAAATCCAGATGAATGTGAATATTTCAGCTTGCTTCGTCACTCACATCCCAAACCATAAGGCAAAAAAGATAAAAATCTCCTTTTTAAAGACATGAATGTCTGTGATGTCTAAAATTCAAACGAATAAATAATGTATCATTGAAATATTAATTCTTTTGGCAACTTTTTAGAATTATTCTTCATGGTGCTGGAGGGGGCCTGAGTTCCGGAGGAACAGGTTCCTCGAGAGGAGCTTCAGTGAGGGCTTTACTAGATCTGCGAAAAGGACAAGTTATTTACGCTTTAGTTGGACAGCAAGGAACGAGTGCTTGTCTAAAGGTATATACGCAATAGAAATATATTCATTCATGTGAAAACTTCTTTATTAATACACTTATTAATTTGTCAGACTATTTTCTACAATTGAACAGAAAAGATTCGGAAAACTATTTCTAAATAAGCCGTCAGTATTATTAGAGACTAATCACTCAACTTAATTTTTAAATTAGATTAGGTAATCCATGGAAATGTTTGGCAGAAGAATAGTATGGCAATATAAGAGAAAAACTTTCTCTATAATTTGATTGATATCTATACATCAAATTCTGGGGCTGGTGGAGTCGAGCTCCAATTTCCCTTTCATCTGGTGTATTTTGATGTTGCTTTTCCCGCGTAGCGTCCTGGATTTACCTGGGCGTAGGCGGGTGCGTGGTCTTTGGTTTTTGTGGTGGTATTAGTTCTCATTCGTAGGCATTACATGTGACACTGGTGGTTGATTCAGTAACCTCGAGCTGCAATTAATTGGGGTTATGCTTATCTGATCAGTTGACAATTTTTTTTTGATCTGTTTAATTTATTTTTGATCTGCAATATTAAAAATCTAGTAACATACTCTTTTAAAAAAATATGTTACTTCGAAATCTTTTTAAATTTGGCATAACTGCACTGCATATTGCTAAAGGCTATTATATTTTCTTATATCAAGACCACTTGAAGAAAACTCAGGTAGAAATGACGGTTCATTTAAAATCTTCTCGAAGAGAAAAAAAAACCTAGGTATGTTCTAAATTAAAAATCAATAGTTACAGTGATAAAGTAAACATTTGATATTTTTGATCTTCCTAGGAATCGAACTTGAAAAAACTTTCTGATGTATATGGGTAGCTCTTACCCTTAGGCTAGCGAGACCGTAAAGTAGGTAATCTAAAATATTTCAATATTTAATACAATTGTATTTCTTTTTATAGACGGAATCTAACTGCAAGTACACAAGCAATTCTTCGCTAAGCTATAGTAAAACAGGAGAAATGGGACTATATTACCATATCAAGAACACTCTTGTACAAGATGTTGGTGGGGGAGGTGGAGGGGGGACATTCTTATTTATGGTTAGTATATTCAAACATCATCAAATCTTTGACGCAGCAGTCAACGTTGTTGACTTCCGTGGTGGATCTTATGAGTTCAAGTCCTAGTGTGAATAGCATCTTTTCAATTGATTTATCGATTTCTGTTCAAAGACATCCCTCTCAACCTTCTAATCATAAAATAACATAGGATGGCCAGAGTGATTTGCTAACCACTAATCGTGTCCTAGCCTTCCTTATCCTTCTATCCCAACTCTTTTCAAAAAATACCTGGATGACCAACTGAGTAACAAGCAGATCTCGTAGAAAAACTTCTTTTGAGATATCTCCATTAGGAAGCCATATGCTCCACATTGGTAGCAGACATGAATTTAAGAAATATATATTCTAATATATACAAAGGCTTTATTTTAAAAGTGCAGATTTTTCATTTGCTGTTTGCACAGAACCATCAATTTGTCACATACTAACTTTTGCTAGTACAGTGGCGATATGATCCACACAAGGAGAGGTAATGGTTTTAAACTTTATATATAATAGCTTTATTCTTTTAAATGATGTGAATATTATTTGATCATATAAATAACATGCTGGCGATCAACGACTCTGGTCATGATCATTATATAAAATTATTGAATAAGTACGAAAAAAAAATGTTTTATTTTTATAAATTTTTTATTGCAGATCACGAAAGTGCGAGGGCCTTCGCCGATTTTAGTGGCTGGGGGTGGAGGAGGCTTAGGACCCGGTCAGCTTGGGGCTAGCGAATCGCAGCATGGACGGACGTCTGCACCCACGAGCAAAAGACCCCGCACCGGAGATATGTATGGGCCACCTGATTCGACACCAGGTAAAACTCATACTGTCACTGCAATCTCCAATTGAACAGATCTGATCTGTTTGTAATAATACTGGTAACACTCTGGTAAATGACTCATTTATGATGAATATAATAGCTCCATAGAGCTACTATTAGAATTAGTTATGGAGAGACGTTGGAACTGGCTGGGTCACGTGCTGCGAATGCCTCCGGAAAGCCTCAATCCTGCCTGCCTATTCTTTCGACTGGTGGGATTCCGCCACTCCGGACGTCCGTCGGGTAATATCCATAGGATGTACTCGGCGGAACTGAGGGATGCTGGCATGTCAAGGGAGGAAGCAAAGCAATTGGCGGGAGACAGGGATGCATGAAGGTGCCGCGTGGTGGCCATATGCTCCACATAGGGAGCGAATATGGTCAAAGAAGAAGGAAGAATAAGGCTACATAATTAAAGTTTCTGACTAATCATTATATGGTATTTGGTCAGTGAAATGTCACCTGGATTTTATTCTAGGTGCTGGTGGTGGCTGGTTACCTTCAACGGGTCTTGTTACGCCAGGACATGAAGTAGTCAGAGGTGAAGCTTTAACAATGGGAGGAATGGGGGGCAAACCGTGCGTTGGTGGTGGAGGGCTGGGAGCAGGTGGGTTTGGCGGAGGAGGGGGAGGGTGTGCAACAGGAGGGGCTGCAGGAGGATGGGCAGGTGAGTTATCCTAACTACCAATCCATTTATGAAAATCCAACATTCTTTATTTTGATAATCATACTTAAAATATATTTATAAAATCTAGACCAGGCATGGGGAACCTGCGGCCTTTTGGCTACCCTGGTGCGGCCTTCTGGCCAATTCTAAAATTATGCACATTTTGGATTTGAAAATCCTTGAAAGACCAAAAAAAAAAAAGAGGTCCCACGCTGATAATTTTGGGAAATCCGCAAATTTCTGGGCTTTACAAATTGGTATGAGATTTTTCCCCGCCGAAGATTCCCTAGTCAATGTTTACTGCGGCCTTATGTCGAATCAGAGAAATGAATGCGGCCTTTAGAGAAGAAAAGCTTCCCCACCTCTGATCTAGACATTCGAAAGAGACAATTTTTGATGTCACAGTGTAGTTTTGATGACAGAGGTCAAATCGTGATAAAATATTAACATAAAAAAAATGTAAATTGTCAGTTTTGTCCAATTGAAATTCCAAATAAATAGGAAATTAGAAGTTTGGTAAAAATGATAACTTTATTCTTCATTTCAGGTGGTGATACCTCTCAAAACACGGCTAATGGCGAAGGAGGGTATTCATATGTCGACCAGACTCAAGTTGTGCCCGGTTTTACAGAAATCGTGGCGGCCATGCACTCTGGAAGTGGGCAGATCATCATTATTCCCGCTATAGAGGTACAAACCAAATCTAGTATAATATCAATATCTTTTGAGAAACATATTTTTTATACTTTATGTAGCAATTCGATAGTGCTGTAAAAGGCGGCCATTAAAAATTGGCTCCATATACGCAAAGAGTGATTAAGAGTCTTAACAAAAAAGAAATATTATTAAATAATATTCTTAATAGCACAGGCGGTTCCCCGTTACTCAAATTGTTTCCAATTAATAGAGTAATCACAAACCTAGCTGCTTGACTGCAGCTCATTAGTTTAATAGTTTGTAATGTTTAACGTCATTAGTAGTATGATTAAATTTGTTTGCACTGTTTCGATTTTATAATCTCCTCTTTGCTTCCCTTAAAAAGGAAAAATCCCATTCTGATTGTTTACAACTCATTAGTATAATTAGTATAATTATCTATTTGCTTTATTTCGATTCTACACCCCCCTCCAAACCTCCATTTTGTAATTTTATAATTTTAAAATGTTAGAATCAATCTTGCTTCATTACTTAAGCAAACTTTGCGATAGTAAGTCTGAAGATGCCTCTGAAAGCGAAACACGTGTCACAGTTAGTAACACAATACGTGGAATAATCAAAGTTAATTTAAATTTTCTATTAAAATGAATTTCCACAAAGTTACCGCCGAAACCATCGAAAGTAGTGATTGAGAGACCCAGTTGATTAAGATTGTGTAGAAATGTAATTAAATTTGAATTTGTGTATTTAATACAACGTGAGAATGTGACTCTGGTGTGGCTTTTCATATAAATGAACATCTCGAGTGTGACTCTCATTGACCTCACGCATGCCCACCCCTGTTATATTATATAACTTCATTGCGTTAACACACATAATCTCTAAAATCTGGTAACTATTAAAGAAAAGAAACATAACACTTGTAACGCGGAATAATGTAGTGACCAAATATAATTTTATATTGAAAATGATTTCCACAATGTCACCATCAAAAAAAACACTATATGTATATTAGTTTTCTTATAATCATTTGTCGACTCTGAAACTGTATTAAAAAATCAGACAGATATTTTACATTAATAATCTTGACGCGGTTTCTATTACTATTGAATTCATAATAATAGGAAAACTTCCTTTATAAGAATATGGCACCAAACAATAATACACACATATTCTCTAAATATACAAAGTATGTATGAAGACGAAAGCAAAAGATACTATTTAATTTTTTTAAATAAACTTTAGGGATGTGGCTGTGACTACAGATGCGTGGCACTCGATGAATACCGATTCAATACTCAATGCATCTGTCCTCAGGGATGGGTAATTGTCGGTGACAACAATACTGTCTGTGGTAAAGAAGTTGGTGAGTCAATACTATATTTTACTATATATATACAGTAATACCCCGCTTTACGCGAGGGATACGTTCCGAAAAAAATCGCGTTAACCGAAATTCGCGTATATCGAGGTATCTTTCATCTTCAATTCCAAAGTGACGCTTTTACGCTCTTTTTTCTTTACAGGCGGCATTTTAACGTAGGGTTAAATTATGTATGTATGTATCTCCAATAAATGTTAAAACAAAACTGCCAGCCGACCGAACTAACATTACGGAACAAATGAACACACGAAACGAACGAGGATTTCCCCATAGAACAAAGTCGAAGGACGGGGAATTCCCAATTCTTCAAAGAGAATATTCAGAGAAAGCGGGGATCCCGCGACCATAGAGAAGTTAATGACTAAATATGTTTATACGCACTCTTTCGCGTAATGCGAGGCATTTGAGCGCGAAATTTGAAATTCGCGTTATAGTGAAACCGCGCTTAACGGGGTCGCGCTAAGCGGGGTATTACTGTATATGGGAGATTACTATTGGAGTATTTTAGTTAAAAGTATTTGATGAGTAAAAATTTACTGGTAAAGATAGACCGAGACGTATGCTGATTATTGTTTTTTTTTCAGCCCTAGACGATCAATCCTACCCGATGGTGTACGTAATGGTGATCTTGGTTTTTGCGACTGTGATAAGTGTGGCAATTATCTTCGTGGTATTCATCATGTTATGTAAGTGAATTCAAAGTTATATTAATTGGAAAGTATGAAATTTTGCTTCAGTTTCATGATGGAGCTTTGCAAAACCAAAAATGGTTTGACTTTCTGTCAATTTTATCTGTAGAGATCATTGTAACCAATTTCAAAAATCAAAATACAGTAAAACCCCCATTTATACTATATTCGGGACCGTGTAATTGGGGTAGTGTAAATGGGGGTGTGAATCTCATAAAAAATTAGGGTTTTGGTTTCTTCCGCGGAAAAAACAAAACTAAGATTTGCCTAAGTTTTGCAAAAAAAAATATGGACGAAATATTAAGTTTTTGCAGTTGTAAATATCCCGCCCAGCTATGCGTGCATAACCTGGCACGTTTTGAATACACAGACGCTAGACAACATTTGACTGTATACGCGGCACAGACGACCGTCTCTTAGTAACGACAATAGAATGCGACCGTGCAATTGGGGAATTCGCGGCGAAAATTTCAAGCCAGCGCGTAATTCGGGGTAGTGTAATTTGGGGTTCCACTGTACAGTAAAGCGATAGTGAATAAAAACCAAATAAAAAAGTTCCGGTCCTTGGTCGAGTGGTCAAAATCTTTGGATTCAAGTCAATTTCAGTTGATTTTTAAATCAATTTATGTACTCTTCAGCCCATACAATTCTAAAAATGGGGCATAGCAAGAACAAATAATTAACTACTACCCTTATTCATAAACTCTTTGAAAAAGAGATGCTGAGCAACTGAGTAATAATAACTTCTCGTCAAAAAACATCCATTCTTATAAACACCATTCCATATGGTCCACATTGCGAGAGGAATTGGCAAAAAGCGTGTTTGTAATGTCTCATTTTCGGATAATACGTATTTCTTGTTGAATTGTTTCCCTATAGGGGCCATTTTTTTTAGTCAATATAACAATTGGTAACCTGTCCACCGTAAACAGTTTTATAACTTCACCCTGCTATTCTAGCCGCATTCGAAAACGAGATTAAGAAGATATTTTACGACCAGCGTTCGCATTAATATTACCAGATTCTGCAGTGGTTTTTTTCTTTGAAGATAATCGCTACCAAGTGAGGAAACAGGCAGCCCTGCGCCACAAAGCTCTACTGGAGCAAGATCTCCGACTGAGCAGATTGCGAAACACGGCTGATGACAGCGCTCTCAGAAGCTTCAATCCAAATTATGGCTGTGACGCAGTGTTAGCCGGAGGAGTTGATGTCAGGCAGCTACCTCAAGTCGCCAGAGACAGTCTTAGATTAGTCAAGTAAGTTTTATTTTTGATTTCCTTATATTATAGGATCGAAGTGCTGTATTTATTCTAACCAAAATTACTCCTCCTGTGAGGTTAAAAATAATTCGTCCATCTCTGCGATGTTAACTCAGTAAAACACGAAACTAATGAATGGTGGTACGATATTGTTCATGAGTATTAATTAAACACCTTTTTTCCAGGGCTCTGGGGCAAGGCGCTTTTGGGGAAGTGTACCAGGGTTTGTACAGACACCGGGACGGTGACGCAATTGAAATGCCTGTGGCAGTAAAAACCCTGCCCGAGATGTCTACCGGCCAATCGGAAACGGACTTCCTCATGGAAGCGGCCATCATGGCCAAGTTTAACCATCCCAATATTGTGCATCTTATCGGAGTATGCTTTGACAGACATCCAAGGTTTGTTACAAACAACAAATATATTACTTTCGATGGTTTCGGCGGTAACTTTGTGGAAGTTCATTTTAATAGAAAATTTAAATTAACTTTGATTATTCCACGTATTTTGCCAATCATTTAATAGAAAATAATCATAATTTTAATCAGATTTGTAATTTAGAAATACTCCACCGAGTAAATAAAAAGGGTTTAAAGATGAATAGCTTAGAATTTTTAGAAATTAATAAAACTCTTAACAAAAAAGAAATATTATTAAATAATATTCTTAATAGTGCTATTAGGCGGTTCCCCGTTACTCAAATTGTTTCCAATTAATAGAGTAATCACAAAGCTAGATGATTGACTGTAGCTCATTAGTTTTAATAGTTTGTAATGTTTAACGTCATTAGTAGTATGATTAAATTTGTTTGCACTGTTTCGATTTTATAATCCCCTCTTTGCTTCCATTAAAAAGGAAAAATCCCATTCTGATTGTTTACAACTCATTAGTAAAATTAGTATCATTATCTGTTTGCTTTATTTCGATTCTACACCCCCCTCCTTGCTCCTCTTAAAAGGAAAAAAAACCCAATCCATTTTGTAATTTTATAATTTTAAAATGTTAGAATCAATCTTGCTTCATTACTTAAGCAAACTTTGCGATAGTAAGTCTGAAGATGCCTCTGAAAGAGGCGAAACACGTGTCACAGTTAGTTACACAATACGTGGAATAATCAAAGTTAATTTAAATTTTCTATTAACAAATATATTAGTAAATAGCCAGAATGTTATTGTTTCCTGGTTATTTACTGCATTTCCTCGTTCAATTCAACTGTAGATTAAGTAAAACAGAACTAGGTAATAAAAAATACACATAACCATCTATATAATATATTATGATACAGGTTTATAGTCCTGGAATTACTCGCTGGAGGTGATCTGAAGAATTTCTTGAGAGAAAATCGGCCGAAACCCGAACGAAGTAGTAGTTTGGGGATGAAAGATTTGGTGCTGTGCGCTCTGGATGTAGCTAAAGGGTGCAGATACATGGAAACCAAAAGGTTTATTCACAGGTCTGTCACATTTTTTTCATTATATTTGATATTCCTTCAGTTAAGTCTGTATTTAATAATTTTTACTATTTTATTTTTTTTTAAAACCATGTCCGCTCCCAATGTGGAGCATATGGACTCCTAATGGAGTTTATCTCAACAGAAATGTTTCTACGAGAACTGCTTGTTACTCAGTTTCTCAACCTCTCCTTTTCCAAAGAGATTAAGGATAGAAGGATAGGGATACTAATAGTCATACAATAATTAATCTTAAATTCCAGTCAGTCCATTAGTTTATGCGTTTACACAGGCTAAAAAGCCATTTTCATCCATTAATGGTTTTTCATATAAATATACAATATTTTTTTTTTTTTATTCTGTTAAAAAGAAAAAACTTACACATATAACTACGCTTAACATAGCAATAATAATATAGATTTTATGAAATGTTCAATGAAGCCTGTAGAAAATGTTTACTTTGAACAGAAATATGGGATATAATTGTATACTAGTTGTAAGCCCGTTGCCCAGCAACGGGAGGTTTTTGTTGCATTGTGTTTAATTTTATTTAGTTTAATTTAATTTATTTTATTTTATTTTATTTTATTCAAAAAAGTGGAGACTGGAAGGTGTGAAATGTGGTCGGACAGACATTATCGGCTATTAATATATAGAATAGCTGTAAGCCCGTTGCCCAGCAACGTGAGATTTTTGTTGCATTGTGTTTGATTTTATTTTATTTTATTTTATTTTATTTTATTTTATTTTACTTTACTTTACTTTACTTTACTTTACTTTACTTTACTTTACTTTACTTTATTTTATTTTATTTTATTTTATTTTATTTTAATTTATTTTATTTTATTTTATTTTATTTTATATTATTTTATTTTATTTTATTTAAAAAAGTGGAGACTGGGAGGTCGAGGACACCTTACACTCAACTGGACAAACGGACATTATCGGCTATTAATATATAGATTACATTGTGTTAATATTTACAAAAATGCAAGTGTCACTTAAAAATATTGAGTGAGTAGTCATCATGTGACCGTCTTCCACAAAAGAGCATAAGTAACCAAATGTGTGGATCGTTCTATTTATTTTATATTGATTTACAGAGACATTGCTGCCCGAAATTGCCTGCTGACTTCCAAAGGCCCTGGTCGTGTAGTAAAAATCGCTGACTTTGGTATGGCAAGAGATATATACAGAGCTGATTACTACAGAAAGGGGGGTAAAGCAATGCTTCCCATAAAATGGATGCCACCAGAAGCTTTTCTGGATGGAATATTCACATCAAAGACTGACGTATGGTAAGTTGCATTGATTCTAAAACTGATTGGTTTGATTATTTATGGATTAATCGCATATTGCCATTTACAAGATTGTACACCTCAGAAAACGTACCACATGATACGTTATAATAAAAATTGCTTAACCCCTTTGATTAGTATCACTGTACCTGTACAGAAAGTTATTTTTCATCTATTATCTATTGCCATTTGCTTTGGATATGGATACTGCACACATCCATCAGTCATTTTTGGCAGTCACATTATTTGTATTCTTTGTTGCAAATTAACAAAAGAATTTTATAAGAAGGTTAATTTTTGTAAACAAGTTGATAGTCATAATAATATTGAATGTAAAATTACATTTGGCTCGATTCCCTCCCCGATATTAACGTCACCATATGCCCACAAATGAAAGCAAAAAGATCTAGAGCCGAATTTTAAGTCACAGCTTCTGGAAAATTATTCAAAAGTTATAACGAATTCGTTCAATTAAACTTTAAGTACCTATGGATTATAAAATACAAAATAAATAAATTACTAATTGAAATACTAAGTAAAATTCTTCCCAGATTGATACAAAATATACGAAAAAGCCTAATTTAGTAAAATATAACTTACTATACATATATAGGGACAGTTCTACATTAGTAATAGTTTTGCTTAAAATTAATAATCCCTACCCAATTATAAATTACGACGTATGAGATCAAAATCATTCAAGTAAACTGTGTATTTATTTCTTTAGTTTATGTAGCCATGTTACTATATTTATAAATGTTCCTGTCTTCCATAACTTGGATCGTGTATCCTTAGAATTTATAAACTCTATACCTTTTATAAAAGGGGAAAATTAAAACCTAATCAAAGTAAATAATTCATTATCTATTAAAACAGAAATCCACTACATTATAATTTTAATAGTTGTACTATTTATATGAACTAGCTGTAAGCCCGTTGCCCAGCAACGTGATATTTTTTTTGCATTTTTAAGTAGTCAGAAAATTTACTGACGTGAAAAATAAACTACAAACCTATTTATTAAATAAGTCAGAAATTCTGATAGTAAAATAAATATATCTCGGGGCATATATCGACAGCCCTGCCCTGCAGTATTTAAATTGTAAATTATTTAATTTTTGGAAAAATGTTTAAGTTTGCTAACGACCATTTTTCGTAGTAGCAGAAATTTCGTAAATTATTTAATTTTGTAATAATGTTTCGGAAATCGAGGAAAATCATAAATAGTGTATTGGAAAAATATGTCTATAGTATGAATAAAAAAATGGAGACAGCGGGGCTGGGGTGTTGGAGAAGGGAGAGGGGAAATCGGGGACATCTTACAGACGGACCTTATCGACTATTAATATATAGATGTTATCAATTTAAATTGCATTTTTGAATTAGAATTGTGTACCGCATTTTGGGTGCAGTTTTTAAACAGTATTCTATTATTATGTTTAGGTCCTTTGGAGTCCTGTTATGGGAGGTTTTCTCTTTAGGAATAATGCCGTACACAGGCTGCGCCAATAGAGAAGTAATGCAAATGGTAACTGGAGGTGGGCGATTGGACATTCCGCACGGTAATTAACACCCAAATATTCATTCATCTACTATATATTTCTTTTGGATAGAACTACAATGTTACTGAAATACAAAATGAAAACTGTAAAGAATGATATGTACAGGTTACGCAAAGCAATGCTTTTAACATATAAATTAAATTACATCATAACCTGTCATGTTAACTTTTCTTGGATGCTAGAAAAAGCTTTGTCCAATATAATCAGTTTCAGATTGACCACCAGTGCTTTGAGAATTCTTAAAAATCTTTGTTGCATTGATAGAGATATTTATATCGTGTTATATTGCTGTAACCTGATGTGTTGTATGTGTTGGTTGCTTTGCAATATTATAAATTGAGGATTATATAAATTAGGGGATTTTGTTATAAAATTTATATTATAAAAATAACATTCATTTGTAATTTTTAACTATGCAGGATGCCCGATCGACATCTACAGAATGATGTGCGACTGCTGGAATCCTTGTCCGCAAGACAGACCACCATTTTCACAGTTATTTGAAAAGCTCACCCATAACACTCAGGTAAATAAATATTTCACATTTAAAATTTAAATATTTTAAGGAAAAGACTAACATCTATTTCACTTAAGCAAATATGTGATATAATTCATAAAACCTTCCAGCCCGTAAAAAGTTTATTTTAATTTTACTTTCATCTTCCTTATGTATTGCTATTTGTGTACAGTTGTTTTATATATTTTCAAAATTGCTATATTCCATTTAGGATCCAGATTTGATGGCAGCTCCGCTACCATGCTTCACACGGGCAGTGCCCCTTCCCAGAGACTCTGATGGAATGAACCAAGGGGGCCAGGTGGAAAAAGTTTTCTCCTACTATACCTCACTAGCCCCCCATTATTGTTAATATGATACTGAAAATGCATCCCAGCATAGTAATTGCAAGACCCCTGTGCTCTACCCCACCCCCCCCCCCGCAACTTTTCTGTTACTAATATTTAATATTGTATTGTCTATCAAGTTATGGGGTTTGTGAATATATATATGTATTAGCTTAATTCGGATTTTAATAAATCCAAAATGTTAATTACTTACCAATTGAAATTTAAGAACTACAATCAAAATTAATAAATTTGAAATGTAATATGAATAATTATTTTTGGACATAAAATCAAAAAATCATATCCAGCCAGGAAATTTGCATTCATCATAGGTATTTGTTAAAAGATTTCAGTTCTATTTGATATAATTTACAAATGTAACAATATTTTTTGATAGACAACATTATTAAGCTTTTGTTCTACTCTTTGGTGAAACGCAAAATGTATTTTTGTGGAACCCTTCTTGTGACACTTTTACTAATAACATTTAATTCTTTGTATGCCCTTAATTCTTTTCTTCTTGGGTATATTTTAGAAATGTTAACAAAACCTAATTAAATGCCTTGTAATATCTATTTAAAAATTACTTCTTTCAATTAATCCTAGAAATTAGTCTAATTATCTAACTTTCACATTAATTGGCTACAGTACAAAACTACGTGAATAAATCATTCAAGAAAACTTCTGTCAGATCTTTTAAACAATCACCTGCATTATTTACAATTATTTAAATCAAATACATAAGTTTTCTTAGCAAAATTAATTACAACAAACACATATAAATTCTCGGTGATAATTATGTTAAATAATACAAACTGATTATTGTTATAGTTCTTTTTTAATGCAAAATTAAAAATTGTGTAAACATAGATTGTTTCTGTCTCCACGAGTGACAAATATTTCGGTTTTCAAAGACTTAGTTGATATAAAAACTGGGACAACATGTAATACACCAATTCACAAGTAGTTAATTATGACAAGACTTTGTTGACTTTTATTGCGTGATAGAGTCTCACACACGTTTGTCTGTTGTGTTTTGCGCTGCCGGCAAGCAGTCAGGTTGCGGCAGTGGCGCACTAGGGGGCCAGGCGTCTGACTATTTGGTTCCTCTGCTCCCGTTGACCAGTACAACTGTCCACGACCATCTATCGGCGCACTCCAGGTTAGACAAGACCGTGTGATATTATTCTCTTTTTATGCAACAAAGATACGTCACACTACTTTTGGAAGAAAAGCAGAAACCGTACCGCATGGAGACATTATTTTATTTGGGAAAAGATTTTCATACAATATTAAAAGTTTAATTTGATAATATTTGACAGAGAGGCCTTGTGAATAACCGCTACTTCATTTTTAATCCTCTTTTGATTGAGTATGGCATGTTTAACCCTTACTATAAAAAGCATTGATTTTTAGAAGTAGAGTTAATATTTTAAGTAACCAGTTTAAGTCCTTCAACCATTTATAGAGAAAATTACAAAATGAGATATAGACAGTAAGTAGAATTTGTCTCACTAAAGTTCATTATTCTTTTCTCCTGTAAATTGCTGCATAGAATAAAACAGACATGTAGAATGCAAATTAAGCCATTAAAAAACAGTGATCTATAGCAGTACTTCTAAATCTTTTTCATTCCAAAGCCCCCTTAATCTGAAAACAAAAAAATCCGCGGCCCTCCTCAATACAAAACATGTTCTGCGGCGGCCTCCAATATGGGAAGCACTGATCTATAGCACATTGCATACTTTGGTAAAAATCGTCTTTATTGTAAAAATGCCATCTATGGCATTAGTTATAATATGGGAATGGTGGCAGTACTGACCTTAACCACCATATTTTTAAGAAATCGTAATTTTAAATTTGGCTTGTGACGAAATAGTGAATTATAGCATTCAAGATGGTGTCCAATCAAAGTTTACAGCTGTCATCTGCTGTGGTTAAAATTTGAATAAAGTGCAAAAACAATTTGAATAAAGTGCAAGACTGAAAACATGTCGAAAGAAAACCCATTCAAAATGCCAGAAATGAAAATATATCGTAAAGGTTAAGATAATACCGGAAAAACAACCATTAATCGCATAGAATAACGATCTATGTTTCATATAATGTGTATGAAAATAAAAAAATAAGCAATTTTTGTACTGATACCACATAATTTATTTACGATCAGGACCGATTTTTCTCATTGCAAGCATTGCCAACCAAGGTCGTTATTTTGAATATAATTATAATGACTCTCCAACATCAAACACCTCAAAAGTGATATTATGTAGGGTTGCCAGGCGTCCCGATCAACCGGGACTGTCACCGGTTTCGAGTCTCGTATCTCGGTGTCCCTAACAAACCTCTCGGGACGCCCAAATGTCCCGGTTTACGACTCACGCTGATTACTTGGGGAAATTGGTAATCCAAAGTCTTGGAAGAGCTTCCCAACCCTTTTTGACTCGTGTACCACTTGGTAGGACATAACGCCAAATTGTATCACCATACATTTATTTTTTTAAATCACCATGCTATTTATTATATTTTTAAATCATTCGTGCCTGCATGTCTGCCATTATTGTTTTTTTTTTCGGGTTGGGAAACCCTGCTGTAGACTATTGTATAATAATAATGCAAACATTCAGAATAGCAACAATTTGTGTATGTGCCATATGTCATTGTTCCACTAAAGCACACTCTTCAACAATAATAACTTTATTCATATTTTTTAATATTTACGAGTCAATAACCTTTATAAAACTATTTTCAGCAATTATCATCCATTGGTATCCAAAATACAATTTTTTGTGGCTCCTGAATAATTATCAAAATGTGCTATACTGTTTAGTTGACAGCTTCAAATAGAGATGTTTTGTGAATGGCTGATTTATAAGGACTTCAAATAAATTAAAATTGAATGTTGCACTAACCAAATAAAATCTGTGATGCTTATTTAACCCCTTGCCTTCTTATCAATTTAAAATATTAAATACTTCATCCTATAGTAAATCCCTTATAAATATACCCCAACCATATAACTTAATATGTTCCATAACCATACTTAATTATATATGTGTTAAAGAAAAAAGAAAACTGTTTTAAGCTTATTTTAAGCAATGCCCATAAATACGATGTATATTTTATGCATCTACATCAGTGATTTTAGATAAATGAATGATAGGTTCCATTACACTATTTTGACTGCGTTATTTCGAAAACGTGAAAATAAATAAGCCATGCAAAAAAAGGATTATAAGTATGAACTTGCTTATTAAAAATCGTTTCATTGTGAAATATTAATGTTTCATTTACATGTAATTCAAAAGTTAATGTGATCTTGGTGTCTGTTAATTTTTAACTATTTTTTTTAAAATTTGACATAATATTTGTAAGCCTGTTTTTATGAACCGATTTATTATCCTTCATTGAAGAAAAAGCTTGCTTACATTTATTACATAAATGTTTTACGTGAAAAAAATATATTTGAGAAAAAGATTTGAGAGCTGTCACAAAAATCAAAAAGGGCCGAGGTCTGTACATCACTGATCTATATAATTACATGAAAAATTCACAGATTTTAAGCTGTGAGCTATTTTTAACTATTTTTTTTAACACTATTCAATTATGTATTTTATTTAGGTGTTTGTATTGCAATTTATTGATATTGATTCTAACTACACTGATATTCATGTTAGTTTAATTAATATATTGCTCTTCCTCAAAAGACACTTCGATTTCAATCCCATTTAATTGTAACATTACATAGTTAATTCTAAATACAATAAATATTCATAAAAATTCACACCCTCATTTTCGGACACAATAAAGCAGTATAAATTGTTTTATTGCAAGCTGCGAGCACCATACTCCTATTTCTTTACCTAATAATTATTACTAGCTTATGACTTTTTATAATTCTCTACGGTTCACGGTGAAAACAAATATGACACTGACCTTCATGCTTTGATGATGTGTTTGAGTGGTGTTGGAAGGACCTCACGAGTGGAATCGACACGAGATTCTCATCATCTGAATATCATCTGGCGTCAGATATTGCTTGATACTTAAATCACTTAAGATAAATTCAATATTTTCTAAATTTCTAATGACATATTAACTTTATGCCGATGCATAAAGTTGAAATCCCCCGATGTGGTCTAGTTGGTTAGAGCTTGCTCTACCGACCAAGCGGGTCTGGGTTCGATTCCCGGTAAAGTGAATGTCAAATTTAGATTTTTCAATTCAAATTTAAGACCTAAGACGTGGGTGTTTGTGATCAATTCCATTGGTCACTTTCTCTTGTATAGTAACTATATATAAATGATTCATGTGATTGATTGAATATGTAACACATTCGCGTAATTTAATATCCACAACTTTAAGATATTAGACAATTCTAAATGGAATTAGTCAATAATTAGAAAAAAATAGAAGAGTAAGGTATAAATAAAAAACTGGTTTTGAATTTGAGTATATTACGTAAGCACTAATTCATTCATATTTATATATTTTCCAGCTTGTCAGATCGCCTTCTATCGTCATCATCACATAGTAATGATGACTCCAACCCTCCTCCATCATCAATAGCCGGCCAATCTTTCCGTCAGATGCATCCGCCGGAGTACGGCAACATCGCTTTGGCGACTCGAGCGCAGCCGATGCTCAACTCAACCCCCGACCAAAACGAAAGTATGACGAATCAATCTATCGCTGTGGCTTGTCCGACCGGTCACCAAGCGAAATTTCAGCCATCTAAGTCCACAGATCGATTACTGGCCTCCATGGAGGCTCCGCCTGGGGGCACAAATTCTGACGACGATGACGATTTAGATAATCATGGACGACCTGTCGAGTGGGAGACTTCGTTTACAGAAAGTGGAGCAGTCAAGAAAATAGTTAACAGCTGTGATGTCGAACCTGTGGCTGGACCACCGGTGAGTGTGTTTTATCATTTATTCTTAAAGAATAATGCTTGTGACTTATACGTTTGAAGTAAAAGGCAATAATCATTAAGTAAAAAAAAAGGTATTGATAATTATTTAATTACTGACGTGGCTGCGACTTGTCTGAAATGCAGGTCACTTCTACACAGCAGTGGAAATGCATTATTGCTAGAGTAGAAATCTTTACAAATTTCTTTGATCAATTAAATATTGAACATGAAATAGTGATCAAAATTTTATTTATAAGTTTCCTAATTTGATATTGCATTTCTTTTAACTCTGAGAGTGTAAATATTTGTTCAAATTATATAATCCTGTTTTTGTGTTAATTATAGGTGGACAAATTAATCAGCATAGATACTCCTCAGCAGACGCCGACATCGTTGCAACCACCCGATAACTCCCTGAGCAGAACAATCTATGAGAACAGATCTCCCGCGACCAACAGCCAATCCCAGCATTCCAAGCACAACACGCCCAGTAAATCGGTCAAAAATAATCCTGACCATCACACGACTAGCGCCACTTCGTCTCCTCCATACAAGAAAATTGTTTTGCCTTCGAATGTAAACTTCGTTAAGCAGCGACCTCTGTGCTTGGACGCCGCCCAGTTGGAGCAAAACTTGAACGCTCTGAAGAAAAACAGCGGCTCGGTCAACTTAAACAATATGAACATTTTACCGCCTTACGTGAATGTCTTAACACCGAACAAACTGTCAAAGAGTGAAAGTAGAAAAATACAAATAGACCCGAAGAAAGCGATCATTCACGACTTAGCCTCCCCGCCCGGTGCCGAAGGCCCGATCGTCAACGATAACATTGCCAACGATGCGAGCGCAGCCGACGGGGAACCTCGACTCAAGACCAGTGCGAGTGCAAACAGTCTATTAAACGGACCGTTGACTGATTTACCTTACGCCGATAGTGACAACGCATCGTCTGCGTCGAGTAGTGGCGGCAATAACATGATAAGTAGAATGCAGCCGGGCTCCAAGCAGAATAATTACACAGAGGTAACTATTTTGGAAGATTCATCCAAGAAACCAGGAAAAGGAAACCAAAGTGGTGGATTTTTGAACAACGATTCGGAAATTAGCTGCTAAAGGTTGCGGTTTATCACGTTTCACTGATTTCTAAAAAAAGGTGAACAGATATTCTTTAGAATTGTTTAAAAAACAAATGTCAAATACATGCCAAAAATAAAGTTTTAAATGCTGTATTGAATAATTTAGAGTGCTGAACATCGTGATTTTTTCAAGACGAGTTTCACACAGTGCTCAAACAATATCATGAAGCTGCACTGTTAATGTATTTACAAAAGAGCCAAGACGGTTTAAAATTACTTTTATGTTATCGGCTATAAATTTGAGCTAGGACATTTATAAATGCACATAATATAACAAAATATATTATCTATGAATGCATAGCAATTGATTTTTTTAACACACGGACACTACTTTTTTGTTTCTGGACTCGGTCAGGATACCGATAGTGATACTTCTTATTAGTGACAGCAATTGTTCCTGATTGTTGACATCTATTTTGACTCAATAATTTCAATCAGGATATAATGCGAACAATTCTTATTGACAGTGTTTACAAACACATAAATACAAGTTGGATTAGGTTGTGAGAATTTTATACTATAAAAAAAGCAAACTCTGTGCCGAAGAAGTGAAAAAACAATTATTTTTAATCATTAATCGTGAACATTTTGCCCTATCTCTGTGGTGTTGTTTATATGTCGGTGACTTTTTACACGACGGTGTCATCCACGTCGGATATAAATATACATATTATTGTCTATGTGAAGAAAAAATAATGAAAGATGTAAAAATCATACGTAATATTGGATGAGATACACGTATTATTGTAATTATTATTTGTTTGATATAATGGTAGTGTGAAACAGGGTAAATTATTAAAACAATAGGGGGGGACTTTATATTCGGCAGTGATTTATATTATTAAAGTCGAAAGGCTACGATAATAATTAGTCAAATCAGTCTTTTTGAATAAAAAAAAGTCAAATAAGTGCATTGGATTTGTTGTTTTGCTGTTTTTTTGTTGTAATTTGTTATTCTTTCTTATGAAATTTTGAAATAAAAATGAAGGGTTGAATAAGAGTTTATATTACTTGTTTGGACCCTATAATATATTAAGAATCGTTTTATCACAAAATATCTTGTTTCATTTCAACTCGGCATCATAGTTTTCTTTATTGCATTGACGTAATAACTCTACATGTCTTCAAACATATAGGTCACATATTTTCCGTAAACAATTAAATACTTTTACTTCTCAAAGACTGATTTATGTGAAACTTCATTTAATTTTTTTGAATATTAAACATAAATTAGCATGGGTTTGGTTTCGTTAATGTAAAACTTTGAAGATAAAACGTATCTAACTTTATATTATAAAATCTATATAGTTTAATTCAGTGCTTCCCAACCTGTGGGCCGCGAAATTCAGTAGAAAGTACAAAAATCTATATATTTATGTCTATCAAATCGGTGTATCCCATATTGGGGGCCGCGGAATTTCTTAAGGGGGCCGGCGGATTGGATTGAAATTGGATTCTGGGGAAAAAGTATAGCAAATCGAGGATTTCGAATTCGTCGGTGAGCTAAAAAAAAAAACGAGTTTCTGTGACAATCTGAGGAAAAAGTATACCAAATCGCAGATTTCAAATTCCTCGGTGAGATAAAAAAAAAAACGAGTTACGGAGACAATTGAGGAGGGCCGCGGATTATTATTTTTAGATTTAGGGGGCCGTGGAATGAAAAAGGTTGGGAAGCACTGGTTTAATTCAGTATGTTAAGTATTGTGTTGGTGTTTTTCTATTAATTTTATTTAATGATATAAGCTCAATAACATATGAATAAACTGGATTTAAAATAAAAGTCTGTCTCAATATGCTTGCAATAAATTTTACGAAGTTGCCAAAAATTTCTTGCCGAGAGTGTTTTTACTCTTCTTTATAATATTATAACTACATATTTATATGTCTGCAGTAGAGTAGTTTTGCCAAGTTTTTATAAAGCCGTAGATGTCAAAACAATTCATTTGTTTTTGTTTTATACCTATCGTGTCATTCTAAATTTGAAAATCAATTCTAGAGAAATATCGACCCATAATCGGTAAATGATCTTAAGCGACCAAATTAATGAAATTGCTTTTTAAAACAAAAATTGTTTAATATCGCCTTGAGCGTCAGTGACAACAATTTAAGAACGTTCTCATTCAACTGATACTTTTTGGGGCCTGTGCATTTTAGCGTTTTGACTTGTTATCGTAAGTTCCACGTGGACCCTGGTTGAGAAACGCTGATCTAGAGAACTGAAATTAGTCAGTATAATATCAGGATGGGCATTGACCATATATTACTATTTATTAACAGCATTTAAGGAATTTCTTTATCGAACTTAATTCGAGACTAATTTACAAAACACTTCCTGTAAAATTTTTAAATTGTCGGTTAAGATTTCCAGCTTATTATGGGTCGATAAAGAAAATCCACAGTCCTGGGTCGATATCGCAGTCAAAGAAAATCCACAGTCCATATTGTATTCAGAGCACAATAAGTTTTCCATGAGTCATTGGGTAAATTGAACCCAATACTTGTGAACTGCGGTAATGAAAAAAAACATTCTTTCATCTTGTATTTACGCCCTAAGAGATGGACGCCTGAGTTTATCAAAAAACATATTCCATATGAAAATAGTATCAAGTAATGATGATGAAATTTGACAGTTTATTTATGACTGTTAATCTCTGTGAGACCGGTCTTCAATGATAATCAGCTTGGCAAAGTTGCTTCAAATTCATATAGTATTCTTCAGGTTGTTGAAAATCGAATTCTGGTTGTGATTATGCCACAATGATATTGATCAGTTTTACTTTCATACCTGCTTTTGCTTAAATTCTAACCTACTTAATAAATAAATGATATTATCTTTCGACAGAAAAATGCATCATAGAGAATAATTAAACAAAATCCAAATAAAATCATTCGTTGCATACAAGCTTTGTCACGAAATTGTATCTTAAATATCTACCACATTTCATCAATTCTACGGTAAATTCTTTTCTTCAGTCATTTTATTTCCTTAACATAAGCATTTGGAATTATGTGACTATCAAAATTTATTTTTTCTCTTCCGCGCCAGTGAAACCATGAATCACGCCAGTCATCTGATAATAACAAATTAGCCAATGATCTGTAATGATAAATGTCACAATAATGTTTTTTGAAGAGCTCAAGATTTAAAATAGATGGCGTTTTGATGAAATACATATTTGAGGAGCAAACATTCAAAAAGTGTTTTGTCACAAATTTTGAAAAATGGCGTTTTATATCAATTCTGATAGCCAATAATAAAACCTATGAATGGAAATCAAAATTAGTGTTCAAAAAGGTTTTTTTTCATATTAAAATGAAATCATAAAGTTGACACATTCATACAAATCGTCACTTTTGCAACACTTAAATCATCATTTTCCAAGCTTTGTATTTGTGTGACAAAACACTTTTTGAATGTTTGCTCCTCATTTTTTGATTTTACATTGTTTCGCAAAGATTGAATATAGTGCCAAGCGTATATTTTCAATGACCGTTTTTAGTAAAAAGATTGCAGACCAGCAAGTTTAATATTTATGAAAACTTGGGTGTTAAATGTAATGTTTCACGAGATTTTTCTCTTTATCCTCTAGCCATCCATAGATGCATTGAAGTTACTGCGTTGTGTTGAACACATTTTTCAATATTTTAGACTTAACACCTCTTTCCTTTGGTTAACAGATTTAACTGTGAGGTAAATATTTGATAATACCCTTAATAACTTTTTGTCTGTCAGATTGATGTGGTTTTATCAAAATAATATACTTTATGTGAATAAAATCGAAAGATTTATACTGCAATACAAAAAAATGATTATGCTCAAGTAAAAGAGTTCTCCCTTATGCCAAATCTCTATTTTGACGATA
This sequence comes from Himalopsyche tibetana, assembly GCA_030503985.1. Lineage (NCBI taxonomy): Eukaryota > Metazoa > Arthropoda > Insecta > Trichoptera > Rhyacophilidae > Himalopsyche > Himalopsyche tibetana. The sequence goes on along the minus strand of JAPJYX010000003.1, from coordinate 1,960,623 downwards.
TATTGTTACAAACTTACTTATATGACTTTATTTGTTATAATATTCGTGGTTGCTTCGATTATAAGTACAATTACATTGCTTTTCCGCATTTATCGTTATTTTTTTACAGCCCTGACAAATATGAACAATGTAAAATAATAACACATTCATGGCTTCGTTTTAAGGGGGCCCAAATGAACTATATATAGATCAGGGTTCCTTTGTATTTTTTGTAGTTGATTTTGTGACATTTTCGCCAAAATTTAAACATAACTCACCTATTACGGCAACGTGAAATAGATAAATATCTTTGCTAATAATATTATGTAAGTATGCATTTATAATTTATTTAAACATAATGTTTTAAAATAGGTGTTATCGCAATATTATTTTGTATTTTAGAAACTATCTTTTAAGCTCGTTAAAGTGCCAAATTTTTTTTAATATTTACTATTTCTTTATTGATAAAAAAAACATGTTTACTTCTATTGAAAACTCAAATATATTGCCAACTTGGTTGTGTTTAAAAAATTATACCATTGTTTTGTATATTATTATGAAAAGTTATTAATTTTGAAATTCTAATGTTATTGATGAAATATATTATTGAATTGCTTTCAGATCTAAGTAGATACAATTCAAATAGACAGTTAAACCTAAATATTGAGTGGACTTCTTGCGAGGATATAATTAATTTTCGCTTTTTATGTAATAAAGCATGATAATGGAACGAACATATTTTAGAAAAGGTTAACAATCCAAAATATATATTGTATATAATATTGTTTCTTTGAATACAATAAAATTAAAATATCATAAGGATTTTTCAAAGTGTTGGCAATCCATCATTTTACAATCAAAGAAAAATAAATTGTAATTAATTATATTTAATATGTATACACCCAACGCACAATAATTCATATTCAAAATGTGTTTTTAAACTATAAGCCATGTCAATAATAATAAGCGCTGTAACGTTCGTACTTTTTGTAGAAAATTAATATTGAATTTGTGGAATTACTGAAGGCATCACTGTTCTAAAAAGCTTAAATTTGGTAGATTAATTTCCATTATTCTAGTTGTGTATTCAGAATCGTGTGTGACGGGATCTTCAAACTGTTTTTTTTTAATGTAAAAATGTACAAAGCTTAAAATAACATATAGTTTAAATCAGAAGACGATAAACTAATTCTACAATAGCGAAATAATTGACTATATTCTTGTTGAATTGAATACTTTGCGCTTTTTACGCATCGCATAGCAAAAACAAGTTTTTCACTCTAAGCAATATTTAATTACAAAACTTACATTCAGAGAACGCATGATGACGATAGCAATAGGCACTTACACCGCTAAACAATACTTATTCACAGATTAGCACTGTAAAATCAATATAATTCTATTTCAGTTGCGATTATGGCAATAAGCATTAACTGCCTCATTTTCAACATGTTTATGTCTTTTTCATATCTACTCCTATCTTGACTGTAGTTACATTTATTTGCCAAAGTTTTGAATGTCTCCCAACACAAAACAAGGCAGAAATGCGCAAAATTATTTACTAGTTAAATCATATGATTACTTTTTGTTAAATTTGAGTCATATACACGAGAGCTGACTGATTGATTTCATATTCAAAACGTACTTCAGGTTTATATTTGCTGTTATACTTTTTGTTTACGCTTCTTTATTAGTGCACCGTTATTGTAATTTTGGTATTGATATTCGTAACTAGTATGATAAAAATACAGTCACCAAATTTCGATATACACAACACACTATTTAGTTAACTATCAGTAGTTATTCTCACTTATAACAGTATAATCGTAAACTTTCAATAGGCTAAGAAAACTAAACCAAAAAATATATACAAACAGGGAGTGCATTGAAATTAATTTTGCCTATTACACATTGCATGGTTTTTTCTGATATAATATGAGCTCTCTAAGTTGTTGGAAAGTACCAGAGTAAGTCAAATAAAGAACTAGCCGGGTCACACGCTACGGATGCACATCGGAGAACCTCGAGCCTGCTCGCCCCTTTTTTCGACCGGTGAGATTCCGATCTCCCGGATGACCGTCGGGTACTATGCATAATTATGATTTACTCTGCAAAACTGAAGGATGCTAGCATGCCATGGGTGGAAGCAGAGCAATTGACGGGTGATAGGGAAACATATAACATATAACCATTTGCTCCTTATAAACATTGTTGATTTTAGTAATGAAAGAAATATTCCGCACGATGAATGAATGTCGGTACTTGTCAATTATAAGAGTGCCGTGGAAGTTGTAGAAATTATACATGACATGTCTGTGTGCCATACGCTAACCGTCTCCGACTGTCTGTTGTTGTGAAAAGACAGACAATATAATGACTAAAAATTATTGCAAGTCAAAAAAGAATAAGATAATTTAGTGGTAAGGCATTCCTATAATTAACAAATAATCAAATTCCTTTGCAATGTAAATAAAAACAGTGAGTTTTTGTAAGGAAACATGTTCTAAATAAAAGCTTCCAAAACTATCTTTACTTTTGTTCTCTACCTGTTTCCTTGTGTGAAATTATATATTTAACTTCTATTTAGCAAATGCAAACTCATAAGTTCTGATTGTACAAAGACTTCAGTTCTTTTTTATATTGATGTGAAATTTGTGCCAATCAGGTGAAAAAATTGACAACTTATTTACATTATCTACACGTGTCCACCGAGGGCGTGCACTATCCTCAGTTGGCTGTCAATTTTGAATCAAAATTGAAATAACCTAAATGGCTAAAAATCTCTATGTATACTTTGTAAATTAAAACTAAATGGATTAAATATTATTCTATTTCTTCGAGTAGGAGATGTTGTATATCATTTAGAGAATTTATTTGTTGTAATTGAAGCACTATAAAATATTTATTACATAGACAAACTACGCGGAATGCTCGGTACAATATTTAAATAATTGTATTTTAAAAGACAACTATTTAAATCTCGTGTTGAAATCGCTCTGATCTCGAGACCGAGCCTACCGTGCAGTTAGTCTATGGTTACATATTGTTTGTATTTTATTAAATGTGTATGTAAAAAAAGAAATTTGTTGTTATGTGTCTAATATTATTGGGTAAAAATCTAGTAAATAATATTATTATTCTACGGGTAGAATACATTTCAAAAGACTATGGTAATTTTGACAACATTACAATGCTATTTTTTGAAGATCAAGAAATACAGGGAATATGCAAGCATACTTTAGATAAAAATATGGCTTTGAATGCAATATCAGTATGTTCCAAGATGCTGGAACTCACTTCTTGTCAAGCTTTTTACGAAAGATTTTTTTTCTAATCCTTATCCGTTCTTAATGTGTTAATAATTGATATATTTCAACAGAAGTTTTTTACAAGGACTGCTTTAACTCAATTGCTTAACTTCTCTTTTTTTCGAAGAGAGTAAGAATAAAAAGATAGGGCTAGTAAAGGACTAGTGGTTAACCAATCGCTCTAGCTTTGCCCAGTTAATTTTATATTTGGAAAGGTGGGTTGGGAAAAAAGTAGATATCACAATCAACGTTCCCTCTAATTTTTCTATCGCGTGTGCGGACCATCAACATTTGTGTGCAGTATATTTTCAGAATAATAAAAATTGTGCACAAATATGTATCTAGAAAGGAACTCACTGACGTTAAAAAATAAATTTGCAATACCATGCAGCTAAAACAGCGGTCACCAAACTACGGCTCACGGGCTGGATCCGGCCCCTGATTTTCAATATTTACATATATTATACACGTACAAAATATTAATGTTTTTAAAATTCTACTAGGATTCCATGAAAAAATTATCTGGCCCGATTCTTAAAAAGTTTGGTGACCCCTGAGCTAATGAAAAAAACTAGTAAGCAATGAATTTCATGAAAATTGTATAAAAATCATATCCGATAACTTGGTACTTGATCCTATTAGAGTCCAGTCAGTTAACACCCAAGATAATATTTATTTGTATTGGCGATAAAAATATATCTTAAGGGGGTATTCTAGTCTAGAGGTACGAATTTCGGGTGTTTTTTCGAGCTCTGGAAAAAATAAAGAAAGAAAATTTTTAGCATCCATTATTGGCTGGTAAAGGGAGGGGCCAAAAAAAAATGTTGTGTCCTGGCGTACATGATTCCAACCCTTCTGGTCACTTGAGAAATAAATTCTAACGGTCTCTTAATTATTAAAAATGTCGCTATCGCCCCTACCTCAGAAAAGTCAAAAAAAAAATGTACAAAATGGCAGCCGTTTGAAAAAAAAACAATTTTCACGTTTTTTTTTAACAGTTTCAAATTTTTAGTATAGTAAGAGTAAAAAATATTTTTTTGACTTAAATATGCCACGGGCTATAGAAGGATGTATATAAAAGGTTCAAACAAAATTTAAAATAAATCAGTTTGGTAGAACTTGAGATATTATGCACGCCAGCTTGACAAAAGTAGTTTCGAGAAAAGCGCGTTTAATGTTTTGAGTTTCGATTTGTTCCGGTCGGACCAGCTTAGTTGCTGCGTCACCAAAATCACTGTAACTCGGTAAATAATTAATTTTTAAAAAATCGATTTTTTTTAAATTTCTAAGCTGGAATACCCACTTTTAATTTAGGTATGTACTGTCACAAATATAACGTTAATATGGCTAATGAAATTAAAATATAACTTATATGCTATTTGTAGTGACACAGAAATAATGAAATATTATATTTACACACTTTTTTTTTCAATTGAGGTTTTTTCTACTATATATATATATATATACATACATTTATATATATTATTTTTTTCTCTCCTATCTATTCTACCTACCAAATATTTTTACTCTACTTTTAAATTAACACTCTCACCGAATAAAATGAATGACTTTATTATCATTCTAAATGATGAGCTTTTATTCTGTTTCTTGATTTTGATTTAATCGAGTTCATCAGACTAAATTCTCGTTCACATTCAGCGCTCGATACCTAAAAGATTTCACAAATATCCAGTTAAACTGAAATATTAATAAATTGATTTTGATAACTGAGCCTAAAGTTTAAAAAATCGTCGAATGTTTGAACGTAACCGTTTTGTCTTCGTGTTTTCGGCAGCTAAAATTTTCAAATCACAATATTGTTTGTCGCATATTTGTGAACATATTTTTGTCACTAATTGGTATATGTTGAGTATATTAGATTTTTAAGCTATTAATTAACAGGTATTTAATTTTCCGTCTTCAAAATCTGCAGCTCTCCATATTGAAGCCTGATCAAAAACATGCCTCTCCATCAATTATTCTTCAGGAGATCGCATTTCCAAATGGCCAGAGAATGGCCAGAGAATGAATTTCAAAATCACAGTTTTGTTTATAATAATGTTTTTCACATCATCGCTCCAATTGACTATCTCACTAAATCAAAGATTTCGACTGAAGGTGCTTGGTGAAATTTCAATATTAAATTTTAATCGTTCAAATTATGTACATTCACACAAGTTTTGTCTATAACGACCCGGGTTCCGCCTTTCGACATCTTCAGGCGTTCAAGTGCACGGATGAACTTGAACTGAGTCAGCTCAAGTTGACAAAAATTGTGAAAAAAAATAATCTGCACAATATTAATTAATGCAAGCAATTTGTGTTGTTCGCCCGACCTGCATGTTGCGCACACAATTGTAGGTTTATTCGTATATAAGAAAAAAAACACTGACTGTTCACAGACTCATATAATACAACATATTTGTTGTCGTTTTACATGTGCAGTGCATCTCATAGCATAACAATATGTACTTTGCTAAAATTGTTGCAGCGAAAGTGGATAGGGTGCAATGGTTCTGAGAAAAATGTGAAACACATTCGGCGAGTGTAATAAAATTTACGATGGCTAGTTGCAAGTATTTAGGCAAAAGTAAAATTTGGTAAAAGAAACTTATTTTTACAATATCCGCGGTCCGTTTGACCTGTGCGGGGATAGAAAAATGTGTGCAGCAACATTTTGGAAAGTGTGCGCGCGCAACTTAGCAGGAACGTTGATCACAATGCCTTCAAACAAAAATGCAGAAGGGTGAGACTCGGTAACACAAAAAGTTACAAGTTATAAAAACCACCAAATCCATTGCATAAAATGATTTAATTTAAGATTTCGACTGAAGGTGCTTGGTGGAATTTCAATATTAAATTTGAATCGTTCAAACTATGTACATTCTCACAGATTTTGTCACTAACGACCCGTTCAACACTAACAGCCGTTCAAGTGCACGGATGAACTTGAACTGACGCTTAGTAAATGAATGTTTCGTGTAAACACGATATAAGAAATATAAGAAATAAATGTATCATTGAGTTTAAAGCCATTGCTGGCTTAAAGGATAAGCTCATGGGAATGCCCACAGATTTGAGTAGTAAGTAGTTTTAAGAGTTATATTTATTTGTTTGTCAGCAAAGGTTTTATGATTATATTTATATAGGGTATAGAAGTGGAGATCCCGGCATGTTTAATATTTCATATAAAATCGGAAGGCTATGCAATTGTGCTCTGTTTATTTCCAAAATTTCCTGGAAAAATGATTGTTAAATCTAATTGATCACGGTAAATATTTCAGCAATATATGAAGCTAATAAAAATAGTTTATGTTAGCATACACATTTTAAAAATCTACCGACGACTGCTGTCGAGTTGTCAACATCGTAGGCTTCGATCGCATCACTTATGAACTCAAATTCAAGTATAGACAGTTTTATAAATCAATTCATGGATAAATTAATTTTTAAATACTTTTCTGTGATTTTACATAAAAGCAGGGAGCTTCAGCTAAGAGTAGAGAGAGCAATGAGATAGCAATTAGTCTTTCTATCTCCACTCTCTTAAAAGATGTTGAGCAACTGGGTAACAAGTAGTTGTCGTAGAAAAACTTCTGTTGTGATTAGCTCCATTAGGTGTACATATGCTCCACTTTGGTAGTGGACAGGGTAATAATAAAAAAGAGTCAAATCGATGTATATTTATTTAAATTATCAAGTAAACCCGTTTTATTAGACTTTCGGGTTCATATGGGATGCATTAGCATTTCAAAATTCTTTCAACCATTCGCTATATACCAAGTTTCTCCGGGGTCACTTTGTAGCCCCATTGCTTCTCGGTCTTATTTTCAACATTTCAATACTCGATTGTTAGCAAATAAAACACTTTTTGTAGAATACTAACTTCACATACTTCAATAAAGATCACGACCAGTTTCACTTATCACACGCATTATCAACTGATCAAGTATGCTCATGTTAAGATAATTTATATTACGCTATTATAGATAGATGGCAGTATGGATGTATATTGTCCGCAACTAGTCTTTTGAGATGTGCTCCACCCATATGCTTTACAATGGATCATATTTTAGAGAGATTTTAAAACTTTATATTAATAACTCTGAACAAATGTATATTCTATAACTCGAAAGCAGAAAAAGACATTTCAGCGACTAAATCATCAACCTTTTACCGTAAGTAATTAAATAAAATGAAATATAGTTACATCAGTATTAGTGTAACGATAAACGTTTCTAATTCTTTGATTACGAGCATATGTAAAGCATTTTTGTATGATATGGTAAACCACGGTATCAAACTATTGCCATGTCTTTTCAAATGATAAAAAAAACACGCTAAATAATAATGTGTAAATAATTATAAAAGAATTTATAAATAAATTACAAATATGACTAAGCACAAATTAAATTGCAAGTGTCTAGATTAAATCTTTTCATCTATCGTAACGAATTATTAATAAGAATCATACTGTTTCGGCTCAAAACAAAGTACTACATTATCTATTACTGATTGATTTTGTTTATTATCGGAATTAGGTTATTTTGGCCACTAGCTTATATACTTTTTCGAGCGATTGCGTGGTATGAATGCATGGAAATGAAGAAGTGTGGGTAAAAAAAGTTCTTTCGAGATTTAAAGCACACACAACCCAATCGCGTATGAAACCTCCTTTGTAAATTCTACTATTGAACGTTACGTAATTGGGAAACGGAAAATCATTTGAATTGTGTTACTTGTTAATTATTAATAGAAAGTACATATTCATGGATTAAGATCCGGTACTGCAAAGTGGGCACAATATTTAAATCAAAATTATTTGGCTTTCGTTGGATTTGAATGAACTTTTTATTATTAACTGACAGTGTCTACTGACTCTATTAAATTTCTTAGTTCGAAATAAAATTGCAAAACAGAATATTTTACGTCTTTAGTTCAAACATAAAAAAAGATGTGCCTCCTGGCAAAACGATTGTGTGAAAAATCAATGCTTATGTTGCCAACATAATGTTGATGTTTTTCTGTGGAGACGAAGTGTAACTTTGTTATTCTACTGTTACTAATTGTGACACGTGTTTCGCCTCTCGAAGAACAATCCTCACGAGTAAATATTATAAAGTAATAAAAAGGTACTAAAAATCTTACAATAGAGTAAGTCTGAAAATGCTTTTAAAGAGGGAAAAAACATATAACTATTAGCAAAGACGGTCTAATAACAAAGTTGCTAATTTTCATTTTATATTAGGAATGAATTTCCACATAGTAACCGCCAAATTCATTGAAAATGTCAAGGAAACTGTTTACTTACTTATCAAAAGGCTACAGCATGAAATAAAAAAAATACGTAGAGTAATAGATTGCATACTTTTGTCATAAGTTTTGTAAAATTTACAGAATGCTAACATTCTATAAAGAAAAATTTGACTGCAGAAATATTGTTATCGGAAGACACCGTGTTTTGTTTTGTGGATATAATCTGACTCGTGGAATCAGATTCATCATATTCAATTAGCCACGTACAACCATTAAAAATGAAACCGGAAATGTTGGGTAATTAAACCAATTAAACATAGTGTATTTCGTAAACAATATTTATACACATAATAAGAATGTAAGAATATGTTTTTTTACTGTTTTCAATAGCGGATTTTTATTGGATTATTTTGACATTCAGTGCTGGTCATAAATGGTAGTCATCAAATAAAAAAACAGTGGTAGAGTAGGTTCTCTTGAGTGGTAGCGGAATACTAAATCTATACTCAAATCGGTTAAACTCCCGGCTAAGCAATCAATATGTTTAAAAAAAACTCAAAACAATCTCTTTGACAACCTTCAACAGCAAACCTATGTCATTTTCTCCAAAAAAGCAGTGTTGCAGAATATTTTTAACAAGGAAAAAAACAATCAATTTAGTATTTTTTAATATGCTTGGGCATGGACAAGGATTTCTGGTTTCCCTTTCAAGCCTACTGTTTTGAGTTTATCACCGAGAAATTGAATATTTTCTGTCTAAATTTTGATTTATATTTAAAGTTTATTCTCTAAGAAATGTGATCCATAGGAAAGCGCTAAATATCTTACGTATACATTATACGCGATCCACAAAAAAGATGGGTCGTTTAGGGGTAGAAAAAAAATCTATATAGATTTGTAAACTGTATTAACAAGTTTTCACATTGTATCCTGTGTTAGGAAATTGCTTAAGCGATGAATACTGTAATATAATTTATGATACCGCTCTTGCGACAGTTAGAAATCGTTATTTTCACCACAACTATCAAAAAATTAATTTCTGCAACACAACAGGAGAAACTGAATCTGAAATAAACTAATTCTCCCTATCTTTTTTGAATTTTATATGGTAGCATTATTATTAAATCAATTCAATACACTACCAAGTAAAATATAATCAAATGCAGGTAGTAGATTCAATTTATTTCAAATTTATTACTTCTCAGATAAAAGTAGAAGTTCAGTTTGGTAATTAAATGAATGTGTGCGAGAAGATTAAAATTTATAGTGATATTAATTTGATTTTAGTTATGCAAGGCCCTATCATATTTCATATTATCACTAAACATTGTCAAAAATATATGTAAGTATCGAACTGTCTGATGCAAAATAATGGAAATTTATGAGAAACTGCAAGTCATTTATTTAAATATCTTAAATGAATGAATAATCATGCGAATTGAATAATATTAGATATGAATTTTTCGTTTCGCATCAGACAGATACAATATTTATTAGAAAAATAATATACATTAAAATAATTATTGTTAAATATAAAATAAATATGTTTAAAATGATATGTGGCAACATTGAATGCTTGCCATGTTGACAATGCTTTAATTAGTAGGTAAGTTTTTTGAAATAAGACATTTGTATGTTAAAATTATCAGAAAAGGGGGGGAGAGGCAAATGAAAACTGTAAATTAATATTAACAACATAAAAAATATTGTACCGTCAGTATTAAATAAAACTCAAGTTGAAAACTGTAAACGTTTGTCTTGATTATGTACTCCGCCAATATAATCACTATACTACTAAATAACTTAACTCATCAATATTCTACACTATTCATCCGTATTCAGAGTGTAAAGGGAACATTACACATCCTGATATAATACTATTTGATAACTGCAGATAGTAAACTTTGAGGTTCACTTGTGTCTTTTTACACTAGCTGAAATATTGTTTTTAAGTGTAAACTTTGTCTTTTGAATTTTATTTTTATAGAACCAGAAATAAGACGGGAAAATTAGCAAATATGAATAATAAATGAATTAATTAATCTCTTTCAGTATATTTAAATAAAAAAGCAACAATTTTATAAATGAAACCATTTGATCGATATTTTAACATAAATATTTTTTATTGAGAATAGAACAGTTTAGTAAATCTCAATTAGTAAGGTTTATAATATTGGGTTAATTAATTCCATGTTCATAACAGGTTTATAGGTGCTATTTAGAACTAAAATTTAAATGGAATGAACAAAGTAAAGTAAATTCTATGAAAACCAATTATCTCTAATCTCCCGACTCGAAAGGTAAGATAAACTGGCAGTTAATTAGACATAATTTAATTCAAGATTACTGCATCACAAGCTGGAACAGTTCTTTATCAATATGCAAGTGGTCGTGTTGACTTTTTTCTATGGACTTGTATTATTGTGCTTACTTGGTTATTCAATGCTCAATATGCCAGACCTAAACCGAAAATGACTCAAAAGTTTTTAGTTCGTTTAAATAAGTTTGGAAAACACTTTTTAACCAAATTTAGATTGAATACGAAATTGGTGAATATTAAAAATAAATGACTCAGTTGTAATAGTTTAACACGAGTCTTTTTGGGCCAAACAGAGGGCAGTATTAATAGAAACAATTTGCCCACAGTGAAAGATGAAACATAGTTAAGGATGTAAATTTCCAGCGTTTGTTGTATATTGGATAGACTTATCTTAACGATGTTAGTAAAATAAATCAGCAGGGGATATAATATTCCAATTCAAGGAATCAGCCGTCACAAAAATGCGTAACACAATCCAGGTAGGTAACAAAACAAAATCAGTAACATCATTTGATACTTTACAGTATTTTTTAATTTTGGGAAAGTTATACTAACAGAACCAAATCAATATAACAAAAAAACATATATATTATTGATTCAATGAAAGCCTTCATAAAATATTCACATTGGTAATCAGATTCATCTCTAGTCACCCTAAAAACACAGCGGTTTAATAAATTTAATCTAATAAAATTTTCTTTAGCACTAAGGCAAATTGTTTTATTTTTCTTAATACAAATTTAAGGTATAATGGGTAAAAAATAAATTGTAGCATAATTATGTATTCATATTAGCGATTTATGTAAATATATTTTTTGAATGTATGAACAGTCTTCGTCGTATTACTTTAACTTATATGTATGGTTAATTGCGTGAACGAATTACGTACCGAGTTTGCAATTTTTCATCAAACGGATATTTTTAATAAATTATATTCAATTCCAGTAACGATATTAAATTAAGTAAATGAATACATCACTTTATATATTATAATTTATTTGCAAGGTTCTGACTAAATCTTAAAGTAAATAAAATCAATTTAACTCAATTATGTCATTGTTTGAGGGCAAAACACGTTTACAAGACTTGGGGCTGTGTTTGTAAACAAATGATTGAAATTTTAGTGCAAGGACGGATGCCGATGACAGCTGTTTCATCAATTTGGATCTCTAGTGGTCTTTTCAAGCATTAAAAGATTTCCAAATGCAAGCCGGAGATCACTACATCGACACATTTCTTTCACAAAGAAAGTGAACTTAACACTTATAGTGATAGTTATTATTTTGAAAAGTACATTTTGAACTGTGACAATATCACATTACGTAACGTAAGATAAACTCACTTAAAATAAATATGTTTTATGAATTAATTAACAGACAGCGTTTGAGATTCACTGTGGACATTCAATCTTTCGCTTTACGATTTACTTTCTCTCAAATATCATTTATTTTATTCAACTTTACTCGTTTCGTCAGCTTCAGAATCGTCATTCGGTTATGCGCTAGTCAGTTCAACGATCGACAGAAAATCCACAGTATTTACATTTCCTACAATGTGATGAAATGTGATTAAGTTTGGTATTACAAATGGCAAGATATTTTATTGCATTCTAACCGATAATAGGTAGTAACAAAAAAAAAAGGCACAGACGTCAACTATATATATTAAAAAACAAAATAATCAAAGCTTTTATTTAAATTTTATACACATCTTAATGAATAATTATAACATAATGACATAGTGGTTCGCATCTTGCGCTAAGTAAAGTTGACTAACATGTAATTTTATGTTATAAAAGACTAGGAAAATTGACAAGAAGAAATAGAACATTTTGACATAGGAACAATATAAGGAGTATGATGTATATCGGAAACATGATGACACTGAGTTATTTTCAAAAAGAAAAAAATCAATTTTCAATTTGCAACCACATCTCCGATTTCTAACCCCAGATTATATATCTATGTAAGAAACATACACATATATATATAATAAGACTATGTTCTATTAAAACCTTAATCTGGCAAACATTTAATTTAAAAATAAATTGGTCAATATCACTCCTCGTAGAACATGTGTTAAAAAAAAATAGAGCCACGAGGAAGACGTTAACAATATGATATCAAGCATGTGACATCTGTCGTTTAAGAAAGATATCACCATTCAAAACTACAGTATCGTAAAATAATTATAACACAGCATATTACCATGTCACTCATTATTTAGTAATATTATTTACGATTGAAGTAATTGCATAAGAAGTTATCACATTAATTTCAATATTTGTCAGGAAACGTACGAAACGATATAGTAATTAAAATCTACAAAAAAATTAGCGGGGGACACTGAAAACGTACTAAGGCTCTGGAAACAAAGACAGCAGTCTTTGTCGTCATCGTGTAGAGTTGGCGATTCCGCATACGGCAATAAGTTAAATTTAAAAAAAAACTAACACGTACGCTTCTTAAAAATTAAAATCAAGTATGCGACAAACACGGCAGTTTTTTAACGGATTTCACAAAACAATTTATATTATATTAAAATAACAAGAACGTTTAACATAAATACTTTCAGAAGTTTATCTATAAAAAAAATGGTTTACCAACATTTTCGGATTATGAAAACTGCTACCATCGTTTCCCGAGCCCTACCATATTTTTTATTGTTAATTTTTGTTTGTATTTCTGTATTTTCTTGGAATTTTTAACTATGGGGTATTTTTTAACAAAATTGAATCTTTTATACTTTAGAATTAGTACGGATCCTACAATCAGTATTTTTCTTGCGTAAAAAAGGCAAAAATGAACTTCAAAGCTCGTTGAAGAACGTTTTTTTTACAAATAAATGTAAATTGTACAAAAGGCACAAGTTGGACGGAAAGTTATGGTATTACTGTCATTGTTTCAAGGACGATATAAAAAATTTCCGTATCAAAAACCCTGTTTTTTATTTCAATACCAAAAATATTTTCTTTCATATTTTGCAGTACACACTATAATAATTTTGACTAATGAAATATAAAATTTAACGGATGTGATTAAATATCATTTTAATCACCTATCACACAACAGCCTTTTGATTTCTTGGTTAGCTACCGCTTTAGAAGACGACAACCTTTTCGGATGAACCGTCTAACTGCAATTTAGTTTTTTTATGTCTTTCATATGTGTCAATATAGATTCTCAACTCACCGGTCGGTTAAAATAAACTAGCCGAGCGATCGTCACATAATATTGATATTGTTTTTCAAGTCGGTCTCACTGTAATCAGTGGAAGTTTTGAAATCGCCCCTGTCGCCTCGATCGCCTGACTTGGATGAGAGAGGATCGTAAATGAAAAGCGTGGGACTCGATTCGGGAGATGTTCTATTACGGCGCAGACCTGAAAAGAAGGAAACAGGAAAAAAATTATACTGGCCACGGAGAACATACAATACAGAGGGGTTATCAGAGGTTACTGCATCCTGCATGATGTAAAGAAATAAAATTATTTATGTCATTTGTTATTGTGGGGAATCCCTATTTTTATCTAGTAATTAAAATATATCACAACATTATCAACAAAGACACTTGAGCGTGTGCCAAATGCAGTGAAATTTCAATTGATAGTATTTGAGGGATCTAGTTAAAGACTGTCGCCTGCTGTGGCCCAGTTGGTTAGAGCTTGCTCTACCGATCACACAGGTCTGGGTTCGATTTCCGGTCAGATCACAGTGAATTTGAGAATTATTCAATTCAAAGAACTGATCGAAGACTGAGTGTTTGGGATGTCAATTCACATCATTTCCTCCCATCCTTCTGATCCTTTAATAACTGGGTGTAGCAATAGCGATTAGCCAACCACTAGTCTAGGCTTATCCTTCTTTCCCTACTACTCACTTTGAAAAAAGTGAGGTTGAGCGACTGAGTAACAAACAGTTCTCGTAGAAAAACTTCAGTTGAGATAGATACCTCCATTAGGAGGCCATATGCTCGACATTGGGAGCGGACATGGATTAAAAAAAATATTTAAAGACTCGTATAATATAAGAATATTTTGGCATAGTAAATGATCCGATAACGTGGAGTTAGGTTCAGCGTCATGTGAACGAAGTTATTAGATACATGAAACTCGTACAAAAGTCTTTTTCTCGAAAAATGCTAAATTCCTAAATCGAAATTATTTTTAAAAAAAAAGGTGAAAAAAAAATCTAGGCGAAATATTATTTTTTTACTTAGCTGCCCATCAGCCTTTTTTGATGAAAAAAAAACCAATAAATTGCACAAATTATTTATTATTACTTTTCGAAAGCATGGATGTGTCTCAAATTCTCTCCCACCCAACTAATCCCAAAAAACAGGCTATAGAGAGGGTGATAGCTAAGTATTAATTAGTCTTGTCTTAGCCTTATCCTTATATTCCTTTTCTTTTCGAAAAAGAGTGGTTGAGGATCTGACTACGATCAGTAAAAAATCAATGTTTTTCTTTACGTATTTGATTATTTAATAAACTCTAAAAAAAAACATCTAGACCATAGGCTCCCAACCTTTTTCGGGTGGCGACCCCTTTTTATAAAAGCCATGTGGCTCACGGCCCCAATGCAATTGAAAAGGGATTTTTTTTTTCGATAAGACAATTTTAGTTGACTGTAGTTTTAGTTTTGTAGTTCAAATCCAAAATCAAAAAAAACTGGTGACCCCCAGAAAACCTAACGCGACCCCTTAGGTTGGGAGCCCGTGATCTAGACCAGCGTTTCTCAACCGGGAGCCATGTGGCCCCCTGGGGGGCCACAAAAGAAAATTTCAGTTTTGGGGAGCCACAGCAGACTTTAGGGGGGCCACGGCTACCCAAAATTTAATAAACTAAAATTTATATTAAAATCAAATAGAATACAGTAAGACAATTATACATTGCAGCAGAAATAATGTATGTATTATACATACTTTTGCTATTATTTTCCAATGGTATTTAGGGATACCATAATAACTGCATCTAAAAGTAAGTGTCGACAATATTGTATTGACTATCTTGTCCACGTATTTCTTTCATCACCCCGTGACAATATGAAACTCACGTGCTTAATATGTTTTGCTTCGCTAATACTAATTTCCATTTTATACAAAACACATGGGAATGAAAGAAAAACCATTTGAATAATTTAAAAAGCTTTAAGAAGTTTCCACATAAAAGAAAATAGGACATATAGTATCCAGGCATTTCTTATATAAACACGAAACATTCATTTACTAAGCGTCAGTTCAAGTTCATCCGTGTACATGAACACCTGAAGATGCCAAAAGGCGAAACCCGGGTCGTTAGTGACAAAATCTGTGAGAATGTACATAATTTGAACGATTCAAATTTATTGAAATTCCACCAAGCACCTTCAGTCAAAATCTTAAATTTTTAAATAATAATTTGTGTACAAATTGTGTCATTTTTCCCGAGCCCCGAGAATTTTATTACTATGGATAGGGGGGCCACGGAAAAAATTGAGTCTCGAAAGGGGGCCACAGGCTTAAAAAGGTTGAGAAACTATGATCTAGACAGTTAACTTTTGAGTGTTCATGCGGCAAAAGCTTCCCATTCACGGTGATTTCATTGCAATGTATCTAACTTACTCTTCAAACTCATTTTTCTCTTCTTTGGGGTGCCAGGTTGCATCTCCAGCTGCTTCCTTACAGCTTGAGATGCGCTATGGGGGCGAGAATCCGTCGAATGAGAACCATTATCAGTCAGCAGTTGAGTATCGGAGCGGGACGGTTTTGTCGGCAAATGAGACTCAGGGTTTCCTGAAAACAAAACGGGAGCTAAATAATTGTAAAGTGTGTTACTAGCCACCCAAATAGGAATCACGGCTTTCAGTGTTGATACTGAGATAAACTTCGACCTTTGCTGATGCTGTATTAAATCATCAAATATCTTGATTAAATTTGTATTCAGTTCAGAAGTGACAACTTACCGATTTGCAAAGGAGTAATATCAGAGGTCACTTTAGTTTGCTTAATAGGCGGTAACACCAGCTTGCCGGTCTCTTTACCTGAATCAATCCTCATTGAATCTTTACTTCCGCTGAGAGACACTTCGACAATTCTGGATTTAGTAACAGACACGGCTGAGCCAGCATTTCTATTATCGGTTACGTTCATCAGTTCGTCAATATCTGATACAGAATTGGAGTCGTCTTTGGCATTGACGACACGCTCTTGCGATTTATAAGCCCTCAGATCTTTAGATTTCAGTTTATTTTCCATAGACGGACTCGAATGGGGTCTGGGGCCGTTATTCAAAGTTTGCCCTTTCAGCGGACTCTCAATGTTTGCGCTGACGTCAAATTTCTGACGCACGATTGGTGAAAGTTTTCTCATATGGCTCCTGGCTTCCAATTCAATGCTGGTAGACACCGTATTACCGTGATCTAATTCTACGACACTCTTATTCCCAAACAGCGGAGACAATTTAACATTCCGACCTTTGACATTATGATCAGAAATATAGCTATCTCGCGTTATTGCAAATTTGCCAGGTCTGTCGCTCGCTCGGGCTTGCTTCACCATGATGACTCCACCGTCGTCGATGTCTGTATCTTTCCGAATTTCATCAGCATTGTCAATGCTATTACCGTGTTTAATGGTGTTAAATTTATAATTTGGATTTTCAAATGCGTCAGGGATATGTATGGCATCGGTTACACCGTTCTCTCCGTTTTTATTGTGTGTAGAGTCCGACTTGGGGCGCAGTTTTTCACGACGTTCGCAATCTTGATGCATATCAGTTTGCACGCGAAGGTTAATGTCGCCATACCTATGTATGATGTAATTCAAAAGCCAAGAGTAGCCTTTGTGAAGATTGGGATCGATGAAGTCTCTTTTTGTACTGCCGCCTTGCGGTAAACTAGCCGTGTAAGATTCTACGCGAGTTGGACACCTGAATCTAAAATATAAATAAGTTTTAAATTTAAGAGCAAAGACAAAAGAACGTTAGGCTACAATTCCTCATGGTTAATTTGAATCTCATAAGTACCTATTCACTATATCTTCCACATTTAATCTTTGTACAATGTCTAAGTCATCCATGGCACCTTCCACATCTTGCTTGTTTGCCAATATTAAAACCGGTTTGCCTAAAACATTGAAGAAGAATAAGTGATCATGTATTTGATTATAAATTTTATTAAAACCTGTCGAAGGAGAACAGCCTTATTTTCATGACATACAAAAAAATACTGCAAAGCATGGATGAATTCCAATTACTGACACATCTAAGTGGCCCAAACACAAGACCATTAAAACATTTTCATGTATTATTAAGTAATTTCCAATTTTATTCTACACTCTACTACTTTTTGACTTATTTTGAGATTGTGCAGGTATGAATTATAGTAGGTAACTAGTGCAATTAATCCAGTGGCGGGTCTAGCGTTAAGTGGACTAAGCGGCTGCGTGGGGTCCCGAAGTATCAAGGGACCTCGAAATCTTGGAATGTCTTTAACGGTACTGAAAAATATTTTGTATAATTTATCAGTGTTCTTCGTAATAATGTGTGGTTTTAATGCGATTATCAAAGCTTCAATAAAACATTTTAAATCGTGGCATTGTTTTTAGCTTAGTTTGTGAAGTTTTTCACTGAAATAATCCACGACTAGCTTTAACACACAATTACCGACATGAATTTACAACTAGAGAAGAATTCAAAAGCTCTGTTCTTCTGCGTACTTCTGATGGTTTGCTGACGGTTTGCAAACTGTTTTTGAATTAGAATCTAGTTCGATGCTTTTAGGTTCTAACTCGAAATCAGTGAACAACAAAGAACAGAGCTAAAGTAAAATCATTATATGCCATATGCAATAAGAGCAATGCAGAACTATCATATCTTTCATATGTTTGCAAAGAACGCAAACATATAAAATAGTTAAAGGGCGTGGATGTCCAACCGGTAGATCGCCCGGTCGATTTTTCGAAAAAATATATAATTTAATTATAAAATATACAAAAAAAAATAACTATTTTGTAAGCACATACCTATCTAATGATATGTATTTCGCATTTAAAATAAACATTTCTAAGTTTGAAGAAGCGGAAAAACCCTACTAAATAAAATTTCTTGTAAGAATCACGTTAGAAGTCGATCGCGAAAAAACTTAAGATTGTAAAGTCGATCCCAGGACAAAAAAGACTGGACACCTTGTTATAAGGCTTTTTCGAATATTTTTTGATTGGAATCTATCAATGGAAGAAAAAAAGAATGCAATAAAAAAAAAAGTTGATAAATATTTACAAAGAGGATATTGGTTTGTACTTTTGAAGATGAATTTGAACATTTTATAATATTTCTAAAAGAAAACAAGGACACTATACAAACCACACCAGACATCTATCGAGCCGCCAAAGAAATGTCTTGCACAATTCCAAATTTAGAAATACTATTGTTTTTTTTTTGTTTTCGGTTTTAAATTGCGTAAAGAATTATTTGAACTAAGTACTATGAAAGAAGAAAGATTAAAAAGTTTGGCCATTTTGTATAGAGCAAGAAATTTTAAGACGAATTGACACTCTAAAAGTTGTTAACGAATTTGCACAAATAAAGCAAGATGGGCATTTATTTAAAGAATATGTTTTTTGTATATTACTATTACTTTTATTATATTTTAAATTAATAAATTAATGCGCTTCTATGTATGAATCTTCTATTTCTAGCACGAGTCGAAGATGACCGAATTTTTTACCGCTCAGGGCCTCCACTTGCCTTGAACCGCCACTGAATTAATCCATAAAAATGATGACAATAAAATTAAGATGAAAAATTAAATTCGTCCTTGGAAGCTAGTAAAGACATTTTCAAGTAGAGCAAGGTAATAAAATTTTACATATTACAAACCGGATATCTTTTCATGTGACAAAACATCTTGAAGGACACCACGACATTCGTCCAACCTCGTGCGGTCAGTTGAATCGACGACAAAAATAACACCGTGAACTTCACTGTAATATTGATTCCAGATGGCTCGAAAATGAGGACCTCCACCTAGATCGTATATGATGACCGGATTCTTCCTGTGTATCAAATTAACGGCCTTAAATCCGACGGTCGGCAAAACTTCGTGGTCACCGTTTCCAACTAAATGATTTACGGTTTTTGTTTTCCCAGCATTGTCCAGTCCGATTAATAATAAAACTATACGCTTTGTTGCCCGGTTTCTTCCAAGATTAAATCCACAGATGTTTCCCATGTCGATAAAGCGTAACTTACTAATACATTGTTTGTCGTCGAGTCCGCGTATTTTGAAAATGTATCACCTTATTAATATCCGCCATTTGTAAACAAAATTATATGTCATAAAAAATATAAGCTAACCAACCACAAATATTTGGTTATGTTAAATGTCTTAAAATATTGTATCGCTTAATAATAACAATAATCGTACAACAAAACCATCGTTGTCTTATTTTAAAATTTTATTTAAGTAATGTCTTATTTTTGACATCACTAAAATTAAAGATAATTTATTCAAATTTATTTTTTTGGTACTAGTTTACTAAGCAGTCGCATGTTTGAACGTTGTAAAAATACATAAGCTACTTCAGAGGCAAAATACGTTATCACCACAATAATACTAACACCATCAGTGGAGTAACAAATTTAATTTTGTATTACGTCAAATGGAACTTCAATCAACGAAGCAGAGAACATTTTAATTGTCGCTGTGAATTTTCGTAATTCGCATTGTCATTATTTTTCTACTAGCGTTTTAGTTTCTTAGAGAATCGCACTGTTTTCTGCTATTTTTATTTAGTTAATTTTTGGATAAAATAGTGTAGTATGTTAGATATATTTGACAATAATTGATATGAAAACCAATTGGCAAAAACGAAAAACGGTTTAATAATATATTCATTACTAAGAGTAGGGGCTTTTTTCCATGTAACGCGGTGGAACGGCGTTCCGGTACCTTTTCTCGGCATTTTTGATGTTTCAAATCAATATTAGCATTTTTTTCTTTTTATTGAAAACGTTTTTTTTTCTCAGAAACCATTGCCATTGGCTGTTTGCCGCCATTTATGATTATTTTTTTTAATTTCATGTGACAGATACCATAACACTCATAAGTTCATATCATAATACAAAACAATATCAGGTCCATAGACATACTCTGTGACCAGTACTAAGGGTCTTATGCTTGTTATATTGTTTTTTTTAAAAGAGAGGTTGAGTAACAAGCAGTTCTCGTAAAAAAAAAACTTATGTAGATAAACTAAAAACGGACTAGGATTAGAAAAAAAATCATTAGTAAAAAGCTTGGCAAGTGAGTTACAGGACCTTTATTATCCAAAAAAAGAACAGAGTATAATATATATTTTACATTACATAATAATATAATAGCTGGATGTTTGCCAAAATGAAACAATATTTTCAAGTATCTTTCTATTAGAATCACATCATGATCTGTGCTTAAAACAAGTCAAGAGGGTTTCCGTTACTTCCTTGTCTTTTTATTGCCACATTTAGCAGAAACTCACAAACGCTTTACTCGCTGTGTTGGCGAGTGTAACGGAATTTACAAAGATGGAGCGGAGCGATGATTTAATGTTTAGTGTTCGAAACCGTTTGATTTGATTTGGTTGTAACCTAACCAGCAATCTCACTTAACTACTGTCCATGGCTTCACTTACAGTTTCTAAATTTCTAGACACGAGGTTACAGCGGAATAATTTTTCACAAGTTTTCATAGTGAAATATTCAAGACTCACACGCAAATTTTAGCTTTACGGTGAGTATCTAAATGTCTACTGAAGCGGTACTTAAATTGGGTTTTGTACCCGCACACTTCACATACATATGTCACATGATTCTTGATTGCATTAGAATCTGAATGCTTCACAGACATATGTTTCTGTAAATACTGCTTAAATTTTGTCACATAATCACAATGTGGACATTTAATTATGTTTTCATTTTCACTTGTATGCCTAGCTATCTTATGATGTTTAATAGATTGTAAATTTTTACATGTATGACTACATACATCACACCGATATCTCTCTTCTATACAGGTCTTTTTACTTTTGACAAACTCTTCAATAATATTACCATTTTCTGTCTGTTTGACAGTTTTTTCTGAGCATTCTTTTTCAATTTCAACATGCACAAGTTCGTATTTATCTTTTGTCTCTACTTGCTGTTCAATCTCAGTATGTTTTTTTTTCAAATGATACACAAGACTAGTGCGAGATGTAAAAACATTTCCGCAGAATTCACAAGTGAACGATTTATCGTCGGCTACTTTATGGCCACTGTGTTTAATTTTCACATGGAACCGCAATGTGACTGAATTCTTATACTTCTTTCCGCACAAAACACACTCAATTTTTTTAATTACAGATTCAATATCATCCATCTCCCGTTTGAGCTTCACGAATTCATCAGAATGTTTTGTGCGAATATGATATTTTAGTCTATTAGTGTTGGATAGGATCCGATCGCAAAATTTACATTGCTTTTTACCATTATAGAGAATAGTATTTCTATACCATTTGACTGTATCTTCATTGTAGATTTTGTACATTTCATTATTTTTTAAACATTCAGCTGAATTAACAGCTGAGTTTCCAATGACTTTTTCGTGTTTTACATCAATATGATCAATCAATTCTTTCTTCCCGAGAAATTTAAGTCCGCAATCATTACAAAACACTTCTTTCATGGAATGTTTTTTTTTAATATGGTATAAAAGATTATGCCTTTGTGTAAATGTTGCAGGACAGAGTTTACATATTTGGAGAGGTTCCGCTGGATCAGTTTGCAAATGTTTAACTTTCATGTGACGGAATAAGCTTTGTTTGAACCCATAAACAGATCCACAGTACTTACAACTATATTTAACATTTGGTATTGAAGTAGAGTCTTTGAGAGTATTGTCATGTTTTCGTTTGACATGTTTTTTAAGACCCTCCAGTCTACCATATTCAAGACCACAGTGGTGACATTTATATTTGAAATTAGTTGTAATGTCATGAGACCTAAGCATGTGGTATATCAAGCGTGTCCGGCTGACATATTTTAATCCGCACATATTACATGTCCATTGACCATTAGTATCCTCAGTTACATCATATCCGAAAACCTCGTAGAGATTTTCAATATTTTCTACTTTACTTATTTTTTGAACATAACTTTTTTTGGTTATATTTTTTAAAGGTTTTTCGTTATCAAGCAACAAAGTTCCCACTTCACTGTCAAAAGTGTATGTTTTTTTCGAAACGTTTAACAATTTTTCATCGTCACTGTGTATGCTCTCAGCGATTCGAATTTCGCTTTCATCAAAATTCATTTCCTATAAAAAAAGTAATTGTTGTGTTTAAAATTATACAAACATGTAAGTTTAAAATATCCACAAAGAAGCCGTGTACCTGATCTTCCTCCGCTTCGCTTTTTATCTCAGCGTTTATAAATACAACAGTTTGTAATGGATTATTAGGTTTCATTTTCTTAGTAGATAATCAAATTATTCTGTTACGTTATTGATCGAAATATATTGATTGTTTTACTATGTTTACATTTTACGAAGGCCCTATGTTGACAGTTGGAAGAATACAAATGAATAGAAAGTAAACAGCCTGCATAAGATCAGTCTATGGTCATCATAGATAAATAACATGAGGGCACTATCAAAAACTAGTAATACTAAGATCCTACAACTCTTCTGGCAAAAAATACGATCTATTTATATCATGATTCATGAAACTCTCATGATTTTAAGTACCTTCCTATGCATATTACAGATTAAAGAAACTTATTTCTTTTTTTATAATTTGTTTTGTTCCATATCCGCTCCCTACACGAAGCATATGGTCACCACATGGTTCCTTCAATATTCTTTATCTCCCACCAGTCTATTTGCTTCCTCCTGGGTCATTTCAGCGTTCTGTAGCTCCACTGAATATATCCTGCGGATGGTCATCAATGACCTTCCACGACGTCAGGATCTATCTGGTAAATAGACAGGATATGCAGGTTTAAGACTCTCTGGAGGCATCCGCAGCACATGTCCAAGCCAGGTCCATCGTCACTTTTTTTTTATTTTGGACGTAAGAAGGAGCTGGTTAGTACACTCTTTTATGTTTGTGTTCCTGACAAAGTCAAACTACCGTACCTTTAGTATGAATGCAGGCATCTGTTTTTACGTCTGTAAGCACAGTATCTGGTTACTCTGCGCTTTCGTAAAGTGTCATGTCTCAAAACTGTAAATCAGCACTGTTAAGATGCATGCGTTGGGCAGGAGATATTTAGTTTTGACCGAGTACAACTGCGAGTCCAATACTTTCTGGATCAAGTTAAACGTTGCTCTAGCTATCTTTAATTGGTCCGCGTATTGTGACCACCTGACTATTGACCTTGTCTCTCAGACAGCGCTCTTGCTTCCACACCATACAGTAGAAGCGTCTTCGGGTCGTACTTTAGAAACTCTGGATGTATACCATCCACGCTTAACGCCTTCCTGTTCTTTAAGCGCTGCACAGCTGAAGTGAAATCAGCATGTGTCGGTGCATAAGAATGTTCGGCACTCGAGGAATCTCCGTAAGTGTAGCTTCAAGTGAAGTTCATTGGGTATATCAAAAGGGTTTGATGGAGGGGGACGGTTTAGCACCCCGTTGAAATGATCTCTTCAGATCTTTTTGACACGCTATGGACTCGATTTTATAGTTCCACTGGGACTACGGATAGACCCCGAAGTTGGTGGTCGTCTGCCGCAAATTTCTGCGTAACACCTATGCTGCTCTAATCTATTTGTCCGGAAATCGGTGTTTATCGATTCGCATAGACTTTTTGACTGTCTTATCTTGGAATTGATAGTCAGTATGACGTTCCTCAATTCGATCTGGGTTTGTCTCACTGTCCGTCAATGTTTTAAACCCCAGTCTCTCTCTTTGATATTCTTCCACGTGTCGTCAGACATCTACTTTGGCTGTGTATTCCTATTGACTTCTAGCACCTTATGTGTGGCCGACGCGACTGCATTTTTAATGCTGGACTATTTTGATTCGATGACGTCGCGTCGTGGACTTTGCCGGTCAATAGACACAATCGACGTCATGTTGAAATTAAGTCAAATTTTGAGAAAATTTAAGTCTCTCGATACTAATTCTTTTATTTGCCTTACTTTTGGGATAACTACTAACGTAAAATAGATTTTTCATGTAGCAACTATTTACGTTAAATCTTGTCGATGAACGTGTTTGACATATGTAACCAAAATAACTGATGGAAGATTTTATTCATAACAAATGTTATTTTTGAACAGTTATACGAACCTCTATTAAATGACGTAAATAAACCCTGCAGTCTGACTATGGAGGCTCCAAGCGTTTTGAATGATACAAGAGCAGAGATAAAATTGATTTCATTACCTTTAAAACGTTTAAAAACAAAAAAGAATATCCAAAAAGTGCCTGCTATCGATGAAAATAAGTTCGAATGTCTCATATGCGAAAATATTTATGAAAGTATATTAAAACTGAGAATTCATGTAATAATTGATCACAATGGCAGGAAAGTAGTCGGAAAACTGCCGTTTATGTGCAAAAAGTGCGGACTTCTTTATCGCAAGAGAAGTTGCTTAAATCAGCACTATTTAAAACAGCACCCCACAGTATATTTCAAAGGTAAACCGAAACAGTCATACACGCCGGTTTTGGTCGAAGTGCACAAAGAAGTGGTTGAAACTGTTGCCAAAGATAACCTTGATGATTTCGTCAAGGTGCAAAGAACATTTGTCGAACAACGATATCGCTGCGATCTTTGCAATGTGATATGTAAAAACAAAGCAGCCATTAGACATCACAAAATTTCGAAACACACCGAACAGAACGATTGGAAGTGCTTGCAATGCAACTATACCTCTAAATTCAAACAGTATTACATCAGACACGTTGCTAATAAGCACACTGATTTAAATCCAACACTGACTAAAACATCAAAGCACGTTTGCGAAGTTTGTGGATATTCGACACACGTCAAAGGACATCTCGAAGCGCACCGTCAAACACACCTCGAGAACAAGAACTATATGTGTGAAATATGCGGTCGAAGGACTAAAACCAAAAATGCAATGATTTCTCACAGGAGAATGCACCTCAAAAACAAGAGCTACTCCTGCGGCTTAAACGATTGTCAGTTTAAAACTGTTTATTTGACATCATTGAAGCATCACCGGCTGTCGCATGATCCCGAAAAGAATACTCTTTACTGTGATATGTGTAATTTTAAGACCTTTAACAAATATATGTTGAATACTCACATAGAACAACATAAACTTGGGGAGAAAATATTTAAATGCAGCATATGTGACTTCTCTACTGCTCAAAATGTCAATTTGAAACACCATATGCATAAGCATAGTAAAGAAAAGAAATTCAAATGTAACCTCTGCAGCTTTTCTTACAAATACGAAAACTCTTTGAGAAAACATCTGAAGAAACATACTTCTAGTGAACAAGAAGATATCGACAAAAGCTTAAACAATTTTGACACTAATACAGTTACCAAAAGTAATGTAAAATTTCCAAAACAAACCACAAAAATACAAATCGTCCCTGAAGACTTTATAAATGATGATGAAACTTTTGAGAAAACTCAAAATAAGAAGACAACCCTCGGAGACCTTCGGATGAAAAATGATATTAATGACGGGCATTGTTATGAAGGAAATATAAAGCTTTTGGAAAATCGCAACATAAACAAAAACCTCAGCAGACCTTCTACCCAATATTCTATTCATAACGATCAACAATATTCAACTGTCACGATACATGAATTTACAAGTGATCAAAGTTATTCTAATCATTCCGAAAATCACAGCAATTCTTTTGTGCAAAATAATGTCGCTGAGAATCATTATA
Source organism: Himalopsyche tibetana (assembly GCA_030503985.1). Classification (NCBI taxonomy): domain Eukaryota; kingdom Metazoa; phylum Arthropoda; class Insecta; order Trichoptera; family Rhyacophilidae; genus Himalopsyche; species Himalopsyche tibetana. Next base: position 1,933,885 of record JAPJYX010000003.1, on the reverse strand, counting down.
ATCAGCCAAATATCATTGCAAATGAAAGAAGTTCTTCAAACCTAATTGAAAATCAAATTAGTTACATTCAGTACAATACCCATAACGCACACGAAGATGGTAATAAATTTCTAAATGACAAAAATTACCAAAACCAACTGCAAACTACTTACAATTCTTCTCCACAGTCTATTCATAATAAACTAAACTCAAATAAAACGAGAAGTGATATTCTTAACGGAGAAAATTGTTCCCAGTTTGTTAATCAAAATAGTTTTATTCAATATAATGTCGATAGTAAGCCAAATTTATACGATGTGAAGAACAATATCACAAATAGTTCTACACCATATTTTAATCAGATCGAGAGCCATTGTAATCCTTCAGTTCATTGCAATGCGGTCGAGAAGCATATTTTTAACGAAACTAGAAATATTGAAATAATCAGTGAAATGAGTACTAACCAAAGTAACGGCGATAGTCCTTTCGTTCGGTATGATATTAATGACGAAAACCGTTTGAATAAAGCACCTAATGTTGTCAATTGCTTGGATTCTAATAGCTCATTATTACAATATAGCGTTCATGAAAATGACACTTTGACAAAAGATTCCAACAATTTAGTTAAAAATCAAATAACCGGATATAATAGCAGTAATAAAAGTAGCTCTGATGGTGTTAGCAATAGTTTTGAAACACATTTTAATACGAATGAATTGAAAGTTTTGAATCCGGCTAGTAATCATAGAATCTTTTCTGATGCGAGAAATATTAATTTATCAAGAAATTTTGTTAATACAAAACAAAATTCAAATCTATTACGAAGTTCGAACAATAATTCCTTTATTTTGTACGATATCTGCGACAAGAGTGGTCAGATCGAACTCAGAAGTGATAGCAATTCACTTGTCGATCAGAGTGGTATGAGTCAACACAGACATCCAAGTACACCTTTTATCGAATATACAAGCGATACCCGCGGTTCCAATGATGACAGTTTTACCACATATCATAATTTGGACAAGAGACTGGATTTGAACAAATCTAAATGTAATAAAGATTCTGCTAGTGCTATTGAAATAGTCGTGAATAAAGGTGTTCTTATGATGTCTGTAGATTGCGGTGCTTTAAGTTCAATGGAAAACTTTGATTATTTTGAAGACTGATAAAGGATCTAATTTTTTTTCTGGTATAATTGTTCAGATGTGATGGTCAATACTCTTCTATGCATATGCGGAAATGGGACCATAATACCTATACTATATTATGTAAAACAGTTTCTGGCAAAAAGAATATCTTCTACCTAGAATAAATTCTCAATCTATAATTTTTAAGGTACCATAAAAAACGAATGTGAGAATTGTTAAATGATAAAATATGGACATATCTTGAAGAGTTATAATTATGTAACAAAGATAAAGTTTAATCCTTTGCATAGTAAGTTATTTTTTATTAAATTTGGTTTTTTCATGTTTTGACTATTTTTACTAATACTACAAACACAAATATATAATATAGAAGAATTTTTCTTGTGTCAATCTGGAAAGAATATTGCTCATCATTATTAGGAGTAAATTTTTTTTTAAATTCAAAAACGGATAGTTAAAAATGTATATGCATTCATTTATTATTACTTGAGATATTTTTTTTAGAAGATATTACTTTCATTTTGGGCAAGTGTTTCTTTACTGACGTTATTCCAGGAAGAAAATTAAATCAAATTTAATGCTTATCATTATATGGCTACAAATTTGTTTCCTTATATAACTTTTTACAAAGTACTTACGTTCACATGAAACAGATAAAAATTATATGAAAAATCACTGTTCAATGTTTACTTTTCATATTTAAAGAAATGATAAAAATTCAATAAAAAATATGAGAATGGAAATACTTCAAAAGGTTAGATGTTATTTATAATATTTAATTTTCGACGAAAACTGGTTAACCTATTCATAGTAAGGAGTTACAATGGATCAATCAATATCTTTTCAGAAGATCTGTCTTGATACATGTTCAATTGTATGTATTAATAATGCAATAATTTTATTATCACTCGATTGATACACATAATTAATCAATCAATAGGTCAAGTTTCCAATAAACGCTTGTTTTATTTCTGTTGTCTATTTTCAACACTGAACTATAAATTCTGCAATAAAGCAAATTAACATGAAAAACTATATTCATTGGTATTATTAATTATTTACTTTATTTTCTACCCAAATAACTCATCCTAGTAAAATATATATTTATCTACGAAACCTTAATGAAAGCCCAATATCATAAAATCCTCTTTTATTAGTACCACAACAAACAGATGATGAAAACACAGGTGGTCAAGTCGCAGAAGTCTTGATGAGAAAAGGGAGCTTGTCAACATTTTACGCAGCAGCCAAAAAATATAACATTAATTATTTAACAACCTAATACCTATGAATGCTATATAATCTCTAGAGTTATATCAATATGAAAGCTTCCTTTGACAAGTATGGAGAATAGAAAGTTTTAATTTAAAATGAAATGCAACTAAGTTGAAAAAACAAATCGTTAAAATTTTATATCCATCTCTATTTAAGTTAATAGTATTCTCTAATAGCTAGAAAATAAATAAGCAGCCAGTGTAAGCCTTTACTTTTAACACAGTATATTGGTCATATGGCACCACTGGCGATCACAGTATCATGAAGGTGTGGTAAGAGAAGGTCATAATCCTGGGTCAATTATATATACTGCTTTTTGATATTGAATTGTATTGTTTTTTTTTCAATAGAAATGCCCTAGTATTGAAAACTAGAATTGGCCGGCAATAAAACTAGACACTTATGGCATCTTCTAATACTTGATAATATAAAATTATACCACTGGGTAATTTTGACACCTAAAATTGTTGATAATAATGCTTCATTCAAACTAATGAAGAATTATAATTTAGACCTTTCTGCAATGCAATTAGTGAGATAAATAATTACTTATGGTTACCACAAATATAATGCATAAACAAAATTGCTGGTGAAGGTTTTGGTGTATTTAAAGATGATTTTTTTTACATGGATGATACTTTGATTTCAAAAAAATTCCAGTAGTTAAAACATGACAGATTCAGTTGAAGAATTATTTTGCATCTAAACATTTAGAAAACCTATTTTATATTAACTACTATGATTTCACAGTAACAAAACGTGAATCATTTTTACTAGAATTTCCTCTTTCAGGAAGAGAATAATTATGCATAGTGGACATATCCTTTAAATTGTTTTTACTCTGCGTTTCTTCATATATTCTTAAGCGTTCATCAGTTAACATTATTTGTATACTATTTTGACACCTAAGCGCTAAATGTAGTGGCATTTTTTGAAGCTGCACTGCTATAAATGTAGCGAACAGATCAAATTCGTTATTGCCGGTATATTTCTGTCTCTTTTTCAACGGTTCCATTAAGTCCCAAGGCATGACATCACTAGCATGTTTTCGTCGCTTTGCATTATCATCTAAAGAAGCCTTCCGCTTGGGACCATTATTCGGTAAATGTTTTATAGAATGGTCAGCAGATGTCGAGGCTTGTTGAAAGCTATCAGAAATTATATTCTTTTCCTTTTGTCCCGTATCACTGATTAGTATATTTTCTTTTGGTAATCTTTCACAGTTATTGATATCGGTTTGATTTGTGTATAGGTCATCCAGAGGCAACTGCATGTTATTTGTGGAATTATCATCAAAATGATTGTCGGAGAAATCATTTCCTGCATTTTCAGACGTAATGTTGTCCGGCTTTCCTTGTACGTTTATATACTCATCATAATCTATTTCTTTAACAATCGGTGTACCATCCTGAAAAAATCAAAACAATCACTATGATGTATAAAAGTTATATTTTTTTATGATAAATGGTATAGACTTATTTAATTATAACAAATTTATTAGCGTACTATTTTCTGCTTCGTGTTTGAAATAAGTTTATGTATTTTGGCTTCAACTACGTTACTATTATGTGCATTGAAATAGAAGTTGTTTAACAAGAACTGGTAGTGGATCAGTTGGTTAACGGATATCGGAAGTTAGTCGGATGGGATTAGGAAATGACTAATAGTTAGAAGATTGCTCTTAAGTGTATTTAGCTAATGCACATAGAGATCAAAAGAATATAAGATATTCTAAGCTGATAAAGAAAAGTAGTAGCGTGAGACGATACAAAATCTTACCAAAATATCTTTCCTAGGTACATATACCTGTCGAAGAAATGCATCTGCACGTGAAAACCATATCAGTCTCGGAACATATTCATTGCCATACTTAGCAATATACTGTGTCAATTTTCTGAACTCTTGGATGTAAGTGCTTCTGATTGATTTAATTTTATTTTTCAGTTCTCTAACAGTCAGACCTGGAAAAAATATATGTCAGTAATTAGGCTGGAGGGCAATTAGTATAGTTGATTTTTATTCAATCAAATATCTTGATTCACTGAACTCATAATTTATAGTAGATGTCCTAGATTTAAATATGTCTGTTTTAATACAACACTAAAAAATAAGATTATTATGGTTGACAGAATATAGATAAGAATGCAAGTTGTATTGAATTATTTTGATGGTATATAATAGCTCTAGAATCATTTTAACTAGGTCTACAGTTTATCCAAGCTGTGGCACTTTAGACATTGAGTTACTTACCAGGAACCCTGAGAGTTTCCAGCATAGTGGCGTAAGCCTCATCTCGAGCTTGTTTGTTTTTGTAACTTTCCAGTTTAGCGTCCCAAAGACATGCACATTTTTCGTAAACTTCTAATAGTTGGATTATTTTATTATCGTTCAATTTGATTGGTGCCATTGAATGGCGAAAAATTGACTTGTGGAATTTTATAACACAAATGTCATTTTTGTTTATTTTTATGATAAATCAATGAATCTTATCTGTTTCTGCAACTCGCCCGAGATGTCACTTTCATAGTGCAAGTTTTATTGCCATACTATTACTTAATTTACTTTATAAGTTTCACTCTTCGATATAATATTCATTCAAGTCATATTTTATTTTAGGACATTGGTGTTTTTCATTTGCATTACATTAGTTTTAATTCGACGATGGCATGAGTAACAGTTGAATGTGGATGTGATATTGCGTATGAAATGTGTTAATTAATTAATTCCTTGTTGTAATTGAAGTAATTATTTGTTCATATTTAATCCACATTCGCCACATACAACAAGCATCCATATAGGTACCTATTTTTAAAAAGTATATACAGACATATATATAATATTTATATTAGTCGACTTGTTAGCTAAATTTAGTTAGCTAAAATAATAAATGGTCAATAAAAAAATATTAATGACCGGTAAATAATTCATTTTGGTCAGAACTTTTTTAAATCTCTGTCTATTTTTCTTTTACCGTTTTACTAATGTAAGTACTCGGCCGAGTTGGTGAAATTTAAAAAATATTATTCTCACAATTGCTTTTGGTATTGTTTAGTGTTCATAGACTAGTGTTGTTTAACGAGCTGTCAAATTTGCAGGCGGCAGCAATCGATTGATAGATTGCCGATGTAAATTTAGCATGGAAATGCTTTTTTAACCACATACAATGAGTACATACATCAAATTAAGCAGACACGAATTGATTAAAGAAATTCGAATTGAAATATTTAGGGCGATTCACGGGGAACTTACTGCACTTGTCAAAGATATCCGAAATTCTGAGTTAGTGCTATATTTTCATTTGTAGACATTTCTAAATATTTATTGAATTTTGAACATTATTTCAGATACCTATACGTCATGCTAATATCATCAAGTTCGATTTACATTCTTTTACTCACGGATTTATTTTGTGCTTAAAAATATGTCTGTGAAAGGAACAGGTAGCTAAGTCCAAAAATATAATATATTTCAGAAACCAATTTTTGTAAATTTAGTGGAGATTTAAATATATCTGTATTACATCATTGTGACATATGTTTCACTGCTTGCTTGAATTGTATAAAGTAACTCATCATGTAGCGAAAGTAAACAATAAATAACAATCATTTTAACTTATGTTCGTTTCTCGAGTTTTTCAATTATTGTTTATGTAAAAGTGATCTGCGCGCGTGTCCAGCTGTTGAGAAGCCTCCACACACTCATTCCAGGTTGGCGCGCACTACAAGACAGTTGGTCAATTAATATTTGATCGGTCCGCGCAGCCTTTGAAATTTCCGCGCAGCTAACCTCTTGCCTTAGAGCAGCGCTTTCCCACCTTTATGTTACTGCGCCTCCCTTTGAAGGAAAAAATATCTTCGCGCCTCCCCATACTTTATTTCATATAGTAATAAAGACACGTTTTATAGGGTAAATAAATATTTTGGACTGTTCACGCCTCCCTTTGCAATGGCCCACGCCTCCCCAGAGAGGCGCGCCTCCCAGGTTGGAAATCACTGCCTTAGAGGGAACATTGGCCCTGTCTTAGCCTCATCCTCCTATCATTACTCTGGAGTTTGAACAACTGGATGATAACCAGTTTTTGTATAAAAACTTTTGTTTGGATGTTCCATTGCGAGTTTTTATTCTCCATACTATGAGCAGATATGACTGAAAATAAAGTATCCAATTTCAAAAAAATTGTAAATTTTTGTTTAATTAAACACATCTTTTATCCTATTATTATGAAGTTGTACCAAGTATTTATATGCCAATACAATTAATAAAATTTAGCCTTTGTTTGATTCACAAACTTACCAGACTTGGAAGTGATTTGGATGACTTCTACTTGATGTGTTGTAAATTATTTTTTAACCGTCATTCATTCATTTTCATGATTGACTAACATAATTCACTATTTTCTTTCTGTTCCCAGTTCTCCCTGTGAGGCAGAGAAACGGATAATTGGCGTCAATGATTCAAGCAATTCAAGTAAATCAGTCAAATTGGAAAGTATTCATCTTTCTGATAAACATAAAAAGAAAAACCAAACTAAGAAAGCTCGCAGAAATCTTGCGGACTTGAAGAAGCTTAGCAGACATCACTTAAAAAATAATACAAAATATATAAAAGAAGAATCCCAAGATTCAGATGCATCAAACGACTCTTCAATAGTTCTTTCAAATTTAAAAACATTAGTTTCTAGTAAAAAATCAGATTACATGTCCTCTGATGTAAGACAAGCAAAGCTCAAAACAAAATCCAAATCTCGTTTTGTAAAAACACATCCAGATTATTTAGAAAATGTTGACTCCGTGGTGCAAGATGATCTCTATGAGGCAATTGTTACTTCACAGTTTAAAAAAAGACAGTTGAAAACATACAAACATGAAGTAGAACGTTTCTGTGATGTTTGTGATTATACAACTAAAAGCAAGCGATTAATGCATAGACACAAAAATGAGCATAAATATGAGTCGTACAACAGTGGGCCACCTGTGAATGATAACTTAGTTATTAACAAATTGGAAACAATGCCAAATGATAAGATAAAAATACCTTTATTTTGTGAAACTTGTAATTTTTCTACCCACAAACGAAAGCTTATGAAATCTCACAAGAAACTTCACAAAAATGTCTGTATCAAACGGGAATATGATTCAAATGAATTTAATACGGAATCAATCCTTCTAAGTCAGCTTAACCAAAAGCATGCCATTGATGAGAACTATATTTGTAACAGTGATTTAAAAATACTGAAGGAGAGAATACCTGACTCCTGTGGTCAATGCAATTAACAATGCGACTCTCTAAGTGAACTCAGCAGTCATAAAGTGATTCATAGTGCTTATACAGAATTTGCATGTGGACAATTCGATTTTACTTGCATATCAAGGAACGGCTTAATGAACCACAAAGAAAGTCAAGCGGAATGATATTTAGTCTGTCACCTATAATATTATAATAAATATAAAGCAAAATAAGCTGTTTTTTTTTAAATATATTACCCACTTATAAATGTTTTTACAAGCAATAAAAAATATTGTGCACTTAGACGAATTACCAAATTAGGCATTTATTGCGATTGGCCAGACAAAAGCATACCTATTATAGGTTAATCGCTGCTTGAGAAACTGTTGTTTCATATCATTAAAAGATATTTACAAGGGCTCTGGAGTCGGAGTCGCGGTATTTTGGCCGGAGTCGGAGTCGTGAAAAATGAGCGGCTTGATTTTTTTTGAAAAATATATTTAATGATGTGTATTTAAACAAAATAGTCAAAAGTGTTAACATTTCAAGCATGGCAGACTAAAGATGATCTGATGGTATACATAGATATAAATTAAAATGAAATTATTGAAAATTTCCTCGGAGTCAGAGTCGTTAATTATTTTAAAACCGGAGTCGGAGTCCTCAATTATTTTTAAGCTGGAGTCTGAGTCGTTTTTTTTCACGCGACTTTACAGCCCTGATATTTACCCAAAAATGTAAAATAGCATCAAAAGTGCCAAGATTTTTTAAGGCAAATTAAATTCAACTTTTTCTGTCATTAATATTAATTTTTTAAGTCCCTGAAAAACCTTATTTTAGAAATCTACTATGTATGAAAATATTACCACTGGCCTTAAATTTATGCACGGTATTTAAACTACAGGATATCTGCGAGCTGGGATACGATTTCGTTTTTTGATTCATTAAATTGATTTGAAAATTTAAGCTTACGGCTTACGAAAAAAGAAGTAAACATAGTTGGCTTTATTGTGTTATACGTGACTTTAGTAACAGTATAATTTTGTAATGGCAATTCTATCTAGTGCCGCCATACTTGAACAGCTGTCAAAAAGTAATCCACTGACCGCAGGTCGCAATGTAAAGAAATTCGCTGTCAATTACGAAATGTCAGGATTATAAAAAACATTACTTGTCAAAGTAATGCATAACTACATATTATATTGCTTGTTCATGTTGAATTATCGATCGCTTATTATTCGCTACAATGGAAAACAAGAAAAGGTAAATATTATACTGAATCAAAGAATTTTTCTAATATTGGAAGTACAATAATTGTATGAAAGGTATTTTAAATTGCTGTCATAAGAACATTTACTTTTATATATTTTTTGTGTTCACACCTTCAAAATGCTTTCTCTGTGAAAGCTCTATTTCAATAAAAATAGATTAACATTCGAGTACTGAAACGTCGAAAATAGGACCGAGGAGCGACCGGGCACAAAGTGACCCCAGACAAATTTGAGTAATATTTCCATTGCATTTATTGAGGTATATAGCGAATGGTTGAAATAAGAAGAAATTTGCAATATGCATGCACCCCGTAAGAACTCAAAGGTTAGGATAAAATTAAAAATAACTCTTTAGTCGGTGTCAGTGTCGTAGAATCTGAATATTTTTTTCGCCCTCAAGTGAGTTTATCTAAATGTTTTGGGTATCTTAAAGAATAGCGCCGTGAAGCATTTGACGTTTAATCAAAATTGCCGCCAACACAGAAATCGTTTGTGAATTATTTGTTTTAATTAATTATACAAATCTAAGAAGCGTTATGATCTTTGATTACTGTCAGAATAAATGTATATTCAATTGTATCTTAACTAAGATGTATAAGTAGTTACACATAGCTTCCAATATTAACGATTTCGCGGCGAAATCGGTACGATTGAATATACATTTATTTTTTTCATTTATTCTGACAGTAATCAAAGATCATAACGCTTCTTAGATTTGTATAATTAATTAAAACAAATAATTCACGAACGATTTCTGTGTTGACGGCAATTTCGATTAAACGTCAAATGCTTCACGACACTATTCTTTAAGATAACCAATGTTTTTAGCTGAAATTAGGTTTTATTATTGTAATCATTGTCATTGGTTTATTTTTCCAGATGTTTGAAAAAGTCACCCAAAATTAAAAAATCTTACTGTGAAAAGGATAATTCTTCTAATGAGGTAATAAAGGAACATAATTCAATATTTGATGAGAATAAAAGCAGTTTAATATTGCATCATTGTTTATCATTTATCTTTAAAAAAAGCTCTTCTCTACCATAATATATACTATCATTTATATAAGTTTTCGTAACTGGATGACTGCCACAGACGAGATATCTTGTCAATACCTAATTAAATTATTAATTGCAAATTAAAGCAGGTGTCCTAGGTACAGACATACTTTTTTCTACGTTAGCCAAAAGGTTAAAACAGTTTAACTATTTTAAGATTTTTTAAACAAAGAAAGCTGTTTTGTGTAAAATATTTTAATTGGAGATATATGTATCGGAGTGAACAAAGATCTTATGGTGATGTCCTCCACTTTAAATTTGGTTCTCGAAAAGTCTGTTGTGAAATATTTATTTTTCTATGTCATAGTACCACTATTGAATTATGATTTTTAATTTATCTGTATCCTGCATTGCATCCTCATTTCAGCTTGAAGATTTTCCAATTGCATTCGACTGCATCGCTGACATAAAAGAAGAAATAGATTTAATACCCATTGAAGAAAATGACAACTTGTCCGAACCGTTCGAACAAATCATACCCGAGTGTTACGTGGAAGTCAATCATGACATATCAGGCGAACAGCTGCAAATTCGGCCCGAAATACAGATGACCATCACTGAAAAAGACGGCTTGTACGTCTGCCATTGTAGTAAGGAGTTCGAACGGAAAGCAAGCGCGGAGGCCTGTCTGAGGAGACACTGTGCAGATTTCATCACCGATATCAGTCAGTTTGATGACCAGTTACATTTTCAGTGTGAAGAATGTCCGTTTAAGGCAGTGAAATGGCATACGATGAGTCAGCACAAGTTCACGCAGCATGAAATAGAATGGTACAATTGCAGCGAGTGTCCGTACACTACAGTCAGACGGAGCGATTTAAAAAAGCACAATATTACACACTCCGATGCCAGGCCATACATCTGTGATCAATGCGATTATTCCTGTAAAGAAGGCAGCAATTTAAAAAAGCATAAATTGACACACGAGCCTAACGCTAAAGGACAAAAATTATATCCGTGTGAAGAATGCGGGTATTCGTGTACGAGGGCTGATTATCTTGTTACGCATAAACGAATGCATACAGGAGAGAAACCGTATGCGTGTGACGAATGTAGCTATACTTGTATTCAATCAACTACGTTAAAACGCCATAAAAAGATACATTCCGGCTTTAAGCCTTACGCCTGTGACGAATGTGAATATGCATGCTTAGATTTCAGCGATTTACGAAAACATAAATTAATCCACTCCGGAGACCGACCTTTCACTTGCGACGAATGCAGCTTTTCCGGCACGCAACAGGGCGATTTGAAACGACACAAACGCATACATTCCGGCGAGAAACCTTTCGTGTGCAACGACTGCGACTTCGCCTGCACGAGGGCCGATTATATGAAGATACACAGACAGACGCACACCCGCCCTTTTTCTTGCGACGAATGCGACTACAAGACCACTCAGACCGTGCACCTGGTCACCCACAAAATGACGCACACCGGTGAGAGACCGTATGCGTGCGACGAATGTCCCTACACCAGCAGAACGGTCAAACATCTCCGACGACACAAAAAGCGTCACAAAGACAATCCGTCATTTCGCAATAGAGCTGTAAAGAATCGTTAATTATATCCGTATCTATACTGTGAAATAGTGTTTTAAGTGTTGTCGAAATTGTTGTTTAATTAGATTTTTAATAAACCATTTTTACATTCGATAATCGTTAGTAAATGATTGACAAGAGAATTCCGTCTTTACTCGCATGGCATTACAATTGAATACCATAACTGCGTGAAAATAAAATGAGGAATAATTAACTCTTCAAACCCATATGACGTGCACAGCACGCATGTTAAAACTAGATTGAAATTTTAATTAAGAATACTTATTGTTTTTTCGTTCTACTCGACACAGAATGTCGTTATGTTAAATTTACTGTTTGTTTTAGACTACATATCTGATTTAAAATTTAGTTAATAAGCTATTTAACCTCCAAAGACGAGCGTGACCATATTGTTGAAGGGCTGTTATTTACTGATCCCACTATTTATTCTTTTTCTACCTGAATATTGTTGCCTTCACTCAATTTTGGTTAAAAAAGATACTGACCAACTATTCATCAGCCACGGGGACAGATACAACTACCAAAAGCACATGTGATTTTTTTACTTTCCGCTTAATTCTTTTAATTAAAAAATGGACTTCTTGAAATTGTTACTGATTGTTTTAATAAAGCTTTAAATTATTTACACTACTTTTACTAATATAAGTATTGAAATTATGTTGATCTAAAGAGGTCAAAATGTAAATAATTTTTAATATTTCACGTTTAGCTACATTTCAACCTCGAATGTTTGTGAATCACATGGTCACGCTCGCCCTTACCACTGTCCTTACACAATAGTACACAGGACCTATAAAGAATAGCGTGACCGTATGTTCACGTGGCCTTTCCATGCAACGGCTTTATGTTTTTTTTGCTGGAAACAAAAGTTGTCTATGAATTCAATATGGCTCAAAAAAAAATATTCTCGTCTCTAGAGCAGCGGTCACCAAACTACGGCCCGTGGGCCGGATCCGGCCCACCGAAGATTTTCATCCGGCCCGCGAAAAGTTCTGGATTTTTGCATAAAAATTATTCATTAAAAAATATAAATTTTCATGATTTAGTTGTGAATTCACGACTGCTATTTATTTCAAACCGTCAATTGTCATATAACTATCTGGTAGGGGACTCAAAGTGAAGAAAGTTGGATAGAAAAAAAAGAGGCGAGACTACCAGATGTTCGTTTACTCAAAAATTTATCGATTATTCTCATTTATTGAAATTCTAAGAAGGGCAAACATTTGTTTAAATTCTAATTATTATGCAACAACATAAATGAAATAATATTCTGATTGGATTCCAATAAGAATTTATTTGTCGTCCTGCCCCCTTAGTTTTTAAAAAGTTCAATCCGGCCCGCTTCGTTTGGTGACCCCTGCTCTAGAGGGTAAATAACATTATTATAATATTTAAACTTGTATATGATCAGTATAAGAATTATGATAATAAATTATTCTCGAGCAGGCGCCAGAGTCGAAAAATTCCAGTGGCTTTCAAAGCGAATACAATTTTGCTGTTATACCTTAATATTATATCCTTAATATTACTGCTAGCTCCTTAAAAAAATATATATGTTACCTCTCTGGGACTGCAAATGTATTTTAGATATGCAAGCCTGAAGAGTTAATAAGATATTTATTATTATAAACTAGCTTTTTTGGCTAATTGTCAAAATAACTATTGGAAATTATTATTTTATTTTTTTACATTTGTTGCAATACTATTTATGTTAATAATATTCTACGGGGCTATTAATCAAATTTATTAGGAGCTAGACTTTAAATTAAATTGTGTCTCTAAACCCAGACACAATTTTTTTATTTAGTTTTAACGGTTGGTATAACTAAAATATAATAATTGCGGCTTTGTCCACTGTTGCCCTGCTGTAATCCGGTAAGAACCACTGTCCGTTTTAGTCTACCCGTGTAATCTGGGCATCAAAGTTGTTTTGCATTATGAATTATTTTACTATTATTTGTTGTATTCATAAAAAAAATCTTTGCACCATTTTTCCATTCAACAAAAATTTTGGGAAAAAATACATTCCATGTCTTTTTATTGATTTCATTCTTAACCCTTTGACCGCGGATGACTGCTATAGCAGCCCAATCTGAACCGATTTGGATCCGAGCCGCGGTCAAAAGGTTAATGAATGCCAAAAATTGTCATTAAATTCTTCTAAATTTTTGTGTTTTTATTTATTGGTAAACGACAAATAATGGAACCATTAACAGACTTTATATTTTTTCGCAAATTGTTATTTTATAAGTTATTATTTATTAAATTATTTATTATAACAGAGTGGAATGTGGATGTACATAAATAAAAGTGATGTTGTAACTGTATTGTACCTACGATGTAGATATTTTATTTATAAATGAATTCATGACATTCCAGTAAAAATATCTTATTATGTGAGTCTAAATTGTTGGTGAAATGTAATGTCATTCACCTTACCTGAATGTTACCATTTAAAAAAAAACGTTATACATTCTGGCACATCAAACATCTTCTTAGTTGTGGCAAAAAAAAAAAACATTTCATAATAATTTCACATTGCTTATTTTAGATAAGAATCTATTTCGCGAGCATAATCAACTGATTATTGAAACAAGTATAAATCTAAAATAAATAATGTAGAATTAGTTAAAATGCGGTTTTATTTTTGTTATAAAGGGTGATTCATTCAGAGGTACTTTTTCTTATTGGGTTTTGATAATAGATAACACGTGAGTTGTGCCCAAGTGTTATTTTATTTTTTGTTCAGTATTGTTTTACAATTCATAATGGAAAGACTTACGCCGGCACAGCGCCTACAAATTATTCAGCTGTATTACGCAAATCAGCGTTCTGCGAGGAATGTTTTTCGTGCGCTTTTGCTAACATTTTGTTTAGCGATGAAACCCATTTCTGGCTTAATGAATATGTCAATAAACAAAATTGCCGTATTTGGTTTGAAGATCAACCCAAAGAGGTTCAAGAGCTGCCACTACATCCACAAAAAACAACGGTTTGGTGTGGTTTATGGGCTGGTGGAATAATCAGTCCATATTTTTTTTTAAATGAGGCTGGCCAGAACGTAACCGTGAATGGCGCCCGTTATCGTTCCATGATAACGGACTATTTGGTGCCTAAAATTCAAGCCCATAATCTCCACGATACTTGGTTTCAACAAGACACTTGTCACGAAAGCATGGCTTCATTTCGGTGAACAAATAATTTCACGCTTCGGACCAGTGAATTGGCCGTCTAGATCTTGCGATATAACACCTCTAGACTTTTTTATTTGGGGCTACGTAAAGTCGAAAGTCTATATAATTAAACCGACTACGATTGAGGAATTGGAGGCCAACATTACTCGCATCATTACCCAAATACCAGTCGAAATGCTCGAACGCTTCATCCAAAATTGGAACTTTCGAATAGACCATGTTAGGCGTAGTTACGGCCAACATTTAAAAGAAATAATATTTAAAAAATAAATGTAGAAAATGGGTCTATTTATTATATTAAAGACTATGCAATATTTTTTTTTTATAAACGTTTTTTTGTCTTTTGAAAAAAGTACATACCTCTTAATGAATCACCTTTATAATGCACTTCTACAAGAATTGACAGTAAACACCTTACGCGTCTTTCCAGTTAGCTGAAAAAAATATTCTGTAACATTCCTGATGTTTTGTTTACAGTCCTGTATCATATAACACTACAAATAATTTAAATGTTGTATATATTGAACGCATAGTGAATTATTAATATATATTGTTAGCTTTTTTAAAAACAAAATTTAACGTTGTAGCATTGTAAAGCATTTTTCCACAATAAAATTTGAAATCGTTCACCTGTTATTTATATTAAATAAATTCTGTTAACATTGTTGTGCGTGTTTCACTGTGGAGGATCTTGCCACTGAAAAACAATGAAGAAAACCAGCGTACACAATGCCATCATTCAGACGTTGGTGACATTTATGATCAAACTTTGAATCCTATTCCATAAAAGTACATTCTCTGACTGCCTCAATCAACTCTCTTTCCAAATTGAGGAGATGTAGCCAACATATTGTGGTCTTCTTACATACCTCAGTGATCTCAAAGGAAATCAATTCAAGTATTACTTTGGTCTACTGTGACGCTTGAAGACCTGCCTCTTATCGCCACAGAATCAAAGAACAGTTAACAAAATACTTGTAAAGGAAGTGTTCAACTATGTATCGACGTTAACGCGCAATACTAATAATTTTTTACTCTTTAATAAAAAAAAATCTATATATTAATAGCCGATAAGGTCCGTATGTTTGAGTGGGTGAGTGTTTGTTTGAGTGAGCGTCCATTTCACACCTTCCAGTCTCCACTTTTTTATTCATACTAAATTTATATATTAAAAGTCGATAAAATAATCACTCGCTTTTCACTTTTCATAAATGTGTGCGTACTGATGATGTCCTCGAGACATCTTCTTCTTCTACGAAATGTATTTTGTTTGCGTACATTTTCAAATTAATAGATAATGAAATGAAATAAAATAAAATAAAATAAAATAAAATAAATTAAAATAAAATAAAATAAAATAAAATAAATTAAAATAAAATAAAATAAACTGAAATAAATTAAAATAAAATAAATAAATAAATTAAAATAAAATAAATTGAAATAAATTAAAATAAAATAAAATAAAATAAAATAAAATAAAATAAAATAAAATAAATTGAAATAAATTAAAATAAAATAAAATAAATTGAAATAAATTGAAATAAATTAAAATAAAATAAAATAAAATAAATTAAAATAAAATAAAATAACATAAAATAAATTAAAATTAAATTAAATTAAACTAAATAAAATTAAACACAATGCAACAAAAATCTCACGTTGCTGGGCAACGGGCTTACAGCTAGTATTATTTAATGTCAAATTTACAATTAATTTTATTAAGATGTAATTTTAGCAGAAAAGTTATCTAAGGTAAGTAAATTTCTTTAAACGAACAGTCCACAATACAAAATAATCTGCGCGCTTATGTCTCGTGCGCTAATGCCGTGTTCTTATGTATCAGACTCCCGAGCATTAACTCTTTGAAATTATGAAATTGAAAATAATATACAAAGGTGACATTGTGTACAAAATATTTATGTGCATCTCTGATTTATTAGGAAGTAAATTCAAATAATAAGTCACTTAAAATTTGTATACAAATATAAACATCTAAAAATAAAAACATTTTTCCAATTCTTTTAATGTAGGTATATTCAAAATTTTTATCATACATTATTTTCTTATACATAATAATTTGCATACGATTTCATCAATTTCCATCATACAATTGGTTGCACGGAATAACATCATAATTTTTTTTTATAGCCTATTTATTATATTAATTTCTGTAAGGCAACATCATTTCATAGTTTCACATTATTGATTATTTAATAACTAATATTTTCAGCCTAGAATGTAAAACTCTTAACACAATTGATTTTGATTTGAATATAAATATTGACATTCATTATTTAAGTGCAATGGATCAGTAAATATTTTTTTACAAAGTAAATTAACCAATTCAGGTTAAAAAAATAATACATTTAAAAATCCCGAGCTTTGCGCTCTAGGCTGATAATATTATAACATAAAACAGGGGACGGTATAGAAAAAATGGTGAATCTTACAAATATTTAGAAGAAATTATCAAGCTGAAAATAAAATGCTCAATAGATAGACCGTCAATTAAAATTACAATCTACAGTGGAATTCATGATCATTCGAAAACCATTACTTAACAAAATATATCTTATAATTTTTAAATTAAATTTACAAAGAATATTTCATGAGTAACTTATACTGTCAGTGAGGTCTGTTTTGGGATGAATGCACCGCTTGACATTTTTCTTGGCTAGTCACCCAGATTTGCACTGCAGATCGATATAAAAGAAAAATGTTCTAAGGCACGAGGTAAGAAATTAAATCACATTGATAAAAAAAAATATTTATTACGTAAGCGCTTAACTTACATATTTACATTGGATATTTTCAGTGAAAGAGACATTATCTTATTAAAAATTGTTGTTCTCAAACTGAATGATGATATTCACATTAACTTAAGATGAAAATTCATCATACACTCGTACCAAGATCAAACAAAAGTCACTTATCAGGCGATTTGGACGGTGAACGGATTCCTTCCAACAAGAATCTTCCAAACACGAATTCTCTGTACAGAATATTACGACACTTCGGTTCTATAGAATACTCCATGCCTTATGTCACGGATGCCAAATATTTTTCTTGTTAGGAAAAAGCAAAAGTTAAAATTGTAAATCCATTATGTATAATATATGATTTAAATATAAAGTGAAAACATATCACAGTATTTTAGTTCTATAAATAATATTTTATAAAACCAAATACCATTCTTTTAATTAAAACTAACCTATATCAAAAGAACAAAATTCAAGAATAGCTCTAAACAAACTTTCATCATTAATTCATTGATAGACCACCAATTGTTTAAATTGATAAAAATACTCTTATGTTTCATATTATCTATATCTCTTCACCTTATATTTAAATCATAATGGATTTATAATTTTAGTTTCTGCTTGTTCCTAACAAGAAAAATATTTGGCATCCGTGACCTAAGACAATGGTCGACAAACTCATTAGTCAACTGAGCCAAATATCAACTATACATACAACCAACGTTCCCTCTAAGCTGCGCAGCAGTTGGGAAGTCCCAGCGCACTCATTCCGGGTTGGCGCACACTAAAAGACAGTTGTTCAATTAATATTTGATCGGTCCACGCAGCCTTTGAAATTTCCGCGCAGCTAACCCTTCGGCTTAGAGAGAACGTTGCATACGATTGAGAGCCAAATTTTTTAAACCTTAACTATGTATATAAGTAGTTACATTGTTATTAACTTGATTAGGGTAATCCTTAGCTGGTTTTTGCTTAAGAGATCATAAATCTAATTGAGGAATGTTTGCTGAGAACGCCCCTTCCAACTCTAGTTTTAAGACTGAAAACCGACTTCTGTGCGAGGGACACGAAGTTTCAATCGCAGTGTTTGTGGTATTTCGTGGAAGAACAACACTTAAGAGGCCAAAGAGCCGCAGTTTTCCAACCGCTGACCTAAGGTATTAAACAACAATACAACTATAATTTTAATTTGGAAAAAGGTAAAGTAATAAAAAATTACGGAATATTCTGTGTCCAGAGTATTCTATGTGCGAAAGTGTCAATGTACGAAAGATTCTTGTTCGGAAGAATCCATGTACGTAGTATTCTTATTCGGAGAATTCGTGTACGGAGTAATCTGTACGGACATTTTTTTATTCAGAAGAATCTTGTTTGGTAAAATCTCTAAACTTTAGACAAGCTTAATTAGGCTCAACTAGAAATTTCCGATGTTAGCACTATAATCTGACAAATCTATTGTTTATGTATTGGCCACATTGAAAAAAATATTCTGTGAAAATGTTACGGAAGTTAGAGATTCAAACTTATGATTTGATCAACAACTTACAAAAATTACATGAAAATAATGTTTAGGGCAGTAGTTTTGCTTCTCAAATTGGAAATTGCACCATGAGCAATTACAGGAAAGCGCTAAGATAGCAACTTGGGGACTTCTTCAAAATGCTTTGGATCAGATGACATAAATATCACGAATATTGCATAGCTTACTCACTTTTAAAAAAGTTTAAAGAATAAAAATTAAATAATACTATAAATCCATCATGTAGAAATATTCCTGTCATGTATAAGGTATTAACTATCATATACATACTATATACATTCATTGGTTCTTTTACTAAATTAAAATATCTTATTATAATGATACTTTTTTCTTTATTTACAATTTTTATTAATAATTACGACGCAACTGGGAAAATGTTCTTATTGAACTTACATTTATGACACTGAATGTGTTTTACAGCTACAACTAAATTGAAAGACAAAAGTGATTAAAATCTTGAAATATTATAATTATCAAACTATAACTTTACCTGTAAAAAGCATATTGGCATCTTCACATAATTTATCAAACAGCATTTTGCATTTTCTTATTTTGTCGAAGGCTTAATGAATAACAGTGTTTCATAATTGTAGTTAATTGTGGAAAAACATTATATATGTAGTAAATATTTCATATTTTAAATTTAAAAAAAAAGGACCAGTTTCGCTCATCTAGTGTGTATTCATAGCTCAAGCTGACTCTGTTATCTAAGTAAAAGTTGTTGAATATATTGTGCTATACATACATTTTGTTTAGATTATATTTTACGCAATGGTTTTTTAAACTATCAAATATTTACATAATTTAGTATTGGACACTCGATAGATTGGCTAGATTCAACGTTCATTATGGTTTTTCTTTTCATTATAGGATTAAAAGGATGAGATTTTCTGTTTGTTTTATAATAAGTTAATTGTTATCACAATTAATAAACTCTAGTTTGTTTAATAAGTAAGTAAAACTTTATTGATTCGATATATGTCTATTAGATAAAGATTAAATAAAGAGTTTAGTATTTTTCTGTATATTCATTTCTTAAGTTATGCAGATAGAATACTTTATATAGGGGCTGACAAAATAGTCCAACTATAAATGGTGGTATTCTTTACATGAAATCCACCATAGTTAGGTATATCAAAAATTTTCAGCATGTTTCTTATTGTTATCAATTAGTATTACTGATTTAGTTATATATATATTTTTAAACCACTAAGATAGTCAACTTTCACAATACTATTGAATTGTAATGTGTTTTCTCTTGTATGTTTATCGATAAATATTATAAAAGGCAATCTGGTAGAGTTTATTGTAATTATTTTTATTGCTGGATATATTTTGCAGTTTCTTTAACAACATTAAATAGATTACAAACTTATATTCGATTATTATGGAAGAAAATACTCGTGTCTACTTATAAAAATGTATTTTTTAATCATTATTATAAAAGAGTTTTTGGTCTAGGCGGGATGAGATCGATGGTTATTGGTCGTTGTAGGAATACCGTTTCTTTCTGCATTAGCTGCTGTTTTCTTCAATTTTCGATATTTTCCTGAAAGCAGAATGTTGTTTTTAATTGTTTAACACAGAGAGTATGTTTGATATTGTTATTTTGTATAAATAAATAGAGAATATTTTATGAAACTTCATAAAGCTCATTTCCTATAAAATAAATGATTGTTTATTTAGTTCGAAAACAAAAACGTGACTTTAATATTGATGCATCTCCTCTGCAATTTATGCCTTACAACAGAGCAGGGTTCCCCAACCTTTTTGGATCCTAGTGACCCTGCAATAGAGTATTGAAATTATAACAGATTGAATTATTTTTATCTGTCAAATTAGAGGTCTTTTATTATACTTGTATATTGTATATTAATATTTGAACTAAACTTACTTGCAACTTTAAGCATTATTGTCGCCCACCAAATAGACCAGCCCCATCCAACTAAGCAAAAGAGCACCGTGAACAGTTGGCCGACACCAACCACCACATTGATAAAGAAAGCTCCTGCAACATACATAAATAATGTTATAGGAAACCTACGATAGATGTATTATTTTCAAGATCAACCATAAAACTTTTGGGAGAATTTTTCAGTGAATATATAATTAGAATTCTTCGTTTTAAAACCCTCCAGAGACGAGTTTTTTTCAATAAAAATATATTTTTAAGCCATATTGAAGTCATGAATAACTTTTATTTCTAACAAAATTTTTAAAAAAGTCGTTATATAGAAGCCCTGCTTGACTATATGATCATGTTCATCCTTATATTACTGTGTAATATTGTGTATGGACAGTAAGTAGTAAGGACGAGCGTGACCGTATGGAAACACAAACATTCGGGGTTGAAATACACCTAAACATGACTTTTTTTTAAATATTTGAAATTTGTCCATCTTAACATTATTTCAACACAAATATATTAGTAAAAGTAGTGTTAATAATTTAATGTTTTGATAAAATAATAACTAACAGTTTCAGAAAAGCCATTAAAAATAAACGGAAATTCAAAAAATCGCATGTACTTTTGGTAGTCGTTTCCGTCCCCGAGGGTGATGACTAACTGAAGTCTGTATCCTTTTAACAAAAATTGAGTGAAAGCAACGATATTCAGGTAGAAAAAGGATGAATAGTGGGATCAATTGACAACGGTGCTTACTGTGACCATATGGTCACGCTCGTCCTTGGAGAATAAACAAATAAGAGTTATTGCTAATCATGTCTATACTAAATGAGTATTTGGTTTTCTGATTGAAAATCGAAATTGAAGTTGACTCTAACTAGTCACTCAACCTTTCTCTCTCTTAAGAGAAGGAAAAGATAAAAAGGTGGAGTTGGTACATGACTAGATAGTAATTGTCTAGTTGCAGTATGTTTGTTCTATTTTTATGACCAGATAAGAGTGTGGATGGGAAGGAATAAAATTGTGAAATATGGAACTGTGCTAAAAAATTTGCATGTTTAAATTCCTTTCCACAAAGATCAATTAGATTACTATTTTTATAACATAATCAGAAAAAATAGCACCAGTGTGTCAACTATTTTGTAATATGTACTTGAAAATTATGAGATTTTTTCTTATAAGACATTCGAAATCTCGAGGAGAAGAAATAGCACAAATGTCCACGTACGGGATCTCAAAAAAAATTGATTAAAAAATAGTAGTGACTATACCAGAACTCAAAATCGTTTGATTTCTAGGGAAAACCGTTATCAACAAAATGTTGTGGGGTGAAAAATCTTGTCACAGCACTATATCCTTATATCCTTATTTTCTCTGAAAAAGAGGTATTGAAAGACAGAATAACAACCGCTCTTCTTAACAACAACTTCTGTTGAGATACTCCATTAATAGTTTATATGCTTCACATTGAGAGCAGAAACGGCAGAATGAGATTAAAAAGTATTTAAATTATTGAAATATTTTTTACCTATTCTCTGTCTATACCCATCGTAAACTCCAAAACGAGGTCGTCCAAAACATAAACAGAATAGTCCACTACAAACAGTTCCTGAAAAAAAAACAGATCATAGGTTTGATTGAAATAGCTTTTATATTGTCTGATTTATTTTTCAATAGCAACACAATTAAAACTATTTATTCATTGCTGCTTTAATATTTTTGCTGTTTTTATAAATTTAAATCTGTAAGACATTTAACAACTCATTTTATGAAGTTATCAATCGAACAGAAAGAAATAAAATTGGCAAATAAAGTTGTCGTAATAATGAACTCACCGAGGCCAGGAATTAGAAGGTTACAAACAAAACAGATCCATGCCAATGGTACAGGGAGAGCTGGTATTGCGCCTCTCAAATGACTGGTATGTTCCACCAGTGAAGCATCCAGCTTAGGTCTTTTGTCCTGCTGAAAATATTGAAACAAGTTCAACGTTAGGTTAGATAAGAAAAGGATAGGTTAAGGACAAGACCCTTTATTCAAATAAAATACATTATGTTGTATTAATCGGATGTCTCGCTAAACGAATTTACTTAAATTGTAATTTGTACGAAAACCAAATATGTGACTTTGCATCTACGTTGCTAAAAATGTTTGGTCATTGTACTGTATACCTCTTTAGACTGGAGAATTTCAAGACCAACAAGTATAAAAGCTTTTCTAATAATGTTTAATTAAATATAACATTTACATTAAGTACATAAAAACTAAAAGAAAGTTTGCATGTTTTATTTTTATTTCTTGTTAAAAACTATCTTCCAAACCAAAAGAAGTCGCCAACAAACATATAACATATTCTGAGAATAAAGTCAGATAAAGTAAATTGCTCATCAAATGGCAATACGTCCTAACTCGCTAATAACAGTGAATTACGACTTACCGCTGTTTGTCGAATGAAATTATGAATGACCATTTGGCTGTATTATGAAGTTGGCTTGAAGAAATTCAATCTACCTGGCTTACCTCCAATGGTACAGCCTGTGAAAGACTTCTCTTCTTGCTGAAGAGGCTGGTTCTCCGAGAAGCTGCTGCTGCAGCAGATGTTGCCCCACAGCAACATATTCTTCTCCACCACCTTGAAAAGAGGTTAATAAGCAAAAGAAAAATATATAGAAACTCTCGGATAAATTTTATTTGACAATGTTCATAATACGCTAGTGTTATATTGTAAGAAATATTTAATGACACATCGTGGGAAAAAAACGAAAGTGCCAAGATATTAGAATTTATTTCATTCTATGGACAGTGTTTAACTGGAAGTGGAACTTGTATTGTAGTTCATAAAAAAGCTGACATGTCACTGTACAAGTCATGACTAGTTGAGTTTTGTTTTTGGCACTTTCGCTTTTTTTCAATTAGGAACCGTCAACATTATATGTAATACCGTTATTGAAGTAAGGGAGTCTAATTTAACAATATATTGTCATATGTACATGTGTGACGGGGAAGTAAAAAGAGCTTAGACAACTTTCTTTTTCTGACAATGGAATTAATATTTTTGTGAAAACAAGAGCAAGGGGGGGGGGGTGGTAAAAATGTGATGTGACGTCATTTACGGACGACATATAATGTACAATGCAGCAAACAATATATTTGAAAAATTCGTACTTGGTAGGCTGTGGTTGACTCAATATGCTGTCTCTCCTGTCCGCCCACTCTCTCCTCCGCCTTTCTTCAGCCCCCCTCCCACAGCAGCATGCTAGGGGTCTTTTCCAGGCCGGAGTACCAGCTCCTGACATCATCGTAGCGTTTGAATCACGTACCTTATTACCACCCGAGCAGCAAGCTGAGCGCCACCTGGAAATATTAAATTTATATTAACGACTGCTTCGCGACTGCACCGCCTGTGTGGTCGAGTGGTCAACGTTGTTGGCTTCGGCTACGGAGGACCCGGGTTCAAATCCCGGTACGGACAGTTTTATAAATTGATTTTTCAATCGATTTATGAATTTCTGTTAAAGGCATGGATGTATGTGATGTATTGAAATTCCCCCTTTCACCCATCCTATCCTATGAACGGGGCGTATCGAGAGCGATTAGCTTACCACTAATCCTGTCTTAGCCGTATCCTTCTATCCCTACTCTCCTTGGAAAAAGAGAGGTTGAGCAACTGAGTAACAAGCAGTTCTCGTAGAAACACTTCTGTTGAGATAAACTCCATTAGGAGTCCATATGCTCCACATTGGGAGCGGACATGGTTAAAAAAAAAAAAAAAAACGACTGCGCCAAAAAAAAAACAAAATAAATACCATAGTATCATATAACAAAGATCAACTGATACCATATGTATCTCACATCGTTTCTCAACCTTTTGTGCCCGTGGCGTCTTTTGATTCTCATACTTTTCCGTGACCCTCATACCCGTACAAATAAGTGTTTCTAAAAGATTTACTAGAAATTTTAGGAAGTGAAATTTTGGTTGAAGTGGCGTAGCTAGGGGGTGCGGAATGGGCGGACCGCACCGGGCGGCACATTTTTGGGAGCGGGAAAAAACCATACAATATGTATCGAAAAATTATATTTAGACATAAAAAAAAATAAGCCACTGTTGTTAAAACCCGGATGATGCATCCGGTCACGGTGTATAATACATTCGCTCACAAGATTTATTTTTGTTTGTTTTATTCTGAAAAATTGACACTGATAAGTAGGGATTCTGAAGTCTCGAGGTTTTCAAAGTCCCGGGACTCGAGACTTTTATTTCCCCTTCAATAAAATTATAAATTTATTAAAATTAAATAATTGCACGTATGTATTTATGTATTACATATACGTGCCGCTTTTTTGAAAGTACGGACTAGTAAAAATCGCGTTTTTTAATAAAATGTTTAATAATTATTATTTTTCTTATGTAATGGATGTGTGCAATGCTTACGGCTAATTTTTACTAAGAAGGAATAATGACCAGTGGCGGTTCTAGGTACTGGGCTAGGTGGGCTAAGCCCGACCTGCATTTTTCACCCAAAACTTTAGATGGCTGAATAAAAATGAACAGCAATTCGGCCGCTGAACAAAATAAATACATTTATAAGCGTAACTAACCTTCCCCAAATGAATATAATATCTTTGTTTAAATTTTCCTCTATCAATATAAGACAATGTCATGTCTACCTAAAATAATATTTTCGATTGTTTTTTATTACAATTTTAAGCTGAGCCGGCATAAAAAAAACAATAACCTTATAAATAATTCATAGAGAACATTCAACGTGACGTCAGTCTGGCAACACCTATGTACATGCTATTGGTCAGGGGCTAAAAGCTTCCAGCCCAAAACCATAGACAATATTTCTTTACACTGGAACGCAATCTAGCACGATTCGATTTTGTTTGTATTTGTATGTACGGAAACGTCATCAAACACACAGGACTGTATTTCAAATTTACTGGCTTCTGTCATTCATCGGGGGCTAAATTGGGATTAGTCCGTGGCCCATACAAACATACCAGTATCTTTGTATTTTATGAAAGTGACAGGTATCGAATCTCAGTGACAGTTCTGTATTGCTTTTTTTACTTGTTATTTCACTTTGAAAGAGACAAATTTAAGGTCACGTATTATTATTTCTTACTTACATTAGCATTGATTGTATTATATAGTAATTTATGCTTTGCAGTAGTGTCGTAGTATTTGTTAATTTGCTTGTAGATTAATGTATAAGATGAAGTGGAAGCATGCAAAATTTCGTAAATAGTATACAATGCTATGCTTTTCTCTAGCCCACCCAAGATTTCAGGTCAGGAACCGCCACTGATAATGACGGTACATGTAATGAAAAAATATCAATGACGCCGCCGTCAGGAGTAAATTTATGACAGTAACTTCACAATACAGCTTTTAAACCTCTTTGTCCTATTGAGACATTGGTTTCTTTGTGAAATAGTGAAAATACATTTGTACATAAAACAACATCAGGTATGAACATTTAATTTTGATATTTTGTAATTTGCTTTTGCTACAATTATATTACAATATATAAACACATGGTATTTGAAACTTCTACAAAATTATAAATCCCAAACATCTGTTTTTCTATCTTTTTAAAACCACGGGTAAGTGTCACTTCTCGACCATGTCGTGCTCGTTTTTCTTGGGGATCCCCTCTTATACCTGCTTCCATTCAATACACATCAGTCCTTTTGAGGGTTTCTTAACCACAATAATTGTTTTTTTTCAAAATTAAAATGTACATGTTATTACCACATTATAAATTATAGTCAATTCCCGGACATTTTCCAAGAAAATCCCGGGACTTAAGACATCAAAAAACCCGACAAGTCCCGGGACGTCTCGACGCAGAATCCTTACAGATAAGGCTCCGTTTTGCTGCTCAGACAGTTAAAGGATTTATATACTCACCAAGGTTTTTTCTCTAAAAGCACACTCCCTCGTTTGGACCCCATTGTATTTTCACCAGCTGTAGAACCCATTCCGTAGTTTGGACAACAGCAGCAGCAGAGCTTTCTGAAGGCGCTCGGCTTCTCTGCAGCCTGCTGTTGAAGAGTGGACGCCTGGCTCTGAGAGGTTAACGTGGAACCCCTCTTTTTCCCGGCATTTTCGTCGATTAGTTGGACCTTAAATGAACCGAATTGATGATTTTGCAATTAAACAAATATTGTCGAACACAGTACATTAGTGGTTGTAAAATTCATATTACGTCTTTACGTGTGCAATGAAGAAGACATATAAGTGCATGAAATTAAACAATTTTACTTAGGAATTGAATTAAACAAATATTCCCACATAAACCAATGCGTCAAATATTTGAAAGTTTTAAGTTGAAGGATCATACAAGATATACTCGATGAGAATTTTTGTAAGTCACGTGAGATTAACTCAAGGATAATTGACGTCACAAACACCCATGTCTTAGATCTCAATTGAAAAATTGAAAAAAAAAAAACAATTTTTGACATTGACCTTACCGGGAATCGAATCCAGACCCACCTGATCGGTAGAGCAAGCTCTAACCAACCAGACCACAGCGGGCGATACTGATAGATGAAATCATAAAAAAACAGTATTGAATTTGAAGAATTCCAATTATCTCAACCCTTCGGAAAAATTTTTGGAGACACTTCAATACAGGTGGCGTCTATATTATATTGAAAAACTAAGAACCTCTGAAAGATTGTGCGGTTTGCATCCACAGCACGCCATCTTGCCACGGATGCCATTCATCCACCTTCCACATAATGTTGGAGGCTTCTCTGGAATAGGAGGAACCGGTGGAGCTACTTCTTTGGGTTCAACAACAGGAAGCGATGGAATTGCTGGTGCTGGTTTGCTGAAAAGAAAAAAAAAACAACTTTAATGCAATGTCAAAAAATCTATGAAATTTTTAAATAACGTACCATCTGCTACATTGACTTTTTTAACACTTTTTTTTACTATGTCCCAAATAAGACATGTATTACGTCTGTACATTTAAATCTCTATGGATATAAATATGATTCTGCCAAAAAGAATCGGTACGCACGATTCATTGATTCCAAAAAATATATAGTACATAATTCAAAAGCGGTTAAAGTTACAATCATTTAACTTCAAATTTAAAGATGAGTAACAAAAAATATATTTATTTATTATATCTAGATTTTGTAGAATGATCATACTAAAAAACTATAAAACGCTACCGGATATTCATAAACATTGTGCATTGAAGCCAGATCCTGGATTGGTTAACTCAAACCTTTTAGGAAGTCTTTTATTCTTCGGTACTGGATCGGGAATAACAAAGACCGGTCTCTTGCTACCAGCTCCAGCCCTAAGCTCTGACATGTAGAGCTTACCTCCTTCTTGCTGTTTGAATTGTACTTCTGGTTTTCTTACCATTTCACTTTAACTAAGTTATCACACCAACTCACCAAAAACTTTACATAACTTTAGTGTTGTGACCATAAAACACAGATCGTTTTACATAGTTCAATTTAACTCATTGTGTAAAATCAATAAAAAAATATTATACTGCAAAATAAATTAGTTCACAACTATTTTACTGGCTAGGAATTTATTTAACCGATCTGTCTTACTTTTTGAATGTATGCTCAAATCAATGTTGCATGTCTAGTTTCTTTTTAATTATTATTATTTAAAGCTTACGACAAACAAAATAACGTTATGGTACAAGTTAAAAGAACATTTGAGTAAAGCAACATGTTCAATTGTGAGTTATATTTTTATGTTCATAAGATCGAATGATAAATAATTTGGTTTCAACCTTAATAAGTGTAATCTTGCAACATAGCTTCAATCAGAATAAAAAACATTTTCCTTTTGATGTTTGCTTAGTTATAGAAAAAGACAATTTCACTTAATCTTTATTTGAAAATTGGGAAAATTGTTCGAAACAAAAGAAAAATCGTGAAACTAATACAAAATTTTGAGATCACCCCGAATAACAATTGCCACAGTTTTGACGGTTACATGCTGCCCAAGAGTACAAATCCCAGTACGGACAGTATTTATAGATTGATTTTTAAATCGATTTGTGAATTTGCGTCTAAAGGCATGGGCGCATGTGATGCTCACTCATCCTATCGAAAAAACGAGCGTAGCTAGGGCGATTTCTAATCATTCATTCTGTACTAGTAATAGCCTTCTATCCTTACTGTCTTTGAAAAATATAGATTAGGCCACTTATTAACAAACAGTCTTCGTAGAAAAAAATCTGCTGAGATACCTCTATTAGGAGGCCATATGCTTTATATTCTGGAGATGGATTTTAAAAAAACTGATAAATGATAGCATAGATCTATAATATTTTGCTATTTTTTCACCCTATGTAATCATACAATATAACAACATAAGGGAAATGCAAAATTATCTGATGTAAAACTGCAAAATATTATAAATTTAGGCATTTTAAAAATGCCTCGCAGACTTACGCCCAGAGACTTAAAAGTGTACGTAAAGTTCCTTCCACCAAACACTACGTCAATATTACAACCTATGGACCAGGGAGCAATAGCAAACTTCAAAGCTTATTACCATCGCCGCACTTTTAGCCAACTAATTCATGAAACTGACGGGGAAGGAAGACAGTCTATGCGAGAGTGGTGGAAGTCATACAACATTAAATTTTGACTATGTTTAATCATAAACCTCGATATACGCGAATTTCAGTTAACGCGATTTTTTCGGAACGTATCCCTCGCGTAAAGCGGGGTATTACTGTATTCGATATAAAGCGATTTTCTGTGACACGTTGGATATTGTTTTAGGCTTTTTATTTTTGAATTTATTTCACTCCGAATAGGTAAGCCGTGTGTGTAATAATAACTTTCAACATAGTACTTGGCACATTTTGAAAACCTCTGCTCTACATAATTCATTTCGTTCAAATACGATTTTATCTTCAAGCAACGTCGCAAAACAGTTTGATTTTCAAGATTGTAATAAAATGAATGATTTTTCTTGCTTTTTTCACATACTAACAAAAACCGATTTCACTCGGTAAGCTTTTTTGACAGTCATGTTTGTGCAATTTTAACATGTATACATTATTGGTTTCAGAAAGCTTTTATTATTGTTTATAAATTATAACGTCGCACATTAGAAGCCTATAATAATATCACCGATCGCATAGGCGAGTGGATTGGGCTTTCATCCTATTCTGTTGCGGTGACCACGGGCTCTACTCCCGATACGAAAAAGTCGAAGCTTGTAATCTAATAATGACCACAAATATTAAAATATATAATACACTTAAAAGTTTTGATTGATTAAATTGTCAATTAATTGGAAGAACTCAATCATAATAAGGTGAAAAAATGTAAAAGTATATTAGTTTTACACAATGCTTTTTTTTAAATAAAAAGGTTTCGGAACTCCATGTTCGTTCCTAATGTGAAGTATATAGCTTGCTTATATTGATATTTTAACAAAAGCTTTTTTACGAAAATTGCTTGTTACTCATTTGCTCAACCTCTCTATTTTTTTTACAGAGAATAAGGATGGAAGAATATCAAAAAAATGTCAAACAGACGAGTTTGATGAAAGAAGTGACAAAACTGTTGCGGATGGAAAACGAGTGTCACAAAAAAACGCACCTAATGAAAACATTCGACCCCTGGTTCTGGTCGCAGAGTAAATCTATGTACCTATTATTGTATTGTATTATGATATTAATTTACAAGTGTTACGATACTCGATTCAATACATTTAAAACGGACAAGCCGCCAATGGTTTTCAAAGAAAAAAAAAGTTTTGAAAGCAAAATAAAAATAAAAATTTTAATCATTAAAAATGCCAAGAAAAAAGGTGCTAAAAACGCCGTTTCATCGCGTTAAATGAGAAAAAAGCACTGCTTCTACAAATATTATTTTATATATTATCGATGAAAGCTATTTCGGCTTACGCCCTTATCTGAACTTTGTTTAAGCTTCCATTAGCTTAGCTATATATACTAGATTAGAAAAGATATATGATGCGTATTTTTATATATTACATTATTTTATCTCATTGAAATATATAGTGTTAAATGTAATAAATTGACTTCATCTGTTTTTCGAGACTATAACTAATATGGGATTATTAAATAGTCTACAATGTAAATTAGTTTAAATTCAAAATATTATGTATATTAGGGATATATTAAATATAAAAAACATGAAATTATGGTAAATGATATGAATCCCGAAATCCCAGAATCCTAAAAATTGTCCGGGATTGGATGCATTAATAACTACCCTTTTTGTAAAAAAAACCTTTCTTGAGTCTACATTAGCAGTTCATATATGCTCCACATCGGGATGACATAGTTTAAAAAAAATCATTACATTACGAATTGAATACCGTGAAAGTGACTTTTTATCTAATAAAAACAATTGTGTAATATATTCAGTTAATTTTGTGATATTTAGTAAACTAAATTAAATTTAATTATGTATGTAAACCCGGAAATGTATTCGCTAAATGCCACAAAAGTATACTAGATACACAAGAATACGTTTATAAAAAGGTTGATGAAGCTATTATTCTCAAACGAGTTTCACATTTATTCCGCGTTGACAAAGAAACTCTTTGGAATTATATGCGAGGGAGTTTCGTTTCATTCGTTTAATAGCTCGTGTTTCTTTGTACGTTACTTTTTATAAGGTGCTTTGTCTACGAAGGGTCTACGCCGTAGAGGTTTGACGCGCAAATTTGAACGTTTTGATTTCAAGGATACACTTAAAGACGTATTTATAAATGTTTGATTCATAATTGTTAACTTAGCGAAACATCATATTACTCTACAATAACTCCTATAACAATAAATAAGAATGGTACTGTTTAAAGACAACTAATTACGTTATCTACCTAAAAGATTACATAAAATGTAAACAAGAAATTTAACATATTATTCTTATACATTTCACTTCATTATAATTGCAAACACCTAGTTGAAATTAATGCAATTTTCTTTCGGACTTTCTTGAAAAATTTATAGTTCTTGCCACAACCAAATATTTTGTGTTGTTTTGTATAATAATAATTTAATTAAAAACCATTAAGAATTAACAACATTTAAAGATGCAGCTGTCAACGTAGATGCTTTCCGTGACGGATCTCGCATATTTTCAATCGATTTATCAATGTATTTGCGATGTCTGAAAAATCCCTCCAACCCTCTCAATCTTAAAATAATGGGGTAGTGAGAGAAATCAGTCAATCACTTGTTCTATCCCGGCCATATTCTTCTATCCCTACAACTATCTTCGAAAAATATATGTTGAGTCTTAGTTATGTCCTTCTATCCATATTTTCTTTGACCAAATGTGTAACAAAAATTTCTCGTTAAAAATCTGTTGAGATTAGGAGACCATATGCTTCACATTGGAAGCAGATATTTTTTATTGTGACAAATGCTGAGGGTTGAATTTTTTAATGTTATCTAAAATGTATATTTGTTTGTAAAATTTTATGCGCAACAAATGTTCAATTAAGATGTTTTCGTAAAGGGAAAAAAATGTTTGTCTGTTTTGATTGTCTTTTCATCTAGAGTGCGTTTGAATTCAGACGGTGACAGTTCCACGCATTATAAATTGGCATATTTATCTCATCTCCTCAAATAGATGTCAAACACGCTGTTGGCGTTGCGAGACCAGTAGGGTATTATTTGAATCTCTGCGTGTCGATCCACACAGTCACCTATTATATATCATTTCTTATTTTGTTTTTCATTTATTTCGACTTGCACGCTTCACAAGCACTTCATTACCTACACGCGGTCTGCTCTGAATAATATTATATTTGACCAAGGCACGCGAACGATATATGTAGGCTATAGGTCTACACTCCACGTGTATTGACTGAAAAAGGTTTGTAACCCTTTAACAGCTGACCCGTAATAGGCGTCATCTGTTAAATGTAAATTTTTTCACGCATATAATCGTCAAAAGATTATATTTTTGAAACTGTATCTATCTCACGCAAGGGCACACTGAGATAAAAAATAAAAACTTTACTATATTTTACAAAAGAACTATTTAAATTCCATGTCCACTTTAATGTGAAATACATTTAATGGATTGGATGGCTCAATCTCTTATTTCAGGGATGGCAAGTACCGAAGAAAAGGATTACGAAAGAACCAATAGTTTACTAACCACTTCTTCTATGTATGTTTTTAGGATGGGATAAATGTTTGATGGAGCGGCATGCTAGTATGAAATAAATTTAAATCGTTCATAAGTTGTACATTTTCATACCACTAACAATCTAGGTTTTGCGTTGAATTGACGTTCAAATTTATCCGTACACTCGAATGCCTTGTGTGGATATAATTATTCAATCAAAATGTCCTGCATAAAGAATCATAAATCGATTGATCGTTGTATGAAAATATTCACCCCGGAATCTAAATCGACTACCTAGCAAATAAGAAGGACAAAAGTCTAGTGTAGACTACACGACTAGGGAATCCAATCCTGAGCCAAAATGATGATCCCGGGATTTCGGGATTAGAATTTTTCGATCCCGGGATCAGTACATTTTTTTTTAAAATAAAAATTGATAATATTGGTGAAAAATAATTTTAAAAAATTATTCTATATTATATAACCAGCTGTAAGCTGCCAATGCGCTACCAAAAAGCTCTCTTAATCTCAGTTATTCACGATGTAGAGGTTAATGAGTGGATTTTTTAATTACTCGTAGAAAAATAAGCGAAATAATTATTAAACTAGCTTAATATACATACATTATGTAAAAATACGAAATATAACTTAAAATGATTAATTTTGATAACTGAAAAAAGCAATTACCTACTTCAGACTGCAAGAATGAAGATTTCTAAAATTGTTGTCTATGTATACATTCTTAATAATTTTATTGAAGTAATTTAAATATTAAAATATTCCCAGAGTACCAAAGCATCGATTGTTTCGCCATTTAGTCAAAGGTTTCGGTTTACGGTACAAAATGAATGTTTACGGTACAAAATGAATGTAATTTGAATAAATCACGCAAAACAAACACCGCCATTGATATCTGGTAACATTCATTGTTGTAGAGAACAAAGCGAAAAATAAATTAAAAAAATATTGAAATATGAAGCTTTATAATAACAAACAATAAATATTGTCGACAAATGCATTCAAATACAGTACACGTGCGTATAATGCATTGAAGAAATTTAATGATTGGTATCAAGTTACCTATTCGGCTGCGACTCGCTCTTATCGTAAACTCTTATCGCAAAGATAAAGTCTTAATAATAAAATTGGGAATAGTTTATTGCATATGCTTGAACTGCCGACTTGAAAACCAACACGTTTTTGTTTTAAAATCAATCCCGAAAGTTTCGGGATCATGTCTTCTAATCCCGGGATTGAAATGTATCGAAAACTGTACGGGATCCCGGGATTGGATTCCCTATACACGACTGTAGATATTATTATTTACTGTCTTTTGTGTAATGGAATCAGTTTTTCCATAAAACAATAGGGAGTATTTCATTTTTAATTGAAATTCATTACAAATCAATAACTTTTTTTGAAAATGTAACGAAGGCGATTGAAACAAGTATTTGTGTAATTGAAATTATAGAAAAAGATTTTTTTTTAATCTATGTCAGCTCCTTATGTAGATCATATTGCCTCGTAATAGAGGTGTCTTGACAGAATTTTTCTACAAGGACTATTTTTTACTCAGTTACTCATCCCTTTTAAAAGATAATAGGGATAGAAAGAATAAGTCTAGGAAAGGACGCCTTAATATTTAAGGACAGGAAGGCTGGGAGAGAATTTTTAGACATCACAAACATCCATGTCTTCGAACAGAAATCGATAAGTTGATTGAAAAAATGCTGCTCGTATTGGGATTCGAGCCCGTAAGGTCCGGCATATATGCCAACGACGTTGAACACTGTTCCATGGCTCCGACAAAGAATAAGATAAAAAAACTAATTATAAATGATTTTTAATTTTGATAAAATTTCTCAGAACCATAAAGAACTTGTCTTTGAAAACAGCGGACAGATATACATTACGATTTTTTAAAAATCAAAACATGATATTTAAACGAAATAAAGCCTATTTATTTTCATAGTAAATAGACGTTTAAAAGTTTCCAAGTAAAAAAGACATCAGTTTACTTTTATGTCAAATAATCCATCCCGGTCAATTAAGTCGGTCAAACGCATATATAAGGTTAAAAACGGTAGCGCAATAAAATCAGGGACAAAACTTCGATAAAAATGTTGGAAAAAAACAGCCCAACGACAATAAGCGAGTTGGGAAAACTAAAATCATTCATTAGCCGATTAAGATCGAAAAAGCAATATTAATAACGGCAACATCGATTTGAAGACGTTTTAAAAGAATAAGCATTCGTAAAAATGTTGTTCGTATACCGCCAGTAAAGAACTTTTGTTTCGTATTTAAATTTAGAACACAACTAACAACAAATAGATATGTCATATTGGTATTTACATTTCATTCAAACAACGGAACGGCTTCACTTATTTAGTTATGGTTTGAACCTAACGATGTATAACATGTAAACAAATAACTTTTATTTCATTATCTTTCCACTACAGATTGATGAACAATTCGCTGATATTTATTAAAAATAATTGATGCTTTAATGTTAATTGTAAGTATCCATTAAATTATAAAAAGTATAAATTTACTCGTATTAAAACTGAGGACCCAAAAAATTAAAAAAAACATATTTGTATTGTTATTCAAATTTAAAATTCAAAATCATTTAACAAGATAATTATTTGCGATACACTACGCGCGTTTATAATGTTACTATTTTATGCTTTCCAAATTGAATGGTAATCATTTGAAATTGTTATAAAATAAACAGTGTTCTTTATTTACATTTTGTTATAATATATATTTAAAAAACCAAGAATGCTGACAAAATAACGTAATGAATTATTTGTATTCAATCAAATTTAAAAGCATTTTAATTGAATTTGAGATATTTTTAATACTGTCACAAAACATTCAAATATAAATTTTAAAAATATATCAACATAACAAAACTTGACTTTAATTCGATAGCTAGAAAGCAATTTTTTCACGTTTTAACAAAATAATTGGATAAGAAGAAACGTATGTTTATATTTAAATGTTGAATTGATTTGTTGAACATTGCTTTATAAACTGTGACACTTTCTCTTTTGTAAAAACTATGAAAACACTATCAAACTATATCTATCAAAAACAACTTTTTTTTAAAAACAAAACAAAGCACGAAGTAAAACAATATAATCCCCAGAATTATTATATTAGTTTGATTAAAATCACTTGATAATTAATATCGTCTTTAAAATAATTCACAGTAAAACAATTATATTATTATTTAAAAAAAAAACAAATTTCGTCAAACGAATAAAAATAATAAACTTTATTAACCACTTTATGTTTTTATTGAATACTGTAGTTAATTAGAGATGCATGCTGTTTAAGATGCACATATTAGCTGAATATTTTGCTAAGTTTTTCCGGGATTTTCTAGAGCTTATATGTTTTTTTTTATCTGAACGTTGGTAAACATGACGTGTAAAACTGGCGCGATTCAAAGCACAACTGATTAGTGCGAACACAGTGCTGCCAACCGATTCTGGGAAAAGTGAGTCAGTACGCCAACTTGGGCATAATATAATTCCGAGGGGTAAAATGACGTAGCACATTTTCCAGTTTCATTTGTTAATATTTTTTCGGCAAATTTAAAACCTAATGATTCCTTTAATATCCAACCGAGATAAATTGTCAGATTCTTCAAAAGAACAAACATCTTTAGTATAGAACTAACACTATTGAAAGTCTACGTACTATTGACACTCATACGGATATTAGTGAAATATGCTTCTTTGAAATTTATTAATTTGTGCATCTGGAACCAAACATATAGGTGACATTTAAAATAAAGCAATAACCTTTTGAAGTATGAAAAAAATAATCTATAGTAACTATCTTAATTGGTTAATAGCTATGTTATTTCGAATTCACAGCATCCTCAAAGTTGCTTTTAGTTTTTCTCGTTTTAAAGCACATCGGGTAGTATTTGTTCTGTCAAACAAAAAATAGCTCTTACACACGTCTTTGACACACTTTTTTTCATAGTTTTTAAGCATACACAACCACTTAATCTCATTTGAAATGCATTTTCCCACCATTCTTCAAAATAAACGTTTGAAACTCAATGAGGAATTCATATTAACCTAAACTAATAGGTGTTAAGTTGTGAGGTTTGAAGAAAAAAGACGTCAAGAATTTTAATTTATTCTTGCCTTAGTTTATTTTATAAAACAAAAACGTTTCGGCAGTTTTACAGCTATAGCATGTCGCCATTTATTATAATCGTAAAAGAGTTCTTAATACCACTTACACTGATGACTACAACTCCAAACAGAAAAAGTACTAATAATTGCTATTTAATGTTCTCGATGGTCAATTACCAATTTGAAGAAAATTTATGACGTAATATACAAGTTTTTTTCTTTATTTTATATAACATATTCTATGGCAAGGGTTGCCATAAATAACGGATTGATTTATTTAGTTAAATATACTTTTTTTATTGACGCAAGTTTTGGTGGCAAATAAAAAAATATTTATTTGAAATTCGTTGATTATTTTTGGATCTGTAATAATAATAATTAGCTGCGATAGGTATTCATGCTAGGGAGTTATAAAGCTTTGCAGAATTCATTAGCAATATTAATGGTTTTTATTGATTATTTCTAATAATGTGCTTAACATATCGGAGTTGGTGTCAGAAATTGGTGGCTTAAATTATATCGTCAATTAAGAAGTCACATAGTATTCCTTTGTTTTAAAACATTGTCGTGTACTTAAATGAACTATGTGCTTACCCTTTTAGCTGCCGTAGGAAAAGTACTCAATTACCTAGAACGCCGGCTACATTTTGCAATTACTAATTTAATTAATTATTGACGAGATATCTCGTCTATGGCAGCCATCTAGTTAAGGAATATTTTAGTCGGGGATATATTTGCGAAGTTGACAAATAAGGAGCTTGCGATCAAAAATGATCATATCCACTTTTTCCTGAATAGATAAAAACATACTTTTCTTAATTTAAGATTTCGACTGAAGGTGCTTGGTGGAATTTTAATATTAAATTTGAATTGTTCAAACTATGTACATTCTCACATATTTTGTCACTAACGACCCGGGTTTCGCCTTTCGGCATCTTCAGGCGTTCAAGTACACGGATGAACTTGAACTGACGTTTAGTAAATGAATGTTTCGTGTTTATATAAGAAATAAATGTATCATTGAGTTCAAAGCCATTGCTGGCGGAAAGGATAATAAGCTCATGGGAATGCCCACAGATTTGAGAAGTAAGTAGTTTCAAGAACTATATTTTATTTGTTTGTCGGCAAAGGTTTTATGAATATATTTATATAGGGTACAAAAGTGGAGACCCAGGTAGGTTGAGTATTTCATTTAAAATCGGAAGGCTATGCCTTGGGCCGTTAGTGACAAAATCTGTGAGAATTTACATAGTTTGAACAATTCAAATTTAATACTTTTATTATATTTTGTTTTTGACAGTTTTGTGATCATATTTTTACATAGGTTTTTAGCAACATAAATTCTGTTCTTTTGAATCAGTACTTCAGGATTATAGCCACGTCTTCAAAACTGGGTTTAGGCGTGTTTGATCCCAAAATTCTTATATAATACTTTATTTATTAATAGTCGAGTAAGGAGGAGTAAGTTGGTTGGAGAAGCACTTGTCGATTGCAGATGTTTTCCTGGTTATTGTAAATTTACATTGAAAAATATTACATACAGTAGGTAGTTTTAAAAAAATAATATTTAAAAAAAAAATGTTGATTTTAGGAACATTAAAAATACGCCAAACAATAGTAAGATTAAGGTGAGTGTTAATCTTTAGAGTTTGTGGCAGTGCCATCTTTTTATTATAAATAGTGTTGATTAAAAAAATTAAGGCATTTCTTTAAAAAAAATCTATTAACTGTCCACTATGTGTGATGAATAATAAGACACTCCAGTGGCGTAGCTACCTCATAGTGACTCATGCAATGTATAAGGGCCCAAATTATTACATAATCAATATAAAAAAAAACAATTTATACATGGGTGTTTGTGATGTTTAAAAATTCCCTTCAACCAATAACAGAGCGCAGCGAGAGCAATTAGTTAACCACTAGTCTTGTCGTAGCTTTATTCTTCTATCCCTACTACTTTCTTTAAAAAAGAGATTGAGCGATAGAATAACAAACAGTTTTCCTAGAAAAACTTCTGTTGAGACACCTCCATAAGTAGACCATATGCTCCACATTGGGAGTGGACATTCGCTTGATTCTTAAAGGGCCAGGAACATATCGGAAGTATTTTTTAGCACCGTAGGGGAAGTGTTAATGTAATTAGTATTTAAATACACATAACATTGGCTGGTCCGCAACCGCTGCTCATTTTTACTTATGCGACATACTTGAAAATGTTTATTGGTATATTATGCAAGCGATTTTTTATTTACCATTGTTTGTTTTAAAGGTTATTTTTATGGTTGAATTTCATTATGGTGGTATGCTGTAAGCACGCGAAAGCTGTAAGCTATTTTGAAGACGTGCTTTAATTTTTTTTCAGTACAAATAATTCTAATACTTCATTATTACCAGATTGACAGAAAAACCTTCGGTGATATGTAATTTTATTTTTTAACGGGCATGATTTAACACATATGTAGATATAATATATTTTAGGTACAGTTAACGTTCCATCAAAAGATCTTATATACAGAACAATTCACAGCGTTATTGTTAGTGATACATTTAATTAATTGAATAAATCAGAAACAAAGTAGATATAAATAAGGTATAATTACTTCTAGAAAACACTGTAACTTAGTCAAGGAATAACTTTAACTAAATTCAAACTAGAAGAGAAAAAGAAAGATTAATGTGACCTGATGTCCTGTTTTCAGGCGGCGTGTTCCGGTGTCTCCGAACACAGTTTAAATGTCCTGTTTTCGAAAAGAAAAAACTTGCAGTCACAATTTAAGAAAAACGCGCAAATTTAAAGTCCTGGCGGTAGAATCTAGACTAGTAGATGAAAGCGTAGGCGTGCGCCGGCAGTAAATAATACATTTAAATGTAAATATTGTATTTTGTTATATAATTTAATATAATATATCAAATATGACATAAAAAACATTACTATCTAGTCAATTGTATTGTATGAAAGTGTGAGACGCTTAAAACGGCACCTAAAAGCACCAAAGTTTTTTCGGTGTCCAGGTTTGGGGTGGAAAAAAAATGGCCACGTTATGTTGAATGTATATGACATTTTCCTGTTTTTAAAAGCATATGATTGACAACCAAATCTCAATAATTTCTTTCTTGTGTCATTTAGCCTTGTTACATGCAACGTATTTTTTTAATAACTAATCCATTCG
This sequence comes from Himalopsyche tibetana, assembly GCA_030503985.1. Classification (NCBI taxonomy): domain Eukaryota; kingdom Metazoa; phylum Arthropoda; class Insecta; order Trichoptera; family Rhyacophilidae; genus Himalopsyche; species Himalopsyche tibetana. The sequence goes on along the minus strand of JAPJYX010000003.1, from coordinate 1,893,519 downwards.
ATTCTTTATTCATCTAAATACACTGCATTCCCACCAATAATTGGCCGCTTACTTGACACATAAAATACATCATATTATGACGTATACAAATATCGATTTTTACTAAATATTTTGTTGTTAAATACAGTGGCGGATTATCCCATAAGCGCAAGAGGCGCGCGCTTGGGGCCTCCAAATCTTGGGGGCCTCAAAGATATCATATATTAAATAAGACTTACATTTTAATTTCAGTTTTCAATACTCATTACTATTTTACGAAGAGGTTTGCAGCACTTTTATATTATTTGAAAAGCAGGGCCTCCAAAATGTATTGCGCCTGGAGCCTCCAAAGTGCTTAATCTGCCACTGGTTAAATATATTTAAAAGTTACAAGTGGTACATTAGTGGCAGAATTGAATCGTGTTACTTTAACACGCATATAAAATGAAACAAGAGTTTCTTAGAATCATGTTTCAATATCGTGAGCGCAGCTTCACTCACGCAAACAGGATGTCCTAAAAATAAACAACCCTTAACTGACGATAAGGTAGGATACAAAAACATAAGGCATTTGACTATGTTATTTGATTAGTGTGTTTTATTGTACATCGTCGATCAAATGTTGCAGTTTACTGGTATCAATGATTGGTGATGGCGATGGTGATGAATAATTGGTGATGTAAGTACGTTAAGTAGATATTTTTTTTGTCGAATAGATTTTCAAAATGGACATCAATGTTGTCATTAGTAACATGTTGAAAATTTAAAAACAAACTCAATTCTCCAATTAATGCCAGATGTCTCTTTTTGATGGCCGAGTGATTTGAGTCATGAATGAGGATGGTTTTGCAAATATTATATCATTTTCACACAGTTAGTAAGGTCTGAAGTAAGTTATTTACTTAATTATAACTAAATAATAAAATATGTATAGCCAAATTAATAATATGTGACATTGGCTTGAACTAAAACTACACATTGGAGCGATTTTACAATTTACTGTAACTGTTATGGATATATTTTTACTAAAACACTTTATTATTATTTAAATGTTGTTTCAACTTTATTCCATGATAATAGTTTATACACTTTATAATAAATCACTCAATCTTATTAAATCAAAATAATACCGATGTGAGTATTGAGGAGTTTCTACTAAGCTGTCGGTCTTTCGATTTGAACTCTCAATTTAAACTGAGATAGATTTGGAGAGAAGGAATTGGATATTGGTTTAGTCCGTTGAAAGGTTTAGTGTTACAAATATGTCATAGGGGACTAACAAAGAATAGAGGTAGATGTTGTGTATACATAACATAACTTATAATATGCATGGGAAAATGACATAGCCCACAACTTGTATTTGAACAACATGACCTTCTTTATTTTGATAATGAATAATTTCAATTCGTAATGTTTCCCCACTTTTTCCGACCAAAGAATTTCTTTAACTTTGTGAATTTTAATTGAAATTGTATGGCGGAGAAATGACTACATGATACATCTATCAAATATAGACATTAGATATTGTATTTGCGGCCGGTCCGACTTTTCATTCCGCCATTGCAGACGTCTCAAGTTTACTATCATATCGACTGTGGAAAGGAAAAAGGACTTAACCCACAGTCTCTTCAAAACAGGTTTTTTTCGATAATCACAATGTATCAAACTTGATACACGTTCTATCAAAAAGATGCAAGCTGCAAATGCCGAATTAGTATCTAAATTTAGCTTTTAAGTTTGAAAAAATGATCTTGTAAAAAACTAAAACCAAGAAGAAAGACTGAAATAAAGGGTTTTCCTAGACGATTTCTTTAATTAATATTAGATTATGTCAATTAAACACCAGTTTAGAAGTCTCCGTGCACTTCAGGGTTGTGTATAATTCATAATTTGCATATGTCACAAAATCATCAAAACACATTTTTAGCGCCTACTGTAAAATTTGATATGTGTGGGTTACGTCCTTTTTCCTTTCCACAGTCGATATGTTTAACAAGTGTTACCATGAAGGAAAAAGCTTTATTATGCTGAAAAATTTATTTACATAAACACTGAAAATTGCTACGCCAAATTATTTATTGGTTATGCTTTTTGACTTAATAACTGAATGGAGTTTTTGACAGCCAAACAATAATATTTTGAGCCATCGTGTAAGTGTGGGCTTAATCGGCAATCTGGTTTCGCCGCTTAGATTTAGCTCGCCGATTTCGTGATAATATTCATTTATTAAAATTAATTGCGGCCTAACCCTCGTTTAGTTAAATTTGATTTTAATATTTTTGAAGTCAAGGACCCTAATAACCGCGGTATACTCTAAAAATTGATGTGAAGGCTGTGCAAAAATGCAAACAATTTCCATTGTTTTATAGTGTCATAAATTATGTGCCCCAATTCACATACGTGCGGTGTTTCTATTAGAATTTATATTTACTTTAAGTAAGAAGAAATTTACAACAAATCTTTTCATGTGAATTGTTATATATACACAACATCAACCTCTATGCTATGTTGATTCTCTATGTCACAGGGTTTCCCAAACTATGTTCCGTGGGTCCTAAAAAGGTGTTCCGCAATAATTTGCAATGGTAATATACGCTGCAACACATTTAAGCATCTTCTATTTTATATAACAAATCAAGTGATGGAAAATCTCTACTGATTAAATATCTAACCACAGGCGGACATTTTTAATCACTTAGAGCTTTGTGTAGTTATATTTCTGTTTTAAAAAAAACTAACTTTAATAAAAATATATTACCCCTTTTCTGGGAAGTCGAGAACTATAAATATATTATCACACCATGATTTTTAATACATGTAATACAAACTGTTGCATATTTTGAGGATCGTTCTACATACCTAATGTTTGATAATTAAGGTCTAAAATATTATTCTGTGGCCCATCAGAGACATGCATTATTTTATTTGGCCCATTGAGTGATTTTAGTTGGGCATACCTGATATAGACCGTCCAAAATAAGTGTACGCACGCGGGAATTGCACAGGTGATACCGTTTTTTTAGACCATACAGTATTTGCCTATGACGATATTTGAGTGTGTGGTTTGAATAAGTGTAATAAATTATACATTCCACCATATCAACAGTGGTAGATTTAGCACATGGGAGGCCCCAGGCGCAATAATATTTGGAGGCCCTGTTTTTCGGATAACATACAAACGTCAAAAAATTTTAAGTACAATAGTAAAAATTTAAATAAAAATGTGTGGTTTATAATAAATAAGCTATTTTGAGACCCCTAAAACTACGAGCCCCCAAGCGCGTGGCTCGTTTGCTTATAGCATATATGGGCAACCACCGGCCCGCGGGCCGGATCCGGCCCTCCGAGCTATTTTTCCGGCCCTGATTCATCTCGGCGAAGTAATAGAGAAAGAAATTAATAGTTCCAGGGAGGGATTAAATAATGGAGATGACACGGGCGCTTTCAGTGGCTCCACTCTACTAGTTCATGATCACCACCATATAAGAAATGGAAACGTGTTTTATTTAATTAAATATCACTTTATTACGTTTATTATATAATAGAATAATTTGGTCCGGCCCTTGCCTCGGAGACAGAATGATAATTCGGCCCCAGACCTAGGAAAGGTTGCCCATGCCTGGCTTATAGGATAATCCGCCACCACATATCAAAGATAGACCCTTAATATATTTAATGATAGTTAATATTTCCTTATCCTACATTATTCTAATATATAATTATCTCGTAATGTTACTACGTTTAAAGTGGTTTATATGAATAAACATCACTACGAAACGGACATTAAAAATAAACACTATTTTTCCACATTTTTACATATGTATCTAAATATAGAAAACAGTCATTAAAGATTCACATAATAAATTTAAACCCTGATTGTTTTTTATTAATTACCTACGTTCTGGGCTATAATTTACCATTTCCCGACAGTTTGATTATACAAATTGTAAAATTATGATAGCAAGTTTTCTTTCTTTGTTTTATTTAACAATTAATCCACTTTTAATTCTTGCAAAAAAATGAATTATTTATAAAAGGGAAGAGCGCCAACATTTTTCTTAAATATCAACGAGACATAAATAATTGGCAAAGAGAAAAAAATGTTTCTCGCATAAATTTGCATGCCTTTTGCTTTTTGATTTGTGGGTGAAAGATGTATACATTATTTTGATTTGCGCCTTGAAATGTACAGAGACGCCAAGAATATTATAGTTAAAAAATATTACACGGCGAAAAAATGAAGCTAGCAGCAAGAAAAAAGCATCTAGCTGTCTTTAATGCTTTAATTATCTACAGCACTAAAGATCTTTTTAACCTAATGTTTTGGGTGATGGAGTTTTGGGTGAAGGTTTTCTGATGAAGAAATGAAACTGAAAAACCGCGTATACCATGGACTTTTAAGTAAATACATCTCCAACTTCGATTAAAATAATTACAATACTTCTGGTTTTAATTAAATTTGTTTTTTACAGATATAATATTCTTTATTTGTTGAACTTAAAGCGTTTCACATATCATCGTGTTGTATTATATTTCAATTACACAGTAAACTGAAAGAAGGCAATGTTGTAAAGAGGTGTCAACGAACAAATTCTTCCCTTCAATACAACAATACTTTTTAAGAAACTCGTTGTGCAAAAATTAATAAAAATCAAATATATCATACAAATTGATGGTCTATTACTTGAGACCATTTAAATATACTATCCTGCCCCCTGTAAAGAGAAAATTCTTTTTTTTTAAATGCCCACTCCCAGTGTAGAGTATATAGACTCCTAATGAAGTTTCTTTCAGCATAAGTGTTTCTAGGAGAACAGTTTGATATTCAGTTGCTCAATATTTTTTCCAACGAGAGTAGGAATATAAGGATAGAAGTAAGACAAGACTAGAGGTTACCTAATCGCTCTTGCTGCGCCCCTATTTTAAGATACTTTCGGTATGAGGGGGGGCTCTATCATTATATGAGCGATCAAGAAGTGAAGTAACCCAAGTAGTAAAATCGTTAAGCTTTCCAATGGAACTTTCAAGTACGATTTAAAAAGTACGTCTTTACTTAGTGTCCTAATGGATTACTTATTTTTTTTTTGCTCAGCTCACATCACTTTTAATATGGATAGATTAAACATGTAGAACATCACAACACATGTAAATGATATTTTCCTAAAATACCACTTGCCTCACTTTACCTCTCAGGCGCTCATATATGTTGATTAATTTTATAGTTTTAAAACAATGTCTTTTCAGTCTACAATTCCAATCACAGTGATATGTATTTAAATATGTTATTTTATAGCTGTAAGACATGTTTGCAATATTCCTTTTATAGCACTTGTAAAATGATTTGTATATAATAAAAACTGTAAAAAAACTCTATTCCTTTGTTCTGTAATAATTTATGTGACGTTTCTATTTTTAATCTACCTCCTATAAAAATTATCAATCAAAGTTATTACTCTCGTTTAAAAAAAACGGAATTAATTTAAACAATGTCTTTGCACGCAATTTCGCATAATAATAATTGTAACGCAATTGTTTTCGCTGTTAAAAGAGCAATTTCGCTTATTTTTAGAAGAAAAAAATACATTTGCATTTAACACTGGCGGGGGTGGTACCGTGGAATTAATTATGTTTTAATATAAACGTATTCCTTATAAAATGTCAAAGCTGTATTGTGTAAAACGCAATGTCGACAAAATGTTGTATATTTTTTATTTACTACCAATGACTCAAAGCTGATTGCGACGTACATAAATTCCCGGAAACATTGCTACAATATTCAATATTGTTATGGTTTGTACTAGGGATTCTGCTGTCTCGGCATTCTTTAAGTTCCGGGACGTGAGACAAACAATTATTATGTCTAGCGTCCCGGAAAAAATGTTTAAACGAATTTTGAAATGTTTTTTATTCTTGAACTATTATTCCGTATTTATAAGTTCGAAATTTTCTATTTTCTTATTTGCAAATGCAGTCCCCCAAAACGTCCCACTCGGGGTGGTTTTACGTCTTTTGCTACGCCACTGGGAGTACCCAGTGCGGGCGCGAGGTTATTTAGCGCCCTAGGCAATGGTTAATGGTGCGACCCCTTTTCTAACAAATCGTCCCATTTTTTTCAAAACTATTTGGGATCATTATAAATATTTTTTTTTTTATAACAAATCCATGTCCGCTCCAAATGTCGAACATATAGCTTCATTATAGAGGTATCTCAACAAACAAAAAATACACGTGAACTGTCTGTTACTCAGTCGCTCAAACTCTCTTTTTCGATTCATTTAGAATATGATAAATAATTGTAATGAACAAATACAAACATCAAAATAAAATATAACATACTATTATTTATTAATATTAGAGAATATAAAAATAATTTGAATACTCCATTAATACGCCCCTTAATGGTTTGCGCCCTAGACGGTTGCCTATTTTGCCTGTATAGTGGCGCCGGCCCTGGGAGTACCTACCATTATAAAAATACTCACGAAGTAAACATCATAGAAGAAAAGTTTTCTCATAGTTTTTAAATTTAAAAATTAGGTGTTATTTGTTATTTACGTTGATTGATCAATTAAAAGTGTTGAACAATGTTCTACTACAACACCTATCGTGCACTATGGTCTTTAAGTGGCCTTCTGCCAGTGATTAACAGCAGGTAAACAATATTATTTATTGATAATGCCATATATTTTTAAAACACACATGGTCACGTTTTTCCACTTCTCGGAATACTTAGTTACAAATAAATTAACGTCATACAAAAGTTTTGTTGGTCGACTTATCATTTACGGCTATGAATTGTCACGAGATGTACTGCATGCTTTAAATACAAATCCCATGACTTATTAAATATATTGATAACGATCTTATACTAAGGTAGCGTAATTTTATGTGATTAATTAACTAACCCTTTCGACCCCGACCCAAAACAGGTGAATTATCCCGCGTGCCCGGCTTATTTATGAAGAATTGCATTTTTTCTTAAAGGCTTTATAAAAATGCTGATAACTGTGAAACCACCTGGTCAAATCAAATAGAATCTTTTATAATTTCTTGAAAGACTATACACTGAACTCCCTTTTTACATGATTTCGAATTAACACGGTGCAAAAACATTCATTTAACAATGCGTAACAGTAATTGGGTAATTTCCTATATCCCTCACATGTACTTACTTACCACTCAGTACTATCCTTTTGACCGCGGCTCGGATCCAAATCGGTTCAGATTGGGCTGCTATAGCAGTCAACCGCGGTCAAAGGGCTATGCGCTGAGCGGTTCGCGGAAAAGAATATTTGTTTATAACATTGATGTGCTTAAAGTAGTTTTGAAATAAAATTAAGATAAAATAAGCAATAGTGAATTTTATTTTTTGATATCCCGAATAGATTTTTATACAAGGAAACCATAAAAGAATATTTTAGTATATTTTTTACACGATATCGCGTGGAACGTATTTACCGTGTAAATGAGGCGTTTAGTTTAATTATTTAATTTGATATGATCATTGCCAGTTTTTTTTCTGTTATGGATAGCATATGTACCGAGTCTAGCTCCATTTTTCGATTGACGCATAGCTTGCAGACTCGGCGATTGCACCATCTTGTGGTCTTCAAAATTACAAAAGGACAAGTGCGTTGTGATAAAACCAAAATTTGATTGAAATAATAATTGAATGAGTTTTTTAGAATTCATTCCGTATCTGCTATAATAAATATTATGATTCTTTTCTGAGAAATGTTAGTAAATACTAACATTATGATTATATTTGAAATGCTAGAACATCACGTGAAAATACGACTGTGGGGCTCAAGGTGTTAAAACAAACTGTGGAAATATACCAACGAATGTGTATACTAATTGCGTTAGATACTTGTCAATTTAAATGTTAATGCAACACACATATTGTTATACATCGCATCATTTTTTATTTCTTATCTGATGGTAATTGTTGGGTTATAATGCAAAACGTACTATTTCCAAAATGAGCAATATTGAATTAGGTATGCAAATAAGGTAATTCAAGCCTAAGGAATCGACTGGTCCTGTTAGTTTAAATATATCTAAAAGACTGCCGTTTTTAAATTGGAAATCATATTTTTATGCAAATGTTGTTTTGTTTATGTTATTCGTTATAGTATTTGACTACTGAAAAGTTCGAGATTTGGAAATAGTACGTTTTGCATTATAAAAACCTTTTTCAACTGCTAATTAAACAACCTAACAAAAACAAGAAATGATACGCAATTTTTAAGACATCCATCAAAATCGAAAAATATAAACTACGTGTTTTAAGCAAATGGAGTAAAAAATAGAAGTCCGACCTTCTTATGGTGACAAGGTATACTTACTCTAAATTTATTTCGGAGCTGTAGGGAATAAATTAAAATGAAGTATGCCTAATCACACGCAGCACAAGGAAACTTTTTGATTAGTCATTTATTCATATCATAGCAATTTATGTTTTATGCATATTTTATGTTAATTTCAAAAAAAATACGCACCTTCTTGGTTATGTTTATAGTCTTAAATTATCACAAACCATTTATTAGTTGTAATTTATCGAAAAAACGACTTTTACTATCAAACTCCAGCAGTCGATAGAGTTAATAGTTTTAATTCACATAAACAATTAGGGCATTTCGGCATGATGGCGGCGTCTAGGTTGACGTCACGCCCAGCCGCCATTTGGGTCAAGGCTCCTGAAAACAAAATGGTTGCATCGGCTTCGGCGGGAAATCCAACCAAATGAGAGTTAACGATAAGCTTGCGCCTTATTTTGTCGTGCCGTTTCGTAAAGTTGACCGCGTTTTTTCTTTAAGTGACGGAAATGGGCGAATACATTTGAATTATGTGTATTATTGGAGCACTTAGTGTAGCGATAAGAAAAGGTTGTACATATTAGTAGTTTCAAGTGCCAACGTATTTTAACTTTATAATGCGTACATTCAATATAATACACTACATTCGAGCCATCTTTTTTTTTGTTTAATCTTGTTCCTCTGAGTGTACATCAGTTGTGGTTCTAATTTTTCTTCTATCATGAAATTTTCAGATCCAGGATCTATTTAATCTTGAAATCATATAAACCAAATGTTGATAATTGTACTTTTGGGGTGTAAATTGTCAATACTTGATGAAAAGGCTTTACATTTGAATTGTTTGAATTTTGTACTTTTCCATGAGTTTTGTCGCTAACGACCCGGGTTTCGCTTTTCGACATCTTCAGGCATTCCAAGTGCACGGATGTACTTGAACTGACGCGTAGTAAACAACAGTTTGTATCGTTTATATACAAAAATATAAGTAGATCACTAAGTTAAAAGGCTATTAAAATGTAAATTAGCGAAAATTGAATGTATACAATTTTCAATGAATTAAGTGGGTTTGTTATAATTATGGGGATTTTTTGAAAATATTAATGACATAATAGGAATGTTTAAAATAAATCTAGAGTTTTATCCGACCTATTATTAATGAGTTGATTTGTTTTTAAGCCTTTGAATTAATATTTATTGATAGCAAGTGCTTGAAAAGGCATTACATTTAAAAAAAAACAATACTCATTTGTGTTAATTCCCACTTTTATTTAAAAGATTAGGTCAGTCGCTCATAGGGTTGCCATATTTCCAAAACCATAGATCGAGACATTCACTAGTTCGAAAACTTTAATACATGTACACATTTTCTTAAGTTGGAATTTTAGAAGGACTTGCATTGCGGGACTCGGGATTTGTCAAATAGGGACGCCTGGTAATCTTGGTCGCTCATGACGAGCATTATCAACTGCAGTTGAATTTAATTTGATGGAATTTCGTTTGATGAATCAACGATATCAAATTTTTTCATGCCTTTTCATCAGTGATATATCAACAAACTTTCATGCTGGCAATGTGTCTCCGATAAGTATGATTGTAAATGATAATCGAATTCATTCTTTAACAGATTTTTCATCGTTTGTGAGTTTTCTGAACTTCTGAAGTCTGCAGTTTATCATTTTCGATGTGATAGCAATCGCTAATGTGAGATATTAGACCACTCCTATACTGAGTGTAGGAGGCGTTCAAAGTCGGGGAATGATTTCGAATTTATTAAAACCAATAATAACGACTCGATAATGGGCTGCAGGCAATCCATTTAATGGTGCTCGGACGCGCCTACTGCAGATGTAATGAATTCCCACTAAATTATAATACACAGGGGCAAATTTATGATTTAAAAACATGGGAGTAACAAGTTGTTTTTTTTTTGTGAGACTAGACATAATAGCGTTTGAATCTAATGAAACTATCTGTGCAGTACATAATACACCAACGCGAGGCTTGTTAAATAAATAAATAGGAGAGAAGCAAACATTCATAAAGCGATTTGTCACAATTTTAAAAAAATGTCATTTAATATCAGTTCTGATAGTCCATATTAAAATCTATGGATGGTATTCACAATAAGTGTTCAAATAAGGTTTTTTCAGTTGATACATTCAAAAAAATTCTCCAAGCTCTGTATTTTTGTGACAAATCACTTTTTGATTTTTTGTTTATCGACTTTAATTTCAAAGTTATTCAAAGTGTTCCAGGGATGGGGTGAATTTTTTAAAATACTCATATACATTATTACAAAATACTTTTTAAATATATCTAATGTTACTCTATAAACTAATAATATCTAGCAATACGCAATGTATCATAATTTACTTCAAATCAATCTCTGAAAAATGTATTTAAAATGCTAGATTGGAAGAGTGAAGAGTTTCAAGATTGACACAATAATAAGCTATATTGTTTTCGCTTTAATTTTTTAAAAACTTTATACTTAAGCCGTTGTCGGTAATAGATATGGGCTTATTAGAGGTGAAGTGAGCCGAGTAGTATTTTAGAAAGAAAAAAAAAGTGAGATGCGTTGTAATATTCTACACATCGTATAAGTGAAGTAAACTCAGTTAAAACACATTGCAATAGTGTTTTATCCATAAAATAAAAATATGCAATTCACCAAAACACCAAGTAAAGACGTGATTGCCCCAGAAAAATGTTTTACCATTTTACTAGTTGGCTCATTTTACCTCTTGAGGGCTCATATGTGAAAAGCACTAAATGTACACGACGGCGTCTTTAAATTTTATTATAATACATATTTATATACTTTATATCACATAGATCTGAAAATCTTGTTTTTCTCAAATTACCGTGAGGCTCTAGCGAGCCCATCCCAGTCAACAACTGTCATGTTCTGCTATTCATCTATCCATTATGAATTAGTAATCCCTTATCCTATGAGCTTAAATCAATGATATTCCGATAAAAATATATATAATGAAAAACGTGATATGGTCATTAAATACTGTAGTTACATGTCAATACAACAGTTATGAAAATACGTGCGAGATTCATTGAATTATAATTTCAACTCAGCATATATATTAAATTTAAGACTGTATAAATGTTAATAACGCGTTTTCAGGTAAAGAATAAAAAAAGGCAATCCGGCAGATTATTGTGACGGTTTTATTATTCGTACCGGAAGTCCGACCCTGCCTCCCGCCATTTTGATATACCGCAGAAAATCTCAGTATAAACGTATGGAAATTTTACCCTTGAAAACAGTTATGGTTTACTTTAAATCGAGCATTAAAATTGTATAGTTGACTGGTGTACAATTTAATATTTTCAATGATGAATTAATCAATAATTGAAATCTATTGAGCATAATTTTGAGTTTTATTTGAAATGTTTGATATTGCTGGCACTTTTTTCTTATAGAAACGTTTTACAGAATTTTAATATATGTAGAAATGAAATTGAATTTGAGATTAAGAAAATCAACCCTTATGAGATTACCATCAGTCCCAAACAGCACACACGAATACTGAGCTTTAAGCACAGATGCCTGCAGGGAATATTATAGATAAGTTGACTCTGTCAGGAACATAGATATAAGAAAACGAACAAACCAGCCCTTCAAAACGTTTAAAGTTAAGAAGTGACGATGTACCTCTTATGGATATGTGCTGAGGATTACTTCAAAACAACTTGAATTCTATAAGTCTTTTAAAAAAATATTTATCGAAACCGAAATTAAAATTATGGATCAGTATCTCAAAGACATTATTTATGTAACCTAATATTCATATCTTGAATAATATTATCATAAATCAGTGTAATCCGATAGCAAAATGAACCATAATCAACGGTCCCGTACGGGACCGCTGGGCGTATAAAGGTTAAATTGAAAAATATTTGGCACAAGCACATGACTCTTTTTCAAGCGCTTTTATCCAATAATATTACACCAATGTCGATTATATTTCATGGCCAAAAACGGTCTAACAATGAGATGTCTATAGTAGTTATTTTGAAAGCGTACATAAGCAAAACCTGACACTCCCTGTCGATACATGAAAAGTTTGGGTTTGTATTGTAGTGTTTATGATACAAACGTTATTTTTCTAAAATATTAATTTTCTCGGCGATAGTGACTTGCATCGTATCGATTCAAACCGCGTATCAAATTCTTGATTATTACTATTATAGTGACGTACTCTATAAGAAGTTGGTAGGGTGAAAATTCGGTACAATAGTGAAAACAAATATGTATATCGACTGTGGAAAGGAAAAAGGACGTAACTCACACATATCAAATTTTACAGGAGGCGCTAAAAACGTGTTTTGACGATTTTGTGACATATGCAAATTATGAATTATACACAACCTTGAAGTGCAAGGATACTTCTAAACTGGTGTTTAATTGAAATAATCTAATATTAATTAAAGAAATTGTCTCGGAAAAACTTTTATTTCAGTGTTTTTTCTTGGTTTGATTTTTTTACAATGTCATCTTTTTCAAACTTAAAAGCTAAATTTAGATACTAATTCGGGATTTGCAGCTTGCATCCTTTTGATAGAACGTGTATCAAGTTTGATACATAGTGACTATCAAAAAAAATTGTGGGTTAGTTCCTTTTTCCTTTCCACAGTCGATATAATAATAATAATTCATTTTTTTTCAATATATCTACTGTAGTCAGAGAAATGTAAGTAACCCTCATTAAAAAAGATAGCTTTTTCGATAATCACAGTGTATGCAATTTAATCCACGTTCTATCAAAAGGATGTACGCTGCAAATGCCGAATAAGTATCTAAAAAAAATTAAATTTGAAAAAGTAATCCCTTAAATGACGACCAGAATCAACTAATAAAGCTTATTTTATATTAAATTTCAGTTTATAAGTTTTCGTACATTTTAAATATTTTGACTTTGGCCTAAAATCATTAATCAACGTTTTTGTCCCTCCTGTATTTTTTAGTAGTTTGTGTAGGTTATGTTATTTTATCTGACTACAGTCGATTGAAAAGCGCAAGCTGGTTTCAGTCATTCCATCAACTTTGATTGAAGATACAAACAAATTATGGTTTGATTTTCCATTTGTTATACTTTTTCGCTAAAAATGGAGCTAATCATTCTTATGGTTTCGATTTAATTGCTTTTTTTTTGTTTTTGAAAACTTATTTAACCATCAATCTTCATGAAGCATTTGACTATGTTTTTTTACTGTCATTTTTAATCTACAAACGTTCACACTCTATACCAGCAATACACAACCTTTGTTTCGTCTAGGCCGCTTGCTGGTTTTTTCTACGTTACATGCGCCACAGTATGTTAATATTGATACATAAATATACCACATACTAAACATTATATAATGACATAACATAAATGTAAGTACAGCAATATACAAATGTATTCACTATTTTACGTAAAGTTTTGCAACCAATACCAGATGTTTTAAAAAGCATTTGGTGACTATGATTGGTTTTGGGAGAACATAAAGTCAGAATGGGTTGCAGAGTCAGTATCGCTGCAGTCTCTAGTAACGTAGCTTGTAAATTGGTTGTAGAAGATGCTATAATTAAACGACAACAGACGCAATTAATGATATATTGTTTTGATATATGTAATCAATATTATTAAGTCAATCAAATTCGATAAAAGTTACTTAGAAATAAAATTCGGAAAGATTGAAACTTAATTAAGATTATTACAAAAGGTACCATTTTGAAACATATTTGGCGCATCTGAAGGTGAATAGTTGGGTTAATAGAAACATTATGTAAAGAACATTGTGATGTATTGAAGTATGTTTTACCAGCCTACTATAAAATTAAGTATGTCATAGTATCTTTGTCCTAGCAGGTGTCAAAAATTTCACACAGTCATTCTAACATAATCTAAAATATTTATAGACGAAAAGGGTAGGCACAACAAATGAAAATACGTTCTTCAACCTTCAAATTATTCGTCCTCGGTTATTTAAAAAAATATATATCGACTGTGGAAAGGAAAAAGCACTTAACCCACAGTATTTTCAAAACAGCTTTTTTTCGATTATCACAACGTATCAAACTTGATACACGTTCTATCAAAAGGATGCAAGCTGCAAATGCCGAATTAGTATCTAAATTTAGCTTTTAAGTTTGAAAAAGATGATCTTGTAAAAAAATAAAACCAAGAAAAACACTGAAATATAGGTTTATCCTAGACAATTTCTTTAATTACTATTATATTATGTCAATTGAACGCCTGTTAAGAATGCTCCGTGCACTTCAATGTTGTTTATAATTCATAATTTGTATATGGCCCAAAATCATCAAAACACGTTTTTTGCGCCTCCTGTAAAATTTGATATGTGTGGGTTACGTTCTTTTTCCTTTCCACAGTCGATATGATCTTTTTAGTCATATGAGTACTTAATGGAACGTGTTTAAATATCATCCATGTAATAATTATAAATGGATTATTTTTATTATCTGAGTATTGTTTAAATCTTGTCTAAGGATTGAATTAGAGTGATTTTCATGAGAAAGTACAATTATTCTAAAATAAATATACAAGAGATTTAACAAAACAGTGTTTGTTTCAAATAACTCAGAATAGGATATGTTATCTAACAATATTTTGCCAAAACATCAACGATACAATAGTATCTACAATAGCAGGTAATTCAATAAGAGATTGAGGTGAAAATAATGATTAGATTGTGCATGAAACCTTGAACGTACCCTTCATTTTTTTATTAATAAACTTATTATGTTTAATTCCTGATAATAATTGAACAATTTCGTTTACTGATAACCTGCAATCAGTATTCGTCGGGAGTTTCCCCGTTTAAATCACATATTTGATATAATTCTTATTTATACAGTACTTATTTAGGATACATGCGAGAAAGATACATAAAAAGGGATAAACAATAATAATATACAGCCTCTATATATAATATGTAATTTGAGTATCACTTTTAGGGTGTTCTATAATATATAGTTTAAGTAAGTAAATATGGTTTATAAAATATAATAGTTATACAGTTTAGTAGATTTACTTTAGCATGGTTTCCCATTTGGACCTTACAGGTTCCAGTAAGTTTTTTTCGCCATGTCTGCTTCAATTGTGGAGCATATGGACTCCTAATAAAGTTTATCGAAACCAAAGTTCTTTTTTATTCTATCAGAATTGGCATTCAATTGCTCAATCTATATTTTAGGACGAGAGTAGATATAGAAGGATAGGGCTAGAACAGGACTAGTGATTAGGTTAGGCTGATCACTCTTGCTTAACCACTAGCACCACGTTTGTAAGCTTAACACTTGAGTATCGATAAGTCGAAAATAAGATCGAGGAGCGATGGGGTACAAAGTAACCTAAGACAAATTTGCCTAATATTTACATTGCATTTATTGAGGTATCATTGAAGATGGCAATAAATATCAGCGAATGGTTGAAATAATAAGAATTCTTCAATGTGAATGACCCTCTCGGAACCCAAAAAACAATTTATACTTTTTACATACAGAATATAATACCTATAAGTTGTGAATTTGAACAGTTCCATGATTGTCACGACTGGTTTATTTATTTATATTGAATACATGGCAGTATATGTTTGCAAAAACAAAGCTATAAAAAAGCCCATATTATAAATAATTGTATACAACGTAAAATATTGAACAATTTAATTTAATATCTGTTCTACTACACCGTTAGCACTGCGTAAACAAAATATATGGTGGATGCATTATTTTGATTGTATCTTACAATGAAAAATAAATCCTTGTCATCGACAATTCATTAATAAACAAGTGCTTTCATAAGAATTTATAAGCGAATCACGAAATGTAAATTGTACCCTACCTACTTAAATTAAAACACTTTTTTAACCGTGACACTGATATGTGACATTCATGGTGTTATTATAAAGTAATTTATAGTCGAAGATAAAAAATTCAACATGCTATTTTCTTTTTGAAATTTGTTATTCAAATGTTCTTATTCAAGTTTAACACCGGATTTAGCGCGTACTCAAACCATACTTAAAACTTACTTCATAGTAATATTCATAGGTGGCAGTAGTAGTATAGAACTGACATTGTTTTGGTTTAAATTATGCGTATTATTTTTCTTATTAAAATCTCGATTTTTTTTTAGTTTATTGCATATATTAAAAATGATAGCATAATTACTATCGCCTACAAAATATAATTGTATTCGATGCGTTACCTTTTATATCAACTCTAACCATATAATAAATGGATCTTCATAAAGTATAAATATACACAAATCAAATCAAGCAGAATTGATGGAATACAATATACAATGGAATAGTTTTAGCTCAAGGAGATTTTTTTTTGCTGCAGACGTACGGATCTTTAAACAAGAGCAATGATAGTTAATTATAGTTAATAACAGTACCAAATTATACATAAGAATTCCCAAAATTTACTTGGTTGTGGTAAAGAAAGTGAAAAATAAATAACAGAAAATTTTGAGTAACGTCTTTAAAGACAGCGAAAGTTGATGATGTGATGTCGTCATTGCAAAATATAAGTTTTGCCTTAACTGTTGTAATGTTTCATATTCTCCGGAAAAATGACTGACAAAAATGGTTTCGGGAATGAATAAATGCAGTGGCGGATATAAGCGCAAGAGGCGTGCGCTTGGGGCCTCCAAGTCTTGGGGGCCTCAAAGATAGCATATATTATATAAACCCTTACATATTAATTTCAGTTTTCAATATTCATTATTATTCTACGAAGAGGTTTGCAGCACTTTTATGTTATTCGAAAAGCAGGGCCTCCAAAATTTATTGCACCTGGGGCCTCCAAAGTGCTTAATTCGCCATTGAATAAATGGATATCAAAGTAAATTTCTTGGCAGGTATATTTAAATTTTGTAGGTGACATCATTTTGTTTTTGTTTTATCTATTTTAAACAATACAGAGGTTCAACATTTGTGTATAAGGTCCCTGGCCTTACGCCTTCGACTAGTATGCTTACGTTCCTAATAAATAGTATACACATATTTACAGCTGTGTAAGCGTATACACTGGAATACTCAGAATCTCAATCGAAGAGCCGCAAATTCACAATCAACTTCAATTTTTGTATTATCGGGTCTGTGGCACAGTTGTCAATGTCATTGGCTTCCGGACCTCACGGGATCGAATCCAAGTCCAAATCAATCGATTTATTTGTGATGTCTAAAAATTCCCTCCCACCTTTTTAATCCTAAAATAATGGGGTGTGCAGAGAGCGATTTGCTTTCCACTACTCCTATAATGTCTATCATTAATCTCGTTAAAAAAAGAAGAGAGGTTGAGCTACTGGCTAACAAGCAGTTCTCGTAGAAAAAAAATCTGTTGAGATACGCTCCATATGATCCACAATGGGAACGGACATGGGAAAAAATGTTATTAATAATGTATTGCCATGGTTAATTTTTGTGTATTTGTATTGTATATGTGTAATTGTATGTTGAAATTAGAAAAGCTTAATTGGAATAATATTATAAGGAAAAACTCACTTAACTGAAATTAAGTCAAGAATAACTGATGACAGATTTTATTTTCTCCCAATCAAAGATGTCACTATTATTGAATCTCGAGCTTTTCACTAATACCGAAGTCACATTTCACAATTCAGTTTCCGTCGCCGAGTGTTAACCATTTAATTAAAGGTTTTGTTCTTCTCAGTTGCCCGATCAAGCTTTCTTATTGCTTAACTCTTAGATACATTATTAAAGATCAATTGTTTAATCGTTTTATGGATTTGGTTCTAAAATTAATGTGGTGCTTATAATCTTCCAGTCAATTTACCTCATCTTTATAATAAAATGTATATGTTCTAATATTTTAAACAGAATAGCAATGTTCAAAGACTGGCCATCGAATGAATCAAATTTTGCTAACAAAACCAGATTTTTAAGCCAAATATTAAATCTATATGTTTTACATGAGGCCTTTAGTCTTGTCATTTTTAAGCTGCATCTGTCTTTTTTTACGCCGAGGTAAATAAAACAACTTGCAACTAGAAATGTACCATTTTAACTTGACTGTGGCAGAACTCAGAACTAAAATTGTCGCCCTAGGACGTGTTGACTATGTCAACGTTAATGATGCGATGGTGGCGCCCTCGCGGGTAGTCAAGTTACGCCGGTACATCTATAGTTAATGTTAAATATTTTTTGTTGATATTTTCCACAAAGAATCTACAATCCCTCATTGGACATAAAAATGGTTTTAAAAGATTGTAATAACATAATAATGTCTTCCCTTCATCTCAATATTTAGACTTGTTCAATTTAATTAGTAAAAACAGCATTCGTCACATTATTATCAATATAACCAATAGTTTATACTGGCCGCTTTTTAATAAATTAATACAGTTTTCATCCTCTGCATCTACCACCCACAAAACCAGTCTTGGCCATCTACATACCCCCTACTTAGGTTCACAGATGCGGCGATACCGGACCCATCCGGTCACGCGATGTGAGGGAAACCCCCTCAAGATATTGTGTTGCCTTTCATATAATTCCCCGTTTACTGTTGCAAAGAGGCTTCTATGCCAGCAAGACATTTTCCGATATAATACTTCACTCTCTGAGATTACAGTCGTGAACGTAGTAGCACTGACATGAGATGCATTCACTTGAAATAAGTGCACCTGATCCTTTTTTTGGACGGGGGATGAGTTCCAAAAAATACTGTTAAAAAATGATAAAGAATAATTTGTCATTTATTTCATATGCAAGTAATTATAAATTTATAAAGCTTATATGATAAGGCTAGGACAGCAATAGTGGTCAACTAATCGCTCTCGTTACGCCCACTTATTGAAGGATCGGATGGGTTGAAGGGAATTTTTAGGCATCACAAACACCCATGCCTTCGACAATAAATCGATTGAAAAAAATGTTTTTTGGACTGGCATTCGAGCCCGTGAGGCCAGGCACGGAAGCCAACCACGCTAACCGCTACGCCATAGGACCCGACATTAACTTAAATACGTTATTTTATTCTTTTTAGTTTTTTTAGTAAAAAAAATAGGTACTGTTTTTAACTGAATTATTTTTATATTATATAAATCGAGAAATTAGAAGATGGGTGAAAATGGTTGCGGGTTTGCATTATAATTTTTAATTCTAGTATTATAAATTAACCTTTTTTTTCGACCAAAGTTGTTTACCATTGATTGATCGAGATAGATGGTCATTCTTGAGAATAATCGAAAGACAACCGTAACAAAAATGATTCGCTTAAATGCTTCAACAAAATCGATAAATGGTAAATTATTTATTTCTGTTAATATTACTCATTTGATTGTGTAGGATCTATATTTTCAAATTAAATGGCCAGCAGTGCTGGTTACTGAAATCATAATGCTACCTTTCCACTAAATCAACACTATATCGCTATTTAGGTTAACAATTAATAATGACTTAAATGCCAAAAGTTATCAGTCATTTCGCCATAATTATGACTTCATGCATTGTTAAAATTTGACTCACTTTTCGTTAAGTCTGGCACTTCAAAAAATCAACAATAACGGAGAAAAAAAAAGCATTTAAGGGTGCCTTTGTATACAGCGTGTATGGAATAGTAACATAAAATGCTATGATGTCATATTTCTTAGGAAATTTTAACATCTGAGCGTCATAGCGTTTTTCTAGACATTTATTTTACACCCTTTCTGGCACAAGCTTGTGGAAATTACGTCATATGTCATCGAGGTAGAATACAAATTGGTATCTACACACGGATATTAAACTTTACACATGGCATTAGAACATAGATAAATAATAAATGGAGAGATACTTGGTATTTTTCCATTTTGTTGAATCGTTCAATACCGTACAGATGACCGCCTATCGAGGTTGCAATAATTGAATATATAATTAGATAAATCCATTCATGGATTTGGCAAAACTCGAAAATATTATCATATTTTTTTTCAATTGTAACAACTTTGCTCTTTATATTATTGTTCGCGGTCTATTGGTTACGTCTTTACTTATTACAAAATGTTAAAATAATAAAAATTGTTGTGAATTATTCTATGAGATACGTTCCGACACCAAAAATAATATTGTTTACTTTTTATTCAAGGAAGTTAATTAAGCCAATTATATTGAATATATAATTGCTTTTAATGGCGTTTTATTTATATAACTGAAGATATGGGTGCAAAATGACCGTATACACTGTTTTTTTAGTAAAACAATTAACATCTACGATTTATTATTTTCCTTTCGTCCCCTATTTGCTAAATTTGACTTATGCCGGCGAGCGCTTTGTTAAATTAAGAAAAAAAACAATATTCTCAGATACAATCAATACCTAACGTAACCTAACATAACTTAACTGTAATTTCTGACATGTAAAATTATAACGTTTGAAACACGGAATTAAAGCGAAAATAATTGTTCTTTTTTCAGCACCAAACGAGAAATTATTCACTTTTGCAATCTAAGATAGAAAGGTAACACAATGAAATGTTTTACAATGGTGGAATTAATCGAGTAAAAAAAATCCCTAAATTTGTGTTTTCCCTGATTTTTTTGAAAGTTTGAGTGTTGATATTATGTGATAATTGAAAAGTGATTATAAACCAAACATCACTTCTAAGATGTTCACTGTTAAATAAAATGAAAATAAAACACTTTTATGTACCAATTACACGTTTTTACCATAAATCAAGACTGGTTTTGTTCAGCACGAGCATTATCAGTTGATGAAAATATAAACTTTACAAGTTACCGTGTAAAAATGTGAAATTAACACAAAAAATTATTACATAATAACGTATGTCTTAGAAAAATAATAAAAAAATCGTAATATGTTGTTTTGTGAATCATTTGATAAATATTTTAGATGTAAACTCGTATAAGGTTACTTGCAACATTTAAAAATCAAAGATTATATAATATACACGTCTTCTTTATAAATAACTCAATAGTTTATAATAATTATTACGTAATGTTTTTTTAGATTTCAGTTTTGTTTATCAGGTTGAAAAATGACGAAGCTCTTTTTCCTTTTCAACCCCTTCTCGGTTAAGTTATAACTGACGGAGAAAATAAAACGGCGGAAGAAAATCATTACCCAATAACTGCTACCGGAAAATTGCTCTAAATCAAATGATCCACACGCACAAAATCCGCAAATTTGTAATGATCGAAAAAATCGAAAAATTAAGATTATTTTTGTTACAAAAGCTGAATGATTGACCTTATTTAGATTTTGAATACCAACGACGTATGTTTTTGTTCTTTACAGTTCTTTTTGGAGAATCACTTCTTTTTCAAAGCTGAAGCTTTGTAAGCTCTGTATTATTAAGGTTCCAGTATGAATGACACGAATATCTAAAAAAAATACATTGTATTCAATTTTTTCTATTAAGGGTGGATACAAGACCAATGAGTGACCAAGTGACATATTATTTCATTTAAACTAAAACTATTAGTATAATTTTGAAAACTAAATAAAATTTTAAAAAGAAGCAGTTTGATGCGACCCAATCGTTCTTTGCATATATAGCACGAGCTTTCAAAATAACATACATTAAAACTAATAAAGCGTCGATTTTTCACTTTTAAATAAAGATTTGTGATATTTGTTTTACGTAATTTTTCAAAATCATCGATTAATATTATTGAATTATTAAGAAATAATAATTAATTTGTCAGATACTTCACTATTATAGAACGTCATGGTTGTTGGAAAAGTATGATAAAGAATGCCGTGATCAAATGAAACGTTTTGCTTGCTATGTTTTAATAATTTAGCATTTCATTTTATACATTGAAGTCTCTGACTTTTTTTAGATAACCATTTCATGAAGTGATAGAAAAATTGAGTATTTAAATATATATGCAGTAAACGAATCATTTTATTAGATAAAATAATAAAAGAAACCTCAATACCATTGAGAAGCTCATCACACCTTGCTATCTTTTGTTTTAATGCCAAATTAAAGAGGATTTTTTACTAACCTTGAACCATTGCTTGAGGCTGCACCGTTAAGTTTTGAGCTGGTCCCACTATGTGAAGATCCGTCTTCAATTATTGCGCTGCCATTACTCCCTGCACCTTTCTCCATTTTCTTCTCGATGATTTTCTCTGACTTTCTCTCAGGCTTTTTCTCATTTTTTCTCTCTGGCAATTGGTCATGTTTCTTTTCAGCCATCTTGTCTACACCATTTTTCACTACACCGACACTATTACTAATGTTATTATTTGTAGGCATTGCATTCATGCTGCTACCTCTCATGCCACTACTGGCAGCCACGTTGGCACTTTGGACTTCAACATCTGGGTCACCACGAACAATTGCTTCGGTCATTCTCTCTTGACCTTCTACCGAACTATTCCCACTCGTTCTTTCATTTACAACAGTCACGACTGGCAAAAGTGCTTCTTTCTTTATGGTCGCTTCTTTTACCTTCACCAACTCAGCTTTGCTACTAATATTCTCTTTACTATTTGATTTGACAGGTTCTACTTTAGCTGTGGTAACGGATTCGACTGGGGTTATATTTTTTTGTGCCCCGGTTTTCTTCCCATTAAAAAAACTGCTTGCGCCGGATGAAATGGAGCCACTGTTTTCTTTCACAAGTTTTTTTGTTTCCTCTGCTGCAGCTTTGGCGGCAGCATTTTTCACTTGCTCGATTGCTTTCGCCGCGGCAACCGTGGCGGCAACGCCTAGTTTTTTTCCACCCTTCGCAGCATTTTCCGACACTTTTTCAGACTCATCCGCCTTTTCGGTTACCTTCGCTAAAGCCTTACTAATTTTTTCAGACGACAATTTGTTTTCATTATTTACCTTATCCCTTAAATCGACTACACTAGATTGAGAGCTCTTCAAAATATTATCAATTTTCATTTGTATTTTAACAAGTTGTGGATCCGATGGAGAAACAATTGCTTTCAGTTTCAAATTATTGTGCATAATAGTGGAAGAATCATTTCTTTGGAGAGGCTCTTTTTCTTCTTTGAGACTACCTAGGCTTGTTTTGCTAGCAGTTTTTTCTAGTGTTTTTTCTTCGCTATCGTTCTCTTTTCCTTCACCTTCAGATGCCATTTTTATGGCGATGGAGTCTGTAGAACTCATCCTTTCCAATATTTTTTTCTCTCTTGCCTTTTCGAACGTACTTGGCAACTGACTGGTGACTTTAGCAGCGATATCTAAGGGTTGTGATGTGATGGCAGCGGTGGTCATTGATACAACACTTCCCTTTGTTAAAGGAATGAGTTTTTCCATAGCCAAACCCAAGTGGCTCATTTGGTCGTACTGAGTCTCGTTATCTTGGGTAGGTGTAGGTATGTCATTAGAAGTTTGCTTGCTTACTCCTTTTGTAGATTTATCTTTTGAACCTTTATTTGCAGGTGATTTTTCTTCAGCACTTTTCTCTTGGACGTCTTTTAAATTTTGCTTCCGTTTCGCAGTCGCCGTGCCGGGTTTCTCCTTTGTACTTTTAATACTGCTTGCGCGACTTAATGGTCTCATACTTGTTCTACTATTCGTTCGTTTTAATTCAGGTTTTCCGCTGGTGGTAGTACTTGTTTTTGACATAATACTGCTTCTACTATTTATCCTTTTAAACGGAGGTCTGTTATCACTATCGATTGAATCTCTACTATCTGCTCTGCACGCTCTAAATGAAGTGCTCGATGGCTTTCCATTTTTACCAAGACCGGAGTTTGTTTTGGAGACTGATGTCGCTCGATAAAGAGGACTTGTATCTTTAGCAGGGCCTCGACTCGCAGCCCTAGAAGGAGCCCTCGATGTGTTTGGTGAAGTTACTAAGCTTTTAGTCGCTCTACCTCTTGGAGTATTCGCTTGCGATGTCACATTACTTCCGGCCAATTTTCCCTTTACATCTCCACGACGCACCGCTCCAGCTTGGGTAGGGCTTTTATCTGGAGTAGAAACAATAGGTGAAAGTCGTTTTGAGTTAATCGTCTTATGGGTAGGAGGCGGTCCTAGTTTGCCTGGTGATTTAGGTGGTTTGTTTTTAAGTATTGATGGTCCAGCTGGCAAATTGCTGTGACTCTTGCTTTTAAAACCCATCGCTGAACCATCAGGATTGTAATTACTGTCACCGTCTATGACGGAAAACACCCTTTTCTCATTAATACTGCTAGTGCTATGCGAAACAAATCTTCCATCTGCTGATAATACATTTGACATTCTACTCGGTTCGTCAAGCACGGTTACTCCAGATCTAACCCTCGGTGGAGAAACAGAATTCTGCCTTCTTGGTATCTTTGAATGATGCTGTGGAGAGCCGGTCTTTGATTGCGGTTGTGATTTTGAGAATACTCGTAGAGGAATCTTTCCGGCGGGCGGTTTTCTCGTTAAACCATCTTTTGTATCAAAAACTCTAGGAACGGGAGCAGGAATATTTTGGAAATGCAAAATTGCCGCGGGTGAGCTCGATCTTGACCGCAGGTTAATTTTATTTCCCTTCGACGTCTCGACAATTCCTAGTTCCTTTAAAATCTCCATTTCTTCTTCAAACATTTTTCTCTCAGCTAATTCTTGATTTCTTTCTTTGTTAAACTCACTTAACTCTTTAATTTCTTCTATATTTTCTTGTATATAATTCCTAGCCGGTGTGTTGGCTCTGTTTGGTGTATGACTTTGGCTTTGTGAATTATTGAAACTACCTAAAGGATTTTCGATGTCATCTGGGGACTGAGGTCTGGAAGATCGCCTTGAAGATATGTCTGGTCCTTTGAAACCTTTCCCCCGGAACGGTGAAACTCTGCCGCTGGGTGGTGGAGGTATCGGAGAAGAAGATGGCAACGACCCTGGTGCTTCTTGAACTGGTTGGTTCTGTTGAGCTTCTCCGAGAATCGCAAAGGCCGTATTTCGATGGGGTCGGACTGCCGATGTTACCCTGGCGACAAAAAACATTGATTTTAAAATCATTTCAGAGTATTATATGTGAGTTGTTTAGTATGCAAAACATAAATTAAATAGTAGCGGAGTGTTTAAAATGAATGGATAAAATATTTCAAGTGGTATGTTAATTGTATATCATTGCAACATTTCATTATTTAATGGTCAGTGAAGATGTTTCAAGCTAATATTTAGCAGTAAATAAATAGTACGGAAAACGGCATTGTTCTTCTATTTATATTTAATTGTTTGGCAATATAATGAACTTATAAATAAGATTTAATATTATATTACTCCACAACGTTTGAATATATTCCCTATTTAATTATTTATTTAGTATTTATCTAAACTTTAAGTTAGCAAAAAGTGTTTTGTAAATGAAACAATTGAAGGTATTACTTGCAAACCCGGCTCATTCCAAAGTTGTTGAAACATGAACCATGAATGTAATTTAGTAGATAAAAATAAATTTTGAAAGTATTTTTAGAAATCAATCTCAAACATGGCTTGACAATATCCAAAATATCATTCCACGTAAGACTAAAAATACTTTTGAAATGTACATTGTTTTTAAAAATGAAATACAAGTTTCATTTTTTAATCATTTTGGAATAAGCCGTGTTTGCAAGTAATACCCTCAATTATGACATGAACCGAGTCATTGAATCATCAAGCCATGAACTATTTCCTATTTTTTCGCCATGCCCGTACCCTATTTCCATAATACTACTACCCAGTGCTTTTTTAAAAAAATGGTGGCAGAACTCACTTTCTTGTCAAACTTTTTTCTAATGTATGTCCATTTCCAATGTTGAAAATATGGCTTCCTAATAAAGGTATTTCAACAGAAGTTTTTTTACGACAACTGTTTGTTACTCAGTTGGTCAACCTACCTTTTCATAAAGAGAGTAAACCTAGAAGGACAGGGCTAGGACAGAACAAGTCGTCAATTAACCTCTCTCGCTTTGCCCCATTTATTTTAGGATTGGAAGGGTGGGAAGATTTTTTATATATCACAGACACCTATGCCTTCGAACAGAAGTCGATTGAAGGAAATGCTGTTCGTATTGGGTCTCGAATCTATCACGGAAGTCTCGTCTTCCTGAGTGACCACCAATCAAAGTATTTTAAAGGATTGACAAGTGACAAGTTAGTTCAAGCAAAATAAAAAAAAATAAAAAAATTGAAACATTAAAAATGCCAAGAAAAAAGGTGCCGGAATGACGTTCCACCACGTTACATGGGAAATGAGCACTGCTACTACCACACAGTGCCTTAAAGTAATAACGTTTCGAATCAATACCCAGATAAAGTTAATTTGTCTACTATATATTTATTCTAAAGACGCTTCTCAGAGTAGATACTTGTCATAATTTCGCAGCAAGTGGGAAATCAATGTTATCGACCTCAATTTAACGTTGAAGTCCAGAGTGAGCAGGGCCGGCGAAACCATACATGCGAAATAGGCAACCGCCTAGGGCGTATACCATATGAGGGCGCATAAATGAAGGAGTAAATTATTTTTTTATACATTCATAATCTTAAATATCCATGCAGTAAGCTTCAAGCAATAGCTCGAAAACTTTGTTTTTACAAAAAGTACTGCTCTTTATAGTGCTACAAAATGTTTAGCTAGAGTTAAAAAAAAAATATAATAAACGTCACAATTTTTTCATTTTTGAAATTCCGTAAATTTCTGAGTTTTTTAAATTGGAAATCAGGGAAGAATTTAAAAAAAAGCGAGTAAATTTTTTTGAAAAATCTCCGCGGGAGTTAAAAAAGGGAATACATAAATTCCCAGGATTGCACAGGGCGCCAAATAACCGCGCGCTGGCACTGAGAGTGAGTTGCATAATTTGCAACAAAGAAAGTGTTTAACTATTGCCAGTTTCATGGTTCACTACGTGGTTATCGAGCTTAAACGAAAAAAAATCTGCTCATTATTCTTTCACGGTTTAGTCAATAAATGTTCTAAAAAGTGTTTCATAAATCGAAAGTATTGACCTGTCCAGCGTACTCTCGAAAGTAAAAACGCGTTATAGTTCAATTGAATAAACTACGTTACCATATCGACTGTGGAAAAGAAAAAGGACGTAAACTTCAGTTTTTCCTAAACAGCTTTTTTCGATAATCACAATGTGTACAACTTGACACACGTTCTATCAAAAGGATGGAAGCTGCAAATGCCGAATTAGTATCTAAATTTAGTTTTGAAGTTTGAAAAAGATGACCTTGTATAAAATTAAAACTAAGAAAAAACACTGAAATAAAGGTTTTTCCGAGACAATTTCTTTAATCAATATTAGATTATGTCAATTAAACAACAGTTTAGAAGTATCCGTGCACTTCAAAGTTGTGTATAGTTCATAATTTGCATATGTCACAAAATCATCAAAACACGTTTTTAGGGCCTCCTGTAAAATTGGATATGTGTAGGTTACGTCCTTTTCCCTTTCCACAGTCGAATGGATCAAATTTGTTGACAATTCACCACATTTTCAAGGCAATATTGCGTGAAGCTCTTCGCGGCACCCGATAACAATGTATATTTTTTAATTCATGTCTGTTCCCAATGAGGAGAATATGGCCTCCTAATGGAGGTACCTCTACGAGAACTGTTCAGGGACTTCCCGTGAGCATAGGCGAGTAGGCAGTTGCATAGGGGCGGCAAGTCCTAAGGAGCGGCAAATAATGATAGATTGTTTAAATAAAAAAATATTTTTGACATGAATTTCGCTTAGAATAAATATGATGCCTCAATATCCTTGATAAACAAAATATCAAATCATGAATCGTTAATAATACAACATTGTTGCATTTTAAATTAATATTATTTTTTCTGATATACATTACATCCCTATACAGCAGTGTCTGCCAAACTTTTTTACTTCACAGCACACTGTTTCATGGGACTATAAAAAAGAAAATGTGGAAAATGTGTATGTATGAACGTGAAAAATATTTGATTGATATTAAATTAATATTATTTTTTCTGATATACATTACTTCCCTATACAGCAGTGTCTGCCAAACTTTTTTACTTCACAGCACACTGTTTCATGGGACTATAAAAAAGAAAATGTGGAAAATGTGTATGTATGAACGTGAAAAATATTTGATTGAATAAACATTCTGAACATAAACAGATGCTAAATTTATTTAAAGTTAAGAAAATTTAAATGAATAGGCATTATAATTATCATTTTAAAGGTTTTTTTTCACCGCGGCACACCCGAGACTTCTTGCGGCACAGTAGCATGCCGCGGCACACAGTTTGGCAGACACTGCTATACAGGGAAGGTAAAAGTTATTTTTTTCATAATTATTTAAGAATTAATAATACGAGCTTTTGAATCATATCTATTCGTGAAGATTTTTGTTAATAAGGTACAGCTATATAATATATATTATGAATCACCTGAAACCGAAACGGAATAAGTGAAAAAAAAACATTTAGATGGGTAAAGGATTCGAACTTATATATTTGTATATGTATTCCTAGAATGATGGGGAGTAATTTAAAAAATGGGCGCCATTTTAAGGCTCTGCCTACGGGCGCCACATAACCTAGGACCGTCACTGTGTTTATTACTCAGTTGCTCAACCTCTCTTTTTCAAAGAGAGTAGGGATAGAATTATAATACTAGTGGTGAGCTAGTCGCTCTCGCTACGCCCATCTTTTCTAGTATATGATGAGTGAGAGGGAACTCAAGACATTACAAACATCCATGCCTTTGGATAGAAATCTATAAATCGATTGGAAAACCAATCTATTAAAACTGTACGTACTGGCAATGCATTATTATGGACGTTATGTAATACACTGTCGGGAATCGTTTTATTATTAAAATATATAGTAGTAAATCTGGAAGAATTTAGATTTTAATTTGTATGTGAGTCTCAAAATTCCGGGATCGATATCAACACCAAATTGATCGAGATCCTGGGATTCGATGATGCCTATAGCAACTGAATACAGAATAATTCACGTAAAAAAATGCTTATTTTTAAATTCAGAGTACCATAAGGGTGTAATATGCTAAAATTGGGAGGTAATTAAGGTTAAAAATGAAGTATTAGAATATTTGTATTCACCCAAGGAGTAAACGCTAAGCCGATGATACAGAGCTAGCCAATCAGAAAAGTAAAACGTTATTTTATAATAACAATTTATAAGTTATAAACACATTATTTTTAATAATTGTAAATCTGACAGCACATTTCCATATTGTTCTTTATAAGCGGTGAAATTTTATTTCTCTGCGTTTACAAATGAGTTGTCAACATTTCACTCTCGAATGTAATTTTACAAAAATGCTAACCATATTTTTTATTAAGATTGTTTTTAGTTTCTAGTGTTGCGGCCAAACGTTAGTATTACATATATTCTTTGTGGAATACGTTTGAGGTTGGCATTTTAATTGTAGACATCACAATTGTATAATTCTCTAATGTAAATTATTTTTAATGCCAGATAATCGACACCCATAATTCATCGATTAAGATATTGGTATAATAATTAATATATTTGTGTGAACGCTATTGACCATTTTTCTTACTATTTTACCCACTTAAATCTAAAAATAATAACAGGCGTGTAACAAACAACTTCAAGGTAACCATTGTAGAAATTAATAAACAGTTTTGTTTTGTGAGTTTTTTTAACAACGTTAAATATTGTAACAGTAGAAGTGTATTATGTTTTTTTTTTACTACTATCCTCGTCACCTAGTATGTAATATAAACATTGCCACCTCAAATATCACATTAAGAAATAGATCGGAGATGAATTAAAATCAGCATCTGAAAAAATATTCATCGGGTTGCAAATTGTAGTCTCCACAAAAAATAACAATATCATGATATAGAAATTACACACTGGTGAATGGACTTTATGAATAATTGTGCTAAGGTAAGCAAATTTAAAGAAAACCTTATTTCTAATATATATCGTTTATTTAAAATCCTGTTTCATACAAGTTTTTTGGTAGTATTTTTTTTATGGTTACGACTTTTCTTATATTACATAAATGATGGATTTTCTGTTTTACCTTTTGAGTCGAGGATCGCATTAATTTTCTATAAAATGACCATCAACAATGTAACTTCAACGTAGTTTGCGTTGCTATGACGACATTGTTTATTATCATAGATTAACTTTAAGGAATGTGCACTGGAATATATCTACAAATAATGATGTCCATAGTGGTTTGTCTTATATGTCATCTGACACTAATATCCATGACTAGTTACATAAGCAACACTTCCCAGTTTGACTGCGATACGCAATATTAGAATATCGACTGTGGAAAGGAAAAAGACGTAACTGACACATATCAAATTTTACAGGAGGTGCAAAAAAAGTTTTGATGATTTTGGGCCGTATGCAAATTATGAATTACACACACCCTTGAAGTGCACGGAGACTTCTAAACCGGTGTTTAATTGGCATAATCATTATTAATTAAAGAGAATTGTCTAGGAGAAGTTTTTATTTTAGTATTTTTTCTTGGTTTTAATTTTTATAGGTTCATCTTTTTCAAACTTCAAAGCTTAATTTAGATACTAATTCGGAATTTACAGCGTACATCCTTTTGATAAAACGTGTATCAATTTTGATACATTGTGATTATCGAAAAAAAACTGTTTTGAAAATACTGTGGGTTACGTCCTTTTTCCTTTCTACAGTCGATATGATCAGCTGTTCAAGGCGAGAAGCATTCATTTGAAGCTATATAATTATTCATATTTTGTAAAAAGGAACGTATTTTATGCTAACGGGTGGGTCTCTTCATAATATTATAGGTCAAATAAATTACAATTTAAAAGCGTACAAAAACAAATACACGATGGGCATATATTTGTCGCATACTGTGGCTCAATTGGTTAGAGCTTGCCCTACCGACACGCAGGTCTGGGTTCGTTGTCTGGTAAGATCACAGTGAATTTGAGAATTATTCAATTCAAAGTTGTGATTGAAGACTGGAAGTTTGTAATGTCAATTCACATTATTTCCTCTCCTCCCATCCTTCTGATCCTTTAATAACTGAGTGTAGCAATAGCGATTAGTCCAACCACCAATCTTGTTCTAGCCTTATCCTTCTTTCCCAACTACTCACGTTGAAAAAAAGTGAGTTGGAGCGACTGAGTAACAAACAGTTATCGTAAAAAAAACTTTTGTTAAGATACCTTCGTTAGAAAGCCATATGCTTCACATTGGGAGCGCACATGTATTAAAAAAAAATCTTCTAATTATGTTAGAAGATCAATGCTGAGATATGTTTTAGAAAAAACGTATCAATTACTCGTGTCATAAATTACATGCGATCAATTATCTGCCGCCTGAGTGGTCGAGTGGTCAACGTTGATGGCTTCGGCTACGGAGGGCCCGGGTTCAAATCCCGGTACGGACAGTTTTATAAATTGATTTTTCAATCGATTTATGAATTTCTGTCCAAAGGCATGGATATATGTGATGTCTTGAATTCCCTTCTCTCGCCTATCCTATCCTATGAACGGGGCGTATCGAGAGCGATTAGTTTACCACTAATCCTGTCCTAACCCTATCCTTCTATCCCTACTCTCTTTAGAAAAAGAGAGGTTGAGCAACTGAGTAACAAGCAGTTCTCGTAGAAACACTTCTGTTGAGATAAACTCCATTAGGAGTCCATATGATCCACATTGGGAGCGGACATGGTTTAAAAAAAATATCTGAAGTCCAGCTCGGAAATCAACGACGTTGACCACTGCGCCATGGTCCCGGAAAATTGGACATGAACAGCAAATGAATCGGAACCGTGACATTCTGTCATGGCTTCACAGCTCTGGTATAGTTGCAACGTGAAGTGAGAAATCAGTCAATACATTTTGCAATTTATTGTGAACTAGTGTACAATTTGTCCAATAGTGGCTTCAATATTGTGTCAATAGTTTGCAGGCATCTAACCTGGAAATTGTTGCACGCGGGTCATTTTTCTACAGCACCACGCAGGAAACGCCATCGTTTGCATCTCAGATCATTCAAGCTTACACACTAAGTTTGTTAAGGTCATAACCATAATGCAACCATTTTCGTATATTTGACAAGAAAAAAGTGTACAATCAAGTAATGTCTACTATGAGACTATCATAATAATTTTATCCACTGTTTTAACAGAGCCGGCGCCACCATACAGGCGAAATAGGCAACCGCCTAGGATGCAAACCACTGGGGGCGCTTAAATGGAGTATTTAAATTATTTTTATATACTCTAATAATAATACTTGCCGCCTGTGTGGTCGAGTGGTCAAAATCGTTGGCTACCGCTACGGAGGGC
This sequence comes from Himalopsyche tibetana, assembly GCA_030503985.1. Taxonomy (NCBI): domain Eukaryota; kingdom Metazoa; phylum Arthropoda; class Insecta; order Trichoptera; family Rhyacophilidae; genus Himalopsyche; species Himalopsyche tibetana. Next base: position 1,860,990 of record JAPJYX010000003.1, on the reverse strand, counting down.
ACGGGATCGAATCCCAGTACGGCCAGTTTAATAAATTGATTTTTCAATCGATTTATGAATTTCTGTTCAGAGGCATGGATGTATGTGACGTCTTGAATTCACCCCTCCCACCCATTCTATCCTATGAACAGGGCGTATCGAGAGCGATTATCTAACCACTAGTCCTGTCCTAGCCTTTTCCTTCTATTCTTACCCTCTTTGGAAAAAAAGAGGTTGAGCAACTGAGTAACAAGCAGTTCTCGTAGAAACATTTCTGTTGAGATAAATTCCGTTAGGAGTCAATATGCTCCATATCGGGAGCGGACATGGTAAAGAAAAAAAATAGTACTAAATAGTAGTAAATTTTATTTTACTTTGATGTTTGTATTTATTTGTTGTAATTATGAATATTTTTCTATATGATTCGCAAAAGAGAGGTTGAGTGACTGAGTAACTAACAGTTCATGTAGAAAAACTTCTGTTGGATACCTCTATTAGGTGGCTATATGTTCCACATTAGGAGCGGTCATGGATATATTAAAAAAATATATTTCTAATGATTCCAAATTCATTATTTCTAAAAAATAATGGGAAGTTTTGTTAAAAAGGGGGCGCGCCAATAACCGTTGCCTAGGACGCTAAAGAACCTCGCGCCGGCACTGACTGTTTAAGTATTTAAAGTAAACGTATGTTATAATATTTCAGTGTGTAGCACATGAAAATTTACATTAACATGAATTAAATGGCTGAGTAATACACGTTCATATTTCTTTTCTTTTCTTTGACACACTGCTTCAAAATCGACTTGGTACAGCTCTGCTCAGACCATGATTGAGATGTGATTTTGCGGATTTCATTCGCAGCACTTAATGGTAATTAAACCAAGAATATTTTATGCCATTCGTACATTTATATTTGTTAATTGAAAACATTGTATTCGACAGTGTTTCTATTTGTTTTGAAAAATTAAATAATTCGTCACAAATGGAGCTTCCGACCCGGTTTAAACCGAAACCGGTTAATTGCCTGTTTTCAGAAAAACCGAAAACCGGCTTATTTTGCACGGCTAACCGGGATTTAATGAAAACCTCTTTTCGCCTTAAGTATATAGGACTTATATACAATTATTCATATGTCGGTTCCGTGGAGCAATGGTCAAAGTCGTTAGCTTTCGTGACGGATCTCACACATTCAAGTGTCAGTACAAACAGTATTTTTTCATTCGAAAGCATGGATGTTAGCAATCTAAAAATTCCCTCTTTCTATTACAATCATAAAATATCAGGGTGAAGCGAAAGCGATTTGTAAACCATTTGTTCTTTTCTAGCTTTTTTCTCATATCCAAACTCTCATTGAAAAAAGAGAGGTTGAGGAACTGAGTAACAAGTAGTTGTCGTAGAAAAAACACTATGTTAGATAAACTTCTCAAGCAGTCCATATGCTTCACATCAAAAGCAGACTTGGTTTTTAAAAAAAGTTGATTTACTCTTATTAGTTCATATTTAAATGCCACAGACGAGATATCTCGTCAATAACTAACTAACCACTTGAATACCAAGCGGACATAGGTGTCCGGAACATATGCAAGCAAACTTGGTATTATAATAGAATACAAGCAATATTTTGATGAATATGTGTAGTGCTATCTATACTGAGTCGATATAGGTTTTTAAAATATCGAATTCGAATGTATATAAGGCAGTATCTCTGGGACATATTAATGATTTAGTTGCGAGGTATTCAAACGGTTAAATCAATAATTTAAAATTACAGCCGGCGTGCTAGGTAAATACTTTTTTTTCTACGGCAGCTAAAAGGCTAAGTAAGCAAAATGCATTATATTTTTGTTATCCGATTGGTGTGGTGCAATAACTGTTTTTTTTTTTTTTAATAATTCCGGTTTTAACCGGTTAACCGGTTTATTTATTTAAAAAAAACCGAAAACCGGTTAGTTTCTTTGGACGGTTAATCGGATGCCCTAGACTCGCAAAGGATATCTAAAATATGAAATGGATGTCGCGCGAAAGCAACACGAAGAAAATGGCTAATCTATGCGGCATGTCAGTTAGTTAATATTGCGATACAAGTTTTAACGCTTCGAAGAATATTTGGGGTACGGTCATACTTTGGTAGGCACAGGATGGTCACGATGTCTTTTCATTGTTGTTACATCGTGTCTCCGATTAACTCAATTTATTTTACAGCCTAATGAGAAATTTCACACTTAACAAACTTGGAGGTCATGGCCATCAACACTCAGAATTATTATTTAAGTTTTGTACATTTTCCATACAAGTTTAAAAATAAATTTTATAACTCCGATATATAATCTACTCACGATCTACGGCATACAGTTTTTGACTAAGTGTATGCTGAGATTCTGATAAGAAGCACAAAATTGGCAGGTGCAAGCAGGCGAAGCAGGAATGTGCGATCAGCGTATGCTCGTGACAGCTGCGTCACGCAAGTGTCATATATTAATGACACACTATTGGATAATTTAAAAATGTATATTTAATTTTTAACTAGTAATTCAAATAGAACTCTTAAGTTCTTAAGCAAAATTCTAAAATACAAAATCTAACACTGCACAAAAAAACGACACTATTTTTTTTATTTTTTTTTAATATTTGACATTACAGCTTACGCCAATGGGTCAAATATTTTGAAGTTGAATAATCATACGATATATACTCGATAAGAATTTTGGTAAGTCACACGAGATTAACTCAAGGAGAATTAACAAACACCCATGTCTTAGATTTCAAATTAAAATTGAAAAAATCAAAATTGTCATTGACCTTACCGGGAATCGAACCCAGACCCACTTGATCGATAGAGCAAGCTCTAACCAACTAGACCACAGCTCAGTAAATCACTGATTAGGCAAGAGAAATATAAATAGCACATTGATCCACAATAACTCTTTAATGTATTTAAAGTGTAGTCTACAGGAGTTATATTGTATAAAAAAGTTTAATTAGTGCAAATTAAATTAATTTAACTATCATATTCTTGGCGCAATCGAATGAATACGTCTATAAACACGTCCAATCTTGTACGAATGAAGAAGTAATCTGTGCGGCAATCACAACGGACCGCAGAACAGGGCAGACGCATGTATGCATCGCACGCACCTGCGTATTAGCATTAGGGTTGCCAACCGTCTCGGATTGGCCGGGATTGTCGTACCGTATTCGGGATGTACACTCCCAACTCCAATTGAATACGTTATTTTGTTTTTTCCAGATAATTTTGATTACTATAAATTCTGTTTTCCTATAAATATTTATTTATGATGTGATTAGTTGAATAATGATATTTTAATTAATGATATCTTTAATGATAATAAATTTCTCCAAACAACATGCATTGAGGTTTTCATAACAGGTTAATTAAAAGACAATCGCCCCAACTTTCATTTTTCGCTTTTTTTAATTCTCCAATAAGCATTTCGCCAGTGGAAAAATATACCTAAGTCATCTTTTCACTTACATTACCTGCTATACAAGTTTTCGTGCCGTGGACCGTTTTTCTGATGTTCAATAAACGACTTCAGTGGCTTTGGTCATTTGTCTATGATTGAGTCTTGAAGGATCTCTCAGAACCTTCCAATTTGGAAGAGTGAAAACTAAAGATCTATGATATTATAAGTAGCTTTTTTTATGTAGAGAAATTACGTTTCTTGGTTGAATTTAAGACGTGCTTTTTTTTTAAACCATGTCCGCTCTCAATGTGGAGCATATGGACTCCTAATGAAGTTTATCTCAACAGAAGTGTTTCTACGAGAACTGCTTGTTACTCAGTTGCTCAACCTCTCTTTTTTACAAAGAGAATAAGGATAGAAGGATAGGGCTAGGTCAGGATTAGTGGTAAGCTAATGGCTCTCGATACGCCCCGTTCATAGGATAGGATGGGTGAGAGGGGGGAATTCAAGACATCACATACATCCATGCCTTTGAACAGAAATTCATAAATCGATTGAAAAATCAATTTATAAAACTGTCCGTACCGGGATTTGAACCCGGGCCCTCCGTAGCCGAAGCCAACAACGTTGACCACTCGACCACACAGGCGGCTTAAGACGTGCTTACTTAATTAAAATTGAATTTACTCAATTTACCATGCTTTTGAGCTTAGGCCATTTTTTTGAGACCCTCAAATTATGTCGTGTGTTTTTTGCTTTTATTTAGACGGAAAATAGATAACGAAAGATTTTAATTCCATTCTTCAAATTAATAACATAATATATATTTAAATGTTAAACTTTTCTTGTAACCAACGTGTGTTTTCAATTCCACTTTAAATACGATCTAGTGATCGTCTGCGATAAAACAATCTATTTTTTTATTTATTCACACCGTACAATGAACACGTTGGCATGCACTTTTTCACATTCAAAAATAATAAACTTTTACGCGCAAAAACACAATTACATACCTCTGCATACGGAACGATAATTAATAAATTTGATTGATCATATTATTGAATTATGAATCATAACATCTCGTGTTCAAATGAATTAATATCACCTTTCCAATCACAGTTTTTATTTTTTATAAAAAATAGTAAATAAAGGTTTTGGAGCTGACAACAATGTACATTACTTTGAAAAGCTTTCCTTTAGTTTAGTTTAACAACAATCTATATATTTTCGATATCCATCTATCGAATAGTATTTATATTGTACAATTAACTTTACATATGGCTGGGAGTAAGTGAGTTTTGATACCCCTAAATTCGAGAGATACGCACTAAATGCTTAGAAATGTGTCTACAACTGTAAGATTAAACTTAGACCATTCCACTGTTATATGTATTTCAAACTCCAAATGTAGATCTCTGAAGTCTATATAACGCAATATTGCTTAACAAAAACAAATTTAGAGAATTGAATTACAGAATAATATTAACAATACGCCAGATATTTTTAATCTTCAGGTATGTAAAAGTTTATACGAAGCTTTCAAATGCATCCATGCTTTAAATATAACATATAAAATGCTTAATCACCATTTGAAACTTGACCTGACAGTGGTTGAACCCAAAAACTTTTAACCATAAAGTGTCCTTGTTCCTCTCTAAAGTCTTTATTTAATCAAGGATTATCAGCGTAATATAGATAGATTATCGTAATGAAGTTAGGAATACTCCATCCGCAAAAATGCTAATTTACAACACAAACGTGTTTCTGTTGTCTAAAAGTTGAGTCGCCATTCATTCCAATGTGTTCATTTTATTGATGACTAGAATCAAACCATGAAGTAATTTATTTGAAATGTTAAAACAAGTAATAACCATATTGAGAAAATGCCAATGCTTTACCGTTTCCCATTGGTCAAATTTATTTTGATTTATTTCAGTTTGGTCATAGTAGTAAAAAGATTTACATAGATTTTATAATATAAATGTGCTATGTCCCCTGTTGTGGCTCGGTTGGTTAGTTCTTGCTAGAGACCACGCAGGTCTGAGTTCAATTCCCGATAAGATCACAGTGAATTTGAGAATTATTCAATTCAAATATGTGATCGAAGACTGGGTGTTTGTGACGTCAATTCATATTATTTTCTTTCCTCCCATCCTTCTGATCCTTTAATAACTGGGTGTAGCAATAGCGATTGGTTAAACACTAGTCCTGTTCTAGCCTCATCCTTTTTTCCCCACTACTTACTTTGAATGAAAAAAGTGAGGTTGAGCGATTGAGCAACAAACAATTCTCGTAGAAAAACTTCTGTTGAGATACCTCCATTAGAAGGCCATATGCTCCACATTGAGAGTGGACAATGTTCAAATTAAGGCGCAACTCATTCAAAATAATGTTAAAAACAGCATACATACAAAAATACTTACTTGTACGATGATGGAGCTGATGATATTGATTCCAAGTCAACTGCAGTAGGAGGCTCTGCTCCCAGAACCTTGAACGCTTCCACATCAGCAGACGCTCTACCACCAGATGGCAACGTTAGCGGCACCGTATCTCTATTCTCATCACTTCCACTTCCGTCAGTCCTTTGAAGACTATCAACACTTCCAAACTCATGTCCTATACTCTTGTAAAACCTGTCTGTGTAATCTTCAGCTAAAACTCTACTTCTTTTGTATCTTTCTAGTCCCAATTTATTAACTCTGACAGTTCTTTGATTTACAGGTCTTTTTATGTCGGCAAAATACTCTTGACGGGGTCTAGTGTTTTCTTTTACACGAAAAGCTGGAAGTTTTCTATCACTGACGGAGAAATTTGTCACATGTCCAGGATTTTTACTAACACTTTGGCTTAAAACAGAACTGGATTTTTGATCACTATCCGCTGTATCAAACGACCCACTTTTGATAGATGATCCAATAGACTCTTCAATTTTCCTCAACTCCTGTTCTGTTCGAAATGACTTTGGTTTTGCAGCACCCAAGTTTGTTTTGTTAACATTGTTATTAATACGGTCATTCAATTTCGAAGAAACACTACTTCTATCAATTGTTGCAGATGAATTACTTCTTGTTCTGGCTGGACTACTTTCTATTGATTTGATTATCTGTTTATTATTAAAAACTGTTATAGGCACTTTATTTATTATTGGAAGGTTCGCATTCAAAATGTCATTTTTTATAACTGTTCTCATAGAACTTGTGTCACTGAATCTATCCGAAAATGTTGACAGTCCATCTGTCGCACTGACATCTGGACCGAAGAGAGAGTTTTCTATGTGGTCTTGTTCCAATCGTCTCCCAAAGTCATCATTTGTCGGGAATATCGTGGGAGAAGCAGCCCTACTCCCTATCTTCGAGTGCCCTCCGAAGAGTCTTTCTTTCGCTAGTCTCACATTGATATCGTCTTCAAAGGGATCTAAGATCCGCTCTTTGGCGAGTCGTATGGATTCGTCCGGAGATGGATCTCTGTCTTCTCTCGGCTTTGGTGTGAAGGCATACGGAGTGCGGGCCAGCTCTCTCTCGACACTGCTGGCTCGATGGCGGCTGAACAGCGAATGCTGTTGTTTATTTGTGGCTCCACGCATCTTGCACAGTGGTATATGCTAGGTCAGCTGAAGCGTGAAGTGCATCCCCGCTCTGGGCACCTTTTCAAGACAGAGGTGGCGGTCTGATTGTCCACTCCTTTATACGCAAGATTTACAGAATTCATTCGTGTTTCATTTATACTTAAACTGTTTGTACATTGCGAAAAACATAAACGAAACAAAATTCTTCATTTTGTATTTAATTTACATTTTAAAATTAAATTCACAAACCATTTTATAGATTTTATACACTTTGCAAGCGTTTAGTTGTGTTTATTTTTTGAACCTTAACTGGGGATAGGAAAGAAATATAACTTGTATTAAACATTTTTTCAAAATCAAACGTTTTTAATATTTGATCTTAGCATTTTAAAGGACTTGAAACAACTGATTTATTTTTTGAATAATTTTTTCGACATGAATCAAAAAGTGTATTAAATTCATGATATTATACATTTGATGGCGATAAAGAAAATACAATATTTACAATAGAAAACGTAAATAATTCATAATATGAAAGAATCTGAAATATATTTATTTATTTTCAATGCTTGATTTATGTTACAAGAGGCACGCCTCTGAAAGTTTTAATAACTTTTGATTTCGTTATCGTCCGATTTTGAAATAATCTTAGTTTACATAGTTTTCATTATTACTTTACGAATGAACATTAATGACAGCCACTGAATTTCAATTTCGATAAATTTGTGGCTATTTAAAAAAAACATATTTAATTAAAAGATCATATCGAATAAACGAAATTATTTCTTAAACTAAATTGTGTTTTTTTAATTGAACAGTATTTATGATTGGTATTTCCGTTTAAATTTTTGTTTTCGTTTTTCTTCGTGGATTCATATATATCTGAAACAAAAGAAAAAGTAATATGTAGTTAATTATCACAACTCGTACTCAATAAAAGTCAACGATTAGCATTAGTAGCGTGCAAACTGTGTATGTCAGACCTGTAGTTAATTGGTGAACAATCGTCGTTCATGTATTGATATTTCAAGTGATTTGAGGAAGTGTTACTCAAAGTCATATATGAAGAGAAATGATTCAAAATGTGATTTGTCACACAAATACAGAGCTTGAGAAATAATGATTTAAGTGATGGAGAAATCACAGTTTGCTTGAATGTGTCAACATAACGATTTCATTTTTTTAGGAAAAAACCTTTTTTGAACACTAATTGTGATTTCCATTCATAGATTTTATTATGGATTATCAGAACTGATCACTTTCAAAGACATATGTTTTTATACTTTTCCACACACCTTTTGGTACGGAGAAAGAACAAGTAGCTAGCAGTTAGCTTCTAAATCATAGACTTTAGGCCTGAAATACACGAAATACAGCTAACAGTTGACATTTTAGCGATCCCTGTTTTTTTTTTCATATATAAAACTCATATTGGGCACACACACGGCAGTATTCTGCAGTCGGCCAAACACATGGACCCAGGCGGTCACCTGCTGAATGTTGCTTGCGTATTTTATTCCTTATATCAGCGGTTTCCAACCTTTATGTTACTGCGCCTCCCTTTGAAGAAAAAAATATCTTCGTGCCTCCCCATTCTTTATTTTATATAGTAATAAAGACACATTTTTTTTTAAACCATTTCCGCTCCCAATGTGGAGCATATGGACTCCTAATGGAGTTTATCTCAACAGAAGTGTTTCTACGAGAACTGCTTGTTACTCAGTTGCTCAACCTCTCTTTTTGCAAAGAGAGTAGGGATAGATGGATAGGGCTAGGACAGGATTAGTGGTAAGCTAATCGCTCTCGATACGCCCCGTTCATAGGATAGGATGGGTGAGAGGGGGGAATTCAAGACATCACAGAACTGAAATCATAAATCGATTGAAAAATCAATTTATAAAACTGTCCGTACCGAGATTTGAACCCGGGCCCTCTGTAGCCGAAGCCAACAACGTTGACCACTTGACCACACAGGCGGTTTTTCACACATTTTATAGGGTAAATAAATATTTTGGACTGTTCACGCCTCCTTTTGAAATGGTCCACGCCTCCCAGGTTGGAAATCGCTGCCTTATACCTAACTCAGTCCATCAATCTGTACTGTCTCTGAAAAAGTGACGCTTTGATTTACTTTGAGTTTTTGTCAAAATTTTAATGTTGGAATGCAACATTAGCCGTCCATTTACATCGTTTAGGGATAGGCATTGAACCAGCATTACTGAAACTGGGTTATCGGTGTCAATACTGAAATACCATACCGTTTGAATTTTGTACTTTTCCATGAGTGTTGTCGCTAACGACCCGGGTTTCGCCTTTCGGCATCTTCAGGCATTCCAAGTGCACGGATGTACTTGAACTGGCGCGTAGTAAACAGTTTGTATCGTTTATATACAAAAATATAAGTAGATCACCAAGTCAAAAGGCTATTAAAATGTAAATTAGCGAAAATTGAATGTATGAAATTTTCAATGAATTAAGTGGGTTTGTTATAATTATGGGGATTTTTTGAAAATATTAATGACCAGATAATAACAAAGGAATGTTTAAAATAAATCTAGGGCTTTATCCGACCTATTATTAATGAGTTGATTTGTTTTTAAGCCTTTGAATTAATATTTAATGATAGCAAGTGCTTGAATTATTAATAAATGACAATTAATTTACAATTTAGTACAAAATTCAAATTTGATATTGAAGTTCCATCAAGGACCCTCAATCGAAATACTTAATTACTGAAATACCAGTTTTGAAAATACAAAAATACCCCCGTTGAAAATTAAATAAAAACAATTTTTTAATGTATGTTAATTATAGTATATTTTAATAAAATCGTTAGCGATCAATTGAAATATTTTAAATCTGCCACGAGTTGCATTAATATTGACGGGTTACAGAATTGATGACCTTTTTTCAATGGTGTATTATGATTATAATTTAAAAATAAAACCATAAGTCATTAAATATTATGGATATTTTTCCATGGCAGTATTTATATATATATATATTTATTTTAAATATCGAAACACAAATTATGATTTACTCGCCTTGTATTTAGTTTATGTTAAGTCGTATTTTTTTGTTTTATTCAAACATATTTTGTAATACTTAATTGCAACATTCATCTTTAACATAAATTCAAAGATTACGGTATTGATATATTCATCCGTTATTGCAATTCCTAGTTATGGATATGGTTAAAAATGATTTCACTGATTGAAATGTGTACAAAAATATTAAAATCAGCGAAGAGTAAAACTCAACAATTAAGTCATTAATCATTCCGCGAAATACGCGATTTATAGTCGTAATCGACATGGCGATGCCTTTATCAAGAATCACATAAATAATTTTATTATCCATTTGCAATCTCGGTCGGCATGTTTTAAATGCAGTGGTAATTTTTATTGGCTAACTAAAGGGCGTGACTGTGAAAAAATTGCATCGCAGAAAAGAATTTCACCACAACAAAACATACCTGCATGCAATATCACGTAACCACAACAATGAAAAACTTTTCCTTCATTTGGGAAAAAAAATGTAATGAATCAATGTATTATTTAACTAGTAATAATAAAGCAGTTTATTAAATTCTTCAAACTTTTGTTCTTCTATATATTTCTTATTGTTTCTAGACGATGTGTCGACTATTATGCTTCTATTAATAAAAACAATAATCCTTTGTACTTCATTCCACTTTATTTAATATGTCAGGACCGGTTTCAGTTGACAATGCTCGCAATGAGCGAAACCGGTCCTGACATATTAAATAAAGTGGAATGAAGTACAAAGGATTATTGTTTTTATTAATATAATGCCTTTCCATCAAGTATTGACAGTGAACACCCTAAAAGTGTATTATGCTTCTATTCCAGTGGTTCTCACGTTAGATTTCATTGTATCAAAAGGATTAATTTATATTCAATAAAATACATTATTTAAAGATATTGGTATTTATTTATTTAAAAGCAATTCGAATGAAAATTGTTCAACAGTTCTCTCTTCCAATGCAAGCCGCATCGCCGCTTCTAAGTTTGCATCTGTCAGCTGGTTTCGATATTTATTTTTTATAAAGTGCACTACAGTGAATGATCTCATGAATGATGCTACCTCTGTGAGTCATTTGGAGTAAATAACTCGACTAAATGCTCGATAAGTCAGATGCATTCAATCAATTTTAAAAAATAATAATTTTACAAATGAATTTGTTAAAATACATTTTTTATTTGATTTACTATGAAACTGTTGGTGGCCGCAGCAAAATCCTCTGGTGGCCGCACATGAGAACCACTGTTCTATTCAATTAAGTTTTGAGTAAAATTATAATGCGTTTTTCAAGTTATATGCTATGTTTGCCTTTGTGTTAAGACTTACGACTAGAATCAAAAAGTGTTGTCTACTTTAGAAGAAACACTTAGTTATATTTGAGGATTTTTTTTGGCTTTTAGCGATTTTCAACATCGATTATTTTACAAAGTATTGTAGTGTTGAACAAATGTAATTTATTCACCTTTCTTGCAGAAGTTGCCAAGTAAGAGATTGATAGTAAACAGTAAATAAAAAATGACAGTTTTTAGATTAAAGCCTCCAGCATCAATATTTTATGTTACATAGATAATTATCGTATCAAAATTTAAAAAGATGCCGTAACAATGATCTGACACAAATAAGATTTTTAATTTTAAAAAAACAGGGACAACATTGCCTTCATTTCACCAGCATTAATATTATTTGCCTGTAAAAATAAAGGGAACAAATAAAATGATCAGAATTTAGATAAATTTTCGGGTAGAATAAAAATATTAAATATTATCCGGTCGGAATATTTTATAACCATTTTGGTTAGGTTAGGTTATTCTTTTAATTTCATTTATCATCAATCAATGTGCCAACTGAAAGGAGCCGGTAAATTGCTCGAATTACAAATTATTCGAATTGCTTGGTTATTTAAACGATTTTTCACGACTTTTTCTACGAATTTCATTTTTATCTTGTACGACACTTGTTTAGAGAGTGAAATATAAAAATAATTTTAACCGTGTTCGCTTCAAATGCGGAACATATGATCTTTTAATGGAGTTTGTCTCAACAGAAGTGTTTCTACGAGAACTGCTTATTAATTAGTTACTCAAACTATTTCTATATATTTCCAGAAAACATAGAAGACTAGGGCTAAGACAGAACAAACGGAAACAAATTAATTATCTTGTTATTCGAGCAATTTACTGGGAACCCCAACTGAGTTGTTCCAGACAAAGAATGTAAATAATATAATTATTTTGTAGCGAGGCTGTTAACATGACAAAAAAATAAACAACACAACAACAAACAAAAATACACATCATTGTATTATTTTAAAAAACGTTTTCATTCGGGGATACGAGCTCTTGAGCATGAAAACGAATAGTACCCAAGAGAATTGAACACTGAAAACCGAGACCAGCTTATTTAAATGTATTTATTTATACTTATCACGATTTAATTCTAAATATTGTAAGTCAGTCACGCTTATGATAAGTTTGGTGGAATAACAAGAGAGTTAGGTTTGGTTGGGTTGTCGAACGCGAATAGTTGTATGATACAAGCGGGTAAGAATGCACTTTTGTGCTCACAATTTGATAAAGTATCTTGTTAGTATGCAGTTACTTGCTTTTGCATACAGTGTATGTGGCGCTAAGCAACTGGAAACTTAGTTTTAAACATTCATTTGCCTAATAGTATGTTTGGAAGAATGCACATTCGATAGTTTTACATACTAAATTAAACTTTGTACGGATATAAAATAATTAATGTATGTCTGTAGGAAGTGGCCGTGTGCTATTAGTTATATTATGCAACTCGTTGTTTTTACGTGAATACGTTTTTAAAATTGCTTCCATAGGGAGGGAATTCAAAAAAACGAATGATAACAAAATCGGGGGATACAGTTTGGTGTTGCAGCTTCATATCTATCATCGCTATCCAAAATTTAATTGCATCACTGGAAAGCTAAAGAATCAATTGGGCTATATAAGGACTGTGATATATCGCGCGGGGCGGAGGGGGAAGCGCCGCTATTTTGAGGTAATTTTGTAGCGTATCGAGATTTCTATTTCGTATAACTTTTGACTCGAAGAAGTTACGATGTTCGTTCAAGTTTCAATCGTTAGCTCTTGACAAAATCTATCGATTATCGATAAAACATTAGTGTTATATTGTGACGATATGTTAAAATATAAAAAAATATATAATGTCGAACTATACGCGTCAAAAAGCCAAATCGAAATACAGAGATCGTATACGGTTGGAAAGAGCTTTTCAAGAGCAATCGAATGGTACTATTAAAACACCATATGACCGAGTCAAGCAGTGCCGGCAACGTAAAAATGACGCGTAACATCACCTTTTACGAGACGTATTCACGTACAACACAAGGCCGTGTCCATGACACAGCCACACCTCATTTTTTACAGAACTGTGTATTCGTTAAAACGTTACTCCGATCTTAGCTTAAAGCACAATTAAAATTGTTTTTTAGGCTTAGTAACGTGCAGTGGCGCCTATTTTGACCCTAGCGTTTTAAATACACACTTTCTTTAAAGGACTCGAAGTTATTATTTTTCGAGACCGACTCCACATCCCTTGGTTTTGAGATAATCAGACTTAAAGCCACACGCTAGAAAAAATATAACTTTTACCACTGGATATAGTAATGTGAGATGTGTTTTTCCTCTTTGGGAAGCATCATGACACTAAATCGACCGGAGAGATATTTATATATTTCACTTACGCGTTTGAAATGATGTTTGTATTACACATCAAACCACTTCATACCCGTTAAATATCAGTATTTTATATACATATGTATGATTCTTTTTGAATTGGATATCACAAACATATCGACTGTGGAAAGGAAAAAGGACGTAACCCTCAATTTTCCAAAACAGCTTTTTTTCGATAATCACAATGTATACAACTTGACACACATTCTATCAAAAGGATGGAGACTGAAAATGCCGAATAAGTATCTAAATTTAGCTTTTAAGTTTGAAAAAGATGACCTTGTAAAAAATTAAAACCATGAAAAAACATAGAAATAAAGGTTTTCCGAGACAATTTCTATAATTAATATTAGGTTATGTCAATTAAACACCAGTTTAGAAGTATCCGTGCACTTCAAGGTTGTGTACAATTCATAATTTGCATATGATACAAAATCATCAAAACACATTTTTAGCGCCTCCTGTAAAATTTGATATGTGTGGGTTACGTCCTTTTTCCTTTCCACAGTCGATATGATCTTTTTCACACAAAGTAAGTCTTAAAAAGACGAACTGTGACACGAGAAGTAACGTTGGCCACATTGTCATGAAATCATTTTCCTCGGCTTCTGATACACGCACCAATTAAGTAAAACTCAGTCATTAAATTCATTCAGTTTGTTAAATAATATGAAACACATTGAAATACAACGCGGGTGCATTGTAATGCAATAATGCATTGTAGTTCGAGTTGCATCGGAAAGCGTTTCACTTTCACGCGTATTGGAGGTAATTGCATTTAATCAGAAGCCACGTCGTTAAAAGTAATAACATGTTTCATTTACTTCATGATTGGTCATTAAAGTAATACAATAATAATAATATTGGCAGTACCATCAAAATTCCTTGGACTTTGATGGAATTTAACTAACAGTTTTACTTTATATCATCATTATTGACGCTTCACTCCGCTGTAGATCTTGGCAAGATCTTAAAAAGGCCTACAGTTTTGTCTACCTGATTCTTTGAACCAAGAATGCTGTGCCTATCATTAAAACCATTTTAGTAAAAACCAATCATATTATAAAATATGTAATATAGATTACATAAGAAAGTATATTAATATTGTTTTTTCAATGAATGTAATGAGATTACACCATCGGTTTCCAACCTTTATGTTACTGCGCCTCCCTTTGAAGAATTAAATATCTTCGCGCTTCCCCATTCTGTATTTCATATACTAACAAAGACACGTTTTGAAGGGTAAATAAATATGTTGGACTGTTTGCGCCTCCCTTTGCTATTTACGCCTCCCAGGTTGGAAATCACTGGATTACACCAATAATCAATTTCACATTTTTGAAGGGATTAATAGAAATGTGAATAAAATAAGAAGATGGCGGGTTTTTTTCGCTTTGTTATCGACGTTAAACATTTTATATGCATCAAGCATTCTTTTACAAATGCCAACAAATTAATATTATATGCCGCCTGTGTGGTCGAGTGGTCAACGTTGTTGGCTTCGGCTACGCAGGGCCCGGGTTCAAATCCCGGTATGGACAGTTTTTATAAATTGATTTTTCAATCGATTTATGAATTTCTGTTCAAAGGCATGGGTGTATGTGATGTCTTGAATTCCCCCCTTTCACTCATCCTATCCTATGAACGGGGCGTATCGAGAGCGACTAGCTTACCACTAATCCTGCCCTATCCTTCTATCCCTACTCTCTTTGGAAAAAGAGAGGTTGAGCAACTGAGTAACAAACAGTTCTCGTAGAAACACTTCTGTTGAGATAAACTCCATAAGGAGTCCATATGCTCCACATTGGGAGCGGACATGGTTTAAAAAAAAATACTTATTTCGTTTTTTAGAAAACGTTTGGACAGCCAACCGTCGGGGCTTTTCAAGACTGGGGAGTCGTTAAGAAATAAGAAGACTATGAGTCCAACCTTAGCTTAAAACACTACTTTAATTATTTTCTTAGACCTAGTAGCATACAGTGCTGCCATTTTTGTCCCTAGTGCCTTTTTTAAAGGACTCGAAGCTATACATTTTTTTTAGTACGACTCCAGCTAAAACAGCTTGACTCCACGACTCCGACTCCACAGCCCTTAGTTTTATTTTTTAACTTTGTTCTGAAACTATTTCACGAAAATTACTTATCTAGGTTTTCTAATAACAAAAAAGAAATAGCTAAATAACCTTAAATTCAGAGATTTTTTTGTTTATTTTATTACTATTTTTCTTTGAAGTCAAGATTAACAATTAAGCTTTTCCATTATATTCACCTAAAATAATTTCATTAATTGACCAAAATTTTCGCAACTGCATTGTAAGGTAAAAAAATATGTTAAATGAAAAGAATGAAGTACATTTTGATGTAATTAAGTATTTCAACTGAGGGTGCTTGTTGGAATTTCAATATCAAATTTGAATTGTTTGAATTTTGTACTTTACCAAGAAATCTTAGAGATTAATCGAGCTCAGCTCAACAGTTTGCCAATTGTAAACGAGCAACTTTATCTACCAAATTCTCCATTGTTGTACCCCTTTTAAATAATTGTCACTTATTAATAATTCAAGCACTTGCTATCATTAAATATTAATTCAAAGGCTTAAAAACAAATCAACTCATTAATAATAGGTCGGATAAAACCCTAGATTTATTTTTAATATTCCTATGTTATTATCTGGTCATTAATACTTCCAAAAAATCCCCATAATTATAACAAACCCACTTAATTCATTGTAAATTGTATACATTCAATTTTCGCTAATTTACATTTTAATACCATTTTAACTTAGTGATTTACTTATATTTTTGTATATAAACGATAAAAACTGTTTACTACGCGTTAGTTCAACTACATCCGTGCACTTGGAATGCCTGAAGATGTCGAAAGGCGAAACCCGGGTCGTTAGCGACAAAACTCATGGAAAAGTACAAAATTCAAATTTGACGTTTTGATGTGCATTATTTATATGTTTATATTTGACTCATTGTGTGTATTGAAGAAGAACAGAAAGAAGTTGCAAGCTTTTTTTCCTTGTTTAGAGGTTTTTGGCTATATTCTACATTTCTGAATTTTACGAGTTGGATAACTACAAAAAGAGCAGACAAAAGATAGTTGTGTTAATTACACAACCTCCAAAAGTATCTAATTAAACTTAAAATGCGTTTATCATATAATATAATCTAACTTCTGACCCAGGATAAGCAATTTCCAGTAACGTAAGTCACACAAAAGAAAATTCTTTGAATTGGCTACGTTGTACCCACAAGAGCCTGTGAAAAAAAGAATATAAGCGGTATTCATTTATACAAGATAAATCTGTAAACATTACTGTTGATGGTATCAAAAATTAAATCACGAAAAATAGCGGTATCAACAATGAAATTTACTTCTGTGTAGTGAAAACAAATTGCATATTTTAAAGATAGTAAGTAAGAGTGAGTTCCTACACTAATAAGCTTAACAATTTATTTTCACTATTTCCCACTACTCATCAGGTGCTCTCAACATCTATAATATAAAATAGAAACTACACGTCTATCTGTCACAAAAAGTCATTCCAAAAGCTGAACAACAGCGACGAGAAATTTACGAATGTCATTCTGGGGGCCATACACGAAGAAGCACAGACCTGCGTACACCGCTACGCATGCACTTGCGACGCATTCATGCGTCTGCCCTGTTGTGGATTCAGCACAGATTCCTGCTTGACGCTTTCAGGTTTGGTCGTGTTCTTTTGATTGTGTCACAAAAATGGCTTAACTTGAAAAAACTGAAGTTTTTTATATGACACTTAAGCTACAATTAAAAGACATTAAAAAAATATTGTGAATTATACATTTTTTTTTTTACTACTGTTTTTATGCATGTCCGCTCCCAAAGTGGAGCATATGGCCTCCTAATGGAGGTATCGCAACATAAGCTTTCTACGAGAACTGTTTTTTATACAGTCGCTCAACCTTCTTTTTTTCAAAGAGAATAGTAGGGATAGAATTATAAGGCTGAAACATGACTAGTGGTCAACTAATCGCTCTCACTACGCCCGGTTGTTAAGGGATTGGAAATGGTGGAAAAGACATCAAGCACACAAGTCTAACAGAAATCGATAAATCGATCGAAAAAATGCTGTACTGGAACTCGAACCCGTGAGGTCTAGCACGGAAGCCCGCAACGCTAACCGCTGCGCCATAGGTCCAGTATGCCCACTGCTTTACAGATCTAAATATTTTGTTTTTGTGCAGTGGTCAATTTTGTATTGTATAAGATATATTTGAATTTACTGAGAACTTAGGGTTTTATATGGATTGAAAGTAATTTTGTAAACAAATATTCATTTTCATATTGTTACACTTGCGTGACGTAGTTGTCACATCATACGCTGGTCGCACATGAGGAGCAAACATTCAAAAAGTGTTTTGTCACACAAATACAAAGCTTGGAAAATGATGATTTAAGTGTTGCAAGAGTGACGGTTTGTATGAATGTGTCGACTTTATGATTTAATTTTAATATGAAAAAAAACCTTTTTGAACACTAATTTTGATTTCCATTCATAGGTTTTATTATGGGCAATCAGAATTGATATAAAACGCCATTTTTCAAAATTTGTAACAAAACACTTTTTGAATGTTTGCTCCTCACATGTCTGCTTTGTTTGCCTGTGTCGCAGCATACTCCTAGCTTAATTTTAAACCATGTCCGCTCCCAATGTGGAGCCTATGGACTCCTAATGGAGTTTATCTCAACGGAAGTGTTTCTACGAGAACTGCTTGTTACTCAGTTGCTCAACCTCTCTTTTTCCAAAGAGAGTAAGGATAGAAGAATAGGGCTAGGACAGGATTAGTGGTAAGCTAATCGCTCTCGATACGCCCCGTTTATAGGATAGGATGGGTGAGAAAGGGGAATTCAAGACATCACATACATCCATGCCTTTGAACAGAAATTCATAAATCGATTGAAAATCAATTTTATAAAACTGTCCGTACCGGGATTTGAACCCGGGTCCTCTGTAGCTGAATCCAACACCGCTGACCACTCGACCACACAGGCGGCACCATAATAAGAGTGAAGACGAAATATTTTTAATCGATGCACCTCAATTCGTTAATTCATGTCGAGATTTCTTTATCTTTGAGTATCCATATGGAAAATTCTTTCTAAGCGTAAAAAAGATAATTTCACATGTATAATAAGAAATAATTGTTCAATACTAATGCTGCTTACCGACCATAATATGAGTCGTGACTTTTTTTTGTACGGCATTAACACAGTTTATTACATCTGCGGATATTCTACAAGAGATCTCTCAAGTGTTTACAAAGCGTGAAGAACAAACCACAGAATTAAATGGAAACGAAGATAATCTATGTTGTTGTACTCAGTTATAATGCAATACACTCCAAGAAGTTAAACGATACAATCATTTAATTTAATTTGAGTTCGTTTCATATCTCAATCATATATGAATGTGGATAATATATGGCGGAAACCTAGTCGAAAGTTTTCATAATTCTGTATTGAAATTCATGATGATTTGCGTATATTTTAAATTATACGTGGTTTAAAAGGGTATGGTAATCTCCGAATTTTTTGACTTGTTACTCATTTTTATTTAGGTACAAAACAATAGCAAACTTTCGTTCCGGATTGAATAGCGGTATTTTCCAAGATAAACTAATGTTTGGGTTATGAATTTTCCCAACATATTATTCATACATGCACATATGAGAAGCTTGGGATCAAACACGGCGACCTAATCCAGTTTTGAGAAAAAAATATATATCACTATAATATTGGAGCACTGCTTGAAAAAAGAATTTAATTTTTAACCTTGAAAAGTTTAGTTTCCATGTAGGGTCAAAATATGATCTTAAAATAAAAGTGTGTTTTTCTCTGTTCAAGAAAAAGTGGATCTGGTCAATGTTGATTCTTTTAATGCCTTTCCACACATGTTCTGAAGAATTCATTGATTGGAAAAATAATAAATACTAATAAACGAATAACTATTTGACAAAAAAAATTGTAACCCATTAGAGCAGTGTCTGCCAAACTTTTTACTTTTTACTACCAAATAAAAATGCTTTAAAATACGGAAATGTGGAAAATGTGTCGAGTCGACCACTATATATACGCGTCGACCACTATACACATATGTACGTATATGCTAAAGTAAAAAATATTTATTTGAATACGTAGATGTTGAACTAATTAAAATGAATAGGCATTATATAAGATTAAAAAATTTGAGGCGTCTTCCTCCGCGGCACACCTGAGACTTCTTGCGGCACACTAGTGTGCTGCAGCACACAGTTTGGCAGATACAGCATTAGAGAGAGGTGATATATCACCGGTAAATTTACTGCAACGGAATTGGTTTAATTGAGTAACAGATATTTGACCAATCATATTATATTATAATAGATTTATAGGATAACTTGGGAAACTAATACTTCTGTGGGGGGATCGATAATTTAATATTGCGAATTTTGTAAAAGCCGTTACGAAAAAATTCTTGGTCGATCGAGCAGTAAGTTGTGATGTAAACATGCAGTCATATGTAACGTAAGTTATGTGCTAGCTGAAATTATTGTATTTTTTTTCGACATTAACTTCAATCAATTTATGCATCAATAAGTTCGTGTTCAAAACTCATTTGACGTAGCTTCGTTTGCAACGCATCTACCTGGCAAGCGATCGATACTTGATTTTACGTTTTTATGATTTTTATGCTAATAAATAAATCTGTATTTACTTAATGATGTTGCCGTCAATAACTAGTCACTATCAATAATATTTGGGAACAAAATAAATGGTCGGAGTTGAAATCAATTTTTGGTCAGAATTCAAATAAACTTTTGGTCTGAATAAAATTCAATTTTTTGTCAGAATAAAAATATGAACGGTCATAATAAAAATAGTATACGGGTCAGATTTTCATAACTATTTTGGTTAGGTTAGGTTATTTTTCAATTTCATTTAAATTATGAATATTTTATATAAATTCTGACCATTAATTATTTATTCTGCCCTCTCTACACTGACCAATATATTATGACCATTTAATATAAATTCTGTGATAAAAATTATGACCAAAACTGTATTAAAATTCCGACCGGAAAAATACGACCCTTGATCTTTAGCGTTCCAAAAAACTGAATCGCCATAGAGAGCTGGCAATATCGAAAGAATGTATTACTTTACAGTATGCGTTTGAATAGCCAAATAAAACCTTTATAATATATCAAATTTCCGGACCTGTGACCCTGTGGTCAACATCGTCCTTTTCGGTCGCAGTTTGCATAGCTTCGAATCTCAGTAGAAATATTTACATAAATTGTGTTCTAGGTGTATTAGATGCAGGGTTGTGGAGTCGATATCGTGGTGTTTTAGCTGGAGACGGAGTTGGAGTTGTGAAAAACGAGTAACTCCGACTACTTCTTTTAATTAAATTAAAATACAAAACGTTTTGTATTTAAGTAAATATGTTTTTTTACATACAATTTTTGAGACAGACTTTTATTCACCTTTTCGTTGCCGTAGAAAAATGTACGTTCATACGTAGCACCCAGCCTATAATTTGCAGTTATTAATTTAATTATTTATTGACGAGGTAATTCGTCTCTGGCGTGCTGAGTACGAAAAATTTGACGAAATATCTCGTCTCGTCGACCCTGCAGCCCTAATTTGATTTCTAAAATTTACCCTCCCTTATCTTAGCAAGATTAAACATTCTACTACTAGTATTGCTCTATTCCCATAATTGCACCCTTACTATCTTCGAATAACAAAGTTTGGTTGACTGAATAACAATGAGTTATCGTAGAACAATCTTTCCTGGTATAATTTCAATTAAAAGTTATTATGCTTTTAAGACCTTGGGGGTGAACTTCGTTAATTAAAAATTCATATTAAAATGTAATATCTCGACTAAAGGTGCTTTGTGGAAATTCAATATTAAATTTGAATCGTTCAAATTATGTACATTCATTCACACATCAGTTCAAGTTCATCCGTGCACTTGAACGCCCGGGTCATTAGTGACAAAACTTGTGTGAATGCACATAATTTGAACGATTCAAATTTCATATTAAAATATTTGTATATTAATTTACGATTATAGCAACACTCGGAGGTTATGTTACAACAAATGGCTATTTCTCCACGAGCCACTATCAATGGAAGTTGTTTTTAATGCATTCACTCCAAGTGTCAGGTACAATGGGCCAGGAAACAATTAGATTTCCTGTCTATGCCAATTATAACTACTGGACATCACTCTCTAGGATGGCTCTATATCAGATGGATTACTTTTACGGTAAACATAGCTTGACCAACGCAATCTTTCAATCTATATCGATTAAATCTGTTATTCCAATTCCGTCTCTAGTTGGACTGCAGATACGGTGGGGGAAATTTGTCTGCAATAAAAAAAATATGGACTTAGAATTAAAGATTTTATCAATGGAGTATTAAAAGTGTTTTCACAATAAATGAAAACATACATTTATTGTACGCGCAATAATTTAGTAAGTATTTAGGTTATTCTCAAACGGAGCGTAACATTGGTTGGTCATAAAAACAAACCTATCATTTATTGTTTTAATCATTAATCAAAACATATAATATTCTCTTCGAAACATTGAAAAGAAGTTTCTACAATGCCTTTGTTAAAAAAATTTTAAGGCTATTCACTGACAATACTTGTTGGAAAGGCATTATATTAAAAAACTAAAATAAACAGTTGTATTAATTGTGGGGTTATAATGCAAAACGTACTATTTCCAAAATAAGCGATATTTAGTTAGGTATGCAGATATGGTAATTCAAGCCTAAGGAATCGACTAATCTTATTAGTTTTAATATAAAATCTCTACAAGACTGTCTTTTTCAAATTTGAAATCATATTTTTATGAAAATTTTATTTTGTTTGTGTTATTTGTTATAGTATTTGACTCTACTGAAACGTTTGAGTTTTGGAAAAAGTACGTTTTGCATTATAAATCCACAATTCCCACTGTAGTTTAATACGTCGCCCGCTGTGGTCTAGTTGGTTAGAGTTTGCTCTACCGATCAGATGGGTCTGGGTTCGATTCCCGGTAAGGCCAATGTCAAATAGGATTTTTTCAATTTTTATTTGAGATCTAAGACATGGGTTTTTGTTAATTATCCTTGAGTTAATCTCATGTGACTTACAAAAAATTCTCATCGAGTATATCTCGTATGATCTTTCAACTTAAAAGCTTTCAAATATAAGTAAGCTGTAATGTCAAATATTTTTTTAAAAATAAAAAACTAAAAAAAATAAGATTCAGTTGATAATGCTCTTAATGCGCGAAATCAGTCCTGAACCTATTAAAAAAGTGGGAATTGGTACAAATGTATATTTTTTTTAAAAATATATAATACATAATCGTATTTTATTTTTTAAAGTCAACCGGCGCGAATTTTCGTCGTCGCGATATCACAGTTTTTCCCTATATTTGTGTATTTAATAAATTCTAATCGTTTTAATAACTCAGTTTATAAAAATATTTTATTGAGTGATTCACAACACGAGGGGCTACTTTTATTGACGGATAAGTAAATTAAATGAATACGTATATTCACTTTTAAGTCAGGTAAAATAAATTAAATTAAAAATTCTACATTGTTCAAGAAAACTTCTGTCGACACACCTCCATTAGTAGGCCATATGCTTATGTTGATAGGGGACATAGTTTAAAACATACTTTTTTACTATTTTAATTGTTTCTAAAAAAAAAGGAAGACAGTTCAAGGTCAATCAAATTTTTACCACCCCAACACTTTTTTAATTTAACTCTTCGCCGCTGGTAATAAATACAAAAATATATATTAGATGGGTTATCGACAAAAAAACATTTTACGCTATATGCATTAATATTCATTAAAAACGGTCGGATCTCAGTATGACCATTAGCGGAAAAATTCCCGACATAGGTGATATTAATCACCACTTAATCGACATAGTAGCAGCATTGCATATAATAGGGTTTTGTGTGAAAACGTGATAGTGATGGTTCAGCGGTAAAGTGGGATATTTGGCAGTATATGCAACAAAAATATACCTTGAGTGTATATTTTTTTACGTAAGTGTTGTTTTGTTAATTCAGTTTTTTTATTATTTTAACAATTTATGAACATCATACTAGGGCTTCCAAACCGGTTTAAACCTAAACCGGTTAACCGGTTTATCGCATGTTTTGAAAAAAACCGAAAACCGGTTTATTTCACTCGGTTAACCGCGTTTTATCAAAAAAACTTGTTTTCTTATTTTTCATTTTCTTTTACAAAAGAAAAATGTTTTAAAATGAAATTACTGCGTAGAAATGGAAACAATTTGAAACAAAAACAACAACTGAGTAACAAGCAGTTCTCGTCAACAAATAATTGTTTGAGTCTATATGCTTCAAAGTGGGAGTGGAGACATAACATAAGTTAATATTATTTTATTCTACTATATTTTTCTTTAAGCATTGGATGTCCTGTCTAGTCGATATGCTTAAAAAATAAATGCATTTATTTAAAGATCTTTCTCTTGATGAGTTTTATTATAAAGTTATATTTTTTTAATTGAAATATTTTATCAGAAAATATTTTTCCACATTTGATATATATAAATGTATAATTCCTTCTGTGTCCCATCTATAAGATTAACATCGATTTTTCATTAAAACTGGAGCATTTAGGACAAATATTTTAAATTTTCCACAAATTTTTTTTTTTGCATACCTACCTAATCAAAATACATTATATTTCGGTTTAAACCGGTTAACCGGTTTTATTGCCAGAAAAAAACCGAAAACCGGTTAGTTGGAAAGTCCGGTTAATTGGAAGCCCTACATCATACGTATTTAATGTTTGTAAAAATAAGTTCTATGATCAATCAAAAAGTTTAATGTAAGTTCAGTTTCAAAATCCTGGCATATATTTCTGTATTTTTTCTATGGCTTCGGAGTAGGAGTCAAAATTGGATTCGTGGAATCGGACTGACTCTTTTTTGTGTGTTCATAAAAATCGTTAGAGTCAAAAGTGGCGCAACTGCATGCTGCAAAGCCTTAAAAGTATTAAAGTTCCACACGTATTAATAACAATCAAAGAATTTTTCAATTTTTTATCGATATACTGATAAGGAATTAATACCCCTGTTTTCCTAAGAAGTTGTGATCCGTAAATACGTATAGTATTGGGGTGTAGCAAAAGTGATTAACCAACCACCTGTCTTTGCTCTATCCATATATCCCTACCCGTTTCGAAAGAAAGAGAAATAGAAAAACTTCTGTTGAAATACTTCCATTAAGAGGCCATATGTCCACATAGGGAGCGAGCATGAATTGAAAAAAAATAGTAAGCTAAATATATTCGAAAATTATCTTATTAATTCCATTGATTGGTGAAATAATGCCTGTATGTACTAGAAGGAAGGAAAATGATTGAAAAAACTAAGAACGTTTGAGCCAGCAATTTATTTCTTATTTAACCGCTTGAATGCCGCGCAAATAAATCATTAATATGTCCCAGAGATACTGCGTGTTTTTAAGAAAAATAATTTTACCCAATATACACTAGAATTCGATATTTTAAAAACCTTTATTGACTCAGTATAGATGGCACTACACATGTTATAAAAAATATTGCTTATATTCTATTAGAATACCAAGTATTTGATTTTTTAAATGTCTTGAACATCCGTGTTCGCTTGTATATGTTCCGGACACCGGTGTCCGCTTGGTATTCGAGTGGTTAAACACGATACGACAAAACGTGTGATTGAATTTGAAAGATTCAAATTTAAGAGCATTTCATTTTTCGTTTTTTTAAACGGCTTCCTATCTTTGATATTTCCCAACGTAACTACAAATCGTATTTTACTTTGTTCTTCGAAGAGACTAGTGTAAAAAAAAAGTTCTATTGTTATTCCTTATAACTTGGGAGGGAGCACATGTTTAAAAATACTAGCGGTGATTTAAATTAGACTTCCTGTGATTTCTGCTTTTTATTTTAAAGCTATTCACCATTTGTGTTTCAACAATTATGTTGTTTAACCCTTTCTTAACTAAGATGTGTAAATAGTACACATACCTTATAATCATTTACATTTCTCTGTATATATAATAAATACTTGGCCTAAAATTCATGTATTCCTCCCTTATACATTTACGCATTGAGTAATGCAATAATATAAATATTGTAGTAGTGTTATATTCACGATTCACTCCCGTTTGCCTGTTGTGTAACGGATACACAGCTCAGGAGCGCGTGCTTTTTTTTTCATAGTAAGGAAAGGGTTAACCAAAATGAATCATTTGTAATATATGTAGCATGACATTTATGACATTATTTATGAGAATCCTTATGGATTAACACTTACAAAATCGTACTCTTTTTTAAATTATATTATGTATATTAGTGTATGTCTGATACAGATCGCTTAGTATTTTTTATTTATAATAATATTAACTTAAAGTTGAGCGAAAAATCATATTTTTTATAATATTACTAGCCGGTTCCCGGTTAAGCGTTACAATGCCACTTAAAGAAAGAAAGTGTTTTAATTGTGTTTATTGAAGTGCATGTCTTTCTTTTCTGTCTGTTTGACGTTTACTGCCGATTGTCTATGGTACGACACACGCGCCATCTTTTTTCTTTTTTTTTTTTTAAACCATGTCCGCTCCCAATGTGGAGCATATGGACTCCTAATGGATTTTATCTCAACAGAAGTGTTTCTACGAGAACTGCTTGTTACTCAATTGCTCAACCTCTCTTTTTCCAAAGAGAGTAGGGATAGAAGGATAAGGCTAAGACAGGATTAGTGGTAAGCTAATCGCTCTCGATACGCCCCGTTCATAGGATAGGATGGGTGAGAGGGGGGAATTCAAGACATCACATACATCCATGCCTTTGAACAGAAATTCATAAATCGATTGAAAATCAATTTATAAAACTGTCCTTACCGGGATTTGAACCCGGGCCCTCCGTAGCCGAAGCCAACAACATTGACCACTCGACCACACACGCGCCATCTACTGTAATTTAATTGTACTACGCCTATGACTTTCGCACAAGTTGCATGAACGGTATGGCAGTCATACAAACATTGATTTTTGTATATAAGATCTACTGTAAGTTTATTTTAACATGCCTATAACCTTCCAGGAAGTGCAAGCAAAAAGTTTGTCAAAGTTGTATTGCAATCAGATCAGCGGTTTGGCAGACCGTATAGCACGAATAAACAGACATTCATTTTTATATATTAGATGACATTATATAATATTAATAAGAAATACTGTGAAACTGATATAAATATTTATGTAATTGATAAAATCTAATTTAAGATTTCGACTGAAGGTGCATGGTGGAATTTCAATATTAAATTTGAATCGTTCAAACTATGTAGATTCTCACAAATTTTGTCACTAACGACCCGGGTTTTGCCTTTCGGCATCTTCAGGCATTCAAGTTCACGGATGAACTTGAATGCCTGAAGATGCCGAAAGGCGAAACCCGGGTCGTTAGTGACAAAATTTGTGAGAATGTACATACACTGTACACTGTACAAACATAATATGTTTCTGTATAGTTTCTCCCCCCCCCCCCCTCAATTAATTCGTGATTTTTCACTTCTCATTTGAATCACAGATACGTTTCAAATAGCATCGCATTTAAAATTGCTCGAAGCACTGCAGTATACAATAAGCACGTAGACGTATGTCCTTACTACGACAGTAACTATTTTAGCGGAAGTAAGCAATTCTAAAATAAAAACAGGCGGTACAATAATGTGTTCTCCCGTTTTCATTAAATTGGGTTATATATAACAATACAATATGCAATAACAATAAAATAATTAATATACGTTTCTTTCCTCTTTGAAAATGCATTCAACACTACCTAGCATCACGCTTTCCACCCATTTTCACAAGAAATAGAAAAATTTTCGCGTTGCATAATAATGTACAGCGATAGGTTGTTATTTCATAAAACATAATTTTTTCTACCGTGGGTATTTTTTCGTTGTTACTTTTCTGTTTGGTTCTGCTAAAACTGCAATTCACCACTTATTTCAGAGTGACTTGCGATCTATAAGTATTCTTTAAAGCAGTGCTTCTCAACCTTATTTGTGTATCCCACTATGTTTACCGTACTTTGATGCTTCAAAAATCTTCATGTCCCCCAGTCAAAATATTATAGTTAACCTTACCTAACAAATTCGAAAAAAAAGTAATTGCTTCATATAAAAAATAAAAACTGAACATAGTCGATACAATTTTCAATTTAACTTTCGTTAAAAAATAACATTAAAATTAGTGCAAATCTAGTTGCTTGATGTGATAATTTTATCGCAATCGGATAAACGGTATAAGAACGCATACGGGACAAACAAACAAATTAACGTACTGGCAGCCCACCACTGATTTATAAAACTTTGCGGGCGTCCGCAAAATAACTCACCAAAGTGTCATCGTAATCGGATGAGCGGTATAGGAACGCATTAGGGACAAACAAACATTCATTTTTACCTCCCCCCGGTGGGGCGTATGTTCTATGTTTATCAAGTTATCTATGACCGTTTTGCTTGCATCTATTTCTAGACTCGAACAATGCAACCCTGCATCGTCACCAAATTATTTATATCTATCGAACAATGAATTTCACTTAGCAGCTCGTTGATTATTTAAAAAGAATATGTATTAGGATTAAAAATTGAATAATTAATTTTACAAATGTACATCGACAAAAGTATTATTTTATGTTATCTTTCAAACTGCATTTATATCAAAACCAATCACATGAAACTGCGGATGTCCCACCATGCCGACAATTAACAAAAGTCTGCTATGGACGTTTTGGACATCTTTTGATTACGTTTACAATATAATAATTTAATTGGTCTCTAACTGCACGCTTTTTTTTGGATCAATGAATTAACTCGCAAACAAAGGCCGAAGAAAATGGCTTCCTTCGACACAACCAAACGAAAATGTTCGTCGATCTTCTTTCCGCTAAGGAAATGGATTATTAAGATTCCACAGTTGAGCGAATTTACGATATACTTTTTTATTATTGCTACAATTAAACTGAAAACTTTAATTGATCATAACAAGCATCCTTCATCTTATATTGGCCTTGTAAATGTACAAGAAAATAATATAAGTAACGTCATTATTGCTCCGATTAAAAGAGGTAGGGTAAGTTTGTCCTATTATTGTCCTTGTATAGATCAATTAGCTGTCCTTAATTACATAACAACAATGACATTAATTATAAAGCTATCACGATTAAGGTACTAGTGACAAAGGTTTTGTACTATAAGATTATTTAACAACTGCCTCACAATATTATTATTTTTTTAATCATGTTCAATCAAGTCCTTTTAAAATAAACGTCAAAATGTTGTAAATATAATAGTAAATAACAACAGCTTGTAGTTAAAATATTGTATCTCAATAAATAATAACACTGAAAAAACATATTTTGAATGTTTGCCAATCTATATATTAATAATCGATAAAATAATCACCAATAATCACAAATATGTTCGTACTAAAGTCCTTGGGTCTTTTTCTTCTTCTACGAAATATATTTGTTAGCGTGCTTGAAAATTAGTTGAATAAAATATACATTTTATATAATAGAGGTATATTTCTGCTACTACTAAAAATGATTGTTAGCAAACGTAAACATTATTCCAAAAATTAAATAATTAACAATTTAAATTCTGCAGGGCTGTCGATATATGCCCCGAGGTCGATTTCTGCTACTACGAAATATATTTGTTAGCAAACTTAAACATTTCAATTATTCTAAAAATTATATTATAAACAATTTAAATACTGCAGGGCAGGGCTGTCGACATATGCCCCGGGATATATTTCTTTTACTTTTAGAATATCTGGCTTATTCAATAAATTGTTTTGTAATTTATTTTTCACGCCAGTAAATTTTCCGACTACTTAAAAATGCAACAAAAATCCCCCCGTTGAGGTCAACGAGCTTACAGCTTGTATCATTTGAATAGTAAGGTGAATTTCTTTGTTTGCATTATATCACGGTGGCAGATTAAATATTCTATCGGCTGTTAATACGAAATGTTGGCATTTTAATTTCGTTAAGCAAAACGATATATTATATGACCCCTTGATGGGTGAAGTAAGCCAACTAGTAAAATGGTAAAACTTTTTCTTTAACTTTTAAGTACTATACAATCACGTCTTTACTTGGTGTTTCGGTAGATTGCATATTTTTATTCTACGGAGAAAACATTATTACAATATGTATCAACTGAGGTTACTTCACTTTTACGACACTTTAAGACGTGTAAAATATTACAACTAGGGCATCCAATCCCCAATTAAAGTATAGCGAATTGAGGATTTCAAATTCCTCGGTGAGAAAATCTCAATCCCGGGATCCCGGGATTCAAAATAAATTAATCCCGAAATCCCGGGATTGGAAAAAGGCTCCGGGATTGGATACCCTAATTACAACGCATATTAACTAATTTTGTTTTAAAATACCACTTGGCTCACTTTTGGTTAGGCTACGCTAGGTTAGGTTTTTTTTTAATTTCATTCAAATTATGACCATTTACACTGACCATTGTATTATTACCATTTAATATAAATTCTGACCAATGTGATGTCAACTCTGACCGGAAAAACACGAGCCATACACATATAAGTAGGCTATTCAATTTTTAAGTCATATTCGACAAAAATTGGAGATACAATATTTTAACTCCAAGCCATAGGTATAATAAATTTATCAAACAGAAAATTGCAAGTGCACATATACTTTTAAATTTCAAGACATTTGAGATGATCTCAATTAGAATTTAATCGAAAAATGACAAGTCATAAAAAGGTGTAACAAGCACCGTTGAATTGATAAGTGAAGAAGACTTGAATCTACACTTTCCAGTCCCTAAAAAATCTTTTAACGCGTATCTATTAGAGCTTTTCGGTTTTCAAAAACCGGTTTTTTTGCAAAATTTGTGACATTCGAAAACCGGTTGTGCCTAATTTTCCATAAACGAGTCTATAAACAAACGGACAGAAAATTTTAATCTTTTATTTCAGGGTTTCCCAAACATTTTCTGGAATGGAACACTTCACAAGTCCGGAAAATATAACGGAGCTGAATTTTTAAGTTTTTTTTAAACTGTGTTGCATCGTATAAAACCATTCCATTTTTTTTCGTAACACCTACTCTGGCTGAACACTGGTGTTCCGCGGAACATAATTTGGGAAACCCCGTTTTATTTGATGGCTTAAATACCATATGCTCCACATCATTACCCAGTAAAAGGGTATTTTCGATATCAGGAAATTTTGTTACAAAACGATCAGTGTTTTCTTAAATCGTATTTCTAGTAAGAGTAACACCAAATAATTTATTTTTGTGTATTATTATGTATATAAATAAACAACATAAAAAATAAATCTGGTTTTCGACGTTCGACAACCGGTTTTTTCGAAAGTTGGTTTTTGTATAAGCCCTAGTATCTATAGGTCTTTAAATAATAATATATTAAATTTGAGGTAGGTTTATCAATATCGACTGTGGAAAGGAAAAAGGACGTAACCGTCAATTTTCCAAAACAGCTTTTTTTCGATAATCACAATGTATACAACTTGACACACATTCTATCAAAAGGATGGTAGCTGAAAATGCCGAATTAGTATCTAAAGTTAGCTTTTAAGTTTGAAAAAGATGACCTTGTAAAAAATTAAAACCAAGAAAAAACACTGAAATAACGGTTTTTCCGAGACAATTTCTTTAATTATTATTAGATTATGTCAATTAAACATCAACTTAGAAGTATCCGTGCACTTTAAGGTTGTGTATAATTCATAATTTGCATATGTCACAAAATCATCAAAACACGTTTTTAGCGCCTCCTATAAAATTTGATATGTGTGGGTTACGTCCTTTTTCCTTTCCACATTCGATATGAAAGTATAGAGAGTTCCATTCATTGATTTGATCACAAATGAAAGCACATTTACATACATTTAAACCATTAAATGCTTATTTCTACCACAAATCACTTTTAACGTGTTCTCTGTCTACCACAAATATAATGCGTATTTAAAAAAAATCTTTTTTCAATATTACTGCGTAGCTTTCAGTTAAAACTAACATTTACTAACAATATGTAAGTGTACGCAAATTTTTATGTGGCAAATTCCTTGTAATTTTCCGCCGTTTGTTATGTTTTAATTATTACCATACTGAGCGATAATACGATATGAATATTTATGTATTCAGTTTAAAATGAAGGCCGTAAATGAGGCAAGAATTTTTTTGGTTTCATTGAATTTTATTTATATTAAACAAGCACGAATACAACACATTTTGAGTGATGAGTAAATGTTTACATCGCGGACCTTTTATTCATACATTCAACTTAGTAAATGTGAAAAATATATCTGGGTCTAGGTAATAGTGATCTAGTTCTATACAATTAGATGACAATCAACAATGCGACTGCGAAAAACCTCAAAAAACCGCGAAATTTTGTGTTTTTGACAGCAGAAACTACTACGTGAAGTCTACGCTGTAAAATCGTTCAAATTACTAAAAAAACTAGCCGGTTCCTGGCAAGCGCCGCAATACCACTCAAAGACAGTTTGTGTTGTGTTTATTGAAGAGCATATTTTCTTCTTCTGTCTGTTTGACGATTGCTGCCGATTGTGTATGGTACGACACACGCGCCACCTACTGTAAGTTAATTGTACTATAACCTTCGTGCAAGTGGAAGTATACGTTGTCAAAATCAACTGTGTGGCAAACATACAAACATTGATTTTTATATATAAGACCTAGTTCATTTTATTATGCCTATAACCTTCCCGGAAGTGCAAGCGATAAGTTTGTCAACGTTTTATTGCAATCGGATGAGCAGTGTGGCAACGCATAAAGTACGAACAGACATTTATATATTAGATATCGACTGTGGAAAGGAAAAGGGACGTAACCCACACATATCAAATTTTACAGGAGGCGCTAAAAACGTGTTTTGATGATTTTGTGACATATGCAAATTATGAATCATACACTACCTTGAAGTGCACGAATACTTCTAAACTGGTGTTAAATTGACATTTACCCAATATTAATTAAAGAAATTGTCTTGGAAAAACTTTTATATCAGTGTTTTTTCTTGGTTTTAATTTTTTACAGGGTCATCTTTTTCAATCTTAAATGCTAAATTTAGATACTTATTCGGCATTTTCAGCTTTCATCCTTTTGATAGAATGTGTGTCAAGTTGTACACATTGTGATTATCGAAAAAAAGCTGTTTTGAAAAATTGAGAGTTACGTCCTTTTTCCTTTCCACAGTCGATATGTAAGTAAATATAATCATTAACTTTTCCAGCATACAAAACTCACCATTAAAATCTGTAGGCATTTCCATGGGATAATCCATTTCACCAGCAATGGCCTTAAACATAGTGATGCATTCATTTACTAACCGTCAGTTCAAGTTCATCCGTGCACTTGAACGCATGAAGATGCCTAAATGCGAAACCCGTGTCGTTAGTGACAAAACTTGTGTGAATGTAAATAATTTGAATGATTCAAATTTGTTATTCTTTAATTTAAAAAAAAAATCAAGATAACAGGAGTAATTGCTTTATTACTTTTAATCTGTTCACTGTCAATTATTGGTGAAAAAGCATTCAATAAAAAAAATCTTTGTACTGATTCCTCATCAGCGAGCATTATCAATTAATGAAATACAAAAACAAATAACTCATTATATTTGTGTATTTTATCGATTTATAATGATTCACTTTAAGCGAAATCGGTCCTGTTCTAAAATAAATAATGTGAAATCAGTACAAAGGTGTTTTATTTTTTATGTAATGACTATACTAAAATCATTGTTGAGAAAATTGAGTTGTTTTAATATTGAAATTGTGGTTAACAGGTGGTCTATTGTATTTTTTTTCCATGTGAATCAGACTTGCGTTTCATCAAAAATTACGGGATTAAAAATTATGAATATATTTCATTATTTCCATGTACGTGATGACACCTATGTATATCTGTTTATAATTAAGTTAACGAATTGTTTTATGAAAAATAAGACTGAATTTTATGTTTAAATTATAATTCACATCTGTGCAGCATTGTCAAAAACAAATCTAAAGTCTTCACTTTCCAACCATGATGTAATCAAAATATTGTAATAATGGCGGGCGACATGTCGCTTGATTGACTTGTACTTCGTACTAGGGTATCCAATCCCGGAGCCTTTTTCCAATTCCGGGATTGAGATTTTCTCACCGAGGAATTTGAAATCCTCAATTCGCTATACTTTTTCCCAGATTTTCCCAGAACCTCGTTTTTTTTAGCTCACCGAGAAATTTGTAATCCCCGATTTGGTATACTTTTTCTCAGATTGTCCCAGAACCTCGTTTTTTTTTTAGCCACCGAGAAATTTGAAATCCCCGATTTGGTATACTTTTTCCCTAATTCTCACAGAACCTCGTTTTTTTTTTTTTTTTAGCTCATCAAGGAATTTTAAATCCCGGGATCACGGCCGTGTCAATCCTGGAATTTCGGGATCAGAAAATTGAACGGGATCCCGGCAATGGATGCCCTACTTCGTACTGCCGGATTCAAAGTGACATTTATCTAATAATGTTAAATTTCTTATACCTAAAACAATTTGTTCGCAATTTTTTGTGGATTTATTTAAATAATCAATTTCTAACTGTATTTAATATATTTTTGTGATGTGGGTGTTAGATTTAGATCTAATTACAATATAGACAGTAATAATACAATATTAATAATGATCAAAAATTATAATAGCCTGTAAACACCTGTGCGTGTTGTAGTTTACGAAGGGTTAACAATTTAGATTTCTGATATAATATCTGGATCACAACTAAGTGTCAGGGTAATGTTATTATTTCTTTGTTTTTATTTTACTAGGCTAGTAAGCCAAAATGTGGAACAAATATGAGTTCTTACAAATTTTCATTGATACGCGCACTATGTAGGTCGCATTCACCGGCCATGCTTTTTAATATGAAACATAATTTATGCTCTCTTGTACAATAATCCTGCGCCCGAGCTATGAACTTTTGCTTGGTGTCTTTCCATCGTGTTTTAGGGAGGTGAAGCTATCCTTCAATTTCCTTTTCGTCTACAGTAAGGTAATGCTATTATGTCCCGCGCTCTGTCCATGGTTTGCCGGGGCATCGGTGGGAGCGTGGTCTTCAGCGTGGTCTTATTCCATTATTTCGATCACGGGATCGATTACTCATAGAAATAATCTCATGCATTATTCATTTCTGTTCGAAGTCATGGATATCCGCGATGCTTGCATTCTCCTCCTACTGATTGGATCTTCTACGCTATTATATCTTTGCCCTATCCAATTGTCACGTACATATCGACTGTGGAAAGGAAAAAGGACGCAAACCACACATATCAAATTTTACAGGAGGTGCAAAAAACGTGTTTTTATGATTTTGGGCCATATGCAAATTAAGAATTATACACAACCTTGAAGTGCACGGAGACTTCTAAACTGGTGTTTAATTGAAATAACCTAATTTTAATTAAAGAAATTGTCTAGGGAAAACCTTTATTTCAGTCGTTATTCTTGGTTTTTTTGTTTTATAAGGTCATCCTTTTCAAACATAAAAGCTAAATTTAGATACTAATTCGGCATTTGCAGTTTGCATCATTTTGATAGAACGTGTATCAAGTTTGATACATTTTGATTATCGAAAAAAACCTGTTTTGAAAAAACTGTGGGTTACGTCCTTTTTCCTTTCCACAGCCGATATAATATTTGTCAAAACTTATCATAGTTTATACACTGGAAATGGTGGATACATTCTACGAAATACCGTGTAAAATGAGTATATTAAAATAAAAAATAATTTTCGACACCCGTTATCTGGGATATATTAAAAATGTATTTGCGCGGTGAATAAACGGTTAAGCATTTATCAATTTTTCTTCGGGGCCGAGCGATAGTCCTGACATTTTCAAGACTATCAACATACATGCTCCCAATTTTTTCCTGCGTATGTCAAACCATAACTAAACATTTGTTTTTCTGAGTTGAGTTACCAATTTCAATGGCTGTTCGGCTGACCCTGCCCATTGCCTAGAACAGTGGTTTCCAACATTTATGTTACTGCGCCTCCCTTTGAAGAAAAAAATATCTTCGCGTCTCCCCATCCTTTATTTCATATAATAATACAGACACGTTTTAAAGGGTAAATAAATATTTTGGACTGTTCGCGCCCCCCTTCGCAATAGCCCACGCCTCCCCAGGGAGGCGCGTCTCCCAGGTTGGAAATCGCTGGCCTAGAATTTTATTTTATTTTTCTAATTTTTACGATAAAAATACATGTTTTTATATTCGAATACTATGTACTGTATCGTTGTTTTATTTTTATATTTTTTCAAGTTCATGGCGAATTGGTGTTGGCTCTAATGCCATGTACTGTACGTTACTAACATTTGCAACAGTAAATATAAAATTATATATTATATTATAGAAAAATTGTATATGATAGCTTTGCTTAACGCGGCAGAATAAATATAATACGTTTTTATACAAATGAATTTGCAAATGCGTTGATATAAAATAATAATAAATTTAGCATAATATAAGAAGCATAGTGGAATCGTGACACGAGGCGGTGGCGAATGTAAAATAGCTAACTCGTCCACTACTTTCTTTTCTCATTTGCATACTAGACTTATTTTATACTCAATCAACCAAAAGGTGAACAATATCCACAGTAAATAACACATTCAAATACATAAATGAGCCCTGAGAGGTGAAGTGAAACAAGTGGTATTTTAGGAAAACATGAGTTGGATGTGTTATAGTTTTCTACATGTATCATACATTTGAAGTAAGCTCAGTAAATACACACTGCAATAGTGGGTTATCTTAAAGAATAGCGTCGTGAAAAAAATGTATGTTCAATCGTATCTTAACTAAGATGTATAGGTATTTACACAAAGCTTCCAATATTAACGATTTCGCGGCGAAATCGGTACGATTGAATATGCATTTATTTTTTTCATTTATTCTGACAGTAATCAAAGATCATAACGTTTCTTAGATTTGTATAATTAATTAAAACAAATAATTCACGAACGATTTCTGTGTTGGCGGCAATTTCGATTAAACGTCAAATGCTTCACGACGCTATTCTTTAAGATAATCCAATAGTGTTATCTCCCTAAAATAAAAATCTGCAATCCACCAAAACGCCAAGTAAAGACGTGATTATACTTAAAAGACCAATAGAAAAGTTTTATTATTTTACCAAAGAAAGAGCTAAACGGGCTACAAGGACATAAATTGTTAAGTGACTTATTTACAAGTGTTAGTGTAGTTAATAAAATCGGGTTAAATACAATTTTAAGCAACATCGCAGTTGCTAAATACATTCATAATACTATTCCATTTACAATCTACTGTATACAGTGGCGGATCATCCTATAAGCGCATGAGGCGCTCTGAATCTTAGGGCCCTCAAAAGTGATTTATATTGAATAACCAGCATACATTTTGTTCAGATTTTTTAATAATTTACATGAAATTTGTTAACTTTTTTTGTGATTAGAAAAACGGGGCCTCTTATTTGTATTGCGCCTGTGGCCTCTCGTGTGCTTAATCCGCCACTGACTGTATATAATGAACATAAAGTCAGTGGCGTGAAACAGCGACCTCACGGATTCTTAAAAAAAATTGATTCATCTCAATCAAATAACCTTATTTTTTAATGCATTAATATCACCGCTCGCTTTTTAGTAATTGTTTAGCTTTTATTAGACAATCTTTTTAACAATATTGCTTCGGATGTCGACATAATCCACTTGGACGTGGGTGACTTCCAACAAATGCTATTTCTTATGTATAAAGTAAAGATTTTCGAAGCTAACACATTGACTTCCTTGATAATTTAAAATAATTATTTCGTCATTGTAAAAGTTTTAAATTTAAAAATTGCCAACCTTTTGCAATGTTTATCTAAAAAAAATGAATTTTGAATTTATAGCTAATAAAGTGTTGAAATAATAACTGTTAAATGTAAACAAAAAGTTAATAAAAACACAATAATCCTTTGTACTTCATTCCACTTTATTTAATATGTCAGGACCGGTTTCGCTCATTACGAGCATTGTCAACTGATAAGAAATATAATTTAACAATGCTATTTATACAAAATTGAAAAGTTATACACAACAATTGGCATAGAAAAGAAATTGCCAATTACATTAAAGTGATTCTAAAATAACACAAAATTAAAATGTCTTCCACCAAGTATTGACAGTGAACACCCTAAAAGTGGTAAACAAAAAGAGTGGTAATGTTGACTATTTATCGTTAGTGTTTTCTATATTCGACTGCTTTACTATACGCTTTTTTTTCTTTACTCGAACTAAACTTTAATACTTCTGTAAAAGCTCTTTTCTCCTGAGTTAGTGTACAATAAAAACTTAGACACGGCGCTTTCAGCAGGCGAGTAAGAAAGGTAGCGGAGCCAACACCAAGTAAGTAAGCCATGCTAGAAGCAAATCAATACTAATGCCCACTCGGACATTCTACAGAGCAAAGAACTGCTACTCTCTGCACCCTACCCTCACATCGTTCACGGATGGTTGAACTGGATTTTCACAATTTTAATTATTGTTAATCTACCCTAACAATCACAAGAACAGACCACCATATCAGACGTCAAGTAGCGAAATCCGTTCGGTAGAGTTTTCGAAAAGTGATATTTCACGATTGTATTTGTTGGTATTATATTATATTTTACAACCAATCAGATAAAATAATTTCGATTCTCAGAACGGAGTCTTTTCAACGCTGCAATGGTTTTAAGATTCAATGATTTCATTGAAAATGAAAGTTTTATTCAGTATGGTAAATAGTACAATATAAATGTATATCAATAAAAACACAATAATCCTTTGTACTTCATTCCACTTTATTTAATATGTCAGGACCGGTTTCGCTCATTGCGAGCATTGTCAACTGATAAGAAATACAATTTAACAATGCTATTTATACAAAATTGAAAAGTTATACACAACAATTGGCATTGAAAATTTATAATTGCATTGGCATTGAAAAGTTATACACAACAATTGACTTTTTAATTATATGTTAGATGTGTTGAACATTTTAATTGTGTGTTATTTTAGAATCACTTTAATGCCAATGCAATTATAAATTTTCAATGCCAATTGTTGTGTATAACTTTTCAATTTTGTATAAATAGCATTGTTAAATTATATTTCTTATCAGTTGACAATGCTCGCAACGACCGAAACCGGTCCTGACATATTAAATAAAGTGGAATGAAGTACAAAGGATTATTGTGTTTTTATTAATACAATGCCTTTCCACCAAGTATTGACAGTGAACACCCTAAAAGTGATAAATGTATATCTACAAATATTGGATAATCGATCGCTATTTTTCAAATTATACAACATCAGAATTATGCTTATACACACCCAATTGTTAATCTATTAGATACAGTTAATTATTATTTTATAAATATCTTTCTGTTTTATTTAGTTTTTATTTCTGAAGCGACCAGTGGTCATAATTCTTTTGAATTCATCCTAATGACGTCACGGTTTCCATAAATTGAATTTTCAGTCGATTTATCCTCAAATGCATGGATCCATTCCTCCATACACGTCTAATTATAATAACGTGTAAATCAAAAGTAATAAGCTAACAATAGTGCATGTTATTTCCTGTTTATTCTTCCACCATTAACATCTATGTTACCATTAAAAAAGCGGCTGCATAAAACGAGTTCTCATAAAGTAATTTCTGTTTAGATGCTCTTTTAGTAAACAACAGTTTCAGATTGGTTCCACAGACAGTGTTGAAAAACAATGTAATTAATCTGATGTTCGGTAACCAGACAAAACAGAACAGGAAATCAAAATATTCTTTATGTGTTAAACAAGTGTCTTCGTTCACTGCAAATATAAGTTTGTATGGTTTGATTCATCACCAACTATCTAAAAAAAGCTGTGGTTTTCTTATGATAATGATAAAAATAAACACTTTTTCTCTATGATTCAATTTTCATGCGATTTTCTTTACTACCCCAATGATTTTATAATTGTACTTAACATCCATTGTAGTGTGTTCAGTGCCTAAGGGCTGGCTGGGTGCCGGAAAGAGGCAGGGTGTTCCGTGGGGGTGCATTCGAGACCCACACGTGCAGACTATGAAATATATTATATAGGTTAGTGTAACACGATTGAAATTATTTCTGCATTGCTTTGTGCCATGAAATTAAATAATGAGGTTAGATTTCGTTACATAGTGTAATTATTAACGATTTTTTTTCGAAACACTGTTAATCAATTTAAGTGTTTGTTATTATCAACACGTAGGCATTCTCGAGTGGGTCACCAAAGTGGTCTAGATTTTCAGGAAAAAGGCGAATAGTGTGGCACACGGTGATAAAGTGCAATATTAGTATTTATAAATGATTCACACCCCCAAAAAGGGGTTACGAAAATAATATTATATATATGAACGAGTAGTTTTTTTATTTAAATATGTCAACCCTCAAACATGTAACATATTGACAGAATTATGTAAACAAGAATGGATTAGCAATTATTATTTCTTCAAAATTATTTTATATTTAATAGAATGCCAGATGAATGGAAAGAAGACATGAAAACACTACATACAATAAATCGATCCAGTAAAGTGTTTGCCTTGTGAATTCGAACATTGGACCGAGTAAGTAAATGTTGAAAGCTTTTGCCACTCCGATATTGGACCAACACTAGGGCTCATACAAAAACCAACTTTTGAAAAAACTAATTTTCGAAATCCAATATATCCTAAAATTCTAACTTTTCGAAGTTTCACAAAAAGGGTAAGCCAATAAAAATAGCAAAACAAAACACTTTGTAATCTTTATTGATTATATGCTAAGATAAGTTCACAAAAATATTATGAAATATAAATTTTTATTAGAGTTCATTATACCCCCTTACTCGATAAGTGTATTTGAGTCAAAGTGCACAACAAAAATATTTTCAAAAATAGCCAAAATGTAATCTTTTTAACGCATTCATTGATTTTCGTTTTGATTATTGTATATCCAAGGCAGTTTTTAGTAAAAATAATAACGTTTTTAA
Source organism: Himalopsyche tibetana (assembly GCA_030503985.1). Lineage (NCBI taxonomy): Eukaryota > Metazoa > Arthropoda > Insecta > Trichoptera > Rhyacophilidae > Himalopsyche > Himalopsyche tibetana. Next base: position 1,820,063 of record JAPJYX010000003.1, on the reverse strand, counting down.
ATGCTTTTTTTTCGCTTGAAAACCGAAATTCATAAGTTTATACAATTTTTTTTTATTTTTTTTACGTAAAGCCCGTGCTTAACCGTCCAGTACACGGGTTCCCAACCTGGGGATCGCCAAGGGTTTACTGGGGGGTCGCCAAAATTTTTCGATTTTGAAATCAAGAATTTCGAATTCCCCGGTGAGCTAAAAAAAAAAGGAGTTTCGGGGACAATCCGGGGAAAAGTATAGCAAATCGAGGATTTCAAATTCCTCGGGGGGGTCGCCTAGTCACATGCCTTTTATAAAAAGAGGTCGCCACCCGAAAAGGTTGGGAACCTATGGTCTAGTAATATAAAATTTAAATTAACTTTGATTATTCCACGTATTGTGTTACTAACTGTGACACGTGTTTCGCCTCTTTCAGAGGCATCTTCAGACTTACTATCACAAAGTTTGCTTAAGTAATGAAGCAAGATTGATTCTAACATTTTAAAATTATGAAATTACAAAATGGAGTTTTTGGGTTTTTTTTTCCTTTTAAGAGGAGCAAGGAGGGGGGTATAGAATCGAAATAAAGCAAACAAATAATGATACTAATGAGTTGCAATCAATCAGATTGGGATTTTTCCTTTTTAAGGGAAGCAAAGAGGGGATTATAAAATCGAAACAGAGCAAACAAATTTAATCATACTACTAACGACGTTAAACATTACAAACTATTAAACTAATGAGCTGCAATCAGTCAGCTAGGTTGGTGATTACGTGTCACAGTTAGTAACACAATACGTGGAATAATCAAAGATAATTTAAATTTTCTATTAAAATGAACTTCCACAAAGTTACCGCCGAAACCATCGAAAGTATGGTCTAGTACTTTATGTATGGTTTTCATTGAATCATAAATAACTATCGTGTTTATATTTTCTTTTAGCTGATCTCTAATGAAATATTAAAATTTAAAAAAAATACCTATGATAACTTTACCATAGTATTCGGGCGGGTCTGGGTTCAATTTCCGGCTAGATTAATATCAAATAAAGATTATTTTCAATCTAAATTATAAAAATTGGATGGAGGTGTTTCGTAGTGTGACTGTAAAATATATTAATAAATCAAAATATCTGGTGCCTTTGCTGTTTGATTTAATGCCAGATATTTAAAACAACTCAATGTATTCTTAAAATTTTATAATCAAAATTTTAATATTGCACGCATATGATATGAAAATATAAAAACATTTGTCTACTAATTTCACATTTTTTTTATTAAAGATCAAGATCGAATTTGCTCATTACTAACATTATCAACGGTATGCTCGTGATGAACAAAACTGATCTTTATTAAAAATATGGTATTTCACCGATGCCCCTCCACTTGTAATTGACGGTGAACAAATAAAAACCGATAGCAGTGCTGACGCTACGTGCAAGTGGAGTAGGCGACCGCCTGTTATGGTAAATCTGATAAGGCAGTAAAATATATAGGCGCCTAAAGGAATTTGTTTGAAGGGCGGAAAAATACAATCTTGCCTGGGGCAAAAAGTTATAGTATTATTTGTTAGTTAAATAGTGACGTTTCAGGCGATTCAATGAAATAAATGAATACGCTTGTTTGTTTATTCTTACAGATTACCTAAATAATATAAAAATATCAAAATATTCAGTTACAAATGCTCACAAGTATGAACACACACCAACTACTTGGAAGCGGGGAAAAACATGAAACTATCATTAAGCCTATTCACTTTATTAATGTAGCATTTTATCACTTTGTCAAAAATTTCCCAAATTTTAATTATGTTTGTAATTACTTTCAATTGCCATTCTAAATTTATTAATCTGGGATGACTTTTTAATTATATGTTAGATGTGTTAAACATTTTAATTTTGTGTTATTTTAGAATCACTTTTAATGTAATTGGTAATTTCTTTTCAATGCCAATTGCTTATAACTTTTCATTTTTGTATAAATAGCATTGTTAAATTATATTTCTCATCAGTTGACAATGCTCGCAATGAGCGAAACCGGTCCTGACATATTAAATAAAGTGGAATGAAGTACAAAGGATTATTTTGTTTTTATTAATATAATGCCTTTCCACCAAGTATTGACAGTGAACACCCTAAAAGTGCTCACAAGTTGTGTTTCATTTTTATAAATATAATATTAACGTATAAACTACGTTCATCGCACGTGTCAAAAAGAATCTGTATTGTTGATATAAAATTATTTTACTGCGGAACGCTCTACAGAAATAAAGCTGTCGAAATAATCGATGCGTTTCGAAAGCTCCGCAAAAAAGCTTTGCTCGGTTTGCGCTTATTGTATTGGGTGACATCGTTTTAGTCTGTTATGACAGGCGAGAGATTTCAACGATGTTAATGATACGAAATAAAACCTACTCGACAAGTCAGTGCAATGGAATTTAGTATTTATTTTACGTTTAAATAACACTTAGTTTAGTAAGAAGTCGAAATGTCGTATCATACATTTAATTTCATTAAAAAATATATTTTTTTGAGTGCACTTATTCATACTAACGTTTCCTTGTAAAAAAAACGCTATTATATTCATTTTAGTAGAGCAGTAAAGATAAAACGTTTTTTAATTTGATTAATTTATAAGTAGCTCTAAACCATGGGTGGGCAAACTTTTGACCACTGCTGGCGACCATATACTAAAATCAACGGTGGTGGTCTACTCACACCGTATGTGCTAAGTGACCATTTGAAGCGTAGTCAATTTGTAGTCGAAATTTAAAATTCAAAGCCAAACTTTAGATTTAAAAAATTCCAATAATAAAAATTAATAATGACTTCCACAAATATGCAAACGAACAAATCAATTCTTGTTTAGAATCATTACGCGGTCGACTGGGAATGGCTACGCTGTCGACAACTTGGCCACCCATGCTCTTACTCAGAGTTTCCCAAACTTATTTTTCAGTGGGAAACTTTGCAAATCTGGAAATGTTACCGGAAAACAGCTTTTTTATGTCGGTAAGTTGACAATAGTCAAAATATTGAAAACAGTATAATTTTTAACTGAATGATTGCCAAAGACTGTCAATTTTTCCGTGCTCAACACGCCAGAAACGAGCTATCTTTGCAATACCTAATTACATTAATAATTGCAAATTATAGCAGGCGTGCTAGGTACAGACGTACTTTATTTTTACAGCAGCCATAAAGGTAAAAGGTTAACATATAACATACAAATATGAGTAAATAAAACTTTTAGCGATTCAAAATCTCGGCCTGTACCTAGATATTTGACTTTTTAAGCGTGGAGATTTATCATTATTCGATGTTTAATATGTATTGGAAGATGTAGAAATGTGTTGCAGCATATATTACCATTCCAAATTTTCGCGGAACACCCATTTAGGTTCCACAGAAGCTTGTTTGGGTAACCCTGCAACTAAACTATTGCATTCCACATAAACAAAATTATTATTTTTATGAGATAATCGGCATGTTTTCAAGCTTTCCAAATTAACCATTCTTTGAGAAAGAATTGAAAATATATATACTGTAAGCCGAACGAAACTAAGTCTTTATTTTTTTTCATCAAATTCTTCAGCATTATTATAATGTTTCGATAATTAATTCTATTCTTAGATATGTAATTATTTAAGTTTATAATTATTATTAACAACGTCAGGTGTCGAAATAAACTTTGTGGGATCGATCAGCTCGACACGCATCTCACGGAGCCAGTGTGCTGTTGGTCATGCACAAATTCTTACTCGTGTACTAATTCATTTCTCACAATAAAGCTAGGCTAGGCCTACATAGAAGAAATCAGCTGGCCTTACTCCGTGACCTTAAAGAACGGACGGCAAAGTAGCGCGGAAATATTAAGACCGGACCGCGATTTGGTGTGGCCGATTACTTGATTTTGTCGTGCGCGTATTTACCATTTTCCATTCCGACTAATAGTGATAATACAAACCATCTTCAAAATATGTTAATAACTCAATATAAAGGCGACATATTTGTCACCTGCTGTCAGTTGGTTAGAGTTTGCTCTACCGATCACGCAGATCTAGATTCGATTGCCGGTAAGATCACAGTGAATTGCTCAATTATTCAATTCAAAGTTGAGATCAAAGACCGGGTGTTTTTGATGTCAACTTACAACATTTTCTTCTCCTCTTATCCTTCTGATCCTTTTAAAACTGGGTGTAGCATTATCGATTATCAACCACTAGTCCTGTTCTAGCCTTATCCTTCTTTCCCGACTACTCACCTTGAAAAAAAGTTAGGTTGAACGACTGAGTAATAAACAGTTATTGTAGAAAAAAAACTTCCGTTGAGATATATTTATTAGGAGGCTATATACTCCACATTGGAAGCGGACATATGTAGATAAAAAAGCGACGTAAAAAACATTGTTTATATATTAAAGTTCGCTTGTTTAAGTGTTTTAAGAGTAATACTGTAAAGTTTGGTATGGAAGACTTATGAACGAACTTAGCACAGCTTACTTGATACTGAATAAGGTTGGATATGTGGCGCAGAAGGCAACGCCGTTGACTTCCATGACGGATCCTACGGGCAGCCCTAGACAGACATCTGTTCGAAGGCACGGGTGTTTTTAATTTCTAAAAAACGTATTTCCATACATTTGTTTTAATTTTAACAATTATTAAATGATGTTTCAATTAACGTCTCAAACCATACTCAATATTTCTTGACAATGTGTTGGAATACAATACACTAAGTAACGCAAAACGTCGCATAAATTCATCGAAACAAATAATTGCCGTTGCGAGTGTTGCGGCTGGCTAGTGACGTCGCTGCGGCTATTTTTCATACATATAATTACTATTTATAGAAGTTTGTCAATACGGTATTTTTTCTTGTTTAAAAAAATGCGATTTTTATAACCCTGAACAGGGATTGCGTGTCGCGCCAAACAGTCAAGTATGTGTAAAATGTATCCATAAAAATCGTTTCTGTCGATACTTAAATATATTAAGTGGGTATCGACAAGCTCAAATGGTAGTCGTAGGCTGGCCAAATAAGGAAAAATGAACCATCGAGTCTCAGAAAGGGGTTTCATATAATACATGGTAGTAATAATGGGATCAATTTATATAACACGTTAACAACCATAGACTTATACTTAATTTTTTGAGACTTCTCTATATGAGGGTGTATGGATATTACCCATGGCTTTATCCAACTGACTTTCTCTTAGGCATGCTTAACTTCAATAGCTTGAACGTTCGAAGAGAAATGTATCTGGCCATATATTTCTTTCGACTTATACGAGGCCAAAATGAGAATTCCACCATTCTTGAGAATGTGAATCTAAATGTTCCTGATTATTTTTTAAGAAATCGCGGACATGAATTGTTTGTTCTCCCAAGTTGTAGAACCAGCCTGCTAATGGGGATGCCACTGGGGAGAGCTTTAACAGTGTTCAAAAATATTGCTTCGGATGTCGACATATTCCACGTAGACGTGGGTGAGTTCCGACGAATACTATTTTTTATGTATTAAAGTAGAGTTCGTCGGAGCTTACTCAGTTGACTTCCTTGCCACTTCTTTTTCTACTGCTTTTAATATTAAATTGTACTATTTTTTTTTCTCCATTTTAAAAGTTTTAAATTAATAATTTGTCAACCTTGTGCAATGTTAATTAAATAAATAAATAAATAAATAGACGAATCAGTGACGTTCCTAGGCTATGTGCCGCCCCTAGGCAGAGTTTAAATTAGCACCCTTACTATTTTTCGAAATAAAAATATGAAATGCTTTCTCATTATTTTAATAATACATACAAATATAAAAAAAATCGAATCCTCTACTCATCTACGTCATCAAAAAAATGTTTTAATTTTTTTGAGTGCTTTTATAACCCAGATCATTTACGCTTGAATTTACGCCAAAACTGCAGTCATCGATAAATGTCTTATTTAAAGAAAGTTTTGCGATAAAATTAACGGTTTTAAATCAAATACATTGAAGCTTCATATTTACTCCACACTAAATAATGTGTATCAAAAATATTCAGCCATTTTAAAAATGTATTCTGTGATCATTTGCCGCTCCTTAAGACTTGCCGCCCCTAGGTAACTGCCTACTAGCCTATGCGCACGGGACATCCCTGAGGCGAATTTTTATTACTTGTATAATTTTTATAATTGTATTTTATGCAATGTTTTATTTTTTTGTATGTCTTGATATATATGCGACATTTAGTGGAACCTTTTTACGACATGAATTAAAGAGTTAGTGGATATGCAAAAAAGGTATTCTGTCGTTTGGCTTTGAGACAAAATTTCGAATAGCATTAACGTATCACAGTTTTTTTTTAATTAGGCGTGTAAACTATCTTCGACACTTACTGGTCTAAATGTTGACGCAGTTTCTGTCATAATTTTTAACAAATTGATCTGAATTTATATTAAATTATCTGTATACTGAACAGAGGGCAGAATAAATAATTTATGGTAACAATTTAAATGAAATTAGTCATATTCAATGTTATTAAACTTACCTAACCTAACCAAAATTGTACAAAAATCTGACCGTATAATATTATTATTCTGAACGTTACTGTTTTTACTCTTACCAAAAATTGAATTTAATTCAGACCATTTAATATGTTCCCTTTACTGCAGTTCTTCAATTCAATGTATTTAATTAATGGATACTTTCCAGCTGTATCCAGGAGCATTTTTATTATATTTAAAAATAATTCATTCGTTTGTGTATTTTGACCATGTGGGGGTCAGCTTAATGGCGTAATAAATGACACCAAAGGAAAAACACGCCTTTATTTAGATGCATATCTGACAGAATTCACGTGGAGACGGCAGGTGGCGAAGATGGTGACCACGAAGTTTTCGGGGCACTTTTAGTAGCAATGAAAACCTACTGGTCACTGAAAACACATACGAGTCTTTAAAATACCTAACCTAACCCTAACCTAACACATCCATTTTCCTAAGTTAATGTATATTGTATATCAATACAATTCGTAGACAATTTTAATATTAATTATTAAATATAGTAATTCATTGTTATGTAAAGCAGGGTTTCTCAACGGTGGATCCTGTGAATTATTTTTGTTTTGGGGAGCCACAGTACAGTTTACGGGGGCCACGGGCGGATTTTCCGAAATCCTTAAATTTCAGTGATTTTGGATTTGAAAATGTTGGATCAGCTAAAAAAACAAGTACCACGCTGTTCATTTGGGCAAATCTGTAAATTCCTGGGATTTTGGATTCGAAAATACTTGGAAGAGCTAAAAAAAAAGAGGTCGCACGCTGGTTTGGGAAATCCGCAAATTCCTGATTTTTGAAATATTATTTTTTGTGGGAAGGCAAAACAATTGTATGGGGGCTACAGAAAAATAAAGACACTCAAAAGGGGTCATGGGCCAAAAAAGGTTGAGAAACACTGATGTAAATTATTTTTTAAGACGTAGTCAGTTATCTATCCATGCGTCAACCGTGTACTTGGAAACCTGAAGATACCGGATCTTTCATAAAATTTATGAAAGCACACACAATTTTAGCGAATTAAAATATATTTTTTAATTTGAAAAATAGTTGTCAACCTTTATTCTTTGACATTTAGTAAACAGTTGCGTGCTATGAGAACAATTCATACCATCACACGGAGTGTAAGACTCTTTTTGTCCTCAATAATAAAAAACAAAAACCTTTTTTGTTCGAAGGTATAATGCAAAAATACATTTTTCGAAATATAAATTTTGCAGTAGTTATTTCACATTTTTTTAAAAGTATTTTCATTAACGGATTACGACTGTCTATATTCAGCTGATGATATTCTGTAGAGACAGAGATGAGGAAACTGCAATATTTTTACTAAACTCATTTCTTTATTTATTTATTTTTCATTCATGTAAAAGAACAATAAAAAAACATTTTAAGAAGTGCGTATAATATATTTTGATGATTATTGAGTATAGCTTTCCAAAAATAAAAGGTTCCTCAACCATGGTGCGTAATATAACCGTTGTTATGTGTGTATAGATTTGTTATACCTGTAAAATATTATAATTTACTAAAAAATGGCGCTTTCAACTCATAATTAAATAACAACACACGAAATCAGATTTGATGATGTTAATTTTTGAATTAATTAAAATAAATCTCACAGTAATAACATTACGCTTAAAGATGCATTTTGACGTTTCAATCCAGCGATATTACATGAATTGACGTTTAGCGCAAAAAGGATAAACAATGCTTATTTATTCTGCGAAGCCAATCTTTGTTTTTATTATTTAAAAATACCTATATTCTCTTGAAACAAGTACCCTTATCGTATTTTCATTATTGTTTTATTAATGTTATAAAATAATAGTTGTATACAGTGGAACCCCGATCTACCGTTCTCGCATTGTTCGTTTTCCCGCATGGATCGTTTATTTTCCATAGTCCCGGCCAAACACCCATAAGAACAATGTAAAAGAATCCCGCATTAATCGTTCCCCGATTTACCGTTTTCCTCGATCTATCGTTTAAATATTTTGGTCCCGTCACAAATATTATCTCGATTGTTCGTTTTCGTTGAATATTTTTCATAAATAATTTTGTCTCGCATTTCGTTTCGCGTTTTTTCAGTGGAATCCCGATCTACCATTCTCACTATCTTCGTTTTTTTGCATGGATCGTTTATTTTTTACTCGACCAAGACCCCGTCATAACAATGTTTAATAATTCCACTTTATGATACCCTGATTTCCTCGATCTATCATCTAAATATTATCGTCCCGTCCCAATTATTATCCCGATTGACCGTTTTTGTAGAATATTTATTTTTCGCTCAAATAGTTTTACATTGCATTTAGTTACATAAATAAATAAGATTTAATAATTTTTTTAAATATTATTTTAAGATTTCCCGCATTATCGGTTTCCCGCATTATTCGTTCATTTATTACGGTCCCTTGGAAAACGTAAAATCGAGGTTCCACTGTATATGTATTCAAATATATTATAATAATAACAGTGTCTTAAATACAACAAAATATATTGATATTGCAAATTTTAGGTAGGTATTCAACGAAACATTCCAATGAAAGAAATAAAAGAAAATCAATTTTATTCAATACGGTATATTTTAAGTCAAACAAAAGAATGATCGCGTTTGTTCTTTAAATGTATTCAAAAAAATAAGCAATTGTTACTATCACCGGTTTAGCCATTCTTAACAAACGATTGAATTTTCAGTATTCTTTAACAGTGAAAAGGGAATAAAATTGAATACGGATGCCAAACGTTAACCAAACGATGTAATTTTATTTGTTATAAGGTAAATGAATAGATAATATAATATACAAAACTTTTATTTTTTACTAGGTGTTTCTTACATGTGTTTCGCTATTTTTCAAAGCACTTTCAGGCTAATTGTATAGTTAGGTTATTAATTTATTGTACTTGCTACGAGTTTGAAATGACGTATGTATATGCGTTAAACGTCAAACCATTTCAAACATTATTCTCCATCAATATTATATATACATTACGTTAAACTTTTTACTGAAAAGTGACTGCTAATGTTTTTAATTTTTAGCAATAATTATTTTATAAAATTAATATTGTGTAAAAAAATAATCGAGTATATATTAAAGGGATAAAATTCGCTGAAACCATTCCATTACATCACAACGTATTTCAGAGCTTTAAAGGAACATAATTAATTGCTGTTTACCCTCTCATGGGAAAATAGTGTATGCTGACGACGTGAAAATGCATCAAATCAAAGGTAAATGACGTTTGCGGTAAGGGTTAGAATTATGGTTGGTACTATTTTCCATAACAGTGCTGCTTCATTCCATGAACGGAAATTAAATTTTATCAAACAGTGACTTGCTTTATTTTAAATCAATTATGGTTCAACTATTAAAACGATTTGGAAAAGTGTAATTTAACATTATAAAAACCTAAGAACAAAGTTTGTTAAATTAAAATCAATCTTCAAATTTCGTTTAAATAAGTGTCAAAGCATCGTGTTATTAGACGAAATTGATAGTTATCGTTGTGCATTGTGTATTGAAATGATTGTATGCAATCCTGCCGATCATTTTGCCAAATTCCACGCTAGTTTCAGTCCCATTATTAAGTATATTTCGTTGACAGTTATTATTGATAGAAATCTATATATAACTTAACGCCTTTTAGCTGTACAGATTTCTAACTTCTTCATTTACCAAAAAACGATTAGAAGATTAAATGTTTTTGAGTTGTACAAATTTTGGTCAATTGTTGTTTATTTATGTGCCCTATGTCTATCGTTTTGATATGTTTCAGATTGTTTCATGATATTTGAGAAAGTCGATCATCTCAAAATAAGGTTTTTTGTCAGTTCATGCGTGCACCTGAACGCCAGAAGGCTAAACCCAGGTCGTTAGTAAAAAAACTTGTGTAAATTTACATAATTTGAACGATTCAAAATAAGGTTTTTTCGAATAAACGTTTTCTGGCCGAATTCTGAAGATATAAAGAAGTAGAAATGTTGATCGATTGAATTTTAGAAAATGGTGATAATGATGAGACAGTAGTCCACAATCTGTATATTTTTAACCATGGTCGCTCAAAATGAGCAGCACATGGACTCCTAGTAGAGTTAATCTCAACAGATGTAGTTTTTCGTTCTTGTGAACTGCTTGCTACTCAGTTGCACAACCTCTTTTATCCAAAGATAATAGAAATATATAGACAGGACTAACGATTTGCTAATCACTCTCGCGACGCCTCGTTTTTTATGATAGGATTGGTGGAAAGGAGGAATTTAAGACATTACATACGTCCATGCCTTCGAATATAAATTGATAAATCAATCAATCAATTTAAAAGACGATTTAACTTTCAATCTATAAAATTGTCCGTACTGAGATTCGAATTTGTGATAGACGTAACCGAAGCCAACGACTAACTATATTACTTACCTATTTGAAGTAGGAAAAATTGAGAATAATAATCATATAATAATTACCATTTTTTAAAAAAATCTGGGTTCTTCTGGAATCGGTAAGCGTGGCTATTTTCCACGCCAGTCTCATTCGCCAACAGAAATATATACCTTTCACATTAGCCAAATTTCACTTTGGCAAAATCGATTTTCACGTATTTTAATGGTACTGATTTTTTACATACTCAAGGTTAATTGCATATCTGAAGCATAAACTTTATTATTTTACTTATACGACATATTTTATGAAACATTATTTCAGTTAATAAGGCAGCTTATGGAAGGTTATCAAATTTTCTCGATTTCGATATTGTTTTTTTGTGTTGTGTTTTTCACGTTGATTGTATTTTATGATTAGAATAAAACGTTTATACAGAACGTGTGTATTTTCACGGAATATGTTTTGCTTTACCAAAATCACTGTTTTTAATTGTTTGATTATTTAAAACAGACTTGTTACAATTATCGTGACTCCACCAAAATCTTTAAAACAGTATAAACATTTTTACTAGGATTTAAATAAAAATATTAAATTTTCAATCTAGTAAGTAAAAGTGTAGCTCCCCATATAACTCTGTTTGGCTATAATATTTTATTTTTTAATTAAAATAAAATCTTTTATGCACGGATGGTTGTGATAACAAAAAATATGTATTTTGTTATATTTTCAACAAAATCTAAAATCAAGTTCACTTGTCCCAGTAAAAACCATCCAATACACAAGCGCAATTATTTTTAACCCTTAAAAAAATCATTACTTAAAATGTAATCATAAACAAAAAATACATTCAATCATAATTATCATTCAATTATGTTTTGCGATCAATTATGCACATCAGCTTGGCCATTTCTGTAAAATTAATTTATTTAAAATTAAATATACTATAGTGAGTACATTTAACTTAGAAAAATGGCATTTATTTGTGTATATGTTTATTTTATTTTTTAAAGATTATTTCACATCACACATGGTGCCTAGTAATAAACCGTATTTTTCTTAATTAATTTTTACTATTTTATTCACTTTTTATTATTAGTTCCGCGGATTATTAATAACATTTTTGCACGCGATTTGTAGTGTTTTTTATTGTGTATTCAATTTGATATTTCAATTTACATTTTTTAAGAACATAGTACAGTTAAAATATTATTTACACGTTTTTTAATGTTTAATAGCGTTTATAAAAAGATTGTATAATTAAATTGGGTTTTTGTCAAAAACATTCGTGATTGATTCGCAAATATGTTGTTTGGTAGTCAATAATTACATAACTTTAATCGTGAAAACACACAAATTTAAGGATATAATTATTTGTAAATTTTAAATTGTGTTACGTAAAACTAATTGAATTTTGAATAACAAACAATGTGTTGTAAAAAATAAATTGTAAATAAGCCGTAACAAAATGATAAACAATGCACACTATTCAATTCGAAATGTTCACAAAGTTTTTTTGGTTCACATTTTTTTGTAAAACGGTTTTTAATTAATTAAATGTAGTGTCATCTACTTGTATTTTGTTAACAATCGTTTATTTAGTTATCTTTTTACCTTAAAACCATTGTCGGGCACAATTTAAACACAACATCTTTAAATAAATATCACGGCGACTATTCCATTGTCGCGATCTTTCGCTTTTAATTAAAGATGTAAAAACAGCGCGAGGTCGCCATTAACGAAGGACGATGGATCGGCGAGATTAATCTATTTTGTAAATACATATATAATTGTATTCAGTGGACGTTTCCGATTTGATTGATTTTTTCACAGGGCCACGGCGCTAACGTCAAGTCGCGTCCCGCCAAAAACCACAACAACACTCGCCTCCTTTGCCCGTTGCGAAATTTGAATTTAGAAACGAGGGAGTTAATGGGTGAGTCCATTCGCCGTGCGGGGGGTGGAAAATATTTTATTACACGTATGGAATGAAAGATTTACACTGAAAAAATCTTATACCTGAAAATAAGGAAAAAAATGGAAATTCAAATGACTTATATTAATTAGATCACCTTTCTTTGATAGTATCTGTTCTATTTCAGGCTGTAAATTGGACGATGAAACCGTCAACGCTATCATGTTGCTCCAAGAAATTTTAATATGCCTATTCGAAGTCAGATTTTTCAGTATATCTTTTTTTAATTTAAGGGGGTTTTCTAGTCTAGAAATTTGAAAAAATTGATTCATTCTTTTTTATAGTTTTTAAGTTTTGACATTTGAGAGTATGTCCTCAAAATTTTATTTATTTACCGAGTTACAGTGATTTTGGTGACGCAGCAAGTAAGCTGGTCCGACCGTAACACATAGAAACTTAAAACGCGTTTTTCTCGAAACTACTTTTGTCAAGCTAGCGTGCATAATATCTCATGTTTTATCAAACCGATTTATTTGAAATTTTGTGTGAACCTTTTTTTATATATTTTTCTATAGCCCGTAGCAGATTTAAGTCAAAATTTTCTTTTTTTTTAATTTGAAACTTTTAAAAAAACGTGAAGATTGTTTTTTTTTTCAAACGGCTGTCATTTTGTAAAATGACTTCTTCGAGGTAGGGGCGATAGTAAAATTTTTATTTATTAAAAATTCGTTAAATTTGTTTTTTTTTTCAAATTACCAGAAGGGTTGGAATCGTGTACGCCAGGACACCACCTTTTTTTGGACCTCTCCCTTCACCAGCCGATAACTTTTCGAGTTTTGAATTTATTTATTTTTTGTATTTTGTTATGTATTTGGTAAAAAAATATATGTTTATTTTTTACAGAGCTCGAAAAAACAACAAAAATTCGTGCCTCTAGACTAGAATATCCCATTAATACATTTATCTACAAATGTCACCATTATGTTACCCATATAATACTCTTTTTCTATAATGAGTTTATTTGGAAAATATTTTAAGTATAACAGTAATGAAACATTACAAGTAGAATGTTTCGACTCTAGCCGGACTGGTTAGAACTTGGTTCATTTAAATTTAGTCATAAAAATTGGCATTTTTCTGCGTAAATATTAATGCGTTCGTCAATTATTTTCAATAACAATTTTATTAATCCAAATATAAACAATTCAAAATATTCGTACAGATTTTAACCATTCAATTCTTGAAAAATGTATTTTAAAAAAATCACTCATAACTATACATCGATTTAAATTATTACCATTTGGTATCTGTTCGTTTCACGAAATATTTATCATTCACATTAGATAAATGGTATATTTTTAGTAACACATAAAAATATATTTGATCCTTACAACTAACGAGTCTTAACAACTCTCGTGGTAGCAGAACAATCATCTAAAAGGATTAAATACTTATTCTGGTTCGTTTGGTTATTAACCAGCGGTGGGGTGCCAATACGGTAACAAGGGGCTCACTAAAAATATTTAATAATAGCTATTTAATAATATATAATAATAGCTATTCGTGATATACTGGGGAAGGTGTGAATTTATTTATCACTCATATGCAATTATACAAAACAATTATTAAAGCTATCGAATGTTACTTTATACACTTATATTTTGTAACACTACGCAGTATGTCGTAGTTTAACCCATTTTCCCCCAGTGTTCCAATATTGGAACATTTAGTATTTTTACTTCCACTCCCTTTATGCATGACACAATAAAAGTTGAGATTGCATCAGTCTCAATCGGTCTACAGCTAACAAGTGTGGGGATCGTTTCGTGTAGTATTTTTTCAGATTCGAACCTGTCTGATTGAGCAGTGTTTTTTTATTTGCATCAATTACAGGCAAATTCAGGAAAAATTCGGACAAAAATTTGGGTTAATCAATATCAATAGCTGAAAAATGTACGTCAGAAATCCCAAATTTACATCGCAACTGTTCTAATCTAAATATATTACATATTTATAGATTATATAACGCAAAGATCTGATAATAATGTTTTTCTAAATTTAAAAAGGGTCTCGCCGGTCTGAGTAATATTTAACAAGGGGCTCGTGCGAGCCCCTGCGAGCCCCCTCCAGCCCACCCCTGTTATTAACCGAACCGAGTGGTCCGTGTTGTGTTCTTTGGTCGCTTTGTCCACTGGCTCGAATTCCAGTACGTTGCACTTTCATAAATATTTTTTCGGTCAATTTAAAGGTTTGATTTTAGCGGCTATTCGCAATGTCTACAATTCACTCCCACCATTATTTAAAAAAAACTGGGGGTATATATATATCTTTACTCTCTCGGGAAAATATGTGATCGAGCAACTGAATAACACGTAAATTTGAATCGTTCAAACTATGTACATTCTCACAGATTTTGTCACTAACGACCCGGGTTTCGCCTTTCGGCATCTTCAGGCATTCAAGTGCACGGATAAACTTTAACTGACGTTTAGTTAATGAAAGTTTCGTGTTTATATAAAATATAAATGCATCACTGAGTCCAAAGCCATTGCTGGCGAAAAGGATGAGCTCATGGGAATGCCAACAGATCTGAGTAGTAAGTAGTTTCAAGAATTATATTATTTGTTTGTCGGCAAAGGTTTTGTAATTATATGATTTTATAATTATATAGGGTATAGAAGAGGAGATGTGGGAAAGTTTAATATTTCATTTAAAATCGAAAGACTTTGCAGCTGTGCTTTGTTGATTTCTAAAATTTCTTGGAAAAAGAGTTTATGACTGTCCGTATTTGGGTGTAAAATTTTTATCCCTTGTTCCTGATTGAACACGTGTCCTTCCGAAATTAAGTGATTAGCAAAAGTAGACGTGTCTTTTTTTCAATCTAAAGGCTGCCATATGTTCTAAAACTCGGATGTTCAGTGTCCTTTCTGTAAGTGTACTATGTATTGAAATTCCACCAAGCACCTTCAGTCGAAATCTTAAATTATAGAATAACACGTAGTCTTTCCAAAACCATTTCTATTGAAATGCTTTCTTTATGAGTTCATGTGTTCTACATAAAGAGGCGAAAAACTTATCTCATGTCTGAAAAAATTCTAAACTATAAATTCAGAGCTTCTCTATACTATTATAAGGGTACGTTAAAATGCGATCGCTTGACCCTCTAGCGGTGGGTGATTAAACCTCTGATGCAAATCAAAGCGATGACTTACATTATGATTCATAAACAGTTTTTTAAAACTCACAAGAAACACGTTACAATTTATGTTAATACAAACACAAAACTCTTTCGAGAATATTCGTCTGTCGAGAAATTATTTTCGTTAAAAACAATACCGGATTATTCTTAGAATACTGATTAAATTGGAAGTTAATATCATTGAATGAATTGTAACTATCATTTTAAAACTTCGTAAGGGTAAGAAATAACGCCAGATTTAATTTTAAACCTTTATTTTTTTTTGTTTTGATAGCTGTTCCGATTTCATTACATTTTAGACGTTTACATAACGAATCCAGCATCAATTATTCTCATAACTACAACTGCATTTACTTAACTGCAACAAAATATTTACGTATGCTTTCATCTAGTTATATTTATTATTTTCTTTCATGCTAACTCAGTGTAATGTTAAACACAAGCTGTATAAATATTTTATATGCTGGCTTTAGTAATGGCAACCATTTAAGAATTGTTTGATCGTTGCATATTGGAAATAATTTTCATATGCTTTAAGTATCTTGATTTATGATCAAAAGCAATATTTTATAAATATAAACTGAGCTGAATGAATCTGGCATAATCCAAGTGAAATTTTTAAATGTATTTGTTATTGATATATTTTTACTAAAACACTAATGTTAGTTCAATTTTATTACATATACATAAATTTACACTTTTTAAATACACCACTCAATCTTATTAGTCTAATGCAGGGGTCACCAAACTTTTTAAAAACTAAGGGGGCCAGACGACAAATAAATTCTTATTGGAGCCCAATCAGAATATTATTTCATTTTATGTGGTTACATTATAATTAGAATGTAAACAAATGTTTGCCCTTCTTAGAATTTCAATTAATGGTTTGGTCAATCTTGTCGTCTCGCCTCCAATTTCTATCCAACTTTCTTCACATTGAGTCTTCTACCAGATAGTTGTATGACAATTGATGATTAGAAATAAATAGTCGTCGTGAATTCACAACTAAATCATGAAAAATTATATTTCTTATATGAATAATTTCTATGCAAAAATCCAGAACTTTTCGCTGGCCGGATGAAAACCTTCGTCGGGCCGTAGTTTGGTGACCGCTGGTCTAATGATACGATATGAGTATCGAGGAGTCTCTACTTCGTAATAAAACGTTTCGATTTGAACTGGCTAGGTTTGGAGAGAAGGAATTGGATATTGATATAGGTTTACTGTTACAAGTTGTCATAGATAATTTAACAAAGCACTTTATGCTATAATGTTGTTTATAGACAACAGTATAAACCCTAAATACATTTAGTTTAATGGTTAGTTAGTGTCGATGTCAATAAATAAATTGATTTTTTTAAATCAAGTGTAGATTGTTTTAATCATAATGCATACGTGCATTGTACTGAATTATTATTTCACAATATTATGTATTTATTTAATTGCTATGCAGAGATGTAGCCAAAATTTTGATTAACTTTATTATATTTTTCAATTAATTTATTAATACTAGCCAAAAATGTGATATATTCGATGTCTCCGTTTTTTACTGCATAAATATAGTAGAACGATTGCTCACGGCCTAACTTCTTATCACTTTCCTATCCCCTTTGTGAAACAGCGTACGAAAGTTATACCATCATCTTTTTTTGTGATAAATGTGTCTTAAAAAGAATTTTTATATGATATATAATAATAGTAACTGAAAACTGATTTGTAATACAAAACATTTCTAAATTCTATTAGGTAGAGATTATTTTTTTTTCAATATCGTTGTGAAGAAAATGCAAGTAACTTAAAATTATATTTTTATAACCGATTACTTCATTCCTTTTTTACTTGTACGACACGGTAAAAATTTTCAATATTTTTCTTTACAAAATAGTCATAAATGAGTATTGCAAATAGAACAAAATAATCCGCTACACAAAGCTCATTGCACCCTCGAGTTAGGTAGCAACGAAAAAAAGTAAAGTCCACCAACCAAGTAATAGCTGTCGAATACTTTCGTTTATTAAATGACGGAAAACCAAACAAAACGTAACAGTCTAATCAAATAATATAATTCTTATTATTTTCAAGTATAACTTACGTGTTTAAATTACCATTAAACCTTTGCAGAATGACATTTTATCATATGTTCATAAATCGTGTTTTTGCCGGATGAACAATGTAAGAAATTAATGGATAATGTTATCTATGAATCAGTTATGAGCTAATTTTTTTCATTCATCAAGAATATGGGTGAAAAATCAAAGAAGATTTCGTAAAAATGCATGATATGAACGAATGTTGAAAAAAGTAAAGTAGATAATCGACCTATGTTTTAAATAAATGATCCTGGATTGTCAAAATGGCTACCTACTCTATCAAAGTGGATTTATGTATTTTTAAAAAAATACATTCACAGTGGATGGAATAATCTATTTATTCTTTTACTTCTGCAAAACTTGTAAAAAGTACAATTAATAAACTTTTTCGTGCGTATCTATTTTAAATATAAATTATATTTTTAAATTGTGTTCCATTATAAATGTCAAACAATAGAGTAGTGACAATTCAAAAGTTTCATACTTTTCCAAAGAAAACATACATATTTGTATTCATAAAAGATGTTTCCAAAACAAATGTTAACATATATATACATTTCAATTGTAATAAATACGCGTTTATTTCTAGTCTTTTCAGATTATAACTATTCAATTAAGTCACATTCATTGTAATGCAGCGTTAATGAAAATTAACAGTATTGTAAATTGTGACAAAATATTTTACGAAAATTATTTTCAGAAAAGTGATATTTTGAAAAATAATCATTAAAGGCATAAGCGCCCAGACATTAACGCCAAGCCAAATTTGCCGTACCAGTGCTTGCAAATACCACCCGGACAAAAACACCCAGACATAAGCGCCCATTATAAATACAAAATATATAAAATAAGTGATTTTTTGGTTTTTCGAATAGCATAACGACATAAATTTACATACTTACGATAATCATTGTAATTTGAGATTTAGTCCGTCACAGCTAGGGCATCCAATCCCGGGATTGACACGGCCGCGATCCTGGGATTTCGGGATTGAGAAATCCCGAAAATTGTCACGAAATTGCCAAATCGAGAATTTCAAATTCCTCGGTGAGCTAAAAAAAAACGAGGTTTGGAGATAATCCGGGGAAAAAGGGTTCCCGGTAAATTGCTCGAATAACAAGATAATCAATTTGTTTCCGTTTGTTCTGTCTTAGCCCTAGTCTTCAATGTTTTCTGGAGATATATAGAACAGTTTGAGTAACTAATTAATAAGCAGTTCTCGTAGAAACACTTCTGTTGAGATAAACTCCATTAAAAGATCATATGTTCCGCATTTGGAGCGAACACGGTTAAAATAAATACTTACTAAACATATTTTTATATTTCACTCTCTAAACAAGTGTCGCACAAGATAAAAATGAAATTCGTAGAAAAAGTCGTGAAAAATCGTTTAAATAACCAAGCAATTCGAATAATTTGTAATTCGAGCAATTTACCGGCTCCCGGGAAAAAATATAGCGAATTGAGGATTTCAAATTCCTCGGTGAGCTAATCCCAATCCCTAAATTCCGGGATCGGAAAAAGGCTCCGGGATTGGATACCTTAGTCACAGCTGTTAGTAGAGTAATAACTTAAAATCAACTGCATGTCAAATTAAACAAAAGACTGCAAGAATTCATGCATTTGTATGGTAGTATTACTAATTTAGAATATTTAGGGAGGTTAGCACAAAATATTGATGTGTTTAACATCTTCTTCTTCTTTGGCCATGTTCGCTCCCTATGTGGAGCATATGGCCGCCACGCGGCACCTCCATGTTTCCCTGTCTCCCGCCAATAGCTTCGCTTCCTCCCATGACATGCCAGCATCCCTCAGTTACGCCGAGTACATCCTATGGATAGTACCCGACGGACGTCCAGGACGCCGGAATCCCACCGGTCGAAAGAAGAGGCAGGCAGGATTGAGGCTTTCCGGAGGCATCCGCAGCACGTGACCCAGCCAGTTCCAACGTCTCTCCATAACCACTGACGTGATGGGACGCTGTCTTGTACGCTCCTTTATCTCTGAATTCCTCACAAAATCAAACCACCTCACCCCCATTATCGGGCGCAAGCATCTATTCTCGAAGCTCAGTATACGGTTCGTCAGGTGCCATGATTCGCAAGTTTAACATTATTATGTTTTTTTTTTTATTTGTGTCTATCTAAAATGTATTAATATGTAAAGATAACAATTGTTTCATTTCAAAATTGTATTTTGTTTGGGCGCTTATTTCCGTGCGCATTTGGCTTGGCACTAATGTCTGGGCGCTTTTGTCTGGACCTCATCATTAACACATTTGTTCATTATTGGTGATGTTGTCTTAAGTCACTGTTAAAATAAATGTAGTACATAAAACTCCACCGTTTACGATTCTACAAACAAAAAAAAACAAACAGCACTGTAATAAAATCAAAACTCTAATAAATTTCAATTTAAATGAATATATATACAGCCATTAATTGACGCGTGATATGGCTACCTAGTTACATACAAATCGTTATCCTATTTTTAAGCCAAATAAAAACTGCGAAGCCCTTTTATTTTTTAGCATAACCTACATTCCGGCGCAAACGGAAACCGGATTCTTTGTGATAAGTTAAGTGAGACCTACTTTTGGAAATAATTGCCAGCTTAGCCAGTGTACAAAAGAAACATTCAATATTTATATACGCTAATTAAATCATAGTTGTAATAAAAATAGTGTAGATTTTTTTTTAAGTCGCAACATCATCCTCACTGGGCTGTGATTAACAACGTACTATACATATATGTACTACGAAAAAACGACACAAATATAAGACGGGACGGAAAATTAGTGGCATGCGAACGATTTTTGACGAAACCTTATTAACCGCTTGAATACCGCGCAAATAAATCATTAATATGTCCCAGAGATACTGCGTGTTTTTGAGAAAAATAATTTTGCCTAATATACACTCGAATTCGATATTTTAAAAACCTATATTGACTCAGTATAGATATAACTATACATATGCATCAAAATATTTCCAGAGCGGACTAACCAGCCTCTTATCACATACAAAATAAAGAAACGGCGGTGGACCTGGCTTGGACACGTGTTGAGGATGCCTGAAGAGAGCCTGAACCCTGCCTGTCTCTTCTTCCGGCCGGATGGATCCCTGCGTCGTGGAAGGCCACTGATGACTATCCACAGGATGTACTCGGCGGAGTTGCGGGACGCTGGGATGACCTGGGAGGAGGCGAGGAGACTGGCTGGAGATAGAGAATTGTGGAGGAGCTTCGTGGTGACCATATGCTCCGCATAGGGAGCGGATATGGATTAAAAAAAAATATATTTTTTATATTCTATTAGAATACCAAGTATTTGATTTTTTAAATGTCTTGGATATCCGTGTTCGCTTGCATATGTTACGGACGCCGGTGTCAGCTTGGTATTCAAGTGGTTACAATATATTTACCCGAAAATTGTATAATAATAAAATTATCGATAGTCACATATTAGAGTTTTGAACTATTCAGTTGCAAAAAGCACACTGAAAGCTTTTTCGAGTTTTGAGTAAATGACAAAAGCTGTTGTGCATAACGTCAAATGTATTATTTTTTGGCGTTTTCTGTATATATGTTAGCAAATGTAATATTATCATTTAATTTGTATGCAGATAACGTGTTTCAAAAGTATCCCGGTTTTTTAAAACTCAAAACATTTTAAATGATTTCAATTTTCTAAATAATTTCCTCTTTGAATTCTAAGCACTAATGTGCCTTACTATATAAGATTTAAGCTTAAGATAAATACGCCTACATATTGTTTTTAGTTTTATATCAACAGCGAAAAGCATGTGTGATTAGTATTGATTATCAAAAAATAATTCAATTTTACAGCTGCCAATCTGTACTTGATTAACTTATTTATATTTTAAAGATGAATTTCGAGCTTAGTGAGGAGGCATTTAAGTTAATTGTCTGCATTTTTTTAAATGTTAAACTGTGTATTGTAATACATTTTACATATAACTTTTGCTAGATTATTTATATTGCATTGGAAAACTCAGAATTTTCCTTCAGTACAACAGGTTGAGCATATAAAAGAAAGCACGGCTTTGCTTTTGTGAATTTTCCTTGAACTATTCATTATGTTGGCAACACTGCATAGTTAATTGGATGATATGCTCTTTTAGATTTTTTTTATTACAACCAAAAGCCATTCACTTTGATTAAAGTGTTGAAGACTGCATTGAAAGGGCGCGACTATAATATATATTGTTCAACAATATTTCTTTCTGAAAAAATACTAAAAAAATATTTTTTTATTTACAGCATTATTATTATTTTATAAAGATACTGTGTTATATATAGTTTAATGTTTTATAGTTATAATCATTGGGCGCTTTGGGTCGGCGCTCCCACACTTTTATCTAAATATTTTTGTATGGAAAAAATGTATTGGAAAAACATTGTGATGAAAATAAGTACAGAAATTGGATCACTGCGGGTAGGGGTATTAAAATATTATAATTAAACAACTTTCCCAGACTTCTTAGTTAGCAGTACACCACTGGTTGTAATCTATTTTTTGGTAGCCATTCCAATATATCTTATAAATTAATATTATTGCTTTTTTAAAGTACTGAGGTCAATAAGAGTATAAATGACATCACGAATAGAGGATAGATTGGGATTTTCTCACCGAGGAATTTGAAATCCTCAATTCGCTATAATTTTTTCCCGGATTATCTCCAAACCTCGTTTTTTTTTAGCTCACCGAGGAATATGAAATTCTCGATTTGCCAATTTCGTGTCAATTTTCGGGATTTGCTGAAAATTTCTCAATCCCGAAATCCCGGGATTGCAGCCGTATCAATCCTGGAATTTCGGGATCAGAAAATTGAAGGGGATCCCGGGATTTGATGCCCTAATCACGAGTTTTTAGTAAACTACGAAAAACTGCTGTGCATACATTTGTTTTATCCATATCCGATTCCAATGCATGGAGTGGAGCATGTGGCCTCCTAATGGAGGTACCTCAACTAGAGCTTTTCTACGAGAACTGTTTGTTACTCAGTCACTCAACCTCTATTTTGTTAGGAGAGTAGTATGAATAGAAGGAAAGACCTGGATAGGACTGGCGGTTAACTAATCGCTCTCGCTACCCCCAATTATAAAAGGATTGGAAAGAGCGTGAGGGAATTTTTATACATCACAAACAACCATGCTTTCGAACAGAAATCGATCGAAAAAATGCTGATCGTACTGGAACTCGAACCCGTGAGATCCGGCACGGAAGCGCACAACACTAACCGCTGCACCATAGAACTCGGCTGTGCATACAGATCGACTGTGGAAAGGAAAAAGGAAGTAACCCACAATTTTTTTGATAGTCACTACGTATCAAACTTGATACACGTTCTATCAAAAGGATGCAAGCTGCAAATCCCGAATTAGTATCTAAATTTAGCTTTTACGTTTGAAAAAGATGACATTGTAAAAAATTTAAACCTTGAAAAAAGACTGAAATAAAGGTTTTTCCTAGACAATTTCTTTGATTAATATTAGATTACGTCAATTAGACACCAGTTTAGAAGTCTCCGTGCACTTCAAGGTTGTGTATAATTTATTTTTTGTCATAGTTTGTATATGTGTTAAGAAAAATAATATTACCATTTAATTTTCATGCAGATAACGTGTATCAAAAATTTGAACATTTCCACACGATTTCCTAAATATATATGATGAAATTTAAAGCTTTCATCCGCCTAGATCAGTAGTCGGCAAACTTATTCGCCAAAGAGCCAAATATGAACATTAAAAACAATTTAAAAAAATATTTGGAGCCAAATCTGTTTATTAATGTCCGCACTTAAGGGGGCAATGAGCCGTATGATGCTCCGGAGCCGCACTTTGCCGACCAATGGCCTAGATTATTATGTTAATTTAAAACATAGCTTTTATTTCATATAAGCCATTTTCACAAAATAAATGTTCAGAATGGTTTTTGTAACACAATGATTCAATTATTTCATCTTATAATATTATTTTAGTTTTTCTCGGTCGTTAAGTATGTATTATAATTCTAAAATTTAAAAAATACATGAATAAGTTAATAATAATATTTATTTATAGGAAGCAGTAATTACATATTTAAATTATAGCGGCTTTGATTAAAGCGCCGGTGACATTGAAGCCACAATGTTCCTTGAATGATTACTATGCACACCGTGATGTCCGCCGAGGAAATACGGTCAGTTTGATTCTGTTATTTAAATTGCCACCTGCATCATAATTACTCTTTTTATCCATCAAATTAGATTCAACTAGGTTGGTCGGTGCTTAAAATTTAAATTTGAGTTTACTAACAACCGATTGCTGTAGCGATAAAGTATTTTCCTTAATTACAGATTCAGTTTTTTTTAAATAAAAATTGTCAGAACACAAAATTTAAACTTAATAAATTTGTTTTACACTGGTTAAGACAATCATTTTGCGAAGCTTTGAGGGGCATCTTAAGATCTTCCCTATCGATGTATCCTTATTCTTAAATTATAAATGACAAAATAATGAGTGGAATTTTCCTTTGCACTGGATACGACCAGTGGGCTAGACACAAACATTAACAAAAAAGAACCATTACTTAAGCAAACTTTGCGATAGTAAGTCTGAAGATGCCTTCAATTTTCTATTAAGAAATATTAATTTTTCTTTAAACTTCGCGACAGGTCTTTTTTTAAATGAGCAATTGAATTGCCGAAATCTATTTTGATTAAAATTTAGTAAACACTTCTTTTGACGCATCAGAATGTTAAAAACGAGGAGCAGCGAGAGCGATTAGCTTGCCCAGTGTTGGCCAAACTGTGTGCCGCAAGAAGTCTCAGGTGTACCGCGAAGGAAGAAGCCTAAAAACAGTTCATTTTTAATAATGCCAATTTATTAAAATTGTCTTTAATTTTAAAAGAATTCAACACCTCATTGTCGTAAAAACAAAAATAGAATAATAGTTATTTAGGATATGGTTTTATATTATCTGAAAAAGATAGCTGGGTTCCACTGTGATACTAACACTATGATTTTCTTAATTCATATTAATAAGGAACACATCCTTTTTTTAAGACATTTTTATTTGGTGTGCCGCGTAAAAAATCCCGTTCACCAGTGTGCCGTGAAGTAAAAAAGTTTGGCAGACACTGAGCTAACCGTTTATCCTGTTCTGGCCCTATCCTTTTATCCACACTCTCGAACTACCAGTTCTTATAGTGTACATTCAACTGATTTTAATATAAGCTCCATTAGGAGTATATAATTCATTTAATTATATCAATAAAGTACCCTTTAGTGGCTTTAGTCCAGAGATATTTAATCTTTTATTTTGCTGGACCGCATGCCGGTTTTTGCTACATTGAGTGGGGTGCAGCATATTAATAGTAAAATTTAATTCTTGTACGGAAAACAAAAAAGAACAACAACAGCAGAGTATAATAGTTAGTCAACATTTTTATCGCCTGTCGGTTGTGTGAAATATTGTTGGCACGAGGCAGAGCTACAGGGTACTTATTAAATCAGCGACTCATGTTAATTCGTTGTTAACCTTACTACTCACAATTCAAAACCAACAATAAAATAAACTTCAAATACAGCATTTTTGATAAAAGTATTTTTTCTACCGCACGGCCCCCCTATCAGAAACCGTTGTGGTAGAATGAAAATAAGTGACCCGCTGTGGTCTAATTCATTGCTTCCCAACCTATGGGCCGCGGCCCCTCAGAGGGCCGTAGGATTTCTTGCAGGGGCCGCGAAATTCAGTAGAAGGTACAAAAATCTATATATTTAAGTCTATCAAATCGGTGTTTCCCATATTTGGGGCCGAGGAATTTCTTAAGGGAGCCGCCGGATTCTGGGGGAAAAGTATACCAAATCACAGATTTCAAATTCCTCGGTGATCTATAAAAAAACGAGTTACGGAGACAATTGAGGAGGGCCGCGGATTATTTTTTTTAGATTTAGGGGGCCGTAGAACGAAAAAGGTTGGGAAGCACTGGTCTAATTGGTTAGAGCTTGCTCTACCGATCAGGTGGGTCTGGATTCGATTCCCGGTAAGGTCAGTATCAAATTGGATTTCTTTAATTTTAATTTGAGATCTAAGACATGGGTGTTTGTGAAGTTAATTCTCCTTGAGTTAATCTCATGTGACTTTCAAAAATTCTCATCGAGTATATCTCGTATGATCTTTCAATTTCAAAATATTTGACACATTGGCGTAAGCTGTAATGTCAAATATTTTTTTTAAATTAAAAAAAAAAAGTGACCCCTACGCAGTGGCGTAGCAAGAGGTTTTTCCTTACTTAATTTTGCCAGAAATTTTATTTTTTTAGTTTACAATAGTAGTGGATTGAAAGTACCTTTTAACCATGACATATTCCGAATTAAGATAATTAAGCGCATTTTTATAAAAATACTTAATGTTTTACATTTTATTTCAATTGCAAATGGTTTATTTTGTATTTTACTGATATTAGAGCCGCAGGGCAAGTATGTTTTTAAACTTTGTGAGCGGTCTGTTTTATTGTGTTTGAGCCATAAGTATTTATCATTTTTGTTTTCAATTATACATTTCATATTATTATACACAAAATATAATTTACTAACGTAGACACTGCTACGACGTAGATATTCTACGATCTGCGGATAGTCACAAAATAAAATCTTATCATAACTAAATAAAAACAAAAATATCAAAAGAAAATAATAAATGGACGATTGGCTATTAGTTTATAGATATTATGTTTTTCTATGAAATATAATACTGAAAAAGATGACAGACTGCGGCTACAAAACCACGATCTCTAATTCAGAAACAAAGTGCAAAAGTCTTTCATAAAGCTGTTTTTTTTTTTTTGAAAAGATTTTTTTTATATATGAAATAAACAATATTTTTTAAACAGCGTGTAGTATTAAGACAATCATTTTCACCTCCATATCGGCAATTAATTATATTAAAAGCACTGCTCCCAATAAGACTACCTACCCTCTACCCGTGGCAATTTTGCGCGATAGCTGTTTCAAAAAAAAATGTTTTTAGCATAACATAATTTCGATATTGGTTAAATTTTGATTATAAAAACTACAACTAGGAAACTTAATTTTCAATATTGTTCAAGGCAGCTATTGAATAATATGGATCCATTTAATTATACAAAATTCAGTTGAAAAATATTTAGTTGTTCCTAAATAAACAATACACTATTTTTTACAACTAATACACTAATTTGAATTTGAATTGTTTGAATTTTGTACTTTTCCTGTACCTGTTTTTTTTTGTACTTAATTAAATATTAATTCACTTGCTATCATTAAATATTAATTCAAAGGCTTAAAAACAAATCAACTCATTAATAATAGGTTGGATAAAAGCCTAGATTTATTTTAAATATTCCTATGTTATTATCTGGTCATTAATATTTTCAAAAAATCCCCATAATAAAGATAAAAAAAAGTCTACAGCGCTGGACTCACTGGCTGACGTAAGTTTTTAAAAGGATGGAGCTAAAAATAATGTCTTGATTTTTCAATAATTGTGGAAAAAATTAACCATGCTGGCATTGTTTTCAGAAATTTACGCGCTTCACTTATGATTATAGTCCGAAATTCAGGCAAAGATTTTTTTTTTTTTAACCATGTCCGCTTCCAATGTGGAGCATATGGACTCCTAATGGAGTTTATCTCAACAAAAGTGTTTCTACGAGAACTGCTTGTTACTCAGTTGCTCAACCTCTCCTTTTCCAAAGAGAGTAGGGATAGAAGGATAGGGCTAGGACAGGATTAGTGGTAAGCTAATAGCTCTCGATACGCCTCGTTTATAGGATAGGATGGGTGAGAGGGGGGAATTCAAGACATCACATACATTCATGCCTTTGAACAGAAATTCATAAATCGATTGAAAAATCAATTTATAAAACTGTCCATACCGGGATTTGAATCCGGGCCCTCCGTAGCCGAAGCCAACAACGTTGACCACTCGACCAAACAGGCGAAGAATTGTTATACTGATAGTATTAATATATTTATATGTATATTGCTAACGGCCAATATTTTTGTTTTCCCTTTTTCCTGCCTACCTAATGTTGAATTTTTATAAAATGATTAATTTCAAATGTGTTTTGGACAGACATAGACCAACAGCATTGGCGTAGCGAGGGGAGGGCAAATAAAGCGGACCGTCACAGGCTGCATTAGAATAGAAAATTTCACCCATAGTTAACAAATTAAAATTGTTTTGACAGAATCAATGAATGTTTTATTCCCTTCGCCATGCTTTCGTTCTTCCTAATTGTGCTTTTTGTCTCACTGACAAAATATTTTAATTTTTTTGTGGGACAAATGTCCATCTGTTTTATGTCAGTGTTTCCCAAAGTGTACTACGTATTAACCCTGGGGTACGTGAAGAGTTTGGTGGGGGAAACGCTGCACCGGGCTTTGGCTGCGCCTAATGCAACAAACATCATATATATTGTGATTGTTATTTAAGTATATTCATTTTTTGACGAGGGGTACTCGGTGTTTCGAAAATAATGGAAGGGGTACGCATATTTTAAAAGTTTGGGAAAAACTGTTTTATGTAAATTCCTACTAATAATAAATAAAAAAAATATATATTTATGTATGACAAAAGATTTTTGACATATTAGTAAAAAAAAGCATTTTAGTTCATAACAGTTCATGGTTAAAAGAATACCTTAAATTAACTATAATATAAATTTTAAATTTTATTTGGAGAAAATTGGGGGATTGGAAAAATTAAAAACCGAACAGGTCGGCAAAACCTCTTGCTACGCCGCTGACTCCCTGTAAGTTGAAATCAACCCTTGAGGGGGTCCATATGAACCACTTTGAGAATCCTTGATCTACCTGCATAGTCCCTCATATTCAATGTGTGATGAATCAAGTTTCAATCATATACCATTAGCCGACCATCGGCTGTCAACTTTTTTCTACCTACCGCTGATTTTTGTATTTTTTTGGTGCCCAAGTAATTTTCCATGGGTGATAGATACGTAACAAAAGATAAATAAAAAGAAGTTTATAAATATTTTTTATATAAATCATTTTTAATTTTTCTTTTGCATGAGTCAATTTGAATTTTACTTCAATTCTAATTTAAAAATTGATAAAAAAATTTGACATTAGATTTTTTCACCGGCGAATAAAGTAAGTGGCTATTAAGTTCGAATTTATGAAAACAATTGTGCAGTAATTATCTATTTACTCATTGTATAAACATCAAAATGTGTTGTAAATTTATGGTGTCTTATTACGTAATGTCAAAAAGAAATATTTCTGAAATAATTTTCACTACAGTTGCATTATAGCTGATAAGCCTAAACGGATTTCAAATCAAATACTTCTACACTATGGGAGTAAATTTGTGAATAATTGTTGCTTTTAAATAATGTTTAAAACATGTTTTATTGTACTACTATATATTTATTTAAAGTATTCTTTATAAACAATCCAAAATCATCCACTAAACTTTTTCTTGTTTATTTTTTTTCCAACAAGTCTACCACCAGCTTGGAGCATATCGACTGTGGAAAGGGAAAAGGACGTAACCCACACATACCAAATTTTACAGGAGGCGCAAAAAACGGGTTTTGATGATTTTGGATCATATGCTAATTATGAATTATACACAACCTTGAAGTGCACGAAGACTTCTAAACTAGTGTTTAATTGACATAATCTAATATTAATTAAAGAAATTGTCAAGGGAAAACCTTTATTTCAGACTTTTTTCTTCGTTTTAATTTTTTACAATGTCGTCTTTTTCAAACTTAAAAGCTAAATTTATATACTAATTCGGCATTTGCTGCTTGCATCCTTTTGATAGAATGTGTATTAAGTTTGATTCATTATGATTATCGAAAAAAAACCTGTTTTGAAAAAACTGTGGGTTACGTCCTTTTTCCTTTCCACAGTCGATATGGACTGTTAATGTAGTACTTTAATAATACCTATTTTATGATTTGTTGTAAGTCTTTAAGTATGAGGTAAATAGTTTTCTAGATAATATAATTATTATAAATTCTTAGATACTTCATTTTATAAGGTTTTTATTTCCACATAAGAGCTATGTATAATAAATCACAGTATCTATAATATGTAAAATACTATCTATAATCTACAGGAAATTTTTGATATAATAAATACTATGTTAATTCAAAATGACAGCGGAGGTAGTAAATGATAGGATTCACAAAACAGGTTGATGGCAGAAATGATATTATTTTGTATACAAAAATAATCAATAGATTTCTTATTTTCAATATCGCACATGGCTGTGACTAAGACACTGGGCATGATCAATGAATCACAGAAATCATCAACCCAACATCAAGAGACATTATCATGTTTCAAAGTTGAAAGATTGCTTGACAAAAATGACAATTATTGCCGTAATTCCAAAATATTGTCTATGAAATAGTGACATATTTTTATCTATATAAATATTTGTCATCTGTCATATTATTTTTTTGATTATTGCGTTATTTAATACTCAATTAATTCACAAAATTCATTATTTCAGAAAAAATATCCGATCTTATTGAAAAATCCTATCAAACCTAAAAATTACTTATAAAACTTTAACTTTAATAAAAATATATTGTTTTTTGTTTGCAAATAGATTGTGTCTTGACGATTCTAAATGCAAAGCTTGTTACTCCATTAACTACAACGTTAAATGTAATATAGTATTAAAAAATTGAAAGACATGGGAGAGGTGATCACATATTTATTTTAATTCCACTGTCTCGTGTACAGAGCAGAAAGGCCCCTTATGCACTTATGGGTTAATCCGCCGCTGAATGCAATACTTTGAAAATTGCTATTACAGTAGAACCTTGATATGACAGACTAATGCAGGTGCAAGACTGTCTATTAAGATCGAAAATCTGTTAAATATTGTTTTTAATTTAACATTGAATTACTTTTTTTTCCATTGGTTTATATTTAAAGGATGTTATTGATTGTTAGTTGCAATTTAAGCTTCCATTGACTTTGAGCGAATAAACAAAACTGCTATGCAACTGTGTGAATTAACGGCCAGAGTTGCAAAGTCAGTGCTACATTCAATTTATGAGAAGTGTGGGAGAGGTATGACGTAATTATCATGCACAGCATATTGTTTATAAGCAGTGACACATGGAATTAAACATGTACATATAACACTTTAACAGAATGGTTTTAACATTTTATACATTTGACTAGATATTTTGTCCAATATATCCGAAGTCTGTTATATCGAGGTTACACCGTACATAGATTTTAATTAACAACCACACGAATTTTAATAATGAAAGAATTCAACATTGTTCACCATCAAAAGATGTCACTGTCTCAAAAACTAACAATCTTTATTTTCAATGACAACAGACAGTAACTAAAATGAATGACATTGTTACACCCAAGCTAAGAGTTTTTTGGAGAATATATAATAATGACTTATATAACTGTAAAAACTGCATTGCTATTTGCTTGTGTTTCACATGCGTTTCAAGCAATTAAAAAATATCTCCATGAAAGCAGTAACCAAATTCACTGAACAATAAATATTAAAGCAATAAGAAAATTTACAATCTCATAAATCAAAAATAAATTGTCATTCTGCCTTAAGGCATTACATAATATTATAAAGACGATTTAAAAAAATCCTTTATCTTTTATAAAACAAATGATAAATGTGTTTATATAAAGAGGTCAATATGATGGAAATTATTTTGTCACTAATGTGGTGTTGGTTTGTGACCATCAACATAGAAATTTCTGGTTGCTGAAGGCAGTTTTAGCTCTATTCCTTCGAGCTCATGTGTTAAAATAATCTGGCAACCTGAAAACAAAAAGTATCATATTATTTAGAAATAAAATATTATGCATTTTAAAATCACTAGTCATTACTTATCTACAATAGATAATATTGAAAGTATGAATACAATTTGTTTGGCTGTAAAACTAGGACAAGATAAAAAATAATTGGTCAAGAACCTTTAAATAAATATTACTAACCACGTAGAATTCTCAAAACTGCAATATATTAAATAAAAATAATTGACTAATAGTTATACCTAGCCTTGAACTGTCTTTAAGGAATGGAGCCATATCTAGCAGATCATCTTCCTTTTCCGTTGCTGGAGGTAAAAAATCGGCATGCTTATCAGACACGTACACATGACATGTTGTACAAGCAAGTGAAGCTTCACAGGCTCCTAAATGGTAAATATATATTGATAAACTTTTTGATATTTGATCTTGTTCAAATGTATTTGTATTAAATGATCATAAGAATCAATGAAAGTGTAAAGAAATAGTGGTTCATTTCATAAGAGAAATTATAATGAATATTCCCATAACCTTCAATTACAAAAATGTTTTAAAGAATATGTATATTATCAATTATACAGCAACAATTAGGATACCAATCCAACGCTTATTTATTTGTTGAATATAAGATAGCTAAGGCTTATGTAATCAATAAAACATACTTAGAGATATGATTAAAATGGTGATCTATGATTGTTTTGTAATGCAGCTTACCTTCCATTGGAACTCCATATCTGTGAGCTAAGTAAAGAGCATTATCTCCCACTTTACCACGAACATTTGTCTTTTTGCCATCTTTGTCTATATATACTACGTTCACACTAAAATCGAAAAAAGATAATTAAAATTTAATGTTGAATTTATAATAAATAATAGTATGCAAAAATGGAGTTTAAACATACATATTCGTTAAACATTAATGACACTTTTTAAAATTTGATGCTTGTGATGCTTGTCTATGTCCATATGTTTTAAGGAATGTTCCGATTTTAAAGATTATGGTTTTGTATCATAGAGAATTGACATCACAAATATCCACGTATCTTAGATCTCAAAATCAATCAAAAAAAATCTAAATTGGACATTGACCTTACCAGGAATCAAACCCAGACCTGCCTGATAGCAAGCTCTAAACAACTAGATTACAGGGGGTGATTAAATAATAATATAATATTAGGAGGATACAAGAAGAACTTCAGCGAAGTTTCTCTTTAATAAATGTAACTTATGAAAATGCAAGCTAGGTAATATTGGAAAACCTGCAATTAAACCTACATTTTTTATGGCTCCAAAATAATAAATTAAAATAAATTTAATATAGCTTACATTTCTTCATCTGATTTCGGGTCTTCCCATTCATATTCTCCGTGAAATAAACCTTAAGGGAAAAATAGTCCATAAATAATATACTTATATATTAACAAGCAAAGCCGTTAGTTTATTTTGTTAAAATTAATTAAAAATATATTTTCTTTTAAAATAAAGCATTGGAAATATTTCTTGTTGTTTTCTGGATTTACAGACACTGAAGAGTGAAAAGAACAATAAGGTAAGAAATATTCAGACGAGTAATAATTTGTCTCCGACAGTTAATCGGTTTATTCGGATACTTGAGTTAAATCGTAATTAGTATTATAAACGGATAGACTTCATCGTTTGAAGATATTTTCAGTTAAATCCTTCCTTAAGTTTAAGAACAATGTTAGTTAAAAATAAATAATACATCATTTTATTATACCGACAATAATTGCCCAATGGGTAGACGCGTTGTTTTCAGTAAAACTGATGTTAGAGGAATGTTACTTACTTTTCGTCGTTGATAACTGTAATTTAGATGTATGGGTAACATTCTTTATATATTTGCTACAAATGTTAAACAGATTAGTATTGTTTCTGTGGGCGACAAATAGCCCCTTGAATCTGCAAGCCATTACCGAAACTGTCAAAAATTGTGGTTATGTTTACATCCGTCAATTGAACAATTTTAGGTTAACCAGCTGATTAGTGCTGCCATAAGTAGGATTCAATTGATCGTAATCCAGATTTTTTTTCATTTAGAACGGTCATGAATATGCGAACTAATTATACTTGGTAAATCTTTATTGAATAAAAAACGAGGTAACGTAATTTTCAAAAACTTTTTGATATATAAACTCAATCTACCGTTTTTAACCTAGGAAAATTCTAATTGTTACAAACTTTAGTAATATTTTTTTATTATGTACTAGGTAAAAGTAGACTTGCATTCGCAAGTTCAATAAATGGAAATAAAATCATCTTAACTCTTTTGTTACATCAGAAGAAATGAATATGCATTTAGTCACTGAGAGATTTAGCAAAAAACTTTATTAGGTAGGTACATTATTTTCTCATAGTAATTGACATATCATAGAATAATTTACATTTACTCACTACCTAAAATAAAACAGTATCAATTTAAAAAATCAATAAAATTGAAATGTTCTTTGTAGAAACCAATTTAACATAATGTATTCCAATGTAAAATGTTGATGTATTTTACAAAGCAGCTTCTTAAGTCCATGTCTACTTCTAATGTGAGTTTTTTTGTTTTATTGAGACTGTGTAAATATTTAACAATTACTCGTAAGTAAATGGCTCAACTAGTCATCGCAGACGTCATAAGAAAGGAAAGGTGTGATTAAGAAAGAACAGGTAGGGAAAAGGAAAGATAGTTTAACATTAGACATTGTACTTTCGATGGATTCGGCGGTAACTTTGTGGAAGTTCATTTAAATATTTTTTAATAATTTCGTATGGATGCCTCTAAATGAGGCGAAACACACACAGTTTGTAGCACAATACATGGAATAATCTAAGTTATTTTGTATTTTATATTAAACATTCATTCCGTGGATAAAAATCAATTTATCAATTCAAAAATCAATGTGTGATAGTGATCATATTCGGATTTTAACTGTTGACTCAATGTCAGTGACCGGAGCCTACTGGAAGAGAAAGCAACCTTTTCACTAAAACAAGCAGTGAATGGCTTGCTTATGATAAATGGCTATTTATATCAAAAATAGGATCAAGGAGCGACAGGGTACAAAATGACCTCAGAAAAATTTGCATTTCATTTATTGATGATTACCATAAATATCAGCTAGATATTATTGGTATTCAGTGAATGGTTGAAATAAGAAGAATTTTACAATGTAAATGGCCCCGCTAGGAACTCAAAGATAAAGTGAAAACATTGAACTTATTTAACCAAAGCCATATGGCAATTTCACCGGGCTAAAAATAAATAATTTCGGATGACATATAAAGATGCTTTTCATAATATCAGATTTTTAACCTAAATCAAACAGAAAATATTATTAACATTATGAAAGCAATTTGTTGAATTTGTGTAATTAGGAAACTAAGAATATCATGGGAAAAATAAATAGATTGCAAATTCTGACCACTGGTTTTTGACCACAAAAAATATTTATTAAAAAAATTAGTTTCAAATTGAAGAACTGAAGAACTGAAGCAGTATAATTATTATTTTTTGATATTATCGAATTCAAATAATTGTTTTCAAGTATTTGTAATCCATATCCAAACAACAAATAACAAAGGATAATAATTGAATTATTATAAAAACATAATATGTTAGATATTAAATATGTATTAATGGGTAAAAAAATAATAGACGTACTAGATAACAATATTAAAATACATTTTGCAAGGGTAGTGCCATATTTTTATATTATACAGCTACAAATAAAAGATTAAATATATATTGTGTGATAAAAACATATTATAAAAGTGTATAGATAATATAACAGATTCTTTAGTTTTATAAATTACAAATTGATTTAATTCATATTTATGTTATATACATTAAATAATGTTTATAATCAGTGGTGTAGTTGGGCCAGGTCGAGCTGACCTGGTACCTGAAAATGAGCCAGGGCACCGCACTGCCACCTTTTTGACTTGTAACTTTTTTTCAAGAACGTACATATAATTTAATTGTTAAAAGTTGTGGTTTCTTATCTTTGGACGGATATAAAAAATAACGATGTAATAGGGAAGAAATCAATGACCGACCTGGTAGCTATTTATATTATATTTATAATTATATATAACATTAAATAATGATTTAATTTGAAGTTAACGATTAGATAAACTGATTTTTGTCACTTATTTGGTGTAATTTAATTACTCACTAAGAATAGAATAAGTATGTTAAATACAGCTTCTGAAATTTAAATAAATATTATAATTTACATACTCTTTCCATTAAAATTATTTTATCTGTTAACGCTAGCTTCGGCAAACCATTGCCAAAACTATAATACATGATAAAAAATTAAGTTAATCAATATGATATTGTCACTTCAACACTTTTTGTCATGACAATTTAAACTTTATTTATAACAGATTAAAATAACAAAGTATTTTAGCTCTACAGTTTTTAATAGTTTTATTCGTTGATAGCTATTTCGGCTTGCGCCATCGTCAGAACTATGTTTAAACTAATCTTTTGCTCAGCTATATATACTGGCTCTGAAGAGATACACAATGCATGATTGTTAATCGTTCTTTGAAAAACTAGAATCACATTTGATAAGTGTAATATTGTAATTATAATTAGGATGTTAGAGTGAATAACTTGATGCATTGTGTATCTCTTCAGAGCCAGTATATATAGCTGAGCAAAAGATTAGTTTAAACATAGTTCTGACGATGGCGCAAGCCGAAATAGCTATCAACGAATAAAATTATTAAAAACTGTAGAGCTAAAATACTTTGTTATTTTAATCTGTTATAAATGGAGTTCTACCAAGTAAATGCCAAATCAATTAATAAACTTTATTTGATTA
This sequence comes from Himalopsyche tibetana, assembly GCA_030503985.1. NCBI lineage: Eukaryota > Metazoa > Arthropoda > Insecta > Trichoptera > Rhyacophilidae > Himalopsyche > Himalopsyche tibetana. The sequence continues at coordinate 1,783,316 of JAPJYX010000003.1, read as the reverse complement.
GGAAAAATCTAAGCTATCTCAAAAATATTGAAAATCAAGTTAATTTGATAAGTGTTTATTATTAAGGAGGGAATATATTATTCACAGCTTTTGATGAATTCAAAATGCTGTTACCAGGTCAACAGATCAAGGAGAAGAGTAAAAGATTATTCAGGTAAAAAATTGAACGGAGTAAAAAATAGGTAGTGACGTTTGTCTTGAATAATTTCTAACTAACTACTCCTCTTCTTCATCAAATGTAAGATCACAAGAAGTAGTACAATTCATTTTAAAAGCCAGCTCTTTATACCCTACACGTCAATAATAAAAAGATGAGTACAGATAATACGACGAGATGAATGTATTTTTTGTACGATCTGAAAAGTATTCTTATTAGTAAAAGTTACTGAGTAAAATCTCAAGCTTTCGCTGTCATCTGTTGCCTCGTTGGATTATCGGCTGCCATTTCCGCCATCTGAGCGGGTAGATCGTCCATATCGATCGACGGCTCTCCGGCGGTCAATTCATCGACCTGTTTTGAGAGCTGTTGGTTTATTTGTCCTGCCATTTTAGCTGCAGCGAGAATTTTTTGCTTCTCGTGAGTTAATCTGTGCCTCTTCAGGTGCTTAACAGTTCTACTGCTATAGCTGCACTCGTCGCAAGGATACGGTCGTTCTCCGCTGTGTTTCATTTTATGCGTACGAAGATGAACCAACTGCGTACAAATATAGTCACATTCGTCGCAAGCGAAAGGTTTTGAATGCATCTGTTTATGTATTTTGAGATAGTCGGCGCGTACACAGCGAAACCCGCATTCGTCGCACGAAAAGGGTTTATTTGCCGAATGCGTTAATTTGTGTCGTTTCAGATCGCCGAGTTGCAAACCCGAATAATTACACTGATCGCACGTGAACGGCCTATCCATAGTGTGAATCATTCGATGTTTACGTAAATCGCCGAAATCTACACACGTGTAGCTGCAGTCTTCACAGGAGAAAGGTTTCTCGCCGGAATGAACACGTTTATGACGTTTGAACGCGTGCAGCTGTATACACGAATACTCACATTCGTCACAGGAATAGGGTTTATTCCCTGTGTGTACTTTTTTGTGTGATTCTAAAAACTCAGGACGAGCGCAACGGAACGCACACGAGTTGCAACTGTATGGTTTAGACGCCTTTTTATCTCCCGTATCACTAATATTACACCCAGATAGTTTTTGATGTGTTATTTTGTGTCGTTTTATATTGCTAGCGTCTTTTGTTGCATAATCACATTCGTCACAAACTAACGAGTCATTAGTCCCTTCGTGTACAACCCTGTGCTGTTTTAATTCATCTAAAATTTTTGTCGTAAATCGACAATCGTGACATGTGTACGGTTTCTCTCCAGTGTGGGTTAATTCATGTTTTCTTAATGTGTTGTAGAATTTAGTTGAATATGAGCATTCCGTACAAGAAAATACTTTATCATCACTATGGGTTCTCTTGTGACGTTCCAGGGTATACAACCGTGATGTAATGTAACTGCATAGATTGCAGGCGAATGGTTGGTCTCCTGTGTGAATGAGTTTATGTTTTTTCAAGTTAGCAGGTATTTTGGTAGCGTAGCCGCACTCCCCGCACGCTAGAAGCTTTTTATCTTTCAATATTGGCAACGATATCTTAATCTGGGAGTGAAGCTTCCTATCAGTGTCAAGCACTTCATTGGCATGAAGTTTCATGCAACCCATTGCGCTGGTGCGCCGTTTGAATGATTTTCCACACCTGAAAATATTAAATTAATAGAATTGACATTTACTTGATAAAACTCCATTATAATAAGGTGAAAAAATTAAGTATTTTGGTTCTACAATACTGATCTTTGTATCAAATGCACTTGAGCAATTAGAAATTAACAGACATAATCAAACCAATGACATCATGATCAAAAAAATATTAATCAATCACCGCTATAAAAGCCTTTAATGTAACTAATAATAAATAATCACTTTAATTTAAACTAATTTACATTGAGTAATCCCATATTTGTTATCGTTCTAAGAAAAACTGAAGTCAAGTTAATAAATATAATACTATAATTTGTAATGTAAATTAAGATATTAGAGTGGATAACAAGATATAGTGTTTATCTCTTCTTAGCCAGTCAGTATATATAGCTGAGTAAATATAAGTTTAAGCATAGTTCTGACGAAGGCAAACACCGAAATAGCTATCAACTATATAAACTTCATGTAACTCAGTATCTCAATTTCATTCAGTATTATAGATGACAACATACAGCGTTTGTCAGCATTGGCTAAGCGCTGAGTGACTCACGATGTTTGCCAGTCTTACACAGATTAATTTCAAGAGATTTCGCCATTTTTCTTTTCTCACAGAAAAGAAATGAGCGTGCAATGAAGTTTGGTCGACTTCGTATTTTACCATAGTTCCTAAATTATCATTTAATTTGTAACCTTTATGTCTCACTGCTCTATAATAAACATTTCTACCACTAACCATTTGTCTTTTGATCCCACCACCCTCGCATGCGTGTCTTATCTTATGCTAATCTGCATATACAGTTTCAGAACAAATTACAACATTGATAAATTGAAGACATTACTACGTTAGTAATTAATATGTATGTGTACAACTCACCTGCAATAATAAATACCATCCTTTTCTTCTACTACCAAATCACTCTTTGCAGCATAATCCTGCAGTGATGGATCATGGCCGACTTCCAGCAAACACTCTGGCATCATCTGAGATGATTCACTGTCATCTCCATCTTCTGTATAGTTATAATTATTCTTATATCCACGACTACCGGGTATGTGCATATCGATTCGGAGAAGTGCTACAGGTGACATATCTGATGGGTCATTGGTTCCATCATGAGTTTCGCTTTTAACAGTAACATCTTCAAAATCCATTGTGTTTTCTGAGATCAATATTTAATTTAATTTAGGCATCCGTTCAAGATAACTAAATTACTTATAATTTCCAATTACTGGTGCTCCTGAAAGACATGATGTGAGACTTGATTATCTTTTCTTTTGAAATACAAATATTAAGATAGCACTGCTAAAACTGTAACAGTAGTAACTGGAAAATTCAGATTTTTCAGTTGAGTCAAAGCAATGATAAAATAATAATATTTTTTATGGATTATCTTTAGCACAATGCCCATGTCTTACATATGAATAAATTTTGTATTTTTTTTAGCCTTGTCCGCTCTCAATGTGGAGTACATGGACACATATGCCACTAGCACACAGACTCGGAAACGGAACAAAAGCAAACAGTACTATCATAAGGCTGTGCTTCGTACCGGTCCGCTTCTTTTCTGCTTTCGCACCAGTGTGCTAACAGTGTTAATAGAGCTTATCTCAACATATTTTCTCTACTACTTCCTGTTGTTACTCTCTTTTTTCAAAGTAAGGATAAAAAGATAGGGCCAGGGCATGACAAGTCGTAAACTAATCACTCCCACTACACCATATTATTTAGGAACAAGGAATTTTAAGACATGCATGTGGCTTGAAACACTAATCCATAAGTCAACTGAAAAATCATTTTATGAAACTGTTCATACTGGGATTCGAACCAGCAAACATCGTAAACAAAGCCAACATTGTTGACCTTTTGGCTAAAGGCTTAGCGATTAATTTTTGAGTAATTTTGGGTGTGTCAAAAATTATTCCATTCATATTGTCTCAGTATAAAGCCTCTTTTACACCAACCGAGTACGAAGCTGAATCGAAAAATATTGACCGAGTAAGCGTCTACGAGCATTGAAGTTTTTTTAGTGATCCAGATCATTTTTAAGTGTGTTTCATTTGATTTAACACTCATCGCGTACCTGTTTTGAATCGTTACAAAGGCATACTACAGGTGGCAGGGGTGGAGGGCAGGGTCTGCATACTCCATTCAAAATCATGATTATTTAAAAATTTCAACTCTATGATATATGAGATTAAATTTATATGAATTTATGTTATGACCCTTTAGGGCAGAATTGGCGAACTTATGTCAACGTTGCCGAAACTATATTAACGTTCGAAAATTTTGCTAGCAAGTGACTACTTAATTTACTTTTGCAGAAACAAATATTAATATGGAAGTTATGGCAATATCGAAGGCATATTGTATTGGTTTTATTTTTATATAAAGTAATATAAAGTTTTATTTTGTAGAATTGAGAGTATTATCTCTATTCAATTAAAAATATTTTAATAGCCGTTTCTAAGTTAATTCAACCCTAAATATGTTCTCCCTGGTTATGCAATGCAAAATTTTGACACAAAAGATTTACTGTGATTCAAATGCAGAATTGTCTCAAGTCCTTGAGATATTGCCAATCAATCCAAGGTTATCAAAAATTCTAATGATTTCCCAGATTTAGCTTGGATTGTAAGAAGATATAAGTTATCAATGTTATCAAATTTATCCTAATAATTTTAATTATCACTCAACTGGAGAAAATAATTCCGAAATCAAACATAGGTAAATGGTTTCATCTGCATGACAATTAGGCTTTTTAAATTGGCATCTGTCAATAAGTCAAATCAAAACAAATTGACTAAACAAAAATAAAACGACTTTCTGACAGTTCGTTGGGAGCCATCAAATTTGACAGGCGGTAGTATAGACATAGTATAGATAACAAAACTTTATCATATTTTTGAGTTTACGAACTTCTTCGTATTCTAATTTTATTAAATATATTTTGGACAATATTTAATCATTCATTTGAGTATTTAATATGTTTGTTTATTAAAATATTTCGAAATTTCAATAACCCAATACCTAAACGATGTAACAAGTCAAATATCAATTGTCTGTATTGTCATAAGTGATATTATTATCTCTGGTGATATTATCGCCCCGGGCGGCTCATTTTTGGGGGAGGCATTTTCAAAAATAAATAAAATATTTTTAGAGAAATTATATTTAAGTAAACATAAAAATAATTAAGCTACTTGTAGTAAAAACTCTTAGTTCATATCGAAAAAATATTGTGGGCGGAAAATTCAAGGACCCCTGTTTTTTAGAAGCTATTACTTCAATTTTGCGTCTAGGTATTTTTTGCTTTCATCTGTGTACACGTGACGCTCTACATACACCGGTTTCAGGAAGGGATGGATGCCAAATGGAATTTAACACCCAATATTATATGGCTACCGATTTGTTTACAAATATTAACCTTTTTTTAAAAACCTTTTATTCATTTATGCAACACATAATAAAAATAATGTGTTGTGTTTATCCATGTTCGCTCCCAATGTGGAGCATATGGCCTTCTAATGGAGGTATCTAAACAGAAGTTTTTCTACGAGAACTGTTTGATACTCAGTCGCTCAACCTCACTTTTTTCAAAGTGAGTAGTAGGGAAAGAAGGATAAGGCTAGAACAGGACTAGTGGTTGGCTAATCGCTATTGCTACACCCAGTTATTAAAGGATCAGAAGGATGGGAGGAGGAGAAGAAATGATGTGAATTGACATCACAGACACCCAGTCTTTGATCACGACGTTGAATTGAATAATTCTCAAATTTACTGTGATCTTACCGGGAATCGAACCCAGACCTGCGTGATCGGTAGAGCAAGCTCTGTCCAACTGGGCCACAGCAGGCGACAAAAATAATGAGGGAGCAAAAATCACTAGCTCTGTTCTTCTGCGTACTTCTGACGGTTTGATGATGGTTTGCAAACTGTTTTCGAATTAGAATCTAAAAGCTTTCAATTCGACTCTAATTCGAAAACCGTCAGAAGTACGCAGAAGAACAGAGCTAGTGATGGATATGTCTAGTATCCATATTTGAAGAAATAACAAAAATGAGCAATGAGAATAGCGATAGATAATAGATGACGATAGACTTGGCAGACAGGTATGACGACACTCGTCAAAGAGTTAAGTAATTCTGCAAACTTATTACGAAAATAAGTTTAAAAAACCTTCTGTTATGATTAAAACCTGACCATTCCTTTAAAAATTATGAATTGTCATTTATGCTTTTCTGCCGATTATGGATCGATGTGTACCATAAAAGAAGTTTCAATGTGACACTTATTTTATTTTAAGAAAATGGGAAAAATAAAATAAAACAACAATATTTTTCCACTGTTTATTTACAATCTTAAATAGTAGTTCTATTATGCATTGATACATTAAAAATGATAAATATAAAACTTACACAAAATTAAATCAGTATTATAAAGGAGTATTTTTGAATAATAAAAACTAGAACTGAGGTTGGCGAGTATAATATAATCGTATCCGTTTTTGATGTTTTCACAAATCAAGCAAAGTAATCCGTAAATTAATGTTTTCAATTTAAAGAATTTAAATATTAGGATTGGCTACTAATTAATCACGCTATGTCCAATTTTCCAGAAATGGTTGAAACAATGAGTAAATTTCATGCACAAATACATTCGAGTACATTTAAAAACCAAATCTGCTCCCAGTGAACTCCTAATAGTGTTCATCCCAACAGATTTTTTCTACAACAACTGTTGTGGGTGGTAGGGTATTTGACGCAGCACAGACTAGACGTCTCTTCAAACAGAAGTCCATCTAATCGATTGAAAAATCAATTTCTGAAACTGACTGTATTGGGATTCAAACTTGTTGAGCACCGCAACCAAAGACACCATCATTGACCACTCTACCACCGACCCTAATACATATTCATACATAATTTAGTACACTGAGTCGTGGCTAACAACTCCTACGCCACTCTGCTGGCATTCATTTGAAAGTGCTTACAACTGCTGTCTTATGAGATTTGCTAAGTGAGGACTGTAAACCAGTGGCAGATGGTAAATGGTACAACATTTTGTGGCATGGAAAATGAGGATTTAAGTAATTGAAAAATAAATACAGAAAAGATTCCAGCTAGTGATTTGGATTCGAGCCACAGAATAGTAGCACAGTATTATCACTAGACTACAATGATCAATGGAAGCCCAATAGCCTGGTTAAAATAAATTCTTCAAACAAGATTCCCCAGTAGATGGATATTATAATATATCATTCGCAAAAGTTATTTACTGCCTCAAACTCAACCCTTTACAGTAATTTTTCAGCAATAATTTGCTGAGTAATTATTAATATTCTCATTCACTTTATTTTCAGTAACGTTCGTTGCGTCAATCACATCAGTGTTTTTAGTCAACTTTTGTAACAATCCTTTCGTTATAACTTTTTGTATTAAAGATTCAGCGAGCACTTGTTGAATGAGTGTCATCTTTTTTAATTTAGCCGCAAAGTTGATACCGGCCGTGTCGTATTCGTCAGGTTTCTCCGTAGTGTTCAAAGCTTTCGTGCAGCTTTTCAGGAAGGCGGCGACGTCCAAGTCTGTCTTTTCTTTTTTTTTATTCGTCCATTGATTTTTGGAAGATCTTTTGAACGACTGAAACATTGTTAAACAGTGACGACCGATTAATTTATCATCTTCAAAACAAAATACTATCAAAACTATATCTACAGCTGTGCCTTTTATCTGTTTAACCTTTTGAACCTCTGCGATTTCTACATTTTTCTTAATACTTAATAAACCAGGATAGTAAAATCCATCAAATATGTGAAAGCCCCTGAGAAGTGAAGTGTGAACCAAGTGGTATTTTGGGAAAAAAATGAGTTTGCAATTATCGTCGTGCGCGTTTTGGGCATTAGGAACAGTTCACTGCCCAATTAGATGTATGCAAAATCAATTTTAAAATTGGTCAGTCACAAAAATAAATACATCTCAATTGAATTCATTACTCATTTAATCTAATATCTATAGTTTGTATATTGTTATTGTAAATCCATGTAATCTTGTCACGAAAATCGCCATACTCGTTGGGAACGCTGGACAGCGAACTTTGAAAAAAAATAGATATGTCATAATATTGACATGTCTTTAAGTATCATAGAATTGAAGTGAGCTGAGTAAATAAACACTGAAATTGAAAGTGTTATTTTTTTAAATAAAAACATGCAATCCACAAGAACACCATGTAAGGATGTGATTGTACTTAATAGTCCAAAAGGAAAGTTTTACCATTTTGCTACTTGGCTAACTTCACTTCTCAAGGGCTCATATAATGGAAATAATGGTATTGCGGTAATAAGAGAAAATATGTCATTGTTTTGTCAACAACCCTTGGAAGCTCTGAGTGATGTTGTGTTTTTGAATCAGATGAATTTATTTAAATAGGCTAAAATTGTGAGACATTGTTACAAAAATGGTATTAAATGGAAAGTTTTAAAACAAAGAAAAATACGAATTTCACCTGTCGGGTATTACGGCTGGGAAATGAAGTTTTCGATTGCCTCTCATATGACTAGAAAAGAAAATAAAAATTCAAGAATGCTGAAATGAACTCGCTATATACAATAATTCATTTTTTTCAACCATATGCATTTATCAAACAGAGTTAATAGAATCCTTGTGCGTTACAATAAGGACCATTTGCTATTCAATTGCTCAAACTTTGATCATATGAAAGAAGGATTGATAAACGAGAACTAGTTGCCAGCGAAATTACTTTATTATTTAATTAAATAATATCACAAACCCATTACTATAATTCATAAAATTGTTGCTCGCTCAACAAAGCAGAGAATATTATTCCACGAATCAAACAGCAGATTATTTAAGAAAATAGACAATACTGGTATAGAATTAAAATATAAGTAACCTGAGGCGGCGACGGGGATCTGGCAGAGCCCGCAGAAACCTCTGAATCTTCATTTTGCATCTTAATATCCTCCAACACATAATCATCGTCGTCGTCATCATCATCATTGTCCGAGTCGTCATCTTTTTCGGGACCTGGTTCCTCTTGGTCAAGTGTGAATAACAGCATGTCATAATACCTACAATATTCCACATTGGATAATATATAATAATACACATGTATACACAAATAGATACTCCCCAATTTTGGACAATTATAGAAAAAAAAGAATGACATTTTATTTAAAAAATAAAACACTTTTTGTACCATTTCCAAATTATTTATTAACCTCTTCCCGGTCACGCCCGAGTATACTCGGGTATTGAAAGTAGTCAAAATGTACACAAAAAAACTCGGACAAATTCCACAAAAAAAAACAATGAATTCTTTCACTAAATATGCATGTTTTATAAATATAGCACATGTGTTTGGTGTTCGAGCATAATAAAAAATATGTGATCCTTTTTTGAACATCTGCTTAAATCAATTGGACCGGCAAGTGGTTAAAAAAAATTGAACCAATTTCCCTCATCATGAGCATTATCAACTGATAAAAATATATACATCCAATAGAGGGTTATCCATACAAAATTCAGTACGATTAATAACAAGGTTCGACATACAATAATCGGTAAAAGAAATATGATTATCAATTGTTTGTTACATCTTGTAAGTATTACTTAATTTTATATAAACTACCCTGTAACTTTTATATTTTAATTAGTTGATAATGCTAGTGATAAGCAAAACCGGTTGTGATCTTTAATAAATTATGTGGAATTAGTACAAAAAAGTGTATATTTTATAAATAAATTATAAAATTTATAAAATGCCTTTTCACCAAGAATTGACAGTGTACACCTTAACCTTTTCACCGCGTATGACCGATATGCATGTCCTAGCGAACATGCCCTCAGCGCGCGTGACACGTATAGATGTCATGGAAATTTCAAACCCTATATAAGAGCTATCTATTGTGTTAAAATCGTATAACTTGGTTTAAAATATTACTAAATGTATATTTTACCAAATTCAATAGATGGCATTATTCAAAAAAGATTCAGTATAGGCTAAAATAATTTATTTCTGGAACACGCCGTGAACATACGTCACCAATGCAAGATGGCCACCATTGATTCATGGCGTTTCTCGTAAGAACTGTGCGCCACGTATTTACAGAATATGCACGTATTATTTGGGATAATGTAAATAAGCGATCGAGTGCGGGTGAAATTGAAATTGTTCCGAGAATTTAATATTATAAGCATGGTATGGTGGTGGCACAGTGTTCTCGGTCGCGCGTGGCGGTATTTTTCAATATGGCGACGTCACGCCGCAATTGTATGAAGAATGATTATTGTTGAATTAAACCGAAAATACAAGAAATATATTGTATTTTATTATTGAAAAAGTTACTTTGGGTGGCAATTAACATATTTGATTAGTTAAAAAAATATTACAACCTATATTTATAGTCGAAAACGCGATAACAAAATCTGCAAAAAAGCAGCCGCTTACAGGGCATGTTCGCTAAATATGATGACACGGGCAAAGGGTTAAAAGTGATAATGCATTTAATACGCACCACAATGATGGAATATATTCAGGCATTCCCATTTTTTTGTGCGCCTTAATTTTCTTCATTTCTTTTCTAACGGCTCTTCTCAAATTTTGAATTTTAGCTTTCACAAATTTTACATTGGCATCAGGGAAACCGTTCTTTTTCAAAAACGAGACCATCTCTTTATAAGCGGAATTCTTTGTGATTTTGTTTTTATATCCGTGGTTGCTGATAAGCCATAGGCAGGGCCTGGCTCGGTACATTTGTATCAGTTTGGCAAGCACACGTCTAGTCCACTCCATTTTTCTGTTGAAAACTACATATAAAATATACATATATTTAAAAAAAAAGATTTTTTAATGGTACCACACTTATCTGTCATTCTTTACAACCCCGACAAGCACTACAGCAGATTTGTCATAATGCAATCAAATTTTGATATTTTTTTGCTGACATTTTCTTGAATTTGACAATTAACACATACGAGAAATCATCATAATTCGTGGAAGTTGTGTCAGATTTTTTGACAGTTAGGCAGGCCAAGCAGAGTAATCCAGAATCTTCTTGCATCGCACAACAAAATAAACATTATTTATCATTTATCGCAGTTATACTACATACTTTTAAGTGTTTTTTTAAGCCAACGTTGAACGCAAAATCTAGCTTATCGCAACCATGTCCAAAATGTATCTCCAGCGATAGACGTATATAATATTAACCAAACATAATATTAAATCTTTAAGTTGTTTGATTGGTGGCTTCACTCGATAATTTGATTATTGATGCCTCTTTTTATACCCATGTGCACTCCCAATGTGGAAGATATAAACTCCTAGAAGAGCTTACCACAACAGAAATTATTCCAGGAGAACTGCTCGTTACTTGGTCAATGGCAATGATGTTGTTCAATCAGCTACAGGTTTGGCACTAACAAACAGATTTACTCACACGTATTTAGCTATAGGTTTTCTTTTCTTAAAACTTTTTGATTTGATCTTGGGAGGCGGTGGATCGTCTTGCTTGATGGCGCCTATCTCCACAAAGTTCTCCTGTTCGAAGTGCAGCAGCGGATCGTAACCAACATCATCGTCTACATTGAAGGCGCTAGTTCTATTGCTGGTATCTTGTTTATCGACTTGAAGTACTGAGGAAATGGCATCCGAACAACTGCGAGTTTTATTTTTTGCAAGAGCTTCTTCCAATTTCACTTCGACACTCTCAAAGTCCATGTTCTGTGGTATAAAATTCTGCGGTTCGAGGATAAGCAAATAGTTGGGATTAACACATAGTACACAAAACTTAAAACGTTAAATATGAAAACAAACTAAAACAAATATTTGCTGCATTTAATTATAAATGCTATTAACTAAGGTGGCACTGGCTCAACATTTATAGAAATGAATCAAGCAAGTCTTTCTTGGACAAAAATCAATTATTCAACACATTAAATTATAGCAAAAGACTTACAAATCAATACCTGAGTTTTGCAAGATAAACTAATTTCACTTATTTTGTGATTTAAAAAAAAAACTACCAAATTTCAACATCCCAATAGGGGGCTGTTACACAGTTTGGTAAATATGCTTTACAAATTACAAACATGCAGCTCTTTTCCTCCCTGAAAATTCACTAGATTCCGCTAAAAAAATGTAATTTTCTGAGAAACTTAATTGCGGATACAAAAATATTAGGTACTTCCTTGTTTGACGCCAGGCGGTGAAACCTTTCCGTATAATATGTTACATTATATGAGATGTGATAATACCTCCCGTTTTTAGGTAGTCTATCGTGTTGTCCCTAAGCAGAGCTTAAAATAGCCCGTTTTCTGAAGGACGGCAACCTAATTAACAAGTACATTATAATTATTTGATGAGTGTTTTCTTTATTCTAATTATATTACATCGCAAAAATGCACTAGAACGCTTGGAATCTTTCGTCATTTTCACTAATAAATAAAGAAATATTCGTTTTCTTGAATAGTGTGTATTCAAGAAAGCTCACTATCAACTTAAATAAGTCGATGTCCTGTTTTGAGGGAACAATGAATGGTCATGTTGCGATAATTACCGCACAACTAACACCTTGAAGTCGATGTTCGAGAACACATAGAAAAGGCCAGTTATGAATGGTATTTTTATATTATGAATTCGGTTGATTAACACTCCATCTGGACATGGAGATGCGCCTACGACCATTGCATTTTTCAGTGCCTGGCAACAAACAAGGAAGTACCAAATATCAAATAACCTAATGTTTCAATTAAGGAAATCGACAATTTATACATTCACAAAGTGTTTATATGAAATTTCATCGCCATTTTCTCTAATAGTTTGACGTGTTGGGTTTCCCTTTTTAACCTGATATTATATTCGTATTTTGCGTAAATTATCGAGTTCCACGATTCACATCTACGCTTATTGGACATTTTTCTGCATAGCTGAATTATTATTAGCCGTATTTAGTTTATTTTTGGTAGAAAAATGGTAGCAAGTTGTAAAGCATATTAAACCAAAGTTTTACTGTATATCAACAATCTGATGTTCTACATTTTATATTAAAAGCATACCTGTTCACCTTCTATTGTGTTGTATTCATCATTTACAAACATGGACAGTTCCTGGAGATAATTGCTCTCTGATTTTCTGTAAATTAATGCGTAAAAAAATAAGACGATGATTAATTAAAGCACCCTTGGATAATTTTCAAAAGTACATAAACGCAAATGAAGCAATATTCCTTCAAATATTTTTCTAGGCATTAGTATATTTCCATCAATAACACAAACAATTGCTTGGTAAACTACCAGGCAGTTTGGATGAAAGTACTAATCTCACATCATGTGACAGTTAGGTAATTAAATATACTGTGCACTTACATGCTACGATGATTAAATCCGAAATAAAATATTTAGAACCATGGCATTATTTATAAAAGCATTTAAACAAAAACCGTGGAGATATATCGTAGCATATAATACAGCATAATAGTAACCGTTTGTTATTATAACGCATTGCAATTAAATAGCCAAAAAATAAATTCAAAACAATTTGTTTTTAACGAGCATTGCAATGTTTACATTCCTTGTTCCAAAATCGAAATTTACTGACGCTTGGATAGATGAAGTTCACCTTTTCATGATCTCAGACTTCTTCATGGTTATTTTTGAGCAGCAAAGTTTTATATAACTAAAATGATATCGCCATCATCTTAATAACATCTTGGAACCGTATAATTAAATGATAGGGCTAACGACAGTAGAATTTCGTCAAATTTGTATACATACTAGTTTGCTGTCATAAGCATAGTCCATAGACTAGCATATTATGCGAGAACACTTGCGTAGCCCATAGACTAGCCTGAGACTAGCATCGAAAGCAGTGATGCATATTGTGGCATAACATATCCCCCTATATTTATTGGATGGAGGCGGTAATGGGCATAAGCATTATATGTACTAGGTCAGCGGTTAGCAAACTATTTGGGCTCACGGACTACTAAATTCACAATTTTAATCCAGTGTACCACTAACTGGACTTTTGTGTTAAATATCACATATTGAAATAAAAGTGATCAAATGCTTCAAAAATCACCAAGTTCATAAAATAATGCCAGATTTCTCTGCCGACCACTAAAATTTTATTGCGGACCACTAATGGTTCACGGACCACACTTTGCCGACCGCTGTACTATGTTTACCATTTATACATATTTATTGAACCAGCAGGACAGGTTTGATTAAATATTCTATAATTTATTTTAAAGAGCTCAAAAGTAATAAAAAAAGATATTAAGCACACATATATAGTATATCGAATATTCGAATGTAAAAAGACAAAAAGGATGTAATCCACACATTATAAATATACACAATCTCAAAGTCCATGGAGACTGATAAACCAGTGCTTAATTGACTTCATCTTACATTAATGTAATAAGTTGTTTGAAAGACAACTTTTTGTCTTTTTTCCTGGTCACATTTTTTCAAATTTAAAAACTAAACTTCCAACATTCTTTTGATATAACGTTTACAAGCTGATAACATTACAATGATCGAAATCTGTTTTGATAAAACTGTGGGTTACGTCCAATTGCCTTTTCACAGTCACTGGTTGTGCTCTTTTATTTTTGTTCTATCAGTACTGATCAGTACATACATTTGCACAGAAACTACACACCTTTTGAGTAGATATGCGCTAACATAATATAACGAAATATTGTCTGTATGAATACGCAGGGACAGATTAATAAGCCATTTACCATTAATTTAACTAAAATTATGGGTTTTATAAAATATGGGCTATTTTTAAATCTCGTTTGTTTATGTATATTTTCATTTTAGATACGCAGATAAATAATATATAGAGACAACTCGCAACCCGAGTACTACAGGGGTCTATGAGTAAATTTGTGACGAAACAAAAATAGCAATGTATACCAATAATGGTACACGGAAGACTGCCGCATTGTTACTTCTGTTTCGTCAAAAAAAATCACATAGAACATTGTAGTCCTCGGGTCGCGAACTATCTATAACTAGTAATGATAAAAACAATAATTGTTTTAAGAAGAAACAATGAAACCATTATGTGTTCTGCATGTCGGGTGAGATCGGATTTATAATGGATTTTTTCTAGTTTACGATTATTAGTATATCATAGACTAGTATACTTTACAGTATATAGTCTATGTTGTAATGTTTTGCTTTTAGGCACTTGACAGCGTGATTGAATTAAATTTACCGTCTTTCTCGGGGAGGCTAGAATTATGGCCCGAATCGATGATGATATGGCTCCAGTCGAAAAGCAATTTATACCTGGATTCAAAAGTATTGCCGAATATGTCAAGGTATGAAATGTACACACTTTGTCACAAATACAGTTAAACACTGGAAAAGTTATGTTAACCTCTAAAATCTGGTGATGTTAACGTGTAAATATAAATTCATATAAGGTGTCTGTAACGTGCTTTACAACATCGCTCCAGAACCTGAAGAGTTGTAATTTAAAATGAATAGTAATGATTTGAGATTACTCGCCCAAGTTAAATATCAAATATGTTGATTGATACGTGCTTAACTTTTTCCGACAACAACAGTTTATTCGCACTTCTTTCATTTATTTGAATACTGTTATCCATTTTCATCTTAACAGTCATTCAAACCAGCATTGGATTTTTATTATATTATATATTTCCGGTCCTGTGACCTATTGTTTAAGGTTGTTACCTCTGGTTGCTGTGTTGAAATGCTCAAATCCCAGTTTTCACTTTCCAACACTTTCCTAAATTAATTTTTCAATTGATTCCTCTTTAATGGCATAGATATTTATGTCGAAAATTCCCTCCTACCCATCTATCTGATCCTAAAAACTGGGCGTTGTGAGTCAGAGGAGCTAATCTGTCGTAGCCACATTCATTTATCCTAGCTCTCAAAAAAAAAAAAAAAGGAGGGTTAGCAATTTATTAACAAGCTATTCTTGCAAAACAGCTTCTTAAACAGAAACATAAGGTACATTTTCTCTATTTTAGGAGGACATGATACCCAAAAAAATAAATTTTATGAACATCGATATTAGTTATAACAATTTTTTTCTGTTCAGATAAGCTCTGTAACAGTTCATATGCTGTACTTTGGGAGAAGATTGGTTATTTGTTATTGTAAGATAATTGTTTTTTTTTAGACTGGATATGGTGCCATAATGGGCGGATGCAAGTCATCGAACGCAATCGGTAGCTGTGGTCCTCCAACTGCAGCATATCTTGAAGTTACTTCTCAATTGAAGGATAATGCTGTATTAATATTCAATTCCATTTTGCGCATGCAGAACATACAAAAGTAAGAACTGCAGAATTGTTGGCAATCGAAAATACGAACTATGCATACTTAAGCTGAGGGCTAATATATCAGCGGACTAAGGCTGTTTTGAAATTCTTCACGGAGCCAATTTATCAATTCTACACTGGGCTGTGTCTTGGTTTCATTAATCTTCTCTTTAATTTATTTAAAAATTATACATTTTTTTTTTTTTGAATAACATCTTTGTTTTTATTTTTATGCCTACAGACATTTTTTGTATATTGCTTGCAGATGTCATTAAATAGATTAGTCACTTTTAGGGTGTTCACCGTCAATACTTAGTGGAAAGGCATTACATTAAAAGACACAATATTCCTTATCAGTTGACAATGCTTGCAATGAGCGAAACCGGTCCTGACCTATTTAATAAAGTGGAATGAAGTACAAAGGAATATTGTGTTGTTTAAAATAATGCCGAAGAAATTTTACAGAAGGTTTTTTAAAATTACTCTTGTACTAAGTTCGATTAAGGAATTCATTAAATGCGGTTAGTATATAGTAATATATGGTCAATGCCAATCCTGATATTATACTGACTACTTTCGTTCTCCAGATCACTGTTTCTCAACTGGGGTCCACGCGGAACAAATAATAACAAGTCAAAATGCTAAAACGCGCAAATTTTTGTCACTGACACCATTTACCTAATTGTGCCCAATTTACTTCATTGTATTACTTAAGAACTTTTGTCGATTATGGGTCGATATGAATAAAGCCATATATAAATGGAGGATTTGCTGATTCTTCCTAGATCAAGTGTTCAAGTCAAGTTTCTAATTTTTCAAATGTGTCTTCCAATTGTAACTTTATTAGTCTTCATAATGTGTGCAACAATTTTGATATAATCTATTTCTTTTGTTATGTAGGAGGAAATCTGACCCAAATTTTGGATCTCTCGCCGAGATGAATGACACCCTAATCGATTCTCTGAATGAAGATATTCAGAAATTTGCTAGCGGTGACATCAGCACACTTGCGCAACTGCCCAAGGCGAGCATAGCATCATGGAACACCAAACCGATTGTTTCTCTATTGCAAGTAAGTTTTCTTAAGAATTACCCTATTTTATATAATATAATGCTACTTTTATTATTTATTACCATTGTTTTGTTTATCTATTATGTAATTCATCTTGTAATAATTAAATATACGACATGTTCACGTGGAACAAATACAAGTTCTTGATTCAGCCACTTCTGTTGCTTCTCTGCGATTCGATAATGTTAGGCTAACATCACTCGATAGTAATGAGATATTGAAAACAAACACAACAGCATTCAGATGGCATAGTGTCCTAATATCAGGTAGTATCATCAGATATGCTTAGGCAGCACTTCACTATGTCGATAATCACTGATGACTACTCTGTCTTTTATGCATAATAGTATAACATGCATGCTAATATTCACATGTGTCAAAATAAGAGAAAACTTCCTTTTAGAAGTGACAATTACATATCTCATTTGTCTTTTGCGCAGTTGGGGAAAATGAAAATGCTAGCCGCCAAAAATGTTGAGAGACCGCAGCTCTCTTTCAAAGACCCGGTTGACAACTCTACAAAGACATTTTGGACGCCGAAATTGGTGGACAAGCCCAACAATTTAAAACCTCTCGCCCTTGATATGATATACAATGACGATGGTGATCCAATTGGGTAAACAAAACAAATATTCTTATGTTTTATTTATTTGCTTAAAAACAAGGACAGTACTCTGCTGCCAATAATTTGTAGACTGGACAGATACAATTTAATGCTTTTTGAGTAGAAATTGTTTGTGAATTTTAGCATTTTAGGGAAGTCCTACAAAATAAATGGTGAGTTGTCTGACTCATTATTGTATTACACAGTCGACCAGTATGATACGTACGAATCCGTGTTCAAAACATTTGTAAATAGGAGTACAGTGTTTGATATTGAATTGCAGGTATGCACATCCGTATGAAATTGAATTGGAACAATTTGAACCTCATGAAAATTTACTGAAAGAAGACACAGCACCACCTACACTCCCACAACCATTAGAGGGAACCAAAATGACACACGTACAAACGGAAGCTGATCTTCAAAAACTTGTTAAACATCTGCGAAGTGTCAAGGAAATCGCTGTAGATGTTGAACACCATAATTATAGAACATATCTAGGTATTTATATTTTTATTAGTTTTATCACAGAAAATTACCAATAGCCAGCTCCTCGATTCAGTAAATCACACTTCACATATCAATCTGAAATATTGAACACATTTTATTCTATTATGTTCCATTTATTCTAAATAAATAATAATGTATACTTGCAATTCCTACAACTTTACAATGACTGGAAGTGTGAAATATAGCCGTAGGTATTAGAACAAAACATGATGCTTTTACAAGCGTTCATAGTATAATAATAATTCATATGTCGTGTAGTTTATTGCCCTTTTGTCAAAATACAGTCCAACTTTGTTGGTGGGGTGACTATTTCAAAGAATTTATTAAACAATTGTAAATTCAATAAAAATATATCTAAAAAACAATGGATGAATAATACCTACTCACAAAAGGCTGGCGCCAAGCAAAGGAGTACGTTGCAGTTATTGCATTGCAAAAAATGTGTCTATATTTCGAGTAAAGTAGTTGGATTCGTGATAATAAGGATTCCATATGCTCCACACTGTAAGCGGTCATGGTTAACTACAAAGAATGTTTCAAAAATGTCACGTGTTTCTAGGTATCACATGTCTTCTTCAGATCACCACCGAAGAGGGTGGCGATTTCTTAGTGGACACATTAACTTTAAGAGAACATCTGCATCTACTCAACGAGGCATTTACCAATCCCAAAATACTCAAGGTGCGTCTCTCTCGTTATTATGAATCTTATCTTTGTATCTTCGTTGCGCACATTGCCATTTATTTGAAAGGTTAAACAGTCGTTTTGTTTTTCACTAACTTTATTGACTAGTAAATATCTATGCTCAATTATGTCATTTATACATGTGGGTTAAAGTGTGTACGTATATTGCATAGCCAAAAGAATCTGTTACTACTTCTGCTACTTTCTATGATGAACCAAAGTAATTCATATTTCTCATATTCACCACAAGCTAGAAGTGTACAATATTCAATTAGATAACCCAATTAACATTAGAATTTTCATATCTTATATGTATTTTTCTACTTGAAATCCACTTGTTATATTCTGTAGATTTAAAAACCATTAACAAAATACTACACAAATAATAATGAGAATCAACGCTTTAATCCAGTTATCTGTTTCTTCAGGTTCTCCACGGTGCGGATTCAGATATAATTTGGTTACAGCGAGACCTGGGAATATACGTGGTTGGAATGTTCGACACTCACGTGGCAGCTCTGCTTCTGGAACATCACAAAGTCTCCCTTCAGGCCCTTTTATTGAAGTACTGCGATCAAAGTTTAGATAAAAAGTATGTACAAACCAGAGATTTTAAATGATTATGTATAAAAAAATAATTGTCGCCTTGGTAGTGAACTAATCTGTTCTTCATTTGTAAATAAAACTTACATGACATTTTTAACGATAACTTCCTCACAATATTCATAGTCTTTTCACAACTGACAAAAGGAACAGCGCTTACTAATTGAATGACACAGGTTCATAACCGGTGAGGAATTTTTAATGTTCCATGGTGGGATCGTTAGTTTGCCAGACTTTTGTTTTTTAACTGAAACTTGATTAAAAATTCTACTGAAATTTTTGTTCATTGACATATGCTTACGTTATTTTATTATGTTAGTAATTAGATAGATTATGTACACGCATACCTATGTATAAAAAAATGAGTTTCAACACCACGTAGACTATCTTGGGTAGGAAGAGAATTATATTCTGAAAAATAGTGAAGGAAGGAATGGAGCGAATAAGATTGGGGAGCCCACGATTTAGTGTGTTAGATTTCCAAAAACCATTGTTATGTTGAGTTTTATAAAAATAGCTTGACCAAATTGAACTTGTTTGTAATAATGTTAGTTGCTTAGCGATTAATGTTACAAAAATGAATCTAAAAATCATCGCATGTAATGAATTGTTTCTTGTAGACACCAGCTGGCAGACTGGAGAATACGCCCATTACCTGAAGAATTATGTGAGTACGCTCGGGCTGACACTCATTTCCTGCTGTATATTTGGAAGCGCATGAAACAAGACTTGCTAGAGGCAGCAAATGGACGCACAAATTTACTGCAAGCTGTCTTTACTAAGGGCAAGAATATATGTGCCAAGGTAATCATGATATTGTATACTTCAAATAAAATTAATATAACTAGTAAATTTCTTTTGAGTCTATATTAACTAAATTTACTTCAGAGATTATTTTTTTTCAAACCCACAGTAGGGTAGGTTTACATTGAAGTAAAAATCAATATATAATGAATTTAAATTGTTATTTTCCGTATTTTAAAAACATTATTTTTATGACCATTATTTTGAAGAACTTTATCGGACAATATTGACATTACACAAACTAAAAAATCAATCAAATGTTGAGACTAACACAAATGAAAAATATATATAAAAAAAACAATACTCGAAGCTCATCGCTGAATATTGCGTCCACATCTTTAGATATATAGATCAGCCGAATAGCCCATGCGACTGGCGTGCTATTAATCCCATGTACATAAAAATCAGATGTTACACTTTTATATCTCACTTATTTTTTTCATTCTAGACTTATTTGAAGCCTAAATTTTATGAAGACGGATATATGGACCTGTATTTGAAGTCGCGTAAGAATTTTAATAGTAAACAGTTGGCCGCCCTGAAGAGTATTTATCAATGGAGAGATGGTATTGCTAGAATAGAAGATGAAGGGCTTGGGTAATTATTGATTGCAATATATTACTATACTAACCAAATTTGGGAAATGACTTGTATCACTGTGTAATGGAAAACAATTGATATATAAAATATCGCTCATGTGAAAACAATTCCTTGCATCCTACAACTTTGACAAAAATAAGTTTGGTATATTCAACGTCGGGTCTATGGCACAGTGGTCAACGTCGTTGGCTTCCGTGCCGGAATCTCACAGGTTTAAATCCCAGTACGGACAACATTTTTTCAATTGATTTATGTTTGAAGGCGTGGATGTTTGCGATATCTAAAAATTTCTCTCCCACCATTCCAATCCTAAAATAATGGGGTATAGCGAGAGTGATTAGCCAACCATTGTCCTAGCCCTATCTTTCCTATCCTTACTCACTTCGAAAAAAAAAGAAAAGTTGAGCAACTGACTAACCAGCAGTTATTGTAGAAAAACTTTTGTTGAGATACCTCCATTATACCAGCCATATGCTCCACATTTGAAGCGAACATAAATTCAAAAAAAAAAACTTCATGTTGAAAAAACACATGATGTATCAAAATCTTGCATCACTAAAATAATTTTAAGCATTTGTTTTCCAACATGAAGCAGAAAGATAAATTGCCTTTCTTGTTACATTTATAGATACAATATATTTTTTCCACTTAAACAGAGAAAATTAAATAAACAATTTTTTAACGGTTCTCAAAAGTTGTTTTTTATTTTTAAATATAATTGCCAGCCCACCATGAATGGGCAGAGAACACGTTATAAGTTATATAACAAATGACTTGCCGTTGAATTCTAATTTAATTCTCAACCTTCAATTTTTATAGAATTTTTTGTTTTCACACTCTTCCTAGCAAAGCGGTGTTAGAATGTTTAAGCGAGTTATTTGCGATGTTTTTATTATGTCCATAGATGTGAAAGAATGACGAGAATGTTTATGTTGGTTACATTAATTAAATTTGATGTATGATTGTTTCTTGTCCCGAACTAACTTTGATATCTTTTTAGGGTGTTCACTGTCAATACTTGGTGGAAAGGCATTATATTAATAAAAACAATAATCCTTTGTACTTCATTCCACTTTATTTAATATGTCAGGACCGGTTTCGCTCATTGCGAGCATTGTCAACTGATAAGAAATATAATTTAACAATGCTATTTATACAAAATTGAAAAGTTATACACAACAGTTGGCATTCAATGCCAACTGTTGTGTATAACTTTTCAATTTTGTATAAATAGCATTGTTAAATTATATTTCTTATCAGTTGACAATGCTCGCAATGAGCGAAACCGGTCCTGACATATTAAATAAAGTGGAATGAAGTACAAAGGATTATTGTTTTTATTAATAACTTTGATATCTTGAAGAATGATGTTTGCATGTTATGATCTGTTTGCCTCTAGTCAATTGTCTGTCTAAAATATTGAGATACTGATGTCGGATCTCCCTGTAGAAGATTTTATCTTTTTTAAGCTTATTTATAATATATTTTTGTCTAAAATTCAATTCTCATCTTTTAGATATGTTCTACCCAATCACATGATGTTGCAAATAGCCGAGTCTCTCCCTAGAGAGATGCAAGGTCTTCTCTCGTGCTGTAATCCTGTCCCGCCACTGTTAAAAAGAAATCTGCTCACTATTCATCAGATGGTATTGAATGTAAGTAATTCAGGCCTGTCAACATTTTGATGAATTCATTTTTGTTATAAATAGGCTTTTGTTTCTCACGTCTCCAATATTGATAATTCCATGATAGCTGCTTTGTAAAGCCAAATTATTGATAACTGTTCTGTTATCTTATTCATTTTTAATGTTTACAAAATACTTAGTCGCTAATCTGTTTCATTAGCGAGTCAAACCATCTACTTATTTTATTATTCAGTGTTTTTTCAGTTAAGTATACATTTGTATGAAAGCTTTGTTTCTGTCATGAATTTAAAATAAAGGTTACCTCTGATATTGGAATAAACGATGAACCAGTTTGAAATTCTTGTTAAATCTTTTCTTATTGTAAATATGTATAATATGTTGTTTGAAATAGGCTCGTGACAATGTTATGCTTGCGCCCAGTACTTCTTCAGATATCCCACCCGCTTCCTCAAATGTAAATGGAACTCAGGGCAATGCATCACTGCTCGATTTTGTCCATGATAAACTGACAGAATTCAGGTAAGCTCGCTGACTTTTAAAATATTTTGATTGTCTAAATGAAGTGATGAATTATCACTATATTCCGCACAGATGCCGAACTCTTTTAAGTAAATTATCTATTCTCTGGATCCCATAATGTAAACTGGTGAGTCATAAATTTACTGTTTTTTAGGAGGTCACCAAGTACTGGTTGATCAAAATGCTTTACTCATTCAACACAGTTAAAGACCATCAACAGAGAAATTAACTTTTAGAATCATTATTATATGAACATAGCTGTGTATGAAATACTTTTATACACTAGCGGTATATTAGGACATGCGTATACTCAATCGCAATGTGTAAATAGGAGAATTCGGAACACCTGAATTTCTTTAAAAAAGACCGTCACACAACCCAATATCCAATTTCTGTGGCCAGTACCCCCCTAGATCTGCGGAATGCTTTTCCATCACTCAATTTGTTTAATGAAAGATTGCATATCCAACACTCTTGTTTGAGTAAAAAATGTTTAACAAGATTAAAAATCTTTTTTTTTTAAAATAGAATACTGAAGTAAGTTTACGTTATAAATTGATTTCATTGAATTACTCATTTCAGAGAGGGACAAGATGTCTATTTCAAGAATATCGACTGCATTCAGAGG
Organism: Himalopsyche tibetana; assembly: GCA_030503985.1. Lineage (NCBI taxonomy): Eukaryota > Metazoa > Arthropoda > Insecta > Trichoptera > Rhyacophilidae > Himalopsyche > Himalopsyche tibetana. The sequence continues at coordinate 1,759,569 of JAPJYX010000003.1, read as the reverse complement.
AGGAAGAGAGTGCTTCATCGGAAAGCTAATTCATTTGAGATGCCACCGAAAAAATTCAAGGTGAGTTGATTGACATTAATTAAAATAGTTAAAACACTCAATTCTAATAGTGGGCCCAGTGCTTTATCTACTACATTTATGCGCCATAGATTATGGTGCATATATCGTGCTAGGTACGTTATCTCGCCAGTTGCAATATTCTGCTTTACAAAAGTTTTGTATCCAAGCGTTCAGTACTGGACTTTTATTTATCCGGATCAGTTTCTAAGTGAATTATAGTCCAACATCAATATACTCTATAGTTTCATAAGTCTTGAATGTATTAATATATTTAAGTAAATCTCTTCACTGCAGGTCGCTTGATAGAACTTTAGTATACTGTTGTGATGATAGCCTGTGATTTAAATGGCCGAACTCCTCCACTCGTAACTAATAAAAATTTGAAGGAAGACCGTTATGTTTTAGTAGGAAAACATATATTTTTTTTAATAATCCAGGAATTAATAACATGTTTCATTACTGAAGTTGTTGTTTTTTTTTATCTCCAAGTGAACGACGTTGAAATAATTGTGTGCGTATTTCTGAATTGTTTCAGGACTCCAACGCTGATAGTATAACAAAAGCATTTGTCTCACCATTCGAGAGATACCAACTCATAAAGGATTATCAGGTTATTTTACTTTTAATGTCATATATCAAAAAATAATACCTTTCTTATTCCAATTTCAACTATTGACACTAAGACAGCTTTTGTTACCACGTTCAAACGGAAATAATATGTTTTACAAACAAAAAATCACCGTCATTGTGAAATGGTCTCTGTATGTACCGCACCGACGAGATCTAGATCAAATATATTACCTCCCTAGTATCCTGCCATGAAAATACTATCATGGCTTTCAACATTTTAGACACTATACTGAAAATAAATAATCCTGAACTATAGTGATCGCTATTTTTCAATCGCCTGTTTTATTATTCCAGATACCGAAATGAGCATTGGATAGTTCCACGAGTGCTTTCTCTTGACAAGAGTACATTATTAAATGTACAATATGTAAGAGAAGAAATTCAACATTTATTTCTTTTTATACTATTTAACATATAAAAATTACTGATGACAAATATTTTTATTAAATAATAAATATATTAAACTTTGTTTTATTTTCTCACTGTTATTTTTATTATTCTTAATTATATTTTATGTAAATGTTCAAGGGCATTGGGGCATTCTCAAAACAGCAAACAACCATTACAATTGTATTCTATCCTCTACTTTACAGATAGTTAGCGATTGATTCATGATAAGTTAGTTATCCAGCTAAATTAAGCGTTGTTTAATTCTCGTGAATATTGTGATTTCGGTCTATGAATTTTATGATCTATTAGCAAACTTTGCAAAGCCACAAACCAAATTCAAGAAAGTAAAATTGATTTATAACTCGTTCATTTCATTTAGAATGGTATAGGATATATCTGTGTGCAAAAGGAAAAGAGTGTTAAAAATTCATTGAATATGCCATATCTACAGTACGTAAAGGAGTTGATGAATTAGTAAATTTTACATGGAAGTTCATATAAATGTGTTAATCTTGTTATGGTTCTTGTGAAATGTACGACTTACCCCCTTTCTACTTTTGCACACAGATATCAGGAAGAAGTATTTGTAATGTAAAATAATGGAAACATACACATATATCACTGATTTTATTTGAAATTATGAAGCGCAATAAAAGCACATCACATATTCAATAAAAAAATATTGAACTCATCTGAACAATAATTACAATTTTCGAAAGTCTCGCATTCTCTCTAAATTGAATATTCTATACAAAAATGGCACATAACTTGAAATTAGTACAAATAGAAATCATTATGCGGAAATTTGACACTCGCACATATTCTTTGACCATATTTGCTGCATTGCTTTTTTCCATCACATACTTTCATTCTCTAGTTCTGCTGGTTACACAGAATTTTAACTCTGTGGACGTTGAAACATTGAGATCATCCATTCTATAAACATATGGCCTGTCGGATGTATTTCATCATCCTGGAATGCCGCTGATGACCATCCATAGAATTATATCCCGCAAGGACGACTTAGGAAGTAACAAAAAGTCTGACGGGGACAAACGATCTTGAAGGCACCGTGTGATGGCTATACGCTCCGAGTAAGGAAGCGGATATGGTCAAAGAAAGTATTGAGATAGTACAGTAATTACAGATTTTACAATATTTAGCGAAGAGAATGAACGCTAAAAATTTTACATTCAAAAAGAAAAAGACATACTTCGAACATCTTTTAGAGTGTTCACTGTCAATACTTGGTGGAAAGGCATTATATTCAAAAAATAAAAAAACACATCTGTACTGATTCCCGCGTTTATTTAATAAGATCAGGACCGGAAGCGAAATCAGTTCTGATCTAAATAAAAATGTGAATTAGTGTAAATGCGTTTTTTATTTTTTTAATTGGAAACATCACAGGAAACAAAATTCTATTGGATTGATGATATTGTTACCTAGATTTTTCGATAAAATGCATCGAAGTATACCATCAGGTAATGCTGCATTGAATTCAATTCGAGTGATCGACCACTGGAATTATTTTAACTATTTTCCGAAATGCAACAATGAGATAATAAATACATAAATTTACCCATCGTTTTAATATGTAAACGAGTCATAAATGTTTGGAAGAATTGGTTTATACTAGAGTTTGATCGAAAAAGCTGATCTCTATCATATTTTATTACATTTCGGCAGCATTCTTTCTTATTTAACCCATTTGCGCGTCCCATCTGTCTGATAAGGAAGTGTTTGACTATATTTTCCATATAGTAATAGCAGCAACACTTTCATAGATTCAATTGGCAACACTATTGAAGAAAAGTTGAGTTCTCAGGAAATGGGTGCGACAAATCTGCTCGACTGAATATTGTGCTTTTTTTTCCTGTGGACATACAAACCTGAAGGATAGCCAAATCTGTAAAGAAAAAAAAAATACTCTTTCACAATGTCAAATTACATTTTTGGATTTTTTTTTATTTTACTAGCAGAAGTAGAATTCATGAAACGTCGTCCAAATACTGTATTCGATTGATACATAACCTTTAATTTGCATCAAATAAATATCAAGCCTTCCGTACCAGTTAACCTTTTGCACTCGTTGTTTTATATATTTTTTCAATTTGCTCTATGTTTAATGAATTAATTTATTACTACATGTATTTATTTTAACTATGTCTACTCCTAATATAGACAGCACATGGACTCCTAATGGAGTTCATCTTAACTGAAGATTTTCTACGAGAACTGCTTGTTACTCAGTAGCTCAAGTTCTCTTTTTTGAACCCGCCTACACCCAGATAAATTCAGGACGCTACGCAGGAAAAGCAACATCAAAATACACCAGATGAAAGGGAAATTGGAGCTCGGCTCCACCAGCCCCAGAATTTGATGTATAGATATAAAAAAGAGTAGGGATTTAAGGATTTGCTAAATGCTCTCATAGTAAATATTTATTTATTTTTTAATCAGATGTTTGGGAGCGAATTTTAAACATCAAATACATCCATGTCTTTGAAATAAAATCAATAAATCAATTTATAAAACTATTTGTACTGGGATTCGAACTAGTGATCACTGCAATCGATGCCAATTAAATGTTAAAGAATTATGTAAGCATTTGTCACAATGGTGTTTTTATGTTGTATAAACAGCTGGGCTGCCAAAAAGTTTTCAATCAAAAGCATATAAAAAAATAACCTTATAAAAGCAGGTTCCAAATATACATGATTAATGATAGGGCATGATTACCTCTGACTGCATATATCGCAAACATAATCTTTAGTCTTGGAATGGATAGCTTTGTGGGAGACAAGAGACGAACGATGAGCGAATCGCCTTCCGCATTCTTCACACTCAAATGCTCTCTCTCCACTGTGTGTGCGGCCGTGTCTTCGCATTGAATCCTAAACATTTAAATTAGTAAATAATTCATACTATTTTTCAAATTCATAATTTACCACTAAATAAAAACAACAAGAAATCACCTATTACATGTAGTAATAGTTATCACTCACTCGACTGACAAAGGTCTTGGGGCAGTGCGGACACTGAAAGTCCTTCTGTCCAGCATGTATCTTCATGTGCAGTCTGTGATTGGACCGGCCCGTGAAACGCTGCGGACACAAGGAGCACGCAAAGGGTCTCTCACCGGTATGCCGACGAGCGTGGTCCCTCATGTCTGATTTTGTGTAAAATAATTTCGCACACACCTAAGAATGAAGACAAATATTTATTAGGTTAGAAAGATATAAAGAACAACTGAAAATATTATACTGTTTTATATTTTTTTGGGTTTGATGGATTGTTTTTATAAATTGGTCATTTGATATGTCGAAACCGGTTGCAGATTTCATTTTCAAGGATTGTAATCATTATTTTCACATTTTTTCATAACCCTTGAGGAGATTGATTGAAACGGTATTTAGTTCCACATGAATATATGTTAGTTGATAGCAGTATCATCTAGAATAATTTTATTAGATATTTAAAACATTTATTCATATTTCGTTTCATTATCTATGAATTCTTTTCACATTTCCATTAGCAATTGTTTGTTACACTTAATCTTAATCTTACTGGGTTAAGTATAAATAGCTCTGCGAAACCAGTCCTGATCAACGTTCCCTCTAAGCTGCGCGGCCGCGCAGCAGTTGGGAAGCCCCTGCGCACTCATTCCGGGTTGGCGCGCACTACAAGACAGTTGCTCAATTAATATTTGATCGGTCCGCGCAGCTAACCCTTCGGCTTAGAGGGAACGTTGGTCCTGATACTAATAATAAATGTAGAATTAGTACAAGTGTTTTATTTAATTCAATGCTTATTGACAGTGAACATCATAAAAGTGATAATTTCAACGAAGGTATGAAGCGAAAAATAGCTATCAACTATATCTTGTAATTCTTGTAGAACTAAATAATAATTTTTACCTTATCAAAATCCTCAAGAGTGGATTCTGCAATTAAATGTAATTATCATCAATTATAAAACAGTGAATTCCCAAAGTAATAATTTTGTAAATATAGATATAGATAATTAAAGTGGAAGTATATTCATTTCTTTCTCCCTTGATACACGTCACAATATCTTTGATTTTTTTAACAGCATATCGCATGCATAAAGCAATTCTTTATAACCCATTAATGGCAATGTGTGTGTTGACATATCGACTGTGGAAAGGAAAAAGGACGTAACCCATACATATCAAATTTTACAGGAGGCGCAAAAAAACGTGTTTTGATTATTTTGAGCCATATGTAAATTCTGAATTATACACAACCTTGAAGTGCACGGAGACTTCTAAAATGATGTTTAATTGACATAATCTAATATTAATTAGAGAAATTGTCTAGGAAAAACTTTTATTTCAGTCTTTTTTTTTGGTTTTAACTTTTTACAAGGTCATCTTTTTCAAACTTAAAAGCTAAATTTAGATACTAATTCGGCATTTGCAGCTTGCATCCTTTTGATAGAACGTGTATCAAGTTTGATACATTGTGATTATCGAAAAAAAGCTGTTTTGAAAAAACTATGAGTTACGTCCTTTTTCCTTTCCACAGTCGATATGTTTACCAAGCAATTTAAATTTTTACCGGACACGGATGCCGCTTGTCGCCAGTGTGAATCTTTCTATGCGATCTAAGATTAGTCAACGCTCTGAAAGCTTTCCCGCAGGTAGAGCATGTAAACGGTAGTTCGCCAGTATGCAGGCGCCTATGGGCAAGAAGCGTGTCCTTGGTGCTGAGGCCTTTACCGCACACGTCACAGATGAAGCCTTTTACGCCAGAATGTTGCTTTTGATGAGTTCTCAGAGCCCTCTCGAGAGCAAAACTGCAATTATAAATACATGGAGATATTTATTGATGTTATGTTTATTTTTCTATGTATACTAAAGACAAATACAGGTTTTTGTTTGTATGCATTGAAAAAATTGGCATAACAAATGCAAATAGCTCACTATGTTGATATGAAAAAAATATATAAGGCTAAAGGTTGACAAATAGCAGATCAATTGCCACATTATTTGGTAGTCCCACGTGACTTCATTTGTTTAATTATGTCTGCTCTCAATAGAAAACAGGTCAGTTTTTCACCTCCTCTCTTTGGAAAGAGGAAGGAAAAGGCAAGACCATGGGATATCGCACTCTCAACGTCCTGTTTTATAGGATGCGGATGGATAGAAATAAAAGCATAATATTCATTTTCAATGTTGGAGGCATTGAAAAGTTTTTAAAAAAATACTGATAGTTCTGTGTGGTTTCATCTTTTGTAAAAATGTCTGAATAATCAATTGATGTTGTCGTAATTGTTTTTTGCCACTTACTCTTTTCCGCATATCTCACATTTGAATGGTCTCTCTGTAGTATGTCTCATGAAGTGAGTTATGAGATCCCATTTCACTCTAACGCAGTGCCCGCACTGGTCGCAAATATATTGGCCCTATAATAAAGAAATATATATCATTTAACCACTCTAAAGCTAACGACCCACCGGTGTGTCGCATACCTACTAACCACACACGCTACCCACCAGTGTGTTGTCATTATTACGACGTCAATAAATATTTTTTAGAGTTTGCATCTTTGAAAAAGGGTCCGACATCTCGTAAGGACTCACAAAATGAATATTAAATTTTCCTTTATTAGTGTTTAGACAATTGCTGGCTTACAGGACAAAAAACGTTATTTTTTTCTAGCTGTTAACGGGTTAAGAACACACAAAAAAGTAGTAATAGGTATTTAATTGTAAATCTACATGATTTTAACTATTACGCAGTTAAAAATACACATCGATTGACGCTTCTGTTAGATTTTCGAAAATAGTTGATATAATAGGGGGACCCGAAAGTATTCGCGTATTTTTGAGACCATATGTTTACCTCAGTTCGTGTCTGGACACGGTGACGGCAACATCTGTGTAAGTTTTTTTTTTTTGTAGAACTATGGTTTAACATTATTTTCGTGCATAAATTTTTTTTTTATTGTTAAGGGTAAGATGTCCAGACCCGAAACTAGCGAAGTTCACATCCGGCATTGTATGCTGGTTTTTTTTGATTTGGGTTGGAATGCCACAAAAACTACTAAAACGCTCAAAGATCTTTATGGTGAAGTGGTTACAGCTCGCAGATGTCAATATTGGTTTCAAAAATTTAAATCGGGCAACAGAAGTTTAATTGACGAGCCGAGATGCGGAAGGCCTTCAAATTTTGACAATGAGGCGCTGAAATCTCTAATCGAGTCGGATCCACGACAAACAATCGAGGAATTGTCGCTGAGACTCAGATCCCCATGGACCACTGTACAAACACATTTAAAACTCATCGGTAAAACGAATAGGATGGGTGTATGGGTACCGCACGCCTTGACCGAAGCCAACAAGAACGAGCGACGCAACACGTGCCTCTCCTTGCTTACAAGACAAAAAAATAGTCCCTTCTTGAATAGCGTTGTAACTGGTGACGAGAAATGGGTCGTTTACGATAATAAACGACGCAAAAAACAATGGCTTTCTCGGAAAGAAACCCCAGTTCCAACGCCTAAGCCGGGATTGACCATAAAAAAGGTCCTTTTATGCATATGGTGGGATATGAGGGGGATAATTCATTACGAATTACGAAAGGGATCGAAGATCTGCCAAAACGATGGGAAGATGTGTTGAATATTGATGGAGCTTATGTTTTATAATTTACTTGTAAATTTTTTGAAATAAATAAAATTGAAGTTTTTAAAAAAAATACGCGAATACTTTCGGGTCCACCTAATACTTGCCTTTGGCTTTGGAGTTCTTTTCTTTGCCGGGACTTTAATCTCTTCTACATCTGACCCGTAATACAGTTCCTGGCAACATCAAAAAAAATTGTCGTAAAACATCTTATGCAAGGTGAAATGAGAGAAATTAATTACAACATCGCAATGTTACCTGGGTCATTTGCAGGGAACGATTATTTTTAACGCGTAATTAATAAAGACATTCCTCATCTTAAAAAAATCTAAATTTAGTATTTCAGCTATTATTTCACGACAAGGTAATGAGCGGTAAACATTAATTGTTATGTATGAGAATAATGACAGTTTACAAATCGATGAGAAAGTTTTGTGTACCTCCCGTAAAAATACTGGGTTACACTGTTTTGCCTTTCTATGGTTGCATGGTTGTTATGCAACGTCAAAACATTGGATGTCCCAAACATTGTATATACTAACCCCGATATTCTTCTCTTGCGGTTTACTTTCAGTTCCATTTGTTATATTTAAATTTTCTTCTTTAATAATATCACCAGCGTTTTCTTCAACTTTGATAACAATACTTTCTTCCACTTTGTCTTTTTTTCTTTTTTTCCTGTGAGGCTTTTTGTGTAATTTAATTATAGTTCCATTTTTGATAGCCGAAAGCTTTTCTAGTTTTCTAATTTTCTTTGAAATTTTATTTTTCATATTTTCAGTGTCTAATTTTTTATTTCTCTTCTCTGAGGCAAGATGTTTTTTTGAAATCCTTTGTTCTTTTTTTATTTCAACTTTGTCTATGACCAGGACTTTAAAAGACTTCAGGTCTTTTAAGGGAAGGTCATCCTCGAATAAATCATTATTTTGATGATCGCCAGCATCGTCATTTTGCCATCCAGGGCTATCGACTATGTCTAATGTTTCATGTTTAATTTCTAAAAATTATAATTCAAACAATATTAATTCATTTCATTAAAATTCAATTATGCTATATTGGTCGTTTGTTTTAAAAAAAACAGTGACAAATATTGTTAATGCAACTGACTATTTTTATAAATTATTTAAAAATCCTGGCAATGTTTTAATATTGATTTAACCCTCCAAGGACGAGCGTCACCGTCACAGTAAACACCGTTGTCTATTGATCCCACTATTCATCCTTTTTCTACCTGAATATCGTTGCTTTCGCTCATATTTGGTTAAGAAGGGTACAGACTACAGTTAGTCATCAGCCGTGGGGACAGAAACGGCCTCCAAAAGCACATGTGATTTTTTGAATTTCTGTTTTTTTAAATTTACTTTTTGAAACTGTTAGTTAATAAAAACATCAAATTATTTACAGTTATTTTGCTAATATATTTGTATTGAAATTATCTTAATCTAAAGAGGTCAAATTGTAAATATTTTAAAAAAAATCACGTTTAGCTATATTTCAACCCCGAATGTTTGCGAGCCCAGACGGTCACTTTTGTCCTTACTACTGTCCGTACTCAATATTACACGATAATAAAAGGATGAGCATGACCATATAGTCATGCAGGGTTTCAATATGGCTTAGAAAATATTTTTTTTATCGGAAAAAAGCTCTCGTCTTTGAAGGGTTGAATAACATTTATTTAAAAAGCATAGCTCCACCACATTCATGATAATATGATGCTTTACATTGATATTCTTTATCTTAACTAATTTATCACAAAATTCAGGATGTATCTCATGCAATGACAATAAGAATTCAAAAGTTTTTCAGCAAAATTGAAACATTTAGAGTCGGATGAATTGATGCCAGTGACATTCAATTATGTGCCATAGAAGTATGATGCAAATGTCGAACATTCCAAACAACATATTTTTTCCACAAAATGTCTTTACTATTTTACCTGTATTGAATTGTAAATCTTGTAATCGTGCATCACTGCGTCGGCATTGTTCACGAAATAAAAATGATTCTTTCAATCGCATCACACATTTTTTGCACAGCTCATTTGGACCCTCTTGTTCTTCTGACACCTAACAATAAAGAAAATGATACCCACTAAATTGAAGTGCGAGATTCAAACATTTACATAAGATATTTTAAATCATTCATCTGTATTTTACGAAATGAAAGAATATTTATTAGTAACCGTTTCCCTAGTTTATTGGAAAAACTTTCATACTAAAGCTAGTATGTTTCTGAGAGAAAAATTTGCATATTAAATTTTCCGCTATAAATATAAATTAGTATGCTTGTATTTATTTAATTATTTTTCGTAAAATCTTTCATTCTAGAAATAACAATGTGTCGAAAAATAAGTTCACATACCTTAATAGAGGCGCAGGCTAAAAACATTTCAGATAATTGGGTCTCATCGTCCTTCGTAAAAATGGAAACACATCCTTCGGTTTCAAGACAAGATCGACACATTTTCGACCACGGTTTATCATTGTCCATTTTCAAATTTCATAAACAATAACAAAACGTCACTCGAAACATTCGCGCGAGCAGCGTCCTCTCAGACGAAATGTCAAAATAATAACGGTACGTTTCGAAATGTGCGAATAGTAAAGGTTGTATTATCAGATTCCATTTCATTTAGAATCCAATGTATTTTAGTATCAATATTATCATAATCATTTGATCACATGAAAGGTATTTACTTTAATTATTATCAATATAATAATGTTTTCAATAACCTAGGATTTTATTAATTAATCACATATTTTTCAAACTATAGACCTGGCAACTATGTAAGAAATGTCAAAGCTGCAACAAAACTTTTAGGTTATATACCTATAAATTTATTAATATTTATTGAAATACATATTCTTTGCCCACAATCTATAAAAATAAAAATGAATAACTATTTCTATTTATTCGAGAATTTTAGAAAATACAACAGATATTTAAATACTCGTATATTCCGAGAATTGACGACTTCAAGTTTGGTTCCTAAAGTTGAAGTATTTAAAGGCATAGCGGCTGCATATTCTCCAGAAAATGTTGAACATAATAAGTATCAAGTGTGGGAAAGCGATGGAAGGTTCAAGTATGATTCTAATAGTTTGAATGACCGCGATTCCAATAAATACAGCTTAGTGCTACCGCCTCCAAATGTTACCGGTTCTTTACATTTAGGACATGCCCTAACTACAACACTCCAAGATGTTATCTGTAGATGGCATCGTATGAAAGGTATACAAGTATGCTGGTTGCCTGGAACGGATCACGCTGGCATAGCAACACAGACTGTAGTGGAGAAACATTTATCCAAAAAAGGAATAACCCGCCATACATTAGGTAGGAATAGTTTCGAAAAGGAAGTTTGGAAATGGAAAGAAAAAAATGGTGGCCGTATTCAAAAACAACTGCGAAGATTAGGTGCTAGTTTGGATTGGTCCAGAGAAGTATTCACTATGGACGAGAAACAGTCTAAATCTGTTAATAAAGCATTCATAGAATTATTCAAACGTGGATTGATTTATAGGGGAAACCATTTAGTAAATTGGAGTTGTGAATTACGGTCAACTATATCAGACATCGAGGTCGATAATATTAATATAACTGGGCCAACTAAATTAAAAATTCCTGGGTATTCACGACCTATCAAATTTGGATATTTGACAGAATTTGCGTATAAATTAGAAAACGATAGTCAAAATGAAATAGTCGTGGCAACAACAAGACCTGAGACCATCTTAGGGGATGTAGCTATTGCTGTTAATCCGACAGATGAAAGATATCTACATCTTATTGGTCAGAACGTTATTCATCCTTTTTCGAAGGAACTTCTACCAATTATCGCTGACAGTACCGTTGATAAAGAATTTGGCACAGGGGCCTTAAAAATAACTCCTGCACATGACAAAAACGACTATGAAATAGCAATAAGAAATAGACTTCCTTTAAAAAGTGTCATTAATGATACAGGAAGTATGGAAGAAAATTGTCAACAATTTACCGGGCTAAAACGATATGATGCAAGAGATTCCGTTTTAAATGAATTAGATAATAGAGGGCTCCTTAGAGGTGTTAAACCTCACGCAATGTCCTTACCAGTCTGCAGTAGAAGTGGGGATATTATCGAATTGTTACTGAGACCCCAATGGTATGTTAATTGTAAAAAAATGGCAGTCGATGCTTTGAAAGTCATAGAAAATGGCGATTTAGTTATTATTCCAGAGTTCTTTGAAAAAGTTTGGTATGCGTGGCATGCAGAAGAGCGAGATTGGTGTATATCGAGACAGCTTTGGTGGGGACATAGAGTACCAGTTTATAAATGTTATAATAAAGAATTTCCAGGTATGTTTTTATTTTAATAACCCTGCTAATTTTATGTTTGCATGGATGTATTTAAGACGTCCAAAAGAACCATTTACTTTGTTCATTGCCAGTTTGTAACATATTTTATATACATTTGATTGACTACTCATTTCGCAATAGTCTCGTCTTCAATATTGTTGTTATTTCTTTCAGACAAGTTCATTTGGATAGCAGCTGAAAATACTGCTGAAGCAACCCTTGAAGCAGCCTCATCCTTAAAAACAAGTTCGGAGAATCTTGTATGCGAGCAGGACCCTGACGTTTTGGACACATGGTTTTCATCCGGTCTCTATCCGTTCTCATCATGGGGCTGGCCGGATAAAACAGACGATTTGCAAAAACTGTACCCGTTAAATATAATGGTTACCGGTCATGACATTCTTTGCTTTTGGGTTTCTCGGATGGTTATGCTCAGCACTGCACTCACTGGAGTGTTACCGTTTCCAAAAATACTTCTACACGGCATAATATGTGATGCAAACGGTGCAAAGATGTCTAAAAGTAAAGGAAATGTGATCGATCCTGAAGATATAATAAATGGTATAACGCTTGAAGAATTGAACGATAAAGCGAAGAGATCTTATGAGGACGGTTCATTATCAGAAGAAGAACTAATAAAAGCTTTAGAAGGATACACGTTACAGTTCCCTAATGGTATTCCCCAGTGCGGTGCTGACGCGTTAAGATTTACGTTGTGTTGTAGAAATATTACGAGCCACACTATTCATTTTGACGTTGAAGAATGTCACACTAATAAGTTGTTTTGTAATAAAATTTGGCAGAGTATAAAGTATGCGAGAAATTTAACAGGTGTGTCGAGAAAAAATGGAGAGATTTTGTGTGACGGTGAAAACTTAGGAACAATCGATTTATGGATTTTATCTCGTTTGTTTTGTTTAGTAAAAAGAGTCAACGATTCTTTAGATACATATAGTTTTCACTTGGCAACGAGTGCACTAAAACAGTTTTTATATGAAGAAATTTGTGACGTTTACGTTGAATGTACTAAAATGACTTTAAAAGCTCACGACTGCAGTGAGGAGAGCTATCAAAGGCTGCAAAATCACAGTCACGCCTTTTCTGCCTGTTTTCATACTGCATTAAGATGTTTAGCACCTTTCATGCCTTACATAACTGAAGAACTTATACCCACCATACCTGTTGAAAAAAACTGTATCTTCAGTTTTAAGGATTCTATTGACAATTTATCATTTCCTGAAGTTGAATCGTACGAATCATGGTATAATGAAAGAATAGAAAGCGACATGAATTGTGTGATGAATATTATTTCAACCGTTAGGCAACTGCGGGAGACGTATAACATATCTAACAAACAGAAACCGAAAATTTATATTCAATGCAAGAAAGACAATATTCACGATGCACTAATTCAAAACAAGGCACTTATAAATTTCTTAGTCAAAGGTACTGAAGTGATTGTGTTGAAAGGTGATTCAATGAACATTGATGTGAAGATATGCAGCTTCACTGTTGATAATAACTGCAAAGTTTACTTGGATTCCTCTGATCTGTCTGGTGGTAAAGATCATTTTCTAGTCGGGAAGGAAAAACTAATGAAGAAAAAAGATAAATTGTTGAAAAATTTAGAGAAATTAGAATCAGTTATTTGTACTGACAGCTACAAAAAGAATGCATCATTAGAAGTGCAGGAATCTCACAGAGAAAAAATTAAGAGTCTGAAAGAAGACTTGGCGAAACTGGATTAGATTGTAAAAAAATAAAAAGTTTTTAAACTAAGACTCGTTATTTATTTTCTTGCACTATGAAATAAATTATATAAAATTTAACCAGTTTTTTAAAATCTTGCTAACAATGTTTGATAAACAGGTTTTTAAGTGTGCCCATCGGATCCATATGGAATTCTCATCAACACAACATGCAATATGGTTGGATATTTTAATAACCGGTAAACATAATTATTTACTTACTCGTGCTTCACATTCAGATTGTTTTATATTCGGCCGCATACTCGGGTAGTCTTAAAGAGATATAAGGCTCATCAGAGAATGTAACAGAGACGAATCAGAGGGAATGTTCAAATCTAAATCAATCTTTGTTTAATATACTCACTAGCTGAGTGAAACTAGCCTTACATAATATATTTGAATAAATATTTAGCATTATGTACTTTAAACATGGTTATTTTATACTATTTAAATTCTTATTGATGTCTCATATGTGGTCCACCAAGAAAATTTTACCAAAAGATGTAATATAATTTAAGATTTCGACTGAAGGTGCTTGGTGGAATTTCAATATTAAATTGTTCAAATTATTGTTTATTGTTTAAAAAAAATCAAAATTACAGTACATGACATTACAGCTGACGCCAATTCGCCATGTACTTGACAGAATGTTAATGAGACAAAACAAATGAGACAAAATATAAAACTACATTCAACAAAATCAATAAATAAAAAAGAAAAACTTAACAAACAGTTCACGGTCACTATCACCAAAAATGTCCAGTTCTCTAGGCAATGAGTTGATCAGCCCACCGGCCCTTAGAACTGGCGACTCGTACGTCCTAAGCGAGGAACAAATTTTTAGAAATAAAAGCCTTTGGTCATAGTTTCGCCCACGTAAGAATAAATTGGGAGCATATACATTCACAGATTTTGTCACTAACGACCCGGGGTTCGCCTTTCGGCATCTTTAGACGTTCAAGGACTGACAGTTCAAGTTCATCCGTGCATTTGAACGCCTGAAGATGCCGAAAGGCAAAATCCGGATCATTAGTGACAAAATCAGTGTGAATGTGCATAATTTGAACAATTCAAATTTAAGAAGTAATATGTTTGGGATTACACTTTTTATTCCTTCACACTGAAATTCATCATTATTCTGAAACAAAATCTTTCTACTGTTTTCATGTTTATATTTCCATCGGATACTCAATCAGCTTCATATTTTGCACATTTTGATATTGCAGAAGTATCCATAAATACTTGTTCATCTTATTATTGTTTTGTATAGATGAATAAAGGAGCAATAAAAAATAGTTTTGTTTTATAAAAAAAGTATATTCAACAACTTTACATTACAAACATTGCATATCATTCATTCTGGTATTTTAAATAATGTCAGAAGTTTTATTAGTTCTACCCGTCCATCCGTAACATTGAGGTATTGTAATTGTACACACAACCACATGTCAATAATTTCTCTTTGAGTACATAGATTTGATAATGAAATCCTCTAAAATAAACTTATCGAGTAATGTGATAATTGTATATATTTATAGTTTTACAAAAATTTTGATTGACAATGTCGAATTTTGTTTTTTTTTTAAAGATTTATTTAAGTATCCAAGATAATTGATATATTTGACTAAATATGTAGATAACTGACAGAAAAATCATTACTGAGCCTGCAGGTCAGCGGTAAATTTGCAGCATTCGTTTTGAAATACTGCACTGCCGCCGTCAGTGACAGAGGTGATATGCAAGATGTTAAAACGCCAATTTCCTTCGACCATTCCTCGGCAAAACCTTCCGTGGTCGATTCCTCAACTCTATATAGTAATTTTGCAGTTTGACTACGTTTTAAACGAATGACTGCATCATTACTCAAACCCCCTCTATGCTTCAAAACGTCGAGGCTCTTATCCATAACCCAGATGAGCATGAACTGCTTTTCAGTACCCTTCGAGTCACAATCCAAGAGTATCTTGCAAGCTGGTAATGTTTGTATTCCGATAGACGCATCTCGAATCAACCGTTTGACAGTAAATAAAAAATCTGATAAAGCTACATTATTTGTGACTATAAAATCCGGAATATTATAACAGAATAAATGAAAATCGTCCACAATTATTTCTGGATCGACTGGACTAAACTTGATGCATGAATTCCAGAATTTAAATGAGGCGTCCGTGGATTTAACGCCCAACCAAGAAAGACATCTTGTGCAGTGTAAAATATTACGTTTTTTGTTAAAATCTTTAAATTTGGAAACGAATTTAGAAGAATGCACTGTAAAATAACACAAGCCGTAGAAGAGATCCGAGGTGTTCGGTTCAAACTTAGACGCATTACCGTTGCGTGGCGTATCTTTACTCGAATGGCAATGTTCTCCCGACGGGTCGTGACAGAACCAGTCTGACATGTCAAGATTATCCGAAGGCAGTTCTAAGATTCTATCAAACGAGACATCCATCGTTTCTTTTCTATCCGCTGTTATACAATTCGAACAATTGGCGCACATGATTTTAACCGCTACATTTTTGCTCAAGTTTACAACTACACTTTCTTTTTGAGACGGGTCATTATCGATTTGAAAACTAGGAGTCTCCTTGTAATGCTCGGTATAGAAATTTCCTGAAGAATCTGGACCAAACGGCTCGGTGAGTACGCGGAAAGACACAAAGTTATTTTCTATCTTCAACGATGATAATGATCCGGGTATAAGTTTGCAGAATGCTTTCATGTCCATAAACTTTGAGTATTGAGTGGAATCATCTTCAGATCGACTGTCGCAGCTCGACGACGACTCGCGCCTTCGATCGAGTTGCGTGTGATTAAGCACTATGCCGTCTGGTCTGATGACCACTCTAAACTGCCCGCCTTGGGCCAAGTTCGATGTTTTGATAAAGACACTACAGCACCGCAGTCTTTCACGGACTTCTATTAAAATACTCCTGACAATATCCATTGTCGGTTTAATGCGTTTGTTATTGACAACTACATCGTTTACGGATTACAAATTAAAAAAATAACTAATTTGTTCTTATTTGATCTGTTCTTTATAGCTGCGTTCCTTTCATCTCTCGACATTCATTTTCAATATTGGTTTAACTAATGACAAAATGAAAAGTGAAAACATGTTTGGTCGTTCGTTGAAGAGAACGGATGTGCGTTGAATCTTTAAAAAAAAAATAGGATTGAAAGAAGCTTTTAATTATACATTTTCAGATCTAGAAATAAAGAATAAAAATGAATTCAAACTAGTCTTATTTTACCCCACAAATTACTTTGATATATTCTGCTGCTCGACACAAAACACTATCTCGAGTGAGAGACAAACTGTCGAGTAAAGCGATTCAACAAAATAATAAGATCACTTTTCACTGAGTGTCGGTTGGTTTATTTGCAGCGGTCGCCTCACGCATGAGTCGACAGAGGTTGTCAGTTTCCCGCAGCACACATGGCAGAGTGGCAAGCTGGTAATAATTACTAAGAAGTTCGATGTTGTCAATCACTGTCGACAGTAGGTGAGATTTTTCAGTGGCGATACCTGAAGGATAAATAAGAGTAAAAAATAAAGTCGGGTTGGTGTAAAATGAACCCTCCCTCCCCTTACAATAAAAAGATTCACCAGCAAATCAAAATTGCACAATGTTATTTAAATAAAATAATATAAAACAAAAATTACAATTCACTGTTAGAAGTTATCAATGCAGTAAGAATATTTTTAATTACCAGGAGCCTCGTGCCGTAATGCTGTAAAGTGCACGTGCAAATGATAGAAGCTGGGCTGGTAGTGCAAGTAAATTCGGAGCTGATCACTCTGCAATCCGTACTTCTCCAATATTATTGCCTGTAAAAATGAAAACGAATTGTTGATTAACTAATAATTTGCCATATGTTCTAAAACTCGGATTTTCAGTGTTCTTTCTGTTTTGCCGATATAAAACTTTGTACAACAAGAGCATTGCAATCTATAAATCCCGGATTTATTTAAGTAATGTATTTTATCTTTATTATTAACTAATAATTTGCCTAAAGAGTTTTTACAGTAAAAAGCTGGTCTAACACTATCAGCTAGCTGTTTTTTTTTTAATTTTAAGACTTGTATTTCCTAAATAAATAAGGCTCGTATTTAAACGGTCAGAATTTTAATTCAGTATCGGTCAGAATTTTTAATACATTGGTCAGAATTTATATTTCATTGGTCAGAATATATATTAAATGGTCATAATGTATCGGTTAGAATAACAGAGGGCAGAATAAATAATTTATGGTCAGAATTTATATTAAGTGGTCAGAATTTATATTAAAGTGGTCAGAATTTATATTAAATGGTCAGAATCTAAATGACAATGGTCATAATTATTTTGACAAGTGGTCTGAATTTTTTTGATAATAATGATGTCATCGTATTGCGATGCTATTGGTGCGAAACTGCAAAATGAAGTTGCTTACGGCAAATCGTCCAATGGGCGAGCGATGCCACTAGCGCCACGGCCATCGAATAAATCTCTAGTATTGCGAAGGATGAATTGACAGTTCCCATCAGAGACAATCATAGACTACCTAGTATACTTTAGAGACAATATTATACTAGTTCCCATCTTTTGGCAACGGTTAACGGATCTTCTTTACGACGGGGAAAAGGATTATTATCGCTGTAATACTGTAAAAAAAAGAGGGCAGCAATGTAATACTGGACTATATATTTTATACTGCATTGATAAACCTGATGTTATTGTATTTAAAACAGAAGAAGAACAGTCACATGAAACATTAGCAAATGACACGATGAAATTAAATGATGACATTAAATATAAGATACAGGCAATTTTTAATTTAAAAGTTAAGCTTAGGCTTGATGATGATGGTGGAAAGATGATGAGGATGATGAAAATTTTGCCGGGAAATCGGTTCAGATATATGTTTAAAAAATTTCGAATTCCTGGTGTGAATTTTGAGAATAAATACAATGTGCTCAATGAATATGCAGTACGCATTCGAAATTTAAAAAAATATTATCTGATAATATTTCAAATAATTACTGCATATTTGACATTTTTTAAAAATATTTATTATATATTTTGCGGTGAAATCGGTCCAGATAATATTTAAAAAAAATGTAGAATAAGTCTTGCATATTTGGGCTCATTGTATTTATTCCCGAAATAAACAGCAGGAATTCGAAAATAAAAAAAATAAAAAAATGTCGAATGTGCAGTAATTTTTTCGCACATATAGTGTTGAAAAATCGACGCAATCAAAATGTTGATGAAAATCTGACCGTATAATAGATTTTATTCTGACCGTTTATTAATTTTATTCTGACCGTATAATAATTTTATTCTGACCGTATTGATAATTTTATTCTGACCGTTAGTATTTTTATTCTGACCAAAAATTGAATTTTATTATGACCAAAAGATGATTTAAATTCTGACCATAAATTGATTTAAATTCTGACCATTTATTTTGTTGCCAATAAATAATTCTACGCCAATACCTAGTATGATCTATGTCCTTTGCAGTATACCTTTAAATAACATTTTTTCTGAAAATCGTTAGTGACAAAATCTGTACATAGTTTGAACGATTCAAATTTATATTGAAATTCCACCAAGCGCCTTCAGTCGAAATCTTAAATTATGAGCATTATTATTAATTATTTGTACATGTGTTCAATTCTTCGCTTTTGTGGCATGAAGTTTTTGTATTAACGTTTAACGTACCCTTTTGTTTTAATTCAATGAGTATTCTTTTGTCTATTGAAATGAAGTTTAGGCCTCAGTCTTTTCTGGCTTTGAGTGTGCTTCCATAAAACATTTTAACAGCAAAAAATGAGCATTCTGTTCGAAATCGTTAATGCTAATCTAACAAATTTATATACTTCCTTAAGACCTGACTGAAGATTATATTTTACATAGATTGTACTAATTTATGAACAGGTTTCTCTGAAAATTCAGAGCATAAATGAAAGACAGTAAGCTCGTTTTTCAATCGTATTTAAACATTTGGAAAATTTTGTCTATGTTGCACTTATTTTTCATTTATAAGGAGATGGAGGTTTCTAATTTGGACATTGAATAAAATCGACATTCAATTTCAATGGTTATGTTGTTAACTATTTTATTAAAATATTAAATAAATGCAATCTTTTCTTGAACTGAATCATTTCTCAGCAGTCTGAAGTCATGTTCATTTTTTTGAGATACACAAGAATTCCATATTTTTTTAGACTTTCATTTTTAGTAACTTATGTACAGTAAAAGTCCGTTAATTCGAACAACGATAATTCGTAATTTTCGTAATTTCTCTGTCCCAGAATTGACTTTTCAAAGTAAATTCTACCGAAAATTCGAAATATCGCATATTTCGTAATTCGTAATGTTTTTCGTCAAAATGTACTTACGATTTCTAATAATTCAAAAATTTTGTTGAGGCTTTTGTCACACTAATGTCGTAAACAGATGGTAATAAGAAAGTAGGGTTGAAAAACACAAAAAAAAATCACAAGGCTACGTCGAATACGAACTTGCCAAGCAAATATGCACCTTATGCATTTTTTTATTTGACAGTTATTCTAACATGCTTTGTTTACCAAGAAATATGTGGCCATGTTGTGTCTTCACAACAAACCCATTAGTGTAAGGGAGACATCAATTTAAAGTGAAGTATGACATGAGAAAGAATCCGTTGTTGATTCGAGCGCACATTAGTGCAAAAGAGGCATCTATATATTAGGTATTTACTAAAACTTTGAATGGTACATTGTTCGTAAGTGACGTCATTCTATTTTATAGCGCGTGCACGGACAAATACATTGAATATATATAGTGTTTTTTATTTGTATGAGATAAAATAATTGTTTATATTTTTTTCATTTGAATATGTTCTATTATCGTAATATTGCCGAAATAAATATTTTTTATTTTGACAGAACGAAGAAATGGCCGCGTTTCAAGCCGAAGGGCAATTGCCGCGTCTTCTTTTTGTGATCGCGTAATTCGTAATTCGAATTTTTTCGGGAAATCCGGTCCCTTGAATTTCGAATTAACAGAATTTTACTGTATTCCAATGTTTATATAAAGTAGAAACAAAGCCGTCGAAAATCCAGTGTTTCCACATAAAGAGTTATGGCTATTATCAATTTTTAAGAATCTTATGCTATTATATTTAAATCTATTTGTTGATTCAATCGCATTTTATCCAGACTCACACCTGGTAACACGGTCATATACATAGTTGCTACAGCAGGCAAAATATTGATTGGAAAATGACAAATCATCAAAACCAACTTTGATAAAGATAAACCTTAATAAACCACTTGAATACCAAGCGGACACAGGTGTTCGGAACATATGCAAGCAAAACGGATGTAAGAAGACATTTAAAAAATCAAATACTTGGTATTCTAATAGAATATAAGCAATATTTTGATGAATATGTGAGTGTTATCTATACTGAGTCAATATAGGATTTTAAAATATCGAATTCGAGTGAATATTAGGCAAAATTATTTTTCTCAAAAACACGCAGTATCTCTGGGAAATATCAACGATTTATTTGCGCGGTATTCAAACGGTTAAAATAACATACCTCTCCATTTTTTCTGATCGCTTTCAACAGTGGCAAATGTGAAGCGTTAAGATCTCGGAGTGATTTAATATCTCTCTTCCGTGTTATGGCGAGCAGGTAAAGGGTCTCCTTGCTAACTCCGTCCCATTTAAGATCAGGCAAGAGGACGAAACCTGTTTCGGGATCTGGATCCGAATAGACAACTCGGTCGGCTTCTTGAGTACCGTCTAATATATTATATGCCCACTGAAATGTTCACAAATTATTGATTAATAAATTTTTTTCATCATGATTTTTGTTAATAAAATATACAGTATCAGAGAACATTCCAGAGATTGTAATGTTTTCACCTGCAGGGAAAGCTGTTTTTCTACACTGCTAGATCGGCTGCTGCCAAGAAGTGGGATTGTTTACTTATTGGCAGTGGTGTAAGCAAGGGGGGTGCGGAGGGGGTGGACCGCCCCGGGCAACACATTTATGTGGGCGGCATTTTAGAAAATTATCAGAAAAATTTGTAAGTGATTGATATGTATACAGAACAAATGTCAGCTATACTCCTTACACTTTTGTTCACACTCACTGACAAAATGTACTATTTTGGAGACGGCAGTCAGAGTTGTAAATTTTTTCCGACTACGATAAAGATTTTAGCTCCACAGCTATGCTTTTAATAAAATTTTACCTGTCAGATAAAATAGATGTTGATAATGTTACTAACGACTTTAGCGAAGAGAAAATGCAGAAATTTAATTTCCAATATGATTTTTTGCCTAATGTCATGTTTATAAAATAAATTATAGTATATATTCTTGTGAATTAACTTACAACTTTAAATTCATTTACTTATTTGTAAAATGAATAGTAATAATAACAGCGATATTTTACCATTTTAACATAATAAAAAAGACCATTGCCTAATATTTTTTTTTACACACAAAGTTCCTGCCCTGCAATTGGATTTTACAATATTAGAAAAAAAAATTCAAAAGAAAATATAATGAACAAAATACAATATTTTTCGAGAAATTATATTTATACATAAAAAAATGAAGCATTTATAATCTCATAGTTAAAAAATAGTACAATTGATAAAAAAAAAATTAAGAAAAATTCTTGTTGTGATCAACGTTCCCTCTAAGCCGAAGGTTTAGATGCGCGGAAATTTCAAAGGCTGCGCGGACCGATCAAATATCAATTAAGCAACTGTCTTGTAGTGCGCGCCAACCCGGAATGAGTGCGCGGGAACTTCTCAACTGCTGTGCGGCCGCGCACGCGCGCAGCTTAGAGGGAACGTTGGTTGTGATAGTTCTACTCACATTTTCTAAATGTTAAAATTATTTCAGTCAATGAGGGTTATTCCAATTTAAAAAATATAAATTATTCGAATAGTTTGTATTGGAGTGCGTGCCAAACCTGAATGAGTGCACGGGGGTTTTTAAGCTTAGCTTAGAGGTAACATTGGCGGTGACCAATAATACTGCACCTACAATATCATGACTGATCCTAGACATAATGAGCTATGTTCCAGAAAGAATTTCACATTTTTTTCAAAAATATATTGTAAATTGCAATTGAGTGATTGTGCTACATACCTGTAAGTTAAATTGTTCTTTTTCAAGATGTGGAATGGTGACCTTATCGTAAAGTTGTGGAGTTTCTAAAATTAATCGCGATAACTGGTAACTGTATTTCTTTATGTGCTTTTCAGTAGCAGGATATACGAAGGAAACTTTTATACCTGAAATCCAAACACAAATTAGGTTAAGCACAATGATAAAAAGTAAACCTGCTATAGCACCTGTGAGCATTGCATAGAGTTCTGAGCTTTATATCAGTTATTATAGCTGTTGTAGAGCCAAATCATTTGAACATGTTACTGAATATTGTATCATCAATGCTATATATCGTATTTACAAAAAAAATACCCATACAGGCTAAAATATCGGTTATCTTAAAGAATAGCGTCGTGAAGCATTTAATATTCAATCGAAATTGCCGCCAACACAGAAATCGTATGTGAATTATTTGTTTTAATTAATTATACAAATCTAAGAAGCGTTATGATCTTTGATTACTGTCAGAATAAATGAAAAAAATAAATGTATATTCAATCGTATCTTAACTAAGATGTATAAGTAGTTACAAACAGCTTCCAATATTAACGATTTCGTGGCGAAATCGGTATGCTTCTTAGATTTGTATAATTAATTAAAACAAATAATTCACAAACGGTTTCTGTGTTGGCGGCAATTTCGATTAAACGTCAAATGCTTCACAGCGCTATTCTTTAAGATAACCAAAATATCATTTTAGTGGAACCCTACCAAATATGTCAATGAAATGGCGGCCGTCATCAATGGCTTTATACATGTCAAAATAATATATGTGAATACATATGGTTGAAGGTGCAGTAACTTTCTATTGTGTTGTTAATTGTAATAATTTCCAACAGGTGCTGATTGAAAGTGAGCGAGTGCATATTGTATCAACAAATTTGCCAAAAAACTGTCAAGTATGTACGTTGTTATCTATACTCTTAGCCGCGGTCAAAAGGTTATGTCAAAATCTTAGTTATTTTCAGACAAAAAAAAAGATGTGAATTCAAAAAAATTAATTGAAACATGCCAAAATGTTTGCTTTTACTGCATTGCCTCTTAAAGCAGAAGTATTTTTTTTTTGAAGAGTAGTAGGAATAGAAGGTTAGGGCTAGGACAGGACTAGTGGTTAACTAATCGCTTTCGCTATGCCCCATTATTGTAGTATTGGAAGGTGATTTTTAGACATCATAAACATCCATGCTTTCAAACAGAAATTGATAAATAAACAGAAAAAATGCTGTTCGTCCTGGAACTTGAACCCTGTCTGTTAATCTGTCACGAAAGCCAAGGATATTTAACGCGGCACCATGAACCGACATTTCGTTCGAATAGAAATATCTAGGAAAGGGTTAGTATGCAACAAGTAAAAAAGTTCAATGAGCATTTATTTATAGAGAATGCTAAGCAACGATTTTCAATAAAGGTCAAATAATCGAAAACAATTCCCAAAATTGATATTAGAAATAAATTTAGACACAATATGGTAGAATACAAAAAAATAATCACATTTCAAAATTGCTATCATTCAAAATGTATAGGAACTGAGATAGTAATCGTAAAAGTAACAAAACAATATAGATTTGAATATCAAAAAACAAATATAAAATGGAAATGTTGTATTGTACACTCACAAAGGACACAATCTCACACAGCAAGAAAACAGAAATGATTGTAACCATTACCAAATAATTTTAAGTTATTTCGCAAGAAAATTCGAACGTATGTTTACACGTATTTTTCCAAGGGCAATTAAATTAACGCGTCCAACGACACTAGGAACTTGGAATTAAATAAACTTATCCGAGATACTGCGGCCAGAACAAGATTATTAGATTATCAAAGAGTGGTAAAATTGGCTATGGATTATTTCTGAGTAAAATTATTGGGAAATTTGTATGATTCACATTAAATTATTATTAAAAAGGTATACGTTCTATTTTCAAAATTATACACGTAAATTATATTAATACAATGATTGTGATGGTATGTTACCACTGTGTTCGATCTGGCACAAGTCAGATGCCGTTTTATGTTAATCTTCGGAGGAAATTACTTAGAAAAACAAGATGTGTCACGACAATATTGACAGATTGACGTTTAGGTACGCACAGTACCTACCTCGTGGGTGGAATCACTGCGAAAATAAACAATAATATAACTCACTACTGATGCCTGGTTTTGGTAACAAGTCATAATTTGAGTATATATCATTGCAGAAGTGTTTCTTCAATTGATTTTCATCGTTAAAATAGCCGGTTTCATTCAATTCAGCCTCAACAAATGCTTTTTTCTCTAGCGTTAAAATGGCAGCGCCGGTCTTGTTTTTTAAGTTTCCCAACACGAATACGGTCTTCCTGTTAGTATTATTGCTTAAGATTCTTTCGAAATTGAAATTGCTGAGGCACAGGTCTTCCGCTTCGTTGAGAGGTCCATTTTCATTGTCTATTTTTGGGATTTTAGCGCATGGACCTTCAGAGTCGCCGTTTTGGACGTCAGCCATATTAAATTGTTTTTATTGGCTAGTATTGCTAGACTATCAAAATAATAGGATAGGACCTATAAAAAAATATAATTTTGATTGAATATTTCGTATCACACACCGGGTCGGCTCATTCGATTTGATGAAGTTTCTTATTTTCGTAATTATAAAAGAACTAACTCGCAATCCGGGTTCTACAAGGTTCTAACTGTAGATTTTTAGCGACACAGAAATAATTCAAGTATCATTATTGGTATACATTGTTATTTTTGTTTCATCAAATTTTTTCACATATAGCTTTGTAGTACTCGGGTTGCGAACTATCATTCACATCGAATACATGCTAACAAAACAAAATTCTAGTTAGGTAAAAAATTTAGTTAGCTATTTAGTTCTACATTTTTTTATAAAATGAGTTTATAGCTATTTTGGCGTCCGCCATCGTAAGAGCTGTGAATAAACTTACACATACTCAGCTATTTATACTGCCCTAAAAGACTACACAATACAAATTGTTATTTGCTCCAGTATCCAAATTTATGTTACAATTATAACATTTATTAGGCATGATTTAAGTGTTTCATGATGGATTGATTGATTGATGGATTGGATTGATTGATGGATTGATAACGGATCGTTTGGAAACTTTGTGAAGATGACAGCGACTGATTTCGAAAGTCTTTTACAGATGATCGGACTGATAATAGCTAAACAAGACAGTTTATTTCGTAATGCTGTTTGCCTTGCGATAACTTAACAGTACCTCTCTCTACTGGTGATTCGTATGTTTCTCTCTCCTACAGTTTTAGAGTTTTGAGCCAATTAATTGGAAAAATAGTACCAGAAGTTCGTAGAGAACACTTATCAACGTACTGAAGACATATGTAAAAGTCAGTACGAAATCAAATTTACAATTGTAAAAAAGAAAAGAGTTCTTTTGTATCAAAAAATAACCATAGGTTTAATATTCTCTGTCGGGTCCATGGCACAGTAATCAACGTCGTTGGCTTCCATGTGGATCTCACGAGTTCAAATCCCAATTCGAATAGCATTTTTTCAATCGATTTCTGTTCGAAAGCATGGATGTTTGTGATGTCTTAAAACTCCCCTCACCATTACCATCCTAAAATAACAGGGAGTAGCTTGATTTATTAGCTAACCGCTAATCTTGCCTTAACCCTATCCTTCCTGACTCCACTTTTCAATATAAATGCTCGAGCCTGGCTGTTTTGTCAACTGCAGATATCACATGAGTATACTTTTCTTCCAATTGCCATTTTTGGGTTTTGCTCTCTCTTTACAGGCTTTGTTAAAAATTTCGGCTTCCATGACTCATTTAATCTTTCATACTAGACATTGGACGCATTTTCGTTATTACACGTTCATTTCGTGAAATTTGAGTGTTGATAGATGTTTCCAAGTACTTATTGACATCAAACTATAATTTAATATTTTCAACATTAAATTGAAAAAGTGGATTAGATGCTTTCTAAAATAGAAAAGTCAACAAATCGTGTCTTTTTAATGTAAATCTATACTTTGTATAAATTTAAAAGAATTCATTGTCAAACATTATTCTTCTTCAAACATAGAAATGTTTATTTTAAATGCGAAATACATTTCATTCGATAGGTATGTGCTTACAAAATAATTCAATTTTATTTTAGTATATTTTATATTTAAATTATATTTTTTTTCTAAATTCTCGGAAGCTTTCGGTATCGACCAAATTTTGCTTTGGGATCGACCCGTCGACCGCGATCCCCGGTTGTACACCCATGTCATAGACACTATTAGATATATTATTATGGTTATTGTCTGTCAGAGATAATATATATTGTCTGTGAAACGCCAAAATGTCGAATCTAAGAACGGAAGAATTACTGTCATTTCAAGAATATTCACCCGTTCATAGCAATCATGGTCGCGAAGGAAGTGCGAGATTGGACGTGGAGGCTGTCCACACGGCTGGTCTCACAGCACCAGCTTCTGGAGACCTCGGAGATCTGATGAGAGACATGCAAGGCTCCAGATTTATGGCAGATGACGAGGCGCCCACTCCCGCCGCTGGTTTTTACACTTTTCATATTCTTCAAATTAAAAGCCACCTAACGTCTTCTTCTTTTCACAAATAACAATTCATGCATTGTTGTCAAAATGAATTTTTACCAAATGTCATTAATGACGTTTGTTTATGTGACGTTTAACAAATGTCATTACAAATTTTAAAACTATTTTCTGTATTGTTTTTTGTATATGTATTGTCATATTATAATATATTTGGTAATTTTGCCATAAGCCCTAGCACGGACTATTGGGGCGAAAAACTTCACAGACTAAGCTAAAAACAACGCCACGATTTAAAATATTCATTGAAGCATCCCGGAAGCACGTTAAAATCACACATTATTATGAAGAACACTGATAAATAAATTGGTAAATATGTCATTCAGTAGCACCAGTAGCACTGACTATTGCGGCGAAAAACTTCACAAACTGAGCTGAAAACAACGCCACGATTTAAAATATTTTATTGAGGGCTTGATAATCGCGTTAAAACCACACGTTAAAAAGAAGAACACTGATAAATTATACGTAATACGAAATCTTCGCCTCCAATATTCGCAATGGCCGCGCGCGCGGCAATAGTCGAGGTGCTACTAAATGACATATTTACCAATTTATTTATCAGTGTTCTTCATAATAATGTGTGATTTTAACGTGCTTCCGGGATGCTTCAATGAATATTTTAAATCGTGGCGTTGTTTTTAGCTTAGTCTGTGAAGTTTTTCGCCCCAATAGTCCGTGCTAGGGCTTATGGCAAAATTACCATATATTTTACTAGTTTGTGTAGTGTTGTTACATTCTGCTTCTTTTTCCTCACATTCAAGTATATATTTTTCTCCACCAATAGTGATATTCTTTGAAAAAGAACCACAGGTTTTTTCTTGTTTTAAATAAAGGGCCAAAAGTTCATGTGGCCATATTCACTAAAAAGTTTGGTAAAAGTAGAGTATAGCTCGTCATGGATTATTACGGCGAAAAAATTCACTAACTAATTTAAAACAACGCCACGATTTAAAGTTATTTTTTGAGAGCTTTATAATCGCGCGGCCATAATGGAAAACAGAGGCGATGTACTGAAAAATATTTCGTATTTCGCATAATTTATCAGTGTTCTTCGTAATAATGTGTGGTTTTAACGCGATTATAAAGCTCTCAAAAAATAACTTTAAATCGTGGCGTTGTTTTAAATTAGTTAGTGAATTTTTTCGCCGTAATAATCCATGACGAGCTATACTCTATAATTACCAAAAGTTTCCAATACTTTAAACCCTGCAACGTGGTAAATCAACATTCTTCTAAATGGTCCCAATGTATTTTTTCAGCAAAAAACCACAATTTTTGGACAATTGAATATTACCAGAAGTACTTTGATGTGAACACTGATGATGTGATACAAAGGGTGATGGCCTCCGTGGTTCCGCGTAAAGCTTCCCCTACATATTTTGATGACATAATCAGATGCAAACCTGACATGTATGGACCTTTCTGGATCTCTACCACTTTGGTTAGCTGTGTTTTATTCATTTATTTACTGTTCAAGCCATTTATTGGGACCACCTGGACGTCGAATATTATTTGATGTTTAATCCAATACGGCTGTCGTGTCAGTGCTGCCAATAGAAGAGTGCAAGAAGTGGACCGATTATAAAAACAAGTACTTTTCAAGAAGAAATACTTAAATATAATGTCTGGTACACACATTATTTCGTATATTCCAAGTATTGAGGATGGAATACACACGCATTCGTTTGTGGTTCACCAAGATAACTTTGTGGATCCAAACGATAGTGAATTACATTCGCCAAACGTTAAGGATATGTGGATGCGAGCGAAACGAAAGCTGAAACGCCAATTTGGGAAAAGTAGGGGTTTATTCCTTAATCCTTTTCGCCAGCAATGGCTTTAAACTTAGTGATACATTTATTTGTTATATAAACACGACACATACATTTACTAAGCGTCAGTTGTTCATCCATGCACTTGTACGCCTGAAGATGCCGAAAGACGAAACCTGGGTCTTTAGTGACAAAACTAGTGTGAATGTACATAATTTGAATGATTCAAATTTAATATTGAAGTTCCACCAAGCACCTTCAGTTGAAATCTTAAATTATATCAATGGTAAACCGGTGTTTACATCTTCGAAAATTTTTATAAACTGTATGCACTCTTACATTCTGCAATTGTTTTTCATTATCTACAGCAGTTTCCCAAACATTTTTTGCAATGGAACACTTCACGAATCCAGAAATTTTAACAGAACGCCTAGCTTATAATGAGCCAAGTTTTTTAAATGTGTTGCAGCATATAAAACCATTCCAAATTTTCGCGGAACACCTATGCGGGTTCTGTGGAACACCAGTGTTCCGCGGAACATAGTTTGGGAAACCCTGATCTACAGAAAAGTATTACCCGATAATTAGAACATAATAATTGTTTGTTTTTTTACAGATTTTCACAATAGCGATCAGTGGAAATATCTCTAATTACCTTCAGCATGCAAACACAAGCTACCACTGGAAATATGACTTCCATCTTGTTTCATATGCGGCCACAGCTATCTTTTGTTACACATGGCTGGTTCCGATGGCTCTGTGGGGTGCTCTCAAGCTGACTATGGATGATGCTGCAGCGCAGATTGCTGCTGAGGAGGTTAGTATCTTATTCAAAAGATCGTCATCATGTAAGATCTCAGTGTAGAATAAAAGGCAAACAAATTACTTTATTTAGACAGAGCAAACAGAATCACAATCGTTATAATATTCGTGATTGGATTATAGATGCACTTATTCTGAATCATTTTGAAGACGGTATTAGGTATTAGAAATTAGTTTTTTTTCCAACCCCCGAACTTCAAACATAGTGAATAACATTTTTTTAATCCATGTCCGTTCCCAATGTGGAGCATATGGCCTCTTAATGAAGCTATCTCAACAGAAGTTTTTTTACGAGAACTGCTTGTCACTCAGTTGCTAAATCTCTCTTTTTCAAAGAAAGTAGTAAGAATAGAAGGATAAGGAAGGCTAGAACTGGATTTTGAAATTTATTTTTACCATGTCCGCTTCCAATGTGGAGCATATGGACTTCTAATGAAGTTTATCTCAACAGAAGTGTTTCTATCAGGGCTGTGGAGTCGTTGAAAAAAAACACGACTCCGACTCCGACTATGACATTTACCAACAACACGACTCCGACTCCGACTCCGACTATGACTTGACTAAAAAAAAGTTTAATTTTGTCAAGTTTTTTTCCTACCTTTCCTATTTATGTGTATTAAATTACAGATCAACTAGTTAATCCGGAAAATAGCCTAATTTTTCATATTATACATGTTATAGGCATAAATAAAACATAATAAATATAAGTTTAAACTTTATTGGTTTGAATTTATTCTTAAAAATAACATCGCTTCTATCAAATCTGCATTTGTAGAAGCTCTTAAATCAGTTTTAAGTATTTTAAGAGCAGAAAATAACCGCTCTACTGATACTTGGGTTGGCGGCAATGCTGTAACGGTCAATGCTGAATCTTTTATAATTTCTGGAAACCGCTGTATTGCCATTTTCACATTTAAATTACACGATCGGTCAATTTTTTCTACTATTTTCAATGCGTCGTAAAATTCATTTCTAAATTTTGAAATAGAGTCTCCTTCGTCTACTACATTGGGACTCAAACGAGGTCGTTTTATTTTC
Source organism: Himalopsyche tibetana (assembly GCA_030503985.1). Taxonomy (NCBI): domain Eukaryota; kingdom Metazoa; phylum Arthropoda; class Insecta; order Trichoptera; family Rhyacophilidae; genus Himalopsyche; species Himalopsyche tibetana. The sequence goes on along the minus strand of JAPJYX010000003.1, from coordinate 1,728,353 downwards.
TCTTGTTCGTCAAGATATTTTTCAAAATCATCTTCAGATTCAGTGGTGTCGGATGAATCTGATGATAATTCATGTATTGATTGATTAATACAGCTGCCTGCTGTCGTCTCGTTTTCCACTCGAAGGCCTTTCAAACGAACGGTTAATTCAAATAGAGCGTTCTTAGTTCTATTTATTTCTTCTTCTGTCAATATGGATCGAACCATGGGGTCAACATAGATCCCAGCCAACAGAATATCATTGTCCAGTAATTTTTTTTCTCTACTAATCATGGCGTTTTTAATTCCATCAGCAATAGCATTATTCGGAATTTTTGATAAACGGAAAATAATGTTTTTCCACTCCTTGAAAAATGCACCAGGAGTCAAGTCATTGGCTTGCAACATCTTTGTAGCAATATAAGGATGGCGAAGCAAAACTTCAGGTTCCTCTACTTCTTTCCATTGAATTTCAGTCATAGTCACGTTTGGATTGGCCATATCCTCGAGGTAAAATTTCAGTTCAAGAAGTCGCACGTAATTTAAATTTCATAAATTTCGTAATTAAAAAAAATGCATTTTTTTTAAAAGTAGTCGGAGTCGCTCGTTTTTCACGACTCCGACTCCGACTCCGACTCCGACTCCAGCCAAAACACCGCGACTCCACGACTCCGACTCCGACTCCGACTCCGACTCCACAGCCCTGGTTTCTATGAAAACTGCTTGTTACTCAGTCGCTCAACCTCTCTTTTTTCAGAGAGAGTAGGAATAGAAGGATAGGGCTAGGACAGGACTAGTGGCTTCGAACAGAAATTCTTAAAATCAATTGAAAATTAATTTATAAAACTGTCCGTACTGGGATTCAAACCCGTGACCTCCGCAACCAAAGCCAACGACGTCGACCACTCGACAACACAGGCGGCAAGGACTGTAATAGTGGTTAACTAATTGCTCTCGTTGTCAGGGAATTTTTAGACATAACAAACACCCATGCCTCAATCGAAAAAATACTGTTAGTACTGGGACTCGAACCCGTGAGATCCAGCATGGAAGCCAACAACGCTAACCGCCGTGCCATAGACCCAACAATAGCGAGTAACCATGACTTAAATTCGGAATCGTGTACATATTTTTTTTAATTTAACCTCTTCCCGGTCATGCCTGAGTATACTCGGGTATCGAAAATGTCATTAAAACGGACACCACGATACAAGTCGGGCAAATTCTATTAAAAAAAAAATGAATTCTTTCACGAAATATGCATATTTTCTAAAAGCATTATAAAAAATATGTGATCTTTTTAGGAACATTTGTTGAAATCAATTGGAGTAAGTAGTTAACATATAATTTTCGACATTAATCATTAATTTTGCCATGGAAATATAATAACAATTGACAGAAATTAGAAACAAAGACAATTAGAAATATTATCAAAATAACTAGATTGGAACCCCCAATCACACTACCCCGCATTACGCGCTGGCTTGAACTAATAGAAATCTTAGTTTTGCATTTTCCGCGGAATAAAACCAAATCCCTAATTTTGTATGAGTTACTCTACCCCCAATTACACGGTCCCGACTATAGTGTAAATGGGGGTTTTACTGTATTAAATAATAGAATTTTATGGTAGATTTAGACAAGCCGGTTTTTTTCAGATGGTATGTAACAATATGTAAATATTTTTTTTAAATGACGTACATGTTCTAGGTCAATACAAAAATAATCCATGCCTTAAAAAATGTCACTTCGTAACACTAAATGACAAAAAATTGCATATTAGCTTATGCCAAATCGGCATGTATTTGCACTATACCAATGACAGGGCTTATTTTCCAGTAATAATAAATTTTAGTTTTGACATATTCGCACGCACAAAACCTGTAAGCTTTTCAAATAAGTACTTAGGTGTATTAAGCGTCTAATAATGTGTCTAATAAGATTTCTTTATCAATTTTCAGGATAGACCCGCTGCTCCGAGCATGATGTCGCTTTTTTGCTTGTACGGGTATTCCCTCTCAATCTACATACCCGTCTCCATATTGTGGACCATCCAAGTAGCGTGGCTGCAGTGGCTGCTGGTACTGACCGCCGCAATGCTGTCGGGGCTCGTGCTCGTGTATCTCCTTCTCCCGGCATTGAAGAGATCGAAGAATTCTCTCGCTTTGATGGGCTGCATTTTAGGTTTCCATTTTCTCCTAGCTGCAGGGTTTATGTTGTATTTCTTCCACGTTCCGGCTGCTGTACCTATTCATAATGCTACTACTTCAAGTTCTACTGGTCTACCTCTAGGTGTCCCTATGAATGTTTGATATAATCAATTAAATCATCGCTGGTCAACCTCTTCTTAAACTAATGTTATTTAACAAACAAGAAACCTTTATATAGACACTATTGCCAAATACATTTTATCACTTTGTTTTATTCAAGTATAGTATTTCATTAGACTATCGGCCAATCTGGAAATTTAAAAAATTCAAAATCTCAAAGAAAAATAGTTTTGAGGAATATTCATAGGAGCATTTTTTGAAAATTTGGTAAAGATTAGACAAACCTTCCCTTGGCTGCTGCACGTGCTTTATCAGAAAAGAATTATTATGACACGGCGTTGTTTATAAAGTTTGTTGCAATGGTAAGTAATATAAACAATACTATACTAGTTGTGATAAATCTTGGTTCCAAAATATCATTTAATACTCCAATACCGAAACATTTAAAATAGGATCGACGAGCGATGGTATACAGAGTAAACCCAGACAAATTTGCGTAATGTTGTATCATTGTAGATTACAACAAATATCAGCTGGATATTATTGGTATTTAGCGAATGGTTGAAATAGGAACCCGAAGGTTAAGTGAGCCAAGTCAATATATTTTTTAAATTACAATAGAAAAATTGTTAACATTACTTAGTCACTCTGAAACCAATTGTACAAAGAAATAATAATTGTCTATATTCGTCATAGACAATATTATAGCCAGTATTATGTGGAATATCATGGAATAATTTTATTTTGTCATTTACGATTATTTGACCTTCCCATTTATAAACATTGCGTTTCCTTGCAAATGGGTTGCTATTTGCAACAAGTACAACGGTCTTGGGAAAGTTTACCACAAATAGTTGATATATTCTAGTTCTTATATAAATTATTTTTTGGATCAATCTGAAATTTCTTCTTCAAAATGAGTGTCGTAGTCTACTGTGTTCTATAAATTGTATTTAGAATTGTTTTTTTTTTATGCAAATGTTAAAACTTTCAAATTTGAACATTTTATGAATTTTCCGTAATATTGATCTATGTGCATTTTCCTTCAGACATTCCATGCTAATATTTGACAATTCAGGTTTTCCAATTGAAACGATGGAAATCTGTAAATGTCGCACTGCTTTTTTTTAGTATATCTTTTATTTCTGTGTTATAATTTTAATTTAACCTTTCGTTCGTAGCTTACGTTGGGATTAATAAATTTAATGTTTCAAGAGTTTTTATTGTAAATAAAATATTTGACTATTTAAAAGTTACTTTAAGTGTTGTTTGTATGTATTATTTTATCGCCATTTTTATTATTATAAAATAAACGAAAACGTCAGTCTTCAGTCAACAGTGGATTTTCTGTTCAACTCCATCTTGTGGCATGTTTCAGTACTACCGAGAAGACTTGTAAACTAAACCTTTTCAATTGTTGAATATGCCAAGCGTATTTACTATAGACTTATAAATTATTATTAATTAGGTGAAGAAAGCACAAGACAATATGGTTTTTTTTCTTACATGTAATCAACATTTTTGTAAATTATTTTCACAAATAAATGTTAAATAAGTAAATATTTTGATTATTATTTATGCATGCACAATATTGTAATCATCAACAGTGACTCTTTATCCCACAAGCCCATGCTCTTAGTGTGTTTTTTGTGTCGTCCAGATGTGATGCAGATCATCTGCATGTATAGTCAGTAGTATGATGGTTGGTGCTACTGTAAAAAAATAATTGTTGCTTAGATACTTATTAAGTAACACAAGAAATGCAGCATGCATGTACACCCTATTATAATGAACATACTTATTATGGGTGCATTTTCATTAAATTTTGGGAAGATTTCTTCCCCATCCAATTCATCATGACTTCTCTAGAATAATCTAGCCACGCTACTAGACGAGCGGCACCATTATTATATAAAGTGCATTCCTTATCAAATAACGCAAGTTGCAAATGCATTTCGTTAATGATCCCTTCTGTATACACGTTTTTTATTAAGTTGTACATCCGTGTGTGCAATCCGTATGACAGTGAAAGAGTAAATGAATTCTTAAGCCCGCTTTGCAGACACACAGGCTCGTGCGGAAGACATTTTACTCTGTTTCAGATAGCGGTAGGCTCTGTCCGACATCTGTGTCGCAATAGCATGTTCTATAAAAGCATGAGGTGCGGATGACCGCATGCAACGGCGGGTGGAATCCGCATGACGCAAAAAGCGGGCTTAGAGCTTTAAATTCCTGTCTCCCTCGCCCGCTACCTTCCCTCTTAACCAATTTTCACTTAATGCATTTCCCCGGTCTCCATTTTAAGCACACTCACTTAAAAAATGTATTTTTCAGTGCCAACCTTGCATGACGACCTCCTGTGCAATGTTGGCTAAAATATGTTTTATTTTTACTTTAAATTTGTCAAAATGTTTCCAGGCTAAAAAGTTTGCATATTTCCTAATTTTACTGCACTTTGAAACAAGGAAATCGCAAGGTAATTAAGGAGTTCTAAATAAAATGAGTATTTCAACATCCCAGTCAGTCAGGTGGAGGTCTTGTGTACTTATTTACGAAAAGCTGATAACTTTTGTTTGTAAATTTAATGAATTGTGTAGTCAAGGCGTAAAATAATATAAACATATACAACATGGAAAAATATCTTTATTTCTGTGGGTAACAATTTTTTTGAATTAATTCAAATAGATACCTACAACATTAGTTGTGATTCTCTATTACTTAAAAGTTAAACAATACTTGCATAGGGATTGGCTTTTCAGTGCAAAAAGATTCAAAACAAAAATTAAACAGGAATACATATATTGTTAAGGCCTGGAATCAACGTATGCTAAAATTGATTATCGAGGAAAACTGGTAAATCCCTCAGGGATGGACACATTGTGGAAATATTCAAAACATTTAAATATATTCATAATGGTTAGAAAGACTGCCAACAGCAGTTAGCAACAATTTTATTAGCGATTGACAAAATGCTGTAAACAATGCCGCATTGCTCAAAGATGTATTCATGCATGAAAGACTTTTATTTTCCATAATTCGATCTTTAGTTTAAAACCAATGGGAATATTAATTTATATTATAATAAAAACTACTTGAAATAATACATTAAAAATAGTCAACAATTGATCCGTGGTCCGGCTTGAAGATTTAAATTCACTATTAATGGAGGCATTATTGTGGAATACAAAGAGTGACTGAAAACGTATTTTTGTATAACATATCGACTGTCAAAAGGTAAAAAAAATATTTCACGTTAAAATGTAATCAGTAAAAAAAAGTGTTTAATTTTTAGATATAATGCCTTACCACCAACAATTGATAGTGAACACCTTAAAAATATTTGATATGATATTGCAAATTTACACACGTTTATTTATCATTATAAATCTATAATTTGAATGTAAAATTACTAATTGTGTTTGGCATCTTTGAGAAACATCTTCAGACTAACTCGTCATTTAGTAAAATTATCACGTTGAGCATTTTTTCTTGTACGATTCAATAAAAATACTTCAAATCATTATGTGATTTAAACTTTCCACAATCGATATAATAAAAAGTGTTAACACAATCACTCGACAGTTGAAAATTTGTTAAAACTAGATTCCCAAATGTTTAACGCTTCTGGCGTTGGAGTCTCTTGATCCTCAAAGAACGGTACTAAAACACTGGATGTTAAGTCAGCCAATGCTTCTTCTGAAAAATGGAATAAATATTTTACTTTAGTAGAGACCCAAAAGACAATGGAACTAGGGTATCCAGTCCTGGGATTGATTAATTTTGAATCCCGGGATCTCGTTTTTTTTCAGCTCACCAAAGAATTTGAAATCTTGAATTTGCCAATTTCGTGTAAATTTTCGGGATTTGCTCAAAATTTCTCAATCCCGAAATCACGGGATCGCGGCCTTCTCAATCCCGGAATTTTCGGGATAGAAAATTGAACAGGATCCCTGGATTGGATGCCCTAAATGGAACTTTATATTAATTTTATGTCAATGAATACTAAGATTGTCATATTCAAACAAAATAATTAATGCGAGAAGACATTTAATCTGGTCAATATGAAAACTAAAGATTGCCTCTGAATATCCATATTTCCTCTTTGCATCACAGACAAATGTGTTGGGGAATTGTGTTTCTGACAATTATAACACTAGAACAGCATTTGATGTAGTTTCAATGATAATTTGTATAATGTTTGAAACGAAAAGAATATGTAGTACCTTTCCTCAGAACACCTTGGATAGTTTTGAAATTAAATTTTAGATTTATTTTCAATTTTTTTATAAAGAAAATTTTTGTAATAATTATCAATTTTCTCACTATGGATATCTAAAAGCTGCAGATGGTCAGTCACATTGTTACAGTTGTCAACGAAGAGCTGATAGTTTCCTTCGTGGTTCCCCAGACGGGTTATGAATTCAATATCCCTCATGACGCAAAAGTCCATCATCATTATACCTGCGCGAATCGTAGAATTGAACTTCCTCGTCAGGTTGGTGTCTGTAAAATAATTAGAATTGCGATAATTATTAAGTTTTTGATTACTAATTTGTTTCAAATATAGTCAGATTGTAAATACCCTACCATTTAGGTATGGAATGTGCTGTTGATAGAGACGACTGCATGCGTGAAGACACACTGCTAAGCATTGATATACTCGATAACTGCATTGACATCTAAAAAAAAAAACAATTATTTATAATACACAGACAGTAACCCTTCAAGCACTGATGCCTAAAATAAGTTTTGAATAGCAGCTGATTTGTATCCAACGGATAGGTTTCCCGGTAAATTGCTCGAATAACAAGATAATCAATTTGTTTCCGTTTGTTCTGTCTTAGACCTAGTCTTCTATGTTTTTTGGAAATATATAGAAACAGTTTGAGTAACTAATTAATAAGCAGTTTTCGTAGAAACACTTCTGTTGAGATAAACTCCATTAAAAGATCATATATTCCGCATTTGGAGCGAACACAGTTAAAATAAATACTTACGAAAATTATTTTTATATTTCACTCTCTAAGCAAGTGTCGCACAAGATAAAAATGAAATTCGTAGAAAAATCGTTTAAATAACCAAGCAATTCGAATAATTTGTAATTCAAGCAATTTACCGGCTCCCAACGGATAGCGGACTCAGCCGTAGATTAACAAATAATATGATGTATAAACTGATTAATGGAAAGTATTAACAGAGTAAACACAGGTGATTGCCGACACTGTATACTATTATGTGTAAAAACATGGATGACATAAATTGAATTCCTGATAAAGAATTTATGTAGAAATGATAGTAACATGATTTCCAAGGATTCAAATGGCTTACTTACTAAAGTCCCAATCAAAATCATAAGCCAAACTAAATGTGGAACTGCTGCAGTTTCATTAATCTCGCACAATTTGTAAAATAATCTAAAAGAATATAAAATCCAACAGCAATTAACATGAGAGTGAAAAAATACCTGTAATCTTGCTTGCAGCTGGCCCACGGCACGTTCAGGTAGCTTCCACCATAACATAAATTCAAAATACTATCCGTGAGCTCAAAAATAAACCTCATTTCTCTCATAGAAGAATGCTGGAGAGCCGACACTTCAATTTGACTACACAGAACTTGTAGAAAGCACGATTCTGAAATGGCATTAGAGTTAATTTATGAATACAATACCTGTGCCCTACTAAATGAAAGGTTTGAATCTCATGTAATGATTTTTCAATTGATTTGTATACAAGGATTGAATTGCCATTTACCACAAGTAAAGTATTAAATAATCAAAGAATAAATCACAGGATATACTGCCATTGTCAAAACTATTCGTTTCCAAATGTATGGACGTCTGTGCTGTTTTAATAATCACACACATCCAACCCCTATCTGATAATGAAAAAGGTAACCAGCCCGTTCCTAACCACTTCATATTTTCATTACCCTCTGATGAAAGGTTAAAAGATTCGCTTTCTACAAGCACATATCTCAAATATTGTCAGTTTTAAGTTTTTTGATGTTATTAATTCAGAATTATTCCATTGACTCATACACCAAAAATAATATGTCATGCTTTATTTAACCTAGTACAAAAACATTGTCAAAAAAATAATATGGTCATGTGCTATGTTTGGCATGAAGGAGAGGACGAGATGGATGAAAAAGTCTTTACTTTCTTGCTTATTTACTTCCTCAAAGATATTGAGGACAAAATCATTCCAGTGGTGTTTTATAGCGATAGAAAGCGATCGTGATAGCAGTAAAATAAAGTATTTTTAAAGTACATTACACAAAAGGTATACTTTATTATTTTCACTGATACACATTTAAAAAGATAAATGTTTTTTTTGTCTTACCATCGTTGAAAAGCACAACACCTTGTGACATGTCAAATATCACATTGGAAACATCTCGATTTTCACAGAGTATTTCAAGAAATTCTCTAGTCCGCGACAGTCTCCGTAAAATTTTCGATATTGTTAATATAACGGTCCCGTTTGGTCTCAGGAGAACTATTTGCTTCAGAATGTTATATATATTTTTAAAACAATCGCTGCTCGTTTTGCTCAATCGTTTTATACATCTCTTTATGACGAGGGATATCGATGTCAGAAGGCCGCTGAACAAATGGGAGCAACCCTGAAAGGAGTGAACATATATAATACATATAATATGGTGGCGGTGATACAAGACAGTGATTCAGTTTTACTATTGAAACCAGAAGAATTATTGATCTTTTGATGGCACTGTTAAATTATTGAATAAATTTGAAACGTAATTATGTATATCGACGGTGGAAAGGAAAAATGACGCAACCGACACATATCAAATTTTACAGGAGGCGCAAAAAACATGTTTTGATGATTATGGGCCATATGCAAATTATGAATTGTACACAACCTTGAAGTGTATGGAGACTTCTAAACTGGTGTTTAATTAACATAATCTAATATTAATTAAAGAAATTGTCTAGGAAAAACCTTTATTTCAGTCTATTTTCTTGGTTTTAATTTTTTACAAGGTCATCTTTTTCAAACTTAAAAGCTTAATTTAGATACTAATTCGGCATTTGCAGCTTGCATCCTTTTGATACATAGTGATTATCGAAAAAAAGCTGTTTTGAAAAAACTGTGGGTTACGTCCTCTTTCCTTTCCACAGTCGATATGTGTATTACATCTTGAATTTGTCACGGTGACAACAATAAATTCATGCATTGATAACAACAATTTCGTTTATTACTATTCGTCGAATGGCTTTTGAAATAAACGTTAGCGTCGAATATTAGAGGTGCAGTGTTTTTATTTCATCAGGATTTCGGTGATAAGAAAAGGGAATAAGCAGGCCCCGATAAGTTTTAATATTAAAAGGCGATTCTAGAACTGGCTTTGACATACTCCTGCTTTTTCTTCCAACCACCCATAGGGAATAATTAACAGAGTTAAAAGGCTCCGACAAGTTTTGGAAGGAAGCAGAAAACCTTGCAGGCATCCTGAGGTGATTTTATTTTTTAATCGAGGAGTGGAGATAGCCAAAGAAGAACAGAAAAGAAACTTATATCACGAATCATATAAAAAGAGTATTTTCTCTTCAATGACTAGCTTGTATTCAACGAAGAAATATCTATTCAGCGAGCATGTTGAAATAAAAATTCCGTATCACTCACAATGTTTCCTATATTTTTGCAAATTTCAATAAATATTTCTACAAGTCCCGATTTGGTATTCCTATTATTATCGTCGGCACTGCAGAGAGTCAACGTTGCCAAGAAGTCAGTGTCGATGGTAGCACCCAGTTCGTTAATGCATTTCAATCCCATCACAAAGTCAGCGATGGACTCAAAGTTCTTGCAGATGACGCCGACGACGGCAGTTATCCGCCTGGCTTCGATTGCTTGCTCATTTTTACACCAGCAGCTGAAACAACAAGCGGTGTTTTTGGATCTTTGGAAAAGAATTACACAATATACTAACAATTCACATTAAAATTCACTTAAGACGGATATGTAAAATCACTTTTAAATATATTCAATGGATTTGGTAGTACACGTGGGTTAATTATTGAAGCAGTTTGAACTTGTAAATTAGCACACCTTCAATATTAGTAGCAACGATGAGCAACGCAATCAACCCACCCGTTACGACAGTTATTACATAGATTTAATATTAGATATAATTTAATTTTAGGCTCTCAATATATAGAATAGGATAGGGTAAAAATATCAACGCATTTTAGTTATACAGTTTTTAATAAAAAAAATTGTGCGTTGATAGCTATTTCGGCTTTCGCCATCGTCAGAATTATGTTTAAACTTATATTTTGCTCAGTTATATATACTGGCTCCGAAGAGATACACAATGCATAAAGTTATTCACTCTAACATCCTAATTCAAATTATAATTACAATATTACACTTATTAAATGTGATTATAGTGTTTCAAAGAACGATAAGCAATCTGGGATATTTCTAAAAACATTAATTAGAATAAAATTAAACTGGTATTTATTATTAATTACATTACATTAAATTTATTAACTATGGCTTGAGTGTTTCGAAAGACAATAAGCAATATGGGATTTTTCAAGGTAAATTAGGATAAATTATAATATTTATTATTAATTACATTAGGGGTTTTAACAGCGGTGATGTATTAATAATGGTTTGCTCATTTAAGATGTTTTAAGATGTTAAAAAAGAAAAAAAAAAAACTAAAATACGTTGATATTTTTACCCTATTATAATGGAGCTCTACCAAGTAAATGCCAAATCAATAAATATATAGAATAGGAAGTGAAAAATATGCATGTGTGTAAGAAACACTAGCATCAATTGACGACACATCAGAAAAAATGTTTTTACTGTATCACATAGTTTCATTGAATTTGTGGATGATATTTTGGTAGTAAGTTATTCATTTTAATAGATGCATCACAGAGTACTCTAAATATTTGACTATCTAAAAATACATTTTAATTATCAATGGTATTTTAATAGACATGTCAAAACAAAGACGAACCCTAAGTGCAAATTCAAATATATCCAAATGATTTAACGCTTATATTCTTGATGTAATTGTCATTTTATTGAATTGTCGAATGTTCTTCTTAGTGTTGCGATACATAATTCACGAACCTTCTATCAAACACATTTTTATCCGACATACAGGTGGACTTTGTTCCAGACATCTCCAAATATTTTGTGTCCATCTCTCTCAGAGTTTGCGTTGTGACCTTTATTGATAAATTTTGAAGCTGCCTCAACGTTTTCAGCAACAGCTCTTTCGCCACAAGTGTTATCTGCATAATAAAATAACAAGGATTGTTAATCACTTTTATTCTGACTTTAAAATTTTTTAATTTCAGGTATTTATCAAATTTTTTCGCACAGTTTTTTTTAAATTCGATTTTGAAATAACACGGTCAACTAAAAAGAACAAATACTATACTTACTATACACAAAAACAGTTCTGGTTTTGATACCAAACGACTCTATTGTGTTTTTACCTTTCCACCAAGTGTTGAGAGTGAACACCCTAAAAGTAGTTTACAAGACTGTCGTTTTCAAATTGGAAATCATATTTTTAGGCAAATGTTATTCGTTATGGTATTTGACTACTGAAAAGTTTGAGTTTTGGAAATAGTACATTTTGCATTATAACCAACGTTCCCTCTAATTTTTCTATTGTGTGTGCGGACCATCAACTTCTGTGAGTAGTAAATTTTCAGCAAAATAAAAAGTGTGCGCAAATGTAAAAAAATGGTGAAACAAACTTATTTTTACAATATTTCTATGTGCAGCCTTGTGCGGGGATGGAAAATGTGTGCGGGCACATTTTTGGAGGTGTGCGCGCGCACACCTTAGCGTTAACATTGATTATAACCCCACATATACCGTGTAAAAAAAGATTTGAGTGTAATTATAAAGTACTACAAACCCTTAAGGCGCATTCAACGCCTGAATTTCCGTGAATAATTTCCTCTTGCGTTAATTTGGAAATCTTCGACAGATCTTCGTATATATGTTCCAACTTTACGTTGGTTTCAGGACACTTATTTTTCGACTGACTTTTATTTAAATCATTTAATATTCTCTTTCTAATGTAAGAGTAACTGGAATGTTCTACTAGAGTCGAGTTTTTATTAGATCTAAACGAAATTGGCACTTCCACGGACGGTTGCTGGTGGAATAAGGACTCGTGAATTTGATTCATTACGGGATAATCTGGAATCAGAATTGTTACAAAGTTATATGCAATATAAAAGATTCAATTTAGAAATGATAGAACTTTTCACTTAGCTATCAGTAGCTTCCACATTTCACAGTTTAATTAATCTTTAAAATTTCAGCGAAAAGTTTTAGCACAGCAAATGGAATAACAAAGTTATCAAATCCAATATGATATTAGATAGAGCAGGGTTTCCCAAACTATGTTCCGCGGAACACTGGTGTTCCGTGGAGCCAAAGTAAGTGTTCCGCGGGGCCAGACTAGGCGTTTCGAAAAAAAAATGGAATGGTTTTATACGTATAATTTATTTATTTATATGAATTACCAATTACAAAAATTTAACTAAGTGTTCCATTAAAATTTTCGGACTTGCAAAGTGTTCCATCCCAGAATCAGTTTGGGAAACCCTGAGATAGAGGATGTTGACAGTACGATTGACAATATTTAAAACACACGTGTCTGATGACTTAAGTCAGTGCTTCCCAAAACATTTCATTCCACGGCCCCCTAGATCTGAAAAAAATAATCCGCGGCTCCCCTCAATTCAAAACATGTTCTGCGGCGGCCCCAATTTGGGAAGCACTGACTTAAGCAATATAAATATATATATATTTAACATATTTAATATTTTTTGTGCAGCATACACCCAAAGCTATTCGGTAAAAAGGTATTAGAAAACAGGTGAACAACAACATTGAACATACGTGATATTCTTGGTGGGTGCAGAATCACATTGTCCAATGAACCGGTTTGGCAGGTTGATTCCTTTGTACTAGCATAAGACTTGGACATTGTGTCCTGACGCATTGACATATTATTAAATTTCTGACTGAAGCTGTAAAACAAGATGCGGAGCGATGGTATAAATATAATTAGTTATATAGGTACGTCTTGATTAACAAATTTATTATTGAATAAAAAGTTAGGAACCTTAAACGTTTTGAAGAATTATCCATTACAGGGTGGGTCGGTTCAACAAATTTTATTTTACTGGTTTCCAACATGCGGCATTTGTCGTTTGCATTGTTGATTTCTAGATTCTATAAAATTTTAAATGAAAAAAAAAATATTAGAAATCGTGAAACATTGAAATTTTCTCTGGAACACGTCCTTGAAAAAATCCAATAAAAACGATTGTGTAAGAACAGAGTGCATTCGAGGCATAATTGGAAAAAGATCCCCACGACAGGTTTCAGTACAATTTCAGTTGTATTTTATTCATTATTACATATTGCCTTTTATGGCATTCATAGCTTACAAAATGTTGTTTGTCGATTGTCCTGCCGTTACATTGATGTTGCCATAAGCTGGAGAGAAGTTACTAAAACATTCCAATGCATATCAGCTGGAGGAGAAATCACTTTACAAATGACTGTGTATCAATTAGATATCTGACAAACTTTAACTTGAGTAAATCATCAAGTCCATAAATAAATCTGTTTCACTACAAACCTTAAACTCAATCTGCGACTTATAACTTTGGACTTCTTTGGTTAGCGACTGTAACTTGGAATTCCACTCGATTTGATTCTTTTCATGACTCTTCAGCTTGTCAAGTTTTATGGTGTCTAATTGCATTTGGATGGACTTCAATTGCGATCTCAAAATCGACGCCTCCCCGTCCTTAGTAAGGCACTTGTCGTTCAATATGTTGTGTTGGTGTTTTAATTTTTCATTTTCCAATTTAAATGATCGCAGTTGTTTCAACATGTTTTGCATGTGTTCGTTTGAGGCCATCGTTGACACGCTGGAAGGATTTGTTGCAATTTGCTTATTATTCAATGAAATTTCTACAGTAGAAGCATTTTTATTGTTTCCATTATTATTGTCCTTGTTTGAATAAGGCAATGGTGGTTTTTTAAAAGTATCAACGTTTGAAGAGTTTTTTGCATTAAATGTATCCTGATACATTTCATTAAGACATCCAAAATCATCATCAAACAAATTTCCTTCAAGTAGAGAATTGAACTCATTGTTACTTGTCGACGGTTTGCTGGCGTCTTTAACGCCTGCTGTACGGTTTAATCTATTTGCAGTAGTATAAAATGAACTGGTTTCTAACGGTTCCATTTGTGATGAGCTGGAGAGTTTTTGAAACCCATTGTGTGATTTCGGTGGGCATTTTGATGGTGTCGAGTGCTCATTGATCGGACCCTGTTGGAAGTTAACAACGACTTGTTGCGTGCTGGTCAGAGGCGGTCTCATGCACATAGTATAGTTGGCAATCATGGACATATCGGAGCTTTCATTTTCTTCATATGCTTGGCTGGCTATCAAAAATATTGCATCGTCTTCGTCGCCCCATATTTCGTCATCTTGCACCGACGCTGTAATAAAAATTACACATAATATTTCAGGTTACGGTGGCAAAAATGTTGAATCTATCATGAGAAGCTTGGGAATTAATGTATTGAATTTAAAAAATTCCACCGAGAATAGGAATTCTTTGAGTTTGACGCTGGAAAGGCTTAGACCAGTGATGCACAAACCGCGGCCCTTTTTGAATTTTGTAGCGACCCTTAAATCTTTTTCTCAAACATATATTTTTCATGTAAAACATTTATTTAATAAATGTAAGCAAGCTTTTTCTTCAATGAAGAAGAATAAGTCAGTTCTTAGAAACAGGCTTACAAATATTATGCCAAATTAAAAAAAATAGTTAAAAATTAACGAAGACCAAGAACGCATTAACTGATCAATTGCATATAAATTAAACATAAATATTTCACAACGAAACAATTTTTAATAAGCAAGTACTCATAATCCTTTTTTTGCATAGCTTATTTATTTTCGAAATAAAACAGTCAAAATAATATAATGGAACCTATTACTCATTTATCTAAATTCACTTAATCTTTTTAACACGATTTTAAGGCTGTTTTACATTGAACGTACATCATTGGCGGATCCAGAAGTTGTCCAAGGAGGGGGCCATTCAATTCGAAAATAAACATCATACAAAAATAATACATCTATATAAAATTAGTCAATACATAATTAAGTATGTATTCTATAAAACATCGTAAACTAAACAATTTAAGATCCCATTTCACAATAAAGTTTTAATATAGTAGAAAAATTAAGAAAAAAAATCTTCTCAGGGGAGGCCATGGCCCCCATAGCCCCCCCCTTGGATCCGCCAATGACGTACATATGTTCTGTATAAAAAAGGATTGAGCGTACTTTAAATCATTTTTTTTGCGGCCGAACCCACGATAATTTGTTTTGTGAGGCCCACTAGAAGGTAAAGGTTGTGCATCACTGGCTTAGACCAACAAAGGGATGTAAAATGATTGAGCGATTATGTATTAATCGATATTTAGTCAATTTATCTAGAAGAGTATCTGGAAAAAGTGTTGAAATAGAGGATACTGCTTGTGTTGAACAATACCTTACTACTTTACTTGAATTTGCGGCTGTTTTAATAATGATAGAAAATATAGATGACTTCAGCATTACAGCTATAGTATCATCAGTTACAACCGATATTTATTAACAACAAATTGAACTATGGTGCTGTCCATACATGATGTAACACAACATTTTATTTTATTAAATCGTCTTCAAATTTTATCACGCAAAATTCATCTCTTGCTGCACTAGCATTAAAATACATATTGCCGAAATAAAAAATAGCAAACTGTAAAAATTTGCAACCCCTAAAAAAGGTGAATGACGTCACTGGTTACTTTGTCATTGATTGTCTTTTCAAAATTGATCATAGAGATTCAAATGATGGATGTTTTGATAAAACCATGGGTATTTCAATAATACACGCCGAAAACACGTATAGTTCAAATTTATACTGTAACTGATCTCACCTATTACATGTAATGTAGAATGTAGAATATTTATTGTGGTTGATTAAAAAATAAGCAATTACTTTGAGGCGGAGTGGTGTTTCGCGTAGATGGAAAAGCTTCCGAAGTGATGGAAATGTTGAGCTTTGGCTTTTTAAATTCGTTGCCGGAATATTTCGATTGACGTTTAGACATATTCAATTCTTTGCCACCGTAACCTTCAACTTTGACCAAGCTTAACCGTCGCACAGTAGGTAGTTTTTCGTTTGCTTTTGGCTAGTATAATTTTCATAATGTGTGGCTATCCAATAACCATTTTTTTAAACGATTATAATAATGTTGTTCTCTGTGACAGCTGATAGCTTCATTCCCGCTTTGTTTATAAATATCATTGTCTATGTCACCTTGCTCTAAGCAGCGATGTTTTCGTACGAATATTTCAAAATAATTGTCTATGCGTAGACCAGCGTAGGTAAAATTAATTATAATACATAACAATAAATTTTCATAGGACATGTGTCATACATAGAAAAGGGATAGAATGAACAGTTTATAAATCTTGATAATCTGCATTTATAACCATGTTCATAACTTAAAAGCTTTATTTATTATTATTATTCCATATCCGCTTCTTACACGGAGCATATGGTCACCACATGGTTCTTACAAGATTTTCTACCCAGTGGCGGATTAAGCACTTTGGAGGCCCTAGGCGCAATAAATTTTGGAGGCCCTGTTTTTCGAATAACGTAAAAGTGTTGCAAAACTCTTTGTATTGAGTATGTATTGAAAATAAAATTTAAAGATTTATATGATGTATGCTATTTTTAAAACCCCTAAAATTTGGAGGCCCCAAGCGCGCGCCTCTTGCGCTTATGGGGTAATCCGCCACTGTCTCTACCCCACAGTCTTCCTGCCAAGTCATCCCAGCGTCATATGGATGGTAATCAGTGGCCTTCTACGACGTCGGAATTCATCCGGTTGTTAAAAGAGACAGACAGGATTCAGACTCTTTTGGGGGGTCCACAACACATGTCCAAGCCAGGTTCATCGTCACTTTTATTTTTATTTTGGACGTAATAAGGGCCTGGCTAGTCCGCTATCTTAGTGCTTCTGAAATCAGACCATCGTACCCTTAGTATTCACTGCAGGCATTTGTTTTCAAGCACAGTATATGGTTACTCTGAGCTTTTGTAGGGTGCCATGAATTACGATTGAAAAGTAGCATGCAGTTGATGCATGCGTTGAATAAAAGGCACTTGTTTCTGACCAAGTACAACCGTCCCAGACTTTGGAGTTTTTGGAAATTAATAAAGTCATTAATAGAAAGTAAGAATTAATAAATAACATTTGAAATAAGATAGGCGGATCACCAATGTTTAATTTATTTCCATTGTGATTTACCACACCATATGTAAGTAATTAGTTAGTACTACCAATATTTATATCTTACCCCCTCACTGTGTCCAGCAGAAAAGGACAATAACTACTTTTATTTGGTTATTTATAATTTAAGAATTAGTATAAATTTTTAGTTGATTCGTAAACCTTGTGATGTCATGTCTGATGATGTTTCTCAAAAAAGCGAAACACGTGCCACATTTTGTAACACAATAAGTGGAATAACAAAGTTACCAAACTTAATTTGATATTGAAATAAACTGTTTTTATTTCTTCGGCCAAAAGGATACCCCCATTACTTTCAGCGCACCCATGCTCACGTTTTCTTTTTTTCATTCACACATTTGGCAGTACGAATTATTCTTCGAGATACAAGTAAATTCCAAAGTATTAAAAAAACTATTTATAAACAACTCAAAAACATGTAGGTACCAAACAAAATTTGCATGTTTATTTAATGTTAAGTTTTCCCTCGATTCAAACGCTACTTTATCAGTCCTTTCAAAAACCTAAAATCTGGGTTTCACTGTCCATCAATTTCACAAATCGCGAGAAAATTGTCAAACCTGTTACGTAAGCTAAGAAAAATACACAAAATTATTTAATTTATAAATATTTTTTATGTTCAATCTAAATAAGCTGAAAGTAATACTTCAAAAAAGATCCATTCTAAGTGGGGTTTAAAAAGAAAACTCAAACAATCACTTGAAATTTAACTGTATTCAATAAGATAAACGTTAATAACACCTCCAAGACATTAGACAAACAATACATAACCTTAAAAATACTTTATAAAGATTAGTTAATGTTACAACTCTATCTGACAAATTATGCTATAAATGGGAAGAATTTATTTGTACAAAAACAATCGTTTCATGGTTTGGCTATAATCAAATCAACTGTTGAAATTAAGTTTATCATTGTTAAGTGGGATAATATTTTGCAGAATAATAATCAATATGATACTCACAAAGAGAAAAAGTATCTACATTCCATCTATTTTATATAACAAACAATCTTTCAATTGATAAGAAGTAGAAAACTTTTAACTCCGTTCAAATCCTTTAAAAGTTATTGTGACAAAATATTCTCCACCAAAACAGTACAAAACAATCAAAAATAATTTTAGGTATATCCGTTATGAATCTAATAGGAATATGAAATATTTCCTAGAAAACCCT
The DNA here is from genome assembly GCA_030503985.1 of Himalopsyche tibetana. Lineage (NCBI taxonomy): Eukaryota > Metazoa > Arthropoda > Insecta > Trichoptera > Rhyacophilidae > Himalopsyche > Himalopsyche tibetana. The sequence continues at coordinate 1,709,511 of JAPJYX010000003.1, read as the reverse complement.
TCAGAAATAAGAACAAAAGATGTCTTGTTGAAAATTTTATTTTAATATCTGTTTTGAATTAGATTTCATTCAAAAACAGTTTCATTATTTTCATCATCCAGTTCATCACTTGAAAAGCTTTCAATGAAATTTAGTAGTTTTAAATTAACTTCAGGATACAGTATACTAAGTATATTTTATAGTGGTATTATTACACAGTATTTACAATATTTGACGGTTTGTTTATTTTGTTTCATAGTATGGAAAAATGATGCAAAAATTATATTGTAAATGGAAGAAAACATTTTTTTATTTCTGAAGTTATATGCACTAATTTGAATGTAATGGCTGCATGGAAATTAGGCCATTTTATAGCTGTCTGAGTATTGTTTTATGTTAATATACATGCCTACTTGTCCAGCGTAATACTCAATTAATTATAAATATTACAGATACATCTTGCAAATATTTTATCTCTGAAATATGTATAAAAGTAAAATAATGATAATATACATTGTCAAAAGAAATAAAAAAGAATCTATTAGGTGACTAGAAATTAATGAATTGTGTAACATCAGCTGCTCAACCTTACTTTGTTTGGAAGACAGTAAAGATAGAAGGATGAGGCTAGGAAAGAAATAGTGATTGGCAAGTAGCCTTAACTATGTGCCATTTTTAGGATGGTGGGAGGAAATTGAATACATCACAGACATCCATGCATTTGAGCACAATTAGATTAATCATTCTATGCAAGTGTCCATGCTGTGAATCAAACTTGTGGGCACCGCAACCAAAGAGCATGAATTTAAGCGGAGGCCTGGCAGATAAATGAGGTTGAATGACTAAATAACACTCAGTTTTCATAGAGCAACTTTTCTTTTAATTCCCACATTAGAAGAGTGTATGGTTCACATTGAGAGCGGATACAATTCAAAAAGTTTTACGTCATATTTTTTTTTTATTAAATACACCTTTCACAAGGAAGAAAGAAGTTATGGAAATTTGAGTATTGTTCCAATTTACTTTTCTATCAATATTGCCGTAATTAAAAAAGTACATTTGGAACAAAAGAAGCATTGCTATAGTCGGCGCCAATATATTACTAGAGTTGGTAAATCGACTAAAAATATACCAAGCTGTTCAAATTCGTAAAATAACAATTGATAGAAAAGCAAATACTTCTGTGGATATTTAATAATATGATGATAATAATACATCAAAGCTCTGAAAATCGTATAAAAATATCTGACATGAATTTCAAAAACTTACTCACCATATTGAATAATGGTGTTTTAGTTTTAAATATTAAAAGCAATCAAATTATTCCATTTTAATATAAAAATGGCGAAATTTGTAAAAAGCATTGGAGAATGTTGGGTGAATTTTTGCAACATCTATGTGAGAGTGAAGAAACTACTTTGGGTGTTAGTCAAAATTCTTTTCAGTTAAATTTATTACAAGGTATTTATTTATGCTTTTTCCCTGACTTCTGTTCTAGATAGTTTGCAATATAAAATTTAATGGACAGGCATGCATTTTGTACAGTAGTCACTATCATTCCAATAGTATGGGCTCAATGAAAAAAATCAATAGCTGTAATAATGGGATAACAATTAGCAGCTTATTAATAAATAAGATGGAAGTGTATGAATTTATTTTATTATTCGAGTCTGTTTATTAATTGTGATCCGATGATGTTAAAACGTATTTGGCATTTTTAATGGTATACAGCCTCAAAAATACTTTGATTTTCTACGCTGTCTTTAATCCTTCAGCTCAGCAACCTGAAATCGATTATTAATATTATGAATTATAATATTTTTTAATCGATTAACACTTTGAGAGCTACTCGAATTTCGCTTTTTTGATTCCAATGAATAACATAATTCGTCCAGCTTGAACACTTTCATTAAAATATGGTAAAATTGTCATACTTCACATACGGACTATTGCGGCGAAAAACTTCACAAACTAAGCTAAAAACAACGCCACGATTTAAAAAATATTCATTGAGGCATTGATGAATCGCGTTAAAATATAAATGGATTGTTTTGTTTTGAAAAACATGTTTGGTGACATTCGGGCCAATCACCATATGACACCAGTGGGTTTCAAGTATTTTTCTATTTAAAAATATCACTCAGACCGCCTAACCAGTTACTCTAAAGAGCTCCGGCCGCCAACTCATAGGTGCTCGATAAAAAACGTTAAATTTATCAGTTGATAACTTTTTCGAATTAAAAAATAATCACAACTCAAATTTGAATCTATTCTTTAAGTTATTTGAACGAAATCGATTAACTATTTCTCTTATAAATGGAAGATAAAACAGGGAGTGTGTCCCTGGAGTGATTTCCACAAGCACAGCACATCAGCAGGGCTGGAAGGATTAATCATGCAAGTCAGGTGACGGTGATTTTCATACACATCAGTAATGAGTGCAGTTTCTGTGTGATCTACAAGCTTGCTTGTGAGTAAGTGTCGTGGGAAAAGATGCAGACAGAATGTATTATATATTAAAATACAAGCTGTTACCTTTGATAGTAAAAAAGCTATAAAAAATAAAACAGTCTTAAGCAAATAATAAAAACACAATTGTTCTAATAGGTTACATCAACATTTTTTTATTTTGACATAATAAAGTAGTAAAGTATAAAAGAAAACAAACACTTGATAAATAAATAAGTTTTGAAAAACACACAGATTGAATTTATTGTAGACAAGTATTCGATGTTCAGGAGGTACTGTTAAACAATAAATTTTAGAACATATCATTTTGTGATATGGTGAAAAAATAACAATTTATTTTAGCTCTACAAACATAACATAACTTTAAACTCAATGCCCACATGTTTGCATCTTTGTAGAAAAAGGTCGCAAGCTAAATGCATGGGAACAATTGGAGATTAATAGATATCATCAATCCAATGACATTCTTAATGAGCAAACTAATATCGATCCATCACCTTTACTCAGACCATTAGGGAAAGTAAATGCAACTTTAAATACATCAAAACAATTCTAATTTACGTTTATTCCCACTAAATAAAAACCAGATAAACTTTCACTTCAGGAAATACTTAAAATCAATTTGCCAAATTTGTTAATAAATTATCACAATATAAATTAGGATGTTAGAAAGGAAGAGTAGATGTATTGCGTACCTTTACTATGTCACTATATATGGATAAGTAAATACACGTTTAGACATAGTTCTGATGGGGGCGGAGCGTCAAGCCGAAATAGCTAACAGAAAAAAAAAATTGTAGAGCTAAAATATATTGTTATTTTTTCACCGTGTTATTATGGAGTTCTACCAAGTCAATGCCAATTCAATTAATTAATAGATATTGTGATAGTTTTAAGGAAAAAATACAATTTCAAAGGGCGCAGTCGGACCACAACTATTGATAATAATTGTATAAATACATGAAATTTTACATTCAAATAAACAACTTAGTAGAGTCTGAAATATGTCCGATGGATTACTATTATCGAAGATTCATCGAGCTCTGAATTGAACAATGTGACAGAAACCCATCACCGTGTGAAAATATCTCTTGGTGATTATCGATAGCCAAATGTAGATCCTTGACAAAAGATGGGAATGAGAGTAGAACGTATAGAATTTACGATACCGCAGACAACATTCCTTTTAATTCGATTAAATAGATAAATATTGATACCATAGAAAACGAATTGTCATTTTAAAATCATGACTAATATTTCACATCCAGAGAGAATAAAGGAAAGACATATATTTCCAGGAAATTTTAAGTACAGATATTTTTTTAAAATATTTATGTTTATCTATTCATTATACAGTCTGGACATACTCTGTCACAACCGAGTGTCATTTATTAAAATACATTATAATGGTGTTGCCTTCAGTAACACATCAAGACAACTTACAATAGGTTATAATAACCATACAGCGAGTTTAAAAAAGGTCACGTAATTAATAATGGAACAGTGGTATTTTTTTTAAATGGAATTACATAAAGAGAACACTGCAGCCCTTTATAATGCCGCCAATTATAAATAGACCGCTGCCATGGATTGGACAGTTTCTTTGAACCGATTGGATTCCAACACCCTATAAGAATATTGATAATTATTCATAGGATGCATACAGTGGCACGACATCAGTGAAATTATCTACATTGGTAAGAGATAAAGAAGTTTGGGAGTGCAAATGTCTAACGAAGTAAGATTTTCGTGAAATCAATTTCTGATAATTGAAGTGTCTGAATTACATAATTAATTAAAAATGATGTGTAATTTTGAATAAATAATTCATGACTGATAAAGAATTATTTGACTGGCAACATTTTTTATAAAGATTGTTTGTTTGCAAAACTAAATAACTTTTAAAAATAAGAAACATGTCAAATATTATCATCCAAATAATTATACGAGGAATCATAAATATAAATTGTTTCCTCTATCAAGGTGTAGCATCAGACTACTAATGGCGTTGCTTCCGAGATGATGTTCAACATTTTTCAATGATATTCTTTCAAATATCTGAACAGACGTTTTTTTCATCTTGCTCGGTAGATGTCTTTGCTAATTAAAAAAAAAACAATGAACAAAAAATTAGTGAGTTTTGTACTGTATTTTCGTAGTATAATTTTATTGTGTATATCGGCAATATTTAAAATTGACCAGGCCCTCCAAAACATTTTCGAATAACAAACATATTATGAACAGTGTTGTCAATATTGAAGCGTTATATTTTTAGTAAAGTAATCATTAACCAATCAGTTACATCTTTGGTCTAAAACTCTACGTTACATTACACAATAATATTAGTAGTGAAGAGTATAAATAAATGTCAACATTTCTTATATTAACCTCGAATTTATATCATTACAATAATATGTATAATTAAAAAATACATTTAAGACACGGAATTTCATTACATGTACAATATAACAATCAGCCGCAAATAATAAGTCTCGTGTAGACAAATCAAATGAAAATAAGATCTGTTAGGCTATATAAAAAGAAACTAAAACATATGATTGCATTGACATCACATAACAAGTTAACTGACAGCTGTGACAAATATGTCGCCGTTGAGCCTTCGAAATCGGCTATGTGTCTTTTTCAAAGTCTGGACGAGATAACAGAAAAAACAGTGCGATCAACGTTGTCCCCTCGACAAATTCTAGAATACATTTTATTCTAATCGTTTATTTTTTTTTTGAATATGTTTAAAAAAATGATGTTTCGTTTTCAATTATTTTGCGTACACATACCTGATTAAAATTGGGCATTTATTGCTCATAACACGCACATAAATACCACAAAGCCATTTATTTTCAAAAGCATCTTCTGATGGATTAATTTGACATACACGTGTCCAGTTTTGAGGAATGGTGCGGTGAATTATTATAAGTTTTTTAGTGCAAAAATATGATTTTGTGAAAAATATGCAAATACCTGATTTTGAAGGCGCAACGACGACGTGAAGATAAGAATTATTCATAATCAACGCATAAAAAATTCTATGAAGTGGCATAATTTTAATTAACAAAAATTCGTCATTTTTCTCGTAATAAACATACAAATTCATTCAAATTATTTATTTTTTAAAATACACCATTATCAAAAAAAGCATAGAAATGCAAAATTAATACATTTTACATTAAATAAGATCTTTTTAAATTTGAATCTAGTAATTAGATTGACATTGCAAGTTGTAAAAATTTAATACAATCTGTCTGGTTGGTCTGTTTAACTCGGTATGTGATAATGTGCATAGGAATTATTTAAAAATTGCCGTGCAAATAATTATAATATAAAACTAAAGTAAACTATGACCCCAGCAGTTCTTATGCTTTTGTCAGCATAATTTGTAGAAAATTAGGCTATTTTTTGAGAAAAATAAAACAGAAAAACCAATAGTGCTTGAGCATAAAAATAACAATTAAATGTCCACATTTTAAATCAATACCCATTTATATCGAGTGCGTTGGATTTCAATGTTTTGTTGGAAGATTGCAATGTCATTGACTATATTTAATTTTGAAATATAAGATATCAATATGAAACATATTAGCGGACTATATACACAGGCGATTAAGTGGTTGTGTATGCTTTAAAACAAAAACGATGTGTCAACGACGTATTTAAGAGCTCTTCTCATTTTACATAACAAATATAATCCAATGTGCTTTAAAACGCGAAAAACTCTGAACACAGTTCGTTTGCACAAATTTTCTCATTTTTTAAAGCATACATTTAAGTGAAAGCACCTTAATGTAAAGCTGGCTACTGTCTCGGCATTAAATGAAAGATTACTTTCAAATTTGCATTATATATTTTTTAAATTCAATCGTTGCTCGTCATTTGACAACTTTTAACAAACAATTTATGACATTCAACACATAATATATTCATTTTTCATGTGTTTCTCTTTTCGAGGTTTTCAAAATAAATTGTGAGTTGTTACGGCAACCTGACGTTGTACAAAAAAATACTTGATTTTAAATATGGACAGTGGGTGCAATCTAACTATTTTAGATTTTAAACTTCAAATGAGTTTTAAAGGAAAAAAGGACAATTCGTTAATATCAAAATGAACATTCAATAGGTTATAGGTAGAGATAATTAATTAATGAAGAAATCATTGTATTTCAATGATTCTATAATGGCAACACTAAGTATTGTATATTTATGAAAATAAATGCCACTTTATATTTTCTTAGAGTACTATATAATGTATATTATTCATGCTTATATATATACAATCAATAACACTAATTCCTTCCCTTTGGTATGAAGAAAACCAAACATTTCAAGATAGGAAACGATGGAACACTCATCGTTGCCAGCAGAAAGAATTCGATCTCCCAAACAAAAATTGTAATTGTTTTGAATGAAAACATTCGATGAATTAATGTTCCTTTAAAGCTAACACCTTAAAATTGAACGATTGCAAATGAACAGTCTAACATTGCGGTGCCAGACTGTTAGTTTAGTTCGTTCACGATGCGAGCACTATCAAAAACAGACAATGTATTAAAAATGAGCTACACAGAAGTCAAAGACAAAAATAAATCACTTACAAGATTTTTATCGTGTTTATGATTGTTGAATCTATCATATCAGACTTTTATTGAGAAGAAAAAGAAATAATTTATCATGTTTGAGTTAAGTCTGGATATAAAGTACTGATTTTTTGGCAGCTCATTTCTAAATTGCATAGTCCTCAAACCATTTTATACAGTGTATGTTTCATTATATCTATTCACTTATTACATATTGTATCTACTAGGCTCAAAATTTCATATTAATTATAAGAATCAACTGTTACATTAAATTTAATAATAAAGGCTTACCCCAATATTCCAAAAAATATCTATTAATGAAATCGATTATCTAATCTTAATTTGGACTCTAAACCTAGCTGTCAAGAATTCATTACTATCATAAAATTTTTCCATTCGAAAATTTTAAACATAAAATAAAATAATAATAAATTGCAGTCTATTTTTTTATGGCAACATTATGTTTGGAATGCAAAAAATATGCTTTTGGTTACAGAGGAATTCAAAATATATATTATACATCTTTCAGCCGGATAATTCAGTATGCGAAAAGAAAGGCGTAATGTTAAATCGGTACTTTTCAGGAAAACCAAAACAAGATTTTCATTTATTTAAACTAACATATAAATTTGATGTTTCACTGTGAAATTTACTTATTCTGCAACACTGATTCGATTGGTCCCCTTACTCCTATACGCATATTATGTAGTGTAGTTATTTTGATATATTCAACTGATTTTTCAATTCTTAAGACTTATCGCCATTTTCTTTTCGCATACAGAATTGTTCGTGTGATATTGTTTAAACAAATTGTTCAAATGAAAAGAAGACTCGTGGTTTTATCTATTGTTGTATAATATCGAAATAACTTAACCACCTGCAAATATTTACAGTTTTTGAATACAGTGGTGGATCATTAACTGTTTTTTAAACAAATATAATAAATTTAAAAAAGCTAACAAAGTCTTTTATCAATTTTGGATCTACTAATGTTACTTTGTATTGCTTCTAATTTATGATTTGAAAATTAATTGGCGTCGATAATGATCTGAAGTATCTTATTTTCACCGTGTAAAATTATATACATATTGTCGACCGACTAATATTCATTGCAGGTATCATCATTGAGATACTGAAGTAGTTAGAAGAGATGCTTTTTCCTACGGTAACACATGGCGGATTAAATACTTGACGAGGCCCCAGACGTAATAAAATTTGGAGGTGTAGTATTTCGGCTAACATAAAAGTGTCGCAAAGTTAAATGTAAAATAAAAATAAATATTGTAGCCTCGATAAAAACTATAGATTATTTTTAAAGCCCTTAAGATTCGGAGGACCCAAGCGCGCGCCAGTCAGAATCACAATACTATTTGAAAGTTCTACACCTTACATAGGAATTGAAGCTGTATGGACAATCCCATTGATTATTTCTAATCGATCAAATTACTTTTTAAGCAGTTTTCATAGAATTTTAATGAGCCAATGTTGATCTTGCTTCAACATTGCTCTGCTGCCAGACGAAACTTTGTAGGATACAATTTATAAGTAGCTTGACATCGTTAGCATTCAGGAAATAAAAAATAATAAGATGAAACATATAGCACTGCAAGTAAAATAATCTTCTCGTCTCTAACAAAACAAACAAATCTTTCGGGACCTTATTTCGTAATTCCATTTTCGTTTCAAATGTTCATATTTGTTACAAAAATACTTAACGACAGAATTAACAAACTGAAATAATTTGTTTAAGTTTATTATGATTTTTTACATTGAAAATTTTATTTAGAATCATCAGTCAATTACATTATTTGACTTTTCAATCAAAATTATTTAATGGTTATTTCGAAACATCAATGAAAATTTTAAATAAACGCATAACCAATAAAATGACCCAAAAATATCACAAATTCGCCGCCATTTTAAAAGAATTTTTTAAGAATAAAATTAATGTTACGTCAATACGGTAATAAAGAAACTTCGGGTATTTTATTAGATACAATTATTATAAAAAAGATAAAATTACGTCGAAAAGTTTTACGATTATGATTTAAATACATAACATCTTAAATTGTTACATGGACATGTTTTCATTTATACGTACTAAATTTATAAAGATCACAAACATTTTTTTCATTTAAGACCGAAAGAAAGTTTTGATGAATCATATGACATGGGAGATCTTTTCTTTCGCTCAATTCTTTATCTGAAAAAGAAAAAAGAAAGATTAAATCAAATGGGTTCTACGACATATTTATTATGGCTGAGTTTAAAAATATGCGTGAAAGAGAATGGCAAAACACTTTCAAGAGATATAAAAAAAAAATTGAGAAGAGAAAATGGTAATAAGTAAAAAAATATATTCCCAAGCGGGTATGGCATGACTTCCATATTTTTAAAAGGGTCATTTAACCCATTAACGCCCAAAAGAAAACCACGTGCGAAAACTATTTTTTTATGTTATTTATTGAGAGTTTATGAGAAAATACAAACACTAGAAAAAAAAAACATAATCGATACAATGGCTTCTTCGAGTCTTGTATAGTTATTTTGTCTCGTAAAAACGTGATGGGTTGCCATTGTGGTCTTTGTAAGAACTGAATTATTACACTACTCGCGCACTACATTAAAATCAAAACGAAAAGACTATCGCAGTTTTGACGGCTAAACGCCCATTGTACTCGCTCGTGTACGGTGCAATAAAATGCAACATAGCCCACGGTAGATGAAAAATATTGTCATACTAAAAATATATTATGTTTAAGTAGAGCCTAAGTATACATAATAATGAGAAACAATTAAAAATGTATTATTATTTATACTAAGAAATAATTCAAATATCTAACCTAAATCATCTTGTTTTAAACCAATATTTCGATATAATTAAGATAATCATATAATAATCGATATTATCTACCAAATTCTCCATCGTTGTACCCCTTTTAAATAATTGTCATTTTATTAATAATTCAAGCACTTGCTATCATTAAATATTAATTCAAAGGCTTAAAAACAAATCAACTCATTAATAATAGATCGGATAAAACCCTAGATTTATTTTAAACATTCCTATGTTATTATCTGGTCATTAATATTTTCAAAAAACCCACTTAATCCATTGAAAATTGTATACATTCAATTTTCGCTAATTTACATTTTAATAGCCTTTTAACATAGTGATCTACTTATATTTTTGTTTATAAACGATACAAACTGTTTACTACGCGTCAGTTCAAGTACATCCGTGCACTTGGAACGCCTGAAGATGCCGAAAGGCGAAACCCGGGTCGTTAGCGACAAAACTCATGGAAAAGTACAAAATTCAAACAATCCAAAAAAAAATTCAATATTTCGATGATAAACTACTGACATTTATCTACGCATTTTTTCCAAATTGTATTTTTATACAGTTTATTACTATCATATAGTTTCATAATAGGCTATTACTTTTGAAATAAACAAAGAAATAATACACCATATCACGCTTAGAATAGGTGTACTCGTGCGAATAGGCGAGTACGGTGGGCAGTGATGGGTTAATTAAAAAAAATGATGATGTTTTGATTCATGTACCTGAAAATATTTACATCCAGTCTACACAAATAAATAATGTTTCGATATACTGACATCACCACCAAATTTTTTAGGGACATAGAGTATATCTTAAATAGATTACTTTCCTAATATTAAAAACTACTAATACGGTTTGCAATATAATATTACATGTGGATAAAAGAAATGGGTCTTACTTTCAGTGCTGCGGACTATCGGCCGAGTCTTCAGAATTGCCGTGGGCAGCGAGGGATTGCTGTAAAGCAACCGGGGTAAGCCATTCTCTGGAAGTAAAAATAGAAATATTTTTTAAGTTGACCGGTAATACATCAACAAACATGTTTAGCTCCGATGGTAGACCACGAAACAAAGAAATAGAAATATATATATTTTTTTTTAACCATGTCCGCTCCCAATGTGGAGCATATGGACTCCTAATGGAGTTTATCTCAACAGAAGTGTTTCTACGAGAACTGCTTGTTACTCAGTTGCTCAACCTCTCTTTTTCTAAAGAGAGTAGGGAACTCAGCCAGTTGCAATGTCTCTCCATAACCACTGACATGACGGTGCGCTCTCTTGTATGTTCCCTTATCTCCAAATTCCTTACAAAATCAAACCACCGTACCCCCATTATCCGATACAAACATCTGTTCTCAAAGCTAAGTATACAGTTTTTCTGAGTCTTCATCAGGTGCCATGATTCGCTACCGTAAAAAGTACCGGCAGAATACAAGCATTGAATAAGTGGGATTTGGTTTTAATCAAGTACAGATGTGTGTCCCAGATAGTTTGCATAGAGTTGAATGTGGCTCCAGCCATTTTTTCCTATAAATAGATAGGTATTATTAAGCCGCCTGTGTGGTCGAGTGGTCAACGTCGTTGGCTACCGCTACGGAGGTCCCGGGTTCAAATACGGTACGGGTAAGGTACGGGCAGTTTTATAAATTGATTTTTCAATCCATTTATGAATTTCTGTTCAAAGGCATGGATGTATGTGATGTCTTGAATTCCCCCTCCCACCCATCCTATCCTATAAACGGGGCGTACCGAGAGCGATTAGCTAACCACTATTTCTGTCATAGCCCTTTCCTTCTATTCCTACTCTCTTTGGAAAAAAAGAGGTTGAGCAACTGAGTAACAAGCAGTTCTCGCAGAAACACTTCTGTTGAGATAAACTCCATTAGGAGTCCATATGCTCCACATTGGGAGCGGACATGGTAAAAAAAACAAATTATAAAATCAAATAACAACAGACGTTTTTTCTATGAGAACTGTTTCTTTCTCAGTTGCTCAACCTCTCGAATACAGGACTAGTGGTAAGCTAATAACTCTCACTATGTCTTGTTATTATTGGATTGAAAGGGTGGTAGGGTATTTTTAGACATCACAAAAAGCTGTTCGTCCTGGGACTTGAACTCGTGTGGTTTCTTACGCAAGCCAACAAGGTTGACCGCTGCACCAAGGACCCAGCCTGTCGTACATAGGGTATGATGGGTATATTGAAATATCATCCCATACTAGTGATCTAGCTCCTGAGGTTGGTAATAACCCTTTAACTGCCAGACCAGAATAATCAATCTAGCCCTCCACACTACCAGTTTTAGAACTATTTTAAATAGTATAAAAATAGATTTGACATACATATATGATGTTCTAAGGATGTTCTAAGGATGTTCTAGTATGTTCTTACATATCTATGAATATCACATGCTGTGCTGCAGGATCATTTATAGGTTTAGTTCATTTCTTGTTCAGTGTTGTTACAACACAATGAATAATTATTTTTACTTAATATTATTTACACCGAATGAAGATTCGTCATTATTATCGATTGTTTTTTCAGGATTGTCTCATTATATATATTTTATATATATGACAAATACCTCCATATACTATTCGTGTATGCCATATACCAGGGTTTCCCAAACTTATTGTGCAATGGAACACTTAGCAAATCTGGAAATGTTTTCCGGAACACAGCTTATTTTGTAGACCGTGTTATTCATAATAGTAAAAATATTGGAAAAAATATGTTATTAAATCACTTATTATTTTTAAATCATGTTACATAAAAATATAAGTAAAAAAACCTCTTAGTGAGTCAAAATCTTCAGCTGTATCTAGATATTTTACGTTTTAAGCATAAGTAAAAATTTACCATCACTAGATTTATAATATGAAGTAGAAGATGCTTAAACGTGTTGCAGCGTATAACCATCCCAAATTTTCGCAGAACACCTATTTAGGTTCCGCAGAACATAGTTTGGGAAACCCTGCCATATACAATAGGTAGCCTTGGTGACGCATGTTGAAATTATTTAAAAACAATATGGACAAACTTAGATAATTTTCAATATTTAGCCATTATTGGTTTCATTAATAGATGTCACCAGCACAATAATGTTGCGATGTTGAAAAACTATTTATTTTCCATGAGAAAATATCGCGACGCACCGGCAAGTCGTTGCTGTCACAGTGGTCAATGCATTACCTTGGTAGACAGCGTTGGAGGAATGGCACGCAGGAACTGAAGTAAGCTAGCCTGTTGACCCAGGGAGGGATGTCGGTTCCGCATAAAAGATGACACAGTGCACCCGAGAAGTGATTGCAGTTGTTGTTCATCAAGTGGTATCTGAAGATGCAAAACAGAAATGTTAACTACCGTGTTCATTAATTCCGAGAAAAAAATGGCATCAATAATAAAAATCAATTTTACTAACCTGTCGCCTTTGAATTCTTTGCCGAGCTCGACGACGGCCAAGCGAACTTCTTCCGCCGTGAAATCAGTCCATCCAATATTGAGGCTTTGTCTAAAGATAAAAATTACATTCAATATATTTACATCAAGCTAAATCGGTGGAGACACTGGGATGTTTTGGGAGGAAGCAAAGATGCTGGCGGAGGCATAGAGTGATGGGTGTAAATAAGAGGAATAAATAAATGGAAGTGGCAAAAAAAGTTAAATATATAGTTGATAAATAAGTTTTAAAAAATCTAAACTGAAATAAATATCCACCTAGTCTAAGGTTCTAAGAAAATCAAATACATCAACATGAAGTAATAAATAAATTTTACCTTAGCCCCTTAATCATTTGCGACTATTTTTGCACAAGTACCACAAGATGATTTTTCGCTTTGCGGTCATAAAAGGGTTAAAATTTTAATAATGCAATGATAAAGTTCATTCATTTTATTCATATATCATTTGTATCATATTTTTTTGTTAGTTATTTGTTACACTGCAGTTATTTTCGCACAAGTACCATGAAATGCATTTTTTTGTACCGCAGTCGTATAAGGGTTAGGAAATTTTATTAATACTTCCCCTGCGGTGTTAAAAAATACTTCCGACATGTTGCTGGGCTTTAAAGAACCAAGTGAAAAAAAAGGTTTTTAAAAATATACATCTTGAGTTTTTACCGTCAATCATAGCGGTAAATGTTAAAACATGTTTTTTCACTTGGTTCTTTAACCCTTAGAAGGATGAAGGAGGAACCCTCCTATGTCGAGCTGGATTCGACATTACAGATTTGGCAATTTTTTTTAATTTACTGATTTTTTTAATAATATAAGTTTTTTTTTCATCCAAATATTACCAATACGCATTGTGCGCAAGATAATTTTTGCTATACTGAAACATTCAAAATGTTTTTTATTATAATTATACAATAATAAATTAATTAAAGACGAATTAATGTGAAAACATATTTCAATTAAAGAATGCAAAGGGTCTTAACCCTTAAACATAGCCAAACATGGCCAGCAACATATCAGAAGTAGTTTTTAGCACCGCAGGGGAAAGTGTTAAACATTTGATTAGTACACTTACACCCAACTACAACTTTTAAGGTGTTGACTGTCAACTCTTGGTGGAAATGCATATTAAAAAATATAACAAATATTTGTCTCAAGCAGCGGTTATGTTACCAAGATCACAAATCCATTCACAACTCAAAGCTGCCTAAATATAACAGTCACTCACCTCCTTAAATTAAACACAATATAAATAAAGGCAGAATTGTATTACATTGTAAAACATCTATAACTTTACCTGAATCTGAACTGATCTCCGAGCTCTGTGGGGTCTCTAGGTGGTATTTGAAAAATACCAGTGAAGGAAAAGGGATGTCCTCCGTAGACATATTCCACTCCGTGCACCTCTACACCGCTATGAAATACGCCTAGACCGAGATTAGCCGTGTAAGAATTCACCCAATACTGAAAAGATTTTTTTAAGCTAGTTAGTTTTTTGAATTTTTTAAGCTGTCACAAAATCTCATAAAAGAAATATAACGTACAAGTGTAAATTAGTAAGCTTTAATAAAAAAAAATGCTAGTAGTTGTCGTTTTTTTTTTTGTAAACACATTGTAAGGCATTATTAAGATATGTGAAAAATAAAACAGATTGTTCCGATCTGGTTTGTGAAACAGATATAACAACAATATTTGACAATTTTTGTTAAAGTAAATAGAATGCTATTTTATGATGTTTCATAAGTGCGAGATAATCTTCATTATATTATATACATCAGGCCAGTGGCCGTGGGTCCTATTTCTTGTATTTTCGGTTTAATTTAACAATTGCGGTGTGACGTCGCCATATTGCAAAATACCGCCATGCGTGACCGAGAACACTGCGCCACCACCATACCATGCTTATAATATTAAATTCTCGGAACAATTTCGACGTGTTCCAGAAATAAATTATTTTAGCCTACAGTGGAACCCCCAATTACACTACCCCGAATTACGCGCTGGCTTGAAATATTCGCCGCAAATCCCCCAATTGCACGGTCGCATTCCATTGTCGTTACTACGAGACGGTCGTCTGTGCTGCGCAAACAGTCAAATGTTAGCTAGCGTCTGTGTATTCAACACGTGCCAGGCTATACACGCATAGCTGGGCGTCTGTCTGTGTGCGGGATATTTACTACTACAAAAACTAAATATTTCGTCCATGTTTTTTTTTGCAAAACTAAGGGAAATCTTAGTTTTGCATTTTCCGCGGAAAAAAACCAAATCCCTAGTTTTGTATGAAATTCACACCCCCAATTACACGGTCCCGACTATAGTCTAAATGGGTGTTTTACTGTATATTGAATCTTTTTTGACTAATGCCATCTATTGAATTTGGTAAAATATACATTTAGTAATATTTTCAACCAAGTTATACAATTTGAACACAATAGATAGCTCTTATATAAGGTTTGAAATTTCCATGACATCTATACGTGTCACACGCGCTGAGGGCATGTTCGCTAGGACATGCATAGCGGTCATACGCGGTGAGAAGGTTAAGAGAAATTTTAGGGTATTTTCCCTTCTTCAAACATAGAAATGTTTATTTTAAATGCGAAATACATATCATTAGATAAGTATGTGCTTACAAAATAATTCAATTTTAGTATTTTTGTATTTTTTTTTTTTTTTTAACCATGTCCGCTCCCAATGTGGAGCATATGGACTCCTAATGGAGTTTATCTCAACAGAAGTGTTTCTACGAGAACTGCTTGTTACTCAGTTGCTCAACCTCTCTTTTTTCAAAGAGAGTAGGGATAGAAGGATAAGGCTAGAACAGGATTAGTGGTAAGCTAATCGCTGTCGATACGCCCCGTTCACAGGATAGGAAAGGTGAGAGGGGGGAATTCAATACATCACATACATCCATGCCTTTGAACAGAGATTCATAAATCGATTGAAAAATCAATTTATAAAACTGTCCGTACCGGGATTTGAACCCATGCCCTCTGTAGCCGAAGCCAACACCGTTGACCACTCGACCACACAGGCGACAAAATATTTTATACTTGAATTATATATTTTGAACAATATTTACTTGAACAATATTTTATACTTGAATTATATATTTTTTCGAAATTCATGGAACCTTTCAGAATCGACCGAATTTTGCTTTGGGATCGACCGGTTGGACATCCATGTATTAGGCCTTTGATCTCATTGGATGAATCTTCTATAAACGAAAAGATTTAAGTAACGGAAAACATGCAGTTTTTTTATTATTGAGATACTCCGTCAGCATTCTATATGTTCTACAGTGGACATGGTAAAAAAACATATTTATATTGTATACGTCAAATATAAAATATTTTATTTTAAATTTGTTCAAGCGTAAAAATATTGTTGAAAATGAACCCCAGAGAAAAAATATTTCATTGCTTAATGAAATTATATCAGTTGACGTTTCATTATCACCGTAATTTGGTACTGACCATGTCATAGACATTGAGAACGACGGGTTCCCTGCCGTGCGGCAACTGCTGCCGGCGCGCTCCGCCCATTGTGGGAAGACACGACGGGAACATGCGGCCCCCTTTCAGCCCCCGTCGTAATCACCACTCTGCAACGAGAATAATTACCACAATAAAGTTATCTGAAAAAATGTAAGATGCCAATGTGATTTTGCATAATACTGTTTGTAGAATGAATAATAAATATGACGATAGAGTTGAGTATGTCTACTCATGGCTATCTCATTAATATGTTAATATCACTTGAGTGTTTTCTATTTATGGAAACATAAAATTTACAAGAAAATGCAATAACATAGTCAGGGCCTTTCAGAGAAATTTGAAGCAGATCTATTTCAAAAATATTTAAATGTAGGATAATATAGTCAGTATACACAGTCAGGAAACGTCAAGTCAAAAATTGGATATTTCGGGTTATGAATGCAGATCAATAGATTTAATCTTTACACGTCCAGCAGTTTCGCAGATTTACATCGTTCAGTGCGCAGCAGTCTCGTACGAGACCAGCATTCACGGCAAACTTTGCTGTCAGATTACACTGATTTATAATAATATAATAAAAAATATGAATATATGCTATTGAATTTGAATCGTTCAAATTATGTACATTCACACAGATTTTGTCACTAATGATCCGGGTTTCGCCTTTCGGCATCTTCAGGCGTTCAAGTGCACGGATGAACTTGAACTGACGCTTAGTAAATGAATGTTTCGTGTTTATATAAGAAATAAATGTATCACTATGTTCAAAGCCATTGCTGGCGAAAAGGATAAGCCCATGGGAATACCCACAGATTTGAGTAGTAAATAGTTTTAAGAATTATATTTATTTGTTTATTAGAATTATATTTGTATATACAGAGAATATTGAATAATAATTCTATTTACGTTTTTAAGCTCACAGATCACCTGTCTAGATATCAGTGATATAAGGAAGTGATAAAATGTTTTAACTACCAATTCATCGGTGCATGCTTAAAACGCGTATATTTTAATGGCCCATTGTAGTGTATAAAATATGTAAAAAAATAATAATAAATGTGTTGTAAATTTAGAATAAGCCTTTCCTTTGAGAACCTTTTTTATTTTATCTAAATAAATTCACCAGTTTTAGAGATAATGTTTTTTTAGCCATCCCAATGTGCAATGTGCGAAAAAATGCATGGGGAGTGAGCGATACCTATTGCTCGCGGTGCCCAGGCGTTTAAAGGTTAAACACGCTTTAACGTCTGAAAAAACAAGCCCGCTCTTACTAAATTTATTTATTTATTCGGCAGTTATTACAGAAGCCGAAGCCTATAAATAACTCAACATTATTTACCTGTACAGATTTCTTGTTTTCACAGATACGTAAACTGACATGTTATTATACCTTTCCAAATTCAAATGATGAAATCTGTACGATGATCCTAATTTATGCAATGGATTGCAATACAAAAAAAATCGGTTGACAGCACACTGAACAATAAGAAGCAAAATCTGAATGCATATTTAACATTGCTGTTGGTATCCTTGTGAATTGAAATTAGAATTCAGAGATAGCACTGGCAGTAATTATTAATACACAATTGACATTATTATAATATAGACATTGCATTACTCATACCTCTGCTATGATGAGATAGTTCATTCACAAGTCATGATAATAATTAACAGTGTTGAAGAAATAAATTGATTGCATTCTTTTAAACATATCTCCATTTTGATTGATACTGTAATAATCAGTCAATACTGTTGGGTAAATATTTATACAAAAGTCAAGAGTAATAGAAGTAAAATAAACCAAACTGCGATAAATCTACTGAAAGGGAGATTTTGAAGCATACTAAAAATTAGAGACAGTAATTATCGCATTTTGTTATAAGTGTGACATAGATAAGATTATAAACACAGATTCATGATCAGTTAGCTTCGATAGTGGCGCTCGTGGGTTTGAATCCCACAGCAAACAGATTCATAAATTGAATTTTCAATCGATTGACGAATTTCTGTTCAAAGACATGGATATCTGTTATGTTTAAAATTCCCTCCTGCCTATCCGATCATGAAAAAATAGGACGTAACGAAAGCGATCACTCAATTACTAGTCATGTCAAAGCTTTATCTTTCTATCCCTACTCTTCGAAAGGTTTTAGTAGAACAGCTTCTGTTCTAATAAACTCCATTAGGAGTTATTATGTTCATTTGTCAATTCTTGGTGGAATGGCAATAGGCATTGTTTTGTGCTCTGGTTTTACTAATCGGCAATATCAGTTGGAAATATTCACGTTAAGTGAAATCGGTCCTGGTTATTAATCAAAATTGTGGTTTATTTTAATAACAAAAACTACCTATATAGATTAATCAGAAACGTTCAGAGGAGCAATAAATTAAGCATTTTATAAATATTTTTGGCCTCAAATTTTTGATGAAACGGAATGAGAAAACACGTAATTTACAAGCCATATGTCAACAAATCCAGTTCGATATCTCAATAATTGATAAGCAATATAAAACATTTATTTTCTATTTAAAAACATTGTAGTGAGCTATATAGTAACTGAGCCATGTTGCTAAACTATTAACCTTTAGAGGAGTATGGACGTACATGTATTTCGGCGCCATTTTTCTGTAAATGGGTATAAAAGTAGTTTAAACTCAACACAGGAGTGTTTGTCTGTAAGCATATATATGCTCTAAGTATGAATTACATGTATTCATTGCGAAAAAGTCACAAAATTGTCATGTTAAGAAAAGGCAGTAAATTAAAGTAAGGTCTGTATAAATCTATTCACTCTTCTAAAGGTTAAGGGTCAATAATGTAGGAATGGTAAATATAAACCTTTCCCTCTGTTGGTGCATGTACGAGTCGAACTGAAAATATTTTACTTACAAAATCAATTCTAGCAGAATATTTTTAATGAAACTTTTCTGATCATAAATCTATATGAAAAATGTTAGCATGTAAACATTTTTAATAAATATTAAAGTTTCATTTGAAGTTTTTTCAATTATCACTGCACCCTTAATACTGCTGCTGACATTAATAATTTATAAGCTTGTTGTTGGTTATCTATTTTTATTAATTATGTTCTTGTTTATGATCCCCGTTTATTTGAATAGATAACTATATTTGAGAGTGATTCGCTTGCAATATTATTAATAATAACAACAAAATTCATTAACGTCATTGCCATCATGATCACACTGGATATGAACCTACTGCAGGTTCACAAACGAAAACCTAGTAACGACTTTTACTTCCTCTAAATGATAAATGCCTGTTGTGCATTCAAGTGACAAATGTCATTGGCTTTGGTTTTCAAATCTACTGAGAGGGAAAGTTTGATTTTTCAATTGATATATGATTTCCTGTTCGAAGGCTGTGTTTGGTGTTCTCTCTAAGCCTACTAGAGGTGTAGCAAAAGCAATTAGATCACCTTTCTATACCTACTCTCGACAAAAAAGAGAGGTTGAGCAACACATGAATGTCTGTAGATCCCGAAAGGCAGGGCTGTCAATGAAATCGCTCTGGCTTAACTATTCCACATTACCGAGATATTGTAAATTTTAAGTCTTACTTTACAGATCTTATTAACACTCAAGCAACCGAAGGCTCAGAAGCAAAGAGCCGTACCTATGAAAATAAACAATGAATGGTCTTGTGAACGAGTATGTGACGCGATAAAAATGCATAATTTCACTGATGTTGACATCATTGAAAAGAACCGAAAATAATAAAAATTTGACTCGCGTAATTAAAGTAAATGCCCATAGACATGTGAACCAATAAATTATGACTCTAAATTGTTTGATTTTAACGGCATCCAGAAAATCTCAAACTGTGTAATATTTGTTTGCGTTGACGTATTATATGTACTTTTTTTATGTTATTTCAAAAGTGATTTTCACCCATAAATAATAAGATAAATCGACACAAAAAATACACATACGCAGCAAGCCCTCTTGAGTAGCATAAAAAAACAAAAACCCGAAATAAATTAGTTTTGCCTTAACGGATACCGATTACACGGCCACGTGTGTAAACCCGCGCTAGCGCGGGGCCGGGGTTTAACGGATAACGACCATTTCCGCGTGACTGGGGTCTTGAGTGTTAATGATAATTGCCTCACAATATTCCATAGTTTTTTCACAACTGGTAATAAAGTTGATAACAACTGGCAAATATTGATAAAGTAAAACTATTTTACATTAAACATTACATTTTTTCACCACCATAAAATTCTATGTTGTAAAAATACTAGTCAAATAGATATCTTTGAATTCTTTGTAGAATAGGTCAAATGATGATTTTAAAAATTCAAATCTGATATTAGCTGTTCTTTTGCGTACTTCTGACGGTTTGCAAACAGTCAGCAAGCGTACGCAGAAGAACAGAGCTATTATTGAGTTCTCTCAAGCATCTAAGTAGATATTATAAATCATTAAAAAGTCAGAATCAGCTTTAAATTTACATTATATTTATATATTTACTGTGAGTGTTACAGAAATTATATTTAGTTTGGTTTAAAAAAAAAATGTAAATCGTTATGGTCTAGTGCAGGCGTGGGGAACCTGTGGCCTTCTGGCCAATTCTGCAATTCTGTACATTTATGTAAATTCGGAAAAACGAGGTTTGGAGATGATCTGGGGAAAAAGTATAGCGAATTGAGGATTTCAAATTCCTCGGTGAGCTAAATAAAAAAAAACGAGGTTTGGAGATAATCTGGGGAAAAAGTAGGGTAAGGGATTGAAAATTACTCAATCCCGTCCTAGTCAATGTTTTCTACGGCCTTGTGTCGAATCAGAAAAATGAATGCGGCCTTTAGAGAAGAAAAGGTTCCCCACCTCTGGTCTAGTGATATGAGATGTACTCGATCAATCAGATTCAGATTCAGATAAGGGTCTGGGTTAATGTTCTGGCAAGCTTAATATAAAATGTATGTTTTGAACAATCTAATATTTGAAATTTGGGCATCTGGAGTTAGAGGCGGATTATCCAATAAGCTAATGAGACATGCGCTTGGGGCCTCTGAATCTTATGAGCTTCAAAAATATTATAACCCATAAACTTTTTGTTCAGATTTTGATAAATTCTTTTGATTATTTTACATGGAATCTTCTGTCGTTTTTCTAATATCCGAAAAACAGGGCCTCCAAATTTTATTGTGCTTTGGACTCCCATGTGCATTATCCGCCACTGTCTGGAGTTGGTATTGCAGTTTTCAACCCTGCCTTCCTACGAAATATATTTACCCAAGATCGTAGTGTAGGTTTACTAACAACTTTTGAGCTTGTTACCCCTTCATACCCACCCGCTTTGTAAAGAAGATTGTAAGTAAGGCTCAGAATAAGTACTAGAAAATCAATTTTCTAATGAAATGCTGTATGTAAAGAGGGAATTCAGATGATGTTTGCAAGCTTGGATAAAAAAAAAACTTCTGGTTAGTGATATATTGTACATTTAGGAACACCCAGTAGTGATAAGACTAGAAGATTTCAACATATGATAACATTAAAACTGAGATTTTAAAATTTCTGATTGATATTTATAGAGGTTGAGCGTAGAATATAATTTTAATTACCTGACGATTTGACAACCAATTTACTGAACGAGAAATACAGTTAGGCAGAATGTAAAATCATCAAAGTGGCTTGTACATATTGAAGATTTTATCGGTCAAAAATTAACAGTATCACACTCATGGTAGGCTTCGTATTTTTTAATTTTGCGTTCGTATGCAGAACCAATCAGTTAGTGTTGAAACGTATTGTTTGGATGGCATAACAAATCCGAACGTGCCATGAGTAATCAAGGGTCATTGTGGTTCATAAGGATAATGTTTAAAATACAAAATATGTTTACCT
Source organism: Himalopsyche tibetana (assembly GCA_030503985.1). Classification (NCBI taxonomy): domain Eukaryota; kingdom Metazoa; phylum Arthropoda; class Insecta; order Trichoptera; family Rhyacophilidae; genus Himalopsyche; species Himalopsyche tibetana. The sequence continues at coordinate 1,686,809 of JAPJYX010000003.1, read as the reverse complement.
CAAATAGATAGGACAGATATGATATTCTCTATGAAATGTCTAATCTTCATAGTCTGTATTTACGTCAACAAAACAATGGCGAGTGCTGCAACAAATTAACAACCAAAATAACTTTTGTGATATTTGATGCGAGCTCAGATGCAAAATAATTCCTAAACAGCACAGTGACAGATATGACCATAAGCAAATTATACATCAGCAATACTTGTCTATGATAAAAGATTAAAAGGGGGAATAGAAACTTTATCATTATAATAATTAATTTATTATATTACTCTATATTTACAGTAATTATATGCTAGTTAAGTGAAAAGATTCTTCAATGGATCTATTTTGAAATTAAATAATTTTGATAATGATGCATTGGCGTCTAATATTATGTTACGGCTAAGACATATTATTTTACTTAGAGCAGTACTTTTTTTGTAAAAGAAGGTGCCAGAACTCACTTTTGTCAAGCTTTTTAACTAAAGATTATTTTTATGCTATAGCTGTAGCCAATGTGGAGCATATAATTTCTGCTCAACAGAAGATGTTTTTGAAGTCTTGCTACTCAGTTGCTGAGAAGCAAGCAGAGCTATATTCAAAGCTTATCTAAGATAAGAACGCCAAACAAACGACCAATTGCTTCCAAAAGAAAAAGTTTTCAAAGCAATATAAAAATTTGTGAATATTGAGTTGACACACTAGAAATCAATGCTAAAAAATGATGCTGAAACGCCGTTCCATTTCGTCATATGGAGAAAAAACCCCTGCTTTAGAGTATAAGTCACATAATACTAGAAGTACTACGTATTAGTTTTCTAAAAAAATATTGGTTCTCCGTCGACACCCGAAAATAAAATATGTAGCAACTATTGTTTGGTTTAACATTTGTAGAATTAATTTAATTCTTCAAATTATTGGTATTGTCTCATGTGAATATTTAAGCACTGCAACACCGAACAGTGTCAAAAAAATTCGAGACTGTTGTTGATTTTTGGCGCTCAAGCGTCTTGGTTTTTCCCTATGAGTAGTGTGAAGTCTTAGAAAACCAGTTCCATCAATACTTTTGTCATATTAATTTTTACTATACGTGGGCTAAATTATATCTTGTGACATATCACGAAAAATCCCGCTTTACAACGCGAGTACGTTAACGCGATAGTATATTCGGAGTTTTCCGTATAAACTCACATTCGTTTTGAAACTGGCAGTCTGCTGTCAGCTGACAGATGTTTTTTTGCTGTGTTCTCTAACAGAGGTTCTCTAACCGGAGTGTATACAGTTGGTGAGTAGAAGTGAAAGTCGTCCTGAATCTTTAAACTTTATTTATTTCTATTTTAAATTGTAAATCATTTTTCGCGATTCGAACTTTGCGCAGAAATCTTTTCAAGTTCAAAACAGGCGCATTGTTTACATCTGAGTTGCAAGGTTAATGCATACAATAATTTAATTAATGTTTATATTAATGCGTAACCGAGAAACTTGTGGATTACACATCAATATTATGCAATGACTACCACTTGTAAGGATTATTCTTAAAGCACAATCGTTTTATTGTTTTGGATATGTCGGCATGGATGATATCCTTTGATAACCAAGCAGGTACATATAATCTCGTCTGCTCATTGTTGTCTGCAACCATTTACTTTGAAAATGATAAATTTTATAAGTCAACTTCAGAAATGATATTATTAAACGCGAATTAATAATATACCAAGAAAATTGTAATTCGAAATTCTTATCGGAATCATTTAAAAGACTTCTCGCGTAATTTTGTGTCAAACGGACATCAAAAACGAGTTTTTGAAGAGCTTAATGCTCATTTTTTATGTTATCCTTTCTTAAAATAATGTTATTCAGGTGCGAACTCAGATAATGCTTTAAGCTGATTCGGTATTATCTGGTATTATCAAAAAGTCAGAGTAATATTGATTCACTATATGTATATTATGTTTATGCATATATTAAATTTATGTTTTATGTCTTGGTCGGAATGTGATTCATTTGAATCATTCAAAAAGACTTGATTCATTTAAAGAACTGATTCACTAAACTCGTCTAAGATAAGAACGTTATCGCAATATGCATTGCTTTTTTCTCCATTATTTGGCTATTAAAATAGTTGAGAATTTTACGGTCGTTTATTATTGTACAATCGGCAATAATTGTTTTCGGCAATAAGTGCTTTGAAACAATCATAATACAGAGAGTGATAATACATGTGATAAGAAAAATTGTTTCGTAACTCGATTAAAACGACCACAAACAATTGTATTTTTAATAATTTTTATAGCACTTACGTCGTATTTGACAGAAAGTCCAATTCATCCATTTGTGGATAAAATTATTCAAAAGTATATTATACTAGATTACCAGAGTTGGACTTGTGGGTATTAAGAAAGGCTCTTGCCAAATTTTAAATTGTTGAATTTTACTCAGACCCCTTTTAAATTGAGAAAGAACAATATTCTCAGATCAAATTAGTACCTACTTGCAATTTTTTTACATATAAATATATTATATATTATGTACGACGGTTTAACTATACCAGGGATGGCGAACCTTTTTGGTTCCGCGTGTCAAAAATCCTCAAATATTATTTCTCGACTGTGTGACGTGCCCAAGCAGTATTTTTTTTTAACATAAAATTTTAATTAAAAAATAAAAAAAATGATTTTTTTAAACGATTGTCGTTTATCTTGGGAAACATTCGAAAACTAATAAAACTGAATAAATTAATAATTCACGGATTGTTTAATCATTTTTTTTTAATGAAAATCGTTCGCGTGCCATCCAAATTCACAAACGTGCCACCTCGGGCACGCTTGCCATAGGTTCGCCATCCCTGAACAAAATGTAACATACATTTTCAGCATTCATCGGTATGTTACATATTGCTAAATAATATAAGTATATAAAATAACACTCCATCGATTAGATCAATGCTTCCCAAAAAATTTCATACCACGGCCCCCAAAATCTGAAAAAATAATCCGCGGCCCCCTGAATACAAAACATGTTCTGCGGCGGCCCCCGGAGTAAACCTGCGCCCTCTCAGGGGGTCGCGGCCTACAGTATGGGAAGTACAAGCTTAGATAATTGTTCCGTATAATTGTATAATAATGATAAAACAAATCCACCACCTCTCCATAACATCTCAAATATCTCTGGGATTAAACGAGCCCCCTTGTTAACGTATCGGCAGCCCACCACTGTAGATAACGTATCCATTTTATTGATATAAATTAACTAGTTAAATTTCAGATCTTTAACTATCCTCCCCTCCATTCAATCAGCGACGATTCATTTGCACTATTTTTAATTACATACCAAACACTGTATTGATTGAAGTACTTTTGGACCGCATTCTGCACACGGACTGCGGGTTGATCATCACTAATATAGGCGACTTACTGCTCCTAAAATTGTTGTCGTCTTGTATTATGAAAGTCGGTTTAAATATGACCTCTATAATGTACATAATTGATAATATGACTTTCAGTTTTCCCATAAAAGGCGTCTTTGTAACATACATTGTGCATTGCAAACGTTATTACGTGGTAAGGTTCAAACCCGTACCAAAGTTGTAAAATATCTAGTTTTTCGCCCTGTTCGGTTGTTGGTGAATGGCCCGAACACTCAAATAGACACTTTCCTACATTGATTTTTGATTAAAAGAAAGTGTGTGATCTTTGATTCATTCCCGCCCACCTTTTATCCAATTCTGGCAACTGTGTCTAGGAAGGAAGCACTAACTTTACTCTACTGGTAGTTTCCTTGCGCCATTCTTATTTGCTTACTATTCATAACAGGGCTGTGGAATCGGAGTCATAGTCAAGTGTTGACATTTCATGCTTGGCTGACTAAAGATGATCTGATGGAATACACGTATATAAGTTAAAATGAATTTTTTGAAAAATTTCCTTGGAGTCGTAAATTATTTTAAAGCTGGAGTCGGAGTCGTTTTATTTACACGACTTGCACAGCCCTGCTCCCCATCAGCTCTTATAAAGTTTGAGCGCAATTTTTCACGTTTTGTTTTTTGATAAAATATAGCTGACTAGAGTTTGAAAAACGTCAGTTTGCGTCAGATATAATAAATGTACCTATTTGAGTTTTTAAAATCACATGACATAAACTTAATAACCTTTTTTTTAACAACTCGAAATCAATTCAAGGAGTTACAATAATACCACAAACACCGAAAGACCCATGCTAGTCGATTCAAGCATCAAATTGAAAAAATCTGAATATGATATCGACTGTGGAAAGGAAAAAAGACGTAACCTACAGTTTTTCCAAAACACGTTTTTTTCGATAATCACAACGTATCAAACTTGATACACGTTCAATCAAAAGGATGCAAGCTGCAAATGCCGAATTGGTATGTAAATTTAGCTTTTAAGTTTGAAAAAGATGACATTGTAAAAAATTAAAACCAAGAAAAAGACTGAAATAAGGTTTTTTCCTAGACAATTTCTTTAATAAATATTAGATTATGTCAATTAAACACCACCTTTGAAGTCTCCGTGCACTTCAAGGTTGTGTATAATTCATTATTTGCATATGGCCCAAAATCATCAAAACACGTTTTTTGCGCCTCTTGTAGAATGTGTGGGTTACGTCCTTTTTCCTTTCCACAGTCGATATTGACCTTTCTAGGAATTGAACCCATAACCATCTGATTGCTACGGTAAAAATCTTGCTACTAGGCCAGAGGCCGACGAAATATGACGAAGTTTACTATTATGTAATTATGTAATTGCTATTGTGGACTGTGTGGTGATTTTAACAATCATATCATTTAAATTTGACTTTCTGACATCGATATCACTTTGATCATCAAAAATAAGGCATTTTTATTGGATGAGTCCCACATTTTTTTGTCTGAAGAAGTGACCCTCTCTTTGTCGGCAATAACGAAATCTGTTTTGCGTGTGCTATTTTTAAATCTCAATATTTACGCAAAGTTATCTCAAGATGTTTTTGTAGGCTCTCCCGTTTTATAATTCTGTTTATTTTAAAATTCAAGTTAATAAAAACAGACACGATATGGATTTTGCGAATTTCACTCGCCACACCAACAGGAAACTGATTTCGAGCTTATTTTCGTACTTCAACATATGTGGAGTATAATAGTACACTTACTTAGTGCAGTTGTGGTGAACCTTTTCGAGTGCGTTTGGCCAGTGGCAGATTACTCTATAAGCGCAAGAGGCGCGCGATTTTGTCCTCCAAAACTTGGGGGCCTCAAAGATAGCATATATTATATAAACCCATGTATTTTAATTTCAATTTTAAATATTTATTATTATTCTACGAAGAGGCTTGCAGCACTTCAAAATTTATAGCGCCTGGGGTCTCCAAAGTTTTTTTATCGAGTTATTTTCGTTCCAGGAATTTTTGATCGAGGGAAAATGAATAAACACATAATCATGACAGAAAATTATTGAGATCATTTTGATGTTATTTAGTTTCTCAATTTTTAGAAATATTCACAGCTATAGATAAGTCTGTAAGTCTTTTTAACATGCCATAATATTATGTCGTTCATGCATGACTTGTGTAGAATGTGTACAGATGAAGGTTGTTTTTTAAACTTACTCTTGTAATAAGCTCGTAAAAAGAAACATTAATTGACCTAATATTACTAACCATATTTGACACTCGAAATTTGATACCGAAACGCAGGTACCTCCCGAGGGCATAGGCGAGTAGGCAGTTGCCAAGGGGCGGCAAGTCCTAGTGAGTGGCAAATGATCACAGATTTTTTAAGCGACTAAATATTTTTGACACGAATTTGATTTAGAATAAATATGATGCCTCAATGTCTTTGATTAACAAAATACCAAATCAAGATTCGATACTTGTATTATTTAAATACATGTAAAATTAACATTATTTTTTATGAAGGTAATAGTTATTTTTTCATAATTATTGAACAATAATGTGGGCTTTTGGATCATATTTATTTGTGAGGATCTTTGTCAATTAGGTATACACTATGAATCACCTGAAAGCAAAACGGAACATGTGACAAACGTGAGTAGAGGATTCGAACTTCTATAAGTGTATATTTATTTCTGGAATAATGGGAAGAAATTAAAGAAAATAAGGACTATTTTAGGGGTCTGCCTAGGGGCGGCACATAGCCTAGGAACGTCACTGCCGAAACGTCGAAAATCGAATCGAGGACCGATGAGAGAAATTTGCGTAATTATTGCATTGTATTGATAGAGGTACCATTGTAGATTAAAATAACTATCAGCTAGATCAGGGTTTTCTCAACGGAGGGCCACAGATTTCTTTACGGGAGCCACAGTATAGCCATTGGGAGGTACGGGCAAAATTTCCAAAATCCGTAAATTGTTGTGTTTTAGAAATTGAGATGTGTGAGAAGAGGTAAAAAAATATCCGCAAATTCATGGGATTGTGGATTCGAAATTCTAGGAAAAGCTAAACAAAAATTCTCGCTTCTTTTCGTTTTCAGTCCCAAAATTCCTTATAACACTTATACTTCAATAGTACAAAACAAGTATGGGGACCACATAAAAATAAGACGCTCAAAAGGGGCATCGGGACTAAAAAGGTTGAGAAACACTGAGCTAGACATTATTGGTATTTAGCAAATGGTTGAAATAAAAAGAATTTCGCAATACGAATGCATTCCATATGTACCCGATGGTTGATTAAAGAATTATTTTTGTGAACTTATTACTAGAGGAAGTTAATAAAATCTTTTGTTATGATTAACATCTGACCATTCCTGTAAAATTTATGAATTGCCGCTTACGTTGTGTTGTCTATATGATTTTAATGGCTCCGACACACTACTAGGTACTCGGGTTCGAAAATTTCATAAATCGACGCATTTTTCATCTTTATACGGTATATTGTATAATGTGAGAACTCCGTTTTTAAGACAAATGCTGGTTATACACATATTAACTAAATGTACTTAGGTGAAAGACAACAGTGAGCTTATCTACATATCATTCTCAAGCTTCATGTTTCGCCATTTTTGTGGAATGTAATAAAAGTAGGGCATTCGTAAAAACTACATTATATAACCGAATATGAAACCGAATTATATAGTAAACAGCGACAACTGGGAGATAAGATACCCGCGGGAGGCAAATAAACTGCAGTGGTGTAGCGCTGCTTTTTTTGATTGACCTTGACTAGGGATATTGCAGTACCGGACAAGTATACTTATACCGGTATTCGGTATTTCATATATATATATATTTTAAAAATACTGCCAATTAACCCTTTGAGTGGTGAGTAAATTTTTACTAAATTAGGCTTTTTTGTATATTTTGATTAGTTTTACTATTGATACACACAAAAATATAAAAACATTTTTCGTTGTTTATTGGTCAGTCTGGGAAGAATATTTTAGGTTGTAAATCTTTTTTTATATTTTTACAACCCATAATTAGAAATATAAATTTATAAACTCATTTTTACTTTTCAATATTTTTCAAGAAGCTATTACTTCCAATTTGGGTCTAAATCTTTTTTTGCTTCTTTCTGTAAACATAACCCGCTCTACTGATATCGATTCCAGGAAGGGAATCGCGCCGAAAAGTAATTTTACGCTAAGTTTTGTACGGCTACCGACTTGTGTACAAATATTCACCTTTTTACAAAATTATTTTGCTTATTTGCAACCAATAATTAAAATAATCTGACTGCCAAAAATCATAGATGTATATGTTTTTTATCTATCTGTGAAGAAATAATGACAATTCAATTAAAAGCATGAGAATGCCAATGGATATTAGACAACACAACATTCTGCCGCACGTATGCGGCGATACTCCTCAAAGGGTTAAGAACGCATTACCGGGTGAGTAAATCAATATCGGTATTTCATAAACATTTTAAATTCTCAAATTTGAATCGTTCAAATTATGCACATTCACACAAGTTTTGTCACTAACGACTCGGGTTTCGCCTTTCGGCATGTTCATGCGTTAAAGTGCACGGATGAACTTGATCGGTCGAAATCTCGTTTCTTAAAATAATGATACATCATCGAAATGCTCAACAAATCTGAAATCATTAAGTATTTCGACCGAGGGTGCTTGATGAAATTTCAATATCAAATTTGAATTGTTTGAATTTTGTACTTTTCCGTGAGTTTTGTCGCTAACGACCCGGGTTTCGCCTTTCGGCATCTTCAGGCATCCGTCAAATTTAAATCTGAAATCTTTCAATTTTGATAGAAATCTTAGCAGGCTTAAAATATTTCAAACTATCGCGAATAATTTTATTGAAATATGTTCGCTAAAAATTTAATGTTGGTTGATCTTCAATACCGTAATACCGATATTTTGGTATTCTAGATACCGTTATTTTAGTATTAAATATCGGTAAAAACGTCATGAATACCGTGATCCCGGTTTTGGTAATTTTGGTATTACAATCCCTAACCTTGACCGCCCCGCCCCGCCCCTACATACATATCAACTGTGGAAATGAAAAACGACTCAACCCACACATAGCAAATTTTGCAGGAGACAAGTAGAACGTGTTTTGATGATTTTGGGCCATATTCAAATTATGAAATATACACAACATTGAAGTGACTTCTAAACTGATGATTACTGACATAATTTAATATTCATTCAAGAAATTGACTAGAGAAAACCTTTTTTTTTCAGTCTTTTTTCTTGGTTTCAATTTTTACAAGCTCATCTATTTTTAAACTATAAAGCTAAATTTAGACACTAATTCGGCATTTGCAGCTTACATCCTTTTGATATAACGTGTATCAAGATTGATACATTGTGATTATCGAAAAAAAGCTGTGGGTTAAGTCCCTTTTCATTTCCACAGTCGATAAGCATCGATTTATTTTCCATATAGATTAAAATTAAAATATTTTGCGGATTAAATTTCTGACTCAACTTAAGAACCTGACAATTTTTTTAAAAAGTTATCAGAATTTATGCTTTCTCCAGTTTGCTTTCATCATATGTCTGTGAACGTAATTTCATCTGCTTATTTTTTTATTTCGTGTGAATTTATATGGTTTGCGATTGACGATGCCGTAACTAAACTCCACGTTTTACAAACACTAGTTCCTTGAGATTTTAAAACGGAAAGACTTTACGCTACAGCAAGATTAGCATGTAATTCAAGGATATTTAAATTTTAAAAGTACACTGGACAGTGATACTGCAAATTAAATGTATACAACAATTTTGGCGAAAAAATCAACTGCTTGCCATTATGATCGCATCCGTATTTAGGACCGAATGAATTAATATTCCTTTACGATAAGCGCATACGTTACTCAAATCAAGTAAAAAAAATCCGGCTCGAAAAAAAAGTACTAAGGTGGTGTCCATTAGGGTATCCAATCCCGGGATTGATTAATTATGAATCCCGGGATTGAGATTTTCTCACCGAGGAATTTACAATCCTCAATTCGCTACACTTTTTCCTTGGATTCTCGCAGAACCTCGTTTTTTTTTTTTTTAGCTCACCGAGGAATTTGAAATCTCCGATTTGGTATACTTTTTCCCAGAATCTCACGGAAACTCGTTTTTTTGTTTTTAGCTCACCGAGTATTTGAAATCTTGAATTTGCCAATTTCGTGTAAATTTTCGGGATTTGCTCAAAATTTCTCAATCCCGGAATTTCGGGATCAGAAAATTGAACGGGATTGGATGCCTTAGTGTCCATGCTCCTCTAAACTAGACTCACCAATCCCGCGATCAGCGTTGTGTTGGTAATAATGCTACATTTTCCAGTAATTGTGAAATTTGTAAATTCCCAGACTTTTTCCCAGTGATCAATCTCGAAATTATCCAAGAATATCAAACATTTGTAGCACGATTTTATGATGAATGAACAATCCCGGGATCCCGGGATCACAAAAGAGTCCGGTATTGGAGGCCCTACTCTACACCACTAATAAACGGTATTTTTTTTATCAATGTTATCGATCGTGTGCTGGAAATAAATACGCCCTAAAAAGAGTCCCTCGTAAAATTTAAACTTAGTGTGTCTTCAACGGTGGACTGTCAATATTTTAACAAGGGACTCGCTGAATTTCAAAGCTATTCGTGGTGTTCCGGGAAGTGGTGACTTTTTTTTCTACCCTTATACGCAATAATTATTAAAACTATCGAATGTTACTTCATGTATTAAAACCCTTTGCAGTCTTAAATTGAAATATGTTTTCACATTAATTCGTCTGTATAATTATAATAAAAAACATTTTGAATGTTTCAGTATAGCAAAATTTATCTTGCGCACAATGCGTATTGGTAATATTTGGATGAAAAAAAAACTTATACTATTTAAAAAATCAGTAAATTAAAAAAACATTCCAGCTCGACATAGGACTTCTAAGTGTTAATATTATGTAACAACCACATTTGATTAATATCAAAAGATGAAAAAATATGGCAATATAATATATATCGACTGTGGAAAGGAAAAAGGACGTAACCCTCAATTTTCCAAAACAGGTTTTTTTCGATAATCACAATGTATACAACTTGACACACATTCTATCAAAAGGATGGAAGCTGAAAATGCCGAATTAGTATCTAAAGTTAGCTTTTAAGTTTGAAAAAGATGACCTTTATAAAATTAAAACCAAGAAAAAACACTGAAATAAAGGGTTTTCCTAGAGAAATTCTTGAATTAATATTAGATTATGTCAATTAAACACCAGTTTAGAAGTCTCCGTGCACTTCAAGGTTGTGTTTAATTCGTAATTTGCATATGTCATAAAATCATCAAAACACGTTTTTAGCGCCTCCTGTAAAATTTGATATGTGTGGGTTACGTCCTTTTTCCTTTCCAGAGTCGATATTTAAACATTGTATAGCGCATCGATCTGAGAATCTTGTCATTCTTAATTTAACAAGGGGCTTGTGCGAGCCCCTGCGAGCTCCCTCCAGCCCACCCTTGTGTGTCTTCATTAAACCTCTCGTTAGATTCATTGAATGATTCACAAGAAAACTGGGCGTTACGACATCACCAATGAAACTGGAAAACGGTGGGAAAATACAAATACAGTGGAACCCCGATCTACCGTTCTCGCATTGTTCGTTTTCCCGCATTAATCGTTTATTTTTCATAGTCCCGGCCAAACACCCATAAGAACAATGTTAAATAATCCCGCATTAATCGTTCCCCGATTTACCGTTTTCCTCGATCTATCGTTTAAATATTTTGGTCCCGTCACAAACATTATCCCGATTGACCGTTTTCGTTGAATATTTCTCATAAATAGTCTTGCGTCGTATTTCGTTTTGCGTTTTTTACAGTGGAACCCCGATCTTCCGTTCTCGCTATCTTCGTTTTTTTGCATGCATCGTTTATTTTTTACTCGACTAAGACTTCGTAATAACAATGTTTAATAATTCCACGTTAATCATTCCCCGATTTACCGATTTCCTCGATCAATAATCTAAATATTATCATTTTGTCCTAATTACGATCCCGATTGACCATTTTGTTGATAATATCTTTTTTCACTCATAAATAGTTGAATAAATGGTTGAAAATTAAACATTTTTGGTACTATTTGAAGATTTCCCGCATTATCGGTTTCCCGCATTATTCGTTGATTTTTTCCGGTCCCTTGGAAAACGTAGAATCGGGGTTTTACTGTACTTATTTGGGTGTAACAGTAGGCATTAATTGCATAGGTTTTTCCTTAATAATATGTAGGATTTATATCGTCTGATTTTCCTGTTTGAAAAATTGGCAGATTATCCGAGCGATTTGCTGACGCCCACCTTATCACCGTATCCTCGAGTCATTTATTGAACCGTTATAAATTTAAACCGCGAGTTGTTACTTGAGTTGAAAATCCCGAACTCTACACGTGTTGTTTATTTTCGTCATTTTGTCTTCATTTCAGTGGAGAGAGTTACTAAATTAACAAAGATAAAAAAATCTCGCACGACCAATATATAAAAGATCAACGCTTTAAAATTATTTTCTATAACACCAGGGCTGTGGAATCTTGTAAACAAAATACGACTCCGCTTCCAGCCTTAAAATAATTAACGACTCCGACACTCAAGGATTTTTTTATCAATAATTTAATTTTAACTTATATATTAAATATTGCCGCCTGTGTGGTCGAGTGGTCAACGTTGTTGGCTTCGGCTACGGAGGGCCCGGGTTCAAATCCCGGTACGGACAGTTTTATAAATTGATTTTTCAACCGATTTATGAATTTCTGTTCAAAGGCATGGATGTATGTGATGTCTTGAATTCCCCCCTCTCACCCATCCTCTTCTAAGAACGGGGCGTATCGAGAGCGATTAGCTTACCACTAATCCTTCTATCCTTACTCTCTTTGGAAAAAGAGAGGTTGAGCAACTGAGTAACACGCAGTTCTCGTACAAACACTTCTGTTGAGATAAACTCCATTAGGAGTCCATATACTTCAAATTGGGAGCGGACATGGTTTTAAAAAAAAATATATTAAATATATCATCAGATCTTCTTTAGTCAGGCAAGAATAAAATGTCAATCCTTTTGACTATTTTGTTTGAATACACATCATTAAATATATTTTTCAACACCCGACTCCACAGTCCTGTATAATACTACAAATTACCGCTGCCTTCTTATTTTAAAATATTTTTCATGTCATGAATATTTATTAATTTAAGCACTGTAAAAAATAGCCTAATGGCGTTACTACTATAATAATTATTGTATAATCAAAAAAAATCATTGCCTTTATTTCGACACCGTTTTGGCAAAAGTTGGATAGCCAAAATGATTTAAGTATACAAAGAGATTCTTTGATATAAATTCTTTGTCTGGAACAACTCAGTTGGTGCATTTATTATCCCAGTTTACCAAAAAAGCATTTATTATATTCATTTAACCGTGTTCGATCCTAATTAGGAACATGTGGACTCATTATGGAGTTTATTTCAACACAAGTGTTTCTACAATAACTGCATGTTATTCAGTTGCTCAACCTCTATTTTTTCAAAGAAAAGACGGATAGAAAGATAGGACTAGTGGTTAGCTAATAAATTTCTCTACGCCCGTTTTAAGGATACGATGGGTGTTCCGTGGCAGGTAAATAGGTGTTTTTTTTTGTAAAATTTGGATGGTTATATACGCTTTTACATATATAAGCATCTTCGACTTATATTAAAAATCAAGTGATGATAAATCTCCACTGATGTTTAAAACGTCAATTATCTAGGTACAGGCAGTGTCGGTGCGAGGTTATTTGGTGCCCTAAGCAAAGATTATTGGCGCGCCCCCTTATTAACAAATAGTTCCATGTTTTACAAAATAATGAAAAAAAACAATTTGGAATCGTTAGATTTTTTTATACAACTATGTCCGCACTATTATTTATGATTATTAGAGTATATACAAATAATTTTAATACTCCACTTATGCGCCCACTAATGGTTTGCGCCCTAGGCGGTTGCCTATTTCGCCTGTATGGTTGCGCCGGCCCTGGGTACAGGTGGGATTTTGAATCACTGAGAGCTTTATTTATTCATATGAAAAATTGATTTAGTAACACATATTTTTTTAAATATGAATTACCCGACCTAAAAAATAAGCTGTGTTCCGGTAACATTTCCAGATTTGCGAAGTGTTTCATTGCGCAATAAGTTTTGGAAGATTCTGTTATAGAAGATTATCTTTACTATTCATAATTCGACTGTGGAAAGGAAAAAGTACGTAACCCTCAGTTTTTCCAAAACAGCTTTTTTTCGATAATCACAATGAATACAACTCGACACACGTTCTATCAAAAGGATAGAAGCTGAAAATGCCGAATTCGTATCTAAATTTAGCATTTAAGTTTGAAAAAGATGACATTTTAAAAAAATAAAACCAAGAAAAAAGACTGAAATAAAGGTTTTTCCTAGAAAATTTCTTTAATTAATATTATGTTATGTCAATTAAACTCCAGCTTAGAAGTCTCCGTACACTTCAAGGTTGTGTATAATTCATAATTTGCATATGGCCCAAAATCATCAAAACACGTTTTTTGCGCCTCCTGTAAAATTTGTGGGTTACGTCCTTTTTCCTTTCCACAGTCGATATACTTAGAAGAAAATATATTTATTTATAATATGTATATATTTACCAGGAATCCGCCATTTTGAATCAGTTTTGAGTTTTCCGTATTGTGATGCAGAATACCTAGAATAGATTAATGTTGATGGTCTATTTTTATCTTAGGCGTCGTCTGCGTCTCTTTACTCTTCATTTCCCAGCGCACGCCGCCCTATCTTTGTCTGACACATCAGATAGTTTACTGACATTGAAATTTTGGATTTGTTCTCCGCATTTTTAAAACATTCATTCTATTTCAGTATAAGATCTAGCGGCGTGAACGTCTTGGGACATACCGCTTAAATGATTTAGCGGAATACAGTGAAACCCCCCCGTTTAAACTAAAGTCAGGACCGTGTAATTTGGAGTAGGGGATTTTGTTTTTCCGCGAAAAATGCAAAATTTGAACCTTTGACGAAATATTATTATTTTTTTTTTATTCGATAAACCTTTTCTATTCTTTTCTGCATCACACCGAAGATGATATCTCCTCAATGATGCAGTTAAGATACATTACAGAGTTAAGATACATTAGGTACAATTTTAAAGGCAACAATAAATAATAATTACAACTATATATATATTAATACAGGTTAATTAAATAACAAAGAATTGGTATGATTACAAGTAAAAACAATTAAATAATAATAAGCAAGAATGATAGTTAATGGGACTAATAAACAACTTTTAATTTGAGACAGATGTGATTAAGGATTGAATGGTGAGGGACAGGGAAGGTAAACTTTTTCTCCAAAAGAAGTAGCAAATTTCTTGAAGTGACAGAAATTTTCTGAAGACGAAACTAGATCTGGATGCCCGATAGGACCATCACGATTATTTTTACATGACAAAAACAATATGTTTCTTTCTACTGACATGACGAAATATTTAGTTACTAAGTGATAAAATGCAAAGCGCAAACAGATAGTCGTCCGGATATGCGCGTATAGCCTGGCACGTGTTGAATACATAGACGCTCACCAAAATTTGACTGTCTGCACCGCACAGACGGCCGTCTCGTTGCAACGACAATGTAATGCGACCGTTCAATTGAAGCGCGTAATTCGGAGTCGTGTACAGTGAATACATACTGAATCTATTAACTCTCATCTCACACGATTTTTGAAATAACACTGTCAACAGTGTCAACTAAAAATAACAAATGATATATATTTACTCGCATTATTTGCTGTAATACGATTCCCTGACACAAAAAACACAGAAGAGATAGAGGATTTCTTTATAACAAGAAATTCAATAATGCAAGACAGTAACAACAAACAAAAGACTTCAGTCGATAGTAACACATTAGACGTGTCAAACATTTCTAACGATGATAGTGACTTAATCAAGTTGCGAATTTAGGGATTCTGTGTCGAGACGTCCCGGGACAAGTCCCGGAACTTGTGAGGTTTTTTGCTGTCTTAAGTCCCGGGACTTTTTTTGAAAATGTCCCAGGACTTTGGTGTATATTCTCGGGATCAGTTTTGAAAAAAAATCATTATATCCAGGCTAAAGAATTAAAACTCCGGGGTTATAAACAAAATTTATTATGCATATATAAAAGGGATCTGATAATAAAAAAAAGAGATTTTTGGAATTTACAATTTCGTAGAAGTTTCAAATACCATGTGTTTACATATTGTCACATAACTGTAGCAAAAGCAAAAGCAAAATTCAAAATATTAAAATCAAATGTTCATACCTCATTTTGTTTTATGTAAAAATATTTTTTCACTATTATACAAAAGTACCAATGTCTCAAACGGACAAAAAAGGTCTAAAAGCTCTAATGTGAAGTTACGTTCATAAATTTACTCCTGACGGTGACTGAATTCATTGATATTTTTTCATTGCATGTGCCGTTATCATCCCTTCTTAGAAAAAATTGACCGTAAGCACTGCACATATCCATTACATAAGAAAAATAATAATTATTAAAGATTGTATTAAAAAACGCTACTTTTACTTGTGCGTTCTTTCAAAATGCGTATAAGGCATGTATGTATGTAATACATACATACATAAAAATATTTAATTTGAATAAAATTATAATTTTACTGGAGGGGAAATAAAAGTCTCGACTCCCGGGATTTCCCGAGACTTTGACTTTATCACGCCTCGAGTCCCGGTACTTTGAAAACCCCGAGACTTCAGAATCCCTATTTGCGATGAATAGTATTATCCTTTCTTTACATAATGAACAATATTTTGTGTTATTTACTTATTGGGTCTTCATTATTACCCGTTTTCCACAATGTTGTTCTTTTTTACAATAACCAAACGTCAATGTTTCCATGACTTCTATATTTTTACGCGGTTTTTTGTGGAACATGTGGATCTACCGTGTAAACCAGTGTTCTTTAACCCATGGTCCGCGAAGAGTTTTATGTTTCGACTTTATTATCTCCTCGATGTTGATGCAAAATTTTGAATGAACTGCTAACTGATATCTTTAAGGTATCAGCTATCTCATGCAACTTCAATTTACCATCGGCCATGACTATTTTGTGGAACTTTTTGATGTTTTCAACTGGAACAACTGCCGAATTTGGGCGACCAGAGCGTTCAGTTCAGAAATCATGAAATGAGCGTTCAGAAATTAACAAACCACTTCTCTACCATTTGTCTCGATGGAACAAACAGACTCCGAATAACACTTGTCAGGCCATTGCTTTGCTTGAAAGGTATATGTTCCCATTAAATTTCCAGATTTTTCCAGTTTTGAAAATTACAAAAGTAGCGTCACTAAAATCACTGTAACTTGTGAACTAAACGTAAATTGTTATAAAATTTTGACACGTATTATTTAAAGGTTGGTACTTACTAAAATTCATATGGACTTTTCAATAGTAGCACGATCTATTTGTCATCCTACGAACTTATTGAGTGATGTTGGTTCGACGCGCCGGTCCGCGAGATATTTTTCCAATTTTTACCGGTCCACGGATGTAAAATGGTCGAAGAACACTGGTGTAAACAATAGTGAGTTTTTATCAACGAAGCTACATACAGTAAATAATTATTCAATACAGTCTGTCTGAAGATAGCATAACAAAGAGCAAATCATGTGCAACTCGTGATTACGCAAATTGTCTTAGTCACACGTCAAAGATTTTTGGGAACATCAATATGTACGAGTGTAATTTGGTTCGAGGATTTTGAACGCGAATAATTTGATTTGACGAAACGAATCAAAATATTTTTCAAGGTTGTCGATTTTACCAGATATAGTTTAGCCCGATCTTTCCAACTCACCTGTTGGCAATGGTTTTTTTCTAGACGGGTGTGTACATAACAGGGCTGTGGAGTTATTAAAAACTAAAACGACTCCGACTCCGATCTTAAATTAAAATACGACTCCGATTCCGACTCTGAATTCCGGTTAAAACAAACCCTCCATTGAAATGGTCTTCAATTTTTCTAATCATCCCTTTCTACGTACAGTCATTATTTCACCAATCAAAACGATGCAGTGACGGATTACCCCATAAGCTAGCGATTTTCAACCTGTTAGACGTGAGCTATTTATTGCAAAGGGAGCAGTTCTTAAATATTTATTTACTATTTAAAACGTGTCTTTATTACTATAAGAAATATAAGATGGGTAGGCGCGAAGATATTTTTTTTTCAAAGGGAGGCGTAGTATCATAAAGTTTGGAAACCACTGCTATAAGCGAATGAGGCGCGCGCTTGGTGTCTCCGAATCTTAGGGGCCTCAAAATAGCTTATATGATTAAAAACTCAGTTTTTCTTTACATGGAACATTGCAATGATTTTAAGTTATCCGAAAACATGGCCTACACATCGTATTGCGTCCGAGACCTCTCAAGGTCTTAATTCGCCACTGATGAATAGGTTAATTTTCGAATATACTTAGCTTAATAATTCTGTATTTACGGATTACAAATTCCTATGCGAAGGAGGATGTGAATATCTCATATCAGTATTTAATCTTAAATATCTCGATAAAGAATTGAGAAGTTCTTCCCTGATTTTTTCTAATACTACTGAGTAATATTATTTGAGTGTTTTTAATGATTTCGGACCTTTCATATTTTTTCCCACTTTTTTATTCTAGCGATTTGTATATACAAACAAATAAAAAAATGTCGGAGTCGTTGGTACTTTTTTGTAACTCCGACTCCACAGCCCTGGAAAATAGCAACTCTGTCACGCGATATTTCGTCTACTTAAAAATAGGACACTGACATAAAGGCACTCCTTTATCGCCCAGATAGGAGCGGCCGTGTTAATAATTCGTATAATATACAACTGGATCAATTTTAGGTGGAAATCGCTTTATTGATTAAAAATCCGAACAGATTTCGATGTCTTTTTTTAGAATACGTGTCGACTAAATTAACAGATCAATGGCGCGTATTCGGTTGGCTCTGCAAAATACTCGATAACTATTTACATTTCAATAGTGAAAACTGCGTTTATTTCGTCGGATTTTAACTACTTACTGTAACACGTCACGATCGGAAATAGATATTCCTATATCTCTCTTGGGATTGACTTTACTTCTCGCCGATCAATCTTTCACGAAAACATTGATTGGAATTCCACGAAATTTATTGTGCGGATGAAGCACTTTTTCCAGGCTTCATTATATTAAACTTTCGTATTAATGTTTGTTTTTAAATTAAACATATGCCTACTAGAGGTCTGCACGGGCCCGGGCCTGGCCCTTGGGCCCTTATCCAGCCCGGCCTTTGGGGGGCGGGTAAACGCAATTGAGATTCGGGCTCGGGTCGGGCCCAAGTAAGGAATTTATTTATTCAGAAAAATATTTCATACCATGTTCGTGCCATGATGATTTTAATTATTACCAGTTCTATAGAAAATCGGTAAAAAACTGGTTTCTTTCGGGATGAGGATTATAAATCTGGGCTTCGGGTCGGTTTCGGGTAACAAGTGTGGTATTGGACTCGGGTCCGGGCCGGGTCGGGCCTGATTTTTTTGAGCTTGGACCGGGTAATTTTGTAAAATTTCGGCCTGTGTGGACCTCTAATGCCTACACTGTTAAAATATTTTAATCCATCCGAACATTTCTTTGTCATTGTTAATCTACTTTCAGAGTAAGATTTATTTAAATATCTGTTTTAGTAATAATATATTGCCTGCCGAACGTCGTGTATTCTAGATTTTTTATTATTAGTCCCATGCAGTGCTATTTTCTCGGTGGAACGGCGATCCGGCACCTTTTTTCTCGTCATTTTTAATGTTTCAAAATTCGCAAAATTTAATTTTTATTTTTATACCGAAATACGTTTGAAAATATTCTTTCAAATTATGGTCTCACGAAAAAGAAATAACATACAAGATAGATTTTTGTTCGAATGGGTTGGTATTGATATGCCACTTTGCCACTCTTCCAATCATAACATTAACAGAACAAAGTGAAACCGACTAATCGACCACTAGTCCTGTACCAGTGTTATCTTTCTATCCTTACTCTCTTTAAAAAAGGTATCTCTAGCAACTGGCTAACAATCAGTTCTCGTAAAAAAAAACTCCTCCATCCGTAAGCCATATTCCCGACATTGAGAACTGACATGAATTAAAGAAAAAAGCTTGACAAGAATAAATTGAGTTCCGGCACCTTTTTTTTCAAAAAAAAGCACTGGTTCCATGCAATCAACCCATTGTGTTAGTTACAGGGGGAAAAGTTAACTATATAGTTACCTTTACATCATAGTAATCTTTACAAAAAAGAGGATGAGGAACTGAAAAATAACTTCAGCTCTCGTATAAAAAAATCTGCTGAGATGCTCCATTGAGTGCATGGAGCATACGCTGGTGAAGACATGTTTGAAAAGAATGATTTACAACAATGAACTAACTTTCTCAGAGTTTCTTTAGCCACCATATAATTCTACATATTTCCTATTTTTGTTTTTTTTTTTGCTTTCAGATTGACCATATTTCCTGAACTAAGTGATCTACATTAGTATCGAGCGTTAGGAAAACGATTACTAGATTTTTTATACTGTTAAACTCGATTTATAATAATACAATAAAACAATATCGATTCCACTAATATTTGTGATAAATATCGTGGTCTTGCATACTTCTGACTTCAGTGATAGACAATCAGTAGTGGCGAAATTGGAATCGACAAAAAATACTTATAGTGCCAAAATTAAAACAAGGAATATACCAACTGTATTCAGTATATTCAATTAATAATACCATTTTATAATATTTACAATATTCTATATTTTTAAATTATAGCCAAGATAGTGCCAATTATTAGAAGTATTTCTAAAAATCACGTATTGTATTTTATTTAAGTATACTTAACACTTTTGATAATTTAAATTTAAGATTTTAAAAAAATATATAAAATAATATATAACATATATTTTTAATAACGCAATATAAACAGTACCGCTTCTTATTTGATTAAATATATTTAAATAATAACTGTAATTTATACTGATATAATTATAATCTTTGAAGTTTAAAATAAATTTTCGCGTTTAAAATAAATAACGTTTTTTTAGTATTTAAGCTTGAAATTAAATTAAGTTACTAAAATAATACATAACATATATTTTTAATAACGCAATATATACAGTACCGCTTCTTATTTGATTAAATATATTTAAATAATAACTGTAATTTATACTGATATAATTATAATCTTTGAAGTTTAAAATAAATTTTCGCGTTTAAAATAAATAACGTTTTTTTTAGTATTTAAGCTTGAAATTAAATTAAGTTACTAAAATAATACATAACATATATTTTTAATAACGCAATATATACAGTACCGCTTCTTATTTGATTAAATATATTTAAATAATAACTGTAATTTATACTGATATAATTATAATCTTTGAAGTTTAAAATAAATTTTCGCGTTTAAAATAAATAACGTTTTTTTAGTATTTAAGCTTGAAATTAAATTAAGTTACTAAAATGACGTCGTTGTCTCGTTATGCGCGTAATTACGGTCAAAACAGCTTGGGGTGGCAGAGGACGGTCAAGGCTGCGAGGAAAGCCGCAACTAGGACTGGCTATGGGTCGGGCGGATCCAGCCTCTACCCCAGGCTACCGTCGATGGACAGAGCTCCGTTGTACCCTGGTCTACCGTCCGAGGACGATTCTGAAGTCACTCTGCAGGAAGAAGGGGAGGTCATCGAAGAGATCATCGAGGCGGTCTCTGTCAGCCCAGACGTAAGTCAAACAACATTTTGTTTGTTGGTATTTCGCTTTCTGTATTTCAGATACTTTGGTTTGAAGACTTGATTATCTGCAAGGCTCAGCAGTGCCGGCGCGAGGTTATTTGGCGCCCTAGGCAACAATTATTGGCACGCCCTCGTTGTAACAAATCGTCTCATTTTCGTTCGAAATAATGAAATAAAAAAACAATTCGGGATCAATCAATCATTAGAAATATTTTTTTATACATATGTCCGCTCTCAATGTAGAGCACATGGTTTCCTAGTGGAGATATCTCAAAAGAAATTTTGTCTACGAGAACGATACATAAATATTACTAACAAATGCCTAAATAAGATAAGACGCAATATTATTATTTATTATTATAGTATGTATATAAAAATAATTGTAGTACCCCATTTATGCGCCCATGGCGGTTGCCTATTTCGCCTGTATAGTGGCGCCGGGCCTGCGATGGTTGGACTTAATATTAATAGCCTAAACCAGAGATGGCGAACGAGGGACCCGAGTGAGAAAATATTTTACCTGCTTGAACTTTTAGAAATGATTGTTTTTATTTAACGCCTTAATTATTCAATCTATGTGACCTATCTATGATTTCGTTAGAACAAATTAAATCAAATTTGACCTACTTGCGAAAAAGGTTCTCCATCCCTGGCCTAGAGTATAGGTTCTCAACTTTTTTCGGGTGGCGACCCCTTTTTATACAAGCAATGTGACCCGCGGTCCCGATGCAATTGAAAAAGGCATTTTTTAGTTGACTGTGGTTTTAGTTTTGTTGTTCAAATCCCAAAAAGTTGGCGACCCATATGTTGGGAACCCGTGGCCTAGAGGAAAGCCCCGATCTACGGAATGGTTTCGGCCCAAGGTTTAATGTTGCACATTGCACCAAAAGATGTTGCACAACACGGAGACGTCACATTATTTTAATTGAATACAGTAACGTCACAAGGAAAGATTTTCGCGGAATTTCTGCATGCG
Source organism: Himalopsyche tibetana (assembly GCA_030503985.1). Taxonomy (NCBI): domain Eukaryota; kingdom Metazoa; phylum Arthropoda; class Insecta; order Trichoptera; family Rhyacophilidae; genus Himalopsyche; species Himalopsyche tibetana. The sequence goes on along the minus strand of JAPJYX010000003.1, from coordinate 1,664,567 downwards.
TCGCTTGTTCGTTTATATGGGCATTGCTGATTCATAGTGACGTTACATAGTAAGACATTCTCTACAACAGCGTTTCTCAACGGTGGGCCATGTGGCCCCCCAGGGGGCCACAGCGTGTTCTAAGGGGCCACAGAGATTTATTTTTGTTTTGGGGAGCCACAACACAGTTTAGGGGGGCCACGGGTATTGATAAAACGATACAGGGAAGAGCATAATGGCGGACATCGCGCAGCTATTTTTCGTAAGTCCGTAAATAAAATAAATTACTGGCATTCGAAAATCTCGAAAGAGCTATAAAAAAAGGTGGGTTTTTGAAATTATAATTTTCATGGCAAGACAAAACAATGGTATGGGGGCCACAGAAAAATAAAGACACTCAAAAGGGGCCACGCTCCCAAAAAGGTTGAGAAACACTGCTCTACAAGAAGGATGTAAAGATTCGTAAGCATTTTGTACGTACACTACATCATACACTCAGTATTAAATTGAATGACTCGACGCAGTCTAAATATGAGTGGAGTCTTTACGGATGTATGTACATCAGAGGTCTGCACGGGCCCGGGCCTGGCCCTCGCGCTCTTACCCGGTCCGGCCCGTGGGCCGGGCCCGGGTAAAGAATTAATTTCTTCAGAAAAATATTACAGACTATGTTCGTGTCGCAAGTCAGCCATGATGATTTTAATTATTACCAGTTTTTTTAGAAAATCGTCAATTGTTGTAAGTTTGTAAAAATGGGTTTTTTTTTCCGGCTGAGGAGTATAAATCTGGGCTTCGGGTCGGTTTCGGGTAACAAGTGTGGTGTTAGACTCGGGCCCGGGTAATTTTGTAAAATTTCACATGTTTTTATGTACACTCAGTGACGTTCCTAGGCTATGTGTCGCCCCTAGGAAGAGTTTAATAGGGCGCCCTTACATTTTTAAAAAAGCAAATAACAAATGAATCTTTTAAATGAGTAATAGTTTTAAGTATCACTTTTTTTCATAAAACCCCAATATTTTAAGAATACATATACAAATATAGAAATTCAAATCTTCTACTTATCTACGTACTGAAAAAAATATAAAAATAGGTTTTCCAAATGTGTTTTTTTATTGAGAAAATAAACAACGTGATTTACAATTGATACTTAGTAATAAATGCATCCGTTTAATTTATTAAATAAATAAACCTGATGTGCAGCTGCGTGAATCGGCGGCCAGAGTTGTAAATGTTAGTGCTACCTCCGATATGTGAGCGGTACGACATAATGGTTCGAATTCGATTTTGCGAGAGGTATGACGTGATTGTCTTGCGAATAATATTTTTTACAATCGCCGACACTTGGGCTTAATACTCCCGATATATTGCTGGACCTTAAAGAACCAAGTGAAAAAACATGTTTCAACACTTTCCGCCCTTTGATGGACGGTAAAAACCCAGGACGTATATTTAAAAAAAAAAAACATGTTTTTCACTTGGTTCTTAAAGGATCAGTAACATACCGGAAGTATTTTATGGCACCGTAGGGAAAATGTTAAACAATGTTAACATAGACAGGATGCTTTTAACATTTTTCACATTCAACCATATATATTTCCTCTTTATATCGAGGTTCTATTGTATTCTACCTTATCTTCAGAAATAATAAATCGAGCAATTATTATAACACAAGATAACAATGTTGTTTATTTTTAAACTGTGGTAAATGATGATAGCGTGTTACTGAAATAGCTATCGATAACGATGGTAAACTATGAATAAATAAATATCGCTTAATATAATGGGGTCAAGTAAATGTTAATTCAATCAATAAAAAACGATAAAAGTTATAATACTTTTCTAATGAATCTAATAAAACATCCAGGATAAATCAGTATTTATTTTAGATTATTAATATTGTAGAAAGAATTTCTTTTTGGTTGCATAGATTTGAAATTGCAATTTATCGCAATATTTTGTTACCTAAATACTTTAAAAATATATTTTTAATATTAAACATACCATTACACATATCTCCTTTTTACACGGTAAATACGTTCCACAAAAAACCGTGTAAAAAAGTAATAGAATTTATTCAGAAATCTTAAAATCCGTGTTACTTGAAAAAATAACTTAACAATAAATAAAGAAAAAAAATATTATTCATAATGTGTAATATAAGACACTATACATTAATCGCTTAATGTGTTAAGATGTACTAAATTGAATTTCTTATTAGAAAATCCATTATCCGCTTTTGTCATTTTTGTTTCTGGGAATCGTGTTATATGTAAAAATATAGTATTTGTTCTTTTTAGTGAACCGTGTTATTTCAAAACAGTAAAAAAAACCCATGAAAAAATAGATTAAGTGATACATATTAATTTGTATTATTCTTCTCGTGAACTGGGGAATAATACCTTTGCAGCCTGGCAATACTCTGCGTGAAGTTCGTTAGAAGCGAGACTGTTGACATAATACTATTGTAGCAGGGCTGCAAATTAATAAAACATTTATTTCACTGACAAATTTCTTCTAAAACTTTATTCAAAAATAAATGTACCCTCTGAATCAAACAGGAAAAAATCGCGTATGCTTGCAGTATTGCTTTCCTAATCATATATATTTTTTTCATACGGGAAACTCGTACTGCTTCTATTATCTTTTTAATACACAATGTAAATTTTTCCGCAAGTTGTACCAATTTCCATTGTTTGTTTTCTTTTTATTACCGAATATATTGATTTCAATGTACATACAATACATTGAAACACATGTTTTATTTATGTTACAATGTGTTATGTTGCTAAAATAGATATATGTACTAGCACATGTCGGTTGTATATTTGTTTTTATTTTTAGCAAAAAAATGATCATTCCTAAAATTTCTCTCCCTTTTTCCTTTGGATGGTAGTCGGTGTCGTTGCTTATGCCGATATAATTATTAGACAGATGTCTAGTTTCATTTAATGTTGCTCAAATCTCGTCTTAATAAAAAGTTATTCGCTATTTGTTTTTATGCTCGTAGTTTTTTGCTACTTGTCATGTAGGATATTACTTTTTTGGTAACCCTGCGAACTGTAGTTACTGGAAGAAAGATGGCGGTTGCCGACTGTAGCACCTGTCATTGGCGCCAGTAATTTGAGTTATTTTATTATTTCCTGCAGTGTTTTATCAAAAATCGGTGAGTTAAAGTGTATACAAATACTATTTGAACATCCAGTGCTTCTGGAAAGTGAAATTACTGTGTATTATTTGTAAATATATCGGTTTTAATCGAGAATGGGTGCGATCTGTTGGTATTTTAAACTACGATCTCTCGGTGATTGTTTTTTTATATATTTAACTCATGATGTCAGAGCGCCGTATTATTCAATTGAGAACACGCCCAGCTGTAAAATATTATGCGTACGGCTGCGTTAACTGTCCGAATTGACCCTTTTCATTTGTTTTACTTACAATTCCATTCGAGACGTGACACGGAAATTTCGATCGGCACTTTAATTTTGAATTTATGCTCTCCGGGTCATTCGTTCATTAGCATATTTCAAAGTGGGCGTCCTTTGACTGGACGGAATGATTCGAGTCTTTACGTTACGATTCACGGTCTGCGGACTTTCCATACAGGAAATAACTCTGGTTTTTATCATTATTTTTGTATGTTACACACAGTATCATCGCCGTTAATGTTTCACGTGTTTTTTGACAGCATTATGACCTTTTTCATGTTATAGCAACGTTTTAACGTTCACGTATACTATTTGTAATTTGCATTGTTTATTACGTAAATTTAATATGACAGCAATCGATGACATGTCGGGCAATTATTATCACATCGTCACAAACTCGGTGGCTTTTCTCTGTATAGGGGTTGTAAAAAATAGTGGTTGAAAGTCGGTCAGCTGGTAGAAATCTTATTGACGTGATAAAAGTATATACTTACCGCGAGCTGTCATCGACAGTCTGTCAAAAACCTTATTTTCCTACGTACATATTTGACGGTTTCTTAAATTTAAAATATACAAATTGAACCTTTGGTACTATAACAGTATGCAGTTAGTTTTACATTTCTTTGGAATGATATTTTGTATGCCATCAAACCAGGATTGAGATTGATTGAGACAAACACTTTCAAAATGTATTTTTATTTACTAAATTACAATCGTGGTTCATGTTTCAACAAATTTAGAATGAGCTGGGCTTGCAAATAATAGCCTCATATGTCCACATAGTTAATTACAAGTATAAAGCCGGCACATTACGATGATGTGTAGTGTACGAGAATTCGTCAAATGTTTCTAGAATTATTGTTCACCTGGCAGTAGATGACCAATAAGTACGGCATGTCTTCTGACGCTGCAAGCTTATTAAATCTGACCTCATACCCTCCACCTGTCTATAATGACCGTGAAAAAAATGTACAAAATGGTGGTTAGTCAGCGTTAGATTGTAGTCTATCTTATAATTCCTTAACTTTGATACCAATAGTCATCCGTTTGAGTTACGTTGTTTAATGATATTTATACTGGTATAATATCCTCACATCCGTAGATAACTTCCTATCATCGCCAGGCTCGTGTCTCGTCAGGTAGTACCAACGTCTGCGATCTGATTCCTTAAAACATTCATTCTAATTCGGGTCCTAGATGCTTTTTTTTTATTAAGATTATACACGCCGGTTGTTGTCGAATATAACAATTTAAAAAAAATCCATGTGAACAGATGTTGAAAAAAAACAAAACAAAATACAATAGAATTATTTTTATTAACAAATATGTGGCATTACAGCTAATGCCAATGCGCCAAATATTTTTTAAGTTGAAAGATCATACAAGAAACTCGATGAGACTTTATTGAGAGTCACTCGAGGTAAATTTACATCACAAACACCCACGTCTTACGTCTCAGATTTAAATTGAAAAATCTAAATTTGACATTGAATTTACCGGGAATCGAACCTAGACCCGCATGGTCGGTAGAGCCAGCTCTAACCCAGGGTTTCCAAACTTATTGTGTAATGGAACACTTCGCAAATCTGGAAATGTTACCGGAACGCAGCTTATTTTTTAGGTCGGGTAATTCATAATATTAAAAATATATATGTTTTTAAATCAATTATTTTTCAATTTATTAAGTAATTATTTTTAAAACACGTCACATAAAGATTTGAGTAATCAAAGCTCTCAGTGCTTCAACATCTCTGCCTGTATCTAGATCAGGGGGGGGAACCTTTTCTTATCTAAATGCCGCATTCATTTTCTTCTGATTCGACATAAGGCCGCAGTAAACATTGACTAGGGAATCTATGGCTGGAAACAGGAATTTACGGTCAGAATATGTCAGGAATTTACGAATTTACATCAATTTACAGAATTGGCTAGAAGGCCGCACCAGAATAGCTATAAGGCAGCAGGTTCCACACGCCTAATCTAGATACATATTTGAAGTTTTAATCATTTGATTTTTAATATGAAGTAGAATATGCTTATATTTCTTGCAGCTTATATTACCATTCCAAATTTTAAACACCTATTTAGGTCTCACGGAACACTATTGTCTCGCGGGAGATAGTTTGGAAAACACTGCTCTAACTAACTAGACCACGGCGAACGAATATTTCAATAGTTTTAGTTCAAAGATTCGTGTTTAACGTGATGGTGTGATGTATAGTAAATATTTATTTAACATCGTGATAATCATTCAGAATCAGTGGCGGCCGGTCAATGTGGCATTGGATCAATGCGCCCCTTGTATATGCGGGAAGGGTTATATTTCATGAAATATTATTCAAACATAACATTTATTCCATTCACTCATTTTAAATTCTTCATGAATTGATCCAATGCCACATTGACCGGCCGCCACTGATTCTAACGCCGTGGTCCCAGTTAGTTAGAGCAGAGTTTCACAAACTATGTTCCGCGGAACACTAGTATTGATCGGCCGCCACTGTTCAGAATCATTAATTTTTAGAAAACCTTGCAAAGTATTTAATAATCGACACGGAATGTGATTTCACATCATCATCATTTTTATTCGAAACGCTAATTATTAATGTCAATAAAATTGATAATGTAGGTAGCTACGTAAGCGCTCGTTTCTAGATGCATGACCGAAGACAGTTTGTTTATTTGTCATGTGGAAGCTATGTAATCGATTATGTAACTCGATAATATTACAAATATTTTCTTGTAATACTCATAAACTGGAATATTATTTGTTTTTCTACTACAATTTCTATAATAGTACGATGGAAACCTGCGCTCGTTTCGAAGCGTCTTATCGACAATGCAAATAAACACATTGTTTTTTTTAATGCAACACGTATGGCAAGGCAAACTCGGCTGGTCATTTCGAAATTGTTATTTTTCAATGTTCAGGTAACATCGCAATATTGGGAGACACCCAAAAAAACCACTGGAATTGGACACCAATTCTGGAAAAACGAGGTTTGGAGATATCTGCGAAAAAAGTATAGCAAATTCAGGATTTCAAATTCCTCGGTGAGCTAAAAAAAAAAACGAGATAGGAGATATCTGGGGAAAAAGTATAGCGAGGAAAAGTAGAGTAAGGGATTGAGTATTAATCAATCCCGTCATATCGTCTGTGGAAAGGAAAAAGGACGTAACCCTCAATTTTCCAAAACGGTTTTTTTCGATAATCACAATGTATACAATTTGACACACATTCTATCAAAATCATGGAAGCTGAAAATTCCGAATAAGTATCTCAGTTTAGCTTTTAAGTTTGAAAAAGATGACATTGTAAAAAAATAAAATCAAGAAAAATCACTGAAATAAAGGTTTTTCCGAGACAATTTCTTTAATTAATATTAGGTTATGTCAATTAAACAGCAGTTTAGAAGTATCCGTGCACTTCAAGGTTGTGTATAATTCATAATTTGCATATGTCACAAAATCATCAAAAACACGTTTTTAGCGCCTCCTGTAAAATTTGATGTGTGGGTTACGTCCTTTTTACTTTCCACAGTCGATATGTTTTTTACTGCGGCCTTATGTCGAATCAGAAAAATGAACGCGCGGCCTTTAGAGAAGAAAAGGTTCCCCACCCCTGGCCTAGATCTTCCTAGAATTTCAAAATATTTTGTCACTGGTCAATTGAAAAAATCCAAGAAATTATGCCTGGAATTCTAATTTTAAAAAACCCGGAATCGGCAAAAACGTGGGATCTTTTGTTTTTACCTCTCGCGGAGTTGATACAATTCTTTGTCACTGCCCGATTTTAAAAACCTGGGAGCTTATGGTTTCGTCCGTGCCCCCCCAAAAACTGTGCTGTGGCTCCCCTATTTTTTTCTTTCTGTAACCCCACTTGGAACATTTTGTAGCTTCTGGTCGAGCAACAGGCGTAGAAAATTACACGACATTGGTGGTACTCATCGGGGCAAGAGGAAATATCTGATTAAAAAAGAAAAGTATGCATATAAATTTATCTGAAGAGATTGGGAGACATTAATAATATCATAGAAAATATTTATTGTGATTTCTATGCAAGTTAAATTAAATCTACTTGAACATATTCCATAATCACCGCCGTGTTTGTAAAAGAATACGGCAAAACACGTTCGTACTTATTCCAAATTCTCAATCACTAAACCGGTTGTTTGTGTGAATTAAATGTGATAATATAATCAGTTAGTTCCATCGTATGTGCAGTAAATGTCTACGTTAAATTCCAACACTTAATATAGTTTTTCGTAAAAAACTATTTTTTACTGACACGCAATTTTGAAACGGAATAATTCGATATGTAACGGATTTTCTTATTATTATTATGTATGTTGGATTATTTACATAGGCATAATAAATGTGAGGTGTGTACTAGAGTTGATCGTACCGTTATCTCTACAATCGTCGTAAAATATTTCATACCTATAGGAAATCGGGTACAAAAATATCTAATCAAGGTTGAATCTCAACTCCCTAATTCATATGAATGTAAATATTATTAACTATAATTTATTCTTAATGTAATATATATATATCTGTTTACCCACCCATTTTAAATGAGTTGGCATTTCTTCGATACGATCTTACGAATCATTTTTTTAACGATGATCGACTCTAGAGATCACATGTCATTTCAAAGACCTACATACGTTGTTATTATTTTTGCGATTACTATTCAAACTTAACCTTTAACGCTCGAATTGTTTTTCGCATGTGCATACCGGCAACTCGACGGTTTTTGCACGCAAAAATCATATTTGCACCACGAAACACTAACTTTTAACCAACTTTTGCTTCAACTGGAATCATTTGCCAACTATTTTAAGAGGTCTTTGAATAATGCACTGTTTCAGATTTGTATGAAACCGTTGTAGCGAAAACTGAGTGGCTGGAATGTTTTGAATTTTTATATTTTATGGTAATTAATTTTGCTATCATTATTTTCCTCGGTACTTTAGTATTGTGTCGTTAAACATTTAGTTAATACAATCGATGATTGATTGTAGCGTATTAAAGTTTAAATATATATATAAAATTGGTTGAATTATATTATGAATAGTATGCTTTCGACACCTTTCTCCCATTGTTGTAAATAGTTTTTTTTACAAATGCGGTGTGCCATACTTTGTATCGGTCTTATCTAGTGATTTGACATTCTTTCGTAACGCAGTTGTTTTTAAAAGTGTTTTTGAATACAGAATAAGTTGGCTATTTGATGAGTTTGACTGACTGACATCCCTACTGAGTGCTGATGCATGCACCCGTTAGTCCATTGGTCAATTATTTATCAATTGTCTGTTACCATTTCGCATTCACAGTGCAACATGTTAGTATGCAAGGTTACTGTTAATGATTTCAAGGGACCGATAAAACATATTAGAGTGTTAGTATTAGAGTGTGTCGGTATGGATAGTTTATGTATTCAGTATTACCATTCAATTGAGACCACGAGAAGTGAAGTGATTAGTAAAATAGTGAAACGTTTCTATCTCGAATTATTTACAATCATGTATTTTTACTTGGCGTTTTGGTGGATTGCATTCGACTGTGGAAAGGAAAAAGGACAAAACCCACAGTTTTTTTTTTTAGATAATCACAATGTATCCAACTTGATACACTTCTATCAAAAAGATGTAATCTGCAAATGCCGAATTAATATGTAAATTTAGCTTTTATGTTTGAAAAAAGATGGGCTTGTGAAAATTGATACCAATAAAAAAGACTGAAAAAAAGGTTTTTCCTAGACAATTTCTTAAATTAATATAAGATATTTTTAATAAACACCAGTTAAGAAGTCTCCTTCAAGGTTGTGTTTATTTCATAATTTGCATATGGACGAAAATCATCAAAACACTTTTTTGTGCCTCTTTTATAAATTGTTACGTGCGGGTTACGTCCTTTTCCCTTTCCACAGTCGATATATGTATTGAAGAGATGACTCTACTGCAGTGTGTATTTACTAAGCGCACTTCACTTTTACGATATTTTAAGACACGCAGAATATTATAATGCATCTATCTGTTTTTGTTACTTAAATACCACTTGGCTTCACCTCTCATGGACTCGAGTGCTCTGCTAAATGAGTTACAATTCCTTCTACCCTACGGGATTTTGCGTTGCTTTTTATGTTCGTAATTCGGTAAAAATATGTATTAATTAATACGTATATGTGCTGTTAACTTGATCTATAATGGCGTTCGCCTTGAGTTTATTTCGAGCAACTTGAAATCATCTTAAACTGGAAAACACGAAAAATCTGTGAATTATTTATCTCCGCCTTCCAGAATTCGTTGTCTTGTCTATTCCTGTTATCGATTATGTTATATCGATATGTAAGCATTCACTGAACACTAAACTATTTGCGAAAAATTGGCAAGTTGACAGCGCGAGGAAGTAAAACTATGCACGAATTTATATTTTTTCTGCGAACGAGTGTAACTCATCAGTAGCGGCCAAAATCGCCAACTTTTTATAACATACAAAACGTGGGTGTTGTTTAGAATTTAAATGTAGCCGCGGTTAACGGTTGTATTGTGTAGTCACGATGACTCGAGCAGAGCGCATCTATAGGTCGCATCATACATTAATTTACTCAGAATTATGTCATTCGGTTTACATGCAACGCTCCTTTCCCCCAAAGACAATAGGTTAGCTGCGCGAGCCGACCCAACAAATGCGCGGCATAATTTGTCGTATTTGATTCAATAAATAGTGTTTTTTTTTGTTTTAATTTCGACGATAAATATAATCATTTGATAATTTAGACATTTTTTTTTTACTCACAAGTACACATATTGAATAAAAAATTAGAAATAACATAACTTATTCTAAATTTGAATCGTTCAAACTATGTACATTCTCACAGATTTTGTCACCAACGGCCCGGGTTTCGCCTTTCGGCATCTTCAGGCATTCAAGTGCACGGATGAACTTGAACCGACTTCATCCGTGCACTTGAATGCCTGAAGATGCCGAAAGGCGAAACCCGGGTCGTTGGTGACAAAATCTGTGAGAATGTACATAGTTTGAACGATTCAAATTTAATATTGAAATTCCACCAAGCACCTTCAGTCGAAATCTTAAATTATAACTTATTCTATTTTTTATACAAAATAAAATCAAACACTAATTAAGAAAATAATCAATAACAATTTTATAAATTTATTTACAAAAATTCTAGTTGTTTACGTCGCTTTACAACTAATCCTCATATGTTATACTCTATTCAGATAAATGTCTTGGTCTTATGAAAGATATGAAGTTAATTATAGTTGAATTATCTTATTTTTCAATTTCTAATTTGTTTCGGTCAATTATGTTTGTTACATTTTTTTTTTTTTAACAATTGTATTGAAGTGCGCGGCGGCTTTCAAACTGCTGCGCGGCCGCGCATAGCTTAGAGGGAACGTTGTTTACATGTATCTACGTAAATTTTAGTTGATACCACTTTTCAAATATCTATTGAGGGTTATGATTTGCGATTTATAAACATGCTTAAATCACGCCAACTTCGAATATATCTTACTACGTACCGCTTCTTTCAGTCTTACAAGAAATTATTTACGTTTGACCAATCATCGATTATATTCATTCGAGCCCATCAATTAGTAAAGCTACCTTCCATTTTTTTTTTGTAATATTTATCAAGATCCTCGTACAAACATGGTTCTAAATGAAACGCTTGATAAATTTTAAAATACAAATAAAACAAGTTGCGGGTGAGATATCTAGTCATTTTTGTTTTTTCGATTTGAATGTATATTTTATGGCATTAAGTGTGGAATAAAAATTCGTTAAAATGTCCTCCGCGGTTTTGCTCGGTTGCACGTATTCGGGATGTCCAATTTTACAATGACTGTCGCATAAGTCTGGCATAATTTGTTGGATGGCATTTGTTATGTTGACTTCGAGGGCGTCAATTGTTTGCGGCTTATTCGCAAAGATCTGCGATTTATGATAGCCCCAAAGAAAGCTACTTTTTTGCTACTTCTTTTGGAGAAAAAGTTTACCTTCCCGGTGCTACCACTGGATTTGCACATTCAGTTACGCGGAGCAATTACTCTTTTAATGAAGGGAATCGATACATCTATAGGGAGCGTTCAGATAGCGGTTCCTTCTCGCCAGGAGACGCCTGAGGGTCACAGCTATCGCTCGTTTGTTGAAAAGCTTGTGCTGACAACTGTCGTCGCAATATGGCAGACCAGATGGGCTGCGTCCTCTAAGGGACGTCAAACGTATCAGTTCTTTCCGGACGTGTCCTGGAGGCTTGCAATAAAATCACTAACACCATCACATTGGACTTGCCAATTTCTAACCGGCCATGGCAAGTTCAATGCAAAACTATTCGCGCTGGGCAAGTTGGTTTTAAGGCCGGACTGCTCTTGTGGGTATGCCGAGCAGGACGTTAATCACGTTCTGTGGGACTGCCCTGAGATGGAGTCCGAACGAGCAGAATTGTTTGCTGTGGTCCGTCCTCACACGGGTCCAATAGGCCACGCTGACTTGATTGCAACCAAAGCTAACTTCACGGCATTTGAAAAGTTTGCCAATTTATATGGGGATCGTCACAATCTTGACTCCTCTCTAGAGTCATTAAACTCGTCTACATCGACGAGCTCTCAGTATACGGACTATACACAAGATACTTAATATCAACTTGATTTAAGTGGCTGAGCTAGTCAAACTTTTATTATTATTATTATTTTAAGCACATTAGTGCATGGTTCAAAATCAGTCCCGTGCAGTTCTGCTCGGGCCATGAATGTGAGGGGTAAACTCCTTTTTTTCTGTCGATAGCGTTGTGGAAGGCGGCCATTAAACGTTGGCTGCATATACACAACGGGTGGTGGTGGGAAACCAACTTGTCCCTCACCATTCAATCCTTAATCACATCTGTCTCAAAATTAAAAGTTGTTTATTAGTCCCATTAACTGTCATTCTTGCTTATTATTATTTAATTGTTTTTACTTGTAATTATACCAATTCTTTGTATTTAATTAACCCTTATTAATATCTATATATTTGTAATTATTATTTATTGTTGCCTTTCAAATTGTACCTACATTAAATGTATCTTAACTGTATCATTGAGGAGATATCATCTTCGGTGTGATGCAGAAAAGAAAAGAAAAAAGTTTATCGAATAAAAAAAAAAGCCCCAAAGAAAGAAGTCTAAAGGCGAAAAATAAAAAAAAACACGCATTGCGCGTAACGTTTCTCGAACGGAGCAGTGGCTTTGATAATACAATTTGATGATTTGGACGCGTTGTCCAACGCTATAACCTTCCATGGTGATTTGTCGTACTATCTACTAAACGATCGTCAACAAATTTGACAGATGTCACTTTGGCAACATGGCTGCTATAACATTACAAATTTCGAGCGTCCCCATTGAAAGACCCTTTACATGTGCGCTTCCTGCCTATTTATGTATTGAGATTACGTGAAACATGACTGTTGATACGTTGGCGTGTATTGAAAAACACGTATAGAATATACTCCAAGTAAACGTGCACAATGCACTGATACTCTTAATTAGATCAGTACGATTAAAAGAAGGGCTGTGGAGTCGCGTGAAAAAAAGACTCCGACTCCGAGGATTTTTTTTCGATAATTTCGATAACAGCTTTTTTTCGATAATCACAATGTATACAACTTGACACACATTCTATCAAAAGGATGGAAGCTGAAAATGCCGAATAAGTATCTAAATTTAGCTTTCAAGTTTAAAAAAGATGACCTTGTAAAAAATTTAAACCAAGAAAAAACACTAAAATAAAGGTTTTTCCGAGACAATTTCTTTAATTAATATTAGGTTAAGCCAATTGAACACTAGTTTGGAAGTATCCGTGCACTTAAAGGTTGTTCATAATTCATAATTTGCATATGTCACAAAATCATCAAAACACGTTTTTAGCGCCTCCTGTAAAATTTGATATGTGTGGGTTACGTCCTTTTCCCTTTCCACAGTCGATATGTATACCATCAGATCATCTTCAGTCAGCCAAGCATGAAATGTTGACACTTTTGACTATTTTGTTTAAACACACATCATTGAATATATTTTTCCAAAACAAATTGAGCCGCTCATTTTTCACGACTCCGGCTCCGGCCAAAATACCGCGACTCCGACTCCACAGCCATCTATCGTTTAATAGTCAGTATATCTATCGTACATGATCGGCTCATCTATTCATCGAAACCGATATGCCGCCTATGATTCTTTCATCTTTGTACAATAGATCGTGTAGATTTTTCACGATGGCATGCGACAAGCCACACTCTTATCAAATATATACGTACCATGATCATGCACATTACGATCGATCGTCACAATTGATATTTGATATTGTAATGTTGCAATGAATCTGCCGTGCAATTATTTAGAAAGTGTATTTTTATTTCGCGAATGATTGTCCGCGTATGATCTGCGGCAGCGTTCCCCAACCGTTGGTCCGCAGAGACTTTCCGCCGGGCCGCAAACAGTATGCCAAATTTCAAGAAATTCGCCATGCAAAAATATTAAATGTAGGATATTTTTTCGTCTGCACGTTTACTTGTATGACGTACCAAGGAACTTAAAAATAATGGGAAGTGAAGTATCCAACAGGTGTGGTGAAGCCGGCAACCGATCTCGAGCGTGGTATAATATGGTATGAGTTTAAACACGTGTCAAGAAAACGTCATTTAAAATTATATCCTTTATCCAATTATGTCCTTTTTTCAAAATCTATAAATTATATAACCAACAAATTGTGGGCAAACGTGTAAATTTAATACGTATGCTAATTTAAAAAACGCACTAAAACAACAATATTAGTAATACTAGCTGTAAGCCCGTTGCCCAGCAACGTGAGATTTTTGTTGCATTGTGTTTCATTTTATTTAGTTTAATTTAATTTAATTTAAATTTATTTTATTTTAATTTATTTTATTTTATTTTATTTAAAAAAGTAGAGACTGGAAGGTCGATGACACCTTACACTCACTCTAACTAACGGACCTTATCGGCTATTAATATTAGTAATATTTATGATTCGTATGAAATCTTTCTACTGAAAAGTAGACATCAATAATGCGGCTCTGCATTAGTGGTCCGCGATTTTTTTTCCTTTTTTTTTTACCGGTCCGCAGGTGTAAAAAGGTTGGGGAACACTGATCGAACAGCAAACGAAATAATTATGAAACGCGCTGCTTTGTTTTCGATTTGTTATTTTCCGGCCGAAATAATTCTTTCGCGGAAGACTTGTTTCGGATGTGTGTGGATATGATTTGTATCCGCATCGACTGAATTGAATCGTGGTAGTATAATTATTTTTCTGCATAAAAATTACCGAGTGTTTTTTGTTATAGTGCTGCGGAAATCAAACAAGTCTCGGCTGGTTCCGTTGGGGGCCTTGAATTTTTGCAGTTAACACAGTAGATATATATACAAGTTACCGAGAGAGGTGTTACGGCAAAATTAATTGTCTTAAATTTTGTCGAAGTAAAAATTGTATTATGTATTTTTGTACTTTTTCAATCATAACGATTGCGCAATCATTCAATATTAAATATTTAATTGAATAATTTCAATTAGATACGGGGGCACATATACAATTTTGTTATTCAATGTACAGAGAAAATATGTACGAAGTGCTTGAATATAATTGAGCTCTCGAGAGGAGACGTAAGCCAACTAGTGAAATGGTAAAACTGTTTTCTTAAACTTTTAAGTACAGACACGACTTTACTTTGTTTTTTGGTGGATTGCATATT
This sequence comes from Himalopsyche tibetana, assembly GCA_030503985.1. Taxonomy (NCBI): domain Eukaryota; kingdom Metazoa; phylum Arthropoda; class Insecta; order Trichoptera; family Rhyacophilidae; genus Himalopsyche; species Himalopsyche tibetana. The sequence continues at coordinate 1,649,385 of JAPJYX010000003.1, read as the reverse complement.
TTTATTTTACGGAGATAGCACTATTGTTTTGTGTATTAACTAACTGTGTTTACTTCACGTTTACGTTACTTTAATATGTGTAGGATATTATAACGCATCTAGCCTATTTTTTTTTATATAATGCCACTTGGCATACTTCACTTCTAATGGGGGCATTATATAAAGTAACTTGGGGGTAAAAACAAGAGCAATTAAACACTCCCTAATCCGAGAAGAAAATATTCTAACGTCTATCATCTTAAATACAATATTTCGTTGCAGAACAATTTGTACCTTTTGTACTACGACCTTACTTACGACCGTATTGAAAACTAAATTGTCTCCGAAACTTACCGGTGGAAAAGCTCTTAGCGTTAGACTACAGAGGTCGGTGGACCGAGGTTTTGGAACTATTTACTACAGCTTACAATCGCCCGGAAAATCCTAATAATTTCACAAAACAAAACAAAAAAAATGTTAAGATTTGTCAGGCATGTTGAGACGTTTAAAAATCTACCGAGTCTTGAAAATCGCCGACTTTTTTTTATGTTCAAACAGCAATAAAGAATCAAGGCTATACAAAAAATGAACGATTATTTCTTAGTTGGAATTGTGTAGTTAAACGATATTACGATTCTCAAAATTCTCACCTTTATCATAAAACGTAATTTACAATAATGGCGTCGGGCAGTCGGTTCCTTTCCGAAAGCATTTTATCGCCATAAATGGACGATTTGCCTTGACACGGAAACCTAAAATTCGTGCAGTGAGTCTCTCAGATGATTCGACCTCACCTTCCTTCACATTATTATTATTGTGATACTGTAGCAGCGCTAACAGTTACTGTCTCGTTTTAACGTAATATTATTTAACCTGTTGTTTATGTCGACTGTGGAAAGGGAAAAGGACGTAACCCACACATATCAAATTTTACAGGAGACGCTAAAAACGTGTTTTGATGATTTTGTGACATATGCAAATTACGAATTAAACACAACCTTGAAGTGCACGGAGACTTCTAAACTGGTGTTAAATTGACATAATCCAATATTAATTCAAGAATTTCTCTAGAAAAAACCTTTATTTCAGTCTTTTTTCTTAGTTTTAATTTTTTACAAGGTCATCTTTTTCAAACTTAAAAGCTAAATTTAGATACTAATTCGGCATTTTCAGCTTCCATCCTTTTGATAGAATGTGTGTCAAGTTGTTTGTATACATTGTGATTATCGAAAAAAAGCTGGTTTTGAAAATTGAGGGTTACGTCCTTTTTCCTTTCCACAGTCGATATGGATTCAACGACGAGCGGTTTAGATCGCCATTTTTAGATGATAGCAGTCAGTTTGTGTTAACAATATGACGTGACATAATACATACATTAGTATATCTAGCCTAATGGGATGATTAACGTTTTTTTAGTAAACAATAATATACTATAATAGGGCTTCTTGTGTATGCACCATTAAATGTACAGAAATTTTTTGTACACCGTTACAGTTGCTTATGGATATCAAAACATATTTTATATAATAATATAAAAAATCAGCCGGCTGCGTGGCCGAGTGTCAAAGACGTGTTCGAATTTCATTACGGAAAGTTTTTGTAGATTGATTTTTCAATCAATTTATGGGTTCCTAAGACGGGACACAGCGAGAGCGATTAGCTAACCACTAGTCCTGTCTTATCCCTATCCTACTATCCCTACTCTCTAAGAGGGGTTGTGCCACAGGCATTTCTCATAGAAATTCTTCTGCAGAAATAAATTCCTATTAGAATTTCATATGGCCGACATTGGGAGCGGTCATGGTAAACAAATAAATGTATATTTATATAAGGCATATCAGAGTTTATCAACCGGGAGCCCTGTGGCCCCCGGGGGGCGAGCCACGGCACGGATTATTTTGAAATCCTTGGGAGAACTAAAAAAAAAATCCTGGTAATTCCTCTAAATTCTTTTTTTTATGGGAAAACAAAACAACGAACGGGGGCCACAGAAAAATAAAAACACGCAAAAGGTTGAGAAACACTGTAGTATGTAATAGAGAATATATATAGGGAAGTAGGGTTGATAGATATCGACGTTCTGTGACAAACATATTATAATTTTACAACTGCTTGTGTCATTCATATTGCCGACGGCACGGTTATTTAAATATTTTATATTTTTACTTTGATTATGATTCAATATTTCCATAATTTTCACACGAACTATTTATGCGCGTGTATTTCATCACTGTCATGTCATGCCTTCTATTTTCGTACCATATTTCAGAAAATTCTTCGGTTTTCAAGTTTGGCAAACGATCTCGTTTCTTTGCGGTAGACGGACGCCATTGCGTAGCACATGGTCGGCCTTTTCCCTCGTATTTTGTTTTTTTTTTTTTAATATCACAGTTCCGATGAATTGAAAATCCTACGATTTCCTGTGTTGTAGTTTTTGTTGGCGTCAAACTTACAGAGCACGGTACGATCGGAAGCGAAAGATCGCACCGGATATGAATCACATTTTTGGTATGTTTGGATATTTATACCGTCAAACGTAGACACGATATAATTCATATTCAATTTTAACCTTCAAATGTAAACGTTAATACTTTATAAAAATGCATTTTTTTTAACCAAAATTACACATAAATTGCAATATTTTGTTTAATCGAAATTATTTTGACAGTTATTTTATCGTAGATGATCAATATACATTTATAAAATATATATTTTTTTTTTAACATGTCTGCTCCCAACGTGGAGCTTATCTCAACATGAGTGTTTCTAAGAGAACTGTTTGTTACTCAGTTGCTCAACCTTTCTTGTTTCCATAGAAAGTAGGAATAGAAGGATATGGCTAGGATAGTACTAGTGGTTAGCTAATCGCTGTCTATACGCCCCGTTTATAGGATGGGATGGGAGGGCGGGAGGAATTCAAGACATCACATACATCCATGCCTTCGAACAGAAATTCGTAAATTGATTGAAAAATCAGATCATCTTTAGTCAGCCAAGCATGAATTGTTAACACTTTTGACTATTTTGTTTAAACACACATCATTAAATTAATAAAAACAATAATCCTTTGTACTTCATTCCACTTTATTTAATATGTCAGGACCGGTTTCGCTCATTGCGAGCATTGTCAACTGATGAGCTCGCAATGAGCGAAACCGGTCCTGACATATTAAATAAAGTGGAATGAAGTACAAAGGATTATTGTTTTTATTAATATAATGCCTTTCCACCAAGTATTGACAGTGAACACCCTAAAAGTGACACATCATTAAATATATTTTTGCCGATCATTTTTCACGACTCCGACTTCGGCCAAAATACCGCAACTCCGACTCCACAGTCCTGGTTAAATTACATCTAAACGTTTCTTTGCATTTTAATTTTTCTGAATATTTGCATCATCGGTTTCGTTGTACAGTTTTATCATTGTGATTTATACAAGCAACACACATTTCTTGCATTACCGATGAATCTCAAACATCTTTCCGTACTGTCGGAAATCAATAAACAATATTGATTAAATCGCCGCTTATTGCTGTTGAGCTCTTTCGCAATGTAGGCTGTTTTGTGGTGTAAAAATGCAACAGTATTTCCTGTTAGCGTCGTTTATTTTCGCACAATCTGAATAATAGTATCGCGGTTTTTCGGATAAAATAGTTCACAGATTAACCGCAGCTCGTTAAATAATAAATGCTCCATTGTGTTAAAATATCATAATTTTACCGACATGTGAGTGAACTTTTACCGAGGAAAATATTATAAAATTAGATAAAATATTTTCGTTCGAAAAAATAGCTTTGTTTTCCTTGTTATTATGAACAATCGTAATAATTAAAACCAGGGCTGTGTAGTCGGAGTCGGGGTCGTGAAAAATGAGCGGCTCGATTTTATTTTGAAAAATATATTTAATGATGTGTATTTAAATAAAATAGTAAAAAGTGTTAACATTTCATGCTTGGCTGACTAAAGATGATCTGATGGTATACATATCGACTGTGGAAAGGAAAAAGAACTTAACCCACAGTTTCGTCAAAACAGGTTTTGTTCGATAATCATAATGTATCAAACTTGATACATGTTCTATCAAAAGAATGCAAGCTGCAAATGCCAAATTAGTATCTAAATTTAGCTTTTAAGTTTCAAAAAATGACCTTGTAAAAAATTTAAAACCAAGAAAAAAGACTGAAATAAAAGTTTTTCCTAGACAATTTCTTTAATTAATATTAGATTACGCCAATTAAACACCAGTTTAGAAGTCTCCGTGCACTTCAGGGTTGTGTATAATTCATAGTTTGCATATGTCACAAAATCATCAAAACACGTTTTTAGCGCCTCCTGTAAAATTTGATATGTGTGGGTTACGTCCTTTTTCCTTTCCACAGTCGATATATATATAAGTTAAAATGAAATTATTGAAAAATTTCCTCGGAGTCGTTAATTATTTGAAAGCCGGAGTCGGAGTCGTCTTTTTTTTACACGATTCCACAGCCCTGCTATGTACGGAGAGGACGTGGTAAAAACTGTGCATTTTTGTGAGAAAGAAAACATTTAGAAGAATTTCAAGTAGCCCTATAAAAAAATAAATACGTAGTTATTCAGCATGTAATAGCATAGTTGTCACACCCAATATATTACTGCTATCGAGATCGTACAATGACGTTAATTAATTGAGAACTACGACATGTTTTTTTAATTACTATTGCACGAGTGTGAGTTTGGTACCCATCATTATGAGCTAACAACACAGGCTTCGTCTTTGTGTCTGCTCTGCGATCATTGTCTTTCCTTTGCTCGATTTGTCAAGACAAGTGCCACGTGAACTTTAAGACGAGACGTTTCGTATTTGGTAAGATAATCGGTTATTTTTAAAATTGACTATTTCGATCGCATTGACGATGTTCCTCGAGTATTTCAGTCGTCAGGCATTCAGACAAATTATCATGTAATTTAGAATGACGTTACTTAGACGGAAAGTTTTCAGAGAATTTTCCAGGAAGAGTTGTTTGATAGATGGCCGATTGATTATTTAATCCAAATATCCATCTTGTGACTCGACCTTTAAGTTCGTTAAAATATTGTTTTAAATATATATGAGTCGCCATAACACTTACAAAAAACGTGTTGGCAACATCCACGTTTAAAAAATAAACATATTTTCGTGAGCAAAATTGATTATATATTTTCGATTATTTCAATATAGAGGTTTCCTATACGCTCTTGAAAAAAAAAATGAAAATGAACTGGGTTAATTTTGTGATATAGGCGACTCGTATGTATTATACATACATATCGACTGTGGAAAGGAAAAAGGACGTAACCCTCAATTTTCCAAAATAGCTTTTTTGCGATAATCACAATTTATACAACTTGACACACATTCTATCAAAAGGATGGAAGCTGAAAATGCCGAATTAGTATCTAAATTTAGCTTTTAAGTTTGAAAAAGATGACCTTGTAAAAAATTAAAACCAAGAAAAAACACTGAAATAACGGTTTTTCCGAGACAATTTCTTTAATTGTTATTAGATTATGTCAATTAAACATCAACTTAGAAGAATCCGTGCACTTTAAGGTTGTGTATAATTCATAATTTGCATATGTCACAAAATCATCAAAACACGTTTTTAGCGCCTCCTGTAAAATTTGATATGTGTGGGTTACGTCCTTTTTCCTCTCCACAGTCGATATAATACCGACCCACATATAAGAGCCTAAAGTGAAAAAACGTTATCTAAAAAAAGGTTTTTTTTTTTCGTTTTTTGGTTGATAATGTTATTTTTCATTCTCGCCTACATGCTAGTCAAACAACGATATGTCAATCTTTTCTAGTTTCTTAAATCATTATTTAAATTACACGTTAACCCTTTCCTTACTATGCTAAAAAAAGCACGCGCTCCTAAGCTAAAAGATAGAACATACTAGGTATTGGCGTAGAATCATTTATTTAGGAAATACAAGTTTTAAAATTAAAAAAACAGCTGGCTGATAGTGTTATGCCAGCTTTTTAGTGTAAAAACTCTTTAGGCAAATTATTAGTTTACAATAAAGATAAAATACATTACTTAAATAAATCCGCAATTTATAGATTGCAATGCTTTTGTTGTACACAATTTTATATCGGTAAAACAGCAAGGACACTGAATATCAGATTAGCAGAACACATGGCAGCTTTCAGATTAAAAAAGACACGTCTACTATTGCTAATCACTTAATTTTTGGAAAGACACGTGTTCAATCAGGACAAAGGATAACAATGTTACACCCAAATACGGACGCTCATAAGATCTTTTTCCAAGAAATTTTGGAAATAAACAGAGCACAATTGAACAGCCTTCCGATTTTAAATGAAATACTAAACATGCCGCGATCTCCACTCCTTTACCCTATATAAATATAATCATAAAACCTTTTCCGACAAACAAATAAATATAATTCTTAAAACCACTCACTACTCAAATCTGTGGGCATTCCCATGGGCTTATACTTTTCGCCAGCAATGGCTTTAAACTCGGTGATACATTTATTTATTATATAAACACGAAACATTCATTTACTAAGCGTCAGTTCAAGTTCATCCGTGCACCTGAACGCCTGAAGATGCCGAAAGGCGAAACCCGGGTCGTTAGTGACAAAATCTGTGTGCATGTACATAATTTGAACGATTCAAATTTAATATTGAAATTCCACCAAGAACCTTCAGTCGAAATCTTAAATTGTATTAGTATTATTTACAAAGCTTAGTTAAGAAAGGGTTAACTACATAAAGTTCTTGTTTTTTTTAAATATCATAGGTAAATTTTAGCATCACCATAAGCAATATAAACGTATAGTAAGAAATAAATTACAACATATGAACATGGTGTTTCAAATTAACAGCTTAACGACCGTGGACGCGTATTTGAGTCTTTGAAAAACATAGGTTGCTGGCCGGCGGACTCATATATGCGTATAGGCGAAGTATCAGGAAGCTAAGAAAATTAAATTTCGTAAAGATATCTCAATTTGCTTACAAATTATAGTGAATTTAGTGAAATTACAATTTTTGCGAATTTTTCGCAGAATTTTATTTCACCAGGTGAAATTTTAAAAAAAAAAAGTGCGGTCGTTAAGCTGTTTTAACATCTAATTCGTAAAGATAAAAAAAAAAATTTAGGCTCCCCTGAAAAGTTAGACTTTGAGTTAGAAAGTTAGTGTTTGACTTAAAGCTATCGATATATTATGTACATTGGGAAACTAGGGGAGCATTCATGTTACGTGTATTGTACGACAATTTTAATCAACAAATAATATTTTTGGCAGTAATCCTTTCCCTTTTGTTACATTCGAAATTGGAGTAATAGCAGGTCAAGGGGAAGCTTGCAAGGTTTCCCACTGTGCTACTTGGCATTGCCTGCACTTTTCAAGTACGAAAAAAGAAAAATGACATCGCCGTTGTACACTGAAAGATGCAGATTATTAAACTCATAACATCGGGCAAAAGTTTTGTTTATAAAATTGAGTTAAACATAATATACATTAAAGTACAGAAACCAAGTTTATTGCGTAATATTTTATTATTTTTAATACTTTTTGTTTACATTAATTTGATCGTCCTTTGAAAATGATAACATAATAATCAGTGGCGGTTCTAGGTACTGGGCTAGGTGGGCTTAGCCCGACCTGCATTTTTCACCCAAAATGTGTAGAAAAAGCTTTAGATGGCTGAATAAAAAAAGCAATAACCCTATACATACTCCATAAAGAACAGGCAACGTGACGTCAGTCTGGCGACACCTACGTATTAATAATAATAACAGAGACTCGGGCTAACTATAATTTATTTATTTATTTATTTATTTATTTATTGTTAAAAATCAAAATTACAGTACATGACATAACAGCTGACGCCAATTCGCCATGCACTTGAAAAATATAATAAGACAAAATATAAAATAAAAATACACAGTACATCAAATTCAACATAAAAAATCAAGAAATACAAAAGAAAAATTTATCAAACAGTTCACAAATACCATCACCAAAAATGTCCACTTCTCTAGGCAATGCGTTGATTAGTCGAACGGCCCTTGGAACTGGTGACTCATACCTCCTAAGCGAGGTATAAGTTTTTAGAAATAAAATTTTTTGCTCATTGTTTCGCCCACGTAAGAATAAATTGGGAGCATGTAAATTAATAGTCATGAGAATTTCAGGATTTTTATTCACATTGGTCATACGGAAACGTCATCTGAACGTACACGGCTGTGCTTCAAAGTTTCAGGTTGCTGTCAGATGTCAGGGGCTACATTAGAAATACAAACACAAATACCAATCTCGTTGTATTGTATGACAGTTGATGACAATTCCCCCGTACGGCTTTTTGTACATGTTAGTTTACTTTGAAGGAGACGAATTTGAGCTCTAGTTTTTACTATTCTAATATTTCTTACATGCTTTGATTGTATTATACAATAATTTATGCTTTGCAGTAGTGTCGTAATATTTCTTAATTTGCTTGTAGATTAATGTATAAGATGAAGTGGAAACATACACAATTTCGTAAATAGTGAACAATCCTAAACTTTTCTATAGCCCACCCAAGATTTTAATTCACGAGCCGCCACTGATAATAATAGATAATTCATACAGAATACTGTAATATGCTTTGCATGTGATTGTCTCAAAGCAGTTGGGCTAGGGAGTAGGGACATCACAAATCATTGATGAAGAAGAAGTGGGCCAACTAGTAAATTTGTAAAACTTTTTTATTTGAATTTTTAAGTATAATCACGTCTTTACTTGGTGTTTTGGCGAAATGCATATTTTTATTTTATGGAGACAACAATATTGCAATGTGTCGGTTAATAAAAATATTAGAAGGCACCTAATTTATTTATATTTATTATTAACATGATATATATTATGATCATGTTCGTGCTAATTTTACTTATTAATTATGAAAAACGTAAAATTTTTTAAAATTGCAAATGTTATCAGTCTACCGCGAAGCACGCTAAGCATTTTCAATTCAAGGACACTGGCAGCCAATAGCTGCGCGTGCTTTTTAATCAACTTAATTGAATAATTTAAAAATTACGTTTTCTAATAAAAAAAAAAACACAATATTATTATTTGTCTCCTTTACATTGGATACATCATACATAGTTGGTTCAGTTATTTTTTATTTTTTAAGAAACAACTATTTTCAAACCAAACGTTGGCAATACAAAAATATTTAAATTCAGATAGACGAACTACGGAAAAAAAAACCCATGAGATGAAACCCACGGGATGATGGTTACATAAATTCTCATTTTTACTACAAATAAACAAAAAATCAAATAAATTGAAACAGTAACCATCCGTATGTTGATTCAAATTTCATTTAATTCTTGCAATAGGCGCCTCGCGTGCTTGGTGATGAGAAAACGTGACATTTCCGATGTATAATACATATTTATGACAGGTATGAAACAATATATTAGAACAGTATTATTTTTTTAACCTATTGCTCAAAATTTCACCTAAATAAATATATAAGACTTTAGAATGGGAAGAAGAAGCTTTATGATTTCACGAATGATAAATAATTACAAATTATCGTCTAGAATTCAAGTCCAATATGTACATGTCAAATTCTTCTGCAATATTTCCTCATTTCCAAAGTTGAAAGTTTTCGTGTTCGAAAATAGTTCTGATGTTAATTCATATGGAAAAGTGTTTTTTTTTCCGATATATATAATGACTTTCCACCAAGACTTGAAAGTAAGCACATTGCATGCGAGTCATAAGGGTCGTGCTGCGTTGAAGTTTGCTTTTATGTTAACCGCCCAGTTTCGTTTAGTTAGTTGGTTTCCATATCGACTGTGGAAAGGAAAAACGACGTAACCCCCCAGATTTTAAAAACAGGTTTTTTTTTCGATAATCACAATGTATCAAGCTTGATACACGTTCTATCAAAAGGATGCAAGCTGCAAGTGCCAAATTATTAATATGTAAATTTAGCTTTTAGGTTTGAAAAAGATGACCTTGTAGAAAATTAAAACCAAGAAAAAAAACTGAAATAATGGTTTTCCCTACGCAATTTCTTTAATTTATATTAGATTATTTTAATTAAACACCAGTTAAGAAGTCTCCGTGCACTTCAAGTTTGTGTATAATTCATAATTTTCACATGTCGCAAAATCATCAAAACACGTTTTTTTGCGCCTCCTGTAAAATTTGATATGTGTGGGTTGCGTCCTTTTCCCTTTCCACAGTCGATGTGGATGCAGAAAAGAGATCATTTCGTATTCAAAATTATTATATGGCGAAACAGCCAAAAATATTATACAGCTCTACTAAGTATATACCAATTTAATTAATCAAAATATTTTTTTATTTTTCAATCTTTTACTTATTTTATTCAATTTCAAATAGGCTTTTTTATTTACTAAAAATATATTAGACTTTTAAAAACGTGGGTTTATATAAATATTGCAATTAAAATATTGTAAAACTATATTAAAAATAAATAAAACAGATCGTCTTACCAAATTAAAAAAAATATATTTTTAGCATATTGGGATTATCACTTCCATTAATTGTCAATTATTCGGAAATGGATTATATCGACTGTGGAAAGGAAAAAGGACGAAACACACACATATCAAATTTTACAGGAGGCATATACAAAATGTTTTGATGATTTTCGGCCATATGCAGATTATGAAATAAATACAACCTTGAAGTGCACGGAGACTTCTAAACTGGTGTTTAATTGACACAATCTAATATTAATTTAAGAAATTGACTGGACTTTTTTATTGGTTTCAATTTTCACAAGCTTAAAAGCTAAATTTAGATACTAATTCGGCATTTGCAGCTTCCATCCTTTTGATAGAAGGTGTATCAAGTTGGATACATTGTGATTATCGAAAAAAAGCTGTGGGTTACGTCCTTTTTCCTTTCCACCGTCGATATAAATATAACATGATTTGTTACAATTTCAGAACCGATATGATGATAGCATTTTTCAAAATATTGGAGTAAATCCTTTACTAAACATCTTATTTACGGTGAACCTCTTGAATGAAATATGTTATACAGCGTTTATTTTTGAATTATTTATTCAAATAAGTTCCCATACATGATAATGTTGTATTGGGACATCAATCCTACACAAATCTCCGCCCCGTTCTCGATTCGCGGATGCAATAAAACCTGATGTATTATTATTTAAACGTGTTTTGTTCCACCCATGCAGCCGTTTAATAGAGTGACTCTAAAAGTGCCATCGATCATCAAACTGTCGCGTCGCGTGCACCTCTCGCACGGCAGAGTGTGACCAACAGACCGCCGCGATGGCGCAAAACGGGGATGGGGGCGGCTTCAACTTCGGCGGGATGCTGAGGGGCGTCATGCAGCAGGGCGGCGACGCTCTCATCCAAGCTGGAGCCAAGTACATATCAGACATAATCCAGGAGAAGATGTTCGTGAAGAAAGAGGCGCCGCAGAAAAGGGTGCTGCCGAACATCAGCGCTTATAAAGTGGTGAGTTTTCCGGGACAGCGATCTGTTGGCTTTAAGGTCGTATTGTTTTTATTACATGGAAGACAATTTTTGAATGGTAAGAAGTAAAAGCAATACTGGTAACAAATCAGTTGCTTATTTATAATTTCAGTGACACAGCCTTATTCATTTTGGTCAATGACTGCAACTAGGGTATCCAACCCCGGAGCCTTTTCCCCGGGGAATTTGAAATCCTCAATTCGCTATACTTTTTGTCAATTTCGTGTCAATTTTCGGGATTTGCTCAAAATTTCTTAGACACCGTCGCGATCCCGGGATTTCGGGATCAGAAAATTGAACGGGATCCCGGGATTGGATGCCCTAATTGCAACCCTGCACCGACACTTAAATTTAATTATGCGTAAATTCTCCTACTAGTAATTAGCAACGTGAAAAATTAATTTCCCGAGTATCTGGGTAAATAATGTATTTTATTTTTTATGAGAATCAGAATCTCTTAATCCGAATGTATAATTAATTATAACTGTAAATCTTTTCTGAATGTTCATGTTTTCTTTAATGAAAACCACTAGTCAAACGAGAGCTATTATTTTGCATATTTATGTCTAACAATAAAAAAAAACAGATACACATTACGGCAGTAAAGCAGTGACGCACAACTTATATGACAGATGGGTCGCATTTTTCATTTTGCAATTGTTTGCGAGCCCGCAGAATTCAAGCTCTACGAACACCGATGTATTCTCTCACTATTTAAGTGGTGCATATTGTTAATATTAACAGATACTTGAGTCATTCGTCTCCGAATTCGTGTATATATTTTTAGATGTAATTTATTATTAACGCTAGTCATCACCGACAATGCATGCAGCCAGCAAGCGTCTTGACTTCAAGCTTAACACTTCGCCTACGGTGTTAAACAATACTTTTACATAGTACTTACTACACAGAACATATTTAAGAAAATTTGGGGATTGGGGTCGCATTTCTTGAGCTTAGAACCGGAAAAGTTAATAATCAATAAGATTTTTTTTTTTTTAAGATTTCGACTGAAGGTGCTTGGTGGAATTTCAATATTAAATTTGAATCGTTCAAACTATGTACATTCTCACAAATTCTTCTTCTTTTCAAATTCTTGAAACTGCTCACTACACAAATCTGTTGGCATTCTCATGGGCTCATCCTTTTCGCCGGCAATGGCTTTGGACTCAGTGATGCACTTATGTCTTACATAAGCACGAAACTTTCATTTGCTAAGTGTCAGTTCAAGTTCATCCGTGCACTTGAATGCCTGAAGATGCCGAAAGGCGAAACCCGGGTCGTTAGTGACAAAATTTGTGAGAATGTACATAGTTTGAACGATTCAATCAATAAGAACATTAAATAGTGACCGTGTCATTTTTCCTCGGATATGAATGTTGCCATTTTATGTTGATATTTTGATACCCGCAACTTAATTATTTTATTAAATATCGTGTGATTTTACATCTAATTTAAATAAAAATAAAAAAAATACTTTCCCGTTTGATATTTCGATATTTTTTTTTGATGCTGTTTTGCCTCGGGCGTTTCTTTATTATTAGACTTACACATAAAACGTTTAAAATGTACTGTACGGTTTATCTCATATGAATCGCACCGCGTGATAAATCATAATAAAAACAGCGTAGTCCCTGAATTGAAGGTCGTTCGAAAACCGGAGTAAAGCGGTCGTGTTCGACGTCGCTGGAGTGAGGGGTGGCGAGGCGTCCCGCGGCGTTCCTCACCCGGAAAAGGGCGTCGCGTCCAAGCGGCGCCTTTTGCGCTTCACCCTCTTATTACTCATCTTGTTATGGGTGACACCCACACCCCCCTGCGCCACTGAAATGAATGAAAGTATTATGCGTAAGAATTTTTCTCTGCGACGCGATGAGTGTTGCGAAATCGAAGAATTGTTCCACTCACCAACAGCGGCAAGAAACAATACTATATTTCATTCCATGAAAATGTTATCGGTACCTGCTAGAGGTCTGCACGGGCCGAAATTTTACAAAATTACCCGGTCCGAGCCCGAAAGACTCAGGCCCGACCTTTCACCACACTTGTTAACCGAACCCGACCCGAAGCCCGGAAAAAAACAACAAAACAAAATTTACAACAATTTACGATTCTCTATAAAACTGACTTATTAAGACACGAACACAGTCTTGCACTCTGGGCGTGTCTGCAATAATTACGCCACTGATTACAACGTATCTATAAATCATATCTATTCTCTTTGTTTTGGTTGGTCAATTTGTGAAGTGACTGACGGCGACTCATTTATGTGACGCACAACATCGAACAAGTATATTTTCCACAACGATTTCCCTGCATACTTGTAATTTAAAAGTTATTATTCATAACTCGTTAACTTACGGATTATCGTCGACTTATCGCAGAACAGTCGTTGACTTCGATTTTACAATTATAAATAATGATTGGAAAAACCCAGTCGAAATTAGTGGAAATCAATGAAGTAATTGTAAACTGATTCTGTTTTATGTTAACACGGAAAACAATGAATTGTGTTTATATTTCACCAGTTACATTTTCACTTGACCAATAAAGTGCGTATATTTCTCTAATCTTAGGTCAGAATAAAATATTTTGCATTTTAGTCGTCAACCTTTCCTTTCTTTCGGTAGCAGAAAATCGCCAATTTGTGTAGACCTACTTTTGCAAAATATGTTGGTATAATTTCTAATGGTAAAAGTACAATCGTATTTCAGACTCACGTGAAAAATTATTTCAAGTACTGATTTAAAACAATAAAACTATTTATCCCTTTGAGTAGTGAGTTAATTTTTACAAAATTAGACTTTTTAAATATATTTTGATTATTTTTACTACTGATGCACACAAAAATACAAAAACATTTTTTTTTTGTTTATTAATCAGTCTAGAAAGAACACGGAATAATATTTCAGATTGTAAATATATTTTTTTATTATTTTACAATACATAATTAAAAACGTAAATATACGAAGTCATTTTTACTTTTCATGATGCTATTACATCCAACTTTCCCTCTAAGCTGCGCGCGCGCGCGTCCGCGCAACATTCGGGAAGCCCCCGAGCACTCATTGCGGGTTGGCGCGCACTACAAGACAAGTTATTCAATTGATGTTTGATCGGTCCGCGCATCCTTTGAAATTTCTACACAGCTAACTTCTTGTCTTAGAGCATAGGTTACCAACCGTTTTCGGGTGGCGACTCCTTTTTATAAAAGCCACGTGACTAGGCGACCCCCCCAAAGAATTTTAAATCCTCGATTTGCTATAATTTTTCCCCAGATTGTCTCCGAAACTCCTTTTGCTGTTCAAATCCAAAATAGTTGGAAACCCGTGTCTTAGACATCCTCATTGATTACAACCAATTTGGGCATAGATCTTTTTTTTGCTTTCATATCTGTAAGACACGTCCCGCTCTACTATCGCGACGAAATGTTATTTTACGCTCAATATCAATATTACGGTTACCGATGTTTGTACAAATGCTAATCTTTTTACAAAGTTGTTTTGCTGATTTTCAACAAATATTATAAAATAACGTGACTGCCAAAAATCACAAATATATGTTTTGTATCCACATGTGAAGACATAATGACAATTCAATTAAAAGCATGAGAATGGAAAGGAAAAATTAGACAACACAACATTTGGCCGCACGTATGAAGACATACTCCTCAAAGCGTTTACAATTAACATATTCTAATGATTGGAAATCTATTAAACTAAAAATAACTAACTTTTAGTATAGTAATTTTACTGTCATTTGTGTGATAGCTATATACATATTTTTTGTCTATCATTGAAATCATTAATCAAATATTAAAAAACACATTTTTATTGCTTGTATATTGGTATAATCGTGAATTACTCTGTTGACATAAAAAAGAACTCCACTAATCGTACAGAACACAAGTATTCAATCCGAATTTTAGAATTCCGTCTGAATTTCCATTTGTGTATCGTAATATAATTACACCCATTTTTTTACGCGGTAGATACGTTCTTCAAAAAACCGTGTAAAAAATTTAGATCGTTCCCTGAATTTTCAAAACCGTTCCATTGGAAAGAATAATATCGTTTTAGTGTAAAAAAAAAGACTATTTAAATCGCTTTCATCTCTAGAAATATCAGACACGTCTTACGTGCTATGATAGTGTGTTCAATTTTTTGTTATTACGGAATTCGTCTCTGTGTTTTTTTTTTGCCTGGGAATCGAACAATTATATTATTTGTTCTTTTTAGTGTACCGCGTTGTTTCAAAATCTTTTAAATTTTGGGTTGGATTGTATATTATAATCGTATGGGGTATTTTGTGATATATAAATGTGTGGTATTTTCGGCACGTGTCACGTTTTAATAAAAAAAAACTTTTTGTTGATGCTCGGTGTTGGTCCGCCTCAGTCTTTCTCAGTTTGGCAGCCCCTGTTATCGATTATTACAACAACTTATTAGCAATATTTATACAGATAGTCATAGTATTGTTTGGTGTCGTTATCATTTATAGTAACGTTTATTTAAAGTGATTGATTGTTATGCGTGATTATTTGAATGCACCAAAGATAACGGTGTTTTCATAAATTAAAATCTTTCAAAATTATTCAATAATACAATAAATTGATTACTTATTGTACTCAGTTATCGATCTGGACTGAAATAATATGTATGAGAATAAATAATGTCGCCTGGTGTGGTGACGCAGCAGCAGCGATCACGCAGGTCTGGGTTCGATTCCCGGTAAGATCACAGTGAATTTGAGAATTATTCAATTCAAAGTTGTGATCGAAGACTGGGTGTTTGTGATGTTAATTCACATTATTTCCTTTCCTCCCATCCTTCTGATCCTTAAATAACTGGGTGTAGCAATAGCGATTAGTTAACCACTAGTCCTGTTCTAGCCTTATCCTTCTTTCCCTACTAATCACTTTGAAAAACAGTGAAGTTGAGCGACTGAGTAACAAACAGTTCTCTGTTGAGATACCTCCATTAGGAGGCTACATGCTACACACTGGGAGCGGACATGGATTAAAAAAAATGTTGTGCTACTGTTCCGGTGGGAAAAAATGTTTTTGTTTTGTCAAATCGGATGCAGAGGAACGAATTTAATGTATATATCGACTGTGGAAAGGAAAACGGACGTAACCCACACATATCAAATTGTACAGGAGGCGCTAAACACGTATTTTGATGATTTTGTGACATATGCAAATTATCAATTATACACAACCTTGAAGTGCACGGAGACTTCTAAACTGGTGTTTAATTGACAAATTATAATATTAATTAAATAAAATGACTAGAAAAAACCTTTATTTCAGTCTTTTTTCTTGGTTTTAATTTTTTACAGGGTCATCTTTTTAAAACTTAAAAGCTAAATTTAGATACTAATTCGGCATTTGTAGCTTGCATCCTTTTGATAGAACGTGTATCAAGTTTGATGCATTGTGATTATCGCTTTGTATTCGTATCTCGACTGTTTCAAGTTCAATAATACGTTTTGAAATTATCAAGGTTATGAATGCTAGAATTCATTTCAGATTGCCTTCCTCAGCAAATCTTTACAAATTTGAGCCACGTAATATTGGTCGTATCCAACGATCCCTCTAAGCTGCGCGCGTGCCGCTTAGAAGCAGTTGGGAAGCCCCTGCGCACTCATTCCGAATTGTCGGTCCGCGCATCTTCCGCGCAGCTAACCTCTTGCCTTAGAGGGAACATTGGTCGTATCTGACATGTCTGACATCGTGAAAACTAAATTTTCTTAAAATTCGTTATTCGAGACGATCGATCGTTTTGTTCAATATTACTTTATAGAAATCAAAACACAAAGAATGGCATGCTGACAACTGAAAAAAACGAAATGGCAAAAAGCCTCGGCACATGTACTTTGTACAACACTTGTGAAACATTATTTGTCTGTATTTAGTAACGCTCTAGCACAGGAGTGGGGAACCTTTTCGTTTCTAAAGGCCATATTCGTTTATCTGATTCAGCAATAAGGCCGCAGTAAAGAAAACGTTGACATCCCCTCCTACCCCTTTTTTTTCGACTGTCGAACATATAATTGGGTTGATAGCGAATATTTTGATCAAGTTGCATCAGAGTAGCCAAGAAACCGCAGGTTCCACTCCACTGCTATATCAGAATATATATATTATGTAAAAATTCCGACGGAACGTTATCGAATGTTAAAATTTTACACAATGGCGTTTCCCAATCACGGTGCATTAGATTAGATTTTTATCATTCTCTGTTCTGACTAATTTTTGTGTCGTAATATTTCCCGAGAGATTGTCATTGTAGTAGCGCGCTGTAAATTAGGGCATATTGTGAAATGCGACAGCATTTTTATCAACACAGATGTCTTCCCGAATAAGGTTACACGTTGCCTAGGTCAACACGTTGGCCTCGAAGCATTTCGGGCGTGCAATTCTGGCCCTTTGTATTGTGTTTTCATTAGTGAACCATACCGACCGATTTCATGACTGGCCCATATTGTGATTTTGCTATTTGATCAACGCTGTTGACTGAAACGCCTCATATGCGATCGCCCTTGGAATTTGTTTGCCCTTTATAGACCTTTATTTATGTCGACACCGCGATTGATAGGCATTTACGTTTTGTTTTCCTCCTAAATTCGCGTATTTTCATTTAACCCTCCAGAGACGAGAGCTTTTTTCTGATAAAAAATATATTTTCTAAGCCATATTGAAGTCACGGATAACTTTTATTCCTATCCAAAATTAAAAAAAAAAAACGCAAAGTCGTTGTATAGAAACCCCGCATGACTATATATTCATGCTCATCCTTTTATTACCGTGTAATATTGAGTACGGACAGTAGTAAGGACAAAAGTGACTGTATGGGCTTGCAAACATTCGGGGTTGAAATATAGCTAAACGTGATTTTTTTTAAAATATTTACAATTTGACCTCTTCAGATCAACATAATTTCAAAACAAATATATTAGCAAAATAACTGTAAATAATTTTATGTTTTTATAAAAAAATATCTAAAAGTTTCAAAAAGTAAATTCAAAAAATCACATGTGCTTTTGGAGACCGTTCCTGTTCCTACGGCTGATGGCTAACTGTAGTCCGTACCCTTCTTAACCAAATATAAGCAAAAGCAACGATATTCAGGTAGAAAAAGTATGAAAAGTGGGATCAATAGACAACGGTGTTTTGTGTGACCATATGGTGACGCTCGTCCTTGGAGGGTTAATTAACAAGTCTTGGAAGAAGCTAAAGCTGTATGTAGACTTCAGCGATATGTTTTATTCTCCTGTATTGCATTTTTAAGCATGACTTTCCAACATATATTTTGATTCAATTTGAATCGTTCAAATTATGTACATTCTCACAGATTTTGTCACTAACGGCCCGGGTTACGCCGCTGTCTGTGAGAATGTACATAGTTTGAACGATTCAAATTTAATATTGAAATTCCACCAAGCACCTTCGGTCGAAATCTTAAATTATATATTTTGATTGTTAGATTATTCTCTTCCAAGGATATGGTTGTCTGTAATGTTTATAAACCCCTATGTCCAGTGTTGTAGGACCTGGCACCTGTAAATGAACACTCCCACCTTTTTGACCAGAGCAAGAACACAATTAAAACATAATCGTGGTGTTTTCAGCACCAAACGTTCACTGTGCATCAAGTGTCTGATTTTCGTTGTTTTTCTTTGTTTTATTTGAAAGTTTTTTATCTTTACCATCAAGTGCATCGCACAAGAAGTGAGTACAGTTTTCGTTTAAAAAATAATTGCGTGTTTTTTTCTATTGATTTAATTGTAAAAATTTGTGTTTTTTTTTAACTTCGGACGGATATAAAAAAAAAACAAAAAAAAATAGGGAAGAAATCAATGACCGACCTGGTACCTATTTATTTACCACTACAGGCAGTGGGCCTATGTCCTATTTGAGGAGCAAACATTCAAAAAGTGTTTTGTCACACAAATACAAAGCTTGGAAAATGATGATTTAAGTGTTGCAAAAGTGACGGTTTATATGAATGTGTCAACTTTATGATTTCATTTTAATATGAAAAAAAACCTCTTTGAACACTAATTTTGATTTCCATTCATAGGTTTTATTATGGACTATCAGAATTGATATAAAACGCCATTTTTCAAAATTTGTGACAAAACACTTTTTGAATGTTTGCTCCTCATTTATGGTTTGAAATTGGATATCTGAAAGATCGGTTGACAACTATTCTTCACAGCAGTATATTTATTTTCCATCCACCCAGTGGTGAATTACCTTATAACTGGGACCTCCCAATGTATTAATCCGCCACTGCATCCACCTTAGAAAATTGAGGTAAATTGGCAGCTAAACCGCGGTCCTTTTAAATTGCCTGCTAGCAGTGTTATAGCGTAAATGAATATTTAACTCTGCGGTGAAATTAAAATAAATATATTTTTTAATCCTCTCTTTAAATTTCGTATACATGGTTTTTAAAATATAACATAGTAGTAAAGTTAATTTTTAACATTGAAGTCAACCCCAAACAATATTAATTTTAGCGGCGTTTTTATTTAATTTACCTCATGACTGAAACACGCCCTACAATTCTCATGTAGGGAGCGCGCATGATCAAATTGAAATATTTTGTCTCTAGTGATGTCAGTTTTTTTTTTTTTAATATGCATTTAAGAGAAATAATAAATACGATATATTTTGTGTGAATGTATAGAAAATTTACGCTTCGCCTATAAATAGCGTGTAGCATTATTATAATTAACGTGAAATTTTCCATGGACAGTGCTCGGAAAGCCATGAAAAGGTGTTTCGTGTTGTATTGTTTGCATATTTTGGAAGTAAGCGAAATATGGCATGGAAAAATGACAGCAAATTGACTAAAAATATTCTTAAACAGAAACAATTGATGTACGATTTTTAAATAGACAAGCCGTTGATATATTATAGCATTTGTTTTACGGTTGGTTTGACAGTGCTGCCGAACTTCTAAAACAGATGCTATCGTTGATTATTTGATCTCAATTTAGAAGCATACATATAAGCTGCTATTTTCATTCGAAGATAGCTTTTTATTGCATTTTTTTTTAACCATGTCCGCTCCCAATGTGGAGCATATGGACTCCTAATGGAGTTTATCTCAACAGAAGTGTTTCTACGAGAACTGCTTGTTACTCAGTTGCTCAACCTCTCTATTTCCAAAGAGAGTAAGGATAGAAGGACAGGGCTAGGACAGGATTAGTGGTAAGCTAATCGCTCTCGATACGCCCCGTTCATAGGATAGGATGGGTGAGAGGGGGGAATTAAAGACATCACATACATTCATGCCTTTGAACAGAAATCATAAATCGATTGCAAAATCAATTTATAAAAATGTCCGTACCGGGATTTGAACCCGGGGCCTCTGTAGCGGTAGCCAACAACTTTGACCACTCGACCACATAGGCGGCTTTATTGGAAACAAATTAAATGGTCAGAATTTAAATCATGTCTGAATGTTTTATAACAATTTTGGTTAGGTTAGGTTTTTTTTTAATTTGGTATAAATTCTGACCGGAAAAATACGAGCCAGTTTTATTTAATTAGTTATGTCTTCGAAATATGATTCTTTCTCAACTTTAAAAAATGTATATTCCCTATTGTTTAGTTTACTGTAATTTTATTATTATGCCGCCTGTGTGGTCGAGTGGTCAACGTTGTTGGCTTCGGCTACGGAGGGCCCGGGTTCAAATCCCGGTACGGACAGTTTTATAAATAGATTTTTCAGTCGATTTATGAATTTCTGTTCAAAGGCATGGATGTATGTGATGTCTTGAATTCCCCCCTCTCACCCATCCTCTTCTATGAACGGGGCGTATCGAGAGCGATTAGCTTACCACTAATCCTGTCCTAGCCCTATCCTTCTATCCCTACTCTCTTTGGAAAAAGAGAGGTTGAGCAACTGAGTCACAAGCAGTTCTCGTAGAAACACTTCTGTTGAGATAAACTCCATTAGGAGTCCATATGCTCCACATTGGGAGCGGACATGGTTTAAAAAAAATAAAAAATATTATTACTTTTTTTAAATTTTTATCCTCATCCTATTTATTATGAAGCTCGTTTCTTTCAGTCGTAAGTATTCTACCTAATATGTCGTGAAATTTTTGTTTGAAATAATCGCCTCCTTGCCTCGGTCGTGTGATACTTTCTTATTACATACTGCCTTTCCAGTGTAGATACCTGCCACACCCTGGCAAACCTTTCTTTCAAATGAAAATAAGGTGTTCCCCGTTTCAAATTATACGTTTTCTTTAAGTGAGGTCAATTTCGCTGATGTTGTTTTCGGATACTGGAAAAAATATTTGTTTTAACCCGATAGATTGTGCGTGTCGGTTCGAAAATGGTGTCTGGACTGTATGTTTGCTTAGTAATACAGTGTTACAAAATAATAGTTGGTCAGTATGTACATCACGAATATAATAAATAACGGATCGAATAAACAAAGGCAAGATCATATTCGACGTATTTATTACAATATAAATGAGAAAGAAAGACGTTTTATATGTACATACTCTGAGAATTTATAGTATGTTGAAATGCTAAACGTCCCTGGAAATATGAAGTGCTGCCGACTGCACGGGGGCAGGAGTGAAGAAGTGGACTATGAACACAATGGACATTTTTCTTCTTTCATATCCGATCCCTAGTCGGAGCATATGACCACCACATGCAGGGCCGGCGCCACCATACAGGCGAAATTGGCAACCGCCTAAGGCGCAAACTATTACGGGGCGCATAATTGGAGCATTCAAATTATTTTCTATTCTCTAATAATAATAACTAGCTGTAAGCCCGTTGACCTCAACGGAGGGATTTTCGTTGCATTTTCGAATAGTCGGAAAATTTACTGGTGTGAAAAATAAATTACAAATCTATTTATTGAATATGCCAGTAATTCTGATAGTAAAAGAAATATATCTCGGGGCATATATCGACAGCCCTGCCCTGCAGTATTTAAATTGTATATAATATAATTTTTAGAATTATTGAAATGTTTAAGTTTGCTAACAAATATATTTCGTAGTAGCAGAAATCGACAGCCCTGCAGTATTTAAATTGTAAATTATTAAATTTTTGGAATGATGTTCAAGTTTGCCAACAATCATTTTTCGTAGTAGAAGATTTTAAAATAAAAGTCGAAATATAGTTCGATAAAATACCCATACCGTCATTAGAATATTCCGAATACATGTGAGAAATTAAAAAGATTTCATGACCGGATGCAAAATATTTCCATACCTTCCAATAATCGAATCAATGACACTGATCAAAATCTGTCAAATCAGCTCCAAAAAATCTTCGCCCAGCCCTATTTGCCATGGATTTAAAAAATATCACATTCCCGAAATGCTTATTTTTCATTATTTTAAAGAAAAACGGAACGATTTGTCAAAAAAGGGGCGCGCCAATAACCGTTGCCTAGAGCGCCAAATAACCTTGCGCCGGCACTGACCACATGGTTCCTCCAAGAGTCTCTTTCCTCCGCCAGTCTTTTTTGCTTCCTCCCACGTCATTCCAGCGTCCCGTAGCTCAACCGGGTACATCCTATAGAATATAGATGGTCATCAATGTCCTTCCACGACGGCTGAATCCATCCGGTTGATGGAAGAGTCGAGCAGAATTTAAGCTTTCTTGAGGCTGGCTTCTTCGTCGCTTCTATACTTTGGACTAATTAACGGCTGTTTAGTCCTTTCCCGTCTTATCTCCGTGTTTTTGACAAAGTCGAACACCGCACTCCCAGTATTCGACGCAGGCATCTGTTTTCAAATCGGTTCAATCTCGATGCAAATACAATAGCAAAAATATAACACGAACAATATGCATCGGTGCTTTCATTGACATATGATTATGCCGAGGAACAACGGTTAGCCGTGTAGTTTGTCACTTCAATTATTTGTATCGAAATTTAATTTAATCTATCGTGGGATGCAGAAGTCCTTGTTTGTAATTGCGCAGAAGGGTGGTTGAATTTACGAACACATGTAAACACCAATGCCGTATGTTAATCGTCAATGAACGTCGATTATCTCTCGAATGTCATTTTTTCGAATGTGAAATCCAAATGCTTCCAGGCAGATTAAAAATTTCTTTAATAAATTGTTATATATAAAGGGTATGTGGCACACGTTGTTTGATTATGCAGTTGATCGACAGTAAAATGAAGATGTCTGCCGTCATTAACTGGGACAGTCATGTATTTCTGCTAGGGCTTGTCGGTTTTCAAAAACCTTTTTTTTTTGCAAAATTTGTGACATTCGAAAACCGGTTTTTCAACTTAATGATAACCGGTTGTGCCGAATTTTCCATGAACGAGTCTGTAAACAAAAGGGCGGAACATTTGGATCTTTTATTTCATGGCTTAAAGACCATATACCCCACATCATTACCCATTGAAAGGGTATTTTCGATATAACAACGTTTGTGTTTTATTAGATCATATTTTCTGAGGAATAACACCAAATAATTTCTTGTTGTGTATTATTATGTATATAAATAAACATCATAAAATGGACTTTTTCTCGCTATTTTGATTGAATTATCCATTTTTTGTAAAATTTCAAAAACCGGATAAAACCGGTTTTTGAACAATATTGACATTCGAAATAGGGCATCCAATCCCGGGATCCCGTTCAATTTTCTGATCCCGAAATGCCGGGATTAAGAAATTTTGAGGAAATTCCGAAAATTTACACGAAATTGGCGAAATTCAAGATTTCAAATTCCTCGGCGAGCTAAAAAAACAAAAACGAGTTTTTGTGAGATTCTGGGAAAAAGTTTACCAAATTGAGGATTTAAAATTCCTCGGTGAGAAAATCTCAATCTCGGGATTCAAAATTAATCAATCCCGAAATCCCGGGATTGGAAAAAGGCTCCGGGATTGGATACCCTAATTCAAAAACAGGTTTTTTCAAAATTCGGTTTTTGTATAAGCCCTAACTTCTACTATGTTACTCGCCGTTCAATATACTGAAACTGGATTTAGAGTTTGTGTTAGTTAATTTAGACTCATGTCATTTCACATATACACTAATTGACGAATGCTTCCGAGAAGTTACGATGAAATGTAATCAACGTCTCCGATGGAACTTGTGATTTCATTTACGAATGTTTATTTTGGCATAGGTTTCATGGATAACCTTTATCTTAATTGGTAAGAGTTTCATCTCGCCTTTTAAATTTTGAAAATCTTTCGTCGGCATCTGCTGCTCGTCCACGCCATTGCATTGAACCTCTCATAACGCGTTCAATTCGTTCCAGAATCTTACTCGTTAAGCGAAACAATTTTTGCCATATTAAACAATGTAAAATACAATGTGTTCCATGCCGGAAAAAAATCATTTCTTATATGTTTAACGTGTATTAACGAAAATTACATACTTATAAATTGTTAAGGAGCGTACCCCATAAGCTTTTCGGTGGTCAGCTCTTGACTGAACTCTTTCACAGGCTCATCAATTTTGTTGTTATCCACCTCCAGTCCCACGGTATTGGCCAAAGATACAATCCCGTTGACTGTAGACTTCACAGGTACTGTTTTAAACCCCTTTCAAAATCACATTCGACAACGTTCATTGGCAAAGCTTCTTCCAAGCTGAAGTGAGGGTTCTCTTGGTAACCCCTTCTCACGCCTTGTCTATCATCTTGAGGCAAGCAACGATGTGAAAGTGATCTTTCCAAAACCCTGCGTTATGCGAAATGTCGCTCGTTAAGAGAGCATTTTTTTCACAATCTGTTTTGCTCGTTATAAGAGGTTCCACTGTATATTGCATATATTTTTTTAATTCCGTATCTTAGTACTCTTGTGTGGTAATCTCTTAAAAATCAGCGCTCAACCCTCGTTAATATGACGGTATATAAGTATGTAGACACGTGGTGTTGACTTTGGAAATATGTTAGAAAGAGTGGGCATGGTTATTGTCCTATTTCACGTCGTGTACACCAAATACAGGGTTGTGAAATTTGTTACAGTTATTGCATAATAAGATTTTTCCTGAAGTCTACATCAATTTGAACTTTTTAGTTGGTAAAATATCCTTACCAAAATCGTTTACTTAAGCAAAATTTGCGATAGTAAGTCTGAAGATGTCTCTGAAAGAGGCGAAACACGTGTCACAGTTAGTAACACAATACGTGGAATAATCAAAGTTAATTTAAATTTTCTATTCTTACCAAAATCAGTTGCCACGGTAACTCAATGTACCATAAGTGTCAAGTATTTCTTAGAGGGTTGACTAGCATATCATATTTTATATCAGGGCTTTCCAAACTATGTTCCGCGGAACACTAGTGTTCCGTGTGACCTGAATAGGACCTGAAAAATTGGAATGGTTAAATAAGCTGCAACACATTTAAGCATCTTCTACTTCATATTAAAAATCGATTGATGACATATTTTCACTGTTGTTGAAGACGTCAAATATATATAATTTAACCACTTGAATACCACAGGTGTCCGGAACATATGCAAGCGAACACGGATGTCCAAGGCATTTAAAAATCAAACACTTGGTACTCTAATAGAATATAAGCAATATGTTGATGAATATGTGTTGCTATCTATACTGAGTCAATATAGGTTTTTATAATATCAAATTCGAGTGTATATTAGGCAAAATTATTTTTCTCAAAAACATGCAGCATCTTACGATTGCCTAGATTTATTTACGCGGTATTCAAACGGTTAATAACATATTTTTACTATTATGAATTACTCTACTTAGAAAAAGAGCTGTGTTTGGGAAACTCTGTTTTATATGATTAAACTTGCGAAGCTGGTTGTGAAAGACGTTTGATCAAGCACTGTTACACTGTATTTATACTTAACCCTCCAAGGACGAGCGTCACCACATAGTCACAGTAAACATCGTAGTCTATTGATCCCACTATTCATCCTTTTTCTACCTGAATATCGTTGCTTTTGCTCATATTTGGTTAAGAAGGGTACAGACTACAGTTTTAGTCATCAGCCGTGGGGACAGAAACGGCCTCTAAAAGCACATGTGATTTTTTGAATTTCCGTTTTTTTAAATTTACTTTTTGAAACTATTAGTTATTTTTTTATAAAAACTTCAAATTATTTACAGTTATTTTCCTAATATATTTGTATTGAAATTATGTTGATCTAAAGAGGCCAAATTGTAAATATTTAAAAAAAAATCACGTTTAGCTATATTTCAACCCCGAATGTTTGCGAGCCCATATGGTCACATTTGTCCTTACTACCGTCTGTACTCGATATTACACGGTAATACAAGGATGAGCATGACCATATAGTCATGCGGGGTTTCTTTACAACGCCTTGGCGTTTTTTTAAAAAAATTTTGGATAGGAATAAAAGTTATCCGTGACATCAATATGGCTTAGAAAATATTTTTTTATCGGAATAAAGCTCTCGTCTCTGGAGGGTTAAGTTTGTAGAAGCGAAGCTTTTTAGTTAATTCAGTCTCAGACAACTGATGTAATATTTTTTTGTAATGATTATAAATACTTGATATTGACTGTACGTACGCTTTGCCAAGTCGTTAACTTTCTAGTCTCTAATTGTCGGCTGTGATCTCTGCATGTCGAAGATATCCTAACGGTGTGTTCAATAATTCGGTGGCAATCTTTAAAATATCTGTTGTTTGTTTTTTTTTTTTCATATTATTTAATTTAATAAAGTGTTTATCGCGCAGTTTCCGTGGAAGGCCATTGAATATTTCTTGCAGCGTTTTTTGGACCAATTACCCGTTAATTGTAACGTTTTTGTGAAATTGTGCCGACGATGTTATTTAGTGGCAACCTTGCCAATTTTGGGACAATCAGTAACCATCCATCTATTCGCTGTCGTTGGACCCATTGCCCCCTATCTTTTCAGCGTTTCAGTTCGTGACGCATTTTCAGCGGCGACGGTCGTATAAGCACTCGTGGGAAAATTGTCGGGAAATCGTATCGGAAAAGTGTTATTATACTAAATGAAATAATGTTGGTTTTGTCGATAGATTGATAATGATTGTGTGCAATATATAATGTCACATCTATCAGGAATTGAATAATAGAGTGATAAAAATCTTCAGTTTATGTATATTTTTATACGCAGTGATATTTAATATATTGTGAAGTTATAATATCGACAGAATTTTTTGAAGAAATATCTTTGATAAGCATCGAAGAAGATTGCAGTGTTTATATAATATATAAAAAAATCTTATCTCTTAATAAAGATGAAATGTATACATACTTGTATATACAGTGTCGAATAAAATAAAATATTAAAATATATACCATCTAAAACTAGTTTTAAATTGAGTTTCGGGGTCGGGTAAACTTCCAACCCACTTCCTTCACACTAAGTGTCTTTTTCTCGTGTAAAACAGCGAACATAATAGAAAATTTACTCTTTATAAATTTCATAGTTGATGTAAAATATAAAAATTACTTAGATTATTGCACGTATTGTGCCACAAATGTTTCGCCTCTTTCAGAGGCATCCTCAGACAATCTTACTTTCACAAATGCTTGTTTACGTACGAATTATTTTAATTTTTCTATTCTGATATATTATACAAATGAAAACGGAAGGCAATCAGGGGATGATAGAAAAGCAAACACATAATAATGAAACTACATATGACATTTACATTACTAAACGATAAACTAACGAGTTGCATCAATTAGGAAGGGTTAAACCATTGGAAATAAATTTAGCAGTGGCAAACAACCTATCCTATTGAAGATGTTATTTAATAATTTTTCTTTATTGTCTATAATCTAAGTTATGTTGATTGACTTTATCGATTTGAATTAATAAATGATGTTTAAATCTACTGTAGCTTATATTTAGTCATTTCGGCAATAAAAACCTTATATTTGTTATAATAGTGCATTACAATAGCACAGTATAAAAGTACAGTACAGTACTTATTCTTTAATTGGTTAAAGTGATGGATCACTTGAATGGTGTTTATCAGGCCAGGATACATACGCCCATCGAGGGTGTACATATTTTTAATAAATAAAAAAGCACTAATGAATTGTGTGCGAACAACTTAATTGTGATAGAAAATTTAAATTAACTTTGATTATTCCACGTATTGTGTTACTAACTGTGACACGTGTTTCGCCTCTTTCAGAGGCATCTTCAGACTTAATATCGCAAAGTTTGCTTAAGTAATGAAGCAAGATTGATTCTAACATTTTTAAATTATGAAATTACAAAATTGAGTTTGGGTTTTTTTTAAGAGTTTTATTAAGCAAACTTTGCGATATTAAGTCTGAAGATGAATCTGAAAGAGGCGAAACACGTGTCACAGTTAGTAACACAATACGTGGAATAATCAAAGTTAATTTAAATTTTCTATTAAAATGAACTTCCACATAGTTACCGCCGAAACCATCGAAAGTATTAACTTAATTGTGAACTGTTAATACACTTTAAAATGATTCTGCCAACTGTTCATGGTATTTTTCATTTATATTTACAGAAGTGAGATTAACTAAACTCCCATAGAATCCAGCTAACACCTGGCAGCTTAATAGAATTTAATTAATGTTCCCAATATTATTTTATATGCTCATCTATATTGCAGAAAATATCCCTTGGGGGATATTTGGCGACTGTTGTAATGATTGTGTTCAAAATGAATAGATAAATAAACTGATAACAATATGTGCATACGTAACGGTCATGTCGAATTTGAAATCAGTGAAGTGCCACTAGTTATCAATAGCAATACTTTATAAATTCAAGCCAAAGCAATTCAGTGATTCTAGTAAAGTGATAACAAATGTGACGTTTATTCAATTATCAATTTGATGAGATATTGTAGATATCTTAGATGATTTCGGCGGTAACTTGGTAAAAGTAAAATTGACAAACCTTGCTATTCCATATATTATTGCCACACGTGTTTCGCTTATTTGCGAACAGATAATCTTACGATAGTTTATCCGGGGATGATTATCAAAGAGGTAAAACATATATGTTTTTTTTTTACAACCCCTGAATAATAACAAAGAGAACAAATAGATGATGCTATTGAAGAAACTGACTTTTCTTTAGTGATTATAAATGTAAATAATTTTCAACCCTTTGTTTTAGATAGCTTAATTTTCCAATTTAATAGAGATCTTTTGAGTGATGTCTTCAAAGTTTAACCGCGTTATTTGTTTGGCCTCCAGTGAGGTCATTTGTAACGTGCAAGTATATTAGGAAGTTCATAACAATAAATTAATTAAATTGGATGAAAGTATGTAGCGTGTAGGGTATCCAATCCCGAAGCCTTTTTCCAATCCCGGGATTTCGGGATTGATTTATTTTGAATCCCGGGATCCCGGGATCCCGGGATTGAGATTTTTTCACCGAGGAATTTGAAATCCCCGATTTGGTATACTTTTTCCCAGAATCTCACCGAAACTCGTTTTTTTTTTTTTTTTTTTAGCTCACCGAGGAATTTGAAATTCCCGATTTGGTATACTTTTTCCCAGAATCTCACCGACACTCGTTTTTTTTTTTTTTTTTTAGCTCACCGAGGAATTTGAAATCCCCGATTTGGTATACTTTTTCGCAGAATCTCACGAAAGATCGTTTTTTTTTTTTTTTTAGCTCACCGAGGAATTTGAAATCCCCGATTTGGTATACTTTTTCCCAGAATCTCACGAAAGATCGTTTTTTTTTTTTTTTTTAGCTCACCGAGGAATTTGAAATCTCCGATTTGGTATACTTTTCCCAGAATCTCACCGAAACTCGTTTTTTTTTTTTTTTTTTAGCTCATCGAGGAATTTGAAATCTCCGATTTGCCAATTCGTGTAAATTTAGAGAATTTACGCAAAATTTCTCAATCCCGAAATCCCGGGATCGCAGCCATCTCAATCCCGGAATTTCGGGATCAGAAAATTGAACGGGATCCCGGGATTGGATGCCCTAGTAGCGTGTTAAATTAAAATGCCTGGAGTATGTTTGAAAAGTGTAGCGACCCAGCAATGACGTATTGACTCATCGTATTTTTTACCTTTTATTTCACGAATGTAGTCAGTACTAAAAGCGATGAAATGAGTTTTGTAAATCATATTTTGCTGCATAATTAACAGCTTCGTGATTGGTGACGACAAAGAAAATACTACCCAATACGCGTTCAGATATTTTCTTTCTCGCGCGGCAGTAAATGAATAAATGAAAATAAGATTTTAATGCTTTTTTTTGTAGGACAAAGAATCTGAAAAAAATACGATATAAAGACGGTGCCAAACCGACATTCGTTTTAGTCTGCAGAGATCGCTTCAAAGTTTTTCGAGCAGTACTTTTCGTGTACTACAAATAGGGACGTATCACTTTTGTGTCGAAATACCATGAGTGATCATGAGTATTTTTCTTGAAACGTTTAAATTTGTGGACACGTATTTAAGACTCGTAAAAGTATGCGCTTATCATCAATAAATAATTGATGTTACAAACTATCGATTATTTCTATGGTATGAAGTTCAAGCTTCAGCTATGCGAGTGACTTTACGATATAACTCAATTGTAGGGATTAAAAAAAAACAAACAACTCTACCGTGAACAGTGCCGCTTTTTTATTGAACGTTTTTATCTGATATCAAATAATAAATTGAGTTTATAACTAATTTTAGTTATACCAATGCCAGCATTAATTTATATTGACTATCGAAAATGAAAAAAAAAACAGTTGATTCCTTCTTCCACTTGGTTTGCCATTTCACCATGAATTGACTTGCGATAGACAAGCGCTTGCAATCTGTGCAAAAGTTTTTTTCAGTTTCACTTTCAATTCATTATTGAGCTGCCGTAAAACTCTTAAATAGTCAATGTTTGGTGAATTTTTGGACTGTTGGAATCAGTCTTCATGTAATATTATTATATTTTAATCGTAAAAATCGTTACCATTTTATTTATTTTGACTTTCATAATTATGGAAAAGGTGTCAGGAATATTGTACATGTATTTATTTTTCCACGGACCCCCTGACGTTGTCCACGCACCTCCAAATGATTTTTAATTTGTCACGGACCCCTGGAACCGCTGTTGAAGACGAATCAATTTGCTTTTTGTGTTGTGGATAGCTCAAAATTATATCATAAATTGCATGCATGTGCGAGTTGAGTTTGACGGTGTCATTTCTCGTAATTTCCCGAAAACCTGAAAAGCTTATTTCACTCGATATCGGAATTGTAATGTATTACTGTTTGTCTAATACGATAGAAAGTAAGTATGCAGAATTGTTTCGCAAAAACGCCTGCTACTGGTCAATTGTAAATGAAAATTTGCTACTTAATTTCCTCCCGGGTTTTGCTAAAGCGATTTGTTCGAGATATACATCGTTAATTGTAAAGTATTTAATTTATTTTCTTCGTTATGATTTATTTAT
Organism: Himalopsyche tibetana; assembly: GCA_030503985.1. NCBI lineage: Eukaryota > Metazoa > Arthropoda > Insecta > Trichoptera > Rhyacophilidae > Himalopsyche > Himalopsyche tibetana. The sequence continues at coordinate 1,617,499 of JAPJYX010000003.1, read as the reverse complement.
AAACTACCTCATTTGTCAAAAAGTATTTCTTAGAAGCAGAATTACATATGTATATACCTGCATCATAATACACTTGCTTGCCTAGGTTAGACAATCATGCAAAGATTCTGTAAGTTTTTTTTTTAAATTTTACTCAGTAAACAGATTTCTTTATAGCGTAGCTGAAGATTTGTTTGAAAATTAAATGATGTGTAAAAACAACAGGCTAAAAGAAGCACGTGCACCGGTGTACCCGCTGAGTCAGTGGTCGGAAACTTTGGGTCGTTATCGTTTGTAACTTTAAAATATATTATCAAGGAAAAAGCTAGAAGTAAAAACCAACATTAGTGTTATATTGTCTACTATAAAGATAGACAATGCAATTTTAATATTTTAAAACCAATGTGAGCTACGATTACATTCAAACACTATCTCCATTATTACTATATGTATTGCAAAACTGGCCTGTAGATTTTGAGAAGCTATCAGCGGGATTGAGGGATATGTTTTTTTTTTTATTGTAATATGGTTAAAAATATCAATGTGTTGACAAATTAAAAAAAAACAGTTTATTCTTATTTAGCCTTGTGCCATAGTCAGAAGTAGGGTATCCAATCTCGAGATCCCTTCCAATTTCCTGATCCCGAAATCCCGGGACTGACATGGTCGCAATCCCGGGACTTCGGGATTGAGAAATCTTGAGCAAATCCCGAAAACTACTTTCGGAGATAATCTGGGGTAAAAAGTATACCAAATCGAGGATTTCAAATTCCTCGGTGAGCTAAAAGAAAAAAACGACTTTCGGAGATAATCTGGGTAAAAAGTATACCAAATCAAGGATTTCAAATTCCTCGGTGAGTTAATCCCAATCCCGAGATTGGAAAAAGGCTCCGGGACTGGATACCCTAGTCAGAAGTATACCAAGACGATGGCATAAGCTGAGATAGCTATAAACTGTTTTTTTTTTTATAGTTTTGATATTTTTTACCATTTTACAATGGAATTCTATCAAGTAAACGCAAATTCAATCAATTAAAGTTCATTGATAGATGGGTATATTGTTGTTCATTTAAATTGTTCAATATTCGCGAAAAAACAACACCATTGACCCGCTCGCCGTGGAAGAAACTACGATCTTTCGTATTATTATGCACAACACTTAAATGGAAATTGCATAAACTGTTCAAAACAAGCGAATTAGCCAAACAATATCTATATTGCCGTCTACTTAGCTTATTGCATAGATACGTAATTTAAATTAAACATAAATGCTGTTAGCAGGTCACTAATATTATCCGAGAACCGTTTGCTATCGACGCCCCTCGTGTCCCCTAATGCGTTGACTAATTTATTTCACCTCAGCTCGTAAAAAATATCTTGGCATACCTAATATTATATTATGTTACCAAGCACTTACTGAATTGTCTTTCTATTCTATCTACATTGGCACGGTTGCGAAATATAATTTATGCTCCGTTACGTTTTTTAGAAATTGTATAATATCATATTGCTTCGAATTTAATTAAATTTTAATACACAAGTACAATCGACTTGCTTCAGAGAAGAATGTTTAAAGATTTCGAGTTTTCAGTATTTTTTTTTTTATTCAAAATTCGCAGCAGTTAATGAAATAGAATCTTCTTAAAGTGTCCCTATCACCGCTTTGCAGCCATATTATGGGAATTATGAAAATATCGTCAGTTGTCTTTTATCATTATTATCAAAATATATACTGTTATTGAAATACTTTTTTTTTTACATGGTGGTGTAAATTAATGCATCCAATCCTGTCCTTTTTATCCTCAATCCCGAGATTACTACTATCGCAACACCCCGGCAATTTGGTGTTACGTTTACATGGTGGTGTAAATTAATGCATCCAATCCTGTCCTTTTTATCCTCAATCCCGAGATTTACTACTATCGCAACACCCCGGCAATTTGGTGTTACGAAATTGGACGGGATTTTGGAGGCCCTAGTAGTGGCTAAATAAAACATTCGCTTCAATGTTTACATTGTTGTTTCGGCGTTGTTATCTTGTACAGCCGACTATAGGTTGACATTGTGCTGGGGCACTTCTAAATGGTTCATTTGTTACGGGCGCAAACATTAGACGCATGCCCATTGGTCAATCAAATCAATCGAATGCATGGAAATCTGCGACAGATGTTTTACTCCGCGTATGGATTTATGTTATATCGCGGCTTATATTGGAACAAAATGAATACAAGATATAATCAATTTTGTTAGTTATCTTTCATGGAATGCTTGCCAATGTTATGACCATTTCACGTTGTCCTTGAGCATTTGATAATTTGGCAACGGTAACGTTTTCCGAAGCTCTCTGTAGCCAAGATTTCGAACAATTCGTTTTTTGCGCAAGACAACTGTTTTTTAGGATATCATTGTTTACATGTTACGACGTAAGGTTACTGCTGTCATTTCCTGGAACTCTTTCATTGATCGATATCGTTCTTCAGGCTTTGATTTTTTTTTATCAATTTATTTTACTATTGAATCAAAAATTTAAACGTACGATGGCTTACTCGTTATCAGATATATCATATCGACTGTGGAAAGGAAAAAGGACTTAACCCACAGTTTCTTCAAAACAGGTTTTTTTCGATAATCACAATGTATCAAATTTGATACACGTTCTATCAAAAGGATGCAAGCTGCAAATGCCGAATGAGTATCTAAATTTAGCTTTTAAGTTTGAAAAAGATGACCTTGTAAAAAATTAAAGCCAAGAAAAAAACCTGAAATAAAGATTTTTCCGAGAAAATTTCTTTAATTAATATTAGGTTACGTCAATGAAACACCAGTTTAGAAGTATCCGTGCACTTCAAGGTTGTATATAATTCATAATTTGCATATGTCACAAAATCATCAAAACACGTTTTTAGCGCCTCCTGTAAAATTTGATATGTGTGGGTTACGTCCTTTTTCCTTTCCACAGTCGATATGTTCTTTTTGTTAGTTCAAATACAAATTAAGACCAGGGCTATGGAGTCGTTAAGAAATAAAACGACTCCGACTCCGACCTTAGCTTAATACACAACTTTAATAATAATACAAAATAAGGCTAGGATGCAGTGACACAACTTTCAGTAAAAATTTAAATACACATTTTTTTTAAATGGACTTAAAATATTTATTTTTTTAGAACTAGTTCTGACGATGGCTTAAGCCGAAATAGCTATCATCTCATAAATATATAAAAAAAAAACTGTAGAACTAAAACACGTTGATATTTGTACCCTATTATAATGGAGTTCTACCAAGTAAATGCCAAATCAATAAATACACAAACTATTAAAATAAAAATAAAAGATTTTTAGTACTTTTTCCACATAAAATTTATTAGATCAGGACCGGTTTCGCTCATCGCGAGCATTATCAACTGGTAAGAAAAATATATAAACAGTGATATTTATACAAATTTAAATTGAAATAAAAACACTTACACCTTTACGCTTACACCTTTTTATTTCAATTTAAATTTGTATAAATATCACTGTTTATATATTTTTCTTATCAGTTGATAATGCTCGCGATGAGCGAAACCGGTCCTGATCTAATAAATTTTATGTGGAAAAAGTACTAAAAATCTTTTATTATTTTTATTATAATGCCTTTCCACCAAGTATTGACAGTAAACACCTTAAAAGTGACACAAACTATTGTTTATTATTTTTTTTGCAAAACTGAAGTCGACCAGTAATCGGTTCTCACGGTTGACTAAACCGTTGGGATGCTATCCAAGCGTGACGTCTCGATCCAGACTCTCGTTATTGGCCGCGCACACTCAACGACATTGGCTAATCTAGAGAGATCCTGTGTTGGATCGACGTCACTCAAACACGAAATGTTCTGCGTTACATGTTATCTCATTAGCAGGTATTTTTGAAATGACTTGACCTATAAAGAGATTTTACGTTTTTTTTTTTACTAGGCAATAAGCAACAGGAAGCTACCGTTGGCTGTGTATATAGTAAATTCTATTTTTCCTTCTCATGCTGATCGCCTCGACCAACCTTGTTCTTGTGACCGATTATTTATTCTTTAGGTCACGCTAATTTTTTCTCATTCTTCGCTCCCAATGAGACTAATATATACTTACTCCTAATGGAGCATATCTCGACTTTAGATTTAGTTAAATACTATGTGTCGTTTATCATAGATCATTATTGTTTATTCTTGTGGTGTTTAATGATCCTTAATAAATACTAAAACGTATACAAATGCGGTTTTACAACGAAAGAGATTTGATTTGAAGTATGATTTTTACTATTTCGTTTAGTTTCAATTCCTATTTACGTATTACCCTATTCTCGCACGAGGCGCTCACTGGGGGCCTCCGAGTCTTAGGAGCCTAAAATTGTAACTTGACACGGTATGGTTTATTGTCACCCGATACCACTACCACTTTTGTGATGAAAACTGGCAGAATTTAAAAAAAAAATGTCTAGCTAAATTAATTGTGTTTAAATTTTGTTATCATGTAACCCGTAATATCAATTGTTTTAGTGTTCATGGCCTCAAATGGCAACATTGTTTTTCGATACCAATGCGATTTTTGTTTCTTTCTTCCTTGCTCTTTGGGACACGAACCGGACACAACGTGTGTGGGGGACACTTCCCGGTCTCTGGAACTCGTTTCCAGAGACCTTTAGTTGTAAATTCACTTGCAGTTTTTTTCTTTTCGACGAAAATTAAAATTCATTTTGTTCTGCGCGCAGAGTTTATCGTGCCGAGCATAGTGTGAGCAAGCTAGGTATTAAAAATAGTTATTGTGTATTGTATTAATTCAAAATTTTGTCTGTTAAATATTGTATTTAATTAATTCGGTGATTGCAAGTTCTTAAATAAACGTTTTCGTGATAATAGAGCGTCTGGTTTTATTTAATTACTACCTACCTGTTAACGTCGAGTTTTTACCAACGGTATTGGTCTTAACGACTTTTATTAGTGGGGATTTATTCTTGGGGCTTAACATCGTGAACAAAAGTAGAAATTTATCACAGTAAATGAAACTCGCTCTAAAAATAAATTACGAGTAATGTTAAACTCTATGATTTCTAAAAAGCATTCCCGATATCTTAAATATTTAATCTATGTGTTTTACTTTTTCGTGACAATTTATATATCTTAGATTTTTTTATGATAATATACGACAAGGAACAGAATTTTCGTTTGGTTTTTACACTAGGCGGAGCGCTATTCTCCAAATTATTTCACGAACCGACATTAATCGTCGCTTCTATTTAATTACTGATATCCTTAATTTTCAATAGATTATGTGAATGTGGTAGTAACGGTGACTTTACTTATATTTCAGCTACATACTTACGAATAAAGTGCCAAAGTTTTTTTTATTTTATAATATTTAAAATAATCTAGTCAAAATGGGAACACGCGTGGTTCCAGTGTCGGAAGTCCCTTTCGTCAAAGCGGTACGGAAACAAATCGCCAGGCTACCTCCTCCTCCTGCCAGTCCATCCAAAGCGGTCCGTCTTAACCGTGTGCCAAATAATACCAAAGAAACCGTTTACACCATCGATCGGCAGCCCAGCCAAAATGATCGTGCCAAAAAGCAAAACTGCAACGTCAACTATGGATCGATTCTCGCCGTCAAATCGGACCAGCTGAAGTCGAGCCCCAGCGCAGAGGTTCTGCTGAAGCGCCCCGGGTCTTACAAACCTTTCTGGATGAAAGACGACAACGCCAAAAAATCAGACTCTGCTAAAAAAGCCGTAGCCGACAAGCGAGAAGAACTAGACAAGCTGTTGAAATATCACAAAGAAATGGAAAAAGGCAACACTAAACAATTGAACGATAATAACAATCATGAACTTAACAAGGGAAGCGTTGATTCAGATAATTTTTTGGCTGGCGAACGAAGCGACGGTTCTTCTGACAGGGCTTCTTTGGGCAGCAAAAATAGTGAAAAATTTTGGGACATGAGTAACTCCACTAAAGTCTCCGACGGTATCAAGTCGTCTAATACGAGTAACGTTTTGAATAAGATCGCCAACGTTACGGGGAAAAGTGTGTCCAGCTATGACCTACAACCTGAGGGTAACAATAAACGTCTCACTGAGAATAATAATATACTGGAAAGTGTTAATCCGAAGAAAACTCATCACCCGGTCGCAAATGTCACCATCAATAAATTGGCTGATAGTTTTGGCAGCGACATTAACTTGAACGACAAGCAGGTGTACAAAAAACGGAATTGGCTGCCGATGTATGCGAAGAACGTTAGTAATGCAGTCAACAAGTTTAGGGACGTTTCTGGCGGATTTACCATCGGGCCCGACGGGGAGAAACTGGAGAAAATCTTCAGGGCCGACGGTCAGCGAGTTTATCGGGTTTGTTTTTAATGTGGGATAATGATGTTTGTTTGTCTTTGTTACATATTCTACAGATATGTTATTTTGGTTCGTGAGTGTATCCCTCATTTATTTCTGTCAAAAGTTTGTTGACATTATTTGGCGCGATTTATCTAGCTTTTTTAGATGTAGACATTTAGTGTTTCTACGAGTAGTCCGCTGTTAATGTCGGCCGCTAATTTGATTATTCGTTTCGTCAGATGTGGAGAACACACTAAACATTTCAATTGGCTAAAGCACGCGATTCATTCTCTCGAGTATAGACGTCTCGTATCTCCGTACTATTGATACATTAGCCCCACGAGAGGCATTATCTTTTCAATTAGTAGCGGCAATCCCTAAAGTACTTAGTAATTTACTGAAAAGTACCACCATCGAAGCAGCGATGTAGAACCTTTTCCCGAAGTAATTCATCGGAGGATTAATTAAGTTGATTAAAAATAATATATTTTCGGAATTCGTTTATTTATTTACCTTCACGTACGAAGTTTATTGTATACAGCTTTTGCAATTTAAAAAACAATATTTATTTTTTTTTCTTTTAATTTTAGAGAAAACTTAATTTTAATTTTTGACATCGACCTTACCGGGAATCGAACCCAGTCCCAGCTGGTCGGTAGAGCAAGCTCTAACCAACTAGACCAGTCGTGGGGAACCTGCGGTCTTTTGGTTACTCTGGTGCGGCCTTTTGACCTGATCGGTCAATTCTGCAAATTTTTGTAAATTCGTGAATTCCTGACATTTTAGATTCGAAATTCTTGGTAGAGATCAAAAAAAAGCTCCCACGCTGGTAATTTTGGGAAATCCGCAAATTTCTGGGCTTTACAAATTGGCATGAAATTTTTTCCGGCCAAAGATGTCAATGTTGAATCAGAAAAATGAATGCGGCTTTAGGACAAGAAAAGGTTCCCCACCCTTGAACTAGACCATATCGGGCGACAATATTAAATTAATCATTTGATATACGAAGTAAATTCTATCTTAAATGATAAAATAAAACACTCTTTTGTACTAATTCCATATTTATTCCGGTTTCGCTCATCACGAGTATTTTCAACCGATTCAGAATTCAGGATTTGAAAATATATATCAATTCTAACAAATGAAATAATAATAATAAAAACATTACTAAATATCAGGTTTTTAAGAATTGAATTGAATTGCTTCGATAAATTCATTTCAGATAGGTAATTATTGGTCATTGAACTGGGAAAATTATTCATCCCCACTATACTTGGATAGCTGTTTGGAATTGTTTATGTCGCTGTCATACATTTTTTTTTGATATTCAAAATCATATTGTAAAAATTTCCCATTTGATAATTTTGGTAAATTGATTTTTTAATGTTATCGAAATTGGTAGCATTTATTTGAATGAGGCTTAATTTTCATTTTATTAAAGTAAGTTACTTGTTAATATTTTGTATAAACTCTATTCATAATTCCTTTACCAATTGTTTGTTACACATTTATTATTCTCACTTGGTTTTGTATAACTGACCCTGTTTCAATGTTTATTTTTATCAGTTGAAATTGCTCGTGATGAGCGGAACCAGTCCTGGTCTCGACAACTAAATGTGGACTTATTACAAAAGATTGTTTTATTTTTATCATTTAATATAATGCCTTGCCTCCAAGAATTGAGAGTGAACAACTTAAAAGTAAATTCTATTTTGTCTTGGTTCTTGGATTGTATTTTCATGAAACTGTTGACATGCTGGAATTCGAAAGACTGGACTTTTTTTTTTTGTTAAATCTTAATTGTATACTAAATTTGAATCATTCAAATTATGTACATTCACACAAGTTTTGTCACTAACGAACCGGGCTTCGCCTTTCGGCATCTTCAGGCGTTCAAGTGCACGTATGAACATGAACTGACAGACCCTGAACTGACTAACCCAGTTCAAGTTCATCCGTGCACTTGAACCCGGGTCGTTAGTGACAAAACTTGTACGGATGTACATAATTTGAACTATTCAAATTTAACAGCTTAACGACCGTGGACGCGTATTTGAGTCTTAGAAAAACAAAGGTTGCTGGCCGGCGGACACATATATGCGTATAGGTGAAGTATCTGGAAGCTAAGAAAAATAAATTTTGTAAAGATATGTCAATTAACTTACAAATTATAGTGAATTTAGTAAAATTATAATTTTTGCGAATTTATCGCAAAATTTTATTTCGCCAGGTGAAATTTTATAAAAAAAACGTGCGGTCGTTAAGCTGTTAATATTGATGTTCCACCAAGCACCTTCAGTCGAAATCTTAAATTAATTGTATAAAGTAGAATCCAGATAGAATTACGGTTGATGGACTGGCAACATAACGTTGTACTAATCGTAAGCCTTTAATTTCATAGAAATTTGTAGGACAACTTGAGGTTTTGCATCTACATTTCAAAAAAAACGGATTCTACTGTATTTATATATAATTCATAAACATTTGTCTTTAAAAGCATTTGTACAAATGTGAACGTTAAACAATATTGCTGACTGTGTGTTTTTTTTTTTCAGCTTGGCGAAAAAGGCTCGGTGTACACATCGACGAACCGTCCAGAGGTCCAAGATTTTCACAGTCTACGATCGCAGTGCCTTAACAATGGGAGACTGTTTGAAGATCCCGAATTTCTGCCCAACGATGCTAGCTTGTACTTCAGTCAGAGACCTGACAGGCGATTCGAATGGCTCAGGCCTTCCGTAAGATTTTATTTATTTTTAACACCATGCTAATTATAAAGGGTCTTTAAAAAACTACGCTCGATCGTGCAGAATGTCCATCGTGGCATGTGCTGTGTGGCACATAGCGCCGTTCTGTTGTAACCACATTTTATCTGTATTCGTATCATAGTTTAGGCCACAATAAGTTGTTTATCAATCTGTAGCTCTTGCCGTTGACGGTTATGGCAATGCCTGTTTCATTTTGGAAGAAGTACGGACCGATGATTCCACCAGAACAAAATCCGCACCAAACAGTGACTTTCTCTGGATGCATTTGGTGCTGGTGTATCTTGTATGGTTTGCTATCACCCCAAATCCGACAATTTTGCTTGTTCACATATCCATTCATTGAAAAATGGGGCTCTTCGCTAAAGATGATTTTTTAGGCAAACGTTTCTCGAATGCAGTACTTTGGTAATACAATTTGATGATTTGCACATGTTGTTCAACGCTATAACCTTCCATGGAAATTTGCCGTACTCTACTAAACAATTGACAACAAATTTGACAGATTTCACTTTAATAACATGGCTGCTATAACCTAACAAATTTCGAGCGTCCCTTTTAAAGACCCTATACTAACTATTCATTTAGTTTTGAACGAGAAATCCTCTGATTTTTTTTGTCTTCTCATGGCACTGAAGATTGCTCACCTCTGTAATGATTACGCCCTTCCGTCAGCAGTGATGCTAAGAGAATGTAAATAACCAAAACATCAGCGATGAAGAACACTCGAAGAACTTCGACGCTAGGACTTAAAGCTCCATATATTTGATATCCACAGTTTTCAAAATACAGACATGTTAAACTATATTTCATAATTTAAATTAATTTTTGTCTAATGATCTTGGCGTATCATGTGTGTTTAATAATTGATGTTTTATTTTTTTTGTAGGAAATTGCTGAAAATCCTCAATTGTTTGTGGAGGGCTTCAGCAGGTTTGATGTACAGCAAGGCGAGCTCGGTGATTGCTGGTTGCTTGCGGCTGTCGCTAATCTTACCCTGCACAGAAAGTTAGTTTCGTTACTTTCTATATATTTGATAGAGGCCACTGGCTGTGTTACTGGGTGTGATACCTGTTTTGTCTACAATATGGACATTGATTCTAATTCCTCATTGAGTTGAATGTGGCTCCTGCCATTCCTAAACGAATGGCGAGCTCCTTTTTTGTACTACCGTCTTCGGGGATATGTACGCCGAGGTATCTAAAGCTGTCAACCCTCTCGATGATCTGTCCCGCGCTGGTAAGGGTCCTATCAGAGTCATGACAGGTTTGGTTACACATCACATTGGTCTTATTAGTATTCATTTTTAGACCAATGCGACATGAGTTAGATCCTGACCCATCAATAGTCTCCTGGATGCCCTTAATGGATTTATCGAATATGACAGCATCATCGGCATATTCAAGGTCACACAGCTTCAGACCGGGACCAACAGCTACACCTTGATCAGGCGAAAAGTGCATATATAAAATATATATATTTCATCAGTGGTGGGCGATGAGGGAAAACACAAAGTATCTATACTTTGTGTCCTATTACTGCGTCTGCACAACTGGTTTTTCCTAGTCTAGTTATTAGAACGTAATCGGTTGACTATTGCTCTTATGAATAGAAGATAAATCAGGTCATTGTTTTTTCGCGCTGAGCATGCATCCGTCCCTGGGTGTGGCTTTTTATCCGCATTCATATCCACGTCATCAGGGCTTGAAGAGATAAAGAGTTGTTCGTTCAATATTACACTGTGCCTAGTTTATTTCTAAAATATGAGAACTTTTAATATTCCCTTCGTGTTGAATAAAGTGTACCATTTTATTTCAGTTAATTCAAATGTTTTATCCGTTTCCCTCATCACCCGTCGCTCTTGTTTTAGAAGTAACTCTTCCTCCTTTCACACCTGCTCTTTCAAGGAACTGACAATTTTGCGGTGATGGGATATTAACTGATTTGCTGTCTATCGTTGTCTTATATTATTTTGTCAATTTTAGGTTGTTCTTTCAAATCGTTCCGGATGACCAAAGCTTCGATGAAGAATATGCCGGAATCTTCCATTTCAGGTGAGACGAAGTTTTTTGAAAAATTGAAACTAAAATTCATCATGAATAGTATCAAAATAAGTTATTTGTGTGACGTTTATATGTATATTTACTTCAGATTCTGGCAGTACGGTCGATGGGTCGATGTGGTCATCGACGACAGGCTTCCAACTCACCGAGGAAAACTCGTCTTTCTTCACTCGAATGAGAACAACGAATTTTGGAGTGCCTTACTCGAAAAAGCGTATGCCAAGTAAGTCCAGACTAACAATATTGCAGTCTACATGCTTACATGTAAATTAAAAATGAAATATGAATTATTAATCAGCGATTATGTATGACTTATATTTTTTACTCATCAGGCTCCACGGATCATATGAAGCCCTGAAAGGAGGTTCAACATGCGAAGCTATGGAAGATTTCACAGGGGGCGTGACTGAAATGTACGAGATGACAGAAGTTCCACCTAATCTTTACACCATTCTTATGCATGGTTATCAACGCAGCTCGCTCATGGGTTGCAGTATTGAGGCAAGCTTTTTTTTTATTTCACTGATTGTAATGTGTATAGTTTTCCCATTATGTGAAAACTTTATTAATTTTTAGTATTGATAATGCTTACCGTTGAACTTATATTTTTCGACCTTGCATGTATTTCAGCCTGATCCAAATATCTTGGAAGCTGAAACAGACCAGGGTCTGGTGCGCGGCCACGCTTACAGTATAACTCGAGTGACTTACGTTGAGATTGAGACTCCCGGGCGCCAAGGAAAGATTCCCCTGCTCAGATTGAGAAACCCGTGGGGAAACTATGTCGAGTGGAAAGGACCGTGGAGTGATAAGTGAGTCTTTTCTGAATGGTGTTGAGCTTTGATTCTGGTTTTAGAAAATACTTTATAAGTTTGTTATAAATTTTGTCATGTTTTTAAGGCAAAAAAAATATAAATTAAACACATTATTTAAATATAATTAAATGTTAATGATTTCCCTAATTTTTAGAAGTTTATCGTTGGATAAACTCTCCTGCTAGACAGCTTGGTTACGTTTTTATTGACAATAAAATGAAGATATTGACTTCTTCATTATTATTTCAAAAAATAAAACACTCTTTTGTACTAATTCCACTTTTATTTTATATGATCAGCTGTGTTTTATTTTTTGAAATAATGTTTTTCCGCCGTGTATTGAGTAGTGAACACCTTAAAAGTGTTCTTCACTTACATAGATGCTCAGTTTTTTAAAATTGGGCTTTTATGTGGGACTTATGATTTTTCTATTCAATATAAACTGTATACGGAACACAATTTTATACCTGGTATAGAAAAACTAGCTAAATAGTTTATTTGTAAAACAGACAACAAAAATCAGATGACTTCAATATCCTATTTCAAGAACAGGTTCACAGTTTCAATCAAATATATTCATATGATTCGTTAAATATAGATTGCATTTTTTTAATGTGTTTGTTTGCTTTTTCTGTCTCTAGATCACCTGAATGGAGGTACATCCCGGAAGCAGAAAAGGAAGAAATCGGCTTGACCTTTGACGAGGACGGTGAGTTCTGGATGTCTTACAAGGATTTCCTCACTCAGTTCACCAGGTAACGATGAGTCTTATTGTTTAATACAATTTATTTTTAACAAATATCAATAAATTTCATGGGTATTTATTGTCCTTTTCAGATTGGAAATTTGCAATTTGAACCCCGACTCTTTGGACCCCGATGAAACCCCAGAGGGGTGCAATAAAAAATGGGAGATGAGTGTCTTTGAAGGAGAGTGGGTCAGAGGTATTACTAACTGCTTTTTTAAGTTGATGTTGAATATTAGGCAGTGAAATAAAACGATTCTAAAACGGCAATGTTGCATTTATGTTTTCTCATTGTAACCATTGTAGTATTAGGAAATTTTAATGATACTCACTTGTTTGTATAATGGATTGATTGTATTTGCCGGTTATCTTTTCAGGTGTGACCGCCGGTGGTTGCAGAAATTATCTGGATTCCTTCTGGCAGAATCCTCAGTATAACTTGACGCTCACTGATCCTGATGAGGATGACGAACAGAACTTGTGCACAGTATGTTTTTTTATCAATTATTTTTTTTACCAACCTTTCGTAGCTTCCTGTTTAGTTAATAGTTGATTTTAATTGTCAAATTTTAGTTGAACAAAAGTTACTTTTAGGGTGTTCACTGTCAATACTTGGTGCAAAAGGCATTATATTAATAAAAACAATAATCCTTTGTACTTCATTCCACTTTATTAAATATGTCAGGACCATTGTCAACTTCGCAATGAGCGAAACCGGTCCTGACATATTAAATAAAGTGGAATGAAGTACAAAGGATTATTGTTTTTATTAGAACAAAAGTTAGTCAATGCACATTTGTAATACTGTTTCTATATTGTCCGTGGAATGACATTGCATTTAAAAATAGTTGAAAGATTTATTATGACCTTTTGAAATATTATTAATTGATTTGGCATTTACTTGCTGGAACTCCATTATAACAGGTTAAAAATATCAAAGTATTTTAGTTCTACAGTTTTTAATATTTTTTATGCGTTGATAGCTATTTCGGCTTTCGCCATCGTCAGAACTATTGAACTATTTGTTTTGAAATATTTTTATGCAAAATATAAAATCTGATTTCAGGTAATCGTAGCTCTTATGCAGAAAAATCGTCGCTCACAGCGTTCTGCCGGTCTGGACTGCCTAACGATCGGCTTTGCTATTTACAAACAAACTCAGAGCGGTCAGCGGCCACTTCAGTTGGACTTCTTCAAGTATAACGCCTCCGTCGCCAGGAGCCCGTCGTTTATCAATCTCCGAGAAGTCAGCTGTCGGTAGGTTGAATATATACCTCTTGAATGTTATAATTGTCTGCTGTTAAATTAGTCAAATGGACACGTGTTTCACTAAATTAACATCGCATATCTTTTTACAGTTTCAAACTGCCCCCTGGTACATATTGCATCGTTCCAAGTACTTTCGAACCAAATGAAGAAGGAGAATTCTTGCTGAGAGTCTTCACTGAAACCTCCAGCTACGTCACGTGAGTCAATACTTTAATTATTGTATTTGGTGAATTTCTTTATCTATAGTCCACAATACATCAAGGTTACTACTACAAGGTATTTTATTTTATACACATTTGGTCTTGCATTAAATTGCTAGAATGTTAAATGTTTTAAAATCGGCAAATTGTGGTAGTAGACTCATTGATTGAGATGTGACAACTGACCATGCCGTAGATGTAGAATACAAAGAGAAAATCTTTCCACCACATACACCCTGCTAAGTGTACCCCTTTTTTATGCACATTATTTATCATTTTGTTATTATTTTTTTTCCAGTGAGAATGATGAACAAAACGGTATGGGAGAGGTCGATGATAGGGTTAGTAAACTTAACTATGAAATTTTAAAACATTTTTATTTATTTTTAGTTCTCTGTTATTAATCGGATGAATATGTCTTTGATGCTTTCTAATCGGATGCATTGCATATATTCTATCAAACAAATTGAACACTTTGGGCAATGCCAATTGCTTGAGGTATCTCATATAACACAAAAGTAAACCTTTAAATCAATCAGTAAAACACATTTTTCAATATTATTTCTCTATAGTAAAAAACAAATCACCTAATCGACGTTTCAAATAATTGTTGCAGGTGAAGGACGTAATTCCTGAAATGCCACCGACCCCAGACGATCCCGTCAGACAGTTCTTCCTCAAATTGGCGGGAGCCGACGGCGAAGTGGACTGGCTCGAACTCAAGGAGATCCTCGACTACTCGATGCGAAATGGTCAGTTTAAATTTGATTTTTTTGAATGTGCACGTGCTGTATGCTTCTTTGATTGTCGTTCGAGGGAAATCAATACATTATCATTTATGAAATGTTATCGGATAAAAATCACAGTCTTCTCATTTACTTTTACATAGACTAATTATAATTACAAGCATGCATCGATTGTGTTCTTGCAACGTGAAGTTAATGTATTGATTGTGTTAATAGTCTAGTTGTAATTCACATTCATTACTGAGATGGATGAGGAATCGGTAATAAAAAATGCTTGCAATGGCAAATTGCGGCTCCATTATACGTTTTAAATACATTTTTCATTTAATTTTATCTTATTCAAATTCAAAATCGTATTGATGCTACAATATCAATCTTAAATTAATAATAAACTTCCGTTGCAATTGAATGCAATGAGGATATTACATATTTTTTGTATTTGTTTCCTGTAATACATTTTTTTTTTCTTTGATATGACAATTGGACAGCAAAATCTAACCCACACATTTGCCCTTCCGAGGTGATTCAATATTTTAATAAACATTGATTTAAAAAGCATGTGAAATTCATTAACACCGATGTGTCGAAAATAGGATCGAGGGGCGATGGAGTAAAAACTGACCCCAGACAAATTTGTGTGATATTTGCATTGCATTGATAGAGGTATTATTGTAGATTACAATAAATATCAGCTAGATATTACTGGTATTTATTGAACGGAAGAATTTTGCAATCCAAATGCACCCCGTAGGAACCCGAAAGTCAAGCAGATTGCAATGTGTTTCCATGGCAAAGTGTTAACAATCACGTATAATCTTTAAATCAATCTTTTCCAAACATTCAATTATAATATTTCAGAATGGCAAATGTTATGGGTTGAATCATGTTTGTTGATATGTTCAATTGTTGATATACAATTATTGAATCAAAGTTTTCAATCCCGTTGGAGGCATAAACTCCTTTTGCGAACAGAGTATATCTGTCTGAAAACTTTTGTTTCTTTATGACTGTAGTTTTTTGATATTAAATTACATGACCCGTTACACGTCGTAATCTATCGAGCATGTTGCAATGGCTTTTGTCCTATGTGTTTGCTAACAAATAACTTCTCGTAAGCTTTCTTTAATATGCAGAATATCACCCTGCTCGGATTCATTTTTACACACACTTATCAATTGGTTTATTTCAAAGTTATTCATCTTCTGAAACATAGTTTTTCGTTTATATTGTCTATGCATGATTTTTAAAATTATTTTACTGTTCACAACATCCGGGGGATGTTTTTGTCTATTATTGCATTTATACTCTTTCTTTTTTTGATTGATTTTTGTTAAATTCTTATTTATGCAGATATAATTCTTACTATGCAGTTTTGTAAATTTTATCCCAGTTATATAATATATATTTGGCCAAAAAAGTGACAATTGAAGTAGTGTGACCATGATCCATACCGTTATCGATAGACAAATTCAATCTAACAACTCATTATATAAATATTATAAATACTGATAGTGTTGTCATGTTGTGTTTTTCCTCGCTGTTGTATATATTAATAATTAAAATAACAATGAAGCAGGCTTACACGACTCGTTTAGACTCACTAATAAACATTACGTAAATTTTAAACGATTCGTTTTTAATTTATATAATGTTTATTATACAAATCATAACATCTAACAAATTTCTAGTGACTGTTTTCAAATAGACCTTTCCCTAGTGTAGTGTAATGGAATATCGATTTGTGTAGTGTTATGGCAAACAAAATCCATCAAATATGTTGCATTGTAATGACTTCACTTTGTAGATTCACATTTATATTATAAAAACTAGTGAAAAATTCTCTCGGTGAAACGTTTTGCCATCGCAACACGGATTTCGCGGTTTATTGTGTAAAAATATCACTTTTCAAACTCAAAGAATGTGCGCGAAAGCAATGTTTGGTGGATGAATCATGAAGTGTGTCGAGAGTTCAGTGTGGTGAATTGAGACGTATGCTACTGTGTGATTTGGAAAATTTCAGTTATGGGTGTGTTATATATTTTTTTTTGATTAAGTTTCGGTTATCGTGTGCAAACCTACACTCTGTTATTATTTAGCATCTTTTCAGTAATTGAATATACATTTTCATGGCATATTGAGCTGTTAGACAATTATGTTGAAATCACGACGACATATTTACCTTATAATGTGATCTATCTACAAATGATACTTATTTTCTTCTACTTTTATTTTTACACTCGGTAAAGATAACATATGTTTGAAACCTATGTACATTTATAACAAATTATTACAAAATAATATTTTCACGTCATTCCGATGTGAATGTCTTTGCAAATCATTATAATTGTTTTTTATTTATAATTTATATAACACCAAAATTAATGGTACCTTCATCTTTTATCTCTCATGTTATATATTACATTAATTTGTGTGATTATTAATGTTTTAAACATTGATATTGAATCTCTGTCCGAAAAATATTCAAAACCATATCTATTTCTATTGGACTGATATTTCTTATTCTTTTTCAAGTTTCTACTTATTTTTACTTATCAGTTTAAGTAGGTCTGTTCTTGTGCGCAAACGTCAAAACCAACATTCCAACCGCATTCCAACGAATTCCGCCAAACCCAGTTTACAAGTGGCGCAGAAGAACAGGCATTTTTGTTGTTGTGTTGCCAGTATATTAAATAATTATATATTGTTTTTTTCATAGTAGCAATTTCTAGGTCTGTAGCTAGATTTTTACAAGCGGCAAAATCAAAATAATTAACTATCGACGTTCAGTTATTCTTAGTTCAGCGAATACGCCTTTATAAGACTATGGAAAATGTTTGATTGTTCATAAACAACTTATTGTTTTTTTTTTTTCGTGCTATTAAAACCGTATCGCCATTTCGAACATAATCGTATTTGATGAAATACGTCAATGGGAAATACACATATAATTTTCACTTAATTGGTGTGAAAATTATATTTGTGTGAACCATTTTAGGTTAAACTGTACGACAAATACGTACTACAATTTTAAAAGTATCTTGTTATATTGAAACAGCGTAATAATGTTGTCAAACAAATTAATCATACCTAATTATAAACATAACCTTATTTCAATATTATCCGATTTTCTTTCGTTTTCATTTCATATTATTTCAGCAAATACACACTCAAAGATAACACAATGTTTTTATTGTTAATAATAAATCGATTCTTTTATTCTACTCCATACTCTAAATTTTAATGTATAGATTAAGAGTATGAAACCTTGTCATTCATTGTTGCTGACAGATACAAAAATGAAATTTTCGCTCGAATATCGGTTTTGTGCGATGTTATGTACAAATATTTCCCATAATTTCGTTTTAAAATGCTCCATGCTTTTCAAGTCAAACAAAACAATGTTTTTAAGTCAAATATTTTGACAATTTACCATCATGTTAATATTTGACTTATAAAACTTTTATATAATCTACATCAGTGACTGTAACTGTCAGTTTGACATTTGGTATTTAGTCGGTTAAGTTGTCGTTTGTAACAAAATTCGCCATTCTGAGGTTGGAGGTTGGTACTCCAAAACAGTTTGCGGTATCGAGCATGAATCGTTTCTGACGGTTTGCAAACGGTTGGAATGTGGCTTTGACGCAAAAGAACAGAAACAGCCGTCAAAACTGTAGTCCAAACCATGTGATCAAAGCTTTGAATTAGATTCTAATCCGAAAACGGTTTGCAAACCGTCAGCAAACCATCAGAAGTACACAAAAGAACAGAGCTAATATCAAATGGAAAATCTTCTGATATTACACCTTCAAGCTTTTCACATTGTGTTATCCATTACATCATTATTTGATCAGTTTTCTCCTTTTACTGTGTTACTATGCAATTTTCCACGAGTTTGAAATGGTCTTTCTGGTGTTTGGTCACACTACTTCACAGGTCTATATATAATACATTTAAAACAAATATTATTTAGACAAACATTGGCTTGGTGAAAATATTTTATATACCGCTTTTTTCAATCTATAAATTGCTACAATAGTCATCTGAAAAATTATGGCAACGTATTCTTTTTTTTTTACATCTCACTTAAAAGTTATGGATGCGGATAAGATAGTCATTGGATATTTACTAAGAACTGTATTTAATATACTGGATGGTATTGATTTGAAATTGATACATTTAAAATATTTTTTATGTTACAATGAATGACACGTGTTTTGCTGCTCAAGGCATTTCAAAAAACACATGTTAATAAAAAAAACATTGTAACATATGATGAATTCAGAATCACATCCGCCTTATGTTAATGTGTATTTTCAATCGGGTGATATCATACGTTTTTATCACTGTATATTTTTCATTTAATACATTAACTAAAAAAATCTCCCGTCAGATTGCATCACATTCTGCCTTATAATTCATTGTAACACAATTTTACGGTACTACGCAGTGTTATTTCATCCTGGCAATATTTGTTTTTTTTCTTTTTAAATATATGGCTAATCTATCAACAACTAAAAACTACAGTTTAATTTTTCCCGCCATTAACTTTTGGGAAAAACTCAAAGACAATTTTCAAATTTACTTAACTACAAGTGTTTCGAATATATTTATTTGCTTACAATAATAATGATACATTAACTTTTTACATATTTATTAATTCCAAAAAAAAATTTAATAATTAATTTCCCATTAATCTTTTCTGTAAAATAAAAACATACAAAATGTGTTGTCTAATTTTTCAACATTTTTATTGTAAATAAATACTTTTAAGTTTCAGTTATTTTATACAATGTATTAATTAAGCTATACATATTTTGGTAGCTAGCATATTATTTTACATTGTTTTTTTTTTATTTATATTTTCATCATTATCGCTCAGCTTACAGCCATTTTGAAATTGCTTTCAATATTGTTTTTTATCAAATATAAGTGTTTTAAAAATACTTTTAAACATTCTACAATAATTATAATTTTTATTTTGGTAGTAGAAATCTCAGTTTCATGTTAGCTATTTATGAATGTGCTGGAGCTGCTTTTTTCGTTCTCGGTAACCAAAGTTCCATTTGGCTATTATTTTAGATATATTTAAATTGTTGCCAATGTGTTCCAATTGTGGTATTTTTTTTAAATCTTTTTTAAGACATCTCACTCATGCTAGGTTGTTTTGTTTTTCTTCTCCCTCACTCTCATGTCCGTCAATCACATAATTTTATATTTACCGCCACATGACACTACATAATTAAAACTATTCTTTGTTCATTTCAAAAAAATAATACACAAATAATTTATTCTTAAATCGTCGAAACACAATATTATTGTTCAATATATTGACGAATTCAACTATTGAATACAATTTTTCCAATTGACAATTGATAATTCCTAAATACTTGTTGTTTATTCATTTCAATACACATTTTCATTTAAACATCATTCACCATCGTGCCCTATTCATTCTCTGCACTTCCAAAACGCCCTATAACTTTTCCTTCCAAACATCCCTGAATCGTGTAGAGTTGGGTCCCGCTGGCGGGGGTGCCGTTCCTGGAGGAGGGCCGGGCGCCGGCGGAGGACCTCCGCAGGAGAGAGGCTTTCTCGAACAGCTGGCCTGCTCTATCTGCGCTCCCATCTGCAAAGAGTTCGGTATCGATCTGGAGCAAGTGGCCGGCGGCGGGGGCCAACAGGGGCCCGAAGGTGTCCATCTCAACCAGCCAGGTAGAGAGAGGGACCGCAGAAAAACGCCTTTCAAGTTTTTATTATCAATCGTCCACTATGGAAAAATTAAGAACTGATTTTTTTGCCACCGGGTTCTGCAACTCTTGAAGTTTTGAATAAAGCCATGTTACATTTATATCTATGCATCGGAAACTTTTTTGATAATAAAGTCAATTCAATTGCCATTACTTGGTAATGGTGAATTAACTATAAAATATAAAAGAAGTTTTTCTATCTTATGACATATATGAATATATTACTTTTTTACTACGACTAAAATACCAACAAGTAAAGTGAAGTTTTCTTATAATATTTTGTTCGAAGAATGATAAAAATTATTATATGATAAATGAAATATTTTCCACATAATATTTGAATATTATTTGCATTCTTTTATGTGCTAAAATAAGTCCACCGAACTACTTTGTCTATTTATTTATTATAATAAATTAAATATGGGGACAAATAAGTTGACGATAATTGCTGTCAATACTGTTTCATAAAGGTAAAATCTTCACGGTGTCAGCAAAACGAACTTGGATTAAATTTGCTCATCAGGTACTGACAGCTTGAGAATTTGCTCGAGCTAGGAACCTATCGTCAAATATTACAATATTTAATGTTGGAAATGTGCATAGCACTATGGATGCTCGGTGTCTTGTTTGTTTTTAATTGAATATTACCAATCAATTAATGAAAAGACTTTTTATGAATAAATAACTTTTCTGGAAGTTTAAACATTTTTGTAGTCAATTAAATCAGAGTGGCGGACACTTTCACAAAGTTAAACCAGTGGCTAATCTGCCAGATGAGTCAATGTCTGATTTTATTTGGGATTAATATAAGTTTCATTTGCTCCTTTACCAATCTTGATAACTAATTCAATCTGGGAATTACGCTTTTCTCATTTCGCATGAAAATATTTCAGACATCCACGAGCAACGATTTTAGTGTATTAATATATGTTTTTTACAGCAACTGTTAAGTGTATTGAAAATAATACAATATATTGAGGCAGTCAAAGCTGTGGTTTCATAAACGTACACAGTAATTTCCAATTGATTTTCATTTCCCGAAGATGCCACTTCAGTTTTAGTCAACAAAAATAAAGCAACACTTCAATTTATGACAAAAATTTCATTATTTTGCAGCACAATGTGAGGAATGTTTAAGACATGATGTAACACGAGTTGTATGTGTGAATAAAGGTCAATGAATAAAAGAATTTGTGTGGGTTGAAAATTATCTATCCAGGTGGATAGAGTATTAGATATTGTATGAATGAATTCTCCATTTCTTTCGAGTTTAAAGTGATATGGATACAATCTATTTGACTAACATCCTAGCGAATAATATAGTTTTATAATTTCATATTATCAAACAAAGTTTACGTTTGAAACACTTTCATAAATTCAGTAGTATTTTATTACGCAGACGCATGTATTTGTTGTTATTATAATTTATGGATTCCAGCTATCTACAATATTTGAAACACTTTTGAAAAATGTCACTTTAAAATGTTTTTCTTCACTTTTACGAGTCCACAAGTACTTATTTTTAGTTTTGTTTCGTTATGTTTTTTTGCATAATTATACCTGAATAAGTTGCACTTACATCACCTAACACAAAAAAAACGTCACCAGTAACAAATGTTTTCTACATTTTGAAAAATTGGAATATTTGTTTAAACAAAACGTAGACTTGCATTATTATTGGTGCGTTAAAATTTTTCCCATGTGCTTAGAAAACTCACTAAGAATAAGTAAAAGTTTATTTATTTTTATCTGTTTTCTCCAAAAACGTAAGATATGTGTATTTCTGTGCATTGATTGATTAGGAAAATTATTTGAAAACTGGCAACATTTTACAGTTCAACAATTCTTTTTTTTTACTAACGGTAATACTTGTTCTGTTAGTTTCATGATCACTTTTTAAACATGCCTATATTATACACATATCTTGAAATATAATTTGAAGCCTTGTAGTTGCTAGAAAGCGTTGCTGCCAACATACTCTTTCTAAACAAGGATTCTTTACAACATGTCGAGACGTTATCTCCTAAATAGTCAGATTGTAAAACTCTTGCGTGTCGGGTCAACGTGTGGTTATTCAATCTGGACTGTGCCTTAGTCAAACAATTCCTCAGAAACATCGAACTTCCAACGGATCTTATTTGATCTTGTAGAATCCGGCATCAAAATATCCAAGGCTTGAAACTGTATCGCTTTATCCTTAGTTTTATTTATAATATTTTCAAATTCAAAGCCAATTATATGTAGAGCGATGATTTAAAATTGTTGTTACATTATTCATTTTAGGCATATTAATTTCTACTTACTCCGTTTAATTTGCTTTGAATTTAGGTTAAGCATAAGAAAAACATTTTAATTCTCAACAATAAGTACAATTGTAATGGAATCCATTTATTATTAGTCATCGATTTAATGCAATCTTCTTATTTGACAGTGAGACAATCATATTAATTGTACATATAATTAATTCCCTTATTAAAAATTATATGCCATAATAATAAAACACTTTTTGTTTTATTTCATGAAGTTGTATGTCAAAAAAGATAATTCAATCGATTATAGTTTTTTCAATGCTTTATTGTTCATTTATTATTGCTGAAAAATGTGATAGGTAGTTTATAACTAAAACTAAAATCCTGCAAGTCCACTAATGGTGTATCACGATTTGTGCTTAAAATAGAAACGAGAGGCCAGGGCTTTTCCAAAGAAGTCTGCCGTTCAATGGTGGCCATGCTGGACAGTGACGGCTCAGGAAAACTTGGGTTCGAAGAATTCAAGTCGCTGTGGGTAGATATCCGCCAGTGGAAGGTGCGTACATATACAATATATTTTCATCACAGTTATACTAATTCTCTAGATAAACTTATCCTTTTTAATTGATTTCAAATTGAGTTAAAACTAAAGGTACGAATACACAAACATTTATTTTAATGTCAGTTCAGTGCCTGAAAATATTCAAAACGGAAACCTAAATATTTTTACACTGTTTTTGGAATTTACAGTCGAAATAATACTGACGACGTGCCACCATGATGTCGTGATACTTTTGTCTATGCTTGTATCGCCTACATTACATTTTGATATAATCACATTATGATCCTTATCATAATTGCCCAATCCACAAAGTTAACACCTGAATTTAAAAAAATGTTGCAAGATGCAAAACAATTCTATTTGTCTTATTGAATTGTTGGATATTACAAAATCACTAATGTTTTGAATGTTGAAATTCCTTTTTCATGATAATAAATAATATATATCTAATAATAGTATGCTTTAAACTGATAATAGGTTGAAAATATTTAATTGTGTTTAATTTTTCAGGCTGTTTTCAAGCTATACGATCCAAACGGCACAGGCAGGATTCCTGCCGCCTCACTGAGAGACGCCCTCCATTCGGCCGGATATACTCTCAATAACCATATCCTGAACATTCTTGCTCACAGGTAATAACAATTACCAATTTGATTTATTGCCAACCTAATCATCTCCGTCACGGGATGATATTGCTTCCTTATTTTAAAATTAAGAATGTGGAATTAATTTAAAATGGTAATATTTGGAATGAAGAATGTGGAATATGTAAGTAGTCATTTTT
Organism: Himalopsyche tibetana; assembly: GCA_030503985.1. NCBI lineage: Eukaryota > Metazoa > Arthropoda > Insecta > Trichoptera > Rhyacophilidae > Himalopsyche > Himalopsyche tibetana. Next base: position 1,593,219 of record JAPJYX010000003.1, on the reverse strand, counting down.
TTTGTATGTTTCCAGATATGGCTCTCGCGACGGCTACATTGCCTTTGACGACTTCATAATGTGCTCCGTAAGGCTAAAGACAATGATAGGTTTGTTTTATTTTTATTTTATACTTCAATTCAATGAGAGTTGATTGTAAGTGAATAGTAGATTGACAAATTACTTACCTTGAGTATATTTCATTGTCTGCAATAACTTGTTCAGGAATCTCCCCATTTTTGAAGCCATATGCTCTTGTTTAGGAACAATTAATGCATATTTCAAAGATTGATAACGATATTTTGTATCCACGGAAAAATCAAGGTGACCGAAATAAGCAGAGACCTATTCAGATTTTTTAAACCACGCTTACAATATGTAGCATAATGTGCATTATTATAAGTCAATCTCTCTTAACTCATTCGCATCGGGGCATTTTTGCGAAATTTTGCAAAAAATTAGGTACTTTTGAAAAAATAGTATAACTTTAAAACTATTTGACATTCAAAAAAATAATTTGGACACCAGTTGTGCAACACTTTGTTGCATAATACTTTATATATTTTAGCCTGCTTTTATTAGCGATACTCATCTTTTGTATTTTTTAATATAGAAAATCGGGTATTTGACATAGAATTATATATTTCATCGAAAACGTAATAAATAACAAGTCAAATAAACATTTACTCCTGTTTATTTTATTTCAAAACAAAATTAGAAAACATAAAAGCCTATTTTTAGCCTACAATTGCTTATATTTTGGTGGCCTATTTTTTAAAGTTTTATTTTAACTGTCGGCTGATTTTTCATCGCCGAAATCACCGAATAAAAAAAATATTTGTGCATATATTTTAATATTTTATTTTTTAAATGATGCATCAATCATTTGTTACGCCATCTGCATAGAGAATCTAAAACATTTGTCGCATTGGATGTATATATTTCAACGCGTAAGTCAGACCGGCGAAAAGACTCGTATACGAGTCATCCGTAACCAATGTGTTAACAGAAAAGATGACTATAAATGGATAGGATTGCAAAATGACTGACTTGTAAATCGCTCTACCTGCGCAGCATTTTCAGGATCAGATAGGATGGAACAATAATCACAGATATCCTTGCACATGACTTTGAATAAAAGTGCTCATTTAGGGTATTTGAAAGCCCTATCGCACAGCCGACTATGTTGAAAGAATTTCTGTCATTATTTAAACCCACTTTACCAGTGATTGTTGATAAAGTTCTATTGTAACAGCAATACTTTTTAATGTGCAATGCTACTTCTACCATTCTCCCAGGATAAATATTTTCAAAGAGCATCGTTGTATTTAAATAGCAGTGTTTCGTTTTGATTTGGTTAATTTCATTTGTATTTTTTTTTTTATTTACTTTAAACCCGTCCTTGTTACACCGGAAAACCTTCCTTTCCCGTCCCAATTTTAGCCAGGAACGAGCCGCTGGAGAATTTGGAACGCGACATGCCCTTGTTCAACTCTTGAGTGGACCGCCAAGCGCCGCACAAAGACCACACCACAACGCAATGGTGCTCTACAGAAGAAGTGTAAACATACAAACATCACACGCAATTATCTCTACCCCTAAGACTAACATTCCTTTTGTGTTTTCAGGGCATATGTGGTCTTATTTTGAAAGCTTTAATCGATCGGTGATTCATGCGCTTTGGAAATACTCTTTTTCGGCTTTGATAATAGTATATAAAATATAATGCAATCGTTTAATTAAAGTAAAATGTACTGCAGTGAAATAATTCCATCTGCTTTAGTAGATTAATTCAACAAAAGTCTCATAAGTGCTATTTCTTCACTGTTTGTTTATTGAAGATTAATTTTTCCCACTTTAAAATTTTAATAAATAATTAAGACTACAATGAAACAAAGGTTTAAGTATAAATTCATCATTACGATGAATATAAACCGGAACAAAATTAAATGTCGCGTTTAAATTCAGATCAGTTGTTAACTGTTCAAGACAGGATGTCTGAAATAGGTTTTGAATAGCAGCTCGTTCATATCAAATGAATACCAGAATTAATCGCAGATGAACAAATAAATAAAATCTGTTTTTCATTGTAATATTTTAATGTTTCTCAACAAGCTTGAAAAGTAATTTATTATACAAATACAAAGCATTGTGACGACAATATTTATCAGTCTTCTTCGTTTACTTACCAGCATAAAATCTTCTCGAGGATTCCTTTAAAATTATCATTTGTCATTTGACAAATTGTGAAACGCTTCAATTAATATTTTAATTCTGACAAAAGTAATCTTAACAGCTTTTTACGGATCATTCATTTTAGTATTATTGTTGGATACCTTACCTGTATGTATCTTAAATTCTCAGCGATAACGACAATTGTAAAAGAATTCAAAAAATATCATTTTATCTGTAAAATTAATTTGGATCTCAATGCTTATCGTGCAATATTTTTGATTTATTTATATTGTTTGAGTATTTGGTTCTTTTCATTCTATTCATACCGCTTTCAAAATAAGACTCGTTCCGGGGGTCGCAATTATCTGTGCTTTACATATCTTATTGCCGTGCTATTCATCACCGATCACTGAATATACTTTTTTTTACAATAAAAAAAATGTATTCACCGATACAATAAATTGTGTGAGACATCTGTAGATAGATACGGCTTCATTTGTATACGTCTGTCTATGTTACCTTCAAATCACACTTCATGGCAATTTGGTGTCTATTGCACCGTAGTGCTACGAACAGTTGAAGATGTTTAAGGTGTCGAATATACTACTACCCACAAAACAGTCAAGATTTCAAATCAATGATGTCAATTAAAATGTTTTTTTGATGTAGCAATATTTGCTTAAACTCTTCAACTCTTCTAGCATAATACGATTCATCATCATAATTCTAACACTTGTATATATTTAACCTAACAATAAAATTACTCTAATTAGCCAGGGAAAAAATCTTGTGGACAAAAAAGCGATACAACCATAGACCAGGGAAACACTTTCGTTATTTCATTCCTGTACTAATTATGAACGTTTTTCTTTTCTCTCGTCCCTTCGACATTCAGATAGTTTCCACGGGAGAGCGAATTCTCAATCGAGTAACACGGCGACATTCACCTTGGAAGACTGGCTGAGAAGAACTGTCTACTCGTAGAACGTCTACAATCGCCATTTTAAAAATAATAATAAAAAAAAAACAGCATTCTCTCTATAAATTGACAGCTTGTATAAATAAAACCGTTCAGTGCAAGTAATTGCAGGGGAATGTAATGTAACGCGACGTCATAATCTGTAAATGATTTCTGAGTAAATATTTGTGAACAATTAAAAATATAAAACAGCAAGTTAACAGAAGCATCCAAATGTTTAAAAATAATACAATTTAAAGCGCTGCCACTGTGCGCATCTTACCATCTATCTAACTATGTACTGTAATTAATCTGGCTTTTTCACACAATTTTAAAATGTCAGAACTTTTCTGTACTTAGTGTACTTAGTGTACTGTAGTGTGGCAGTACAAGTTTATCAAGTTTATAACATCGTAAATTTTATACAAAGGTGTTTTTGATCAATAATATGGTTGATTATATTTACTATTTTATAAAAATATTAGCCAATATCGAAATTTCAATATTCCCCTGGGTTACGGCGTACTCGTAATATGTTACAATATAAATCAACACTATATTATATAATCGAATCGTTAAACGCTAAGCGAATATGTAAATATTGTTCATACTCCTATGTATCATTCGTAATAGTATAACTATTGTCTTTTTAAATGTGTCAATTTTTATTAAGAAACATGTTTATGCATTTAACAAATGTGCACCTTTAAAAATTCATTTCATTCATCAATCATTGCCTATACAATCCGCAATGCTAATGAAAAATCATACCACAAACCGGTCACTAATCAGATAATCGGTAACTGCAATAGTTTTATAATTCTTTCCTACAAATCTTCAAACAATAAACCTGCCCGATTCATCAATTTCAATACACTTCACTCGCATATTGTTTTGTGCGGTGTCGAATCTTTCATTTTCTGCACAGCAAAAAAAAAACTGCTTACCTATCTTTTTATACAATGTTTCTTTTAATGAACCGTAGTGATTTGTTTTGCTAGCTTTATGTTTACATGTGGTGATGGATAATTAACCGGAACAAAAATATACGATATAAAAGTAATTTATATACCCTCTATTGGCAAACAAATCCAAAAATGTCTTCTATATTTTTTAGCGGATAAATTTACAAATACTCGTGTATTTTAGAACTTACACTAACAAATATCTGTCCATGAAAACGACCGCCGTCTTTTTAATGAATTATATTCTCAAGACATTTAAAATATTGTCGTACAATTAATATGAACAAAGTTTGGATCAGTATTTCTGTAGTATTAAAGTATGGAATCGTAAATTCTATCATACTCTTATGATATTTTATTAATGTAAAAACTAGAGCTAGAAACTAGCTCATTTGCAGTGCCTCGATGGATGACAAAGTACATGTATCGATTGCGACTTCACCCTCTGCGGGGCGGTCCGATCGATCCGGATAGCGGAAGTTCCGAGAATATTTTTATACAATTATTATAATTGATATTCTACAACGGTTATTTTATTCTAAACGTATCGTTTCCTGGCTTTTCTTCGCTGACTTCGGCTAGTTATATTCTTCAATATAGGACTGTCGCAAGATTATATTGTTTTGCATAACTGCCGACTCATCGGGGTAACCTCGTTTCAGTAAAACAATATTGCAAAAATATTGTGTAATATTTTTGGAGAATTTACTATTCACATATGTATCGGAAAGTACTTACACTCGATACGATTGTGAGCCTATTTTTTTCTTATTTATAAATGCTGCGAGAAATTAGTAACCTTTTGAAAAATATTTTCAATAATATTCCATTCCTTCCGCGCGAGTTCATTCTGATTTAATATAGGTAACATTAAACACTGCTTTTGAGTACAATGTATCATTTAAGCCAAGTTTTTTTTTCCACATAATTAATTCTATATTGAAAATTTTATTTAAAATTACAATAATAAGATAAGCCTACATCTAACGTATGTTTCAGCGATATCAACATTGAATCATTGGATAATTTTCTCTCGAACAAGTTATTTCGTAATTTTGATAATATTGAACGACGGAGCATTTAATAGTTACGAACGTTTTGAATTTATGTTAAATTTTAATCATTACAAATTAACTAACAACCTTATATTATGTATAAATATTTTTAGTGTTTGTTTTCTTTTTAAATTACATACTTAAGAATCATTGACCGTGTTACAAATACTTTTTTCTATAATTTTATCAAACATCAGAAAATTTGATTGTGTATAAAAGCATCAAACAGTAGAACCGTCAAATAACATTGAGCACGTTACTTAGTGTCTATTGCCCGCATTCTTGGTGGATTATTACGTGGCATTTTGAGTATTCTTTGAAGTGGATTAAGTTTATTTTTTACAGATTTCGTTGTATTCCTTTTGTATCACAATTTTGTCATAAATATATGTTAAGTGTCGGCACAAAATAATAAGTTATCCATTCATTAAACTGTTCTCACGCTTTCCTTGCGAGCGAATGTTCATCTTTATCTCATAATAATCTTTACCTACTACTGCCTGTCATCGTTTTAAGAATTTACTAAAAATGTGTTGTGAGCGATTTTTATTTTGGTATGTTACAATCATTTATAAAATTTTAATATATTATATTATATATTTACAATAAAATTATCTTGTTTTATTTTTCTTTATAACAGAGGTTTCACCTTCGGACTTCCGTCTTCTTAACCGGATGACTGCTATGAGCGTGTTAACATGCTCTATGTTTCCTTGTCCGTTGGGCCGGCTGTACAAATTGAGCATGTATACACGATCGACTTTACACTCATACTAGGCCAAGATTGATAGTTAATAAAATAAAAAAAATTGTCACACAGATGTTTCTTAGAATGATAGAAAAATAATTATAAGTGACAAATTATAAATATTATCAATTTTACATTGATTTCAAAAAAAGCTTCGCCGGGCAACCAAAACGCACCAATATGCGGAGTTAGGAATTGAATCAATGCTTGTAGACAATGTTAAATTTTGGGATACGTTGGAATACACCTTTAGTTAAGTCTTGATTTTTTGAAATTTCATTGTGATTTTATATACTTTAAAACTTCCGCTTTAAATATAATTAATTTTGTCAATTTTCTATGATTCGGCAGCACAAATGACACACTGTATTTATTTGGTAAGTCTTTATAAAAGAAAAAAAAAGATATATTTATTGGTTTTATTTTTCGAAGAAATTTGCAGCCTGCTCGGGACCGCCATACTTATACCTAACGGCATTTAAATGGTTAAAATAATAAACAGAAAGACAGCACCAATATTGTTCATATATTTCTATATACGTAGGTACTACGTTACAACACAGTAAAGAAAGTTGTTTGTAAGACACCCTGAAGCTTGAAATTGTAAAATTATTTATTTAATTTAACCATATTCGCACTCCTCAAATAAAATTAAGATAATCAAGGACAATAGTGAATTGCGAATATCACTAAAAATGATTCCAACAAGAAGGATGAACTATCATTCTGCTACCGCCCCGGTTCAGTTGCCGTGCAGTGTTATAATGCATGTTGAACATCCGTTGAAATTTTTATTTAATATTTCTGATTTTAAGTGAAGAAACAGGCTCCATAAGTATTAAATTCCAGCTTCCATTAGGTTTGTAGACATCATCCGCTAAAACCATTTTTCCCGAGTCCGGGTCTATAGATATTGCAGTAAGATTTCTTCCCAATTGTCGTACTTCCTTCGATATCACTTTACCTAAAATGAAAAAATCAGATCTTTTACAAATTTATTATATTTCTCAACTGTTAAGTAGTAATTTCACTCTTCAAAGATTATACGAGCCCTCGAGAGGTGAAGTGAGCTAACTAGTAAAATGGTAAAACTTTTTCTTGGACTTCTAAGAACAATCACGTCTTTGGTGGATTGCAAATTTTTATTTTACGGATTTTATATTACACTTGCAATGTGTATTAACTGAGGTTACTTCACTTTAACGATACTTTAAGACGTGTAGAATATTATAACGCATCTAACTTATATTTTTTTATAAAATACCAATTGCCTCACTATACCTCTGATGGGCCCATATATACAATCATATGAAATCGAGGCTATAGAAATGTAATAAGAAATAATGATGTTACAATTACACAGCAAATATTCTGAGGAATGGAGCACTAACTGTGACTTCAACTTGTGATTACTACTGTTAATGATATAATGATAAAACATAAAGAATAATAAAACATCTAAATAATTATACAAGTTAAGTTTTTTATAAAAGTTATCAATGTTTTTAATAGCTAAAATCATAATAAGACATATAACAGGTAATCTATTTTGACATGCCGTTCTATGAAATTGAGTCATTACATTACATCATAATTAGTTTTTTACCTCTTGCGATGTTCGGATGCATAGAATTGAATGCAAACAAAGTCCTCGAGACTCTTCGGAGACTGGCGCAGACGCTTAACGAGTAGCGACTTATTATGAAGACTCTGTTACTTCTTGGATCGTACGCCGTTTGATAGGTGGTATGAGACACGTTTGTGAAAACCTGCGCCGTACAATGTGTTATTGATCACTTTTAGGGTGTTCACTGTCAATACTTGGTGGAAAGGCATTATATTAATAAAAACACAATAATCCTTTGTACTTCATTCCACTTTATTTAATATGTCAGGACCGGTTTCGCTCATTGCGAGCATTGTCAACTGATAAGAAATATAATTTAACAATGCTATTTATACAAAATTGAAAAGTTATACACAACAATTGGCATTGAAAAGAAATTGCCAATTACATTAAAGTGATTCTAAAATAACACAAAATTAAAATGTTCAACACATTAACATATAATTAAAAAGTCATCCCAGATTAATAAATTCAGAGTGGCGATTGAAAGTAATTACAAACATAATTAAAATTTGGGAAATTTTTGACAAAGTGATAAAATGCTACATTAAGTTGGTGTGTTCATAACTTAAACAAAATACAAAAATACAAAACGCTCGCAATGAGCGAAACCGGTCCTGACATATTAAATAAAGTGGAATGAAGTACAAAGGATTATTGTGTTTTTATTAATAAAATGTGTTATTGATTTATATCTACTCATAAAAAATGACAGCATCACTAAAAATTATCACATCAAAGTTAAAATACCCAGAATATTTAGAAATTATATACTCGCACTGTAATTAAACTAATAATAAAAATTCTAATAATGGAAATTTGATAATAGCCAAAACCAACAGCGGCAAAACATGCAATTTGTCTTTCAAACTAATTTATTGCGGTAAGAATAATATTTTCAATAAATGATTTTGCTGATTTAATTTTTTAGTAGGAATGAAATGCTTTTGGAAATTTAAATGCGAATGTCAAAATTCACCCCCTGGTGTACTTTAAATATTTTATAAAGATATATACAGACACTATTGTGTTTAGTTAAAAGTATGTCTGTACTCATTTAAAGAAAAATGGCATCAACGTACATGTACGTCCATACTCCTGTAAAGGTTAAATAATAATATTCTTCTGAAGGATATGACATTCAATATTTAGGGGTTCATCTAGCAGTGGTAAGATTTAAAATACATGACTGTGACATTAATGAGAGTGTAGATTTCCCTGAATAAGTCTCTGATAATTGTGCACGGGTAACAAACGGTGTGAAGTGCTACAACTATGAGAAAATCGACTACTTTACCGGATACGTTCTCCCCGTAGAATGCTGCGAGTAGAAAGTTCTCCGGTTATCATTGAAGATGATATTTCCAGCTTTGTCCACGATCGGCGACATTCGTTGTATCGATTCGGTGGCGGGTTTCATCACTCCAAAGTTTTGTATCAAGTGGGTAGTGTTGCCGATGAACACAATAATATCATTTTGTCTTTAAATGTGAAAACATTAGGTTAATGTGTGTTTTTTTTTGCGGCAAAGTATTTATGCATGCATATTTATCCTCCACTACTACTGCTTACTATTGGTAACATTTTAAACTAATTTTCTTTTGCTGATGAGCTGAGTATCATCAAATTGACACTGCCACTTGAAACAGATAATTTTGTATAACAATAACAATTTCGATTAACAAGTTTTATAATGTTTGTTATATGTATTAAATATGATTAAAATTCGTGATGAGAAAAAAAAATTGTTTATGAAACCTATAAATCATCATGAATGGTGCAGATCCTTCATACGTTCGTAGAACTGTCCTCTCATAGTCATCGCTGGTTGACGAGCTGGTACTTATAGTGTCGGCCTTCGAGAAAGTAAAAAACAATGACAAACTTGCTATCACAATTATCAATTCAAATCTCTGAAACATTTTCTCTGAAACTTATTACAATAAGTTATGGATTCATTTATTTAGTTTGTGTCAAAATACAGCTAAATTAAAACATGAATAAAAATATAGCAATCACGTATGCAAATGAAATGTCTACTAGAAATATGTTTTTAAAACATTATCTCTAATATTTTGATATGCAAGAGTGAATTTTAGATATATGTAGTAGTGCGTACAACGGGAGGTCAGTAAATATAATAATATGTCTAAATTAGACATTGGGTCATTTAGATATTTCACTGGCATTAAATATGAGGAGTAGATGATAAGTTAGTAATTGCTGTTGTTTTTATTAATGTTATGATGAATTGCGTAGTAAAATGACAAATTTACGGCAATGGCGAACTCGTTCAAATGATCATTTAACCGATAGTGTCAGGATAAACTCCTATGCTCGTCAGCCCTTGAAGCATTTACACGTTTTATTTTATATTTTGAACTGACACGGAAATAGAAACACAGACTCCAGTGATCAACCAATCCAAATTGAGAATGATAGTTTCACGTTTTTACATATTATTCAACTTGATCAAGTGTTCCAAATACAGTCGAACTTGATTATTACGAAGATGATGGAACCGACTGAATTGGCTCATTATATCAGAGAATAGGTATTTTTTAATGCTTACAAACATACCCATCATATAATACAAAAAGTCACAATTCAAACAAAAATACACAATTAGAATTTATTTCCACACATATTACATTTTTCTGTCAATCCACTTTTCCCATAAAATTTAAAATTGATGCTTGTTACATTGTTCTTGAATTTCCCCTCAAAGCACTCAACCCATTAAAAGACTCTTGGGTGGTAGATTTTTTACATGCAATTTCAAGCATATGCGTGGATACTTTTTCAAGGTTGTCGGTGAAAACACCAATTAGGTACATAGGCACTTACTAGTGTCATAAACGTAATTTGATCCCGGGGGCATCAGTCTAGTTAACTGTCCGGTCGAATTTTATTGCTTAGGGTTGAAAGGATGTTTTTAAACGATTGACACAATTGTTTTGACGATATTTTTGTTCGGTATGCCTGAGAAGTAGCTCGTTATAAAAGTGAATAAATGTATGAAGAAAACCATAAACTAAAATGTCAACAAATGTTTCCTCGTTACATCCAAGATCTCACTATTTCCGTGATCGTAATAGCCGAGTTCTACTGTATGTCCTTTGCTGAGAAAATGGTTTCTATGTCCCATATTTGCTGCAGTTAAAATAAAGTCTACAACCAAAAAGATACAAATTTACAGCTTAAGAGCATCATGAATGTTTGAATTCGAAAATAGATTGCTGCATGAATTCTGTCTGCTTCCTCTGGACTTGTGCTTGCAACGAATGTTCTTTATCACTAATTAATATATAATTGCAGACAAAAACATTGCAACCGATTGTGGCTAATTTAATTAACATCCAAATCTTGTAAATAAAAAAATACACTTACTTAAAATAATGTAATGTATTTCCTTTCAAACAATATTACAGTATTACATATAATTTTATGGTATATTTTTATAATATCTTATAAAAATATACCATATTAAATAATGATGTGAAGTAACATGTCAACAAAATTATAATATTTTGGGTTCTTGATTCTGCTAATGTGATGATTCTTCTTTGCTATAAAGTAAGATACACTCCAGACTGCTGCGCTCTTGATGATTGTCCTACATTCACCGCCAGAGTCGGATTATTCCATAGACAGTTGAGACGCGCGCTTGGGGCCTCAAAAATAGTTTATATAATATAACTCATATACTTTTTGTTTAGATTTTTTAATATTTTACTTTGAATTTTCTGACATTTTTACGTTATCCGTAAAACAGGGCCTCCCATGTGCTTAATCCGTCGTGTGCTGGTCACCGCAGTATCTATTTATGACACATTTTATTATAAAAAATCTCCAAATTATTTCTTGCGTCAATCAAAGAGTTTTTAAACTGTCCAATATTGCTATCAATGGTGCTTGAGTAAATCGACGTGCTTAAATTTGCCTTAAATGGCGAAATTTCAACATTGGCACTAGCCAAGATATATTCGTGCTTTTCTTCTAATATTCTCAGCTGTTGTCGCAATTTCCTATTTTCAATAACTAAGGCTTTAATACCTTTACTGTTCAACGATATTAATCTCTCTGCAATGCGGTCGAATTCTTTTTTGAAATCATTCAGATCTGTATCGGTTTTGATATCCCCAGTTTCTGATGACAAACTTTTATATTCAAGTGACTGGTCAACGGTGATTGGAAAATTTCCATTAGTTTTTTTGTTCAGGTTAAAAAAAAAAGCTTTGGTTTTGCTCGCTTCTCTTCTCTCACTCTTCGGAACGTATTGATATAAGGTCCAAAGAGATGTACCGGTCACTGTTACGATGGCCATATTTCCTGTACGCTGGTCTACTGCTATTGCTGATATATTGTTGTGGTCTATTACGGGTCCGATATATGTCACAATACCTTTCGTTCCAATCATAAACTCCACACTGTTGAAACTATGAAGTTTTCCAAAAGGCTCATTATCCGGTCGACTTATTAACAAAACGTAACCCCGGTTATAGTCCTGAACTATTTGGTATATATTGTGACATTCCGCAGTGTAAATCTAAAAAAAAGTAAAATTATGTAACTGCAGAGAAACATTGCAAAAATTTGATCATGTAAGAACGTGAAAATTAACAGAAAAATCAGATGAATTATCAATTTTAATAATTTTGTGAAAGACATTATGTAGCGTATTGTTCTAGTAGAAAGTTACTTTTAAAAAATAGTCAATAGTTTTCTTATCAGTAGTGTATTGTGTAAAGAAAGTCATCATTTATAAGAGTTGCAGAACTGCAGCTAGTCCTGTATTAAATGATTTATCATTGATGGTCTTAAATTATTATAAAGTAAAATTAATATTTTATTAATGTTGAGCTGAATTAAGCATTCATTGTTATATATTTCAATGTTGATTATTTTTGCTTTTATTACTGCAGCCTAGAGGTCTGCACGGACCCGGGCCTGGCCCGGGTAAGGAATTTATTCTTCAGAAAAATATTTCAGACTATATTCGTGTCATAAGTCAGCCATGATAATTTTAATTATTACTAGTTCTGTAGAGAATCGTAAATTGTTGTAAATTTGTAAAAAACGGGTTTTTTCAGTCTGTTGAGTATACATCCTGGCTTCGGGTCGGGTTTGGGTAACAATTGTGGTATTAGACTCGGGCCCGGGCCGGGTCGGGTCTGAGTTTTTCGGGCTCGAACCGGGTAATTTTGTAAAATTTCGGCCCGTGCAGACCTCTACTGCAGCCCCACAACTAAAAATTCTTAGGTCGCAATAGGATTTCACTTTATCTTATAATATTGATACATTAAATATTCGAGTGTTTAAAATATCCTAGGATCTACCTGGTGAGATTTTCTTGTCTTCAAAACGGTAAAAATTGCCTTTCCTCCCTTTTTTACAATAGTGTTACCTACTTTATCGACTAACGGCAAATTATTTGGCGGTCTCTGTCCTTTTGTTTTATACAAAGTGTTATTAAAGTCACTGACTTTGTATGCATTATTGGCAATAATTAAATTTAATCCATCAGGTTGAAAGAAAATTTCTGTAGGTGCTTCGCCATCGAATACATTATATGTCTCTTGATAGTAGAGTGTGTTAAGGATATACTCCCTTACTCCGCAAACTGTACTTATACATACTTCTATAATTATCCATGTAAATATTGCCTTTTGCTTCATCACCTTTTCTATAATGGTAAGAATCAATGGTATTAGAATTACTTAAAATAATTACAAATTAGTAGTGTTTCTTTAATCTTTTACTAATGAGAATTAGAATATTAGATTTTTCAAACATTACAAATTATAAGAACACTTTGGTTATAACAGAAAATTCCTCAACGGAAGCAGGGGTGTAAAAAGTTTGTTGATCTATGATAAGTGTTTTTTTTTTGAAAAAGATGGAAGTAATTTTAATAGTACAAAATTGACAGCTAATTGTTTATGTCAATAAATATTAGTGGTAGAAAGGTACAACGAAAAATGAGTACATCAAAATCAAATACATTAGGACAGAACGACCATTCGAATAGTTTGTTTACAACGGCTATAATAGTAATGTTAAATGGCATGATGTATCACTTATAATTCCCATGAATTACAATATGATTGAGTCGTCCAGTATCAAAACTGGCCAAGTAATATGTTTGGCTATGTACATTCTTTTCACACAACATGCACTATTCTCATGTAGGGATTTGATAAAAATTTAAATCAATTTCTAATCAGAATTTAAATCATCTTTTGGTCATAATAAAATTCAATTTTTGGTCAGAGTAAAAATGTTAACGGTTAGAATAAAAATACTAACGGTCAGAATAAAATTATTATACGGTCAGAATAAAATTATTAAACGGTCAGAATAAAATCTATTATACGGTCAGATTTTCATAAACATTTTGATTGCGTCGATTTTTCAACACTTCATGTGCGAAAAAACTACTGCACATTCGACATATTATTTTTTAATTTCGAATTCCTACTGTTTATTTCGGGAATAAATACAATACTCCCAAATATGCAAGACTGATTCGACATTTTTTTTAAATATTATCTAGACCGATTTCGCAGCGAAATCGGTCCAGATAATCTTAAAAAAAATGTCAAATATGCAGTAATTATTTAAAAATGTTATCAGATAATATTTTTTTTTAATTTCGAATAAGTACTGCATATTTGAGCACATTGTATTTATTCCCAAAATTCACAGCTGAAATTCGAAATTTAAAATATAATCCGTTAACCGTTGCCAAAAGATGGGAACTAGTATATTATTGTCTCTGATGGGAACTGTTAATTCGTCCTTCGCAATATTAGTGATTTATTCAATGACCGTGGCGCTAGTAGCAACGCTCGCCCATTGGACGATTTGCCGGAAACAACTTCACTTTGCAGTTTTGCACCAATAGCATCGCAATACGATGACATCATTATCATCAAAAAAATTCTGACCAGTTGTCAATGTAAATATGACCAGTGTCGTTTAGATTCTGACCATTTAATATAAATTCTGACCACTTAATATATATTCTGACCATAAATTATTTATTCTGCCCTCTGTTATTCTGACCGATACATTATGACCATTTAATATATATTCTGACCAATGTAATATAAATTCTGACCAATGTATTAAAAATTCTGACCGATAATGAATTAAAATTCTGACTGTTTAAATACGAGCCTATTAGAAATACTTAAAATAATTACAAATTAGTAGTCTTTCTTTAATCTTTTACTAACGAGAACTAGAATACTAGATTTTTCAAACATTATAAATTATTAGAACACTTTGGTTATAACAGAAAATTCCTCAAAGGAAACAGGGGTGTAAAAAGTTTGTTGATCTATGATAAGGGTTTTTTTTTTAAAAGGATGGAAATAATTTTAATAATATGATGAAACCGGACATTTAATCGGTTCTCTGCCACCGACGTGTTAACACGCCATACAATTTCGTGCTCATACAAAATGTGCGTGTTTACACGCAGTACTTGAGACGCGGTTCAAAGGCTACAAGAAACGTATTTAATAATTTTTAAATATTCTTGCACGAAACTCGCACGGCCGTGTTTGATACTGGACGCCTCAATTCGGTCATTTTAAAAACATCTTTGTTTGAATTCAAGGTTGAATTTTTTTTTATTATCCAGTGATGACAAAGTTATGTCATCATATTATAATTATCTTATTTAGATATTCACTTAAAATGTCTTATTTCGAAAGGCTAAATTCTAAGTAATGTGGATCAACTATTTTATAGTTAGGATATTATCAAAACCACGTAAAATTCACTGAGAGAAAAATATTATCAAATATATTTATATTGCTAAAAATAGTAAAATTGGTCTGCATACTGTGCCAACTGTTAGTATTGGAATTATGATTGTGGAAAGATGTCAATTAGTATCTGCATGTATTGGTCATCTGCTTATCAGTTATTATTTATCAAAGATTTTTCATAATACTGCAAGAAACTAATTCTATTAAATTACAATTTTTTTGATCTACCTAGTACTCGCAATAAATGAATATTTCAAACAGCAATTGTTGTTGCTGTCGCAGTCGACGCACTTGTACAACTGCCAACACGGTGAAATTCTATTAACTGCAGGGGTGTATAATTGTGTATTTTTAATATCTTAATAAATAAAAATAAACATCACCTGTGATATATATATTATGATTGTAAATTATCGGAAAGACATTGAATTCAATCATTTACAATATCTCAGTGATTGATAACAATCCAAGAAAATAAAACTCATTCAGTTTCGAAACTTTAGGTAATCAATCAACCATAAATAAGATCTAATGCCATTGCTCCAAATTCGATTTCGTATGATAATTTGACGAATCAAAAATTTCGAGCACATAGTTTTGCTTCAAAATAATGATAAACGAATGAGTCGCCTAACGAAACGAGTCGCCTGCTGTGGCCCAGTTGGTTAGAGCATGTTCTACCGATCACGCAGGTCTGGGTTTGATTCCCGGTCAGATCGCCGTGAATTTGAGAATTATTCAGTTGTGATCGAAGACTGGACGTTTGTGATGTCAATTCACATAATTTTCTCTCCTCCCATCCTTCTGATCCTCTAATAACTGGGTGTAGCATTAGCGATTAGCCAACCACTAGTCCTGTTCTAGCCTTATCCTTCTTTCCCTACTACTCACTTTGAAAAAAGTGTGGTTGAGCGACTGAGTAACAAACGGTGCTCGTAGAAAAACTTTTGTTGAGATGCCTCCATTAGGAGGCCATATGCTCCACATTAATATAAAAATAATTATATGGGGAGAATTGCATTTAGTAAGAAATCTGTAAATTTATCTTACAAATATAATCATAAAAAATCCAAGATTATGTGTATCCCTGCATCATTCATAAAGATACTGAAATGTTTTATTGTTATCTTACAGCTATTAAATTTTATTTCATACTAGCTGACCCGGCGAACTTCGTATCGCTTCAGAATTAATAACTTATTAGCTGAATTAAATTAAAATGAATACTCAAAATGAATTAAGTTTAATAAATGTGCAAAAATCAAAATGAAAAGTATTTTAATTACATTGAAATGAATGTAATTCACGTGGCAGCAAGGCATTTTTTTTATTGAAGCGAATCGAAATGATTCGCGTAGCATTCTTGCACTACTTTCTGTTTAACTATTTGCTGGATGGGTTGTGCTCGGGTTGATTCCCTTCATTGAAGCACCTTGTGACATACGACATTTTTTGATGTGCGAGAATGAACAAAACAGATGGCTTGCCGACACATGAACATGCTACATACAATTGACAGTGAGAGAAACATTCATTTTCTAGATTCAAGCCACAAACACTCAAGGATTGGCCTTGTCCCATCACATCAAGACATGAAGTATCTGGAGCGGTCACATAATACAAAAAGTCACAATTCAAACAAAAATACACAATTAGAATTTATTTACACACATATTACATTTTTCTGTCAATCCACTTTTCCCATAAAATTTAAAATTGATGCTTGTTTCGTTGTTCTTAAATTTCCCCTCAAAGCACTCAACCCATTAAAAGACTCTTGGGTGGTAGATTTTTTACATGCAATTTCAAGCATATGCGTGGATACTTTTTCAAGGTTGTCGGTGAAAACACCAATTAGGTACATAGGCACTTACTAGTGTCATAAACGTAATTTGATCCCGGAGGCATCAGTCTAGTTAACTGTCCGGTCGAATTTTATTGCTTAGGGTTGAAAGGATGTTTTTAAACGATTGACACAATTGTTTTGACGATATTTTTGTTCGGTATGCCTGAGAAGTAGCTCGTTATAAAAGTGAATGAACAAATTTATGAAGAAAACTATAAACTAAAATGTCAACAAATGTTTCCTCGTTACATCCAAGATCTCACTATTTCCGTGATCGCAATAGCCGAGTTCGACTGTTTGTCCTTTTCTGAGCGAATAGTTTCTATGTTCCATATTTGCTGCAATTAAAATAAAGTCTACAACCAAAAAGATACAAATTTACAGCTTAAGAGCATTATAAATGTTCAAATTCGAAAATAGATTGCTGCATGAATTCTGTCTGCTTCCTCTGGACTTGTGCTTGAAATGAATGTTCTTTATCACTAATTAATATATAATTGCAGACAAAAACATTGCAACCTAATGTGGCTAATTTTAATAAACATCCAAATCTTGTAAATAAAAAAATACACTTATTTAAAATAATGTAATGTATTTCCTTTCAAACAGCATTACAGTATTACTTATAATTTTATGGTATATTTTTATAATATCTTAAAATATTTGCCAATTGTCTATTCTAAATAATGATGTAAAGCAGGCATGGGCAACCTTTCCTAGGTCTGGGGTCAAATTATCATTCTGTCTCCGTGTCAAGGGCCGGACCAAATTATTAAACATAATAAAGTAATATTAAATTAAATAAAACACGTTGCTATTTCTTATATGGTGGTGATAATGATCTAGTAGAGTGGAGCCACTGCAAGCGCCCGTCTCATCTCCATTACTTAATCCTTCCCTGCAACTATTAATTTCTTTCTCTAATACTTCGCCGAGATGAATCAGGGGCGAACAAAATAGCTCAGCTTGAGACGCCCGCTTGGGGCCTCCGAATCTTAGGGCCTCAAAAATAGTTTGTATACAACTCATATACTCTTTGTTTAGATTTTTTAATATTTTACTTTGAATCTCCTGACATTTTTATGATATCCGTAAAACAGGGCCTCCCATGTGCTTAATCCGTCGTGTGCTGGTCACCGCAGTATCTATTTATGACACATTTTATTATAAAAAATCTCCAAATCATTTCTTGCGTCAATCAGAGAGTTTTTAAATTGTCCAATATTGCTATCGATAGAGCTTGTGTAAATCGACGGGTATAAATTAAACCGCAATGGCGAAATTTCAACATTGGCACTAGCCAAGATATATTCGTGCTTTTCTTCTAATATTCTCAGCTGTTGTCGCAATTTCCTATTTTCAATAACTAAGGCTTTAATACCTTTACTGTTCAACGATATTAATCTCTCTGCAATGCGGTCGAATTCTTTTTTGAAATCATTCAGATCTGTATCGGTTTTGATATCCCCAGTTTCTGATAAACTTTTATATTCAAGTGATCGGTCAACGGTGATTGGAAAATTTCCATTAGTTTTTTTGTACTGGTTGCGAAATAAAGTTTCGTTTTTGCTCAATTCTCTCTTCGGAATGTATTGATATAAGGTCCAAAGAAATGTACTGGTCACTGTTACGATGGCCATATTTCCTGTATGCTGGTCTACTGCTATTGCTGATGTACTGTTGTGGTCTATTACGGGTCCAAGATATGTCACAATACCTTTCGTTCCAATTATAAACTCCACACTGTTGAAATTATAAAGTTTTCCAAACGGCTTATTATCCGGTCGATTTATTAAGAAAACATAACCGCGCTTATAGTCCTGAACTATTTGATATATATTGTGAGATTCCGCGGTGTAAATCTTAAAAAAAGGAAAATTATGTAACTGCAGAGAAACATTGCAAAAATTTGATCTTGTAAGAAAGGGAAAATTTAACAGAAAAATCAAATGAATAATCAATTTTAATAATTTTGTGAAAGACATTATGTAGTGTATTGTTCTATTAAAAAGTATTTTTTTTAAAATAGTCAAATAAGATTTTTTTATCAGTAAAGAAAGTCATCATTTATAAGAGCTGCAGGACTACAGCTAGTTCTGTATTAAATGATTATTCATGCTTTATCATTAATGGTTTTAAATTCATATTTTATTAATTCTATGACAAGTGTTGAGCTGAATTAAGTACTTATTCATTGTTATATATTTCAATGTAGATTATTTTTGCTTTTATTACTGCGGCCCAACAAATAAAAATTCTTATAGGTCGCGATAGGATTTCACTTAGTCCTATAATTTTGATACATTAAATATTTAAGTTTTCATAATATCCTTGGATCTACCTGGTGAGATTCTCCTGTCTTCAAAACGGTAAAAATTGCCTTTCGTCCCCTTTTTACAATAGTGTTACCTACTTTATCGACTAACGGCAAATTATTTGGCGGTCTTTGTCCTTTTGTTTTATACAAAGTGTTATTAAGGTCACTGACTTTGTATGCATTATTGCCAATAATTAAATTTAATCCATCAGGTTGAAAGAAAATTTCCGTAGGTGCTTCGCCGTCGAATACATTATATTTCTGTTGATAGTACAGTGTGCTAAGGATATACTCCCCTTCTCCGCAAACTGTACTTATACATACTTCTATAATTATCCATGTAAATATTGCCTTTTGCTTCATCACCTTTTCTATAATGGTAAGAATCAATGGTATTAGATTTACTTAAAATAATTTAAGATTTCGACTGAAGGTGCTTGGTGGAATTTCAATATTAAATTTGAATCGTTCAAACTATGTACATTCTCACAATTTTTGTCATTAACGACCCGGGTTTCGCCTTTCGGCATCTTCAGGCATTCAAGTGCACGGATGAACTTGAACTGACGCTTAGCAAATGAAAGTTTCGTGTTATATATAATACGGACAGTCATAAGCTCTTTTTCAAAGAAATTTTAGAAATCAACAAAGCACAGCTGCAAAATCTTCCGATTTTAAACGAAATATCAAATTTTCCCACATCTCCACTTCTATACCCTATATAACCATAAAATCATATAATCATAAAACCTTTGCCGACAAACAAATTATATAATTCTTGAAACTGCTCACTAGTCAAATCTGTTGGAATTCCCATGAGCTCATTCTTTTCGCCAGCAGTGGCTTTGGACTCAGTGATGCATTTATATCTTATATATAACACGAAACTTTCATTTGCTAAGCGTCAGTTCAAGTTCATCCGTGCACTTGAATGCCTGAAGATGCCGAAAGGCGAAACCTGGGTCGTTAATGACAAAAATTGTGAGAATGTACATAGTTTGAACGATTCAAATTTACTTAAAATAATTACAAATTAGTAGTCTTTCTTTAATCTTTTACTAATGAGAATTAGAATATTAGATTTTTCAAACATTAACAATTATTAGAACACTTTGGTTATAACAGAAAATTCCTCAACGGAAGCAGAGGTGTAAAAAGTTTGTTGATCTATGATAAGTGTTTTTTTTTTTGAAAAAGATGGAAGTAATTTTAATAGTACAAAATTGACAGCTAATTGTTTATGTCAATAAATATTAGTGGTAGAAAGATACAACGAAAAATGAGTACATCAAAATCAAATACATTGGGACAGAACGACCATTCGAATTGTTTGTTTACAACAGCTATAATAGTAATGTTAAATTGCATGATGTATCACTTATAATTCCCATGAATTACAATATGATTGAGGCGTCCAGTATCAAAACTGGCCAAGTAATATTTTTGGCGATGTACATTCTTTTATTGATATATGTTTCAGCTTCAAGATCGTACTGCAAGTTTACGAAAATCAACTTTAAATAATGATTTTACTATAAAAAGCGGCCAAGTCAAAGGTATTTCATTATCAAATCAGCCAAGTCATAGAGAACCAATCAGATCACAGCATTTGAATCAGCTGACTGAATGACAGTATGCATGGAACGTATAAGTTTAACGCATAATAACTTGACGTGTAGTAGAGACTCCAATTTGTCCACATCTCAACTGCTCGAGTATCGAGTACTAAAATTTTAAAATACTTGAGTAGTTTCAGATGTACAAAAATATATTTTATCAATTCAAATTTGTGTGTATAAATAGATGATAAATAAGTATGTAAGCTTATTTAAATTCATTAATACATTAAAAAAAAGACATAAAATTTCTTCAAAAGGTAGTCAAACAGAAATTTGGCTCTCCTGAAAAATAAAGTGAAACTCGCATGGCCGTCTTTGATACTGGACGACTCGATTCGGTCATTTTAAAAACATCTTTGTTTGAATTCAAGATTGAATTTTTTTTTATTATCCAGTGATGACAAAGTTATGTCATCATATTATAATTATCTTATTTAGATATTCACTTAAAATGTCTTCTTTCGAAAGGCTAAATTCTAAGTAATGTGGATCAACTATTTTATAATTAGGATATTATCAAAACCACGTAAAATTCACTGAGAGAAAAATATTATCAAATATATTTATATTTTCTAAAAATAGTAAAATTGGTCTGCATACTGTGCGAACTGTTAGTATTGGAATTATGATTGTGGAAAGATGTCAATTAATATCTGCATGTATTGGTCATCTGCTTATCAGTTATTATTTATCAAAGATTTTTCATAATACTGCAAGAAACTAATTCTATTAAATTACAATTTTTTTGATCTACCTAGTACTCGCATTAAATGAATATTTTAAACAGCAATTGTTGTTGCTGTCGCAGTCGACGCACTTGTACAACTGCCAACACGGTGAAATTCTATTAACTGCAGGGGTGTATAATTGTGTATTTTTAATATCTTAATAAATAAAAATAAACATCACCTGTGATATATATTATGATTGTAAATTTTCGGAAAGACATTGAATTCAATCATTTACAATATCTCAGTGATTGATAACAATCCAAGAAAATAAAACTCTTTCAGTTTCGTAACTTTAGGTGATCAATCAATCGTTCTATGGTGTCTTTCTGTGTATAAAAATCACAAAGCCATAAATTGGATCTAATACTTTTTCAAAGTAATCAAAATAATAATAAACGAATAACTAAATATGAATGTGATTCCAAATATCCGTGATTCCAAATATTTGTAAAAGAGTGTAGGAATAATCTCACTATGACTGCATCATTGAACAATGTTAAAGCATTTTTTATTGGTATCATCATTTGCAGGTTGGGCTTGAGACACTATTGAGGTTTAAATAAGAGATTTATATTATCAGCTTAACCAGAGGTAATCATTATCTATCATTTGATAAATACTGCATTTCGAATATTATCAAAAATAATTGTTTAATATGCTTCTGATGTCAAATATTATATACAGTAAATCCCCCTATAACGTTCGCCTATAGAGAAGTTTCCGTAGTTCTTTACAAAATGCTAAATTTTCAAGATCAAATAAGATTTTTCATAAAAATTAAATATTATATATGTGCATTATTAAAAAATCGTCAATAGCTGTCAGTTCCTTGTGAATAAACTTAATACAAGGTCATATATAAAAATAGAAACAATATTTTATTGTTGATTTCGTTAAGTTCAGAAAATGCAATTAAAAGAATCTAACATCACATTTTGAAAGAGTGTCTAGTCCTCTATAATGTAGTATTCCATAGCTATCCTAATCTCTACACTATAGAGGGTTGACTGTACTATTTTCATTAAAAATAAAACAGAAAAGGCTTAATGTAAAAATAGTTATATGGGTAGAATTGCATTCAGTAAGAAATCTGTAAATTTATCTTACAAATATAATCATAAAAAATCCAAGATTATGTGTATCCCTGCATCATTCATAAAGATACTGAAATGTTTTTTGTCATCTTACAGCCATTAAATTTTATTTCATATTGTTCTCTTTATGTTCAACACATATGACATTTCTTTTTTATGGAAACACTGATATTATCAATATAAATATGAAGATTTATGACGCTTTGTGATAATTAGTGATCCACAAAAATTCATATTTAATTCTTCAGGCTCGGCAAATCGATTTTCAGTCCCGGCAACTTATTTTTTTTACAGAGACAGAGGTAATATTGATAGTAATGTTATGTTTTAAAATATTTTTTTATTCGATTAACGCTTCAAGATTCGAATTTCTTTTTTTCGATTAAACTGAGTAACATAATGCGCCAATAATGAATTGATTATTTTGTTTTGAAAAGCATATTTGGTGACATTCAGGTCAATCACTGTATGACACCAGTTTTTGTCTTTTAAAAAAATATCACTCAGACCATCTAACTCAGCCATACTTAACCTGCGGCCCAGTTAGACCTCCATCGGTGAGCTAAAAAAAAAAGGAGTTTTGGAGATATCTTGGGAAAAAGTATACCAAATCGAGGATTTCAAATTCCTCGGTGAGCTAAAAAAAAAAAGGAGTATACCATAAATATGTTGCGGCCCACGTAGAGAAGCAAATATCGGAATGCGGCCCGGAGGAGAAAAAGGTTGAGTATGGCTGATCTAACTGATAACTTTAAAAAGTTTCGGCTGCCAACACATAGTTGCTCAAATCAAATACGATACAAATTAATCACAACATAACTTTTAGTCTTTTCTTTATAGTAATCAAGTTATTTGAACGAAATTGGTTAACTCTTATAATTGGAAGATAAAACAGGGCATTGTTTCATCCAGCCAACAGTTTTTGAAGGGTTAAATTAGAAATTGAAAAAAAGGTTTTTCTGTTTACCATTTTATTTTATGTATAATAAATAAATCTTCAATAATTAATGTTGTAATACTAAAGAATAAATATTTTAAAAGCACTTTTCAACCATGTTCAATAATGTTTCTGGACAATAATTTAAGTCGAATATCCTTCTTTATTACTTCTTACTATGATAATTTAGATCTTTGTAAGCTAGTTGCTTAAGACCATCTATGTATGCCAGCGGTCCACAAACTTTTTTGGCTCACGGACCACTAAATTCACAATTTTGAACCAGCGGACTTTTGTGTTAAGTATTACATATTGAAATAAAAGTGATAAAATGCATCTCAAAATGCACCAAGTTCATAAAATAATGTCAGATTTCTCTGCGGACCGCTGATCTATGCCATGATCTTGCCGGGGTCACAAGGTCAGCTTCCTTGCGTTGTGTGATTTCCTCATTCAATCTATCGAACAATACTCTTGTTCCAACACCTTGCAGAACTGGTGGTGCAAAGGGTTCAGAAAAGCCTCCAGCCACTTAATAAACTTTGGATGCATACCACCCACATCACGGTATGTAGATCGGTCTCTGTGGTCTAATGGTGAGAACTTTACCATAGATCAGATGGTTCTCAGTCCCAGCAAAGACTATGCTTCAAATATATAATTTAAGAGCATGGGCTTAATATCTTTTCTCTCCTAGTGATATGAATTAATCTAATTGAGTTTAGCTTGAAAGTCAAATCAGAAAGTCAAATGTTTAATGTATGTAAACAATTTTTTTAGGAATCTGCTGATTTTCACGTGACAGCATTTTATTTGTTGCATTGCCTTGTTAGAAACTTAAACAACCTCTGATGCTGTACAAACATCAAGGGTCTTCCGGTCGAATATTACTTTAAAGGATAGTATGAATAACAGTTCATTCCAGAAGTAAAAAAAATCATAGCTAATAAAGGAAAAACATTATTATTGCCAGACCCATCTATAGAATGCTTAAACCAGATCGTTCAAAAGTTTACGGTAAAAAAAATCATCAAAGACCATATCGGTAATAAAACCCTTGGATCAGGGTGTAATAGAAACATTTCAACGCTTATATATAAAACAAATGCTACGACGATTAATGCTGGCAGATGAAAATGATGAAGAAACACTTATCAGCTTCCGCAAGAAAATAAATTTAAAAGACTGTTGTCACATGGCAGCAGAGAGTTGGAATTCTTCAACTTTGAGAAAATCGTAGATCAAAATCTTAGAAAGAATTAGAAAGTTCAAGTAATATAAATTGTTATAATAGACATTGCGAAAGGAACAGTACAAATTTCGGTATGTGCTGAATGTGACGAAGAAGATGTAACTGAGTGGTTAAAATGTGATGTAAATGATCTTGAATTTCAAATTTTGAATGATGAGAAAATGATTAAAGAAATATTTGCCTCAGAGGAACGAGATTGAGAAGACGAAGAAGAGATTTGCGAGGGAAGAGATATTGATCCTGCATATTCTGAAGCTTTTCAGAACATAGATGTCGCCATGGAGTGGTTTGAGAGCCAAGAAGAGTGTAACTCTGGACAACTTGTATGTCTTAAAAGTATCCTCGATTTGGCAGCTTGAAATAGAACAGCTAGCTGCTTTAACCCTTTGCCCGCGTCACCAAATTTAGCGAACATGCCCTGTACGCGGCTGCTTTTTTGCAGATTTTGTTATTGCGTTTTCGACTATAAATATAGGTTGTAATATTTTTTTAAATAATCAAATATGTTATTTGCCACTCAAAGTAACTTTTTCAATACTAAAATACAATATATTTATTGTATTTTCGGTGTAATTCAACAATAATCATTCTTCATACAATTGCGGCGTGACGTCGCCATATTGCAAAAAAATACCGCCACGCGCGACCGAGACTGCGTCACTACCATACCGTGCTTATAATATTAAATTCTCGGAACAATTTCAATTTCACCCGCACTCGATCGCTTATTTACATTATCCCAAATAATAAAATGATATTTGCATATTTTGTAAATACGTGGCGCACAGTCCTTATGAGAAACACCATGAATCAACGGCGGCCATCTTGCATTGGTAATGTATGTTCACGGCGTGTTCCAGAAATAATTTATTTTAGCCTATATTGAATCTTTTTTGACTAATGCCATCTATTGAATTTGGTAAAATATACATTTAGTAATATTTTCAACCAAGTTATACAATTTTAACACAATAGGTAACTCTTGTATAGGGTTTGAAATTTCCATGACATCATACGTGTCACGCGCGCTGAGGGCATGCTCGCTAGGACATGCATTGCGGTCATACGCGGTGAAAAGGTTAAGCAAAAAACAATCACTAAATTTCTTAATAAAACATAAATTAACATTGACCTATGTATTTTCTCTGTCAGTTATGATTTATTTCTTATTCAGACTACCTTCATACCCAATTAGTCCTGATAATCAAGGTTCTGCTTTATATATATTTTTAAAATTAATGATACACCTTGTGACATTTTTGTTATATTGAATGTAACCATCCCAAGGATGTCATTAATTTATCATTATACTGGACAGGTTGGTAAGATAGTATTATTAACAATTCGCTGCCAAAGCTCTAGCGATTGCATTTACAAATCTATACATAGTTAATTAGTCGTGTTAACAGACGTCATTGACACATTTGTCCTTACTTTATCTGCTCTAAATACTAGATGTTCTTCTGCTAAATATTTCATGCCGGACAAATTTGATCTATCAAATATGTCAATTCCTCTTTCATTTGCCTAACGGATAATGTAAATACATTCTTGTATACATCTTCGTCAGGTTCTCCCGGATCACTGTACAGACTTACAGGCGTCAAGAAGACATTTGCATTGGCTAATAAGAACTCGTGCTTTTCAGCCAATATTGTCAACTGATGTCTCAAACGTTTGTTTTCCACAATCAAATGTTTTACGCGTTTATCAGATCCTTGACTATACAGCGAAACTAAACCATCAGTAAACGCATTCAATGACGCTTCAAAAGTGGGTCTCATTTTCCCACTCGGCTGAGAGATTACTGCTGGTGTACAAATTGTTGAAGGTTGAGAAGTTATTGACGTCTGACTGGTTGTTGTTCGTTGACTAGTCGTTGTCGGTTGGCTAGTTGTTGTCGATTGGCTAGTTGTTGTCGGTTGGCTAGTTGATATCGGTCTACTAGTCGTTGTCTTTTTTATATGAATTACATCGTTATTAGAATTGATTTCCTTCGGTGTAGTGTGACTGGTTGTGATCTCTGTCTTTGCATCATAGATGTCATTACTTAAATCGGGAACATCATCAGCTTTCAATGTTGTTTTTAGTTTTGGAGTAGTTATAAATAAGTTGTTTTGGCGTCCGCGTCTTTCATCTTGTTCTGCTTTTAGTGATTCGTCTACAGCATTGAGCGGATATAACAGTTTTATTCGCCATCGATTGTCGTCTTCTACTTGACTGTAAACAATACTTCCGGTCGAAGATTCAATAGCAATGGCGGACACGCGTGCCCCAAATTCAGGAAGTTCTTCCATTACGACCCTGTCATTTGAGTCGATGACGGCGTATGTGGTGTCAAAAGCGAATACCTTTCCATACGGCTCCTTATCTGGTCTACTGATTAAGTAAACTCGACTTCTGATCATATCGAGAGCCATTTGGTAAGTTTTGTAATTTTCACCAGTGAATATCTACAAAGATGTGAGAAAAAATATTAATATCGTTTTCTATCTTATTTTTACAAGAAAATTTAGCAGAGGAACAAATGAACACAGAAAATAAAAAAGGCACACTGTTTATAAGTCACATAAAACATTTCTGTGTACTATTTTTTTTTACTTAATGCTTTTTTTATTTCCTGTATTCAAATGTAAACGAAATTAATACTCATAGACGCACTTGAAATAAGGCATGGGTGTTTGTGATGTCTAAAAATTCTCTCCAATCCTAAAATAACATGGCGTAGCAAGATTGATTGGTTAACTACTAGTCCTGTCTTAGTACTCCAATTTTGTTTAAAAAAAATACAGACTTGAAACTTCAATATGGCTTAAAATTTATGTTTTTATTTAAAAAAAAAACTCTCGTCTCTGGAGAGTTGGTGTCTTATGTCTAGAATAATAAAGAAATATGACCATTACCGTGTATTCTTGTCTTGTTTTGTAGGTCATATATAGTGTTTGACTTCCTCGATTGAAAATGATGTTGCCAACTTTATCTATCAACGTTATTTTCCTTATCTTTTTCATAGTGGCTCTTCTCAAGTTGCCAAAATTACGAATGATGTAGGAGTCTCTGCCGATGGTAACTATGATTTCGGTCATTGATTTCACAAAGATATCTTTTGGGGCTGTGCCATTGTATATTGCGTCGCCTCTCTTTTCATAGATTGTCCCTAAAAATCCCATTGCATCAGTATTGACGCCAATAAAAAGACCAATAGACAGCCATGTCCAAAAAATTAATGAAATGTGTGCCATCGCTGTAAAGCCTGTAAACAAATTCAAAATCATGTCTTACAAGTCTGGAGTACATTTTCAAGGTTATTATTGATTATATAAAATATTGGTATATTGTATATATATTAGAGGTTCGGGTGGGTAAGCACAATTGAGATTCGAGTTAGGGCCGGGCCCGAGAAAGAAATTTATTTCTTCAGAAAAATATTTCAGACTATGCTCGTTTCATAAGTCAGCCATGATGATTTTAGTTATCACCAGTTCTATAGAGAATCGTAAATTGTTGTCTGGTATCGGGTTCTGGTAACAAGTGTGGTATTAGACTCGGGCCCGGGCCGGGTCGGGCCTGAGTCTTTCGGGCTCCGACCGGGTAATTTTGTAAAATTTTGGCCCATGCAGACCTCTAATATATATATATATATAATATTGTTTATATTTTAACAAGCAAAAAACAATTCGGTATTGACAAAATTTTTGCTCAGCGATTTTGAAATCATGGGATCTTTCAAAAACCCAGGAATTAAACAATTTGCCCCAATTATCAGTGTGACTCGGTTTTTTTTTTAGCTCTTCCAATAATTTTGAAATCCAAAAACCCAGGAATTCAATTTGTTGCGAGCCAATGTCTAAGAGAATAGGTTTGTTGAAAATAATAAATAAATGGGTGTATTATATTATATTATTCTCAGTGTTGTGATGTCACATTCTATGCAAACTGCCCTTTCCCTCACCGCGAAGACATTTCCCTATGGGTATTATATATTAATGGCCAGTTACTTTCATGTTGAGAGAGCATTTTTAGATAGATTGTTCAATCATTTTTACATTGAAAATTATAAGCTTTAAATGCCGTCAAAGTCATGAGTACTATTTTTTGAAATGTTCTGTGGGTTACCAAATTTTGAAATTCAAAAAAAGAAATGAATAGTTTATTTACCTGATCTATAGATTTATTTGTTCCCAGTACTGAACTATAAATGAACTATTTTTTTTGTTTAAAAATTGAAACATTCTTCACTATTCTCATATTAAATTTTACTGTCAGCCAATGCCGAGGTTTTCCAATATCCTATAAATAACGCCTTGAATATGTGTTTTAAAGTTTTAAATTTATTTAAAATACATATTTAGATTCCTCAATATACAATTGAACTGTATAAAATGACATTTAGAAAAATAATATCACTCGATGATAAAAACATTGTCATCTGCTGATGTGAAGCGATAAAGTAAAACATAATGGTAAATTATAACGTAAGAAATGTAAGTTTTACGTAATTGTAAACATTCATATAATAATTACCTATTGCATATATATTGCAGGAATTTAAAGATAAAGCCCTACTCTATACTTTTATGAATACATCTGTGAGAGTTTTTTACTTTGAATGACGGACTCACTTTAAATTGAACAGCAGTCTCAAGAACTGACAGATAATTTTTTGGTACCTAACATAAATTAATTTATTTGGAGGTCACAATTTCGTAATGCTGCGATAACTTAAAACAAAAATATCTGTGAATTATTTTGTTCTTCCCCGTTAACATCTTAAATCCTGTACAAAAGTCGATAATTTTGATAAAATGACTTTAACAAATAATGTCCCATGAAATTTTTTCTCGGACATTTTTTTATCAGATTTTATAAATCATTTTACTAGCTGACCCGGCATGCGTTGCAATGCCACTCAAAGAAAGAAAGTGTTCGTGTTTTAATTATGTTTATTGAAGTTCTTTTGGATATATATTATTTTTTGTCTGGTGCGTATATGAATAGATCTTGAGGTTTTTCAACGCGTGAGCAGGCCAGATACAGCTGTCCATGTGAGAAGCATGGATATTTAAAATTTAGTCCACACACTTGTAGCGATTGTCCAAATGCGAGTCGCACCGGAAACTGCAAACAAAGTCAAAACTTCAAAGTCAATTTCTGCACGTGTCACCATAAAACTGATGATTTGAGACATGCACTTGATTCATCAGCAGCTGTTGAACGTGGTATAACTGGTAGATTAATAAAGGTTAATTAAATACATAGAATTGGTATAACTACACGTAAACAAATAATTAAATAATAATAAGCAAGAATGATAGTTAATGGCACTAAAAAAACACCTTTTAATTTTGAAACAGATGTGATTAAGGAATGAATGGTGAGGGGCAGGGAAGGTAAAACTTTTTCTCCAAAATAAGTAGCAAATTTCTTGAAGTGACAGAAATTTTCTGGAGACGAAACTAGATCTGGATGCCCGATAGGACCATCATAGTTATTTTTACATAATGAAAACAATATACCCCTTTCTACGGACATAATCGGACAATTCAAGAGAATATGCTCTGAATCTTGGTTACTGTCACCACAAGGGCAGTGTGGGTTAAGTTTGATTTTAAATTTATGTAACTTGGCATTAAACGCTCCGCGTCCGGTGATAAATTGTGAGGTCCAGTGATCCGGAGAGAGCCAGGTTGCATTCTGACGAAAAACAATATCTGGGAAAAATAAATAGGTAATTCTACCACGAAGGGACTGTGACCATCGACTTTGCCAAGTAGTTAAAACGGTTAGTGAGTTTTTTCACTTTCACTTTTAAAAATTCTTGTGAATCCAACAGATGAAGAGTTGTGCGACCAATTTGCGCTGGTTTTCCGTGCAAAAGGTGATGAACTGCAAAATCTAGAACATATAGTGATATATTTTTTGTGCTGTAGTATACAGTATTTACAAAAGCGAGCACTGTGCCCAGCCGCATGACCTGCCTTCCCATACAACTACATTCAGTTGCGCAGTCTATATATTTTTGCATGCAACTTTAACGTCGAAAGGCGACCTGTTAAGTTTCAGCACACACCTGTATGCGGTTTCTCAGGCGTTATTTCATGGAGGTGCATCGACGACTGTTGTATTTTTCAGTGCCTGGCGTTAAATAGCAAAGTATGAAATTTTGTTAAAACATTTTATATCACAATTTCGTTTACATGTAATAAGCGTTCACTTGATGCATTGAATAGTTGAGTATTTTATCGGTTATATAATCTAAACTAAATGATTAAAAGTAAAATTTTAGTTAAAACAATTTCGTAAAATAATATATAGCTGGGCTTCTAAGAAGTTAAGCAGAAGACTAATTCTCGGATGCTGATAAATATTTGAACTTTAACATTTGTTATCTGTTTTTATTTATCTCAACGTATCGCAGACTCAGTAGAAAAACAACCCAACTTGTAAATAATCAATGTGACACTAGGTTATTATTACTGCTATTTGAATCTAAGGTTTTAGGTATTAGATAGATATTCGAAAAAAATAATACTAAATTTGTAAATATGAAAAACGTTCTCTGATATTTATTTCATCTGCAAAAACAAATGAAATGATTCTTTGAGAAACCAATAAGTTAGCTGAAATTTATAAATTTGGTTCTGTAATGAATAAACATTTGTCGGGTCCGTAGTCAACGTTGTTGGTTTCAGTTAAGGTGCTCACAGTAAGAACATTCTTCAATCAATTTATGGATTTTTCTTCGAAGGCATGGAAGATGTCTGAAAATTCACTCCTATCTATCTGATCCGAATAATAAGGTGTACTGAAAAGAATTGACTCACCACTATTCCTGTCCTGGCCGAATCCTTTATCTCTACTCTCTTCGGAAAAATAAGGGAGGTTAAGTAACTGAATAATAAGCAATTGTCCTAAAAAGAACTCCTGATGAAATAAACTAAATTAGGAGTCTATACGCTACACATTGGGAGCGGACATGAAAAATAAATTATGTATTTAAATTATTTATTAAACTTACATTTATATAAGTTTTATATTTTATTTAGACAAATATTCTTTACAGACTTACATATGTTTACCAAACTTAAATTGATGTTTTGAAATGTCGTATATCTTTCTTCACACATTATTCATGAAGTAGAATAATGATTTTTCTTGTTGACCTAAGGAGCGCCAAGCAGTGATGAGCTGCTAAATTTGTATTAACCGGCTCGCACCTTGGTCGCAAGAATTTACCGATTTGCCCAAAATATCAGCGTGCCTTTTTTTTTTTAGCTCTTCTGCGAATTTTCGCATCCAAAATCGCAGATATTTACGGATATACTAATAACCATGTAAACAAGATAATTGAAGGTTTTTAAAGAATAGCTTATTATCGCTGTAATAAATCTTCAGTCATATGAAAACAGATAGAAATTCATGCACCTAATAAGTTTTTATATGCTCATACACAATTCGGTGGGAAAAAAAGAATTATCATTATTTCTCAACCTCACATTTGTGTAGTATTTCTTCACGGATTTTTAACAATAATTAAGTATGTTTTGATTGATCAAAACCCCTTTTCAGTGTGAAGGATAATAAGATAATAAAATAAGTAATAAATACTAAGCATATTTATCTATACGTTTTCAAGGAGTTGATTGCGTGGGAAGTGTTAAAAATATGCCACTTATGTATTTGGACATCAATTCATATTATATAATTTAAGTTTTAGGCTACAGCGATAGCGAAAATTCAGTTACTCTATTTTTGTCACGATTTTCTCATTGTCAACTCGACTACATCTATTGGACCCTCACAGGCTTCAGTATGTGAGAGAAATTAAATCTATCAAAAGGAATGCTTATATATTACATACATATGGCTGATCTATACAACGGAATAGATTTCCCGTTACAATAAATCATTTAACTAAATGCCTCTTCTTCTGCAGCAGTGACTGATTATTTCTTGAGTAGATAGCGTTATTTAAATTTCTTTATTTTTTTAGTAGAATATGGGAAAACCCAGTTTTATTTACTAAAATTACATCAGATATTTTCGACCATTGTATATTATAAGACTAGTCAAAAGGACACACAATTTTACATCAGGTGAATATTTCTAATTCTTGTTAATTTCTTTTGCTAACAGTTTTCCCTTATTATAATATTAAATGTGTATTCTTTATTTTGTTACTCCAAATTAGTTAAACATTTTAAAATAAAGCTTGAAATCCAGCTTTCGAAATTCTTAATGTCAGGAAAGTCTAGTGCAAACTCTAGGTATTAAAAAAGCGAAAGTAATTGTAAACTATGTCTTTTCTTAAATGTTTAATATAGTTTTCAATATATAATCTGGCATTTAAAATAAAATAACTAGTAGATTATAGTTTAAGAACGCCACCGGTAGCCTAATCAGTAGATAGTTAATGGAATAGTGTTGTAAGAAGATCTTCTCGAATAATATGGTAGTCCCCGCTGTGTGATTACTTAAGGCTCTCGCATTTAAAAATTATGAACTATGGGGAAAAAAATATAAATACATATTACTTACACTTACTTAATAACAGAGAATATTTAACAAATAAAAATTTGTGAGGCCTCTGACAGCTGTCACTTCTGCTCCTAACTTTGTTTATGATTGAATATAAAATATACCTAAATCAACTGTTTTCAAACTTCTCTTCGTTATTATTGGGTCAATTATTGTGGAGTTAATCAAACTATTATACTGTCATTGGGTTTTTATAAATAATTGTGGCTGATAAAACTTCTTTTATCTTATTTTAGATGTTAAGGTAATTTCAATATTTTTGTAAAACCCCCATTTACACTATAGTCGGGACCGTGTAATTGGGAGTGTGAATCTCATACAAAATTAGGGATTTGGTTTTTTTCCGCAGAAAACCCAATACTAAGATTCCCCTTAGTTTTGCAAAAAAAAAAAAATATGGACGAAATATTTAGTTTCTGTAGTAGTAAATATCCCGCACACAGACAGACGCCCAGCTATGCGTGTATAGCCTGGCACGTGTTGAATACACAGACGCTAACTAACATTTGACTATATGCGCGGCACAGACGACCATCTCTTAGTAACGACAATGGAATGCGACCGTGTAATTGGGGGATTTGCGGCGAATATTTCAAGCCAGCACGTAATTCGGGGTAGTGTAATTGGGGGTTCCACTGTATTTGAATCACGAGAATCCTATCATATTAGATTTTTTAAATTCAGGAATTTCGGAAAGATAAACATGCACGTTGTAAGGATTGCAATCCTTATTCATATAATATCCTACTAATGCTAGTCGTAATGCTCTTAAAATATCTCCTGAGTAATATTTTATATTTTATTTTAGTTATTGACGCTATACAAGATGGCAGCTATACGCTTCTTCTCGGTGTTTCTCCTAATCCAATTCATCAATGCAGATATTTGTTCCGAAGACGAGAAGCCAAAAGTTATATCTCTGCTAGATGACCATTATTTGCTGCAGACAGTTTCCGAACACGAAGGCATCGCCCCGGAGATCATTTCATATAGAGAAGAAGATATTTTCTTTGTTTACAATGAAACAAGTTTTGTACTACGAGCAAATAAACAACTGGAACCTCTCAAATTTAAGGTGTTTTCTGAAAACAGAAAGCATTACATCGACCCTGAGGGTACAATTGTCGCAAACGAAAACGGAAAAGTCACTCTAAACTATCATTCGAGTTCGAAAGTAGTCAAGATGGTCACCGACATCGGGTACACCGTCGGCTACATGGGAATAGATCTGGACAAGAACAGAATATTTTTATACAGCTATTTAGGATCGGAAGACGGTACGATTGCAACAAAATTACACGTGTTCGATACAGAAAATTTAGATATCAGCGGAGGAATCGCGAGCGCTGAGAACATTGCAGAGATCGGAAATAATATCGTAGCCGTATCGGTTGACAAGACATCTGGGAATGTAGCCCTCTGCGAAAAGGTCAACGGCACCTTCTGGAGATTGAAAACATTGGAAAAGATAAACAAGTCACCGTGTCGATCTAAAGACACTGGAGCTTGGTACAACAGAGTGGCTCTAGAGTCAGCCATACAGTATGCCGGGACAGAAATTTTAAGGCTGTACGAAGACGCCATCGGCATAGAGTCAGCGTCTTTTTTACCCAAAATCAACATCAGAGCGTCGGGAAGTTCTGAAAAAGCACCCTACGTGGAGGTGGCCAATACGCTGAAACGTCAGTTGGCGTTTGTGACTCAGAACTCTAAAACGCTTCACAAAAAAATTGAGAGTCTGAAAGATAAATTGAACAAAAAGGTACTGGAGCAAAAGACGGAAGTCAAAAAAGACACCTTGGTGGTTGTGAGACCTGCCGAGATCAATCCGCAGGCAGAATATGTATGCGCACAAAAAAAAGACTTCATGGTTCATTATGCAGCGTCGGAAGAGAACAGCTCAGATCTGCAGAACATGTACGATATTCTTATCTCTATAGGGAAAGATTTGGGTGACATTTCAGAAATGTCACATGTGCTTCAAGGAGTAAAACCGGAGTAATTCAATTCGCTATACTGCTCTAATTATGATTTTTTTTCACTTACTATGTAATGAATAAATTAAATGATAATAAATTATAAGTCGTTGAATCAAACTATTAAAAAAAAATTAGTAATTATTGCAATCATTCATAAACCTATCAGCGTCAGATTAAAATATTTTTTTCGTTTAATTAACACATTAATTTCGGGCGAGATTCGCGCACCGCTGATACCCTAATGCGGGCAAAAAATCGAGGTCGCGCGTAAAAAACACGTATTTACATAAAATGGCATAACTTTTAAAATATCCAACATATATATATATTTTTTTCGATATGGTACTCACCAAGTATAGCACCACCAGTAAAATCATCGAAAAGTTTTAGAACTTCTTACACTAATTTTTAATTATGTCTAACACTTAAAAATACACATTAAAACAATTACACATACGTTATTTAAATTAAAAAATTTCCTGTTTCTTGAATGTGTTCATTTTTATAAATCTAGGTCATATCAAACCTTATATGCTAGCGAATATGCAATATAATTGCAAATTTATGTGGATTTTGCAAAATAAATAAACATTATTTATTCTAAAAAATGAAGGTAGTTTGTGGTAACTCTGTTTCTTAAATATGTGTTTACTTTTGTAAAATTGTTCAATCGAACCTCAAAAGCAAGACAAAGTCAAATGCTTGTAGAAAAGAATGAGTATAAATACCCTACCCGACGTTAAACATCAGATAACATAAAAGGTAAAAATACCCTTCCCGCATTTAACCATCAGTTGAGATAACGGGTATTAATACCTTTCCCGCATTTAATGTGTTAACTAAACTTCCGATATCAATACTTCAAGGATTAAACAATTAAAATATTTAAACTGTGCCGTATTTACGGCATTTACATATATTTGTATTCTCTGGTCCATTTCATCCATTTTAGATCTAAAAAATCAAATAAATAGCCATCGTAATATGATGTAATTTAAATAAAACAACCATATCTAAAAATGAATACAATTTATTTTTTATTGGTACATATATAACAAAAGGAAATTCAAAACACAAACAATTTACAGCTGAACCCATTTAAAATTTTATATTTAAAATTTTATATTCAAGGGAATGTCTCTTAAGATTTTCCTTCACTGATAATGACACTAAATTATGAAGGTTTTTATTAATCAATAAGATTGCGCAACAGATTCGGGACAGTTCAATCATTAATATTATGTGAATTTATTAATTATATAATAGTTTTAAATGAAAATGTAATAAGAAAACAGCACGGGGAGAAAGAAGAGGAAAATACTTAAATCTATCTAATCAGTAAGTATAAAAAACTTTATTTTACAATAAAACTAATAAACATTGGAAAAATTTCAAACGCCGCTATCAATATTAAAAAATAAACAAATAATCTTGCATGTAGGTTTCACAGATAATTAAATTTGTTTTATATTGTGTTATGTGACATAAAATAAATTGACAGCTTGATTCAAAAAATTAAATTACTTTTCATACCTGTCTCAAAATTTGTTGAGTAGCAAAATTAACTAAGATAAGGTAACCACACAATATTTTTTTTTAATATTAATTCATTGTCTGGAGCACTTCAGTATGTGTATTTATTATACCGGTTAGCCAAAATAGCATATTATTTGAACAGTTAATGCAGATTTACAGGGAGGCAATTGTTTTTATATAATACAATAATCTACAACTATATTTGTTCCAGATCAGGATAGATCCATCTATACATATTTGAAATGAAAATTATCTATGTAACCAGGGGTAAAGCTAAAAATGTGGGGCACTCATGCAAGTGTCACTCAAGTCGACCAATTTGTTATATTGAGTATGTAGTAATTTGGGCCCCCTTTTTCGTGCATTGCATGACTCTGCTATGAGGTGACAACGCGGCCGTATGTAGGACCAGTCTTTATCCTAATAGTTTAAATTTTCACGTGCCCTTTGCTCAGAACTATCAATTTGTTATCTACCAACTTCTGCTATAAGGATTTTGTATTGTTTTATAGATTGTTAAATAATTACAATTGTTTTAATGATAATAGATTATTATTTTTACGGATATACATAATAAGAAAGCTCTACTTTTGATGTATGCATTAACTCTTTGAGTGGTGAGTTAATTTTTACTAAATAAGGTTATTTTTATATTTTGATTATTTGTAGTATTGCCGCACACAAAAATATAAAAACCTTTTTTTTTGGATACGGACTAATCTGGGAAGAATATTAGTTATTATTTCAAGTAAATAATTTTTTTAAATTATAAAACTCATAGTTAAAAATTTAAAGTAAACTAGTTCTTTATTACTTTTGAATATTTTTCTAGAAGTCATTACTTCGCTTTTGCATCATGATCTTTTTTGCTCTCATCTGTCTACATGTGCCGCTCTATAGACGTCGATTCCAGAAAGGAATCGGTCCCAAATAGAATTTTACGCTCAATATTATATGGCTACCGATTTGTTTACAAATGTTACCCTTTTTAACAAACATTTTCTTCATTTGCTGTACTAAACTGGTCACTGGTGGATGTGTCTAGTATCCATATCTGAAGAAATAACAAAAAATCGATAAAACATATGAGAATGGCAATGGATAATAGATGACAAGCTACTCCAACGTACATGTACGTTGATACTCATCAAAGGGTTAAGGCAGTCAATTGAGATTTAAATTTCATTTCATGTCTTTTCATTTAGGATTCACCGAGGACTACCAGAACAGGCTTAAAGTATCCTTAATCTTTTTAGGAAATAGATTTGAGTCAACGACAATCATGTGGTACCGTTTTTTTGTATTAAATTGATTGAAATTGAAGAAGTCATAACCAGGGAAGAAGTCAAGTCAACGAGTAAATAAGTGATAAATGAATTCTACCAGCGGTTCTTTTTTTTCAACAATATTTAACGTTTTACTCTTTAACACAACCTGATAGATAACAAAGCAGAAAATAGAATTGACTAGATAAAAAAAAAATAGTAAATAAATTAAATGAAATTTTGTTGTGTTGGATCACTTTAACAAATTAAAATAAATGCAGCACAAACATAATGGTGACATCATAAGTGAAACTGAAATGAAAATTCAATTTCGCGGAAAGTTTAGAGTTGCGATTTAACTCTTAGAAGTCCTATGTCGAGCTGGACTCGACATTACAGATTTGGCAATGTTTTTTTATTTACTGATTTTTTTAATTATATATTTTTTTTTTATCCAAATATTACCAATAAGCACATTGTGCGCAAGATAAATTTTGCTATACTGAAACATTCAAAATGTTTTTTATTATAATTATACGATAATAAATTAATTAAAGACGAATTAATGTGAAAACATATTTCAATTAAAGACTGCAATCTTTCTCATTTTGCTAATGATTATAATTCATTTATAAATATCTAGATTATTTCAAATAGTCATTATTAATCTTTGAACAGTGAGTTTGAATGTCGATGGCGGGATGGAACCGAATTGGAATGTTACGGTAAAAAATGTGAGAACAGTAATAGATCAGTGTTCAAACGAAAGAAATATACTCCAACAAGGTCTTGATGCATGACCCTTTTAAATTCCATAAAACCAAGAATATATATTTCTTAAAAAAATATGCAAGAACAATCAAGGAATCATTTTTTAAATATGTGAGGAACATTCAAAAAGATCTGAACACTACCTGTTTTAGACTTTCTAACTGCAGTAAGTTTAAATTATAGTTAGGACAGCAACCTATCTATAAAAAGTTCGGAGTTCTCTGGAAAATTGAGGCATATTAGGCTGGAATGATGAAGGCACACTAAAATAACTTGTAGATACATACTTCCTGTTAGAAAAGGAATTTAAGAGTGCTCCTTGTTTAATTGACTGCTAAGACCACAACGATGGAAAAAAGAAATGGCATCACCAATACTACAATGATGGTTATTTTCAAAGAAACAAATGCATTTAAAAAGCCAGCTGTCAAAACAAACTTCACACACATCAGCCCATAATAGGTAGAAAATTGTAACCAACAATTAATAAATTTTATAGAAGGTTTTTTAATTATGTTTGGAAAAAGAATTCCATACATGCGGTTAGTAAATATGTAGTAATATTAGGTCAATGCCTATACTGATATAATAATAACATTGTCCGATTACTTTCAGTTCTTTAGATAAGCGTTTCTCAATCGGGGTCCACGTGGAGCAAACGATAACAAGTCAAAACGCTTAAAAGCGACAGGCCCTAAAAAAGATCAGGCGAATGAAGTTACACTCTTAAAATTTTGTCACCGATGCCTTAGGTAAACGATTTTCAACCTGGGAGGCGTGGACATTTTAAAATATTTATTTACTCTTTAAAGCGTGTCTTTATTACTATATGAAATAAAGGATGGGGAGGTGCGTAGATAGTTCTTTTCAAAATGGAGGCGTAGCAACATAAAGTTTGGAAACCACTGCCTTAGGTGATATTGAACAATTATTAGCTTAAGATGCAATTTACCAAATTGTATCGCTTCAGTTCTTTTGCCGATTATGAGTCGATACGCTGCATAACAAAAAATATAGGAAAATACATATTTCAGATAGACTTAAAGTATCAACGTTTCCATAAACATTAAGAAAACACCAGTAGATGAAACCATTTGAAGATTCGGGAAATGACGGGTGGGATTTGTCATCGAAACAATGGCGAATGAAAAATTGTACATAATTAATATTTGTATTTTTATTTTACATAACGAAATATAAATGTTAGATATTACATTATCACCAAACGTGCACATGACAAATCTGCAGATGGTAATTCATACTGAATGAGCATCTTCAATATTTCATAATTTAATCTATTTTTATCAATCTAAAATACACAAATTATTTGCAAAACAAAGGCACAAACAATTGGACCAATTATTTATCAAGCGTAATAGTTCAATAATTATAGTACGGCCTGTTTGCGCTGGTCTATAAAGCGATAAAATTATTCTATGACGAGGTTACGACAGAGAAATGGAAATTTGACCACAGTCCACATAGACAATATCGATACCCTTATTCGACAAAGGAAACAAATCGAAACCCCATGATAGTCATCAAACAAATTCTTCTTTCAGTTGTAAAGTTTGATGTTTTGATTAATTTCCTGCAAGATATGGACAGCATGTTCAATAAATATAGATTTGTTTGTAAGCACTGAATTAAAAAAAAAATTGCTGGATTGCAAACAAAATACATACACAAAACAACTGCAGTACACGTAAAAAGCAAAAACATTTACATTAGGGGATCAGAGAAAAAGGCAATATACTCATTTTCGATTGATAAAATAATAATACTTTTGTTGCAATTTAACAAATACATCATAACTACATATCGAAGGTCGGAAGTTGACTGTTTCTAACCCAGGTTCATGTTGTAGTAACAACCATTTTCACAACCGTACAAGGAAGCATTAAAACTGAATAAATAATGCAAATCTAAAAAAACGCTTTGTTAAAATAGTATAAAACAGAAGCTATTGACAAGAATATACTTTACGATGTATTGTCGTGATTTTTTCACAGCCTGTTATTCTGAAGTAGTAAAATTATTTAGTAGACACATATTTACAACATGCACATCCATCGCTATAAAACACATGGTTTTGTCCTCAACATCTGTGAGGAAGCTAATAAAGCAGGAAGCAGACATTTCCATCTATATCACCTTCTCCTTTGTGCCAAACACACCACGCATTTTCTCGCACGCCATTGAGATTGTGAGAAACTTGTGAGCTTCATGTTAGTTGTTACTATAAAAAAACTCCACTGACTATTACGAAACTTGTATACGTGAATGAATATGGCTTTATTTTTGTGTTACTTTATAAGTAACGGTAATTGGTGAACGGGTCATTAAAATATACGCACTGATGATTCAGTAGTAAAACCATTTAAACATTTCCTTACACCATCGGTAGATCGGTGGTATGAGAGTATAAAAACGTAAATAAAATTCTGGTTCGATATCTTGAAGTTATTATTCATGTGGGCATATATAAATATTTTTCATAACATTATTATAAACCAGCGTAATCTTACATTGAAGTGCACTGAACGATGCAAATACGCGGTTTCCTACAAAATTGCTGGGCGTGTAAAGGTTGAATAAAGGACAAAGTAAAATATATTCTGCGATGCGAGCCAATGAAATGTGTGAATTGAAATTCTGACTTCATTTCATCAAAAAACTCAACTGACAAAAAGTGAGACACAGTTTGTAAAAAACTAACGACAATATATTATACATAGATACAATGTTCAGCTTTAACTATGAGTCAGGGTTGCGAGTAGTCAAATTCCTACCATCGATATGGAATTATCTGTTTTTGAGTGATAATTACACATTATTATCAATTCAAAATGAAATCAACGTAGGGTATCAATAGAAAACAAAACAAGCGTAAGATGGAGTGAGTTAATTAATCGGTTATAAATAAAATTAAATTGACAACACAATGACAAAGACAGCATCCGGGAACTGATCGACATGCTCCCTGTAAAGCCTGTAAATGTGTTAACGAGTTTGCATCGTAATCGGATAGAAAAATCAGTCATCAACCTCAGTAACATAATCTTAGAGACGTCCTTAAAATTAATTTTCAGGTCTCTTCACGGTTTTTAGTCAGCTTTCCTCGGTTTTCTTTTCCTGAGGTCAGGACTTGAAGGGGTGCCTTTTGATTTGTCTTTTTCGCTTTCTTTCGCTTCTTCTTGCTGTGAGGTGGATTCTGAATCGGAGCTCTGGAAAATGTAAAAAATGCATTGTTAAATATCTATGGGTGGCAAGAATAACAAAAAACGTGTAGTTTTATCTTAATTCAAACA
The DNA here is from genome assembly GCA_030503985.1 of Himalopsyche tibetana. Lineage (NCBI taxonomy): Eukaryota > Metazoa > Arthropoda > Insecta > Trichoptera > Rhyacophilidae > Himalopsyche > Himalopsyche tibetana. Next base: position 1,550,735 of record JAPJYX010000003.1, on the reverse strand, counting down.
ATCATAATTGGGGTTTAATTAAATATTGTTTAGCGATCGACTGGTTGATAGTTTGTGCATTATATATCTACATTTTATCACCATCGTACCAATAAACCAGTAGTTGCGCAATCAAGTATATGATCGACTCACAAATATGTTTCATAACTAGGCACACAACAACGGTATCTATGGAAACTAACCTAAATTCTTAGATTTGTTTTTGAAGTCATCGACGTCTACAAAATTCAAAAGATTCTGTATGTTTGAAATAATTCAAATCTTAAATTCTTTATAAACCAACTAAATTTTCATGAATTGTATAATTCAAACAGTTATAAAATAGTTTAAGCTTTTGGCTGCCGTAGAAAAAAATACGTTTGTACCTAGCATGCCGGCTATAATTTGCAATTGTTTATTCAATTGGTTATTGACGAGGTAACTCGTCTCTGGCGTGTTGAGCATGAACAATTTGACAAGATATCTCGTATGTGGCAGCCATTCAGTTAAAAGCAATATACGATGTTTGAATGAAATAACAGCGAATGACCGCAATTATCGATATTAAAAAAAGTAACAAATAACCTGTGTATCACTTTGGGAAAGCCTTTCTCCTTCATCATCGCTATCAGCATCTCCGTCATCACCTCCTGCACTCTGTTTACGTTCTTCTTCTTCTTCATCCACCAGGTCGTCATTCACCGGCGAAGAGTCACTCTGTAACAATATACCAGTCTCTTTTACAAAAATTCAACAAACCACTATGAAAAAATATGATAACAATGCCGATAATAAATAAAACATGTTTCACGTGCAGAAACAGATAATTACCGCATTTGAAGAATTGGTGTAAGGCCTCTTCTCCGCTGAAACCTTTGGCGGACAAATGATGTCAATCATGCATACCAGAATCTGAAAAAATAGGATCATTGCATTGATTTCAACTATTGATAAAACAACGAGCCAAACAGGAATAGAAAACATTTTTCAGAAGGAATTGTTTTTTGGGGGTAGTAATTGTTTGCATTGTAATTTTATGTTTAAAAATAAATTTGAATTACAATGACAGAAACCTTTTGCGCTTACCGCATGGAAATGATAAATGGTACGGATCATTTAAAAGCATCGCACTGCAGGTCATGTAATAAACTAAAAAAATATGTTTTGACGAGGCAAGAACTTACCAATCCTAAGAAAGATCCAAGAATAATTGTTACAACAGCGAAGATGAGGTATGAGCCGTATGTGGGGAGTCCGTACGTCTCCAATAATTGATTATGGACGGTCTGAAAAAAATCCCATTATATAAATTATATCTCGGTATTTTGAAATTAATAGTCGTCAGAATTTCCATTTGCCGTGTTCATAATTTATTTTCTGATTCTGCATACACTGGTTAAACAATAGTTTACCGGGAAGTTAACCTTTAGCCCGCGTCAAAAAATATAGAGATCTGTACGCGGCAATTTTTTTGCGGATTTGTTAATCGCGTTTTCGACTATAAATATAGATTGTAGTGTTTTTTCAAATAATTAAATATGTTAATTGGCACCTATAGTAATTTTTTCAATAATGAAATACAATATATTTCTTGTATTTTCTGTTTAATTCAACAATAATCATTCTTCATACAATAGCGACGTAACACCGCCACACGCAACCGAGAACACTGCGCCACCGCCGTGCCATGCTTACAATAATAATGTTCGGAACATATTCAATTTCACCCGCACTCGATCGCTTATTTGCATTCAACCCACACATAGATGACGTGCTTGGTAGGTTCCACAAATAAATAATTTTAGCCAATATTAAAATATTTTTGACCAAATCCAAGACGGCATTGATAATATATATAATCAGTAATATTTTCAACCGATTTTCAACCCTAAAACATTAGAGATAGCGGTTATATGAGGCTCAAAACTCTGCGCAACGCCCAAGACCGCTGTATACGTCGTACGCGTTGAGGGCATGTCAGCCACGACGTGCATATCGGTCTTAAGCGGACAAAAGGTTAAATATCTTTTAGAGCCGTTTTAAATTCCCATGTATTACATTATCTAGCGACAGCAAAAAATGTATGTATAAGCTTTATGCTTATGACAGCAGCCAAGAGACCAGCACTGCTCTAACGGTAAATTCAAAAAACAGAAAATAGTAAACACGCAATAAATAACTGAAAGAAAACTCACCCTAAGCATTTGTGATAACCTAAAGAAGTGGCTGACAACCGACATGTGCAGCCGAGTGGGTTCCTTATACCAAGGCACCGGATCAGTGGCTTTCCACTTTGAGTTCTGGATGTAAGTAACAAGAGACTCTAAGTTGCGTGAGCCTTTGTACTGTCTGAATTCACCATTCATAACGCTGTAACAAACATGTATTCCTCAATAAGTTTTATCATTGAAGCAGACAATGTCTGTATTTCAAATTCAAGTTGTTCTTTCAACCACGTCTGTTCTCAACGTGAAACATTTAGAATCCTTATAGAGTATCTATCTCAATAGAAGTCTTTCAGTCAACCTCACCTTTTTGGCGAGTGAGAATAGAAGGAATGGGGTGATATGCCACGAAAACGCAACCAGAAATCTTTTGAAGAATCAATTTATGAAAGAATCCGTACTGTGATTTGAACCAGCGGACACATCAACTGAAGAGTGCGAAGTTGACCAATCAGACACAGTCCAGCTTTAGAAATTGAGAATATTCAATTGTATAGCATTCAATTCCTTAATATAGCCAACGAATCCGTAAATTGGATCATCTTCATTGACTCTTATGATGAAAGTATATCTTTTGGTCACAATCATAAATTTAAAAAATGCAATAGAAGCGATTCATAGTATTTTAGGTTAAGTCAGCAGTAAGTTTTTGCATGAAAGTGTTTCATTTAACGCAGTGTCGTAGAAAGGGGCCCTGCCGCCCGGGGCGGACCTTGAATTTGCCGCCCCCAATATTTCCTCTATTTTTATTTTTAATCCCTTCTACCATAGTTAAACTATGTATTAGGAGTTTTTACTACAGGTGGCTTATTTTTTTTTATGTATATAATATAATCTCTCGAAAAATATTGTATTTATTTATGAAAATGCACCCTCAAAAATGTGCCACCCGGTGCGATCCGCCCCTAGCGCACCCTCCTTGCTACGCTACTGATTTAACCTTCCAGAGACGAGAGCTTTTTTTCGATAAAACAAATAATTTTTAAGCCATATAGAAGCCATCACGGATAACTTTTATTCCTATCCAAAATTTAAAAACAAAAAAAACGCGAAGTCGTATAAAAACCCCGCATGACAATATGGCCATGCTCATCTTTTTATTACCGTGTAATATTGTGTACGGACAGTAGTAAGAACTAGCGTGACCGTATGGGCGCGCAAACATTCGGGGTTTAAATATAGCTAAACGTGAATTTTTTTTTAAATATTTACAATTTGACTTTAGATCAACATAATTTCAATACAAATATATTAGCAAAAGAACTGTCAATAGTTTGATGTTTTGATAAAAAAAATAACTAACAGTTTCAAAAAGTCTATTAAAAAAAACGGAAATTCAAAAAATTGCATGTGCTTTTGGTGGCCGTTTCTGTCCCCGCGGCTGATGACGATATTCGGGTAGAAAAAGGATGAATAGTGGGATCAATAGACAACGGTGTTTACTGTGGTTTACCATATGGTCACGCTCATCCTTGGAGGGTTAATTTATAGCTGTGTAATTTTTCAATACTTTGTGATGATAGATATTTAAGAATGTTTCGAGATTTGGTCACTCCCATTTATATTTGATACCTGTATAATTTTTAAAAATCCCAAAGCCCTGCTTGAGTACTTAGTTTTTTTGATTTAAATGAGAATAATGACTATTACTGTCCAAAAACTGTTTTAAAATAAAATACTTACTGGTAAATTGTGGGCAGTGCAGTGACAATGAACCTTCCCGAGAGACCGGGAGATGTGGTGACGTCAACTTCGGCAACGTGAATGCCCAAATCGCGTGCTTGTTTGCCCAGACTCTCCCACGACTCCTGCATCGCCACGCACGCAGGGCACCATGGGGCCATACTGTGACAGAAAGCATACAATATCTTTCAGAGATTTATTATGATTTTTCTTGGCAATGACTGAACATAATGAATGCTATAAATCACGGGTTCCCAACCTATGGGTCGCCAAATTTTTTGGATTTTAACAAAACTAAAACTACTGTCAACTAAAATTACCTTATTGATAAAAAATAGCCTTTTTCAATTGCATCTTTCAATTGGACGTGGGTCACTTTGCTTTTATAAAAAAGGGTCGCCACCCGAAAAAGTTTGGGAGCCTATGCTATAAATCGCATACAAAAAAAAAGAAAGGTTTGAGCAGTCTGGACTTTTTGTAAAATTTTGCAACAAAATAACAACCCAGCAACTTTTAGCAATATTTTGAAGACGGTTGCTAAAATACTCTATTTATTAAAACATTGTTGTCTTGAACATCTTGCAATTCGCTTGTTTTAGAAAAAAAATAATTTGGAACTCTTCTTGATTTATAAACCAGAAAAATGCATATGGCCACTTTTGTTAAAATAAAATGAGTCATCCACATCCTCATATGACTTAATGTTTTCCAGAAAAAAAAGATGATTTTAATGAATAAATTTGTTCAATAATATGTAATTTAAAAGCTTCCCAATAAATGGTTATTGGGTGTTGAAAAATATAGATAACCGTTAGCGATAAGGAACCTAAGTGTCTAATTTTAATAATGACATAATGATTGTATTACAGTGCATTTATCAAGAATATGCAATGTCAAAAATCAAGTTGACGGGATGGCGTCATTAGAAAAACAATATTTGAATAGATCTCCGATGTCCATTTAGTCAAATATGCACTTGAGCGACATTCGTATTTTTTATTGTTGAAGATTTGTATAATATAGAATATTTAATTAACGTAAATTACTTACGCGGTGCGGCCTTGGTGTCTGAATTAAACAAAAAAAAAATGAGTAAACACAGCGGCCATAAAAAGCCGACAGCTCTGCACTCTCAAACGTTACGGCTCTCAGGAATCATTTTGCTAAATTAAATTATGTTTAATAGTATTATTGAACTAATGGGACTAAAATGAATCTTAAACATAAGTTATGGTATTTTATAAGAAAGATATGCCTTTTTCACGCCCACTTCGTCTGCAAATTTGAGCTGTTAAAACTAGTGGCAATCATTTTTTACAATTGAAAATCACATAAATTTGAACCCTGAAGAGTCTTTTAATGGTTACATACACTGAAATTGTATACTGTTCTTTATTTCGCGTCCCGTTATGAGTCAAATTCCACAACACGCTGTGACAACAACCGAAATACCACATGCCGGATTATTCGTATTTTCACTTACAATTCCACGATCCATTCATTTTCTAACATCAACGTCCAATTGTCTTCATTTAGTTTTGTTACTGCCGCATCTGCTTCGCGACTTAATTGCGGTGCTAAAACTAAAAATGTCAAATATATCACTAAACTAGGCATCTTTCTAAACGCCTCCATTGTAGCCGGACTGACTTTACAGAATTGCTATTCGTGAAAAACAAATCAACGCTTTTATGTTGCCACAAGACAACATTATTTATAAAATGATTTTAGAAAAAAAAATCACGACATAATAACTATAATAATTATTCTGATACATTGCTGTGAAACTAGAAGAAACCAGAAGAAAAAAAAGTTTTTTACCAATTGCTGATTATGGTTATTTTTATTAATATTTAGCCGTGGAACTCTGTAACTAAATGACAACATATAGGTATTCAAATATAAAATTTTTGCAACGTTATTGTACAACATTGGTAAAACTTAGACAGAGTATCCGATGCAATACAAATAAATAGTAAAGTAGTAAAGTATTTACTTAACTAAAAGTGGAAGTAACAACTAAATAGTATTAGTTCAATATAATAACATTATTATACTGTCCCAAAAATAAAATTGATATCAAAAATGAAACCAATGAAATATGAAAACTATTGGTTTTTTTTATTGTATTACCCTGAAGAAACTACAATAAAAATACATTTTCCATCATGAGTATCGCTTTAATACAGTAACAAGTCGAACCGATTATAAATAAATCATTATTTCTTTATTGTTATTAATAAATTACTACTTACATTGCTTAAAATTAAAATTAAACCAAAAAATCGAAACATGCTTAATTTAGGCACTTGTTTCATTAATCTTCCTTCAAGTGATTTATATCAATCGCTTTCCCAAAATTTTTAATTGCTACATCTAATAAGTACTGTTTTTCTACTTGTTACTGTATTGAACTAGAACAGCAACATTCATAAACACATAGATGTGATTATTTTGATATTTAAAAACTGCTCGTTAATATAAGTAAAATATGTCATAATATTGCTTCTAGTTGTGTGTTTTGTTTTACTAATCATTATAAAATAAATATTTTTAAATAATTGTACAAATAGAACGATTCCCATCAACTTATTATATTATAATATAAGAGTTTTTTTGCTATGCTTATGTTTGATGGAATTCTTTATTTTCATAGCGAACTGTGTCAACAAGTAATTTACATGTTTTATAATGTTATATTATTAAATATTTATCGCCAATGTCAAAACCAATAAAATATATATATTTTTTAAATATTATACATTTGTTTCACATTTTTTATGTTAAAAAATGTAGTGTCTCTTCTATGGAAGCTGAGAATATGTCGATTATTATTATTTCAAATGATATCTAAGCTGAATTGATTTGTAACACTGATAAAATATGAATCTTATACAATTTGACTCAATCAATGTAAATTACGCTTTGCTTTATGAAGAGTATTCATCCAAACTCAAAATCTCTAATATTATAATGCTTCCCTTACTAAATAAAATTGTATTTTTCTCATCATTTGAAGTAATATTTTTTCGTGTCAAATTTAGGGAGCATGTTGGCCGCATGCAGTCTACAGGCCGCGGGTTTCTTATCGCTGAATTATAAAGAACCCAAAATGTATATATTTACTATAAAAAATATTGAATATGTGTCGCTTTTTACTCAGGGGTGTAAGGAGGGATTAAGAAAGGAAACAAATTAAATGGTCAGAATAAAAATATTAAGCGGTCAGAATATTTTATAACAATTTTGGTTAGTAGGTTAGGTTAGGTTAGGTTAGGTTATGGTTTTTTTTTTAATTTTATTGAAATTATGACTATTTATTCTGACTGATATATTATGACCATTTAATATAAATTCTGACCAGAAAAATACGAGCCATTAAGAAAGTCTTCAGAATCAAATATAAAATAAGAAAATTGTGTGATAGTTCATTTGCGAGACAATAAACTGAGAATATAATAATACACTACAGTAAATTGATGGAAACATTATTTTATGAAATAGTTTTTTATTATTATTTTTTTTTAACATCAATACAAAGAAATAAATTCAAATATTTGCACAGTTTACGGTTATAATCGACCAATCACATTATAATTTTAAGGGAAAAATCGTATTCCTAACAAAGCCATAAAACTAAGAATAACAATCAAAACATTCCGAAGGGCTGTACATAATTTAATATATGATATTATCATTCATTATAAATACTCAAATGTAATGTTTTAATTCGGCTTAAATGTCATTTAATTTGAAGTAAATTTCAGCAAATTATGATCAAACAAATATCCAGGTACTGACTTATAAATAACTATGTATATTTTTTTTCACAGGTATTAGAAAAAAACCTCTTAAATTTAGCACGGTGCACAGTAAAGTCTCGGTCGAATGAAATAAATAGATAATATTGTAAATAAACAGTATACTATTATTGTACAATTTAGTATTATGAAATACACTTTCGATTTCTTTAATGTTTTGATAGCAAAATATACCTAGATAAATTATGTAATTAAAACAACGCATGTGTAAGTAAGCACACGTAGGAATTGCAAATCCGGTATAACCTCAACCGGGATCTCGGTATTCAGTGTTGTTTTAATAGCAGAATACCGGTTCCCTAAATTTATTGTATTATCATTTTAAGAAACTGTGAGATATTGCATAAGCGCACGAGGCGCGCGCTTGGGGCCTCCAATCTAAGGCGCTTCAAAATAACATATATTTTATTAAACTTTTATAATATTTAAAATTCAGTTTTAGCAATTCGAAAAACAGGGTCTCCAAATTTGGCCTCTTAAGTTCTTAATCCGTTACTATAAATACCGGTTATGGTATATTCGTACCGTATTGCAATCCTTTGGTATACTGTAGATACTTTATAAGTGTCTAAATATTTTAACATTGTTAAAACTGATAGATCAACAGTAATATGCAAGCTGAGGGGGTCCAGAAAATATACGTCTATAATTTGATAAATCAATAAAGACCAAACATATTTATATTTGCAATAAACCCTTCTGATTTCTTATGGAAGGGGGATTGTTATTGTATTACTGAACATAATAATAATTATAGATAACGCGGTAAGGATATTCTGTTTTTCTATAACGACAAAACATAGGTAAATGGATATTTCGGTGATATGTCAAAAGGATCTATAATCGTATAATTAATTTTATTATTTACACATTTTTCAACTTAGCGATAGGCATTTTCGTTAATATTAAAAAATAATCGATGTTTTTGTGATCGATCGGCGGTTTTGGAATACACATTCGATATTTTTTTTGATACAATATAAATGAGATTACAATAATGCATATTTATCATTTACAAACCTATTCTAGTTTATAACGATTAAATAAATTAATGGTACTTGTTAATCATATTGGTGGAATGGAAGACAAAGCAATTTATTATACACCGCTTAACACAACAGTATCCTTGGCAAGTCTGACCAGTATATTACTGTCATAAAAATGTACATAGCCACATAAAACCGACTTTGAGTTGACTATTTTTTTTGTTGAAGTATTGGTAAAATGTCATGCTGAAATTTGCGTTTGTGATTAGTTACTATATGGTTGTCAATATGCTAACGGTTTAGTTATCATCGACTCAGTGGCGGATTATCCTATAAGCGCAAGAGGCGCGCGCTTGGGGCCTTAAAATCTTAGGGGCCTCAAAAATTGCTTTTATAATATAACCCATATACATTTCGTTCAGATTTTAAATATTTAACTTGGAATTTTCTGACGATTTTACGTTTTCCAAAAAACAGGGCCTCCAAATTTTATTCCGCCTGAGGCCTCCTGTGTGCTTAATCCTCCACTGCATCGACTTGTTTCAGTATAATGACAAATGGATGTCTTGTAGTTGGATTCCTTTTTTTTGTCTATGATATTTTGGTGGCGCCTCTATAATTAACAAGTACCAAATTAAAATAATACCGTAAACACACGAATGCATACACAATAATATGTTATTCTTTATTTCGATTGATTTAGTTACTTACTATCGTTGCAAAAAATATTTAGGCCACACTGATACGAATATTGAATAATTATTTAAAAAAATACCTCGTAAATTATGGTTAGTAAATTTATTTTTAAATAATTCATCAGTATTAATAATATTGCAATACGTGCGTCGTCTAATAATCCCCTTGCACTTGGGTCATATTCGGCCTGAAAAATTGAACGATATAATAGTATGGTTCTTAAATTTAACAAAATAAACACTTTTACGTGTGGCAACACTAAATTTTAAATACATAATTTGATATGGGGATACTTTGTTCTAGTCTTGCAAACTTTACGCTTTCTTGAATCAATCGTTAATATTTAAACTAATTTGGCACTCACATTATTGATTTTTTTCTAAAATCATTTGATATGGTTTGGTTTCAACTGTTTTACTCACAAAATATTTTATATTCAGTGGCGGATTAAACACTTTGGAGGCCCCGGCGCAATAAATTTTGGAGGCTCTGTTTTTCGAATAACATAAAAGTGTTGCAAAACTCTCCGTAGATGCTATTTTTGAGGCCTCTAAAATTTGAAGGCCCCAAGCGCGAGCCTCTTGCGCTTATGGGATAATCCGCCACTGTTTATAGTATCTCATAAAACATGTTATAATTTAGTCATAGGTAAAAACAATAAGTAAAGAGGAAACAAAGCTTTATTGTAGTTCAGTAATTGGGAATCAGAAGCTTTAAGTCCTCATGCGGCCGTCTATGCCTTCAAATGCGATCTTTGGATCGAATTAAGAAGATTAATTTCATTGCGTTTTTTTTGTATCTTTTATTGAAGATTAATATATATAATCCAAAACAAATGAGTGCTGTCTTTCAATGTAAAAGCTTTCCAACTTCTGATCTCGTTGATTACTTATCAACGAATTAATTCGAAAGAAACTGAAAAGATTTTTTTAAATTATCTACTAATAAAATTAAAATTAAGTATTTTTGCAGACGATACAACAAAAACATAAATTACCATCAATCATGAACAGATTATTTTTGTTTTACCAAAAAAAAAACAAGACATACATAATTTTATTTCAGTTTTCACGCTTCTTGGTTTGTGTTCATAAAATAACTACATTGTTTACATTCAGGTACACACTATTTTTAAATCATAATTTGGTTATAACAAATTTGCAACGAAAAAATATAGGAGTCTTAAAATGATAAATACAATTGTTTCACACGTAGATTTATAACGGTGGGTCTTCTGCAGCCAGGGCCGGCGCCACAATACAGACGAAGTAGGCAACCGCCTAGGGCGCAAACCATTAAGGGGGCAGTTATTAACCATTATTGCTGCAGTTGGCAACAAATTTTAAGCATCCCTATTGCTACGGAATTTAAATCAAATTAGTGAAAAATTAGGACACAATTGGTGTAGCACTGCCTAAAATAAGGCTGCTGTCTTGAATTGAATAATATTTACGCAACATCAATTATACCAAACAATTGAAATAGTTTTCCTTCGATGATCATTGTGTTATTTTTAAAATCGGGGTTTTATTTACTAACTTAATATAAAGTTACTTGATCCATTATTATTTAAGTGTCTCGTGCCAGTGAATAAATGGTAACCGGATAAAACAGAACATGAAAAAACAGAACATCACAAAACGTACAATATATCTTTAGAAAACACTAGTATTGATATCGACTGTGGAAAGGAAAAAGGACGTAACCCTCAATTTTCCAAAACAGCTTTTTTCGATAATCACAATGTATACAACATGACACACATTCTATCAAAAGGATGGAAGCTGAAAATGCCGAATAAGTATCTAAATTTAACTTTTATGTTTGAAAAAGATGACCTTGTAAAAAATTAAAACCAAGAAAAAACACTGAAATAAAAGTTTTTTCGCGACAATTTCTTTAATTAATATTAGGTTATGTCAATTTAACACCAGCTTAGAAGTATTCGTGCACCTCAAGGTTGTGTATAATTCATAATTTGCATATGTCACAAAATCATCAAAACACGTTTTTAGCGCCTCCTGTAAAATTTGATATGTGTGAGTTACGTTGTTTTTCCTTTCCACAGTCGATATGTTTTACAATCAATTAGTAATCTCTATGTCGTATTAGATACAATAAATAAAACAGCAATCGTGCATATCAATAACACTTTCAATCTGAAATTGTAAATACACTTATATTCGACGATTATAATAGTCACCATTGACTGATAAAGTAAAGCGCACGTTATAACATACTGTTCTGAAATTATTGCCTGTATGATATTCAATTAATCTATAAGATTTTTCCAATAAATAGTTAAGAAGAAACAGGTATCATTCAACTAAAAATTGATTGTGTTCTGAATTGTCTATGTTCTATGTTCTCATGTTTTGTTTTATCATGTTCTGTTTATTCATGGAACCGAATAAATAGCCTTTACGCGGATCGAATATTTTCTATAATTTAGCTACTCGCACAAGTCACTAAATATGGAGTTCTTTCGTAATTTTCCTCTCCAGTGATAAGTAAATTTATTTATTTGTAATGTTATGTTAAGATATATTCTAGATAAATAAAGTAATATTTATTTTCTATCCCAGCCACTCGTGTTGTAGAACCATGACGCATCATCTCTTGTCTTCGCCCAAGACGATTCGAGGCTGTTTTCCTGTAAATAAAAATAAAAATAAGTTTGATTTTATAGATGTACCAGCGTAACTTGACTGCCCGCGAGGGCGCCACCATCGCATCATTAACGTTGCCATAGTCAACACGTCCTAGGGCGACAATTTTAGTTTTGAGTTCTGCCACAGTCAAGTAAAAATGGTCTCTAGTCCTACAGACAGTGGCCTGCTATAAGCCAACGATTTCCAGCCTGGGAGGCGCACCTCCCTGGGGAGATGTGGACTGTTGCAAAAGGACTACTTACTAAGGATTAATATTTGAAATAAAAGATGGGGAGGTGCAAAGATATTTTTGTCTTTAAAGGGAGGCGCAGTAACATGAAGGTTGTAAAACCACTGCTATAAGCGAATGAGGCGCGCGCTTAGGAGCTCAAAAATAGCTTATAGTATATAACTCTCATACTTTTTTTTTATTCAGATTTTGACATATTTTTGTTATTTTACCAGAAAATTTATGACGTTTTTATGTTGTCCGAAAAACAGGGCCTGCAAATTTTATTGCGCATGTGCTTGATCCGTCACTGCCTGTTTTTCGAATAACATTAAAGTGCTGCAAACCTCTTTGTAGAATAATAATGAATATTAAAAAATGAAATTAAAATATAATGGTTTATATAATATATGCTATCTTTGAGGCCCCCAAGATTTAGAGGCCCCAAGCGCGCGCCTCTTGCACTTATGGGGTAATCCGCCACTGCCTAAAAAGACTTGCAAATGTATGCATTTCATCAAAACATTTTGCAGTTTGTCTCAAGGTATTATAATCCATAAGCTTAACTTATTATAATCCATAAGCTTAACTTATTATAAATAGTACATATTATATAAACAAATTAAAATGTTGTATGTGTAAATGTAAATACAGAAAAAATATTTCAATTTTTAGTGACTATGCTATTTTTTTAGCGCATTTAAGAAACATTTTTTTTATATGTCAAAATATAAACGTCCCAAAAATGCTTTCTCGCACCCCAGGTTAAGAAACTCTGCTCTAGACCTATTATAAATTTAATGGCGTATATTTTTAGCTGAACATTTATTATATAAAATCTTCCCTGTTCAATTGTCGTATTGTCAAAATCAAATTTTGCAGAAGCCACAAAACTGTTTATTTTGTGAAAATATTAGGAGTCGATATATGTACTCCACATAAGGAGCGGACATGGTTAGTGAATGGAGTTTATGAAAAACTAGATTAAAACAAAGTATAAAACTGATTATTGTGACGTAACCTAACATTGAGTTGCGGACATGGTTAGCAAAATTAATACATACAAACCTTTCTTGTAAAACACAAGGTAAAAAAATATTGTTACTCACCCCGACATTAAGTTGTTGGTGTGCCATGGCGGATGCCGGACTGAGGTAATCCATGTTTGAATAATATCCGCCGTAGTTTTGGTAGCAGTTCGAGCCCTGGAAATAAAAAAAATATCATATTAACCGCTTGAATACCGCGCAAATAAATCATTCATATGTCTCAGAGCTACTGCGTGTTTTTGAGAAAAATAATTTTGACTAATATACACTCGAATTCGATATTTTAAAAACCTATATTGACTCAGTATAGGTAGCACTATACATATTCATCAAAATTTTGCGTATATTCTATTAGAATACCAAGTATTTGATTTTTTAAATGTCTTGGATGTTCCGGACACCGGTGTCCGCTTGGTATTCAAGTGGTTAAAAACGCGAATTAACTTTATGAAACGCATTTTCATTTATTTACCGCCGTTGGTTTCCGCAATGTATCGCACAGGTTCGAATTTCAGTACGAACAGCATTTTTTCAATCAAATTTCCTCCCAGCTAATTAGCTCACCACCAGCTGTATCTTTGTTCTTTTTATCCCTAATCTCTTCGAAAGTAATATAGGCTGAGGATCTTAGTAAAATCAAGTCAAAAAACTTTTTTGAGATTCCTCCGTTTGGAGGACACATGCTCTATGTGGAGAGCGAATTAAATAGAAATTACCTGGGTTCCAGATGCTATGGAGCTGGTCATGCTGGTCATCCAGGGGGTGTCAATAGCCGCTGGAGACCAGATCGAGGTACTGCTACTCCCTGAGGAATACGCACCGCCGGAGAGCTGGAATGACAGTAGACCCATTATTTCATTTTGGTTTTTCGATAGGTAAATCTAAAAAGTATTGCGTTTATCGGAATCCCGATATTAAATTTAACACATCAATAAAATGATAAAACAACAAACGGTTAATTGATTTGGCATTTACTTGGTAGAACTTCATTTATAACAGATTAAAAATAACAAAGTATTTTAGTTCTACAGTTTTTAATAATTTTATTCGTTGATAGCTATTTCGGCTTGCGCCATCGTCAGAACTATGTTTAAACTAATATTTTGCTCAGCTTTATATATACTGGCTCTGAAGAGATACACAACGCATCAAGTTATTCACTCTAACATCCTAATTATAATTAAATTCACGCTAGAAGTAGAGATGGACAAAAGCATCAATTTTATAGACCTAACGATAACTAGAGTAGATAAAAATCATAATTTCAAAATTTTTAGGAAATCAACTTTTTGCGGCACTACCATCCACGCAAAATCCCTCCACTCATGGAATCATAAACTGGCAGCATAGTTCTGACGATGGCGCAAGCCGAAATAGCTATCAACGAATAAAATTATTAAAAACTGTAGAACTAAAATACTTTGTTATTTTTAATCTGTTACAACAAACGGTGTTTAGGCAGATTATTAATATTATGTCTTCTAATTTTTAAACGATTTTATTTTGTTCATTGATACATAGAATATATCCACAGACTGAAAAGATATAGTGCACACGTTTATTGGTCCAGCCAATTTCAAATGAACAACAAAACAATAATCTTACGCTGGGTGTTGTTGAGGTGCTACCCGTAAGCTGAGCGGGAGGCTTCGAGTAACTCGGGGAGTCCCTCAATAAAGGAACTGCCGTCGAAGGGGAACCACCGGAAGAACTGAAACAATACAGCATTGTTAAAACATTATATTGAATATTACTGGCAGGGTAACCAACCGTCCCAGATTGGCGCGGATTGTCCAGGAAGTAATGAAGTTGCAATCCAGAATCTCGGTTGATATTAAAATTTCCCGGACATTTAGAGGAAGCTCATCAATTATTCTGGAAATTAAGCGACGTTGAAGATAAAAGCTTTTATTTTCAACTTCATTTAGTTTTTTTACCAATCATTCTGCACACTGTAATGCATGCAACCAAGTCTTGATGGATTTCTTCTCGGGACATCCCTGGAGAACCTTTGAACACGACTAACGTTTTTACTCTATGAAATACACCCTGTAAGAAGAGCGTGAAGCCGTAGCGGGTGGTGGTAAACGTTGAGTACCATAGGGAATTAAATAAAATATTCTGGAATCTTTAACTATTGATACAACTTGACAGACATTAAGATTTATTTATTTATTATATGCACTCATTTTGGGCTTTTACTTTGTTAATGATAAGTCATACTTAATTGATTTTTGATTTAATAGTTGCTTTGCTAAGAGGTCTTCAACTTTTTATTTATAGTTTATTTTTCTTGGACTGTGCTTCAATTTTTTGCTTAGTTGTATTAACTATTGTTTTTCTTACTTAACTTTTGTATAAATATCACTGTTTCATTGTATTTCTTATCGGTTGATAATGCTCACCATGAGCGAAACAGGTCCTGATCCAATAAATTTTATGTGGAAAAAGTACTAAAAATGTTTTGTTATTTTTATTATAATGCTATTCCACCAAGTATTGACAGTAAACACCTTAAAAGAGAAATTTTAAATATTTTAATTCATCGCGAACAATTTTACTAAAATATTTATCAATACCTAAATACTGTTACTTCTTCAGGAGTTCAGGTTTTGAAGATAGTGCTATTGCGATATTATGTCAGGACATATAATATTGGGAGTAGACACGGCTTAACCAACCATTGTCAGAGATATTTGACCGTACAGAACATGCATAGTTGCTCAAATCCCAGTCGAAGCTCGTGTTTTACCTTCCATTGTTTACTGGCACGGAAGCACCGGTCGAAGCTTTGCTGGCATTCTGCGCTGCAGCGTTCTTGCTGGTACCCTTCCCGCTGGTGGTACCGCTGCCGGTACCTCTTCTCGCGCTGGTAGTGGTACCGCCTTCTGTGGCACCCCCTTGCTGCGTCTGCTGGTGCTGTTTCGCTTGCTGTCTGCATTTCGCGCGACGGTTTTTGAACCAAACCTAAAAGGCGTAAAAATATATTTTATAAATGAGTAATTATTTTCCCCGCGAGACAAGAATTTCCGATCACTGATCTAAAGGATATGTGCGAGAAAATTTTTTATCGAATTTCAGCACTTGACTACATTGTAGATACGATAGCTGTGCTTAACAAGGCTTTGTATTCTTCAACTATTTTTGTACAGTCGTAGAAAATAATATTCTTATTTTTTCTTTGGAATAAATCCGACTACAGGCATCCCTTTTTGTCAATTGTGTGTGTCAAAAAAATGGGCTACGAAAGCATTATCCCTTTACCAGCTCAAACATTTTTTATTCACAATATATATATTCTTGTTAAATTGTCTTTTTTTCGTGGAATATGTTTCATTTGAAAGGAATGTTTGACATTTAATTCGCCGTATGATTTAAAGGGAATAATTGAATTCAATATAGGTAAGGTATCCAGGAATATTTTACTTTCAAACATTTTCCATACGGGGATTAAGCGCAGATGGCAGTGGCGTAGTATAACCAAAATAAATCCCGGGATATATATATATATTCGCTCCTGACATGGATCACGTAGACATGGTAATACTGTTAATAGAACGTATCAAGATACGCTTTTTAACACTGATTTTAAGTAAGTGACTTAAAGTCGAACCTTTTGTGACAGGGTGAGGAATGGAGATAGACGGATGCAATCAAAATACGATTAGTAAATAACTCGTTACCTTCTAAAAAAGTTTCAACGTCGAGTTGGCCAAGAAAATTTGAACATATTATGAACCCCCATGTTTAGGAATGTATTATAATATATGGACCTATGAAGACGTGTTCTTTAGCTAATTCTTTCAATCAGATTATTATTTCAATTGGCAAACATGTGCACTGTTTTCTTTTTTTATCCAATCTATCAAACTATTAATAAAGAGTGAATTTATAGTATATATACTAACAACATTTCTTATATTCGTATATATTATATTTTCTATATATTCGGCGGTATCTTTGTGGAAGTACATTTTCAATATAAAATAAATTTGTTATTCCACTTGTTAAGAAAAAGTGGAATAACTAAGTTATCAAATATACTTTCATACTATTTCTAGACCAGTGTTTGCCAATCTTTTTTAATTCACTGCACACTGCTGAATGTGACTTGTACCGCGGCACACCAATTAAAAATGCTTTAAAAAAGGAACTGTACCTTTAAAAGAGAAAACGTGGAAAATGTGTCGCGTTGACCACTATGTATGATAGTGTAAAATATTTGTTTCAATGTGTAGATGTTGAATCTATTTAAAATTGAAGACAATTTAAATGAATAGGCATTATTTGAAATTAACATTTTAAGGCTTCTTCCACCGCGGCACGCTTGATACTTCTTGCGGCACACAGTTTGGCAGACACTGTTCCAGGCCATCAATGATGTCGATGTTATTTTTTGAGAACATATACTGCATATCGTTGGGAGTAGGTCATCCAATCCCGGGATCTCGTTCAATTTTCTGATCCCGAAATCCCGAGATTGACACGTGCGCGATCCCGGGATTGAGAAATTTTGAGCAAATCCCGAAAATTGGCACGAAATTGGCAAATTCAAGATTTCAAATTCTGCGATGAGCTAAAAAAAATGAGGTTGTGCGAGAATCGGGGAAAAAGTATAGCAAATCGGGGATTTCAAATTCCTCGGCGAGCTAAAAAAAACGAGGTTCTGCGAGAATCGGGGAAAAAGTATACCAAATTGAGGATTTCAAATTCCTCGGTGAGAAAATCTCAATCCCGGGATTGTAAAAAGGCTCCGTGATTGGATACCCTAGTTGAGAGTAAAAATATAATGTTACCATGAATAAACATTTAAAAAAACGTTCATATGCATAGCAATGGAAAGTAATTCATTTGTGTGCTATTTTTAATTTAATACTATACCCTATAGGTACTACAATATATTATAAAGTTATAATTATTTTCGTAATTGTAAATAATCAAGTACGTCACTGAAATAAAATATTGTTACTCTTTGGGATCGTATTATTATATAATAGAAAAGAGGGTTGACATTATGGATATGTAAAAAGGTGACGAAATTGATCAAAGGGGATGAAAATATCACAACAATAAACTCTATTATATTTTCAAATTTGTTTTACATTTTTGACAAATAATAGAGAAATAAATTCGACACCAATTAAGAACCATAAAATATTTTTGGTGATATATATTTTTTTCTCGTATGCATAAGCGCTATATATTTCAGATTTATCGTAGTCACTCTTGTGAAAGGAAATATTTTTCGACCGTGCACCACAAATGGTCGATCACTGTCTGTTTCATATAGTTAAATCGGTGGCCCGCTGAGTTGTTGCAGTAACGTCAACGTGAGCCAAGAATCTATAAATTTAAGCAGCAAAAAATATCACAGTAATTAATTATTAAATTGTTTTACTATGTCCGCGTCCAATCGCAACATAGCCTTTTTTATGAAAACTGCTTCGTTACTCGTTATTGTTTCTAGTTGAGTAGAGTTACGACAGGACTAGTCAGGAGTGGGTTCCAATATATTAAGAAGAAGCTCGCTTAATCTCGGTCATAATGCCTTCACACCAGGGATGATGCATAATCCGTGGCCCGTAGTCCGCATGCGGCTCGTTTGTAAATTAAATTACACAAGTAAAGTATTAAATTTTATAAACGTGATAGAGCTGTTTCGTTGAAGATGTAGAATAATACATACTACAAAATTTAAGCCAATTTTCAAAGAATTAGCTTAAATTTTACCAATGGCTAGGGTATCTTTTATTGCCTATATGCACCCGAAATAAATGTATTTTACAAAAAAAATATGAAACAACAAAGTCTTATGTGTACATCATTAAATTTAACCAAATACAAAAATTGCAGTTAGGCACTGATTTGATATGAGATTTGAATGATTTTCTTAACTTAACAAGAGGCTCGACGGCTAAGCCAAAATTTAACAAGAGGCTCGCGGAACCCTCCCAAGCTCACTCCAGCCCACCGCTGAGGCTAGTGGTTGGTTAATCGATCTTGATAAGTCCTATTTTAGTATCGAATGGGGGGAGAAAATTCTCAGACATTGCAGGCGTCCGTACCTTTCAACAGAAATTCGTGAATCGTTTGCACGATCAATTTATTGCACGATACTATCTGTACCAGGAATTTAAACCCGTGAGCTGCACAACCGAAGTCAACTACGTTAGCCGTTCGACCACGAATTTTCTTCGCCGCGCCCAGTAAACTGACGAGTCCGCCCTTGTGAATACCTTGTTAATAATAGGCGTTGGGAGTTGAATTTTAGGCGCTGTCAATCGATGCCAAATTGAGATGTCATCGTGATGAAGGTGTTTGACAATGCAAACATTATAAATAGGCATATTGCAGCGTGGGCATACAAATAAATAGCGGGCATTTGTGAAAAAAATTGTGACAGCTGTACACAAACAAACAATAATACCAAATATCATAATAGATACATTCTTCGATCGGGCAACAAACCTCAAACGTGTCAAATTTGTGCAATTCAATATTTTCAGCAACAACAAAAACATCTTTTACTTTATTCTAGTAATATAATTTTAGTGTTACACTGAAAAGATAGCTAACGAGCACTATTCTATTATATACATATTATTTAAAACAAAACTGCTCGTTACACAGTTGTTTAATCATTAGAAGAAAATAAAAACAGATGTGCGGGGTTTGTTATATTGTATAATTGATTACCTCTGCTAGGAAGCCATATGCTCCATATTGGCAACGAACATGGATTAGGAAAATATCTTGAAGAGAAGTGAGCATTGGTATTTTTTTAAAAGCACTGATATATATTGACTCTTTCGATGGTTTCGGCGGTAACTTTGTGGAAGTTCATTTTAATAGAAAATTTAAATTAACTTTGATTATTCCACGTATTGTGTTACTAACTGTGACACGTGTTTCGCCTCTTTCTTAACAAAAAAGAAATATTATTAAATAATATTCTTAATGGCACAGGTGGTTCCTCATTACTTAAACTGTTTCCAATTAATAGAATAATCACCAATCTATCTGATTGATTGCAGCTCATTAGTTTAATAGTTTGTAATGTTTAACGTCATTAGTAGTATGATTAAATTTGTTTGCTCTGTTTCGATTTTATAATCCCCTCTTTGCTTCCCTTAAAATGGAAAAATTCCAATCTGATTGATTGCAACTCATTAGTATCATTATTTGTTTGCTTTATTTCGATTCTATTACCCCCCTCCTTGCTCCTCTTAAAAGGACAAAAAAAACCCAAAAACTCCATTTTGTAATTTCATAATTTTAAAATGTTAGAATCAATCTTGTTTCATTACTTAAGCAAACTTTGCGATAGTAAGTCTGAAGAAACACGTGTCACAGTTAGTAACACAATACGTGGAATAATCAAAGTTAATTAAAATTTTCTATTATCTATATATTGACCCCATTAGAGGTGAAGTGAGCCGTTTGGTATTTCAGAAAAAAATAAGTTAGATGCGTTGTAATATTCTAAAACACTTAAAGTATCGTAAAAGTGAAGTAACCTCAGTCAAAAAACATTGCAATAGTGTTATCTCCGTAAAATAAAAATATCCAATCCACCAAAACAACAAATAAAGAAAGATGATTGTAAACTTAAAATTAAAAGTTCAAGAAAAAACTTTTACCATTTTACTGTTATACCTCTAGGTGGCCCATTATATTAACGGCCCTTCTACCACATGAAAACCTATTTTAAATCATTTTAAAACAGAGCTTGAAATGTATTAGAGTGAAATTCAAAATTTACACATAGATTTCGTATGCTGTTTTATTGTCATTATGTAAGTGAAGTTGCAGTATACACTATTTGCCAGGCGCAAAAGAATTTTCATGCGATGTGGTAATTTATTTTATTTTTCGAGTCATGCCAGTCGGTGCTTATTAATTCACTTGCGTGGTCAATGTAGGCTATAGTGTTTCACTTGGAAATGTTGAAAGGCTTCTGTGAGAAGAAAAGTTGACAGGAAAATGGTAGAAGTGTGATGTATTGTTTACCAGAGTGTTTATATTATATATATATTCAGGTGTTGGCTGGAGAAGGCTCAAATAATTTGATTTATCTTTAATTTGATTAGATTAAAGCATTATTTTTTATCGTGCTTTGTTTAATAGTTATAACGAGTAACACTTCAAATATTCAATTTAAATTAACTTTGATTATTCCACGTATTGTGTAACTAACTGTGACACGTGTTTCGCCTCTTTCAGAGGCATCTTCAGACTTACTATCGCAAAGTTTGCTTAAGTAATGAAGCAAGATTGATTCTAACATTTTAAAATTATAAAATTACAAAATGGATTGGGTTTTTTTTTTTCCTTTTAAGAGGAGCAAGGAGGGGGGTGTAGAATCGAAATAAAGCAAACAGATAATGATACTAATTTTACTAATGAGTTGTAAACAATCAGAATGGGATTTTTCCTTTTTAATGGAAGCAAAGAGGGGATTATAAAATGCAAACAAATTTAATCATACTACTAATGACGTTAAACATTACAAACTATTAAAACTAATGAGCTACAATCAATCATCTAGGTTTGTGATTACTCTATTAATTGGAAACAATTTGAGTAACGGGGAACCGCCTGTGCTATTAAGAATATTATTTAATAATATTTCTTTTTTGTTAAGAGTTTTATTAATTTCTAAAAATTCTAAGCTATTCATCTTTAAACCCTTTTTATTTACTCGGTGGAGTATTTCTAAATTACAAATCTGATTAAAATTATGATTATTTTCTATTAAATGATTGGCAAACTCAGAGAAATTGTTACTTTTTAGACATCGTATATGTTCTTTAATTCTAATATTAAAGTTTCTACCTGTCTGTCCAACATAAGACGCTTGACAGTCTCCACAAGAGAGTCGATAGATACCACTCTGTGACGATGAATCTACGCGATCTTTACTGTTCAATTTGTACTGTTCAATCCATTTTGTAATTTTATAATTTTAAAATGTTAGAATCAATCTTGCTTCATTACTTAAGCAAACTTTGCGATAGTAAGTCTGAAGATGCCTCTGAAAGAGGCGAAACACGTGTCACAGTTAGTTACACAATACGTGGAATAATCAAAGTTAATTTAAATTTTCTATTAAAATGAACTTCCACAAAGTTACCGCCGAAACCATCGAAAGTACTTCAAATATTCAATTAAAACATTTATAAAAGAAAACAACTGATGTACGAATGTTAAAGGACGACTAAAAATCATTCTTATGGATTATTAAAATATCAAAAACTTCAATTTATTATCTTATACTCTTATATAATACACTAACGGTAGATTAACAACGTGTACTCGTATATGCGTTAAATTATTATTATTAAGCCGAATCAGTGATCAGCTTTATATTAACGTACTTATTCAATCATATATACTAGTTTAACCCGTAACATGCCATCCTAAAAAAATCACGTTCCCTGCCATGATGGCATATCAGTTTCACTGTTTATTGACAATATTTAAACCTATGTTAGAAGCTAAAAATAATTATGTATAATAAAAAATGTATATATGCTTGAAAATATATTCTAGGTCTAATTTTCACCCTCATTTTATTTATAAAGGGTTAAAATGCTTGAATGATTTAATGGCTCAACTAGCTATGAATGCATCATGAGCATGGAGGAGTTAAGGAAACCTGCGGCCGTATAGTTACTCTGATGCGGTCTTTTGACTTGATCAAAATGTTCACTTTAATCAAAAAAATTAGCGTTTAGAAAAAGAACGTAATCAACCCATTATACGTTCGACAGTCATAAAAAGGGGGGCTACCAACGTTTTTTTTTACTGCTGCCTTATGTTGAATCAGATAAATGAATGTCGCCTTTATACTTATACTGAAAAGCAGGGCATGCGATGGATTGACAACTTGCCCTCTTATATGTTAAAAAATGTGACCCGGTTTTCGAATCTGAAAACTAGCCCACTGAATTATTACACATCACAAACATCCATGCATTCGGACAGAAATTGATAAATCGATTGAAAAATGTATATTCCATTACATAAAATGGGGTGTGGCTGTGTCATGGACACAGCCGTGTGTTGTACTTGAATACGTCTCGTAATAGGTGATATTACGCCTCATTTTTACGTTGCCGTCACTGCTTGACTAGGTCATATGGTGTTTTAATGGTGCCATTCGATTTCTCTTAAGAAGCCCTTTCCAACCGTATGCGATCTTTGTATTTCGACTTGGCTTCTTGACGCGTATAGTTCGACATTATATATTTTTGATATATTTTTTTATATTTTAACACCTAATTATAGTCACAGTCACAATATTACACTAATGTTTTATCTATAATCGATAGATTTTGTTGAGAGCTAATGATTGAAATTTAAACGAACATCGTAACGTCTTTGAGTCAAAAGTTATAGTAAATAGAAATCTCGATACGCAGCAAAATTACCTCAAAATGGCGGCGTTTCCCCCTCCACCCGCGCGATGTATCACAGTTTTTACATAGCCCAATAAATTCTTTGATTATTTAGCTTTCCAGTGGTGCAATTAAATTTTGGATAGCGATGATAGATATTAAGCTGCAACACCAAACTGTATCCCCCGATTTTGTTATCATTCGTTTTTTTGAATTGCCTCCCTATAGAAGCAAATTTAAAAACGTATTCACGTCAAAACATGCTGATAGAACTGGCATTCAAATTAGTGAAGTCCTGTATGTAAGCCAACCCTGTTGACCATTGTGTCATGGACCCAACAATGTAATTAATTAAACCTTTTTCGATTTAACGTTTTTGGCCAGAGAGAATACGATATATTAATCATCATAGTAATGTTATTGTATTCTTATTTGCGACAGTCCGAGCGACAGAGAAGGCCTACTGGAGGCATAATATCGGGAATAGTACATACAATAAATACTTTGTACCTGGGAAGTAATTGAAAACTGTGAAAGATCACTGCAAGCACTTTTATGGCTGAACGATTCTTACAATTTACAATATTCCAATAATCGATGACAGGTGTGGACGAGTGGGGCGATGTGTGTTCCACAAGATGTCGGTCGATTGTGGACTTTTTGTAATGAATGGATGCTTAAGTAGGCGTGTAATTGCTCGGCGGTGTGTGATTCTGCGTTTACTATATTTATATTTTATATCCAGCTAGTGGATATTCAGGGAAAATATTTTACAGCTTGTAATAGGGACAAAATGTATTATTTGTAACATTTTCGTGATGACAACAATGGGGCGCTGTCGTGTGTACAGGGGATGATCGTGGGACTGGATTGCGGGGGTGCGCAAGAATAGGGCCGCGATCTAGGAAAATACATTTGAACTATTCAACTGGTGATTGATAAGGTATGACACATGCTTCGCTACTTTGAGAACTATCTTCAGATTAACCTGGGCAAATGATTTTTACTCAAACTTGAACTTTAAAAAATAAAACACTCTTTTGTATTAATTACACCCGATTTTAGTCATGACTAACATTTCAAACAGATCATCGGACATTTGATATCAGTTGAAAATGCTCGTCATTGATTAAATTACGATAAAGATTAAATTTAATATCACCTTTGTGGAATTGAAATACATACATGAAAACGATATCCAGACATACGTGCACAAAATAAATGGACATGTGAAAATTACACACATAGCGAATATGAACAACACCTAAATGATGTCGCTCGCTGTGGGTTGTTGGTTAACACTTGTTCTACTGACCAGGCGGGCCTAAGTTCAATTTCCATTATGTTCAATGCCAAATTTAAATTTGTTTTTCAATTTAAATTTGAGACCCTACGCGGGTGTTGGTGATGTGAAAAAAATAAAAATTAATTATAAACTAAGCAATTCTTATGTTATTTTATTATGTTATGTTATAGCAGGTAAACCTTTTGAATCATATTTTAAATTTAGTTCTAGTCAATTTAATAGATTCGGCGGTAACTTTGTGGAAGTCCATTTTTTATATAAAATTACATTTGTCTGTCGGATGAAGTAGTATTTGAGTTTATTCGTAAACGTTGCGATAGTCTGATGATGCTTCTCAAATAGGTGAAACACGTGCCAAAAGTTGTAGCAAATTTTTTTAAATTATAGAATATAAATTTTGTTTTTTTATTTGAACAGCTCTGAATTTTCTTTTCAATAACGTTATCTTACATAGGGAATGCACACTCAAATAGATTTGCAGCATTTTTTTTTCACTCCGTTGAACAACAAACCACCTTCTCCAGGTAAAATAAATCCATCACAGATATCAAGCTGGGTAATATATTATAAAAATATAAACCAACTGCAAGTGCTTCTAAAAGTGTTTCAATTCTTTGCAGTTGTTCATTTATTTATTTAAAATAACTTATATTTATAAGGATTTCTTTAAAATGTGTTGTAGTGTTTAAAGAATCCATTAAGGGTAGATCGATTTTATACTTTTTTGTATTATACTAGACCAGGGGTGGGGAACCTTTTCATCTCTAAAGGCCGCATTTATTTTTCTGATTCGACACAAGGCCGCAGTAAACATTGACTGGAGAATCTTTGGCCGGAATTCACGAATTTGCTTCTCAGATTCTCAGGAATTTACGAATTTACAAAAAAATACAGAATTGGCCAGAAGGCCGCACCAGGGTAGCCAAAAGACTACAGGTTCCCCACGCCTGATCTAGAAGGTTCCCGGCACGCGTTGCAATGCCACTCAAAGAAAGAAAGTGTTTTAATTGTGTTTATTGAAGTGCATGTTTTATTTTTATGCCTGTTTGACATTTGACGTTTGCTGCCGATTGTCTATGGTACGACACACGCACCACTTACCGTAAGTTAATTATAATATAACCTTCGCGCAAGTGCAAGCATACGTTATAAATATGAACTGTATGGCAAACATACAAACATTGATTTATATATATGTACTGACCTACTGTAAGTTAATTTTACTATGCCTATAACCTTCCCGGAAGTGCAAGAAAAAATTGCAATCAGATGAGCGGCGTGGCAACGCATAAAGTACTATCAAGCAAACGTTCATTTGTATATATTAGATTAACACGAGAATCTTAAGTCCCACCAGCTGTTTGATGAAATTGAAAAATAAAAAAAATATATATATATTTCACGCCATCCACTTCTCTCTGGATGCCGTCTCAATATCCATAATAATAGATTGAATATTTTTTGTATTAAAATTTAGGGTTGAAGTTTTAGTATCGCTGCTTTAGTCACACAATGCCAATATCGCTCGAACAGTTTGCATTCAAGTATGATAGCAGTGGGTTTGACAGACGTTTATATAACGAGAGCTTCAATTGAAATACATTCTCTATTAGATTGCATTTTAAAAACTATCAATAAATACAAAAAAAAACGTAGATAATAAAAAACCTTACATCGGTAACAATAAACATATTTCTTTCGAGAAATTTTAATACAATAAGAAAGGCACTAGAATAAAATTTAATTGATAATAATAAAACTAAGTTTATAAGAATATGCTGCTATTTTTGACCCATAATAAAAACTTAAATTATTTAAAATAACACTTTATTATACGAAGTGATTTATCATTTTAAAAAAGGTAACACGTTAAAAAACAATGAGTTAACTAAAGCCGCTGATAATAGCACGGTTGCTTAAATTCAGGGAAGCAATATTCAATTGGGCCCATCAGAGGCGAAGTGAGCCAAGTGGTAGTTTGGAAAAAAAATGCTAGATGCGTTTTAATATTCTGCACGCCTGAAAGTATCGTAAAAGTGAAGTAACTACACTTAATACGCATTGCAATAGTGTTATATATTTTTTTTAACCATGTCCGCTCCCAATGTGGAGCATATGGACTCCTAATGGAGTTTATCTCAACAGAAGTGTTTCTACGAGAACTGCTTGTTACTCAGTTGCTCAACCTCTCTTTTTCCAAAGAGAGTAGGGATAGAAGGATAGGGCTAGGACAAGATTAGTGGTAAGCTAATCGCTCTCGATACGCCCCGTTCATAGGATAGGATGGGTGAGAGGGGGGAATTCAAGACATCACATAACATCCATGCATTTGAACAGAAATTCATAAATCGATTGAAAAATCAATTTATAAAACTGTCCGTACCGGGATTTGAACCCGGGCCCTCCGTAGCCAAAGCCAACAACGTTGACCACTCGACCACACAGGCGGCAGTGTTATATACGTGAAATAAAAATATGCAATTCATAAAAAACCAGGGCTGTGGAGTCGCGTAAAAAAAGGCGACGAGGATTTTTTTCAATAATTTCATTTTAATTTATATATATATGTATACCATCAGATCATCTATAGTCAGCCAAGCATGATATGTCAACACTTTTGACTATTTTGCTTGAATACACATCATTAACTGCTTCAGTACCGTAAGGCCACTGGTGGCCGCTACATACGAACAACAACAGGAATACCTTAAATCCACTAAAGAACACGTATGTAACTTGAAAATATTAAACTATATATATAATTTTATAAGTAGACTCTTAATATTCATAAATTCAGTACTATTTTTTTTAAATTATTTTAAAAAAGCGGTAGATATGTGAGTGAATGTTTTTTAGCTTAAAACATCGCGGTAATGAAAAGGTTAAATATATTTTTCAACAAAAAAATCGAGTCGCTCATTTTTCACGACTCCGGCCAAAATACCGCGACTCTGCAGCCCCGATAAAAACACTTGTACAAGTTTTACCATTTTACTAGTTGGTACACTGCACCTCTCGAGGGCCCAATTATTCTATTAAATTTATCCCTTTTTTTGTGGAATGTATGTACTGTGTAAAAAAGATTTCAGTGTTTTTGATAAATACATAAAATATAATATTAAACATATATTGCACCAGTCTCTGTTCTGCGTTTGCAAAATGTATTTAACTAAAAAGCGTAGGTGATTGTACCATAAAGTACATAGACCGCATTCAATTCAAAAGATACACGTATGTATGTTGCACAAAAAAAAAACACCAAAATATATATCGAACAATTACCCATTTTGGCGGGATTATTGTCTATGAACACGAACTGCCCATACACATTATTCTTTGACTGTTCAATTGACAAAGCATTTTTTTTTACATCCATAAATTGGTACGTGATTTATGAAAAGTGCTTCTCAACATATTCAACTGCTCTCTATTCTATTTTTAATGCATCTACCCTCTCAAGCCAGTGGTGGGCTGCCAATATCTTATCCACAATGCCTTCAAACCATACAGTATAGATGATTCATAAGCCGTGGCTCGCAAGCCACACGTAGTCACCTAGGGTCTCTTTTATTATAATGTATTAAAAAAATAATTAACAAATGGCAACCAAGTATGGTAAATGTAACCATCTACAGAAATAGCATTTAGGTGTTGATTTTATCTGAGATGAATGACTTTCTTATCTTAACAAGGGGCTCGCGCGAGCCTCCCCTAGCCCCCTCCAGTCCACCTCTGTCTCAAGTTAACAATGTAAATAATATAATAATCGGAATTTCAGGAATTCATTTTAAATATTCGCATTACAAAAACACGCCCAATTGGCATTGTCGTACAGAGCAGGGCCGGCGCCACCATGCAGGCGAAATATGCAACCGCCAAAGGCGCAAACCAGTAGGGGGCGCATAAATGGAGTAATAAAATTATTTTATATACTCTAATAATAATCAATAAAACTAAATTTTATTTTGATGTTTGTGTTTTTTCGTTGTAATTGTGTATCGAATTCTATTGTCGCCTGCTGTGGCCCAGTTGGTTAGAGCTTGCTCTACCGATCACGCAGGTATGGGTTCGATTCCCGGTAAAATCACAGTTTATTTGAGCATTGTTCATTTCAAAGTTGTGATCGAAGACTGGGTGTTTGTGATGTCAATTCACTTAAGTTAATTTCCTCTTCTCCCATCCACCTTATTCTTTAATAACTGGGTGTAGCAATAGCAATTAGTTAAGAACTAGTCCTGTTATCCTTCTTTCCCTACTACTCACTTTGAAAAAAAGTGAGGTTGAGCGAGTAACAAACAGTTCACATAGAAAAGCTTCTGTTCATATACCTCCATTAGGAGGCCATATGATCCACATTGGGAGCGGACATGGATAAAAAAAGAGAGGTTGAGCGACTGAGTAACAAACAATTCACGTAGAAAGACTTCGGTTGAGATACCACCGTTAAAAAAACATATGCTTCACATTGGGAGCGGGGACATGGACAAATATAAAAAGTATTTATTATGACCCTGAATTGTTTTCTACAAGACGATGTAGGCTATCAGTAATTAAAACTTCGAGTGATTTTACGCACCAATGTTTGAGAACATTTAGACAAACTACAGAAATTGTGTATATCTATCTACCTTTACAGAACGTGCCTCCGCACGACTATTAGCCAATTAGCTGACAACAGTTAGAACCTAGCTATACAAAATATCTATTTAAATAAAAGTTACATACCTTTTCTTAAAATTCGATAAAAAAAACTGTTTTTCATTGTACCTATGATAAAAATGCCTTTTGAAACGATTTCGAGAACTGCTAGAATATGATTGATTTTAGCGGATTTTTCATAAAATTTGAATCGTTCAAATTATGTACATTCACACAAGTTTTTTCACTAACGACCCGGGTATCGCCTTTCGACATCTTCAGGCGTTCAAATTTTAATATTGAAATCCCACCAAGCACCTTCAGTCGAAATCGTAATCATTTTTAAGTTGATTAAATTTTATATACAATAGTTTCCATCAATAAATATTAATAAGCACAGCGTTATGATTGAACTTACCTGAACTCTTGATTCGGGCAAGTTAATCTTCAGGGCGACTTCTTCTCTCATGAATATGTCAGGATATCTCGTCTTTCCGAAGAGCGCCTCCAGGACATCCAGCTGTGCCCTCGTGAACGTCGTCCTCTCTCGCCTCTGCTTTCTAGGATTTCCAACTATCGAAAATTACAAAATATTATGTAGATAAAAGCGGTTTTATTGTATGTTTAATTTTTTACTAATACATATTTTTCCTAACTATTTCCTTACTAACATAATTTGTAAAAAGGTTCGCAAAAGCTTTATTTTACCGGAACTGGTCGTCAGTGGCAGATTAACCATATGAGAGGCCCCAGGCACAATCAAATTTGGATGCTCTGTTTTTCGAATAACTCTGATTAAAATCTGAACAAAAAGTGTATGGGTTATATAATATAAGCCATTTTTGGGGGCCCTAAGATTCGGACGCCTCAAGCGCGCGCCTTTTTCGCTCATAGGGTAATTAATCCGCCACTGCTGGTTGTAAATAAATAAGTCACTTATGCTCTCTCTTTGGGTAGGGTAAAAGAATAAGGGTGCGATCGGAAGTTGTTAGTAATTTTTGCCTCATTATCAGGATTGAAAAGTGACTAATAGGGTAGGGATGAAAACATCACAGACATTCACGCATTTGGATGAAAGTCCACGAATCGATTGAAAAATCAATGTATACAAAATTTGATTTGAAGAAATGCATCCGAAATATCTGCCGCTTAAAACAATTTACAGATAAAAGGCGATCAGATGATCTGTTGTCTTTTCATATCACCATCTTTCTATACCATTTCTATAACAGAACGGGCGCAACTTTTTATTTATAAAATGTTTTATTATGACTAAAGCTAGATATTAATAAAAACACAATAATCCTTTGTACTTCATTCCACTTTATTTAATATGTCAGGACCGGTTTCGCTCATTGCGAGCATTGTCAACTGATAAGAAATATAATTTAACAATGCTATTTATACAAAATTGAAAAGTTATACACAACAATTCTTTATTAATGTAGCATTTTATCACTTTGTCAAAAATTTCCCAAATTTTAATTATGTTTGTAATTACTTTCAATCGCCATTCTGAATTTATTAATCTGGGATGACTTTTTAATTATATGTTAGATGTGTTGAACATTTTAATTTTGTGTTATTTTAGAATCACTTTAATGTAATTGGCAATTTCTTTTCAATGCCAATTGTTGTGTATAACTTTTCAATTTTGTATAAATAGCATTGTTAAATTATATTTCTAATCAGTTGACAATGCTCGCAATGAGCGAAACCGGTCCTGACATATTAAATAAAGTGGAATGAAGTACAAAGGATTATTGTGTTTTTATTAATATAATGCCTTTCCACCAAGTATTGACAGTGAACACCCTAAAAGTAAAGCTAGATAGTTTAGTTCATACTAACGGATGTACGAGTAGAATAGAATTGATACTGCCACTGTTATTTCCATGGTTACCAGCTCACAAAGAATAATAAAGAGCTTTTTTGTTTTGTAAAGTTGTGGGTTTATATTTCGAATAAATATTGTTTTTTTTTAATAATATATAAATATCACTATTACATTAGTAACAAGCCGACATCACTACTGTATTATTAATTCTACGAGGGTTATAGAATAAGTGTATTCAAATAACTATTTCTATAATATGTAACACGTAAATATTTTTTAAAAATTTTTAAGCTACTTGTTAACTAAAGCATAATAATTGGGCACTACAATTCAGAAGTATGTTTTCGAGTTGGGATATTGAAATTTTTTTAGTTTAATATCAGGGTCGTTAGTTTTTAATGTGTACATTTTTTCAATTTTATTCATAATCACGCAATACAGTAAAATTCATAAATAATGATAATAATTTTTCTTAAGTTTAGACATTTGAGAGTATGTCCTCAAAGGACTTTTTATTTTTTTTTAACTATTTACCGAGTTACAGCGATTTTGGTGACGCAGCAACTAAGCTAGTCCGACCGGAACAGATCGAAACTCAAAACTTTTAACGCGAAACTACGTTTTTCAAGCTGGTGCACATAGTATCTCAAGTTCTAGCAAACCAATTTATTTGAAATTTTGTGTGAACCTTTTCTATACATTTTTCTACAGCCGGTAGAAGATTTAAGTCAAAATTTTAATTTTTACTATTTTTAAAAAATTTAAAAAAATGTTTTTTTTTTCAAACGGCTGCCATTTTGTGAAAGTTTTTTTATTTGATTTCTACGAAGTAGGGGCGATAGCGACATTTTTATTTATTAAGAATCCGTTAGATTTTTTTTTCAAATAACCACAAGGGTTGGAATCATGTACCACCACCTATTTTTGGAACTTTCCCTTTACCAGTCGATATTTATTTATTTATTGTTTTTTTATATGTTTTAAAAATATAATTAAACGAATGGTAAAAAAATTTGATGTTAAATTATTCTTTGTTTATTTTTTACGGAGCTCTAAAAAACAACCGAAATTCGTGCCTCTACTAGGGCATCCAATCCCGGAATCCGGGATCCCGTTCAATTTCTGATCCCGGGATTTCGGAATTGAGAAATTTTGACCAAATTGAGGATTTCAAATTCCTCGGTGAGCTAATCACGAGGTTGGAAAAAGGCTCCGGGATTGGATACCCTAGCCTCTACACTAGACTACCCCCTTAAGATAAATTTCAGCACAATTAGAAGTCCAGAAGTCCCAATAGTGGCTTTTTAATGAATACAATCTTGGCAATCATGTGATTGCATTTGTTCAAAATACTGCTGACACAGTAGTATTGCTGACGGCAAAAGGAATGTTCTGAACTGTGATTTCATTAACAGCAAAAATATTTTTATAAAATATTTATTTATTATTCGAAAAAATATTCCTGAATGAAACAATAAACAGTTGTATTGCTCTAAATATATGTCAATTTTTGCAAGCTCATTTTTTTCAAACTCAAAAACTAAATTTAGATACTAATTCGGCATTTGCAGCTTACATTCTTTTGATATAACGTGTATCATGTTTGATATACTGTGATCAGTGTTCCCTCTAAGCTGTGCGCGCGCACACATACATTACAACAGAGCGCACAAACATTACATCAGCTATATCATCACCAAAATAAATTAATTGACATTAAATAGTGTTGTTAATTATAATCATTATTAAAAATCAACCTTTTCGTTTAGCAGGTCTTAATACCGTTATGTGGCGCACACATCTTTTTGTTTCTTGTCAATGTTGCCCAGCCAATAATTTTTGCGCACATAACCTTCCGAAAATTAGAGGGAACATTGATTTTGATTATTGAAAAAAAGCTGTTTTGAAAAAACTGTGCGTTACGTCCTTTTTCCTTTCCACAGTCGATCTGTCTTTTACAGTGATATAAAAATTAAACAACTATTTTGCATAATATATTGGAATATATATTTTTTGTGAAACTAAAGCACTAAACTACTCAAATGTATAGTTGTCAATAATAAAGGAATCAGTGTTGACAAGATTACGATGTAAATAAAAAAGTTTAAAGAAATCAAACTATGTGGTAGGAAAGGTAAGAAATGTATTAACAATAACCCGTCGGATAACCCATCGAAGAGTGGAGGCCGTCCATCGGCATGGGCAGCGTCAGCCCGTTGACTCCGTACGGTGAGGATTTGAGGTAAGCCACCGCGGCGCCGTCCTGCCGCAGCGACGGCGAGCATCCTGTCAGGCCGGGGAATGCCAAATCAGCGTCGGGGGTGCAACTGGAAAGCAAAACAAAAATAAGGCTTATGCAATATTTGTTAGGTGTTGAGAATAATGTTTTGAGTTGAAAACCGGGCGTAGCGAGACCGATTAGTTAACAACTAGTCCAGTCTTAGTGTTATCCTTCTATCCCACCAACTATCTTTGTAAAAGAGAGTTCGAGCAACTGATTAACAAATAGTTCTCGTATCCATTACCTCCATTAGAAGGCCACATTTTCTTCAATGGGAGCGGACATGGATTAAAAAAAAGCTTAAAAGTGACTCAAGAAAACTCAAGAAATAATCAACTTTTAATTAAATTTATTTGTAATATCACAAACGATCATTTCACTAGAGAGATAATACAAAATGCGGCTTTCAACACGTCCGATATTAAATTTCTATCGTTCAAATAATGTACATTCACACAGATTTTGTCACTAACGACCCGGGTTTCGCCTTTCGGCATCTTTAGGCGTTCAAGTGCACGGATGAACTTGAACTGACCCGATATGCTGCTGACCCTTAAGGAACCAAATGAAAAAACATGTATTAACGAACATTTAAAAAAAAAAAGTTTTTCCATTGGTTCTTTAATGGCCAGCAACAGATCGAGAGAATGTTTTAGCACCGTAGGAGAAGTGTTAAACTGGGATAAGTTTTTTGTGGCACTTTTGGACAGCCCCTTTAGAACAGGGTTTCCCAAACTATATTCCGCAGAGCCAGAGAAGGTGTCCCAAAAAAAAATGGAATGGTTTTATACGCTGCAACACAGTTTAAAAAATCTTAAAAATTCAGCTAAGGGCTCCGTTGTATTTTCCGGACTTGCCAAGTGTTCCATTCCAGAAAATGTTTGGAAAACCCTGCCTTAGAAGATCAGGCATTCGAATTTTTATCTGTTATCAATATTACGTGCGAATGATTAATAAAATAAGTAAAAAAAGGTACTATGACGTGTTTCAGCTTGAAAAAAAAGTGCCGGGGGCCCACTGCACTACTGGCGTGAAGTTTATTGGAATTCTTTGAAATTAAATTAGCGACCTTTCCAATTTACTTCTTCAATGTTTATGACAACTCATTTTGCATAGAAAATCTCACCTTTACGTTAGGTTTTAATAAGAATGCCGAGTTCAGCCCAATTTTTCATTAAAGAAATGACAGTCAAACTCGGATGTAACGAAGAAACATTTGTTGGCACTTTAGTTTATGGTTTACTTTACACATTTATTCACTTTTATAAAGAGCTACTTCTCGGGCATACCGAGCAAAAATATCGTCGAAAATTTGAAACAATGACAGTGATAACAATGAAACAAGCATAAATTTTAAATTTTATAAGAAAAGTGAATTGACAGAAAAATGTAATATGTGTGTAACGGGTGTGTAAATAAATTTTAATTGTGTATTTTTGTTTGAATTGCGACTTATTTTGTAATGTGACCGCTGCAGATACTTCATGTCTTCGCGTGATGGATATAACAGATTAAAATAACAAAGTATTTTAGCTCTACAGTTTTTAATAATTTTATTCGTTGATAGCTATTTCGGCTTACGCCATCGTCAGAACTAGTTCTGACGATGGCGTAAGCCGAAATAGCTATCAACGAATAAAATTATTAAAAACTGTAGAGCTAAAATACTTTGTTATTTTAATCTGTTATAAATGGAGTTCTACCAAGTAAATGCCAAATCAATTAATAACGTGATGGATATGTTTGCAAGCATTTAAAAATTACATACTTTTTGATATTACTAGTAATTCGGTGGGCTGCCAATACGTTAAAAAGGGGCTCGCTTTATCTCAAAGCAATTCTCGGTTTTCTGGGAGAGGAATGATTTTTTTCCTATGCAATTATACGCAATACTTAAATAACAAATCAATCGTTACTTACTACACTTATAATATGTAACAATATGCAATTTACCGTAAACTTATCAATTTTAAATGGTTAAAAATGTACTACTGCGTATACCATAGATAATATACAAGTCATAAATTGCAGTTTTATACTAATTTGATCTGATAATATTGTATTATCTTTAATCAACAAAGGGCTCGCGATAGCCCTTCCGAGACCCCTCCAGCCCATCCCTGACTGTATGTGTATAATAATATCAATTCAAAGGTGCAAGTTCGTTTTCACGTCTATATTTTCAAGCAAACTGTAGATGGTATAAAAATGTGAACAACTGGTACTGAGATAATTAATTGCTCATTGTCAGTAATTATTCCTCTGCTTCGGACCTGTTATCAAACACTGTGCCCAATCATAAGATCCGCCTCTGTTCCGAAAGCATCAAGAGTGCTCTAATCCCCGAAGAGGGTTTTTAAATCCAAGGAAATATTAAATATTTTATAACATACCTGACGTGATCAAATTTCATGTGGACTTAACTTTTTTTTAAAGTACTTACCTAATTTGAAATACCTATCTACTTACGTAAGTATTGGAACCCTTTTCGGATAATATTTTTTATATTCATATAAATAAAAACATATTTTTACGCGCGCATTTTAACACCTTGGTGTCAATCTTAGAATGACACCAACCCATTAAAACGACGGAGGCAGTATTCTTCTTGAATATAATATATTATATTAAAAAAGAAAATAGTTTTTATATAAAAATACATATATATTAACTTTGTTATTTTACTGCAATCACTGACACGTTTTTCGCCAATTTTTAGAAGCCTCTTCAGACTTGTCAGTTAGAATGTCTGTCAGTTTGTTACTCAAACAATGTAATAACCATGGCTGTCGAGTCGGGTGTTTTCCCCACAATTTTCCTAAACGAACAACGTGGGACCTTTTTTTTTTTAGCTCATCCAAGAATTTCAAATCCAAAATCACAGAAATTGAGGTATTTCGGAAAATTTTCCCACAGCCCACCTAAAGTATGCTGTGGCTCTCCTAAACAAAAAAATAATCTATGTGCCCTTCCCCTCGTTGACTCTAGTATACATATATGTAAGTCAATCAATAATGATTGTAAAAAACGTGTAGTTTTTTAATTAAAAGCCGGAGTCGGGGTCATTTTTTTACTCGAATCAACAGCCCTGGTAATAATAGCTATGTTATAATTTAAGATTTTGACTAAAGGTGCTTGGTGAAATTTCAATATTAAATTTGAATCGTTCAAATTATGTACATTCACATAGATTTTTTCACTAACGACCCGGGTTTCGCCTTTCGGAGTCTTCGGGCATTCAAGTGCCCGGATGAACTTGAGCTGACTATAACTAAGTTATAAATTTAAAATAAAAACTGATTTGGAAACCCACAGAGAAACCACCGAATGCGTTGAAAATATCAAAAGGCATCGATTTTAAATGACAATTGATCGATATTACCTGCTTGAGTAAATAATAAACAAGAATTAAAACACTTTTCTAAAGCTCAAAATACATTGCAACAAAAAATTATGTAAAAAATAATCCTCAAATATAATCGTTCGTCACGCAATAACGTAAGCGACAATTTTACTGAAACTTATTTTGGATACCATTCGATGGACAATCTTTCTCCTCGCAAATATGCATTCACAGAATAGCTGATATATTTTTTAAACTAATTATGAATCCAAAAATTTCTACTTCAAACTCTCTTTCGCACAATTGATGGTCATTGACGCGGTGTTGCATGCCAAACAACGATATTGTGTAGTGACCAAATTCCGTATTGTAAAATTATGCAATAATATAAATATAGCAGAGGAGATTAAATTAAAAAAAAAACTGTCCTTTATTTTCACTGTATCTATAAATATGTTTTATTCGATTATCTAAATACTTTCAAATTTTCTTTGACAAGTCTCAACTCTTCTTCTTTTGGTGCCATCTTCTATCGAAGGCTGTTTTTTAAAGTAAAATATTTTCAACAACCTCATTTTATATTTGATTGAATTGACATTGACTTGGTGGAACTCCATTAAAATAAGGTGAAAAAAGTATCAAAATATTTTAGTTCTACGCAAATTATTGTACACATAGTTGATATCTATTTCGGCTTGCGTGCTCATCAGAACTATTCTTTGATGAAATATTATTCTGACGTATATTCCAAAGTCGATATATGTCCCGAGGTCTATTTATTTTTCTACGAAATATATTTGTTAGCAAACATAAACATTTCAATTATTCTTAAAAATATATTATATACAATTTCAATACTGCAGGGCAGGGCTGTCGATATATGCCCCGAGGTCTATTTTTTCTTCTATGAAATATATTTGTCAGCAAACTTAAACATTTCAATTATTATAAAAAATATTTTATTTACAATTCAAACACTGCAGGGCTGTCGATATATGTCTTGGGGTCTTCTTTTTCTTATCAGAAATACATTTGTTTGCATACTTGAAACATTTTAATTATTCCAAAAATTATAAAATACGAATACTGCAGGGCTGTCGATATTGGATATAGCAGCTCAGCAGCGCAGCTCAATTATAATTTGTATGAATACATATTGTATTATATCCGCTATTTGAATATTTTGTTTTACAGTCCCGGTGTATTTAGTTCTTTTAGAGAATTGGATGTATTTCTAAAAAAACCATTGAGAGAATTAATTACGTTTAGATTTTCTGGCTTATTCAACACATATGATTGTAATTTATTTTTCACGCCGGTAAATTTTCTGACTACTTAAAAATGCAACAAAATCCCCCCCTTGAGGTCAACAGGCTTTCGGCTAGTAGTACTAATTATTGTTTAAACATGAATTTGATTAAGAAAAAGCATGATGCCTCAATGTCTTTGATATAAAAAAAAATAGTTCATTTTCAACGGTAATAATATTATTAAGTATTCAGTATTTAAGTTTAACGCAAAAATCTTCTTTGAATATGACATTTACCGATAACGGCATAACATATAGGTGACAGCTTTTTCGTGAATTAATAAAGAAGAGCGAAAAATGCCTGGATGATAAAAGACTTTATTGATCGTATTTATTTGTAAAGATCTTTGTCAATAAGGTAAGACATATTAATCTCTTGAAACAAAAACGGAATAAGTGA
Source organism: Himalopsyche tibetana (assembly GCA_030503985.1). Classification (NCBI taxonomy): domain Eukaryota; kingdom Metazoa; phylum Arthropoda; class Insecta; order Trichoptera; family Rhyacophilidae; genus Himalopsyche; species Himalopsyche tibetana. The sequence continues at coordinate 1,511,902 of JAPJYX010000003.1, read as the reverse complement.
AAAAAACATATTTTTTGAGTACGTAGTTTAAAAGAAGACTCAAATTCTTATATTTATTTATGTAAAACGGAAGGCTGCCTATACTTTAACAAGGAGCTCGCTTAATCTCAAAGATATTCTCAGTGATTTCATATGAGTGGGGAGAATTCAAGACATCACATACATCCATGCCTTCCAACAGAAATTCATTCATCGATTAAAAAATCAATTTATTTAATTGTCCGTACTGGGATTCGAACCCGAATAACGTAACTGAAGCCAACGACGTTGACCACTCGACCACACAGACAAAATTACATACTCTTATAGCGTATGTAATGTTATTTCAAAAAATAACATTAGGTGTGGCAAATAGCCTGGTAACCAGGGCCGGCGCCATCATACAGGCGAAATTGGCAACTGCCTATGGCGCAAACCATTAGGGGGCGCATAAATGGAGTATGAAAATTATTTTTATGTAATCTAATAATAAAAAAAAATTGCAGTATGTTCGTATTCAATATGATTTGAAAAAGAGAGGTTAAGCTACCAAGTAACAAGCAGTTCTCGAAGAAAAACTTATGCCATATGCTCCACATTAGGAGCCGATATGGGGATATATATAAAAATCTAATGATCGTGATTTGTTTGTTTTTTTATTATTTCGAAGAGAAAGTGGGATGACTTGTTTTGATTTGTTAAAAATAACCTTTGCCTAGAGCGCCAAATATCCTCGCGCCGGCACTGCTGGTAACGCCACTGTTTACGTGCGATAAATATCACAAAATGACACTTTTGACATTTTGCGGTAATATGCCCAGGCTATTTTAGCATCATTTTCCTCAGTATAAGTTTCCTCAGTTTAATCTTTGTTGCTGATATTTGAATAATATAAAAAAAATGTCGCTCTGTTGTTTGAATTCGAAACATCTTTCGTAAGGTTTGAAAATACATAAGGCGTGTAAATTTTCCTGCCATGGGTGTGCATTATTTTTATTATTTATCGTAATCCCGACATTGCGGCGTCGTGTAAACGAGTGTCCACGGATCGCGTTTCGTTCCTTCAGGTTGTCGCCGTAATCCGCGAGCGTGGGTGTCCGCCATCTTTCAAATTGTTACATTATTTTTTATTCGAAAACGGAACATTGCCGCTGTCACGAAACAAGATGGCGGTCCGACGCTTAATGGCCGACGAAATGGGCGGGATTTTCGTTGACAGCCGTGAAAAAAGTAAATTAGAATTATTAGGTATTTAGGTTTTGAAATTTTACTCCTACATGATGGTCTTAGAACTGAAGTACACGGAGTCGAATTCCTCCATGCTTAAGTTTCATGATACTGTGATTCATCTGCCATCAGACGTAGGCGATTAAAGTGTACCCTCAGACACACATAATTAATGCTCTTTCCCCATATGAGAATATTTTAAGCAATCCAAACGAAGCTTGAAGACTTATTAGGAAAAATGATAAAACGAAACGACAAAGACAAATCAGTGGTGGTCTTTTATCGAGGCTCAAAATAATTTCACTAAGTTACTTAATGTGTCCCAAATACCCTACGAGACTACGATTCCACAGTAGATTTTATAAGAAGAACTTGTAATTAGGGGTGGGCTCCGAGTGAAATTTTACAAAGGCTGGCGAGCCCTTTGTTAATTTAAAATAAAACAATATTTTCTGATCAAGTTAGTGTACACATTACTGCAATTTATGACTTATATATTATCTACAACAGCTTTAGTATACACAGTAGTACATTTTCAGTACATTAGTACGTAAAAGTGATACATAAATCCACCCGAACTCAGAGCGCCGCAAATACCTTTAAGATTAAGCAAGTTAACCTATTGCCTGACCACCGCTCGATTAATCCATTATCTTAACAACGGTTGCTTTGCAAAATAGTTAGGTACTTCTTCTCAATTCCACTTTAAACTATTAAAGAAACGCATAAACGAAAGTAATATTTTAACTGTATCAGAATTGAATTTTGACACGCCACGTCCAATAAAATATGTGACACATAATACCACAGTGGAGGTACGATTTGAATTTTTTTTTCATTTTGTAGTGAATAAAACAATTTGGTCGCGACAGGCTGTCGAACCCGGGTCTGCCCCATTTCCGTCTTAACCGGGCTTAATCTGTCAGTTGAATATCGCGCCCCCCGGTACTTCCCCTGGTCGCCATTCGGTTGTCTTAATTTTACTACAGGAGTGAATTTAGGAAATACAAAGTTGAAGCACTATGCATAATATGATGATGGTCAAAATCTATATTGGATATTGATAAACGTTATTGGAAAGACTTTTAGGCTTAGTAAAAAGTGTGTAAATACAATACACTTTTTTTGTCGCCTGCTGTGGCCCAGTTGGTTAAAGCTTGTTCTACCGATCACGCAGGTCTGGGTTTAATTCCCTGTCAGATCACAGTGAATTGGAGAATTATTCAATTAAAAGTTGTGATCAAAGACTGGGATCATTTTCTCTCCTCCCATCCATCTGATCCTTTAATAACTGGGTGTAGCAATAGCGATTAGTCAACCACTGTTCCAGCCTTATCCTTTTTTCCCTACTACAAACTTTGAAAAAAAACAGTTTTCGTAGAAAAACTTCTGTTAAGATACCTTCATTAGGAGGCCATATGCTCCACATTGGGAGTGGACATGGATTAATATATATATATATATATATATATATACCTTTGGACATGCATCCATAAATCAATAGAAAACCAATTTACGAAAACTGACCTTACTGGGATTCAAACCCGTGACCTCTGAAGTCAGCCACTTGACCACGCAGCCGACCGAGTTAATGCAAATCAAATCAAAATTTTATAGTCAATAGATCCAATGCCAAAATAGTGCAGAATCTTGATGAGATTTTTTTTTAAACCATGTCCACTCCTAATGTGGAGCATATGGAGTCCTAATGGAGTTTATCTTAACAGAAGTGTTTCTACAAGAAATGCTTGTTACTCAGTTGCTCAACCTTTCTTTTTCCAAAGGGAGTAGGGATAGAAGGATAGGGCCAGGACAGGATTAGTGGTAAGCTAATCGCTCTCGATACGCCCCGTTCATAGGATTGGATAGGTGAGAGGAGGGAATTCAAGAAATCACATAATTCCATGCATTTGAACAGAAATTCATAAATCGATTGAAAAATCAATTTATAAAACTGTCCGTACCGAGATTTGAGCCCGGGTCCTCTGCAGCCGAAGCCAACAACGTTGACCACTCGACCACACAGGCAACAATATACCCAAATGCATTATTATTTAAAAAATAAAACACTTTCCTAGGTACTAATTCAGCATTTTGTTTTACCGCAACAGTAATGATCGGTTTCGGTGATGTAATAATTCGGTTTATAATTAAGATGAAATTAGTACAAACAATTGTTTTAATATATTGTCTATCCATCAAGAATCAACAGTGAGCAATATTATTTAATAAGTTATATTATGAAAATCAAAAGTCCTTGATTTGCCTCTGCTTGATTTCACATAGAGTGGATAGTAAATTTGTTTATTTATCCGATTCCCATCGATAGGCTTGACGCTTTGTTATTGTGTTTTTATTTTTTTTTGTATATTTTGACATTTTGCTCGATGAGCTATGATAAGCTTTTATTAATAAAAATACCAACTGTCAAATAATGTTCCATTTCATAATTATACGAGAATTAAACATCGATCGAATTTAAGTAACAATATTTAAAAATAATAACTATTATCTCTCTGTTGAAATCAATTAAAAATCGAGATTACACATTGTTGTGTAAAATTGTATTTAAGATTATTTTTTGATATTGTTTGAGGATTATTGACTGTTAATGAAACATCTCAAAAATAGTTGTTTTGCAAGAACTGATTTTTAAGCTTCTCACCGCGTATGACATCTATGCATGTCATAGCGAACATGCCCTCAGCGCGCGTGACACGTATAGCTACATGGAAATTTCAAACCCTACATAAGAGCTATCTATTGTGTTAAAATTGTATAACTTGGTTGAAAATATTACTAAATGTATATTTTACCATATTCAATAGATGGCATAAGTCAAAAAAGATTCAATATAGGCTAAAATAATTTATTTCTGGAACACGCCGTGAACATACGTCACCAATGCAAGATTTTGGATAATGTAAATAAGCGATCGACTGCGGGTGAAATTAAAATTGTTCCGAGAATTTAATATTATAAGCATGGTATGGTGGTGGCGCAGTGTTCTCGGTCGCGCGTGTTGGTATTTTGAAATACGGCGACGTCACGCCGCAATTGTATGAAGAATGATTATTGTTGAATTAAACCGAAAATACAAGAAATATGTTGTATTTTATTATTGAAAAAGTTACTTTGGGTTTTCAATTAACATATTTTATTAGTTAAAAAAATATTACAACCTATATTTACAGTCGAAAACGCGATAACAAAATCTGCAAAGAAGCAGCCGCGTACAGGGCGTGCTCGTTTAATTTGGTGACGCGGGCAAAGGGTTAATCAGCCGTGCAGTTTTGTCATCCCAACCATTTTTGCTATCCCGTAATCCCGAGATTTCGGTATTCACTATAACACGCGGACATCCGTTAGTAGCGCTAAAAAAAAGGTTACACTCATTCCATTCATAGGTTTTATTATGGGCTATCAGAATTGATATAAAACGTCATTTTTCAAAATTTGTGACAAAACACTTTTTGAATGTTTGCTCCTCATATGTGGAAACTATATATAGGAGAATAAGCTAAAAAAAAAGAATCGCCGAACATCAGAAATACTTAACTTATAATAGATTTTTAAGTAAATTTCAAAATGGAGCCTCGTTAAATTTACTTAATTAATTAAAAAATATTAGCTACTTCTAAAAAAAGTAAGAAAAAATAAAAAAAACGTTTTATTCTAAAGCAACTAGGCTCAAACGAGTAATAAAAATAATCACGAGGGGGCGTTTCGTAATCATTGAAACATGGCAACCCCCGTTTTTTAATTTTTATAAAATCTTTTTTCAATCTCTCATCTGTTCAAAAAATGTAGAGGTGGAGGGTGAAAACGTTGATGATAATTATTTTAGTAATAATAATAACGCGGGGATGATAAGAGCTGGCACCCCCTACCCTCGTTGATAAAATCACCTGCCGCTTTTAGAACTTTCAAGATACGGTTAATTAGGGTTTAAAAATGCAAAAGCATGCTGTTTTAAGCTTACAGTGGTGGCGTCAAAATAGAGAAAGATGTTTGCTTGATTTATATTTGCCAGGGAAACAATGAAAAAACAACAGCATTGCGTTATTCATTGATAAACATTTTTAACTGATAATTTTAATACTCAACAAGCTCAAATGATCTTGAGTTTTCAAAATAAATTGTGTAATATTTGTGTAAATAAATAATTACTGTTTTACATTATCTTATTATAATGCTCCCTCAGCGAGCTTTAATACTGATGGATAAAGTAATAAAACTTATATAGAAGTTTTGTTTTATTTTTATACACGTATGTTGGGCCAGCGGTGGGCTGCTCGGTAAATCTCCTCCATAATGCCTTCAAGCCATGTAATATAGATGATGCATAAACCGTGGTCCGCGAGCCACGTGCGGTCAGCTAGGGTCTCTTTTATTATGCAGCTGAAGTCAGTTTTTTTTTTTGAAAAAAAATAAAGGGTAACCAAGTCTTGTTTCATAATTAACTTTAATCATCCACAGAAATTGCAGTTAGGTGCTAATTTTATCTTGGTGACTTTCTTATCTTAACAAGGGGCTCGAGCGAGCCCCCTCCAGCCCACACCCGTGGGCACATACTACGATTATTACAATGTGTACTTTTTTAAAAAATCTTTTCACTCTTCGACTACTTCTTTCAGCACGACTAAATCTTTCAAAACAACACTAATCTTCAATTCAAGTGCATCCTTGTTCTTCGAGTGCAGAAAAAGATTAAGTACAAAACCAGTCCAGAGTTAAATTGATTTTTGTTCTACAAGATAAAAATATTTTACAAACAAAAATGTTTTTCATTAAACTGTTTTTAGCACAGAAAAAATCTGTGTTCACTTTGTTTTCATACTTTGCTGGATAATTTCTCTGCAATCGAGATAAAATGAATTCATATTATTTATTACACTTTATTTAATTTGTAGATCACTCATTTGTTAACTAGAATTTTTCAAATGTATGTAGTTGTTAATTTAATTATACACTAGAGCTTGAATTATCGGTAAATCAGTTTAACAGTAAATCAACGTATATTGACCATCAGTAATTACCGAAAATTATTTAATCGGGAATAAAAGAAAGTTAAAAGCATATTAAAACGAAAGATTATTGCAGATATGCATCCAGAATGTTGAGTTTTGTTTTTTTTAATTTAACTCTTCACGCATTGCAATCGTTAATCATGCTGGTGTTTTTGTTATTCATTAAAATTAAAACAGTTATATCGTTTTTCCAGTCTGCCGAACAGTGATCTAACTATTAATTGAGACACAATAATCCTTTGTACTTCATTCCACTTTATTTAATATGTCAGGACCGGTTTCGCTCATTGCGAGCATTGTCAACTGATAAGAAATATAATTTAACAATGCTATTTATACAAAATTGAAAAGTTATACACAACAATTGGCATTGAAAAGAAATTGCCAATTACATTAAAGTGGTTCTAAACACATCTAACATATAATTAAAAAGTCATCCCAGATTAATAAATTCAGAATGCGATTGAAAGTAATTACAAACATAATTAAAATTTAGGAAATTTTTGACAAAGTGATAAAATGCTACATTAATAAAGTGAATATGCTTAATGATATGAATATGCTTAATGATATGCGCGGTCCTGACATATTAAATAAAGTGGAATGAAGTACAAAGGATTATTGTGTCTTTAGTAATATAATGCCTTTCCACCAAGTATTGACACTGAACACCCTAAAAGTGATCTAACTACCTTACATTAAAAACTACTCTCATCGAGTATATTTTGTATGATCTTTAAACATTAAAATATCTCGGGCATTAGCTTTAGATGTTATGCCAAATATTTTAAAAAAACCTATTAATACCCAGTACTATAAAACTATAGTATAGTACAACTCAGTACAGTTTATCAGTCATGGTATATCGACATATTGGTATTTTTAACAATTAAAATTGTTTTATATTAAATGACTATTTCTTAAGACTTCTGTACACAAAGGGTAAACATAGTAAGCTACAAACTATGGACATTCTCACAGATTTTGTCACTAACGACCCGGGTTTCGCCTTTCGGCATCTTCAGGCGTTCAAGTGCACGGATGAACTTGAACTGACCCGGGTCGTTGGTGACAAAATCTGTGAGAATGTACATAGTTTGAACGATTCAAATTTAATATTGAAATTCCACCAAGCAAGAAATGAAATTCGAAATCTTAAATTATAGTAAGTTACACTCAATGCTAAAATTTTATCACTTTTAGGGTGGTCACTGTCAACACTTCGTGGATAGGCACTATATTAAGAAGAACCCAATATTCCTTTGTACTTTAATTTATCAAGATTAAGACCTGTTTCGTTCGTGGCGAGCATTGTCAACTGATAAGAAATATATCATAATTTAACAGTGCTATTTATACAAAAAAATAGATTGAAATAAAAAGGTGTTTTAAACTATTTGGCATTAAAAAAAATTACACAGTAATTTATAAATTATTTTCAATGCCATTGGTTTATTACACATTTTATTTCAATTTCTTTTTGTACTAATAGCACTGTTAAATTCTAAATGTTAAAATGGTAAAAAATTCTTGAACTTTTAAATACAATCACGTCTTTACTTACGTTTTGGTGGATTGCATATTTTTTATTTTACGGATATAACACTATTGGAATGTGTATTAACTGAGATTACTTCACTTTTACGTGTACTTTAAGACGTGTAGAATATTACAACTCATCTTGCTTATTTTTTAAAATACCACTTGGCTCACTTCACATCTAATGGGCCCATGCTTCACATCTGGAGCAGGCAATGAAAAATTCACCTAAGCCTGTAATAGTGCGATACTCAATGATAGACTGTAGGGGGCTCAGAAAGGCTCGCGCGAGAGCTTTTTTAAAGCTTACTAAGGCTGGCAAGCTCCTTGTTAATTTAAAATAAAACAATACTATCAGATCAAATTAGTATATAACTGAAATTTCTGACTTATATATTATCTACGACAGCTTCAGTATACACAGTAGTGCAATTTTGGTCATTTACATTGTTAATTTTACGGTATATTGCATATTGTTTCATATGATAAGTGTATTAAGTAACAATTGATTGCTTATTTAAGTATTGAATATAATTGTATAGGAGTGATAAAAAAATTCACTGCTTCCCCAGAACACCGCAAATTGCTTTGAGATTAAGCGAGCCCCTTTTTAACATACTGGCAGCCCATCGCTGATGATACTGGAAAATAAGTATTTATTAAATTTATCAAGTGACTTGAATCTCGATGGAGCTTACATCAGCAGAATATTTTGAAGAGAACTACGGTTTATCATTTGCACAAACCTCTTTTTTTAATAAAGCTGATAGAGAAAGAAAGGGCTTAAGCAGGTCACAGGATAAGTACTGTTTTTATGTTAGGGCGAGTGAAAGAGAATATAAAACACTACATACACCCAGGGGTGTAGTTCTAACTAAAAACGATCTGTGAGCGTTATTGAATTATAATATTTTCATACACCCTAACAGCAGTGATACAATTTCTGCAACGAGTTTCCAATAAAACGTTATGCTAAAACACAGTTACAAAAATCATACTTTTATATTTACGTAAGAATGAAATTGAATGAAAAAAAGAGTGGGGTAGAACACCCTACGCGCCCCCGCTAAAACACTGCAGATATCCATGCTTTGACACTTGCAGCGGTGGTGCTGCCAATACGTTAGCAAGGGGATCGCTTATTATCTAAGTAATTCATATGCAAATATATGCAATACTTTAAAATAGGCAAACGATTGTTACTTAACCCTCCAGAGACGAGAGCTTTTTTCCGATACAAAAAATATTTTCTAAGCCATGTTGAAGTCACGGATAACTTTGTATAGAAACGTAGAAGTCGTTGTATAGAAACCCCGCATGACTATATGGTCATGCTCATCCTTTTATTACCGTGTAATATTGAGTACGGACAGTAGTAAGGACAAAAGTGACCGTATGGGCTCGCAAACATTCGGGGTTGAAATATAGCTAAACGAGTTTGTTTTTTAAATGTTTACAATTTGACATCTTTAGATCAACATAATTTCAATACAAATATATTAGCAAAATAACTGTAAATAATTTGATGTTTTTATAAAAAATAACTAACAATTTTAAAAAGTAAATTAAAAAAATGTGCTTTTGGATGCCGTTTCTGTCCCCACGGCTGATGGCTAACTGTAGTCTGTACCCTTCTTCATCAAATATGAGCAAAAGCAACGATATTCAGGTAGAAAAAGGATGAATAGTGGGATCAATAGACAACGGTGTTTAGTGTGACCATATGGTGACGCTCGTCCTTGGAGGGTTAATACACTTAAAATATGCAACAATATGCAGTTTACCATAAACTAATCAATGTAAATGGCTAAAAATGTACTACTGTGTATACTGAAGCTGTCGTAGATAATATATAAGTCAGAAATTGCAGTTATGTACTAATTTGATCTGAGAATATTGTTTTGTATTAATTTAACAAGGGGCTCGCCGGCCGTGGTAAAATCTAACAATCACGCGATCCCCTCCGAGCTCTCTCTCCAGCCCACCCCTGGATACATGCAGTCAATTTACGAAACTGTGCGTTTGGGATTCGTGCCTGTCATCACGGAGTCGACAACGTTGGTCACTCAACCACGGACTTGAGGATATATAGTATTAATATATATTTACATATATTTAAGTATTCATTTTGGTTGCATTGGCTTTAGATAAAAATATGGATATAAATACTTTAATATTTAGTTGTAAAATAATAATATAACAATAAAATACTTACCCAAGCTATACGACACAGTTATTTAAATTATTAATTAAACTTTTATGACAATACAATGAAAGTAACTTAACCTTTTAATTCTTGTGCGGTTAAATTCGTTTCTATTTTAATTTTTATTAAATGAATGTATACTTATTTAACCAGTACAGTGGAACCCCCAATTACACTACCCCGAATTACGCGATGGCTTGAAATATTCGCCGCAAATCCCCAATTGAACGGTCGCATTACATTGTCGTTGCTACGAGACGGTCGTATGTGCGGTGCGTACAGTCAAATGTTGGCTAGCGTCTGTGTATTCAACACGTGTCAGGCTATACACACATAGCCGGGCGACTGTCTACGTGTTGGATTTTGACGCGCTTTGCATTTTATCACTTAGTAATTAAATATTTCGTCCAAGATTTCCCTTAGTTTTGCATTTTTCGCTAAAAAAATTAAATCGCTAATTTTGTATGAGATTTACTCCCCCAATTACACTAATCCCAATTACACGGTCCCGACTTTAGTGTAAATGGGGTTTTTACTGTATATCCTTCAATAATATAAACTATTTAGCTGAATATTATACTTTGCAGATTTGCATTACTTTTACTTCAGTTTTTATCTTATTTTGAAAAATTCATGTAAAGCAGAAGAGTGTTAAACGCTAGATGTTGGTTGATATTGCTCTCAGTGACCCCCGGATTAAATCCACCACTGCTTCAACTTAACCCCTGATGCGCCCAATTAGCACTAACTAGTCTGTGGATAAACAGATAATGCCGAGTGTGCACTGTGCAGTACCTATTAGCCATTGTTGTGCGCCGTATTTTAAAATGTTGTCTAGATTTGTGGATTGTTTGATGTTCCGAATTGAAATGGTTAATGAAGGGTGGCGAGGCCGTTTAAAATAAATTGGCAGAGTGTTTGAAGAATTAATGATGCCGATCAGTAACTCAATTGTCCCATGATACGCCTTAATGAAGAATCTTGAAAAGGCTGGGGAAGCAGGGTTGATTCGATTTAGGATTTTTAAAGTCATGGATATCAAAAAAACGGAGATAATCAGATAACGGCTTTCGGCAATCAATACGATTTGAATTTAAGGGTAAGTGTCACGGTCTACAGAGACATCTATAATTAAGAGAATTGCATGTACACAAAAAATCGTTTAATTGGAAGAATCTTTGGCTGCATAATAAAAAATACCCTAGCTGTTTATTGTGTATTTTCTGACAATGTCAAAAAATTCCCTACCACCCTTACAATCCTTCAATTTAACTGTACGTAACGAGAGCGATTAGTTAACCACTAGCCTTATCCTTCTAGTTTTACTACTCTCTTTGGAAAAGAGAGGTTGGCCGACTGAGTAACAAACAGTTCTCGTAAAAAAAACTTTTGTTGAGATACCTCTGTCAGGAGGCCATATAATCCACATTAGGAGCGGGCATAGATAATAAATGTATGACATTTATCTAGCCCTTTGTTAAGATATTGGCAGCCTCGCAGGGTGGAACTTTTATCGTTTTTTTTTAATAAAAAAAATGGATTTATTACTTATAAGTATTATTACCAGGGCTGTGGAGTCGCGTAAAAAAAAGACGACTCCGACTCCAGCTTTAAAACAATTAACGGCTCCGAGGAAATTTTTCAATAATTTCATTTTAACTTTTATATATGTATACTCAGAAACTCATCTTTTTTCAAACTTAAAAGCTAATTTTAGATACTAATTCGACATTTGCAGCTTACACCCTTTTGATAGAACGTGTGTCAAGTTTGATGCATCGTAATTATTGATTGCCACCTGTGTGGTCGAGTGGTCAACGTTGTTGGCTTCGGCTACGCAGGTCCCGGGTTCAAATCCCGGTACGGACAGTTTTTATAAATTGATTTTTCAATCGATTTATGAATTTCTGTTCAAAGGCATGGGTGTATGTGATGTCTTGAATTCCCCCCTTTCACTCATCCTATCCTATGAACGGGGCGTATCGAGAGCGACTAGCTTACCACTAATCCTGTCCTAGCCCTATCCTTCTATCCCTACTCTCTTTGGAAAAAGAGAGGTTGAGCAACTGAGTAACAAACAGTTCTCGTAGAAACACTTCTGTTGAGATAAACTCCATTAGGAGTCCATATGCTCCACATTGGGAGCGGACATGGTTTAAATATGTATACCAGGGGTTCTTAACCCCGTGCCCGGAAAAGTATCAGATAAAATTTTAAAACGCCATCATATTTTTTAATAAAATCATTTTTAATAGATTTATTGAATTTGCAAAAATATAACCATATTCATGTTATTTTAAAGCAGCTAAGGGAACAATAATAAAATATATATACTACTTTTTAATACTATGTATGAAAATCTGGTTTTTTAAAAATCCGGCCTGCGCCCGCCACTTTTCTCCAAAATCTCAAGTGCGCCCGTCGCCGCAATAGGTTAAGAGCCCCTGATGTATACCATCAGATCATCTTTAGTCAGCCAAGCATGAAATTTTAACACTTTTGACTGTTTTGTTTAAATACACATCATTAAATATATGTTTCAACAAAAAAATCGAGCCGCTCATTTTTCACGACTTCCGACTCCACAGCCCTGATTATTACAGTTTTTTTTCACGCGCTTTTGCGTGAATGCCTGGGATGTGATTAAGCGAGCCTCTTGCGAACGTATTGGCAGCCCGACACTGTTTGCCCGGTTTGGCATGGTGAAAAGCATAAACACGAACGGATGCGAACTTCGATTCATTAGTAGCGAGCGTTATTTGCGAATAAATTCTGAACTTTGCATGCTAAGTAAGTAAAGGCACGCGGTATCCATTTGCAACGCATGCCGCCGTGCCGTTAAGTGAGTGGGGCGTGCGCCGCCAGGCCGAGATAATCGGTTCAAATCCCCCCTGCTAAATAAGAGTGTTTGCACAGCAAATCAAGTGAAATGATCTCGGATATTATAGTAAATAATACAAATATTTCTTGCGGACAGCCACCGTTTCTTAACTAGATGACTGTCACAGACGAGATATCTCGTAAAATCACACGTTAGTTACGAGTTAACTCGTCAATAACTAATTAGATTAATAATTGTTAATTATAGCCTGCATGCTAGGTAATTATGTACTTTTTCTACGGCAGCTAAAAGACATTCACATTATATTATAGATTGATGAATCAGTCATTTTGTTAAAACAAAATGACTGATTCATCTAAAGTAATGGCTGGTCAAAGCTTCGATTGATTTTAACTGACTTAAATATACATATATCGACTGTGAAAAGGAAAAAGGACGTAGCCAGCAGTTTATTTAAAACAGCTTTATTCGTTTTTTTTTTTTACCATGTTCGCTCCCAATATGGAGAATATAGACTCCTAATGCAGTTTATCTCAACAAAAGTGTTTCTACGAAAACTGCTTGTTACTCAACTGTTGCTCAACCTTTATTTTTCCAAAGAAAGTAGAAATAGAAGAAAAGACAAGTCTAGTGGTTAGCTAATCGCTCTCTATACGCCTCGTTCATGGGATGGGATGGGTGAGAGGGGGGAATTCAAGAAATCACATACATCCATGCCTTTGGACAGAAATTCATAAATTGATTGAAAAATCAATTTATAAAACTGCCCGTACTGGGATTCAAACCCGTGCCCTCTGTAGCGGTAGCCAACTGTATTGACCACTCGACCACATAGGCGGAAATCGATAATTTCGATGTGTCAAACTTGACACACGTTCTATCAAAAGGGTGTAAGCTGCAAATGTCGAATTAGTATCTAAAATTAGCTTTTATGTTTGAAAAAAGATGAGTTTCTGAAAATTGAACCAAGAAAAATGACTGAAAAAAGGTTTTTCCTAGACAATTTCTTTGATTAATATTAGATTATATCAATTAAACACCAGTTTAAAAGTCTCCGTGCACTTCAAAGTTGTGTATATTTCATAATTTTCATATGGTTCAAAATCATCAAAACACGTTTTTTGTGCCACCTGTAAAATTTGATATGTTTGAGTTACGTCCTTTTTCCTTTCCACAGTCGATACATATGTGAATGACTCTTTTTTTATCCATGTTTAGTTATTCTACGAGAACTTTTTGTTAGTCAGTCGCTCAACCTTTCTTTTTAAAAGAGAGTTGTAGGGATTAAAAGATAAGACTAAGACAGAACTAGTGGTAAAAGGATCGGAAAGGTTGAGAGGGCATTTTCAGACATCACAAACACCAATGCCATCGAACAGAAATCGATCGAAAAAAACTGGGACTGAAACCCGCGAGATCAGGCTCGAAAGTCCACAACGCTATCCGCAGCGCCATAGAATCCGACAAAGTTTTTTTACCACCCCTTAACCCATTGTACAGAAATAACGACATTACTTTACTCCTAGAGAGAGAAGAAGGGATAGAAGGATAAGGCTAGGTGTGACTAGTGGTTAATTAATCGCTCTCGCAACGCCCAGTTGTTGAAGGATTGGAAATGGTGGGAAGGACAACACAAACATCCATCCTTTCGAACAGAAATCTGTTTGTACAGAGACTCGAATCCGTAAGGTCTGGCACGGAAGCCCACAACGCTAACCGCTGCACCACAGGACTCGACTTATTTATAGTTGTAAACAATAAAAATCGGTCAGCGGATTTATCTTGTGCGGAGAATCACTGTACGGAAAAGTCCGTTCGCCTCATTAAATGTGCCTCAAATACATACTTATATTTAGAAAGTTGTATCTATCTAAAATTAACCGACAAAAAATCAATTCGTGGAATTTCTATTTCACTAACTCTCGCGGCTCGGAGACTAGAAAAATACGTATCTGCCGATGGGGATCTTTTTTGACCCCAGTGGTTTCCTCATTATTGGCCTTATTCTTATGAATTTCAAAAAAAAAATAGTCTAAGGGCTTTAAAATATCTCTCTGCATCATTCATCATACATTTTTTTTTATAAAAATCTGTGTTTTTTTAATAAATAATCATATTTTAAGTTGCGCGTAAAAAAGACGTCATCCCAGCACACATGTGAATTGACGACTGACGAGTGTTCTCAGCTATCTTACGGACGATCGCTATCGCGGGTGCTTATCGCCTGATATCGTAATCGCGTTATCACATACTTATATAAACTACAAAAGGTCCAAAAAACTATGATATAAGAATACCTTAATTATAAACATTGTATCACCCATATTAAAATAGATATTTAAGAAAATGTTGGTATTGGGGTCGCATTTCTTGAGCTTAGAACCGGAAAAGATAAAGTGTTTGCAGTGGCAGATTAAGCATATGGGAGCCATCAGGCGCAATACGATTCTGAGGCCCTGTTTTCCGGATATCTTAAAAACGTCAGAAAATTCCATGTAAAACAGTAAAAATCTGAACTGGGTTACATATTATAAGCTATTTTTGAGACCCCTAAGTTTTGCAGGCTCCAAGCGCGCGCCTCTTGCGCTTATGGGATAATCCGGCTCTGAGTGTTTGATGTAACAGTACTGCATTACGATTGCATACTTATAAATGTTACGCGATCAAAATATTATGTTTATTAATATCAGAATAAAATCAACTTACCCCCCAGTTAGACTGTTTGGCCACATGGAGGACAAAACCTGAAAAAAAACAGTTTTTATTATATATTTAAAAGTACAAAATAAACATATTATATTTAATATAAAAGGAAAAAGTGTAGGAAATTATTTTACTTCAGAATTCCTCGGAAAATTCAAAATTGTAAGTCAAAATAACCAAAACTATAAAATTTGGTATTGAAGTATTTTTTACAAAATGTTGTCTTCTTATTTAAAATAGACTCGACTGTAATAATTTACATTTTCGCTGTTCGTTTCAATTTTAAAGTCATTGTTTTTCGTTTGGTTATGTTTCTTATTGTGCTATTGAAATAATAATATCATGTCGTGGACAACGGCATGGAATATATATCGACTGTGGAAAGGACAAAGGACGTAACCCATAGTTTTTTCAAAACAGCTTTTTTTCGATAATCACAATGTAATCAACTTGATACACGTTCCATCAAAAGGATTTAAGCCGCAAATGCCGAATTAGTATCTAAATTTAGCTTTTAAGTTAAATCAAGAAAAGAGACGGAAATAAAGGTTTTTCCTAGACAATTTCTTAAATTAATATTATATTATGTCAATTAAACACCAGTTTAGAAGTCTCCGTACACTTCAAGGTTGTGTATACTTCATAATTTGCATATAGCCCAAATTCATCAAATAAAATTGGGTATGTGTGGGTTACATCCTTTTTCCTTTCCACAGTCGATATGTATGTTATATAATTAAAGAATTATGATCAAAGACTACGTAGAACACCTGTAAAGTGTTCACTGTCAATACTTGGTGGAAAGGCACTATACTAAAAAAATTAAATACTCATTTGTACTAATTACACTTTTTTTTAATAAGAATTTCGCTAATGACGAGCATTTTATTTTTTGAAAATAGTATAGTTTAATACTTTCGATGGTTTCGGCGGTAACTTTGTGGAAGTTCATTTTAATAGAAAATTTAAATTAACTTTGATTATTCCACGTATTGTGTAACTAACTGTGACACGTGTTTCGCCTCTTTCAGAGGCATCTTCAGACTTACTATCGCAAAGTTTGCTTAAGTAATGAAGCAAGATTACTTAAGTAATGAAGCAAGAAGCAAGTTTGTTTGCACTGTTTCGATTTTATAATCCCCTCTTTGCTTCCATTAAAAAGGAAAAATCCCATTCTGATTGTTTACAACTCATTAGTAAAATTAGTATCATTATCTGTTTGCTTTATTTCGATTCTACACCCCCCTCCTTGCTCCTCTTAAAAGGAAAAAAAAACCCAATCCATTTTGTAATTTTATAATTTTAAAATGTTAGAATCAATCTTGCTTCATTACTTAAGCAAACTTTGCGATAGTAAGTCTGAAGATGCCTCTGAAAGAGGCGAAACACGTGTCACAGTTAGTTACACAATACGTGGAATAATCAAAGTTAATTTAAATTTTCTATTAGTATAGTTTATACTCATAAAAACCTTTGCCTCTGAATAATCTTATATTTTACACTTTTGGTATGGTGTCTACATTAAGATATTGTCATTAAATATTTTATATTATTTTAACAAGTGATCCAACCATATAATAATTTAAAAAAAAAATATAACAATATACAGCTTATAAGCGTATAAAGGATTAAAAATTACGCAAGCAATATTGAAAGTTTAGTTATTTAATTTATATTAAATATATTTTACATTATTGGTCTAAACACAATGATAGTATATTTAACATTACTATTATTTGGTAACAATCACGCGTTTGTTTGTAGTAAACGAGAATCACTAAATTGCCTTTATGTAAATATAAAAGTAATCGCGAATTACTTAAATTTCCGTTTTTATGCTCTTCTGTAGATTTCAAGTTGACTGAGAAAACTGCGAATTTTCTCAATTAAGCCACTGATTTATCGATATCAGGCAGAGAGAAAAAAACGATAGATTAGTAAATAAGCCAATACGAATTGAGCTGTAAGTATTTTTTTTATGTTAGGCAAAGATATAACTCGAATAAAGTGTGCGATTCAAGCCTAAGTGACTCATTTTCTTTATACTATATGGATACAATGTATTTTAACATGTCTCGTACGTAAATAATATTATTTTGACTGAACGTGTCAATCAGCTGTTCGATGGTGTAACCCACCCCGAAGCGGAGAAGTATCACATGTCAATTATCATCGCTACGTTGTAACGTAGGGTACATATTGATCTCTTTTCATCGATTTTCGATGCCGTACATTTTGGTTAGAGCGTATTTAGTTTCTATTATAGTCTTTGTATGGATTCAGATTTGGTTTGGACGTGAGGTCGACTCGATTTAATCCCCATGCGACAGGTCGCCGGGTGAAAAGAAGTTAGCTTTCTTATGTGCAAAATGAAACTGTGACAACATCGAAGAACACCAACCAATAACTGTATTATTATAATATTATAAAAGCTTTCAAAGCAGGTATTAAATAAAATAACTGTAGTGTTCGTTTACTAGCTGTGGCGGATGATAGACTTTTGACGTGAAAATTGCTTCCATAGGGAGGCAATCCAAAAAAACGAATGATAGCAAAATCTGGGGATACAGTTTGGTGTTGCAGCTTTATGTCTATTATCGCTATCCAAAATTCAATTGCACTACTGGATAGCTAAAGAGTCAAAAAATGCATTGCGCTATGTAAGGACTGGGATACATCACGCGGGGCGGAGGAGGAAGCGCCGCCATTTTGAGGTCATTTTGTTGCGTATTGAGATTTCTATTTACTATAACTTTTGACTCTGAGAAGTTACGATGTTCGTTCAAGTTTCAATCGTTAGCTCTCGACAAAATCTATCGTTTATAGATAAAACATTAGTGTTATATTGCGACTGTGACTATAATTAGGTGTTAAAATATAAAAAAATATATCAAAAATATATAATGTCGGGCTATACGCGTCAAAAAGCCAAATCGAAATACAGAGATCGTATACGATTGGAAAGGGCTTCTCAAGAGCACTAAAATGGTACCATTAAAACACCATATGACTGAGTCAACCAGTGCCGGGAACGTAAAAATGGGGCGTAATATCACTTATTACGAGACGTATTCACGTACAACACACGGTCGTGTCCATGACACAGCAACACCCCATTTTTTTAAACATAATATATGTCCTCCAAGAACTGACAGTGAACACCTTAAAAGCAGAGGTAGACTGGAGGTGGCTTGGAGAAGCCAGCGCGAAGCCCCTTGTTGAATTTTACTTGAGCCAGCGAGTCCCTTGTTGAATGAAAAAAAACAATACTTTCAGGTGCAACCATTTCCTGTTTAAAAGTGCAAAATATTATTTACAACCGATTAAGTATAACGTTTGAAGTATGACATTGTAGCAAAAATAAGAGTATCTGTCTATTTCTGCGTCAATTTTAAAACTTTTCACTCTTGTAATCTGATGTAGGTAAGTACTATTGGCTATCTTTAATTATTATTTTAAGTTTTATTGGGTATTTTTATATAATGTATGCGTATTAAGTAACGTTCGATTGGTTGAATAATTATGGCGTACAGTACAATTTATTCCAGTAAAAATCTACCATTTCACCTGCAAATTGCGAATAGCTGAGATTAAACGAACCCAGGGACGTCCCGAGGGCATAGGCGAGTAGGCTGTTGCCTAGAGGCGGAAAGTCCTAGGAAGCGGCAATTGATCACAGATTTTTTAAATGACTAAATATTTTTGACACGAATTTGATTTAGAAGAAATATGATGCCTCAATGTCTTTGATTAACAAAATACCAAATCAAGATTCGACACTTTTACATTATTTGTTATGAAGATAATAGTTATTTTTTCATAATTATTGAACAATAATGTGGGTTTTTGGACCATATTTATTTGTGAGGATCTTTGTCAATTGGGTGAAAGCAAAACAGAATAAGTGACAAGATTTGTTTAAGTATGTGTAAGTGAGTAGAGGATTCGAACATCTATATGTGTATATTTATTCCTAGAATAATGGGAAGGCATGAAAGAAAATGGGCGCTCTTTCAGGGGTCTGCCTAAGGGCGGCACATAGCCTAGGAACGTCACTAAGCGAACCCCTTGTAAAAGTATTGGCTATTTAATAGTTAATAATATGATGAAATATATTATGCACCATTTAAAGTATCATTATTGACTTAGGCTACTGATTCCTTAGATAACAGCGTATAATCTCACAATAATGTCCATACATGTTATGTAAATAAAATATGTTTTTACTTACGTAAAAACAATCAATTGTGGCTGGTTAAAGGGATTATTATTATTACTTAAAATAAGTGTATGGTAAAAATTTGACTAACTTAAAAATAGAGGAACTAAATTTAACATAATTATGTATGATAGAGATAATGCATTAGTATCTATTTTATAATTAATAAGATACACTTAGGCGAGTCATTGAACTCTGCTCAAACTACTATCAACATATTTTTTTTACTAAAGAAGACCTGCTGTGTTTTTTTTATACTTACTTCAGGAGTCCTCGCGTCTCCAATTTGATTGAGCACGGCGCGTCGCCAGCCTGCGCCGTCCTCCTGTCAAATATATGCGGCCATTTTGTGGCCCCACAAGGTCGCCCCCGATGACAAGATGGCCGACGCGCCAAAACTCTAGCGTCGTCAGCTGTTTCCACGGTTGTGGAAGACTTTGACACTTTACCGAACGGTTGTGTTGACTGGAAATTGTTTACCATATTCGGTATTCATTTTTATTAAATTTTCCAACCAATGAAAAATATGTATAATACGTCCGACACAAAAACACTTCACTAAATTAAAAAAATGTTTGTTTGTCTTTACACTGATTGATTTCGGTCAAATTTTCAAGTATTTTTACTCAATTATTTTCTACACATCATGAGTTGAAGTGTTATAGATACATGATATGATAAACTTTCGTTTTAGATCTCCACAGGTTTTTCACGTATCTGAAAACAAAAACATGAAAGCGATGGTTAATCTTCAATACCTAAGTCAATATAGATATCGACTGTGGAAAGGAAAAAAGACGTAACTCAGGCTTTTTTAGATAATCACAATGTATCCAACTTGATACACG
This sequence comes from Himalopsyche tibetana, assembly GCA_030503985.1. Taxonomy (NCBI): domain Eukaryota; kingdom Metazoa; phylum Arthropoda; class Insecta; order Trichoptera; family Rhyacophilidae; genus Himalopsyche; species Himalopsyche tibetana. The sequence goes on along the minus strand of JAPJYX010000003.1, from coordinate 1,491,309 downwards.
TTCTATCAAAAAGATGTAAGCTACAAATGCCGAATTAGTATCTTAATTTAGCTTTTAAGTTTGAAAAAGATGACCTTGTAAAAAATTACAACCAAGAAATAAGACTGAAAAAAAAAGTTTTTCCTAGACAATTTCTTAAATTAATATTAGATTATGCCAATTAAATACTAGCTTAGAAGTATCCGTGCACTTTAAGGTTGTTATTATTTAATAATTTGCATATGTCCGAAAATCATCAAAACACGTTTTTTGTGCCACCTGTAAAATTTGCTATGTGTGGGTAACGTCCTTTTTCCTTTTCACAGTCGATATAAATATGTATACATAATTAAAATTTAATTTAAAAGTGGTACATTGTTCTTTAAAATCATATCATGAAAAACCGAATGTTGTCATGGTCTTTAGCTGCGATTCCAAAAAATTTCACTTTTTTAACCTCTCGCATTACACGTTATTTTTTAAATCATATTAATTATGCGACCTTGTAAAAACTTTAATGCGAATAATTAGAAAATGCTTTTTAAAATAACACTGTCAATATTTTTGGTTTATCGTGTTCGCTTCAATGGAATACAATTTCTGTATTTGTTGAGGTTGACCAACTGAGTAACAATAAATTGTCGTAAAATACCTTCTGTTGAGATAAGCTCCATTAACCCTTTGTCCGCGTCACCAAATTTAGCGAACATGCCCTGTACGCGGCTGCTTTTTTGCGGATTTTGTTATCGCGTTTTCAACTATAAATATAAGTTGTAATATTTTTTTAACTAATCAAATATGTTAATTGCCTCCCAAAGTAACTTTTTCAATAATAAAATACAATATATTTTTTGTATTTTCGGTTTAATTCAACAATAATCATTCTTCATACAATTGCGGCGTGACGTCGCCATATTGCAAAATACCGCCACGTGCGACCGAGAATACTGCGCCACCACCATACCATGCTTATAATATTAAATTCTCAGAACAATTTCAATTTCATCCGCACGTGATCGCTTATTTACATAATACCAAATAATATAATGATATATGCATATTTTGTAAATACGTGGCGCACATTTCTTACGAGAAACGTCATGAATCAACGGCGGCCATCTTGCATTGGCGACGTATGTTCACGGAGTGTTCCAGAAATAAATTAGTTTAGCCTATATTGAATCTTTTTTGACTAATGCCATCTATTGAATTTGGTAAAATATACATTTAGTAATATTTTCAACCAAGTTATACAATTTTAACACAATATAAAGCTCTTATATAGGGTTTGAAATTTCCATGACATCTATACGTGTCACGCGCGTTGAGGGCATGTTCGCTAGGACATGCATAGTGGTCATACGCGGTGATAAGGTTAAGAGTTCATATGTTCAACATTGAGAATGGATATGGATTAAAAAAAAAATACTAAATTCGTTTTTCAATATTTTAATTTAAAACATAAATTCAATGTGATCATTTTTTATATTTTGGTATTAATTCTACGAGACTTGACAATTTTTTTTGTTAGAACGAGTACGTAAAAATTAAATAAATTTCCAAGTTCATGATTGAAAAACGGTGACGTTAATTTATTGCGTACATAATAAGAAGTGGAAGTCCACTTGAACGGTAGTTTATACTAAAGATTTAGATAACAGGACATATTTGAAATACTTAATCGATAAACAATATCTAATATAAAATAAGTCTGCTAAAATTGACATTAATTTACCGTAAAACACACACCGTTTAATGATTGCAATGAAAATGGTAATCAGCAATTTTATTAGCTTAATCGTCAAGAAAGAGGTGTTAAATTTGATCGTTTCGTCGGCTGTCATGGCGGCTAAACTTGATTGAAATAACACAACACGTTATTGACTTAAGCCGCGCAATATCGCGAAAGAAAAACGCTTCAAGTAATGCCATTTTAGAACGGAAATTAAGCGACAGGTGAATTTCCATTTTTAAATAGTCATGCCGTTCGAAAACAAAAGCAACGTTTGCAAATGCCAAATTGTTTTATTTTGTAATGTAGAGACTATGTTTCATATCTACGGATTTTTTTTTGATACATATTATTATTCATCAATTTCCTTTAGTGAATAAGTGTGCAAAATGACAACATTGTTTGACAAATTGAATGCAAGTAAGTAATTGAAGGCTCGGGAAACACAAGCGGCAGTTTTCATAATATTAAAATGTTGGAAAATCAATTAGAACGTGTTTTTTCTGTCATTGAAAAAACGATCAAAAAAATATATTAAATATTCTTATCAATACTATCTTGCCATTTTAATATAATTTACATTTTTTTAACACTTCTGTTACGGTGCTAAAAACTACTTCCGATATGTTGCAGGACCTTAAAGAACCTAGTGAAAACACATGTTTTTACACTTTGATGGACGGTAAAAAGTCTCTTTTCACTTGGTTCCTAAAGGGCCAGCAACATATCGGAAGTATTTTTAGAACCGTAGGAGAAGTGTTGATAATTGTAGTATTTGCTTTACACGACTATTTAAACTGTCGCTCTAGTTACAAACTAAATTTTTAAGACTTAATTTAAAAAAAGATACACGCGGATTGCCAGCTTTATGCGATGAAATTTTCTGTATCGTATTTTATCATTAAGACAAAAACACCATTTGAAGGATTTGGCATTATTATCTATCTATGGTAACATGGCCACGTAATCAATAAATTGATTGAAAAAATCCGTTCGCACTGGGAAATGAACCGGTGAGATCCGTCACTACAATATTGATCACACTGTGCCACGCACCGGAATATACATAGTTATTTATTATAGTTTCTCAGTGACGATTTGGTAAGAAAGATGATATGAACTGTTCTTATGGACAAGAAAATAATTTCCTGCAAAATTAAAATGAACGATAAAATTAATTTAATCAGAGACAAACTGTCAAAGAATTGTGATCAGTTATTTATGAGATAGTTTCACCAGAAATTTAGAATAACTTCAAATTTATTAATTATAATTTATTTGACACCCTACTTAACCAATATCTTTATTACGAAAATTCTGTCATCTTTATAGACAAGTTTTTTTTTTTATCTCAATTCAAAATAATATTTCTTTTTATGAAGCGAAACTTTTCAAAATATATTTTAATTTCACTTTTAGGGTGTTCACTGTCAATACTTGGTGGAAAGGCATTATATTAAGGAAAACATAAAACTATCATTAAGCATATTCATATCATTAAGCATATTCACTTTATTAATGTAGCATTTTATCACTTTGTCAAAAATTTCCCAAATTTTAATTATTTTTGTAATTACTTTCAATCGCATTCTGAATTTATTAATCTGGGATGACTTTTTAATTATATGTTAGATGTGTTGAACATTTTAATATTGTGTTATTTTAGAATCACTTTAATGTAATTGGCAATTTCTTTTCAATGCCAATTGTTGTATAACTTTTCAATTTTGTATAAATAGCATTGTTAAATTATATTTCTTATCAGTTGACAATGCTCGCAATGAGCGAAACCGGTCCTGACATATTAAATAAAGTGGAATGAAGTACAAAGGATTATTGTGTTTTTATTAATATTTTAATTTATCGTTCCTTGATAGAGTGCACTCAGTTGAAATATCATATTGTAAGTGTAATGAATTCGTTAATAAAGCGATTATTAGAAATAGTAATAATATAAAAATGAAAAAAAACATACAGAAATTTTCACAACATACACTATAAAGAAATCTAAGAACGTTTATATGCCTCTTTTCCATAAACTATAGAGAACATGTTTATGGTATTCATTTACCTCAGTATAAATTATCATTGAATATAATTATCATAATAAACTTCAGCTGGTCTGAGGAAAGTTTGACAAAAGAGTTATAAATAATTGTTTATGGTTTGTAGAATTGCAATTTTCAGCTCTGTAAAACATTGGCTGTAAGACAGTGCTATAATTGAAATTATGAGGGCAATTTATTTAATACTCTGTCATTATGTTGGTTATAAGTATTAAATAAGGTAAGAGATTTGTAAGAATAAACACAAACAATACTTGATTGTTTTTCAGGAAAGGAATGGTCACACACTGCTGAATGTTTTCAATCAAATTAACCACGATGATCAATCAGTAATTCAAAGAATATTGTGAATTATTATTACGGTATCAGTATTTCTATGAATTAATACTTTTTTGATTTTTTTATCATTTTAAACTTATTATTAATAGACGAACCGTTTACTTAAATCATCTGTATCTAATTACAATTAAATAAATTTGCAACAATAACAAAAATATTTGACATTTCTTTGTTGTCACTTTTGATTGTTATAACCATAAAAATAAACGATATTTTTTACGACAGATAATCAGATAAAGTAAAGATAATAAGTTAACTTCAAAAAACAAAATATTCGTTTAAACTAATTCCACGTTTATTTAATATAATCAGGACCGGTTTCTGTAATTCTGCATTATCAGTTGATAAGAGAATACAATATTACAGTATTGTTTATACAAAACAATATATGGTGTAATTGATATTGAAAGGAATCTGCAAATAATGGTAGAATGTATGAATAAGTGATACTAAATTGACCTGCAAAACACAATTACAAAACTCATCAAAGAATAATTAGGCTAATATAACCAACGGTAAAATGAGTATTTGTTTGTGAATATAATTCTTTTCGACTAAGTGATGACAGTTAACACTCTAGAAGTAATTAGTTAACGGTGAAAGATCGATTATTAATAAATTAAAAGATATATAATTACACCTATAACAATGAACCATCAAAATCAACGAAAGTATAATGTTGATACGCATTTGATACGAAGCGATTATAATAAATATGAATCTCGTATGAATAGTATGGTATCTGAATTTAAAAAATGTCATTTCTGTTATTTAATAAATTGAAACTAATGCATCCAAATTGGTTTTAATTCATAAAATAACGTTATTTTTTAAATTAAAAAAAGCACAGCGAATAAAAACATGAAACTTCACAAAAAACACGATATTAATTATAAAAAAATAACTGAACAAATATAATGATACAAATTCTAAGTATGTAATGAAAATCAGGATAAAATCACAAAAAGAAACATCGATAACATTACACTTTCAATCACGTTTATATTAAAATTACAATGTATTATTACCATCGAAGATAGGTAAATCTTCAAGCATGAGTTGTTAATTCATAATTCATAATTCAAAGATTTTAAATACACAAACTTGAAATCGAATTATGATTAAATATAATTGCTTTTTGGAAAAAAAAAATGGTTATAAACAAAGATCACTGGAAAATGAATGAATAATAAATAGTTAGTGAAATAATTTAAACTCACTAGTGTAATTTTATTTTATATCACGCACTCGAATAAAGTCACTGAATTTAAATAAATAAAAAAAAAACACAAATTAATCGTTTGTTGTGTTTATTTATCGATAGTGAATTTCGATACGTTCCGAAAAAGAAAAACTTTTGAAAATCGAACCGTCAAATAGAGAAGAAAGAAAGGCGCGAAAATCTATAACATGTAACAAAAGCACCGCCCGGAACACAGCAATAATAAACGGTAGATAATGCGGAAGCTGTATTATCTGTGGTTCAACAAGAGTTTTAAGTTTTAAGCGTCGGTTAATGCCATCGTAGGATACATGCAGCGCGCGATATTTTTGGTTCGGCTTATGGCCTCCTAATACGTCTTATGCCGGCAATAGGAGCATTTATCCACGTCTCTCGCCGGACGAGTCCACAGTGCGACTGTCTCTTTTCCTCGCCAGCCTTTCGAATATGTGCGTCCCTTCCGATCGTTGACGATTTCTACCAACCCCCGCGTTTTCGCGGCTGCCGCTCTTGTCACTGCACTCTGATTATGCATTCGCAAAATTACAATTACCTTGCAAAGATAACAGTCTTTACACCGTTAATTTTTATTTCATTATTTAAACATCTTTTACAAGTTAAATTTGAAATCATAACTAACGGCTTCACACGGTCACAATGTGAACCTTCGAATGTTTGAAGGCACTACAAAAAAGCTCGCTTATTTTTTATAGTTCTGTCAGAAATAAACAAAACAGTCATATGGAAAATTTACTTTTTCATTTCACAATCTAAAATTGAAAAATAATTTTAAAAAAAAGTACATACTGTTTAATTTGGGTAAAAATTTACCTTCCTAGTTTCATTTCGAAATGGTTAGTTTCCCAAGTGAAAAAATTATAACCCCTCTTAAAACATAAATACATTTTTTTATCCTTGTCCGCTCTCAATGTGTAGCATATGCCCTCCTAATGAAGGTATCTAAACAGAAGTTTTTGTGGGTTTTTGTTACTCAGTCGCTCAACCTCTCTTTTTTCAAAGAGAGTAGTATGGAAAGAAGGATAAGGCCTAGAAAGGACTAGTGGTTAACTAATCGCTCTCGATATGCCCAGTTATTAAAAGGTTGGAAGAGCGGGAGGAGAAGATATTTTTAGAAATCACAAACACCCATGTCTTCGAACAGAAAAAAATCTGTTCATACTGGGACTCGAATTCGTGAGATCTGGCACGGAAGCCAACAACGCTAACCGCTGCGCCATAGGACTCGACATTACTCGATATAAAATAGAAATGTTTTTCTTAAATAAACATGTAATGTAATATGTACATGCGTATTTTGTTTAATTGTAATTATTTAATCTTATATAATTCATTCAATTCATTTAAAACCACTTCACTACATATACCATTTATAAATAAAGAAAAAGCTTGAATAGATTCCAATAAAAACTCAAATGTTGTCAAATGTTAATTCTTGGCAATTTGATAACAAATTTAGTGTTTATAAAAAGATAAATAAATGGAGAGAAAAAGTGTTGAGATAATATCTGTATTTTTAATATCATCGATAGCGAGTTTTTCAAATCTTATCGAACTGAAGATAGTATTTTTCAACTACCCCCTCGCATTTTCACTGCGTTTCAGTATTAAACAAGTGGCACGGCAAAAAACATAGACTTTTACAGTGCTTAGAACACTATCAGCGTTTTACACTCTTTGTCGTCAAACTCTAAGACTATTTAATATCATATTAAGTTTTTGAAATAAGTATTAACGATTGTTCAAAAGATGATTTTTACAATAACAAAGTCTACAAATATTAAAAAAAAAAAACAATATATTCGCTGTCAATATATTGCATATCGTAGTCGAAGAGTACAAATCTCGTACTTCTCAAAACGCTTAAATGTAAAAAAAATGATTATTTTATACCAACATATATTCCAATAATGAACACACTTACAAAACATACATATCGACGGTGGAAACGAAAAGAGACGTAACCCACAGTTTTTTAAAAACAGCTTTTGTCGATAATCACAATGTATCAAACTTGATACACGTTCTATCAAAAGGATGCAAGCTGCAAATGCTAAATAAGTATCTAAATTTAGCTTTTATGTTTGAAAAAGGTGACCGTGTAAAAAATTAAAACCAAGAAAAAGTCTGAAATAAAGGTTTTTCCTAGACAATTTCTTTAATTAATATTAGTTTATGTCACCAAACACCAGCTTAGAAGTCTCTGTGTACTTAAAGGTTGTGTATAATTCATAATTTGCATATGTCACAAAATGATTAAAACACGTTCTTAGCGCCTCTGAATTTGATATGAGTGGGTTACGTCCTTTTTCCTTTCCTTTTTATTTTTTATATTTATAATGAATAAACTACGGTGCTAAAATATGATTTGTATTTAGATAATCGCATTTGTTCTGTTTAAGGGATGGATGAGTGGAAGATAAATTTAAACTTAACGGACATATATTATACATATCCTTAATAAGTTATGTCTGTGGAATGAAGCCGATGTACACCAGAATAAAATTAGAAGGTTTCCTGCAAATTTAAAAAAAAACCTATTTTAATAATAAAAGCCTTGAATTATTGGGCAGACACACTAAGGCAATAATGTTTTTGAAAATTAACTGTATTAAAATCATTGATTTATTTAGAATTGTTTGTAAATCAGATTTTCAACCTATTTAAGTCTGAAAACTATATATGATTGGATAAGACTATTTTATAAAAAAATACTCCGTCTTCTTTATATTTTGGAGTATAAAAATTAGAAAATATATAAGGAAATTAATCAATCTACATTTCTAACTATTTGATTGTTACATTCGGCGATTTGAATCTCCAAAAGAAATAAATTCCTATGAAAGATTTGCAGCTTTCCCACTCGTCGATCGTCAAATGAAAAATTGACTTACAACTAGCTATCTTTAAACAACACAACTTTTGATTATTATTTTGTTATCAGTCTGCTCAACATTTAAGTCGTTCTATGTTTATAGAGATTTAAAAACGGCTCCACCGAGCGCCCTATTTTTTGTATCTACGCCAACACAAAATTGCTACGACGTGCGTAGCACAAACGTAGCTTTGTGATTTTTGAATACTTTAGCTCACTGTAAGCATAGGATATCACTTATCTGAAAGCTAAAACGTTCGTAAATAAATTTATATAAATAAAATAGAATCAGCCAGAAAAAATAATATTGATGTATTAATCACTTAATTTCGGGAGGACACGTGTTCAATCAGGAACAAGGGATAAAAATGTTACACCCAAATACGGACAGTCATAAGCTCTTTTTCCAAGAAATTTTAGAAATCAATAGAGCACAGCTGCAAAGTCTTCCGATTTTAAATGAAATATTAAACTCTCCCGCATCTCCACTTCTATACCCTATATAATCATAAAATCATATAATCATAAAACCTTTGCCAACAAACAAATAATATAATTCTTGAAACTGCTTACTACTCAAATCTGTTGGCATTCCCATGAGCTCATCCTTTTCGCCAGCAATGGCTTTGGACTCAGTGATGCATTTATTTATTATATAAACACGAAGCTTTCATTTACTAAACGTCAGTTCAAGTTCATTTGTGCACTTGAATGCCTGAAGATGCCAAAAGGCGAAACCCGGGTCGTTAGTGACAAAATCTGTGAGAATGTACATAGTTTGAACAATTCAAATTTAATATTGATGTAATCAGAATATAATTTAATTGTATACATATTTTGCATTGTAGATGAAATTCAATATATTACAAACTTAAGCGCACAAAACAACATAGAGATTTTTTTTATGTCCGCTCTCAATGTGGACCAAATGGCCTCCTATTGGAGGTATCTCAGCAGAATGTTTCTACGAGAACTGATTGTTAGCTATTTGCTAAACTTCTCCTATATTTTTATAGATAAAAAATGGTGTTATAACAGGACTCTAGTGGTAAGCTAATCGAATTTGTCGGTCTCATTATTTTAAGATAAGAAGGGTGTGAGGGAAATTTCAGACGTCACAAACGTTCGTGCCTTTCAACAGAAATCGATAAATCTATTGAAAAAATTCTGTTCGGAATAGGACCCGAGCCTGTGAGGTTTTTAAGAATTGATCAAGTAGTTTTAAGATTTTTGTCGTAGATACACGAAATCATATATAAAAATACTACTTGCATCATTTACCAATAAACAATGTCCATTAATTGTAAAGCTAACTCGTAGAGACCCTATAACAGACCAACTTTATTGTTTACAGTATTATATTCACTTTGATTTCATTGGTATGATAAAAATAATAGTTAAAATACAATACACGAAATAATCTGTTTTTGATTTCGATATTTGAAAAAAAAAAGAAAAACACTTTCGATGTAATCTAGTATTAAAGAGTAAAGTTAATATGATATATTCATTTCCTTTTGATACATACACTTTTGTATTGACTGTCTCTTTTCTGTACGATATCATGCACGTCTTTTAACACGGTACACCAAACTCAGTAAAAAAATGTCGTATAAGTCAATCCCAAATAAACAAACAAAACCTTTTAGTGTAGTTATTTTAAAGTTTAAATTCATTTGTATTAATGTAATGACTACATACTAAAACAATACCATAATGTAACAAAACTGTATTGTATATTTAGGCCGATTTGAGCTTTATTTAGGAGTAATTTGATACAAATAAACAATGATTTTGTTTGTTTATTATTTTATTGTTATGTTAAATTTCTCATATAAATGATAATAAACTGTACGTTTGTAATTGATAGTGTAGAAAGTATTAATTTGTTCATTTTGCTTACAGTAAAGGCGTGGTTTATGGTTTCACGAATACCAACAATTATTAATATCGTTTAAATAAATACAGTTTGCAATATTGTTCAATTTTGTAAATTTAATAATTTGTATTGATTACGAGCCATCAAATTATACGAAAATTGGGTGTTACTCAGTCGCTCAACCTCACTTTTTTCTAAGTGATTGGTAGCGAAGAAGGATGAGGCTAGAACAGGGCTAGTGGTTGACTAATCGCTATTGCTACACCCAGTTATTACAGGATAAGAAGGATGGGAGGAGAGGAAATGATGTGAATTGAAATCACAAACACACAGTCTTCGATCACAACTCTGAATTGAATAATTCTCAAATTTACTGTGATCTGACCGGGAATCAAACCCAGACCTGCGTGATTAGTAGAGCAAGCTTTAACCAACTGGGGCACAGCAGGCGAATAGGTTTTTACTTAAAATATTTGATTAGCAAAAAGTTCTAAATGTTCTAATATTCAACAGAAAGTGAATACATACAGAGAACTGTTTTTTTAGCATAGAGCATTGAATTAAGTCAGTTAAGATTATTTTGAGAAATAAAGATATCATCGACGCCAAAACTTTGATTTTTGATTTTTAAGCTCGCTTAGGAGTTTAATTAAAGGAAATATAAACACACAGCGTCGTTCTTTATTTTTTTAAATATTAAATCTATATTTTCATGCAATTTTTCAGTTTTTCATTTTTGTAAATGTTAAGGAAAATGTGCCTTGAATAAGAGCCCATCGCTGTTGCTAGACGTTATTTTAACGAGAGAAAGCAAACATCATAGCCATTAAAACGTTTGAACACAAATCGAACACAAATGCTCTTAAACGTACTGGGATTTGAGCGAGTCGACACCGTAACCGTAAAGAATCTGTGGCGGATTAAGCACTTGGGAGGCTTCAGGCGCAATAAAATTTGGAGGCCCTATTTTTCATATAACATTAAAACGTCAGAAAATTGCTAGTAAAATGATAAAAATATAAACAAATCTGAGCAAAAAGCATATTTGTTATATTATATAAGCTATTTTTGAGCCCCCTAAGATTCTTATAGGGTAATCCGCCACTGTATAGAAGAGAATAAACGCACGATAACATTGAACATACAGCCTGCAACCGGCAGAACAATATACTACAAGTTGGTTGTTGAGTATATCACCACTACCCGTTATGTGTATGCAGCCGAATTTTCACGACCGCCTTCCATCACGCGATGCGATCAAGAAAAGAATTTATTCTTCAATTGACATGAAAAAAATCGATTGTATGACATGATAGAACGTTTATGTACAATGTACACTTAACGATGTTGTTACCGATGTCGATTTGACATGAAATATGATAATATCATTTTTGCGTATTTTAATTTCTGTATTGCAGATCAAAAAACTACCCCACTACTCACTACAAAGGTTGACAAAATAGTAGTTATTAAAGGTAACGTAATCTTTAAAAAGCGCTTAACTACTTCGGGTAGCAAGTTAACACCAACTGGCTTAGTTCGCTCTTAAAACGATAATCTACTTAGTTCGTAATAGGTAGTTAAGTGTATCAAAAAACCCTTTCAAGGCAACGGTTAAGGTGCAAATATAGTTTACTTATTCAAATTTTGTGGCTTTATTTGTATATTTTGTTGACGGGTCCTATGGGCGTTGTGGGCGTCCGTGCCAGATCTCACGGGTTCGAGTTCCAGTACGAACGGCATTTTTTCGATCGATGTCTGTTCGAAGACACGGTTGTTTGTGATGTATAAATATCCCTTCCCTCCTTTTCAATCCTTAAATAACTGTGGGTAGTGAGAGCGATTAGTTAATCGCTAATGCTGTCCTAGCCATAACCTTCTATCCCTACTACTCTCTTTGAAAAAAGAGAGGTTGAGCGACTGAGTGACAAACAGTTATCGTAGAAAAAAATCTGTTAAGATACCTTCATAAGGAGGCCATATGCTCCACGTTGTAAGCGGAAATGAATACAAAACGTAAAAACCAATTGCTTAATACACTTTATTAATTTTAGATATCTGGCAGCAATCGAGTTAATAAGTTTAATACTATAATTGAGGAGCAAACATTCAAAAAGTGTTTTGTCACAAATTTTAAAAAATGGCGTTTTATATCAATTCTGATAGCCCATAATAAAACCTATGAATGGAAATCAAAATTAGTGTTCAAAAAGGTTTTTTTTCATATTAAAATGAAATCATAAAGTTGACACATTCATACAAACCGTCACTTTTGCAACGCTTTGTATTTGTGTGACAAAACACCTTTTGAATGTTTGCTCCTCAATTGTAATTTGAAATAGGATGTTAGAGTGAACATGAGTTAACATGATGCATTGTGCATTATCTCTTCGGAGCCTGTATATATAGTTGAGAAAAATGTAAGTTTAATCATAGTTCTGACGATGGCGAAAAATGAAATAGCTATCAACTAATAAATATAAAAAAAAACTGTACAACTAAATACGTTGGTATTTTTACCCTATCAAGAATATTTTGTTAGCAAATATCGAACTGCTCGAGAAAAGCTTTATGTTACATTTGAAACATATAACCGATAGCTTTTTATGATTATTTGAAAAACGCACTGGGAGCTTTTCGTGTTAAGCTTTTTCCCAACAATTGACTCTTTCCGTGCATTAGCAAATGAATCCGGATAAATCTACCTCAACCGTCATTATTTAACCGAAGTTTATACATTGAAAGGTGTGTGTTGGTTATCATTTACTATCATCAACCAATAAGGCAAAGAATTGACCTCAGAGTCAATTGTTCACTGCGAATCTCCATATCGACTGTGGAAAGCAAAAACGACGCAACCCACACATATAAAATTTTACAGTAGGTGCAAAAAACATGTTTTGATGATTTTGGGCCATATGCAAATTATGAATTCTACACAACCTTGAAGTGCACCGAGACTTCAAAACTAGTGTTCAATTGACATGAATTAAATAAATTGTCTAGGAAAAACCTTTTTTCAGTCTTTTTTATTGGTTTTAATTTTTACAAGCCTATCTTTTTTCAAACTTAAAAGCTAATTAATTAAGATACTAACTTGGAATTTGCAGCTTACATTCTTTTGATAGAACGTGTATCAAGTTGGATAAATTGTGATTATTGAAAAATGACTGTTTTGATAAAACTGTAGGTAACGTTCTTTTTCTTAGTTTTTTTTTCAGACAGAGCAATATTTTCGACCGTTTTTTAATACAATTTTCACAATAAAAAAACGTGGTTCATCATAATAGCATTAAGTATTTTAATTGTGTATTCTTTCTTATTGTTGCCTTTTTATATACTGTATGAAAATCATGTTTATGCCTTAAATCATTAGTACTCTTGAAAAGCACCTAAGCATTAGAGCAGTGTCTGCCAAACTGTGTGCTAACTCAGGTGTGCCGCGGACGAAGACGCCTCAAAAATTTTCGTTTTAAATAATGGCTATTTATTTTAATTTTCTTCAATTTTAAATTAATTCAACGTCTACGTATTCAAATAAATATTTGTCACGTTCGCATATATATAGTATATATTTTATTTTTTAACCCATTTTTATTTGTTGTGCCACGGAACAAATCCTATACACCAGTGTGCCGCGAAGTAAAAAAGTTTGGCAGACACTGCATTAATATGTCAGGACCGGAACTACATTTAAATAACAAGTCTGTCAAACTAGACAAGCAGGAAATCCTAGAAATCAGTAGATTCAAATTTTTACCTGATTCAGATCTTTTGAATGATCAAATAATTTTTGCTAGTTCCCCGTTACTTTATCCATTGCATTAGCCCTTGCTAACTATTCTTTTATATACATTTAAAAAAAATAATATATATATATATTTATTTTGTTAAAATTGATATCTTAAGCCTATTCACTTTATTAACGTAGCATTTTATCACTTTGTCAAAAATTTCCCAAATTTTAATTATGTTTGTAATTACTTTCAATCGCCATTCTAAATTTATTAATCTGGGATGACTTTTTAATTATATGTTAGATGTGTTAAACATTTTAATTTTGTGTTATTTTAGAATCACTTTTAATGTAATTGGTAATTTCTTTTCAATGCCAATTGTTGTTTATAACTTTTCATTTTTGTATAAATAGCATTGTTAAATTATATTTCTTATCAGTTGACAATGCTCGCAATGAGCGAAACCGGTACTGACATATTAAATAAAGTGTAATGAAGTACAAAGGATTATTGTGTTTTTATTAATATATATATATATTATTTAAAAATGGATGGATAATCAGATGGATCCCGGCGTCGTGGAAGGCCACTGATGACCATCCACAGGATGTATTCAGTGGAGCTACGGGGCGCTGGGGTGACCTGGGAAAATGCAAAGAGACTGGCGGGAGATAGGGAATCTTGGAAGAACTTCGTGGTGACCATATGCACCGTATAGAGAGCGTATATGAAACAAATAGAAAATCATGAATTTATACATTAAATTAGATCTATCCAATTGATATGGCACATAGTAAAAAAAACATATAAAAATGTAAAAAATAAAGAAATTACTAAAACTTTATTTTCAACAAATATGAAAAACAATAGTACAAATAAATTTATCACCTATTTAGACCGTCTCTTTCTTACATCCTATAACTTATTATCACTGAAAGAGACAGAGCTCCAAAACATCTTTTTGTTAGATGCTGCAAACTATAGGCTACAGACACTTTATATATTTTCCAAGGGACAGAAAATTATATTTGCATCTCTTTCGTGCAAATGGAATTTTAAGTAAGTAAAGAGGGAAAGGGTATCTTGAATAAGATGATATAAATATTTTAGAATGATCCTCCAGAAACGGTGTAGTTTAGTATACAGGGTGATCAAGAAAAAATCACGTTCAAAGAATATTAAACGATTATATCTTTGACATTTTTGTACTTAACGGAATAATAACAAAGTAAATTAAGTATGTTAGAGTAGATAAGATAACAAGTGTCTATATCTTTGAGGCCCTTTTATTTTTTACTACATCAGCTCTAAATTTGGATCATATGGACTCCAAATTTAGTATATCTCAACACAAGGACTACCTGTTACTAAGTTGCTTAAAATTTATCTTTCAAAGAGAGCAGTAAGTGTAGAAGAATTAAGCTAGGACAAGACTAGTGATAAACTAATCGTTCTTGCTACGCCTCATTTTTAGGATAGAATAGGTGGGAGGTAATTTTAGACATCGAATATATCCGTGCCTTTCAACAGAAATTTGCGAATCGATTAAAACATAATTTATATAAACTGTCCGTAGCAGGGTTCAAGCCCGTGACCTCCGTAGCCGAATGCAACGTTGTTGAAAAGTTGACCACGCAGGCAGTGCTCCCTTTTGAGTCTCATATTTTCCCTGCCCCTCCCATACCGTAGTTATATTTTTTCGAGACTCGGTACACAACTATTTTGGGATCTCGGAATTTGATGACTGGGGAATAAGTGAGAAAGATATTTTTTAGCTCGATTCCAAAACATTTTGGTCTCGAAATTTACGGATTTTCTAAAACGAAAGTAAGTGGGATCTCATTTTCCTAGGGTGCCCGTGGCCTCCAAAACTGTATATTTTCTCTGTGGCCCTCTTGGAACATGCTATGAACCCCATTTTGAGAAACCGTGATCTACGTAACAGTTATCGTTACATAGATAATCAAATATTTATTTTAACAAGAAAAGACAGTTGCAGTTTTACAGGCAGTATTTTTCTATTTGTGCTAATTAACTATTCATATTATTTGAATACAATTTTCTATATAGTGTTAATATTTAAAACCTTTTATTTTTTATCACAGCGATCATTAAAAAACACAATATATCAAAACAATTCTTATCTTGTTAAAAGAAAAAATGTTTGTTTGTATACAATATACATAGTTGCCTACCTAAGAAAATTGCCTTTACATCTAAAGAGGGTTTTCCTTTTAAATATTTACGCAAAGTTCTCGCCTTAGGCAGCACTGCGCATGCTCGTCAAAAGAAAATCGATTTTCCTTTCAGACCCTCAAACAGAAGAAGGGGGTGTTGAACTGAGCTTATGATTGGCTGCGCTACCGGAAGCAGGGGAGGGTTGAAAAGAAAATGTAGGAATACTCCGGAGATACCAGCTACGAAGGGTAGAATGACGTGTATATACGAAACGAGAATTTTCTTTTTAGGCAGTGAATTTTGGAATTCAATTTCAAACGTAATTAATGATGAACGTTCCGTTAATGCTCTTTGAAATGAATCCTTGAATAGTTTCGATCATGGCATGCAGATAAAATAAACATTTTTTTTTCAATTACAAAAAATATGCTTTCTTGACAATAATTTTAATCATATTTCTGAAAACATATCAACTTTAGAAACGTCTTTTAGGGTGTTCACTGTCAATACTTGGTGAAGTAGCATTATATTAATAAAAACACCATATTTCTTTGTAATTTCTTCTACTTTATTTAAAAGTTCAGGACCGGTTTCGCTCAATGCGATCATTTTTAGCTGATAATAAATTGTATCTTTTATTTGTTTAAAAGCATCTTCATTCTTACTCAATCGTTTGATTGTTTTTATATTAGATTTAAAATAAATAGCTTAGAGATCTTGGAAATTAATAAGAACATTTTTCCATACCTATTTTATAGATTAACCAGTGGTGGGCATCAGGGGGCTCTTTTTGAATTTTACTAAGGCCGGCGACCCCTTGTTAATATAAGAGAAAACAATATTCATAGATCAAATGAGTACGTAACTACCTAACTATTTCTGACTTAAATATTTCCTAGGACAGCTTCAGTATACACAGTATTGATAAGTAAGAATTGATTGCTTATTAAAGTATTGCATATTATTCGATCAGAGTGATAAAAAAACTCATCGCGTCCCCAAAACACTGTGAATTGCTTTCATATAAAGCGAGCCTATTTTTAACGTATTGGCAGTCCACCGCTGAGATTAACTGATACAATTAATATAAGTTAATTGTTAGTTATTAAATTTTAAATTTTAATTAATAAGAAAAGCTTCTTACTGAAAAATACTTTAATATATAAATATTCCTCAAAGACATCCGGTGAAATAATAAAGTAATCAATTATTAATTAATTGATTTGGCATTTACTTTGTAGAACTCTATTTATAACAGATTAAAAATAACAAAGTATTCTAGTTCTACAGTTTTTAATAATTTAATGCGTTGATAGCTATTTCGGCTTGCGCCATCGTCAGAACTATGTTTAAACTTATATTTTGCTCAGCTATATATACCGGCTCTGAAGAGATACACAATGCATCAAGTTATTCACTCTAACATCCTAATTATAATTACAATATTACACTTATCAAATGTGATTCTAGTTTTTCAAAGAACGATTAACAATCTGGGTTTGTTTCTTAAAACATTAATTAGGATAAAATTAAAATGATATTTATTATTAATGACATTACATAAAACTATGGCTTTATTGTTTCGAACAACAATAAGCAATATGGGATTTTTCAAAGTAAATTAGGATAAATAATACTAATATTTATTATTAATTACAATAGGGGTTTTATTAATCATATTTGTTAATGACGATTTTTCCTGAAGTTATCTTCGATTTTTTTGTATTATTTTCGTGAAAAGAAATCGTATTTTAATCTTTGAGCTTTTTTCTATCATTATTCAAAAACAATATCGCCACTCTTTGACAACAAACACACTCCAAATTTTTAAATAAACATATTACAATTTCTGGATCGTTGTATAATAATATTTATTTAGAGTCCTGAGTCATGTCATATTGAGATGGATACGATACGAACAGCTTCCTACTGAGCCCCAAGAATAAAATTGGTACACAATAAATGTTTAGACGAATCGAAAAGGCTTATTTGCGTCTATCAATGTATCTTCAGGGATGCTTAAGCAAAAATATAAATGTATTTTTTTAATTTTAAATTAATATTATGACCGCTCTCAATTTGGAGAATATGGCTTCCATCAGGTTGTGATACCTCTATTAATTATTAACACAACATGTCAATTATACACAACTAGGGCTTCCAAACCGGTTTAAACCTAAACCGGTTTATCGCATGTTTTGAAAAAAAATCGAAAACTGCTTTATTTCACTCGGTTAACCGCGTTTTATCAAAAATACTCGTTTTCTTATTTTTCATTTTCTTTTTCAAAAAGAAAAATCTTTTACAATGAATATACTGCGTAGAAGCGGAAACAATATCGACTGTGGAAAGGGAAAAGGACGTAACCCACACATATCAAATTTTACAGGAGGCGCTAAAAACGTGTTTTGGTGATTTTGTGACATTTGCAAATTATGAATTATACACAACCTTGAAGTGCACGGATACTTCTAAACTGGTGTTTAATTGACATAATATAATATTAATTAAAGAAATTGTCTCGGAAAAACCTTTATTTCAGTGTTTTTTCTTTGTTTTAATTTTTTACAATGTCATCTTTTTCAAACATAAAAGCTAAATTTAGATACTTATTCGGCATTTTCAGCTTTCATCCTTTTGATAGAATGTGTGTCAAGTTGTATACATTGTGATTATCGAAAAAAAGCTGTTTTGGAAAATTGAGGGTTACGTCCTTTTTCCTTTCCACAGTCGATATGCAACAACAACAACTGAATAACAAGCAGTTCTCGTTAACAAATAATTGTTTGAGTCTATATGATTCAAAGTGGGAGTGGAGACATAACATAAGCTAATATTATTGTATTCTACTATATTTTTCTCTAAGCATTGGATGTCCTGTCTATTCGATATGCTTAAAAAATAAATGCATTTATTTAAAAATCTTTCTCTTGATGAGTTTTATTATCAAGCTTTATTTTTTTATTTGACATATTTTATCAGAAAATATTTTTCCACATTTGATATATATATATATATGTATAATGCCTTCTGTGTTCCATCTATAAGAGTAATATCAATGTTTCATTAAAATTGGAACAAATATTTTAAATTTTCTACAAAAAAATTTTTTTTGCATACCTACCTAATAAAAATACCTTATATTTCGGTTTAAACCGGTTATCCGGTTTTATTGCCAGAAAAAACCGAAAACCGGTTAGTTGGAAAGTCCGGTTAATTGAAAGCCCTATACACAACCTTGAAATGCACGGAGACTTTTAAACTGGTCTTAAATTGACATAATCTAATATTAGTTAAAGAAATTTACTAGGAAAAATCTTTATTTCAGTCTTTTTTCTTGGTTTTAATTTTTACAAGGTCATCTTTTTCAAACTTAAAAGCTAAATTTAGATACTAATTCGGTATTTACACCTCGCATCCTATTGATAGAACGTGTATCAAGTTTAATACATTGTGATTATCGAAATAACTGTGGGTTACGTCCTTTTTCCTTTCCACAGTCGATATGGTAACAAAATAAAAAAAAATTTCAGGCTGTTGTAGTTGTGCACTTTTAAACACAAAATCAACAAGTGGTTGTTTACGCAATTTAAAAATTGACTGTACTGTTTTTTTGCAATTCTTAATGTTGTCATACGCTGAAATGAACGAATTGTTATGTTCACTGATGTATTGCATTAACATTGGGTTGTTTATTCAGATTTTAATATTATGTTTTTAAAACCTCTGAATTATGAATCTTCAGTAACGAGCGCGCATCTGAAATGATTCAATGATTGTTTTCAAACTTGCACACAATGCTTCCAAAATGACTTGCAGTAATATTTCATAACAGGCCACGTCGAATCTTGGAAATCGTGCGCAGTGTACCACTTCTAGGAGAAACTTAATATGAAATATTTACTTGTCGATTCTGCAGAGCGGTAGGCTGCCAATACGTTAGCAAGTGCTCGCTTAACGCTTAATGCTTCCCTGACGGATTTTACTTTTACTTTTTTTCCTGGTCCTGTCACAGTTATCCTTTCCACTCTCTTTGAACAAGATAATTTGTACAACTGAATAATGAGTAGTTCTTGTAGAAAAAACTTATGTTGAAATACTTCCATTAGAAAGTTATATGCTCCACATTGGGAGCGATTATGGATTTAAAAAAGTAAAAATTCTGTACGAGACAAAGGAATTTCGTTAGTTATCTTAAATTTTTAACGTAATCGATGAATTTTCGTTTGCAATATAAACTACAATAGTTCAAACGTTTTTTTTAACCATGTCCGCCAATGTGGATCATATGGACTCCTAATGGAGTTTATCTCAACAAACGTGTTTCTACGAGAAATGCTTGTTACTCAGTTGCTCAACCTCTCTCTTTCCAAAGAGAGTAGGAATAGAAGGAAAGGGCTAGGACAGAACTAGTGGTTAGCTAATCGCTCTCGATACGCCCCGTTCATAGGATAGGATGGGTGAAAGGGGGGAATTCAAGACGTCACATACATCCACGCCTTCCAACAGAAATTTATAAATCGTTTGAAAAATCAATTTATAAAACTTTCCGTACCGGGATTCAAGCCCGGGACCTCCGTAACTGAAGCCAACGATGTTGACCACTCGACCACACTGGCGGCTATTTTAACCCATTACCGCCCACCGTACTCGCTTAAGTACACCTATTCCATGCGTGATATGGTGTATTATTTCTTTGTTTATTTCAAAAGTTATAGCCTATTATGAAACTATATGATAGTAGTAAACTGTAAAAAAATACAATTTGGAAAAAATGCTTATCATCGAAATATTGGTTTAAAACAAGATGATTTAGGTTAGATACTTGAATTATTTCTTAGTATAAATAATAATACATTTTTAATTGTTTCTCATTATTATGTATACTTAGGCTCTACTTAAACATAATATATTTTTAGTATGACAATATTTTTCATCCACCGTGTGCTATGTTGCATTTTATTGCACTGTTCGAGTACAGTACAATGGGCGTTTGGCTGTCACTTTTTCGTTTTGATTTTGATGTAGTGCTCAAAAAGTGTAATTATTCAGTTCTTACAAAGACTACAATGGCAACCAATCACGTTTTTACAAGACAAAATTACTCTACAAGACTCGAAAAAGCCTTTTTATCGATTATTTCCGATGAAAATTTTGTATATTTTCATAAACTCTCAATAAATAACATAAAAATAGTTTTCGCATGTAGTTTTCTTTTTGGCGTTAATGGGTTAATACTGTGAATAAAAAATAAAATGTCTTTTTTGGTTTACCTTTCACTGGCTATATAGTATCTGTTTTTTTATATCTGATAAAATCTGTTGTTACTTTTGTTGGCATTCCCATGAGCTCATCCTTTTCGCCAGCAATGGCTTTGGACTCAGTGATGCATTTATATCTTATATAAACACGAAGCTTTCATTTACTAAACGTCAGTTCAAGTTCATCCGTGCACTTGAATGCCTGAAGATGCCGAAAGGCGAAACCCGGGTCGTTAGTGACAAAATCTGTGAGAATGTACATAGTTTGAACGATTAAAATTGAATACGATGTTGTATAACTGCACCAGAATTGTTCACGTGTACAGCGTTATATGGGGGTATAACGATCACTGCGTGATCGATGCGAGCTAGATTTTCTGCCCAGTCACGATTTTGATTTTTTCTCGCCCAGTCCGGGAATCGAACCCGGCTCGTTAGCAAGCGAGTCGGTAAGCCACGCCACGCACAATACGGTGGCCGTGTCTCAGATTTGTATCTCAATTTAGACTTGAAGGCCAGCCCACGTTTAACACTAAAAAATCGTATGACAGAAGGTAAAAAAAGGATTTGGTATGCTGGCAAGAAACATGAATTTAACAAATAACAGTTTATGCAGAACGTTTACCTATTCTTAAATAACTATATCGACTGTGGAAAGAAAAAAGGACGTAACCCACACATAGCAAATATAACAACAGGCACAAAAAACGTGTTTTGATGGTTTTGGGCCATATGCAAATTATGAATTATAAAGATCCTTGAAGTGCTCGGAGACTTCTAAACTGGTGTTTAATTGACATAATCTAATATTAATTAAATAAATTGTCTAGGAAAAACCTTTTTCCAGTCTTTTTTCTTTGTTTCAATTTTTATACGCCCATCTTTTTTTCAATCCTAAAAGCTAAATGTAGATACTAATTCGACATTTGCAGCTTACATCCTTCTGATGTCACTTGTATCAAGTTGGATAAATTGTGATTATCGAAAAAAAGCTGTTTTTAAAAAACTGTGGGTTACGTTCTTTTTCCTTGCCACAGTCGATATGTAACATTTAAAAAACATCGTAAAAAATGTAAAAAAATCTTGCAGTATTGCACTTTTTCACAGCATGTCTGCTTCTAATGTAAAACATATTGACTTCTTATGGAATATTTTGACAAAAATTCTTTCGTAAAAACTGTTTGTCTTTAAATTACTCTTTTCTTTACTTTTTTTTAAATCCATGTCCGCTCTCAATGTAGAGCATATGGCCTCCTAATAGAAGTGTCTCAACAGAAGTTTTTTCCAAGAGAGTAGCCGGAATAGATGGATAAAGTTAGAACAGGACAAGTGGTTAGCTAATTAATTTACTCTCGCCATGCTTGGTTGTTACAGGATCGGAAGTGATGGGAGGGACATCACAAACACCCATGTCTTCAAACAGAAATCGATAAATCGATCGAAAAAATCCAGTTCATACTGGGAATCGGACCCGTGAGGTCTGGCACAGAAGCCCACAACGCTAACCGCTGCGCCATATGACCCGACATATATCCGACTCCACATAAATTTGATTGTTTTCATATTTTTCGGGAATTTTATAACATCCAATAATTGTTACATTTATCAAAAAAAGGAATATAGTTTTGATATCAAAGATAAGTTTTGTATAAAAATTCTATATTATATATTAAAATTATGTTCTGGTAAATGAGATATTGGTAGTCAAAGACAGCGGCAGTGTAGCCGAGTCCAGTGCTGCTGCTACGTTCAGGTGGAGCAGGCTAAATTGCATAATTGTATATGATGGTTTTAGCTACATTATGAGAAGAGGTTATGATACTTTCCAAAACGAATCAATAAAATAATCATTTTTCCGTTTATACTTCAATCGTATTT
Organism: Himalopsyche tibetana; assembly: GCA_030503985.1. Classification (NCBI taxonomy): domain Eukaryota; kingdom Metazoa; phylum Arthropoda; class Insecta; order Trichoptera; family Rhyacophilidae; genus Himalopsyche; species Himalopsyche tibetana. Next base: position 1,468,145 of record JAPJYX010000003.1, on the reverse strand, counting down.
GAAACACACCAAAAAATTTAAAAAAATCTAATATTTACCTTTATAAAGAAGGGACGTGTTTGATAATAATATTATTCGTTTGATATAGATTCATTCCGTTAAAGAATTTTAAAAATTCACCATGACTTGCAGAATTAATTTCTTTATTATTTGTTCACACAAAATATGTACGAGAGCCACAGGTGTACGTTGGACCTATGTCATAATCAAGATCTATTCTTTCATATCTATCACTTTATTTGTGAAAAAACGTTTCATTTTTATATCAATGGACTCAAATATGTCAAATCGATTTTTGTTTGAAAGTATTTTTTATTATTCGGAATGTCAATCTTAAATCACTATCACTGTTCGCTGTGTAATTCACTGATGGATCAAAGCTTCTCAAATATTTATACAATATTTTAAACACTCTTCCAATTCAGGTTATTACTTGCAAACACAGCTTAGTCCAAAATCGTTAAAAAATGAAACTTTAATTTCATTTTGAATAACAATGTACATTTTAAAAGTAATTTTAGTCTTACATTACTTTGAAATGATATTTTGGATATTGTAAATCTATGTTTGAGAGTGATTTCTAAAAGTACTTTTAAAAAATATTTGTATCTACTAAATTACATTCATGGTTCATGTTTCAACAACTTTGTAATGAGCCGGGTTTGCAAGTAATACCCTCAATTTCGTTACATAATACACTTAAACCATCTACAGAAATTGCAATAATGAATTGATTTTACCGAAATAAATTAGAAATTTAATATTTAGATAGCTTAACAAGAATTAAATTCTTACGTATTATCAGAGCAACAAATCGATCAAAATTTTGTATATAATATAGTGATCAGTTGAAAGGAACGACGTGAAAAACTAGACATTTTTAATAGTTTTTTTATCTATGTACGCTCCCAATGTGGATTATATAACTTTCTAATAAAGGTATCTCAACATAAGTCTTTTTACGAGAACTGTTTGTTACTCAGTCGCTCAACCTTTCTTTTTTCAAAGAGAGTAGTAGTGATAAAATAATAGGACAGGAATAATGGTTAACTTATCGCTCTCACTACGCCCTACTGCTAAAGAATCGGAAATGGTGGGAGGGACATCACAAGCACCCATGTCTTCGAACAGAAGTCGATAAATCGATCGAAGCTATGCTGTTTGTACTGGGACTTGAACCAGTGAGGTCAGGCATGAAATTCCACAACGCTAACCTTTAACCAACGCATCGTTAGCGACTGATTATTTCATTATATGTGCTTGATTTAATTTTATGTAAAAACTTATTTATATATATTTTTTATAAAATATGGATGTCAAATTATGCCGCGCATTTGTTGGATTAGGCCGCGCAGTTTTTTTTAATTTTTTACGCATCTAGCTTCTCGTCTTGCTCGCCAGCCTAACTTTATTTAACAAGGAGCTCGTGCGAGCCCTTCCGAGCCACTTTCAGCTCACCCCTGGGTGTAAGAGGATTGGCGGAATGAATTCTGGTGCCACCACACGATGGCCATATTTGTGACTTCACATATGACAAATGAAGAACAAATAAGTAATATCATTGATGGGGGTGGCAGTGGGTTCTACTGGCACACAAACTATATTATATTAACATATTTCAAATGTGTCCAGTCACTTTCGTCTGCGCTTCCAAATAAAATAAATGATGGATGAATTTTGGAAAAGAATTGATTTTTTATATCGATCATATCAAATACTCCCGGAGGAATTGAACAAAATATCAAAAAGAATTTTTTTTTAACGATTATTACAGCAATGTTTCAGACTTCCAGGTTAGCAATATAACAGGATTGCGTTAAATGTTAAACTCGGCCAAAATTGTGTTTTTTTATAACGAAATTCAGTAAAAAAATTCTAATAACATACAAGAGCAGTGTCCTACATACTGAATCATCTCAATATTGTAAGGAATTATCTCTAATTTTTGAGAGAAAGTTCACATTGGCATGTGGAGTAAAGTGGATTGATAGTGGTACTCTATAGCTACCAGTCTCTTCAATACGTATTCATATCGACTGTGGAAAGGAAAAAGGACGTAACCCACACAAGGCTAAAAACGTGTTTTGATGATTTTGTGACATATGCAAATTATGAATTATACCCAACGTTGAAGTGCACGGATACTTCTAAACTTATGTTTAATTGACATAACCTAATATTAATTAGAGAAATTGTCTCGGAAAAACCTTTATTTCAGTGTTTTTTCTTGGTTTTAATTTTTTACAAGGTCATCTTTTTCAAACTTAAAAGATAATTTTAGATACTTATTCGGTATTTTCAGCTTCCACCCTTTTGATAGAATGTGTGTCAAGTTGTATACATTAAAAAAAAAGCTGTTTTGGAATATTGAGGGTTACGTACTTTTTCCTTTCCACAGTCGATATATACGTGTTTATAAAAGTCATTTAATTTTCGATTGATAACTTGGATGTAAAATATAAATATAACACCTTAAGGTTATTTAAATGGTGTATTTCTAAAATTAACTATTTCCAGTTTGACAAATTGTTGGCAGATGTCAAAAACACTGTATACGATGTTTATGTTAAATATTTTTTTTCTGTTGCATATTTTGCTTAAAATTGAATTGACTGTTTAACTGACTTTTGTTAAGTTTTTATTATAACCTTTTTTTACACGATTTCTATACTAGTGCTCTTTTTTCTTCAAATAACACGGTTTCTTACATTTAGAAAATCAATTATTTACACGGTTCTTTGTGGAACGTATCTACCGTGTAAAAGAAATAATTAAGTGTAACTTAAAACTGTTTTTAAATATTTGACATTACAGCTAATGTTAATGCGCCAAATATTTTAAAATTGAAAGATCATACGAGAAAATATTGTTGAAGCTTTTATTGTATGTCATTAGAGATCAATTCAAGGTAAATTTTTAGGGTGTTTACTGTCAATAATTGGTGGAAAGGCATTGTATTAATAAAACACAATATTCCTGTGTACTTTATTTCCACTTTATTTAAAAAAGTCAGGACCGGTTTGGGTTTAGCGAAAACGGTCCTGGAAATTATGTACATTGTGTTTTATTATTATTCAAGGTAAATTGACACCATAAACACCTACGTTGTAGGTCTCAAATTTAAATTTGACATTGACCTTACCGGTAATCGAGCCCAAGCCCACCTGGTTGGTAGAGGATGTTCTAACCAACTAGACCACAGCAATCATGCTGTCTGTTTGTGTTGTCCGGTAGATTCAATTTGAATCGTTCAAACTATGTACATTCTCACAGATTTTGTCACTAACGACCCGGGTTTCGCCTTTCGGCATCTTCAGGCATTCAAGTGCACGGATGAACTTGAACTGACGCTTAGTAAATGAAAGTTTCGTGTTTATATAAGAAATAAATGCATCACTCAGTCCAAAGCCATTGCTGGCGAAAAGGATAAGCTCATGGGAATGCCAACAGATTTGAGTAGTAAGTGGTTTCAAGAATTATATTATTTGTTTGTCGGCAAAGGTTTTATGATTATATGATTTTATGATTATATAGGGTATAGAAGTGGAGATGCCGGAAAGTTTAATATTTCATTTAAAATCGGAAGACTTTGCAGCTGTGCTCTATTTATTTCCAAAATTTCCTGGAAAAAGAGCTTATGACTGTCCGTATTTGGGTGTAACATTTTTATCCCTTGTTCCTAATTGAACACGTGTCCTTCCGAAATTAAGTGATTAGAAAAATTAGACGTGTCTTTTTTCAATCTAAAGGCTGCCGTATGTAGATTCAAGTCTGAAAATATCAAAAGTCAAATCATGAGTCATTGTAGAAAGTAGACAAAACTTATAAAAGTGCACAACGTTTGAACGATTCAAATTTGGTAAAACGATATGATAGTAAGTTGTTAGTTGGCAGGGGGCTCGTTCAAGAGAAAAAAATCACTTAGCTAATTCGGTCACGATAAAAGAGAAATACCCTATTAATACATTCGATCTGGCTGCGTGGCACAATTTAGTGGGCGGTGCGGGGTGGCAGAACGGCTCGCGTGCCTGACACGTGCAGTTGCGGATTAGCTTGCGTATCTCGGCGCGACAGAAAACGAGGATTTCGGCTTGTCGGCCATCAGCAGACTAAAGTTCACGGAGAAAAAAACACCGCTCGTAATCTTCAACGGAAATCGAATTGAATAATTGACTAGAGTCGGCATTTTCTTGACAATAACATTACTGTAATGATGAAAAAAGCTTTCAACCATAGTTTTAAAACACAGGATCACGGAGACCTATCAACGAAAACATAGTTTTTAGTTTACCCAAGTATTGATTGTACTTTCATTTATTTTGTAGAACTCCGTTGTAATAAAGTGAAAAATACATAGTTGTGGAGTCGTGTAAAAATTAGACGACTCCGACTCCGAAGAATTTTTTTGATAATTTCATTTTAACTCGTATATATGTTTAAGTATTTCGACTGAAGGTGCTTGATGGAATTTCAATATAAAATTTGAATTGTTTGAATTTTGTACTTTTCCATGAGTTTTGTCACTAACGAACCGGGTTACGCCTTTCGGCATCTTCAGGCATGTTTAAAATAAATCTAGGGTTTTATCCGACCTATTATTATATATATAAGAGTGGCTGAGCATTTAGCCGCTTTCTCCATACCCTCCACCTTTGCCAACCATTTAATTCTTGAAAATCATACGTGAAATTTTGACACAGGTATTGATTTGTTACATACTAACAGGGGCGAGCTTAAATTATTTTACCAAGAAATCTTAGAGATTAATCGAGCTCAGCTCAATAGTTTGCCAATTTTAAACGAGCAATATTATCTACCAAATTCTCCATTGTTGTACCCCTTTTAAATAATTGTCATTTTATTAATAATTCAAGCACTTGCTATCATTAAATATTAATTCAAAGGCTTAAAAACAAATCAACTCATTAATAATAGGTCGGATAAAACCATAGATTTATTTTAAAATTCCTATGTTATTATCTGGTCATTAATATTTTCAAAAAAATCCCCATAATTATAACAAACCCACTTAATTCATTGAAAATTGTATACATTCAATTTTCGCTAATTTACATTTTGATAGCCTTGTAACTTAGTGATCTACTTATATTTTTGTATATAAACGATACAAACTGTTTACTACGCGTCAGTTCAAGTACATCCGTGCAATTCGAATGCCTGAAGATGCCGAAAGGCGAAACCCGGGTCGTTAGCGACAAAACTCATGGAAAAGTACAGAATTCAAACAATTCAAATTCGTGTATATGTATTCCATCATATCATCTTTAATCAACCAAGCATGCAATGTCAACACTATGAACTATTGTGTTTTGAATACACATATATATATATTTTTAACTGTTTTGAGTCGCTCGTTTTTCACGACTCCTACTCCGACTTCAAGTCCGACTCCACAGCCCTGGAAAAATAGCAAAGTATTTCAGTTCTAAAAATATTTTTTTTTATATAAAGTTGATAGATATTTCGTCGTATGTCTTCATCAAAAGTATGTTTAAACCTACATTTTTTCAGTTATATATACTGACCTATAAGAGATACACAATACATCATGTTATGTACTCTAAAATCTAAATTTATATTACAAATTATAGTATTTTATTTATTAACAAGACTTTACTGTTTCTAAGAAAGAAAACAAATATGGGATCATTCAAAGTAAATTAGTTTAAATTCAAGTTATATTTATTATTAGTTACATTAAGAGCTTTGATAGAGGTGATTGACTATTATTTCTTTGGTCATTTAGGATGTCACTGGCTTGGTTATACCTAATAATTTCTAATTGCCGCCTGTGTGGTCGAGTGGTCAACGTTGTTGGCTTCGGCTACGGAGGGCCCGGGTTCAAATCCCGGTACGGACAGTTTTATAAATTGATTTTTCAATCGATTTATGAATTTCTGTTCAAAGGCATGGATGTATGTGATGTCTTGAATTTCCCCCTCTCACCCATCCTGTCCTATGAACGGGGCGTATCGAGAGCGACTAGCTTACCACTAATCCTGTCCTAGCCCTATCCTTCTATCCCTACTCTCTTTGGAAAAAGAGAGGTTGAGCAACTGAATAACAAGCAGTTCTCGTAGAAACACTTCTGTTGAGATAAACTCCATTAGGAGTCCAAATGCTCCACATTGGGAGCGGACATGGTTAAAAAAATGCATTTAGCTTTTTAGGCCTTTGCTAAGCATAGATCGGATGAAGGCGTACGCCGAAATAGCTATCAACAAGTGGCGATGTGGTAAATAAATAGGTTGACCAGGTCGCTCATTGATTTCTTCTGAATAATAAAAAACGTTAAAAATAAGTTACAAGTCGAAAAGGTGCCAGGTCGCCGACCTGGCCCCACTACACCACTGCAGTATGAACTATATACATGAATATCTGTAGAATAACTTTATAAACTTGACAGTAACAGAATGATTTATCTTTGTTCATCTATGTGTATCTTTGTGTATCCTGTAAGCGGTTATACGCACATGATAAAAGATTTGTTTGCGTTTATTTTATTTGTACATCATCAAAATCATGGCTATTAAAGTTGTTACCCTTTTAATATGCAACAGTGATTATTTTACATAAACTTAATGAAATTGTTTTGAAAAATACTAATCTACCCAAAAAAAAATTAACATTTCCTCACCATGTTTACTGTGGGACATCAAACCCAGTCCCGGCGATGTTTCCGAATTCCCAACACGGGAAAACACAACCCCATTCAATCGTCATGCCCGGCACGGCAAATGAACAAGGAAAAAGATTAGCGTGCTGGGGGGGTGAGAGTTCCCGGCTCGAATACTATCATGTTACAATTTCATTACGAAATCATTACCCGCGATTTGCGATTGGGGGAGCGGGCATATTGGCAGAAACAGAAAGAAAGCTCAATCTATCATTGATGACCAACCATCGGTATTATTGTTATATTTTGAAATATTTAAATACATACTATCAGCGGTAGGCTGATAATATGCTCGCTCGGTAAATCTCAGCCATTATGTCTTCATACCATGGGTGATGCATATGACGTGGCTCGCTGGCTTTTTTGCGGCCCATTGGTTGTCTTCGTTGCTCATTAGATTAAAAATTGAAGGAGCAGCAAAGTCTTCTGTTTCGTATTACAATTTATAAGAAATTGCAGTTAGGTTAACCGAATGATTTTCTTAACTTAACAAGAGGCTCGCCGGCCAAGCCCAAATTTTAACAAGGGGCTCGGGCGAGCCCCCCGAGCCCCCTTCCAGCCCACCCCTGAATACTATGTATGTCGGGTCCGAGGTCCAGCGGTCAATGTCTTTAGCTATAGTGACTGATTGATTTATTGATTTCTGTCTAAAAGCATGGGTGTTTGTTGTGTCTAAAAACTCCCTCTAAAATAGCGAAGCATAGCGAGAGCGATTAGCTAACCAATTGTGCTGTCCTTGCTCTATCTTTTCTAACCATAATTTTTAAAAAAAAGAGAAATTGAGCATCTGAGTAGGATGCCATATATTCCAAAATAATATAATAGGACCTCAAAACTAAATTATATTATAAATCCAATTTAATGTTTGTTGAGATTTTAATATAAATTTATTATTGTACATGGAATTTTCTGATATATTTATGTTATCTAAAAAACAGGCTCTCCAAATTTGATTACGCCTGGGGCCTACCATTTTCTGATTCCACCACTGTCATTACGGTGTTGATAAACTAACCATTTTGATCTTTACCGTGTTTCTGATACATCAGACAGACATACAAAACACGTTAATAAGTTCCACAGTAAACTTCAATACAGTGTGGTTGTGTCGAAAGTTTCACGACCACTTGTGCATTCGCAGGACTCATTGAACAACTTGGCAGAAGAGTGCGCATGCCGCCTGATTGAAGGATGAAAGGATTTTTGGCCTGAAAGAGCGGGGACACACGTTCGAGTGCTGGTGAATCGACACGCGATACTGGATTTAGTCGGCATTATCAGCATATGAAACCTCTACAGACCAGGACGAAAGAAAGTCTATTAAAAAAAACATGCTTATATAATTCATGCAATCTTATTTCAATAGTATCATATAAAAATAAACACTGATAAGTTTAATAGAAAATTTAAATTAACTTTGATTATTCCACGTATTGTGTAACTAACTGTGACACGTGTTTCGCCTCTTTCAGAGGCATCTTCAAACTAAAAAGTAACAATTTTTCTGAGTTTGCCAATCATTTAATAGAAAATAATCATAATTTTAATCAGATTTGTAATTTAGAAATACTCCACCGAGTAAATAAAAAGGGTTTAAAGATGAATAGCTTAGAATTTTTAGAAATTAATAAAACTCTTAACAAAAAAGAAATATTATTAAATAATATTCTTAATAGCACAGGCGGTTCCCCGTTACTCAAATTGTTTCCAATTAATAGAGTAATCACAAACCTAGATGATTGACTGTAGCTCATTAGTTTTAATAGTTTGTAATGTTTAACGTCATTAGTAGTATGATTAAATTTGTTTGCACTGTTTCGATTTTATAATCCCCTCTTTGCTTCCATTAAAAAGGAAAAATCCCATTCTGATTGTTTACAACTCATTAGTAAAATTAGTATCATTATCTGTTTGCTTTACTTCGATTCTACACCCCCTTCCTTGCTCCTCTTAAAAGGAAAAAAAAAACCCAATCCATTTTGTAATTTTATAATTTTAAAATGTTAGAATCAATCTTGCTTCATTACTTAAGCAAACTTTGCGATAGTAAGTCTGAAGATGCCTCTGAAAGAGGCGAAACACGTGTCACAGTTAGTTACACAATACGTGGAATAATCAAAGTTAATTTAAATTTTCTATTAAAATGAACTTCCACAAAGTTACCGCCGAAACCATCGAAAGTACTGATAAGTTTATGTATTGAATTGAAATTTTCTCGACAAAACTCTGTAATAAAAGGTTAAAAATGGTGTCTTTGTTGTTAGTTATTTTAGAAGATTGTCGGCATTTATATATCGACTGTGGAAAGGAATACGGACGTAACCCACACATACAAAATTTTACAGGTGGCACAAAAAACGTGTTTTGATGATTATGGGCCAAATGCAAATAATGAAATATACACAAACTTGAAGTGCACGGAGACTTCTAAACTGGTGTTTAATTGACATATAATAATATTAATTAAAGAAATTGTCTAGAAAAAACCTTCTTTTCAGTCTTTTTTCTTTGTTTCAATTTTCACAAACTTAAAAGCTAAATTTAGAAACTAATTCGGCGTTTACAGTTTACGTCCTTTTGATAGAACGTGTATCAAGTTTGATACATTGTGATTATCGAAAAACATCTATTTTGAAAAAAACGGTGGGTTAGGTTCTTTTTCTTTTCCACAGTCGATATAATATAATTCGTTGGTATCTATTGTCAGAGAAAACTTTAAGTAAAAAATGTGTGTTTTGTGTTATGAATGTATATCGATGTGTAATAAACAGTTCGTGATCTTTTGAGTCACTTATTTATAATTTCTACTGCAATTTGTAAATTATTTCAATTCCAATTGTTTATTACATTTTTTCATTTCAATTTGTTTTTGTATAAATAGCACTATTATATTATATTTTTTGTCAGTTGACAATGCTTGCCATGAGCAAAACAGGTCCTGATTTGATAAATAAAAGTGGAAATAAGTACAAAGGAGTGTTTAAATTAACTTTGATTATTCCACGTATTGTGTTACTAACTGTGACACGTGTTTCGCCTCTTTCAGAGGCATCTTCAGACTTACTATCGCAAAGTTTGCTTAAGTAATGAAGCAAGATTGATTCTAACATTTTAAAATTATAAAATTACAAAATGGAGGTTTGGGTTTTTTTCCTTTTAAGAGGAGCAAGAAGGGGGGTGTAGAATCGAAATAAAGCAAACAGATAATGATACTAATTATACTAATGAGTTTTTCTTAAACGTTTTAATTGATTTACAAACATTTTCTGGCTATGAAAACTGCCACCATTGTTTCCCGTTCCCTCATATATAAACACATACACAGAATAAATACACTTCGCATACTAAGTGTCATATAAAAAAAATATTATTGAGTAATACCAAGTGACACGATACTTTGTAAGCTTAAGATATTTTATTGTATTTCTATTTTCCACCATCTTTCGCCTACATAATATTAATAAAAAAATCAAACATTATTTATTACACCTCATTAGTCCCACGGCCAATCATAAATCAGACAGTTAAATAAAATATTATAGAATGTAAAAAAAAACAATCGATATTTTTATAGGGGCATCCCATCCTGTTCTCTGCTATTGTCTATTGAAGTCGGGAATCCCGCCAAACGTAACAATCTCCTTTCAAAGCACAAAACACCGGAAATATCTTCGTACAATATAGCTAAATTCAACAATAATCACAATAAAAAGGTTTTTACTTGTCTGAAGTGACCATGTTTTATATAAAATATTAAAATATAGTTTTTAAATGCTCGTATTTTCCCGTTCATAATTTATCGTCAGTGTAAATAGTCATAATTTAAACTTATTTAAAAAAATTAAAAGTCAATATTTTAGCTAACCACTAGTCCTGTCCTAGCCCTTTCCTTCTGCCGCCTGTGTGGTCGAGTGTTCAACGTAATTGGCTACCGCTACGGAGGTCACGGGTTCAAATCCTAGTACGGGCAGTTTTATAAATTGATTTTTCAATCGATTTATGAATTTCTGTTCAAAGGCATGGATTTATGTAATGTCTGGAATTCCAACCTTTCATCCATCCTCTTCTATGAACGGGGCATATCGAGAGCGATTAGCGCTTTCCTTCTATTCCCTACTCCCTTTGGAAAAAGAGAGGTTAAGCAACTGAGTAACAAGCAGTTCTCGTAGAAACACTTCTGTTGAGATAAACTCCATAAGGAGTCCATATGATCCACATTGAAAGCGGACATGGTAAAAAAAATAAATATTCTCACCGTTCATATTTTTATTCTGACCAAAAATGTATTAAAATTCGTACCATTTAATTTGTTCACGTTCTTTTTTATTATAACATCTAAAATTTTGATTACCTTTTTTAGATGATAGAAATAGTAATTAAAAAATCTAATTCTGAATTCTGAATTTTTTTGAATGCATAAATATTATTTACTTTTCCTTTACTGTTATAATTTTCCGTAAATAAGACTAGAATAATCGATAAATAAACTTGAGTTTGAAAAATCCAGTAGAGTCTGGATTTTTCAATCTCAATTTGGTTGACAGACATTAAGATTTATTTATTATATACACTAATTGTTGGTTTTTTTTGTAATAGTTTTCATTGCTAAGTGGTCTTCAACTTTTTATTTATAGTTTATTTTCCTTGTATTTTGTTTCAATTCTTTTGCTAGGTTGTAATACCAATTGTTTGTCATACCTTGTTATTACCACTTAACTTTTGTATAAATATCACTGTTTTATTGTTTTTCTTATCAGTTGACAATGCTCATCATGAGCGAAACCGGTCCTGATCTAATAAATTTTATGTGGAAAAAGTAATAAAAATGTTTTATTATTTTTATTATAACAGAGAACACCTTAAAAGTGTACAATTTAAATACTGCAGGGCTGTCGATATATGCCCCGAGGTCGATTTCTGCGATGTATCACAGTCCTTACATATCCCAATAAATTCTTTGATTTTTTAGATTTCCAGTGGTGCAGTTGAATTTTGGATAACGATGATAGATATGAAGCTGCAACACTTTCAAGCTGTATCCCTCGATTTTGTTATCATTTGTTTTTTTGAATTGCCTCCCTATGGAAGCAATTTTAAAGACGTATTCACGTCAAAAAATATATCCACAAACAAGAACAGATTTTTGTTCTTTTTCGCTCTTTAAATCTTGGTCACCGTATTGTGAATGCACAATTCGGTAGCCATAAAAATAAAATAAAAAAAATATCAAAAGAAGAAGAAAAAAGTGGAATAAATTGATGGGCAGTATTTTGGCCTTACCGAATTTTATACTCGCTCCGGTCATTGTCGCTTAAATCCGAAATGCTGTGCAACCTTTTGCTTTCTGTTATTATTATCAGACATTTTTACATACAATTCTAAATCAAGAAATCTGGACGGTACATGAGAAACAGGTTATTATTAATATAATAGGTTTAGAAATATCATTCATCTACAGGTGGATTCTTATATTAATATATTTAATTAAAAGAAAACAGTTTTAATTTTAATAAATTTATCAGATTTGAATCTTTTAAAGCATATATGGGTAAACAACGGCCCGCCGAGCCATTTTGTCCGGCCCTGATTCATCTCGGCGAAGTATTAGAGAAATATATACATTAATAGTTATAGGTAGGGATTAAATAATGGAGATGAGACGGTCGCTTGCAATAGATCCACTCTACTAGTTCATGATCACCACCATATAAGAAATAGCAACGTGTTTTATTTAATTTAATATTACTTTATTATGTTTCATAATTTGGTCGAAGACAGATTGATAATTTGGCCCCAGACCTAGGAAAGGTTGCCCATGCCAGGTTTAAGCTTTAAACTATGTACATTCACACAAATTTTTCCACTAACGACTCCGGTTTTGCCTTTAGGCATCTTCAGGCGTTCAAGTGCACGGATGAACTTGACCTGACGCTCATTAAATGAATGTATCGTGTTTATATAAGAAATAAATGTATCAGCTTAAAGCCATTGCTGGCAAACAGGATTAACCAGTTGCGGCCAGTCAGTGTGGCATTGGATCAATTAATTAATATTCAAACATAACATTAAATTCAATAAAATAAAATATTTACTATAGACAATAAATACATGAAGAATTTAAAATGAGTGAATGGTATAAATGTTGTGTTTGAATATTATTTCATGAAATATAACCACCTCTGCATAAGCAAGGCGTACATTGATCAAATGCCACATTGAACGGCCGCCACTGGGATTAACACATGGGAATGCCTACAGATTTGAATGGTGAGTAGTTTTAAGAATTATATTACTATAATTCAAACGTTAATTACCTCTTAAAAGTAATTTTAAAAAACTCATCAAAGAATAATTATGTTAAAGTGGAGGTTAATTAAAAAATTGAATGTAATTATAATAAAGCGAATTTGTACAAAATAATTTTACAATAATAAAATTAATAAGTGAGCGATGTGTTGAATATTTTCGGACAAATCAGGCAAGTAATGGATTTTTTAAAGTGGAATTAATAGAATTGAGTATTTTGTTTTTTGGATATGTTCAATGTATTTTTTTTTTGCTCACCCAACAATAACAGATCACATCAATTAAACAGTAAAAACACATTGAACTTTTCATTTAAACATGAACGATATTTAAAAAAGAAACACCCTAAACTCACGGTCGCATATTATTGCAAAATTTATCACAAAAGGTAAAATGCAGGAGCTATTTTTTTTAATTAAATTAATCTTTCAACTTTTAAGAAAATAAATTTAACATGCCGACCTCGGTCGATTTTATAATCATAATAAAAAAATTATTAACGCCTTGTCATAATTATTGTTATATGAAATATTTTCTCTAACCGCAGCCCCAGTATGTTGATTAAAACGAACATTTTTATCACCTAAATAAATGTGTTTTTTTAACTATGCATATTTAAAAAATATTTTTTTTCGCAATTCAAAAACACGACTAATAATTCTAATGCCATGTCACACGCGTTTATGGTGTATTTCAACCAGGACTTTTGAGTGATGGATGACTCCGACTCCGAGGAATTTTTTCAATAATTTCATTTTAACTTATATACATCGACTGTGAAAAGGAAAAATGACGTAACTAACAGTTTATTAAAAACAGCCTTTTTTCGATAATCACAACGTATTAAACTTGATACACGTTTTATCAAAAGAATGCAAGCTGCAAATGCCGAATTAGTATCTAAATTTTACCTTTAAGTTTGAAAAAGATGACCTTGTAAAATATTAAAACCAATAAAAAGACAGAAATAAAAGTTTTTCCTAGACAATTTCTTTGATTAATGTTAGATTGTGTCAATTTAACACCAGTTTAGAAGTCTCCGTGCACTTTATGGTTGTGTATAATTCATAATTTGCATATGGCCCAAAATCATCAAAACACGTTTTTTGCGCCTCCTGTATAACTTGATATGTGTGGGTTACGTTCTTTTTTCTTTACACAGTCGATATGTATACCATCAGATCATCTTTAGTCAGCCAAGCATGAAATGTCAACACTTTCGACTATTTTGTTTCATCATTAAATATATTTTTCACGACTCCGCGACTCCGACTCCACAGCCCTGATTCCAACTATGCTATGTTTTGATTCTGTACTCTTCCATAAGTTTTGTCGATAACAACCCGGGTTCCGCCTTTCGGCATCTTTATGTTCTATCGAGTGCACGAATGCAAATCGACAAAACGTATGGAAGGGTACAGAATTAAAATAATTCAAATTTGATATTGAAGTTCCGTCAAGCACCTTCAGTCGAAGTTCTAAATTATATGCTGTGTTTCTTGAATTAATTGTAAGCCAATTGGTGGATCAGCGCTCGTCACATTATGTTGTGCAATTATCATCGCATAATGATGGCAATCCTTCATTGATGGTTGCGATGAGTAATTCCGTTCCCGAGCTTTATTCAACATGAAAGCAACAGTGAGATAAATCAAAATAATTAGCTTTTAAAGTTTGCGTCATACTTTAAAAATAATTGGTTACAGAAGCGGTGGGCTGACAATGCGTTAAAATGGGGCTTGCGTAAACTCAAAGCAATTCTCGGTGTTCTGGGGAAGAAGTGAATTTTCCAATTATATGCAATAGTTAAATAAGCAATCGATTGTTACTTTGTAGTAAAACAATATACATTTTTCAAATTTTGTGTTGAGTTTTATTTAAATTTGAAAGCAATCAACTTTATAACAAAAGAAAACAATGCAACGATTTTTTTTTCATGCTGGCTCCCAGTGTGGAACATACGTGCTCGTAATGAAGGTATAACAAGAGTTTTTCTACGATAACTCAGGCACTCAACCTTTCTTTTTCGAAGAGAGCAGTAGAGATAGAAATGATAGGACTTGACAGTAGTTGGCTAATAACTCTTGCTACATCCCGCTATTTTAGAATAAGAATGTTAGGAGGGAAGATTTTTATACACCACTGCTTTTAGAAACATTATTTATCTATTATTTAAACCAGAGTTCCCAATTGATGGTGCCAGTCTTTTACCGCTTCACATGTGTAAAAAGTTTCTTAAATACTTATGTACACTAGAAGGGACAGTACGTTTAAATCACAGCGCGTGATAATGTTATTTAATTCAGAGTAAAAAAATGCGTTTTTTTAAATTCTGAATATATATCAAGAAATTTCTCATAAAGTACAAAACGTCGGAAGTAATATTTTAAGATATTATAAAGGATAAAAGCTCCTTCTCAGTTCTCGTCAAATTAGCTGTGGGGTCGACACGAAAACGCTTCGTCTATTTCTATAAAATTTGTCTCACAATGGACCCGAAGATGTGTTTCGGATGTTTAAAATTTTACGGGATACGATGTAAATAAAACACGGACAATGAATGCAATACGTCTTGAAAAAAGAATTATCGAGTCACTGACAAGAATGGACTGAATTTAAAATATAACGAAATCGAAACAGGTGTTGAAATAATTGCATGAGAACCTAAAGTAAGAAACGGTTTAAGAATTGATCTTGCAAAAAATATGTGCCGTATATAATTGTTGTGCAATATTCAACCTGACAATTACAATATATTGAACAGGGTGGTCAATGAGTTCGCTTAAAACAATAACAAAAAATCTTAACATTAATAGTTGCAAACAAATTCAGGAGTAAACATTAAACAAGTGAAAATGGCGTTTAACCTTTAGAGGAGTGAATAGATTTATACAGACCTTAGTTTAATTTACTGCCTTTTCTTAACATGACAATTTTGTGACTTTTTCTCAATGAATATATGTAATTCATACTTAGAGCATATATATGCTTACAGAAAAACACTCCTGTGTTGAGTTTAAAGTATTTCCATACTCATTTACAGAAAAACGGCGCCAACGTCAACGTACGTCCATACTCATTTAAAGGTTAATTATGAATTATTTCGGGTCGATGGCACAGTGGTCAATGTCGTTGTCTTCCATGCCGGACCTCTCGGCATCGAATCTCAGTATGAACGGCAATTTTTTCAATTTCTGTTCGAAGGTACAAATGTTTTTGATGTCTAAAAAATCCTCCACACTATTCCAATTCGTAAATAACGGAGTGTAGCGATTGTTATTAGCTGACCACTAGTTCAGTCCTAGTTCTATCTTTCGTATCTCACTCTCTTCGAAATAAAATAGATTGATCAACAGAATAATAAACAGTTATCGTAGAAAAACTAATGTTGAGATACCTCCATTAAGAAAGTTTCTGATTCACAATGGAAGTGGACATGGATACAAAATACTATGACTTACAAAAGTTGACAAATGTAAAAACTCGAGCCCCTGACCTTTGTGACTGAAGCCAACGACATTGAACACTCGACCACACAGCTGGCATATATACAATTATTCATTATATTGTGTGATATTTATGTGCGCAATTGGTATCTTTCCATTATTAGTTTACATCCACAATGCTGGGAAATACTTGACACACTGGCTAGTAACCTTGCGTGACTTTCATCCAGATATATTTTTCCTCAAAAAATGTTGTGAGCATATGTACTGAAATTGGGGCACAACTTAAGAACTTAAGATCAAACGAAGAACTCATAACAAATTGAAAAATCTCCAAATATTTAAACCATTCTCTATAAATTTGGGAAAGTAGTTAGGTATTTCTTTGATAAAATTTGAATTTTACCCAATTCAGTTGAATCCCTCGTAATGCTACAAAGGAAATCAAAATTAGATAAGCGAATCACTCGATAGCCTTTTAAATCGTAAAGAAAAAAATTCGCCATCTTTTGCATATTATTCCGTCTATTGTCTATGGTTTCATTCGAAGTCACTGCTTCTAAAACGTTCAGTCACGTGTTTAATATTATAATGTTTACTGTAGTAAAACTTACTTCCCCTGTTTGTCTTTCTGTTGTTAATATCCACGTTTTAATAAACATAGTCAATCAATTCTTCCACATCTGTCAATGGATAAGATGTGTTATTTGTTGCTTGTAATGTATATTGAAGAAATACGTCTATTTTAATATACTATTGCTTTTATAATACATACATACATTGATTATATACAATATATAACTGTCATTAACATATTTCTTGGAACAATGTCCGCTCCCATTGTGGAGCACATGTCCTCTTTTTTTCAAATTAGAAAGGATAGACGGATAAGACTAGGACAGGACAAGTGGTTCCTTAATCGCTCATCCAAATCCCGTTATTTAAGGGCTCGTATTTAACAGGTCTGAATTTTAAAACAGTTTCGGTCATAATTTTTATCACATTGGTCTGCATTTATATGACATTGGTCAGAATTTATATTAAATGGTCAGTGTACAGAGGGCAGAATAAATATAATAGAATTTTTATAAAATAGTCGAAATTTCAATGAAATTTTAAAAAACCTAACCTAACCTTACCAAAATGGTTAAAAAATCTGACTGTATAATATTTTTATTCTTACCAAAAATTGATTTAAACCCTGACCATTTATTTTGATCCTTTATTTGAGTGTTAAAAGGGTGGGAGAGTATATTTAGACATCACAAACACCCATGCCTTTGAACAGAAATCGATAAATTTATTGAAATAACGTTGTTTGTAATGGGAATTGAACCCGTGATTTCCTTCACAAAAGCCTAAAAAGATTAAAAATATATATATATTATCTTAATATTGTTTCCGTCTTTTGTAATAATCATATAATGTATTTTTTTCTCTTTAGGCACATTTGGATAGTAAATTGCTTGAAATAGACTATTGATCAAGAACATTTATTATTGAATAAATGAAAGGCAAACCTGTACAATATTGGAACTCTAAGCATGTTGTTGAAAAGTTCAGTTTTTTTTTTAAATAAATTAATTCTTGAAAGCTGAAACGAATGTCCTGATTAGGGCATCCAATCCGGGATCCCGTAATCCCGGGATCCCGTTCAATTTTCTGATCCCAAAATTCCGGGATTGAGATGGCCGCGATCCCGGGATTTCGGGATTGAAAATTTTCTAGCAAATTCTCGAAATTTACACGAAAATGGCAAATCGGAGATTTCAAATTCCTCGGTGAGCTAAAAAAAACGAGTTTCTGTGAGATTCTGGGAAAAAGTATACCAAATCGGGGATTTCAAATTCTTCGGTGAGCTAAAAAAAAAAAAAAAACAAGTTTCCGTGAGATTCTGGAAAAAAGTATAGCAAATTGAGGATTTCAAATTCCTCGGTGAGAAAATCTCAATCCCGGAATCCCGGGATCCCGGGATTCAAAATAAATCAATCCCGAAATCCCGGGATTGGAAAAAGGCTTCGGGATTGGATACCCTAGTCCTGATATCATGAAATCAAACCCGTGTGGTCAGTAAGTGTAAACAATATAACACAAGTATTCTCAAGCAACTTTAACGGTGAACAGTTTGACAATCTTTCTTTCAAAATCAAATCATTTAACCAATCAGAGTTGCCAACTGACGCGGAATCAGAAATCGTTTGACAATTAAAAAAAATTGACAAAAAACGACTTCATTGAAATCGCGCGCCATTTGTGAGTGAATTGGCGAGAAACGAACCCGTCCGCTATCGAATTAAATTTGAAAGAAAGCGGTCCTTTGACGTTGAGCCATTACCCTACCAATTCAAATTTTAGATTTTTTTCTAGAAAAGTTCTATTTAGTCAAAAAACACAATTGATTGATTTATTTAAAGATTTCAATAACATATTATATCATATAATTTAAGATTTCGACTGAAGGTGCTTGGTGGAATTTCAATATTAAATTTAAATTGTTCAAACTATGTACATTCTCACAGATTTTGTCACGAACTGTCAGTTCAAGTTCATCCGTGCGTTTGAACGCCTGAAGATGCCGAAAGGCGAAACCCGGGTCGTTAGTGACAAAATCTGTGAGAATGTACATAGTTTGAACAATTCAAATTTAATATTATATCATGTTTGAAATTTGAACCGTTAAAATTCTGATTACTTCCATAATTTTTAGTCATTAACGACCCTTGTTTCAGCTTTCGGCATCTTCAGTCATTCAAGTGCACGGATGCACTTTAACTATCGAAAGAAAATAGCTTATATCGTTAAAAAATATAATCACCAAATCTTGAATGATTCAAAAACATTATATTGAAATTTCATCAAACACGTTCAGGTCATATCTTAAATTGTGTCATGTTAAAATATTATAATTTTGAACTTTTTGGCAGTGGAGTTTCCGGGTTCAAGCCCCAGTTACGCTCTTAAATTGATTTTTCAGTCAATTTATGAATTTGTGCTCAAATTCATGGGTGTCTACATCGCTATTCACCCATCTGACACTAAAAACGAGGAGTAATAACAGTGATACTATTAATATTATACTTCACTATATAGCTTATCTATTTTTGCTTAAAAAAGTAAAGGTTGAACGATTGAATAACAATGAATTCTCGTAGCAACATCCGTTGAGATCACTTTTAGGGTGTTCACTGTCAATAATTGGTGGAGAGACATTACATTGAGAAAAAACACAATATTTCTTTATACTTAATTTCCACTTTTATTAATCAAGTTCAGGATCGGTTTCACTCACGGCGAGCATTGTCAAGTGATAAGAAATAAAACAGCGGTGGGCTGCCAATACGGTAACAAGGGGCTCGCTAAATCTTGTAGCAATTCGTGATGTTCTGGAGAAGGTGTGATTTTTTTTTATCACTCATGTGCAAATTATACGCAAAAATTATTGAAGCTATCGAGTGCTACTTTATTCAGTTATTTTTTGAAATAGTACCCAGTATATTGTATTTCATTCAATATCAATAGCTGAAAAATGTACGTCAAACATCCCAAACGTACATTAGAACTTTCTTAATTTAAATATAAATATAAGATAATATAACGCGAATATCCGAGAATAATGATTATCTTAATTTAACAAGGGGCTCGCAGGCCTGGCTAATATTTAACAAGTGGCTAGTGCGAGCCCCTTGTTAAATAACAGCCCACCCCTGAAATAAAATTGAACTGTTAATTTTGTTTTTGTATAGATAGCACTGTTAAATTATATTTCTTCAGTTCAATCAGTTGACAATGCTCGTCATGAGCGAAACCCGTCCTGATCTTGATAAATAAAAGTGGAAATTAAGTACAAAAGAAATATTGTTTTTTTTTTCTTCTGTTGTCATGTTCTATCAGACAGCCATATGATTCACATTCAGAGCGGGCACGATTTTAATAAAAGCAATTTAAGTTTTTTTTGAAATAGGTGAATTAAAATGAAAATGTGTGACTTATAAACGATGAAAATTTAACACCATTAAAATCGTTTTATTATTTTTCATGAATTTAATAGAATTAAGTTTAATTATTAGTATTTGAATATAATTATTTAACTATTGGAAGATTTGAGCTTATCGAATGTATTATTACGAAAAAGTTGGGGAGATTTTCAGCATTAGAACAACTAAATAAATAAATATAATATTGATAAAAGCTTAACTATTAATATATATTTACTTTTGTCGACTTTTCAAAATTGAAAACTTGCTATTTTCAATATAATTCATTTAAATATTTAAAGTTTCATTAAAATTAACCCATTTTAAGAAGAGTAGAACATTTTATATTACAACAATATATATATTTATATTGCACAAGTACATATGCATAATAAAACATTCCTATTATATATGCGTTTAATTTTCTATTTTTTTCTATTTTTTTCAAAAAGATCTAATTTAAGATTTTGACTGAAGGCGCTTGGTGGAATTTCAATATTAAATTTGAATCGTTCAAATTATGTACATTCACACAGATACCCTATATAAATATAATCATAAAACCTTTTCCGACAAACAAATAAATATAATTCTTAATTTCAGGTTTTTTTAATAATCACAATGTATCAAACTTGATACACGTTCTATCAAAAAGATACAAACTGCAAATGCCAAATAAGTATCTAAATTTAGCTTTTAATTTTGAAAAAGATGACCTTTTAAAATATTAAAACCAAGAAAAAAGACTGAAATAAAGGTTTTTCCTAGACAATTTCTTTAATTAATATTAGATTATGTCAATTAAACACCAGTTTAGAACTTTCCATGCACTTCAAGGTGGTGTATAATCATCAAAACACGTTTTTTGCGACTCCTGTAATATTTGATATGGGTGGGTTACGTCATTTTTCCTTTCCACAGTCGATATACTAATAATAATAAATAATAGTTTGTATTTGTTTGCTGTAATTATGTATCGTATTCTATATGATTAAAAAAGATAAGTTAAGCTAATGAGTAACAAACATTTCACGTAGAATTTTTTTGACGAGATACCTTCATTATGAGAAAATATACTCCACATTGAGAGGGGACATGAGTATATAAAAAATAACGATTTCTAATGATCCAGAATGGCTTTTTTTCATTATTTCGAAAAAATGGAACGATTTGTCAAAAGGGGGCGCACCAATAAATGTTGCCTAGGGCAGGGTTTCTCAACGGTGGGCCATGTGACTCCCTAAGAGGCCACAGCGTGCTTAAGGGGGCCACAGAGATTTATTTTTGTTTTGGGGAGCCACAACAAAGTTTAGGGGGGCCACGGGTGTTGATAAAACGATACAGGGAAGAGCATAATGGCGGACGTCGCGCAGCTATTTTATGTAAATTCGTAAACAAAATAAATTACTGGCATTCTAGATTCGAAAATCTCGGAAGAGTTGTAAAAAAAGGTGGGTTTTTGAAATTATAATTTTTATGGGAAGACAAAACAATTGTATGGGGGGCACAGAAAAATAAAGACGCTCAAAAGGGGCCACGCTCCCAAAAAGGTTGAGAAACACTGGCCTAGGGCGCAAAATAGGCTCGCGTCGGCACTGCCCATTTATTTATTTGACCTTATAACTGATATTTTATACAATTATCTATAACACGTGTCACTTTCTAACATTTAAAGTAGCATCAACAAGTTTATTATAATTCGTTTCGTATTTTAATTGAATTTTACAAAATGTTTCCGATATTCCAATTAGGAAACAGTCAAAAAATATCAAAGTAAAACGGAAGTTAACAATAAAGCTAAATAATGCTTTTTAAAACTGTAGCATCGAATATTTATTTATTCATTCTTTCTTTATTTTCGGTAAATTGATATTAAGCGATCGGAAAAGAGAACGAAAGTATTCTTTCTACCCGTTGCGAAAAAAAAAAGTTATGTATATAATATGCACAATGAAATAAAATCTAAATTCGCAGTTTTCGGTACAAAAGAAATAATATTAAATCCAGATCTCTCTCATTATTTCCCGTTTCTGCCCTCTTGCCTGCCCGATTGGCGGAATGAACACCGCGCAAGAGGGTCTTGCCTGGCAACAGGGCGATCAATATTTAAATTTAAATTTTGATTTAAAAACACTCTTTTCTAAAGTTTAAAAGTGTATTATTATTTAAAAAAAATAAGTTGATTTTTGTGACATATGATATTTAAAGCCGGCGGTGGGTTACCGATACGTTATTTTTTTTGTATCCATGTCCACTCCCAATTATGGAGCATATGGCATCCTAATGGAGGTATCTCAACAGAACTCTTATTTAAAGAGAGTAGTCGGGATAGAAGGAAAAGCCTAGTACAGCACTAGTGGTTAGCAATCGCTCTCGCTACGACTTAACAAATATTTAAAAAATGGTGTTCATACTGGGCCTCTAACCCGTGACATTTGGCACGGAAACCCACATTGCTAACCGCTGCGCCATATTACATATGACAACGTACGTTTTTATTTGAGAACTGCTTGTAACTCTGTGTTTTAAAATATCTTTTGTGGAGCTTTAAATAGAGCTAACAAGTATTGAGAATACCGGATACTGATTTTTTTCAGATTTTAATCTGGGTGGGCAGAACATATTTGCATTCTTTACTTTCAGCGAATATGACATCTGACAAAAATAAAACAAAAATGTATGCATAACTATGACCTAGATCTCAAATGTTAAATTAAAGAAATTAAAATTTAATATCGAAGTTTACAGTAATAAGGTAGCAAATTGCAAAGTATTCAGTTCTACATTTTTTCAAAGTTAATTAATAGCTTTTTCAGCGTATCAGAACTATATAATAGCTGTCAACTAATTATAAAAAAAATGTAGAACTAAATATTTTGCTTTTTTTTGTACCTTATCACAGTGGAGTTCTACCAAGTAAATGTCAATTCAATTCAATTTGCAGTAATCTTACGTGGAACCTTTTGATCGCCGGAATTGCTTATCCGTAATTTCAATATAAAATCATTAAATAGTCAAGTACAAATTTACTGTAGATTCATACATGATCACCCTGTTGTACATTTCCAGTGTAAACACTCACCCATTGGCGTGCGGGCAAACTACACGGCTACTGTAGAAATAATGAAAGGGGCCACCCATGTTTTCCCTGGTGCGGTTTCAAAGCGCCGCACACTAGACTGATGAAGGGGGCGAAGGCCTAAATCTTTCCACTCCGGGAGAAGACTGAGCAGGCATCTCGAGTGGCCTCGGGGACCGGCTTGAAAACAATCAGGAATGCGTATTCATGGGTATTTTTTTACGCAGTGTTCTGAATTTCGTAATATTGAAAAAGTTTAATTGAGCACAAGTGCTTTTTCATGTCTCGCGTAAATGGTTTGTAAAATTTATTTGGAGATAAAATCCAAGACATCAACTAAAAATAGTGGTAAACAGACATACGCAAAAGACAATTGCGTGCATTGTAATTGCACAAAAGACAGTCACGTTGTGACTAGGGTCTCCAATCCCGAGATCCTTACCAATTTTGCGATCCCTTAATCCTGGTGTTGTCTTATAACTAATCTCAGGATTCATCATAACACATGAAACATCCGTCCAAAAAAATAGTTTGGAGTCACTGTTAGTCGTAACTCTTTGAAAGGATGAACCTTTAAAAAAGCTCTGAATAATTCGCAAATTTTGCGAAAAAGATCTAAAACAATGGTCTCAATTCACATTATTGCCTCTCCTACCATTCTTCTGATCCTTTAATAACTGGGTGTAGCAATAGCGATTAGTCAAGATTAGTACAATAAATCTGTTTATTTACTATATAAATCTGTTTGACGAAGCGTCAATGTCGCCTACTGTGGCCCAGTTGGTTAAAGCTTGCTCTACAGATCGCGCAGGTTTGGGTTCGAAGTGAATTTGAGAATTATTCAATACACAGTTGTGATCGAAGACTGGGTGTTTGTGATGTCAATTTACATCATTTCCTCTTCTCCCATCCTTCCGATTCTTTGATAACTGGGTGTAGCAATAGCGATTAGCCAACAACTAGTCCTGTTCTAGCCTTATCCTTCTTTCCCTACTACTTACTCACTTCGAAAAAGTGAGATTGAGCGACAGAGTAACAAAACAGTTCTTGTAGAAAAAACTTCTGTTAAGATACCTCCATTAGGAGGCCATATCCTTCACATTGAGAGTGGAAATGGATACAAAAAAATACCAACTCAATGAATAAAGCTGTTATAGTATCTTTTAAATTCATTTATATCCGAGGATTAATAAAGGCCACAATAAGTTGTACAATATTTCTGAATTCATTGTATACTGAAGGGTTAATAAAATGTATATTGTGAACAAGTGAGCATAGATTGCGCAGAAATGTGGACATGTTTCGCTAAGCCTGTCGAACCCCGAGCCACTCGATTGCCCGCCCAAGCGTTCACCGCGCATCGGATTTGCCCGTTTCTATTACATATTTAGTATTATAATACGTTACTGTGCTGCATTACTTTTTGTGTTGAGTCAAGATCGCCATCTGTTACGAAATAGTGGTCATGTTTATTTAAAAATATATCACGGTGACCTCTGTACGATGTATAATAATTAATAACAGCGGATAATATTTGTTCGTAGTAAGTTACGTCCCGAGGTCTTCTTCTTCTTCCGAGATAGAATAATTAGTAAGGTATGGGATTCATAACCGAAATTTGTTGGCAAGGCAGTTGGACAAAAACAAACGGCTCCAATTAATTTTAAAACTGTCTGTGTATAAAAATTGCTAGAGTAACAGAATGGCGTCACGTGCGGTGGACTGCCAATACGTTGACAAGAGATTAGCTTAGTCATTGGCTTGTTCCTCGCGTATGACGTATGAGTCGACAGTTCCACTGAGCCGTTCGACTGATCGACTTATTGCGTGAAGAAGTGGAAATTTTTACTGTTTTGTTAGGTTTTAATTTTTTATTTCTTGATTTTGTATGTTGATTTTGATGTATTATGTAGCGTTTTTTTTTCATTATATTTGTCAAGTGCATGGCGAATTGGCGTCAGCCATGTACTTTACTTTTAATTTTTAAGCAATAAATAAAGTAGTTGAGAGTTCCGGGACAGGGGTGAATTTTTTCGTTACTTAAATTATTGCGTAATGTACCATTTTTTTTAAAAATATTCTTTTGGAAGCACCTGAACAGAAATTTTTCTACGAGAAGTGCTTGTTAGTCAGTCGCTTAACCTTCCACCCTTCCAATCCCAAAATTAACGGAGCAAAGCGAGAGCAATTAGTCAACCAATAGTCTTGTCCTAGCCTTATCTTTCTATGTTTACTCTCTTAAAATGAGGAAGGTTGAGCAACTGATTAACACGCAGTTTTCGTTAAAAAAGTAATCTTGAGAATCCTCCATTAGGAATTCATATGCTTCACATTTAGAACGGACATGGAATGGGAAAAAAAACTTTCAGTTAAAAGCTTTATATGAAGAAAGTTCCGGCAATTGTTTTTTTTTTAAATAGCACTGAGTGATATACAAAACTGTGCATTAAAACTATATACATATGCCGATCGATTCATTGGTCGACATTCTTTGTTTTATAATTGCATCTGATTGACACACAAACATCCAACGTCGTTCAAATCAAAACTCGTATTTTCGACGCGTAGTTTTTTTACTATAACTATGGTAATATTTATTTTTTGAAACATCGGGGTCAGTTTAGTTTGATGAGTAAGTTTTTTTTCTACTTCTCTTGACGCTGTCTTTTTTTAATGTGGATCATATTGCTTCCTAATGATGGTGTCTAGGGCCTCCAGCCCCGGGATCCCGTTCAATTCCGCAAATCTGAAATCTCCGGATTGTGACAGTACTAATCCCGGGATTTTGGTATTAAGAGAATCAGGTAAAGTTGAGCAAGGGCTTGAGTTTTTGGATTTGAAAATTTCCCAATCCCGAATCTTAATTCATACATACATCATTAAATGTTAAAGAGATCCCAGTATTGGAAGAAATATCAACACCAAATCTCCGGGATCACAAAAAGGGTGTGTGAACTGTTTGTTACTCGAAAGAAAGAATGTTGATAGGACAAGATTAGTGGTCAGCTAATCGCTTTCACTGCCCTCTCCCGTTATTTTAGAATTGGAGGGGGGGAATGGATTTTTAAAATATCACAAATATCGATTAAAAACTGTTGTTTGTTCTGTGATTACAAACCCATGAGATTCATCACATAAGCCAACGACGTTGACCACTGCTCTACGGGCTAGACTTTTATTTGCGTATACGTTATTTATGTCACTGCTTTAATGGCCCACGATCAGGCCCCCGTTCCAAAAACACGTCCGAGATGCAATCACAGACGTTGAAGTGTTTAATATAATATGTTGTTGACTCTTTTAGATTGATTGTTTGAGGGGGTGTGTTTTTATTGAAATATGAAATGAAATGTGCAACCATAGAGAGTTGTAAAACTAACGCCATAATGGTTGAGAGCAATGTTTAAACGCTCGCCCGCTGCGTTTTATATTGCCTTCTCAAGTCGCCATTTAAGATGAGATTCTCAAAATTTGTGATAATCGAAAAGGAAACCGAAAAAATAGTTTATTTTGTTGGAGTGAAAACAGGAATATGTTATGTTATAATCTTACTTACTTCAGTTGTCGTATACTAACTACTATCATTAAATATTCTAAATAATGATACAAAATATTTAAATTTAAATCGTTCAAACTATGTACATTCTCACATATTTTGTCACTAACGACCCGGGTTTCGCCTTTCGGCATCTTCAGGCATTCAAGTGAACGGATGAACTTGAACTGACGTTTAGTAAATGAAAGTTTCGTGTTTATATAAGAAATTTCTATATATTATTGAAATATAATATATATATATATTTTTTATTTTTTAATTTTAAATAAAAAATATTTGACAATATTTGGCTTACGCCAATGCGTCAAATACTTTTAAGTTGAAAGATCATACGAGATATACTCGATGAGAACTTTTGAAAGTCACATGAGATAAACTCAAGGAGAATTGACTTCACAAACACCCATGTCTTAGATATCAAATTAAAATTGAAAAAAAATCCAATTTGACATTGACCTTACCGGGAATCGAACCCAGACCCACCTGGTCGGTAAAGCAAGCTCTAACCAACTTGACCACAGCGGGCGACTATTCTTATATAAACACGAAACTTTCATTTACTAAACGTCAGTTCAAGTTCATCCGTGCACTTGAATGCCTGAAGATGCCGAAAGGCGAAACCCGGGTCGTTAGTGGTGAGAATGTACATAGTTTGAACGATTCAAATTTAATATTGAAATTCCACCAAGCACCTTCAGTCGAAATCTTAAATTATACAAAATATTTGTTTAAAACAAATAAAAATCTGATAACTAAAACCATTTTTTCGTTATGAAAATAACCGGGTCGCGGAAAAACAAGCTTGTGAAACGCTGTTCTAAATCATAGTTGTTTGTGAAAAAAAAATCTCCCACCATTCCAGTCATCATGGTCAGTAATGGGGTGTAGCGAGAGTGATTAGCCGACCACTAGTCCTGTCCTAGCCTATTAATTCACATACCTAGTCTATTCGAAAAAGAGAGGTTGAGTAACTAAGTAATGACTAAGTAAACAGATTTAGAAAATCTTTTGTTGAGATATATTTTTTTTTTATTTAAAAAAATATGACATCACAGCTTACGCCAACGCGTCAAATATTTTTAAGTTGAAAGATCCATACGAGATGTACTCGATGAGAACTTTTGAAAGTCACATGAGATTAACTCAAGAAGAATTGACTTCACAAACACCCATGTCAAATTAAAATTGAAAAAAATCCATTTCGATGGTTTCGGCGGTAACTTTGTGAATGTTCATTTAAATAGAAAATTTAAATTAACTTTGATTATTCCACGAATTGTGTTACTTACTATTGTGTCATTACTTAAGCAAACTTTGCGATAGTAAGTCTGAAGATGCCTCTGAAAGAGGCGAAACACGTGTCACAGTTAGTAACACAATACGTGGAATAATCAAAGTTAATTTAAATTTTCTATGAAAAAAATCCAATTTGACATTGACCTTAACGGGAATCGAACCCAGACCCACCTGGTCGGTAAAGCAAGCTCTCACCAACTATAAAAAATTTAAATTAACTTTATTCCACGAATTGTGTTACTTACTTCGTGTCTAACGTTACTTACGTTACTTACTATTGTGTCATTACTTAAGCAAACTTTGCGATAGTTAGTCTGAAGATGCCTCTGATAGAGGCGAAACACGAGTCACAGTTAGTAACACAATACGTGGAATAATCAAAGTTAATTTAAATTTTCTATGAAAAAAATCCAATTTGACATTGACCTTAACGGGAATCGAACCCAGACCCAACTGGTCGATAAAGCAAGCTCTAACCAACTAGACCACAGCGGGCGACAATTAGGAGGTTATTTGCTTTGTATTGAGAGCAGACATGTAATTTTTTTTTTTTAAATGTGTTGTTAAGTTTGAGAAGCACTGTTGAATTTTGTGTAAAGCAATGGCATATTATTTATTACTTTCTAGTTCCCCTTTACCGCAATCAAATTTAAAAAACACTTCTTGGTCGCGATACTCGTGCAATAAAAACGAGGCAAAAATTAACACTTGATATAATATTTTAATATCAGTTCGCCTTGCTGATTTTACGAGGAGCTATTATTTCTCGCAGCGGAATGGTTACAACTCTTGAACTTTCGCCTTCCTCGACAAGATTTTGCTCGAATATTCAAATCATACAATAATATCCGTGATGTTTTCATTCAGGGCAATATAATACATCCGGCTCTGATGTATTTTGTTCAAATTTTAAGTGAAAGCTTGTCGTAATTCTTATTAAATGTGAAATAAACACAGAAAATTGTGTCTCATTTTATTTAAGGCTTGGAATAAAATGAACTTTTGCAAAGATCAATTGCACTTTGAATGAAATAATTGTCACTTATAACAAATATATTTCACAACAAACAAATTATTTCACAAGGCATACAGTTATCCCACAATGAAAAATATTTTGACGTTACAGCTTACGCCAATGCGTCAAATATTTGTCTTTTTTTAGTTGAAAGATCTCATTCCTCGATGAGATTAACTCAAGGAGAATTGACGTCACAAACACTCATGTCTTAGATCTCAAAAGAAATTGAAAAAATCCAATTTAACATTGACCTTACGGGGAATCAAGCCCAGACCCACCTGATTGGTAAAGCAAGATCTAACCAACTAGACCACAGCGGGTGAAATATAAGCTTTGAACAAAAAAACTGCACAAACGAAAAATTGTTTTCACTAATTGTGACGCGCGCGCATTGGCGAGCATTAATGCAATATTGCCAGAAGTAGTAAAAATATAGTGGAATTTAATAATTTCAAAGTGCAAACCATCTATTTCAAAGTGAAATTATAATTAACCATTTTTTAAATATGCGTTTATCCCTTTACCCACTTCTTTTGCGATTCTGCGGTGCTGTTCCCACGTGAATAAACCTATTTTGGACAGTCTGGCATACTCAATACTATCACGACGTACACAAAATTTTTTGTATTAGAATTTGACGGTTGGTATCAGTATGGTAAGTTTCAAAGATCCATTAAAATAACCGTCTATATTTACGATGACAAAACTTTTGAAAGTCTACCGATCACGCAGGTCTGTGTTCGATTCCCGGTCAGATCACAGTGAATTTGAGAATTATTCAATTCAAAGTTGTGATCGAAGACTGGGTGTTTGTGATGCCAATTCACATTATTTCCTCTCCTTCCATCCTCCTGATCCTTTAATAACTGAGTGTAGCAATAGCGATTGGTTAACCACTAGTCATGTTCTAGCCCAGGCGTGGGGAACCTGCGGCTTTCTGGCCAATTCTGTAATTCTATGTAAATTCCCGACATATTCTGACCGTAAATTCCTGTTTCCGGCCAAAATATCCCTATTCAATGTTTACTGCGGACTTATGTCGAATCATAAAAATGAACGCGGCCTTTAAATAAGAAAAGGTTCCCCACCACTGTTCTAGCCTTATCCTTCTTTCCCTACTACTCACTTTGAAAAAAAAAGACGTTGAGCGACTGAGTAACAAACAGTTCTGGTAGAAAAAAACTTCTGTTTGGGTACCTTTATTAGGAGGCCATATTCTCCACATTGGGAGCGGACGATGGATAAAAAAATAAAATTGATTTTTTATCAGTTAACACTTTAACCTACTGTTATTTGTACTTGATGTGTTAGAATTATGACACACATATCTGTCACATAGTTTTGTTAAAATTATTTTAATTAGTTTTGCTTGTAAGTTTCCTTACCAGTTTTATCATTTGCAATAACTTTAACCTTGTTTTGTTTATCATGTATAATTTATTGTCATTAAAATTTTTGTTCGCATATGTTTTTCTAATGATATAATTAATAACCGCTTTCAAAAAGCTGTTAATTTTTTTACTGTTTTGTTTTAGTTTTTTTAAAAATTTATGTTAATTTATTTATGAAACGTTATTAAGTCGTTTGATATTTATATTAATTTGATTTTTACAAATTGAGATCTTACAACATCAAATTAACAGCTCGTAGCATATTTTGCATTCTTCATTAACAACCATTTATAGTCACCGTTTGATTTTTAATATTCTTTAAATCATAGTTTCTTAACCTTTTTGAACCCGTGCCCCCCATAATTAAATTAATTAACTAATTAAATTTTCTAGACTCGGGACACAAATATAATTGTAGGATTGACAAAATTTTATTTAGCTCGTTGTCTTGAAAATGTTGGGAATTGACAGATTCTTCAATTATTAAAAAAATATGTGAGATTTTTTTCTGTTATGGTTTGCACCGTTTTTTTTAATAAGATCAATCAAATTTAAATTTCTGTTCATTGTGGCTCCCCTAAAATAATATTTTCCCTGTGCCCCCCTCGGAACATGGTGTGGACCCCAGTTGAGAAACCCTGCTTTAAATAATGTCACCCGCTGTGGTCTTACTAGACTGGTTAGAGTTTGCTCTAACGACCAATGGGTATAGTGCAGGGGTGGGTAACCTTTTCTTCTCTAAAGGCAGCATTCATTTTTCTGATTCGACATAAGGCCGCAGTAAACATTGACTGGGGAATCTTTGGCCGGAAACAGGAATTTACGGTCAGAATATGTCAGGAATTGGTCAGAAGGCCGCACCTGAGTATCCAAATGGCCGCAGGTTCCCCAAACCTGGTCTGGTGTCAATGTCAAATTTATATTATTCAATTAAAATTTGAGACATGGGTGTTTGTGATGTCAATTTACCTCGAGTTGATCTCGAATGACTTATTATTAATTCTCATTGAGTTTTTCTCGTATGTCCTTTCAACTTTAAAATATTTGGCGCATTGGCATTACCTGTAATGCCAAATATATATGTTTTTAAATATAAAATAGTAATAATAAATTAATGACGGATATCGACGGCCAGCATTTGTTTTCAATTGTTAGAAGACATTGATAATGTATATAGTTAAAAAGCTAAGGAACAAGCAGTTCTCATAGAAAAACTTCTGCTTAGATACTTTCAGTAGAAGGCCTAATTCTTTTTGTTTTAGAATTTCTAATTTTCATTTTGGCTCGTTTTAATAAAAAAAAGTTCTGAAAATCTTTATAAATAGACTGTATTCATTTTTCTTTGTAATATGTAAATATATAATAATACAATTGTTGCAGATAGCTCATTAGAGGAGACAGCGTGGTTCAAAAAGGAGATGATGTTTGTCAGTTACCGCGTTAATCATTATTGCACAATATGAATTCGCTTATTTCAGCGAGCAAAACAAACGACGTAGTCATGTATGTAGGTGTGTTTACAGGTTTTGAAACGGCCTATACTTCTCTGTTTGTGTGTAACGCTGTTACTCCGAAAGGGAGGCTTTCACTCTGATGTTGGTTGCTATATTTATATATTCATGGGCATGCCGTGGCGTTGGTGTGGGTGGGACTCTCTAGCAGTGGCGTGCCAAGGACAATTCGAAGAGTGACATCCTCTTTGTGTTTTGTATTATTTGGTCATGTAATATATTACGTGAGTTTCTAAATTTAACAATTACGCAAACAAATATATTTTCTACCATTTATTTTAACGTTTATTAAATGTGATCCAAACCTGTTTCGCTAATCACAAGAATTTTCAACAGACAATCACATTAATATAGTTATATTTATACTGTTTGTCAGGTCCGTGGTAAAGTGGTCAACGTCGTTGGCTTCCGTGACAGATCTTACGGTTTCGAGTCTTAGTGCTTTCTGTCCGAAAGTATGGGTGTTTGTAATTTAAAAATAAATCTATTCCACCATTCTAATTCTTAAAGAGCGATTAGTTAACAACTAGGTTTGCCCTACCCTATAATTCTACCCCTACTACTATCTTAAAAAAAAGGTTATTCGACTGACTAACAAGCAGTTCTCTTAGAAAAACTTTTGTTCCTCGTTTAAATGCCACATGCTCTACATTAAGAATGAACATGGATTTGAAAAAAATATATATTATATTTTATCTAATAAACTGACCAAGAAAACTATTTAGGGTGCAACTAAGAATTTTATTAGTAATAGAAATATGCAGATAATTAACAGATAAAGATTCGTTTTTTTTTTTAAATATTTGTTTATTATAATATAAATAGATGATTTTTCGATCGGCTTATCGATTTATGTTCAAAGGAATTGGGTGTTGATGATGTTCGAAAATTCACTTCCAGATCAGGACAACTTTTGCTCACCACAATAATTACTAAAACTGTTGACATTTTATAAATAATAAATAAATAAATTAAAAAAAATATGAGCGCCCTGTGGAAACAATTACATCAAATAACTCATTGTATACGATTTATAATGTTTTTATGGTATCACAGTCTGTCTGAATTTCGTTGGTGAAATTCTGAAGAGGTAATATTACATTATTCTCGTCGTGAGCCACTGGCCTCTCGTCTCTCGACTCCTCGGCAAGTATTCGAGTAGCGCTGCGAGCTGCTCCTCCTATTT
The DNA here is from genome assembly GCA_030503985.1 of Himalopsyche tibetana. Taxonomy (NCBI): domain Eukaryota; kingdom Metazoa; phylum Arthropoda; class Insecta; order Trichoptera; family Rhyacophilidae; genus Himalopsyche; species Himalopsyche tibetana. The sequence goes on along the minus strand of JAPJYX010000003.1, from coordinate 1,434,685 downwards.
CTACCTCCAAGTGTAAGCCGCTTAACGTTGAGGAGCGGCTGCTGAGAAACTCACCGGTTAGTTGTTTGGCAATAAATAGACATCTTGATTACATTTCGGAAAAGTTATATGAATGCTTTTTTTTTACTCAATTACATAACCGAATTGATATTTTTATTTCTTTAATTATAAAATAATATATAATATTTGTTATTCTTCTTTTTTAATGTTCCTATGACGCAACGGTTAGCGTTGTGGGCTTCCGCGCTGGTGAGGTCATTTTTATAACAATCGCCACTTTTTCTTTCGTTCGTGACTAAATAATCCAATCCCGGACTCATTCTGTAATCCCGAGATTTCGGGATTGACAATTTTTCCAATCACAGGATTGAAAATTCACCATAAAATAAAAACATAGAAATTTTTACTCGGCGATTTCCAATTCCTGGGTTTTTAGCTCTTCCATGAATTTCGGAATCCAATAACCCATGAATTTACGTAAATCCTAAAATCAAACAACACAAGACCTTTTTTCTCAATAAATATAATATCACAATCTCTGATGATTTTGGTATCAAAAAATTGGACAGGATCCCAAGATTAGAGGCTCTGTTTGTGACTAATAAAACAATACATTATATTCACACTGTTTACCGTACATATTTATGAAATTAGTGTATTTTTTAATCGTGCAATTAGATCTGTTACAGTTGTTGATTCAATGCAGCGCACCGCCTCATCATCCGACAGAGTTTTTCAGTTACAAACCCTCCTCCATGCCTCCTACATCCATTTCCTGCCCCAGACCCCTTGCCATCGCTACCATCCTCCCAGCCCACCATCCCATCCACACCACCTGACTCTTTTACTTTCGTAGACGGGTTTTCTATCTCTACCCTTATACCTATCTCTCTTCAAACTGAATTTTCCTTTTCCCTCTGCACAATTTTCCATTTGCTACTCGTTTTTCGCTTTCTTTATCAAGATATACTCACCTTTACATGTTTAAAATAATATATATTACATATTATTGCGCTCGAACACTCGAGTCGTTTATTTGAATTTAAGACATTTAAGCATGAATTTCTAGTCATAAAAATTTACAACTGAAGCAAAATATCTTCAAAATGTTTGTGAAACATAAATATAATCATAAAACCTTTCCCAACAAACAAAAATAAATATAATTCTTAAAACTACTCACCATTCAAATCTGTGGTCTTTAAACTCAATGATACATTCATTTACTAAGCGTCAGTTCAAGTTCATCCGTGCACTTAATCCGAATGGCGAAACCCGGGTCGTTATTGTCAAAATTTGTGTGAATGTACATAATTTGAACGATACAAATTTAATATTGAAATTCCACGAAGCACCTTCAGTGGAAATCTTAAATTTTACAAGTCGATTCTCGTATACTGTTAAAAATTACTTTAATTATTCTCGTTGTCAAATTAAATGAATTCTTGTAAACTCATGCTAGATAGATAAAATACTAAAACTGATTCTGCGAAACCCACCCTGGTTCTGTTCAATATATAAAATATTTATAGTAATTTTTGTTTATTTTTTATAAATCAATTTTAATGTAAAGTAGGCTCTCGACGTACGTGATTAATTTGTTCACAAGGTTTTCGCGTAATTCGAAAATCGCGTACGTCAAACAAAACTTGAAATAGAGCATTTATATTATTATATGTGTTTGTTTAAAGAATTATATGAAATATAAATGGAGATACTTATGACATACACACAACACGAAGTTATTATTTACGAACATTCCACAATTAACAACAAAACACAGTCCAGTAAGTATAGCTTAACTTGTAGCCTTTTTTCCCTTGACCGTAATCCATAAACTAATTAAAAAATCAATGTGTGAAACTGGAATCGATCCCGCGAGCACTACAACCTAAGCCTACAACGTTGACCACTCAACTACGAACCCAACAATGTCACAATCATATATAAGTTTAAGTTAAATTTGAATCGTTCAAACTATGTACATTCTCACAGATTTTGTCACTAACGACCCGGGTTTCGCCTTTCTGCATCTTCAGGCATTCAAGTGCACGGATGAACTTGAACTGACGCTTAGCAAATGAAAGTTTCGTGTTTATATAAGATATAAATGCATCACTGAGTCCAAAGCCATTGCTGGCGAAAAGGATGAGCCCATGGGAATGCCAACAGATTTGTGTAGTGAGCAGTTTCAAGAATTATATAATTTGTTTGTCGGCAAAGGTTTTATGATTATATGATTTTATGGTTATATAGGGTATAGAAGTGGAGATGTGGGAAAGTTTGATATTTCGTTTAAAATCGGAAGACTTTGCAACTGTGCTTTGTTGATTTCTAAAATTTCAGTGATGCATTTATATCTTATATAAACACGAAACTTTCATTTGCTAAGCGTCAGTTCAAGTTCATCCGTGCACTTGAATGCCTGAAGATGCCGAAAGGCGAAACCCGGGTCGTTAGTGACAAAATTTGTGAGAATGTACATAGTTTGAACGATTCAAATTCAATATTATCAAGTTAAAAAAACACAATAATTTAGAATGCGTGGTGTTTGAAATATAAAAAAAATACTCCCAGTGTCTTATTTCAGATGGGGTGATATCAGAGACGTTCTAAATAATAAACACAACTCTAAATGCCCTTAAAATGGTTCAATTCCCGGAGGGAAACCGTACCACCACCCCCGACGTACATCTCTGAAGAAGAGGCAGTCAAAGCTTTGCCCGTGATTCATTTTGTTAGCTTTTATAAAAAAAGTCAATTCTAATTAGACAATTATTGGTGACTACTTTATACACTAGATATCATCAAAAATCAAATACAATCACACAAACCGATGTTTCTATATTTCAAAACAAATTCTGTTGTTCAAACTTCAACAGTTGAAAATTGATACTTTCGATGGATTCGGCGGTAACTTTGTGGAATAATAGAAAATTTAAATTAACTTTGATTATTCCACGTATTGTGTTACTAACTGTGACACGTGTTTCGCCTCTTTCAGAGGCATCTTCAGACTTACTATCGCAAAGTTTTAAAATTATAAAATTACAAAATGGAGGTTAGGGTTTTTTTCCTTTTAAGAGGAGCAAGGATGGGGGTGTAGAATCGAAATAAAACAAACAGATAATGATACTAATGATACTAATGAGTTGTAATCAATCAGATTGGGATTTTTCCTTTTTAAGGGAAGCAAAGAGGGGATTATAAAACCGAAACAGTGCAAACAAATTTAATCTGAAGATGCCTCTGAAAGAGGCGAAACACGTGTCACAGTAACACAATACGTGGAATAATCAAAGTTAATTTAAATTTTCTATTAAAATGAACTTCCACAAAGTTACCGCCGAAACCATCGAAAACTTTGTGGAAGTTCATTTTAATATAAAATAACTTTAACTAAGTCTTCTTGGGACAGTCTGTCCGAAGATGCCTCTGAAAGAGTTGAAACAAGTGTCACAGTTTGTAGCACAATATGTGGAATAATCTAAGTTATTTTATATTTTAAAATTGATACAAAACCAAAACATGAATGTATTTTTATACCAGCCAAATTAACTATTTTCATTTGATCTAGTCGAAAATGTAAACGTTTAGGGATTTCTTTAGTTCATTCATTCGAGATTTAATACTGTGTAAGACTACAAACGAATTACAGTTCATTTCGAATTGTATTCTGCGCGAGTCATTTGTTATCTCATTTTGCTACCAATCAACAACACAGCGTAAGAGTGGGCAAATAAATGACTTGACACTTATTGCAATTAGGAGTCAAATTATAAATATGTTTTTGTGGAAAACATATATTTATATTTTTTAAATCAATGTTAACGATATGACAACCTAAGTGGAGGTATCTAAACATAAGTGTTTTTACGATAACTGCTTGTTACTCATTTTTTCAACCTCTTTTTCTCTATGAGAGAATAGGGATAAAAAGGATAAACCTAGGGTAGGAGCAGTGATTATTTAATCTCTCTACTACACCACGTAATTTTAGGATTGGAAGGGTAGAAGAAAAAAAATAAACATTAAAAGCAATTAGATTGAAAAAAATGCTGTTCGTAATGGGATTTAAACCCTTGAGATCTATCACAGAAGTCAACGATGTTGACCACTGAGCCACTGACCTGTATTTCAGTATGTGTATTGTTTTTAAATCTTAATATAATGATTTTCAATCAAGCTTATGACAATACTAATACATCTGTAGCAATGAGTGATTTGTAAATTAAATTTATGAATATGTTCGACGTTATTTGCATTTTATTTATCAAAACATTCAGATGTCTCAATTGTGCATATCAAGGCAGCATTTTAATGGTAAGGGTTGCTTTATCAACCCCTGACAAATGTCAGTAGTTAGCATGGGATGAATCCCTAATACAAATTCGATACGCATTGCATTGTATTGTTGCACGACAGTGCCTACACAATATTATTATTTGATGGAGGGTTCTGATTTGAAGACCGAAAATTGAAAACACTCCTTGGGGACTGACTGGCAAGTTATTTATTCTCTTTGGCTGCCTTTTTCACGGTGACGAAGCGCGAAATCACAATAATAATCACGGTTACATATTTACGTAACCTGCCGTGAAGGTTGCTGTAGTATGCATATATTTTATAGATACATACATAAACAACATGATGTTTAAGACACATTTATCTTCACGTGTAGTTATTTAATGTAAAATTCGTGTTTTTATAAATAACTGATTGTGTACATTCACGCAAATTTTGTCACTAACGACCCGGGTTTTGCCTTTCAGCATCTTCAGGCGTTCAAGTGCACGGATGAACTTTAACTGACGCTTAGTAAATGAATGTTTCGTGTTTATATAAGAAATAAATGTACTATTATTAACAAAACGAAAAAATATATATTTCTGTGCAATATTTTCCGGCTGCCTAGTCGTTGGCGTAGTCGTCAACTAGGCTTTCCAATCCCGTAATCCCAGGATCTCGTCCAATTTTATAATCCCGAAATCCCGGGGTTGGGATGGTCGCGATCTCAGGATTTCGGGATTGAGAAATTGCTAAAAAAAACACGAGTCACGCTGGTAATTTGGGCAAATCGGTAGATTTCTGAGATTTTTAGATTAATTTGAGATGAATTGAGAAAAAAAAATCTCAATTTATACACGATTTCACGTTGAGAATTAGTCAATCCCGTAATCCCGGGATCACAAAAAGACTTCGGGATTGGATACCCTATCGTCAACGTCGTTGGCTAAAGTTACCGACGTCGCGTGTTAGAATACCAGAATGAACAGTTTCCATAAATTGATTAAGGATTTCTGTCTAAAGGCATGGATGTTTGTGATGGCTAAAAGATCCCTAGCATTCTTCCAATTATAAATGAGAGGTCGTAGCTACACTTAACCACGTGTCCTGTCCTAGCCCTACCCTTCTATCACTACTCTATTGAAAGTTCCTTTAAAAAGATAGGGTGAGTTGAACGATTGAGTAGTTCTCGTAGATAACTTTTGTTAATTAAGATACCTATATAAGAAGGTCATATGATCAACATTGGTAGCAGACATGGATTTAAAAATAAGCATTTTAAACACGCACTTGAAAAGATATATTGTAACTAGTGGTGGCGGATCAACCTGCCAGTGTTTATCATTACGATGTAATTAAAAAACAATTAGCAATGGGTAAGCAGGAAAAATTGAAACCCCTCCCCCAATGTTTGCCTGTCGAATAAACCACCGCGAAGCAACAACACGCAACATGTTTCTCATTCTGACAACACAAAAACACTCATTAGGCTGGGCCGGTCCCTGGAGACGCCGCAGTCCCGGGCTCGGGTCCCGCTGGGCCACGACTTAGCCGGGCGAATAATGGGGCATTACGGAGATAAACTTGAGTCGCTCGGATGGGTTCAAAAAATAATGGAAGAATTCGACAGGTGTGCTTATTGTGTAACATACTTCAATTCAACTTAGTGTAAATTTAAACTAGTGTACCAATGGTAAGATACAAATGACGTAGCACGATTTTTTATGTCTAATTTCAAAAAAGAAAATAGTGCTAAATCAGCCCCCATTTCTCAATCGTCAGGTGCCATGATTCGCAAATACCGGAAACTGACGCTTAGTAAATAAATGTTTCGTGTTTATGTAATAAATAAATGTATCACCGAATTTAAAGCCATTGCTGGCGAACAGGATTAACCAGTTGCGGCCGGTCAGTGTGGCATTGGATCAATACACTCCTTGTATATGAAAGAGCGGTTATATTTCATAAAGTAATATTCAAACACAACATTAAATTCAATAAAATAAAATAAAATTTTCTAAAATATTTACTATAGACATGAAGAATTTAAAATGATTGAATGCTATAAATGTTGTGTTTGAATATTATTTCATGAAATTTAACCACCACGGCATATACAAGGCGTACATTGATCAAATGCCACATTGAACGGCCGCCACTGGGATTAACCCATGGGAATGCCCACAGATTTGATCGTCATCCGTGCACGTGGACGCCTGAAGATGCCGAAAGGCGAAACCCGGGTCTTTAGTGACAAAATCTGTGTGAATGTCCATAATTTGAACGATTCAAATTTAATATTGAAATTCCACCAAGCATCTTCAGTCGAAATCTTAAATTAACATCTACATAGTTCTCGTTAAAGTCAACGTATTTTGATATTATTTATTATGGATTGAGATGGCCGCGATCCCGAAATTTCGGGATTGAGAAATTTTGAGCAAATTCTCGAAATTTACACGAAATTGGCAAATCGGAGATTTCAAATTCGTCGGTGAGCTAAAAAAAAAAAAACGAGTTTCCTTGAGATTCCGGGAAAAAGTATAGCAAATTGAGGATTTCAAATTCCTCGGTGAGAAAATCTCGATCCCGGGATTCAAAACAAATCAGTCCCGAAATCCCGGGATTGCAAAAAGGCTTCGGGATTGGATACCCTAAATTCTCAATGCGGAATGAAGAAACAGTTTAAAAAAACATACACTCCAACTCTATTTTTAGACTGTTTTTATTTTACACGATTCTGAAATAAAACGATCTACTAAAAAGAATACATAAGTAGTATATTTTTACAATATTTTTTTGTTCTAACACGTTTCCGTGCGATTATAGATTGAGTGTAAAACTATAAAAGAAAATATGTTTACCTGTTTTGTTTTAAAGCAAAATCAGTCATGATAAAAATACAAATTAGTGTAACATATACCGTAAAACGTGTGCCGTCGAATTGTCAGGTGTTTGTTGCCAATGAGCAGGAATCCGCATAACTATTTATTATTTCCAACGTCGACATTATTTTAGTGGAGAGGTTTCAGGTTACATGGCTGTGCAGGCAGACAGACGACTCTCACTGTTCACTGCCGCTGGCAGTTGTAGGGCTTCTTTGAACGCGTTTATGGAAATAAAATTACTTGGCTCGTCACGTAGAATTTTGCTATACATCGTAGACATGTACAAACTCACTGTTTAGAATTTTTCAATATAATTTTATTGGCGAATGAACACATCGGCATTATCATAAAATTGTATGAAACTAGGGCTTCAAATACTCCACCACTGGTAATTACCGACAATTATTTTACCGCGAATTAAGGATAAATACAATCATATCGACTGTGGAAAGAAAAAAAGGACAAAATCCACACAATTTTACAGGAGGCACAAAAAACGTGTTTTGATGATTTTCGGCCGTATGTAAATTATTAATTATACAATTGAAGTGCACGGAGACTTCTAAGCTGGTGTTTAATTGACATAATCTAATATTAATTAAAGAAATTGTCTAGAAAAACCTTTATTTCAGTCTTTTTTATTGGTTTTAATTTTTTACAAGGTCATCCTTTTCAAACTTAAATGCTAAATTTAGATACTAATTCGGCATTTGCAGTTTGCATCCTTTTGATAGAACGTGTATCAAGTTTGATACATTGTGATTATTAAAAAAACCTGAACTTAAGAATTATATTTATTTGTTTGTCGGAAAAGGTTTTATGATTATATTTATATAGGGTATCTGTGTGAATGTACATAATTTGAACGATTCAAATTTAATATTGAAATTCCATCAAGCACATTCAGTCGAAATCTTAAATTAGATCTTTTTGATGAAAAAAAAATAGAATAGAATTCGGCATTTGCAGTTTGCATCCTTTTGATAGAACGTGTATCAAGTTTGATACATTGTGATTATCGAAAATAAGCTGTTTTGAAAAAACTGTGTATTTACAACGCTGTGTTTTTTTAATTTTATTTAGAAATGCGAAGCTCTTAAATGGCGCTAGCCTTGAATGCCCAAAGAATGTATTTTCTTCTGAATGTAAGTTGTCCGCATTTCACAAGAGCGTCTTATCAGCAAGACGTACTTATATATCGACTATGTAAAGGAAAAAGGACGTAACCCACTGACTTAAGCGTATTACGGCAGTATATCGATGATATGCTCGACACCTATTTAAAAAAAAATGTACAAAACTATCATCGATATACTGCCCCTATACAGGCGAAATAGGCAATTGAAATTGTATTAATAAAAACACAATAATCCTTTGTACTTCATTCCACTTTATTTAATATGTCAGGACCGGTTTCGCTCATTGCGAGCATTGTCAACTGATAAGAAATATAATTTAACAATGCTATTTATACAAAATTGAAAAGTTATTCACAACAATTGGCATTGAAAATAAATTGCCAATTACATTAAAGTGTCAAAAATTTCCCAAATTTTAATTATGTTTGTAATTACTTTCAATCGCATTCTGAATTTATTAATCTGGGATGACTTTTTAATTATATGTTAGATGCGTTGAACATTTTAATTTTGTGTTATTTTAGAATCACTTTAATGTAATTGGCAATTTCTTTTCAATGCCAATTGTTGTGTATAACTTTTCAATTTTGTATAAATAGCATTGTTAAATTATATTTCTTATCAGTTGACAATGCTCGCAATGAGCGAAACCGGTCCTGACATATTAAATAAAGTGGAATGAAGTACAAAGGATTATTGTGTTTTTATTAATATAATGCCTTTCCACCAAGTATTGTCAGTGAACACCCTAAAAGTAATTGAAATTGTCTAGGAAAAACCTTTTTTTATGGTTTCAATTTTCACAGGCCCATCTTTTTTCAAACTTAAAAGGTAAATTTAGATAATTATTCGGCATTTGAAGCGTATATCCTTTTGATAGAACGTGTATCAAGTTGAATACATTGTGCTAATCGAAAAAAAACTGTGAGTTACGTCGTTTTCCTTTCCACAGTCGATATTATAACGAAAGTTTATTGTAGATATCCATGAAAAATGAGTAGATTCGTTTTTTCGACTCTGGAAACATTAAAACACAGATTTTTAAATGTCATACTGGTGTCAACTATCATCACCTTCGCAGTGACCGCTGGAACTCTGCAGGGAACCCTCCATACTTGTTTCAAGACTCAGGACGAAGTACATTTTAAAAACATATTCTTTTTTGTTTGCATATATTGCATTCTTGTTAATTTGTAAAAAGCAATTTTTTAAATATTGATTTTATATAACAAATATATTTTAAATAATCAATCTTTGTATAGTAATGGATAAAACATCAGTGTGACAATATTTTAATCGAGCGAAAGGTAAAAAAATGTATTAGTTAAAACTTATTTATAAAAATTCAAATTATGTTAGTTTTTATTATGCAAATCAAATATGACAAATTGTGCCGCGCATTTGTTGGATTGGCCCGCGCAGCAAACCTCTCGTCTTAGAGGGGACATTGCTCAGCACTATGCTCAGACATGGGTCAGGGTGGGCTGCAAGGGGCTTTGAAAAAATAATATTCTCAGGTCAAATTAGTATCTTACAGCAATCTCAACGACAGTTCAATTTTTTTTTTTTAACCTTTTAGCTGCCGTAGATAATTAATTGTAATTACCTAGCACGGCGGCTATAATATGCAACTATAAATTTAATTAGTTATCGACGAGATAGCTCGTCGCTGGCGTGTTGAACACGATTTTTTTACGAGATATCTTGCATGTGGCAGCCATCTAGTTAACATGGAGTTGAAGGTGCAATAATATTACCTAAATATTTCTGTATGAAAGTCTTGTAAGTCTTTAAGTATCAAACTAAAAATCTAAGGTATGTATGTACATTTTCTAGTTTTTACGGTATACGGTTCTTCTGTATTTATTAATGTGCCATGACTCGCAACCGTTAAGCTGAAGTATGTGCCCGGACAGGCATTGTTGCATAGCACGTATGTTTTACTCACAATTACTTTAAGACCAATGCGATACAAGTTGTTATTCACCCTAACCATTAATCTCCTGTAAAACTGATTGTCGCCTGCTCTGGCCCAGTTGGTTAGAGCTTGCTCTACCGATCACGCGGGTCTGGGTTCGATTTCCGGTAAGATCACAGTGAATTTGAGAATTAGTTTATTCAATTGGACCACATTATTTTCTCTCCTCACATAATTCTGATTCTTTAATAACTTGATGTAGCAAAAGCGATTAGTTAACCACTTGTCCTGTTCTAGCCTTATCATTCTTTCCCTACTACTACACGTTGAACAAAAAGTGAGGTTGAGCGTTGAGTAACAAACAGTTATCGTAGAAAAAGCTTATGTTGAGAAACTTCATTAGTAGGCCACATGCTCCACATTGGGAGCGGACTTGTATTAAATAAAAAAATCTGAAAATTCTCTGTATATTAAACAATGTTATGACTTTTAAACACGACACCAAAAACCTTCATAAAATTACGCACTGGGTTAAATCCCTTCAGCTGTACAAAATGAAAACCAATTTTTATGAATTTTATAATATTTATTTATTTGTATGTTAATAGTAATTTTCACAATTTATTTCACATGGATTTCGTTCACAAAGAAATTTCTTATACTCTATAGCTTTGTATTTTTTATGTACATTAATTATTCAATTAGTTATTACATAATAATTCATATAGAAAACTTTTTGTTGAACTTTTCTCGTCAGCGTAGAGACTATATAAATTTAATTTAAGGGACTATTTAGACACTCATTCGCACACTTTACATACATACAAAATAAAAATATAATCAATTACCAATGGGCTAAGATACAACTAACAGTGCCGTAACTATTAGTAACATACGACCAATCACTGTGTGTGTTGCAATCAATTTAATGCATCTAAATAATGCATAGGAGACCACATTTTTTATTACAAAATAACGATTGAAGGAAGTGACTTATTGAATGTTTGTAGTGTGCGTAACTTTTTTAGTTACGTCACTGATTTATAACACATTATACTTTCACAATGTTTTGATAAATAAAAAGTATCATATAAAAGCTGCAATTTCTTTTATAAAATAATTATATTTGTAAGTCTGTCTTGATGTAAAAAAAAACTGTAATATTAAAGAATTGTGTATCAAAAGTGACCAGACTTAAATATTCAACAAATAAATCATGCAATAAGCTTAATTTAATAAAAAAAAAAACTATCGTCACTGTATTATATATAACAAATGAAATAATTTGCTAATTCAATTTAAAATGTTTTAAAAAAAATCACACTACCTATTGAAATGATGAGTTGGAAAATTTATAAAAATTTAATGCCCAACTTTGGAATGATTTAGTATTTTGCTTCACATATAAGTATTGTATAAATAAACAAAAAAAATACAAAAATTTAAGAGGTAAGATATATTACAATTATTAAAATTATTACAACAAAAAAAAACTTCAATTAAAACTCATTTACACATAGATACACTCTCTATTATATAACTATATATTTTACAATTTATAACTTAATAAAAATTAAGTATTTTATTTTAAATAAATTCATTTACTTTAATAATAATCCATTCGATTAATGATTAGACCGTGATATGCTTAAGACGAAATTTTTTTTTCTTTTCTAAATACAATAATAAAATTCACATTTAAAAAAATAATTTTACAATATTCACAATAATTATGAAGTAACTATCTATTTATATTATAAAAAGGAATTTTGTTGTGATTTTCACACAGTTAAAAAATATCTTACAGAATATGACGTTGAAAATTTCATATACATTACATATACCCTTAAGTTAATATAATATTTAGTTCATTGTGAGTGACAATAGATTAAATAATAATGTATCAAAAATTTTGTCCGTTGCATACTTTGTTTAATCTCTTATATAATATTATATATATATATAAAAAAATGCATTTTAAAAATTGCGAAATCGTACAGAAAAAAAAACTATGCTCCGTTGTGTATTGTAATATTTGTTTGATATTATTGCTGAAGGAATAATGCAAGGCGTAAGAAGAGAAAGTAAATTTTTTTTTTCAAAGGCAGACGACTAGCGATAACAATCAAACAAATATGTCAAACCAGGGGTGGACTGAAGAGGCTCGCTCTAGCCACTTACTAAATTTTAGTAATGCCGGCGAACCCCTTGTTAATTTAAAAGAAAACAATATTCTCACTTCAAATTAGTTTATAACTGCAATTTCTGACTTGTTCATTATCTACGACAGCTTCAGTATACACAGTAGTACATTTTTAGCCATTTAAATTGATAAGTTTACGGTGTATTGGATGTTGTTACATATTATAAGTGTATCAAGTAACAATCGATTGTTTATTAAAGTATTGAATTTAATTGCATAGCATAGGAGTGATAAATTCTCTACTAGCCCATAACACTGGGAATTTCTTTGAGGTTAAGCAAGCCCTTTGTCCAAGTATTGGCAGCCCACAACTGTGTCAAACGGAAAATACGAATATTATCAATTTAAACAAAAAAAAATACAAAGTAAATGTCTACGATTAATAAGTAAACTTGGTTCATTTTCACAATTCAAAACATGTCAACTGTAAGTCATTTTTGTTGTTCAGCTTTTAATGTGCTCAGTTACAAGCAAGGTCCAAAAGCTTCTGACCCAAAGGTCATTGAATCAAACAATCGTTTAGTTTTCGAAACATCTATTCCAAGTTAATAAATTTTTGGACCTTACTATGCAACGAACACTTGGGTGTCGGTAAAATTAAACAATTTAGAATTTATATACAAATAGGTGAACCTAAAAATATGCACGGGTGTTATGTAGCAATTCTATTGAAATGCTACTGACAAGTTTACGTTTAAGTGATCTGTATATATGATAGTGAATTCGTATAAAATATCAATTTGCGTTGTTGAAGAATTTCGTTGTAGAAGTAGTAATAATATGTTTTAAAAAAAAACAACAACAACACACTCATTTTTATCAAAAGATAACTGTTGTGCCAGAGAAAAGGTTTATATAACATAGATACAATTCAAAGTATTAATAACTGAAACTAGTCTTTCCTCTTAACACGTTTCTGTTGTTAAATTTTCGGACTTGTATGTTTACTAGAGTGAAAGGTGTTGACAATTAATAAATTGAGATGCATCCGTTCTTTACTTTCTATTACACAATGTCCTGGACTTTTGTCACTAAAAACGTGTGAAAAAATACTTTATAATTTAAGAGTATAGAAAGATTTTTAAGCTATCCTGAATAATATTGATTGAATTACATGTATGTAATCAGTGATAATAATTTTGCATATGAGAGCAATTAAATTCCTTTTCGCAATTGATTATTTCAGTTCTTGAAAAAAAGTTGTTGCTATTTAAACTCGTTTAGCTACTCTTATTTTGCAGTGGATGGTATGGTATCCTAACGGAGCTTTTCAACAAGCTTCTCTTTACAATAAACGGTAGTAAGTCAGTCGCTCAACATCGGATGAGGAATTATCTTGAAGTCAGAAAAGGGTAGAATATAATATAATCAAAGGTTTTCGCAAATTTCGGGGTTGATTCCACAAATCAATTGAAAAATTTCCACAGTAGAATCCGATGTAGAAACGACAAACTGAATTCGCGTGGACGATCAGTGGCGGACTACCATATAAGCGAATGAGGTGGGCACTCATATGATTTTAATTGTTACATTACATGGATTTTTGCAACGTTTTTAAGTTATCCGGAAATTTTACTGTACCCCTGAGGCCTCCAAAGTTTTAATCCGCCGCTGTGGACGATGATAGTATTATACGATAGAGAGGCGATACAATTCTGTACACTGTTTTTTTTAATAATAATGCTAATAACGCCAACGTAAATCATTAAGCTTTCAAAGTGGGTAAGCTTGTAGAATTTTTTTATGATTAATTTAAGTTACATTTTATCTAGCGATCGAACTAGCTGACTGGATTCATAGAAACATATATTTTGCGATGGTGCGATGCGATCATCGCAGATGCTTCATACTTTGTACAATACCACTGGAGTCCTCGACGACCTTCCGACATTGAATCATCAACTACACCATGTTGATGCCGTATTTGTCTGGCGCGGCCGAGAGCCCCGCCGAGAAGTAGTCCTGGTGGGGCGGCGGGAAGGCTTGCGCGTGCTGCTGGTGATGGGCGTGATGGGAGTGGTTCTCGCCGCCCCCGGCGGGCGGGTGGCCGTAGAAGTGGGCCGAGGCGGACGAGGGCGGCGGAGGACTCGACGAGAAGCCGCCGGGGTTCGTCGGAGTCAGCGACGACGCGTTCTGCTGGTGCTGCTGCGAAGTGTAGGGCTGCGCTGACATTGCGCCGTTGAAGTAATCCATCTGCTCAAACAACTTCACGTTTAGTATCGATTCGAGGATATATATGCCTAGTATTAATAAAGTCACCGTCATATGGTAGATTGATAATTTATTTTGTGAAACTTTGTTATTGTTTCAGCATAAAACCACAATACAGTCGAACTTGGTTTTTACGAAGAAGATCTGACTGAATTTGCTCGTTATATTAAAATGTTTACAAACATACCAAACACATGAAGACATGAAGTATCTGAAGCGGTCACATAACACAAAAAGTCACAATTCAAACAAAAATACACAATTAGAATTTATTTTCTTACAAAATTATTAAATTTCTGTCAATCCACTTTTCTTATAAAATTTAAAATTGATGCTTGGTTTCATTGTTCTTAAATTTCCGCTCAAAGCCCGGCCGGATTGTATTGCTTTGGGTCGAAAGACTCGAAAGTGTTGTTTTGAAACGATCGACACATTAACAGATTTAAGACAATTTTTGACGAAAAGTAGCTCGTTGTAAAAGTGTACTAATGTATGGAGAGTGGTACTAATGTATAAACTAAAATGTCAACAAATGTTTCCTCATTACATCAGAGATCTCGCTATATCCGTGATCGTAATAACATATAACATATCTTAAGACATTGATTCAATTTTACATTGATTTAGTGGAAATATTATGCTATGTTACTGCTCTAACGTGTAAAAATGTTAATTCCAAATTAAATTCTGAGCATTCATTCATACATTATTGTATTTTATTAATAATAATTTCGGCCAAGAAAATACTGTCCAAGTTCATTTCTTTACCCTAATGCGTTAAAAATATCTTGAATCTAATATATGAAAATGAATTTTTGTTTGTTCGTCTACTCTGTGGGCTGCCAAACCGCTGATCCGATCGCAATGAAACCTCGACAAACTTTTGGCTTGCACTTCCGGGAAGGTTATAGGCATACTAAAATCAACTTACAGTAGGTCTTATATATATAAAAAAAATAATGTTCGTGTGTCTGCCATACTGAAATTTCATGTTTTTCATAATATATTTTTTTATTTTTCATAATTTATTTCATACGAGCAATCATATTTTATTGTATTCTATTAATAATAATTTCATTTCATAACCATACATGTCGAAGAGATTCTGTCCAAGTAAAACATGTTTATTTCTCACTTTTAAGGTGTTCACTGTCAATACTTGGTGGAATGGCATTATAATAAAAATAATAAAACATTTTTAGTACTTTTTCCACATAAAATTTATTAGATCAGGACCGGTTTCGCTCATGATGAGCATTGTCAACTGATAAGAAAAAACAATAAAACAGTGATATTTATACAAAAGTTAAGTGATAAAAACAAGGTATGACAAACAATTGGTATTACAACCTAGCAAAAGAATTGAAGTAAAATACAAGGAAAATAAACTATAAATAAAAAGTTGAAGACCACTTAGCAATGAAACTATTATGACAAAAACCAATTAGGTATGAATTATCATTTTATTTATAGTTTATTTTCCTTGTATTTTACTTCAATTCTTTTGCTAGGTTGTAATACCAATTGTTTGTCATACCTTGTTTTTATCACTTAACTTTTGTATAAATATCACTGTTTTATTGTTTTTTCTTATCAGTTGACAATGCTCATCATGAGCGAAACCGGTCCTGATCTAATAAATTTTATGTGGAAAAAGTACTAAAAATGTTTTATTATTTTTATTATGTTTATTTCTACCAAGTTCGACTCTTGTACAAATATGTTGACCAGGAAAGATGGTGACAGAAGCATTGAAATGTAGCACCATACCTGGGAGTGATAATAGGGTGAGTTGTAAGCGGCCGCTGCAGCCGCTTGGGCCGCGTACGGTGCGTGGTGGTGATGATGGCCAGCGCCAGTCCCGTACTTGGCGTAGTCGCCGCCGCCTGCGACGGAGCCGCTCGCCCAGTGGAACCCTCCGTAGGCGTCGTGGTGGGGTGGATGATGAGCGTGGTAGCCGGCCGCTTGCTGCAGCAGCGGAGTAGCCGGCGGGGACGGCGTCGTCATCACGCTGGAGCTGGAGCCCAGCGGAGTCAGGCTGCCTCCGCCTCCGTTACCTGATAATGGCACAAAGCAAACAACAGTCAAATTATTGTCAATGAAGATATCGACTGCGGAAAGGAAAAAGGACGTAACCCTCAATTTTCCAAAACAGCTTTTTTTCGATAATCACAATGTATACAAACTTGACGCACGTTCTATCAAAAGGATGGAAGCTGAAAATGCCGAATTAGTATCTAAATTTAGCTTTTAAGTTTGAAAAAGATGAACTTGTAAAAAAATAAAACCAAGAAAAAACACTGAAATAAAGGTTTTTCCAAGACAATTTCTTTAATTGATATTAGATTATGTCAATTAAACACCATTTTAGAAGTATCCGTGCACTTCAAGGTTGTGTATAATTCATAATTTGCATACGTCACAAAATCATCAAAACACGTTTTTAGCGCCTCCTGTAAAATTTGATATGTGTGGGTTACGTCCTTTTTCCTTTCCACAGTCGATATGTACATAAGACAACAAAGAATGTCACTGTATTCAGACAGAGCATTGTATTCTCACTCCCTACTTTACAGCAAGTCCCTATAATATGGGCCCATTGCAGGTGAAGTGAGCCAAGCGGTATTTTATAAAACAATAAGTAAGATGCGTTGTAATATTCTACACGTCTTAAAGTATAGTAGACGCGAAATAACCTCAGTTAATACACATTGCAATAGTGTTGTCTGCGTAAAATAAAAATATGCAATCCACCAAAGCACCAAGTAAAGACATGGTTGCAGTAGCGGACTACCCTATAAGCAAATCAGGTTTGGAGCCTCCGAATCTTAGGGGCCTCAAGAGTAGCTGATATAATATAACACAGATTTTTCTATATTTTAAGTATTATACTTGTAATTTTCGGACGTTTTTATGTGTTTCGTTAAATAGGGCTTCCAAATTGTACTTCGCATGTGGTCTCTCATGTGCTTAAAATCCGTCACTGTATGATTCTACATAAAAGTCCAAGAAAAGAGTTTTACTCTTATACTTTAATAGTTGGCTCACTTCGCCTTTAATGGGCTCATTCATTAAAACAGTGAATATTTTAACTTACGTTATTAATTGAATTTTTAATAATAAAACAAACTTTTTTCACGTAAGAAGTTTGACCTAATAAAGAATACACTGCGGTCGTGAGCAAAAACTTTTTTTCTAAAAACTTATACCTCGCTTAGGAGGTATGAATCAACAGTTCCAAGGGCCGTTCGATTGGTCAACTCATTGCCTAGAGCAGGGATTCCAAAACTATGCTCCGCAGAGCCAGAGTAAGTGTTCCGAAAAAAAATGGAACTGTTTTATACGCTGCAACACAGTTATATTTTCCGGACTTGCGAAATTTTCCATTCCAGAAAATGTTTGGGGAACCCTGGTCTAGAGAAATGGACTTTTCAGTGACAGTATTTGTGAACTGTTTGTTAAATTTTACTGTTTTATTTCTTGATTATGATGTATTTTGTAGTTTTATTTTATACTTTGTCTCATTATACTTGTCAAGTACGTGGCGCATTGGCGTCAGCTGTTATGTCATGTACTGTACTTTTAATTTTTAACAATAAATAAATAAAAATAATTAAGGATCATATACATTAGGAGAAAAGAAAACAGATTAGGACTCACCGACTAAGGTAGCTCTTCCCGTGACCGCATAAGCATCAGCCTTGGAGTACAAGTCCTGAACAGACTTCCCGCCGAGACTTGAATACGGGGAATACACAATCCCGCTCGTCAGGTTGGCTCCGTCGCCGCTCGACGACGAAGAATCCTTTCCGGAGACGTTCGCGCCGATCCCGCCGACCATGCTGTTGCCGAAATGGTGATGGTGGTGATTGTGAGGCAGCAACGGGATCTTAGGAGTGTCGTACGACAAGGATGACTCCTTTTTACAAATCACATTAATCGGAGGACTGACTGATGTAGACGGAGTGATTGGCAAATTGGGTGAAGAGTTCGCGTGGTGATTCGCAGACTGCTTTGTGGAAGACTTGGTCGTGCTACTCCCGGTGTTGCTGGACCCGGTCAGGTTTGTGGCGGAGCTGTTGTTGTTGTTACTGCTGGTGACGTTATTGTTGTTGTTGTTATGGGTTGTTGAAGATGTCGATGATTGGTTGGCGGTTGATATCGACGATGTCTTCGACGACGAGTGATGCCTGGATGATGACGACGATGACGTCGTGTTCGAGGACCCTTTCGATGATGATTGATTTCCGGAACTGGCCGTCTGTTGCTGCAGCTGCTGGCGACATTTCGCTCGGCGGTTCTTGAACCAAACCTGACAACAAAATAAAAGATTTTAATATTAAAAATACACTTTTGATCTAAATATGATTTGTTATATAAGTGTATTAAGTGACAATCGTTTTCTTATTTAAATATTGCATATGAGTGATAAAGAGCTTTGAGATTAAGCGAGCATCTTATTAACGTATTGGCAGCCCACCGTTGCTTGAGAGAAGAACAAACACATACTTTAACATATAATATAAACAATTATTTTAACTCTTCTACTTTGGAAAATCTTTCATTGTGAGCTCTGCGCAAGACTTTAATATAAAAAAAAATAGCTTTCTTCAAAAAGTTGAGACAAATAAATAAATAAAAAATAATAACAGGAAAACTGTGGCCATTATAGCGTAATAACAGAATAAAAAATCCTATAGTGTTATATTAAAATTAGTAATAATGAATCTGAATTCAGTACAAGAATAAAAATAAAGAATATTTCAAGTAATGCGTCCATCGATCTTAATAATCGTTCACCCGTTTGCCTTAAGCCCGATTAAAAAGTATAATCGAAACGTCAAAAGCGCTCCAATTCTTTACATCCAATTGTCTATTCTCCCGCGTCACTAGTTTTCGTTTCGCGCCCTCTCTGAACCAGAACTAAACTACAAGCAGATCAGTTTTTTGATTTTGTTTGTATTTATTTTCGATATCTTTCCTTTTATCCATCCTGGAAAGAGGTTTAGCGTCTGATTCCCAACCTAGATCCCGAATTCTCAACATCGCCAGCGGAGTTGATAAACAAAAATACTGCGATATAATGTCAAAAATCAAAATAAACGTCATTCTGAAAAAGTATGGCAACAAATATAGATGGTAAGTGATATAAAATATCTTAGATCAGCGGTGAGCTGCCATTACATTAACAAGGGCTCGCTTAATCTCAAAGCAATCCTCGATGTTCTGGGGAGGAGCGATTTTTTTTATCACTTATACGCAACTATATTCAATACTTAAATAAGCAATCGATCATTACTTAATACACTTGTAAAATGTAACAATACGCTTATTATTAAATAACTTATTTAAGCCTCTAAATGGCTTAAAATGTACTACTGTGTATACTGAAGCTGTCTTAAATAATATGTAAGTCAGAAATTGTGATTATATACTTATTTGATCTGAGAATATTGTTTACTTTCAAATTAACAAGTGACTCGCCGGCCTTAGTAAATTTTAACAAGGGACTCGCGCGAGCCCCACCAAGCCCCCTCCAGCCCATCCCTGACTTAGATTGTTCCACTTAAAGTGCTACAAACTGTGTCACGTTTCGCCTCTTTCAGAGGCATCCTCAGACAATCTTACTTTCAGAAATGCTTGTTTACGTACGAATTATTTTAATTTTACTATTCTGTTATATTTTATAAAAATACAAATAAAAACGGGAGGCAAGAATGGGATGATAGAAAAACAATACTGAGACTGCAAATGACATTTACGTTACTAAATTAATAACTAATGAATTGCATCAATTAGGAAGGGTTAAACCAGACGTGGGGAACCGTGGGGCCTTTTGGCTACTCTGGTGCGTATGTATGTATGTAAATGTATGTAAATTTGTAAATTCCTGACATATGTTGACTGTAAATTCCTGTTTCCGGCCAAAGATTCACATGTCAATGTTTACTGCGGCCTTGTGTCCAATCAGAAAAATAAATGCGGCCTTTAGAGAAGAAAAGGTTCCCCAACCCTGGGTTAAACCATTGAAAAGTGTGTCGACTGTAGGGCCTTAAAATAGTATAAAGAGTACATAATTTATTTTAGTTATTCGAGTTTGTGCGCTAACGAAATTGTAGCTTTACTACATGAATAAATTTCACAAAATTAAATCACCATTTCTATTATTCGATTGGGGGTTGATTTCATACTGGATACATATAATATAAATAAAATTTAATACCCGGCTTCGTTTCTAAATTTTACAACTGCTCGACTGCTCATTTGGCAAAATAAAAAATCAAATATAATATGATCCGCCATTATAGGCGCTGTGTATGAGAAGGGGAGGGGTGAGCAATTCGGAACCCTGTAAAGCAAAAATAAAACGGCCAATAATAAAAATGATAATCACGTGAAAAGTATTCGCTAATCTGCCGTGCCCATTATTAGACACACGCTGCCGAAAGGTTGGAAAGCAGTCGTGTACAACTGTCGGGACCATATTAATTCTTCAAAAAAAAACCTAAACAACAAGAAGAAAATTCGTTCATATATATGAAGCATTAGAATAAGTAACGAAAGATTTTTTCGAGCTCCCGAACTATGAAATCGTGATAAGAAGTAAAAACGAGGCTTTTTTTCATGTAACGTGGTGGAACGGCGTTCCGGCAGTTTTTATCGCCATTTTTAATGTTTTAAATCAACATTTTGAAAATTTTTGTTCATGAAAAACCACATGTTTCTTTTAAAGGTTATGTGACGGGTCCTGTAACACACATAAGTTAATGTTATAATATTTTAAAAAAATACCATTTAGGTACATAGACTTACTCTGTGACCAGAATCAAGGGTCTAATGCTTGATGTATTATGTGTAAAAAAGCTAGGTTGAATAACAAGCAGTTATTGTAAAAGAAAATTAGCTGAGAGACCTTTATTAGGAAGTCATATTATGCTTCACATTGGGAACGGGCATGGATTAGAAGAAAAATCTTCAGTTAGAAGCTTTGCAAGAAGTGAGTTCCGTCACCTTTTCTTTTCAAAAAAAATCTCTGCAATAAAGCAAGGCCTTGCAAGTCTTTTGAAAATTAAAAAAAAATCAGTAAATTTTTAAACGAAAAAGAAAATAAAAAATTTGAAAGTTGGTAATCAATAATTGACAGTATTAAATAACACAATTTACTTCCTACTACAAATGTTTTGCTTTTAAAACAGTTTTTGAGTGATGAATTTTTGTTTTTTTTTTTTTGTTACATTTCAACCCTCGGCGTCCGTGCCAGTTGTACAAATAAAATAATAATAAATCGTTTTTATCGTGCCCCGGCACATTTCCGTTATTAGCCACATCATATTATGTATTATTATAATACAAACATCCCCTTTTTTCTTCGCTGCCCTCGTCACCCTTGTTCTCTAAGTCTGTCATAAATCAAAACGCATAGAAATCTGTCAACGCCTTTGCAATATTGTCAAATTATAAATTTATTTAAAAGCTGTTAGAACTTTTGTTTGTGGCTTTGTTTTCGACTTTTTGTTTTTAAATTCAAAAAAAAAACTAAACAAATGACAATAATGAAATATGAGTTTTGATTCAGCGTATTACGAAAATTCGCTGTACAAAAGGCTTCATAATATGTACAATTTTTATTAATGATCAAATAGTGCAGGGTTTCCCAAACATTTTCTGGAATGGAACACTTCGCAAGTCCGGATAATATAACGGAACACTTACTGAATTTTTAAGATTTTTTTTAAACTGTGTTGCAGCGTATAAAACCATTCCATTTTTTTTTCGGAACACCTACTCTGGCTCCGCGGAACCGTGGTTTGGGAAACCCTGATATAGTGAGCTCATTATCTACTGAAACAAAAATTAGCTTAACATCGTTTTTTTTCATATTATAAAATCGCGATTATATATTATTATATATAGTATATGCATAAAAACAGTGACGGATTAGGCACTTGAGAGGCCCCAGGCGCAATAAAATTTGGATGCCCTGCTTTTCGGAAAGTATTAAAACGTCCAAAAATTCCATGTAAAATTATAAAAACACATTAAAATTTGAACAAAAAGTATGTGGGTTATATAACATAAACTATTTTTGATCAGGATAATCCGCCACTGCATAAAAACAATGAATGATGTGATAAAAAGATCACTAAACTCATTAATATGTTATATTGAACGAAAGAAAAAAAATATAAAATGAAGTTTTATTTGATAAGTTATTAAATAACTTATCAAATAAAGATTTATTTTTTAGTATTGTTCTTTTTGTCACAAAAATATTGTAAATTAATTGATATTTTTGCACCGGCTAACCAAAAACATCTATTTACATCGGCAGTGTAATATTTAACTAGACTTAGTTGTTTTCAATTATTATTGCAATGTCTTCACACCAAAACCATTACTTTTCCAATGTATTGTAATATAATGCCTACTACTTACTTTTCACGACAAAAAACTGACAATTCAAACAGCATCCGTTTAGAACCTCGCTATCATTTATTAATTGGTCGTAAGCTTTGATTTCACTCTTCGTTCATTATTAACAAACACAATGGGAGTGAAACAAATATACACACATCGCTAAAAAGCAAAGGCGACAATACAAACAGATCAATTTTCCCCTTCATCGCTTCATCCTACTTCCAAAGGCGAAAAACACCGCACAGCTGCGCCACACAACTGAACCGGGTTCCTATCGTAGTTATTTTATTGTATTAGGTTTGTTTTATAAGCAAATATGGCGGCGTGAAAAGAGAGAGGTCGTTTTATTTTTTTTACGCCCCGCTATTATGACTCAAGTCATTGATACGGGAACTGGGAATGAACCATTAACATCAGCTACGACGTATCAATGTATTGCCATAAAACAGGGCTCCTAAAGAAGTGCTGCAATTTTTATTACGTTCCAAAACACCATTGAAAAAGATTAAATGGGAATATTTAAAAGAATTAAAGGCCACCACCGAATAAATCTAAAGCAAAAAAGGTATTTTTGAGTGATCAAAACCGTCTGTTTTACCAAGTTACAGTTTTCGAGCTATTTTAGTTTGAAAAGATTTTTCTCACCGTCAAAAGTTGTAATAATTCATAAACTATAGTCTATAACCATAACTTGAGAGTGAAAAGCACATCAATCGACCAACAAGTTCCAAAGTACAAACACCATATACAATTAAATCGACGACCGCATTAGTCCAGCGGTAAACTGATTGGGAAACATACCAAATATACGAGCTGAGTCGCGGCCCTAAGAAATTAAAGATTCTTTCCACTACCCTGCTAACGAATTACAATCTGATAATTGGGCCCATTAGTGGTGAAGTGAGCCAAGTGGAATTTTATAAAAGTAAAACGTTAGATGCGTTGTAATATTCTACACCAGTGCTTCCCAACCTTTTTCGTTCCACGGCCCCCTAAATCTAAAAAATAATCCGCGGCCCTCCTCAATTGTCTCCGTAACTCGTTTTTTTTTTTAGCTCACCGACGAATTTGAAATCCTCGATTTGCTATACTTTTCCCCCAGAATCCAATTTCTATCCAATTCAATCCGGCGGCCCCATTAAGAAATTCCGCTGCCCCTAATATGGGAAACACCGATTTGATAGACTTAAATATATAGATTTTTGTACTTTCTACTGAATTTCGCGGCCCCCGCAAGAAATCTTACAGCCCCCTGAGGGGCCGCGGCCCACAGGTTGGAAAGCACTGTTCTACACGTCTTAAAGTATCGTAAAAACGAATTAACCGCAGTAAATACACATTGCAATAAAAGTATGCAATCCACCGAAACACTAAATAAAGACGTGATTGTACTACTTAACAATACATTTTTTTCCATTTTAATAGTTGGCTCACTTCGCCTCTCGATGGCCCAATTGAACAACGATGATTTTAGTTACTTGAAATATCGAGATTAAATCAAAAATATACCGAAACTTCTTTCAATATCACGAGTTGAAGAAGAAAATCCATAAACTCGGTTGGAACCTTTAGAAGCTTTTTATTTTACTAGCGTTTCGTTGTTATAATAAATGCAATCTTTCAAGAATAAATAATTATAAACTATAACTAAGTGATCTCGCGAATATTTAATTTGCCTGTTAGGAAACGTTTTCGGTTTCGCGCATCATCGGGCGCAGGGCAAACAACCGGGGAGTGTGTTGTTCGGGAGGGCAGTGTCAACACATAAATCAAATCGAATGTGCGCAACATTTTACGGGAGAAGTTCGCACTGAGGGGGCGCCAACTGTTGAACTGCGAACTCGTTATCACACAGCTAAGCGTAGATTTTTTTATTGTAAATATATATGTATACAAAATATCCGAATTCATTGAATAGTAATGTGAACTGTCAAATCATATATGTACATCATTTAATATACACACGTTCATATAGTGATGACTATGAAGGTTCATACGTTTATAAGGTGTGAGAAAATTTCGATATCAAAATATTATCAAAACTATTTGTTAATAAAAACACAATGTTCATTTGTATTTTTTTTTTACCGTGTCCGCTTCCAATGTGGAGCTTATGTATTCCTGATGGAGTTTATCTCAACAGAAGTGTTTCTACGAGAACTGCTTGTTACTCAGTTGGTCAACCTCTCCAAAGAGAGTAAGAATATAAGGATAGGGCTAGGGCAGGACTAGTGGTTGGCTAATCGCTCTCGATGCGCCCCGTCCATAGGATAGGATGGATGGGAGGGGGGCATTCAAGACATCACATACATCCATGCCTTCGAAGAGAAATTCATTAATCGATTGAAAAATCAATTTATAAAACTGTCCGTACTGGGAATCGTACCCGTGACCTCCGTAACCGAAGCCAACGACGTTTACCACTTGACCACACAGGCGGCACTTTGTACTTTATTACTCTTTATTTAAAAGGTCAGTAATGGTTTCGCTCATTGCGTGCATTGTCAACTGATAGGAAATATAATTCAACAGTGCTATTTATAATTTGGGATTTTTTAATTACGTTTGTAATTACCATCACCATTTAAATTTATTAATCTTTGATGATTTTTTTATTAATGTGTTAAACATTTTGATTTTGTGTAAATATAGAATCACTTTTACTGTAATTTGTAACTTCTTAGCTATGTCAATTGTTGTTTACACCATTTCATTTCAATTTATTTTTGTATAAATAGCACTGTTAAATTATATTTCTCATCAGTTGACAATGCTCACAATGAGCGAAACCGGTCCTGACCGTTTTTTAAACAAAAAGGAATATTGTGTTTTTATTAATACAATGCCTTTTCACCAAAAAAAATGTGCTCATACACTTATCTCACACATTCAGATAAAGACACAATCATTCTACGCAGATTTCCTCAGTTCGGTTGCAAATAACCAATGTTATAAATAATCAATATTCTGCTGTTGGGAGACCGCCGATACTGCGCCCCTGCGTATCGTTCCCTCTGCGAGATGTGTGTACAGAGGCAGGCAAAAGTCACCCCACAGATAGGCGTAGGAAATTTATAGTTTGTTTGCACACAATTAGCGCGAACATTCCGCACAGCCACTGCTGCACAAACACACTGTACTCGCGCGCCATAAAACAGACAGACACAACAATCACAGATAAAATAAGCAAAAGGGTGTCGGGATTGAAACAATTAGGAGCAATGAACCGGCAGCAGTCAGCGGTGTAACTACTGCCCGCCACACAACTTCACGGCGATGGTACTAGACATTTGCTTTATTCTTATAAAATTTAAAATTGATAACTTTCTTATTGATTGAAGTGAGTCGCACATTGAAAAAGCATGTTTTGTTAAGTTATGTCCCAATGAACCAACTCCTTCCTGGTGGAGTCTTTATCAACCAGTGGCGGTTCTAGGTACTGGGCTAGGTGGGCTAAGCCCGACCTGCATTTTTCACCCAAAACTTTAGATGGCTGAATAAAAATGAACAGCAATTCGGCCGCTGAACAAAATAAATACATTTATAAGCGTAACTAACCTTCCCCAAATGAATATAATATCTTTGTTTAAATTTTCCTCTGTCAATATAAGACAATGCCATGTCTACCTACAATAATATTCTCGATTGTTTTGTATTACAATTTTAAGCTGAGCTGGCATAAAAAAAACAATAACCCTATAAATAATTCATAGAGAACATTCAACGTGACGTCAGTCTGGCAACACCTATGTACATATTACGGGTCAGGGGCTAACGCTTTCCAGCCCGCAATCATAGACAATATTTCTTTACACTGGAACGCAATCTAGCACGATTCGATTTTGTTTGTATTTGTATGTACGAAAACGTCATCAAGCTCACAGGACTGTGTTTCAAATTTACTGGCTTCTGTCATTTATTGGGGGCTAAAAACGATTTAGCCCATGGGCCATACACAAATACCAAATCGATGTATTGTATAAAAGTGACAGCTCTGTATTGCTTTTTGTACTTGTTATTTCACTTTGAAAGACAAATTTAAGGTTATTATTTTATTATTTCTTACTTACATTAGCATTGATTTTATTATATAGTTATTTATGCTTTGCAGTAGTGTCGCAGTATTTGTTAATTTGCTTGTAGATTAATGTATAAGATGAAGTGGAAGCATGCAAAATTTCGTAAATATTATACAATGCTATGCTTTTCTCTAGCCCACCCAAGATTTCAGGTCAGGAACCGCCACTGTTATCAATAGAAGTTGTTCTAAGAGAAATGCTCGTCACTCAGTAGCTCAATCTGCTTAGAGACAGTCGTAATAAATATAGGAGAGACTGCGGTAATTTGATCGTTTTCGGTGTACCCCGTTTTTTATGATCGAGACGGAAATTATGACATCATAGACATCATACCCATTTTTTACTTCAAGCACTATTCCATGAATCGATTGAAAAGAATGAAAGAAAACTTATGAAACTTAGTTCTGGGGCTCGAGCAGTGACACTGTGACTAAAGTCAAGAGTGGATGGGTTGATTGCTTACCTGCACTCTAGATTCGGGAAGGTTGATCTTGAGAGCGACCTCTTCTCTCATGAAAATGTCAGGATATCTCGTCTTTCCAAACAACGCCTCCAGGACATCCAACTGGGCTCTCGTGAACGTCGTTCTCTCCCGTCTCTGCTTTCTGGGATTCACTCCTAAAACAAAATAATAATATAATTAAATTAAAATATTAGAGACATTTCATACGGAATATCAATAACAAGTTATCAATGAATTGATTTCTTTGGTAAATACAAATTGACTTACAAAATACAATGTATTAAGCCAGCGGTAGGCTGCCAATACTTTAACAAGGAGCTCGCTTAATCTCAAAGCAATTCTCGGTGT
The DNA here is from genome assembly GCA_030503985.1 of Himalopsyche tibetana. NCBI lineage: Eukaryota > Metazoa > Arthropoda > Insecta > Trichoptera > Rhyacophilidae > Himalopsyche > Himalopsyche tibetana. The sequence continues at coordinate 1,406,731 of JAPJYX010000003.1, read as the reverse complement.
TGTGGGGAAACAGTGGACTTTTTTATCACTCCTATGCAATTGTTATAAGCATAATATGTAACAATGTGCAATTTACCGTAAACATAAATGGCTGATAATGTACTACTGGGTATAACTGAAGCTGTCGTAGATAATATACAAGTCAGAAATTTAAGTTATATATTAATTTGATCTGAAAATCTTGTATTCTTTTAAATTAACAAATGGTTGTTTTACTAAAATTTAACGAGTAGCTCGCGTAGGCCCCTCCGAGCCCTCTCCAGCCCAACCCTTATTTAGCTCCAAAAACATAATAAATTGTGATGTATTTGTTACAAAATCAGACCATAGATAGATACATGTAGAATAGATACAGAAATGGGAAAATACTTTAATTAATAAGATATATTACACATTGGATTCTCTTTTTACACTGTTTCGAATCAACACGATGGTGCGTATCTTGCATGAAATTATTTATCAGTACCACAACGTAGAGATTTATTCATATTTACACGAAAATTAGGAATGAAATATAACACAGGCTTTGGATATCTCGAGCGATAAAAGTAATGTCTTACCAAATATGCGCAAACGGGTTCTTCTATTTTATGAAAAATATTGCTAATAATCTATATATCTAATGAATTTTATTTTTTGCTATCCTGAATTGATTTTTACACAAGGAAACCTATCCACTTTTATTTTAGTGTATTTTTATGTGGTATTGCATGGGAAGTATTTACCGTGTAAAAAGAGAGTCCATTGCAAGGGTGTGGAACCTTATATTTTCTTAAGGCAGCGTCCATTTTTCTGATTAGACATAAGGCCGCAGTAATCATTGATTTAAACAATAATTTCTAAAGTGATTTGCGCATTTGCCAAAATTAATAGCGTGTCAGAATCAAAATCAGAATTTACGAATTTACAAAAATGTACAGAATTTCAGAATTGGCCAAAAGGCCGCAGGTTCCCCACGCCTGGTCCAGTGTATTAAACAATTCTTGAATTAACTCACTTGTGCGACCAAAACACTTTTCAAAGTTTCAACAAATATGAATTAGCCTATCCATAGAAGTGTTTTTTTTTTCTACTTTCACCAACTAACAAATTTGACATCGCATTGACAATTTCGCCCTTCGTTTTCAGCAAACAAAACCGGAAAAATCCCGCTTCATTGTGGCGATCACGAACCCGGTCGCCCGCCTTTGTGCTGGCACATTTCACGCATTGTGCTACCGGGCGTGCTCTTCACAAAAAAAAAAAACTTCGTGAATGACTGGCCCCGGAGTACGACAACGACGTCCATGATGATGACATTGTCCATTGAGGCGGGGCGAGCTGCCCAAATAACTAATTTCCTAGGCGACAATGGACGACGCCCTTTGCTTCAGAAGCGCTATGGATGAAGGGAAGGGCTGGTCAATTTGCGGCCCCCCAACTCCAATACTCCACAACGAACGCAGCGTGGAACACTCAGAACAGGCAATCAGCGCAGCCAATAATTTTAAGATCATAAAAATAATAAAACATTTTTAGTACTTTTTCCACATAAAATTTATTAGATCAGGACCGGTTTCGCTCATGATGAGCATTGTCAACTGATAAGAAAAACAATAAAACAGTGATATTTATACAAAAGTTAAGTGATAAAAACAAGGTATGACAAACAATTGGTATTACAACCTAGCAAAAGAATTGAAGTAAAATACAAGGAAAATAAACTATAAATAAAAAGTTGAAGACCACTTAGCAATGAAACTATTATGACAAAAACCAATTAGGTATGAATTATCATTACCAAAGTAAAAACCAACAATTAGTGTATATAATAAATAAATCTTAATGTCTGTCATCAAATTGAGTTTGGAAAATCCAGTAGAGTCGCGAGTTTGGAAAATCCAGTAGAATTCGCTCATCAAAAGCAAAACCGGTCCTGATCTAATAAATTTTATGTGGAAAAAGTACTAAAAATGTTTTATTATTTTTATTATAATGCCATTCCACCAAGTATTGACAGTGAACACCTTAAAAGTGAATTTTAAGATCACTCAAAATTGCCAATTACGTACCAATTAATAAAAAAAATGACCTCACCGAGTTGCGATTGAGCTCAAAAAATGCAGGTTCTCAGGTGACTGTTGAAAACAAGTACTATTTTCAGGCGAATAAAAAATATATATTAACCGTGTCAGCTCCCAGCCTGGAATATATATACTTGTAGTAGAGTTTGTACATTTAAAAGTTTTTCTACCAGAACTGCTCGTTACTTAGTTGTTCAAACTCTCTTAAGATAGTAGCAACGGTGGGCTGCCAATATGCTAACAAGGGGCTCGCTTAATCTCAAAGCCATTCTCGGTGTTCTGGGGAAGGATTGGTTTTTTTATCGCTTCTTATGCAATACTAAAATAAGCAATCCTACTACTAAATACACATGTATTATGTAAAAATATGCAATTTACCGTAAACTTATCGATGTAAATGGCGAAAAATGTACTATTTTGTAAGCTGAAGCTATCTGTGAAGAATATGTGTCAGAAATTGCAGTTGTATACTAATTTGATCTTAGTATATTGTTTTCTCTTGTATTAACAAGGGGGCTCGCGCGAGACCGTTCGAGCCTCTTCCAGCCCACCCTTGGATAGTAGGGATATAAGAAATAGGGCTAAGTTATGACTAGTAATTAGCTGATCGAAAAGTGTCGTCGAAAAAAAATCCGTAAATCGATAATAAGATATTCAATGTCTTTAAGTATCAATTTTAAGGTATTAACAGTGTTTATTCTTGGTTAAAAAGCTTTTTTTATAAAATCGAATCAGCAATTCTTTTCTCACTGCTATCTTAACAACTGTGTGTGATTTTCAGCATCCGTTTCGCTCATCTCGACAATTTTAACTTTAGAATATAATGTTAATACTCCAAAGTTATTTCAGCACTACGACATTTTCAGTACTAATAATATACACTCTCTCGTTTCAGTCTAATAAAAACTACCAAGCACGCTAATATAATGCATATTACATGAACCAGGTGAATCTCTTTTGCGTCCCATCAGTTGGCAAGGCCTGCGCTGGAACAGCGGCGTCAGCCACGAAGGGATTATCTGCAGAGGCCTATTGTTCACTTTCAAAAGGAAACCGGAGGTTTTTTTCATACCACTGCTTCTCAAAATACAGTCTGTAACTGGGATACTTGGATATGTTTTTCAACTGTTATGAAATTGTAAACTGCAACGTTCAAGACCATTCATGTTATTTCAATGCAACATTTGTATTTATTAAATTTGAATCGTTCAAACTATGTACATTCTCACAAATTTTGTCATTAACGACCCGGGTTTCGCCTTTCGGCATCTTCAGGCATTCAAGTGCACGGATGAACTTGAACTGACGCTTAGTAAATGAAAGTTTCGTGTTTATATAAGATATAAATGCATCACTGAGTCCAGAGCCACTGCTGGCAAAAAGGATAAGCCCATGGGAATGCCAACAGATTTGACTAGTGAGCAGTTTCAAGAATTATATAATTTGTTTGTCGGCAAAGGTTTTATGATTATATGATTTTATGGTTATATAGGGTATAGAAGAGGAGATGTGGGAAAATTTGATATTTCGTTTAAAATCGGAAGATTTTGCAGCTGTGCTTTGTTGATTTCTAAAATTTCTTGTGAGAATGTACATAGTTTGAACGATTCAAATTTAATATTGAAATTCCACCAAGCACCTTCAGTCGAAATCTTAAATTTGTATTTATATTGTAATTGATAAGCCCCTGGTCTAGTGGTTAACGTCGTTCGCTTCAGTTGCAAAACTCATGGGTTCAAATCTGTATCTGGTGTTTAAAACTCCCTTCTACTCATCCAATCTGAAAAACGGAGCGATTAGCTTATCACTAGTCCAGTCCTATATATATCATTCAATCCCATCTCTTCTAAAAATGGGAAGTTGTGTAACTGATTAACAAACAATTCTCGTAGATGTTTTTGCAACGGTAACTTAATAAATAATATAAAATGATAACATTATCATTTATTGAGAGGTAATATATCGCCTGCTGTGGCCCAGTTGGTTAGAGCTTGCTCTACCGATCACTCAGGTCTGGATTCGATTCCCGTTAAGATCACAGAGAATTTGCGAATTATTCAATTCGAAGTTGTCATCGAAGACTGGGTGTTTGTGATGTCAATTCACATTATTTTCTCTCCTCCCATCCTTTTGATTCTTTAATAAATGGGTGTAGCAATAGCGATTAGTCAACCCACTAGTCCTGTTCTAGCCTTATCATTCTTTCCCTACTAGTCACTTTAAAAAAAGTGAGGTTGAGCGACAAACAGTTCTCGTAGAAAAAACTTCTGTTGAGATACTGTTATTAGGAGGCCATGTGCTACACATTGGTAGAGGACACTGATAAAAAAAAATATATACATATAAACTATTAAAATAAAATCTTAATTCAGCTTCTGAAATAAACATACAAAAACAATTTAAATAATCAAATAAGTATTTTTATTTTTTGTAAATTTGTTTTTGTCAGATTCATCACTGATTGGTTTAAATATTTACTATAATCAATAAAAAACGTATTTGTTATGAAATCGTGAACGGTAAAAAACGGTAAAATCTTTGATATGTTTACTGTCAACAGTGTACCTTTTTTTTAAACGATAATTACAGTTTTGGAATCCTTTGTTTGACAACAGAGGCGTCTGGTGACACTTTTTGTGACATCCCCCCACCCGCCCCACCCCGCCACCCGTCGCGCTCGACCCATTGTTGCTTTTGTGTACAAACATCTATCTACATTTTATAAAGAAGGTACACAGATCAGAAAAAAATTGCTACAATAATATTTTTATCATTTCACATATCCACTCACAACTATTAAGTAACACATAGATAAAGTAAGCTTTATACCGGCGGAGATTTGGACAACTTTTCCCAAAACAGAGGTTAACTTTGTATATATCTACATATTAACAGTCGATAATGTAATCTGTCGGTCCCCGATTTCGTCTTTTCGATGACGTCAAGAAAGAAGGTCCCCTCCCCTGCCCCGCTGTCACCATTTTTTTATTCACACTAGACATATTTTTTCATTACCCTGACATTCAAAGAAGCAAATTTTGTGTTCTAAGCGTTATATTATTTACAATTTAAATACTGCAGGGGTGTCGATATATGTCCCGAGATCTATTTCTTCTTCTACGAAATACATTTGTTAGCAAACTTAAGCATTTCAAATATTCTAAAAATTATATTATTTACAATTTAAATACTGTAGGGGTGTTGATATATGTCCCGAGATCTATTTCTTCTTTTATTAACTAACAATGCAGTTTGTAGATAGCATCGGTGAGATTAAGCAATTTCTACATCACAGATTTTTTTTACAAAATATAACATTTCCGCAGCTGTGGACTGCCAATACGTTAGCAAGACGCTCGTTTTACATCGAGGCAATTGTCGATATTCTGAGGAAGCAGTGAATTTTTTTATCACTGCAATGCAATTGTATGCAATACTTAAATATGCAATCGTTTGTTACTTAATAAACTTAAAATATGTAAAAAAAAAATGCAATTTTCCGTAAACTTATCAATGTAAATGGCCAAAATTCTGAAGCTGTCCTAGATAATATATAAGTCAGAAATTGCAGTTATGTACTCATTTGATCTGAGAACATTGCTTTCTCTTAATTTAACAAGGGGCTCGCGCAAGGCCCTCCGAGCCCACCCCTGCATGTTGGGAAAATTAACAACACTAATTGCCACTAACATTTTTTAATTAACGTTTAATTTATCGATAACTGGATCTGGACTGAAACAAAAATAATCTAAGATACCGACTGAAGGCGGTTGGTGAAATTTCAATATTAAATTTGAATCGTTTGGTTTCGCCTTTCGACTTCTTCAGACATTCAAGTACAGTGAGTGTACAAAATTTAACGATTCAAAATTAATATTAAAATTCAACCAAACACCTTCATTCTAAATTAATACATACATTTTATTAATTATACTCTGTAATATATATTTAAAAAGGTTCCGCATGCCACCGAATGATGTAGCCGCTCACTGCCACTGTATTATTATTTTTTTTTTGTATCTTACTAGGTACATATCATTTGGCCTGAATAATCGCCCAGCGGGATACGAACCAGACCCCTCCCATAACAGAGTGGAATTCAATTATTCTCATTTTATTATTGTGATTGCGTTACGGTTAGCTACAATGAGAATCGGGCTGATAAAGAATCCCATGGGTAATGGGCAATAGCTCTTTTACAACCAGAAAAGGGAACCCTGATTCTTAATATTACTTAGATAACTATTATAGCAATATCAAATATTGCTCCATCTAAAGTGTAATTTTTTTATTCATATTTTAATTAAAAATATATATATATTTGGCGTTACAACCAGGGTTGCCAGATTTCCAAAATCACAGATCGGGACATTCACTATTTCGAAGAATTTTACACATTTGCACACTTTCTCAAGTCGGGATTTTTAAAGGGATTTGCAATGCGACACTCGGGATATGTACATTGACCTCGGGACAGTCCCAGACAAATAGGAATGCCTGGTTACAACGAATGCCGATGCGCTAACAATTCATTCAAATTCAAATTTTCAAATTCGATCATACGAGAACAACTCGATGAGATCCCACGTCTCTTACGTCTCAAATTTATGTTGAAAAATCTAAATTTCACATTGATCTTACCGGGATAGACCCCTGACCAATGTTCCCGCTGAGGTGTGCGCGTGTGCGCGCGCACACTTTTTAAAATGAGCCCGCACACATTTTGCCATCACGCACAAAGCCGCACACAGAAATATTGTAAAAAAAAGTTTGTTTCACCAAATTTTTGTATTTACTGCTCACAGAAGTTGATGGTGACCCCTGACCCGCCTGATCGGAAGAGTAAGCTCTAACCAACTAGGCATCAGAAGAACGAATACGCTAACAACTAGTTCTATCCAAGTCCAATCATTCTATTCAAACCATCTCCAGATAAGAAAGGTTGAGCAAATGAATAAAAATAATTGATGGCTTTTGCCATATCTATCTGTTGAAATAGTCCAGTAAAATTTTCATATGCTTGACACTGGAAGCAGACATGGTCTAAATTCTAGATTGTTCATTGTTGATAAGTAGTTATGAATCATATATTATATTAACGAGCTCATAGCGCTGCAGTCAACGTAGCTGACTTCCGTGACAGGTCTCAAGGGTTCGAGTACCAGTACAAACAGAATTTTTTAAATCAATTTGTGTATGTGATGTCTAAAATATATATATATTCTAAAATAACGATAACTGAACTATGATAGCAGACGAGAATTTGTGTGCTTATGCTAAATGCTATTTTGTTTATTGAATACATAATCATTTCGATATAAATTCATTTAATTCAATATAGTACAATATCGACTGTGGAAAGGAAAAAAGGACGTAACCCACACATGACAAATTTTACAGGAGGCGCAAAAAACGTGTTTTGATGATTTTGGATAATATGCAAATTACGAATTATACACAACCTTAAAGTGCACGGAGACTTCTAAACTGGCGTTTAATTGACATCATCTAATATTAATTAAAGAAATTGTCTATAAAAACTTTTATTTAAGTCATTTTTCTTGGTTTAAATTTTTTACAAGGTAATCATTTTCAATATTAAAAGATAAATTTAGATACTAATTCAGGATTTGAAGCTTGCATCCTTTTGATAGAACGTGTATCGAGTTTGATACGTTGTGATTATCGAAAAAAAATCTGTTTTGAAAAAACTGCGGGCTACGTCCTTTTTTCATTCCACAGTCGATATATTGAAATAGTTTTTATACACCATTTATGCGCCCCTAGTGGTTTACGCCTTAGGCGGTTGCCTATTTCGCCTGTATAGGGGCAGTATATCGATGATAGTTTTGTACATTTTTTTTTAAATAGGTGTCGAGCATATCATCGATATACTGCCGTAAAACGCTTAAGTCAGTGGGTTACGTCCTTTTTCCTTTCCACAGTCGAGATATAAGTACGTCTTGCTGATAAGACAGCGGCGCTCTTGTGAAATGCGGACAACTTACATTCAGAAGAAAATACATTCTTTGGGCATTCAAGGCTTTCGCCATTTACGATGCTTCGCATTTCTAAATAAATTAAAAAACAGAGCGTTGTAAATACACAGTTTTTTCAAAACAGCTTATTTTCGATAATCACAATGTATCAAACTTGATACACGTTCTATCAAAAGGATGCAAGCTGCAAATGCCGAATTAGTATCTAAATTTAGCATTTATGTTTGAAAAGGATGACCTTGTAAAAAATTAAAACCAATAAAAAATACTGAAATAAAGGTTTTTCCTAGACAATTTCTTTCATTAATATTAGATTATGTCAATTAAACACCAGCTTAAAAGTCTCCGTGCACTTCAAGGTTGTGTATAATTCATAATTTGCATATGGCTCAAAATCATCAAAACACGTTTTTTGTGCCTCCTGTAAAATTTTATATGTGTGGGATACGTCATTTTTCCTTTCCACGGTCGATGTGAAGAGCTTATGAAAAAATAAACAGCCGCATTGTCTCGCTTCACTTTCCCGACTGCCCTACCACACGAACACTCGTGAACAGACCACGCCCTTCCTCCGCGCCGCGACTAGGCGTGGTCACGCTGCACGGGGATGCCCACCGAAGGGCGCCACCCCGCGCCGACTGCGCAGCCGCGATACCAAGGCAGCGAAAGCGATGCATAACCGTCGAATCCGATGAACGAGCACAAAGTAGAACACGAGAACACGCAAGACTCTCTTCTGAAATATTCACTCCTGCATTGTAAACATAGCTGTGTGCTGCGTACAAAATCAAATCACTTTTTGCAATATAATGTCTTCCCACTAATATAATATGAAAAGGTACACGAAAATCAAATCACCCTTGCATATCAAAATATAGAACAGATTCACAGACTTAAAATATCAAAGTATTTTAGTTCTACAGTTTTTAATAATTTTGTGCGTTGATAGCTATTTCGGCTTGCGCCATCATCAGAACTATGTTTAAACTAATATTTTGCTCAGCTATATATACTTGCTCTGAAGAGATACACAATGCATCAAGTTATTCACTCTAACATCCTAATTATATTTTTTTTAAACCATGTCCGCTCCCAATGTGGAGCATATGGACTCCTAATAGAGTTTATCTCAACAGAAGTGTTTCTACGAGAACTGCTTGTTAATCAGTTGCTCAACCTCTCTTTTTCCAAAGAGAGTAGGGATAGAAGGATAGTGCTAGGACAGGATTAGTGGTAAGCTAATCGCTCTCGATACGCCCCGTTCATAGGATAGGATGGGTGAGAGGGGGAAATTCAAGACATCACATACATGCATGCCTCTGAACAGAAATTCATAAATCGATTGAAAAGTCAATTTATAAAACTGTCCGTACTGGGATTTGAACCTGGGCCCTCCGTAGCCGAAGCCAACAACGTTGACCACTCGACCACACAGGCGACTATAATTATACGAATTATAATTAAAATATTACAATTATCATTGTAATGTTCAAGACCTTCCCCTACAGATTTAATAATCAGCCGACCGGCGGCTTCGTCAACTGATCATGCATCCGTTTGCCATCAGACGAAATTGAAAAAATGGTGTTTCATGTGTACACGTTAAAAATTGGTTTTCATAGGCATTGTGTAAAAGCGGGGATTCAGCGTAAGCATCCCGTTCGCGATTGGCGCATCTGGCGGGGGTTAACTCTGAGGCAGCTGCTCTGCGGGGTTGAATTCACCCCATTTATTAATAACAGTGGCATTTTTAACGTCAACTCTTTATCGGCAATATATACTAAGCAACAGAAGGATTTTAATTTTTAATTTAACTTGCTTTAAGGACACAACGGGTTCTGAAAACGGCCATACTGATTTATATAATATGTAATTTAAATGCATTACAATAAAGAAATTCACATTAGGGCATCCAATCCCGGGGTCCCGTTCAATTTTCTGATCTCGAAATTCCGGGATTGAGAAATTTTGAGCAAATCACGAAAATTTACACGAAATTGGCAAATTCAAGATTTCAAATTCCTCGGTGAGCTAAAAAAAAAAACGAGGTTCTGTGAGAATACAAGGAAAAAGTAAAGCGAATTGAGGATTTCAAATTCCTCGGTGAGAAAATCTCAATCCCGGGATTCAAAATTAATCAATCCCGATATCCCGGGATTGGAAAAAGGCTCCGGGATTGGTTACCCTAATTAACATGGACAGTATTTTCTTAGCCGCTCTTGACTTTTTGGCTAAGAAGTGAATTTATCTGATATATAAAAACGAACGTTTGTTTTGTTCGTACTTTATGCGTTACCACACCGCTCATCCGATTACTATAAAACTTTAACAAACTTTTTGCTTGCACTTCCGGAAAGGTTATAGGCATAGTAAAATTAACTTACAGTTGGTCTTATAAATAAAAATCAATGTTTGCATGACTGCCACACAGTTCATTTTGACAACGTATGCTTGCACTTTCGCGGAGGTTATAGTACAATCAACTTACAGTAGAAGGAGCGTGTGTCTTACCATAGACAATCGGCAGCAAAAGTCAAGCATACAGAATAAGAAAACATGCACTTATTGTGTTTTAATTGTGTTCAACCTTTCCTTCATTTGAGTGGAATTGCAACGCTTGCCGGGAAACGTATAGTCATAAATGAAATACAATATTGTATGATTGCTCAGAATATAATGTGGAATTAACATTTTTACACGTAACATCAGTTTTCAGTTTTAAGTTTAAAATTTCAGCTTAGATTCACGCATAATATTTCCACCGATTCAATGTAAAGTTTAATCAATGCCCTAAAACTAACAACATGTATTACAGTCAAACTCTGATATTACGATCACGGAAATAGCGAGATCTCGGATGAGATGTGGAAAAAATTGTTAAAATTTTAGTTTGAGGTTTTCTCCACACATTAATTCACTTTTATAACGAGCTACGAGCAAAAATATCGTCAAAAATTTGAAGCAATGAGAGTGTTGGATTGACAGAAAAATGCAATAAATTCTAATTGTGTATTTTTTTTTTGAATTTCGTCTCTTTGTACTATGTGACCGCTCCAGATACTTCATGTCTTAGTGTGATGGGTATGTAAGACTTTTAACGAGAAAATTCAGTCGGTCCCATATTCCTCGGAATAACCAAGTCCGACTGTATTTAATTGAAAATTGTAATGTAAGTTTTTAGTAACACAAAAATGACTACACAATATTGATAGCTATCTTACCATCCTTCCGTCGTATTTATTACAACAGTTTTTTGAAAAAACCTTTCCTTACTAAATACATGACGTGGCTATTATTTCATTCTACGTCATTCCATGAGCTACGAAGGAGTGCATTTTTTTCAGCCGTCAAGTCACGTTAGGTGTCGTTATTTGTTGGGGTCCCGAAATGGAAAAGACAGGAATGATAAATTAATGTGCTTCCCGGCGCTGCTATTGGCCCGAAGAGAGACCATCCGCCTCAGTTAGGGGTGAAGTGCAGTGACAGTAACTGCACTTCCCTATTGCCTTCACAAAATGTATTATTTATTGTTTCGGTATGATGGCCGATGTTTTTCAATATCGATAATATTTTTTTAAGTAAAATTAGAAAGTTAAAAAGATTCCATAGAACGATACTATCGAACGTGATGAGGTAAACTGATTATTGATTCGTAATTTTGCATCCACTTTACATAATACAAACATGCCGGAACTTACTATATAGTGACTGAAAATATATTCCAAAAATAAAATACTCATTTGTACTAATTCCACTTTTATTTAATATGATCAGTACCGGTTTCGCTCATTACGAGCATTATCAACTGAAAATATAATTCAATATTAAAATTGTATGTATACAAAACGAAGTAAAATTACCAAGGTGTTACAAACAATTGGTAATGAAAATAATTTACAAATAAAGGTACAAACAGTGGCGGATTATCCTATAAGCAAATGAGGGGCGCTCTTGGGGTCTCTGAATCTTAGGGGCCTCAAAAAAGCTTATATTATATAACTATTTTCTGACGTTTTTATGTTATCAAAAAAACAGGGCCTCCCATGTACTTAATTCACCAATATGTGCAAAATGTATATGTATACATTAAGGAGAAACATAATTTAAACAAATGAAATGTAACTTTCTTTATTTAAAAAATAGATTTAACAAGGGTTTTCAACGTTGTTTTTATTATATAATAGATAATTTTATCAACAGACTTTGTTTCAAAATATGTTGGCAACATATGATGTATAAAATACGTAAACACAAAAATCTTAAATTATTTAGATTTATTACAATAATAGTTTGATATAAAATATTCCAAGCAATATTTCTTTATCTATTTCTTATAGATAGATGTTGTTAAAATATTGATTGATTTTCGCTAGTTTAAAAACTATCGAAAATTGTCCCAGCCCCTCTATGATGACAAGGGAGTACCATCAAAAATTACGTTATACACTCGAGCTTGTCGATAGTATGCTTAGAGGCAGAAAGAGGGTTATGATGGCACTCCCCGCGAAAGAAGCCTGAAGCATCACAAGGTGGCGCTGAAACGTGGCGCGCACGTGCAACTTTAAAAGGAAGCCAGGCCAGAATAATGATAGATGTTATATGATGAAAAGTAAGCCTGTGGTAAGCTTGAGACGCCATTGAGACTATGAAATTAGCATTGAATTTTAATGACTTGATCAAAACGACTTCCCAATGGTAGTGATAGTGGTTAGCTAATAACCTAAGATATTATAATATTGAAATATGTCGCTAATATAACAATATTGATCTGCAAATATACGGAAAAAATGATATAGTCTAAAATATTACACTTCGAGTTCGATTCCCAATACAAACAGCACTTTTTCAATCGATTAATCGATTTCAGCTCGAAGGTATGAGTGTATTTATTAATTATAAATTCCCACCCATCCTTCTGATCCTTTAAAAGTTGGTCGTAGCGGGAGCGATTAGTGAACCACTACTACTGGTCTGGCCTTATCTTTCTTTGCCTACTTCTCTCTATGAGAAAGAGAGGCTTAAGTAACATACAGTCACTTTTGCCGAGATACCTTCATAAGGGAGCCGGTAAATTGCTCGAATTACAAATTATTCAAATTGCTTGGTTATTTAAACGATTCTTCACGAATTTTTCTACGAATTTCATTTTTATCTTGTGGGACACTTGCTTAGAGAGTGAAATATAAAAATAATTTTCGTAAGTATTTATTTTAACCGTGTTCGCTCCAAATGCGGAACATATGATCTTTTAATGGAGTTTATCTCAACAGAAGTGTTTCTAGGAGAACTGCTTATTAATTAGTTACCCAAACTGTTTCTACATATTTCCAGAAAACATAGAAGACTAGGGCTAAGACAGAACAAACGGACAGAACGAACGGAAACAAATTGATTATCTTGTTATTCGAGCAACCCCAACCGGGAACCCCTTCATAAGGAGGCCATATGCTCCACACATTGGGAGCGAACATGGATTAAAAAAAACTTCAATGATGTTATAACATGCACAAATTTATTAAAATCAATGAAGACAAAAGAAATACTTTACAATCTTCTTTTTAAGGTAAACGGCTATCAACAAGATAAACATTCTAAATATTGGTAGTATGAATATAGGCTGATTTTTTATACACTCAAAAAATTTAGAACCGAGCATATAAATTGATATTGCAATGAAAGAATGGTTCTTAATGAATAACTTCCTGCACAGTGTAAAATTATAGAAAAGCACATTGTAAGCTTTCAAGCTTTGGCGTTCATACTCTTTGCCAGTCGATTAAATATCTTCCCTTCTTGTTTCAGATAAAGCCATTGCGAAGCACTTTATCTATCCAATTGGATCGGCCAATTAGCCGATATCCACTATCACGAGATAACAAACAGCCAAATTCATTTGGCATTTGCAGCGGTACACGTGCGCGGCACGTGCGGCGCTTTCCCGCCGGAAAATGAGCCACGCGAGATGAGTCCGGGGGGTCGGGCTGCCGGCGACGCTTGCAACCGGAAGATAAATAAACAAATGCCGATGAATAAATAAGTGCGTTAATCTAAATCTAAATCAATGATAAGCGCTGTAGCGGCCCGATTTAAAAGCTTATTAACGCATCGTATGTTTGTGTAATGGGATTGTTTGATTGGCGAGTCCCTCTTTCTTTGGTACGATGTCTCAATTCATTCAAAGTGATAATTTTAACAATTATCTCAATAAGTGTGTATTTACTATTATGTAGTGATTGTATTCATTATATATAGAAAATAAATAAACGAAAACAAAATATAAACTTCACACCATCCGAAGACTGTATATATTTTTAACATAAAAAAAATAATCAAATAATTATCACGATGGTAACCCGATAGTGATCACTGTATTAAATTTTACGACAAATCTTGTATCTAATGTCTTTCCACATAAAATTGGTCGTCGGCACACAAAAATATTATATTTTTTGGAATTATAAAATGTAACAAAAAACTTTTTTATTCCTGTCCGCTCCCAATGTGGCCTTCTTATGGAAGTATCTCAACAGAAACATTTCTACGATAACTGTTTGTTACTCAGTACCTCAAACTCTCTTCTTAACCTTCTCATCGCGTATGACATATATGCATGTCCTAGCGAACATGCCCTCAGCGCGCGTGACACGTATAGATGTCATGGAAATTTCAAACCCTATATAAGAGCTATCTTTTGTGTTAAAATTGTATAACTTGGTTGAAAATATTACTAAATGTATATTTTACCTAATTCAATAGTTGGCATTAAAAATGTCAAAAAAGATTCAATATAGGCTAAAATAATTTATTTCTGAAACACGCCGTGAACACACGTCACCAATGCAAGATTTTGGATAATGTAAATAAGCGATCGAGTGCGGGTGAAATTGAAATTGTTCCGAGAATTTAATATTACAAGCATGGTATGGTGGTGGCGCAGTGTTCTCGGTCGCGCGTGGCGGTATTTTGCAATATGGCGACGTCACGTCGCAATTGTATGAAGAATGATTATTGTTGAATTAAACCGAAAATACAAGAAATATATTGTATTTTATTATTGAAAAAGTTACTTTTGGTGGCAATTAACATAATTGATTAGTTGAAAAAATATTACAACCTATGTTTATAGTCGAAAACGCGATAGCAAAATACGCAAAAAAGCAGGGCATGCTCGCTAAATTTGGTGACGCGGGCAAAGAATTAAGAGAGAGTGGAAGGAATATAAGGACAAGTCTACTGATTAACTAATCACTTTCGCTACGCCCTGTTTTATAAGGATTGGAAGGGTGCGAGGGAATTTTTAGACACCACAAACACCAATTCCTTCGAAAAAAACTACCAGTAGCATATTAGTTTAATTGAACTCCATAATCCTCAAAGCTCTTATCTATCGAAACAAAGTTAAATGTAATCTACAAAATATTACAGCATATCGAAAGAATATTCCATACAGTTGAAGTATAACTTTCTTCGCTTATCACTTAATTCAATTTGTTGTCTAATGTTTACATTAAAGCATGTGTAATTTGATGAAAAATGTTGTTTTTATGAATGTATGCAGGTTTTTTTAATGCAATTTCTGCCAACAAAGTATAAACATTATAAAAAATGGTATAATCTCTTAAACATACGATTTATTTTATTGACATAAGATTAAAAATATTTGACTAATCTTCATCAAGTCAGCGAAAGAATTATACGCATGTCATACACAATGTCTCAATTTTAAAAGATTTTTCTCAGTTTTATATATATTTTTAGTTGGTTTTGCACGCGTAACCTTGACAGCAGATAGTCAATGTTCAATTGTGCTAGGAATGCGAAAATATATTTATACATAAAATAGTAAAATAGCCCAGCGGTGGGCTGCCAATACGTTAAAAATACTCGCTTTATCTCAAAGCAATTCTTGGTGTTCGGGGTAAGGAAAGATTTTTCTTTATCACTCCTATACAATTATATCGACTGTAGAAATAATAAAAAAGAACGTAGCCCACAGTTTTTTCAAAACAGGTTTTTTTCGATAATCACAATGTATCAAACTTGATACACGTTCTATCCAAAGGATGCAAGCTGCAAATGCCGAATTAGTATCTAAATTTAGTATTTAAGTTTGAAAAAGATGACCTTCTAAAAAATTTAAACCAAGAAGAAAGACTGAAATAAAGGTTTTTCTTTGATTAACATTAGATTATGTCAATAAAACACCAGTTTAGAAGTCTCCGCGCACTTCAAGGTTGTGTATAATTCATAATTTACATATGTTACAAAATCATTAAAACACGTTTTTATCGCCTCCTGTAAAATTCGATACGTGTTGGTTACGTCCTTTTTTCCTTTCCACAGTCGATATGCCATACTTAAATAAGCAATCGATTGTTACTTAATACACCTATAACATGTAACAATATGCAATTCACCGTAAACTTATGAATCTAAAAATGGCTAAAAATTTACTACTGTGCAAACAGAAACTGTCTTAGATAATGTATACATCAGAAACTGGAGTTACATACTAATTTGATCGGAGAATATTGCTTTATCTTAAATTAACATGGGGCTCGCAGGCTTTAGTAAAATTTAACAAGACCCCTGAAATAGCCGAGGCTGGTAATATTATTTTTTTTAAACGGCGCCCTTATTGTTGTGGCTACCTTTGCAGCAATAACGTCCGAAATCACAACCCTTAAAACTAAATTATAAACTTACAAGTAGACAACTTTTCCTACAGAAGAATATTACTCTTCCACCCTCTTCTATTCACTCGTTAATATTTGATACTTCCCTTTATAGGAGTTTCATTGCTTTTAAAAAGTAAAACAGCCCCTTAGCTAAATTTTCGTTGGCCACCCATCCATTTGATGCGCGCGTACTCAGCCGGGAATTCACCCTGGAGAATTTTCAATCATCACAAAGCAGTGGTGGATGCCGTATCATAGATATATATTTTTTTAGTCATTCTAGAAGGTTTGAGAATGAATTATCAATTATGTATTTGTTCATTCTTCACAGTATTGGAAAGTCATATATACAATATGCTTTTGGATACAAACAAACCCATAAATCGATCCTATGGCCCAGCGGTTAGCGTTGTGGGCTTCCGTACCGAATCTTACAATTCGAGTCCCAGAACGAACAGCATTTCTTCGATCGATTTCTGTTCGAAGTCATGGGTGTCTGTGATGTCGGAAAATTCCCTCCCACCCTCTCTGATCATTTAGTTTAGTGTAGCGAGAGCGATTAGTTAACCACTTATTCCTGTCCCAGCCTTATCCGTCTATACCTTACTACTCCCTTCGAAAGAAAGAGTTTGGGCGACTGAATAACAACAAAATCTCTTTTTTTACCTTTTTTACTTTGTTACCTCCATTAGGAGGATATATTATTCACATTGTGAGCGGACATTGTCGACTTCTAACATGATTCTTATGAGGATTTTTATTTAGTAAGGTTTTTTCTTTTCTTCAACATTAGATGTTAAATGTTTATACGTATCATTAGATAGGTATATTCAATTTTAGTATATTTTATATTTGAATTATATATTTTTTCGAAATGCACGGAAGCATTCGTGATCGACCAAATTTTGCTTTGGTATCGACCGGTCGATCGCGATCTACCGGTTGAACGCCCATGCCATATACTGACTATCATAAAAAAAAAACACTTTTATTTGCACATGTAAGACAAAGTGAATATTTTTTTTTTATTCGGATCAGAATATACACCGTCCTAAACAACGCGTACACCACTGAACGCGAGAGCAAAGGATCAGTGCACCGGAGCGCAATTTAATGGGAAATTCATTTTCGCGAATAAAACGCCCCCTAATTCGTTTCGCGTGCGCCCCTCTGAAAAAAGAAACACGGTTGCTAGTGATAATAGTAATAATATTGGTTAGGCAATGGATTTGTTGACGATGCTGAAATCGTCCGAGTGACAACCCTCCATTACTTCCCAACGGGCATCGGAGGAAGCGATTTTTTTTTTAAATGTATTTAAGTCGGCAACACAAATAAAACACTGCTAATCTACAGTGAAAAATAAAATAAAATACATTCAGTGTTTATTCAACTACGCACATTGTAACCTTGGTCAGACGATACACTGTAACTTAATAAATAATTAAATTTAACCCTTAACAAGCCGTGTGTAACATTTTCAATTCCGTCGTGTACGCTAAAAAAAGTCTGAACACACAATGAGGCGAAACCAAATTGTATATATATACATACAAGATTTGAAGAAAGATATTTCGGGATCATAGATCGTCGCTCCCAATGTGAATATGATCCATGATTAGAACGAACAAACGTCAAAAAAAAAAAGAACTTTATTATAAGAATATATACCAAGGTTGTGGATTCGTCGTGTAAAAAAAAACGACGACTCCGACTCCGAGGAAATTTCTCAAAAATTTCATTTCAACTTATATATATATATCGACTGTGGAAAGGAAAAAGGACGTAGCCCACAGTTTTTAAAAACAGCTTTTTTTCGATTATCACAATGTATCAAACTTGATACACGTTCTATCAAAAGGATTCAAGCTGAAAATGCCGAATTAGTATCTAAATTTAGCTTTTAAGTTTGAAAAAGATGACCTTGTAAAAAATTAAAACCAAAAAAAAAGATTGAAATAAAGGTTTTTCTTAGACAATTTCTTTAATTAATATTATATTGTGTCAATTAAACACCAATTAAGAAGTCTCCGCGCACTTCAAGGTTGTGTATAATTAAAAATTTGCATATGGCCCAAAATCATCAAAACACGTTTTTTGCGCCTCCTGTAAAATTTGGTATATGTAGGTTACGTCCTTTTTCCTTTCCACAGTCGATATGTATGTATTCCATCAGATTATCTTTAGTCAGCCAAGCATGAAATGTCAACACTTTGGCCTATTTTGTTTGAATACACATCATTAAAAATATTTTTCAAAAAAAATTCGAGCTGCTCATTTTTCACGACTCCGACTCCACAGCCCTGGTATATACAAATAATTCGAATACTCCATTTATGCGCCACCTAATGGCTTGCGCCCTAGACTGTTGCCTATTTTGTCTGTATGGTGACGCCGTCTCTGATTGTGCATAACTGTATGAGATTGATATAAAAATCCACCCGTTTCAAACGGTTTTGAGGTTTGGTAGCTCGACACTTCTCATATCCTTTGAAATCAATAAAAAAAAAACTCACATTTACGTTAAACCCATTATAAAATGAAGTTGTTATTATTGATAACGTTGCAGCTACAATATCTTTACGCATGTATCCACTATTATTAACTATACCTGCACACATACGACAAAGCAGTGTCTATTAGCTTTCTTAGATTGCTAAGTAGATAATGGACAACTCTAAGATTTTACGCAGTTGAGTAGTTTCCCCGATATCCCCGCATCGAATTCGAGCACTCCTTTAAGTCCCGCTGAAAGGGTGACAATCACCAGCATCGCGAGCCTTCGTCTCCAACCCGTTACATCCTCAATATCTGCATGCATAATTAATTTCAACTCAACTCACGCACTAAGTATCTGAACACCTCGTTCAATGCATTAGCAATCTTATCACGATTAATAATGCAAGATCATTGAGATGCCAATTAATTCGTACAAAATAAATAAAGCAACACAATAGCAATATAGCATACTCGGTGACGTTTATGTATTCACAGTGACAAGTACTGGATTTTAAATATACTTTAGTAGCATAGTGTTATGTATAATAGAAAATTTGATTATTCCACGTATTGTGTTACTAACTGTGACACGTGTTTCGCCTCTTTCAGAGGCATCTTCAGACTTACTATCGCAAAGTTTGCTTAAGTAATGAAGCAAGATTGATTCTAACATTTTAAAATTATAAAATTACAAAATGGAGGTTTGGGTTTTTTTCCTTTTAAGAGGAGCAAGGAGGGGGGTGTAGAATCGAAATAAAACAAACAGATAATGATACTAATGATACTAATGAGTTGTAAACAATCAGAATGGGATTTTTCCTTTTTAAGGGAAGCAAAGAGTGGATTATAAAATCGAAACAGTGCAAACAAATTTAATCATACTACTAATGACGTTAAATATTACAAACTAATGAGCTGCAGTCAATCAGCTAGGTTTGTGATTACTCTATTAATTGGAAACAATTTGAGTAACGGGGAACCGCCTGTGCTATTAAGAATATTATTTAATAATATTTCTTTTTTGTTAAGAGTTTTCTATTTTAAAATTTTCTATTAAAATGAATTTCCACAAAGTTACCGCCGAAACCATCGAAAGTGATATGTATAATGTTTGTATAAGCTATTCTTCAACAGGGTTATTTATTTCCTTTTAATCAATTGTAAATTGAACGCTTACGACAAAATATTCATTTAAATAAAATAGTAATTAATCGTTTTTTTTTAATGTAGTGTACGTTGTGCAATAAGTAAGCAAAGTTTTTTCCATGCGCAATAGCGTCAACTCTTGCTAATCCTTCACCAGGGATGGGCTGGAGGTGGTTCGGAGGGGCTAACGCGACCCCCCTGTTAAAATTCACCAAGGCCGGCGAGCCCCTTGTTAATTTAAAAGAGAAAACAATATTCTCAGATTAAACTGGTATATAACTGCAATTTCTGACAAATATATTATCTACGACAGCTTCAGTATACACAGTAGTGTATTTTTAGTCATTCGGATTTTTAATTTTACGGTAAATTGCATATTGTTGCATATCATAAGTGTAGCAAGTAACCATTGACTGCTTATTTAAGTATTGCATATAATTGCATAGGAGTGATAAAAATATTCACTCCTTTCCCATAACACTGAGAATTAGGGATATAAAGATAAGGGTAAGACAAGACTAGTGGTTAAAAATCTCTCTCGCTACGAATAGTTATTGGTGGATCGGAAGGGTGAGGAGAGGGGTTTTTTAGATATCACAAACACCCATGCCTTCACACTGAAGTAAGACGAAAACTGTGAGGTCCGGCACGGAAGTCAACAGCGCTAACCGCTGCGCCACAGGACCAGGAAAAAAATATAAATCATTGGTAAAAAAAAAGAAGAGTCACAAGAACATCCCGCCTGTCTTGGGAGCTTAATATCACCGGCCTGCTACAATTTGTCAGGCTGTAGTGCCACCCCCGCCCCTGTTGTTATTTCGGCACTCTCGGTCGACACTGTTTTATTATTTCAAGTCGATTGTTGTTGGAAGGAAGTGTCGCCCTCTCGGCGGCTCGAAGGGGTATGCTAATGTGTGGGAAGCAAAGCGTGGTGCGGCCACTCAGCCAAACCGACGCTCGCCTCCAGGGGTGGCTGTTACAGATGGAGCGATGTTTGGGACAACACATACGAATCGAGACCTTGTCTTTATGGTTGGCTTATGTCACCGTAACGGTGCAACTGCGAATGGCATTCAATTTTACTAAAGGTAATGATTTTAAAGCTCAGCTGAGCAAATTTTCAAAAAAAAAAATAGAATTGAATTTCAAAGACCAATACGTTGTGAAAATGACTGGCTTGCAACGATATGTAAAAAAAAAATATTTTATTGTATCAATGTCCGCTCCCAATTTGGAGCATATGGCCTCCTAATGGAGGTATCTCAACAGAAGAACTGTTCGCTCAACCTCACTTTTTTAACCCGTAACATGCCATCCTAAAAAATCACGTTCCCTGCCATGATGGCATCTCAGTTTCTCTGTTAATTGACAGTATTTAAACCTATGTTTGAAGCTAAAAATAATTATATATAATAAAAAATGTATGTATGCTTGAAAATATATTCTAGGTCTAATTTTCACCCTCATTTTATTTATAAATGCTTAAAATGCTTGAATGATTTAATGGCTCAACTAGCTATGAATGCATCATGAGCATGGAGGAGTTAAAGTGAGTAGTGGGGAAAGAAAGATAAGTCCAGAACAGGACTAGTCGTTGACTAATCGCTATTGCTACACCCAGTTATTAAAGGATCAGAAGGACGGGAGGAGGAGAGGTAATAATGTGAATTGACACCACAGACACCCAGTCTTTGATCACAACTTTTAATTGAATACTTTTAAAATTCACTGTGATCTCACCGGGAATCGGATCCAGACCTGCGTGGTCGGTAAAGCAAGCTCTATCCAACCGGGCCACAGCAGGCGACTGAAAATACTAATCAATGGAAAGAAAAAATATTACCCATGACCGCTCCCAATTCGGAGTATATGGCCTTCTAAGTGGAGGTATCACAACATAAGTTTTTTTCATGCGAAAAAGTGTCACCAGACAGACGCCTCTGTTGTCAAACAAAGGATTTCAAAACTGTAATTACCTTAAAAAAAAAGGTATACAGTACACACATCAAAGATTTTTCTGTTTTTTAATGTTTATAATTTCATAACAAACACATTTTTTATTAATTATAGTATTAACACCAATACGTGATAAATTACACAAAAACAAATTTGCAAAAAAAATAAAAACACTTGCATACTTGTGAGATGATTATGGTTTTCTGTTTACAGTTTATATGTTACATATCGACTGTGGAAAGGAAAAAGGACTTAACCCACAGTTTCTTCAAAACAGGTTTTTTTCGATAATCACAATGTATTAAACTTGATACACATTCTATCAAAAGGATGCAAGCTGCAAATGCCGAATTAGTATCTAAATTTAGCTTTTAAGTTTCAAAAAATGACCTTGTAAAAAATTATAACCAAGAAAAAAGACTGAAATAAACGTTTTTATTAGACAATTTCTTTAATTAATATTAGATTATGTCAATTAAACTCCAGTTTAGAAGTCTCCGTGCACTTCAGGGTTGTGTATAATTCATAATTTGCATATATCACAAAATCATCAAAACACGTTTTTAGCGCCTCCTGTAAAATTTGATATGTGTGGGTTACGTCCTTTTTCCTTTCCACAGTCGATATCAATAAATGATATATTTTTTTTACCATGTCCGATTTTAATGTGGAGCGTATAGCCTCCTAAATTCAGTGGTGTAGTGGGACTAGGCTGGGCCAGATCGGCGACCTGGCACCTGAAAATGAGGAAGGCGCCCTGCCACCTTTTTGACTTGTAACTTAATTGTAATGCACATACATATATTCAAAGTCGTTTTTTGTATTGATTTAATTGTTAAAACTAGGGATGAAATCAATGACCGACCTGGTACCTATTTATTTACCACTTCACCACTGCTACTAATATAGGTATTAATTAATTCGTAAATATACACGACTTCATTTTGCTAGAAACTTTATCTAAATCAACCATGCATCCCATTTTACCAAATTTCCTAGGGCACTTAACGCTGTACCCACCACCACCCGCTACGGCTTCACACTATTCTTACAGAGAGTATTCCGTAACGTAACAACGCTAGTCGTGTTCAAAGTTTTTCCAGGGATGTCCCGAGAAAAAATCCTTCAAGACTTGGTTGCATGAACCTAACATATAAAAATGAATGTTCGTCTGTTCGTACGTTATGCGTTTCCCCACCGCTCATCCGATCGCAATAAAACTTTGACAAACTTTTTCCTTGCACTTCCGAGAAGGTCATGGGCATAGTAAAATTAGCTTACAGTTGGTCTTATATATAAAAATCAATGTTTGTATGTCTGCCATACAGTTCATTTTGACAACGTATGCTTGCACTTGCGCGGAGGTTATAGTACAATTAACCTACGGTAGCTGGCGCGTGTGTCGTACCATAGACAATCGGCAGCAAAGTCAAGCAGGCAGAAAAAAAACATGCACTTCAATAAACACAATTAAAACACAAACACTTTCTTTCTTTGAGTGGCATTTAGGGATTCTGTGTCGAGACTTCCCGGGACTTGTAAGTTTTTTTGCCGTCTTAAGTGCCAGGACTTTTTTGGAAAATGTCCCGGGACTTTGGTGTATATTCTCGGGATCAGTTTTGAAAAAAAAAGCATTATATTCAAGTTAAAGAATCAAAACCCGGAGTTTCAAACAAAATTTAGTATGCATATATGAAAGGGATCTGATAAAAAAAAAACATATTTTTGGGATTTATAATTTCGTATAAGTTTCAAATACCATGTGTTCATATATTGTCATATAACTGTAGCAAAAGCAAATTCCGAAATATTAAAATCAAATGTTCATACCTCATGTTGTTTGGATACAATTGTTTTTTCACTATTATATAAAAGTACCAATGTATCAATCGGACTAAAAGGTCTAAAAGCTGTATTGTGAAGTTACGGTCATAAATTTACTCCTGACGGCAGCCGAATTCTTTGATATTTTTTCATTAAATGTACCGTTATCATCCCTTCTTAGTAAAAATTTCACGTAAGCATTGCACATATCCATTACATAAGAAAAACAATATGTATTAAACATTGTATTTAAAAACGCGGAAATAAAAGTCTCGAGTCCCGGGATATCCCGAGACTTTGACTTTATCCCGCCTCTAGTCCCGGGACTTTGAAAACCCCGAGACTTCAGAATCCCTAGTGGCATTGCAACGAACCGGCTTGTAATTAATAAAATAATGAAGTGAAGTTATAAATGAAAGCTTTCGTCTGTTGGATTCAATTCTCTTTCCACAAGAAGCGGTGAGAAGAAGATGCAACCATGTCGGCATGACCTTGCATACCCTCGCCAAATATAAATGTAATTCAAAAACAAATTTTTAATGTTAAATTATAGCAAATCTCACCTACGTCACCACTGTTTATTTATTTTCTTTCGGCGTGTTTAAATATGTCATATCGGACCCGAAAATAGTATCTATTATTCATTTTCTATTATTGTGTGTGGAACAACAAGGGGGGGCATGTTGGTGTTATTGTGCTGTGTCGGTTGTCGGGATTGATGTAGGTATAGATGTCGCGGATGTTTGCCGTTTTAAGAAATGTTACGAGAACTTGTCTACACGTTATTCTGTGAGCAATGCGAATATTTTCTCAACAATGCTTGCAAAATAAATAACCTTTAACTGCGACGAATCAATTCAAATGAACAGATTTTTTTTGTGTCGTATTAAATTGTCGACAATAGTTTTTTTATTCACATACATACTTCATCCGTTAGCTTGCAATTATTAACACAAATGTGATAACAAACGTTTCTTTATGATTGGAATTGAAAAGTCGTTGATCACTACGAAACGTGCAGTAATTAAAAACATCCCGTGGACTGTACTAGGACCTCCAATCCTGGAATCCTGTCCGATTTTGTGTCGATTAAATGTCAAAATTTGAGAAAGTCAAAAAAAGTAAATTCATAGGTTTCTGGATTCGGTAAATTTCTGAGTTTTTCAAATCGACCATTTTTTTTCGAAAAATCCCTGCGAGAGTTCAAAATCTCTCAGTTTATTATAAACGATTTTATGCTGAATTTTTAATTCCGAGATCACAAATATAGTCCAAGATTGGATTCCCAACTCTACACCACTAATAAACGGTTTTTTTTTTATCAATCTTCACGAAATACAAAACTTAACTGAACCCTGAATAAAACAAAACATTTTTATGGCGCCTTTTCTGTGGCCCCCAGCTTGGGAAGTACTGCTCTAGACTGTACCAATAGACGGAAAATTATAAAGGACGGTAAATGACAATGCCAAATATATGTTGTGCTTAGTAAAATTAACAAAACATATTTCTATAAATAAGTTTCTCAAAATACAAAATTCACCAAAAAATGATAAAATCGAATAATTAATTGTATCACACTCAGAACGAATATACTATGCACAAACGTTAATTCTACGACAAGACTATTTTTTAAATTAAGACATAATATATGAAACTCTAATATCAAATCAAGATCGTAAAATTTTGTTGACACACTTTCATCAGTTTAGTTTCTAATTGATGAACCCGGGCATATCCGCCTGGCATCGCCAAACATTCAGATAGCTGATAGACAGATGAACTCAAACTGAGCATGATTGTCAGTTCGGGGAACCCGACTGCAACTAGGGTATCCAATCCCGGAGCCTTTTTCCAATCCCGGGATCTCGGGATTGATCCCCTTTTTTTCGGGATCCCGGGATTGTGATTTTCTTACCGAGAAATTTGAAATCCTCAATTCTCACAGAACCTCGGTTTTTTTTTAGCTCACCGAGGAATTTGAAATCTCCGATTTGGTATACTATTTCCCAGAATCTCACCGAAACTCGTTTTTTTTTTTTAGCTCACCGATTTACCAATTTCGTGTAAATTATCGGGTTTTCCTCAAAATTTCTCAATCCCGAAATCCCGGGATCGCGGCCATCTCAATTCCGGAATTTCGGGATCAGAAAATTGAACGGGATCCCGGGATTGGATGCCCTAACTGCAACTTTTGAGCTTGACGCGTGAAATGAAAAAGTATCACGATTGCGAAAAATTGTATTTCTCATTGAATTTTTAATATTTGCTCAATCGCCATTGTGTGTATCAGTTTATCGTAGCCAACAAAATCAACAATCCACTGCGAGCTTTACGTCTTGATGTTCGGCGTAACTTAAATAACATATCTCACAATGGACTGCATAGTCGGGAGCGTAAGGATACCTAGCAGGATCCTTGTCAAATCAAACACCATCCCCCGCTTCCTTTGTGAACTGTCGTGAAAGAATTTTACTTCTGTTAACATGTCTACGAATTCTTTTCCGCTAGTGTAAAGGCGAACCGTTTTAAGATATAGCACAACCGCTGTAACTATACGTTAACGATTAAAAATTAAATTATTATCAATTACGAAAATAGTAAAAAATACTGCATTATATCGGTTCCATGACGCAACGGTCAGTATTGGAGTCACAACTCACAATACAATTAGAATTTTTTCAATTCGATTTCTGTTTGAATTTTGTACTTTTCCATGAGTTTTGTCGCTAACGACCCGGGTTTCGCCTTTCGGCATCTTCAGGCATTCCAAGCGCACGGATGTACTTGAACTGAGTACAACTCAGAACTGTACTTGAACTCAGTTCAAGTACATCCGTGCACTTGGAATGCCTGAAGATGCCGAAAGGCGAAACCCGGGTCGTTAGCGACAAACCTCATGGAAAAGTACAAAATTCAAACAATTCAAATTTGATATTGAAATTCCATCAAGCACCCTCAGTCGAAATACTTAATTCTGTTTGAAGGTTTGATGGGTGTTTGTGATGTCTCAAAATTCCCTCCCATTTTTACAATATTTAAATTACAGGTCGTAACGAAAAGGATTAGTGAACCACTAGTCCAGACTTAGCCTTATCCTTTTATCCTTACTGCTCTCTCTACTAACTGTCTGTCTTGCGTGGACAAAATCAAAGCAAAATGGTCTCCGTCACTATAGTAACCAAGTAACAAATCAGTTTATTTGATTCGCCTTAAGCCGTGTTCCATTCGCGTTCGCTGTGACTTTGCCCAGGCAGGACGTAGCGTAAATAAAAGTAGAGTGACTGAGTAACCAACAGCTCTCGTATAAAAACTCGTAGAGGTTAAATCTCCCACATTTGGATCGGACATGTGTTAAAAAATAAAAGAGTAAAAAGGTTTTTTCAGATTCACATGAGTCGTCAGACAATTAACACTTTCGGCCCGGGCCCAATACAGGTAAAACTATCAAAGGTTGATAACTTTTGTATGTTGGCATCGAGTCATCGTCAGTAGTAAAAGATGGTGTGTACATTTGATTAACCCCTTACGCCGTAAATAAGGTGCGGACTTGTGCGGAAAAAAACTGTTTTTTGACGTGAATACGTTTTTAAAATTGCTTCCATAGGGAGGTAATCCAAAAAAACGAATGATAACAAAATCGGGGGATACAGTTTGAAGTTGCAGCTTCATATCTATCAACGCTATCCAAAATTTAATTACACTACTAGAAAGATAAATAATCAAAACAAATATTGGGCTATGTAAAGACTGTGACACATCGCGCGGGGCGGAGGGGGAAGCGCCGCTATTTTGAGGTCATTTCACTGCGTATCGAGATTTCTATTTCGTATAACTTTTGACTCAGAGAAGTTACGATGTTAGTTCAACCTTCAATCGTTAGCTCTTGACAAAATCTATCGATTATATATAAAACGTTAGTGTAATATTTTGACTATAATTTGGTGTAAAAATATAAAAAAATATTTAATGTCGAGCTATACGTGTCAAAAAGCCAAATCGAAATACAGAGATCGTATAATGTTGGAAAGAGCTTCTCAAGAGCAATCGAATGGTACCATTAAAAAACCATATGACCGAGTCAAGCAGTATTCATGCAACATTCACGTACAACACACGGCCGTGTCCACGACACAGCCACACCCCATTTTTTTTTAATTATTTTTTCTTTATCACGAATTGACACTAGTTAAACTTTTCAAGTGGTTCAAAAATAAATATACAAGTTTTTTTTGTTTCGACAACGAGATTTAATGTAATTTTTATTAATAAAAAAATATGTATTAGCGTTTATTAAAACCTACTAACTACAGCCGT
This sequence comes from Himalopsyche tibetana, assembly GCA_030503985.1. Lineage (NCBI taxonomy): Eukaryota > Metazoa > Arthropoda > Insecta > Trichoptera > Rhyacophilidae > Himalopsyche > Himalopsyche tibetana. Next base: position 1,378,249 of record JAPJYX010000003.1, on the reverse strand, counting down.
CAACCTATAAATATAGTGTCCGGGTATCTGTCAAGCAATAGCTTCTATGAAAATATCCTCAGAAGGGATTAAGTGCTACGCACAATGGACAGCAGTTTTCTTTGGTGGGTTTGTGCGTGTTTGCGAAAGGAACCGAAAATTCGCTCGCCGTCCACAGCTGAGTCATCAACGGCATGAATGAACGCCCTACCTACTCAATACCTGCGTAATGTAACGTTTACGGTTTTGTATCGCAAAAAACTGAACCAAAAACTATAACAACACGTAGGAGTGATTCTCAAATTTGGTCAACTAAAAAAAAATGCTATTTTTACACGGAAGACATCTTTGTGGTAATACAATTGAAGTAATTTTGAGTGGTATGATATTTTAAATAAATTTGAACCGACTAGCGCGATGGGTGAATATCATAAACAGATTTGCAACGAGTTCTACTTTGATTCAGCGTGGAGTAGGGTTCATGATTCTCAAAATACCTAATATCAATTTGACTAATCGGCTTTTTTTTTCTTGATCGTTATTGCGTTATGGAAGACAGCCACGTACACATAGCGGGCGTTGGTTAAGAAACAAACTGTATCCTAAACACTGTTGATAGAACTGTATGTAGTTACTAAAGATTGTTGAAAAGGGGTAAAAATTAAATGAATTTTAGTCCAACTATAATTAACTTTGTAAATACACGACTAGTTAAATAGTAAAATTTAAACATAACTTTGTTTTAACTGTCTTTGATCTCAATTTAGATCATATGGTCTCCTGTTGAAGCTTATTACAACAACATTACTTTTTGTTACTCGCTTGCATATTTTTTTTTCGGAGAGATTGAGGTTAGAAGAAAATGTCTGGGGTAATACTAGTTAATTCCTCTAGTTACGAGGTAGCTTTTAGGTTCGGATAAGTGGTAGAAAACTTTAAAATCACAGACACTTATGCCTTCGAAAACCAATCGACAAAACAATGTATGCAACTTTTCGTACTGGAATCCAAGCCCCTGAACTCCTCAACAGAAGCCACAGATGCTCACCACTCGGCTCCAGGCATAGAAAACATAATTGCCAGCACTGTGGTGTAGTAAACATCAGTTTATTGATGAAAATACTAGGCGTGTAAGGATAATGAATTATCTCAGTTTGAGATGAGAAATAGATACAACGGACTACCGTTCTCGCATTGTTCGTTTTCCCGCATGGATCGTTTATTTTTCATAGTCCCGGCCAAACACCAATAAGAACAATGTAAAATAATCCCGCATTAATCGTTCCCCGATTTACCGTTTTCCTCGATCTATCGTTTAAATATTTTGGTCCCGTCACGAATATTATCCCGATTGACCGTTTTCGTTGAATATTTTTCATAAATGGTTTTGACTAGCATTTCGTTTCGCGTTTTTTTTCAGTGGAACCCCGATCTCGCTATCTTCGTTTTTTTGCATGGATCGTTTATTTTTTACTCGACCAAGACATGACAATATTTAATAATTCCCTGATTCACTTATTTCCTCGATCTATCATCTAAATATTAACGTCCTGTCCCAATTATTATCCCGATTGACCGTTTTTGTGGAATATTTTTTTTCGCTCAAATAGTTTTACATCGCATTTGGCTACATAAATAAATTAATTTTTTTGAAAATGAATCAATTTTTTTTTGTATTGTTTGAAGATTTCCCCGCATTGTTCGTTCATTTATTACGGTCCCTTGAAAAACGTTGAATCGAGGTTACACTGTATCTACATTACCGACAACCAAATAAATACAGTGAACTGTCAGCGGGTGTGTTTATTTGACGATAAATCACTTAACTTGACCGCTGGCGTGCCGCCGACCATCAAGACACATGTAGGTACTACAGTCCAGGTAAGCAATGAGTAGTTCAGCTGTAGTGAAAAATATACGTGACAGGACAACGTACACATAATTTTCATATTTTGATATTAAAACAAAAATCAAATTGTACCTATTGTTTTTATGAGCATTAGTTATCATACAGTATTTGTTTTCCGTAGAGTCCACGGATAGACGAATGGGGATAGAAAAGCACCAGCTGCTCATCGATTTCGCTGTGATGCTTTTCAGGATCACAGGCAAACAATTTACACAATTGTCCGTCCGGATATTGGTACCCGTAGACCAGCGGCCGGCAAACTTTAGGACCTCGCGCACCACTGAATTCGTAATTTTAAATCCCCGCGGACCACCTTCTAGATTTTTTAAAAACTTTTGAGATGATTTCGCATCGTTCCTAATCATTATTTTTTTGATAGTTCGCTGTCGATTAAACAATGTAAAAAAGCTCTACATTTAGTTTTACACATATAAGTCCTGATGAAGGCATACGCCGAAATAGCTAACAACTATATAAAAAAATAGTAGAACTAAATACTTTGTTATTTGTTACATTATAACAATGAAGTTCTACCAATAAATTCAATCAATAAATTCCACATTTATCTGTGAGAATGGGGCGCGCGCTTGGGGCCTCCGAATCTTAGAGGCCTCAAAAATGACTTATATTATACATATAACCCACATACTATTTTTACAGATTTTTAAATATATTTTTGACGTTTTATGGGCCTCCAAATTGTATTGCGCCTGGGGCCTCTCATGTGTTTGATGCAACACCTGCCGTATACAATACAAGTGAATAGATTCAAACTCTCGGAAACGTAGACATTTTGACAAGATATTGAATATAACCAGTGGTGTAGTGGGGTCAGATCAGCGACCTGGCACCTGATCATTAAGAACGCGCCCTGCCACCTTTTTTACTCGTAACTTAATTTTCAATTACATGCATATATTTAAAATCGTTTTTTTATTGATTTAATTGTTAAAACTTGTGGTTTTTTTAACTTCGGACGGATACAGAAAAAAAAAGGAAGAAATCAATGACCGACCTGGTACCTATTTATTTACCACTACACCACTAAATACAACCATTAAGTAAACAACTAACTATCACAAAGTTCATGAAAAAAATTTAAAATTCTTACACTGTAATGTCAAGTAGCCAAATTAAATACCCATCAATCAAACATTAAAGATTGTCGAACCGAAACGTACAATATGTAACCAATCATTATTTTGCGCGCTGTTCACAGTGTGTGAAAACTGCACACTATTAGAGGCGCTCTTTGAATTGACAGATAACAATATTTCTCAGTAATTACCTGGGCGGACCGCCATTATGAGGCATTCAACAACGGCTACATCACAATACAGCCTCTTTTGGTGGCTTTCAAAAGCCTCTGTGATGTTTCGACACCGTTTTTTTTTGTTGTTGTTACCTTCGCCATAATAGCAATTTTCAGTTTCTTTTGATGACAACAACACTGCGGCGAAATTTCCAACCGGTGGCACAAGAATACGAATTAATTTCACACTGCAATAACTTATCTTTATTCCTCTGCCTTGCTGCCTCCTTAAGTGGATCATATTATTATGCAGCATCTTTAAAGATGGCTTATTTATTACATGAAACGATTTTTACGACATTCTTTTTTAACAGCCAGCGAGAAATTATTTAACCCTCCAAGGACGAGCGTCACCATATGGTCACACAAAACACCGTTGTCTATTGATCCCACTATTCATACTTTTTTTACCTGAATATCGTTGCTTTCGCTCATATTTGGTTAAGAAGGGTACGGACTACAGTTAGTCATCAGCCGTGGGAACAGGAACGGTCTCCAAAAGCACATGAGATTTTTTGAATTTCCGTTTTTTTTAATTTACTTTTTGAAACTGTTAGATATTTAAAAAAAAAACATAAAATTATTTACAGTTATTTTGCTAGTATATTTGTCTTGAAATTATGTTGATCTAAAGAGGTCAAATTGTAAATATTTAAAAGAAAAATCACGTTTAGCTATATTTCAACCCCGAATGTTTGTAAGCCCATACGGTCAATTTTGTCCTTACTACTGTCCGTACTCAATATTACACGGTAATAAAAGGATGAGCATGACCATATAGTCCTGCAGGGTTTCTATACAACGACTTTGCGTTTTTTTTTTTAAATTTTGGATAGGAATAAAAGTTATCTGTGACTTCAATATGGCTTAGAAAATATTTTTTTTATCGGAAAAAAGCTCTTGTCTCTGGAGGGTTAATTACATATATTGAATAAAACATACCTATAATAAATTGCCGCCTGTGTGGTCGGGTGGCCAACGTCGTTGGCTACCGCTACAGAGGGCACGGGTTCGAATCCCAGTACGGGCAGTTTTATAAATTGATTTTTCAATCGATTTATGAATTTCCGTTCGAAGGCATGGATGTATGTGATGTCTTGAATTCCCCCCTCCCACCCATCCTATCCCATGAAAGAGGCGTATAGAGAGCGATTAGCTAACCACTAGTCCTGTCTTAGCCCTTTCCTTCTATTCCTACTCTCTCTTTGGAAAAAGAGAGGTTGAGCAACTGAGTAACAAGCAGTTCTCGTAGAAACACTTCTGTTGAGATAAACTCCATTATGAGTCCATATTCTCCATATTGGGAGCGGACATGGTAAAAAAATTATATATATATATATATATAGACGTAACTCTCAGTTTTCCTAAAAGAGCTTTTTTTCGATAATCAAAATGACTACAACTTGACGCACGTTCTATCAAAAGGAGGTAAGCTGCAAATGCCGAATTAGTATCTAAATTTAGCTTTTAAGTTTGAAAAGGATGACCTTGTAAAAAGTTATATATAGTGGAAAACTCGATAATTCAGAAACAGACGTTTAAAAAAAAGATATTCCTACGTAATAAAGTCATCCGAAAACCCCACATTCCGCAAGCATTTTTGTGTCAAATTGTTAAGGCGTTTTTTTTCGCCAACCGCACTTAGAGGCTGCTGCTGCCGAGGTGGTGATATCTTCGCACGCATCTCCTGGCGACTCCACTTAGGCGCTCCTATCGCCGCTTGACGATCTCGGCGACCGAAACCGACAAGATGTAACCCGCAACATTAATGTTGTTTCCATTGTCATTCTTTTTTCTCAAGATCTCTATCTGAGATACGGTCGCGTTCGTTGGGTAACAGATTCCATTCTGAGAATTGGAAATGGGTCATCGGTTCATCCAAACTTAAAGGTTTCCAGTTTAATATGATTTATCTGAATCATGCAATTACTGTTAACCGTACATTGAAATATTTATATCGACTGTGGAAAGGAAAAAGGACGTAACCCACACGTATCAAATTTTACAGGAGGCGCTAAAAACGTTCTTTGATGATTTTGTGACATTTGCAAATTATGAATTATAAACAACCTTGAAGTGCACGGAGACTTCTGAACTGGTGTTTAATTGACAGATTCTAATATTCATTAAAGAAATTGTGTAGGAAAAACCTTTATTTCAGTCTTTTTTCTTAGTTTTAATTTTTTACAGAGTCATCTTATTCAAACATAAAAGATAAATTTAGATACTTATTCGGCATTTGCAGCTTGCATCCTTTTGATAGAACGTGTATCAAGTTTGATACATTGTGATTATCGAAAAAAACCTGTTTTGAAGAAACTGTGGGGTACGTCCTTTTTCCTTTCCACAGTCGATATGACAACTGTGGTAGAGGCATTTTGAGCATCCATCAGAAGTAGGGTCTGGTTGTTTCTCTACACACGGTCAGAAATAACAAAATGTTAATGAGGAAGGGCGTACATTGGAGATAAGATACAAGTGTAATATGTAGCTGGCGGAATCGGCAAGCGGACCGTGTGACGCGTTTCCCGATTGCTTTTCGCTTCGAAGCCTACAACAACGTACAAGCGGCCATCTCTCATCCATTATGTAGCGGCCCAGTAGCCACCGAGCCCACGGTAGCTGTATGGCAGGTGTACCAAACAATGACAACACGTTACTAATTTAAATAAAATTTCATGACATTTAACAGTCATTGAATCAAAAGGTAAAACACTAATTTTCAATGTTTAAACATTCACTTATTATTTATTTAACTTTTCCGGTTCTAAGCTCAAGAAATGCGACCCCAATACCCACATTTTCTTAAATATCTATTTTAATATGGGTGATAACAATGTTTATAATTAAGGTTTTCTTATATCATAGTTTTTTGGACCTTTTGTAGTTTATATAAATACGCGATAACGCGATAAGCGATCGTTCGTAAGATAGCTGGGTAAACTCGTCAGTTGCAATTTCATATGTGTGCTGGGATGACGTATTTTTTACGCGCAACTTAAAATATGACCACGGATTTTTATTTTTTAAAAAATGTATGAATTCATAAGAATAAGGCCAATAATGAGGAAACCACTGGGGTCCCTAGAAGACCCCCATCGGATAAGAAGTATTTTTCTAGTCTCCGAGCCGCGAGAGTTAATATGATCAGGACCAACGTTCCCTATAAGCTGCGCGCGCGGGCGATCGCGCAGCAGTTTGAAAACCTCCGGGCACTCATTCCGGGTTGGCGCGCACTCCAAGACAACTATTCAATTAACCACTTAATTACAAAACTAATGATGTGAATGTACATAATTTGAACGATTTAAAGAAAACTAATGGTTAGCAAATCACTCTCGCTACGCTCCGTTATTTAAGGATTAAAAGAAAAAAAAAATGACATAATAAACATTAGTCGATATCTTCGAACATAAATCGATTAACCACTTGAATACCAAGCGGACACAGGTGTCCGGAACATATGCAAGCGAACACGGATATCCAAGACATTTAAAAGATCAAATACTTGATATTCTAATAGAATATAAGGAATATTTTGATGAATATATCTAGTTCCATCTATACTGAGTCAATAAAGGTTTTTAAAATATCGAATTCGAGTGTATATTAGGCAAAATTATTTTTCTCAAAAACACGCAGTATCTCTCGGGCATATTGAAGATTTATTTTCGCGGTACTCAAACGGTTAATATGTGATTGGCCCGCGCAGCCTTTGAAATTTCCGTGCAGCTTACCTCTTGTCTTAGAGGGAAGGGAGCATTGATCAGGGCCAGTCTTTCTCGTGACGAAAATTTTCAACTGACAAGAAAAAAAATATTACTAATATTTTCATTATTGGCAGTAGAAAACAATCGTTACTCTTACAGTGAAGACAAAACGGAATGTAAAAAATTGCAAAATAAATCTTGATATCGATAATATTTTTACCATTGATAAACGGTCTTATCGTACAGTAATACAAGCACAGCACATTTTCTATGCAATGTAATAGACCATTTTCTATTTTTCAACAAAACAATATGTAATGTGTTTTGCTTATCCAATTATTCATTTACCACACTTTTTCAGAGCTATCAATAATTATCTCCGAGCATTAACATTATGGGAAAAATGGTCAGAATTTAAATATTATGCGGTCGGAATATTTTATAACCATTTTGATTAGGTTAGGTTATTTTTAATTTCATTTAAATTATGACTATTTACACTGATCGATATAATATTATGAACATTTAATATAAATTCTGATCGGAAAAATACGAGCCTTGCATTATCAATAAGTTTGGTGTTTGATATTAGCTAATAAAATAATTAATCCATTAAAAATAAAGCATTGTGTAAGCCTCGGTCCATGCTATGTCATTCGACTACCTCCAGCGTCGTCTGCAGAAAGCGTTCGATAAAATTCATTATTTTTTTCTCGAATAAAAATATTTGATCTAAAGAAAATTCAAAAAAAAAAAAACACAGACAGATGATATTATCAGTGACGTGCAGGACGGTCCCCCGGCCCCCCTCGCCGTCGTTAGTGAGTGAGTTCTGGTGAGTGCTGGTGTCACATCAGCGGTTGACATAGGACTCTCGGTCGCACCTGCGAATATGCTAATCTCAAACTGTGGCGCGGCAGGAAAATAAACGAAATGGTTCCAATAGTTCAACAACAACGATTAACCATTTGCATCGTCTTTACTGTCGACACGCAATTCGAAGATGCTTCTCGAAGAAACACGATAAAGACAATTATGTACGTAAGTAAACATTTGTCAGATAGATTTTTAGAACTTCTATAATACTGTCAATTCTAAGTACATCTGTTATGACTACGCGATGTTATATATTATGAAAAAAAAATAACATTATGAATTTAAAAACAATTTATATGTACCAATTCGACACATTTTATATAGGTCAGAATCTGCTTAGCTAACCGTGAGTGTTTTTATACTGCAATTAGTATTACAACAGAAAATACTCACAAAGTGAAACGGGTCTTGATCACTTTAAAGGTTTATAATATGATGAATTAGTACAAACAAACTGTGCTTTCATTTTGTACATACATTGCACATTCCACAAAGAATTGAAGACATCATATCGACTGTGGAAAGGAAAAAGGACGTAACCCACACATATCAAATTTTACAGGAGGCGCTAAAAACGTGTTTTGATGATTTTGTGACATATGCAAATTATGTATTATACACAACCTTGAAGTGCACGGAGACTTCTAAACTAGTGTTTAATTGACAAAATCTAATATTTATTAAAGAAATTGTCTAGGAAAAACCTTTATTTCAGTCTTTTTTCTTGGTTTTAATTTTTTACAAAGTCATTTTTTGAAACTTAAAAGCTAAATTTAGATACTAATTCGGCATTTGCAGCTTGCATCCTTTTGATAGAACGTGTATCAAATTTGATACGTTGTGATAATCGAAAAAAGCTGTTTTGAAAATACTGTGGGTTAAGTCCTTTTTCCTTTCCACAGTCGATATGAAAAGTGGTTACACCATCGATGTGTTTGAGATTTACTACTATAGCGTTCGCACACTAATTTTCAACACTTTCACGGCGAACGTGTTATTTTTTTTGATGTTCCTTTATACATATTTTTTGATTGGAGCTAAACAAATCTATCATCTTAATAAATCGTTGACTATTAAACAAATTGATTTATAAGACATTCTATGTCATTCTATGTCACGATTCACTCCCCCAATTACACTTCTCCAAATTACACGGTCCCCGACTTAAGTGTAAATGGGGGCTTTACTGTATTTCAACAGATTTTTTCACGACGAAAACTGCTTGTTAATCAGTTTTTTAATCTCTCTTTTGTGTATAAGAGAGTAGGGATAGAATAGAGCTAGGGAAATTGTAGTTGCTAACTTATCGCTCCCGAAATTCACGACTGGAACATCCATACCTTCGAACGGAATCCTTTTAAAATCGATTTAAAAAATGCTGTCCATACTGGAACTCGAACCCGTTATATCCATCACTGAAGCCAGCGAAGAAAATATAGTGAAAATACAAAATGATTACGTTCACCGTGAAAATGTTAAATATTAATGACCGGGCACTATTAGCGTACGTACACTAATAAATCTGAGAAAACTAGCTATAAAGATGTTAGGTGGATTGTGAATTATGGTACTGCTTCTTTTCAAGTTAAAGCCATCTGCCATGGTCCATTTTTAGCAATCGAAATTGATATTTTTAGATACCACACAAGAACAAACACTAAAGCTCGCTAAGTGCAACTGGTTTGTTAATTAAATTCAAAATCGACCAAACTTTGCATGTATTGATATGCACACGATGAAATAGGCATGATTGTACGATATACGACCGTCGACGATACACTCGACAGACTACACACGCTCCGTGGTCCACCGCTAATGGATTTTGTCAATCACCCGGGTTCTTATCCCGCTCTCGTAAGAGCAAACTATAAAATAATAACAACATGTCGGAGCCGAGGGGCCGAGGGGATGGACGGGGCACCACGTCACTCAGCGCGACAAATGACAGCAAGTTGGGCTATTTTTTTTTTTGTTATTTTCGATTTCAATTTTTGATTTTTAATATTACGGCATTCGATTCGGGTCTACGAATTCCTCGCGCGCCGCCGCATGTCAAACAGTTTTCTAATCCGACACCCCCGCAGACTAAACTTTACAAATGTCTTCGAGGTATGCATAATTGACTTGTATTTTATTATACATTAGGAAAATGTAATGTCATCAAGGAAATCATCGTAGTTGCAGGACCGTATTTTAATTCAATTAGAAAAAATATAAAAAAAACATGTTTTAATAATAATTGAGGCTATTATTGGCAACATGCTATAATTATTATTTGTCGGGTTGTATGACGCAGCGTAGTTGGCTTGGCTTAGAGTCCCAGTACGAACAGCATTTTTTTTTCTATCGAATTCATCGAAAACATATCTAAAAGTTCCCACCATTTCCGAACCACTAGTTCTGTCTTAGTCTTATCCTTCTATTCTTTAAAAATAAAAAAGGATGTCGAGGGACTGGGTAACAAGCAGTTCTTGTATTTAAAAAATCTGTTAAGATACCTCCATTAGAAGGCGATATCCTGCACATGGATAAAAAAAAGTGCACCGGTGATCCCGCGGCATTTAAGTAGTTCAAACTTAACCTTTCCAAAACGTAAAAAACTTATAGTAGTCCACGCTGAGTAACCTATGTTGAGATTCTTCTACAGGATTTTGTGCATGTTAAAAAAATATGGTATTATACAAAAAAAAATCTCAGATTCCGAAATAAATTGTGTTTTATATGTTGGTTGTTAGGCAGCTTGATAGTGAGGTATGTTGGTAAATGGGCAGAATAATGTTTTTTATTCGTGCGTTTTTTACACAATGCTGGCTTTCGCGTAGTCGGCTGCGCGCGTAAAAAATAAATTCAAAATTCAACCCTTGTTCGGATTAACTTTTTTCCTCTATTATTGTCTTCATGCATTATCATAGTAGGTACATTAAATATGTAGGCAAGTATACATATCTATATATTGAACATACACAATAAAAGATACAGTGGGCACAGTATTTAATAGATATATACCTACATATACAGTGTGACTCAAAACTGAGTGACGCTTCAAAATTTAAATTTATCTATGGACATGTTTTCGCAATTTTTGCTTGCACACAACAACAAACACCGTGGTAATCCAGCACAGTTGGAATAGATGATAAGCTTGAAGATAGTAAAAAACGGTCTTACATTCGTGTTAAAAATATACATCCAAATAATTCAAAAAATCTGTACCACGATAAATATATTTTTTAATCCATGTCCACTCCAAATGTGGAGCGTATGGTCTCCTAATGGTGGTATCTTAACATAAGTTTTTCTACGAGAACCGTTTGTTACTCAGTCGCTCAATCTCACTTTTTTCAAAGTGAATAGTAGGGAAAGAAGAATAAGGCTAGAACAGGACTAGTAATTGGCTAATCGCTATTGCTACACCCAGTTATTAAATGATCAGAAGGATGGGAGGAGAGGAATATATTAAAGTTATTTTTTTCCTTGATCAATTGGTAATCTAGCGAAAGTTTTTTTAATTTCATTTTAAAAAAATGTTATTATTGGTTTTTATACAACAAACCAGCGGTGGGATGCCAATGCGGTAACAAGGGGCTTGCTAAATCTTATAAATATTCGTGATGTTCTGGGGAAGGATAATTAATAAAAAGCTATCGAACGTTACTATATACACGTACATTTTGTAAGAGTACGCAATACATCGTAATTTAATCAATATCTTCTTCTCCTTCTTTGGCCATGTTCGCTCCCTCACGGCACCTCCATGTTTCCCTGTCTCCCACCGATTGCTTTGCTTCCTCCCATGACATGCCAGCATCCCTCAGCTCCGCCGAGTACATTCTATGGAAAGTACACGACGGACGTCCGGGACGCCGGAATCCCACCGGTCGAAAGAAGAGGCAGGCAGGATTGACGCTTTCCGTCAGTTCCAACGTCTCCCCTTAACCACTGACGTGACGGGACGCTGTCTTGTGCGCTCCCTTATCTCTGAATTCCTCACAAAATCAAACCACCTAACCCCTATTATCCGACGCAAGCATCTGTTCTCGAAGCTCAGTGTACGGAGTCTTCGTCAGGTGCCAATCAATCAATATCAGTAGCCGAAAAATGTACGTTAGAAATTGCAAATGTACATTAACACTTTTTTTAATTGAAATATATTGCGTACTTAGATTTAGATTATATAACGCGATGATCTGAGAAGTGTTTTATTGATTAAACAGGGGGCTCGGCGAAACAAACAACAGACCATCTTATAAATCAACTGGTATACAACAACAAAAAAAAACAGAAAAAAAGAACAAATACTTTTCAATCCCAATGTAGAACGTAGGAGTGTTTATTATATGTGCGTATTGGGTAATATTATTGCAGACCAACAGACTCCCTCTTTAAACTATAAATATATGAAATGAAAGAATTACATTTATATTCGCTGTGAATGAGAGGGGGTTGGGGGGACAAATTTATGAAAGGGGGCCCGCCTTTCTATACGTCGAATCAAAACGTCATGAGGGAGCTTTATTTTTATTGTTATTTTGATAGTGGGTACAGGGACGTTAGAAGATTTTTGTTGAGGAATTAGCCAGAAACTTTTTTCTCGCCGCGGAAAAAAAATACACTGAAAACCCAGAGAACCGTTTTGCAGTCCCGATTTTAAGAGTGCAAGAAAAAAATGTTTAAATGGGTTATCTTGCGTGATAATTAATTGCATTCGATTAAGTATCAGTTAAAACATTACGAGTCGAAGAAATAAAAGGTTGACGAAACACCGTGATGTCATTTTTTCGCGGTGTGTTTCGTGTGTGAAGCTCAACAATTCGCACACTGGAAAAGTCAGCAGTTACAGAAGAAGTTTAAAAGTTTACAATGAGACAAATCTTCAATTAATTAATTCAGTTTTTAAATTCTCCTTTTTTACATAAACGATTAATCAACAACTTTTTACACTTCAAACTATGTACATTCTCACAGATTTTGTCACTAACGACCCGGGTTTCGCCTTTCGGCATCTTCAAGCATTCAAGTGCACGGATGAACTTGAACTGACGTTTAGTAAATGAAAGTTTCGTGTTTATATAAGAAATAAATGCATCACTGAGTCCAAAGCCATTGCTGGCAAAAAGGATGAGCTCATAGGAATGCCAACAGATTTGAGTAGTAAGTAGTTTCAAGAATTATATTATTTGTTTGTCGGCAAAGGTTTTATGATTATATGATTTTATGATTATATAGGGTATAGAAGTGGAGATGCGGGAAAGTTTAATATTTCATTTAAAATCGGAAGACTTTGCAGCTGTGCTCTGTTGATTTCTAAAATTTCTTGGAAAAAGAGCTTATGACTGTCTGTATTTGGGTGTAATATTTTTATCCCTTGTTCCTGATTGAACACGTGTCCTTCCGAAATTAAGTGATTAGCAAAATTAGACGTGTCTTTTTTCAATCTAAAGGCTGCCATATGTTCTAAAACTCGGATGTTCAGTGTCCTTTCTGTTTTGCCGATATAAAACTTTGGCGTAAATGGGGGTTTTACTGTATTATCAATTAGTAATGCTTACAATGAGCGTAACCGCTTCTGATCTTGGTAAAAAAAATAGGAAATAAGTACAAATGAACATTGGAACAAGAAATGAAAAGCGGTCAACTGATCGCCCCGTTAATTTTAATTATATCGAGTTCCTGGCGCATTGTTAAACGCCATTGCCTTCCGTGACGGATCTCATGGGATTGAGTCCCAGTACGAACAGCATTTTTAATTTATGCGCAAAGGTATGGGTGTTTGTGTTGTCTAAAAATAATTCCTCCCACAGTTTCATTCGTTATTGCAATTATAAAAACAACATTTTTTTACTGTAGTGACTTTGTCGTATGATGGAAACACACACAGACATAATCTTGTTGATTCTTACCAACAAGGCAACAATCTCGAAACGCCACTGGGTGTATAAGAAGGTAAGATATAAAACGTCTACGTACTGATATAGCGTAGACTTACATGGCAAGGCAGGCAAGTCGTGTCGTCGGTTCAACAAGTTAGCGCGGGCCCCGCCGGAGAGTGGCGCTTCAAGATAAAGGGTTTTTATTCGACGACAAATCCACCCTAGGCCCACCCTACCCGGCCCCGGCCCCGGGCGGTTGCTACGCGACCCTTTCTCGCCCGACCCCGCTATTATTTGGATGCCGCGAAAGGTGGGCATGGCCGTGAAATTGGCGAATCTTGACGCCATTCCGTACGCAGCGTAACTGCAAAAAGTCTACGAAAGTACTTGTGTACCGTAACAATCCGGGTAGGATAAATACGCAACCAATAGAAGGAGAGAAAATTGGTCACAATGAGGCATAATTTGTTATCCTGTCAAGGAAAAAGATTATTTTAATTGATGTTAACTTGTAGTCTACATACGTCTAAAATATCTTTGATAGATTTAACAAACCAAATGCGTTAAATCAAAGACATAAAAAAGAAACTGATCATCAGCTGACAATGCTCGCAATGAGTGAAACCGGTCCTGAACATATTAATAAAGTGGAATGAAGTACAAAGGAATATTGTGTTTTTATTAATATAATGCTTTTCATTAATTGATTTGGCATTTACTTGGTAGAACTCAATTACAACAGATTTAAAATATCAAAGTATTTTAGTTCTACAGTTTTTAATAATTTTATGCGTTGATAGCTATTTCGTCAGAACTATGTTTAAACTTATATTTTGCTCAACTATATATACTGGCTCTGAATAGATACACAATGCATCAAGTTAATCACTGTTGGTGTTACACATTGTCAATTGATCAGTTTAATTTTATCCTAATTAATGTTTTAAGAAATAAACCCAGATTGTTAATCGTTCTTTGAAACACTAGAACTACATTTGATATGCGTAATATTGTAATTATAATTAGGATGTTAGAGTGAATAGCTTGATGCATTGTGTATCCCTTCAGAGCCAGTATATATAGCTGAGCAAAATATAAGTTTGAACACACGATGACGCAAACCGAAATAGCTATCAACGCATAAAATTATTAAAAACTGTAGAACTAAAATACTTTGATATTTTAAATCTGTTATAATGCTTTTCCACCAATTATTGACAGTGAACACCCTAAAAATGAGATAAATAATGACCAGATTCACTTTTATCTGAACTGAGAAAAGCACAACATTCTTATAAAAATACAAATGATAGTTTTCATTTTTATCATCATATTTTGACCCTAAATTTCATGGTAACCACAAAGTTTTTAGCGACGTTAAAAAACAAATTCTATTCCTTTAAATCAGAACTCCAATACTCTGCGATGTCTAACTGTTTTCCTAAAACACGATTTAGTCGAGATTGATTCCAAGCTCCTCATATATAATTGATATTGGCAGGAGCATGTTTATTTATTTTTTTCAAATTTTTAATTAAGAAAACATTTGACGTTACAGCTTACCCCAATGCGTCAAATATTTTGAAGCTGAAATATCACACGAGATGTACTCGATGAGATTTTTATGTTGTAAGTCACATGAGATTAACTCAAGGAGAATTAACTTCACAAACAACCGTGTCTAAGATCTCAAATTAAAATTGAAAAAATCCAATTTGACATTGACCTTACCGGGAATCGAACCCAGACCCACCTGATCGGTAGAGCAAGCTCTAACAAACTAGACCACGGTGGGCTTCCTTGTAAAATTAAATGTACATAGATTATGCCAATGCGTCAAATATTTTAAAGCTGAAATATCACACGAGATGTACTCGATGAGATTTTTTTTTGTAAGTCACATGAGATTAACTCAAGGAGAATTAACTTCACAAACACCCGTGTCTTAGGTCTCAAATTAAAATTGAAAAAATCCAATTTGACATTGACCATACCGGGAATCGAAACCAGACCCACCTGATCGGTAGAGCAAGCTCTAACCAACTAGACCACGGTGGGCTTCCTTGTAAAATTAAATGTACTTGCGATGTCAAAACTTTTAGCTTAAAAATTGATCTGTATTGTATGGAATGTGTAAAACTGCATCGAAATCAACCTGAGGAAAAATGCTCATATTAAAATTATTATCACTACGCGCTTTTGCCCAACAATACGCATGTTGATTTCATAAATGCTCTACATAACGTTGGAGCATAGCCGCCCCGAAACAAATAGTCAACTTTCATTCTTCATTAAAAAAATTAATAAAAGCTTACCCTGAGGAAAGCCTACTCCGTCCAAACCGTGGTGCCCAAGACCAAATGGCCCGAGCCCACCGACGTGGTGCTGGTGGTGGTGATGATGGTAGCCGGCCTGCGCGTGATGGTGGTGATGGTGGTGGAGTGACGTGGGTCCTTTCAGATAGCCGGCCATTTGGGTGGAGAAATAGTGTTGGAGGGCCGACGGGGGGTGTGGGGGTGGGGGCGCGTTGCCACCCGTGCTGCCCACTATACTGGGATTGCTCAGCAGGGCCATTTCTTACAAATAGTATTCTGAAAATAAAAGAAAAAAAAATGTTATTTTGTAATCATAATGTTAATCATTTTTTTTATATATATATATATATATATATGATAATAAATAATAAAACAAATAAATACATTTATATACAACTCGTCATTATGGACAAACATTCAACGTTGGGCTGCCAATGCGTTAACAAGAAACTCGCTTAATCTCAAAGCAATTCTCGGTGTTCTATGAAAGGAGTGGATTATTCATCACTCCTATCCAATTATATCGACTGTGGAAAGGGAAAAGGACGTAACCCACACGTATCAAATTTTACAGGAGGCGCTAAAAATGTGTTTTGATGATTTTGTGACATATGCAAATTATGAATTATACACGACCCTGAAGTGCACGGAGACTTCTAAACTGGTGTTTAATTGACATAATCTAATATTAATTAAAGATATTGTCTAGGAAAAACCTTTATTTCAGTCTCTTTTCTTGGTTTTAATTTTTTACAAGGTCATTTTTTGAAACTTAAAAGCTAAATTTAGATATAAATTCGGCATTTGCAGCTTGCATCCTTTTGATAGAACGTGTATCCAAGTTTGATACATTGTGATTATCGAAAAAAACCTGTTTTGAAGAAACGGTGGGTTAAGTCCTTTTTCCTTTCCACAGTCCATATGCAATATGTATATAAGCAATCGACTGTTACTTAATACACTTATAATATGTAACAATATGCAATTTACCGTAAACTAATCATTGTAGATGTAAAAAATGTTATATTATGTGTACTGAAGATGTTGTTGATAATATTTAAGTCATAATTTTCAGTTATATACAAATTTAATCTGAGAATAATGTTTTCTCTTGAATTAACAAGGTGATCGCGCAAGCCCTTCCAGACTACTTCTGCAAACATTAATAGATTCATACAATAATGTCATTCATAGAACACTTGAATATTTGATATGCGCAATCACAATGTATAAGCCCAAAAATATTTGAACAAATTGTGGGTTACGTATCAAAATATATTTCGCAGTTTTCAAGTGTTAAAACAGTCATAAATTCAATCAAATTATGTAGATATTAACAATAACGAGGAAAACGTTTGCTATTTTTAAATATTTATATCACAAAGAATCGACGTTTTATAATCGATGTGAAAATAAATCATTACACTTATATATTAATTTGATAACATAGTGAATTTTAAATTGAGGGTATCATATCGAATGTGGAAAGGAAAAAGGACTTAACCCACAGTATTTTCAAAACTTTTTTTCGATTATCACAACGTATTAAACTTGATACACGTTCTATC
The DNA here is from genome assembly GCA_030503985.1 of Himalopsyche tibetana. Lineage (NCBI taxonomy): Eukaryota > Metazoa > Arthropoda > Insecta > Trichoptera > Rhyacophilidae > Himalopsyche > Himalopsyche tibetana. Next base: position 1,360,710 of record JAPJYX010000003.1, on the reverse strand, counting down.
AAAAGGATGCAAGCTGCAAATGCCTAATTAGTATCTAAATTTAGCTTTTAAGTTTGAAAAAGATGACCTCGTAAAAAATTAAAACCAAGAAAAACACTGAAATATAGGTTTATCCTAGACAATTTCTTTAATTACTATTAGATTATGTCAATTGAACGCCTTTTAAGAATGCTCCGTGCACTTCAAGGTTGTTTATAATTCATTATTTGTATACGGCACAAAATCATCAAAACACGTTTTTTGCGCCTCCTGTAAAATTTTATATGTCTGGGTTACGTCCTTTTTCCTTTCCACAGTCGGTATAATATATATTTTGTTATTTTACGAAGAGCTAAGATAACGAATTATTTCAAATGTTTAAGAAATACGAAGCTAATATTAATACTGTCAAAATCACGTTTCAAACGTCGCAAACAAAAGCCTCAGACACAAAAATCTTTTCCGAAATTCACGATAAAAAGTAAAAATAAAATATCAATGAACGAACGAACACACAGCCGCCGGCCCTTTCTTTCCATTGAAAAACAATAACATCTTTGTCCGGGCATTGTGTTTTTCGCAATGCCTACTTTATTATATTGTTCGCAGTACAGTGGGGGTAGTAAAAAAAAAACGCTAAGCCTGCCTTGCGGTAATAGTTTCGGGGAAAAGCAATCTGAGAAGCCACCCACTCGTAAACACTTGGTTTTCTTCCAATCGCCCACAATCACAAAAACGCTTTGATTTTGCGGAATATTTCGATGGAAATTTTCGTGCCGTGTGCGTAGCGCCGATATCAACGCCACTGTCTTCCGTGACGGATCTCACAAATTTAAATAAAAAACGATTGCTGTATTATTATAAGTCCGCTCCCAATGTGGAGCATATGGCCTCCTAATGGAGGTATCTCAACAGAAGAACTGTTCGCTCAACCTCACTTTTTTTTCAAAGTGAGTAGTAGGGAAAGAATGATAAGGCTAAAACAGGACTATTGGTTGACTTATCGTTATTGCTGCGCCCAGTTATTAAAGGATCAGAATGATGGGAGGAGAGAAAATAATGTATTTTTTTTAAACCATGTCCGCTCCCAATGTGGAGCATATGGACTCCTAATGGAGTTTATCTCAACAGAAGTGTTTCTACGAGAACTGTTTGTTACTCAGTTGCTCAACCTCTCTTTTTCCAAAGAGAGTAGGGATAGAAGGATAGGGCTAGGATATGATTAGTGGTAAGCTAGTCGCTCTCGATACGCCCCGTTCATAGGATAGGATGAGTGAAAGGGACCCATGCCTTTGAACAGAAATTCATAAATCGATTGAAAAATCAATTTATAAAAACTGTCCGTACCGGGATTTTAACCCGGGCCCTCCGTAGCCGAAGCCAACAACGTTGACCACTCGACCACACAGGCGGCAAAATCACAAAATTGACATCACAAAGACCCAGTCTTTGATCACAACTTTGAATCGAATAATTCTCAAATTCACTGTGATCTACACGGGAATCGAATCCAGACATGCGTGATCGATAGGGTAAACTCTAACCAGCAGGCGACACCCCATGAAATATCTAGTTCATCATAATAATTAAATTTAACAGTATCAAAACTAAAAAACATCAAAACACGTAAATTAAAAAAGAATTACACTTTGGCTATATGGCCGTATTGTTCCTTTTCGATACACTGCAAATTCTTCTTACTTACAAAATTACTTTGTATATTAAAAACTGGCAAGTGTTTGTGTTCAATGAAGTGCATGTTTTCTTTTTCTGTCTGTTTGAGGTTTGCTGCCGATTTTTTATGGCACGACACACGCGCCATCTAAGGTAAGGGATGCCAACGTTTCAGTTTGTCTTTGGGTATATCCATCGGAGGGTCGAGTGATGTCAAAAATGCGGAATGGTGATCTTTTACTTTCTCCAAAAGTAGGTTGTAAAATGCCCGTCTGCGATCGAGAATAAGGACTCATACAGTCGTTAGGAGAGCCAGTTATTTGACTGACCAATTGCGGCATCAACACCAGATCGTATTCTTCTTTCCTGGCTGTCGCCCCAAAGTTTTTCACTTTCTCCCGTGCAAATATGTACATCTGCGGGGATATATGTTTGATTTGAGCCAAATGACTTTCGCCCAAGTGCAAGCATACGTTGTCAAAATTAACTGTATGTAACATTGATTTTTATATATAAGACCTACTGTAAATTAATTTTACTATGCCTATAACCTTCCCGAAAGTGCAAGTAAAAAAATTGTCAAAGTTTTATTGCAATAGGATGAGCAGGCATAAAGTACCAACAGACAAATATTCATTTTTATATATTAGATATGGCAAATGAGAACAGAGTCATGGAGAAATTTATCGTTGAAAAAACGCATCGCGCTGATTCGGATCCATGATTGGTACGGCATTACATGATCATAGTCAGAAATAATAATTCGATGTTAACGAGGTAGCTTTTACGTAATTAATTCAATCATTATTTTCATTCGGTGGCGCTCGCGAGTGAAGATATGAGAGAATTAAAAAAAAAAAAAAGCTCGTTGTACGGAACCGAATTAACGATTCCCAGAAGAATGAACTTGTAAAATGTGTCTAATAGTAACTTGCGCGAAGAGTTCACAGTAACTGTGATGTGCTGCGTGAGTACGATATCGCCGGATAGAATATCAAACTTTGCAGATGATAACGAAACTCAGTTTCTCATAGCCGTGCTTTCGCGTGATAAGCTAACCAATCGTTGAGTCCCGGAACCGTGTTTCCGCGTGATGTGCTATCTTTTCAAATACATACATTCATACTCGTGGTGTTCAGCGGCGGATTACCCTATAAGCGAATGAGGCTAGCGATTAAGGCATCTAAATCTTAGGACCCTGAAAAATAGCCTATATTATAAGTTTATATACTTTTTGTTCAAATTTTATGGAATTTTTTGAAGTTTTTACGTTATCCAAAAAACAGAGCTTCCAAATTGTATTGCACCCAGAACCTCTCGCGTGCTTATTCCGCCACTGGTTGTATTTACCGTTTACAAAAAGGACTCTCTATACCGCAGTACATGGTATAGCTTCCCATTACAGGAAATGAATACTTCATATTATTCAAAAAATATAACAATTAAAGTTTTTTAAACAACCACAAAATATTTTATTTGATTTGACTTTAATAGTTTCACAGTTACATCACTTTAATAAAGTTCTTAAGAAAAAAGGCAATATCTCAAAAATAAGCCAAGCACATGGGTTAGTTTTACCTAATTTCGGTCGGGACCGGAAGAGTCAATTGAAATTCAATTCTTCAAAAATAAGCCAGACACGCGAGATAGATTCAAGTGCTTTTGTGCAGATGTGTCGTGTAACACACTATTATTAAATAGCTGATGAAAATCATGCAGTTATTTAAACTGACAATGCTTGTCAATGTCATAAATATCATAAGTTTAACCCGAACTTGTTGAAATGATTTAAAAACACTACGTGTAAACAACGTTTGAAGACCATAAATTAAGTGAAAATAGTTACCATGGCTACCGAAATGAAATGCTGTTTGATTTATTGTCTTGCAAGTTCACCCGAACCAGAAAAAGTAGGGCATTGCTTGAAAATCGCTAAAAACTTGACAATCCAGTAAATCAACAAAATGGCATATATTATATAAACAAAGACTAAATTACTCGTCCATCAAAAAATGGTTCACTTTTGTTATTTGTTATACAACTGGTCGTATCTTAATTAAGCATTAAAGTTTAACAATCACTGACATTCGATTGTTATTATTTTTTTTTCCCAGTCATAGAAAACCATACGGTAGCGTTTTATTAATCTTATTCGGGCAGTGGTAAGTGTACATATGTATGTACTAGTCAAGTAAACCAAACCAAAGTGAAATTACTCAACAATAAAAATCCGACTCTTCCGAGAATTGAGTCGTTAGATTGAAACGATTTCTTATAGCGTTTGGACAATTTGAAATCCTGCAACCTTTTGTGAAAGTTGCTACGTTTTATTGTTTACCAAAATGGTGTCACAGCAAACAGCTAACGTGAGAAATGTTATTTTTCCTAAATTCCTTGATGGAATTTTAGTATCAATTTTTGTACATTTCCATACTTATCTAATACACAAAAATGAACGTTTGTTTGATCGTACTTTATGCGTTGGAACACCGCTCATCCGATTGCAATAAAACTTTGACAAACTTTTTTCTTACACTTCCGGGAAGGTTATAGGAATAGTGAAATTAACTTACAGTACGTATTATATATAAAAACCAATGTTTGTATGTCTGCCATACATTTCATTTTGACAACGTATGCTTGCACTTGAGCAAAGTTTACGGTACAATTAACTTGCAGTGGGTGGCGCGTGTGTCGTACCATAGACAATCGGCAGCAATCGTCAAACGGGCAGAAAAAGAAAACATGCACTTCAATAAACACAATTAAATCATAAACACTTTCTTTCTTTGAGTGGCATTGCAACACTTCCCAGGAACTGGCTAATTATTTATAAAACTGACAAGAAGTTCAGCCGTACATTTGATTTTCTGTATATACCGAACTGTGGCGGATTAATCACTTTGGAGGCCCTGTTTTTTTGAATAACATTAAAGTGTTGCAAAACTCTTCTTAGAATAATAATAAATATTGAAAACTGAAATTAAAATATAAAGGTTTATATAATTTATGGTATTTTTGAGGCCCCTGAAGTTTGAAGGCCCCAAGCGCGCGCCTCTTGCGCTTATGGGGTAATCCGCCACTGTACCGAAAGACAAAACCCGGATCGTTAGTGTCAAAAGGCAAAAAATATTGTTGAATTGAGATCCACCCAGAGAGACAACACATGATAAACTCTGGAAATCAAATATCAAATTTGATCAATTTTTCATTCCACTTGTGTTACAAAATGATACACGTGTTTACGAACAATCTGCAATCTACGCAAGGTTTACGGTTAATCTGATTATACATGTATTTTAAATGTTTAATCCCACTCAAAAACTACAATAAATATAATATCAATGGCCGTTTCTCGATAATTTCGTCAAGTCGATTTTCCGAGAATCGATAGTGCCGCCATTTGTGGTTTTAAAATGCTCATAAATGAATCAACGAAAACTATTTTTACTGCGGTACTTTAGCAGACAGTGTGATAACATCAATAATACAAAAAGAACAAAGGTAGTTTTTTTTTCTTGTAATTAGTGCACTGAATACGTACATAGCTCATTTCGTGACAATTTATTATTCGCGTTTAGTTTTAAAAAGTTACATAAATACCATTCGATTTGACAGTGTCGACAAATCAAAACTGACAGGCCACAATATAAGGCCGCAAAACAATTTAATATTATATCGCTGTTTTCAACGGTGGGCTGCCAATACGTTGATAAGGTGTCAGCTTTATATCGAAGCTATTCGCGACATGATGAGCATTATCAACTGATTTATGTATTAAATTTGAATCGTTCAAACTATGTACATTCTCACAGATTTTGTCACTAACGACCCGGGTTTTGCCTTTCGGCATCTTCAGGCATTCAAGTGCACGGATAAACTTGAACTGACGTTTAGTAAATGAAATCTTCGTGTTTATATAATAAATAAATGCATCACTGAGTCCAAAGCCATTGCTGGCGAAAAGGATGAGCTCATGGGAACGCCAACAGATTTGAGTAGTAAGTAGTTTCAAGAATTATATTATTTGTTTGTCGGCAAACGTTTTATGCAGGTTTAGCCAGCAATGGCTTTGGACTCAGTGATGCATTTATATCTTATATAAACACGAAACTTTCATTTACTAAGCGTCAGTTCAAGTTCATCCGTGCACTTGAATGCCTGAAGATGCCGAAAGGCGAAACCCGGGTCGTTAGTGACAAAATCTGTGAGAATGTACATAGTTTGAACGATTCAAATTTAATATTGAAATTCCACCAAGCACTTTCAGTCGAAATCTTAAATGATTTATGTATACTGACAATAGTCAATAGAACTACGTATTATTTCATATCGATTTTTGTTTTTCATAAATAACACTTTTAAATTTGATTTCTTATCAGTTGATAATGCTCGTCATGAGGGAAATCAAAAACTTGCTAAATAAAAGTGGAAGTAGTACAAAGGAATATTATGTTTTTTTTTTTTTAATATACTGCCTTTCCACTAACTATTGACAGTGAACACCCTAAAAGTGATTTTGTATTATAATATTCAGTCTGAAAAGACGCCGTTTAAATAAACATACATAAAAAGTATATAATTACAAAAAAAAAACAAACAAATTATAGTTTTTTATAAAGCATACCTATTTACAGTTAGTAACCGAGTGCTTGTGTAGTAAACACTTTGTCTGCCGGGTCAATAATGGGTATGTATCGTGACTAATCTCTTCACGAAAGCTTAAAGTATTAAAATTGCCTTTATGAGCAGTGCGATAAAACTTAACAACTCTTTTGTTGTAATTGCAAATAATTTGTTACTTTTAACTACCATGCCACGCGCTCTTTGGGTCTTTGCAAGACTTTCCCATCTTCACAAAAACAGTACCGGGGTACTTCATAAAATAACAACCCATTTTCTCTCATACGCTAGAGATCAGGGTTTCCCAAACTAATAGAAAATTTTAATTAACTTTGATTATTCCACGTATTGTGTTACTAACTGTGACACGTGTTTCGCCTCTTTCAGAGGCATCTTCAGACTTACTATCGCAAAGTTTGCTTAAGTAATGAAGCAAGATGAAATTACAAAACGGAGTTTGGGTTTTTTTCCTTTTAAGGGGAGCAAGGAGGGGGGTGTAGAATCGAAATAAAGCAAACAAATAATGATACTAATGAGTTGCAATCAATCAGATTGGGATGTTTCCTTTTTAAGGGAAGCAAGGAGGCACAGTTAGTAACACAATACGTGGAATAATCAAAGTTAATTTAAATTTTCTATTAAAATGAACTTCCACAAAGTTACCGCCGAAACCATCGAAAGTATTTCCCAAACTATGCTATGCGGAACACTGGTGTTCAACGGAACCCGTATAAGTGTTACGCGAAAATGGTTTTTTACACTGCAACACATTTAAAATCTTCCACTTCAAATTAAAACATTGAAAGACCAGTGATTTAAATTATATTTTTTTCACTGATTTCTATGATGTCGATTATCTCGCTACACTAATACTTTTGTGTTTTAAAAATAAATAATGAGTGTTTAAATAATATATTTATTTTTACTGCTATGAATTACCCTAGCTAAAAAATAAGTGTTCCACCGCAGAAAAAGTTTGGGATACCCCACTCTAGATATAACAAGAAAAAGTTTTTTTTTTTAATTCGCAGTGAATTGGTCCACCCCCAATGTGAAGGCAGCACGTTTACTCATAGCGCTGAGTCTTTATTGCTTCAATTTGAATCAGTAATTATTTTTAATTCCCACTGGTCAATAGTATATACATTTAATATTGTAATTTCACCAAACACCTTCAGGCGAAACCCTTTATCGTTTATTGAATATACTGTCACGTAGTATGCAACATACGTAAACAAATAATTAAGACACAAATATATGCCAGCTCTCAATGTGGAGCATATGGCCTCGTAATGAAAGTATTTCAACAGAGGTTTCTCTACGATAACTTTTTTTTACTCATTAGCTCAACCTCTATTTGTCTAGGTAGGGATAGAAGGATAGGGCTAAAACAAGACTATTGGTTAACTAATCGCTACGCCCAGTTATTGAATGATCAGAAAGGCTGGGAGGGAAGTTTTAGACATCACAAACACGCATGCCTTCGAACAGAAATCGATAAATCAATCGAAAAAATACTGCTAGTACTGGGACTCGAACACGTGAGATCCGGCACGGAAGCCCACAACGCTAACCGCTACGCTATAGGACCCGGCATTAATCATAATAAAACAATGTTTGTACTAAATCCACATTTATTTAAAATGATCAGGAGGACCGGCTTAGCTCATCACGAGCATTTTCAACAAATCAGAATTTACATTAATACAGAAATATTCATACTATAGATGTACCAGCGTAACTTGACTGCCCGCGCGGGCGCCACCATCGCATCATTAACGTTGCCATAGTCAACACGTCATATGGCGACAATTTTAGTTCTGAGTTCTGCCGCAGTCAAGTTAAAATGGTACATCTCTAAACCAGGGTGTAATAATTTATTGCTAATACACACTAAGTAATAATAGATTATATGAAAGAAATTGATAGATTAACAAAATATCAAACAGTGACACTATGTTGAACATAATTAAATATAAGCTAAACAATATACACGTATTTAATTCTACGATTTGTATAAGAAATAGCTATAAACTCAACTTATTAAAAAAATGTAGAACTAAATACGTTCAAATATTTTTTAAACTCTTACAAATAAATAATAGTTGCATCAAAAACAATTACGTAAGAGAGGCGAAATTTTGAAATGCGTACAATTTTTTTTTTATTTTTTGAATTTTAAGACATAAAAGAAATCATGTTGCTAACGAAAAAAAATTCTTCAATAAATAAATAAATCTATTCTGGCCTAGCTTCTAGTAAAATAATATTCCAAAACTCACAGTATAATTAATAAATAGTTTTGTTATTATCATCTGAGTTGAAAATTAAGCTTAACCACTTGAATACTAAGCGGACACAGGTGTCCGGAACATATGCAAGCGAACACGGATGTGCTAGACATTTAAAAAATCAAATACTTGGTATTCTAACAGAATATAAGCAATATTTTTATGAATATGTGTAGTGCTATAATACTGAGTCAATATAGTTTTTTAAAATATCAAATTCGAGTGTATATTAGGCAAAATTATTTTTCTCAAAAACACGCAGTATCTCTGTGACACATTAATGCTTTATTTTCGCGGTATTCAAGCGGTTAATCAACTGCGATAGTGGCACTCCGTAAATTTTCTCCGACAACCCTCACTCGGGCGTCTTGTTGATTGCTTTAGTTTCGCCACTGCTACTTAGGTGGCCACGTTCATGCAATCTGGTGAGGAGGGAGGCCCTGCTCACGACCTAATCATCCAAGCTGTGCGGACAAAGACGCGATGATAATCCACCGGAAGGATTAGCAAACGCACCTACGACCTTCTCGGTAGTTCTATGACTTCAGCTGTTTCCATTAAGTTCAGTCATTGCAGGACAGTCGACAGTTTATTTACTGTAAGACTCGAATACGTCATACAAAAAGTTATTAGTATTTTATACCTGTGGAAGATTTTTTTTTATTACAGTGTGTTGTTGAAAACTTGGATGTTAAAAGTACGCCATTATTAAACAGGTAGAGTATCATAAGATAGTAAAATATTAAGCAGGGTATATTTTACATCCATTATTACTTAAGTAGTTCCCTGCTTTATTGTACTTAAGATTGTTCATAAAGTGCTAAATACAGGTAATAGGGATTTTCCTAAGGAAGGATATTTATGTAAATTACAAAACGACTAATTCTCGTCGAATTTGAAGATTATTTTCCCGCTCTAATACTGAGAAAAACTAATTTGTAGTGTGTTTATGGTGGGCTGCCAATACGTTGACAAGTGGCTCACTCAATCTCAAAGAAATTAATTGTGCTCTGGGGAAGGAATGTTTTTTTTATTGCTCCTATACAATTATATGCAATACTTAAATAAGCAATCGATTGTTGCTTAATACACTTATTATATCGCCTGTGGAAAGGAAAAAGGACGTAACCAACAGCTTTTTTTCAATAATCATAATGTGTCAAACTTGATACACGTTCTATCAAAAGGATGTCAGCTACAAATGCCGAATTAGAATCTAAATTTAGCTTTTGAGTTTTTAAAAAGATGAACATGTGAAAATTTAAACCAAGAAAAAAAAACTGAAAAGAAGGTTTTTTCTATACAATTTCTATAATTAATAATAGGTTATGTCAATTAAACACCAGTGTAGAAGTCTCCGTGCACTTAAATTTTATGTGTATTTCATAATTTCAAGACATTTCTTGTGTCTCCTGTAAATTTTGATGTGTGGGTTACGTCCATTTTTCATTTCCACAGTCGATACATAACAATTCGCCTATATACCCATATCACTAAAAATTGAAATCAATTTGTTAATATGTTTATATACTGTAGTATAAAATTGAATAGCTAAATATAATACATTGATATTTTATACCGTATGTTTATATACGATACGATCGAATATTGTCGAAATATCTTTGAGCCTAATCGATTTCAAAATGTGATATCGAATGTGAAATGGAAAAATAACGTAACCCACACATAACAAATTTTACAGGAGACCAAAAAAAAAGTTTTCTGATAATTTTGGGCCAGACAAATTATGATATATACACAACTTTAAAGTGCACGGTGACTAATGAACTGGTTTTTTTATTGACATTACCTAATATTAATTTAATAAAATGTTCAAGAAAATCCTTTTTTCATCTTTTTTTCCTGGTTGCAATTTTCACAGGCCCTTCTTTTTAAAAACTCAAAAGCTATATTTAGAGACTTATAAGACATTTTCAGCTTACATCCTATTGATAGAACATGTATCAAGTTGTATACATTGTGATTATCGAAGAAAAGCTGTTTTGGAAAAAGCTGTGGGTTACGTCCTTTTCAGTGGCGAATTAAGCACATGGGAGGTCCCAAGCGCAATAAAATTTGGAGGCCCTGTCTTAAAAAACGTCCTAATTTTTTTTTATTTAAAACCTGAACAAAAAGTACATGGATTGTGTAATATAAGTCATTTTTAAGGCCCCTAAAATTCGGAGGCCCCAAGCGCACGCCTCATTCACTTATAGGATAATCCGCCACTGAACTCTTTTTTCTTTCCACAGTCGATATTATATCGAAGAAATCAATACATGTAGGCTTAAATCAAAAAAAAATAAGAATCTTTTTTGCAATTAGTAGTTTTTTTTTTTTTTAATACATGTACGCTCCCAATGTGGATCATATGGCCTACCAATGGAGGTATCTCAACAGAAGTTTTTTCTACGAGAACTGTTTGTTACTCAGTTACTTGAGTAGTAGGGAAAGAAGGATAAGGCTAGAACAGGACTAGTAATTGGCTAATCGCTATATTGCTACACCCAGTTATTTAAGGATCAGAAGGATGGGAGGAGAGGAAATGATGTGAATTGACATCACGAACACCCAGTCTTCGATCACAACTTTGAATTGAATAATTCTCAAATTCATTATGATCTGACCGGTAATCGAACCCAGACCTGCGTGATTGATAGAGCAAGCTCTAACCAACTGGGCCACAGCAGTTACATTTACTAAAAAGAAAACTGATTCAATTATCAATAAAACGTTATACCTTATTTTTTAAATGAATCATTATTATTTAAATGACGTATTGACGAATTTGTTAATAGTAATTTAATTGTATAACAAAAAAAGCATTCATTCTTTGTAGGTATCGAAGAGAATATATAATATAATGTCATAAAGCATTCATTCCAAGTAAAATATACTTCATATTGTGGTTTTTTTCAAACACATGAATTATGGTTGTTTTATTTTGATACTGAGTAATTTGACTGTCTATTTGTTTCCTATACAAGACACCATTTTCTGTAATCGCCCAGAAAAGTGTGATACGAAGTCGGTTGCCGCTTCATCGCAATTACCTGGTAGGATTATCGGATAAGCCGTATGGAAGTCGTCTTTTTTATCACGGCGAATGGATAGCCAACAGTCCTAATAAGTTGTTACATACCGAGTCTATCAATACCTCATTGTTAAATCGTTGTTTTGAAGTGCAATATTATTTTATTTGTTTTGTTAGAGCTATTTTTAAGCTGTCGACTTCCTTGAATTCATATTCCCGTTGAAAAAATTGCTACCAGTTCTTCTTTGAAACGTTTTTAAAAACAATGAAGTTTAAGAATAATTACTTTATAGATACATTTTTTATAAGTGTATAAGTGACAAGGGTTCCCGGTAAATTGCTCGAATGGAAATTGCTCGAATAACAAGATAATCAATTTGTTTCCGTTTGTTCTGTCTTAGCCCTAGTCTTCTATGTGTTCTGGAAATATATAGAAGCAGTTTGAGTAACTAATCAACAAGCAGTTCTCGTAGAAACACTTCTGTTGAGATAAACTCCATTAAAAGATCATATGTTCCGCATTTGGAGCGAACACGGTTAAAATAAATACTTAACTATTTCACTCTCTAAACGAGGAGCAAACATTCAAAAAGTGTTTTGTCACAAATTTTGAAAAATGGCGTTTTATATCAATTCTGATAGCCCTTAATAAAACCTATGAATGGAAATCAAAATAAGTGTTCAAAAAGGTTTTTTTTCATATTAAAATGAAATCATAAAGTTGACACATTCATACAAACCGTCACTTTTGCAACACTTAAATCGTCATTTTCCAAGCTTTGTATTTGTGTGACAAAACACTTTTTGAATGTTTGCTCCTCAAACAAGTGTCCCACAAGATAAAAATGAAATTCGTAGAAAAAGTGGTGAAAAATCGTTTAAATGACCAAGCAATTCGAATAATTTGTAATTCGAGCAATTCACCGGCCCCCAGTGACAAGACCGGATTTATTCATTGCGTTATTAGCACGCACAAGTGCCACCTGTCAGGTGTCTGGCGCAGCAGTCAACATCGTTGTCTTCCGCGACGGATCTCACGGGTTCGAGTTCCAGTATTTATTCGATTGATTAACCGCTTGAATACCGCGCAAATAAATCATTAAAATGCCCCAGAGATACTGCGTGTTTTTGAGAAAAATAATTTTGCCTAATATACACTCGAATTCGACATTTTAAAAACTTATATTGACTCAGTATAGAGAGCACTACACATATTCATCAAAATATTGCTTATATTCTATTAGAACACCAAGTATTTGATTTTTTAAATGTCTTGGACATCCGTGTTCGCTCGCATATGTTCCGGACACCTGTGTCCGCTTGGTATTCAAATGGTTAATCGATTTATGTTCGAAGATATCGACTAATGTTTGTGATTTCATTTTTTTTTCTTTTAATAACGGAGCGTAGCGAGAGTGGTTTGCTAACCATTAGTTTTCTTTAAATCTTTCAAATTTTGTACATTCACATCATTAGTTTTGTATCAACCTTTTTCTTCTTTCAATATTACCCTCTTCGAAAAGTTATGTCGAGATACGTCCATAAGGAGACTATATTCTCCACATTGGAAGCAGCATTGTCGGATCCAAGGGGGTGGCTATGGGGGCCATGCCCCCCCCCCCCCTTGGAAGAATTTATTTTCCATTTTTATAATTTATTAAAACTTTATTTTGAAATAGGCTCTTTAACTGTTTAGTTTACTATGATTTATAAAATACATACTCACTTAATTATGTATTGACTATTTTTATATTCACCTAATCTATTTTTACGCGATACATTGGTTCCAGAAAGTGGCGCGTAAAAAAACATCACTTTAATATAATATGATATATCGGTTCCAAAAATCAAAAGTATCAAAAATGTATGAAAAAACAAAATTTGTTCGCGCAAAAAATATTTTTTAACGGTGCCGTCCAAAAAAATCGCGTAAATTCAAAATCGCGCAAAAAAAAACGCGTAGTCTTTCATCCATTTTTAATGTATCACGTTTATTTTAAAATTGAATGGCCCCCTCTTGGGACAATTTCTGGGTCCGCCACTGGGAAGCAGAGGGTATTAAAAAAAAGTGTCACCAAAAATAAACAGTCAACAATTTGAAAGTGATACAAATATTCAGGCTTAGAATTAAATGAACTTAGAATTAGATGATTTGCACTTATAGTGTGGCTCCCCATAGAACTATGTTTGGCTACAATATTTTATTTTTTTATCAAAATAAAATATTATATGAACGAAAGGTTGTGATAACAAATTCAAAATATACATGTATTTTGTTATATTTTCAACAAAATCAAAAATCAAGTTCACTTGCATCAGTGAAAACCATCCAATCCAAAAGTGCAATTATTTTTAACCCAAATAATTATATTAATAAAAACACAATGTTCCTTTGAACTTTATTTCAATTTATTTAATAGGTCAGGACCGGTTTCGCTCGATTCGAGCAACTGAAGTCGACAGAGGAATATTGTGTTTTTATTAATGTAATGCCTTTCCACCAAGTATTGACAGTGAACACCCTAAAAATAATTATGTCATAAAAAATCGTGTGTACTATGTGCTGTTGTCGTTGGTAATGCAGCTTTTCTAATCAAAATCACTACGCGTAATAAGTAATGTGCTAAGAAAAAAACATATATGGTATTTATATATATCGACAGTGGAAAGGAAAAAGGACGTAACCCACAGTTTTTTCAAAACAGTTTTTTTTCGATAATCACAATGCATCAAACTTGATACACGTTCCGTCAAAAGGATGCAAGCTGAAAATGCCGAATTAGTATCTAAATTTAGCTTTTAAGATTGAAAAATATGATCTTGAAAAAAACTAAAACCAAGAAAAAAGACTGAAATAAAGGTTTCTCCTAGACAATTTCTTTAGTCAATATTGGATTATGTCAATTAAACACCAGCTTAGAAGACTGCGTGCACTTCAAGATTATGTATAATTTATAATTTGCATATGGCCCAAAATCATCACAACACGTTTTTTGCGCCTCCTGTAAAATTTGATATGTGTAGGTTACGTCCTTTTTCTTTTCCACAGTCGGATAATATATTAATGTTTATTATGAGCATTCACTCATTTCACAAAACTATATGTAACGCTATGTAACGTCTTTACTCGCTACACTGTTGAAAACGTTATCTGAATGCACAGACCACAGCATTCATCACAGAATCATTTGCTGGGGGGAAAGCTCAATGAAAAAAAAGGCGATTCCAAAACGCCTCGATAATTAAAAATAATGCAGCGCAATATTTTGCTCATCTTTCACTGTCGAGCTGCCGACAAAAAGCCGCGTTGAAACCCGGGACGCCCACTAATCATCTAACCGCATCGCCGGGCACCCCAGCGACGCCCAGGGGCGTGAAAACCAACACCCCGGGGACTCCGAAATGAAATCATTAGGGTCATAACACATAACTTCCTAGCGAGCATTCGAAACATTGGCGTGCGACAGTTGCAGGAAACGAAACGGAATAACTTTCATATGAATACACATAGGTAATGAATTTGTATTTAATTATATTTTTTAAATTTGAATTGTTTGAATTTTGTACTTTTCCATGAGTTTTGTCGCTAACGACCCGGGTGTCGCCTTTCGGCATCTTCAGGCATTCCAAGTGCACGGATGTACTTAAACTGACACATAATTTCAGTTCTATATAACACAGTCAGTTCAAGTACATCCGTGCACTTGGAATGCCTGAAGATGCCGAAAGGCGAAAGCCGGGTCGCTAGCGACAAAACTCATTGAAAAGTACAAAATTCAAACAATTCAAATTCGATATTGAAATTCCATCAAGCACCCTCAGTCGAAATACTGAATTTGTATTTATTGGTAATTTTTATACGTCATAGTAAATTAACACTTTTATTAACTGCGCTCCCTGTTGATTTATTCGTTTTTTATTCAATTGTATGCGAAGTATCCTTTCGATAGCTTTTTTAAGATAAAAATACTTACTAACTGCTAATTGATCTAAAATATTCTTTATCTTAGAATGCTTGAATAAATTGTCGAAAGCCGAAATAGCTATCAACTAATAAATGCTAATGGAGTTCTACCAAGTAAATGCCAAGTCGATCAATAAATTGTTTTACGGTCACTCCAGGATTTAAAAACGTCACATTACCAAACGAATTTTAATATTATATAACATGAAAATTATGAAAACAAAGCGTTTTGGGAACGACTGGCGTTCGTTTAATCTGGGTGGATGTCAAATAATTAACAAAACATACTAGTTAGGCATAACATTTCAAGGAAATTTTAATCTTAGATAAGTTTTATTTTGGCTACAAGAACGAATGGGCAAGCTACAAATACATTACAGAATATTTGTAACAAATTGTAAGACAAATAATGTAATACTTAAAAAAGGGAGCCGGTAAATTGCTCGAATTACAAATTATTCGAATTGCTTGGTCATTTAAACGATTTTCCACGACTTTTTCTACGAATTTCATTTTTATCTTGAGCGACACTAGCTTAGAGAGTGAAATATAAAAATAATTTTCGTAACTATTTATTTTAACCGTGTTCGCTCCAAATGCGGAACATATGATCTTTTAATGGAGTTTATCTCAACAGAAGTGTTTCTAAGAGAACTGCTTATTAATTAGTTACTCAAACTGTTTCTATATATTTCCAGAACACATAGAAGACTAGGGCTAAGACAGAACAAACGGAAACAAATTGATTATCTTGTTATTCGAGCAATTTACCGGGAACCCTTAAAAAATAGTTCAAAACGTTTATTATTTATAAATGAGGAGCAAACATTCAAAAAGTGTTTTGTCACACAAATACAAAGCTTGGAAAATGATGATTTAAGTGTTGCAAAAGTGACGGTTTGTATGAATGTGTCAACTTTATGATTTCATTTTAATATGAAAAAAAACCTTTTTGAACACTAATTTTGATGTCCATTCATAGCTTTTATTATGGGCTATCAGAATTGATATAAAACGCCATTTTTCAAAATTTGTGACAAAACACTTTTTGAATGTTTGCTCCTCAAATGCATCTATTTTCTTAGCATCGCCAAAAGTAAGCACTCCACTGCAAGGAAGGTATCGAGTTACTTTTGTTTGTTTGCTGTAGTTTGTTTGTTTGTATGTTTTTTTCAAACGTTAAATGGAAGACGAGATGCGAAGATTTTAAAGATCAAATTACACCGTTAATAGATCTGACCACAAAAAAAAATGACACGAAAAAAGTCCGCTGTAAAAAAAAAACTCTAAAAATATATCCGATGACTTTGGTGTTAATATTGTGGAAAATGATTTTTAATTGTAAAGATGTAACAACTCTCACAGAGGCGAAAAGTGTTGCAACTCAATCAGTGGCATAATAAAGATATAAAATATAATTGCATATTAATTCTAAGCATATTAAAACATTCTTGATTTTATTATAATTAAAAACTTCTAAGTTATTTTCGATAAAGAATTTCACGATTGCTTTATCCACTGTTGTCTTGAAACCAGCCCACACGAGGCATATTGAAAATTTTGTTTAAATCAAAACAATTCCGTGTAAAATTGTGACATTATGTATATATATATGCTTTGTATTGAATTTTTCCTTCTTTTTTATGAATGCGTGTTTAGAATTTATGAAAATATTCATTGAAGGTATAAGCTAGATAAAAAAATATATTAACACCATACGACACAACCCTCGTAAATACCTAGGTATTTCGACTGAGGGTGCTTGATGGAATTTCAATATCAAATTTTAATTGTTTGAATTTTGTACTCTTCCATGAGTTTTGTCGCTAACGACCCGGGACTCGCCTTTCGGCGTCTTCAGGCATTCCATGTGCACGGATGTACTTTAACTGACAAATACGTAATCCGTAATCCTCGTAAATACGTCAAAATTAACCAAAGAATTGTATACACAGTTTTACACGTAGTTCATTTTATCACTACAAGTGTACGGTTGAAAATAGTTTTTGATACTGCCAAACATAGGCCTCCGCACGTTCGTCCACGAATCTCTCCACAAACCTCAGATGTAAACAGTGTTCCCGGCACTAATATAATACTAAATATTGGCCCCCCCAGGTTTCTTTTGTTAAAAGATTCACAAATGCAATAATAATTTCACCCAGTCATTCTCTCCTCTCCTCTGCCTCTCTGTGGAGGGCCACAATATCTACATTTAAACAGGATCGAGCGAACCTGTCCATCGCTCTAATTCGTATCCAATGCGTGTAAACTCGGAGGATACATTTAATAAACGACTATTTTACGCAAGTCAGTGTTTACAATAAATATTATATTTACAATGTTACATTTGTTTGATATTTCTAGAAGGCGTCCTTCTGCAAAGTATAAATCTGTAAGTCATCCGAGAATATAAACTGTTAAAAAAGTTTACATAACGTACGCAAGATAAACTTAAAAAATCAAAATCGATCACCGAAAAAAGAAGTTAATGATCAAAACATACAATTTAGTAACAATTTTTCTGAGTTTGCCAATCATTTAATAGAAAATAATCATAATTTTAATCAGATTTGTAATTTAGAAATACTCCACCGAGTAAATAAAAAGGGTTTAAAGATGAACAGCTTAGAATTTTTAGAAATTAATAAAACTCTTAACAAAAAAGAAATATTATTAAATAATATTCTTAATAGCACAGGTGGTTCCCCGTTACTCAAATTGTTTCCAATTAATACAGTAATCACAAACCTATCTGATTGATTGCAGCTCATTAGTTTAATAGTTTGTAATGTTTAACGTCATTAGTAGTATGATTAAATTTGTTTGCACTGTTTCGATTTTATAATCCCCTCTTTGCTTCCCTTAAAAAGAAAAAATCCCAATCTGATTGATTACAACTCATTAGTATCATTAGTATCATTATCTGTTTGTTTTATTTCGATTCTACACCCCCCTCCTTGCTCCTCTTAAAAGGAAAAAAACCCAAACCTCCATTTTGTAATTTTATAATTTTAAAATGTTAGAATCAATCTTGCTTCATTACTTAAGCAAACTTTGCGATAGTAAGTCTGAAGATGCCTCTGAAAGAGGCGAAACATGTGTCACAGTTAGTAACACAATGCGTGGAATAATCAAAGTTAATTCAAATTTTCTATTAAAATGAACTTCCACAAAGTTACCGCCGAAACCATCGAAAGGATCAAAACATGTTTGTTTACGACGCCATCGAATGTTTTCAAAAGTAGATCCAAGCTGACATTTTGGATATAATATAAAACAATATTTATCGGCACCTGCAAGAACTGTTTTTACAAGAGACGTTACTTAAAACTATAGAATTGTGTATTTTCAAGTAATTTTAATCGAGTAACAATATGCCGAGAGTATTATTTCAAATTATGTTTTTATTATTTCATACGTCAATCCAGGGTTTCCAAAACTATGTTCCGCGGAGCCAGAATAGGTGTTCCAAAAAAAAAATTGGAATGGTTTTATACGCTGCAACACAGTTTAAAAAAATCTTAAAAATTCAGTTAAGTGTTCCGTTATTTTTTCCGGACTTGCGAAGTGTTCCATTCCAGAAAATGTTTGGGAAACCCTGTGTTAATCAATACCATTTAAAAATGAATGAACGCAATGTTGCACTATGGCAGGGATGGCGAACCTATGGCACGCGTGCCCAAGGTGGCACGTTTGAGAATTTGGGTGGCACGCGAACGATTTCAAAAATTAAAATTTTGGTTAAATAATCCGTAAATTATTAATTTTAAAATGTTTCCAAGTTAAACGACAATCGTTTAAAAAAACACTTTTTATTTTTTCTACTTTGTTAATTTTTTTACTGCCCAGAATTATTAATGAACTATTAATGAATATTAATGACCAGATAATAACATAGGAATATTTAAAATAAATCTAGGGTTTTGAGATGCCGAAAGGCGAAACCCGAGTCGTTAGCGACAAAACTTAAAGTACAAAATTCAAACAATTCAAATTTGATATTGAAATTACATCAAGCACCCTCAGTCGAAATACTTAACTACAACAGTTCAATAGATAAGTAGATAAACTATTCAATATAAAAATAAATTACGTATTCACGTTGCAAATAAAAAAAAAGGTTAATTAGTCAGGTACGCAGATATAGCGTGCTTATTGCGTACCTTGGGCGATATTCTAATTAAAGTCTAATTATATAACAATAAACCGGTATATTTTTTATCTAATTTACAATTCCCACAATCCCGCCACGTATTGGTATTAGACTCAGGCGAATATCATGTTAGTTAGACACGGGTTGTCAGTTGGAATGAAAGCAAACACACAAACCGTACCCGCGTTGCTCATTAAATAATGCAGGGCTTCCCAATCTATGTTCCGCGGAACACTGGTGCTCCACGGACCCTGAATAGGTGTTCCGCCAACACGCACATAACTTAAAAATCATTATTTGTTCAATGTTTTCCAAAACCTAGCAATTATAATTCCTTGATTTTAAATCCATTCTCCGGAACAGTAAAACCAGCATGCTTAATTCAGCGCGAGTATTTAGGAAAATCTGCCTGCTTTTATCAGTGATTCTGATTTGAATTCTTTTCAAGTGAGTTAGTCAGAAGAATCCCCAATGTGTCAAAGCAAGTTATTATTAAATTTGAATCGTTCAAACTATGTACATTCTCACAAATTTTGTCACTAACGACCCGGGCTTCGCCTTTCGGCATCTTAAGGCATTCAAGTGCACGGATGAACTTGAACTGACGCTTAGCAAATGAAAGTTTCGTGTTTATATAAGATATAAATGCATCACAAAGTCTTCCGATTTTAAACGAAATATCAAACTATCCCACATCTCCACTTCTATACCCTATATAACCATAAAATCATATAATCATAAAACTCTTGCCGACAAACAAATTATATAATTCTTGAAACTGCTCACTACTAAAATCTGTTGGCATTCCCATGGGCTCATCCTTTTCGCCAGCAACGGCTTTGGACTCAGTGATGCATTTATATCTTATATAAACACGAAACTTTCATTTGCTAATCGTCAGTTCAAGTTCATCCGTGCACTTGAATGCCTGAAGATGCCGAAAGGCGAAACCCGGGTCGTTAGTGACAAAATTTGTGAGAATGTACATAATTTGAACGATTCAAAGTTATTATTGTTTTACTTTAGTTTATACAAACTATTTATACGATGCAGGATTTTCTTTTTATGCTGCAATGTCCAAGAACCACTTTAAAATTATAAGTGTTTTATTTGCATTTTTTCGTGTTTATACCATTATGAATTGATTACTCAAACATAAAAATAAGCCAAGTGTTCCGTTTAAATTTCCGGATTTGCTAAGTGTTGCATTGCAAAAAAAGTTTAGTAAACCCTGAAATAATGCATATTCAACAGAAATTATATCAGAAAATATTATTTAGAATGTCGAACATAATTTTTTTTTACCAATAAGCGATCTACGTATTTTTGTGACAGCGTGTATGTATGCTGGTACAGCAGCCGAGTGGTCGATATTAAGCGATTGGATGCGGTGGTTCAGCAGAATTTGGATTCATCTGCTCCAAAAGAGACATGGTGAGAGCGGTTAGCTAAATCACAGTCCTTTTAAAATCACATTATGCTTTGCTGCATATCGACTGTGGAAAGGAAAAAGGTCGCGTAGCCCACAGTTTTTTTCAAAACAGCTTTTTTCGATAATCACAATGCTGCCAACTTGATACACGTTCTGTCAAACGGACGTAAGCTGCAAATGCCGAATTAGTATATAAAATTTAGCTTTTAATATTGAAAAACGATGAGCTTGTGAAAATTGAAACCAATAAAAATGACTGAAAAAAAGGTTTTTTCTAGACAATTTCTTAAATTAATATTAGATTATGTCAATTAAACACCAGTTTAGAAGTCTCCGTGCACTTCAAAATTGTGTTTATTTCATAATTTGCATATGGTGTGCCTCCTGTCTTTTTTCCTTTCCACAGTCGATATTGTGGTAAAACCGTGGTTGTAGAGTCGAGCGTTTCGACCGGAGTCGGAGTCGTAAAAATCTAAAAACACCGACCTGTTTTACAAAAACAATTTAACGATACGTATTCAAACCACGAGAGTCCATAATGTTGCCACTGGATCCTAAGCTGGCTAAAGATGGTACGATGGTATACATACATTATGTGTAAATTAAACTGAAATGATCGAGAAAGTCAATCAAGAGTCGGTCTTGTATGTTAAGAGTTGGTTTCTAATATATAGCTTTAATAGGAGTTGCTCGTTTTCCCAGCCGTGGATGTGAAAAAAAACCGATGAACGAACTACAAAATACATACCATAGTCTATGATAGCGGGTGCGTTCACCAATTGAATGTTTGAGCTTCGTGTATTATTGGTTTGCAAGCGGGGACAATCATTTCAGTTTTTTTTCAGGATACTAAAGAATATTTCGTATATTTGTGCAAGCCTGTGCAACAAGGATTCGTGTATGCTTAGGAAACATTAGGGGGAACACATCCCCCCTCCAATAACGTCACCGATTACAAATAAACTCGATATGCAGAAGAATGCATATTCGTATTTACTAGAGAATGTATTTTTGCAAATCTGCGGTTAGTGGTTTTTATTTTTTTTAAATCCATGTCCGCTCTCAATGTGAAGCATATGGCCTCCTAATGGAGGTATCTAAACAGAGCTTATTCTACTAGAACTGTTCAGTCACTCAACCTCTCTTCTTCAGAGAGAATTAATAGAGATAGAAGGGTAAGGTTAGGAATTGTGGTTAAATAATCGCTAGTGGGAGGAATTTCTTTTAAGACATCACAAACACCTATATGCCTACGAAAATAAATCGATTAATCGATCGAAAAAATGCTGTTCATGCTGGGGCTTGAACCCGTGAGACCCGGTACGGAAGCCCACGACGCTAACCGCTGCGACATAGGACCCGACAGTTGGAGCAAGTAAGAGTAAACTAGTTAGATATATAAAATACATTAATTTTTATTTTTTATCTGGTAAGTAAGTATTAAGGAAATGCTATAATATAAGCAGTGGTGAAGTGGTAAATAAATATGTACCAGGTTGGTCATTGATTTCTTCCCTATTTTTATTTTTATATCCGTCTGAAGTTAAAAAAAAAACCACAATTTTTAACAATTAAATCAATAAAAAAACGATTTTCAATATATGTATGTTAAGTTACATGTAAAAAAAGTGGCAGGGTGCCTTCCTCATTATCAGGTGCCACTGAATATAAGTGAATGTAAACAAATGGTTCAAGTTGTCAGCTTTGAAACAACATTGCACCCAAACCGTAACACAAAATGTTGACATTGATCAAAAATTAAATTAAAACATGTCATAATTTAAACGATTCTGTCGTCAATTGACGCCAGTAAAAATCGTTTAAAAAATTGCGTAATTTTAAATGAAATGTTGTCCCTTAAGTAACACACTCGTTCCGTTATCGATATAAATAATCCTTGAAAGTTTCAAAAATAGATTAGTGGGTCAAAGACTTCTTTATAACATTCCATTTCAATCATCTGTTCGTGATTGTTTTCCCAGAAACCCTGACAACCTCTAGTACTATAATATCTTCATCATCTAGCACTCACAGCTGATCGAATTACCCATCAAAGCCTTCTTGTTATAACTTTATCAACGGAGGCTGTGGATTTTACTTTAATATAATATAAATACACGTTACTGCCTTCCGACGAATTTTTCTATTGGTAATTTAAATGATGACAGCTGAGAGGGTAACGGTAAAGATTTTTCCGAGAAATTCGGTAATGATGAGCGAGCCGAAGCGTTGCTTGCTCCTGCCAGGCAATCTTTACTAGGAAAGCGATTAAAATTGCGATGGCGCTCAAACTGTTTTTTGGCCTGACAGATGCAAGAATAAAATATTTGATATGACATACATATCGACTGCGGAAAAGAAAAAGAACGTAGACCACACTTTTTTCAAAACTTTGTTTTTTCGATAATCACAGTGTATCCAACTTGATACACGTTCTATCAAAAGTATGTTAGTTGAAAATGCCGAATAAGTATCTTAGTTTAGCTTTCAAGATTAACAAAATAAGGGCCTACGAAAATTGCGATCATGAAAAAAACTAAATCTTACTTTACCTAATATTAGATTAAGTCCATTATAAACCAAATTATATGTCCCCGTGCAATTCAAGGCAGTGTATATGAGGAGCAAACATTCAAAAAGTGTTTTGTCACAAATTTTGAAAAATGGCGTTTTATATCAATTCTGATAGCCCATAATAAAACCTATGAACGGAAATCAAAATAAGTGTTCAAAAAGGTTTTTTTTCATATTAAAATAAAATCATAAAGTTGACACATTCATGCAAACCGTCACTTTTGCAACACTTAAATCATCATTTTCCAAGCTTTTTATTTGTGTGACAAAACACTTTTTGAATGTTTGCTCCTCACATTTCATAATTTGCCTCAAGCCCAAAATCACCAATAAACTTTTTTGTGTCTCCTGTAAAATTTCAGAATCGAATGTTATGTACATTCACACTGTCACATGGTCTATTAGACTATAACGTTGTTTAAAAAAATGATTATTATAATTGGGCCCTCTAGAGGTGAACTGAACCAACTATTATAGTAAAATGGTAAAACTTTCTTCGTGGACTTTATATTGGAAGTTTTTTGCAATGTGTATCAATTGAGGTTACTTCACTTTAACGATACGTGTAAAATATTACAACGCACCCAATTTTTTTGTTCTAAAATACCACTCGGCTCACTTCACCTCCAATGGGCCCAATTATATCACACGAATTATTAGACATCACAAACACCCATGCCTTCGAACAGAAGTCGATCAATCGTACTAAAAAATGTAGAATCAGAAAATCAGCGGTGGGGTGCCAATATCTTAGCAAGGGGCTCGGTAAAAATCAGCCATAATGCCTTCACACTATAGAACAGTGCTTCTGAACATTTTTGGGCCCGTGGCCCCTTTGGAGTATCTTATTTTTAAGTGGCCCCCATAGATCCATCACGTCAAAAATACTCATCATACTATCCATCTAGCAATTTGACCACAGTTTCACAAACCACAAAAAAAGTTTAAGCAGCACCATTCGTTATCAATTTATTACAATTTACGTTTGGTAGGATACAATACCGCGTTCGTTTCTCCCATCCGCCACGAATACCACTTCTTTGGTTGGGGCCCTGCTCGTTTCAAAAAGTGCAAGTCACTTTCCACAGGCCTTCGTGTCTTACGGGAGCCAGGTACCATTGTGCAATCAATTCACAGTGCTTAAGTGAGTATTAGAATTTACCACGCGCTGTCAATTTATTAATTTTAGCATCCTTATATAGAGACATCAGTAAAAAATACGTCAAGAGTCTGTGATACATCAATTAGTTAATTTAAATTATTATATTTAGTTATAGAAACACTTATTTATTGCTTTGCTTATCGCTTTTTGTTGAGCGACTTGGCATGGGTAAGTAGCACGTGCGCGAAGTCGACAACGTTACACAGTACTTTGTGCCAACATCGTAACAACCAAAATTAAATTATCATACTAAATATTATTATTTTTTATGTGTGCCTTATTGTGATCACTTTCAGTGTGTTAGATGTCAATACTTGGTGAAAAGGCATTATATTAGTAAAAACACAATATTCTTCTGTACTTTATTTCACTTTATTTAAAAGTTCAGGACCGGCTTCGCTTGCATTGTCAACTGATAAGAGCATTGTCAACCGATCCTGACCTTTTAAATAAAGTGGAATACAAATTACAAGAGAATATTGTGTTTTATTAATATAGAGTCTTTATAGTTGATTATTTATTTTTAAATCCATGTCCGCACTCAATTTGGAAGAAATTGACTAAGAAGGAAGGTATTTTGATTGAAGTTTTTTACAAGGACTGTTTGTTCTACGAAGAAAGTAAGTAGGTATATTAGGACACGGCTGGTAAAGGACTTGTGACTTAACTAAGCAATGTCTTTTTAGGATTGGAAGAACGGGAGAGAGTTTTTAAGCTGCACAAACACCCACGCCTTTCATAAGAGTTTTGATCGAACTTGGAGTCGAACCCGTGAGGTCCGACACGAAGGCCAAGAACGTTAGCCACTAAACCACGACCGGACAAGTAAATATGTCAAATTTTATAACACTGTTGCTAAATTCCATGAAAAATAATTCGATCAAGACAATCACAAAAATGTTGAATTCAGAGAACTCAAATTTTCGGAATGACATTGTTTAAATGATTGACTCTATATTTTATTAAAATATATACTAATTGCAAGCAATTAACTGACATTCTGTTGTTAATTTATAAAGATAATTATTGTAGCAATCTGCACTGCAGTTACGCCATAAGATTTGCCGGGTCCTATGGCGCAGCGGTTAGCGTTGTTGGCTTCCGTGCCGGACCTCACGGGTTCGATTCCCAGTTCGGACAGCATTTTTTCGGTCGATTCATTCGACTTCCGTTCGTAGGCATGGGTGTTTGCGATGTCTAAAACTATTACCTCCCACCCTTTCGATCCTTCAATAACTAGTCCTGCCCTAGCCTTTTCCATCTCTCCTAACTCTTCTCGTTGAAAAACGTCTGTTAAGATACCTTCATTATGAAGGCCATATGCTCCACATTGGGAGCGGACATGGATAGTAAATATATATATATATTATAGCGGTAATCAACTGCTTCATATTTTTGTTGCAGAAATTTTATAAGAGACAAATATCGCACTGATTAATGTGCTGCCGCGGTATTCAAAATTGTGGGATCAGTGCTCAGCTAAGTGTGAAAGGTTGGCGACCGCTGGTACAATCGTGAGAGCATAAATAATATACAAATGCGCTGGTAAATCATGAGCCCCAGCTCGGTCTATTATTCCCGGCCTAATTGCGTACTCGTCCAAAATAGTAACAATCCAAGAATCGAAACAATAAATTTCATACTGTGAATGTAAATGCATCGCGATGGGCGGAGCCACGGCCGGCGCTCGGGGCGTGGCCGAGTACCCCATCGAAATGAGGCAGCGTTGTGATTGGCCGGCGCAGGCGCGGCGGTGACACCTGGCCCGTTCGAAATTCAAACTGAACGTGACGTTTATGCCACGCAGCACGCAAGATGATCGAGTTTTTTTTTTACAAGGCGATCGCATATTTTGTGATTTAGTGAGGCCAAACATATTATCTTAAAAATAAATTATATAACATACACTGTACGATGATTACAAAATTGGGCTCATTAATTTATTTTGATATCGTTATTATATTATTATTGAGGAGCTTGGAATCAAACACGCCTAAATCTAGTTTTAATGCATAAAAGATATACAGATTTTATATTAGGATACTGATTCAAAAAACAAGACTTTAGTTTTTACGCCACTAAAACCTCGTAGTTTTCATGCAATTAATGATAAAAAATAATGGCAAAAAAATGATATCCTAAAGTTTGTACATCCTGCAATTCATACATAATTTAAATTAAGTTGTGTTAAAATAGATTGAAAGACTATAAAGCTATTTTACTCGCATTGGTGACATGCGCACATGACAAATTTATGAAATCAAAAGAGTTTCATGTAAACTGAAGAAATATAAAAAGTAAACCAATTCGCGTGTTTTTTTTAAATCCTTAAAATCTATATCATCAATTTAAGTTTTCCTTCCACTAGGATATTTTTCGTCAGTCAGTTCAACATAAAATAAGAGTTTCACTACAATACTACTTCTATTTAAAAAGGCAGTGTCTCGCAAAAATTGGTCATTAATTTCATGTAATAGGTATTTATTTCAATCTTTATTATTCTTGTTTTACTTTAAAAACAGTATAATCGTTAAAATACTGTTAAAATCACTATGAAAAATGGTAGATATTTATTCGTAAATGGACATCATCTGCAGTAACTAGTTGTTTTTTCACGAAAAGTATGAATGCAGTAAAAAAAATAAAAAGGCATTTTTCTCGAAAGCTTGACTGACTCAGTTACTACGATCGCTTTACTATAAACAGATTCAACTGATTAACGAACATTTTTAACGCTAAAAAATATACTGTTCAACAGCTACAAGAAAAAAATGCTTTTCTATTTAAACACGCAGCAGTTTCCAAATTCAAAGTCTGCGATATATATTTAGAACAACTGTTATATAGGCTGTTCACTGTCAATACTTGGTGGAAAGGTTTTTCAATGTCAATTGTTGTTTACATCTTTTCATTTCAAATTTGAATTTTGTACTTTTCCTTGAGTTTTGTCGCTAACGACCCGGGTATCGCCTTTCGGCATCTTCAGGCATTCCAAGTGCACGGATGTACTTGAACTGACTCATGGAAACTCATGGAAATGTACAAAATTCAAACAATTCAAATTTGATATTGAAATTCCATCAAGCACCCTCAGTCGAAATACTTAATTTTCATTTCAATTTATTTTTGTATAAATAGCACTGTTTATATATGTATTTATTATCAGTTGATAATGCTCGCACCTTATAAATAAATAAAGGTGAATAAAGTGGAATAAAGGACGAAAGAATATTTTTTTATTTATTTAAAAAACTGTTATAAGCTAGGTGTGGATAGGTCTCTTTAGTGAAATCTAGCTCTACATAAGCAAATTTAATCATATGCGTATACTAAAATGTAAGTATGTTTGTAGGTACGGCACGTTGGACTGATATAAATAATTTATTTGACATAAGCCTCGGGACATCAAAATAAAATAAAATAACACAGAATTGGATATAGAGTTTACGCGAGAAAATAAGAAAAGTGTGTTTTTCTGTTTTATGATAAACAACGTCCGTAAATTAGCATTTAATTTATTCAACGCATTCTTTTTCCCAAGCCGAAAAAAACAATCTTCGGAGACATGATGGGTAAATAATAAAATAAAAAAAAATACAGGTATCTATCAGCAGTGGCGGATTACACTATAAAGCGCAAGAGGCGCGCGCTCGGGGCCTTCAAATTTTGGAGGCTCCAAAGATATATTTTAATTTCATTTTTAAATATTTATTATTAATCTACGAAGAGGTTTAAAAGATCAATTAAGTATTTCGACTGAGGGCGCTTGATGGAATTTCAATATCAAATTTGAATCGTTTGAATTTTGTACTTTTCCATGAGTTTTGTCGCCAACGACCCGGGTTACATCCGTGCACTTGGAATGCCTGAAGATGCCGAAAGGCGAAACCCGGGTCGTTAGCGACAAAACTCAAGGAAAAGTACAAAATTCAAACAATTCAAATTTAGGTTTAAAAGACTTTATGATGTTATTCGAAAAGCAGGGCCTCCGAGATGTATTGCGCCTGGGGCCACCAAAGTGCTTAATCCGCCACTGTAGCTATATGTATATATATATACAAGCGGTGGAGTAATTTAAAAATTTGAAGCAACCTATGAAATGTCAATTGGATCCATTCTCACAAACTTAATGTATGTTCATAATTTTCAGTTAGCAGGTAATTACGACAGACTAAACTTTATCGTTGATTCATATGTATGATTGCGACTAGCTTACCGGTTTTGAATTAACACGGTCCACTGTAAAGAACGAATATTTTTACACGAACTATTTGTACTAACACGAAGCTAACGACCCGGGTTTTTCCTTTCGAAATCTACTCGCGTTCAAGTGCACGGATGAACTTGAACTGAATTAGTCACTCGAACGCCTGAAGATGCCGAAAGACTGAACCCGGGTCGTTGGTGACAATACTTGTGTAAATGTACATAATTTTAACGATTTAAAATTTAATATTGAAATTCCACCAAGCACCTTCAGTTCGAAATCTTAAATTAACACCAAGCGATGATTTTTACACCGACTCATTAGGTCTTCATAATTATAGTCTTTTGTACACAATTTTCCATACAACAATGTTGTTTTCGTTTTCAAATAACGCGCTTTTTAAAATTCCAGAAACCAATTGTCAACTGTTTTTTGTGGAATGTAACTATTGCTGCATGCCGCCTGTGTGGTCGAGTGGCCAACGTCGTAGGCTACCCGCTTCAGAGGGCACGGGTTCGAACCCCAGTACGGGCAGTTTTATAAATTGATTTTTCAATCGATTTATGAATTTTTGTTCAAAGGCATGGATTGAATTCCCCCCTCCCACCCATCCTATCCCATTAACGAGGCGTATCGAGAGCGATTAGCTAACCACTAGTCCTTTCTTAGCCCTTTCCTTCTATTCCTACTCTCTTTTTGGAAAAAGAGAGGTTGAGCAACTGAGTAACAAGAAGTTCTCGTAGAAATACTTAGGAATCCATATTGGGAGCGGACATGGTAAAAAGATTTTCTGTGTTTGACATACAAAGCTCCTCCGACTCTTTATATATGACCAATGGAGATTTGCAGACCCTAGTAACGTCGCTGTTTGGAGAAACCAAAATTAAATATGTGTGCACTTTTAATATTATCCTTTTATGGATAATAATTTGGAAATATACGTGACATTCTTTATGTTAGAATGAATTCACTGGTAAGCTCAAAGAATTGTTATATTGCCACTGATGTGTGATTGTGGTTCTGTGTCAACAACTGTACATCCACTCGATGAATCACAATGCAAATAATGATTAGTTCTTTCCGAAAAAAGGGCGCACCTTTTTTATCAAGCGCTTATCAAACAACTGTAAAATCAACAAATATTTTGACAATGTCAAATACAAAAAAAATACAATATGCGGTTCTGATGACCTTTGATTATTACACTGCTAATCGGTCAACTGAAGTGATTTCCTCCTACAAACTGTGTTTGATTTAGATTGTGTTTTAATTTAAATTGAAAACAAGCAATTAAAAAAAAATACACGTACAATTTAACACGAACGCAACATTAATTAATTAGTCATATTTTTTAAATATTTAATTATACACAAAAGATTGAGAGCCACGGAAATCTGTAATGAATATTCAAAGAAATAACGGTCTTATTGTGGCATATTCTCAGCCTATAGGTAACCCACTGGCTAATTACGCATTTTATTAATCAATATAGATTATAATGCGCAGTGCTCTTTTTCCCATGTAACGCGGTGGAACAGCGTTCCGGCACCACATTTCTCGACATTTCAAAAGTTTCAAATCAATATTAGCAAAATTTTATTTTTGTTTTTTACAAAAACTTTTATTTTTTTTACGCCGAAAGACGTTTGAAAATATTTTTTTAAATCGTTATCATCCGGAAAAGTGTCAACAGTAAAGAGAGCATTATCAGAGCTAAGATTAGATCTACAAGATCGATTTGTGTTCGAAGCGAGAGCGATTAGTTAACCACTAGTCCTGTACCGGCTCTATATTTCTATTCTCACTAAAAGAGCAGTTGATTAACTAACAAGCAGTTATCTTTTAAAAAAAAACTCTCTCAAGTTAACTCCATTAGGAAGCCATATCGTCCACATTGAGAACGGACATATGAATTCAAAAAAAGCTTGACAAGAATTGAGTTCCAGCACATTTAAAAAAAAAGGCACTGGTTATGTGAAGTGGGCTCGGAGGGGCTCGTGCGAGCCTCTTGTTAAATTGTACTAAGGCCGACGAGCCCCTTGTTTTATTTAGAGAAAACAATATTCTTAGATCAAATTAGTACATAACTACAATTTCTAACATATATATAATATATTAACTATGACAGCTTCCATTTTACACAGTGGAACATTTTTAGCCATTTATATTGATTAGTTTATGGTAAATTGCATATTGTTACATATTATTAGCAGTGGTAAATAAATAGGTACCAGGTCATTCATTGATTTCTTCCCTATTCTTGTTTTATATCCGTCCGAATTAAAAAAAAACACATGTTTTAACACGTTAAATGTGTACATTTATTTATTTTTATTTTTGTAAAATCCGTCGGGTAGATCAATTATGATATAATGCTTTAAAATTGTATGGACAGTATGGAAGTACACTTGAAAATTAAATCAAAAATGTGCCAGGTCACCAACCTGGCCCCACTACACCACTGATTATTAGTGTATTAAGTATCAATCGATTCCTCATTTCAAATTTGCAAATCATTTCTTCTCCGAAACACCGAGAATTTCTTGGAGATTAAGTGAGCCCCTTATTAACGTATTGGCAGCCAACCGCTGTGCTTAATACATTAAATTATAAATTATATAATAAAAATATAAACGTATTCTTAAAGCAAGCAATCAAATGCGATTAAAGTTCTGCAGAGTTCCCACAAAGGAGAAATAACATACACTGCTATTTATGAGAGTCGTGCATGCGTCCGAAAATTACAAAAACTATTTTCCCAAATAGATAAGTAATAATTATTAATAATTTTTATTTTATTCCATATCAATATAATTGATTACTATTTTTAAATCCACAATTAACATGCGTTATCAGAGTGTATCGTGTATCTAAATAATTGTTATGTTATTTTTTTAATGATTTGTCATTCGACATCAGATTAGATAAAAATGAATGTACATTGGTAAATAAGCAACGGCTACTAATTTGTTGACTTGAGTACTTTTTCGAATAATAACCTCGACAAGTTTAACTGAAAAATTCAATGATAAGTCACATACTGTGCCTATCTGAGGATGCACCGAATCAAATTGGGCCATACCTGCTTAAATATGTTTAATTTGTATCATATTTGAAGATCTCAATTGTGGTATTTACAAAACTCTAACTTTTTAGTAGAGTCAAATACTATAACAAATGGCTGCCACATACGAGATATCTCGTAAAATTTGTTGCGCTCAACACGCCAGTTACGAGTTAACTCGTCAATAACTAATTAAATTAATAACTGCATATTATAGCCGGCGTGCTAGATAATTACGTACTTTTTTGTCTACGGTAGCCCAAAAGGTTAACAGACTTAGTTTTAAAAAAGTATGGCCACTAGATTTCCATCGCTGATAATAATAAACCAGAATCAAATGGAAATTGTCACTGATGTAATATTATTGATATAATATGCGTAGAAAAAAATTGTACTATTGTACATAGTACAGACAATCAACCTCAGAAGATTATCTGTACATATTGCCTACTTACAACCTAAAATACTTATCAAACAAAAGATAGCCGATATCTTTCATGTTTTTCCTTTTATTCGTCAATTGTCAGTTTTAGATATCCTTGCTTGATTACGAAATTATTTTTTTTCGATTGATTTATACATAGATAGATAGATATACACCATTTATTTTTAGGCACATTTGAATATTAAGCATTTTATATTCACCTGCTTTTGTATCATTCAATACATCGTTAAAGACCGTTGACTAATTAGCCATATATACTCTAATAATGGTTCGATGTTTCAAGACATATTCAGCAAAATTGCATATTTGGGTATTTCCGAAATTTATACAAAACCGGGCTTTTATTCAATATGCCTAGGCAGTTTACGAAATTATTATTTCATTATAAGACACTTCCTTTCAAATTTAGTTTACCTGGTAATAATCCTTCTTAATTACGTTACGAAGTCACTCAAAAGCCAATCGACTCGGGATTTTCCCCGGTAGTCAGTATTAATAATAATTAAAAGTACAAAACTATAATTGATAACAATATAGTATATATTCGATAAAGCTGGATTTTGAATTTTACAAACATTAATATGTTTGATACACGAAGTCGTGTAAATCAAAAATGGCCTCTTACATTTTTATTGGATATCACATTTGAAATACCATTGAAGACAATAGTTTGATTTTTAAAAATTTCTGTAAATAACGGCACAGTGGTCAACGTCATTGGCTTCCATGCAAGACTCCACGGGTTTGAACACCAGTGCAAACAGCATTTTTAAAAATTCCCTCCCACTATTCCAATCCTAAAATGACGGGCCGTGGCGAGAGCGATTAGTTAACCAACTAGTCTTGTCCTAACAATATCCCGTTATCCCTTTTCGAAAAAAAGATAGGTTGACAAGCAGTTATAATTGAAAAATTCTGTTGATACCAGCATTAGGAGGCGATATGCTCCGAATGGATTTTAAAAAATATGTAATAATTATTAAGTTAAGATTAGCAGGCTTTATTTCCTCTGAATTGTATTACAAAGTACAAATTAATGAATTTCGTGAAATTGAAATGAAAAATGTTTGAATTGTGCTTCATTATTAACCTATTACTTGTGTCTTGTTCAAAAATTAAAAGTACTGTACATGACATTACAGCTGACGCCAATTAGACATGCACTTGACAAATATAATTTTAAAAAAGCAGTACATAATACATCAAAATCAACATACAAAATCAAGAAATAAAAAAATAAAACCTTACAGTTCACAAATACTGTC
Source organism: Himalopsyche tibetana (assembly GCA_030503985.1). Lineage (NCBI taxonomy): Eukaryota > Metazoa > Arthropoda > Insecta > Trichoptera > Rhyacophilidae > Himalopsyche > Himalopsyche tibetana. The sequence goes on along the minus strand of JAPJYX010000003.1, from coordinate 1,326,840 downwards.
ACTAAAAATTTCCACTTCTCTAGGCAATGAGTTGATCAGTAAAACGCTAAAGCTTTAGTAGCAAGGAATATATAAATCATTTAAATTTATATCAATAGAATGCCTTGTGGCGCATATTGTCAATAACTCAAAACTAACACAAGCTTACTCGAAATCATTTCGACTGCGGAAAAGAAAAAGGACGTAACCCACACATAGCAAATTTTACAGGAAACACAAAAACGTATTTTGATGATTTTGAGCCGTATGAATATTATGAAATATAGACAACCTGGAAGTGCACGGAGACTTCTAAACTGGTGTTTAATTGACATAACCTAATATTAATTAAATAAATTGTCTGGGAAAAATCTTTATTTCAGTCTTTTTTCTTCGTTTCAATTTTCACATTTTCATCTTTTTTCAAACTCAAAAGCTAAATTTAGATTCTAATTCGGCATTTGTAGCTTATATCCTTTTGATAGAACGTGTACCAAGTTTGACACATTATGATTATCGAAAAAAATTTGTTGGTTACGTCCTTTTTCCTTTCCACAGCCGATATAATAAGTGTATTAGGCAACAATCTTTCATCTCACCAGAAATGTGGAAAAACAATGAATATTAATGATTAAAATATATTCGTTGAATATTTTAGAATAATACAATTTATATATTATATATTATTAATTATACTACAGGGATTTTAATTTTATTTTCAAAAAATATTTAGAATTCTTAGTTGTGACACTGATTACGTAAAATTGTCATAAATATTGATGGACAAAGGTGTTTTATTATAAAAAGATACTAAAAAATTAAACGTTATTTTTTAAAAGCTAAATTTAGATACTAATTCGGCATTTGCAGATTGCATCCTTTTGATAGAACGTGTATCAAGTTTCATACATTGTGATTAACGAAGAAAAGCTGTTTTGAAAAAAACTTTGGGTTTCGTCCATTTTCCCTTTTCACAGTCGATATGAATGCTTGAAAAACCTTTATTAAAAGTGATATTCTATAAAGTGACGAATTCCACTCTCACTTTTACGCTCAGTTATCTAATACTATTGTAAAGTAATACTCAATATTAGTGTCAAATAATTGTTTTTTTTTGCATTTACGAACGTTGGACACGCGTCAATAATATATTATCGGACCAAAACATATTATAAATTACCAATTACGTATTATAAATTGAAATCATTTATATCAGACAGCATTCTTTCGTACAAATTTTAATCCCTTTCGCATAATCCAGCCTAGAGCAATAAATAGTTTATTATAAGGTTTGAATGAGTACTTATATATTATCTGTTTTCATTGATCTTACAAAAAAAAAACTAGATCAAATCTTATACAAAAGCAGTCATCGGCCAATGGAAATACGTATCGATGAGCCGTTAATCTGCCTAAAACACGAAAAGGCATGTTTGCTTATAAAATTATGTTTTAGCTTCCACTATGCCACCAGTAATAGATAATTCACATACCTGACCAAACGAATAGATAACACCTATGATTAATTTATATTACACTAGGCCCTATCTATAATAGCTAAAGCGATAAGTAATTCTATAAATTTATAGCAGGTCTACCAAATTTTCAGTATCATGATTTAATAAAAGAATTTATATCGCCTGTGGAAAGGAAAAATGACATACCCCACACATAGCAAATTTTACAAGAGATACGAAAAACGTTTTTTGATGATTTTCAGCCGTATGAAAATTATTAAATAAACACAACCTTGAAGTGAACGGAGACTTTTAAACTGGTGATTAATTGACATAATCTAATATGAATTGAAAAAACTGTTTTTCTTGGTTTCAATTTTCAGAAGCTCATCTTTTTTCAGTCTTAAAAGCAAAATTTGGAGACTAATTCGGCATTTGCAGCTTGCATCCTTTTCGATAGAACGTGTATTAAGTTGGAAAAAATCTGTTTTGAAAAAGCTGTTGGTTACATCCTTTTTGGTTTCAACAGTCGAATTATCAAATCGTGCTATCGCCGAAGACTTCACTTCCCTACCCCCGCGATGGAAGACGATGTACATTAGCATGGACGCATGAATTTATTGATATTGTTCTGTGTGCATTCATTTACATTTGTATTACAGATATTTTTATTTAACACTGTCTTCCTTTTATCATTTAAAGCTTGCATGAACAGTTTTAAGCGTACACCTGATGCAAACGCATGTGAAAATGTGATAGTAAAAAAAGATATTGCTAAATAAAATAATGTTTCATGATGGTTTCGCCGGTGGAACAGGAGTATAATCGTACGTCTATAATTCATTTCAAAGATTGAAAACGAGACGATAAATAAAATAAAATGTGTCACTGACGACCCAAGGTTTGCCTTTTGGCTTCTTGGAGCATACTGCCAAGTGACAATTCGAGTACATCCGTGCATTCGATATGTAAGACTAAAAATTTATATATAACTCAAGTATCATTTCTTGCGAAGCATGGCACCTGACGAAGACTCAGAAAAACCGTATACTGAGCTTCGAGAACAGATGCTTGAGTCGGATAATGGGGGTGAGGTGGTTTGATTTTGTGAGGAACTCAGAGATAAGGGAGCGTACAAGACAGCGTCCCGTCACGTCAGTGATTATGGAGAGACGTTGGAACTGGCTGGGTCACGTGCTGCGGATGCCTCCGGAAAGCCTCAATCCTGCCTTCCTCTTCTTTCGACCGGTGGGATTCCGGCGTCCCGGACGTCCGTCGGGTACTATCTATAGGATTTACTCGGCGGAACTGAGGGATGCTGGCATGTCATGGGAGGAAGCAAAGCTATTGGCGGGAGACAGGGAGACACGGAGGTGCCGGGTGGCGGCCACATGCTCCACATAGGGAGCGAACATGGCCAAAGAAGATCATTTTTTAACCATTATTGAATAAGCCGTGTTTGCAAGTAATACCCTCATATAATATAATACATATTCTTTAGGCAGAAACCGTTATGTGTTTCGAGATAACCAGAGCGTTTCCCAACCTTTGCTGGCTTCATACTTTATGGTTGTAGTAAGCATAGTTGAGAGACATCCAGTACTGTATTCACTATCGAATAAAACATGTCTTGTCATACATTTGATAATTGAACCCAACAGAATGTACCACCGATAGCGGAGCGATGTACAGCGATAATAGCCGTAACGAAAAAAATACATTTTAATCCAGTGTTATCTAAACACTCTATGATTTATCGTCCTGTCTTCGAAAATGATCGATCGGCGCCCAAAATAGGCGATTTCCACCTAGCCCAGATTATCAATAGTAATTATGAAACGCTAAATAGGTTGATTTAACAAAATAATAGTGTGTAAATTCAATTTTATATAGATTAAGTTGAGATATTATGTATTTCGGGTTTTACAAGTATTTTATTTTATTTTTTTAAATTGCTGTCCTTGCCGCTTGAGATACGCATGTGTGTATAAGATAAGAGAGCGATCGTAAACAACTTACAATGTAGTTTATTCGATATCTACCGTCTTCATAATTAGACACGTGGAATTATAACTGTTATATAATCAGTCGGTAAAGGTTATGAGCAACAATAATATATTAAAATGTATCATTTAATAACAGTGGCATAAAAAAGGTTCCCGGTAAATTGCTCGAATGGAAATTGCTCGAATAACAAGATAATCAATTCGTTTCCGTTTGTTCTGTCTTAGCCCTAGTCTTCTATGTTTTCTGGAAATATATAGAAGCAGTTTGAGTAACTAATTAATAAGCAGTTCTCGTAGAAACACTTCTGTTGAGATAAACTCCATTAAAAGATCATATGTTCCGCATTTGGAGCGAACACGGTTAAAATAAATACTTTCGAAAATAATTTTTATATTTCACTCTCTAAACAAGTGTCCCACAAGATAAAAATGAAGTTCATAGAAAAAGTCGTGAAAAATCGTTTAAATAACCAAGCAATTCGAATAATTTGTAATTCGAGCAATTTACCGGCTCCCGCATAAAAACTATGTATTAACATTCACACAGAAAAACTAACCAAATAATAAATTTGTAATTCCAAACCATGCAAGAACGACAGTGATGAATTCTTCGTCACTATTAAGAAAAAGACAATCACTTGATTTTAACCACTATAAACAAATATATCTACATTCGGTTATATAATATGGGTTAAAAATAATTGGTTTCCACTGGTACAAATGAAAACATAACAAAATACACATTTGATGTATATTTTAAATTTGTTATCACAACCATCCGTGCATATGTTTCACAATATTTTATTATAATTCAAAAATAAAATATTGTAGCCAAACAGAGTTCTTTGGGGAGCTACACTGTAAGTGAAAATTATCTGACCGAAAGTTAATATGATTATATGCAATCAGAGACATTAGTGACTTCGAACGAAAAACAATTTTCCGTCGTGGGATTCGAGCTCGTAAGCATCGTCACTCAAGCCAACCTCGTTGACTATTCTTTCCCTACTATTCGATCCGAAGAAACGTCATAGCGGGGACAATAATTAGCTAAACACTGATATTGCCACAGCTTTATTTTTATTCTCTACTGGAGCCGAGTTCCAACTAGGGCATCCAATCACGGGATCCGGGATCCCGAAATGCCGGGATTGAGATGGTCGCTATCCCGGGATTGAGAAATTTTGAAGAAATTCTCGAAATTTACCCGAAATCGGCAAATCGGGGATTTCAAATTCCTCGGTGAGCTAAAAAAAAAACGAGTTTCTGTGAGATTCTGCGAAAAAGTATAGCAAATTGAGGATTTCAAATTCCTCGGTGAGAAAATCTCAATCCCGGGATCTCGGGATTCAAAATAAATCAATCCCGGGATTGGAAAAAGGCTCCGGGATTGGATACCCTAGTTCCAACCTAGCTCATTTTTTTTTTGTCAAGATAAATTTCATTAAAATTCCATATTTTCCACTTTGCTATAAAGCGGAACTCTTATAGGATTTCGGGTTAAGCTTCTTCTTCCGTGGCACACTTGAGACTTCTTGCGGCACACAGTTTGGCAGACACTGCACTGCTTGACTGATAATTAAACAGTAAAATAACTCACTTCAATTATAATAGTTAATTAACGAACAATAGTATGTAAAAAGCGACCCAATACGCATGTTGTATTAGAATTGAACTAGCCTGCGTCAATTCAATATAATTTACATAAATTATACAAATTTTACTAACAAATGGTAAAACTCTCCTGTGGTTTCTGGCATTAATTAAAATTCGCGTTGAATTCATAATTTACAAATTTAATTGAAACGTTTTGTAACTAACACTTTGATAGTCGTATTTTAAAACATTATATAGCTATTACAACGTCAACTCATATTTTAAACTGTAAATATAAATTAACTGCGTGCAGCGGTGGACTGCCAATATGTTAACAGATAGCTCGCTTGATCTCAAATTCATATACGCAACAATTATTCAAGCTTTCGAATGATTCTCAATATACTTATGTAATATTTGACAAAATACAGAAAAAAATAATATCAATAGCTAAAACATTTCATTTTTAAATATTTTCATTTTAGCTCTCATATACATATCGACTGTGGAAAAGAAAAAGGACTTAACCCACAGTTTCTTCAAAACAGGTCTTTTTCGATAATCACAATGTATTAAACTTGATACACATTCTATCAAAACGATGCAAGCTGCAAATGCCGAATTAGTATCTAAATTTGGCTTTTAAGTTTCAAAAAATGACCTTGTAAAAAATTAAAACCAAGAAAAAAGACTGAAATAAAGGTTTTTCCGAGACAATTTCTTTAATTAATATTAGGTTATGTCAATTTAACACCAGTTTAGAAGTATCCGTGCACTTCAGGGTGGTCATGTGTGGGTTACGTCCTTTTTCCTTTCCACGGTCGTTATGTTTGACAAAATACAGAAAAAAATAATATCTAAATAAATAAATAGCTAAAACATTTCATTTTTAAATATTTTCATTGTAGCTCATATACATATATTCCATCAGATCATCTTTAGTCAGCCAAGCATGCAATGTCAACACTTTGAACTATTTTGTTTGAATACACATCAATAAATGTACTTTTGAAACAACTCATTTTTCATGACTCCGACCAAAATAACGCGACTCTACGACTCCGACTCCACAGCCCTGGGTAAAACTGAACTAATGTTCAGTCAAACCGTCGTACATAATATGTCAAAAATTGCATTTAAGTACTGTTGCATGTTTATGTAAGAATATAGTGGTTTCTCAACTTAACAAAGGGCTCGCTGGCCTCCTTCAAATTTAACAAGGGGTTCGCGTGAGCCCTCTTCAGCCCACCTCTTTTTGCGTGGTTAAATTTACGTATAGATAAAAAAATCTTTTGCAATGAAAAACCGAATATAAAACATTAACCTTTACTATATAAAATCATAAAATAATATAAAATCAGCTAACATGGCGATGATGTCAATTGTTTTTGGACACCGAGTAAAATTGTAATTGTTATTATATATTATTGTTTTTTTTGTTCAAATTAAACCGCTCTCAGTGGATCATAATTTACTGGGGGCCCTTATTCAGAAGGTCTGCTGACAATCAACATAACTCACTTCAAGAAGGGCAGGGATATGAACTTATAATAAACCTATTGCTTCCAGTACCAGATTACACAAATATTTATGTCACAAAGAGGTGATAATGCACTAAAAATATTGTCATAATATATAGTTTGTACTATTAAATCCACATTTAAAGTACATATTTTATATCGTATAAGAAAATCAATTATTCAGCCAAATAATAACATTAAAATGCAATAATTATGATGAATAAATGAACATATGTTTAATTATTAATCAATTTCAAATATGGCATTTTAATTTAATTATATTATGATTTTAATGTAAATCTAATGTCTCGGGAAAACCCAAACACTAATAAGTATTTCGAAGTGTACCACGAAATTGTATTACCAAAGGAGAAAGCTTGAATATATATATGCCTCTAATAAATTGTGTGAAATGTAGCACAATTAATAATAATATGCCTTATTATTGTAAAACAATGTATGTACAGTGGAGCCCCGATCTGCCGTTCTCGCATTGTTCGTTTTCCCGCATGTATCGTTTATTTTTCATAGTCCCGGCCAAACACCCATAAGAACAATGTAAAATAATCCCGCATTCATCGTTCCCCGATTTACCGTTTTCCTCGATCTATCGTTTAAATATTTTGGTCCCGTCACGACTATTATCCCGATTGACCGTTCTCGTTGAATATTTTCATAAATAATTTTGCCTCGCACTTCGTTTCGCGTTTTTTTCAGTGGAACTCCGATCTGCCGTTCTCGCTATCTTCGATTGTTTGCATGAATCGTTTATTTTTTATTCAACCAAGTATATTGTCATGACAATATTTAATAATTCCCCGATTTACTGATTTCCTCGATCTATCATCTAAATATTATCGTCCCGTCCCAATTATTATTCCGATCGACCATTTTTGTGGAATATTTTTTTTCTCTCAGATAGTTTTACATCGCATTTAGTTACATAATTTACATACATTTTTTATATTATTTGAAGATTTCCGCATTATCGGTATCCCGCATTATTCGTTCATTTATTACGGTCCCTTGAAAAACGTATAATCGAGGTTCCACTGCATATATAAAAAAATAATAAATAATATAAGGACACACAGTTATATCTAGTATTGAATAAGGTAGTCTTGTCTGTTTTTTACATATTCGGCGGTAGCTTTGTGAAAATTGAATTTGATAATTTCGTTATTCCACTGATTAGGTGATGTGCCCTAATCGTAGCTGACTTCGCCCCAGTGTTAAAGCTTGCTAATGTGGTACAAATGGTTTCGATTTTTGAGAAGCACCTTCAGACTAAATATCGTAACGTTGTTTATAAATATAGTTAATACAATATAATATGGCGGTTGGAATTTTTTTTCGTTTCTACTGAACGAGGCGATTGCTTACGAAACTGTTTTTTCGGATTACGATAAAATATTGTATTATGAATAGCTCCAAAAATGAATCTCCGAAAATTTATTTATCACTGGCGTTTAATCTGTATGAATCTAATGCCAGCTTCACTATATATTTTTTTAAATAAAAGAGTGAATTATATTTTAATTTCAATCGTGATCTGCGGCATATGGAACGTTTTAAAGTGTTAAATAACTGTAATAATTCGATTGAATGAATCTATGGATTTTAACAAGAGAACGATATTGACTTTAACGTGTTAATACAGAATGACAAGCTTAACAAGTTAGTGAAATAAAGTTAAATGAAATATATATTTTTTAATGATATTGGTTTGTCAACAATAATACTAATACAGTTTATTGAAAAATATGCAATGTTCTGTGTGCAAGTATTTTTTAGTTGCATTATCGACGAGCATGTATACCTCTGAATTATCATTGGTATGAAATAATAAATATTAACTTAAATATAATTAAATTCAAATATAAACAAACTCATAATAAATAGCCGTTAAGCACCAAGTTATGTCTTAAAAAATATATTCATTATCCTATGTTTCGTTTGATAGTTGATAATATCGTATTATTAAACGAAATATGTATTTATATATCGACTGTGGAAAGGAAAAAGGAAGTAACCCACACATATCAAATTTTACAGGAGGCGCAAAAAACGTGTTTTGATGATTTTGGACCATGTACAAATAATGAATTATACACAACCTTGAAGTGCACGGAGACTTCTAAGTTGGTGTTCAATTGACATAATCTAATATTAATTAAATAAATTGTTTTGTAAAAACTTTTATTTCAGTCATTTTTCTTGGTTTTAATTTTTTACACGGTCATCTTTTTCAAGCTCAACGGTAAATTTAGATACTAATTCGGAATTTGCAGTTTGCATCTTTTTGATAGAACGTGTATCAAGTTTGATGCATTGAGATTATCGAAAAAAAACTGTGGGTTACGTCCTTTTTCCTTTCCACAGTCGATATGTAAGTAGTGTTGATATGTGCGTACATGTGATAGATAGCCAATCGTCGTTTAGCTAAAACTTTTAAAATTATTTGTAAATACATGATACAATTTTATATATTTATAATAAAGTTTTTGACACTGATTAACTAGATATTTGAATTTACTTTTCATTATATATTATATTACTTAATTTAAAATTATAATTTAATGCTTAATATCGTTAATAGAAAAAAAACTAATAATAATTATTGTAAGTAATACAAATTATGTCATTATTTCTTCTGTTTGTTTTTAATTATTGACATTAAATTTTTTTGTAACACCACTTTCCGTCGATGATGTTTAAAGTACTAATATTTCTTAATATTTATACCAAATTTATTAATTTTAAAATTCTTTAGAAATATAATTATACACATCAATCTGAAAAATTTTACGTCGAATTGTAAATTTACTGTTATAGAATATGAATACATAATTTAAAAACGGAACTTACCAAATATGTTTTCGTGCGCTGAATTCAAACTTTTCACTTTCTTTTGTTTTAAACACAGATCACAAATCATTCACATTTTTCTTTAGATTAACATAAATAATGCCTTCGACACCATTTTACTATACTTATCCGTTAAGATAAAACGTCACTTAATTATTTAAATGTTTTTCTATTGTTGTATTAACACCACACACAAATCAATTACAATAGTCGAAAAGATTTTCACCAAGTAACGTTTTTACTAAACAAAAAATATAAACACTAGGAAAATTTAAATCTACAAAGAAAAACGTTTTTTTTTTAATAGTTATGGCTCATAAATGACAGTTTTTTTAGGCCTTATGTATTTCTTCGATTTAACAAAAATATTAATCACATTTGATCACTGAATTATGTTTGTACTATGCACCTTTTCACAATAGCGCGAATTTTTTATTCATATTTTAATAGCGCAAAAAATCGTTATTCTTTACCAAAGTTCGATTTTTATTGTTTTAATATCGACGCGCCAACAAAAAAACGTCACGCAAAACAAAACAACAAAAAGTTTGACTAGATTTTATTGTTTATGGAATATTTTTGAATTTGGAACGGTGTATAAAGCACTTCGCAGAGAAACAGTTCGTGACTGATTGAATAGAAAATTCACATAACCTAAAAAGGGGGCTTACAGGTAGAATGGATCTATGCACAGAATTGACGAGTTTTATTGTTGTTTTCGTTGCTTTTTTCTCAGCTGAAGGGAAAAGTTCACCGGGCTTTCGTGGCACGGACGATTTCGTGACGTATTCGAGTGCGCGTAGAGGTTGTTTTGGCTTGCGCGGTGATTCAGTTTGGTATGTAATTTTTGTTCCGCACCTCACGGGCGCTAGGTTCGTACTGAGCGCTGCTTGTACCAAAATCCGTGCGACGCGCATGACTGGAAAAAAACCCAACTCTGTCTGCGGCATCAGCGATTTGAGGCGACAAAAGGGGTTCTTTGCCGGATACACATTTTGTTATTAATTTCTTTTAATTATAAGCTATTATTATTATAATTAGGAAACATACATGAACACATATTATTTAATTATGAACCAATAGCTTTTTTTGTAATGAAATTTTTACATCATGCAGTTTAGATATGACACTTTTATTTAATATTTACTTATATTATACTTTTTTTTCTATACAGGTTCAGTTTCATTTTTCGCACGTTAATTTATATTTGAAATCAATCTAATTAATACAATAAGATTACAAAAAAAAAAAAACATAATCGTTGATTTTCTAACGTGCAATTATTTTTACAAAAACCTTTAAGCAGAGTCGTATAACTCTCATGTAGCATTGAATTGGATTATTTATCTCAAAGATATGTTTATACATGCACTTATATATGAGTATAAGTTTTAATGTGTTACTTAATATATGTATATTATGTCATTTTTTTTAACCATGTCCGCTCCCAAAGTGGAGAATATGGACTCCTAATGGAGTTTGTCTCAACAGAAGTGTTTATATGTATAAGCTTGTTACTCAGTTGCTCAACCTCTCTTTTTTCCAAAGAGAGTAGGAATAGAAGGAAAGAGCTGAGACAGGACTAGTGGTTAGCTAATCGCTCTCAATACGCCTCGTTCATAGGATAGGATGGGTGGGAGGGGGGAATTTAAGACATCACATACATCCATGCCTTTGAACAGAAATTCATAAATCAATTTATAAAACTGTCCGTACTGAGATTCGAACCTACGACCTCCGTAACCGAAGCCAACGACATTGACCACTCAACCACACAGGTGGCTACATAATTACTACATTAATATTTTCTGTACGACTATTAAAAATATTTTCACTCAATCAATTGCATTACAAAATTACATGTAGTATATTTTGTAGTTATCTTAATGTTATTTGATTCAAAATCTAAAAAATTTTTTTTTAAATCATTCTCAAATATCACGATAAAGAAAACATTATATGTATGCATAAGTTAGACACATAACATATCTACGTAATAAATTGAAAGACTAATGTTCAATTTTCTTAGCGATGCTATATTATGTGGGTGGTCTATTCCTAGAAGCCAGTCGGAGACGGTTTTCCCATGTCCGTAAAAGGGTAGTTAGATTATCAAATGAATCACTGATGAAGAATGTAATGAATGCTTTTGTATTATTATTAATCTGAAATTTCCAATACCACTTATAAAACTTCGTAATCATACTACAGATTTTATAATATAATAGTCGGTTAGTAAATCCCTAAACACTTGTTTTATTGTATAAAGACAACTAGTCTATTCCATTATTTACCATTAAGTATTTTACCTACTTTTTATAACATTAACTCGATGAATGATTTTTTTTATTACTGTATTGTGTTCGCCGCTCGCTTGTTAAGTGACTCACTAAATTTAATATGTACCATTCGTAAACAATGCCACAATGATAAAAAATATAATCTGTAACAGTTTTCTTATACTAAATACCATATCAATTAAATTCACGTCTGTATTGATAAAATATTGGTTCATGCATGCATTAAATTGGTGTAACATTTGAGCTATTTGAACGTCACTCACTATTTTGAATTTAAGAAAGTAATTAACTAACAAACAGATCTTCCCATTTCACTTGTATATATAAACTGTCTAAAATAGACGTGTTTTTATTAACAAAGATTAGTAGTAAAATACCAATTTTGGATACAAAAAAAGAGTGATATCTATACATCAAATTCTGGGGCTGGTGGATCCGAGCTCCAATTTCCATTTCATCTGGTGTATTTTGATGTTGTTTTTCCCGCGATTTACCTGGGCGTAGGTGGGTGCGTGGTCTTTGGTTTTTGTTTTTGTGATGGTATTAGTTCTCATTCGTAGGCATTACATGACACACAGAGTTGCAGACTGCAGTCTATATATTATTCCATATCAGCAAGGTACAATTTACATAAATTGTTTAATCATCTTACAGTCCTGCAAAATTAAAAAGTACGTTGTTTAAGTCAGAGAGAGTTTGATTCATAAACATCTAAAGCAGTGGCGTAACTGAAACTAAAGCTCTTTTGTTAACTACGCAATGGACACATTGCTACATTTTAATGGTTTTTGTTGTCTTTAAATTATGACAATTAAGGTAGCTAAAAGGTCAACACTGTTATGTATTTGTCTTATTTAGTTGTAGTGTGGACATCAAACCATGTCCGGAAAAATAATTTGTGTTCTGTGACATTAACATTCTCTCATACGCAAACGATCCTATAAACAAGGCCTAACAAAGTCAATTGGTGGGTAGAGTTGAATTTTCTAACTAATACTTTTGTTTCCCAATTCTTTTTTGCGCAATCACTTCGGATAATTGAACGGCTAAAAACAAATAAATCTTGTGCATTGTAAATTGTTTCAAACAGAGATTGCACTAAAATGGTTGAATAAAAAATCCAGTATATAATAAATAAAAAACACATGTATGTACTTACATTCAATACCGTCAATGATTCACGTGTCAACATAAATTAAATATGATAAACTTGTCATGCCATAAGTTGTGAAACGTGTTTCGCAACATCTTCAGACGAACTGCAAACAAATACAAACTTAATAGAAAATTTAAATTAACTTTGATTATTCCACGTATTGTGTTACTAACTGTGACACGTGTTTCGCCTCTTTCCAAAATATCCATTTTGTAATTTCATAATTTTAAAATGTTAGAATCAATCTTGCTTTATTACTTAAGCAAACTTTGCGATAGTAAGTCTGAAGATGCCTCTGAAAGAGGCGAAACACGTGTCACAGTTAGTAACACAATACGTGGAATAATCAAAGTTAATTTAAATTTTCTATTAAAATGAACTTCCACAAACTTGATACTATTTTTTAACTTACAAATTACAAAATTAAGGTTGGCTTTTTTTTAATGTACGCAGGAAGGGGTGAAATATAGATTCTCGAAGATGTGAAACGTTTTTCACACTTTTTTACACAGACTTTAAAATAATAAAGTTATAATATTTAATTTATATTAAAAATCAATGTCTACAAAATTTTACTTGACGTTGAAATGGTGCTAAAAACAGTTTCATATATTTCTTTTGCAATATACATTTATTTTTACGAATCAATCATACGATTTAACATTGTGCGCATGTCGTATCACAGTATGATACGTTTTCCTATCGCGGGCACTCGCATTCATGAAAAAGACCTCTTATGGTGGAAGAAGCACGAAAAACACAGAAATAATTTTTCAAACAAATATAAATTATTATTTTTGTGTTTTTCATTCTTTTCTTCAGCCATGATTGATCTCGCAATGTTTATCTTTTATTGACAGCGTATTTTTTCTCCCGTTTTTAAGCACACAAAATACTTTCTAACTTCCTACACGAAAGTAGGCTTGTGTTTATATTTCATAGGCGGAATACATTTTTTCAAACGAAATAAAAAACGAAAATAACTGTCTTAGATTAGTTATATTAGGCGTCTAAAGGCAAACAGTGATAAGTCCACTTCACAGTGGCGGTTTTACATACTGGGCTAGGTGGGTTTAGCCCGACCTGCATTTTTCACCCAAAATGTGTAAAAAAAAAACATAAGATGGCCGAATAAACAGCAATTCGGCCGCTGAACAAAATAAATACGTTTATAAACGTAACTAACCTTTCGCAAATTCAAACTATATCTTTGTTTTGATTTTCCTCTGTCAATATAAGGCAATGCTATGTCTACCTACAATAATAATCTCGATTGTGTATTATATTATATTATTATTTCATACTAACATTAGCTTTGATTTTATTATATAATAATTTATGCTTTGCAATACTGTCGAAGTATTTGTTAATTTTTTTTGTAGATTGATGCATAATGTGAAGTGGAAACATGCACAGTTTCGTAAATAGTATACAATGCTAAACTTTTCTTTAGCCCAACCAAGATTTAAGGTCACGAACCGCCACTGCTATTTCACAATGTTAATAGTACGGTAAAATGCCGTTTAATATCAGTTCTGGATAGTTCATAATAAAATCTATGAATAGAAATCACAATAAGTGTTTTAAAAGGTTTTTTCCTATAAAAATTAAGTAATAAAAAGTTGACACATTCAAGCAAACAATGATTTCTCCATCACTCAAATCATCATTTCTCAAGCTCTGAATTTGTGTGACAAATAACTTTTTGAATGTTTTCTCCTCAAGTACTGTTAGTAAATATTAATATATGGTCAATTGGCCCAATCCTGATATTATAATAAAATTGTTTGACAGCTTTCAGTTCTCTTGATCAACGTTTCTCAAACTGTGGTGCTCGTGGAACAAAACGATTACAAGTCAAAACACTAAGTGCACTAAAAAAAGATCAGGCGAATAAGATAAGGCTCTATTTTTTTTGTCACGCTCTATGCGATATTGAACTGGCTTATTGAATTAGCTTAAAACTCAATTTACGAATTGTATCACTTAAGTTCTTTTGCCGAATATGGGTAGATTGAAAACAAAATAGCATAAACAAATTATATCTTTTAGTTTCAACGCATTCATTATGGTTTATTTATACTGACTATTGTATTTATTTCACATCGATTTATTTGTAACCCAATTGAGTTTCAAATCAAATTATTGACGCTTTTTTTAAATCCATGTCCGCTCCCAATGTAGAGCATATGGCCTCCTAATGGAAGTATCTCAACAGAAGTTTTTCTACAAGAACTGTTTGTTAGTCAGTCGCTCAACCTCACTTTTTCAAAGTGAGTAGTATGGAAAGCAGGATAAGCTAGAACAAGACCAGTGGTTGAATAATCGTTTTTCTACAAGAACTGTTTGTTAGTCAGTCGTTCAACCTCACTTTTTCAAAGTGAGTAGTATGGAAAGCAGGATAAGCTAGAACAAGACCAGTGGTTGAATAATCGCTACTGCTGCACCCAGTTTTCGATCACAACTTTGAATTGAATAATTCTCAAATTCACTGTGATCTGACCGGGAATCGAGCCCAGACCTGCGTGATCGGTAGAGCAAGCTCTAACCAACTGGGCCACATTAGTATTATATAAAAGATGTTCATTTGGCACTAATTCATTAGTTTGACGGTCATTTACGTGGCGAAATAAAAAGAACACGTTCAAGCCTGAACGCGTCAAGCAAGAAGGGAAGGGTTAAAAAAAATAATATATTTTTAACTTTAACCTTGTTTTATTTTACAATTTTTATAACGTAAATAAACAATTTCGCGAGACGCTTGTGTGACATATAGACAGATAATGGAAAGGAACTATTAGTACGTCAGTGGATCAATCGCTGTTATCAAAAGGAACAAGAAAACAAAGCAGAGGACAAGTCAGCGGTGGGTTGCCAATATCTTAAAAAGGGGCTCGGTAAATTTTATCGGTGGGAGGGAATTTTTAGAAATCACAAACACCCATGCCTTCGAATAGAAAATCGATAAGCCGATCGAAAAATGCTATTTCGTACTGGGACTTGAACCCGTAAAGTCCGCCACGGAAGTCCACAACGCTGAATGAAAAAATTAAGTGGCAACTAAATCTTGTTTCATAATAAAATTTAACCATCTACAGAAATTGTAGTTATGTGTTGATTTGATCTAAGACTAATGATTATCTTGTCTTAACAAGGGGCTCGCGCGAGCCCCCCCCCCCCAGCCTACCCCTGGGATAGGTAGTTAACTAATCGTTATTTGTAATGACACAGTATAGGCCGAAATAGCATAGTTGTATAAATCTAAAATATTTATTACAACAATTTATTGAGTAATCTTTCAATAGGTTTTAATTAATTAGTTTGAAAATGAAATTTCACAACGTAACAGCCGAAGCAATCGAAAATATTCAGTAATTAATTTTGAAATGATTTAAATGATTGAAATAAAAAAAAAAACATACTTCGCTTAAAAACATTTGAATATACAAAAGCTATATAATGACATTTCAAATATAAATTATAATTTTATATTAATTAACAATTAATTTCTTTTCACGTCAAACATTATTTGAAAATATGGTCATTGTTTGTTTTCATTTACTAATATCCTATCACTAAGGTCTAAAAATAATACGCACTTTCCTATATTATAATATATTTATTTGAATCTAGTAATTTTTTCAGTTACCTTCTAATATATAAAATGATTGTTTGTTTGTTCGTACTTAATGCGTTGCGACACCGCTCATCCGATCGCAATAAATCTTTGACCAACTTTTTGCTTGCACTTGCGCGAAGATTATATGCATAGTAAAATTAACTTACGGTAATTACGCTCTCAGTAGTCAATCAATGTTTGTATGTCTGCCAGCTTCATTCTATCTATGCTTGCACTCGCGAAGATTATAGAGAAATTTGCTTACAATCATTAGGTGGCACGTGTGTCGTATCATAGACAATCGGCAGCAAACGTCAAAGAGATAGAAAAAGAAAACATACACTTCGATAAACACATGTAAAACACTTTCTTTCTAACCGGTTAGTATATACTGTAATATTATTCCCATATCGTAGGGATTTTTTAATTGATTATGGATTTCTGCTAAATGTGAGTGTATATCTACAGCGCCATCTACAATTAAGACAAATTATTGAATGACTTATTTTTCAAACATTCGTGTTAAAATTCTCAGTTGAGTTTATCATTACTAATTATTCAATTTCAATAACATTTATATGTGAAAATTTAGTTAACTTAAACTTAAAATTTAGTTGACTTAATTTAGCTTAAACTTATATATTATGATCTTGATAAATTTATTTTTATTTTAAACTTATTTTCATCGGATCAATTACCTCAAATGAAATGAAGTGTATGGCTAACACTTTATTTTATTCATTTGAATATGGAACTCAGTCAGCCGCCACAATCAAACAAATATAAAAACATCACAAAAAACGGCTTGAATTTTTTATTTGAACACTCAAAAGTAGTCTTTAATGTCATGATTTTAACAACCTTTTTTCCTTTTAACTCTTTTATTGACTTGTGATATTTTCTTCGGTACGAATTTACGCTTTTACTTAGGGCTTTATGAATTTGAATATTTTCTTTTTAAAAAATGTTATATCGCAACCGAAGTGGTTAAAATACTAAAAGTATGCACGGAAAAGTAATCTCTATGCACATTTAATTTAAGGTACAAATTCAATTTAAGAACAAAAGTTGCTTATAATATTTTTTTCGAAATAAATAGTTGGTAAATTATTTCAGCTTTAATGTATAGTAAACCTTATAGTTTTGTACAATTTTATAGTAATGTACGGAATTTTAGATGGCGTTAAAGGCTACTTTTGCGTCGTTTTGTTTGTTGTATATGATGTTTTGTGAAAAATAAAAACGTTCCTAATTTAAAATGTATTCTTGTCGGTTGGCAGCAGTGATCACTGGTCATGAAGAAAAATGTAGAAGCCATACTTAATTTTTGGTCATTCTAATTTGAATTTTTACATTTGAATAAAATATTTCCAGCGGTTCCAGCCCGTTGGAGTAATGGTCAAATTGAACACGCTAAATTGATTTTGTATTTTTTTCACAAACTCCAGAAAATTATTACAAGTGCCAGGCATCAATACTTACATATTATGTGAATAACATTCCTCTTTGGTCATTTTAGATTTGAATGGTTGATATTAATTCTTTCCGACTCTATGAACGACATTGCGATATTTAAATTATAACCAAACATATGACCCAGATATATCTTATCATAATCAATGACATTATGGTAACAGTTTAAGCATTGCTATCAGATTTGTCTGCATTCAAAACCCAAAAAATAACTAAATAACATTTGAAATCTAGAGAAGTGCTCCCCAAAATGTTGTATGCAACGGTCTTCTAAATCTGAAAAAAAAACATAATACACCTGTCCCCTGAACAAAAAAGATATTCTGCGGCGCCCCTCGTTTGGGAAGCACTGATCTAGAGTATGTGTTTTTATGATTTCTACTCGAGTTTAACACAAGTAACATTGAAAATACTCATTGAATTTACAAATTTCACGATATACAAGATGTAGAAACTTTAATATTATCAATTCTATGAAAACTATTTTATAAGTTGAAATTTCGACTGAAGGTGCTTGGTGGAATTTAAATATTATTTTTTTTACATACGCACAAGTAAATATTTCCCCAGCCAATTGAACGTCATTAAAATCAAGTCAATAGTAAAGTTAATCCATGTCGCCAACAATAGCTTTTAACTTAGTGGTACATTTATTTCTTGTCAGTTTAAGTCTACCCGTGCACTTAAATGCCTGAAGATGCCGAAAGGCAAAACCCGGGTCGCGCGTGAAAAAACTTGTGTTAATTTACAAAATTTGAACGATTTAATTATAATTTAATTAAAAAATATTTGACATTACAGCTAATGCCAATGGGCCAAATATTTCAAAGTTGAAAGATCATACGAGAGAAACTCTATGATAATTTTAGTAGTGTAAGTCACTCGAGATAAACTTGAGGTAAATTGACATCACAAACACCCATGTCTTAGGCCTCAATATTAAATTGAAAAATCTAAATTTTTCATTGACATTAATCGGAATCGAACCCAGACCCACCTGGTCGGAAGAGCAAGCTCTAACCAACTAGACGATAGCGGGCGACACAGTTCTACAACTTAATTCAAACATATTTGATAGTAAACTCTCTTGGGAATAAACAAATAAAATGGCGTACAGATATCTATAGGTTTCGTATCAAAGTCTCGCAAGCAAAAATGACCTCTCCGGTTATTAAAAGTAACGACCACGTTAATTTTTCATACATTGTATCGTAACTGGCCCTTGACACGTTGAAACCCGGTCCGGTTATAATAAATATGAGAGGCAAATGACACTTTATAAACGAGTCCACGAGCGATTGCTTTGAGAGAATTGCAGTTTTCTCTTAGATCGACAATTTTTGGCAGAACTGCGATTCAACTTGCAGTTTAGGGCCGTACGAACTAAGGATTATGAAGTCCCGGCTTTTTTCGTGTCCCGGATACGAGACATAAAGCTGTCATGTCCCGGGAAATTCTCGCAACACGAAATCATAGTATTTTATGAAAAAATATGTTGCTTACTGAAAACTCATTCAAATTTTTTTTTTTAAGTTAAATGCATTTTATTACACATCATTCGAGGGATTCGTTTGGTTTTTTTTTATGAAAATATTTCTTTCGAAACTTAATACATCGGGTAATTAATTTAATGTTTATTTTTCCAAACAAGCATCTGTACGTACAATGGTACTGTTTTTTTAATAAATTAATATAAATATTTTGTATGTTTCTTACCTTTTTATTGCCTTTCGAAAAGAACAAAGATTCTCAATGTATAGAGATTTTCAAACTGTATTTGTATTTATTGAATAAAATCTACTTTATACAAATTTTATTAATAAGTTAACAATTCTCAAGTCTCAGGTTGTTTTATTCAAATGTTCCGACAACCGAGACTGGCAAAATACGTCGATTTCCTTGTGATTTGTTCGCTAGTTCTTATGTTCAAAGATTAACATTCAATTATGTTTGCTCAAATTCAATGTTCTAAGCCAGGCGTGGGGAACCTGCGGCCTTTTGGCTACTCCGATGCTGCCTTCTGGCTAATTCTGTAATTCCTGCCGAAGATTCTGTAGTCAATGTTTAGTGCGGCCTTATGTCGAATCAGAAAAATGAACGCGGCCTTTAGAGAAGAAAAGGTTCCCCACCCCTCTTCTAAACGTTATAACTACTATAAGTTGTCTTAGACAGGGCCGGCGCCATCATACAGGCGAAATAGGCAACCGCCTAGGGCGCAAAACTATTATTTTGACGTTTGTATTTTTTCGTTGTAATTATGCATCGTATTTATGATTCGAAAAGTAGAGGTTGAGCAACCGAGTAACAAGCAGTTCACGTAGAAAAACTTATGTTGAGATACCTCTATTAAAACGCCATATGCTCCATGTTGGTAGCGGGTATGGATATAAAAAATCTTTTGATCCTTAATTGTTTATTTTTCATTATTTCGAAAATAAGTTGGACGATTTGTCAAAAAGCTGTTAGGGCGCCACATAGCCTCGCCACATAACCTCGCGCCGGCACTGGTCGTAGATTACATAATATAACTATGTGTAGTAACATTTGAGAGATTTAAAAATTAATGTGTACAATTGTATAAGATTATTTAAAAAAAAAAAAAAAAAAAGACCCTTTCACTGACCACCGCAAATAGCTGTGAGATTAAGCGAGCCCATTGTTAATGTATTGATATCCCATCGATATCTGAGCATGTTGCTTTTTTTAAATTTAACAAGGTGGTTGCTGGCCTGATTCAAATTTAAAGAATCGATTGCGCGAATGCTGCGAGCTTCCTCTGTTGGATATATGCAATGGAGATACCAAAAGTAATTTTAAAACGGTAAAGAACGCGTTATGTTCGTTTTTATTACATAGTCCAAATACGTTAAACAGTCAATTTATAGATGGTACTCGCCCACGAAAATCAATCAACTCGTTTAAGATAAATAACAAGAACCAAGCAGTGACACATTTCATAATAATGTATGTGTATACCACCGGACTAGCTTAAGTTGAGGTACTCTTCTATAAAATTAAAATTATCAAATTTGTACATGTATTTAATGTAGGCATTATGTATCACATAAAAGAGATGTACATTAGAATTTAATTTGAATTTAAAAAAAAAATGTCGATCAAATAAATGAACGGAATAACGATACTGGAACGAGAGTGAGAAGACCTTAATTGAGGGTTCCTTCCTCCGGGTTGACGCGCACTCCAATAAAACTATTCCCTATCCCTATTTTACAAGAAAATAATTAGAAATCTTCTATTTTATCAGAAAAATAAATTAATTTAAATGAAGTATACAGTAAAATAAAGAAACGGCGGTGGACCTGGCTTGGACACGTGTTGAGGATGCCTGAAGAGAGCCTGAACCCTGCCTGTCTCTTCTTCCGGCCGGATGGATCCCGGCGTCGTGGAAGGCCACTGATGACTATCCACAGGATGTACTCGGCGGAGTTACGGGACGCTGGGATGACCTGGGAGGAGGCGAGGAGACTGGCTGGAGATAGAGAATTGTGGAGGAGCTTCGTGGTGACCATATGCTCCGTATAGGGAGCGGATATGGATTAAAAAATACAGTAAAATATAAACACGTAGTAAGAAACGGCGTGAAAAACTGTCAAATTTCAAATAAATTTATAAAAAAAATTTGATCACTGATAAATAAGAACATGATTTTATTTTATGTAAAAAAAGAAACGCAACGAAAAATATCAGTTACTCATTTAGTCTTGCATAATTGATCCAGTGCATTGATGATTATATCAATTCGTTAATGATGTCCTGTTTAAAGTTCAGAAAACAAATTAATTTAGATTGGTTTTCAACGGCCACGGCTATAAAAATATTTTTTATTAAAATTCATAGCGCCTCTATTATATTTGCATTTGATAGCTCCACACTTAATTTTGTCAACTAATTTGAATATGGAATGTTTTGGTAGCGCGTTCAATAATGGAACCTATTTCAATTTGGAATTGAGAACATTTTTATATGGCTACCAAGCCACTCGCTTTTGCGGCCTTCTCTCTTTCTGACATATTAATGTTTTTATTTATATTATTTTTTTGAATTAGTGTAAGTATTTATATATATTTTTTTTATACAGGCGATGTCGATTTTTTTATTTGCGTACATGTTGCTTTCTGTTAAGTATTTTTATATATATTATATATAAAAAAAACAACTAGCTAAAGTATGCAATAGATTTTTTCCTAACTACTGTATTGTTATTATGACAACATTGACAAAGAAATTTACTATTTTTAAAAAAGGAATTTCACATTGTAAAATAGCACAATATTTAAAATGTTTACTATATTTAAGAATGACAAATAAAAACCAATGCACTTTAAAATGTATGAATTATATTGCAAGTAAGTTATCCACGTGATCCCGCATACAAATAAAAATGGAATAACAAAAATGTTTTTTGAACAAGTTTATGCGTTAAAAAAACATATTTATTTGAAAACCATTAATCTTTTTAATGATTTTCATTTGTGGTATGTACTATTATTAAATTGTAGATTGCGAAATTAATACTGAATATTTTATATTGCATTTAGAACAGCGATTTCCAACCTGGGAGGCGCGGACTATTGCAAAGGGAGGCGCGAACAGTCCAAAATATGTATTTACTCTTAAAAACGTGTCTTTATTTTATTTTTTTAAACAATTTCCGCTCCCAATGTGGAGCATATGGACTCCTAATGGAGTTTATCTCAACAGAAGTGTTTCTACGAGAACAGCTTTTTACTCAGTTGCTCAACCTCTCTTTTTCCAAAGAGAGTAGGGATAGAAGGATAGGGCTAGGACAGGATTAGTGGTAAGCTATTCGCTCTCGATACGCCCCGTTCATAGGATAGGATAGGTGAGAGGCAGGAATTCAAGACATCACATACATCCATGCCTTTGAACAGAAATTCATAAATCGATTGAAAAATCAATTTATAAAACTGTCCGTACCGGGATTTGAACCAAGGCCCTCCGTATCTGAAGCCAACAACGTTGACCACTCGACCACACAGGCGGCTGTGAAATAAAATAAATCATAGTTACTATTACACTTATAATATGTAACAAAATGCAATTTACCGTAAACTTATCAATGTAAATGGCTAAAAATGTACTACTGCGTATACTGATGCTGTCGTTAATACAATATGTCTATGTCAAAAATTGCAGGTTTATACTAATTTGATCTGAGAATATTGTCTTATCTCAGCGGTGGGCTGCCAATACGTTAAAAAGGGGCTCGCTTAATCTTAAATCAATTATCGGTGTTCTGGGGAAGGAGTGAATATTGTTATCACTTCTGTGCAATTATATGCAATACTTAAATAAGCAAATTATTGTTACTTAATACACTTACACTATGTAACAATATGCAATTTACCGTAAACTTATGTATTAAAATGTAATACTGTCTAAAACCACGGGTTCCCAACCTGGGGGTCGCCAACTTTTTTCGATTTTGGATTTGAACAACAAAATAACGAAAAAGTATAGCAAATCGAGAATTTCAAATTCCTCGGGGGGTCGCCTAGTCACATGGCTTTTATAAAAAGGGGTCGCCACCAGAAAAAGGTTGGGAGCCTACGGTCTAAACTGAAGCTGTCGTAGATAATATGTAAGTCGGAAATTGCAGTTATTTACTAATTTGATCCGAGAATATTGTTTTCTCTTAAATCAACAAAGGGCTCGCCAGCCTTATTAAAGTTTAACAAAGGGCTCGCGCGACCTCCTCCGAGCCTTCTCCAGCCCACCCTTATCTTATCTTAAATCAAAAAGGGGCTCGCCAGCCTTATTAAAATTAAGCAAGGGGCTCGCGTGACCGCCTCCGGGCCCTCTCCAGCCCACCTTTGTTTTATCTTAAATCAACAAGGGGCTCGCCGGCCTTATTAAAATTTAACAAGGGGCTCGCGCGACCCCCTCCGAGCCCTCTCCAGCTCACCCTTATATTATCTTAAATCAAAAAGGGGCTCGCCGGCCTTAGTAAAATTGCATGTGAGGCCTTGAAGCTCACAACACTCGTGAGGCAGAATTGAATAGCCGCTAAAAATTAAAATTGCGTAAATGTTTATTTTGTATTTATTTATATTAAAATTTAAAGTGTGTGTGGAAAAATCCATGTTTACCTTCCGGCGGAAGCCTCCCTTGGCGCGTCTCTGCCAATGACAATCAAAAGATGGAGGTGTGCCTACTTAGTGAGGGTGTCCAAACTTCCGGCCAGTCCGTATCACTCGGTGATGTTCGAAAAATGAACGTATTTTACACGCACGCAAGTCGCGACCTTAATTTGTAGAGGCGATATTTCAAAAATGTCGGACGGCGTGAAGGCCCGCAGCCGGATTAGGCTACTGTTTTTATTGCCATCGGGTTTTGTCGCCTTCCTCGCTCGCATACATTATAATATCGAATCAAACTTTTCCACGCCGCGGCCCCTCCGCGCGCCCCACACACTTCTAATCGCCATTGCTTCTACTCCAATCGTTTTCCGTCTATCATTTATACAAAAACAATCAGCAAATTGTCGCCTGCTGTGGCTCAGTTTATTAAAGCTTGCTCTACCGATCACGCAGGCCTGGGTTCGATTCCCGGCAACATCACAGTGAATTATTAAATTCAATAATGTGATCGAAGACTGGGTGTTTGTGATGTCAATTCACATTAAAATAGGGTAAAAATATCAACGTATTTTGACTGTGGAAAGGAAAAAAGACCTAACCCACAGCTTTTTTAAAACAACTTTTTCTCAATAATCACAATCTATTAAATTTAATACACATTATATCGAAGGGATGTAAGTTGAAAATGCCGAATTAGTATCTAAATTTAGCTTTTAAGTTTAAAAATGAAGGGGTTGTGAAAATTGCGATCAAGAAAAAAGACATCAGATATCAGATAAAGTCAATTTTCCTGCTGAGGCTCAGTTGGTTAGAGCTTGCTCTACCGATCACGCAGGTCTGAGTTCGATTCCCGGTAAGATCACAGTGAATTATTAAATTCAATGTTGTGATCGAAGACTGGGTGTTTGTGATGTCAATTCACATTAAAATAGGGTAAAAATATCAACGTATTTTAGTACTACAGTTATTATATTTAGAGTTGATAGCTATTTCGGCTTTCGCCAACGTCAGAACAATGTTTAAACTTACATTTTGCTCAGCTATATATACTGGCTCCGAAGAGAGACACAATGCATCAAGTTGTTCACTCTAATTCAAATTATAATTGTATATTACAATATGCCAAATATATAAATCAATTCACACTATTTCCTCTCCTCCCATCCTTCTGATCCATTAATAACTGCATGTAGCAATAGCGATTAGTTAACCACTAGTTCTGTTTTAGCCTAATCCTTCTTTCCCTACTTTCTACACTTTGAAAAAAAAATGAGCAGTAGGCAGTTCAGTAACAGACAGTTCTCGTATAAAAAAATGTTCTGTTGAGATACCTCTATTAGGGGGCCATATGCTTCACATTGAGAGCGGACATGGATAAAAAATAAATGTATTACACCAACCGATTTTGATACTTTCATTCCTACCAGATTCTTAATACCCCCTCCCCCCCCCCAATTAAGGCACCTCGAATTACGCACCGAACAGAAATATTCGCCGCAAATCCCCCAATTGCACGGTCGCATTACACTGTCGTTGCTGCTGTGTGGTGTATACAGTTAAACGTTGGCGAGCGTCTGTGTATTCGGCGCGTCTTAGGTTATACACACACACAGCAGGGCGGCTGTCTGTGTTGTGCACAGTCAAACTTTGGTATTTTACCGCTAGGTAACTAAATATTTCGTCCATATATTTTTTTCATTTATCTCTAGCGAAAAAAAACGTAACCCCTAATTTTTGTATGTGATTCGCTCCCCCAATTACGCGACTCCAAATCACGCGGTCCCACCTTTTGCGTAAATGGGGGTTTCACTGTACTTCTCAAGTTCATAACTTGAATTCGTTCGCATGCTTAGGCCTATTTATTGTATTATATTATTTTATTTATTTGCCGTCTGTGTGGTCGAGTGGTCAACGTCGTTGGCTACCGCTACGGGGGTCACGGATTTATGAATTTCTGTTCAAAGGCATGGATGTATGTGATGTCTTGAATTCCCCCCTCCCACCCATCCTATCCTAAGTACGGGGCGTATCGAGAGCGATCAGCTAACCACTAGTCCTGTCCTAGCCTTTTCCTTATATTCCTACTCTCTTTGGTAAAAAAGAGGTTGAGCAACTGAGTAACAAGCAGTTCTCGTAGAAACACTTCTGTTGAGATAAAATCCATTAGTAGTCCATATGCTCCACATTGGGAGCGGACATGGTAAAAATATATGTATTATTCACCATATTCACGACCCCTAGTTTAATATTCAACGAATTATGGTATCATCCTTATAGCGCTATGGATTTTTTTTAAATAATGAATGATTACTAATTTGGATGTCCAAGTTTTTTTCTGCTAACTGCAGTGATTTTTGAAAAAAATAACATATTTTCTAATCTACATTTGGATGCATTAAATATCAAGATATTTTACGTTTTTTTATTAATCAATTATGTATGCCTTATTTGTATAATTTTGCTATGAATCTGTTAAAAAGAAGTCAGCGCTTCTCAAATGAGGTCCCTCGAGGTTAATGAATGGCATATCCCTATTCATATATTATATATTACAGTTCACAGATTATACAGTTATCAATGTCGACTTAAACATTAGCTAGGCAATGTGTACACTGTAATTATTACAATGTGTACGCGAGAGAAAAAATGATACTTTAACTAACTAATGAGTACATTAACTACACAGACGCAGTTAAATTGTTTACAAATTAAATAGCGAGAGCCTAATGGTTACCATAGTAAAAATATAAAAATATAAATACTGCAGGGCTGTCTATATATGTACCGGGGTCTTTTTTTTCTTCTCCGAAATATATTTGTTTGCATACTTGAAACATTTGAATTATTATAAAAAAGTATAAAATATGAATACTGCAGGTCTGTCGATATTGGATATAGCAGCTCAGCAGGGCAGCTCAATTATGATGTTTATGAATATATCCGCTATTTATAATGAATATATTTTGTTTTGCACTCCCGGTGTATTTTAGTTCTTTAATAGAATTGTGTGTATTCCGAAAAAAATCCACTTTAGATTTTCTGGCTTATTCAATAAATTGGTTTGCAATTTATTTTTCACGCCAGTAAATTATTTAAAAATGCAACAAAAATCCCCCCGTCGAGGGCAACGGGCTTACAGCTAGTAATACATTAAGAGACTATATTCTCATTGGTGGAACAAACGTGGTTTAAAAAAAATCCACATCGTCGTTGCGCTTTCAAAATCCGCTACGTGTTTTTTTTTAAACATTGCTGTAGTCTCAAAACATGTTAAAATACAGTACGAAAAACATTATGAATGTCCTCGACAAAATCGACATACTAGTAAAGCAATTATAGAACGTCTTATATCATCATCGAAAAATCATGTCGCCCGCTGTGGTCTAGTTGTTTAGACCTTGCTCTACCGACCAGGTGGGTCTGGGTTCGATTCCCGGTAAGGTCAGTGTCAAATTTATATTTTTCAGTTTAAATTTGAGGCCCACGACATGGGTGTCTGTGATGTCAATTTACCTTGAGTTTATCTCGAGTGACTTACATGCTGCCAATTTATTCTTACGTGCGCGAAACTGTGGCCAAAGGCTTTTTTTTCTTAAAATTTGCTCCTCGCTTAGGACGTATGAGTCGCCAGTTCCAAGGACCGTTCGACTGATCAACTCATTGCCTGAGAACTAGACATTTTTGGTGATAGTGTTCGTGAACTGTTTGTTAAGTTTTTCTTTTTTATTTATTGATTTTGTTGTATTGTGTAGTCTTTTTTTTGTCTCATTATATTTGTTTTGTCTCATAAACATTCTGTCAAGTACATGGCGAATTGGCGTCAGCTGTTATGTCATGTACTGTAAATTTGTTTTTTTAAACAATAAACAATAAACAATTACTAAAATTCTCATCGAGTTTTTTCTCGTATGACCATTCAACTTTTAAAAAATATTTGGCGCATTGGCATAAGCTGTAATGTTTACTATAAATATCATCGCTTGTTTTTATTTGTTGGTACGGTGAATTATTATATATTTTTTGAATGCGACAATCCGATTTCGTGAAAGTATGCACGTGGCGGATTTTGAAAGCGCAACGACGATATACTGTGTGTATCGTTCAGGGCTTGAATCTTTTAATGTATCCCCGTGGCCCCGTGGGTCGGTGGTGAGCGCGCGTCGAAACCACTCCGTGGTTATGACGTCATGGCTACTGTCGGATGTCAACAATCGGCCGATATTATTTATTGCCCGGTCGAGTCGACTCCTTTTTACGTTACTTTTATCTCGCCTTATTCCTCTTCTAAGCATCATATTTTTAGCTTGGGTGGTTCAATGTCAACGGCTATTTATTTATCTTTCTTCGCTTGATTAAATTATATCGAAAAGGGCAGAAAATCGTTAACGACAATTTATAATTTTTACGGGAGAAAGTTTATTTTAAAATTACTTTCGTGTTGTATTCGAAAAATAAGTTCCTTAAATTCGGTTATTAACCCTCCAAGGACGAGCGTGGACCTCCAAGGACCGTGTGGTAACAGTAAACACCGTTGTCTATTGATCCCACTATTCATCCTTTTTCTACCTGAATATCGTTGCTTTTACTCATATTTGGTTAAGAAGGGTACAGACTTCAGTTAGTCATCAGCCGCGGGGACAGAAACGGCCACCAAAAACACATGCGATTTTTTGAATTTCAAAACATCAAATTATTTACAGTTATTTTGCTAATATATTTGTATTGAAATTATGTTGATCTTAAGAGGACAAATTGTAAATATTTTAAAAAAATTCACATTTTACAATTACAAAAATATGCTTTTGCCAATTATGGGTTGATTTATTTCATCAATCTAATGTTAAATTACACAACCTAATTTAAAAATGAATCTATGATACTTATATTTTCCTTAAAATAATACAAAAAGTAAACAGTGGGCAAAATATATACATTGCCTCCACATTTAAGACAAATTCGGTGGTAATCATTGAATGATTAAAAAATATATATTTAATGACCTTATCATTTTTAGCGGTTGTGTTACTAACTGTGACACGTGTTTCGCCGTTTATTCACCGTTTATAGGGTTTTTTCAAAATATTTTATATATTGCAACACCAACTCAAAAAATCCCCATAATTATAACAAACCCACTTAATCCATTGAAAATTGTATACATTCAATTTTCGCTAATTTACATTTTAATAGCCTTTTAACTTAGTGATCTACTTATATTTTTGTTTATAAACGATACAAACTGTTTACTACGCGTCAGTTAAAGTACATTCGTGCACTTGGAATGCCTGAAGATGCCGAAAGGCGAAACCCGGGTCGTTAGCGACAAAACTCATAGAAAAGTACAAAATTCAAATAATTCAAATTTGATATTGCAACACCATAAAAAAGATATTATTAATTAGGCAGGTATGATAATTTTCCATAAGTACGTCATTGACAATATAATTTATGAATTTCGGTGTATTGCCTAATATAAGTGTTTTTAAATATATTTTTAAAAAATAAGTTAGATTTTAACCCTCCCCAGTTCAACTCCTCCGCAGTGTAAAGCCGCGAGTCGAACCAAAGGGCACCCGCTCCGAGCATTCGGCTGAATGCTCACAGATGCGACTGCTTCTTTATGGTGATACGGCATGGCGAGAGTGTGAGGCCGGCTCACCTATTATCATCCTGGTAATTTATGCCTCTCGAGGAATGCGTGGTCATTCTGCTTCGGAATGCTTTTTATCGGTTTTTTTTAGCCCCCGAATGTTTTAATTGAGAGTCAAGGACGGGTCAGAGCACGCCACTGGACACAGTTCGATTTTTTGGGCGATACTCGAAACGGTAGCGCACGGGTTTTGATTGCCCTCGCGTCCGCTTCATTCGATTGCTTGGCAGAACTTTTTCGGTAGATTGGTGGAGTTCAGCGGTGGGCTGCTAATGCGTTAACAAGAGGCTCGTTTAATCCCAAATGAATTCAAGTAATACTATATAATACAATAAGTAAAAAATCAATTCTCGGTTTTCTGGGAAAGGAGTGATTTTTGTCATCACGCCTATGAAATTGTATGCAATATTTAAATAGGCAATCTATTGTTATTTTTAATACAGTGGAACCCTCAATAACACTACCCCGAATTACGCGCTCGCTTGAAATATTCGCCGCGAATCCCCCAATTGCACGGCCGCATTCAATTGTCGTTACTACGAAGCGGTCGTCTGTGCCGCGCATACAGTCAAATCTTGGCTAGCGTCTGTGTATTCAACACGTGCCAGGCTATACACGCATAGCTGGGCGTCTGTTTAGTTTCGATTTTGTAAAATATTTCATTAAAAATTATAACGAATACTATCCGGATATTTGGGAAAATATCCGGATATCGAATAGTTAAAAATGGCCGGATATATCCGGATATCGGATGTCCGAGTTGGAATCCCTAGTACTCACCCAGGGCCGGCGCTACCATACATTCGAAATGAGCAACCGCCTAGGGCTCAAACCATTAGGGGGCGCATAAATAGAGTACATATTCAAACTTTTTTTTATATACTTTAAAATTAATCAATTTTATTTTATTTTGTCGTTGTTATTATGTATCGTATTCTATATGATTCGAAAAAGTGAGGTTGAGCGACTCAGTTGCTCAGCGTATATATTTTTTTTTAAAGTATGTACAGTGGCAAGCTAATCGCTTCCGCTGCGTCCTGTTTTTGTGAATTGGGTGGGCGTGATGAAATTTAAGGCATTCATGACTACGCACGAAAACCAATTGAATTCAGTGGCGGATTAAGCACGTCTAAGGCCCCAGGCGCAATAAAAATTGGAAGCTTATTTTTTAGGATAACATAAAAACTTCCAAGTAAAAATATTATATATAAAAATCTGAACAAAAATGTAAATGGTTTATATTATATAAGCTGTTTTTGACGACTCTAAGATTTGATCTCATTTGCTAATAGGGTAATCCGCCATTGCAATTGATCGATTGAAAAATAAAAAAAATATAGGATTCGACCCCTTGAACACTGCGACTCAAGCCAACGACGTTGATTACTTGACCACGTACACGGCAGTCGAAAAGTCTTCGATCTCGAGAATCAAACATTATATTGAATTATTAATTTAAGATTGTGTAGACCAGGGTGGGGAACCGTTTCTTCTTTAAAGGCTACATTCATTTTTCTGATTCGGCATAAGGCCGCAGTAAACATTGACTGGGGAAACTTTGGCCGGAAGCAGGAATTTACGGTCAGAATATGTCATACAGAATTGGCCAGAAGGCCGCACCAGAGTAGCCAAAAGACCGCAGGTTCCCCACGCCTGGTGTAGACTTTATTTTACTAAGTCGATCTCCTTACACTAATCTTAATCCACCTTGATGAAGTTCCTAAACATATTTTTAGCTTCAATGAATGACAAAACATAAGAATGATGTATACAAAAAAATACGTCGATGGGCGTAGGCGCAGGGAACGCAAATCCGGTATTACCAAAACCGGGATCCTCGGTGTTACCCGGATTCACGAGGTGTTAAAAATAAAAAAATACCAGTATTTTGGTGTCGAAAATTAATCAAAACTGAAGTTTTGAATGAATAGAAATCATCATACATATATTTCAATAAAACTGTTTGCAACGAATTAAAATATTTTAAATCTTTTAAGATTTTTGAGAGGTTCTAGAATCGATAATTCTTTTAAATTGTGTATTGTTATTTTAATAAAGCGTTAGTTACTTAATAAATTTATGATACCGTGGTGGGCTGCCAATGCGTTAAAATGGGGCTAATTAATTTCAAAGTAATTGTCGATGTTCTGGGGAAGGAGTGAATTTTTTTATCACTCCTATGCAATTATATGCAATACTTAAATAAGCAATCGACTGTTACTGAATACACTTATAATATGTAACAATATGCAATTTAAAGTAAACTTATCAATGTAAATGGCTTAAAATGTACTATTGTGTATACTGAAGTTCTCGTAGATAATATATAAGTCAGAAATTGCAGATGTGTACTAATTTGATCGGAGAATATTATTCTTTCTTAAATTAACAGGGGGCTCGCGCGACCCCCTCCGAGCCCCCTCCAACCCACCTCTGTTATGATATATATATTTTAATGACGGTATCTCATATCGACTATGGAAAGCAAAAAGCACATAAACGACAATTTTTCAAAACAGTAGTACAACTTGACACACGTCCTGTCAAAAGGATGTTAGCTAAAAATGCCAAAATAAGTAGTTTAAGGGCCTGCCTAAATTGCGATCATAAAAAAAGACTTGATTTATTAAATTATTATTTCGTCGTTAGTGACAAAATCTGTGAAAATTTACATAGTTTGAACGATTCAAGTTTAATATTGAAATTCCACCAAGCACCTTCAGTCGAAATCTTAAATTATATTATTAAGTCATTCAAAAACAACTGTATTAGTCTTCAAACACTTCAAGATTGTGTATATTTCATTATTTTTCTTTGGCCCATAATCACCAAAAAAACTTGTTTGTGTCTCCTATAAAATTTGTTAATTTAAGTGTGGGCTACGTTCTTTTGACTTTCCACAGTCGATATGAAAAATATAAATACCAATTTTGATTTATAAACCCGTTTGGTCGTTTGAGATTTCAATTTTTAAAACATTTTTGAACACAGGTTGAATACCGGAATAAATACGAAATACCTGTAATGATATGTTCGTCCGGTATTGCAATCCTCACCCTTGTGCGTAAGTTCAATTGTGAATGTAGCTGTATCAGGTAACCAACCCTTAAACGGTTGTGGTAAAATCCTGTCGATTGTTTTAACCACTTTTAATCTTTCCATCGACACCTTCGAAGAAACCACCATTGTTAATCACTAATGACAACCGAATACGGGTCATAATCCGGTAGCTATTCATTATAACCACAAAACCAATGATCCTTTGTTGAAAATATGTGTAAAAATGGTTTCTGTGTTTTAATTCTTTTTAGCACAAAGTAAAAGTAAGTATCCCTTTTTCCATACCAACTCCAAATGTTAATGCCTGCAATGGTATACAGACCTTTTTTACATAATTGATGTTAGCTAATCACCTTCTCCACCTTTACACTGTTGTGTTCATTCGCCAGTAGCTGCTAGCGTCGTTGCTGTCATATTTCTTTTTAAATACGATTTTTCAGTATACAAAGCCCTCAACGTTGTTTCTGCTACAACCTGCTAGTCTTGCAGAATCTTCTTCTTTGGCCATGTGGAGCATATGGCACCTCCATGTTTCCCTGTCTCCCGCCAATAGCTTTGCTTCCTCCCATGACATGCCAGCATCCCTCAGTTCCGCCTAGTACATCCTATGGATAGTACCCGACGGACGTCCAGGACGCCGGAATCCCACCGGTCGAAAGAAGAGGCAGGCAGGATTGAGGCTTTCCGGAG
The DNA here is from genome assembly GCA_030503985.1 of Himalopsyche tibetana. NCBI lineage: Eukaryota > Metazoa > Arthropoda > Insecta > Trichoptera > Rhyacophilidae > Himalopsyche > Himalopsyche tibetana. The sequence goes on along the minus strand of JAPJYX010000003.1, from coordinate 1,293,344 downwards.
GCATCCGCAGCACGTGACCCAGCCAGTTCCAACGTTTCTCCATAACCACTGACGTGACGGGACGCTGTCTTGTACGCTCCCTTATCTCTGAATTCCTCACAAAATCAAACCACCTCATCCCCATTATCCGACGCAAGCATCTGTTCTCGAAGCTCAGTATACGGTTTTTCTGAGTCTTCGTCAGGTGCTATGAATATAAGTATAAAATACTGAACGTTAAGCACTATCAGATGATTGGCAGGAGTGTCTTAGGAGCAATAAATCAAGACTTTGGTGATGTACACTTAAGCGTACTGAAGTACAAAAAAAATAAAGTACATAAATATGAAGTACAAAGTTGTTTCACTAATTTTTATTTTAATATTCGATCCTTGAAACCAACTTAGATGAAAGGTCTAGAAATATTACCACTCGGTTACGGTGGCTGACTCAGTATATACTATATAACTACATGAAAGCAACAAAGAGATAAATAAAAAATATTATTTTCGAAATAATTTAACTTTAAAGTTCGTTTCTACAATTCTGTTTGGCTACAATATTTTATTTTTGAATTAAAATAAAATATTGAATATTTTGATGGTTTTGATAACAAATTAAAAATATATATTGAATATGTATTTTGTTATGTTCTCAACAAAATTAAATTCACTCGTTCCAGTGAAAACCATCCAATTCACTAGTGCAATTATTTTTAACCCTTTTTAAAACAATTGTACTTAACTTCTTTTGTAGTTAATGATAGAGGATAATAGTATTTTTTATTTTATTCAATTATTATACTTAACTCTAGTTATCCTACTTTTCTTGCGGATGTTTTGTAATTGCAGATGTCAATAATTGAGGTTATGATTTTTTTTTATATCCGCAGTGTTTCATTGTGTATATTTTGTTTTCAGCAATTGATTGTCATACTTATTTCAAAATCGATGTCTTTTTTTCAATGTATCTCACTGTTGCTTTCATGTAACGATATTTGTGACTAAAATGGTTACATTTTAGATAATATTTGAATCGCATTAGGTACGATATACGTTGAAAAGTCATAACAACGATTGTGCAAACAAACATTGTCTTGCTGGTTCTAAATCACGCCGGTGGGCGGTGCTGCTGGGAATATTTTCCGCTCAAGAATGGAACACATTTGAAAAGTCGCCTTCCGATTGGCTGGCAGGGCGAGTCCATTTTTTACGACGGGGGGCGTACCGACGGGTCAAGACACTTCGATTTCTAAATTATTGTTCACCAGTCACGCAAAACGATTAGCAGAATTAAATAAAGACCGTGGTAGAAAAGGAATAAAACCAGTGCTATGTTATACTATTGTAACACAAATTGTTACTTAACCATTTTTATTGTGTCAACTGTCAACCGGTCGATACAGATCATTTATAATTAGTAGGTACAACATAATTGTGGTTTGTCTTCATAAAATTCTGTTTGTATAGGAAGGTTTGACTTGTTTTTATCAAGGTGCGGTGCTAAAATTTTGTCTGTATGTCTTTACTGCATTTTGTAATTATTGTATGTTATATTTTGCCGCCTGTGTGGTCGAGTGGGCAACGTTGTTGGCTCCGGCTACGTCGGTCACTGGTTCCAATCACAGTACGGACAGTTTTATAAATTGATTTTTCAATCGATTTATAAATTTCCGTTCGAAGGCATGAATGTATGTGATGTCTTGAATTTCCCCCCTCCCACCCATTCTATCCTATGTTCGGGGCGTATCGAAAGCGATTAGCTAACCACTATTCCTGCCCTAGCCCTATCCTTCGATGCCTACTCTCTCTGGATTAGGAGAGGTTGATCAACTGAATAACAAGCAGTTTTCGTAGAAACACTTCTGTTGAGATAAACTCCATTATGAGTCCATATGCTCCACGTTAGGAGCGGGCATAAAAATAACCTGTTTTTGACAGACGACACGTTTTTTTATATTAGGTATATTATATTTCTCGGGTTTGTAGTGCAGTGATCAACGTCGTCGGGCTTCCGTGACAGATCTCAAGGGTTCTAATCCCAGTACTAACATCATTTTTTTTAATCATGTCCGCTTCTAGGTTTCTCGGCAGAAGTTTTTCTATGAGAACTGCTTGTTTCAACCTCTTTTGTTGTTCAACCTCTCTTTTTTTCGAACCGAGCAGGGATATAACTGTTATTCTAGGACAGGTTTATTTATAAAATCAGATGGATTGAGAGAGAATTTCTGACATATCCATGCCTTCGAACAGAAATCCATCAATCGACTGAAAAAAATACTTGCGTTTAATAAATACAACGATTCACGCCCGTGACCACTTTCCGACGCATAGTCAGTGGCGTAGCTAGAAATTTGAGGCCCTTATGCAAACGTCACAGAAGGCCCCACTAGCAATTTGTTATATCGAACATGTAGAGATTTTGCGGCCCTCTTAACACTATATGAAATAATACATTATATTTGCGAACACTCTTATGCTAAAAATTATAGTATAAAAACCAGGCCTGTGGAGTCGGAGTCGTGAAAAATGAACGGCTCGACTTTTTTTTGAAAAATATATTTAATGATGTGTATTCAAACAAAATAAGTGTTGACATTTCATGCTTGGCTGACTAAAGATGATCTGATGAAATACACATATCGACTGTGGAAAGGAAAAAGGACGTAACCCACACATATCAAATTTTACAGGAGGCGCAAAAAACGTGTTTTGATGATTTTAGGCCATATGCAAATTATGAATTATACACAACCCTGAAGTGCACGGATACTTCTAAACTGGTGTTAAATTGACATAACCTAATATTAATTAAAGAAATTGTCTCGGAAAAACCTTTATTTCATTGTTTTTTCTTGGTTTTAATTTTTTACAAGGTCATCTTTTTCAAACTTAACGTCTTGCGCTCCATTAGCCAGGATAATACCATCTGGACAACTAATAGCACGGTCCAATCTCCAGGATAATGTCTTTTGTAGTCGGTCTCTTTGAAGCTTTATTTTTGGTATTTCCCGACATATTTCCGGGGCATAATTTTACAATAGTGCACTTAAGGGATTAAAAAATGCAATAATTTTTTTAAATATGAAAATTACAGTAGAGAGCTGCCTTATATGTTGATTTTAATAATATTTGAAGTCTTTACCTGCTTTGTATAAATAAGTTAGTTGTTTTATCTGGAAAGGCTGTATCCACATCTTGTGGGCGTTAGAGTTGTATGAAGTGTTGTGACCATCATTTTATTAAGTGAAGGAAAAAGCAATTTCAACGAAATATATTTTTGACTACCATGAATCACTTGAACAAATTTTTACAGAATATAGTGATAACGATGCGTTCAGTTGATATAAGTGCACTATATGGTGACATAGTAAATAAAAATGTTGGTCATTTTTAAATTTCTGTTATGATACTTTAGAAAGCTTCCAAAATCACAGTTATAATGATGATTTATTTTTTATTTGATAATTTTGACATCATATATATTTTAATAATAAAAATACATATTTGAGCAAAGTCAGACTATGGGTATATTAATTCGCTTTTTTCACATTTCGCTTCCTTAACGATACATATTTGTATACGTTCTGACCTGATTCATGATTACATCATGAATTGTTTTCAATTTATTTAATAATTTATCTAATCCAACTCCGGGAGCTGAATTCCACTTTGAGAAAAAAGCTTTAATTGAAGACGGGAGAAACTATTTCATGTCTAAAAATAATCAAATGCTTCTTGCTTGAAATGAAAAACGAATTGTTACCATGTAAACAAATAACGATAATATTGTAAAAAGAGCCGGCTGCGTGGTAAGTGGTCAATGTTCGGGTTTGGTTACGGAGGTCACTGGTTCGAATCCCAGTACTGACAGCTAATAAAATTTATAAGCTGTCAGCACTGGGACAATAATTAATTTTATACAATCGATTTATGGATTTCTGTTTGGAGACATAAACGTATATGATGTTTTGAATTCTTACCTATCACCTATCACATCATACAAAACGGAGTGAGAGCGATTAGCGTGAGTGTGTTCGAATAAAATACAATGAAAAGGGACATTGTATTTTTGTAAAACTTATGGCAACGTTATTTATATGAAAAACTTTCAGAAACACCGAGTATTTCTAAACATCAATATTGTTATCTATTCCAGCCTTTTGGGATGATCTTACATTGTTTCCAACATTGACTTCGAGGAAGTAATCAATATAAAACAAAATTTTAACCAATAATAGCAAACTGTAGGTACTATATTTTTTAAGAAGGACTGCTAGCATAATGCGATTGGGTAGGAATGTCGGTACGTTGTAAAATTAATTACCCCAAAGACGGGCGATGTCTGTTCTTGGACCCTCACACAATACGGTGGTCGTAAAAACGTTCATGCTAAAATATTTCTAAAGTAAATCGATAATAAAACCCCATTTTTTTCAAAATATCGCCTTAAATAATACAAGAATGGTTTATTTTACAATCCGCGATAGCTTAGTGAATATTTTAGCTCAAATTAGTGGAATTTAATTACGTTTTCGAAGAAAATTATACCAAATATGATACGCGTTATTATGGTCACCATTGGAGCTACACAGATTGTCTCAAAAATACGTTTGACTTTTTGTTTAAAACCGTACTCAATTTGCTAGTAATACGAGTAAAATCTGGACCCAGAGTAGACTATTGGTATTGAGTAAATCTAGTGAGAGATTCGGCATTTGCAGCTTGCATCCTTTTGATAGAACGTGTATCAAGTTTGATACATTGTGATTATCGAAAAAACCCTGTTTTTTAAAACCTGTGGGTTACGTCCTTTTTCCTTTCCACAGTCGACATATATAAGATAAAATTAAATTATTAAAAAAAACTCCTCAGAGTCGGAGTCGTTAATTCTTTTAAATCTGGATTCGGAGTCGTCTTTTTTTCACACGACTCCACAGCTCTCATTAAAACCATATTATTGTTTTCGCTTTGTTTCAAGTCCATAAAAGGGGGGTTTTTAACCTTCTCAACCCCCTCTGTCGCAAGTAATGTCCGAATGAAACATAGTATTATTCGATGCTTCATAATGAATTCCAGAATTTAAGACAGGTTCTGGGATATGTCGAATGGGTCTGTCAAAAATTATGAATGAATAAAAATATGACAGCTTATCACTTTTGCTTTCGACTAACTTATTCGAAATATTTGTGTCGGTCAGATCGGATGACGTGTAGAAGGCACATCTGGAACACTGTGTAGACAGAAGTGTTTGACGAAGGTCTTAGGGTCAATGTATCTTTTTAAACACCTGGTTCGTCTCATTTTGAAGTTTCGAGCTTAAGCTAGTAACTAACGAATGAATAATTAATTATTACGTATCGGTTAATTAACGAACCCATTAGAGGTGAAGTAAAACAAGTGGTATTTATTCTACACATCATATATTCTAGTACAGTAAAAGTGAAATAAGCTCAGTTAATATACATTGCAACAGTGTAATCCAATCCACCAAAACACAAAATAAAGACGTGATTGTACTTACAAGTCGAAGAAAAGTGTTTTATCATTTTACTAGTTGGCTCACTTCACCTCTCGAGCGCTCAGTGATATATCAACTTACTATCGAGAGAACCACAATACTACCTTTTTACTCAGTGGCGGATAATATACTATATCACTTTTAGGGTGTTCACTGTCAATACTTGGTGGAAAGGCATTATATTAATAAAGACACAATAATCCTTTGTACTTCATTCCACTTTATTTTAAAAATGGTTTAAATTGTAAAATCAATGTACCTACTCTTTGTGTACACATTCAGTTTAATTAAAAAATATGTTTTCTCTGTGTTATAAACCAAATCATCAAAAAAACCATCCAAATGATTTTTTTTAAAACCATGTCCGCTCCCAATGTGGAGCATATGGACTCCTAATGGAGTTAATCTCAACTAGGGATAGAAGGATAGAGCTACGACAAGATTAGTGGTAAGCTAATCGCTCTCGATACGCCCCGTTCATAGGATAGGATGGGTGAGAGGGGGGAATTTGAGCCATCACATACATCCATACCTTTGAACAGAACTTCATAAATCGATTGAAAAATCAATTTATAAAACTGTCCGTACCGGGATTTGAACCCGGGCCCTTCGTAGCCGAAGCCAACAACGTTGACCACTCGGCCATACTGGCGGCAAATGAAATTGGCTGTTATTTTTCTCAATATTTTGTATCTGAATTACAAATAACTTTTTGTTTAATATACATTTACTATTTTACATGAAATATTTTGACGTTTTTATTTTATTAGAAAAATATGTACCCCAAATTTTATTGCGCCTCTCGTATGCTTAATCCGCCACTGTTTTTACTGCTACTGCACGAATCGAACACTTCGATGCGTAAAAATACACATGTCTCACTGAGTCGGTAATTGGATTCTCTGCAAATCATTTACTTTATCAAAACGATTGTCATTTTAACCACGTTGAAAGAATATCGTCAATATACTGGCAGAAGGCGTTAAGTAAAAAATCGCATGTTTTGAGTTATGAATATGTGTATATACAGAGCTTTTTTTGTTAATTCATGTCCGTTCTCAATGTGGAGAAGGTGGCTTCCCAATGGAGGTATCTCGACAGATTGTTTTACGACAACTGCTTGTTAGTCAGTTGTTCAACCATTTTTTTTAAAGAGAGCAAGGATAGAATGATAAGAAGCTAGATATCACATATACCAACGCTTTCGAACAGAAATCGATCTTGTAGAATTAATCTTACTTTGATAATTCTTTTTTACGGTTATTAATTTTTCGAAGTATCATAATTTAAAAATATTTAGGCATAAAAAAACTCAAAGCTTTCAAAGGAAAATGAAATTGAATATTGCAAACATTGATTTGAAACACTTCGAGGTGCCTAAACGCCGTTCTGGACACATTTTCGCCGAAAATAATGATTATCTTAATGCAAGGTTTTTTTGACTTGACTCCGTTTGCCATTATGATACCGACGTAAAAAAAAAGAAAAAAAAAGAAAAAATGTATTTTTTTTTTTTTACCATGTCCGCTCCCAATGAGGAGCATATGGACTCCTTATTGAGTTTATCTCAACAAGGAGTGTCAACATGTGTTTCTACGACAACTGCTTGTTACTCAGTTGTTCAACCTCTCTTTTTCCAAAGAGAGTAGGAATAGAAGGATAGAGCTAGGACAAGACTAGTAGTTAGCCAATCGCTCTCGATACGCCCCGTTCATAGGATAGGATGGGTGGGAGGGGGGAATTCAAGACATCACATACATTCATGCCTTCGAACAGAAATTCCGTCCGGGGATTCGAGCCCGGGACCTCCGTAACCAACGCCAACGACGTTTACCACTCGAGCACACAGGCGGCATAAGTAACTATAAAAAAAAAGAAATAGCAAAATGCTGGCATATTGTTTAATAAGTATTTATACATTTAAACCCGAAAGTCATATTTTTTCACGATGTTCTTGTAAACAAATACAAGTTGAACCATACGCCCTTTTGGGTTTAGCCTCGGTATATTTGCCAGAACCATACTTAGATAAAGGGCCATAGTTAAGCAGCTGTGGCAAGGTAATGCACTAACTAAACGATGTTAAAAATAACACAATATTAATAAGAATAATAACTTACAATGAGTGTCTTATTCGGGCATAAAGCCGCAGAAATATTGCGTTTCGTTTTATTTATTTTTAATATTTTTTTATCGCTGGTGGACGCATAAAATACAAATAAATATTGCGAATTTAATATAATATTTTAAGAGAGCTGTGATTTTCAGTAGCAGACTGCAAAATGTCTTTTATCAGGCCATTTTGAAAAGCACACCGCCAAATCAGTTGCACCGGTGTCCCGTTGTCTTTAATTTAACTTTTTTATTATTATTTTTCGGTCGTTTCGCTTGCTTTAGGTTATAATTAAAATAATTAAACACGTATATTGTCTTGAATCGTTCAAACTATGTACATTCTCACATATTTTGTCACTAACGACCCGGGTTTCGCCTTTCGGCATCTTCAGGCGTTCAAGTGCACGGATGAACTTGAACTGACGCATAGTAAATGAATTTTTCGTGTTTATAGAAGAAACAAATTTATCATTGAGCTTAAAGCCATTGCTGGCGAAAAGGATTATTAACATTAATTTACTAAGCGTCAGTTCAAGTTACAAGTTAAATAAGAAAACAAAAAGAGTCCGCTGATCGATCACTGATGATCTAATTTTTGTCATCACCAAGTGATGAAAAGTATTTTTTTATTTAAAACCGGTTACGAAATTGATAAAACTCGGTTTTCAAATGTCGCAAATGTCCAAAAAACCGGATTTGAAAACCGACAAGCACTAGTTAATACCTTTCGTAACTAAAGATCAACTCAAGAAGAAAATTATACAGCACAAACACTTGACACAAAACAGGCAACAGGTGTATATATCGAGTGTAGAAAGGAAAAAGGACTTAACCCACAGTTTTTTTTGATAATCACAGTTTATCTAACTTGAAACACGTTCTATCAAAAGGATGCAAGCTGCAAATGCCGAATTAGTATCTAAATTTAGCTTTTAAGTTTGAAAAAGATGAGCTTGTGAAAATTGAAACCAAGAAAAAAGACTGAAAAAAAAGGTTTTTTCTAGTCAATTTTTTAAATTAATATTAGATTGTGTCAATTAAACACCAGTTTATAAGTCTCCGTGCACTTCAAGGTTGTGTATAATTCATAATTTGCATATGGCCCAAAATCATCAAAACACGTTTTTTGGGCCTCTTGTAAAATTTGATATGTGTACTGTTTCCTTTCCACAGTCGATATGTATGTGTTCTATAAAGGAAAAGCTATCTAATTTTGTTTCGAATAAAATATTTATTTATATTACCAATTTGGACCATCCACTCGGGCATACTGGTGTTAGCAGAAATGAAAAATGCTCTCGCCAAACGACAATCAAATAATTTATATTTACAACCCGCTGTCATTTCGCGCTCTCGACAACATTTAACTGGCAACACTAAAACCGAACAGTAAAGCTGAACCAGGATAAAACGAATCCAGAGGTCTCTATGTTTCCTCTTCCACTCAAGTTCTCGTATTCACTTTTTGTTTTATAATTCAAACCCTATCACTCAACTCTCCTAATAGCTCTTATAGATTACTAATTAATTAAGGCTTTTACAATAAATATTTGATATTACAAAAAGACACCTGGTGTTGAAAGATCGAGGCAGTGCAGATATTCAAAACCTAGTAAATTGATACCGAAAAAATATCTACACATATACAAAGCAGGGCTGTGGAGTGGTTAAGAAATAAGATTACTCCGACTCCGACCATAGTTTAAAGCACGACTTTAAGTATTTTTTTTGTCCCCGTGCATTTCAAGCTTGTGAATATACCATGATCTGACCATATCTGGCCCAAAATCATTGAAAAACATTTTTGTGTCTAATATAAATGTTGTGTGGATTAGGTCCGTTTACCTTTCCACAGACGATATAATATCTCTCTACCTGCAGATCTTTTGCATGAAGATCATCCACTCTTGTATCATATACGTAAGTAAATCTTATCCTAAATATTTCCAGCAAACAGCCAGAGGTGGGCTCGGAGGGGCCCCTTGTTAAATTTCAATAAGGCCGACGAGCCCCTCGTTAAGTTGAGAGAAAACAATATTCTCAGATCAAATTAGTATATCAATGCCTTGTCGGACTTAGTAAATTTGCAGCCATTTAAATTGATTAGTTTACGGTAAATTGTATATTGTTACATATTCTACGTGTATTAAGTAACAATCGACTGCTTATTTAATTATTGCATATAATTGCATAGGACATATAAGAAAATTCACTCCTTTCTCAGAACACTAAAAATTACTTCGAGATTAAGCGAGCCCTTTCTTAACGTATTGGCATAACGCTGCAAACGGGGTAAACATAGTTCTTGAAATTACTCACCATTCCAAACTGTAGGCATTCCTACGGAGTGACCCTAAACTTAGTGATACATTTATTTCTTATATAAACACGATACATTTAAATTTGAATTGTTTGAATTTTGTACTTTTCCATGAGTTTTGTCGCTAACGACCCGGGTTTCGCCTTTCGGCATCTTCAGGCATTCCAAGTGCACGGATGTACTTGGACTGACGCGTAGTAAACAGTTTGTATCGTTTATAAACAAAAATATAAGTAGATCACTAAGTTAAAAGGTTATTAAAATGTAAATTAGCGAAAATTGAATGTATACAATTTTCAATGGATTAAGTGGGTTTGTTATAATTATGGGGATTTTTCGAAAATATTAATGACCAGATAATAACATAGGAATGTTTAAAATAAATCTAAGGTTTTATCCGACCTATTATTAATGAGTTGATTTGTTTTTAAGCCTTTGAATTAATATTTAATGATAGCAAGTGCTTGAATTATTAATAAAATGACAATTATTTAAAAGGGGTACAACCCGGTCGTTAGCGACAAAACTCATGGAAATGTACAAAATTCAAACAATGCAAATTTGATATTGAAATTCCATCAAGCACCTTTAGTCGAAATACTTAATTAACGATACATTTATTTAATGAACGTCTGTTCAAGTTCATCATTGCACTTGAACACCCGAAGAGGCCTGAAAGACGAAACACTGGTAGTTAGTGACAAAACTTGTGTGAATGTACATACATAATTTTAACGATTCAAATTTATTTAAAATCACCGATAATCACGCTACCCACTGGGTCATGATCTCAATTATAATTTAAAATGTAAATAATACAAAAAAAAAGGAATTTAATTTATTCATGTAGAAATATGAATCTCAAGCACACACAAGTCATAATATAATATGTAAAGTGGACAGTCGAATATGTATGCAATAGCCAAAACAAGTTATTTAATGCCGACGCTGTATTAGCTGCAAATGAGTTTTTTTTATCGCAGCCATAAAGCGAACTTTCCGCGATCGTTCAGAATAGTTCTACAAATAATTAACTATAATTTACTCTTTATTGTTAATTCTGCGTAACTTCAGAGGCAACTCGAAAACCTGTTTCCATAGAAATTGTGTAATTTATTGCCATGGAAAACGCTTTTTTTTATGGTCACACATACCAATTCTGGCTATCTGCGCAAATATCAAATTTATTGGATAGCGTATGAATAATAAATCTGTAAAAGTGTTTTATGGCCAGAAACAAAAAGGTGGTAAAAAATCCACAAATATTTTTTTTATAGTTTCCTGCAGTCTCCGGAATGATTTTGACAACCAGACTTTTTTTTTGGATACCAAATTTATGGTGCTTATTCCTAGGGTGCCTTTGCCGCCCGTGTGGTCGAGTGGTCAACGTCGTATTGACAGCATGGACAGTTTTGTAAATGGATTTATGAATTTCTGTTTAAAGGCATGAATGTATGTGATGTCTTTAATTAATCCCCTCCCACTTATCCTATTCTATGAACGGGGCGTATCAAGAGCGATTATCTAACCAATAGTCCTGTCTTAGTATTATCATTCTATTCGTACTCTCTTTGCTAAAAGAGATGTTGAGCAACTGAGTAACAAGCAGTTCTCGTAGAAGCACTTCTGTTGAGATAAACTCCATTAAGAGTCCATATGCTCCACATTGGGAGTGAACATGGTAAAAAAAGTCTTAGGATGTTGTATTAGCGTCATCTTATGGTCATTTGCATCCCTTCGCTGCAGATGGAAGGGCGTGATCGTTACAGAGGTGGGCAATCCTCAGTGAAGCCAGTTCACGGGGACACCATATGCAAATCATATTATATATACCTTGCCACATATTATACTAAGCTCATACATGCAAACAAACGTGCGCACGCCAACACACACATGCAATGCAATGCAATGCAATATCTGGGGAAAATCGATTTTTTTAATCATTCTTATACAATAAAATAATCGAACGTTATTTAATATAAATTTTGTATGTAACAATACAATTATTTAATAAATAGCAATACATATTTTAGCTGACACGTGTACTTGGCCACTTTAGATTTCAAGTGTGGAGATTAACAGAGAAATAGTTGCTATCATTTTCGCTCCAATTGCTTGTTTCAAACCTTATTCACTATCATAGATAATATGTATTAAATGCAGTGCTTTTTTCCCATGTAACGCGGTGGAACGACGTTCTGGCACCTTTTTTCTCGACATTTTTAATTTTTCAAATTAATATACAATTTTTTATGTTACGTCTTTCACGTTTGGAAATATTTTTTTAAGTCACGATCTTGCAAAAACGTCAAAATTATTTAAAAAATATAAAAGAACTATGACAAGACCTAAAAGGTCGATTTCTGTTGGTTGTTGGTATTTAATACACCTACTATTTCAATCCTAAAATTAACAAGGCAAAGTTAGAGCGATTAGTTTCTATCATTCTATCCTTTCTTTCTTTAAAAAGGGGAGGTTTAGCAAGTGACCAGCAGTTCTCGTAAAAAAACATTGTTGATATACCATCCATTAGGAAGCTTTATAGTCTAAATTGAGAACGGACTTGAATTATGAAAAGCTGATTGATTATATCAATCAATACGTTCGAAATCAGTTTAGTTTTTTTTCTTTACTTAACAAGGTGCTCGCGCGAGTCTCTTCGAGCCCCCTCCAGTCCACCCCTTAATGTGATGGAATTCATCCATTCGTGGGCTTACAATGAATGATCACGATGAATTGATTAAACTATCATAATGTTGCTTACAATAAATTGGGTGGTGGTCAAAAAAGGCCGGGAGCTGCCGGATACAAATAAACAAGATTCAAAATCAGTGAACAATATTTTTTTATAAGCGCTTAGATAAAATAAATTTCTGTTTTCTAATTCACGTATGATAAATGTGAATAATAAAAGATATCTTTGAGCTGAAAGTCTCCACCCGTGCCTAAAGAATCCGTTTACATTCCTATTCGTGATGATCGGATAGTGTGCTTCAAAAATAACGTCCTGTCAATTACTATTTCAAACATAAAATCTGGTTACGCTATTCATTTCCGATTTATGACGGTTATGAAAATTATACTAATTTCATATTGTTTATCAAATATCATTTTTTTCGGGAGCTAACAAAAAGATACCTTCAGTTTTTTATATATATTAAGAAGCATTTTTTTTATATATTGTATAACATTCGATTGCTTTCATAGTTATTGCGAATCATCCTATAATAGTGATAAATAATCTACCATTACTCTGGAACACCGCGAATGGATTTCAGATTAGCCGAGCCCCTTGTTGTTAATATTTTAACATTCCACCGCTGACTAGAATTGAACTGCTTGTTACTCAGTTTGTTACTCAACCTTTCTTTTACCAAGTAGAGTAGGAATAGAAGGATAGGACTGGGACAGGACTAGTGGTTAGCTAATCGCTCTCGATACGCCCCGTTCATAGGATAGGGGGGGTGGGAGTTGGAAATTCAAGACATCACATAATGGATGCCTTCGAACAGAAATTCATAAATCGATTGAAAAATCAATTTATAAAACTGTCCGTACTGGGATTCGAGCCCATGACCTCCTTAGCCGAAGCTAACGACGTTGACCACTCGACCACTAAGGTGGCAATATACATACGTATATTTTGCAACAATACACAGTATACCCTAAAATAACATAAGATGAAAATCCCAAAAATAGGTTGTTACTATTTTTTACTTTGCATGATTTAGAAAAAAAGATAATTATTAATTATATAATTATTAATATACAAAAAATGGGTCAAATCAAAGGAGGATTCAGAGTCGGATTCGATTTGTTTGTTAACGACTCTACACCCCTGGTAATTAATTACATTCGTACTGATTTAATTACATAAGCATTTTAACGGGTCGAAAGATTTGTGTCACACTGTACACAAGTCAAAAATACAACATTAAATATTTTCTATCCAACGAATAACTTCTTCTTTTATTGGTAAAAACTTCAAAAGGTTCCGAGCCTTATCAAAAAAAAATCGGCACCCAAGATTACCGAAAAAAAAACATTTAGGGGATGGAAAATAAATTATAAAGTTATTATTAGTAGTGCCATTGTGCCAGTGGCAACACAGGGTATGCGACCGGAAGTGTCACCATTGTGGGGAATTATTGGCGGGAAGCGGGCGGAAGTCTGGAAGACACAATATTAAAATTTAGAATAATTTATTTAGTCTATCTTGGTATCTATTCCATTATTATCCACGCTTGGTGCTTTTGTGAAATTAATGTCCCTAATTCGACTTGATTTAAAGTCTTTTGACATCTGTATAACGAATAAGCTCGTCTCGTAGTTATTTTTTTTTTAATCAAGCTAGTTTTGCACCACAACCTGTTGGGTATATTATGCAGGCTGTGTTTCAATACCACCCAGCGGTGGGCTTCTAATACGCAAACAAGGGGCCAGCTTAATCTCAAAGCAATTCTCGGTGTACTGGGGAAGGAGTGAATTTTTTTATCAATTAAATGCAATACTTAAATAAGAAATCGATTGTTACTTACTTAATGCACTTAAAACGGAACGACATATTTCTGCGGCTTTATGCTCGAATAAAACACTCATTGTGATATTGTGTTATTTTTAATATCGTTTAGCTAGTGTTATTACTTTGCCACAGCTGCCCAACTATGGCCCTCTTTTGAAGTACGGTTCTGGCTATCATATCGAGGCAGCGGTGGACTGCCAATACGTTAACAAGGGGCTAGCTTAATCTCAAAATAATTCTCGGTGTTCTGAGGAAGGAGTGAATTTTTCTATCACACCTACACATTTATATGTAAACTAAAAATGTATACTGAAGCTGTCGTAGATAATATGTAAGTCAGAAATTGCAATTATATACTAACTTGATCTGAGAATATTGTTTTCTCTTAAATTAAAAAGCCGAGCCCCTTCCGGCCCACCCCTGGCTGTAATTCTAAAATAAAAATAAACTTATTAGATAGATTAATAAAAGCATCCAGCAGCTGTGAGAATCATTATGATCGAAAGATAGGAGGGAATTTTTAGACATCACAAACACTTATGCCTTTGAATGGAAGTCTGAATTGTCACTAATGGAACTTGTACCCGAGAGGTCCTTCACGGGAGGCTAACAATGTTGACCGTTGCGCCACGACAATATTTAACATTGAATTAATAATAAACTAGTTTAAAAAACAATTTTTCAAAGACCTTGATAACAATGGTCATAAATATTTTATTATTAGGTGACGCATCTATGAATTATTTTAATAAGGCTATTTAAAAAATGTCATAGATATCTTTAAAATATTCGTTAAAAATAATAATTTTAAATATTATAATACGATAGCACCTGTGGTTATGATGGGGATATTTATTACTACGTCATTTTAACATATCGACTGTGCAAAGGAAAAAGAACGTAACCCACTCATAGCGAGTTTTACAGGATGTACAAAAAACGTGTTTTGATGATTTTGGGCCATATGCAAATTATTAAATATACACTACCTTGAAGTGCACGGAGACTTCTAAATTGGTGTTAAATTGATATAATCTAATATTGATTTAATGAATTGTCTGGGAAAAACCTTTTTTACAGTATTTTTTCTTGGTTTTAAGGTAATCTTTTTTAAACGTAAAAACTAAATTCAGACACTAATTCGGCATTTGCAGCTTGCATCCTTTTAATAGAACGTGTACAGGGCCGGCGCCACCATACAGGCGAAATAGGCAACCGCCTAGGGCGTAAATCAGAAGGGGGCGCATAAATTGGGTACTAAAATTGTTTATTATACTCCAAAATGTTGAGTATTATTCAAATCAATTACACACAACTACTTACGATAACAATTAATATTGGAACATTATTGAACATCCATTGAAACGTGCTTGACTAGAGTAGTGTATTAGAGTAGAATTATTACTAAATATATTTTTTTAAATTAAATTATTTAAAATGAATTAAAATTAAATTCAAATATCCAGTATTGAAGTAACGTTTCAAGACTGCATGCTCGATGGTGCGGCGATGTGCGCGTAATACTGGTATTTTTTTTACATTTGAACACAGAAGGCCTAGCGAACATACGTGTGCATTTTGCTGAGTGTATGTTTACATAAAAAAACTACAGTATCACATAGAAAATAATATTTCTTTGAATAACGTTTAATCATATAATTTTAATCAGCATTTGATGATTTGGTGACACAAAAATGACGTGAAATTATTTCCATGGAATAATGCATTTTTTTGTTAGAGCTTTTGTTTCGTTTACGTATAATTTGTAATATGTGTAATTTTTTATAAACTTTAAATTTTTGACCAATTATGAATGAAAGAAATTCAGTGTTTTAGAGTAAATGTTCCTATATCCTATGTTATGTATTCTTCTTCTTTGGCCATGTTCGCTCCCTATGTGGAGCATATGGCCGCCACGCGGCACCTCCATGTTTCCCTGTCTCCCGCCAGTAGCTTTGCTTCCTCCCATGACATGCCAGCATCCCTCAGTTCCGCCGAGTACATCCTATGGATAGTACCCGACGGACGTCCAGGACGCCGGAATCCCACCGGTCGAAAGAAGAGGCAGGCAGGATTGAGGCTTTCCGGAGGCATCCGCAGCACGTGACCCAGCCAGTTCCAACGTCTCTCCATAACCACTGACGTGACGGGACGCTGTCTTGTACGCTCCCTTATCTCTGAATTCCTCACAAAATCAAACCACCTCACCCCCATTATCCGACGCAAGCATCTGTTCTCGAAGCTCAGTATACGGTTTTTCTGAGTCTTCGTCAGGTGCCATGATTCGCAACCGTAAAGCATTACCGGCAGAATGCAAGCGTTGAACAAGTGGCATTTGGTTTTAATCGAGTACAGCTGTGTGTCCCAGACAGTCCGCATTGAGTTGAATGTGGCTCCAGCCATTCCTAAACGAATGGCGAGCTCGTTTTTTGTACTACCGTCTTCGGGGATATGTACGCCGAGGTATCTGAAGCTGTCAACCCTCTCGATGATCTGTCCCGCGCTGGTAAGGGTCCTATCAGAGTCATGACAGGTTTGGTTACACATCACATTGGTCTTACTAGTATTAATTTTTAGACCAATGCGACCTGAGTTAGTTCCTAACCCATCAATAGTCTCCTGGATGCCCTCAATGGATTTATCGAATATTACAGCATCATCGGCATATTCAAGGTCACACAGCTTCAGACCGGGACCAACAGCCACACCTCGATCAGGCGGAATTGACCTGCGAAGTATGAAGTCAAGGATAATAATAAACAGGAACGGTGCAAGAACGCACCCCTGTCTCACTCCGGTAGTGACCCCGAACCATTCGGTATTTGAGTCACCGATTCTCACACAACATGCACTATTCTCATGTAAGGATTTGATAATGGCCACAATCTTTGGCGGAATCCCGTAGGCATCCAGTATCCTCCACAAAGAGGGTCTGTGCGGACTATCAAATGCCTTCTCATAGTCGACGAAACAACAAGCAAGAGCACTGTTAAATTCATTGCTCTGCTGGAGGAGACATATATCCTATGTTATGTATACAGAAAATTAAGTTAATTATTGATAGTTTTTATATTCCATTTTAGATGAAACATCTTTGATATGCTATGTGAAAATCCTTAATAAGTTTTAAGCCGTCCGCTAAATTGTCATATCTTTTTTCTAAAGACCTATAATGACACAGACCATAGCGGTCTTATACCAGCACTATAGGGGGCTTTGCACAGAACCATTGTCTTAGATTGACTACATTTGTATCCTTTTAATTCTTTTGTGCACACTTTGTAAGTGATCCGCGTCAACCTCAAATTCAAAGAAATGCTGTATTTGAGAATCTTGTCATTAAAAATTCAAAAAAATTTGACCTGCCAAAAGGCAATAAATTATGTAATAACACTCAACAAGATGTTATTTTTTGCAAAATTTATGACCCTGCTGTGAAAAAATGTCACCCAAACCTATTGAAAAAAATATGCTTCATATAATATTACACTATCCATCGGAAATGGTCACCATACAAATATTATAAACACAAACGATTCTCAAAACATTTAATATATTTGTATTATTAAAATATAGCAAGAATTGTTTAAAAATATTCGAGAGTTGCGTATTAAAGCTTAAATATTATAGAAAAAAATCTTTTTCCGGTTTTAACATATCTCAACAAAGCTAAAACAGTGATCGGAGCTGGGATGAGGAAGTTTTTAAATTAGTGTAACTATATTATACCAACTCTTTATTGTATATAATTTACAGTTGTCAAACCTCTTTATATGCAACTCTTAGTTGAGAATCTCTGATTTAATCATATTTTCATATGCATAAAACCATATCAAAAGGTTTTCTGAAACAACTAAAAATATACATCAATCGGGTCAATAGTTATCGTAATTTAAACGTGAGCGCAAAAAATGTACCATTTGCGCGAAAATTTACCGGTTCCGCGCATTGTTTAGTAGGTAAATCCGCGGACTTCTGTGTTAATAACTAAATTTATATTTTATAGTAATTGACTTATTATATCAAAATGGATAAGCACTCAAATACTTATGTATTTAAAATATAACTCGAAAATTCCACATGGTAGAATGTCCTAATCTTTATTTTACAACCAATAAAATTTTCTTAGATATTATGTTTGTTTGACGTAGTCTTAGGTAAGAAAATTTCTTTAAATTATAATTATATTGTAATGCGCCATACATTCCAACTGACAGAGGTTATTACTCAGTGAGTAATTTTACTAATTTTCATTTTAACTGAATTAAAACTGAACCACCGATTTTATAATAAATAAATAATAAATCCACCGAGTGTCGGATCCATGACATGGTAGACAACGTCGTTGACTTATATGCCGGATCTCATGGGCTTGAATCCTAGTACGAACACCATTGTTTCCCCCCCCCCCCCCACAATTCCAGTTAAAGTAACGGGGTGTAGCCAGAGTAATTAGGCAACCACTAGTCCTGCCCTGCCTATCCTTTATATCCATCCTACTCTCTTAAAAAATGGGAGGCTGAGCGACTGAGTGACACACATGAGAGGTTCCACATTAAAAGCGGACATGGATAAAAAGTGACATCACCAGTTTGTGCAATTGATGAGGTATTTTTTTTATTTCTAAATAAAATGGGTGAAATTTTTAAAAAGGGGGCGCGCAAATAAAATTTGCCTAGGGCGCCAAATAACCTCGCGCCGGCACTGAACGTGTATCATGTTTGATACATTGTGATTATCGAAAAAAAACTGTGGGTTACGTCCTTTTTCTTTTCCACAGTCGATATGTAAAGCATCAGTTACCACATATTTTAATAAAATTGTCTCCGATGAATCAAACTATTTTGAATCTGTACCCAACAGTGATAGCATTCTGAATTAATAAGCCTTTCAATGATGTAAAGTTATTTTTTGAAAATTGTCTGTTTATGATAATGATATGCTGTAAGTTCTCGACCTACGTGATTACTTCGTTCCAAAGGTATACACAACCTTGAAGTGCACGGAGACTTCTAAACTGTTGTTTAATTGACATAATCTAATATTAATTAAATGAATTGTCTAGGAAAACCTTTTTTCAGTATTTTTTCTTGGTTTTAAGGTCATCTTTTTCAAACTTAAAACTAAATTAAGACTAGCTGTAAGCCCGTTGCCCAGCAACGTGAGATTTTTGTTGCATAGTATTTAATTTAATTTAATTTTATGTTATTTTATTTTATGGTATTTTATTTTATTTTATTTCATTTCATTTTATTTTATTTTATTTTATTTTATTTTATTTTATTTTATTCAATTTAATTTAATTTAATTATATTTTATTTTAATATATTTTATTTTTATAGTTAGCAGATATTTCGTAAATTATTTAATATTTGGAATAATGTTTAAGTTTGCTAACAACAATTTTTCGTATTAGCAGAAACTTCGTAAATTACTTAATTTTTAGAATAATGTTCAAGTTTGCTGACAACTATTTTTCGTAGTAGCAAAAATTTCGTGAATTATTGAATTTTTGGAAAAAAAAAGTTTGATAACAACCATTTTTCGTAGTAGCCGAAATTTCGTAAATGATTTAATATTTGGAATAATGTTCAAGTTTGCTAACAACCATTTTTCGTAGTAGCATAAATTTCGTAAAATATTGATTTTTTGGAATAAAGTTTAAGTTTGCTAACAACCATTTTTCGTAGTAGCAGAAATTTCGTAAATTATTTAATATTTGGAATAATGTTCAAGTTTGTTAACAACCATTTTTCGCAGTAGCAGAAATTTCGTAAATTATTGATTTTTTAGAATAATGTTTAAGTTTGCTAACAACCATTTTTCGTAGTAGCAGAAATTTCCTAAATTACTTAATTTTTGGAATAATGTTTAAGTTTGCTAACAACCATTTTTCGTAGAAGCATAAATTTCGTAAAATATTGATTTTTTGGAATAAAGTTTAAGTTTGCTAACAACCATTTTTCGTAGTAGCAGAAATTTCGTAAATTATTTAATATTTGGAATAATGTTCAAGTTTGTTAACAACCATTTTTCGCAGTAGCATAAATTTCGTAAAATATTTAATTTTTGGAATAAAGTTAAAGTTTGCTAACAACCATTTTTCGTAGTAGCAGAAATTTCCTAAATTACTTAATTTTTGGAATAATGTTTAAGTTTGCTAACAACCATTTTTCGTAGAAGCATAAATTTCGTAAAATATTGATTTTTTGGAATAAAGTTTAAGTTTGCTAACAACCATTTTTCGTAGTAGCAGAAATTTCGTAAATTATTTAATATTTGGAATAATGTTCAAGTTTGTTAACAACCATTTTTCGCAGTAGCATAAATTTCGTAAAATATTTAATTTTTGGAATAAAGTTAAAGTTTGCTAACAACCAATTTTCGTAGTAGCCGAAATTTCGTAAATTATTGAATTTTTGGAATAAAGTTTAAGTTTGCTAACAACCATTTTTCGTAGTAGCAGAAATTTCGTAAATTATTGAATTTTTGGAATAATGTTCAAGTTTGCTAACAACCATTTTTCGTTGGAGCAGAAATTTCGTAAATTATTTAATATTTGGAATAATGTCCAAGTTTGCTAACAACCATTTTTCGTAGTAGCAGAAATTTCGTAAATTATTGAATTTTTGGAATAATGTTTAAATTTGCTAACAACCATTTTTCGTAGTAGCAGAAATTTCCTAAATTACTTAATTTTTGGAATAATGTTTAAGTTTGCTAACAACCATTTTTCGTAGAAGCAGAAATTTCGTAAATTATTGAATTTTTGGAATAATGTTTAAATTTGCTAACAACCATTTTTCGTAGTAGCAGAAATTTCCTAAATTACTTAATTTTTGGAATAATGTTTAAGTTTGCTAACAACCATTTTTCGTAGAAGCATAAATTTCGTAAAATATTGATTTTTTGGAATAAAGTTTAAGTTTGCTAACAACCATTTTTCGTAGTAGCAGAAATTTCGTAAATTATTTAATATTTGGAATAATGTTCAAGTTTGTTAACAACCATTTTTCGCAGTAGCATAAATTTCGTAAAATATTTAATTTTTGGAATAAAGTTAAAGTTTGCTAACAACCAATTTTCGTAGTAGCCGAAATTTCGTAAATTATTGAATTTTTGGAATAAAGTTTAAGTTTGCTAACAACCATTTTTCGTAGTAGCAGAAATTTCGTAAATTACTTAATATTTGGAATAATGTTTAAGTTTGCTAACAACCATTTTTCGTAGTAGCAGAAATTTCGTAAAATATTGATTTTTTAGAATAAAGTTTAAGTTTGCTAACAACCATTTTTCGTAGGAGCAGAAATTTCGTAAATTATTTAATATTTGGAATAATGTTCAAGTTTGCTAACAACCATTTTTCGCAGTAGCATAAATTTCGTAAAATATTTAATTTTTGGAATAAAGTTAAAGTTTGCTAACAACCAATTTTCGTAGTAGCCGAAATTTCGTAAATTATTGAATTTTTGGAATAAAGTTTAAGTTTGCTAACAACCATTTTTCGTAGTAGCAGAAATTTCGTAAATTATTGAATTTTTGGAATAATGTTCAAGTTTGCTAACAACCATTTTTCGTTGGAGCAGAAATTTCGTAAATTATTTAATATTTGGAATAATGTCCAAGTTTGCTAACAACCATTTTTCGTAGTAGCAGAAATTTCGTAAATTATTGAATTTTTGGAATAATGTTTAAATTTGCTAACAACCATTTTTCGTAGTAGCAGAAATTTCCTAAATTACTTAATTTTTGGAATAATGTTTAAGTTTGCTAACAACCATTTTTCGTAGAAGCAGAAATTTCGTAAATAATTGAATTTTTGGAATAATGTTTAAATTTGCTAACAACCATTTTTCGTAGTAGCAGAAATTTCCTAAATTACTTAATTTTTGGAATAATGTTTAAGTTTACTAACAACCATTTTTCGTAGAAGCATAAATTTCGTAAAATATTGATTTTTTGGAATAAAGTTTAAGTTTGCTAACAACCATTTTTCGTAGTAGCAGAAATTTCGTAAATTATTTAATATTTGGAATAATGTTCAAGTTTGTTAACAACCATTTTTCGCAGTAGCATAAATTTCGTAAAATATTTAATTTTTGGAATAAAGTTAAAGTTTGCTAACAACCAATTTTCGTAGTAGCCGAAATTTCGTAAATTATTGAATTTTTGGAATAAAGTTTAAGTTTGCTAACAACCATTTTTCGTAGTAGCAGAAATTTCGTAAATTATTTAATATTTGGAATAATGTTTAAGTTTGCTAACAACCATTTTTCGTAGTAGCAGAAATTTCGTAAAATATTTAATTTTTAGAATAATGTTTAAGTTTGCTAACAACCATTTTTCGTAGGAGCAGAAATTTCGTAAATTATTTAATATTTGGAATAATGTCCAAGTTTGCTAACAACCATTTTTCGTAGGAGCAGAAATTTCGTAAATTATTTAATTTTTGGAATAATGTTGAAGTTTGCTAACAACCATTTTTCGTAGTAGCAGAAATTTAGTAAATTATTCAATTTTTGGAATAAAGTTTAAGTTTGCTAACAACCATTTTTCGTAGTAGCAGAAATTTCGTAAATTATTGAATTTTTGGAATAATGTTCAAGTTTGCTAACAACCATTTTTCGTTGGAGCAGAAATTTCGTAAATTATTTAATATTTGGAATAATGTCCAAGTTTGCTAACAACCATTTTTCGTAGTAGCAGAAATTTCGTAAATTATTGAATTTTTGGAATAATATTTAAATTTGCTAACAACCATTTTTCGTAGTAGCAGAAATTTCCTAAATTACTTAATTTTTGGAATAATGTTTAAGTTTGCTAACAACCATTTTTCGTAGAAGCAGAAATTTCGTAAATTATTGAATTTTTGGAATAATGTTTAAATTAGCTAACAACCATTTTTCGTAGTAGCAGAAATTTCCTAAATTACTTAATTTTTGGAATAATGTTTAAGTTTGCTAACAACCATTTTTCGTAGAAGCATAAATTTCTGTAAAATATTGATTTTTTGGAATAAAGTTTAAGTTTGCTAACAACCATTTTTCGTAGTAGCAGAAATTTCGTAAATTATTTAATATTTGGAATAATGTTCAAGTTTGTTAACAACCATTTTTCGCAGTAGCATAAATTTCGTAAAATATTTAATTTTTGGAATAAAGTTAAAGTTTGCTAACAACCAATTTTCGTAGTAGCCGAAATTTCGTAAATTATTGAATTTTTGGAATAAAGTTTAAGTTTGCTAACAACCATTTTTCGTAGTAGCAGAAATTTCGTAAATTATTTAATATTTGGAATAATGTTTAAGTTTGCTAACAACCATTTTTCGTAGTAGCAGAAATTTCGTAAAATATTTAATTTTTAGAATAATGTTGAAGTTTGCTAACAACCATTTTTCGTAGGAGCAGAAATTTCGTAAATTATTTAATATTTGGAATAATGTCCAAGTTTGCTAACAACCATTTTTCGTAGGAGCAGAAATTTCGTAAATTATTTAATTTTTGGAATAATGTTGAAGTTTGCTAACAACCATTTTTCGTAGTAGCAGAAATTTAGTAAATTATTCAATTTTTGGAATAAAGTTTAAGTTTGCTAACAACCATTTTTCGTAGTAGCAGAAATTTCGTAAATTATTGAATTTTTGGAATAATGTTCAAGTTTGCTAACAACCATTTTTCGTTGGAGCAGAAATTTCGTAAATTATTTAATATTTGGAATAATGTCCAAGTTTGCTAACAACCATTTTTCGTAGGAGCAGAAATTTCGTAAATTATTGAATTTTTGGAATAATGTTGAAGTTTGCTAACAACCATTTTTCGTAGTAGCAGAAATTTAGTAAATTATTCAATTTTTGGAATAAAGTTTAAGTTTGCTAACAACCATTTTTCGTAGTAGCAGAAATTTCGTAAATTATTGAATTTTTGGAATAATGTTCAAGTTTGCTAACAACCATTTTTCGTTGGAGCAGAAATTTCGTAAATTATTTAATATTTGGAATAATGTCCAAGTTTGCTAACAACCATTTTTCGTAGTAGCAGAAATTTCGTAAATTATTGAATTTTTGGAATAATATTTAAATTTGCTAACAACCATTTTTCGTAGTAGCAGAAATTTCCTTAATTACTTAATTTTTGGAATAATGTTTAAGTTTGCTAACAACCATTTTTCGTAGAAGCAGAAATTTCGTAAATTATTGAATTTTTGGAATAATGTTTAAATTAGCTAACAACCATTTTTCGTAGTAGCAGAAATTTCCTAAATTACTTAATTTTTGGAATAATGTTTAAGTTTGCTAACAACCATTTTTCGTAGAAGCATAAATTTCGTAAAATATTGATTTTTTGGAATAAAGTTTAAGTTTGCTAACAACCATTTTTCGTAGTAGCAGAAATTTCGTAAATTATTTAATATTTGGAATAATGTTCAAGTTTGTTAACAACCATTTTTCGCAGTAGCATAAATTTCGTAAAATATTTAATTTTTGGAATAAAGTTAAAGTTTGCTAACAACCAATTTTCGTAGTAGCCGAAATTTCGTAAATTATTGAATTTTTGGAATAAAGTTTAAGTTTGCTAACAACCATTTTTCGTAGTAGCAGAAATTTCGTAAATTATTTAATATTTGGAATAATGTTTAAGTTTGCTAACAACCATTTTTCGTAGTAGCAGAAATTTCGTAAAATATTTAATTTTTAGAATAATGTTTAAGTTTGCTAACAACCATTTTTCGTAGGAGCAGAAATTTCGTAAATTATTTAATATTTGGAATAATGTCCAAGTTTGCTAACAACCATTTTTCGTAGGAGCAGAAATTTCGTAAATTATTTAATTTTTGGAATAATGTTGAAGTTTGCTAACAACCATTTTTCGTAGTAGCAGAAATTTAGTAAATTATTCAATTTTTGGAATAAAGTTTAAGTTTGCTAACAACCATTTTTCGTAGTAGCAGAAATTTCGTAAATTATTGAATTTTTGGAATAATGTCCAAGTTTGCTAACAACCATTTTTCGTAGTAGCAGAAATTTCGTAAATTATTGAATTTTTGGAATAATATTTAAATTTGCTAACAACCATTTTTCGTAGTAGCAGAAATTTCCTAAATTACTTAATTTTTGGAATAATGTTTAAGTTTGCTAACAACCATTTTTCGTAGAAGCAGAAATTTCGTAAATTATTGATTTTTTGGAATAATGTTTAAGTTTGCTAACAACCATTTTTCGTAGTAGCAGAAATTTCGTAAATTATTGAAATTATTGAATTTTTGGAATAATGTTTAAGTTTGCTAACAACCATTTTTCGTAGAAGCAGAAATTTCGTAAATTATTGATTTTTTAGAATAATGTTTAAGTTTGCTAACAACCATTTTTCGTAGTAGCAGAAATTTCGTAAATTATTGAATTTTTGGAATAATGTTTAAATTTGCTAACAACCATTTTTCGTAGTAGCAGAAATTTCGTAAATTATTGATTTTTTGGAATAATGTTTAAGTTTGCTAACAACCATTTTTCGTAGTAGCAGAAATTTCGTAAATTATTGAAATTATTGAATTTTTGGAATAATGTTTAAGTTTGCTAACAACCATTTTTCGTAGAAGCAGAAATTTCGTAAATTATTGATTTTTTAGAATAATGTTTAAGTTTGCTAACAACCATTTTTCGTAGTAGCAGAAATTTCGTAAATTATTGAATTTTTGGAATAATGTTTAAATTTGCTAACAACCATTTTTCGTAGTAGCAGAAATTTCCTAAATTATTGATTTTTTGGAATAATGTTCGAGTTTGCTAACAACCATTTTTCGGATTTTAAATTATTTAACAATTATTTCCAATAAAAATCAAAAGATCAAATCCAATTTTTCAATAAAAAATCAGTTGCACATTTTGTCCAAGTGTATGAAAAAAGCAAAATATTATTCTATCATATATCCATATCATAATTTGAATATTCTTAATGTATTAAAGAATTCTAACAGATTTTCAAGGTCAGACGTGAAAAGATTCATCATTATGATTCAATTGATCAAATCCGCTCCAAAAAATATTAGTCTCACATCGACTCACACGATCAGACGATTCATTTCGATAGCCCTATAATCATAGTTTGCAATAGTCGAATTAAAGTCTTTGATTATTCGAATATTATGATGTATGGTGATACAATACTTTAGCTCTACACCAAGAAATATCAAATTTTCAAACGTGGCGATATCAGAACATTCACGCCCGGTTTAAAATAAGCCGCTCCCATTGGATAGAACAACATTTCAAAAATGTGCTGTTCAGAATAAATCGAAATCATTGGTCTGTACCTTACTGCGGACGTCCTTACAGACGGACCTTATCGGCTATTAATGTTAAGATACTAACTCGACATTTGCAGCTTGCACCCTTTTGATAGAACGTGTATCAAGTTTGATACATTGTGATTATTGAAAAAAAGCTGTTTTAAAAAAACTGTGCTTTACGTATTTTTTCCTTTCCAAAGTCGATATAATATTTTGCATTTACACGGGCAATAGTTAAATTTACAAATGACCCTCATTCCAATCTCCTTGAAACTATTTTTCTTTCAAATAAATAAAAAATGTTTGGTCCATATAGTTTCAATGCCTACAACATTTTTTAATTGGAAAATCATATCCTTCAAACTTGTGGGGTGTTACATAGACTTGCGCGAGCTGATATATTATACATTATTTAATAATCAAATTTAAGAACGCAGTGACTGTCATTTGGTGTTTTTGACATTTGTGTACATATATCATCGGTATACTGGCAGAAGGTGATAAATCAAAAAACCTTGTTTTGAGATAATCGTGAAATTTTAACATCTCTTTTTATGCACTTTTACGATAACGTACCGCTCTATAACATCACTAAATTCGATAATGAGTTGAAAAAATGGATAAAATTTGAATTGTTCAAATTATGTACAATCACATAGATTTTGTCACTAACGACCCGGGTTTCGCCTTTCGGCATCTTCAGGCGTTCAAGTGCACGGATGAACTTGAACTGACGCTTAGTAAATGAATGTTTCGTGTTTATATAATAAATAAATGTATCATTGATTTTAAAGCCATTGCTGGCGAAAAGGATAAGCCCATGGGAATGCCCACAGATTTGAATGGTGAGTAGTTTTAAGAATTATATTTATTTTGTTTGTCGGAAAAGGTTTTATGATTATATTTATATATGGTATAAAAGTGGAGAGCCAGGCATGTGTGACATTTCATTTAAAATCGGAAGACTGTTCAATTGCGCTCTGCTTATTTCTAAAATTTCCTGGAAAAAAAGAGCTTATGAGCGTCCGTATTTGGGTGCAACATTTTTATCCCTTGTTCCTGATTGAACACGTGTCTTCCGAAATTAAATTTCGAAAGGCGAAACCCGGGTCGTAAGTGACTAAATCTGTGTGAATGAACATAATTTGAACGATTCAAATTTAATATTGAAATTCCACCAAGCACCTTCAGTTGAAATCTTAAATTTGATTAAAACACTCAAAAGCTTTAAGTTATTCATAGTTTATTTTTTACAAAAATAACTTTTATTGTAATTGAGTTTATAATTATAATATTTATTTATTTATTTGAGTTATGTAAAAAATATGCGAAAATACAATAAAATTTGATTTTTTTTTAGAAGATTCATAACTCAAAACCACCGGTTTTCGACTTATCGCCTTCTGCCAGTATAACAAAGATATTATCTACGGTGGTTTTCGTTTGAAAAATGAAATGGGAACGAAAATTATACAATTTATTTATGTGTCAATCTTAGAAACCTTCACTCTTGCAATTTAATGTAGTCAAAAACATTTTAATAATTAAATAACAGTACGTTGCGTATTATATATTACCAGGGCTGTGGAGTCGCGTGTAAAAAAGACGACTCCGACACCAGCTTTAAAATAATTAAAGACTCTTTCAATAATTTCATTTAAACTCTTATATATATTTATACCATCAGATCATCTTTAGTCAGCCAAGCATGAAATGTTAACACTTTTGAATATTTTGTTTAAACACACATCATTAAATATATTTTTCAAAATAAGTCGAATCGCTCATTTTTCACAACTCCGACTCTGGCCAAAATACCGCGACTCCGCGATTGCGACTCCGATTCCGACTCCACAGCCAACAGTAACATTCAATTTATTAATAATTATTGTGTATGGTAGATATAACAAAAAATCCCTTAGAATAGCTTTGAAATTAAGCAAGCTCATTGTTAACGTATAGGCAACACTCTGCTTCCTGGTACCAGGGGTGGGCTGGAGGGGCCCCTGGTTAATTTAAGAGATAACAATATTCTCAGATCGAATTAGTATATAACTGCAATTTCTGACTTGTATATTATCTACGACAGCTTCAGTATACACAGCAGTACATTTTTAGCCATTTAAATTGATAAGTTTACGGTAAATTGCATATTGTTACATATTATAAGTGTATTAAGTAACAAGCGATTGCTTAACAGACGATGGCGCAAGCCGAAATAGCTATCAACGAATAAAATTATTAAAAACTGTAGAGCTAAAATACTTTGTTATTTTAATCTGTTATAAATGGAGTTCTACCAAGTAAATGCCAAATCAATTAATAAGCGATTGCTTGTTTAAGTATTGCATATAATTGCATATCTTATATATATATAAAAATGAATGTTGCTTAACTTTCGGTCGCTATGGATTTGAATACCGCTGATCCATACTTTTACATATTATAAGTGTATTAAGTAACAATCGATTGCTTATTTAAACATCGCATGTAATTGGATAGGTGTGATAAACAAATTCACTCCTACCCTAGAACATCGATAATTGCTTTGATATAAAGCGAGCTTCTTGTTAACATATAGGCAACACTCTGCTACCTGGTACTGTTAGTGTTCGATCATTTATTAATTTTAGAATAAGACTGCTTGAGTAGCCGATTGGTACAACCGTAAGTCTATGATAACTTATATAATATTATTCTTGTCCGGTGTCTACTTAAAAAAAAATCCATAACTCTCTACAAAAACCATGATATACCGGAGGGAAATAAACGTAATATTAACATACATTAGGTTTGTTGTGATACAATATTAATATTTTTCCCATAAACAATATCGAATACCAGTTTTGGCTTCGATAATTTTGTGTTTAAAACGCTATTTGTATTCAAAAATATTAACGTATGTGCGTATTATAAACTTTGTTTATGTTTGGCTGACATATGCTACTTTATACCAGTTTTTAATTACAAATATCTACGGAATTAATTTGTTAATCAAGTGCTTCTTTACGACAAAGCATGTATTCTGGAGGCATCGTATAAAATTACAATTTAAATAAACAACAGATTCATTAAAAGAAATTACAGCTCAATTTATATTCAAATGTATGTTTGCTGCTGGCCTACTCGGGAAATCTTTTTTTTCCGATTTTTTCACATTTTCAACGCATGTTGGCGAGTCAAATTTGCGTAAAGCTTATAGGTCAAATTAGTATGTTGCAATACTTTGAGAAACATTGCTGACTTTAATAATAGTTGAAATATTGTCACCATGGTGACAAAATTTGATAAGTAACATAATAAACTTGAATTGTAAAAAAAAATCCTGATTAAAATTATGTTTTAAAATTACCATTAGTCTCTAATTATACTTAATTACTCTTTGTCGAGTTGTGTTATTACAGTTTAAGCCAGGGCTGTGGAGTCGTGTAAAAAAAACACGACTCCGACTCCAGCTTTAAAATAATTAACGACTCAATTTCATTTTAACTTATATATATGTATTCCATCAGATCATCTTTAGTCAGCCAAGCATGAAATGTCAACACTTTGGGTTATTTTGTTTGAATACACATCATATTCATCACAATTCTCGGTGTTCTGAGGAAGCAGTGAGTTTCCTTATCACTTACATATATTCAATACTTAAATATGCAATCGATTGTTACTTAATACACTTATAATATGTAACAATATGCAATTTACCGTAAACTTATTAAGTTAAATGCCCAAAAATGTACTATTGTATATACTGAAGCTGTCCTAGATAATATATAAGTCAAAGATTGCAGCTATGTACTCAATTCATCTGAGAATATTATTTTCTCTTATATTTAACAAGGGGCTCGCGCGAGCCTACCCAAGGCCCCTCCGGCTTACCCCTGGTATTAAACATGTTGTCGGGTCCTATGGTGTAGCGGTTGTGGGCTTTCGTGCCGGATCTCACTCCCAGTACAAACAGCGTTATTTTTTTTTCGATCGATACATCGATTTCTTTTCGAAGGCATGGGTGTTTGTGATGTCGTAGAAAAACTTTTGTTGAGATACCTCCAGTACAAGGCCATATGCATTGGGAGCGGATATGGAAATAAAAAAAAAGCATTTTAATTTAAGATTTCGACTGAAGGTGCTTGGTGGAATTTCAATATTAAATTTGAATCCATCATAAAACCTTTGCCGACAAACAAATTATATAATTCTTGAAACTGCTCACTACTCAAATCTGTTGGCATTCCCATGGGCTCATCCTTTTCGCCAGCAATGGCTTTGGACTCAGTGATGCATTTATATCTTATATAAACACGAAACTTTCATTTGCTAAGCGTCAGTTCAAGTTCATCCGTGCACTTGAATGCCTGAAGATGCCGAAAGGCGAAACCCGGGTCGTTAGTGACAAAATCTGTGAGAATGTACATAGTTTGAACGATTCAAACTTAAGCATTTTAATGTTAGTCAATTTCTTCTTCTTCTTTCTTTGGCCATGTTCGCTCCCTATGTGGAGCACCTCTATGTCTCCCTGTCTCCCGCCAATAGCTTTGCTTCCTCCCATGACATGCCAGCATCCCTCAGTTCCGCCGAGTACATCCTATGGATAGTACCCGACGGACGTCCGGGACGCCGGAATCCCACCGGTCGAATTCAATTTAGTGTCACTTATTCATATTCTGTACTTTTATTTGTGAATTCTTTTCAATACCAATTTTTTTTATATTTCATTTTGATTTGTCTAAATATCAGAGCAACATTTTATTATCTAATCAGTCGATAGTGCTCGTCACGAGCGACACTGGTATTGATCTTAATCCGGACGAAAACAAAAGAATACGTTTAATTAGTGGCTTAAGAAAAACACTTCTGCAAGTCCCTTTTCCTGGTCACAACATTTCTATTTTTTTTTTTTGAATTAAAATACTAATACGAAATTTGTAGCTTATATCTTTTTTATACATTAATAATTCATTGTTATGATCGAAAAAAAAAAAAAAAAAAAATGTATTCCCCTATTTTTTGTCAATTTGCTTACTGTCGGTGAAGAAACCACAGTTTTTTATATGAGTAGTTATACTCATGGCCATAATTCACTGTTTTTTTATTCTTTTAATCCATGTCCGTTCCCAATGTGGAGCATATGGCCTGCTAATGAAGGTATCTCAACAAAATGTCTCTAATAGAACTGCATGTTACTCAGTGGCTCAATCAACCCTTTCTGTTTTTCGAAGATTTTGGCTCATTCGTAAAACAAGTGAAACATGAACCATGAATGTAATTTAGTAAATAAAAATACATCTTAAAAGTATTTGTTGAAATCAGTCTCAAACCTAGCTCTATAACATAAACAATATCTTTCCAAAGTAATGTTAAACTATAAATTCCTTTAAAATGTATATTGTTTCACAAAATGAAATGAAAGTTTCATACTTCATACATTTTGGAATCCAGAAATTGTCCCAGGAAGGGGCCATTCAATTTCGACTGTGGAAAGGAAAAGGGACGTAACCCACACATGTCAAATTTTACAGTGGGCGCTAAAACGTGTTTTGATGATTTTGTGACATATGCAAATTATAAATTATACACAACCTTGAAGTGCACGGAGACTTCTAAACTGGTGTTTAATTGACATAATCTAATATAAATTAAAGAAATTGTGTAGGAAAAACCTTTGTTTCGGTCTTTTTTCTTGGTTTTAATTTTTTACAAGGTCATCTTTTTCAAACTTAAAAGCTAAATTTAGATACTAATTCGGCATTTGCAGCTTGCATCCTTTTGATATAACGTGTATCAAGTGTGATAATCGAAAAAAAACCTGTTTTGAAAAAACTATGGGTTACGTCCTTTTTCCTTTCCACAGTCGATTTGAAAATAAACATGATACACAAATAAATGATTTTAAGATAATATATCTACATAAAAATAGTCAATACATAAGTTAATATGTATTTTATAAAACACAGTAAACTAAACAATTAAAGAGCCCATTTCACAATGAAGTTTGAAAATAAATTCTCTTTAGGGGGCCATGCACCCCCCCCCCTGGATCCACCAATATTGGAACGAGCTGAGTTTGCAAATAATAGCCTCACAATATCAGGGCCATGAGCAAAACCGGTCCTGGTCATATCAAATAAATGTGAAATTAATACAAAATATTGTTTTATTTTGTTTTAATTGTGCTTAAAAGAACTATAAAATATTCTTTAGTCACGTGCTGACAATTATAATGTGTTAACACATAAAACGTCCCACCAGAAATGTGGAAAAACAATGAATATTAATGATTACATTATATTCGTTGAATATTTTAGAATAATACAATTTATATATTATCTTAACATTAATAGCCGATAAGGTCTGTCTGTAAGGACGTCCGCAGTAAGGTACAGACCAATGATTTCGATTTATTCTGAACAGCACATTTTTGAAATGTTGTTCTATCCAATGGGAGCGGCTTATTTTAAGCCGGGCGTGAATGTTCTGATATCGCCACGTTTGAAAATTTGATATTTCTTGGTGTAGAGCTAAAGTATTGTATCACCATACATCATAATATTCGAATAATCAAAGACTTTAATTCGACTATTGCAAACTATGATTATAGGGCTATCGAAATGAATCGTTTGATCGTGTGAGTCGATGTGAGACTAATATTTTTTGGAGCGGATTTGATCAATTGAATCATAATGATGAATCTTTTCACGTCTGACCTTGAAAATCTGTTAGAATTCTTTAATACATTAAGAATATTCAAATTATGATATGGATATATGATAGAATAATATTTTGCTTTTTTCATACACTTGGACAAAATGTGCAACTGATTTTTTATTGAAAAATTGGATTTGATCTTTTGATTTTTATTGGAAATAATTGTTAAATAATTTAAAATCCGAAAAATAATTGTTGGCAAACTTAAACATTATTCCAAAAATTAAGTAATTTACAAAATTTCTGCTACTACGAAAGATGATTGTTAGCAAACTTTAACATTATTCCAAAAATTAAATAATTTACGAAATTTCTGCTACTACGAAAAATGGTTGTTAGCAAACTTAATCATTATTCCAACAATTAAATAATTTACGTAATTTCTGCTACTACGAAAAATGGTTGTTAGCAAACATAAACTTTATTCCAAAAATTCAATAATTTACGAAATTTCTGCTACTACGAAAAATGGTTGTTAGCAAACTTAAACATTATTCCAAAAAATCAATAATTTACGAAATTTCTGCTACTACGAAAAATGGTTGTTAGCAAACTTAAACATTATTCTAAAAAATCAATAATTTACGAAATTTCTGCTTCTACGAAAAATGGTTGTTAGCAAACTTAAACATTATTCCAAAAATTCAATAATTTACGAAATTTCGGCTACTACGAAAATTGGTTGTTAGCAAACTTTAACTTTATTCCAAAAATTAAATATTTCACGAAATTTATGCTACTGCGAAAAATGGTTGTTAGCAAACTTGAACATTATTCCAAATATTAAATAATTTACGAAATTTCTGCTACTACGAAAAATGGTTGTTAGCAAACTTAAACTTTATTCCAAAAAATCAATATTTTACGAAATTTATGCTACTACGAAAAATGGTTGTTAGCAAACTTGAACATTATTCCAAATATTAAATCATTTACGAAATTTCGGCTACTACGAAAAATGGTTGTTATCAAACTTTTTTTTTCCAAAAATTCAATAATTCACGAAATTTCTGCTACTACGAAAAATAGTTGTCAGCAAACTTGAACA
This sequence comes from Himalopsyche tibetana, assembly GCA_030503985.1. Classification (NCBI taxonomy): domain Eukaryota; kingdom Metazoa; phylum Arthropoda; class Insecta; order Trichoptera; family Rhyacophilidae; genus Himalopsyche; species Himalopsyche tibetana. Next base: position 1,258,853 of record JAPJYX010000003.1, on the reverse strand, counting down.
TTATTCTAAAAATTAAGTAATTTACGAAGTTTCTGCTAATACGAAAAATTGTTGTTAGCAAACTTAAACATTATTCCAAATATTAAATAATTTACGAAATATCTGCTAACTATAAAAATAAAATATATTAAAATAAAATATAATTAAATTAAATTAAATTCAATAAAATAAAATAAAATAAAATAAAATAAAATAAAATAAAATAAAATAAAATAAAATGAAATGAAATAAAATAAAATAAAATACCATAAAATAAAATAACATAAAATTAAATTAAATTAAATACTATGCAACAAAAATCTCACGTTGCTGGGCAACGGGCTTACAGCTAGTATATTATTAATTATACTACTGGGTTTTTAATTTTATTTTCAAAAAATATTTAAAATTCTTAGTTGTGACACTGATTACGTAAAATTGTCATAAATATTGATGGACAAAGGTGTTTTATTATAAAAAGATACTAAAAAATTACTAAATAATTCTTGACGTGAAGTTGCATTATCGATACACTTACTTTAGTATAGTGAGATAGTTTTCTTTAAAAATATATTACTTATATTGCACATAACAATAATAAAATCGCTAGGAATTTCGTAGGAGCAATCAATCAAGATTTTGTTGGTGTTACGGTGTCCAATCCCGGGATCATTTCCAATTTTGTGATCCTAAAATTTCGAGACAGTATTAATCCCGGGATATCGTGATTTAGTATAATAAGAAGTGCAAAATTCTTGAAAATTTTGTGATAACATACAACTAGAAAAAATGGTTAAATCCGGATGAGACCTAAAAAGAAGGTCCTAATTTTTTGTCATTTTGGGAGATCCGAAAATTCCTAGGCCATTGAATACAGCATGCAGAAAAAATATAAAAAAAATGTTTCACTATTTTTTTTTTTTTAATTTAAGATTTCGACTGAAGGTGCTTGGTGGAATTTCAATAGTAAATTTGAATCGTTCAAACTATGTACATTCTCACAGATTTTGTCACTAACGACCCGGGTTTCGCCTTTCGGCATCTTCAGGCATTCAAGCAATGGCTTTGGACTCAGTGATGCATTTATATCTTATATAAACACGAAACTTTCATTTACTAAACGTCAGTTCAAGTTCATCCGTGCACTTGAATGCCTGAAGATGCCGAAAGGCGAAACCCGGGTCGTTAGTGACAAAATCTGTGAGAATGTACATAGTTTGAACGATTCAAATTTAAAATGTTTCACGTTTATTCATTTAGGGAATTCGGTAAATTGGTGTTTTTTTTTTTTAATTGGTCACTGAGAAAAAAAATTGAAATCGCCGAAACCTGAAAAAATACTACACAAAACGATCCCCATTCTTGCTAGCTGTAGGCTGATTGAGCTGATGCAATCTCAACTTTTATTTTGTCATGTATTTAAAGTAAAAATACTAAATGTTCCAATATTGGAACACTGGCCAAAAATGGGATTTTAATTTTACTATTCTGATATTTTACACGGGAGGGAAGGATAGAAACGTTGACACTCGAGCCGGCATTATTGTTTATATTATACTGCCTTTTCTCCGAGAATTAACAGTTAACAATGTTAGTTGTATACTTTTATCACATTGAAAATGAATTACCTCAAAGTAGCCGCTGAATCCATCGAAAATATTAAATTTATAGTTGCCTTAATCAGGTGAGCCGGCGTTCGGTACAGTAGCCAAACTTGTTTTCATTTCTTGCCGGTAAAAAAGAAATGAATAAAAAAATAATACGAACGTAAAAACCGCTGTGACACAGCTCATAAATATTAATTTGATTTTTTATACGCCAGTTAAAGGTGTCGGCCGGAATTTCAGGGTTGCCACTGCACCTTTTTTTACACTCTTACAAATAATTTTAATAAAAACACAATAATCCTTTGTACTTCATTCCACTTTATTTAATATGTCAGGACCGGTTTCGCTCATTGCGAGCATTGTCAACTGATAAGAAATATAATTTAACAATGCTATTTATACAAAATTGAAAAGTTATACACAACAGTTGGCATTGAAAAGAAATTGCCAATTACATTAAAGTGATTCTAAAATAACACAAAATTAAAATGTTCAACACATCTAACATATAATTAAAAAGTGATCCCAGATTCATAAATTCAGAATGCGATTGAAAGTAATTACAAACATAATTAAAATTTGGGAAATTTTTGACAAAGTGATAAAATGCTACATTAATAAAGTGAATATGCTTAATGATAGTTTTATGTTTTCCCCGCTTCCAAGTAGTTGGTGTGTTCATTCATCACTTAAACAAAATCGACAGCCAGGAAGATGCAATCAGTTGACAATGCTCGCAATGAGCGAAACCGGTCCTGACATATTAAATGAAGTACAAAGGATTATTGTGTTTTTATTAATATAATGCCTTTCCACCAACTATTGACAGTGAACACCCTAAAAGTGACAAATAATTTTAACGAAATTTCGTAAATAATATCTTTTCATGCCAGATTTTATGAGATACCTTTGTGTAATGATGAAGCTGAGTGTTTCAATACTGGACGAATGTATTAATACAGTGGTTTGGCCTCCCTTTGCAATAGTCCACGCCTCCCAGGTTTGAAATCACTGTATTAATATGTACAGCTAAATCCCGATTCAACGTTTTCCAATAAATCCTAAAAAAAAAACAAAAAATTCGGGAAAGCTTTATTTTATATAAGAAAATGTATTTTTTTTTAAAATCTGAATAGCTTGCACATTTGCAGTTACTTAACAAAGACCCTTCAAAATCAATTCGTTCTTTTTTCATTCAAGATTTCGACTGAAGGTCTTTGGTGGAATTTCAATATTAAATTTGAATCGTTCAAATTATGTACATTCACACAAATTTTGTCACTAACGACCCGGGTTTCGTCTTTCGGCATCTTCAGACGTTCAAGTGCACGGATGAAATTGAACTGACGTTTAGTAAATGAATGTTTCGTGTTTATATAAGAAATTTATGTATCATTGAGCTTAAAGCCATTCATTGCTGGCGAAAAGGATTATTGACATTCATTTACTAAACGTCAGTTCAAGTTCATCCGTGCACTTGAACGCCTGAAGATGCTGAAAGATGAAATCTGGGTCATTAGTTACAAAATGTGTGTGAATGTACATAATTTGAACGATTCAAATTCAACTCGTTTTGCTAAATGAACTCGTTTTTCTCTAAAATATTTTTAGTTTTTCAGCTAGTTACATTGTTTTCTCTCGTCTGTTTTATTAATTATCTGCTATCGAAGCATAAAATGCGACAGCTTAAGTTTTCGTTAAGTGCCATGACTCGCAACACACTAAATCAACACCGACAGAATGCATGTATTGTATATGTAATAATTATAGTGCATTTTTAATACTCTTAAACTATGTCTAATTTAATTTAGAGCATATGGTATGTACTACTAAAAATATTGTTGTTATATTAAATTTAAAATCACAATTCGCGGCAGCCCTGCACCAAATTTAAAAACCAGATGTCCGTGTGTCATTTAAACGGAGAAAAAAAAATATATGATTACGAGAAGCTACAGGTAAAAAATTACTCACATCACAAAGTGCGATATTATTCGGCCGCGGCCCTTTGCTTAACTCGCCTGACGTTTGACAAAGCGGTATGCGGTACAAATCTAAATAATATCTAAATAAATAATATTACGCAGGTATGCTACGGTCGGAGATACGCGCGCACAGACAAATGCCCGGATGACAATTGCACAAAATATGAACAGACGCGCACAGAGGACTGTGTGTTGTGGATGCAGACATATTATTATGCCGACTGTGGAAAGGAACAAGGACGTAAATCACACTTTTTTTAACCTTTTAGCTGCCGTAGATAATTAATAGTAATCATCTAGCACGCCGGATATAATTAGCAACTATTAATTTAATTAGTTATTGACGAGTAAGCTCGTCTCTGGCGTGTTGAGCAAGACAAATTTTACGAGGTATCTCGTCTGTGGTAGCCATCAGGTTAATGAGACACGAAAAACGTTTTTTGATGATTTTTGGGCCAAAGGCAAATTATGCAATATACAAAAACGTTTAGTGCATGAAGACTGATGCACTGGTATTTAATTGACTTTTTTTTATCCATGTCCGCTCCCAATGTGGAGCATATGGCCTCCTAATGGAGGTATCTCAACAGAAGTATTTTCTACGAGAACTGTATATTACTCAACCTCACTTCTTTCAAAGTGAGTAGTAGGGGAAGAAGGATAAGGCTAGAAAAGGACTAGTGGTTGACTAATCGCTACTGCTACACCCAGTTATTAAAGGATCAGAAGGATGGGAGGAGAGGAAATGATGTGAATTGACATCGCGAACACCCAGTCTTCGATCAAAACTTTGAATTGAATAATTCTCAAATTCACTGTGATCTTTCCGGGAATCGAACCCAGACCTGCGTGATCGGTAGAGCAAGCTCTAGCCTACTGAGCCACAGCAGGTGAATTGACTTTATCTGATATTAATTCATTTTTCAGTCTTTTTCCTTGATCGCAATTTTCACAAGCCTTTAAAAGCTAAATTTAGATACTAATTCGGCATTTTCCACTTACATCCCTTTGAGAATAATGTGTATTAAATTTTATAGATTGTGATTATTGAGAAAAAGTTGTTTTGAAAGATGTGGGTTACGTCCTTTTTCCTTTCCACAGTCGATGTGTATTCGATAATAAAAAAATAGGTACAAAATAAAAATAATATACTGCAATATATAGGCGCAGCGGTTAACGTTGTGGGCTTCCGTGCCCGGTGTCACGGGCTCGAGTCCAATCCCAGAACGAGCAGCATTTTTTCGATCGATATGTCGAATTCTTTTCGAAGGCATGGGTGTTTGTGATGTTTAAAAATTCCCTCCCACCTTTTCCGATCATTTAATAACTGGGCGTAACGAGAGCGATTAGTTAACCATTAACCTTATCTCTACTACACTATTTCAAAAAGAGAGATTGAGCGACTGAGTAACAAACAGTTCTCGTAGAAAATCTTCTGCTGGGATACCTCCATTAGGAGGCCATATGCTTCCACATTGGGAACGAACATGAATGAAAAAAATATTTGGCATAATTGTCATAAGACATTACACATTATATAATAAAACAATGATTTTTTCACTTTTAGGGTGTTCACTGTCAATACTTGGTGGAAAGGCATTATATTAATAAAAACAATAATCCTTTGTACTTCATTCCACTTTATTTAATATGGCAGGACCGGTTTCGCTCATTGCGAGCATTGTCAACTGATAAGAAATATAATTTAACAATGCTATTTATACAAAATTGAAAAGTTATACACAAAGCGGGGAAAACATAAAACTATCATTAAGCATATTCATATCACTAAGCATATTCACTTTATTAATGTAGCATTTTATCACTTTGTCAAAAATTTCCCAAATTTTAATTATGTTTGTAATTACTTTCAATCGCATTCTGAATTTATGAATCTGGGATGACTTTTTAATTATATGTTAGTTGTGTTGAACATTTTAATTTTGTGTTATTTTAGAATCACTTTAATGTAATTGCCAATTTCTTTTCAATGCCAACTGTTGTGTATAACTTTTCAATTTTGTATAAATAGCATTGTAAAATTATATTTCTTATCAGTTGACAATGCTCGCAATGAGCGAAACCGGTCCTGACTTATTAAATAAAGTGGAATGAAGTACAAAGGATTATTGTTTTTATTAATGATTTTTTTAACTAAAATATTTAAATGAATGACGTATTCTGTGTACGGAGTATTCTATGTCCGGAAGGTTGTGTGTTCGGAAGATTCGGTGTGCGAAGTATTCTTGTTCGGAAAATTCCGACATCTTTGTTTTATAATAGGGGGTCACGAGACGGAAAAGTTTACGAAGCGTTGCTCGATACTGAATGACAGTTCATTAATAATACTATTGATGGAATGATATTCCGCGTCGATATAATTACAAACAGCAGTTTAAAAATGGCTGTACAGCGTGTTGGCATCGAAATATGGTTATGTTTAGCCTCATTTTCACCGAACGCGCGTATTAATTTATCGATTTTGACTTAAACAAAGCTCAGAGCTCATTTAATATCGTAGCTAGATTCGTAATTCGCCGATGACAATAATAATTACCCTTTGTAGTTTAAAATGACTATTTCGGTTGCCTAAAGCCTTTGTTTAATTAACCAAATGTAAACTAAACTTACGCAATGGATATTGTTACCCGACTATAAATTGAAACAATATAATCATGTCAAATTCATCAACATGTCAGCATTAGCGGAAAGTGGGGGCAAGGTGAGCCACCTTAGGGGGTGGGTAGCAGAGTTGGCCCATGGGGGTACTATTACGAAGGTACAACATGATATTTATAACCGGGACTAAACAGTCTCTGTTTTTTAAAAGATGTAACATATTATGTTAAAATAAGAACAAAACGCGTTTTTACTTATTTTGTAATGTCTAATCAGTGTCGGATTACCCCAGTGCCCCGCAACCTTTTATCTCCCACGGCACACCAAAATTTTCTCCAAATTTCCGCAGCTCACTTCAAATCTTCACAAGACCTTGTTCTCAATTGTGTAATATATATTGCCACCTCAGTACTGCAACTAAGCAACTCTGATTTGATCATTGATTGAACCAAGTATTTGATCTTTTCTTCAATTAAGTAATGCACTGGGGCACACTAGTGCGTCGCGGCACAACGGTCGCGGAGCACTGGATTACCTTATAAAGCAAGGCTCGGCAGCCCGCGGCCCGTGGTGCGGCCCGCAAGGTTCTCTAGATTAATATATTTGCTTACACATGTCATTACAGTGTAATGACATGTGACCCAGGTGCGGCCCACGAATTTTAGGGGCCTCAATAATAACTTGTATACTTTTTGTTCAAATTTTAATATATTTTCATTATTATAAATGGAATTTCCTGACGTTTTTAGGTTATTCTAAAAACAGGGCTTCTAAATTTAATTGCGCCTGGGGCCTCTCCGTTTTAATCCGCCTCTGTATCTACTAAAATGCACACCTTTTCAATTTAATAAAAAAGGGTTCGTTTATTTTAATGACTTCGGCACTGCCCTGTTAAAAACAATCACAAATTTAAAATTTAGCTCCTGAGAAGTGAAGTGAACCATGAGGTATTCTAGTAAAAAATGAGTTAAATACGTTACAATACTGTACACAGTGGCGGATTACCCTATAAGCCAGGGCTTCCCAATCTTTTTTCACTCGAGTACCTTTTGGTAGCAGATTATGCTAAATTGTACCAACATATTTTTAAAAAATCAGATCACCATGTTTTTATATTTGTAAATCACTCATTTCTGCATGTCCGTCATTACTGATTTTTTCGTGCACCACCAAGGTGCACTAGTACCACCAATGTTCCCGCTAAGGTGTGCGCGTGTGCGGGCGCGCACCTCCCAAAATGTGCCCGCACACATTTTTCCATCCCCGCACAAGGCTGCGCATAGAAATATTGTAAAAATAAGTTTGTTTCACCAAATTTTTACATATGCGCACATTTTTTATTATACTGAAAATTTACTACATACTCACAGAAGTTGATGGTGCGCACACACAATAGAACAATTAGAGGGAGCGTTGAGTGCCACTCTCATTTTTATATAAATATAACTCATTTTATGGTTTTATAAACTTTGCAATAAATTTGAATTGAAATAAATGACTAATGATTCTCTAAAACAGGGTTTTCCAAACTTTTTCTGCTGTGGATCACTTTGCGAATCCGGAAATTTTAACGGAACACTAATTCTAAATTTGTTAAATTAAAAAAAAAATGTTAGAAAAAACTATATTGTTTTTTTTAAACCATGTCCGCTCCCAATGTGGAGCATATGGACTCCTAATGGAGTTTATCTCAACAGAAGTGTTTCTACGAGAACTGTTTGTTACTCAGTTGCTCAACCTCTCTTTTTCCAAAGAGAGTAGGGATAGAAGGATGACAGGATTAGTGGTAAGCTAATCGCTCTTGATACGCCCCGTTCATAGGATAGAATGGGTGAGAGGGGGGAATTCAAGACATCACATACATCCATGCCTTTGAACAGAAATTCATAAATCGATTGAAAAATCAATTTATAAAACTGTCCGTACCGGGATTTGAACCCGGGCCCTCCGTAGCCGAAGCCAACAACATTTACCACTCGACCACACAGGCGATAAATAAAATCTCTACAATATTGTTTACTTAGTAATTATTATGTTTTATCATTTCCGCTCCCAATGTTGAGCATATGGACTCTTAATGGAATTTATATTAACTGCTTCTTACTCAGTTGTTCAACCACTTTTATAGAGTAGGGATCAGTGGCGGCCGGTCAATGTGGCATTGGATCAATGCACCCCTTTTATATGCAGGGGCGGTTATATTTCATGAAATAATATTCAAACATAACATTTATACTATTCACTCATTTTAAATTCTTCATGTATTTATTGTCGACATATTTATTGATCCAATGCCACATTGACTGGCCACCACTGGTAGGAATAGAAGGGTAGGGCTAGTTCAGGACTAGTGGTTGGCTAATCGCTGTCGCTACGTCAGTTTTAGGTTTTAGTATGAGTGAGAGGGAATTCAAGACATCACATACATCCATGCCTTCGGACAGAATCCATAATTCATTTAAAAAATCAATTTGTAAAAACTATCTGTACTGGGATTCGAGCCCGTGACCCCCATGTTCTAAGTCAACGACATTGACACTCGATACTTTGGTCAGCCATATCTCAAAACTACCAATTTCTAGTTGTAGCACTAACTAAGCCGTCGATGCGGTCACCTTGTCCTCGGAGGGTCAACTCAGTTTGTACATTTGAGGATTTCGACTAAATGGATGCCTGATGGAATTTCAATATCAAATTTTGTACATTTCCATATGTTTTGTCACACATGTTTCACTTTTCAGCATCTTTAAATATTCAAGTTCACGATTAACTTGAGCCGACAGTTCTGAATTTAAGAATACATTTTACATGATGTAAAAAAAGCAAAGCCCTGGTCGTCAGTTTGTAGAGTTGTGTGACATGAACTCTAGGATGGACTTAAGTTCAAGAATGTGGCTTACACGACTGTAGTTTTTACCAGTTCATTTACAGGTATAATAAAAAACAAATTGTTTTAAAAGTTCATTTATTTAATAAATATTGAAAACAATTGGCTATTAAATATAATTACAGTTTTTCGAACAATGTGTACCTTCTCCTAATGAGGAAAATAAACAAATATGGTCCCTTCATAAATAAAATAAAAAATCCACCCTTATACAATATATCACTGAGTTTTGCTATAAAAATGTTTAATCGAAAAAGTTGCGTTTCGAGTCAAAAAAGATCTGTCAATTTTTTTACATTTAAATACAGTAATCTTTCAATTATCCGGGCAAATGGTCGGGAGGGTTTGCAGGAATAATCCACTGACCGGACAATCTGCACTCGGACAATCGGGAGTTTACTGTGTGTCAAAAAAAATAATATATAAAAATGAATCATTATGCTTTCTTAAAACTAATTTGTATGCATTTATTAAGCAACAATGAGCACACAAGAATTCAAAAATTTACATTAAAATTAATTAATTCAAATTTTTTAGTCAGAATCAAGTAAAATAATTATTTAAAACAATTTATAGAATAAATAATACATAACAAATCACCAAACATAAATTTTACTAACACAGGAACAGAGCCCCCGAGAAGTTAAATACACAAATACGAATGTCTGAAATTATCGTAAAAGTGAAGTGAGCTTTACAAATACGCAATGCAATAGTGTTTTCTCTCTAAAATAAAAATAAACAACCCACAAAAACACTTATTAACTCATCCAGTGCCCAGGACGCCTCTCACTCGTCCACAGATACTTTGCAACGATGCCCTCGACGCAGCTAACGTGCCTGGCTTTAATTCGCTGTATTTTACTTAGTCCGCACGTCTTTCTCGCTCTCTCACGCTAAAGCTGCACTAACGATGCATAACCGACCGGTGACATTTCTTATGCATTTATCGACGCGCCAATGTTTGCAAAAAGTTCGGGCAGTGAATGGGTTAAAGACGTGATTGTATTTTAAGGTTTTACCACTTCTCTACTTGACTCACTTCACTTCACTTGTCAAAGGTTCAATTATAACATTTTTGTAATAAATATTATTAATTAATATATAACAACACAAATAAATAAATAATAAACAAGAAGTACTAGTGATTTTAAATCGACTGACATTTTCAATTTCAATTATGATTTACCAGTAATTTAGAAGTATTACTGTATGTCCACGACCAGTGGCGGCCGGTCAGTGTGGCATTGGATCAATGCACCCCTTGTGTATGCAGGGGCGGTTATATTTCATGAAATAATATTCAAACACAACATTTATACCATTCACTCATTTTAAATTGTTCTGTCTTCGACTATAAGACGCATAATAAGGTAAAAAAAGCAAAGTATTTAGTTCTACAATTTTTCACCTAACGTAGATGTAGAAATAAATACGTTGCTGTTTTTTAACTTATTACCATCATATTTTCAACAGTTCATTAAGCATGCAATGAGTGAAACCCCGGTCTTGATCTTTAGTAATTAATATTGAGTCAGTATTTTAAAAGTATTTTGGAAAGTATAATGAATTTCAACAGCAGGTGTCTAACGACAACTGATTGCAAGGATGTAGTTAAGGAATGACTGAATTCTCCTCGCTGGTAAGGAATGTAAATATCACAAACATCCGTGCTTTTAAATGTAAAAAATATATGCAGAGATTGGTTGAAAAAATTTGGACACAAAAAAAATGTGACATTTAAAACAAAAAATATCATTTTTAGTTATATCATCTTAAGTCTTTATTTGTATTTACAATTGGTTTAATGTCAACGTTTTTAAACATTATTTGCGGAAACTCGCTTTTAATCTTTGTTTAAAAAATCTGCCACTTATGTTCGTTTGGAAAAAAAAAATTGTCATCTCCTTGTAAATTTCTACATATCGAGCATTGGATGAATTTTTCTTAACCACTTAAAGTAAAACCGCATAAACCAGGGTTGTGGTATGTTACAGTTAAAGTATACACTTATTCAATGTATAAATTAAATAATCAATGTATACCTTCCTTGTCCATTTCAGCCATTTACAGTATACATGAGAGAAAAAATGAAAACTTTAACTAGTAAAATTGTATACAAACATAAAATATTTACGTGTTCACTCGTAGTGTTTCCATTCATGCCGTCTTCCCGTTCAACATATTTAACAATTAACGGGTATGTGTTGTTTATATTGAAACATTATTTTTGTATATTAACTCTGCATGGCTGCCACAGACAAAGTATCTTGTAAAAATTTTCGTGACCAACACGCCAGAGACGAGTTATATCACCATAATTAATTAAATTAAAAATTGCAAATTATAGACGGCGTGCTAGGTAGACGTACTTTTTTATGTATATCTTCCTTGTCCATTTCAGCCAGTTACAGTATACATGAGAAAAAAAATGAAAACTTTAACTAGTAAAATTGTATACAAACATGAAATAATTACATGTTCACTCGCAGTGTTTCCATCCTCGCCCTCTTTCCGTTCAACATATTTAACAATTAACGGGTATGTGTTGATTATATTGAAACATTATTTTTGTATATTAAAATCGTCAAATATTTCGTGACCAACACGCCAGAGTCGAGTTATATCACCAATAATTAATTAAATTAATAATTGCAAATTATAGCTGGCGTGCTAGGTAGACTTACTTTTTTCTACGGCAGCCAAAAGGTTAATAAGCTATAGTGATTTTACAGGTATCCCACGACACTAACCTAAGCCGTTATGTCAATTCTACTTTAGGTAGTGCTTGTCAGTATACTAACACACCGCTTGTCAGTGATTTTATACTAATGTAAAGTGAATGCTAGTTGATGTATACATTTGACAAGATTGCTATAGACGTATTTTTTAAATAAATAAAAATGGACAAGGCGTATTTTGAAAATGTGGCAAACATATTATGTCCGCAAATAGATTCAAAGCTTCTCGCTTGCCACAACGTATAAATGTCACATCTTCAACGAGGCGGTCCTGTTTACGCAGAACACCACAGAACTAGTGATATCAATCATAATATCTGACGATGATCAAATAAATGGTGACATCGAATGTAAGAGTATTTTTTTCATGTCACAACCAATAAAATTACAATAATTGACCTATAAACGAACCCCTGAGAAGTGAATTGAGCCAATTGTGTATTTTAGGAAAGAATAGTTAGATTCGTTATAATATTTTACAAGTTTTATAGCTACAATAGTGTCATCTCCCTGAAATAAAAATATTCAAGCAACAGAAAAACAACAAAAGACGTGATTGTACTTAAAGGTACAATAGAAAAGATTTACCGTTTTACTACTGGCTCACTTTACTTCTCATGGGTTGAAAATTATATTCATGGGTTAAAAAAAATTTAAAAAACACAGTAACCCGTAGATTTAATGATGTACTAGAAATTTTTGTTTGCACTCCTTATTGTTTTTGGATTTATCCCCATTTTTGAATTAGCTTCTGTCGCTTTTATTGAAGATTTCACAAACTCGCTGAAACAAAAAAAGATAATTTTAAGTACAACAACCGAATAGTCTGAGAGTATGCTGAGACCCAGGAGATTATCGCTTGGCAGTATAGATTTTGTATTACATGAAGAAGCACAGACTTGCCAACGCTGCAACGCAGGCATATGTGATAAAGATATGCATCTGTTGTGGAGCCAACACAGATTCCTGGAGACACATTTTTGTTTTGATTTTGCAACAAATATTACTGATAAACTAATTGAATTATTTCTATTGAACATTGTATTTTAGTTTTACAACAATATTTTTTTAATATAGATAGTTTATAGCTATTTCAGTGTATGCCTTCATCAGAACTATATTTAAACTTTTTTTTGATATTTATACATCAAATTTTGGGGCTGGTGGAGCCGAGCTCCAATTTGCCTTTCATCTGGTGTATTTTGATGCTGCTTTTACCGCGTAGTGTCTTGGATTTACCTGGGCGTAGGCGGGTGCGTGGTCTTTGGTTTGTTTTTGTGGTGGTGGTAGTAGTTCTCATTCGTAGGCAATACAGGAAGTTAAACTTTTAACTTAAAATTACTCAGTAATATATACTGGCTTAGAAGAGATTCACAATACCGTCTTTTTCCGAAAATAAGACATCCTCCGAAAATAAGCCCAAGCACGATTTTCAGGAGTTTTTGGAATATAAGCCCTCGAAAAATTAGTGCAAAAAGAAAGAGCTATTCCATCGAGTACAAAATGGGAATCGTGGAGGACTCCTGGGACGTTAATCTTGTAGCCTTCTGTAAAGAGAAGATGTTGGATCTCCGTATGGTCCGAAAATGGCGAGCAGACTACGATAATCTGTGTCAATTGGTGGGCCAGGGAAATGAGAAGAAACGCAAGGTTGGATCAGGTCGGCAACCGTTATTTTCTGAGCTGGAAGAAAACATCTGGGAATGTATTGCTGATAGGAGAGCAGTGGCTTTGGTTGTACGATTTGGCTGATATCCAAAAATTTGCCCTCGAAATGGCAATAGAATTTGATATAACAAAAGAATTTCGAGCGTCATCACACTGGCTGGATAACTTCATTCGACGACATGAACTGTCCCTAAGAAGATCAACAACAATGTTCAGACTGGAAGACAATGAAGTTGTTAAACGTGCACTTGCATTTAAGCTTTTTGTTGATGGCATCGACTTTTCTAAATACCAACTCTCCAACATGATTGCTATGGATGAACAGCAGTATTTCTAGGCCAAGGATCTCAAACAACGGTTCACCACAAGGGTTCCTCGTCAATATACGTTCCTTCTACTGGTTACAAAAGTGCACGTGTTACCTGTATTTTGGCGATTCGTCTGGATGGCAAGAAAGTCTCACCGTTAATCATCACTAAGGGCAAGAAAGACAAGATTGAATGCGTTTCAGGAAATTATGTCATTGAAAGTGAAAAAGCCTGGAGCACCCGGGCAGTTATAAGAAAGTGGGTTGATTTTATGCTGCTACTTCTCGTAGCTCGTTAGCTCGTATTTCGGACCAAAAAAGAAAGTAAGACAGTGTCTTATTTTCGGAAAAAGACGGTATATCTTGTTATCTACTCTAGCATCCTAATCTATAATACAAATTATAGTATTCAATGTATTAACGTGACTTTCGTATTTCTTAGATTATCTGTGTTATGTGTATCTCTTCTAAGCCAGTATATATATATAGTTATTTTCTAATCATCACAGTAATAATTGAAGATTTCTTTCTATACTTCACAGCTTCCAAATATGAACTGTCAAAATTCATCATTACCAAAATGGCGACCAAACAAAGCACTAAACCTTCCTTCGAACACCATGTATTAGCGGAAATGTTGATATATCCCAAAGTATAGTGTCAAAGAGATCGGGGCCATTCAGTTCCGTTCTCCGTTTTTTGTTTTTTGTCTTTGTTTGTTTCCCCATTTAGCAGACCCTACATTCACTCTACCTGCTGGGTATTAGCAAGCTACAGCAGGAGATGTTGAATATACCTTGTTACTATCGACACAGGCCATGGTTAAAAAAAAGCCGCTTAAAATGTATCATCATACCTGACAATTGCTGGTAGTCTCTTGGAGTAGGGAATGTGTAAATGCGCTTGCAACGTTGGCGACTTGAACTTCTCAAAGTGTACTTGAAACCGCTCCCCGTGTCTCTCTAGGAGCTTCGATTTAGCCGCTTGATATAACTGGAACCGAAAAAAAATAATCAGCAACACTGTATGACATCCTAGTCATTAACCCTTTGCCCGCGTCACCAAATTTAGCGAACATGCCCTGTACGCGGCTGCTTTTTTGCGGATTTTGTTATCATCTTTTCGACTATAAATATTGGTTGTAATATTTTTTTAACTAATCAAATATGCTAATTGCCACCCTAAGTAACTTTTTCAATAATAAAATACAATATATTTCTTGTATTTTCGGTTTAATTCAACAATAATCATTCTTCATACAATTGCGACCGAGAACACTGCGCCACCACCATACCATGTTTATAATATTAAATTCTCGGAAAAATTTCAATATCGCTTATTTACACTATCCAAAATCTTGCATTGGTGACGTATGTTCATGGCGTGTTCCAGAAATAAATTATTTTAGCCTATATTGAAACTTTTTTGACTAATCCATCTATTGAATTTGGTAAAATATACATTTAGTAATATTTTCAACCAAGTTATACAATTTTAACACAATAGATAGCTCTTATATAAGGTTTGAAATTTCCATGACATCTATACGTGTCACACGCGCTGAGGGCATGTTTGCTAGGACACGCATAGATGCCATATGAGGTGAAAAGGTTAAGAACCTTATATAATATTTAAACGATAGATCAGGGAAATTGGTGAATTGGAGAACGATTAATGCGGGATTAGTTAACATTGTTCTTATGGGTGCTTTGCCGGGACAATGAAAAATGAACAATCCATGCGGGAAAACGAATAATGCGAGAACGGTAGATCGGGGTTCCACTGTATTTATAAATTTGAGAATAGCACTGCAGAAGTGCTTATGACATCTGAATGATGTTCCAATAAATTTAAAGATTTTTAATTAAGTATTGTCCATTATTAACCCTTTGATGAGTATTACCGTACCCATACGGCGGCGTAGCTTGTCATCTATTATCTATTGCCATTCTCATAATTTTTATTGAATTTTTGTTATTTCTTCAGATATGGTTACTAGACACATCCACCGGTGTCTTTTGGCTGTCACATTATTTTTATTGTGTGTTGCAAATGAAGAAAAGGTTTTTTAAAAAAGGGTAACATTTGTAATTAAATCGGTAGCCATATAATATTGAGCGTAAAATTCTATTTGGGGTTGATTCCTTCCTGGAATCGACGTCTGTAGAGCGGCACATGTTGACAGATGAGAGCAAAAAAGATTTTGACGCAAAAGCGAAGTAATAGCTTCTAGAAAAATATTCAAAAGTAATAAAGAACTAGTTTACTTTACATGAGTTTAATAATTTAAAAAAAAATATTTACATCTTGAAATAATAACTAATATTCTTCCCAGATTGGTCCGTATCAAAAAAAAAAAGGTTTTTATATTTTTGTGTGCGGCAATACTACAAATAATCAAAATATAAGAAAAAACCTAATTTAGTCAAAATTAGCTCACCGCTCAAAGGGTTAATGAAATACAAGAAAATATAATATTGTAAAATTGTAGCGATATAATAATCACCTTAACGCCAAGTTTATAAGGCACAACGCTGTCAGTGTCAACGTGTAAAATTAGAACATGCGATTTGACATTTTCAATGTGTTTGTCAGACTCGAACGTGTTGCCATCATTCATCACCGGTTCGACTATGCACTGTGTGAACCACGGTACCATACTTTGCAACTGAAAGCAAAGAAACATTACATGATGTAAAAACTTCTGTTGGGGGTGGGTGGCGTAGAAGTAGGTTTTTTTTAAACAAAAACTTACACTGAATATTTCACAATTGACGCTGTCTGAAGTTTCGCCTTTAATGATGTAGCTTCGGGATTCAGCACAGAACGCAATTTACACTCAAAAATGAAAATATTATTCAACTATCAAGACCAGGAGTGGGGAACCTTTTCTTCTCTAAAGGCCGCATTCATTTTCCTGATTTATTTTTTATGTATATATTTTTTTAATTTAAAAAAAAAATAATTTGACATTACAGCTTACGCCAATGCGTTAAATATTTTGAAGTTGAAAGATCATACGAGATATACTCGATAAGAATTTTTGAAAGTCACATGAGATTAACTCAAGGAGAATTGACTTCACAAACACCCATGTCTTAGATCTCAAATTAAAATTGAAAAAAAACAATTTGATACTGACCTTACCGGGAATCAAACCCAGACCCACCTGATCGGTAGACCAAGCTCTAACCAACTAGACCACAGCGGGCGACATAAGGATTTGACATAAGGCCGCAGTAAACATTGACTAGGGAATCTTTGGCTGGAAACAATGCCAATTTCTAAAGCCCAGAAATTTGCGGATTTCCCAAAATTACCAGCGTGGGACTTTTTTTTTAGGTCTTCCAGGAATAAAAAGATGATTTTTTATTTTTAGAATACTCTTTCAGCTAGCAACCCCATAGAAGACGCTGACAATTAGCGTAACAACACATAGTTTGACTACAGATTTATCAGACAGAGAATTAAATCAATATGAAATAAAATAACTTAGATTATTCCACGTATTGTTCTACAAACTATGACACGTGTTTCGCCTCTTTCAGAGGCATCCTCAGACAACTACTTTCGCAAATGCTTGCGTAAGTACGAATGATTTTAATTTTACTATTCTGATATATTATAATAAAAATCAAATGAATACGGGAGGCAAGGAGGGGATGATAGAAAAACAGAATTAAATTATCTAACTCACCCTGCACAGGAAGTGGCCGTGCAATTCGTCAAATAAATTACTAAAACCGTTTTCCAAAATAAGTCCTATTGGTCTATTGTAGTGCTCTCCGTCATTGGAAGGCAATTCCTCGGATGCCATTTTAGCTAAAGCGTGGGTGGATATACCAGTACCTGAAAACATACACACGGATATTAAAATCAATGATTCTTAGCCCACTTCACTTCTCGAGGGCTCTTATGTAATACAATGAAATAAGATTTTTTATGTTTATATTTAGTCAACTCATATTGTATTGTGTACCAGCGTATTTTTCTTTTTTAAATTTTCATGATTTGTTGATAAAACTTTATAATTTTTTTACATGGGAAATTCTCTAAATAAGCATTCGTTCATCAGAAACAACGCAATAGTCAAAATAAAATACATTGGGAGTGAGATAGTTTGATTCATGGCAGATGCCTAGAAGTAAAGCGTCAAAACCTTTTGTATCTTCTTCCAACCAGTGGGATTCTGGCAACCTGAAAGACCTTCGGGTACTATCCATGTACTCGATAGAACCGAAGTATGATGGCATGTCAGGGGAGGAAGCGGAGATGGAGAAAAAAAATTATGAGCTTACCTAAAGAATGACCCCACACAAAAATTGGGGGTCTCTTCTTCCCCAGCCCTCCAGTTTTTTCTAGTGTCCATCTGTAGACGTTGATTAGGTCTTCTACCACTGCGTTCTCGGTGACCTTGGCTCTAGTCGAGTCGCCATAGCCTTGAAATCACACACGAAATAAGATTAAAACTATAAACATTGAATCTAATTCTCCGTATTCAAGATTTGATGCCATCGGGAGTTGACCATTCAATTAATCTACATTGAACACAGCAAATAGTACTCGCCCAACACACTCAAGTTCGCACGGAATATGTAGACACCGAGAGCTGTTTAACAATATCAAAGCTATTCATTGACAGACAGGTTGTACACTTTAAAATACGAAACAGTTCATATCGACACTTCTTCAGATATTCATTAGGAAAATAAAGTGAAAAACTCTACATGGTAGAAGTCCTAAAGAATGGTAGAATTCTCATTTTGGCTTCACATAAATAAATCTTCAGCCATTACCTTTTATATGCGGTTTCATTTCAACGCAGTTAGGAAAAATGCATAAAATATAAATCAACTGTGGAAAGGATAAAGGACGTAACAAATTTTACAGGAGACACAAAAAGTGTTTTTTGTTGATTTTGGGCCAAAGGCAAATTATGCAATATACGCAAACTTTTAGTGCATGGAGATTGATAAACTGGTTTTGAATTGACTTTATCTGATATTAATTATTATTTTTTTTAAAAAAAAAACCTTATCTTAAGTCTTGATTCCAATTTCCAGATGCCTTTCTTTTTTAAACTTTAAAGCTAAATTAAGATACTAATCTGGCATTTTCAGCTTACATCCTTTAGAGAAAGAGAGATAGAATGTGTATTAGGTTGTATAGATTAAGATTATCGAAAAAAAGCTTTTTTGGAAAAACTGTGGGTTACGTCCTTTTTTCTTTCCACAGTCCAAATGATATGGATCAGGGGTGGGCTGGAGGGGGCTCAGAGGGGCTCACGCGAGCTCCTTGTTAATTTAAGAAAAAACAATATTCTCAGATCACATTAGTAAATAACTGCAATTTCTGACTTATATATATATTATCTACGACAGTTTCAGTATGCACAGTAGTACATTTTTAGCCATTTACATTGATAATTTTATAGTAAATTGCATATTGTAAGTGTATTAAGTAACAATCGATTTCTTATTCAAGTATTGCATATAATTGCAATGGGGTGATAAAAATGTTCACTCCTTCCCCAGAACGCCGAGAATTACTTTGAGATTAAGCGAGTCCCTTGTTAACATATTGGCAGCCCGCCATTGATATGGATCCAATGCTCAATCTAAAAAATTTACTAGAAAATGAAAAATAATAAAGATGGCGAATGTTACACAAATAATGAAACATTGTGATTTTTATACCCAGTGACAATGAAAGTGACAATAATGCAATTAGAAAAAAATGGTTACTTAACACTTTATCGGTGTGTTATCGGCAGGACAGGTAACATTCCTTGCATTTCAGTAAACATTAACCTTTAAACGCTCGCGCGCTGTGCGCAGAAGACGTAGCACACTGCCCGAGCATTTTTTCGCGAAATATTCGCGCCACCCGCATCCGTTAAAAAAAATTATATCTCTAAAACTAGTCGTCCTATTTGAATAAAATAAAAAGAAATATCAAAATAAAAGATTGCTTATAATTTACGAAAGCTTTATTTGTAGTTTTTTTACATTGTACAAATTAAAATAAAAGAATTGAAACTATTAAAATATTATTATCGATTATATTATTATATTACTCGTATGATAAAAATATTTATCGAAACCGAAAATAAAATTATGGATCGGTATCTTAAAGATATTATTTATGTTAGCTAATATTCATATCTTGTTAATAATATTATCATAAATCAGTGTAATCCGATAGCGAAATGAACCATAATCAACGGTCCCGTACGGGACTGTTGGGCATTGAACGACGCAAATCCGCGGTCGGGCGTTTAAATGTTACAGCTACCTCATCTGTATAGGAAGGACTATTCTAAACAAATATTTAAAACAATACTAATTTTTGTTTTTTTCTGTTATTTTAAATGAACATATACTAACCATGCTCAGTTCTATTTTGTAACATTTTATTACATTTTTCAAAAAACAATTAGCTGTCCAAATACTTTAAAATAAAAAACAAAATAAGTATTGTACACAGTAATTTATTATGAATATTTAATTTTGCAAAAAATATTAACAATACAGTGGAACCCCCATTTAAAATACCTCGAATTACGGCGCTGGCTTGAAATATTCGCCGCAAATCCCCCAATTGCAGTCGGATTCCATAGTCGTTACTTAGAGACGGTCGTCTGTGCCGCGCATACAGTCAAATTTTGGCTACCGTCTGTGTATTCAACACGTGCCAGGCTATACACGCATAGCTGGGCGTCTGTCTGTGTGCGGGATATTTACTACTACGAAAAGTATTTCGTCCATATTTTTTTTTTTACAAAACTAAAAGAAATCTTAGTTTTACGTTTTCCGCGGAAAAAAACCAAATCCTTGATTTTGTATGAGATTCACACCCCCAATTACACGGTCCCGACTATAGTGTAAATGAGAGTTTTACTGTATCAGTAAAAAAAAATGAAGAAAGATGGGGCTAGGAAAAGACTTATTAGTTTAGTGATCACTCTCTCTATGCCAAGTTTTTAGAATCAGATAAGAGGTAGATGAAAAGCAAGTATGCCATAAACCTATTGAAAGATTTATATGTAAAAGAGAATTTGAATATTTGTAATAAAATAAACTACATAAATTTAGAGTTCAAGAAGAAGTTTATTACACATATTTACAAATATTTACAAATATACAATATAAAAAAAACTTACAGCAGCAGTTGTTAACTACACTAAAGGTAGGCTACAATAGTTGTTTTGAGTTATTCTTATGATCATTATGGTTCTGGTATATCACATTGAATGTTCCCTCTAAGACAAAAGGTTAGCTGCGCGGAAAATTCAAAAACTGCGCGGGTCAATTTGTCACATTCAATATAAAAATAGAGTTTTCTTTTGTTTTGATTTGCATAACATTATTACCATTTGATAATTTATAAATAAGTTTTTACTAATAACCGAATTGAATAAAACATAAGAAATAACAGAACTCATTTTATTTTTTTACATAAAAAATAAGCACAATGAAACAAATAATCAGTCGCTAATAAATTTACTAACATATTATATTATTAACACTTTTTACGACGTTCCTTATAACTAATTCTTATATTACCTACTCCAATTAGATCGATTTCTTGTTCTGATAAAAGAACTTAATTCGAATTGAATTATCTAAATCTTAGATGCGTTATAATATTCTACATATTTTAAATTATCGCAACAGTGAAGTGAGCTTAAAGATGGCCATTCACTTGGGAACAAATATCCCGCGACATGACACAGAACATCTACGTTATGTTTCGGGAACAATGTCCCAGAACATTTTCTTGAACACACGAGGGGTCACAGAAACGTCACCCGTTAAAGTTATGTTGGTTAATGTTGCGTCCGAATGAATGTTATTTGATTTTATTGGATGCAAACAATGCGAGTAAAGTTAATTACTATTGTGTATAATACTAAATGTCCGGGAACAATTTGTCCCCAAGTGAATAGGCGGTATAGTAAAAACACACTGCGATAGTGCTATCTCCTTAAAATAAAAATATACAATCCGCCAAAATACCGAATAAAAATTAGATTGTCAAATGGAAAAGTTTTACTATTTTACTACTCTGCTCACTTCACTTCTTATAATTTACATATTTTACATAACACTTATTCTTTTTAAAAAATGCTCGATTTCCAGTTTTATTCGACTTACTCGAAACCTTTGTAACGAAGTAATCACGTAGGTCGAGAACTTACAGCATATCATCATCATAAACAGGTAATTTTCAAAAAATAACTTACGGTTTCTTAAAACAATTTTACATCATTGAAAGGCTTATTAACACTTCTTAGTCGGGCGCTTCAAAAAATAGACTCAAGCCTGTAGCGGGCGTTTTTTAGTGATTAGCGCACAAATATATTACATTCTTAAAATCAACACAACTTCTAAACCAAACAATATTTTCGATTGAAATTGAAAAACAAATCATACGTGACATCTAATCATTAAAAATAAAATTAGAACATTTCGATATCATCATAATTTAACTATGTTTCAAAGCTGAATATAAAACCTGTTATCAATTTAGTAGATAGCACTCCACATGTTATAAATATTAAATATTCAAAACATTCTATATAACAAAATAGCATATTTATCAATATTTTATAATTATATAAATAATTATAATATATAATCGCCATTCCTACAACTTTACTACCACTGGAAGTGTAAAATCTAATGCCGTAAAAATTACAGCGTAAATATTCGAGACACATGTGTCACCCTTTTTGTAAATAATAAATACGAACATTCAATGCATAATAACTTATTAGTTTTATTGCTTCTTGTCAAAAAAGGGTCACTTGTAAATACAATAACAATTGCGTAAACAAACTATAAAAAACAATAAAAATACGTCTAAAAAGCAGTGTTTAACTCGTTAAACGACTCGATCTAAACTAGCAATGGAGATCGCAAAATAAATCTATAACACAGTTGATTTTTTGTTTCTTAGCTCAAACTTCCACCCTTATAATCTAGCAAAGAATTAGGACTAATGTTAATTAGTTGCGGCATTTTATTTAACGCCGACAAACAAACCCGTGATATTATGTGTCCCGCAAACAAGCGACGATATAAAAAAACATATTATGCCGTGATCCGCATTCTACCGACAATACGCTAAAAACGACTTTGGTCGTGGCCCGCCTAAGAAGTGTTAATTCAGAAAGCTATCACTGTTGGATACAGATTCAAAATAGTTTAATTCATCGGAGACAATTTTATTAAAATATGTGGTAACTGATGCTTTACATATCGACTGTGGAAAGGAAAAAGGACGTAACCCAGTTTTTTCAAAACAGGTTTTTTTTCGATAATCACAATGACACTCTTTTATCATATAAATATCACTGTTTCATTGTATTTCATATCAGTTGACAATGCTCACCATGAGCGAAACCGGTCCTGATCCAATAATTTTTATGTGGAAAAAGTACTAAAAATGTTTTATTATTTTTATTATAATGCCATTTCACCAGTAAACACCTTAAAAGTAATCACAATGTATCAAACTTGATACACGTTCTATCAAAAGGATGCAAGCTGCAAATGCCGAATTAGTGTCTAAATTTAGTTTTTAAGTTTGAATGATGACCTTAAAACCAAGAAAAAATACTGAAATAAAGGCTTTTGCTAGACAACTTCTTGAATTAATATTAGACTAGCTGTAAGCCCGTTGCCCAGCAACGTGAGATTTTTGTTGCAAAGTATTTAATTTTATTTTATTTTATGGTATTTTATTTTATTTTATTTTATTTTATTTTATTTTATTTTATTTTATTTTATTTTATTTTATTTTATTGTATTGTATTTTATTTTATTTTATTTTTATTTATTTTATTTTTATAGTTAGCAGAAATTTCGTAAATTATTTAATATTTGGAATAATGTTTAAGTTTGCTAACAACCATTTTTCGTAGTAGCAGAAATTTCGTAAATTATTTAATATTTGGAATAATGTTTAAGTTTGCTAACAACCATTTTTCGTAGTAGCAGAAATTTCGTAAATTATTTAATATTTGGAATAATGTTCAAGTTTGCTAATAACCATTTTTCGTAGTAGCAGAAATTTCGTAAATTATTTAATATTTGGAATAATGTTCAAGTTTGCTAACAACCATTTTTCGTAGGAGCAGAAATTTCGTAAATTATTTAATATTTGGAATAATGTTCAAGTTTGCTAACAACCATTTATTGTAGTATGCCCAGCAACGTGAGATTTTTGTTGCAAAGTATTTAATTTAATTTTATTTTATGGTATTTTATTTTATTTTATTTTATTTTATTTTATTTTATTTTATTTTATTTTATTGTATTGTATTGTATTTTATTTTATTTTTATAGTTAGCAGAAATTTCGTAAATTATTTAATATTTGGAATAATGTTCAAGTTTGCTAACAACCATTTATTGTAGTATATATATTTTATTCAACTAATTTTCAAATACGCTAACAAATACATTTCGTAGAAGAGGACATCAGTACGCACACATTTGTGAAAAGTAAAAAGTGAAAAGCGAGTGATTATTTTATCGGCTATTAATATATAGATTATGCCAATTAAGCACCAGTTTAGAAGTCTTCGTGCACTTCAAGGTTGTGTATAATTCATAATTTGCATATGTCACAAAATCATCAAAACACGTTTTTTGTGCCTCCTGTAAAATTTGATATGTGTGGGTTACGTCCATCTTCCTTTCCACAGTCGATTTATTTAAAATTCAATGTTGGTTGATCCCAGTTTAGGTAATACCGTTATTGAAATCCCTTATTAAAATAAATTGATTTTGGTAAATTTATTGAGGTTGGTTAGCTTTGCATATAAATCAACAAACCATATTTTTTAAAACACATGACTGCACACGAAATTTTAAACCATAGAGATTATCGAATATATCTAAGATCAAATGTTTAAGAATATTGAATGTTAGTTATGCATATACTGTTAATTCATATGCTTCAATAAATTTAATGTTTTTACTGTGTTAGTGGGTGATACGATTAAAGGCAATACAATAGGTTATGTTAGCCTTCGATAATTTTCAACAATCTACTAAGAAATTTAAGAACAATGAGAGTGAAAACAATGAAACAAGCATCAATTTTAAATTTTATAAGAAAAGTGGATTGACAAAAAAATGTAATATGTGTGTTTTTGTTTGAATTGCGACTATTTGTGTTATTCGACTGCTGCAGATACTTCATGTCTTCTTGTGATGGGTGTGTTTGTAAGCATTTAAAAACACCTGTTCTCTGATACAACAATCGGTCCCACCTTCCTCGTAATAACTAAGTTTGAATGTTAATATCGTAATATAAGAAATTACCTAATTTAGTAAAAATTAACTCTTTCGATGGTTTCGGCGGTAACTTTGTGGAAATTCATTTTAATAGAAAATTTAAATTAACTTTGATTATTCCACGTATTGTGTTACTAACTGTGACACGTGTTTCGCCTCTTTCAGAGGCATCTTCAGACTTACTATCGCAAAGTTTGCTTAAGTAATGAAGCAAGATTGATTCTAACATTTTAAAATTATAAAATTACAAAATGGAGGTTTGGGTTTTTTTTCCTTTTAAGAGGAGCAAGGAGGGGGGTGTAGAATCGAAATAAAGCAAACAGATAATGATACTAGTTATACTAATGAGTTGTAAACAATCAGAATGGGATTTTTCCTTTTTAAGGAAAGCAAAGAGGGGATTATAAAATCGAAACAGTGCAAACAAATTTAATCATACTACTAATGACGTTAAACATTACAAACTATGAAACTAATGAGCTGCAGTCAATCAGCTAGGTTTGTGATTACTCTATTAATTGGAAACAATTTGAGTAACGGGGAACCACCTGTGCTATTAAGAATATTATTTAATAATATTTCTTTTTTGTTAAGAGTTTTATTAATTTCTAAAAATTCTAAACTATTCATCTTTAAACCCTTTTTATTTACTCGGTGGAGTATTTCTAAATTACAAATCTTATTAAAATTATGATTATTTTCTATTAAATGATTGGCAAACTCAGAAAAATTGTTACTTTTTAGACATCTTATATGTTCTTTAATTCTAATATTAAAGTTTCTACCTGTCTGTCCAACATAAGACGCTTGACAGTCTCCACAAGAGAGTCGATAGATACCACTCTGTGACGATGAATCTACGCGATCTTTACTGTTCAATAAAATTTTACCTAAATTATTTACTGTATAAAACGCGGGTTCTATATTGTCTGGCAAAAATTTAACTATCTTTGACGAGATGTCTCCTAAATAAATAATTCTACGCCAGTTTTTAAGATTATCGTTTGCTTTCTTCTCTCCTGAAAAAATATTATTTACTATGAGTTGTTTAACTTGCTTACGCTTAAGTAAGTTAACTACTATGTCTGTGTTGTAACCATTATTTACAGCTATCTGTTTAATAATGTTTAACTCTAATTCAAAGTTGACTTTAGTGAAAGGGATGTTAACTAATCTATTAATCATTGCATGGAATGATGAGAGTTTTTGCGACCACGGGTGAATTGATTGATGGTGAATGACGACATCTGTATAAGTAGGCTTTCTGTAAATGGCAAATTCTAATCTGTTGCTATTATTTTTCTTTATTGTTATGTCAAGAAAATTTAAGGTTTTTTGCTGCTCGATTTCTAGTGTGAATTTAATATTTGTATGCAATGAATTTATATGACGTAAAAAGGTATCTAACTGTCTATCTGTTCCTGTCCAAATGCAAAAGATATCGTCTACATAACGATACCAAGTTTTTACATTTTTAAGTAACGTGTGATTTAACTTAAAGAGATTATTCTCAAAATAATCCATAAAAATATCCGCGAGCAAAGGTGAAATAGGACCACCCATAGGTAATCCTACCGATTGTTTGTAAATTTTTTTATTAAACAAAAAATAGTTTTGTTCAATACAAATATTAAAAAGTCTAAGCATTTCTTTAACGACGTTGCTATTTATATCCGAAAAAGTTAAAATTTCGCTGACTATATTTTTGCACTCTTCCGTTGGTACGTTAGTAAATAAATTTGTTACGTCGAATGATACTAATTTACAATTACTAGTTAATTGTATGTCTTTGATTTTTTCCGTGAAGTCAATGCTATTCTTAACTGTATACTTCGGTTTAAACACGTTGTAAGAATTAAAAACGTCATTTAACTCATGGGCGATTTTGTAAGATGGAGAACTACAAAAAGATACCACGGGACGAATCGGTATCAAGGGTTTGTGTAATTTGGGTAAGCCAAATAATCTCGGAGCTTGTGGGTTTAAATTAATAACTTTATTTTTATTTAAGTAGAAAATGATAGGGCAGTTTTAATAGTAAATAAAAAGGGTTTAAAGATGAATAGTTTAGAATTTTTAGAAATTAATAAAACTCTTAACAAAAAAAAAATATTATTAAATAATATTCTTAATAGCACAGGCGGTTCCCCGTTACTCAAATTGTTTCCAATTAATAGAGTAATCACAAACCTAGATGATTGACTGCAGCTCATTAGTTTAATAGTTTGTAATGTTTAACGTCATTAGTAGTATGATTAAATTTGTTTGCACTGTTTCGATTTTATAATCCCCTCTTTGCTTTCCTTAAAAAGGAAAAATCCCATTCTGATTGTTTACAACTCACTAGTATAATTAGTATCATTATCTGTTTGCTTTATTTCGATTCTACACCCCCCTCCTTGCTCCTCCTTAAAGGAAAAAAACCCAAACCTCCATTTTGTAATTTTATAATTTTAAAATGTTAGAATCAATCTTGCTTCATTACTTAAGCAAACTTTGCGATAGTAAGTCTGAAGATGCCTCTGAAAGAGGCGAAACACGTGTCACAGTTAGTAACACAATACGTGGAATAATCAAAGTTAATTTAAATTTTCTATTAAAAATTAACTCACTCCTCAAAGGGTGAAACATTGAAACTTTTCATAACACAGTAGTCTCGTATTTCATTTTCTGATCACAGTTGTCTGCACTATTACAAAAATGTCTCAGATCCTGTACATTTTCATTAACTGAGTCAAAGTGAGTACTGTATAAAATTGTACGGTTGTGTGTTATTTGCTGTTTCAGCTTTATTGATAAAAATATCAAAACTGTACAAAGAGTTACCATAGATAATACTACACCAATAATAAAAAACATAATACTCATAGACGACAAGGTTGTTTTTTGGCCGAATTCATTATAAAACTCTAAAGTCGTGAACACATTAGAGTCCTTGGAGTTATGGTAAATACACAGCACCTCGTCGCTATTCTTCGGTAAGTAAGACACCATCTTCAGGTATGTTTCTGAATCTTTGCACAGCACATTTACTTTCAGCTGCACTAATAGTAGTTTGAAACTGTGACTCGTTTTAAAGGAATCCTTTTCAAGACTCGCCACAATGTTGTTCTTAAAAAGCACGTATAATTTATCTGCATGTTCATGTTTGGCCTGTATTTTGCTAAACGCATCTTTTTCAATTTTATCAATGACATTATTTCTAATGAAAACATTTCCTCCGGTGATGACATTGAACGCTTTCTGTTCTATTATTCCAATTTTGCAGTTTTCTATTCGCATCGTTTCAGAATTACTCGAAAGTATCGATTCGCTTTTAAGACTCTGTATGCTGGAATTGAGAAACTGAAAGTCCTCGATGGACACGTTTGATATAAATCTATATAGAAGTTTAGAAAATTTTCCTTCGACTATTCTAAAACTTTTGATGGATGTATCTTTTATA
The DNA here is from genome assembly GCA_030503985.1 of Himalopsyche tibetana. Lineage (NCBI taxonomy): Eukaryota > Metazoa > Arthropoda > Insecta > Trichoptera > Rhyacophilidae > Himalopsyche > Himalopsyche tibetana. The sequence continues at coordinate 1,230,307 of JAPJYX010000003.1, read as the reverse complement.
GCGTGTCTCTCAATGTTATAAAAAATGGTGTTGAGTATTTCAAATTTTTTCATAACCATTTGGCTTTTGAAAGCGAACTGTCTGGTGTTATTAACAAACGACGAGTTTATCACTATTTCCTGGATGTAGCCGGCGAATGAATACGAAGGAAATTCAGGAACGTTGGTATTTTGAATTTCGATTCTGACACCCAGATCTGAAGCGAAATAATGAAACGAACCCCCACTTATGATCAGATTTTCGGTGTGCGATATTTTCACCAATTCCAAATTCCTAAGATTTTTTATGGCGTCGGGTAAGAAATACACCATTCGACATCTTGTAATGATGATTTGTTTCGCCGTCGGTATCACGTTATGTGACCCTTCGGAGCCTATCATCACGATTGTGGAACTGAACGCACAATCGCAGACCACTCTTCCTGAGGCATCGCACGTGCACACGTCATTATCACAGATCGTAGGGAAGAGTTCCGAGTGAACGGATATGCACAAAAACATTAAAATATTCACGCACACAGTTTGTATAACCCACAGTGTCATATTGTTGCTTATATGATAGCGAATAAAAATAAACTCTTCTCAGTGCTGAAATTATCATGTCTTCGAAATTTGCCAATTTCAGAAAATATCTAATCTTATCTATATCTAAACTAACCCAGTGACAAATAATATTTACCAAAGGCGAAACCCCTTCAGAAAATTGTTGTCTTTAACCCTTTGCCCGCGTCACCAAATTTAGCGAGCATGCCCTGTACGCGGCAGCTTTTTTGCGGATTTTGTTATCGCGTTTTCGACTATAAATATAGGTTGTAATATTTTTTCAACTGATCAAATATGTTAATTGCCACCCAAAGTAACTTTTTTAATAGTAAAATACAAAACATTTCTTGTATTTTCGGTTTAATTCAACAATAATCATTCTTCATACAATTGCAGCGTGACGTCCTATTGCAAAATACCGCCACGCGCGACTGAGAACACTGCGCCACCACCATACCATATGCTTATTGTATTAAATTCTCGGAACAATTTCAATTTCACCCGTACTCGATCGCTTATTTACATTATCCAAAATCTTGCATTGGTGACGTATGTTTACGGCGTGTTCCATAAACTAATTATTTTAGCCTATATTGAATCTTTTTTTGACTAATGTCATCTATTGAATTTGGTAAAATATACATTTAGTAATATTTTCAACCAAGTTATACAATTTTAACACAATAGATAGCTCTTATACAGGGTTTGAAATTTCCATGACATCAATACGTGTCACGCGCGCTGAGGGCATGTTCGCTAGGACATGCATAGATGTCATACGCGGTGAGAAGGTTAAGCTTCGTAGATGAAAAAGCTTGAAAACGTAGACTTGAAAGTATTGGACACAAAAACGTTTTTAGTTTTCCGAATGATTTTTAAAGCACCAATTTCAAGGTGGCAAAAAAGAATAAGTCGTATTTAAAAGGAAACTAATCTCCTCGTGCCAGTACGGTCAAGTTATCTATTGCCATTCTTATATTTTTTATTGAACTATTGCAAGACATCGGCTGTCCATGGCCAACCGTAAAAGATCATTTAAAACTGTTGGGAAAGAAGCATAGACAAGGAGTTTGGGTGCCTCATTCGGCCTTTGATCAGCGCATGAACATTTGTTCTTCATTGTTGTGCAGGTATGAAACCGATCCATTTCTAAGAAGGATAGTTACTGGAGATGAGAAATGGATCCTTTACTACTCTCCTAATAAAAAAAAACAGCGACTTTCTCCGGGGGAAGTACCGATTTCAACCCCTCAACCGAGTGTGACATTAAAAAAAATGCTTTTGTGGGATATTTCCGGGGTGATTTATTATGAACTAATCAAACCTTGGAAAACAATCACAGCGGAGGTTTACTGTGCGCAATTGGACAGATTGAATGCAGAGTTAATAAAAAAAAGATTAATTTGTCTTCTGATGTAACCATGCTTGCACATTGCCCTTTCAAGCTCATTATTCGTAGACTGCTCTGAACATCTATGATGATCAAACATTGTAGTCTTGAAGACATTAATGTCATTCTAATTATCATGTTACAGATCATACTTAAGAAATTTCTGAACATGGTGCCCAAATCAAAGGCGAAAGAAGCTATTTATTTTTGACAGAACAAAACAAGGTCATGTCAAAACATAAAATCATTCAAAAGTGGAAAACGACCATTTGTTATAACAATAAAATTTATTTACATGTCGTACATTTAATGTACACCACTGCAACTGATGGATAATATGATATGTAAAATAAAAATTATTGGAAAAAATGAATGAAAGAGTTATCACATGTGTACAAATATTGTTATCAATCAAATTGATAGGCCTATCTTCAGTTTTTCAATCTACTTATTTTTAGTCTTTTATTACACGTAATCCGTTTTCATGCGGTACATTGGTTCCAGAAAGTGCCGCGTAAAGAAAAAGCGTGAAAAAAACCTCACTTTCATATAGTTTGATAAGTTGGTTTCAAAAATCAAAAAATTGCATAAAAAAATACATGAAAAACTTTTGCAATCGCAATTTAATTTTTTTTTTACCATATACAATTTAATTCCTTAACCCTCCAGAGACGAGAGCTTTTTTCCGATAAAAAAAATATTTTCTAAGCCATATTGAAGTCACGGATAACTTTTATTCCTATCCAAAATTAAAAAAAAAAAAAACGCAAAGTCGTTGTATAGAAACCCCGCATGACTATATGGTCATGCTCATCCTTTTATTACCGTGTAATATTGAGTACGGACAGTAGTAAGGACAAAAGTGACCGTATGGGCTTGCAAACATTCGGGGTTGAAATATAGCTAAAAGTGTTTTTTTTTAAAATATTTACAATTTATAATTTCAAAACAAATATATTAGCAAAATAACTGTAAATAATTTTATGTTTTTATAAAAAAATATCTAACAGTTTCAAAAAGTAAATTTAAAAAAACGTGAATTTAAAAAATCACATGTGCTTTTGGAGACCGTTCCTGTTCCTACGGCTGATGACTTACTGTAGTCCGTACCCTTCTTAACCAAATATGAGCAAAAGCAACGATATTCAGGTAGAAAAAGTATGAATAGTGGGATCAATAGACAACGGTGTTTTGTGTGACCATATGGTGACGCTCGTCCTTGGAGGGTTAATTGATTGTAAAAATACAATGAGACACAGATACATAATATGTATGCATGCATAATTGTATTCACTTTTAGGAGTTATTCGCTGCTGTCGCTGTCGGTGGCAGAATATAATAGTTGCAAAATATAAATGCTACTTCCCCTACTCACTGTTTGGGATGTCTCACAATATATAATGATTATCCATCAAGGATTGTTGTACTAACCTCTGTAATCAAATGCGATGGTGTGGTAGTCTAACTCCTGAAAGACTTTGTAAAGGGTTATTCTGGCGGTGTGCGCTCGGCTATAAGAATTACCTGAAATGGCATATCATAGTTTATTTGATAGAAGGGATTTTTTTTATTGACAAACAACAAGGATAACCATAGTGAAATTACAATAAAAAATAAGCAATTTTGGAAAATATCTGCGATAGATTCGGTGGTAAGATTGTAGAAGTTTATTTTGAGATTTGATAACTTTGTTATTCCACTTGTTGTGTTACAGTTTGTGACACGTGTTTCACCTCTTTGAGAATCATCATCAGACCATCGCAGCGTTTACGAATAAACTAACAATTGATTCAAATCTTACGTTATAAATTAAAAAAATAAAGGTTTGTCCTTTTCTACTGGATGCAGGGAGGGGAGGGGGTAAGTACAAACAAGTAAAAACTAATTACTGTATATTTTTTTTTATTCATGTCCGCTCCCAATGTGGAGCATATGGCTTCCTAATGGAGGTATCTCAACAGAAGAACTGTTTGTTACTCAGTCGCTCAACCTCACTTTTTTATTTTCAAAGTGAGTAGTAGGGGTAGAAGGATAAGGCTAGAACAGGACTAGTGGTTAACTAATCGCTATTGCTACAACCAGATATTAAAGGATCAGAAGGATGGGAGGAGAGGAAATAATGTGAATTTACATCACAAACACCCAGTCTTCGATCACGAATTGAATAATTCTCAAATTCACTGTGATCTTACCGGGAATTGAACCCAGACAAACGTTCTCTCTAAGCTGCGCTCACTCATTCAAGGTTGGCGCACACTACAAGACAGTTATTCAATTAATATTTGATCGGTCCGCGCTGCCTTTGATGTTTCCGCCAAGCTAACCTCTTGTCTTAGAAGGGAGCATTGACCCAGACCTGCGTGATCTATAGAGCAAGCTCTAACCAACTGGGCCACAGCAGGCGACCATTACTGTAATTACGTGTGGTAAATCCCAATGGAAATAAATTCAGCAAAGGTGATCCACTTATCTTATTTAAAACGCAATTTACTAATGTTTCCTATCTATTAATGACTTTAATTTAATTTCCAAAAACTTGAAGCTATTCATTCCCTTTACCGTTTACTTTATGGTGTATTTCAACATCTTTATTTTTATCAGAATTGTGATCATTTTCTGTACATTAATTTTGGAAAACTTACCGTGGGCATAGACAACAATCGGTTTGTCACTTTGTAGGAGTCCTTCGAAGACGTCACCTTTTCTACTGTCAGATGTCGACTGATCGACTTTGTGCTTATATGAAGAAGGCAATATGTGCCACACACCTGTTAAGAAAAAAGAACAAATTAACTGTGTGATTTGAATCGTCAGTCGAAGTCAGTTCAAGTCCATCCGTTCACTTGAAAGCCTGAAGATGCCGAAAGGCGAAACCCGTAAAGGGACGTTAGTGACAAAACTTGTGTGAATGCACATAATTTGAATGATTCAAATTTAATATTGAAATTCTACCAAGCACTTTCAGACGACATATTAAACTATGTGATATCAGGATTTTCTTACAATGGTAGAAAATTAAGTGCAACTCAATCAGTTAAGAAGTTAATAAAATATGTGCCGAGACCTTAAAAAAAATATATATATATTTATAAGTTGAAGTATTTCAAGAGAAATTTTGCTACCAAAACTGTTTGTAACTCGATTGCTCAACCTCTCTTTCTCAAGAGTAGTAGGCATAGAAGGATAAGGCTAGGACAGGCTAGTGGTTAACTAATCACTCTCGCTACGTCTAGTTATTGAAGGATCGGAAAGGGTGGGAGAGAATTTTTAGATATCACAAACACCCGTACTAGTGTACTTTTTCAAATCCAAAATCAAAAATGATTTAATAAAAACACAATAATCCTTTGTACTTCATTCCACTTTATTTAATATGTCAGGACCGGTTTCGCGGGGAAGCGGGGAAAACATAAAACTATCATTAAGCATATTCATATCATTAACCCTTTGACCGCGGTTGACTGCTATAGCAGCCCAATCTGAACCGATTTGGATCCGAGCCGCGGTCAAAAAGTTATGCATATTCACTTTATTAATGTAGCATTTTATCACTTTGTCAAAAATTTCCCAAATTTTAATTCTGTTTGTAATTACTTTCAATTGAATTCTGAATTAATGAATCTGGGATGACTTTTTAATTATATGTTAGATATGTTGAACATTTTAATTTTGTGTTATTTTAGAATCACTTTAATGTAATAGGCAATTTCTTTTCAATGCCAACTGTTGTGTATAACTTTTCAATTTTGTATAAATAGCATTGTTAAATTATATTTCTTATCAGTTGACAATACTCGCAATGAGCGAAACCGGTCCTGACATATTAAATAAAGTGGAATGAAGTACAAAGGATTATTGTGTTTTTATTAATATAATGCCTTTCCACCAAGTATTGACAGTGAACACCCTAAAAGTGATCAAAAATGATTGATATAATAAATATTTTCATCCATTACTTCTATGTTTTATAAATATATTACCATTTTCTTATAAATAATATCAGATTGTTTCACTATTTCAAAACAGCATTTCTTTGGATATTTTCAATATTTTTCATTTTATTCAATTTTAATGCTTCCCAATAAAGTAGTGAAAATGGTGGTTAGGTTAGGTTAGATAGTTGGTTACAAATTGTCAACTTTAACAAGGAGCTGGGTTACAAGTAGTAAAATTCTTCCAACCATTGTGTTGTCTGCATTGTATAAATTGTCTTTGTGTTGCTCATATTGTTGTCTATGTAATATCATTAAATAAACCGAAATTTTATCTATGCACTTCTTTGGCTATCATAGTATAGCTAGTAGTTATGACTGCTCTATAAAATCATTTATAAATGACATTTGACAAATATTCAAAGGTCCTATTTATATGGAAACTGTTGTAAAAGCCTCACCTAATGAAATGGACTTCTTCGAGAAGCGTGACGGTGAAGTTATGTAGAAATTTCGTACACCTTCTAGCCCATATTTTTCCGGTGTCTTCAATGTTTCAATCTTCTGAAAGTAAACTAAAGAAAACAAAAAGTAAAAAATGATGAATGATGTTTTTTAACCCTTTAGCTGCCGCGGCTTTTTTAATGAATTTGCCAGAATTGCCGCGATTCTGACATTAAAAATAATTAGATAAAAAGTGTTCAATATTTTTTAACCATTGTGTGCCATTCGTTGAATATATGTATTTACTTATATTCAGTTCTCATCTCTGGAGTGTATGAATGAACACCGGCACCCAGTGGCGTAGCAAGGGAGGTGCAGGAGGCGGCATTTTCAAAAACTAATTCAATATTTTTCGAGAAATTAAATTTATAATCGAAAAGTAAGCCACCTTTAGTTAAAACTCCTAGTTCATAGTTAAAAAATAGTAGAAGTGATTTAAAAACAAAATTAGAGGATATATTGGGGGCGGCAAAATTCAAAGACCGCCCCGGGCGGCAGGACCCCTTCCTACACCTGCCTGTACCATATGGAGCGCAAAAATATATTAGAAAAATGAAATATCCAAACCAAAACAATATTATTTTCTACACCTATAATTTATTACAATTCAAAAGAAATATGAAGAAGGTCATTCTCCATTATATTATTTTATATCATTTATTTTATACATTTACGTATGATACATGTACTTTTATTATCTAATTATAAATATTTATTAATATTTACAAATAATTTATTTATTTATAAATATAAATAAATACATAAAAATAATATGAATAAATAATAATTATAAATAGTTGTATATTTGTATTTTCAACCGGTAAAATTCTAATAACACGTTGTCGCAACGAGACGCCCTTTGAACGCTATCGACATTCGCAGTTAGAACTGCCATTTTTTTCCAGACGCATTTCTTTCTGTTTTTTTTTATGCAATGATTTATTTATAGGTTTCATCACTTGGCAGTGCTACTAAATTATGATACGCTATATATATGAAACAATGCCCATTTCTTTACAAAATAATGGGTAGACTTTAGTCATCATAATATTATTTCAATGTTTTCGCACCCGTTGCAAAGAGACGTTCATATTTTTTTTCAATTGTCAAAAGTGACAATAAAAAACCGTTAATTATAAAAAAAATTAACCCTTCACTATGGAACTCGACAGTGAAATGGAATTTAGTTCTGGTGATTATGATTCCGATTCGAATTCAAATGCAAGTGATTTGATACGACCCCGCCAAAGAGTTCAGAGTGAACTCATTATTGAGAGTGAGGTTTCCGAAAAAGAGTAGCTTGATTTTGATACGACAGTACATGATTTTGAAGAAGAATTTTCTGAAGTATTTTTGGATCGTGATGCTGGCAACCAGGATTCTTTTTCGTTTACAGAAACCCCCGGAACTAAAAATGCACCACCTCTCAACGACCCACCAATATCATATTTTAATATGTATTTCACGTTGGAGTTATGGACTATGAGGATTGTAGAAGAAACGAACAGATATGCAAGCAAATACATCGATTCACATACTTTGCGTCCTCACTCGAGGGCGCAAAAATGGCGAGCCACGACGAATGAGGAAATGAAAGCATTTTTTGCTGTGATATTTGAAACGGGCTGCACTAGAAGACCAAACATCTTGTCGTACTGGAGTAAAAATTCTCGATGTATTCCCTGGTTTGGAAAAATAATTTCTAGAAATAGATTTATTCTGCTGTTGAGATATTTTCATTTGGTAAATTGATTTTTCAATCGATTTATGAATTTCTGTTCAAAGGTATGGATGTATGTGATGTCTTGAATTCCCCCCTTTCACCTTTCCTATCCTATGAACGGGGCGTATCGACAGCGATTAGCTTACCACTAATCCTGTCCTAGCCCAATCCTTATATCCCTACTCTCTTTGGAAAAAGAGAGGTTGAGCAACTGAGTAACAAGCAGTTCTCGTAGAAACACTTCTGTTGAGATAAACTCCATTAGGAGTCCATATGCTCCACATTGGGAGCGGACATGGTTTAAAAAAAAAAAAAAAAAAATAATGAAAATAAGTATCCCCCAAATCACCCACAATATGGATACATGTGTCAAATTTCAATTGTCAGTTGATTATGCTAATAAAATATTTCGAGAACATTATGTTCCACATCAGTATATTAGCGTGGACGAGTCATTAGTCGGGACAAAAAATCACTCAATGTTACTTCAATACCTACCGAACAAAAAACATCATAAGTGGGGAATCAAATTTTGGATGTTGACTGATTCAGTAGTAAATTAATGTTTAGGATTCTTTTGCTACAAAGGTGCAAAATCCACAGAAGATCGTAAAGAAATAAAATCGAAAGGTTTAGCACATACAGTGGTGATAAAGATGTTGAGTATGGGAAATTATTTAGAAAAAGGTTATCACGTCATAACAGATAACTTTTTTACAAATATTCCTTTAGCACGGTATTTGTATAAAATGAAAACATACACAACTGGAACGATCAGAAGGAATAGAACAGGAATACCAGAAAATATAAAAAGTCAAATCCCTGCAAAGACTGCTAAATTTTGTAGAAGCAGTGGAGTTTTGTTGACATCTTATCGGGAAAAAGTGTCCCAAAGAAATCCGGTACTTTTATTATCGACACACTCCAAGGCAGAGAATTCCACAATTATGAGAAGACATCACATCACGGACAAGAAAAAACCGTACATAATTACAATAAATATATGGGAGGAGTGGATATTTCTGATATGATGAATTGTACATATTTAGATGAAAGAATATCCATCAAGTATTGGAAAAGCGTAGCATTAAACGTATTTTCTAGGATGGTCCTCAATTCATATATTATATATAAAGAAAATACCAGCCAAAAACTTGTATTCAGATATAAATATATATCAAGCATTATATAGAAGCAATTGAAAAGGAGTGGATGATATTGAACAATAATTCGAATAATGAAAGCCGTGAATCCCCTATTGCTATACGAAAATTACCTGGTCGATTGGAAAGAAAGTGTGTGGTTTGTAGTACTGGTCAACTTAGAAAATGTTCACGTACTATATGTGTAAAGTGTGAAAAGGGTGTTCATTTTGATCGTATATTTTTACATTTACAATACTGCTCAAATTTAAATTCAGTTTAAAAAAGTTCAGTTTGATTTTATTTTTATCTTTGTTATACATGTAAATTATTTTTTTATAATAAAAATAAATATTTTATAAAAAATAGTATCGTATTTTTTTAAGAATTTTTAAAGCCCCTGAAGAATACGCCGTAAATTCCTCAATGCGTAACACAGAGCGATCAAAAAGTATCGCATACATTTATTATTTTATTATTTTACATATGCGAGCCGACGTACGAGGCAATCCTGGCTAGTAAGCAAAAGCCGATTAAATCGGCTCTCGGCAGCCAAAGGGTTAAGTTGGCAGATTATGTTGCTATTTTTAAGAAAATTTAACAAAAGCAATGAAATCTTTTTTTTTCATTTTATAAACAATAAGATTTTAAATTAACAGCTTAACGACCGCACGTTTTTTTTAATAAAATTTCACCTGGCAAAATAAAATTTTGCGAAAAATTCGCAAAAATTATAATTTTACTAAATTCACTATAATTTGTAAGCAAATTGAGATATCTTTACAAAATTTAATTTTCTTAGCTTCCAGATACTTCGCCTATACGCATATATGTGTCCGCCGGCCAGCAACCTTTGTTTTTCTAAGACTCAAATATGCGTCCACGGTCGTTAAGCTGTTAAGTTAACAAAACAAAACTCTATGTTGCCCTGAAGCACCTACAGTGATTCATGAAGATGAAGTTATTTCTCAGGGTGCGGCTACATCTAAAGACAACCGGGAAGATCGCATACACGCACACTAAGACGGCCAAGCAGAACTGCAGAATGATTGGGTATACCCTGGAAAATAAAGTAAGCTAGATGAGTACAGAAGAATTTTGATCCGACGACTACACTTGAGGAGCAAACATTCAAAAAGTGTTTTGTCACAAATTTTGAAAAATGGCATTTTATATCAATTCTAATAGTCCATAATAAAACCTATGAATGGAAATCAAAATTAGTGTTCAAAAAGGTTTTTTTTCATATGAAAATGAAATCATAAAGTTGACACATTCATACAAACCGTCACTTTTGCAACACTTAAATCATCATTTTCCAAGCTTTGTATTTGTGTAACAAAACACTTTTTGAATGTTTGCTCCTCACTTATTCTAGCGTTATGAGGTCACGTCATGTTTCATAATGTATGCAGTGAGCTGCATGAGATTTGAAACAATGAGCTGCATTTATTTTAGCCACTAAAACAAATGAAATCAACCAATTTTTTGCATTTTAAATAGAACATAAAAATTATAGCCTTACTAATTCCACTTGTTCCGATATGTAAAATTATATTCCCAAAGTGCCGCTAGGATAAAGAAAAGAATATAGCACAACAGCGGGGCTATTCTTGTGTGCATAAGGATTTAGTCAGTTATGTTGGACGGTCTGAAATATTATTGTACTAGTTTTTAAAGGTCGGTATGAGAGGAGAGTAATATGCTTGCTTGTTACGGTCGATCTGTCAAATTAGGTAAGAAGAACAGAATCGCCCGCTGTGGTCTAGTTGGTTAGAGCTTGCTCTACCAGTCAGGTGGGTCTGGGTTCGATTCCCGGTAAGGTCAATGTCAAATTGGATTTTTTTCAATTTTTCAATCGAGATCTAAGAGATGGGTATGTTTGTGACGTCAATTCTCCTTGAGTTAATCTCATGTGACTTACAAAAAATTTCTCATCGAGTATATCTCGTATGATCTTTCAACTTAAAAACTTTCAAATATTTGACGCAATGGCGTAAGCTGTAATGTCAAATATTTTTTTTTAAAAAAAATATAAAAAAGAATTATGTTTCAATTTTTTTAATATCTAAGCAGTTACGACCCTTTTTCCTGACATTGTATACATTTAACAGATCGCCTAAAAGGACCCAAGTAACTACTATGATGACAATAACTGTAAAGAAAATGTTGACACCCCCCACCCCATTTTTTTGACTGTCGAACATATAATGGGTTGATTACGCTCTTTTTCCAAAAGCTTGGGTATAAAGTCAAAAGGCCGCATCAGAGTAGTCAAGAGGCCGCAGGTTTCCCTCCACTGATCTAGATCCTTATGGACAGGAGAATAGCTCCATAGGTAGTTTAAAAAAAGTATGTGTGATTTTCATTTGTTTACTTTTTCACAATATGCTGAGACTTTTTTGTGATCACCCTCTATTTATTTTTCCACTGCATTTATATAATATTTATTGTTGTTTTTTCTTTGAATTCTGTGAATTTTGAGTTTTAGTGACAATATAGCAAGGAAGTTAAATTATTGTGGCTAAGAAATGAAAGCGATGACCTCATAGCATTCTTGTGAAACAAAATTCATTACTACATTTCTCCTAATGTAAATATCAATAAAAAGAAATCTTAATTAATTTAGATGTATACTTACAAATCAGCTGAATACAATCCCATTATAATTGCTGGAGCGATCAGCCACACAAATGTTAAATCAAAAATAGTCTTCAAGCTTTGTTTAACTGTACGAAAAAGCTCTTCCGCAACATCCATTTTATTGCTGAACACCATATTTCGTTTTTCTCTTTAGGGGAGTGTGACCCAATCACAAAATTAACAGATATATCCCCAGAAATAACCTCACGTCTTTGGAGAGTGTATATGTCATTGAATTTTTTTTTTTTAAATATTATAATACCTTTTTTTAATACGTTTTATTATAATAAGTTTTATTTTAATTGTATCTCAATTGCATTGAGTTTAGCATTTGATGATATTTTATCATGCCGCCTAACATCAGATTTATAAGAATATTTTTCAGTGCAATAATATGTTGTAATATTTACAATAAAAGCAAACATTGGTAATTGTGTGTTAAAGCTAGTCATGGATTATTTCGGCGAAAAACTTCACAATCTGAGGTGAAAACAACGCTACAATTTAAAATGTTTTATTGAAGCTTTGATAATCACGTAAAAATCACCCATTAACCCCTTCCCGGTCACGCCCGAGTATACTCGGGAATTGAATGTCGTCAAAACGGACACACGATATATCTCGGAAAAATTCCATTAAAAAAACAATGAATTCTTTCACTAAATATGCATGTTTAATAAATATAACACTTGTGTTTGATATTCGAGCATAATAAAAAATATGTGATCCTTTTTGGAACATTTGTATAAATCAATTGGACCGGTAAGTGGTTAATATGAAGAACACTGATAAATTATTCGCGGCCATAATGAATAATGGAGGCGAAGTACTGAAAAATATTTCGTATTTCGCATAATTTATCAGCGTTCTTCGTAATAATGTATGGTTTTAACGCGATTATCAAGCCCTCAAAAATTTATTTTAATTTGTGGCGTTGTTTTTAGCTTAGTTTGTGAAGTTTTTTGCCGTAATAATCCATGACTAGCTTTAACACACAATTACCCAATCATTTGTAAACACCGTCTTTATTACTTTCATAGATATAATGAAATAATCATGTATTATAATAAATAATAATGTTACGTCTATAGAGCTTCCCGTCTCATGTAAAATATGTTGATTTTGTTGTGACAAACATGAAGTGTTAAAAAAAAAAATTTAAAACTGGTTATTTTTAACTGGCACAAAAAACTACACGAAAAACGCCAATAAAATGAGCAGCTGTATAAAACTTAGGGTTAAATTAATTATTAAAACTTTAACTAAGTTCGTGACTTTGTTAAAAAATGAACAGCATCGTGAGCTTCAATGAATTACTTTCACAGTCAATCCATGACATACTTTAATACAAAATAATGCATTTTGACAAATGATAGAAAACTTAACAATCTCACAAAGACAACACAACTGACACAAGTGACACTAAAATATATTCTATAGACAAGACAGTATATTAGTGGCTGACACTGACAGTTCTGACCAGAGACAATACTGACAGGACATGATCTTATAGCAAGCTTTAGACTGTGGCGCAGTTGTCCATGATTAGATTACGTGTGGTCTTATGGCTTATGTCGTAGCCCCCTGGTAATGGGTAGGGGCATAGCCCCCTAGCGTGCATTAGAAACATACATCACCAAATCGTGGACGATTTCGCACTAAAGTAAAGTTTTCCATTAGCAGGTTTTGTCACTTTTAGGGTGTTCACTGTCAATACTTAGTGGAAAAGTTTTATCATCTGATAATAAAATACAATTTTATGAAATTAAAAAGGTGTTGTGTTTTAAAATATGTAATTAAATTGAAACTATTATTTTAAAAGTTGCTTTTAAAATAATCATTTGCAGGAATAATAGAAAAACAAAATGTTTTTAAAATTACATGTATTTAAAAAAAACATTAGAAACAATTGGCTATTAAATATAACAAATCTTTTTTGTTAATATATTTATTTATTTCTAAAAATTCTAAGCTAATAATTTTTAAATATTTTTTATTAGTTAATAATATATTAAATAGGACAGTTGCTCACCACTGCTAAATTTATTTCCGATGGTTAAGCCCATGGGTGTCCAACTGGTAGATCGCGATCGACCGGTCGATCCCAAAGCAAAATTTGGTCTACTATACTACTAATACTAAAATTGAATTATTTTGTAACCACTTACCTATCTAATGATATGTATTTTGCATTCAAAATAAACATTTCTAAGTTTTCCGACGGGAAAAAACCCTAACTAAATAAATTTGTGATAAGAATCATGTTTGAAGTCGATCGCGAGAAAACTTAAGATTGAAAAGTCGATCCCAGGGCAAAAAAGGTTGGACACCCTTGGTTTAACCCATCCTAATTTAAGAAACTCATTAGTTAATCATTTTGTAATGTAAATATCATTTGCAGTATCATACAGTATTGTTTTTTTGTTTGTTTTTCTATCCCCCCCCCCCCCCTCCTCACCAGGGACGTCTCATGGGCATAGGCGAGTAGGCAGTTGCCTAAGGGTGGAAAACCTTAGAGAGCGGTAAATAATCACAGATTTTTTAGATGATTACATATTTTTGAAAATTGAATTTCGTGTAGAATAAATATGATACATTAATGTCTTTGATAAACAAAATACGAAATCAAGAATCGATACTTAAATGCGCATTTTGTGCATTTTGAATTAACATTATTTTTGTGCAGGGAAGGTAAAAGTTTTTTTTTTTCATGATTATTGAACAATAAATAATATGAGCTTTTGGAACACACTTATTCGTGAGACTTTTTGCCAATAAGGGGCAGATATATTATGAATCACCTGAAACAAAAAAATGAATAAGTTACGAAACATTTGTTCGAGTGCGTAGATGAGAATAGGATTTTAAGTTCGAACTTCTATATTTGTTGATATATTCCTAGAATAATGAGAAATAATGACAAAAATAAGTGCTATTTAAGGGTTCTGCCTAGGGGCGGCACATAGCCTAGGAACGTCACTGCTCCTCACTTCCAATTTTTATTTTTATAATATGTCATAATAGTAAAATTAAAATCACTCGTTATTCACAAGCATTGTGAAAGTAAGATTGTCTGAGGATGCCTCTGAAAACGTTGAAACACGCGTCACAGTTTGTAGCACAATACGTGGAATAATCTAAGTTATTTTTTTTAGTCAGAATTACCTCACTCCTCAAAGGGTTAAACATTGAAACTTTTTATAACATAGTAGTCTCGTATTGAATTTTCGGATCCCAATTGTCTGCACTGTTATAAAAATGTCTCAGATCCTGTACATTTTCATAAACTACTAAGTCAAAGTAAGAATTGTCGTAATTTTTAGGGTCGTCTGCCAATTGCTGTTTCAGCTTTATTGATAAAATGATAATGACTGTAGAAACGGCTATTATAACCAACACTACGACGATAACAAAAATTATGATCGCCGACGACATGATTGTTTTTTTTCCGAATTCATTATAAAACTCTAAGGTCGTGAACACATTAGAGCCCTTGGAATTATGATAAATACACAGCACCTCGTAGCTATTATTTTGTAAGTTAGACACCATCTTCAGGTATGTTTCTGAGTCTTTGCACAACACATTTACTTTCAGCTGCACTAATAGTAGTTTGAAACTGTGACTCGTTTTAAAGGAATCCTTTTCAAAACTCGTCACAGTGTTGTTTTTAAATAACACTTGTAAAATATTTTCTTTTTCATCTTTGGCCTGTATTTCGCTAAACGCATTGCTTTCTATTTTATCAATGACATTATTACTAATGAGAACATTTCCTCCAGTGATGACGTTGAACGCTTTCTGTTCTATTATTCCAATTTTGCAGTTTTCTATTCGCATCGTTTCAGAATTACTGGAAAGTATCGCTCCGCTTTTAAAACTCTGTATGCTGGAATTGAGAAGCTGAAAGTCCTCGATGAATACATTTGATATAAATCTATTTGGAAGTTTAGAAAATCTTCCTTCGACTATTCTAAAACTTTTGATGGATATATCTTTTATAGCGTGTCTCTCAATGTTAGAAAAAATGGTGTTGAGTATTTCAAATTTGTTCATAACCATTTGACTTTTGAAAGCGAACGCTTTCGAATTAACAACAAATGACGAGTTAATCACTATGTCCTGAATGTAGCCGGCGAATGAATACGAGGGAAGTTCAGGAACGTTCGTATTCTGAATTTCAATTCGTACACCTTGATGCGAACCAAAATAAGCAAACGAACCCGCACTTAAGATCAGATTTTCGACGCGCGATATTTTCACCAATTCCAACTTCTTAAGATTGCTTATGGCGCCGGATAAGAAATACACCATTCGACATCTTCTAATGATGATTCGTTTCGCCGTGGGTATCACGTTATATGACCCTTCGTCGCGTATCACCACGGTAGCGGGACTGAACGCACAATCGCAGACCACTCTTCCTGAATCGTCACACTTGCACACGTCATCATCACATATCGTACGGAAGGGTTCCATGTGAACGGATACGCACAAAAACATTAAAATATTCACGCACACGGTTTTTAAGGGCCACACTGTCATATTGTTGCTTATATAAATAACAATAACCTCATCTTAGTGCTGAATTTATCATGTCTGCCAATTTTTAAAAAAATCCAATATCTAATCTTATCTGAACATAATCAGTGATATTACAAATAATATTTACCAAAGGCAAAAAACCCTCAGAAAATTGTTGATGTGAAAGTATGTGACCGAATGAATTTTAAAGCGCTAATTTCATGATGGCAAAAAGGAATTAATTATATTTAAAAGGAAAATAGTCTCCCCACCTTTCATTTTACAATTGCCTACTAACCCTTTGAATAGTTTCGGCGTGCCGGTACAGCGAAGTATTGTCTTTTCTATTGTATTACCAATAAGGGCATTCATATTCATATCATATTTTTTTTTATTAAATTATTGTTATTTCTTCAGATATGGATACTACACATTTATCAATATATTTTTAGCAGCCATACTATTTTTTTGTCTGGTGCAAATGAACATAAGTATAATATAGATATACAGGCGCGTATCGTATAAAATTCTCAAATAGACGGTTATTAACCCTTTGAGCGGTGAGCTAATTTTTACGAAATTAGGTTTTTTATAATATTTTGATTATTTGTAGTATTGTCACACACAAAAATATAAAAACCTTTTTTTTTGATGCGGACCAATCTGGGAAGAATATTAGTTATTATTTATTTCAAGAAGTAAATATTTTTTTTTAATTATAAAACTTATAGTAATGTAAAGTAAACAAGTTCTTTATTACTTTTGAATATTTTTCTGAAGCTATTACTTCGCTTTTGCGTCAAGATCTTTTTTGCTCTCATCTGTCTTCGTGTGCCGCTCTACAGACGTCGATTCTAGGAATCGATCCCAAATAGAATTTTACGCTCAATATTATACGGCTACCGATTTGTTTACAAATGTTATTTAAAAAACCTTTTCTTCGTTTACAACACAAAATAAAAATAATGTGGCCGCCAAAAGTCACTGGTGGATGTGTCTAGTATCCATATCTGAAGAAATAACAAAAATTATGAGAATGGCAATAGATGACAAGCTACTTCTCCGTACGTGTACGGCAATACTCATCAAAGGGTTAAATAAAAATTACGTAAACAATTTTAAGCATAATACAAATATACCTAAAAATAAATGGATGAATGATATCACTCACAGAAGGCTGACGCTGAGCAAAAGTGATCGTTGTAAGCAGTTGGTAGATATTTCGAGTAAAGTATTCATGATAATTTACTGTGGTTTTGTATCTCATGCCATGTGTCCCTCAAGCAACCAACACTATAAAAAATATTTTTACATTTCCCGACAACTATGTGTGAAAAATAATAAGCCGAGCATAACTCCCCTGTTGCAGACATAAAAGAGGAATCCATACAGTTGATGGTTGGTTTGCTCGTGAACGACAGATTCATAAGTCCACATAGTAACAAAATATTTCGTCTAGAAGATTTTTTCGACTTTTTTAAAAATGATTTTAGGATTTTTCGATTACTCGTTACTTTACACTTTCGTTTTTGTATGAGTTTCATGTATCCGATGATGGGTGTTCGCATAACGCTTAATATTCTTGTTAGGACATAAAACATATGATCATTCAAAAGTAGAAGAGACCATTAGATATATTTAAAAAAAAATACATGTAGTACATTTAATGGACACCACTGCATCTGACAAATAATATATTATGTAAAATAAAGATTATTGCACAAAATTAATGAAAGGCTATCACATGTTGACAAATAGTACTATCAATCAAACTGATACCACTATCTGCTTATTTTTAATCTTTAGAATGACCGACCGATAACAGAAGGGAAGTCGCAAGACAATTTCAAGCATTTGGCGGTTAAAAAAATCAGTTTTGCCATTGGCCAGCCTTATACAAATGGCAAAAATCAAAATCCAAGATTACGCTAAAGTAATTTTGCTCCACTGCTCTCTGCAGGTAATGACATGATTCAAGAACTTTACTGAAACACAAACATATTACTAGCAAACTTCTTGGGTTTATTGTAAGACAAAGCAAACCATTTGAAAACCCAGCTGTGTTTTTTTTGGTCTTAAGTTCGCTTGAATATGGATCCATCATTTGGAGCCCGTATGAAAGTTCATACAAGCTGCAATTTGAAGAGTCCATAAGATATTATTATTTAAAAAAAAATTAATTCTTCCCCGTTGATAATTTTTTAAAGGAAGTTATGGCATCTTAATAATGAATTGTGAACCTAAAATGATCCTTATAGCAGAAAAGAATGTAAAACTATAAAGAACTTTAACACTATTTTCAAAATAAATTTATACGAATTGCAAGCGTTGTTCTATCGTCAGTCAATGCATAGTGAAATTACGAACCAAACTGAGCAAAAATCACTTGTCATCTGTCAAATTGCCTATCGTTGAAAAAAATGTTGCTAATTTGTAATCAAACCTCCAAAAATTTGCGTTCTTATTATATTTAATTACTGATTGCGAAGTCCGGAAAACAACACACTATTGATGAAGAATAACATAATACAAAGAGGGATTGACGGAATGGCTCAGTGTTTTTTCTTCTCCCAAGAATTTTTATTTGTCAAATGCTTAGAAACTAACACGTACAGGGTAAAAATATTTTAATGAATTGAAAAGACTTTTCGATGTAAAAACTATACCCTTAATAAATATCCTTTTCGTTTCTACTGACGGTGCTCCAGCAATGATAAAACGAAACCAAGGCTTTCTGGCATACTTAAAATAAGCTATATTGCATGTATTATTAATATATTTTTCATCCATGGGCACCATTTACTGGCCAAAAATCTTAGTGAACGCTTGCATAGCTCAACAGATCAGGGTTTCTCAACGGAGAGTTTTGAAAGGGGTCCATGAGCATACTAAGTTTGGGAACCACTGCTCTATTTTATCCTAAATACAGCGATACGTGCTCTTGATGTAATATTTTGTACGATAATATAATACACTTTTTTTTAGTTTGTTATTTCTTAAAAACCTCATAACTTCTAAATCGCATAAAAACAGAATTGACTATACTTGTCTATGACAGGCGCTTTGGTCAGCCCATAGACCACAGGTCAGCCATTTTGTGTGCCGGCTGTCGGTATACGTCATTACTTTATTTTTATTGATAAACCTGTATCAATTACATTAAAAAATAATACTTCCACCATACCAACTTACTCTGTTCGGTAAGTTTCCTTAATAATTTTCTATAGTGTATCGTTTTTTTTAGGACCCATATTAGTCACTCTTCTGAAAGATTAATTAGTAGTAGGATGTAGTAAAACTGAATTTATTTTATTCTTGTAATTATTACGACTTACCAAAACATTGCACAATATACCGTCATCTTTTGGCACCAATTTTCGCGAATGATCAGTAATCCGATGTTTTTTTAAAGATATTTATTAATAAGCATTGAAATAGTGTTAGCTTTTTCGATATCGCTACCCTTCAAAAAATTGGTAAATAAGCTTTATTTATTTTTGAACCTTGAGAGACTAAAAGACTCCTAGTGGAGTTTATCTCAACATAAAAGTTTCGACGAGAACCGTATCTTCTCAGTTGCTCAGCCTCTCTTTTTTTTAAGCTAGAAGTGATAGAAGGAATGGTATAAGACAGGATTAGTTGTTAGCTATTAGCTCTCGCTACGCCCCGTTTTTAAGCATAGGGTGGGTAGGAGTGGAAAATCCAGACATCACTTCTGTGCCTTCGAACAGAAATCTTTAAATCAATTGAAAAATCCATCTATAAAAACTGTCCGTACTGGGATTCGTTGATCACTCGTCGTTAATTTTCAGGTAATCATTAACACTAGAGTCTGAAACTAAATGACAGCTAATTTGGTGTCATTGCTGCCAACAGAAAAACATACTTTTTTTCTCTCTCTCTCGCACTTATATGTAAATATTATTGTTTATACCTAAGAGTGAAACGCCAGTTTGGTACAAGTAGGACTTTATTCGGGTCCTATTTGGATGAATTTGTGTTAAGGAATTTGTTTCGTTCCCCAGGCAGCAATATGTTCGGAGTATTTCTAACAGTTATAAAAGACAACTACGATTCTTAGGTATGTACAATATTTACAAATAATATTTAATAATAATTATTGAGCAATATTAAGAACTAAAGATGTTTACTTTTAAGATTACGAATATGGTGTTGTTCTTAGGTATAAACAATAATATTTACGTATAAGTGCGAGAGAGAGAGAAAAAAAGTATGTTTTTCTGTTGGCAGCAATGACACCAAATTAGCTGTCATTTAGTTTCAGACTCTAGTGTTAATGATTACCTTGTAGAGCAGGGAAGGGCAAACTTTTCGGATGGAGGGCCAAATTCTGGAATTCAAAATGAGCGGCAGGCCGCAACTAAAACACCATTTTTATATGTACACTATTTGTTATTGTGAAAAAAAAAACAATCTAATGAGAGGAATCGAACTGATTTACGTCTTTTAACATTTTTGTAAATTCAGGTGCTAATTTTGTAGTTGAGATTCTTAAAACTGCTTGTGAATGTTCATCGGTGATGTTTAATCGTAAAGAGTTTTTATTGAGGTTCATGATTGAAAATGTTTGTTCATATATATAATTTGATCCAAAAATAACAATTTTTACATTTAATTTCAATCTTTTTTAAAAAGGCGTAAAAGATAAAAACGTGAATCTTTTTCAAAAATATAATATTGCTCGCGGGCCGCAGAAAAATACGAGGCGGGACTCAGTTTGCCCGCGCCTATTATAGACCATAATTATTATTATTTACTCGAGTTTCTACTGCCAAATTATTTTATAACATTAATTTTTCTTAATCATTCTTTTGTTTATTTAGATACCAAGCCTTAAGATGTTTGACGACAAACTGACTGGGAATTCGATGGGTGAGCGACGGAAAGCCTTCAATAGCTTAGTATTGGCTGCAGAAATCAACGAACTCTCTCCTGAAGATATCAATAGTCTCACGTCCAAAACTCAAGGGGAACAAGTGTACATGTCGGCCCTCGCCGGCCGCTTTAAGAATCACCTAGCCGTATGGCAGATTTTAAAATCAGAGAATGAAATGACAATTAAGCGAGTGTTGAAGTATAAATGGTTCTTTGAAAAAAAAACCGATTTCATGAATACCGATTATATTTTCAAGGAAATTTTTCCTAACACCTCGTATCGTGTCCGATCAAAAGTTATTTCCCGCTTGGGAATCTTCCTAAAAGACGAAGACATGGCCGATGAGTTCTACGAGCGAGCGTTCATAGTTTACGGCAAGGATATGGCTGAAAAGATTCTGCCCGCTTGTTCGTTGTCATTCATCAAAAGCAAACTTTTGACTCCTGGTTTTGAAATTCAATTTTCATCACTAATTAAAATATATAAAAGAGACGCTGCCGTCATTATCGAATATATTGATAAATACTTCAGTGCTGACCGAGAAAAACTATTTCCACTTTCGAAGAAATTCTCTCGCATTGACTGTGAAACATTTTGGAATATACTTGTGCAAGATTCTCCAGAGACGTTTCTTCGTCTCTTTGTGGCGTACGGTGACAAATTGTCCGTATCGTTCGGGTACCGTACCAGTATCATACTGCTTAAATGTGATAAGAAAACAATCTTAGAACATAAACGTTTCACTCAAATCTTAAATACCCCAGCCTTTCTTCAGATGGTAAAGGGGGAAGATTTAGATAAAGTGTTGATCCGTATGTTGCCAGACAAAAAAGAAAACTTCAATTATTACGAAATTAACACTTTTCTCAAGACGATGAAGCCGAATTGTCGATTGGCATGCATCATCAAGATTTATTCAGCGGCATACCAAGGAGCCTCGCTTTTAGACTCACCGCAGTTTGTCACGATGAATATGTCCGAGCAGCTGAAACTTGATGAGCGCATCGCTTGGGCTGAAAAGAAAATTGCAAACATTAAGCCTTCCGATCATCATAAAGAAGATTATTATTTAAAATATCTGCCATGCTCCAAAGCCATTCCTCGCTATATGGAACTGTGCCAGAGTGCTTCGGTACTGTCGCAGAGAATAAGCCTGCTTGAAAAAATGGTGCAATGCTGCAAAATAAACAATGATGACGCCGCTCTGTTGAACATTATGAAGTATGTCGCCAAAAGGCATAGAAACGATGCTGAAGAATTGCGTTACAATTTCTTAAACCAAGTTTATACATGTTTTAAATTGCACAAACTCTCACCGGAACATTGGGAAGTCATCGATGAAATGCTTCAAATAATGTACTTGAATGAGGACATACAGCACAATTACCGTCAACACTTTTTGCAGGGGATACTGCAAGAGTTGCTCAGATACCGGCTCGATAGAAACGTAGAGATCGAATCGGTCGTCGACACCATGATGAAATTTAATCTGAACAATCTCAATTTACTCTCTGATAATATCGAATACGAAAGAAAAATCATGCATGTATTTTTCGAACGGTGCAGACTGTCCATCGAAGGGAAACCTTTAGACGACGCCTTCGAAGCGAACGTGCTAATGCTGTTGAAATCGTACTCTACATGGAACTCCAAACATAAAGAGCACAAGCGCTCAGTTACAGATTGTCCCTGGCTGTTAGACGAAATAAAAAGGTGGATGAGTAACTCAAGCGAGACTAAAAAAAGTCAAAATTCAATTTTTTACCAACTGCAAAATGATAATGCCACTCGTCAAATGTTCGCAGAAGAAATCCTCAAGGCGAGCACTGTAGATGGGTTTTTACACAATCTTTTAGACAACAATATCAAAGTTTTCTCAAATAATATAGACCTTATTGTCAATCGTACCGTACAATATTATTCAGTGCACAATCACGTCCGAATGTTTCATCGGATCCGGGCTTACATGCAAAAGCCGGTAGGTGATTTAATGGATAGCAAAATGAGAGAAATGTTGACTACGCTTGAACATAATAAAACTAAAGCCGGCGTCGTAATGACGCTGTCTTTACTTCTCAATATCAATGATTTTGAAACCTTAGTCGAAGACTACATACCGAAGAAAGAAAAAATTGACATTTTAAATAAAGATCTCAGTGAATATAATGTGGGAGAAGTAATCTGTGGGCTCATAAAGAGTGTTGATCCGCCGGTTTCCTTCGGTATATTGTCCCGTTTGGCCAGAGGTGACTACCTCAAATTCGTTCTGGGGTCGGTGCTCTCCGTTCCCTATAAGAAGTCTTCCAAAGAAAGTGTCGAGTTTATCAAAAGTCTTGCAAAACAGCCTGTTTCGATCAAAAAACACGCCATACGACTGGCTTATTTCATTTACCCGAGAGACAGTCTACTGAACTTCTACAAGGATATGTGGGAAGGTGAGAAAAATAGTTCTATGCGAGAAGTCATCTTCAGGTGGACATTTAGGTACATGACAGCTGAACCAGAGCTCGTTAAATATAGAGAAATATGGCAACTGTTGAAGTCTTTCTTCAGCGTGTTTGAAGAGAAAGATAAAAATAATTTTGAATATCTCACTAGAGTCACTGATATTCGACCTGAAATAGTAGATGAATACAGTCAGACCGCATGGAGTACCCTGAAAATGCTTAAAGCGGCAAAATTAGACGTCTCTGACGAATTCGGTTCCCTCACTCAAAACTTGGAATCGGTTATTCATTTGCTGAGTGATGAATTTTGTGAAACCATCATCCAAGAGTATCTCAGTTCAGTAGACGGCGACGGCGACGTCGACGATTCCGCGTACCTCCTCAAGTTCTTTGTGTGCTGCATTGTTAAAGTACGCAGTGTAGATGCCCAAGAGAAGCACATAGCCAGCATGCGCAAGGTCTTTGAAAAGTACATAACAGATAATTGGAACAAGAAGAAAGATGGGGTATTCATATACAGGAAAAGCTTGAAATTGTTCGTCAGCGAATGCTGCATTCAAGCTAGGGAAAATCACGAAGTGAACCCGATCAAGCTTCTCACCAGCATCGGGGACATGCTTAAATCTGCTTTGCCTTTTGAAGCAGTGTTCGATTCAAATGTCTTAATTGAATTATCGACTATTTACAAGAAGCATTCAGACCATCCTGGTTTTGTCAACATTAACTGGAACACATTCAATGATACTCCCCTCGCTAGGGAGTATGCGTCTCAACTCGGCGCCAGTATAGGAGCTTACATGCTATCTCTGTATAAACAGTACGGCCCCGCTACTCACAGAATATTTAATCCCTGTTTCGAAGAGTTTGATTCAGTATTCTTCGGTCACAGCACCAACAACAGAGAATTACTGATGATACCGTTCATCGACAGCATTCTGGCCAACAGCAAGTCTGCTGAGAGTTTAATATTTGCCATTGACCTCCTACCGGGCGTGGTCAACACCGACAATGCTAATATTGATCGTTACAATGCTATTCTGAAGATTATCAGGGAGGAAGGAGATAATCTAGTAAAAATCATCTTGAATTCGAAATATGAGATGTCTTCATCTGAACTGTTTGGTTAAAATTAATAACTCCTTGTTTCGATTACTTTATAATTATTAAGATAAATGTAACGCTTTACATTAGGTATAAGGTCACTATCAGAGATGATTTTTATGTGTCTTGCATTTAACAATTAGTCTTATACTACGAATAATAGTATATAATAAGAAATTTTGTAGCATGTCAAACAGTTTAACATACATTCTGTCATCCAATACAGTATATAATTGAAAATGGTTTCGTTTAATGGTACAGATAAAAATTGAAATGTCAAATATACACAATAAAATAATAATAATGCCTGCAATATTGTGATACACTTTTGTGATTTATGGATGTTATCTGAGATATATTATCCTTAATGCATTTTTTTTTTATTTAATCTGCTGTAGCCAAGACTGTGATAATATAAAATGCGTATTTTTTCTAAACAATTATATTTAATAACAGATGCTTTATACAAATGTGCTTTATCTTGATGAAATTTTTAAATGTTTTACTGAGTGATCCTTTCTTTTTACTATATTGTCTATGAATACAAAGAATATATTAATGTTTAGTAATTTTAATCATGTATGAAATAAAAAGAATTGATCCAGAAACAAATGCAGTAAAACTCTGAAATCAAATGAACGAAATAATCCTGCCATTTATTTGTAATATTTTACATGTTCTGAAACGTTCAAAGTGTGTAGCTTTTAAATTGATAACTGAAAAAATTATCGGCCTCTTAAAAGCATAATTTCAAGGTTTTACTGCAATACAAAATGTTTTATTGTATAATTCTTACTGTATAAGATAATGCTGTGAACTAAATAATGGGTACTTGTCTGTTAGACTGAAGCTTTCCTATTAAAACACTTAGGGTTATATTATTCATACCTAAGGAGGGGTTATACTGGGATAAAATATACTCATTTACAAGCATCAGCACGCTATTAATGTACACTCTATTTATTAAAATCAACTATGCTTAACAACATCTATGCATAACAATACTTCAAAAGAAGTTGTTAAAATTTTGGCTACTCTTATATCAAAATGATAAAAGGTCTTTTAAACAGATTTGAGCGATAAAGTACAGTAGAACGCATACAGTTTCGTAAAGAAGAAAAAACCAAAAAAATTGTGTTAAAAATGCTTCCTGCAAAAATAGCTTTCGTAATTTACATTAACAGCTTAACGACCGTGGACGCGTATTTGAGTCTTTGAAAAACAAAGGTTGCTGGCCGGCGGACATGGATATGCGTATAGGCAAAGTATCTGGAAGCTAAGAAAATTAAATTTTGTAAAGCTATCTCAATTTGCTTACTAATTATAGTGAATTTAGTAAAATTATAATTTTTGCGAATTTTTCGCAAAATTTTATTTCGCCAGGTGAAATTTTATAAAAAAAAACGTGCGGTCGTTAAGCTGTTAACATAAATGATCAAATACTTACTTGCTTCAAAATGCTTTCAGATTTTGTTTCTCAGAACTTTTCCGAAAAATATATAAATATATTTTTCGTATTGTTAAATTGTTCTCTAATTGTAGTATTATGATAATAAAATATTTTGCAAATAAATGTTTTTTTATTCAAAAGTTGAATATGTGTATATTATCCAATATGGTCAGTTGACAATACTCGCCATGAGAGAAACCAGTCCTGATCTTGATAAATAAAATTAATTATAAAGAAATATTGTGCTTATTATGTTAACATATTATATAATATTCGATGGCTTATAGTTAAATGTTATCTACAAAAAGATTTTTCCTTTGATGAATACACCCATACCTCGCTATACGGCATTTCGCTATAATGGCCCTCTTCAATTAAGGCACGTTTTCGATTTTCGGCCTAAAATGTTACGCTATAACGGCAAAAAAAACTTTTTCGGTGTCGATGTGAGTGTTTTATGTACATACATATTTATTACTGATTGTTACACATTAACTGGAAAAATTACAATTAGGGACATTTTTAGTATGTATGTAGGTACAAATATATTTTTTTTTTACTTATTTTATAATATCATTCATGGAAAAAATTATCGACTTCGGAGACTGATAAAAGAGATGCCGAAAATCAGTCACGCTAGAAACTAAACTATAAGTATTACGTCGTATAGAAGCTGAAGAGAAAATTGTTGAAATTTGTAAGGCAGTTGAGTTGGACTTACGAAATCTACCATTCAAACTATTCGCGATAAAAATATTTGATAAAATTTAAACGATGTTGATAAAAAAGAAGACGATAAAACATATTTGGAATCTGCTGCACCTTTAAATGTCTCGAGATTAACACGCCAAAAGATAAAATGCATTTTGAATGATAAACCACCAATGATAATACATATTTAAAAAATTTGGAACCGATCCCATTGAATTTGTATTAGAATAATTGATTTTTTATACGGCTTTTCCCTTTGCGGCCAAGTTTCGTGGAACGTATCTAGGTCGTAAAGCGAGGTATGGGTGTATAAATTTTTAGCATCACTATATGTACGTAATATGGATGTACAATAAAAATATGCAAATTTAGTTTCTTAATGTTACAAAATAATAATAAAAAATTGGCACTCTGTATAGTTGGACTTGGGTAGTGTAGCGTTCCGGCACCTTTTCTGTGGGCAATTTTAAGCCGAAAAAAATAATATATTTTTTAAGTATGCCTATCGAATTTCTCTAGCCAATAGTATCGTAAAGAAGAAGAAGAAGAAAAACATCTAATTTCAAAAAACCCAGGCGGCACGTTTGAGTTCACATGTCAGAAAGTTTACTTTTTGATGGAAGTTGATTGAAATAATTACTTAAGTCCGTCGATTAATCAGATTTTAAATACTCTTTCATATAGTTTGTCCATTTTATTATTCAAAATGGTAGTTGTCAATACGTTTACAGCGCCGGCTGACGGAATCGTACATCAACAAATGTCTACGAAATTATATGTGAACGAGCGGGAAATTGGTTGCGGTACTTTATACATCACAGAATCGTAAATATTCCACTACAATTTGTTCTTTATTCAAATGTACTGTTTCTTACACGACCGTCTCCTACAGGCTGATAGTTAACTACGGTAACGTATTATTCAGATGCATCATGCCGTATCACTTGGTCATATACAACATTACAAATTATAGAATAGATTGTTTTCTTAAAACTATCTACTATATCACTGTTATTGCTATAAATTAACGTGGACAAATGACAATGATTTGAAAAGGGTTTTATATCTACAGACAAGTCTTTGAACATTGAAAACGACAAACATTCTTTCCTGGTTGCAATACAGGTTCATAACTTAACATATAATATCTGCAGAACACATTATAGATTTCACCTCCCTAATATTGTGCGTATTTTAATGTCTGAAATCGATGGTTACTTAAATAATACCTAAAGGATATCATGTCATAGTTGCTATACACTAAATGTATATCGACTTTGGAAAGGAAAAAGGATGTAACCCAAACATAGCAAATTTTACAGGAGGCACAAAAAACGTGTTTTGACGGTTTAGGGCCATATGCAAATTATGAAATAAACACGACCTGGAAGTGCACGGAGACTTCTGAACTGCTGTTTAATTGACATAATCTAATATTAATTAAAGAAATTGTCTAGGAAAAACCTTTTTTCAGTTTTTTTTCTTGGTTTCAATTTTCACAAGCTCATCTTTTTTCAAACTTAAAAACTAAATTTAGATACTGATTCAGCATTTGCAGCTTACATCCTTTTGATAGAACGTGTATCAAGTTTGATACATTGTGATAATCGAAAAAAAAAACTGTGGCTTACGTTCTATTTCCTTTCCACAGTCGAATTATAAAATAGCTTGTGTCAACAAAAATTCGAGGAATACATTTGGAATACTATGTTAACGTTCAAGAGACATGCTAATCATTTTCTACCTAAAAATTAACTAAATGCTAATATTGACAATGCAGTTCTGTAGAAAATACATTTACAAATATAGAAATGCCAAAGTATCATACATGGGAATCAAGGAAACTAATAATTTACGCGAAATACGAATACAAATATCAGTGTTTATTTATTTGATTAACATTGCACAAGGTTGACAAATTATAAATTTAAAACTTTTACTATGAAGAAAAAAAAACAATTTAATATTAAAAGCGGTAGGAAAAACAATGGCAAAGAAGTCAACTGAGTAAGCTCCGACAAACTCTACTTTAATACATAAAAAATAGTATTCGTCGGAACTCACCCACGTCTACGTGGAATATGTTGACATCCGAAGCAATATTGTTGAACACCGTTAAAGCTCTCCCCAGTGGCAGGTTGGTTCTACACCTTGGGAGAACAAACAATTCATGTCCACGATTTCTCAAAAAATAATCAGTATGAAAATTCACCATAATATTTCAAATGAATCAATGAGTTGCGTAAACCATTCTGGATGCTATGAATGTTATTTTTTTCTATGCTTAAAATTCCGTCCTACCTGTTTTGGTCATTTGCTTTCTAAATTTGGGCTATTTACATGAGCGCACACGCACCCTCTATCACAGGGTTAAGTAAGCCTGAATTACGCCATGTTTCATTGAACGTATTTACATTGAGGGATGAGTGTATTAAATTACTGCAATTTCTGTTACAGTCAACTATCGTGGTGTGACTTGCTAAGATGTATTGGATTCTCAATGCGATACATAAATATCTGCCTGCACGCCATTAGGAGAGACCCATACCCGTCGTTGTATGTGATGCTGGATTACAAACTTCAACTGCCGGGTAATTCTTATTTACCATTAACATGTGTTACCCTATTCCTACCATTTCTGCTTTCAATGCGGAACATGTGCCTCCTAATAGAGCTTACCACAACAGACACCGTTTAAGTTGTCGAAATTATCTTCTCTGATAGGTTTTTTTAATAGATGGTATCGTAGCTGACACCTAGCCCCCCTTTAATGTCATTCTTCTATCCTAAATCTGCCTGAAAATTTAGGTTGAGTGACTGACTTAAAATCAGTTCCCACTTTAACCATCTTGAAATCTCATCTGGAGTCAATGGGCACTTCACATTGGCGTGAAGTCATCCACGCTTTGGTGAAATCAGTTACATACAGGAACATATGTCACCTAATCCTGGACGACGGCGCCTTAATGTGCAGACCCCTAATATGTGGGCTCATTAGAGGTGAAGTGACCCAAGTGGTGTTTTAGAAAAAAATATGTTAGATGCGTTATGCGCATATGTTAGTAACCTTAGTTAACCACTTGCATATTAAGCGGACACTGGTGTCCGGATATGCAAGCGAACACGGATGTCCAAGACATTGAAAAAATGGGGGTGTGGCTGTGGCATGGACACGGCCGTGTGATGTACGTGAATAAGTCTCGTAATAGGTGATATTACGCCCCATTTTTACGTTTCCGGCACTGCTTGAATCGGTCATATGGTGTTTTAATGGTACCATTCGATTGCTCTCGAGAAGCCCTTTCCAACCGTATACTATCTCTGTATTTCGATTTGGCTTTTTGACGCATATAGCCCGACATTACATATTTTTGATATATTTTAACACCTAATTATAGTCACAGTCGCAATATTACACTAATGTTTTATCTATAATCGATAGATTTTGTCGAGAGTTAACGATTGAAACTTGAACGAATGTTATAGTAAATAGAAATGATCCAAAAATGGCGGCGCATCCCGCTCCGCCCCGCGCGATGTATCACAATCCTTACATAGCGCAATAAATTCTTTGATTCTTTAGCTATCCAGTGGTACAATTGAAATTTGGATAGCGATGATAGATATAAAGCTGCAACACCAAACTGTATCCCCCGATTTTGTTATCATTCATTTTTTTGGATTGCCTCTATGGAAGCAATTTTAAAGACGTATTCACGTCAAAAATCAAATACTTGGTATTCTAATAGAATATAAGCAATATTTTGATGAATATGTGTAGTTCCATCTATACTGAGTCAATATAGGTTTTTTAAACATTGAATTCGAGTGTCCATTATGCAAAAATATTTTTCTCAAAAACACGCACTATCTCTGGGACATATTAATGATTTAGTTACGCGGTATTCAAACGGTTAACATACATTGCAATAGTGTTATCTCTGTAAAATATAAATATGCAATCCACCAAATCACCAAATAAAGACTTAATTGTACTTAAAAGTCCAAGAAAAAAGTTTTACCATTTTACTAGTTGACTCACTTCACTTCTAGAGAGAGCCCATATGTACTGTATATCAATTTGACATAATCATAAAATAAATAAAGTGAGTAGCCAGTTTCCATTCACCCACTTATATTGATATGTTTTCCTGTCAATAGAAGGACTTATTCCACCGGAGGAAGCTGCGCTAGCCCAAGTGATCGAGGAAAGTTCGAGTGAAGACGATGAGGAGATGGGAGAACCTCCGCACGAGTTAACTGAGCTAATTTTTGCACCGGAAGATCAAGATATGCTGCAGAGAATGTTTTCTGCCATGAGCGAGTGCCAAGCTCTCCATCCTGATCCTAATGATGACGGTGACAGTACAACATTATAAACATTTTTTTTCTATAAACTCATTTCTTTACAAGAAATGATCTTCAATTTTCCAGTCAATATTCATTTGGCTTCATAAACATTTCTTAACCACTTACCGGTCCAATTGATTTATACAAATGTTCCAAAAAGGATCATATATTTTTTATTATGCTCGAATATCAAACACAAGTGTTATATTTATTAAACATGCATATTTAGTGAAAGAATTCATTGTTTTTTTAATGGAATTTTTCCGAGATATATCGTGTGTCCGTTTTGACGACATTCAATGCCCGAGTATACTCAGGCGTGACCACGAAGAGGTTAATTCTTAATTTCGTTGTAATTTAAATTTTCAATCAAAACAAAGTATTTATTTTGAAAACACACTTATTAACTAGAACTGACTGTGATTCTGTGGATAGTAGTATGTTATCAAAGTCAATGTACAGTAAAACCCCCATTTACACTAAAGTCGGGACACTAATTGGGGGTGTGAATCTCATACAAAATTAGTGATTTGGTTTTTTCCACAAAAAATACAAAACTAAGACTTCCCTTAGTTTTGCAAAAAAAAAATATTGACGAAATTTTTAGTTACCAAGTGATAAAATGCAAAGGGCGCCAAAATCCCACACATAGACAGTCGCCCGCTATACGTGTATAGCCTGGCACGTGTTGAATACACAGACTCTAGCCAACATTTGACTGGCACAGACGACCATCTCAATTCAACTGTGCAATTGGGGGGTTCGCCGCGAATATTTCAAGCCAACGCGTAATTCAGGGTAGTGTAATTGGGGGTTCCACTGTACATTCCATCTTTTAAATTGTCTCATCAAACATTCTTATTTGCAGAATTCTTCATTTCAAAACAGAGTCATCACTCATTACTCACTTTTTGTCGATTCAGAATAAAATTACCCAATTTTATTTTCAACAATCCTTGATGTCAAAACAGTTGCGGTTGAAACAATTCATGAACACCAAAAAGTGTTTTGTCAAACAAGCCAGTTTCTAGTTTCATTTTCAAAAACAAATAACCACAAAATTATTTAGACAGAGCAATGATTTATGTGCAAAATGTCATGTCACTAAATGTACTAAATTAAAAATTCTTTTAGATTCCGATGAATATGATGCAGCGTCAGTGATGTTGGACGATGAGTTGTTTGAACCGGTACCCCATGAGCTACAGAATGTAAGAGAGAATACTATTTCCTATTGCACGCTAAATCAGAACTGTATTTGTTTTTTTAAATTTAAAATTTCGAATGAAGTTGCTTGGCGGAATTTCAATATTAAATTTGAATCATTCAAATTATGTCCATTCACACAAGTTTTGTCACTAACGACCCGGGTTTCCATCAGTTCCGGGTCAGTTCATGTTCATCGGTGCACTTGAATGATTTAAATTTTGTATTAATTTGATAAAAAGTGATCATGTTTCTGTGCTTAGAAATATTTTAGAAAAAATATGATTGGTAATTAAGATTTTACTTTTAAAAATATACGTTTTTGCTATAATTATGTTGTTATCATATTATTTTCTGAAAATCGCAGATATGCCTGGATGATTAAATATTTTTAACAGCTATCCTGCATGCCTTGAGTTAATTGATATTTAAATACAACTCAATGTAGACCATCAAAGACACGCAGATATAAATGGTAAAAACAAAATTCCATTAGTTCTACACCTGCATTCAAAGTCTCAAAAAAACTGTAAACTGAGCTTTGAGAAAAGATGCATGTGTCAGATATTTGGAGCTTGATTTGTTGAGAAACTGAAAGATAAAGGGAATACACTAGGCAGCGCCCTGTTACATCAGCCATCCAAGAGAGGCAACTGACTGGGTCATACAATGTAGATGTCTTTTCCCTGTTCGCCTCTTCCGACCTGTAGAATTCTGGCGTCTTGAACAACTGTCAGATACTATAGCGTGTACTCAGCGGAACTGAAAGATGTTGGTGTGTCATGGGAGGAAAAAAAGCAATTGGTGGTTGACAGGCGCCACACAAATATAGCTGATATGGTCCGAGAAAGTCTGGCCTGCGTACTATTAACACATATAGGTCCGCAGATTTGCATACTAAAAAATGCGCGGGAGCCGGCCGAATTTTGGGGAAATGGAACTTTTTTTGCGCTCACGTTTAAATTGCGATAACTATTTAACCGATTGATGTATATTTTTTTTTCTTTCAGAAAAGCATTCGTATGGTTTTATACATATAAAAATATGATAAAATCAGTGTTTCTCAACCGAGGGTTTCATATAAAGAGTCTTAACAACTTAAAAATAAAGTTATTTAGTAAGAAATGGCTATAAAGAGTTGCAATAATATACACTAATTTAAAATAAAGTTACTGGTTACTAACCCCCTCCCCCCCATCTCCTTCTCAGCAACGACAACTATTTTAGTTTTTTTGAGATAATGTAAAACCGAACATAAACATCTGTTCTATATCGTAAGGTTTTATTCGCAACTCTCAGATATTTTTAAATAATTCTTGTTATATTTCAATTATTTAAATATTTTAAATCTTTGAGAATCGTTTGTTTTTGTTAGAATGGTGCAGGTATATGCTATTAATGAATGGTGGCCATTCATATGTGTAATAATTATGAAGCATTAGGGTCACATTTTTTTCACAGCAGAGCCATAAACTTTACAGAAAAAATAGCTCCTTGTCAACAGCGTCTCGAAAAGGGCATTAAGAATTACATAATTTATTGCCATTGGCAAGCCAAACATATATTGAGTAAAAGCGGTGCTTTGTTCGAAGTAAAATAATGATTTCATTTCTTTGAATTTAGGGTTGACTTTCCAACAAGAATTAGTTGCAAAATGTCTACAAAAGAAAAAAAGGATACAGATGTAAAATGAATCTGAGACAATGGATCTGTGTTATATAATTATTGTCATGACTAATTTCACTTTCGTAAAAATCCCATAGAACAAACACTTATTTTTTGTAAAGAATTGTGAAGCGGCCAAAGAAGTAATAAATAAACTTATCCGAAAATTGAACCCATATTTATATACGTAAACGAAGCAAAAGATCTAACAAAAAAGATGCATTTTTCCATGAAAATAATATTACAACAAACGTTAAACGTTGTACAAAAAATATTATTTACTAGGTGATACTGTGGAATTACTTATATATTTACGATTAAAAAAAATAATATTTTTAATATATTTGTTTGACATTATCAATTTCAATATCACTGGCAACCTTGATGTTAAATGTGAAGAAAAAAATCATCACACAAAGTACCTTTTTTTTGTGTAAACTTACACTCGGCAAAACGAACAGATATGTTCGCGCGGACTCCTGCGCACTGAAAGTGAGATGCACACATATGTTCGCCCGGACTCCTGAGTGTTAATACATAACCGAATATCCATCCAACCAACCCTTACATTTGTATAATTTATGAGAATTACAACAGTTAATTAATTGATTTGGCATTTACTTGGTAGAACTCCATTTATAACAGATTAAAAATAACAAAGTATTTTAGTTCTACAGTTTTTAATAAATTTATTCGTTGATAGCTATTTCGGCTTGCGCCATCGTCAGAACAGTTTAGTTTAAACATAGTTCTGACGATGGCGCAAGCTGAAATAGCTATCAACGAATAAATTTATTAAAAACTGTAGAACTAAAATACTTTGTTATTTTTAATCTGTTTTAATTACAACAGTATTTAAATTCTTTTCAGCCTGAGGATTATATGCAAGGTCTACACATAGGTGTCAACAATGGGCATAGTATAGAAGATTCTCCTGGCGAAGGTAAAGTTACCTTTGCTACGTATTTCTATTTACATTATTATAAAATATTTAAAATTCAAGTCTTTGAAATAAAACTTCTGTATCATATAGGTACATATTTTTTTTCACTAGGCTGTTCTCGTTTGTTGAGAATTTAAGAATGGTTATCTATTAAGGCAAAAAATTATTGTTACTTTCTAACTGCACTGTTTTAATTTTTTCTACAGCTATAGAAGAAATGGAACATGATCCAGAGCAGTTCGCCGATGACTGATAGCGCAACATATTTTTTTTAAATTTAGTTCTATAAGCATTAATTAAGTTAAAATATTTTGTACTCACAGTAATCTCGGTGATATTTTTTGCATGTTAAAAAAACCCCAATGTAATATTCATTCAATGTCTCCAATAAAATTGCAGTCATTAACATTTTTATTTTGGCATATTGCTGGGAAATTATCACATATCGCCATAGTTAACTGTTTCATTGTTATTGTAAATGAACATGGCAATGCGTGATATAACAACGCCAATGAGAAGAGGTGAAGTGAGCCAAGTAGTAAAATGGTAAAACATTTCTGTTGAACTTTAAAGTACAATCACAACTTTGTGTTTTGATAGATTGCATATTTTTATTTTAGGGAGATAACACTATTCCAGTGTGTAATTTACTGAACACATTTTACTTTTACAATATTTTAAGACATGTAGAATAGTATTTTTTTCCTAAAATACCACTTGGTTCACTTCACCTCACACGGGCTCAAATATTATATAACAAATGCAGTATAAAATAGAGTTTAGTTCACTTTTGAACTTGTTGAACAATTACTCTTCATTCACAAAATGTTACATGTTATCTTCGCGCCTCCCCATCCTTTATTTCATACAGTAATAAAGACACATTTTAAAGGTTAAATACATATTTTGGACTGTTCGCGCCTCCCTTTGCATCAGTCCACGCCTCCCAGGTTGGAAATCGCTGAGTTAAAACAGAGGTTCATAAGATTGCCTTCAAGCATGGTCAAAACAGTCAAAAACTGATTCCCTATGAGTCTCGAATACACCTCAAACTTTATATTGCAAACTTTTAAATGTTTTTTGATTTATTCAATAAAAAAAACTGTCTATCTGTCTAATCACAAATGCTGACGTGCCATGTCCAAGAATGACCATATAAACCATGCCACACGGCGACGGCAGCTGCACTGAGCTGCACCTATCATCAGGTAATGCTGTACGCGGCCGACCGCGTATATTCTAGATCAGCAACTAATGAATTAAAAAATATGTTTACATAGATCAGTGTCTGCCAAAATGTGTGCCGCGGTGGAAGAAGTATTAAAAATTATAATTTTAAATAATGCCTGTTCATTTAAATTTTCTTCAATTTTAAATAAATTTTCCATGCACAAGTCCAAACAAATACTTGTCATGTTCATACATAATTTATTGATTTGGCATTTACTTGGTAGAACTCCATTAGAATAGTGTAAAAATATCAACGTATTTTAGTTCTACAGTTTTTTAATAATTTTTATGTGTTTATAGCCATTTCGGCTTTAGCCATCGTCAGAACTATTTCTTACGATGTAGTATGAATAGTTCTGACGATGACGAAATAGCTATAAACGCATAAAAATTACTAAAAAACTGTAGAACTAAAATACGTTGATATTCATACATAATAGTCAACCCAACACATTTTCTTTTTTAAAGGTATATTTAATTTTTTAAAGCATTTTTATTTGTTGTGCCGCGGTACCAGTTCCATTCACCAGTGTACCGTGAAGTAAAAAAGTTTGGTTTACACCGACATAGATGGTAGTAAAAGCGGAAGAGGATGAAAGTTATTGTTTATGAGGACTATAGCCAACAATTGCTAATTGCCGAGCGATTGCACCATTGGTGAGAATGAATAAGTTAACATTTTCTCATCGTCAAAATGTGACAAATTTAAAGTCCTTGACTTACACAAATTCGGGATACATGAATTTGTACCTGTATGTAATAATTAATATGAGTGAAAAGACGAGGTTTTTGCAAAAAATGCCCGGAATTCAAAACTACATTGTGTTGGTTTTATGAGCTAGTTAGGTCTTGCCCCTTGGGGTAGTGGAGAAGTCAGTGTGGCCCTTGGGCTAAAAACTTTGGAGACCCATGGTGTAATACAAACCTTTAAAAAATGACCTACGAAATATATTTATGCAGGCAATTAGAGATATTATATTAGAGCACGGGTTCCCAACCTGGGGGTCGCCTAGGGTTTTCTGGGGGGGTCGCCAACTTTAACCGGTG
Source organism: Himalopsyche tibetana (assembly GCA_030503985.1). Lineage (NCBI taxonomy): Eukaryota > Metazoa > Arthropoda > Insecta > Trichoptera > Rhyacophilidae > Himalopsyche > Himalopsyche tibetana. Next base: position 1,192,860 of record JAPJYX010000003.1, on the reverse strand, counting down.
AGCTAAAAAAAGAGTTTCGGGGACAATCCGGGGAAAAAGTATAGCAAATCGAGGATTTCAAATTCCTCGGGGGGTCGCCTAGTCACGGCTTTTATAAAAAGGGGTCGCCACCCGAAAAAGGTTGGGAACCTATGTATTAGAGTATGATATACATAGATTTGTTAAAAATATTAGTGATGCCTGGAGTGAGATTTTAATGTCTAAGCTCATTCATCTATCTTTTGAAACTAATACATATTATTTAAAAAAAAGCTTGATATCGAATTTTAAAAAAATAATCGCGAAAGCTGTACTTACTTTAACCCCTTCATTCAAGAATTGACAGGTAACACCTTCCACCGAAAAAAGCGGGAAAGCTAAAAGTAATAATAAAAAAAATCTGTCATTTTTTAAAAAGGTTCCTTTATGCTCAGTTGGTTCTTTTAGTTTGACACTTCAATTTTAGCAAAGGCACGCCGTAAATGTCTCGTGGTTCGTATTCTTCAACGATCCCATGTAATCTCGTTATCCATGCTGCGGTTGTGTCATGGTCCACAGCAGCGCTCTCGCCCACTAGTTTTTTTTTTATATACAAGACCAGGGGTAGGGAACCTTTTCTTCTCTAAAGGCCGCATTTATTTTTCTGATTCGACATAAGGTCGCAGTAAACATTGACTAGGAAATCTTTGGCCAAAAACAGAAATTTACGAATTTACATACATTTACAGAATTACAGAATTGGCTAGAAGGCCGCACCAGAGTAGCCAAAAAGCCACATGCTTCTCTAGAGTTCTAGTTTTTTTCATGGGGCGCATTTTAATCCGAATTAGAATAAGAATCCAATTCGAGGCAAAACTATAGGCATTAGAGGTGATGAAATTCAGCAAGACAAGTGAATAATGTGTACAGGAGCTTAGTAAGCGAGTCATCAGCGAAAGCATTATGAGAAATCATAAAAAAACAATTCTACGGCGCCTGTACATTATTGCAGTCTCGTTTTTTTTCACAAAAATTTTGTATGCGTCGTTATTATGAGAAGTCATAATAAACAATTCTACGACGCCTGCAAAGTCAATCATGTTTCTGAGCGAAATGAGAAATATATATTCAAAAAAACGTAAAATCGGGATAATGTTTGTGAAGGGACCATAATATTTAGACGATAAATCGAGGAAATCGTATAATCGGGGAACGATTAATGCGGGATTATTTAACTTTGTTCTTATGGGTGTTTGAACGGGACTATAACAAATGAACGATCCATGCGAGAACAGTAGATCGGGGTTCCACTGTATTACATCGCTCAGCTATATAACTAGCCTAGAAGAGATACTTCACCGTACCAGTACAGCGATACTACTTCCTACGGGGTGCAATTCAAATTGCGAAATTCTTCTTATTCCAACCATTAGCTAAATGCCAATAATATCAACCTGATATTTATCGTAATCTACAATGATACCTCAATAAACGCAATGTAAATATTACGTAAATCTGGGGGTTAAGGGGGACATGAGTAAAAAAAACATCACCATAAATTCAAAATAAGTCATTTTATTCAATATGTTCTTATAGAAATTATTCTAAACAATGCAATTTTATTGTGTGTGTATATTACAGTTGTTAGAATGGACAATATTTATAATAATCGTCACGAGTACTACGTATGAAATGATTTGAGCCCTAACATTATAAACTCTTACATAGATATTTACTTAATTACTGATCAACTGGCACCGAGGAAAATTTACCTTACTCTACTCCCGAAGAGTATATAACTATAGCAATCGAGTGGCATTTAATATAACACTCGGACACTCCATTTCATCATAAGGAGCCTGGTTTTATTTTTAGTTTATTATATTATTACCAGGCTACCGTATTGAACATCAGAATCAATCAATTATGCTAACACGAAATCGTTTACTATTTTTTTTATTAATTGCTTAGTTTCTTTTACACAATAGATTAATAGTTTTTTTCATGGCTATGGAGTCGTTAAGAAATAAAACAACTCCGAACTTAGCTTAAAACACGATTTAAATTATTTATTTAAGCTTAGTAGCACGCAGTGTTGCCATTTTTGACCCAAGCAATTTGAGTACATATTTTTTTCTTAAAAGGAAGTTATTAGTTTTTTTTTCAGTCTGACTGACTCTACAGCCCTGGTTTTTTTAAACCCTAATCGGGTTTTATTTCCAAATATTGCTCTCATATATATGCAGAAATTAAGCAGATGAAACATTTGATAATGGTTATAACAGACAAAATTATATTTTCAAGTAAAATATATGATATCACCTTTAAAACGACTCTGGTTTTAATAAATTTTAGATAATAGGCACTCAAGCATATATTAGACACTATATTATTATAAAATTCATACAGGTTAAGCCAGCCGATCATTTACATCACTTTTCCACTTAGAAAGCTTTAAAGATTTATAAAGCGATACATATTAGATAAAAATTAGTACACGGTGAAATACACAGTCAATCGGCGAGTAAATATTTATGTAAGTTTTATAAATAGGGCGAAGGGCAAAATGAGGAAAAGAAGGAATAGTGGTCTAAAAATAAAATTAATTACATGTGGAAATCGAAACAGCATTTATAAACACACCCAACAAATATCATCCGAGAAATCATACCGAAACAATCGATCGTCACCCCCGACGATCAAAACCGTCCTAATTTTTCTCAACGGCCAAGAGTCCAATAACTATCGAAATGACACCATCCAATTCTTGACAACTTTACTCAACGCACAACCCGAGGCCTATACATCATTATCGTCACAACACTACAATAGAATCTTCGCATGCACAAGGATTTTAAAAACTACATCAGACAATTCATGACGAGGATGCCGTTTCCGTTCTCGAAGATTCGACGACAGCCTCCTTGGCCTCCGGGTGTTTTTCCGCTACCGATCCGGTGTCTACGACGGCTGACTTCATTTCCACGTCTTCTACGGCCGGAAGGTTGTCTTTGACGAGGGGTTCGCCCTTTGAATTAGGTTCGGCTTCGGCTACGCTTCCGTTGGACATTTTTCTAGCCTCTTTGATTTCCGTCGGACACTTTTCCGCGGCGGTTGATTCTTGAGGAGTTTTTTCTTTCTTGTCAGAGGGCATTTCTGAGTCTTCGGGGATTGCCGGTTCCGTGTTGGGTATCGTGGCCGAACTTTCTTCAGGCGGAGTCAACTTGATACGCTTCGATGGCGGTTCATATGCGGACTTCTCACTCGGCTGGTTTGCTGAAGTTGACTCTTGCTTTTCGCTTTCCTTTGCCGGAAGGTTGCAGCTTTCTAGAATCATACAATGTCAACAGTCTGTGTAATAATGATTCTATGAATAATAATTTCCACGGGCCGATGCACAATGAAAATTAGTAAATAATGTTGTTCCCAGCAATACTTTAGAGAACCTTACAAAGTAGTTTATCAAGAAATTAGTGTCCACCAATCTTGACCAATTGCATTATTGATAATCTCAAAGTTTACCAACTTCGTAAGACAATTAATCCTTCCGAGTGTGGACTTACATATCCAACAAAAATACACTGATTTACCTAATCACAAAAAAATATTTTTCAATCAATAATTTAAAATCTTTACTAGTATTAAATAATAAACTATCATGCGATAAAATATTCTAATAAATTATACGAGTCACCCATTTTCAAAATACACGTAAGGAACTCTACATTAAAAAAAATAACCATATTTTCATGAATCAAATTGGAATAGATATTAATTTTTTCAATTTGATACATGAAATTATGGTTATTATTTCAATATAAAGGTTTCTTACACGTTCTTTTGTAAGTCCAAAAAAATGAAAATGGGCGACTAATATAATCAAAATTAAGTATTTTTTAATAAGCCATTATTAGAAGAGCGAAAGAGATAAATATAATATTTAATAATAAAATATGCAATTACAATCGACTCCTGCTATAATGGACGCGGTGCGATTTAACTGGGGCAATTCAATAATACCAAAACAAGTTTTTTCAAACGTCATGCACTTTATGACAATCTTGAATGGCATTCTCTGCAACATCAATTTTAGTCTCGGAGTTTGTCAGGATATTCAAAACGAGATTCCTCTTATCCTGTCCACCCCAGTTAAGCGGAAGTCGACTGTGTATAGTATTTGATACAACCCAAAACACACCACATGCGTAAAGCAAAGTAATAAAATACAGAAGGAAGAAAATATATTTAGACTATTTTAAATCATTCATATTTAATCACAGTGACAATAATGTTTTTAAATATTAGATAGCTGATGTATTGCAAGATATACATTGATTAGCCTTTTTTCTTAAACCATATTTAGCATTATTTGGTTTAAAAATATAATGTGGATACTTCAACCAATTAGAGTGACACTGCTTATTCGGATAGAATAAAACATTAAGTAACCATTTTTAAAATTTAACGAAGTTCAAAATTTTATGATACTCTTTTGTTTAAATAAAAGCATTGCAGCAATCGATATTTGACGCAAATATCGATTGCAATGCGAGAATTTAATATTCTTAATAATTTAAATTGATTATATAAAAAGCAGTGATGATTGTAAATAAAAGAGAATGAACGAAGGTTTTAATTAGAAATTTGATGTAAATAAGGCGCAGTATATAAAACATATTCATTACAACATCTATTTATAAAAAAAAATATTATCGTCATGACAATAAACAAAAATGAGAGAAAATAATTCGATTTCTGTACAGACTTGTAGCAAAGCGACTGCCGTGCAATAGAACTTGAATTATACGAAATATCAGAAAGAAAATCCAATATATGAAATTCTCTAAAGTTTTTGACCATGGTCCGTAAAAAATGTCACCATCATAGTTAAATAATTTACGGTGATTAACATTATCAAGACATTTAATTTATATCGTTATTTCATTATGTATTGCGAATATCACTAAGTTAAAAAAAAATACAATTATATCATTCCGAGCATTACTATAGTGTTTATAGATGCAGAAGTTTACGATAGAAAAAAAAAACACTTTTGCTACAAGTCTTTAGTAGGAAGAGTTTGATAATTAATAAATAAATAAAAAGCAAGCCTTTAGTCGAAACATACATACGGTCGTTGGAATCCTTTGTAAGTTTCGATTCAGTTTTAGGTTCACTCTCCTCGGGGATATCTTCAGCTATGTCAAGGGCACCGTTTTGTTTCTGAAAGCGGACAAAATATAATCACAATCGTTTGTTCGGTTAACTTTGATAGACTTCAAATCAAATATGGCATTGCGTATAGTTACGTTTGCATTTTTCTTTGAGTTTGATTCCGTCGACGCGGATGAACCTTTTCTACCTCTCTTGGCCGCACCTTTCTTTGCGGGAGCTTTTTCTTTCTCTTCTTTCTTTGATTCCTACGTGTAATACATACAAACAAATTAGTCCAAAGCAAGCATTAGTTTATTTCCTGACTCACATTAATATCATATTCTAAGCACTTCATCTATATTCTGAAAGTCAGCCTAACATATTGAAAAATTTACGTGATGTTCTAAGCTTTATCCTATTGCATGCAGGTGACATATCACTTTCTAGTTATGGCAACGAAGAAGAAAAATATTTTACAATGCCCTTCTTTTATTAAAAAATGAACTGTAGTAAAAATTGTCACCTTTCTTCACGAATTTGATTTAATATTACCACCATATATATCTTAATATTATGTTTTTGCCACTAGGTATTTTTTCAAATACCTGAACAGCTGGTTTCTCGTCAACGTCCATTTTAGTTTCCTTGTCCTTGTCACCGCCTTTGGTTTCTTCATCTTCTTTCGTTACCTTTTTCTTGCTTTTCATTTTATCAACAGCATCATCTTTTTTTGTTTTAACCGGCGGTTCTTCCACTTCTTCTTCGGACATCTTCTCATCGTCGTCGTCCTGTTCTTCTTTTTCTTCTGAATCATTCGCTTCAGGTTTTTCTTTCGGGGTCTTGGATTTGACCGACGGAGCCGTGCTGGCTTTTTGCGATGCAGCTATTTTGTCAAGATGTTCAGCTAATGAAGCCTGGAAAGAATTAAAGAGTTGATTAATTACTTGTAATAAGTATTGAGAAAACAAGTTCACATAGAATCACCATCGCTTAGATTAACTAATCAAACTTTACAAAGCGGGATCTTTCCAGTCTTGCTTTATTCATCACTTTTTAAAAGACTGATCATTGCGGGGGATACTTGAAATTTTACATAACATATAAGCTTTAAATCAGGCATGGGCAACCTTTCCTAGGTCTGGGGCCAAATTATCATTCTGTCTCCGAGTCTAGGGCCGGACCAAATTATTAATCATAATAAAGGAATCATTTACTAAGCGTCAGTTCAAGTTCATCCGTGCACTTGAACGCCTGAAGATGCCGATAGCCTAAACCCGGGTCGTCAGTGACAAAATCTGTGTGAATGTACATAATTTGAATGATTCAAATTTGATATAAAATTAAATAAAAAACGTTGCTACTTCTTATATATTTTTTGTTTATATAATGAACGACATAATATTAATATTATATATTGATTACAAAATTTAGTGTGAAGATTGGCCTTGTACTTGAATTACGAGACTATCAATATTGGCGTTGTAATTGCTGAAGGATAATCGAATAAAATTTTCGAGATTATCATCTGTTATCCTCGTTCAAATTTATGATTTAGTGTGTCTCATCCTCGAAAACCTGTACACAGGTATATAAGCTGCCAAAAAGACATGATTATCTTGCAAATGCGCTTAAATTTTTATATTTTTCTTCCACCAAACATAATTTATAAAAATCCGTCAAAACAATGTTGTTAAATTGTGATTTTAGCACTAAATCCCCCCGAAGCTCAATAAGTTCCACCTGTAAATTTGCTGGAACATTATTTAAATCAGCATCCATCGGACGAGCAAATATGGAGTCTTTGTTTTGGAAGTCGGCAAACCTCTAATAACTTATTTCTCTATTACTTCGCCGAGATGAATCAGGGCCGGACAAAATAGCTCGGCGGGCCGGTGTTTGCCCATATATGCTTTAAATGATAGACAGAAAAGATGATTTTTTTTTAAACATTTGTAATAAATTGCTATCAAACTTACTACGAGCAGAACGGTATGTTGTCCACCTGCCCTCACTGAAATGGCCGACCTGCCCTCGAGCTGTTTAGTCTTGAGGACTTTCGGTTCTGATTCATCCTCTTCGGTGCCTGTTCCGAGTTGTCCAGAAGTTCCCATCCCCCATGAATAAATCTCACCTGAAAATATTTAAATAGTTTTAATACTAATACAAACATACATTAAATCAGAGTGATATTAAAAGAATAATTACCGTCGTCGGTGACAGCGAAAGATGCAGCTGTACCGCATGCAATTTGAACACATTTCTTTCCGGAGAGTGAGGGGACCGGCGTTAGCTCTGTGGCATCTTCGCAACCTTCACCTAGACCCAATCTGTAAAACAATAAAAAAATATCTTATTAAAATCATCCCTCGATTCACATCGGAAATTGGCTTTCTCCGTATAAATCAAACTTTCAGGCAAACTCATTTTTAATTTTTTTCTGTATGAACATAAGGAAACATTATTTATCTCATTCTTTACTGGTTGAAATTATTACTGCAACAAATGCTTTTGTTTTCAGCCATATTGATTTGACGTGACCATAAATTATAAATCCAACCACGGAGGCAACTAATTGAAAATAAAGAAATCGCTGGATGAGGGTTTAAAGGTTCTCTAAATAGAAATGACTTGAATTTTTGCATATAATTATAAGATTTTTACTGATATACTGACCTAACAATTATGAATGCCTTCATAGTTTCATTACTAAATGACAAGAGTTAGGAAACCTTTTCATTGCTGAAGGCCACATTCGTTTATCCGATTCAACATAAGGCCGCAGTAAAGAAAACACCCCCCCTTTTTTTGTCGACTGTCTGACATACAATGGGTTGATTGCGCTCTCTTTCCAAACGCTTGCAAATAATGTTTTGATCAAGTCAAAAGGCTGCATGTTCCCCTCCACTGGCCAAGACCATTATTATTGGGAATACGCATTTACTGAATGACCAATTTATATTTATTAGTTAATTGAAGTCAAGCTCCTGTTATATCATAGTTTGACCGCAATTAAAACGATTCATAGAATATAAGATTAAAAATTACAAACCTGCCGTACTCTCTTCTACCGAGGACATAACATATGCCATCAGCATCGAGTGCCAAGCTGTGATGGGGTCCTCCGGCGATGTGAACCCAACCAGCAGAGATATTCGCCTTGGCAAACGCTTCACTCAACATTGGAGTGAACACTGTTTGAGGAGCACCTTTTCGGACACCTGAAATAAATCAATGATATGTAAAGAAATTGTGTTTAAAAAAGACAGTTCAATCTATTTCTTCCATGTCTAGGATTTGAAAGCCAAATAGATGATGGCACGATTGTAATAGGGCGAATGATGTCTATCTGGCTCTCTTTCCATTAGTTTTCCTATGGAGTTTCAGCAATATTGGTATAGCAAATAAAGGATCTTAGATAAAAAATACATTATGAATCAAAGACTTGTTTCAATACAAAATTAATAAACTTGAGCTGATCGTTGTATCCAATATGCCAGTTTACATATGTATGCTATAACACTTGATAAAAACAAGAATAAAAAAATGTGTAGCATACCGATTTGCTGATAGTTGTTGAGGCCCCAGACGAAGATGTCCCCCTTGCCAGCTTTTCTCGCAAATGTGCAATGGGTCCCTGCCCATACTGCGTCAAAGTCAGCTTTGTCTTTGGAGAACTGCAGAGGTGCCGGTATAAGGAGACCGTCTATAATAAAAATGGAATTGTGAGAGATGTTGATAATTTAGAAATAAGATAGCTTGGTAATTTGAAAAATATTGCCAATAACAATCAGTACATTGAAGAATAAGGATCAATTTTGCTTTGATAAAAGATAGGATCATAATTCTACGATGATAATGTGCCATATTGGACAACAGTAAATGTCTGCTGTCTACGATTCAGGAAATGGTCTAGCAAAACCAAAAATATCAGAAGCCATGACAATATTACACATTATTTCACAATTTGGCAAAAACTAAAAATTAAAAAGGGAGAGATGACAAAGTTGTTCAAAAAATCTTTGTCGATCTACTTAGAATTTAATATATTTACTTAATCCCAGCCTGCTGTGTCTATCGCAAGAGCGTGCCGTTACCCTTCCGAGCTGGCCCTGTTCACCGCACCCGCATGTGAAAATCTGAAAATGATAAATTGTTACGTGGTTAATTATAACAGTCATTTTCTAATGGAGAATTTTCATCCATTAACACTGTAAAAAAAAGTCAATTTTTCTTATTAACATTCGAGTACCGAAACGTCAAAAATAGGATGATATTTCATTTGCAAACATATTATAAACACACAATACAGAGTAGATGCAGTTAAAAAATTGCTTATGCGGCCACAGACCAATGAACTGGGAAATAGGGTGTGCATATTTAATTGTAGATATTTTGTTTTCTTACCTGACCATGGTCTGTTAACATGACGAGATGATCTCCACCAGATGCAATTTGAACAACACGGTGTCCGGGTAGCATCTCCACTGGCTTCTGCTCGTTTCCTTTAAGAGTCAAGCCCATATTACCGTGGGAATCCTGTGAAAGAAAACAGTGACCATATTATGCGTATTCTTTAAGCTTTTTAGTACCGCGGACCGGTTAAGGTATTAGGCGGACCGGCGTCAACCAGATACAAATATTTACAGTTCTCGGCTTACAACGGACCATAAATTAGTTTTAAAAAAAAAATCTTTTTCCAGCTTGTCAAATATATTGTAAAATAAAATTTGTCGCGGGTGACCCTTAGAAATGTCGAAATTGGATGTACAGCCAGTACTCTTTTTACATGACTTTTTTGGACGGTACCGTTCCTTTAATTTGCACAATTTTTTTTCATCGAAAAATAAATACAATAACCAAGTGAACGAAATAAACTTTGAAATTAATGAAATATTTTTTAGTGTAATTTGTTTTGAATAAATAATAAAAATATTGTATTTTCCTATCAGTTGATAATGATTGTCACGAGCAAAACCAGTCCTGATCATATAATTGAAGATCACTGGTCGAGGCAGCAAATAAGGATGAACAAATTTTAAGAAAGACAAAAACTTTGAAACAAAGGCAATTTTTATTATTTGTAGAATTAATTCGCAGCATTCTGGAAATGTGATTTTGTTTAAAGAATGCCCACTTCCAATGTGGTCTTCATGGACTCTAAACAGAGTTTGTTTCGACACAAGTTATTTTATGAGAACTGCTTGGATGCAACTAGGATAGAACTAGTGGTTAGCTAATCGCTCTCACTACGCCTTGTTTTTAAGGCGAAGATGAGTGGGAGGGAAGTTAGACATCAATGAATGTGGATCACTATAATTTATTTCACATAAATAAGATAGTATAAAGAGTGTGAAAAACGACACATACCCTGAAAGATCCCCAAGCGAAGACTTGTGAGGTGTTGAGTAGGGCGGCCGTATGACTGTCACCGGCCGAAACTCGAACCGCCTTGCCCGGCAGGACAACCTTGGCTGGATTCCACTCGTTGGCAGACGCCGAGCCTGAGGCCGTATCCCTTCCGAGGGCACCTTCATCATTACACCCGAATGTCCAAACCTGCAGAACAAATGATGAAGTAACACGTGGGTACAAAAAAAAAATGTTTATTTATACAATTTTTGTTATGAAATAGGAACTGAGTACTAAGTATCCTCTATGCTTAATTAACAAGGTTAAATAGCATTTTAACAAAACCATGCACATTCATGACATTTACATAAAGTATCTAAAAAGATTTTAAAACTTTGAAGCTCAATATCTCCATTCTTCATTTTTACAGATGGTCCTTTAGTTCAACTAATCAAATTGTCTCCAGAAACCTTTAATCGATGACCTGATTTATTATTCTCTTCGTATATAGTTAAAAAGTATCACTGCTTGGTCCATAGACAGTACTAGGCAGGTAGTATTACAATGAAGAAAGACAGCACTAAATATCATGATACAATGATTTATAAACAAAAAATCAAATTTGAAAACATACGAAACATTGTGGAAATGTCGAGACATTTTAATTTAAGTAGATTAGGTTAATTTGATTTTAGAAATATTAGCAAGTAAATCAAAAATTTAGGGAAAAAAACAGATAAAATTCATCTGACTAATGAGGTATGTATATACTTACATGTCCATTCTTATCAATGGCTACAGTGTGCATACCGCCCGCACATATATCCACGATATCACTTGGCAGCGTTCCCACATGAGTAAACCTAGAAAAAAAATTGAGAATAAAATATTTTCAATATCAACAGCTAACTCGTTGATTTTTATAATCTATATTTGAGTTTAATGCAGTGAGTCCATTATCTATTATTTATTTTTAATACACAAATGTACCTAGACACAAGAGGCATTAAGTAATGGAATATTTTAATAGCTGCTGGAAAAAAGTTAATAATCAGAGTATTTTCTTGAGAAGGGAAAAGTACTAAGATCTAATTTTGAGCACCTGCGACTTTTTGGCACCAGAACATACCACGGTAAATAGCATAGATGAGACTTGAAATGTTTTGGCAATTGATAATAACCTCAATTGGTATTAACTTCATTATAGTCAAAAAATCGAACTGACTGATTTTTATTATACGATTTTAATTGACTAAATTCAATTAGTAGTTATTGAAAAATAAAAATAACGAGATAGTCGAGTGAGTGAATCAGACATCCATGAAATCATTGATGTTGTAAAATTGCGTTTCGATTCACATCATTAATACAGCAATTTTAAAACTCTTGCTAGTGGATAACTGCTTCTTACCATTCAGAAATAGTAAGAAATTTTCCTAACCTGCATTTCTCGAGGAGGTCTTCTCCAAGTCCCAACTGGCCTACATCGCCAGATCCACAGGTGAATACCTGACCCAATTTACTCAGAGCAGTCAGCTCTTCAACCACCACCGGTGTTGCTAGAATTAAAACAATCATGCAAATGAAGGCAACATCGCAATGAAGAAGTACATACATTTTTAATTTCTAATATATAAAAAAAATGTTTTGAATTTCAGTTACATTAATACAGTCGAACTCGGTTATTACGATCACAGAAATAGCGAGATCTCAAATGTAATAAGGAGACATTCATTGACATTTTACTTTATGGTTTTCTCAATACATTTATTAACTTTTATAACAAGCTACTTCTCGGGCATACCGAGTGAAAATATCATCAAAATTTTTCTTAAAACTGTTAATGTGTCGTTTGTTTAAAAACAACATGTGCGACCCTAAGCAATAAAATCTGACATGGCAGTTAACTAGACCGATGCTGCCGAGATCGGATTACGTTTATGACACTAGTTAAGTGTCTAAGCACCTAATTGGTGTTTTCGCCGACAACATTGAAAAAGTATCCGCGCATATTGTTGAAATTGCATGTAAAAAATTGAAGCTTTGCGAAGTCAGTAGTTATCTTCCAGCGTCTCTTTGTGTTATGTGACCGATCCAGATAATTCATCTCTACGTGTGATGGGTATGTTTGTAAGCAATTAAAATTACCTATTCTCTGATATGAGTAATGCTTAAAACGAGCAAATTCAGTCAGTCTCATCTTCCTCGAAATAACCAAGTTCAACTGTTTTGAAAATTATTTCAGTATGCATGATTGGTCAATGGTTCGAATCCATTGGGATTGTCCGTGTTGACGGACATTTTAATTAATTGATTTTCAGGATTTGAAATTGAGGCATGGATGTATGTAACGTCTTGAATTCCCCCATCCCACCAATCATATCTTAAAAATGGGGGCGTAGCAAGAGCGATTTGCTATGCATTAGTCATGTTCTAGTCTTATCCTTCTATTCCTACTCTCTTTGGAAAAAAGTAGTTCTCGTAGAAACACTACTGTTGAGATGACCTCCATTAGGAGTCCACACGTTACGCATTAGGAGACATTGAAAAAAAATGTAAATCATATAAACAACCCGTATTAATTACATAGCTTTTTATTGGGTATTAATTGGAATGTAATTTGAATGATTATTTGTTTCAGGCATCTTCAATCCAATAAAATGACTTTCCAAAAACCTGTATAATATTATTTTCTTTTGCTCGTGAGATTGACCGTGTCAGTTGCCCACCGTTTGAAAATTACTATTATAATAATTGAATAATTATTACCAGGTTTCTTTTTGATTTTGGAGGCTCCCGCAGTTGGCTTAGTCTCGGCTTTGGAAGCAGTACGTTTTAAACCCCTCGCCGCCGGCATTTTATTCTATAACAACAGTAAACAAAATATCAGTTTCACAAATAATTTCACTCATATTTCTATAAATGGAATAGATAACAATTATACTTTAACCATACGCACTTCTTCCTTAGACTAACAGTATCACTTTGACATTTGGTTGCCTAAATTTTTAAATTAAAACTTGTTTCCATTAGATGAAATTCACCCTTACTGTAGGGGTAAAAGGTGTATTATCGTTATTGTCCGTTTGCATTGTTTGTTTCACCTGGTTATACAACAAGGAAAAATGTACTTTTACAGACAAGGTGAAGCAGTTAGATTTTTTTATAAAACCCAAAGTGAGTTCACATAAAAAAAAATGGAGGAAAAACAAATATTTAATTTTTATCACTTCCATCCATTAAAATTGTGGGTTTATTTCTTGATTATATTCTACATACATTTGTCTGTACTTCAACATAACAAATGTGAAAGTGAGTTCCAATACATATATTTTAAATATTACCACATTGATATGATTGTGAAAGCTCTAGCGGTGATTAGTAATGTCGGGCAAAAATGATCAGTTGAATAATTCTGCGATTCAGTTACGGGATGGGTAATATTTTTTTGAACTGCTCAATTTATTGGCCATAAGCCATTTATTTCTCCACACTCGAAGGAAATTATTACTGCAATACTAGTTGTGAGTTCTACCCTCACATGATAATCTGTTATGTTCATTTATTGATGGATTTGAATGAAGGATTTCTTGAAGAAGAGAAAGATGTGTAAAACTCAGTCACACAAAAGGTGGAATAACTAACATTTAAATTTTGGGTAAATATGCTTTGATACATGCTACTTTTTTTCTACCCAAAAAAATATCTAAATGCCGATAATAACAATGTCAGTAGAAAATTTCATAACGAATAAGTAAATGCCAAATTGTCATACATAGGAATCAGGGAAACAGACAATTTAGGCGATTTATATACGAATATAATGTCACTATTAAAAATCTTAGAACAAACCATAGATAGAGCAAGTTTGAAATATCGTGACAAATTTTTGAAACATTTCGTAATTTGCCTAAATTATCGGTTTTCTTTATACAAATTTTAGACATTTTTAGATATTTTCCTAGTCACACTAATTCCCAAAATTTTATATTAGGTAGTATATTTGAAGCAATTGGGAGCAATAACCTTGAATTAAAAAAAAGGTGAAATACCCGTTCAATCAACAACTCTATTGGCGGCAAGAGATTTGCGGGTTGTAAATGAACAATCTTATGTCCCTGAAATATGGACAGTACAAGTTCAGATTGGAAATTAAGAATAAACATTAAAAAAAGAATTCTGTGGTCAAGAATTGGCGACCACTTTAAGAATTATCAGTTATTAATTGTGATAAGTGTGTATAGCCTACATACCAGATGGCGTATTTTTAAAAATTTACCATATAAGAGGTGAAGAAATGCCTATTTAATGACCGTTAACATTAAATATGTTTCAAATATAAGCATAATTGTGAAAAACTTCTCAGAGGGAAATTCATAATGATTTGACTTGCGAAAAAGTTCTCACTCACCCTATTTTGTATGGAGTATTCGACCGAGCTTATTGTTTTTATCGAAGTGCAACGTAAATGTCAACGAATGCAGTTGACAAACATCGATTCAATGCAATATAAAGCGTTTGCGGGGTGGCTGATCCAATTATTATCGCTATATAATGCAGTGCTAGGACACTGGAAGGCTTTAAACTTGTAAGGTTTTAAGAGCGGGAAAACTGCAAGCGGCTTCTGGGTGACAAACACTGCCAACGTGTGAGGTTATGTTGTTTCAAATGACAAAATGCTTTATCTACTCTTATGGCCCCTTTGGCGTTGCGATTCAACGTCGCAATTGTTATTGGTCGACAGTTAATATGGATGATTGTGATTGTAAATGACTTACCTTGTAAAAATGCAATCGTTTGATAAACTTAAAGTGGTGTTTTTGAAGATTTTTGATATCAAAACAGTCCCAAAAATCCTCTCGCGCCAAAGAGTGTCGGCGTAACAAATATCTATCGCCAACGTATGAACTGTTACGAACAAGCCTGTGTAATGTTTGTTCTGCGCGTTCTCGTATGCAACCGCTTTTACGAACACGGTCGGTGCAACTGCAGGCAGTGTTGTCGAATGAGTCATTGATAATTTCAATAAAAATATAAAATTATAATAAGAAATAATTTCAATATATTAAAAAAATAATTATAATATCCCTATACAATTTCATGCAGCTAAAAAATATGCGACAGTAAAAAAATGCTTACATTACACACTTGCATTACACCAGGTTTGAATTAGAAAGAGAATTTATCGTTTATTATTGAATTAATTTATTAGCTTGTGTTCTCTCAATATTGAGAAAAAAACTTTAGATATTTCAGTAAGACTTACATTACAAATAAACGAATGCGGTCATTCAATATGAAAAGGTTTCGTACCACTATATTAATACACAATAAATAAGAATCAAATCAGATAGATTTTTCATCTTGGCCTTTTTGATATTTTTATATTTATTATAGATTATAGTAATTACGTCGTAATTAGTCAAGTATACTCTTAAATATTTTATTTTGACGTTTGCTTTACATCTTGACTTTATGAACACGTGTGATGAGCTGTTATTGAAAGTACTTGAGACCGGTATTGGTACATTGTACTTTTTTCTTACAATTTATTCTTTCTTTAGTAATATATTATTTTTAAACCTAACATTCGTCGTGTTTTCGCCCGATAAGGAAACGGTACGATTAAAATTCTAATATTTCCTTTCTACATGTAAATAATATGCATTTTTATCAATAATCTTTTTTCAAAATATTACTTTTTTTGAAACTTTTTCTCAATTAACATGATATATTACTTCATTTTATAATGTTATTTATGATACAAATACAATTATATCCATTTACAGTGATGTTAAGTCTTTTTAAGAGCTATTTCATTATCAATCTTATCTTTGTTTTTTTTACATTTTTGTACCTTCATAATTATTATCAAAATAATAAATATACATGGTGTCTTCTATGAGCTGGCCGATCCGTCATTGCGGTCGTTTTGGTATCTAAATTTTCTCTACACTCTTTAACAACTTCTTCAATGTGTTTTTAGAGGGTGATCAGTATTACTCTAATCTATAAGTGTTTGCTCATTTAAAAACCCATAATATCTATAGCCTTACGGAGTCAGGTGAAAGACACTATCTTAAATATTATGGCAAATCGGCCACCTTATAGAAGTCACACTATAGCTGAAGTAGTTCAGTGACTTAAATATTCCCGCCTTCTCCAAAATATCAACCCTGTTTTTTTGATCTTGTCTAAAGGCCTGTATATTTATACATGTAATTTCATTGACATTGTTTTTTGGTACATGATAGATCTTGAAAAATTGGAATATTTTAGTATAAATTGCTAGAACCACTGTTTTTTCAACATAGTGTTCATTAATACGATATTTTTACACATTTACAGTTTTAGATTTTATATTTAAAATATCAACTCTCATTATTATGTTATCATTTCAGAAACATGGCCGCCTTATCCAATCGAGAGATAAAGTCCTTATGTAAAGAATCCGATGGCTCTACAAAGGTACAAATAAATATATCTTTCTCTTATACGTAAACATTTTCTACTTTATATAATGATTTTATCCAAGACACTTCCATTATTATAAAAAAAATAATGTTTGCCCTGCCTAGTGATTTAGAAAGAATCAGCCCTAGGTTATTTATAAGTTATCCTTAATAAATTTAGATATACAACTATAGGCATAACAATTGTCTGCACAGGATTTCATCTTTCAACAAACAATGTACCGAATAAAGGACCCAAAGAAGAGCCTTCCATTTTACACGGAAGTTCTAGGCATGCGGCTTTTGAAGAAACTTGACTTTCCCGAGATGAACTTCTCACTGTACTTCATGGGATTCGAAAATGCTAAAGATATACCAAAGGACGAGCAAGAGAGGACATCGTGGGCGATGAGTAGAAAGGCTACGCTGGAATTGACTCAGTAATTAATATTTTTGCAACCTTGACAGTGTATTCGCTATCTGTATGCTATGTGTATCGTTGACAATGTATTCGCCATTTGTTGACATAGTTAAATGTTATAGCCCAGCCATACTCAACCTGCGGCCATTTCCTCTTCTCCCATCCTTCTGATCATTTAATAACTGGGTGTAGCAATAGCGATTAGACAACCAATAGTCCGGTTCTAGCCTTATCCTTCTTTCCCCACTACTCACTTTGAAAAAAGTGAGGTTGAGCGACTGAGTTACAAACAGTTCTCATAGAAAAAACTTCTGTTGAGATACCTCCATTAGGAAGCCATATGCTCCACATTGGGAGCGGGCATGGATTCAAAAAATACATACATATGTATGCATTATAGTATGTGCTATATTTACAGTTTACTATAAATATGTTGCGACCGACTGCTCACGTAGAGAAGCGGAATGCGGCCCGGAGGCAAAAAGGTTGAGTATGGCTGTTCTAGCCCCTCTAAGTATCTCAAATTTTATCCAATGTAATGTGCTCTATCTACAAAAATAGCATTTGACCCTGCCGGTTGAATTAAAAAAATACACTCAACTCTATTTTACAAGACAGATACGTTGTACAATAAACCATGCAAAAAAAGTAATAGAATTTATAGAAAAATTGAAGACCAGTTCCCTAAATATAAAAAAACTCTTTTATTTGATAAAAGAATAGCATTTTCACAAGTTGTAGCACAGCAAATGGAAGAACAAAGTTGTCAAAATTAATTTTATATTAAAAATGAACTTCCACAAAGTTATCGCCGAATCTATCAACAATACTATTCATCGCTGCTGTATTATATTCTATACGTGGACTTTTATGAGGGATTTGAGATAAATCGCTTTCATTGTTATAAATGTCTGACACGTTTGATGTGTTGAAATGAAACCGTTTGTTTGTTATTACTTAATTGTCTTGATGAACTTCTTGTTATTACAAAATCCGTTATCCGCTTATGTGTTTTTTGTTTTTGGGAATCGTGTAAAAAGAGTTGAGTGCAACGTCCCTCTAAGCCGCGCAGCAGCTTAAAAAACCCCGCGCACTCATTCTGATGGTTGAAGAATGATCTAACTTCTTGACTGAACTTTGTTTTGTTTCATTTATCGTATAACAATTATATTTTAAGTCAATGAATAAACTCAAATATTAGCAATATTTGAAAAAAATTCCTAATTATATCTAACAAATGTTAATCAGTGTTTCTACGACATCTGTACAGTGTTGTTTACTTGTCACCCATTGCCTTTTTACTTCATAAATCATTGTTAGTTCGATTGTTTATATTAAAACTTTATCATCATTCAAATAAATGTGTCGTCCATTTAATATCACTGTTATAAAATTCATTTCTTTGTCATGTATTTTAAAAAAGATACTGCTGTTACTTTATTAACTCGATAGCTGCCACAGACGAGATATCTCGTAAAAGTTTTCGTGCTCAACACACCAGAAACGAGTTATTTCATCAATAACTAATTAAATTAATAGTTGCAAATTATATCCAGCATGCTAGGTAATTACTATTAATTATCTACGGCAGCTAAAAGGTTAAATAATCAATTTTAACAGCTAACAAGTTAACCGTCTTTGCCCTTGTCACTTAGCGGCGTAGTACTTCTTCTGTACGATACTGTTATGGTTACTATTGACTTTTTCAGTAATTGGGGAACAGAGAATGACGACACCACTTACCATGCCGGTAATTCTGATCCCAGAGGATTTGGTCATATCGGCTTAATGGTTCCTGATGTTCAGGCGGCTTGTGACAGGTATAACAACACTTTTTTAATACTTCATTTATCGCTTTGAAAAAATTGGGTATACATTTAAAGTTTGTGTATATTTTTAGGTTTGAAAAGTTTGGTGTAGAATTTGTGAAGAAGCCTCAGGACGGTAAGATGAAAGGAATTGCCTTCATCAAGGATCCTGACGGTTACTGGATCGAAATCTTCAATGCCGGAACTGTATGCACAATGCTGAAGCAGTAAAAACAAGTCGTCTATAAGAAGAAAAGGACGCCCTTACCACACTGACATCAAATGTCTAATAAATCAGAAATTATTTTATTATTACCAAATTATTTTGTAACTTTTCAAAAAAATTATGATATATAAATATTTTTAACGAGATAATATTTTCATAAATAATATACTACCCATGTAAAATTTAAATCATTATGCTTTCGTTTATTAAATTAATTAAGAAAACTGCAGATTTTGTATGGATATATATTATGCTAACATAACAAAAGATATATTTAGAAATAATTGAAAATTTGTACATTATCATTTTCTTCGCCTATTTAACAATCGTTAACATACGAGTCTTTGAGAAGTGAAATGAGTCAAATAGTAAAACGTTTCTATTGTACTTTTAAGTACAATAACGCCTTCCTTGTGTTTTGGTGGATTGCACATTTTTACTTTAGAGATAACTATAGTCGGGACCGTGTGATCGGGGGTAGTGCAATTGCGGGTGTGAATCTCATACAAAATTAGGGATATGTTTTTTTTCTGCGGAAAACGCAATACTAAGATTTCCCTTAGTTTTGCAAAAGAAAAAATATGGACGAAATATTTAGTTTTTGTAGTAGTAATATCCTGCACACAGACAGACGCCCAGCTATGCGTGTATAGCCTGGCACGTGTTGAATACGCAGATGCTAGCCAACATTTGACTGTATGCGTGGCACAGACGACCGTCTCATAGTAACGACAATGGAATGCGACCGTGCAAATGAGGGATTTGCGGCGAATATTTCAAGCCAGCGCGCAATTCGGGGTAGTGTAATTGGGGGTTTCACTGTATAACACTATTGTTGTGTACATTTACTGACAACACTCTACTTTTACAATACCTTAAAAGATGTAAAATATTATAACGCATCTACCATTTATTTTTTTTAAACACCACTTGGCTTACTTTACCTCTCAGGGACTCGATAATACTTAAACCAAATAATTTAGTGTTTCGTAGAGTGAAATTATTTGCCATTTTGATTTAGCAATAATATTATAATTATGGGAATGGAACATAGTTAAATGTTAAAACAAAGCCATCTATTTTATAGATCTATAAACTGTTAATCATGTTACCAAAAAGATTTAAAAGATGGTGCTGATGGGATATTATTATTTAATAATTTTGTTTTTGTACACTATTTTGTATTTTGATAAAAATTATAAAATATATTACATACTATTGAAAAAAAATTCAAAAAAATTGTTTTTTTTATAGTTGAAGTAATACTTTCAAATGATCTTCTTATCTATCGTTTGCTCTCAATGTGAGACTCTTGGATTTTTTTAGGACTCATTTAGAGTCGTTGAAATTTTGTACGTTTCTATGCATCCTGTCTCTAACAACACTAGTTTCGCCTCGAACTGGCTCTTGACTGAACTAGGGACGTCCTGAAGGCATAGGCGAGTATGCAGTTGCCTAGTGGCAGGAAATGATCACACAAAATTGTGGAAAATGTATTTTCAATGGTAATATTATGACTGATGAATAAACAATATTTATCTTTATTGCGAAAATTTTCTTTAAATATGACTTTCACCGGTGGCAATAGTAATGGCGCTATTTTAAAATATGGCTAGGGGCGGCACATAGCCTAGGAACGTCACTGCTTTGAACTGACGTGTGTTCATCCGTGCGCTTGAATGCATGGAGATGCGGAAAGGCAAAATTTTATCAAGTCAAAATACTACAATTATAATTTAAATTTCTAAATTAAAAACCGTGGTTTTCTTTTTTTTTTTTTTTTAAACCATGTCCGCTCCCAATGTGGATCATTTGGAGTTTATCTCAACAGAAGTGTTTCTACGAGAACTGCTTGTTACTCAGTTGCTCAACCTCTCTTTTTCCAAAGAGAGTAGGGATAGAAGGATAGGGGCTAGGACAGGATTAGTGGTAAGCTAATCGCTGTCGATACGCCCCGTTCATAGGATAGGAAAGGTGAGAGGGGGGAATTCAAGACATCACATACATCCATGCCTTTGAACAGAAATTCATAAATCGATTGAAAAATCAATTTATAAAACTGTCCGTACCGGGATTTGAACCCGGGCCCTCTGTAGCCGAAGCCAACAACGTTGACCACTCAACCACACAGGCGGCTACAACTACAATTATAATTTAAATTTCTAAATTAAAAACCGTGGTTTTCTAACCACAATGAAATGATTTAGATACTAAATATGGATACAGTATTTTATTTTAAAATAACCTCAAACAACGTTTGGGTATGCATCATCGAGCATTATTTGACTCAAAATAATTGGATAAAAAATATTTACCCCTGTTCTCTTTTATAATTTCTAGTAATTTTTAACAGGGATTCCCCATTGATAGGGTAACCAGGAGGTAGATAAATATTATACACTCCGGAACCATTGCTTCATTATTACACTATTTGTAGATAGCTTGCCATTATGAATATTGTTTTTTATAGTCCTGGATAATAAAAACAGTTTAATATTATTGCATTCGTTTTTTTAATAGACCTTAAACCAGGCAAGGGCAAACTGTGGCCCGCGAGCAATATTATATTTAAAAAAAAAAACGCCTTTTTAAAAGATTGAAAGTATATATAATAATCATTACTTTGGATCAACCAATATATGTGAACAAACATTTTCAATCATGAACGTCAAGAAAAACTCTCCGATCAAACATCACCGATAAACCTTTACAAGCAGTTTTAAATATCCTAACTATAAAATGAACACAGAATTTTAAAAAATGTTAAAAGACTTACCTAAAACAGTTCCATTCCTCATATAAAAATGGTATTTTACTTGCGGTCCGCTGATGATTTTGAATTCCTGAATTTGGCCCTCCATTCAAAAAGTTTGCCCTCCCTTGCCTTAAACGATAAATCAGGGTCCCAATGTAAATGTATAGTTAAAATCAGGGCTGTGGAGTCGCGTGAAAAAAAAACGACTAGGACTCCAGCTTTAAAATAATTAACGACTCCGAGGAAATTTTTCAATAATTTTATTTTAACTTTTATATATGTATACCATCAGATCATATTTAGTCAGCCAAACATGAAATGTTAACACTTCTGACTATTTTGTTTAAATACACATCATTAAATATATTTTTCAAAAAAAAATCAAGCCGCTCATTTTTCACGACTCCGACTCCGGCCAAAATACCGCGACTCCGACTCCACATCCCTGGTTAAAACATCTCAACAACTGTTTTTTGCTAATTTGCAACTCTTTCTAAAAATTCATCAAATTATTTTTTTTATAAAATAATAATTTAAACCTATAATAGCGTACACCGACATTATAACCACGACTAGATGAAGGCTACTACATACGTTTTCAAAATAATATGTGCTTCAAATTCCGTCGTTAATCCAACATTAAATAGTATTATAAATTGATAATTAATATTTTTTAATGCTTTTTGAAACACATGAATGTAAAGTAACAGGGGTGTGGAGTCATTCAGAAATAAAACGACTCCGACCCTGACATTAAATTAAAACACGACTTAATTTTTTTTAAGCTTTACTAAGCATGCAGTGGCGCCACTTTAAGCCCTAGCGATTTGAGAACCCATTTTTTTTATATAAAATGATCGAAGTTGTTAGTTCTTTTCGAACGGTCCAACTTCACGATTTTGACTCCTCAGCCCACTTACCAGGGCGATCAGAGAAAAATAATATAAAGATATTAAAAATTATTTCTTACGTATTGATTCATGAAATCTTCTTAAATTGTTATTGTAACTAGAATGATCTGATGATACACAGATATGTTAGTAAAACGGAAACAATTCTGAATCGGTTTTTTATTCAAAGCCGGAGTCGGAGTCGACTCCGACTTCACAGAACTGGAAAATACATCGCACCACGATTTTTTTGAAAAATAATCAGGAACATTTAGTTTCACATTTTCAAGAATTTGTGGAATTCGCATTTTGGCACCGTATAAGCAGGGCGGTGGGCTGCTAATATCTTAACAAGGGGTCGGTAAATCTCCTCCATAATGCCTTCAAGCCATGTTATATAGATGATGCATAAACCGTGGCCCGCGAGCCACATGCGGTCAGCTAGGGTCTCTTTTATTATGCAGCTGAAGTCAGTGTATTTTTTGAAAAAAAAAATGGCAACCAAGTCTTGTTTCATAATAAACTTTAATCATCTACAGAGCATTGCCGGTCTTGGCTGGTATACTTCCGTTGGACCTGCACATTCAAGTTAGAGGCGCAACAGTTATGCTGTACAAAGATGTTGGGTCCCAGGTGGGAGAAATTCAGTTACTGCCTCCTCATCGACCAGACCCTTACAATTCTAAGGCTCATAGAATAGCAGCGCGCAGCGTGGCGATAGAAGCTGCAATGAAAGTTTGGCAGGCTCGATGGGAGAAATCTTCTAAGGGGAGGCAAACTTTTAAATTCTTTCCGAACGTTAAATGGCGAATGGAGATAACCAAAGTCCTGACTCCTAATTTCTGGACCAGCCAATTCATAACTGGCCACGGTTACTTCGCTGCCAAGCTCTTCCAGCTTGGCCGGTTAGTAAATAGCCCTGAATGTAAATGCGGATATATGATTCAGGATGCTGATCACATCCTTTGGGAATGTCCAGACTTAAATAACGAACGGGAAAAATTGCTCAAGACGATACGATTATCTGTCGGATCTGTCGGCCCCGTCGGTCATGCCGACTTGGTTGCATCGAAGGCAAATTATAGGGCATTTAAAGAATTCTCCGCGTCATTTGGAAAAAAAGTTGAGTTAAATAGATAAAATCTCATGTTTTCAACTGCACTTAATTATTAATTAACTTTTAATTTCTGCACACTGTAGTGCATGCAACCAAGTCTTGAAGAATTTCTTCTCGGGACATTTCTGGCAAAATTTTGAACACGACTAACGTTGTTACGCTACGGAATACACCCTATAAAAAGAGTGTGAAGCCGTAGCGGGTGGTGGTGGGTACAACGTTGAGTACCCTAGGGAATTTTTAATCATCTACAGAAATTGCAGTTAGGTGCTGATTTTATCTGAGACGAATGACTTTCTTATCTTAACAAGGGGCTCGCCAGCCGCGCCAAAATTTTACAAGGGGATCGCGCGGCAAATTGGATATTTTTTCAATTTTAATTTGACAGCTAAGACATGGGTGTTTGTGAAGTCAATTCTCCTTGAGTTAATCTCATGTGACTTTCAAAAATTCTCATCGAGTATATCTCGTATGATCTTTCAACTTCAAAATATTTGACGCATTGGCGTAAGCTGTTATGTCAAATATATTTTTTAAAAATAATAATATTTTACAAAAAAAATCTAATTGCAACAAAATCTTTTGTTTCATAATGCATATGAACAATTTACAGAAATTACTGTTGATCTGATACTTTTTTACTTTAACGCTCGCCGGCCTAATTAAAATTTAGCAAGGGGCTTGCGCGAGTCCCTCCGAGCCTCCTCCAGCCCACCCCTGGTTGTAGCACGAAAGAAGTGGAATAACAAAGTTATCAAATATAATTTTAAAGTAAAAATATCAATCTGGCTGGATTATCATTTGTAAAATATGGTCACCATATAAATTGAATTATTTTAGCCATTTCAAACGCACACAAACTGGTAATCGGTATTCCAAAGAAGGCCGCTACTTTTATTTAAATTAATTGGAGGGTTGAGTGTAGTCATTATTTTTATGATCAGAATGATTACGCGGTTATAAAAATGGCGGGCGAGTTGATATTATGTTTACGAAGACGTCGCGATGTTGTTAGCGGGTTCTTTCGGCAGGTGGGGCTTGGGCCCCGACTCCGACCAGGGCCGCCTTTTAATGCTATTTTCATAGAACGAACAAAAAATCAAAATTCTAGAAACATATTTCACCGGACGAAAATGAGATAAGTATTCAAAGACATTTTTTGATATCAATTGAGGAGCAAACATTCAAAAAGTGTTTTGTCACACAAATACAAAGCTTGGAAAATGATGATTTAAGTGTTGTAAAAGTGACGGTTTGTATGAATGTGTCGACTTTATGATTTCATTTTAAAATGAAAAAAAACCTTTTTCAACACTAATTTTGATTTCCATTCATAGGTTTTATTACGGGCTATCAGAATTGATATAAAACGCCATTTTTCAAAATTTGTGATAAAACACTTTTTGAATGTTTGCTCTTCAATTATATACATAGAATAACTCAGTCTGAAGGTACATTGAATATACCATTTCAGCGTTTCCCAAAAAAAATGGGTCGATACCGTGTTTTGATTGCTGTGATAAATGAAAAGGCCTTTTCGCATAAATATGTTGTGGTTTCTTCACTAAGCAAAGGGTATTCACGTTTTATAGAAAGCCAAAACTGAGTTATTGATAAGGATGAATGAAATTTAACTTTGAGACTCGTCGGATGAAGGAACGGTGATTAAAATTATGTCAGGTTTCTCTGCGGACTACCAAAATTTTCTCGCGGACCACACTTTGCCGACCGCTGATTGATGAATCGGTTGATTTGGCATTTAAAAAGCCGTTAACACTAAAAAGTACATATGTTAAAATCATGTCCATACCATTGAAATGCTACTCTGATTATACTATTTTTTAAACATATTCTAGTATGGAGTTTACTTTATTCGTTTTTAAAGTCCTCAATTAATCCGACGGGTATTTTAAATTCTCGATTCGCGTCTGTGTTTCGGTGCTACCGTGCAAACAAACAATGGTGAAGTGTAGCAACACAAACGGGAGAGTGGAGTGTGTCCTTTTATGGGCGCCGTTTGTTCATTACGCGCATCGCTGCCCAAATTAAATCGAAAATTATTATTATTTTGCACCCGTTACCTGAGTACATGCCTACCCACTTACCGTATCCCTAAATTGGTACATGGGTAAACATAAACGGAGCTTCAAGGGTGACGGCTTCTTGATTTGTTATCAAGATGCTTCCTATTTATATTAGGTCATAATATCAAAGTGCAGAACATATTACAATTCTGACGATGGCGTGAAGATAACTATCAATTCTTCCAAATCAAAATCTGCGCCCAATGTGGAGCATATCGCAGTACTAGCTCGAGGTTATTTGACAAGCTAGGCAACGGTCATTGGCGCGCTCCCTTTTAGACAGGTTGTCCCATCTTTTTAAAATAAAGAAAAAAAAAAAACAATTTGAGATCTTTACAAAACTTTGGGTATATTTTTTAATATAACCATTTTCGTTCACAGCGTGGTGCATATGACCTCTTAAAGGAGGTATCTCAACAGAAGTTTTTCTACGTGAACTATTTGTTACTCAATCTCTCATTTTCGAATCATATATTATAGAATACGATACATTTTTTTTTTTTTTTACTATGTCCGCTCCCAATATGGAGCATATGGACTCCTAATGGAGTTTATCTCAACAGAAGTGTTTCTACGAGAACTGCTTGTTACTCAGTTGCTCAACCTCTCTTTTTGCAAAGAGAGTAGAAATAGAAGGATAAGGCTAGACAAGACTAGTGGTTAGCTAATCGCTCTCTATACGCCTCGTTCATGAGGTAGGATGGGTGGGTGGGGGAATTTAAGACATTACATACATCCATGCCTTTGAACAGAAATTCATAAGTCGATTGAAAAATCAATTTATAAAACTGCCCGTACTGGGATTCGAACCCGTGCCCTCTGTAGCGGTAGCCAACCATGTTGACCACTCGACCACACAGGCGGCAACATAATTACAGCCAACAAATTCAAACATCAACACAAAATAAAATTTACTATTATTTATTATTATTAGAGTACATATATGCGCCCCCTAATGGTTTGCGCCCTTGGCGATTGCCTATTTCGCCTCTATGGTGGCGCCGGCCCTGAGCATATGGCCTTTTAATCGAGGATATCAACATAAGTTTTTGTTTGAAAACTGCTTGTTATTCAGTTACTCAACCTATACATTTTTTCGAAGAGAGTCAGGATACAAATATAGGACTAGTGGTTAGCTAATGACTATCGCTGCGTTTCGTTATTTTAGTATTAGAAATGTGAGAAGAATTTTCTAGAGATCACAATATTGTTAATACGTCAGTACATCTTATAGGTAATATGCTTTAATACATGCTACTCTTTTTCTCGTCGAAAATTGGCTCAAAATGGTTGGGACACTATGTCTTATGTACAGATATTATATTCAGCGATGAGCTGCCAATATCTTAACAAGGGGCTCGGTAAATCTAATACACTTTTTTTTGTTATCCATGTCCGCTCCCAATGTCGAGCGTATGGCCTAATAATAAAGGTATCTCAACAACAAAAAACTGCGAGAACTGTTTGTTACTTAGTCGCTTAACTTCTCTTTTCCAAAGAGAGAGTAGTAGGGATAGAATGATAAGGCTAAGACAGAACTAGTGGTTGACTAATCGCTCACGTAACGCTCAGTTGAATTGAAGGATCAGAATAGTGAGGAGAGTTTTTAGACATCACAAACACTAACATAATAAATCCTGCGAAATTGATATGGCTTTTAATCTTTTTGCAGGAATCAATTTTGTTGGATTGAACTCTTCTGGCATTTCTACATTTAATTATGGTTGACAGATTTATTTATTTATTATATGCACTCATTTTTAGGCTTTTACTTTGTTAATGTTAATTTATACTTAATTGATTTTTGATGTAATAGTTAGCTTTCCAAAGAGGTCTTCAACTTTTTATTTATAGTTTATTTTTCTTGGGTTGTGCTTCAATTTTTTTGCTTGGTTGTAATACCAATTGTTTGTCATACCTTGTTTTTCTTACTTAACTTTTGTATAAATATCACTGTTTCGTTGTATTTCTTATCAGTTGATGATGATCACCATGAGCGAAACCGGTCCTGATCCAATAAATTTTATGTGGAAAAAGTACTAAAAATGTTTCATTATTTTTATTATAATGCCATTCCACCAAGTATTGACAGTAAACACCTTAAAAGTGCTTTCCTATTTGTTATTAATTTTTTTACAGAACTGGATTGTAATTTGCGACATTTCATTAATTTTCATGTATAATGTAAAAGTATAATGTATAATGTTTAGCTTTTCATATCAACTGTGAAGAGGAAAAATGACGTAGCCCACACTTTTTTCAAAACAGCTATTTTTCGATAATCACAATGTATCAGCCTTGATACACGTTCTATCAAAAGGATGTAAGCTGCAAATGCCGAATTAGTATCTAAATTCAGCTTTAAAGCTTGAAAAAAATGAGCTTGTGAAAATTGAAACCAATAAAAAAGACTAATAAAAAGGTTTTTCCTAGACAATTTCTTTAATGAATATTAGATTATGTCAATTAAACACCAGTTTAGAAGTTTCCGTCCACTTCTAGGTTGTGTATATTTCATAATTTGCATATGGCCCAAAATCATCAAAACACGTTTTTTGTGCCTGCTGTAAAATTTGCTTTGTTTGGGTTACATCCTTTTTCCTTTCCACGGTCGATATACATTTAGTGTATAGCAACTATGACATGATATCCTTTAGGTATTATTTAAGTAACCATCGATATCAGACATTTAAATACGCACAATATTAGGAAGGTGAAATCTATAATGTGTTCTACAGATATTATATGTTAAGTTATGAACCTGTATTGCAGCCAGGAAAGAATGTTTGTCGTTTTCAATATTTAAAGACCTCTTCTGTCTGTAGATATAAAACCTTCCACAGTCGATATATTAACGAGGCGTGATGTTAATTTAACAATTATTGTGATAATGGAAGGTAGGCGGGTTAGGCCGGCAGTGAAATACATAACTGAAATGATTTGATATATCAAAAAGAAACTATCCATTCTTAACTGTTTCTGTCACAATCGCAGGGGGCGTATGTTTACAAGATAATTCAGACGATGCAACAAATTCCATGTGCGTTCATTTTGAGATTGTATTTTATTCATGTTATCAATAAATTTGTCATTTTACAGCATGCAGGGCTGCGACGAGATTTGTATTTATATTAGAAGCAACAGTGACGTTCCTAGGCTTTGTGCCGCCTCAAGGCAGAGCTCTAAAATAGCGCCCATTTTTTTTTTATTTCCCATTAAGAATACGTATACACATATAGAAATTCGAATCCTCTACTCACTTACGTACTCAAACAAAATTTTTGTCATTGATTCTGTTTTGCTTTCAGGTGATTCATAATATATGTATACCTTATTGACAAAGATCCTCACGAATAAATATGATCCAAAAGCCCATATTATTGTTCAATAATTATGAAAACATAACTACTACCTTCACTACACATCGGAAGAAATAATTTTAATTTAAAATGCACTTACATTTTGTAAGTATCAATTCTTGATTTGATAATTTTTTTATTAAGGACATTGGGGTATCGTATTTATTCTAAGCCAAATTCGTGTCAAAAATATTTGGTCATCATTTAGTAGATCAATTGCCGCTCCTTGAGACGCCGCCTCTAGGCTACTGCCTACTCGCCTATGCCCTCGGGACGCCCCTTAGAAAGTATTTACAAACAGTGTATGTTCAGGACTAAGTTTGGTGTCACGTGGACAAATAAGTTTACATATGACAGATTGTCAATCATGTGAGACAGAAAATTCAGTTCTTCAGTAGTATAACTCGCAAGAGAGCCTGTAATAATACCGTACTAGCTTTAAGCCCGTTGATCTCAACGGGGGGGGGGGGGGGATTTTTGTTGCATTTTTAAGTAGTCAGAAAATTTACTGGCGAGAAAAATAAATTACAATCCTATTTATTGAATAAGCCAGAAAATCTAAAAGTAATTAATTCTTTAAATTGATTTTTTAGCAATGCACCCAATTCTCTCAAAGAACTAAAACACACCGGGACTGCAAAACAAAATATGCAAATTGCGGATATAATAAAGTATATTCATAAACATCATAATTGAGCTGCCCTGCTGAGCTGCTATATCCAATATCGACAGCCCTGCAGTATTCATATTTTATCATTTTTAGAATAATTCAAATGGTTGAGTATGCTAACAAATATATTTCGTAGAAGAAGAAATAGACCTCGGGGCATATATCGATAGCCCAGACCTGCAGTATTTAAATTGTATGTAATATATTTTTTAGAATAATTGAAATGTTTAAGTTTGCTAAGAAATATATTTTGTATAAAAATAAATAGACTTCGGGACATATTTCGACAGCCCTGCAGTATTTAAATTGTAAATTTCGCGAAATCACGGACCCGCAGACTTTCCTTCCTTCCTTCACTCACGTTACATTATCGACTGTTAATATATAGATTCCTTCGATTATAACAACGGGTTAATTATAGCGTTTGAAGTATGAAATTATAGAAACAAGAATTGTGTCTATCTTATTTCTGCAGCCTATGCAATTATATGCAATACTTAAAGAAGTAATCGTTTGTTACTTTTTTTTTTTTTTTTTAACCATGTCCGCTCCCAATGTGGAGCATATGGACTCCTAATGGAGTTTATCTCAACAGAAGTGTTTCTACGAGAACTGCTTGTTACTCAGTTGCTCAACCTCTCTTTTTCCAAAGAGAGTAGGGATAGAAGGATAGGGGCTAGGACAGGATTAGTGGTAAGCTAATCGCTCTCGATACGCCCCGTTCGTAGAATAGGATGGGTGAGAGGGGGGATTTCAAGACATCACACACACCCATGCCTTTGAACAGAAATTCATAAATCGATTGAAAAATCAATTTATAAAAACTGTCCGTACCGGGATTTGAACCCGGGCCCTCCGTAGCCTAAGCCAACAACGTTGACCACTCGACCACACAGGCGGCGGTTTGTTACTTAATACACTTATTATATGTAAAACTATGCAATTTACCGTAAACTTATTAATGTAAATGGCTAAAAATGTACTATTGTGTGCGAGGCGCTTTTGGACCGAAGTTCAATGCCTCAAAAAACCAAAAGCGATCCACCAATCTGCGACCCACTGATCATTCTTAGAGCCGGCGCCTGTGTGCACAGAGCCGGCCCTGACTTTGTATACTGAAGTTGTTGTAGATGATATACAAATCAGAAATTACAGTTATATATTAATTTGATATGAGAATATTACTTTCTCTTATATTAACAAAGATACAACCTGAATTTGAAGACATCAAAATAGGAAAAAAAAGCAAATATATTAGCCTTTTCAATAGTAATATGACATTGTTCAATTGAGATATATACTATAAAATAAAATATTTATTATGAACTAAGGGAACCAAAGATCAAATGAATAGTTCGAAATATATTGTTAGGATATGAAGGTACTGGGTAAAGGGTAAAAGTAGACATTTTATTCTGAACACAATATGACAAAACTGATCGTCGAAGATAATAATATTATTATTAATATGACAACCCTTTTAATAGTTAACATATTCACGACAAGGCCGCTACTAAAAATAATTTATATCGCCACGGTTTATTTAATTGAATATATTTGTTTTAATACACGGCTATTTTATCGGTTGTGTAACCGACTGGTCAACAGTGGTTATTCGTCACGGATTTGAATCCCGTAATGAAATATTCATACTTTTTACTGATTAAATTGGTAGAACTAGTGAGGTAAAAAATATGTTTAAACTTAAATTATTTTAACTATATATATCGGCAAAACAGAAAGGACACTGAACATCAGAGTTTTAAAACATATGGCAGCCGTTAGATTGAAAAAAGACACGTCTACTTTTGCTAATCACTTAATTTCGGAAGGACACGTGTTCAATCAGGAACAAGGGATAAAAATGTTACACCCCAATACGGACAGTCATAAGCTCTTTTTCCAGGAATTTTTGGAAATAAATAGAGCACAATTGCATAGTCTTCCAATTTTAAATGAAATATTAAACCTAGCGGGATCTCCACTTTTATACCCTATATAAATATAATCATAAAACCATTGCCGACAAACAAATAAATATAATTCTTGAAACTACTTACTACTCAAATCTGTGGGCATTCCCATGAGCTTATCCTTTTCGCCAGCAATGGATTTAAACTCAATGATACATTTATTTCTTATATAAACACGAAACATTCATTTACTAAGCGTCAGTTCAAGATCATCCGTGCACTTGAAAGCTTGAAGAAGCCGAAAGGCGAAACCCGGGTCGTTAGTGACAAAATCTGTGAGAATGTACATAGTTTGAACGATTCAAATATATATATTGTCTTAGAGGAGATAAACAATATATTTTCTTATTTATTCTAATTTGCAACTTTTACTGAAAAATACATTATTACATGTAATAAATTGACCGGAGCTGTTTCAAATATGGGATTATTAAGTAACCTACATAAAAATAAATTAAATTTAAATAATTTGAATGAATTTACAATTAATAACATTGGCGTAATGGATTAAAATTCAAACTTATTTGCTTTGGGAAACTTCTTCACAACAAATCTGAAAATGTCTGGCGTCATTGTAGAAGTGATTAAGCTTATGGTTGTGCCAATGTCGCCAGTGCCAGCACCGAAAATCTTAAGAGTCAAGAGTCCATGTCTCTGACCCATACCCCCCCAGGACCAATGGCGGATTACTTCGTAAGCTCATAAAACGCGCGATTGGGCCCTCCGAATCTTTGGGGCTTCAAAAACAGCATATATTATACATATAACATAACCTATACGTTTTGAATTCAGTTTTCAATATTTATTTGTAATTTACATGTTGTTTTGCGACGGCTTTATGTTATCCGAACGAAAAACAGGGTCAGTTAATTTTATTGGGCTTGTGGCTTCCCGTGTTCTTAATTTACCACTATTCAGGACTGTTTTGTTGTGAAGGGTTTTGTTGAGGCAAAATGACGCCATTCACAGTCTCTTGAATTGAAAATGACACTAAGTCAATTTTGTTCAATTTGACAGTTAAACAATATTGTTCGAAAGTGTAATAAATTCATTAATGTAAATACTTTTCATTTATTTAACTGTTTGGTAAAGGGTTAGGTACATACGACAGAAAAATCTTTTCTCTCATCCGGCATGTGTGCGAATAACGACATAACTCAACTTTTATCTCGAACATCGATCAGGAATTAAACCTTTGTGAATGTTTCACGTCTCTTCAGTTCGGATGGAAAAATAAACCATCGACAATTTTACAGTTTACTATATTTTTTTATTTTTTAAACATATAAATACCGAGTGCATTTTTTTGAAAAAATAAGGTGCTGGAACTCACTTCTTTCAAATTTTGTTTACTAATGCATGCCCGTTCTCAATGGGGTGGGGAGCATATATGGTTTCCTAATTGATTTATTTAAACATACGTTTTTTACGAGAACTGCTTTGTTACTTAGTTACTCAATCTTTCTTTTTTTCAAAGAGAGTAAGAAAAGAATGATGGGGCTAGAACAGGACCAATCGTTCTAGCTTTTACCAGTAAATTTTATGATTGGAAGAGTGGTAGATGGAATTCAAGTTAATATTTTTGGTGAAGTACGCAAGTGCAAACTCTACACATATTTTCTATCTACCTTCCATTTTTCAATTGATTCCTTCGACGTGGAAAAACGTAATTTCGATTCGATAAGACAGTTTTTCGAAACTTTTTCGTAAAGTGTAACTCCAAGAAAACGCAGCACATTAGTAAAAGTGTCTAAAATTACGTTTCATCTCTTGAAGAATTAGTGTATTAAGTTTTTGATTTGTAATACGAGATAGAAGGTTCGATGAAAGATCCAACAAGAAGGGTTCAGTTCTCCAAGTGCGAGATACAGCCAAAGTTTTCAAATGATTTTATAGCCAACACACGCTTTTTTACGAAGCCCGGTTGCTATTCAGACGTGCATCTTCTTGTTTTTTTAAGATGGTAATAAGGATGTGCATGAAAAGGACTATTAGTTAGCTATTCGCACTTTCTACGCCCAGTTTTTATGTTTTAAAACCGTGACTAACGCAACAAAATTCGATTTCCCCTCCGGCATTTGGTTTTACATCTGATTTATTATTTAGATTTATTGGGTGATGTAGAAAATCTGTAGAGATGTGTGTATGAATAAACTGTGATTTACTTCATAAAACTCCATTATATTTAGGTGTAAATAGCAGTGGCGGTTCTAGGTACTGGGCTAGGTGGGCTAAGCCCGACTTGCATTTTTCACCCAAAACTTTAGATGGCTGAATAAAAATGAACAGCAATTCGGCCGCTGAACAAAATAAATACATTTATAAACGTAACTAACCTTTCCCAAATGAATATAATATCGTTGTTTAAATTTTCCTCTTTCAATATAAGACAATGCCATGTCTACCTACAATAATATTCTAGATTGTGTTTTGTATTACAATTTTAAACCGAGCCGGCATAAAAAACAATAACCCTAAAAATACTTCATAGAGAACAGGCAACGTGACGTCAGTCTGGCAACACCTACGTTGCGGGCTAGAGCCTTCCAGCCCGCAACTACAGATAATATTGGATAATATCCTGCAATATTTCTTTACACTTGAGCGCTATCAAGCACGATTATATATTTTTTGTATTTGTATGTACGGAAACGTCATCAAACTCACACGACTGTGTTTAGCTTCTGTCATTCGTTGGGGGCTAAAATGAATCTCCCCATGGCATACACAAATACCAATACACAAATCCCAATATCGTTGTGTTGTATGAAAGTGACAGGCATTGAATCTCACTGACAGCTCTGTATTGCTTTTAGTACTTATTATTTCACTTTGAAAG
This sequence comes from Himalopsyche tibetana, assembly GCA_030503985.1. Taxonomy (NCBI): domain Eukaryota; kingdom Metazoa; phylum Arthropoda; class Insecta; order Trichoptera; family Rhyacophilidae; genus Himalopsyche; species Himalopsyche tibetana. Next base: position 1,157,805 of record JAPJYX010000003.1, on the reverse strand, counting down.
ACGAATTTAAGGTTATTATTTTATTATTTCTTACTTACATTAGCATTGATTTTATTATATAGTAATTTAGGCATTGCAGTAGTGTCGTAGTATTTGTTAATTTGCTTGTAGATTAATGTATAAGGTGAAGTGGAAGCATGCACAATTTCGTAAATAGTATTCAATGCTATGCTTTTCTCTAGCCCACCCAAGATTTTAGGTCAGGAACCGCCACTGGTAAATAGCAATGTATTTAGTTCTTTAAGAACAATGTGGTCGAATTGACAGTTATTTTGACATCACACAAACGTCAAAACTATTGGCGCTGTTAAGGTCAGATGGTGGTGTTATTCCGAAACAGATTTACATTATATAAAACAGTTCATTTGAAAATAACAAAATAGATACATTGCTATTTTTCACGTTGATTAAGTTGAATGTTATGACCTTCTTTCATCATTGATGATGATGCGAAGAATATGTTCCTGAAACATACTCTAAAATTTGTGTTTTTGCAACAATCAAGGTCATTAGAATATTGGTAACTTCGATGTAGAATTAGGTGTTGCAAATGATACTATTTGCCCAACCTCATCGCTCTAAGCGATGGCTTATTATTTAACAACAACTCAAAAATAAATCAAAACATATTAGTATTTTATATATACATTAAAACGTATTCTTCAGGTGAGATTGCTTTTTAGCGACATGGGCCTTTTGTAACATTTCAACCGGGAACTTAGTTTTGTTATTGTATCCCCCGGACAGTGCCGGCGCGAGGCTATTTGACACCCTAGGCAAAGGTTATTGGCGCGCCCCTTTTTAAAAAATCGTCACATTTTTTTCGAAATAATAAAAGAAAAACAATTCACGATCATTAGATTTATATATATCCTAGTGTGGAGCATATGGCCTCCTAATGGCGGTATCTCAACAGAAGTTTTTCTTCGTGAACTGCTTGTTACTTGGTAGCTCAACCTCTCTGTTTCGAATCATATCGACTGTGGAAAGGAAAAAGGACGTAACCCACACATATAAAATTTTACAGGAGGCGCTAAAAACGTGTTTTGATGATTTTGTGACATATGCAAATTATGAATTATACACAACCTTGAAGTGCACGGATACTTTTAAACTGGTGTTTAATTTACATAATCTAACATTGATTAAAGAAATTATCTCGGAAAAACCTTTATTTCAGTGTTTTTTCTTGGTTTTAATTTTATACAAGGTTATCTTTTTCAAACTTAAAAGCTAAATTTAGATACTAATTCGGCATTTTCAGCTTCTATCCTTTTGATAGAATGTGTGTCAAGTTATATACATTGTGATTATCGAAAAAAAGCTGTTTTGGAAAATTGAGGGTTACGTCCTTTTTCCTTTCCGCAGTCAATATAGAATACGATACATAGCTACAACGAAAAATACAAACATCAAAATAAAATAAAATATACTTCTATTTTTTTATTATTTGAGTACATAAAATATTTTTTATACTCCATTTATGCGCCCTCTAATGTTTTTCGCCCTAGGCGGTTGCCTATTTCGCCTGTATGGTGGCGCCGACCCTGCCCCCGGACATAATCCCTTTTATTGAAATCAATTTACATTCAATTGCAATAATTCAAAGATATCTTAAGATCTCATTTCTTATCACTATTTAGTTATCTACTTAATTCCCTTTAACACCCTGCATAGCAGAAGTAGATTGAATTTGAAACTGTTAAATAAGATAGTGGTGATTTTCTGATCGCCCTAAAAACCGTTTGGTATTCTAAAGTAGTAACCATTCAGGTTCTCGTTAGTTTTTCGTACTTGTTTAATAGACAGTGGTCAACAATCTGTGGTCCGTGAGAAAAAAATCGTTGTACACGGAGTTGCTGCAGTAACGTAATCAAAGTCAAAAGACACTTAGCAGAAATCGTTAATATTAAATATCGACTGTTGAAAGGAAAAAGGACTTAACCCACAGTTTCTCCAAAACAGGTTTTTTTCGATAATCACAATGTATCAAACTTGATACACGTTCTATCAAAAGGATGCAAGCTGCAAATGCCGAATTAGTATCTAGCTTTTAAGATTGAAAAAATGATCTTGTAAAAAATTAAAACCAAGAAAAAAGACTGAAATAAAGATTTTTCCTAGACAATTTCTTTAATTAATATTAGATTAGGTCAATTAAACACCAGTTTATAAGTCTCCGTGCACTTCAGGGTTGTGTATAATTCATAATTTGCATATGTCACCAAATCATCAAAACACGTTTTTAGCGCCTCCTGTAAAATTTGATATGTGTGGGTTACGTCCTTTTTCCTTTCCACAGTCGATATGAATATGCGCTAATTTAAGATTTCGACTGAAGGTGCTTGGTGGAATTTCAATATTAAATTTGATTCGTTCAAATTATGTACATTCACACAGATTTTGTCACTAACGACCCGGGTTTCAAGTGCACGGCATCTTCATGTGTTCAAGTGCACGGATGAACTCGAACTGACGCTTAGTAAATGAATGTTTCGTGTTTATATAATAAATAAATGTATCATTGAGTTTAAGGCCATTGCTGGCGAAAAGGATAAGCCCATGGGAATGCCCACAGATTTGAGAAGTGAGTGGTTTTAAGAATTATATTTATTTGTTTGTCGAAGAAGGTTTTATGGTTATACTAGCTGACCCGGCATGCGTTGCAATGCCACTCAAAGAAATAAAGTGTTTGTGTTTTAATTATGTTTATTGAAGTGCTTTTGGATAAACATATATTGTTTTTTTGTCTGGTGCGTATATGAATAGATCTTAAGGTTTTTCAACGCGTGAGCAAGCCAGATACAGCTGTCCATTTGAGAAGCATGGATTTTTAAAATTTAGTCCACACACTTATAGCGATTGTCCAAATGCGAGTTGCACCGGAAACTGGAAACATTTATTTGTTTGTCGGAAAAGGTTTTATGATTATATTTATATAGGCGAAACCCGGGTCGTTAGTGACAAAATCTGTGTGAATGTACATAGTTTGAACGATTCAAATTTATGAATATACGCTTTCAAGTAGATACCTACAGTGTATATATTTATGAATTTACGCGTACTGATGCGGTCTTTAGAACCTATACAGTGGCGGATTAAGCACACGAGAGTCCTCAGGCGCATTAAAATTTGGAGGACCTGTTTTTCGAATAGCTTAAAAACGCTAGAATGTCAAATAAAATAAATATATATTAAAATCTAGGCAAATTACATACATATGAGTAATATAATATAATTGAATAACTGAAATTCAGAGGCCCCAAGTGCGCGCCTCATTCGCTTATAGATTAATATACCACTGATCATATGGTTCTTAATTTGCTCTATAAAAACTAAGCCAAAAATACAAGGTGTATCGTATGTCGGCGATCCGAATGCGGTTCTTTGTATAAGAGTTTGCGGCCTTTCAGACTTAAAATCTATATATATATATGTTTCATCTGTAAGGCTCTCTGATATCGTTGTTACCCTGTTTCCTTAACATCTTGCCTCTTTTTACTTAAAATTCTGCCGAGCATTTGTATAGGGCAATGTTCGCCAAACGATTTTTGTTTTTATAGTTACGCCATCTGAACCAAGAGCCAATAAATGTATTTGAAACATACATAAATAAATATCAACATTTTTAGAATTTAATTGTAGTTTTTTAATTTTAAAATTTTAAAATTTTAAAAATAATATTTGACATAACAGCTTACGCCAATGCGTCCAACATTTGAAAGTTTTTAAGTTGAAAGATCATACGAGATATACTCGATGAGAAATTTTTGTAAGTCACATTAGATTAACTCAAAGAGAATTGACGTCACAAACACCCATGCCTTACATCTCAATTGAAAAAATCCAATTTGACATTGACCTTACCGGGAACCGAACCCAGACCTACCTGATCGGTAGAGCAAGCTTTAACCAACTAGACCACAGCGGGCGATAAATGTAGCTATGTTTAAAAAACTTTTTAAAAAATCATTTCAGTGGCACACGTGATTCAAAATTGTTAGCTTAGCGGTTTTGTGGGGTCCGAAAGGTTGCCGGCCGCTGTCTTAGGTCACATCTTTAAGTCATCGATATTTTTATTCACGTAAAAATGTTTAAATCAATTTAAATCGATGTCAGCAATTCCAATTATTTTAATTTAAAAATAATAAATTCGTTCCATTAATTTACATATGGCATAAATTAGAAGTGAAATTTCAACTTCTGACTGATTTTCCGTTGTTTAATATTCAAATATATTTCAAAAGATCAATGATTATCTTATTTTTTTTATTTCTGAACGTTTGTTTTGGCGTTAAAAATGCCAATTTTCGTGTCATATTTTATAATTAATATTAACAGGCGATAATTTTCGTGTAAATGTTTAAAAATATACATATTTATTGAAATTGTCTATGGAAACAAGTATAGCCGTGTTATCTATTATCACAATGCTAGGGTTGCCGAAACATTATATCGCCGAACAATTGTTTTTGATTGTCATACAAAGAATTGTCATAGCATTAAATAATGTACAGTCGAAAACTTGGTTATTATGAGTAAGATGGGACCGATTGAATTCGCTCGTTATAAGCATAACTCGTTTTATCAGAGAATAAGTATTTTTAAATGTTTAAAAACACACCCATTACACGAAGACATGAAGTATCTGGAGAGGTTACATAACCTAACATAATTCAAACAAAAATACACAATTAGAATTTATTTACACACCCGTTACACACATATAACATTTTTTTGTCAATCCAATTTTCTTATAAAATTTAAAATTGATGTTTGTTTCATTTTTTTTTCACTCTCATTGTTCTTAAATTTTCCCTCAAAGCACTCAACCTATTAAAAGACTCTAGGGTAGTCTCAGTGTTCTGTGCATTAAATTCGACCAGCTCTTCCAGTATATCATACGCTCTGGACGATGAATCTATTCATCGTCACAGAGTGGTATCTATCGACTCTCTTGTGGAGACTGTCAAGCGTCATATGTTGGACAGACAGGTAGAAACTTTAATATTAGAATTAAAGAGCATATAAGATGTCTAAAAAGTAACAATTTTTCTGAGTTTGCCAATCATTTAATAGAAAATAATCATAATTTTAATCAGATTTGTAGTTTAGAAATACTCCACCGAGTAAATAAAAAGGGTTTAAAGATGAATAGCTTAGAATTTTTAGAAATTAATAAAACTCTTAACAAAAAAGAAATATTATTAAATAATATTCTTAATAGCACAGGTGGTTCCCCGTTACTCAAATTGTTTCCAATTAATAGAGTAATCACAAATCTAGCTGATTGATTGTAGCTCATTAGTTTAATAGTTTGTAATGTTTAACGTCATTAGTAGTGTGATTAAATTTGTTTGCACTGTTTCGATTTTATAATCCCCTCTTTGCTTCCATTAAAAAGGAAAAATCCCAATCTGATTGATTACAACTCATTAGTACCATTAGCATCATTATCTGTTTGTTTTATTTCGATTCTACACCCCCTCCTTGCTCCTCTGGAAAGGAAAAAAACCCAAACCTCCATTTTGTAATTTTATAATTTAAAATGTTAGAATCAATTTTGCTTCATTACTTAAGCAAACTTTGCGATAGTAAGTCTGAAGATGCCTCTGAAAGAGGCGAAACACGTGTCACAGTTAGTAACACAATACGTGGAATAATCAAAGTTAATTTAAATTTGCTATTATGTACTACTGTGTCTACTGAAGCTGTCATAGATAATATATAAGTCAAAAATTGCAGTTGTATACTAACTTGTTTTGAGAATATTGTTTTCTCTTAAATTAACGAGGGCTCGCCGGCCTTGGTAAAAATTTAGCAAGGGGCTCGCGTGACCCTCTCCGAGCCCACCCCTGGTACTAATAATATAATTATTACTCTATAATCGTTGTTATATTTTTTATAAGATTGTTTTTTTGTTGAATAGGCATACTGTAGAACGATGCCGTAGTCGCCTTGTCATTGCACATTGAAGCGAAAAATCCAGATCAACGTTTCTATTTGAGTGCTGACCGTAAAAGCAAACTTACTTATCCATTTTGTAATTTTATAATTTTAAAATGTTAGAATCAATTTTGCTTCATTACTTAAGCAAACTTTGCGATAGTAAGTCTGAAGATGCCTCTGAAAGAGGCGAAACACGTGTCACAATTAGTAACACAATACGTGGAATAATCAAAGTTAATTTAAATTTTCTATGTGAAAAATTTTGACTATATTTTTTCTCGATATGCCTGAGAAGTAACTAATTATAAAAGTGAACACATGTATGAAGCAAGCCATAAACTGTCAACGAATGTTTCCTCATTACATCCGAGATCTCACTATGTCAGTGATCGTAATAACCGAGTTCAACTGTTTTATATTTCTCTGAATAGTGTTTGTATGGCTGTGTTGGAAGACAACTGTCAAACAAAGGTTGCCCTGTTCAAACAAGCCTATTCCAATTTTGAATATATATATATTTTTAATGAAAATAGATTTATTGACTATTTTTTAATTAAATTATACAAAATAAAGGTTATTAGTTGTACTTATGCCTAATACCGAAAAAAAATTGATTTGTTAAAAGTTTCTCAACTCAAACATCGAACACAAGCTTTATCAAGACAAATACATTTGAAAATGGAACAAGTGGTGGTTTGTTCATCAATTAGACGAAAAATTATAAAGCTAAATTCACAGCATTTTAAAAAAGTAAAATCATTACAATACAGTTTATAAATTATTTTATTTACGCATTACTGTATCTATTTCTAACGTCATTTTCTAAAGTAGATTTCGGGCTTTTTTTTCTAAATTGCCGAATCAATTGACTTTTAATTGGTAGAACTCTATTATGGTAAAGTCAAGTTGTTTGAACTACATTTTTGTTTGGATTTTATAATTTTTTATATCAAATCGATTGTTTTTTTCAATATATTTATCGATGGTATCAGTGGCGGATTAAGCACTTTGGAGGCCCCAGGCGGAATACAATTTGGCGGCCCTTTTTTCGGATTGGATTTTTTCAATACCAAAATATAGGTTTTGAAAATGCAAAAATAAAGGTGTATGTTCGTGTGACTTCGTATATTTAGTTGACTTGCAGTATTTGAAAAATAGCTTTTGGAATACATATTCTTAATCTGATTAAAATCTGAACAAAAAGTGGATGAGAAACATAATATATAAGCTAGCTTGAGGCCCCTAAGATTCGGAGGCCCCAAGCAAGCGCCTCTTGCGCTTATGGGTTAATCCGCCACTGGATGGGATGGATGGCGTAGCGAGAGTGATAAGCAAACCACTATTCTCGTCCTTGCCTTATCCTTCATATCCTTAATCTCTTCAAATAAAAAGAGAGAGTGAGCAATTGAGTAACAAGCAGTTCTCGTCGAAAAACTTATGTTGAGTTCCATTGGGAGGCCATATGCTTCATATTGAGAGCAGACATAGGTAAAAAGAAATATATATTTAACCCAGTTTTGGGTAACATTACTTTGCATGTAAGTAATTGGGAGCGGACGTTTCAACACTGAATTTGAATTTAAAAAAAACATGTATCCTTTGCCACTGGGTTGCAAATCACAGAAAACATAATAAAGAATAATCTGACAACTTTTCCGATCTGAAATACCAAAAATGATTTTGTTATTATTCAATGAATTTGACAGTTGTGATTTCTATTTTGGTGCCATAATATATTAGTTCTGCTGTCCTTATTCATGGAACCAAATGCAGCCTACAGTGGAACCTCGATTCTTCGTTTTTCAAGGGACCGTAATAAATGAACGAATAATGCGGGAAATCTTATAATAATATTTAAAAAAATGTTTAATTTTCAAAAAAAACATTTATTTGTGTAACTAAATGCAATGTAAAACTATTTGAGCGAAAAAAAAATATTATACAAAAACGGTCAATCGGGGTCATAATTGGGACGGGGCTATAATATTTAGATCATAGATCGAGGAAATCAGTAAATCAGGGAACCATAATTTGGAATTATTAAACATTGTTATGACGGGTCTTGGTCGAGTAAAAAATAAGCGATCCATGCAAAACAACGAAGATAGTGAGAATGGTAGATCGAGATTCCACTAAAAAAAACGCGAAACGAAATGCGAGGCAAAACTATTTATGAAAAATATTCAACGAAAACGGTCAATCGGGATAATATTTGTGACGGGGCCAAAATATTTGAATGATAGATCGAGGAAAACGGTAAATCGGGGAACGATTAATGCGGGATTCTTTTACATTGTTCTTATAGGTGTTTGGCCGGGACTATGAAAAAAAAACGATCCATGCGGGAAAACGAACAATGCGAGAACGGTAGATCGGGGTTCCACTGTATATACAATTTATTCTTTATACCTTTGTACATTGTTTTTTTTTTCTTATTATCTTTGAATACATATCGACTGTGGAAAGGAAAAAGGACTTAACCCACAGTTTCTTCAAAACAGGTTTTTTTCGATAATCACAATGTATCAAACTTGATACACGTTCTATCAAAAGGATGCAAGCTGCAAATACCGAATTAGTATCTAAATTTAGCTTTTTAGTTTGAAAAAATGACCTTGTAAAAAACTAAAACCAAGAAAAAAGACTGAAATAAAGGTTTTTCCTAGACAATTTCTTTAATTAATATTAGACTATGTCAATTAAACACCAGTTTAGAAGTTTTCGTGCACTTCAGGGTTGTGTATAATTCATAATTTGCATATGTCACAAAATCATCAAAACTCGTTTTAAGCGCCTCCTGTAAAATTTGATATGTGTGGGTTAAGTCCTTTTTCCTTTCCACAGTCGATATAATACTACAAATGATTTATGCGCTCCAAACGTTTCATAAATATTAGACAACTCTTGATAATCCAAACACAGGTAGAGAGTCGATGACCCTATTCGAAAGTGACAGAAAAATATCGTGAATGAATCTAGAAAATAAATTTATTACGGTCCACGCGACAGAATGTGTTTATGAGTTTATGTAAATGAGTCCCGCTTTTTTATTTGATTGGATACATATAAATTTTGATGCGTTAAGAATATTTTCATTAGAAAATATTTTATAAGAATTTTCTCTCGCGTGTTAAGGCATTTGATCAATTCTTAACTGTCAATCCTTGATGAAATGACATAATACTGGCCAATGGTCTAAAAAATGAATGGAAATTCCGTTTAGGAACGTACAGTGAACGATATTGAGTAAAGGAATGACAACCGACGACTTATAAAATGGTGTTGAATTGACTTCAACTAATTTTAATTGTATACATTGTTGAAGAAAAGTATTTTCCAAGCTTAAAAGCTAATTTTAGCTACTAATTAATCATTTTTAGCTTACATCCTTTCGATAGAACGTGTATAATTGTGATTATTGTGATCATATCATTGTGATTATTGTGATCATATCATTGTGATTATTGAAAAAAACTGTGGGTTACGTTCTTTTTCCTTTTCACTATCGATTTCATAAAGTTGGGAGTGTATGATGATTATTTGGATCATAAACAATTATCTTCACAGGCGGTTCCCCGTTACTCAAATTGTTTCCAATTAATAGAGTATTATATCACAAACCTAGCTGATTGACTGCAGCTCATTAGTTTAATAGTTTGTAATGTTTAACGTCATTAGTAGTATGATTAAATTTGTTTGCACTGTTTCGATTTTATAATCCCCTCTTTGCTTCCCTTAAAAAGGAAAAATCCCAACCTGATTGACTAAAACTCATTAGTATCATTATCTGTTTGTTTTATTTCGATTCTACACCCCCCTCCTTGCTCCTCTTAAAAGGAAAAAAACCCAATCCATTTTGTAATTTTATAATTTTAAAATGTTAGAATCAATCTTGCTTCATTACTTAAGCAAACTTTGCGATAGTAAGTCTGAAGATGCCTCTGAAAGAGGCGAAACACGTGTCACAGTTAGTTACACAATACGTGGAATAATCAAAGTTAATTTAAATTTTCTATTAACAATTATCTTTTTTGTTGTTGTTACAAACTTTGTAAGAACGTATGCTGTTAGCTCCGCGGGCGCATGTTTGCTTGTGGGTGAAGAAGTCCTGAAATAGATATTTTGAAATCTGATTTTTACAACTCGTATTGGATGCTTCTGATATTGTCAACCCCGTGATCGATCTTGCGTCTACCCAAGTAATAATTATTGTAGCCACCATCGTCCCTTCATATCGTCTCCCGCAACAAGATCATATGAAACCATTTCTGTATACAGACTGTGCCGGCGCGAGGTTATTTGGCGCCCTAGGCAACGGTTATTGGCGCGCCCCCTTTTTAACAAACTGTGGAATATTTTTTTTATATGCATGTCCGCTCTCAATGTGGATCATATGGCCTTCTAATGGAAGTATCTCAACATAAGTTTTTTACGAGAACTGTTTGTTACTCATTCGCGCAATCTTTCTTTTTCGAAGTATGTGGAATACGATACATAATTATAACGAACAGATACAAGCATAAAAAAACGTAGTATTATTTTAAAATAAAAATAATAAAACATTTTTAGTACTTTTTCCACATAAAATTTATTATATCGGGACCGGTTTCGCTCATGATGAGCATTGTCAACTGATAATAAAAACAATAAAACAGTGATATTTATACAAAAGTTAAGTGATAAAAACAAGGTATGACAAACAATCGGTATTACAAACTAGCAAAAGAATTGAAGCAAAATACAAGGAAAATAAACTATAAATAAAAAGTTGAAGACCACTTAGCAATGAAAACTATTACAGCAAAAACCAATTAGGTATGAATTACCATTAACAAAGTAAAAACCAACAGTAGTATTATTTGTTATTAGATCATAAAAATATAATTTGACTACTCAATTTATACGCGCCCCCTACTGATTTGCGCCGTAGGCGATTGCCTATTTCACCTGTATGGTAGCGCCGGCCCTGTATACAGTAGAACCCCGATCTATCGTTCTCGCATTGTTCGTTTTGCGCATGGACCCTTTATTTTTCATAGTCCCGGCCAAACAACCATAAGAACAATCTAAAAGTATCCCGCATTAGTCGTTCCCGATTTACCGTTTTCCTCGATCTATCGTTTAAATATTTTGGTCTCGTCACAAATATCATCCCGATTGACCGTTTTCGTTGAATATTTTTCATAAATAGTTTTGCCTCGCATTTCATTTTGCGTTTTTTTCAGTGGAACCCCGATCTACCGTTCTCGCTATCTTCGTTTATTTTTTACTCGACCAAGAACCCCGTCATAACAATATTTTATAATTCCTAGTTTATCATTCACCGATTTTCTGATCTCCTCGATCCTTCATCCACATATTATCGTCCCGTCCCAATTGTCATCCCGATTGACCGTTTTTGTAGAATATTTTTTGTTTGCTCAAATAGTTTTACATCGCATTTAGTAACATAAATAAATATTTTTTTTGAAAATTAAACATTCTTTTGGTATTATTTGAAGGTTTCCCGCATTATTTGTTCATTTATTACGGTCCCTAGAAAAACGAGGTTACACTGTATTATATTCCTTTATCCAACGATTTTGTTTCACACCGCTTGTAGTAGCTATGTCCTGTATTATATAGCTCTAAATGTCTTTTTTCACTGCATTCGTTTTTTGCTTCATTTTTGATATCGTGGACTTCACACTTTTTGTTGTAAACGATGTTAAATCATGGTTATTTAGGTTTAGATTAGAAAATAAGGGTTCGTCCAAATTCCGAATGATGGTGGTTGAATGTAAATTTAAATCTGTTTAATTTTGATCGAATCTACACATGTTGAATGTTTATAGGTCAATCGTATACAATCAACATATCGACTGTGGAAAGGAAAAAGGACGAAATCCACAGTTTTTTCAAAACAGGTTTTTTTCGATAATCACAATGTATCCAACTTGATACACGTTCTATCAAAAGGATGCAAGCTGCAAATGCCAAATTAGAATCTACATTTGTCTTTTAAGTTTGAAAAAGATGACCTTGTAAAAAATTAAGACCAAGAAAAAACACTGAAATAAAGGTTTTTTCGAGACAATTTCTTTAATTAATATTAGATTATGTCAATTAAACACCAGTTAGGAAGTCTCCGTGCACTTCAAGGTTGTGTATAATTAATAATTTGAATATGTCACAAAATCATCAAACACGTTTTTAGCGCCTCCTGTAAAATTTGATATGTGTGGGTTACGTCCTTTTTCCTTTCCACAGTCGATATGTTATTACAACAAAACAATGAAAACATCTATAGGTGTATAAAGAGTGATGGGCTGGTTGGGGCTCGCGCGATCCCCTTGTTAACTTTGACTCAGGCCTCCGAGCCCCTTGTTAAAGAGAAAAAAACAATATTCCTAAATCGAATCAGTACTAAAATACAATTTCTAGAATATATATATTATGTACGATAGTTTAACTATAAAATAGTATATTATGTACATTCAATTGCCTCAAAAAGTATTGTGTTTACTTATATTACATATCGACTGTGGAAAGGAAAAAGGACATAACCCACACATATTAAATTTTACAGGAGGCGCTAAAAACGTTTTTTGACGATTTTGTGACACATGCAAATTATGAATTATACACAACCTTGAAGTGCACGGATATTTCTAAGCTGGTGTTTAATTGACATAACCTAATATTAATTAAAGAAATTGTCTCGAAAAAACCTTTATTTCAGTGTTTTTTCTTTGTTTTTAATTTTTTACAAGGTCATCTTTTTCAAACTTAAAAGCTAAATTTACATACTTATTCGTCAATTTTAGCTTCCATCCTTTTGATAGAATGTGTGTCAAGTTGTATATATAGTGATTATTGAAAAAAGCTGTTTTGGAAAATTGCTACTTACTCATAACACCACAAATACCCCTGAGAATAAGCGAGCCACTTTTTAATGTTTTATTTTTATTAATTTCTACATTAAAACCTGACCGTTGCTGTGACACGTACGATGTTTGTGTAGGCAGCGGTGTTTCCCCTAATCTCAAAGCAATTCTTGGTGTTCCGTGGAAGGAGTGAATTTTTTAATAACTCTTTTGCAATTATACGCAATACTTAAAAAAGCGATCGATTGTAAAGTACACGATACACCGATAAAATGTAACAATATGCAATTCACCGTAGACTTGTCAATGTAAATTGCTAAAAATGTACTACTATGTCTACTGAAGCTGTCATAGATAATATATAAGTCAAAAATTGCAGTTGTATACTAACTTGTTTTGAGAATATTGTTTTCTCTTAAATTAACGAGGGCTCGCCGGCCTTGTTAAAAATTTAGCAAGGGGCTCGCATGACCCTCTCCGAGCCCACCCCTGGTACTAATAATATAATTATTACTCTATAATCGTTGTTATATTTTTTATAAGATTGTTTTTTTGTTGAATAGGCATACTGTAGAACGATGCCGTAGTCGCCTTGTCATTGCACATTGAAGCGAAAAATCCAGATCAACGTTTCTATTTGAGTGCTGACCGTAAAAGCAAACTTACTTATATCCCCTCAACACATTGCGGACTGGGAGTGGCAACATCCAAATCAAAGTATATCAGCCTGACTAAATAACATTTCTCTTTTATGCAATTTTAACTCAATATCATTGCTTGTGGTGTACGATTTTGTAATAGCGCGACCATGCTGTTTAAGACAGCTAATTGCACCGACAAAACGACATTTAACATTTAATATTATCAAGATTATTATCAATCTTGCTTCATTACTTAAGCAAACTTTGTAAGTCTGATGATGCCTCTGAAAGAGGCGCAACACGTGTCACAGTTAGTAACACAATACGTGGAATAATCAAAGTTATTTTCTATTAAGATTTTTATAATCAATGTTAATTACGATTTTTTGGACAATAATCGTTATTTTTCATTCGGTAAACCAAAAAAGTCTATTTTTCCCAACCTTGGTATATACCTAAATATGTTTTATTTCAAGGCGACTGACTGACCCAATAATTTTGATAAACTCATAGATATCGTTCATAAATGACATTCCACAATTTTGTGGATTTTCGAGCACCCGATGTTATTGTCACAAAGTATTTTACTTCCTAACGCATATATGTACATATCATATTTTTTTAGCCTTGTTATTTTAGATTAAATTAGGCAAATTATTCATAATAAAATATAAATACTGCAGGGCTGTCGATATATGTCCCTGGGTCCTCTTTTTTTCGAAATATATTTGTTTGCATACTTGAAACATTTGCAGGGCTGTCGTTAATATGTGTCGGGGTCTCCTTTTTCTTCTCCAAAATATATTTGTTTGCATACTTGAACATTCGAATTATTCTAAAAAATATATTATATACAATTTAAATACTGCAGGGCTGCCGATATATGTCCTGGGGTCTTCTTTCTTTTTCTACGAAATACATTTGTTTGAATACTTGAAACATTTGAATTATTCCAAACATTATAAAATATTAATACTGCAGGGCTGTCGATATATGTCCCTGGGTCCTCTTTTTTTCGAAATATATTTGTTTGCATACTTGAAACATTTGCAGGGCTGTCGATATATGTCCCGGGGTCTCCTTTTTCTTCTCCAAAATATATTAGTTTGCATACTTGAACATTCGAATTATTCTAAAAAATATATTATATACAATTTAAATACTGCAGGGCTGCCGATATATGTCCTGGGGTCTTCTTTCTTTTTCTACGAAATACATTTGTTTGAATACTTGAAACATTTGAATTATTCCAAACATTATAAAATATTAATACTGCAGGGCTGTCGATATATGTCCCTGGGTCCTCTTTTTTTCGAAATATATTTGTTTGCATACTTGAAACATTTGCAGGGCTGTCGATATATGTCCCGGGGTCTCCTTTTTCTTCTCCAAAATATATTAGTTTGCATACTTGAACATTCGAATTAATCTAAAAAATATATTATATACAATTTAAATAATGCAGGGCTGCCGATATATGTCCTGGGATCTTCTTCTTCTTCTACGAAATACATTTGTTTGAATACTTGAAACATTTGAATTATTCCAAACATTATAAAATATTAATACTGCAGGGCTGTCGATATTGGATATAGCAGCTCAGCAGGGCAGCTCAATAATGATTATTATGAATATATTTAATTATATCCGCTATTTGCATATTTTGTTTTGCAGTCCCGTTGTATTTTAGTTCTTTTGAGAATTGGGTGTATTCCTAAAAAAATCAATTGAGAGAATTATTTACGTTTAGATTTTCTAGATTATTCATTAAATAGGTTTGCAATTTATTTTTCACGCCAGTAACCTTTCTGACTATTTAAAAATGCAACGAAAATCCCCCCGTTGAAGGCAACGGGCTTACAGCTAGTAAAACATTAATATGACGGCAACACTCAATATATGTTGTATCAAAAAGAGTCTTTGCCATTCAAAATCAAAACGCAACCATGGACCTGGCTTGGCCTCACGAAGTCTGGGTCTTCTGGTGTCTTCTTCCAACTGCTAGGATTACGTAGCAGTTGAAGACCGCTGGTGACCATCCACACCACGCATTTCCATATTTAGTGTCCATTCGCTTCATAAAATTGTTAAGTTTATATTGAAACTCCTTGAGTGATTTGTGCTATGATCTGTTACACAGGATTTAATTTTTCTGCGTAGATAAGAGAGTTACGAGACTCTTAAAAATCTTGGAGCTACCTGAAGACAGAGAGATTTGAAGACACAGTGTAATGGCTATCTGATTAAATAGGGAGTGGAATTGGTGCATACAGTTTAATCAAGTAAGAACCTTTAAAAACAAAGAGCATGAGAAAATATTAAAAAAAAAAAAACATTTATTGGTGAGAATATTAACATTATATATTGCCGATAGTCCGGCATGCACGGTGTTAAATTTAAAATCCAAACACACAAAAAAAAAATCAAAAGAAAACAAAATGCATGACAAGGGTACAGCATTGTGTCGGTCTATTATTTGTTTACGGAGTCCCGATTTTTTTCAATGCCCCTTTGTGAAGATGCCCAAGTAATATATTTATTAAGCGATTTGCAGTTTTTGTCCTTCTTTGAGAACATCACAATACCATCAATAGGAAGTCAAAAATTACACGCCACTTATCGGGAAAGGAATGATCCTGGATTAAAGTATTGGGTAACAAGGATTTTCAACAAGCGGCTTCATTAAAGGCATACTTCACGTCGACAATGGCCGACAATGAGGATTTGGGGCGCTTGAAGGTTTTGAATCCTGCGGTGAATTATTGTACAAGATTCAGTACTGCGAGACTAATGAGTTATTTTTGTTCCATCATGAGCATACAGATGGACCAAAGTTTAGTCTACTATTTAGCGCATACTTCATCCATTTGAAATCAGGCATGCACAATCTTTTTCTCTTACAAGCCGCATACAAACAAATTACGATTGTTTCGGGCCGCAACAAAAAATACGTCCAATACTTTTTTTAGGCGGATGATACGTTCCACGTAAAGCAGCCGGGCCAAAAAACCGTGTAAAAAATACGTGAATATAGATAAGTTTCATTACATTTTACAGTGTTATTTCGAAACTGCAAAAGAGGATTAGGTTTACTTAATTAAAGATTTCGACTGAAGGTGCTTGGTGGAATTTCAATATTAAATTTGAATCGTTCAAATTATGTACGTTAGAGACAAAATCTGTGTGAATGTACACAATTTGAACGGTTCAAATTTAAGTTTACTTTAAAAAAATGTTTTTGTTGTGAAATATCTAGTCATAAATGTTGTATTTATAAATTAAAAGTTAATGCGATATTTGTCTTCGTAAAGTTATAAGTTTGGGAAACCCTGATCTATGATATGGAAGCAGGGTTGCCAGATTTCTAAAATCACAGATCGGGACATTCACAATTTCGAAGACTTTTATACATGTATATGTCGGGTTTATAGAGGGACTTGCAATGCGGGACTCGGGATTTGTCGATTAAACTCGGGACAGTCCCGCTCAAATAGGGACGCCCGGCAACCCTGGATGAAAGTGATGGGTGAAATTAGGAACATTGAAACGAGTCGAAATATTTTTGTTAATGTTTTATTTAAATAAAATATCATATTATGTTTGGGTTACGTCCAACGTTCCCTCTAAGCCGAAGAGTAAGCTGCGCGGAAATTTCAAAGACTGCGCGGAGGCTGTGCGGACCGATCGAATATTAATCGAGCAACTGTCTTGTAGTGCGCGCCAACCCGGAATGAGTGCGCGAGGGCTTCCCAACTGCTGCGCGGCCGCGCACGCGCGCAGCTTAGAGGGAACGTTGGTTACGTTATTTTTCCTTTCCAGAGTCGATATAAATGCTTCCTATTGTGGGCGGAAAAGCTTCTCAAAAATGATACCAATGTGAAGCTTATAAACTCCCAGTCGATGCTTCAATAGTAGTTGTTTTACGAGAGCTGCATGTAACTACGTCGTTCAATCATTTCTATTCGGAGATGGTAACAGAATCCTCTTCAGTAAAAAATAATTTTTTCCGCTGGTGTAAGTAGATAAGGTATAAAAAATGTAGGGTAAATGTATTTAGTCGCATCACGACAAAGGGTCCAAGAATGAATGAATGCGTAAAGTAACGACCCTTAGTCGGCTCAATGAACCCTTGACGAAGGGCGTAATAACACAAGTTCATGTAGATAGCAGAAAGCGGCTGGGCGCCTCTGCTTATAAGTATGTTAACTGATGAAGTCAACAACCCACGGCCCGCAACTAAAAACTCCTCATTTTTTAAATTTAAATTTCGACTTTCAAATTTGAATTGTCCGAATGATGTACTCTTCCATTAATCTTGTCGTTAACGACCCGGGTTTCGCCTTTCGGCATCTTCAGGTTTTATCAATTGCACGAATGCAATTGAAGTCAGGGCCGGCGCCACCTTACAGCTGATATAGGCAACCGCCTAGGGCGCAAACCATTAGGGGACGCATAAGTGGAGTATCAAAACAATTTTTGACAACCCACGGCCCGCAACTAAAAACTCCTCATTTTTTAAATTTAAATTTCGACTTTCAAATTTGAATTGTCCGAATGATGTACTCTTCCATTAATCTTGTCGTTAACGACCCGGGTTTAGCCTTTCGGCATCTTCAGTTTTTATCAATTGCACGAATGCAATTGAAGTCAGGGCCGGCGCCACCTTACAGCTGATATAGGCAACCGCCTAGGGCGCAAACCATTAGGGGACGCATAAGTGGAGTATCAAAACAATTTTTGACAACCCACGGCCCGCAACTAAAAACTCCTCATTTTTTAAATTTAAATTTCGACTTTCAAATTTGAATTGTCCGAATGATGTACTCTTCCATTAATCTTGTCGTTAACGACCCGGGTTTCGCCTTTCGGCATCTTCTGGTTTTATCAATTGCACGAATGCACTTGAAGTCAGGGCCGGCGCCACCTTACAGCCGATATAGGCAACCGCCTAGGGCGCAAACCATTAGGGGGCGCATAAGTGGAGTATCAAAACAATTTTTGACAACCCACGGCCCGCAACTAAAAACTCCTCATTTTTTAAATTTAAATTTCGACTTTCAAATTTGAATTGTCCGAATGATGTACTCTTCCATTAATCTTGTCGTTAACGACCCGGGTTTTGCCTTTCGGCATCTTCAGGTTTTATCAATTGCACGAATGCACTTGAAGTCAGGGCCGGCGCCACCATACAGGCGATATGGGCAACCGCCTAGGGCGCAAACCATTAGGGGGCGCATAAGTGGAGTATCAAAACAATTTTTAAACACTTATAATAATAAATAATAGTACATTTTAATTTATTTTAATGTTTGTATTTGTTTGTTGTTATTATGTATCTTTTTCCATATGATTCGAAAAAAAGAGAGGTTAGACGACCAAGTAACAAACAGTTCAAATAGGAAAACTTCCGTTGAGATACTTTCATTAAGAGGCCATATGCTCCACATTGGGAGCGGACATGGATGTATAAATAAAAAAAATCTAGCGATTCCAAATTGTTTCTTTTTTTCATTATTTTGAAAAAAATGGAACTATTTGTTAATAAGGGGGCGCGTCAATAATCTTTGCATAGGGCGCCAAATAACCTCGCGCCGGCACTGCTTGAAGTGACGAGCAGCAAACGGTTTTTATTTTATCAAATTTTATTTTCCACTTTTGCATGTTTTTGTCTGTCAATTTAGTACTTTCAAAATACCCAATAATATATTCATAGATAATTCAATTTAAGTCCGCTTTAAATGGCTTCATAATGGAAGTGCCTCAAAATAAGTTTTTCTAGGATAACTGATTGTTTCTCAGCTACCTAACCCTCTTTTTTTCGAAGAGAGTATGGATAGAAAAGATCGGGTTGACAGAACTAGAGGTTGAATAATCGCTTCGTTACGCACCGTTATTTTAAGATTGGAAAGGTGGGAGGGAATCATTAGTCATCAAAAACACTCATGCTTTCGAACAGAACTCGGTATGCTGTTTGCACTGGGATTCAAACCCATGAGATCCGTCACTGAAGCCAACGATGTTGACACTGTTTTAGATGATGTCATCTAAATATTATATCGTTATGTTAAAATAAATTGTTGCTTGTTGCAATTGATTAATAATATATTTGTATAGGTCGCCATTAGGGTATCCAATCCCGGAGCCTTTTTCCAATCCCGGGATTTCGGGATTGATCCCCTATTTTTCGGGATCCCGGGATTGGGATTTTCTTACCGAGGAATTTGAAATCCCCAATTTGGCATACTTTTTCCCAGATTCTCACAGAAGCTTGTTTTTTTTTTTTTAGCTCACCGAAAAAAATTACATCTTGAATTTGCCAATTTCGTGTAAATTTTCGGGTTTTGCTGAAAATTTCTCAATCCCGACATCCCGGGATCGCAGCCATCTCAATCCCGGAATTTCGGGATCAGAAAATTGAACGGGATCCCGGGATTGGATGCCCTAGTCGCCATACTTGAACTTTTCTGGATTCACGTTTTAATACGGTGCACCAGCGTCCAAGAAGATTACCATTATAAAATGTTATACAATAACAAATCTGTGAATACAGTGCAATTTTGCTAGGAAAAAATCAAAGTCTTGTTGTATTAGGGAACATTTAAAATAATATTCCCCACGTGGAACATAATAGCGATCCTGATGAAATAATGTAAACAGTGTGTTTTAAATTGAAAATTAATAAAATAATATGCAAGCTTGAAGCTTTCGTATTTTGTACATTTTGTTGCATTCTGTCACTTACGACCCGGGTTCTGGATTTCGGCATTTTCAGGTATTCGAGTACACGGATGTACTTGGACTGAATTTCAACTCATTAAAGATCTTCCATACACCAGTACAGTGTTTCCCAAACATTCGACATATGTGTACCTCTTCTATAATTTTCGAAACACCGATTACTCTTCGTCAAAAAATATATATACTTTAATAACAATCAAAATATACAAGCTTCTTGTTGCACCAGGCGAAGCCAAACCCCCACCAAACTTTTCCTGTCTCTGAGGGGGTACGCGTACCAAACTTTGGAGAACACTGCGCGAGTAGATTTTGCATAGGATAGTTTATATTTTCAAAACATTCTCGGACATTCCATTCGTAATTTTGAAACACGTAGAGAAATACACACTTAAACAAATTTAAGCCGTAGCTGTTGGCAATGTTCCCTCTAAGACAGCGATTTCCAACCTGGGAGGCGTGGGCCACTGCAAAGAAAGGCGCGAACAGTCCAATGTGTTTATTTACCCTATAACAGGTGTGTTTATTACTATATAAAATAAAGGATGGGGAGGCGCGAAGATATTTTTTTCTTCAAAGGAAGGCGCAGCAACATAAAGGTTGGAAACCACTGCTCTAAGACAAGAAGTTAGCTGCGCGGAAATTTCAAATGCTGCACGAACTTAGAGGGAACGTTGGCTGTTGGTGGTGGGTAAAAAATAGAGTATCGTTATAAATATACAAACTTAAAAAGAATTCATTCTTTTATTTACAATACGTAAAATCATCAAAACGCGTTTTTTGCGCCTCCTGTAAAATTCGATGTGTGTGGGTTACGTCTTTTTTCCTTTCCACAATCGATATGTTTACGTAACGTATTTCGAAAATTGTTACAAATTAAATGATACGTCATTTAATAACATTGAATTGTAAAAACCTGACCTAAAAAGTGTTGTGTTCCGGTAACATGTTTGCGAAGTGTTCTATTGTGCTATGAGTTTGGGAAACTCTGATCTATGGGATGGAAGTGATGGGTAAATTGGGAAACATTGAAACGAGTCGAAATATTTTTGTAATGTTTTATTTAAATAAAATATCATATTATAATATTGTGTGTGATTGCAATGATATCATTATAAATAATTTAAATTTAACTCAGCGAAATCACAATCGAATTCTATTAGTAAAGCAACGCTTACATATAATTTACTATACATGGACTTAAAACTATCATCTTAAAACTAATTTAAGTGATTGTTATGATGTACGTTTATAAATTAATCAAAATACATTTTTACACTGTCGACGACTACTACATATTATCATTGATTTGATACAAATGTTTTTTTTGTTGCTGTGAACTTAAAAAGATTCGATATTTTACATCAAAGTTATAAAACCAAAACGTTTTCGACACAAATTATTTATTAAGTGATTGAATCGACGTTGATTTAGCAGTGCTTTATTGTTTCTAGGTTTTAAAAAAAACACAGTTCCACGAGAATTATACAATACAGTAGATCGTTGTTTTCGGCATCACACCATCGTCAGAATTATATCTCTAGACATCACTTTACCGTGTTTTATAATTGTCGCAAAACTAATTATTTTGCTGTTTTTTTAATCAATGCCCGAAGTATTCATACAAAAACTGCTTTTTTAAGATAGATTGTTGGATTAATTGAGCCCTCGAGATGTGAAGTGAGCCAACTAGTAAAATTGTAATACTTTTTCTTGTACTTTTAAAAAAAGTACAATCACGTCTTTACTTGTTGTTTTGGTAGATTACATATTTTTATTTTACGATGATAACACTATTGCAATGTGTGTCAGCTGAGGTTACTTCACTCTCAGACGTATAGAATATTACAACGCGTCTAACTTATTTTTCTTCTAAGATACCACTTGGCTCACTTCACCTCTAATGGGCCCTATAATAATTACAATATATATTTTTAAAAGACACCAACAAATATTGTATCGTGTCGAAATAACAATTTTGGGAGCATTGACTAAGTTTGTAATAAAATTAATAAAACATTTTTAGTACTTTTCCCACATAAAATTTATTAGATCAGGACCGGTTTCGCTCATCGCGAGCATTATCAGATGATAAGAAAAATATATAAAAATTGCTATTTATACAAATTTAAATTGAAATAAAAAGGTGTAACCAACTATTAACAATGAAAAGGATTTACAAATTACATTATAATTACACACACAATTAAAATGTTTAACACCTATAACATACAATTAAAAAATCATCATCAAAGAATAATAGTATAGTATAGTTAATTGTATGTTATAGGTGTTAAGCATTTTAATTTTGTGTAATTATAATGTATTTTGTAAATCCTTTTCATTGTTAATAGTTGCCTACACTTTTTTATTTAAATTTAAATTTGTATAAATAGCAATTTTTATATATTTTTCTCATCAGTTGATAATGCTCGCGATGAGCGAAATCGGTCCTGATCTAATAAATTTTATGTGGAAAAAGTACTAAAAATGTTTTATTATACTGCCATTCCACCAAGTATTGACAGTGAACACCTTAAAAGTGACTAAGTTTGTTTTTCATTTTTTAAAAGAGTATTTTCTATGATTCAGGGTTGGTAATTTTAGCAGTAAACGGTCAGTGATTTTGGTAAAATTTCAAGTAATAAAATGCACAACTTTATCGGCGATTCAATTTGCTGTTATGCCAATATGTGAGTGAAATA
Source organism: Himalopsyche tibetana (assembly GCA_030503985.1). Taxonomy (NCBI): domain Eukaryota; kingdom Metazoa; phylum Arthropoda; class Insecta; order Trichoptera; family Rhyacophilidae; genus Himalopsyche; species Himalopsyche tibetana. The sequence continues at coordinate 1,134,909 of JAPJYX010000003.1, read as the reverse complement.
TTGCTAAACAAAGTTTTTAATTGGTTAGTTCAGTTATATAATCATTTCAAATACGATACTATACAATCTTATAATATAATTCAATTCGTCAAAAGATTTAACTGAAGTATAATAACTATGCAATGAGTATTATGAAAATTAAGTCTTATAGAATTAACACTAGTATTTTTTATACATTTGAGTTGAAAATAAATACAATATAAGTAAATGCGGATGCATTGTACAATGATGTTTTTTTTTTTAAATTTAAATCATAATATATTTTGGTTGCTACTTTAACTTGTAGCCACCAACCCCTGATGTAGAAGTCCAGTACCGGAGCGAGGTTATTCGTCGCCCTAGGCAACGGTTATTGGCGCGCCCCCTTTTTAACGAATTGTGTTTTTTTTAAATATGCATGTCAGCTCTCAATGTGGTTCATAAGACTTTCTAACGGAGGTATCTCAACAGATTTTTGTTACGCGAACTGATAGAAGCATTAAAAAAACCTACTATTATTTGTTGTTAGATAATAAATAAAAAAAAAAATGGATTACTCAATATATGCGCCATAGGCGATTGCCTATTTCGCCTATATGGTGGCGCCGGCCCTGCGTAGAACATTGACAAAATCTAATCCATTCTGCAATAGTTTTTGCTGTTTAAAATATGTGAGAAAATTAAGACTGCGTGGTCGAGACTATGGTCTTTACTAATTAATTTTAGCTCTCACTAGTTGTGATGATAACGCGAAGTAGAAATAACCATCGAGTAAGTTATATAATTGAGTCACAGAGAAGTGAAGTGAGCTAAATGGTATTTTAGAAAAATATTATTTAAATACGTTTTTATTAATATTCTACATGTCTTAAAGCAGGGGTGGGGAACCGTTTCTTCTCCGCAAGTAGAGTACGAAGGCCGCAGTAAACATCGACTAGGGAATTATCGAGAGGAAACAATTTCATGCCAATTTACAAAAGCCCAGAAATTTGCGGATTTCCCAGCAATTACCAGCGTGGGACATTTTTTTTAGGTATTGACCAGAAGGCCGCACCAGAGCAGCCAAAAGGCCGCAGGTTTCCCACGCCTGTCTTAAAGCAACGTAAAAGTTATACCGCAACAGTGCTATATTACTAAAATAAGAATATGCCATTTATAAAAAAACAGAAATAAAATTTGAACCATTTCACTACTTGACTCACTTCACTTCTCGAGAGCTCAATTGTTGTACAATTAATTACTTTGATATTTTCACCATATCGACTTAATTAACGAATATGTTTGTTTGGTCATCGAGTAATTTAAATTTTAAAAGTAGATTCCACAATAAATTGTCAGGCTTGGAAGCCACTGCTCTGCATCGACCACAGATGGAGCCGGCCACTGTTGGCGGTGGTCTGCGACTGCTTTATATCGACAGTTCCAATTAAAAAAACACATGACTGATTCGCGTCGTGTGGTGTTAACTGGTAACCCGATACCAGAACATCCTCCTTCAAATTTTTACGCTCTGGTAAATATTATCTACCAACATGTTTGTACGTATCTCCACAATGGCGACGGAAAACACACACGGGGCCCGCATCAAATGGTGTTTTTTTTCTACCAGCTCCACTCAATAACTACCATATCCACTGTAGAAAGAAACATGGACGCAACCCACATTTTTTTTTCGATAATCACAATTTATCAAACTTGATACACGTTCTATCAATAGGATGTAAGCTGCAAATGCCGAATTAGTATCAAAATTTAGATTTTAAGTTTGAAAAAGATGAGCTTGTGAAAATTGAAAATTGAAATTATTCGTCGTAGAATACCAATGATGACTATCCACAGGGTGAACCGTATGTATGGTATAACCTGGGAGGAAGCAAATCGACTGGCTGGTATAGAGAATCTTGCATGAACCATGTGGTGACCATATCGACCGTGGAAAGGAAAAAGGACGAAACCAACACATACCAAATTTTACAGGAGGCGCAAAAAACGTGTTTTAATGATTTTTAGCCATATGCAAATTATGAATTATACACAACCTTGAAGTGCACGGAGTCTTCTAAACTGGTGTTTAATTGACATAATCTAATATTAATTAAATAAATTGTCTAGGAAAAACTTTTATTTCAGTGTTTTTTCTTGGTTTTAATTTTTTACTACGTCATCTTTTTCAAACTTAAAAGCTAAATTTAGACACTATTTCGGCATTTTCAGCCTGCATCCTTTTGATAGAACGTGTATCATGTTTGATACATTGTGATTATCGAAAAAAAGCTGTGGGTTACGTCTTTTTTCCTTTCCCCAGTCTATATGCAATACCAAAATACTGGTTTTCAAATATTAGTAGCAGTATTCAAATCACTAATTACGCCCCTCGTGAATCAATCAACTTAAAAACAAAAAAAGGAATTATTACGCTAGAAAATCCGTTAGCGTTTTCGTTTGGTAAAATCTGTGATACAATAATTATTATCAGTTGATGAAATCTTCTCTGCGACGCATTTATCGTTGTTAGGTTACCGTACCCTATTTCTATCGTGGTCTCTATTATAAAATGTATTTTTGAGAGAATACATGTAATACCTTGTCATCATTAACCATGGATCTATAGATTTACTTCCATTTCAATATTTCTTAATTTTGAGTAAGGACTTCTTCTTCTTTGGCCACATCCGTAACGCGGCACCTCCAAGTTTCCCTGTGCCATGCCAGCATTCCTCTGTCCCGCCGAGTACATCGTATGGACCCGACGGAAATCCGGGGCGCCGGAATCCTACCAGTCAAAAGAAGAAACAGGCAGGATTGAGGCTTTCCGGAGGCATCCGTAGCACGTGACCCAGCCAGTTCCAACGTCTCTCCGTAACCACTGACGTGACTGGGCGCTGTCTTGTACGTTACCGTATCTCCGAATGCCTCACAAAATCAAACCACCTCACCCCCATTATCCGACGCAATCATCTGTTCTCGAAGCTAAGTATGTGTACGGTTTTTCTGAGTCACCATCAGGTGCCATGATTCGCTACCGTAAAGCAGTATCGTCAGAATGCAAGCGTTGAATAAATGAGGGCAAACATTCAAAAAGTGTTTTGTCACACAAATACAAAGCTTGGAAAATGATGATTTAAGTGTTGCAAAAGTGACGGTTCGTATGAATGTGTCAACTTTATGATTTCATTTTAATATGAAAAAAAACCTTTTTGAACACTAATTTTGATTTCCATTCATAGGTTTTATTATGGGCTATCAGAATTGATATAAAACGCCATTTTTCAAAATTTGAGACAAAACACTTTTTGAATGTTTGCTCCTCGAATGGCATTTAGTTTTAATCAAGTACAGCTACAGTCCGCATTGAGTTGAATGTGGCTCCAGCCACTCCTAGACGAATGGCGAGCTCTTTTTTTGCACCACCGTCTTCTGGGAATCAAATGAAAAGTTTAAGTCACGGGTTCCCAAACTGTGGGACGCCAACTTTTTTCGATTTGAACAAAACTAAAACTAGTCAACTAAAATTACCTCATTGAAAAATAATACCCTTTTCAATTGCGTCGGAGCCTCGGGTCACGTGGCTTTTATAAAAAAGGGTCGCCACCCGAAAAGATTGGAAACCTATGGTTTAAGCGATTTCTTGACAATACTGATTTATGAATTTAAATATTTCTTATTGTTAATTATATTACAGTACACAATAATTATAGTTAGCCTTAACCCCTAATGACTTTAGTAAATTCGATTAATTAAATAACACCGCAACGAAAGTCTTGTTAGTGACTAATTTAGTATCATTTTAATTATTTTTTTACACATATTTACATTATTTACACGCCGTAAACGGTCGTATGTTAAAATACCTGATCTTCCGCCATCGGGCCTGAGAGCCAGTGCTAAATGAATTCAGGTATTCAGATTTTATTATCGCTTCAAAACATTAAAAAAAAATCTGTTAAACACTGATATAATCACTTATTTGAGATGTGACAGTAATGTTATAGATTTAATTTAACAATGTGATTTAATGTTTAACGTTTTCTACAGATAACTGCTTTGATATTTAAGATAAGAAAGTCAGCGATGCACAACCCGCGGTCCCTGAATCGAATGCTGCCAAAAGTGTCATTTATTTAATTAGACTCGGTATAAGACAGGGAAAACATTTATTTTAATAAAAATTGTCATCTTCGGTTATGGAAACAAAATGCTTCACACCGAGTCATTTTAGTTATTTAATTTTAACATTTTTAACATTGTATTATAAGTAGATTTTAATTCAAGATTTCGACTGAAGGTGCTAGGTGAAATTTCAATATTAATTAAGAACAGTAGGATCAGTGGTGGATTCATCAAAAAGGGAACGAGGCGTCCGAATTTCAGGGCCCTCAAAAATAGCTTATATTGTATAACTCGTATATACTTTAAGTTTTTAATGTATTTTAATGTATCTTTTTTGACATGGAGATTTCTAGCGTTTTTATGTTATCCGAAAAACAGGGCATCCAAATTGTAATGCGCCTTGGGCCTCTCGTGTTCTTAATCCGCCACTGTATAGAATCTAAAGACCACATCAGAACGCGTAAATTCATAAATATATACACTACATACCTACTTGAAAGCGTATATTCATAAATTTGAATTTCGTTCAAATTATGTACATTCACACAAGTTTTGTCACTAACGACCCGGGGTTTCGCATTTCAGTTCAAGTTCATTCATGCGTTCAAGCGCCTGAAAATGCCGAAAGGAGAAATCCAGATCGTTAGTGACAAAACTTGTGTGAATGTACATTATTTTAAAGATTCAAATTTATTATTGAAATTTCACCTAGCACCTTTAGTCGAAATTTTAAATTTCAGCCAAGTTCATCCGTGCGCTTGAACGCCTGTAGATACCGAAAGGCTAAACCTGGGTCGTTAGTGACAAAATCTCTGTGAATGTACATAGTTTGAACGATTCAAATTTAAATACTCGATATTTTAATAGGTTTATTTAAAACTCAGTCTGTTACTTCATCGGCTTTAGTGTCCGATTTTTATGAATCATTGTTTTCGCTGAAAATATCGTTAATTTTCAATAGATATATAACGCACTCCGAATTCAAAGACTCAAAAAAACTCAAAAAATGGTTTTATAATCGACAATACACGGTATTTCTTTTTATATAAATGTGTCGTTTACCAAAACATAATACTTATTGTAATCTGAAGTATGCTGTTACCCCTACCAATGACAAAAAAAATCTTCCGAAATACGTTATAACATGCAATCATTTATTTCACTTTACTCCAGTCAGAAACGCCAACTTAAAAACAATTTAATTGTAGTTAATATAATTTAAGATTTCGACTGAAGGTGCTTGGTGGAATTTCAATATTAAATTTGAATCGTTTAAACTATGTACATTCTCACAGATGCTGTCACTAACGACCCGGGTTTCGCCTTTCGCATCTTCAGGCATTCAAGTGCACGGATGAACTTGAACTGACGTTTAGTAAATGAAAGTTTCGTGTTTATATAAGATATAAATGCATCACTGAGTCCAAAGCCATTGCTGGCGAAAAGGATGAGCTCATGGGAATGCCAACAGACCTGAGTAGTAAGCAGTTTCAAGAATTATATTATTTGTTTGTCGGCAAAGGTTTTATGATTATATGATTTTATGATTATATAGGGTATAGAAGTGGAGATGCGGGAAAGTTTAATATTTCATTTAAAATCGGAAGACTTTGCAGCTGTGCTTTGATTTCTAAAATTTCTTGGAAAAAGAGCTTATGACTGTCCGTATTTGTGTGTAACATTTATGGCTTTGGACTCGGTGATGCATTTATATCTTATATAAACACGAAACTTTCATTTACTAAACGTCAGTTCAAGTTCATCCGTGCACTTGAATGCCTGAAGATGCCGAAAGGCGAAACCCGGGTCGTTAGTGACAAAATCTGTGAGAATGTACATAGTTTGAACGATTCAAATGTAGTTAATATGTTTTTTTTCCACTGGGCTTTCACTAAACGGTCGATGTTTTTTACACACTAAGTATTTATGTTATTATTATTAATTCAATGTGCACTGCATTATTTTTGCACTTCTAAGTATATTATTTATATATATTAGTCACTGGTTTTAATGATGTTTTACGTTTATAAGTACAAAAAAGGTATTTTCTCTTTGTACAAGCATAATCTCGCTAAAATTTCAAAGTTGTTACTGAGGGCATTACAAAGGAACACTGACAAACTTCATGTTTATTTTTGTTTTCATCACGTGTTCATAAATTCACACTTTGACAGGTGAAAATTTCACAATTTTTATTATACAAAATGCGCTAAAAATTGCATTTAAAATAAGGATGATATCGATGATTGAAAGCCCAAAAGGCGAAAGGGGCATTTCACTATAAGATTGTCTTTTTCAACACGATAATTGGCAAAAGTCATGAAATTTATGACAATGTTAGGGATTTGGTTGTGAAGATTTGTTGCGTGCGTTTCATTTCGGCACTTTCAAGTCAATACAGATGATTGTTTCCAATTTCACTTCTGTCAATTACGTTCCACTTGGTACACTATGCATCGTTACAGTTGAAAATCTTCAATGCGGATATCTCTGGCAGCGCTGAAGAAAGTGATATGATGCACAGGTTTTCAAATTGGTCACTAGGCGTATCGCAGAATTTTCTCTTCTCTTGATCTACTTCAATCCAAGTTCAAACGTCTTCAAATGTAGACCAGAAACAAGTTGACATGTCAAATTTGTAATTTTCCTTCACTCTTCATCAGTAATTTGAGGCGTCCTTCCTACCAGCCCAGTATCATAAGTGCTGGTATCCTCCTCCATCATCGTATAGTGCTGATTGCAGAGGGTGTTGAGAATGGTGGAGCTGCTGCTGACCGGGGTAGTCCAGCCTGGGGATGGACTGCTGGGAGGAAAGCGACGACTGCTGGGGGGCTGGAAGGCGATATGCAGGCGGCGGCGCTGACCTTGGACCAGGACCTCCCACCAGCAGCGAGTCACCTTCGCTGTCGCTCGACGTGTCGAGGTGCGTTTTATCGGAGCCAGGAACGCTGTAAAAATAAAAATACAAAAATTATGTTAGGTACCATTTTGATAAATATTCACCTTTAGTGGGTAGACATTTTGGTATAATATTATATGTTGAATGGAATAATATTTATGTTAGTGGTAATTCGCAGCGAGAAATTCTTCCCTAATTTTTGTAATCTTAGATATGAGGGTATTATTTTCAAACACTGATCATTCCAAAATGGTTAAAAAATGAAACATGAATTTAATTTTGTAAAACAATATACATTTTAAAGGTATTTTTAGTTTTACACTACTTTGGAATGATATCGACTGTGGAAAAGGAAAAGGACGAAACAAACACATAGCAAATTTTACAGGAGGCACAAAAAACGTGTTCTAACGATTTTGGGCCATATGCAAATTATGCAATATACACACCTTGAATCGCACGGAGACTTCTAAGCTGGTATTTAATTGACATAATCTAATATTAATTAAAGAAATTGTCTAGCAAAAACCTTTTTTTCAGTCTTTTTTCTTGATTTCAATTTTCACAAGCTCATCGTTTTCAAACTAAAAAGTGAAACTAAGATACTAATTCGGCATTTGCAGCTTACATCCGTTTGATAGAACGTGTATCAAGTTTCATACATTGTGATTATCGAAAATATTTTTTTTTGAAAATACTGTGGGTTACGTTCTTTTTCCTTTCACAGTCGATATGTTTAATGTTATCAAGCCATATTTTAAACAAATTTCTAAAAATACTTTCAAATTTTATATTTATTTACTCTACTAAATTACATTCATGGTTCAAGTTTCAACAATTTTGGAATGGTTTGCAAGTAATACCCTCATATATATAATACTATGAATGTATTTGAGTTTATTTTTTTAAATGAATTTGGACCACTGTATTTTTTTAAACTTTGTAGCATGCAGTGGCGCTACTTTTAACTCCAGCGGTTTGTTCACATAAACAATTAAAAAATAATCGGAATTGTTAGTTTGTTTGCCGACTCCGGTAAAATCTGACTCTGGTTTTATAATATTTATACTCCAGTATTCTATGTAATTAAAACGTGCTTAACACATTATTATTATTTAATTGTTTTCATCAATAATATGTTTGAAATTCGTGTTAGAATTCATCATAATGAATTTATGAATAATAGTACAAAAACGATTGGCGAATATAAATATATTGGACTCTATCGTAGAATGGAGATGAGCATGGTACCACCACTGCGTTTTAAGCCCACCACACCACAACTCGCTTATTTTGTGAAAGGATGTTTGTTTTAGGGTCTTCTGGAGGAATCGCGTTACATCAGTAGCGAACTTTACCTAAAATTGCCCAACAGTCTAAATTCAAACGTGAAAGTATTATACAAGACATTATCGGACAGTGATTTATTGGTTTATTGAAATATCAATAGTATGTCCTCGTGCCATAATAATTTAATATAATAATAGTCGATAAGGTTCTTTCGTACGTTTGTTTGTATGGTCACGATTTCACCTTTTCGATGACGTCAAGAAAGATGGTCAAAGAAGATCCTCCAGTTGATGCCAACGGGCTTACAGCTAGTTTAATATAATATTCACACCTGTGCTTGATTGTTAGCCAATCGAAAAATGACACTCAGATAACTGTCAAGAACTTTAATGAATATGTTTGTTTTATTTAAAGGTTTCAAGAAGACAGACAGTTTTTGGAAACGTTGGATTCTGTTCATCTGATTCTCTTTTGACGGTTTTAAGTTTGCTGAATTGTGAAAGAATAACATACTACCGCTATTTATTTTCCTGACAGCGAAAATGAAAAAAAAATAGTAATTTTATTTAAATTATTATTGATTTGTAACTTACAGCATTTTATAACGTTGAAACAAAACTAAAAATAATACTTTTTAAAATTGTATTACTTGCTTAAAGTGTATCATATTTCGTTGTTTCTTTTTATTGTGATAAAAATATATTGAAGCCAAAAAAAAATGTTGAACGAAAAAATTCATTCATTTGTAAAAACTTAATTATAAAAAAAATCACGTATCAATTATCTATCCAACGACTTTTACACAATGTCCGTGTCCAATATGAGCATATCAACACCTAATGGAGTTTGTGTTTATACGAGAACTGCTTGTTAATCATTTTCTCAGCCTCTTTTTATTCGAAGTAAGTAAAGAAAAGTAGCAAATAAACAGCTAATCGTTTTGATTACCCCAAACTTTGTATGATAGGATGGGTGGGAGGAAATTTAAGACATCAAACATCAATGCTTCCGAAAAGAATCTCATAAACCAATTTATAAGTTGTCTCTACGGGAATTCGAACCTGGAGTGAGATCAGTGACTGAAGCCAACGATGTAGATCACTCGACTACGGATACGCCAAATTTAACATTATTTGAATTGTTGAATATAAATATAAACTACAATTTTCAATGCGACCCTGATAAATTATTTGTTTTGTTGCTCTTTTCGTTCGTAATTTAACACAGAGTCGAAGCGAGGACTATTAATAAAACTTATTGAATATAATTTTAATTTAAAAATTACTTTTTCATACATATTTATAAGCATCGACTCGGATGAATGGTCAGTTAATAGTCTAAATTTAAAATTGAAATAAAACAGTATTGAAGGAGAAATTAATTTTGTGTGTTTTACCAAGTTTTGGTTTAAAACACGTATTAACTCATAACCATTTGCCAGAAGCGATTACATTGTTTTTTTTAAAAACAATTAAACCAAGCACACCTGCCGATGGAACATTGGGCACAAAGTATTTCATGAAAACTAGATAAAGGCTTTTTTTATACAACTTTATATTGTGTGGGCCAACAAAAGATACTTGTGCAATTCACTAAAAATGGCTTGGAGCTGGTGATTTAAAAAAAAACCTTTATATCGCAAAGGTATACGTATGAGCTATAAAAAGAAATAATACACCTACAATAACGCACGTGGCAATGGATGAGAACATTAGACACCAATGTCTTTAGATACAAATTAATAAACCGATTTATAAATTTACGTACAAACTTAAGTATTTCGACTGAGGGTGCTTGATGGAATTTCAATATCAAATTTGAATTGTTTGAATTTTGTACTTTTCCATGAGTTTTGTCGCTAACGACCCGGGTTTCGCCTTTCGGCATCTTCAGGCACTCCAAGTGCACGGATGTACTTGAACTGACGCGTAGTAAACAGCTTGTATCGTTTATAAACAAAAATATAAGTAGATCACTGAGTTGCAAATAAACGATACAAACTGTTTACTACGCGTCAGTTCAAGTATGTACATACGTGCACTTGGAATGCCCGAAGATGCCGAAAGGCGAAACCCGGGTCGTTAGCGACAAAACTCATGGAAAAGTACAAAATTCAAACAATTCAAATTATATTTTACGTACAAACGTTTAAATAGTGTTTTGAACCTTTCCCACTCAGTTGCGGACAATGTTTGTGTAGTTTGAAGCTTAATTTTTTAAATTCGTTTGGTTTGAATTAAATCGATGATTCAAATTGACTACAAAATTAATATACCGAATTTAAGAGTGATCCTATTGTGGTGCTGTTAAAAATAACTCCCTCTCCTTTCCCCACCCCTGGTGCGGAGCTGTCAACCTTCGTCGCAACGTGGACATGTGCGTTGATATTTATGTCTGTATTCGTGAATCAGATGGTGACCAAAATTTTTATAATTTTACGCTAAGACACTAGTAATAAATTTTCATGTGACCATCGTGTGAATAATTTCAATTTTTCTCTTCGTAAAATATTCCGACATCTACAGAAAACAATGTGCTTATTCACTTAAGGGCACTTTAAGGGGCGGCAATATAAAAGGCTTGATTTTTTTCGATTCACATAAATGTTTTAAAAATAAATCATTATTAGATACTAATTCCATATTTATTTCATATAATCAGAATCAGTTTCACTCATGATAAGCGTTGTAAACTGATAAGAATACACATGTATACACTGCTTGCAAAATTCATACGTATTCATTTGAAATCAAATTAATATTTAATATTAACAAAAATTATAATTTTACTAAATTCACTATAATTTGTAAGCAAATTGAGATATCTTTACAAAATTTAATTTTCTTAGCTTCCAGATACTTCCCCTATACGCATATATGTGTCGGCCGGCCAGCAACCTTTGTTTTTCAAAGACTCAAATACGCGTCCACGGTCGTTAAGCTGTTGATAATGCGCTGTTCGTTGCGGGTGTTGGATATATTTTGTCCTGCCAAGCAGACATAGTAACAATTACTGAAAAGCGGATTGTCCCGATGAAAATGGAACGTCTGGTCACATTAATTATAATTTATAAGGTGTATATCTACATATCGACTGTGGAAAGGAAAAAGGACGTAACCCACACATAGCAAATTTTACAGGACGCACAAATAACGTGTTTTGATGATTTTGGGCCATATGCAAATTAACAAATATACACAAGCTTGAAGTGCACGGAGACTTCTAAACTGGTGTTAAATTGACATAATCTAATATTAATTAAAGAAAATTTTATAGGAAAAACTTTTTTTCAGTATTTTTTCTTGATTTTAATTTTCACAAGCTTCTTTTTTCAAACTTAAAAGCTTAATTTAGATACTAATTTGGCATTTGCAGCACAGCTCCTTTTGATAGAACGTGTATCAAGTTGGATACATTGTGATTATCGGAAAAAAAGATGTTATGTCCTTTTTCCTTTCCACAGTCGATATCATTTCAAGAGTTCTTACGATTTGAGTTAAGGGCGGACAGTCAAAAAGTACAGAAAAATATTTGTGTAGATTATTAAATTTAAAAGAGATATTACTTAATATAAATATGGTCACACGAGGGTCTGTCATGGTTTTTTATAGCTGCAGCTATCTGCTGTGTATATCCCAACTTTCCTCTTTTCTGGCAGACAAATGGATGTAATAATAAGGGCATGAATTGTAACCCGACACCACGAGACGCCCCTCAAAGTATTCCAAAGAGAGCGTTCACTTTTATCCGACACTTTATTGGGCGAACTGCAGGGGCGCCCCTTTTTATAAAATGTTCAACTATTTTATTCAATTAAATTATTTTTTCAACAGGAACAGTTTCTTTACGTAATGATATTGTCGATGTTTGCATCCCTTAACCCTCCAAGGACGAGCGTCACCATATGGTCACACAAAACACCGTTGTCTATTGATCCCACTATTCATACTTGTTCTACCTGAATATCGTTGCTTTTGCTCATATTTGGTTAAGAAGGGTACGGACTACAGTAAGTCATCAGCCGTAGGAACAGGAACGGTCTCCAAAAGCACATGTGATTTTTTGAATTTCCGTTTTTTTTAATTTACTTTTTGAAACTGTTAGATATTTTTTTATAAAAACATAAAATTATTTACAGTTATTTTGCTAATATATTTGTTTTGAAATTATGTTGATCTAAAGAGGTCAAATTGTAAATATTTTTTAAAAAATCACGTTTAGCTATATTTCAACCCCGAATGTTTGCGAGCCCATACGGTCACTTTTGTCCTTACTACTGTCCGTACTCAATATTACACGGTAATAAAAGGATGAGCATGGCCATATAGTCATGCGGGGTTTCTATACAACGACTTTGCGTTTTTTTTTTTTTAAATTTTGGATAGGAATAAAAGTTATCCGTGACTTCAAAAAGCTCTCGTCTCTGGAGGGTTTAACATCACGCAGACATGAATAATTTGTTCTTTTTACAGTGCTACACCATATACGTTTACCTTCCCTCTCCAAGTTCAAGTTCTGAAATGATGCATTAGTTCCATATGCTGCACATACAAACACGGTTTATTTTGGAATTCGATCGCCGGTTAGAACTATTTTGTTGTCTAGTAAACTTCACGGCTGTGTGGTCGACTAAAAATAAGACGAATCCAACTCCAAAGATATTTGTCAATCATTTCATTATATCTTATATAAAATATAGGTACACCATCAGATCATCTTTAGTTAGCCTATGATGCAGTGGCAACACTATGGAATATTGTGATTAAATATCTGTTTTTAAATGGGTCTTAGTAGTAAGGTTTTTCCGACTCTGGACAAAACCCCCGACTTAACAACTTCCAACTACGACTCTACAGCCCTGGTAAAAGGAATTGATTAAATGTGTCAACTTGAATTATAAAATACTGTTTAATCGATTATTGTTTTTATGGATTTTTACCAATTAATGTTAGATATTTAGTCCGACAGAAAAAACGGGAATTAAAATTTCTTAAAAATAGTATATAAAAAAGATTTAAATGTATAAACTAGAAAGGTTTACAAATATGCTAAAATCGTCTGTTGGAGTGGTAAGCTTTGCTGGCTTCGGTCTAGGTTTTAATGGGTTTAAATCCCAATCTCAATGAACACAATTTTCCAAATTGATTTTTCAATCGGTTTATTAATTTATGTTTGAAGGCATGGGCGTCTGTGTTGTCTAAAATATTCTTCCCCCGTCCATCCGACCCTTAAACACGGTCCACCGAGAGTGATTTTGTCAACCACTGGTCTAAGCTGAATTCTTTAACCGTTTATCTCTTTGAAAAAGAAAGGTCGAGCAGCTGAGTAACAAACAGTTATCGTGGATAAACTTTGATTTAGTTAAGCTCTATTAGGAATCTATATGCTCCAAATTGGATCGAAAATACTAAAAATCTCATATTGTTAATATTTTTTCTTAAATCCTGCAAAATTAACCTAATTTTTATTACAGTTTAATTAGCATCAAGAATTCATTAGTGGTAGAATCAATTGTTTTTTACTTCAAATTTTGTCTGTCAAATACTTCGGGATCTCCACTTCTATACCCTATATAAATATAACCATAAAACCTTTTCCGACAAACAAATAAATATAATTCTTAAAACTACTCACTATTCAAATCTGTGGGCATTCCCATCCTTTTCGCCAGCAATGGCTTTAAACTCAATGATACATTTATTTATTATATAAACACGAAACATTCATTTACTAAGCGTCAGTTCAAGTTCATCCGTGCACTTGAACGACTGAAGATCTTGAAAGGCGAAACCCGGGTCTTTAGTGACAAAATCTGTGTGAATGTACATAATTTGAACGATTTAAATTCAAATTTTGTGTTTGTTAGTGTCTCACAAGTCGATTATTCATAGTATAAATGTCACCTGTATCAAAAATTTACAAATATATAGATTCATCTGATGATTTCAACCCTTTCTAACCTATTCAAATCCTTTGAAAGGGACGATAAATTACAAGAAGCTAACGAAAACGACAAGCTATTTTGCTATATTTCTGTATACCTATTTGAAACAATACGTCGTTTCATCGGCTTACAACTAATTCTATTTACTAACTACGATGCCTGGAATACTTCACAACTAATCACTCATAGTACAAACTAGGGATTCTGTGTCGAGACTTTTAAGGTTTTTTGCTGTCTCAAGTCACGGGACTTTATTGTTAAATGTCCCGAGACTTAAGACAGCCAAATTATACATTTTTTTTTTTTTTAAAAAGTAGCAAAAACAAATTACAAAATATTATAATTAAATGTTCATACCTGATGTTGTTTTATTTACAAATGTTATTCGCTATTGTACAAAGTTACCAATGTCTCAAAAAGACAAAAAATGGTATAAAAGCTGTATTGTGATTTGTGAAGTAACTGTCATAATTTTACCCAATTCATTGATATTTTTTCAATACATTGTACCGCTATCATCCCTATTTAGTACATACATACAAATATTTAATTTATAATTTTATTGAAAGGGAAATAAACGTCCCAAGTCCCGAGAAGTCCCGGGACTTTGACTCTATCACGTCTCGAGTTCCGGGACTTTGAAAAACCCGATACTTCAGAATCCCTAGTACAAACGTGTCGCATAAAAAAAAATTAAGAAGTTTGGCAACGCATGTTAAAAACGAACTTTATTTTTTAAGCCACAAATGAAGGACTACTCGTTTTTAGGTGCCTTATGCTACACAATGGCACAAAAGCACGGTAGAAAAATAAACCGTCGAAAATAAGCCATCATTGAATCAAAAATAAATAAACCCATAACACCTGAACGATGATGAAGATTTACGACGAGGAATCGAGGAGATTTGTGGCGTCTGGTAGGTGGCAGTAAAGCAGTGATCAGGGTGGCATTAGGCGGATGGCAGAGACGTGGCCCGAGGACGAGGCGGGGTGCAGAGTGGGGCGGCGGAACGGGCCGCGGGCCACTGCACTAATGCGACACCCGATACTCTTCATAACATGCACGTACACTAGCACACACCGACGCTGCTAGCATAGGCTTCTCAAACCAAAACCTAGTTATATTTATATTATTAATAATTATGATTTAAATTTATTTTTTAGCAGAGGTGTGCAAAATACGTAGACAGCGGATTCCATGCGGCCCGTTTGAATCATTTGATTATTAAAACTCCTAATTCGTGGATACTTAATAAATAATGCATCTCATTTTGTATTTAAAAGTAATATTTTACTAACGGCCTGCTGTTAATTTTTCTGCGGTGGCCTCATACGCTACGTCTTACCTGGGCGAAGTCACTGCTAACGCGATTTGAACACGGTTTAAAGCGCATAAAAATATCAAAAAAACTGATCGCGTCGTGCGTTTTGTCACGTGGACACTCTATAGCGGCTGAGACCATTTGATATTTTCGTGCCACACTGAGTCGCTTTGATTTCTTCCACGTGAAACGTACGGTTAGGCCCAAAATACACGAGAAACATTTAGCTGCCGGCGTCGGCAACAACACACAGCCGACTACCTGATTTTCATATGTTGGGTCGACTGCAGAATACTGCCGTGTGTGCGCCCAATATGAGTTTAACGTATAAAAAAAATCAAGGATAGCTGAGATGCGGCCTGCTAAATGATGCATGTGTATTTCAGGTATAAGCTTAAAAAATCTTTGGTCTAATTTATAGGTTCTACTTTAAACATCAAAACCAACAATTTGGTAGAGGTAAGGTCAATACTTGCTAGAGAGGCATTATATTAAGAAAAAGACAATATTCCTTTGTACTTATTTCCACTTTTATTTACCAAGATCGGGACCGGTTTCGCTCATGGCGAGCGTATTGAAAAAAAATAATAATTGTAAAACGGAAGCTTATTTTCAATATAAAAATAATATTTTTATTATTTCACTGGTTGTGTAACAAGGTTACACGTCTTTTGCCAGATTGAAAACTATCTTTCATTTCTTTCAATATGAAAACTTAATTTTGTGATTATTCAAAAATCAACATCGACTTAGGAACTCAGTAATTTTTGCTACGCAAGGTCAAAGAAACCGCAAACTCCCTTTTTTTAAAAAATATATTTTTTTTTAGGTTAACACTGTCATGAATCAATTACATCATAATAACCCGTTAACAGCTAGAAAAAAATAACGTTTTTTGTCCTGTAAGCTAGCAATTGTCTAAAAACTAATAAAGGAAAACTTAATGTTAATTCCTTAAGTCCTTAAGAGATGTCGTACCTTTTTTCAATGATGCAAACTTTAAAAAATATTTATTGACGTCGTAATAATTCGAGAACAGATGCTTGCGTCGGATAATGAGGGTGAGGTGGTTTGATTTTGTGAGGAATTCAGAGATAAGGGAGCGTACAAGACAGCGTCCCGTCACGTCAGTGGTTATGGAGAGACGTTGGAACTGGCTGGGTCACGTGCTGCGGATGCCTCCGGAAAGCCTCAATCCTGCCTGCCTCTTCTTTCGACCGGTGGGATTCCGGCGTCCTGGACGTCCGTCGGGTACTATCCATAGGATGTACTCGGCGGAACTGAGGGATGCTGGCATGTCATGGAAGGAAGCAAAGCTATTGGCGGGAGACAGGGAAACATGGAGGTGCCGCGTGGCGGCCATATGCTCCACATAGGGAGCGAAAATGGCCAAAGAATAATGGTGGTTTGCGTGTGTGGTTAGTAGGTATGCGACACACCGGTGGATCGTTAGCTTTAGAGTGGTTAAATGCAACAACTTTATTATATATAAATCGGTCTCAATGGAAACGTATACAGTTTCAGAACCAGCGTTTCACACACACCACTACGCCAAACGAGCTAAAAACCAACACCATCGAAAACCTCACGAAACTCAGAAGTGACTACAGAGTTGGGTAAATATGTGTACAAAATAAACACACCAAGTATGTATAATATGGGTAACTTTGCTGGCGAATAATAATATGAATTCTAAACTGAGAATGAGGAATCGCGTAAAGTGCAGGGTGGTTCGCGCCCGCCTGCTGACAGCCACGTGTGCCGAAATAATTATCAAATCCATCGGGATACTCCACTCAGGTGGGCGCTGTTCGATATCATTGATATACCATCAAAGGGGTAGGATATTTTTGTCTATGAGCTCTTTATTCACCCGGTAAATATAAATCATTTTTCCCAACAGCATGACAATTCAATATTCGAAGACGCTATTTCGTTCAGTACAAGGAAGGACAACATGCGGCCCGCTTGATTTTTTTTTTTTAGAATGTGAGTATAATATATATTTTAAGAAAATAATTGCATTTAATAGGCGTTCTTCAAATATTAATTTTATAAAATTATTTTTTTCGGATCTATGGCACAGTCGTTGGCTTCCATGCTGGACCTCACGGCATTGGCGAATCCGGTCCCTCCCTTGGGAGAATTTATTTTCCATTTTTCTAATTTATTAAAACTTTATTTTGAAATGGGCTCTTTAATTGTTTAGTTTACTTTGTTTTATAGAATACATGCTTACTGAATTATGTATTGAATACTTTTATGCCGTCCAAAAAAATCGCGTAAAAAAAGGCTTTCATCTATTTTTTATCGTATTATTTATGTATCATGTTTATTTTCAAATTAAATCGCCCCCTCCTGGAACAATTTCTGGATCCGCCACTGCCTCACGGGTTCGAATCCCAGTCCGAACGGCATTTTTTCATTCGATTTCTGTTTGAAAGCACGGATTTTTGTAATGTCTACAAATTCCCTCCCACTCTTTCGATTCTTTAATAACTGGGCGTAGCGAGAGCGATTAGCTTACCTCTAGTCCTGTTCTAACCCTATCCTTTCTATCATTAATCTTTTTTTCGAAAATGAGAGAGGTTGAGCAACTGGTTAACAAGCAGTTCTCGTATATTTTTGTTGTTGTGATACCTCCATTAAGAGGCCAGATGCTCGACATTGCAAACGGACATGGAAAAAAAATGTTTCAATCAGAAATACTTCAAAATATAAAAATTTACTTGCGGCCCGAACCTATCATATTTTTAGTATGCGGTCTACTCTGGAAAATCCATTCCGTGGAAATTTTGACGACACATACTTCCCAATATTAATGTTATTCAATGTTTTCTACTTGTCATAATGAAATATATTTCAGTAAATAATTTTCCAAAATAAAAAAGCGGCGGTGGATCTGGCTTGGACACGTGCTAAGGATGCCTCAAGAGAGCCTGAACCCTGCCCGTCTCTTCTTCCAACCGGATGGATCCCGGCGTCGTGGAAAGCCACTGATGACCATCCACAGGCTGTACTCAGCGGAGTAACGGGACGCTGGAGTGACCTGGGAGGAAGCAAGGAGACTGGCTGGGGATAGAGAATCATGGAGGAACTTCGTGGTGACCATATGCTCCGTATAGAGAGCGGATATGGACTAAAAAAAAATCACAAGGTTTCCCCACGAAATTGCTTTTTTTCTTGAGCTAATTTAAAAAAAAAATAGACTTTGTCGTTAAAAATTGGTGCTAAAATCCCTTTTATAGGCAAAATTTCCGTTTTTCACGCAATAGATTGTCTGTGACTAATTTTGAAAGACATTTTTGCAAATAAATAAAATGTTCAACATGTTTTTTCTCGACTATATCGACTGTGGAAAGGAAAAAGGACGTAACCCACACATATCAAATTTTACAGGAGGCGCTAAAAACGTGTTTTGATGATTTTGTGACATATGCAAATTATGAATTATACACAACCTTGAAGTGCACGGATACTTCTAAACTGGTGTTTAATTGACATAACCTAATATTAATTAAAGAAATTTTCTCGGAAAAACCTTTATTTCAGTGTTTTTTCTTGGTTTTAATTTTGTACAAGGTCATCTTTTTCAAACTTAAAAGCCAAATTTAGATACTTATTCGGCATTTTCAGCTTCCATCCTTTTGATAGAATGTGTGTCAAGTTGTATACATTGTTATTATCGAAAAAAAGCTGTTTTGGAAAATTGAGGGTTAAGTCCTTTTTCCTTTCCACAGTCGATATTATATCGCACAAATAAGTGGAACGTTGATATTCTAGGAACCCTAAATACATCGCTCTTCACGGTAATTAAGTAAATTTAGCCAAATCTGGGAAAATTCTCAAACCAAGAATGATTTTTTGCTAGTTCTCAGCTTTCGTTATTATTTTAAAACATAGTTTAGCTCTGGCCGTGGTGAATGTGACGTTTCATTTGACAACAGCCATTATCCACTGTCCTATATTCTAGCGAGATGTCATATTTAATTTTGAATTTCGAACGTAATTTTTCGTATTGTGAAAACAAGTGAGTGTTCGCACATTGCCGACCTACAAATGCGACAATTAGGAACACACATCGTGGCATCAATTCAATGAAATTACACGGCTGTTGTGTTACGAGATAAACATTATTATTATTGTTCTGTGCAACAAAATGTATTATTGTAATCCCTGAAACATTAATGTTATGGCTGTAAGAACTTGACATATTTTCCAGACAACTAAATTAACCGTTTGAATACCGCGAAAATAAATCATTAATATGTACCAGAGATACTGCGTGTTTTTGAAAAAAATATTTTTGCCTAATATACACTCGAATTCGATATTTTAAAAACCAATATTGACTCAGTGTACATAGCACTACACATATTCATCAAAATATTGCTTATATTCTATTAGAATACCAAGTATTTGATTTTTTAAATGTCTTGGACATCCGTGTTCGCTGGCATATATTCTGGACACATGTGTCCGCTTGGTATTCAAGTGGTTAATATCATATATTAATAATTATATTCCTTTATTGTTATTTAAGCATTCGACAACAAATGATCACGGTAAAACAATTTATGCCTGATGTATTTCTGGCCCGTGGTCGAGTGGTCAACGTCGTTTGTCATTCATTGCGGGGGTAAATTAAATTTTATATCGATTTATGGTGTAAGCGTATGTTCAAACACAGATGACGCAGCGCAGTGCGGCGCGGTTTGGCATAGATTTTGTATAAAATAAAGAAGGGCACGCCACGTAGGCACGTGTGACACATACATGCGTTTGTGCTGCTCTGCGCTCCGTTGTGAATCCGGCACAGAATTCTGCTTGACCCTTGCATGTTCAGATATGTTCTTATAATTATGCCACAAAAATGACTGAGATACTAATTGAATATTGCGAACTCATGTAGACCACTCTTAATTAATAAAAGATATTAGAGTTATTGTGGATCAATTTATTAATCATTTATCACTTGTTTGAAGTTATCAAATAGTGTGATTTTTTTTGTGCAGTGGTGGGTTTTGTATTGTAGAAGCTTTATTTAAATTTACTAAAAACTTTTGAGTATGTACTGTTTGAACGACTCGTTCAAGTGAAACTTGAATGTCATTTTGTAAAGAAAGATACATTGTCCAATCATACAATCATGTGTCATTCATATACGAAGATTTTATTTGCAAAATGGTTTAAAATGAAACTTGAATTTCATTTTGATAAGCAATGTACAATTTAAAAGTATTTTTAGTTCAACATTACTTTGGAATGATATTTTCTATGTTATCAGCGGTGGGCTGCCAATAAGTTACCAACGGGCTCGCTTTATATCATAGCGATTCTCGGTGTTCTTTTGAAACAGTGAGTTTTTTTTTATCTTACTTAATACACTTATAATATGTAACAATATGCAATTTACCGTAAACTTATCAATGTAAATGGCCAAAAATGTGCTATTGTGTACACTGAAGCTGTCTTAGATAACATATAAGTCAGAAATTGCAGTTATGTACTCATTTGATCTAAGAATATTGAGACCTCCGAGTCCCCTCGAGCCCACTTGTGTATGCTATCAAGCCATGTTCGAGACCGATTTCTAAAAATACTTTCAAATTTTATTTCTACATTAATGGTTCATGTTTTAACAATTTTGGAACGAGCAGAGCTTGCAAATAATACCCCCATATAACACTTGCATTATGAAACACACACAGCACTCGCTGATAGCACATCTCTGCGTCGTCTGCCTGCACTTGACACTTCTGTGCTGCCCTTGGCTGTATTGCCCTCAACATATGCTTAGCCTTAATGTTCTATATCAGACCACACAGACCGACATGTTGTTTCAATGGAAAAGTCGCGCTGTAAATGACCCCCCAAGCACCCCTTCGCGGAGTAATATTTTTCGATCAACATTGAATGAACGCGCGCATCCCAAATCAACCCCATTGCGTTGCTTTCATCGCCCCTATTCGTCTTTACACATCGAAGGCGTGGCCTGCCGTTTTTTTTTTATCAAATTTGGACTTGCGCACAATGCTAGATTATTATTATCATTTCTTCAACAGATACCGGATTGCTGTTTCACTCTATTTGTGAGAATAATTCGACTGCGGAAAGGAAAGAGTGCGTAACCCACACAAAGCAAATTTTACGGTAAGCACAGAAAACGTGTTTTGATGATTTTGGGCCATATGCAAATTATAAAATACACACAAACTGAAAGTGCACGGAGACTTCTGAACTGGTGTTTAATTGACGTAATCTAATATTAATCAAATAAATTGTCTAGAAAAAACCTTTTTTCTTGGTTTCAATTTTCACAAGCTCATCTTTTTTCAAACTTAAAAGCTAAATTTAGATACTATTTTGACATTTGCAGCTTACATCTTTTTGATAGACCGTGCATCAACATTGATACATTGTATTTATCGAAAAAAAGGTTTTTTTTAAAAAAATTGTGGGTTACGTCCTTTTCCCTTTCTACAGTCGAATAATTCATGAATACATATCGACTGTGGAAAGGGAAAAGGACGTAACCCACACATATCAAATTTTACAGGAGGCGCTAAAAACGTGTTTTGATGATTTTGTGACATATGCAAATTATGAATTATACACAACCCTGAAGTGCACGGAGACTTCTAAACTGGTGTTTAATTGACATAATCTAATATTAATTAAATAAATTGTCTAGGAAAAACCGTTATTTCAGTGTTTTTTCTTCGTTTTAATTTTATACAAGGTCATCTTTTTCAAACTTAAAAGCTAAATTTAGATACTAATTCGGCATTTTCAGATTCCATCCTTTTGATAGAATGTGTGTCAAGTTGTATACATTGTGATTATCGAAAAAAAGCTGTTTTGGAAAATTGAGGGTTAAGTCCTTTTTCCTTTCCACAGTCGATATTTATACGTTCATGTTTAAATACTTACAAATGGTGGAATTTGAGCTTTCGCGTAATTCTTACATTTTGAAAAAGGCTGCTGTGTAGAAATTCAATTTCAAATTAAAATTGTGTCTGTATATTTAATAATTCCACTATAACTCTTGTATTCAATCATAAGTTTGGTGCGTGGCGTAGTGGTCAACGTCGTTGGCTTTCGTGTCGGATCTCACGGATTCGAGTCCCAGTACGATCAGCGTTCTTTCAATCGATTTCTGTTGGAATGCATTGGTGTTTATCAATATTCTAAAATTCCTTTTAAACCCATTCCAGTCTATAAATTACCGGAGCGTAGCGAGAGCGATTGGTTAACCACTTGTTCTGTCCTAGCTCTATTCCTCTATCCCCACTCTCTCGGAAAAAGAAAGGCGGCTTTTTTACGAGTGACTAGACGTACATCGCTAGAAAATGTCGACAAGTCTAATGTGCTCGAATCTAGTGAAACCTTTTGTTTGTTTCCGTTATCCACTTCTGTGTTTTTTGTTTCTGGGAATCGCCTTAAAACAAATAATTCGTGTAAAAATAATTTATTAGTTCTTCCTAAAAAAATAATTGAGTGTATAATGCGTTTTCAGCTTTGAAAGTGAGTACCTGATAAGTGATATCTATTAATATGTAATTGATTTTTTAAAATCATATCAAAAGTGTAATGATGACCTTAATTCTTTCAATTATTTCAACTACTTGAAAAAGCACAGCTATTAAAACAACACAACTTTGCGTGTAGGGATGATATTGCCAAGGGATGGAGAGAAAAGTCAATAACCGCCCCCCTTGAGAATATTATTGTTATTCAATAATAACATTGCACCGGAACCGCACAGCCAAATTAACACCCTGCGACTTAAAAAGACAACCCCCATGAGGTTTGGCACGTTGACACATTTAATAATCAAAATTGAATCAAGAGTTTGTAACTCAAAACAACATTTGAAATATTAAATCATTTATAGTGCAATGTGCATTATAATAATGTTATTAATCGTAGCGTAACTAAAACTCAAATAATAGTATTATACCCAGGTTAAAAAGCTAAGGGTAGATCTCAAGAGAAATGTTTTTTTTTTGTAATAAACTTTCAAATTGACACACTTGTAGCACACAATACTCAACACGTGATTACGTTGAGTATTTCAGACCGTTCAAAATAAGTGCAATGTACAAAAAATAAGCCCCACTCAAATGTTCGAAGATGGACAGCGAAAAAGAGATCTGGAATAACCGTCCTATATGGCTCTCTACAAGGATTTCAGTAGAGTTGTTCTCGCTGATATTTTTGAGACATATTTTAACGTTTTCTTATATTTTGAGTATGGTTTATTTGTTAACACATTTCAGAATATTATAATTAAAAGTACATAATACCTGACTAGGATTGAAAGCGTTGACATAATTTCGAATTTTACTAGAAGAGACAAATCTTGCCGTTTTTTTTTGTTTATATGTGCTAGCCAGTGCAGTTTAATGTATGTTTCTTCGAATTCAGGAGGCAAATGCATATTCCACCATTAAACCGAATATACAAGAAATATATTGTATTTTATTATTGAAAAAGTTGCTTTGGGTGGCAATTAACATATTTGATTAAAAGAAAAAATAATACAACTTATATTTATAGTCGAAAACGCGATAACAAAATTCGCGAAAAAGCAGCCGCGTACAGGGCATGCTCGCTAAATTTGGTGACGCGGTCAAAGGGTTAAAATTAAATTGTTTATTTTTTATCATTGAAAAAGTATACTTTTATAAAAATAATTCAGAAAAATCATTAAATACGACGAGCTTTGTGACTTTACTTGCAAATTAACACCGACCCTATTTGTATTCTACGCCGCAAAATCCACCCCCGCGCATGATGTGTCTGTAATTATTGTGATTGTTTGACAATAAATACTTAAGTAATACACCCCTCACTATCATATCTTGATGGAAGGTGTCGCTTTTATTCGTCCCATGAGACTTTGAAGTGTAAAGGGGAACGCCAAATGCGGAACAAGGAACACCGTATTTATGGAGAGTAGAAATGAAAACTCGCATGTCACACGAAAATATTTTAATGTTTTCATTCAAACTACGGTAGCCAATCCCTGCTCCTTTTTGTGATCCTGGGATCGAACACTCAACAAGAAATATCGTGTATAAATTGGGATTTAGAATTGTCAAAACTTTTGGTCTGCGATTAGGAAATCGAAGTATTTCATTTCCAATTTTTTTAAAAAAGCCAGGAATTTGCCCAAAATGCGAGCGTGACCCGTTTTTTTAGTTCTTCCAAGACTTCCATATCTGAAAACCCTTCAATTTACCGATTTGCCCAAAATACCAGCGTGAGTTGTTTTTTTTTTTTTAGCTTTTCTAAGAATTACGGATTTGCTCAAATTTCTTAATCCCGAAATCCCGGGATTGGTACGATCACGATCCCGGGATTACTATTTCATATTTCATTAACTTATCCCAGTGTTTACGATATAACGGATCCATACTCTAGTTCAGGGTATCCCAAACTATGTTCCGCGGAGCCAGAGGAGGTGTTCCGAAAAAAATGGAATGGTTTTATACGCTCCAACACAGTTTAACAAAAAATCTTAAAAAATCAGCTAAGTGTTCCGTTATATTTTCTGGACTTGCCAAGTGTTGCATTCCAGAAAATATCTGGGAAACCCTGCTCTAGTTTGTGTGTGACAGACAGATACAAGCATTTTGTAGTTACAATAAGATAAACAAAGTATAATAATATGAGAAAATATAATAGAAATAAGATTATGGTCTTTCGATGGTTTCGGCGGTAACTTTGTGGAAGTTCACTTATACCATCGAAATAAAACAAACAGATAATGAAGAAGATTAAATTTGTTTGCACTGTTTCGATTTTATAATCCCCTCTTTGCTGCCCTTAAAAAGGAAAAATCCCAATCTGATTGATTAAAACTCATTAGTATCATAAGTATCATTATCCGTTTGTTTTATTTCGATTCTACACCCCCCTCCTTGCTCCTCTTAAAAGGAAAAAAACCCAAACCTCCATTTTGTAATTTTATAAGTTTAAAATGTTAGAATCAATCTTGCTTCATTACTTAAGCAAACTTTGCGATAGTAAGTCTAAAGATGCCTCTGAAAGAGGCGAAACACGTGTCACAGTTAGTAACACAATACGTGGAATAATCAAAGTTAATTTAAATTTTCTATTAAGATTATGGTCAGTTAATTAATAATATACGTTATTTTACGTCAGTTAAATGAAAAGGGGAGCTTTTACCTCAACTGGCATTTAAAATATGAGGTTGTATAATATAATAATAATGTTCATAAAATATGAAAGCAAAATTAAAACAGTTATGTAATAATTCATAAATAAAAATGTATCACAAACCTGTCTTTGTGCTCAGCCGCCCTATCTCGTTGTCTTCGATTTTTGAACCAGTTTGACACCTGAAAAAAAATGACAGATTGCACATCAAATCTTTCAAAATATACCTAAATGAAAAAAGACACGTATATATGTAGATCAATCAAACTGCAATAAATAATATTTGGTTACTGTGGGTAAAAGAGGAGATAATTTTAATTTATTGACTCTGTAACATATTAGGCAAATTGTGAGGTTATAACGCAAAACTTCTCGAACTTTTCTGTAAAGTCAAATACTGTAACGGATAACACAAACAAAATGGCATTTGCATAAAAATATGACTTCCAATTTTAGGCTTGAATTAACCTATCTGCATACCTAACTCAATACCGCTCATTTTGGAAATACGTTATATCCGGCCCTTTTTAACTATTCGATATCCGGATATTTGGGGAAATATCCGGATAGTATTCGTTATAATTTTTAATGAAATATTTTACAAAAGATGATATGGATACTGGGGTATTTACTACCTGGGAGAAACCATTACTTAGGAGTAGTGTTGTTTTATTACCTTTCCCAAACTCGGGTATTATGAATATCTTATCTTGTTATCTTAATACTTAAAAGTTTGACGAATTGGCTCGGACTCGAGGAAAAAAAACCTTTAATGCCGAAATTTCATTCATTGAAGAAATGCCTTTGCAGTAATCTAATGCAGCTGCAAATTTTCAATATTTTAATATGATGGAATAGTATTGAAATGTGTATTGTCTCTATCTAAGGCATTTCAGAAGTGGGAAAGGATTTAGTCAGGATCAGTTGATCGTGAATCATCGTCATTCGAGTTCTACAATTCATCACTGAAAACCAAGCAATCGAGACCACTGTCTACATATTAAAATTTTAATAATTTTGTATAAAATTTAGCCATGTCAAGACGCTCGGAAGTATGGACTCATTTTATGAGAAAAGATAATAAATGCAACTTGCAACATTAAATGCGTAATTCTATTTTATCTCTCGCGGAAACTGACGACAATGCAAATAATCTGAAAAAAGATTTTAAATACATAGATCAATTTAAAAAAAAAGGACGAAAAAGTTGGACGTGTTGTTTAAAACACTTCTAACAATAAAACCAACAGCAACGGAACGAGTATTTTCAACAGCAGGACAAATTAAAACTAAACTAAGACCAAATTTAAAATATGATACATTTAATGCTCTCTTATTTTTAAAATATGAATTCTTAAAATCTGAATAAATGACTTATATTACAAATGAACTCGATTTTAATGTATTATTTTAGTACATAAATATATATGTAGTAATGTTTTGTTATTTTCATACTTACTGAAATTATCCGGATATATCCGGATAGTTTCAGTTTTACTATTCGATATCCGGATAGTTGAAAATGAAGAATAATTGGAATCTCTAATTATAACTAGGGTATCCAATCCCGAAGCCTTTTTCCAATCCCGGGATCCCGGGATTGAGATTTTCTCATCGAGGAATTTGAAATCTCCGATTTGGTATACTTTTTCCCAGAATCTCACAGATTCTTCTTTTTTTTTTAGCTCACCGAGGAATTTGAAATCTTTAATTTGCCAATTTCGTGTAAATTTCGAGAATTTGCTCAAAATTTCTCAATCCCGAGATCCCGGGATCGCGGCCATCTCAATCCCGGAATTTCAGGATCAGAAAATTGAACGGGATCCCGGGATTGGATGCCCTAATTATAACCCCACAATTGCGACCAACCAAAAAGTGTGATCTGACATCGTGAAATTACTTTAAACATTGTCGGTATATCTTTTGAGTAGTAAATATAGATAGATATATAGATTTTAGAACACTGTATCTTATAAAAATAACAAGTTCTGATTATGTGTATTTTTTTTTAAAAATAATTTGAACATAATAACATAATACATGAAGTCTCGTTTAGTTATTTCTGGCGAAAAAAATACTTTTTTACACGACATTGCTTAAAACTTATCCACCGTGTAAAGAGTCTACTGTTTTTACATTGGTAATTTAAAAAAAATGCTTAGTATTATATTTGTATACAAAAGATTGTTAGTAACGTTTTATTGGTTCCCAAATTGTCGACCATACGATTTTAGGGAATTGCTGAGATTGCAACATGTGCAGCACTAAAGTCAAACGTTGAATCGAACAAGCACATGTGGTCACCGGTCATCGTTGCCATAGTAATATGTTGCACGTAATTTCTGTTTTATTTTCCGTCGGCCGTTTTTGGATTTTCTTTGTTTTTGCTTCTATTTTTTTCTCTCCTTCAGCTGGACAACTTGACGCCAGGGCTGCCACGTTAACAATAAATTAAAACTAGTCGAAAGAAAAAAAAACAGTCTTCTCGAAATACAATATGAGAATAATTTTCTGTATTGATTGCAATAGTGGTATTACTGAAATGGAAGTCCATGTATTCATGATGAAAACTAACCAAAATCGAGAAGAGTTGTATCTATAATTGATAATTGTACATGTTCAGGACCGGTTTCGCTCATGACGAGCATTCTAAAGTGAACAGGTCCTGGTCAAATAAAAAGTAGAATTAATACACACGAGGGTACTTCATTGTTTTACGCCAGGCAGTGAAATTTACAACTGAGGAGCAAACATTCAAAAAGTGTTTTGTCACACAAATACAAAGCTTGGAAAATGATGATTTAAGTGTTGCAAAAGTGACGATTTGTATGAATGTGTCAACTTTATGATTTCATTTTAATATGAAAAAAAACCTTTTTGAACACTAATTTTGATTTCCATTCATAGGTTTTATTATGGGCTATCAGAATTGGTATAAAACGCCATTTCTCAAAATTTGTGACAAAACACTTTTTGAATGTTTGCTCCTCATTACTGTCGTCGGTACACCCCCTCATCCAGATGCTAATTGAGCGATTTCAAAATATAAAAATAACATTAAGAAATTCAAGGCTCTAGTCGCGCGATAGCCGCAAGTGGCCTTTCATTGTTTCATTAAAACGGGAGATTGAATTATTTTCAATGAAAATTAGTATTTAATATTTTTAAAGGTGCGATTAACCCTCCAAGGACGTGCGTGACCATATGGTAACAGTAAACACCGTTGTCTATTGATCCCACTATTCATCCTTTTTCTACCTGAATATCGTTGCTTTTACTCATATTTGGTTAAGAAGGGTACAGACTTCAGTTAGTCATCAGCCGCGGGGACAGAAACGGCCACCAAAATCACATGTGCTTTTTTTAATTTCCGTTCTTTTTAAAGGACTTTTTGAAACTGTTGGTTACTTTTTTATCAAAACATCAAATTATTTACAGTTATTTTCGTAATATATTTGTATTGAAATCATGTTGATCTAAAGAGGTCAAATTGAAAATATTTAAAAAAAATACACATTTAGCTATATGGCAACCCCGAATGTTTGCGAGCCCATACGGTCACTTTTGTCCTTACAACTGTCCGTACACAATATTACACGGTAATAAAAGGATGAGCATGATCATATGGTCATGAGGGGTTTCTATACAACGACTTGGCGTTTTATTATGAATACAAGTTATCCGTGACTTCAATATGGCTAAACAAATATTTTTTTATCGAAAAAAAACTCTCGACTCTGGAGGGTTAAATATAAATTAAGTAATATTTATTATTTGATTTGTTCGTGGTTTTTCCCATCCCTGCCAAGCAGCGTGTTCAGTGAGAGAAGCGAAGGTCCCAATGGTGAACTGGGTGAAACCCGACACCGCCAGCCAACTTCCTGCTGTACATTAATATAGGTAGGCAACATCTATGCGCAACGCACACTAACCCCAGGGTTACTGGATCTTTCGATCTGGTAATATTCCATTTAAATAATTTCGCATTGTTTTAACCTGTGATAATCCCACAGCATTTCAAAGTTTCAACCAACCATTGTCTTAATTTGCGCACCTTTTTGTTTTCCAATTTTATGATGCACTAGAAAGAAAATGGGTGCATGGGTCTACATATCGGAACCAATCGATATTCTTTGCCTGTTTAATGGAACAGATAGACAAATAACTAACTTTCATAACTTTATAAATTCATTAGATAAAAATATGTAATTCACTCTAGAAGTCGAAGGGAAAAATATTAACTTTCTTGACCTAAATATTAACATTGAAAATCATTCTCACGAGTTTAAAATATTTCGGAAGCCAACATTCTCTGACGCTGTGATCCATAAAAATTCAATGCACCCATTTTCTTATAAACTAGCCGCTTTTCATTCAGAAATACATAGATTTGTGAGTGTTCCTTTAAACGAAATAAACTTTAATATCGGATTGAAAATCATCAAACAAATCGCCATAAACAATGGATACGATATGTCTCTTATAGACAATCTTTTATCAAAAAAACAAACTAAACTTGCAGAAAAAATGTTATTTAAAGGTATAGTGTCAAAGAACATAGATCATACTAGGTATTGGCGTAGAATCATTTATTTAGGAAATACAAGTCTTAAAATTAAAAAACAGCTAGCCGATAGTGTTAGACCTGCTTTTTACTGTAAAAACTCTTTAGGCAAATTATTAGTTAATAATAAAGATAAAATACATTACTTAAATAAATCCGGGATTTATAGATTGCAATGCTTTTGTTGTACAAAGTTTTATATCGGCAAAACAGAAAGGACACTGAACATCCGAGTTTTAGAACATATGGCAGCCTTTAGATTGAAAAAAGACACGTCTAATTTTGCTAATCACTTAATTTCGGAGGGACACGTGTTCAATCAGGAACAAGGGATAAAAATGTTACACCCAAATACGGACAGTCATAAGCTCTTTTTCCAAGAAATTTTAGAAATCAACAAAGCACAGCTGCAAAGTCTTCCGATTTTAAATGAAATATTAAACTTTCCCGCATCTCCACTTCTATACCCTATATAATCATATAATCATAAAACCTTTGCCGACAAACAAATAATATAATTCTTGAAACTACTCACTACTTAAATCTGTTGGCATTCCCATGAGCTCATCCTTTTCGCCAGCAATGGCTTTGGACTCAGTGATGCATTTATTTCTTATATAAACACGAAACTTTCATTTACTAAACGTCAGTTCAAGTTCATCCGTGAGCTTGACTGCCTGAAGATGCCGAAAGGCGAAACCCGGGTCGTTAGTGACAAAATCTGTGAGAATGTACATAGTTTGAACGATTCAAATTTAATATACTTAGTTATCTTTCATGAAAGTCATATTTTTTGTTATTCGTTTGAATAATGATTTTGAAATTATTAAAACTATGTCTTTTAGTTATGATATTGAGTTACAACATATTCTATTTATATATAGAATATAAGGTGGTTGATGGAACAATATGAGTTAATGTCAGGTGTAATTTTTGTTATTCGGAAAGGATCTACTGCAGGCCTGGTCAAACGAAAAGAATTATAAGGCCCGTGGAGTATTTAAAAAAAAAAACTTCCTTTTTAATGCATTTTAAAATTAGATGATTATTCGCAGGATTAATCTTTGATTCGGAGAGGTGTGTGCGTTTTATTACCCAGCCTCCATTATTTAAAAATACTTAATTTTGCAGTTTTTTTTATGTGGCCCGCGGCCAAACTTTCATCCCCAACGTGGACCGACAGCCAAGATATTTTCCCAACCCTGGTCTACTGGAAACATACAAAAACTTACCTATATAAGTAAAGTATATATATATGTTGACGTTTTATAAAAATGTAATCGAATAATCAAAATAAAATACAATGCAAGTAATCGCTTTATCACCTTTCACATAACATTCATTTTATAGCTTCACAATCAATACTATAAAATGGGTTTAAATGAAAAATATTAAACTATAATAAATGTACTTCTTAAATAAACTATAATAAATGTAATTCTCTTTTTATTGGACTGTTCCCAGTGGAGTAGCGAGAGATTTCGCTGATCGTTGTCGTTGATTTTATCCCCCCCTCCAATTTATGAATATTGAAATTTAGCCGCAGGAATTGTTTATTTTATATATCGACTGTGAAAAGGGAACAGGACGTAGACCACAGTTTTTTTTTATATAATCACAATGTATTCAACTTGATACACGTGATGACACACAGAAGGATATAAGCTGCAAATGCCGAATTAGCATCTAAATTTAGCCTTTAAGTTTGAGTAAAGATTGGCTTGTAAAAATTGAAATCAAGAAAAAAGACTGCAAAAAAGGTTTTTCCTTGACAATTTCTTAAATAAATATTAGAATATGTCAATCTAACACCAGTTTATAAGTCTCCTTCCACTTCAAGGTTGTGTTTATTTCATATTTGCATATGGACGTAAATCATTAAAACACGTTTTTTGTAACTCCTGTAAAATTTGCTTTGTCAATTGTTTGTTATATTAAGAACTAGCTGTAAGCCCGTTGCCCAGCAACGTGAGATTTTTGTTGCATTGTGTTTAATTTTATTTAGTTTAATTTAATTTAATTTTAATTTATTTTATTTTATTTTATTTAAAAAAGTGGAGACTGGAAGGTCTGAAATCTGGTCGGACAGACGGACGTACGGACCTTATCGGCTATTAATATATAGAAGATTATTATTGGTAGGAATTGATACAAAATATAGAGAAAGACTTTTCCTACAAAACAATATAAATACTTCACAAAGCGCAAATAATATGAAAGAAAGTATGGCAATGGGAATATAGCTTGCATTAATTTTGTATGCAAAACTGTCTTTGTTCGTATAATACAATTTTCTATCTTTCTATATTCGATAATGCACTGTCGTTAGGGGTGATATGATTGAACATGCATGAAATTTCTAGATATCTTAATTCAGTCGCCAATTTTTGTTATGACGAATTTAGTGAGATTGTTAGTTCTCAAGTTGTGAGTACTTTTTTGAATTTCTAAACGCATAGGGAAAAATAAAAATTAATGTATTCATTAGCTTCTTGATATATTACCTCCAATTTCGGCCCAGTTCTTTATCGAGTTCATATGTAGGAATGCCCTTTACGACAATGTTTACAGGAAGGGAGTCGAATGGAAATAGATTTTCACGCTCGATATTATATGGCTAGATGTTTGTTTTAAAATATAAATCCAATAATTAGAAATAGTGTGAACGGTATAGATTACCAACAGATATGGATAAATATCGAATAATTGATAATTTTATAAAAATATCACATTGACAATTATTATTATTGATAAAAGGCGTTGAAACACTCGAAAAAGGGAGGCGTAGGCACTGTTTGTTATCATTGCACGGAAAACCGTAAATTCAGTCGATTTATCCACGTTTTATCAAAA
This sequence comes from Himalopsyche tibetana, assembly GCA_030503985.1. NCBI lineage: Eukaryota > Metazoa > Arthropoda > Insecta > Trichoptera > Rhyacophilidae > Himalopsyche > Himalopsyche tibetana. The sequence continues at coordinate 1,101,760 of JAPJYX010000003.1, read as the reverse complement.
GAATTTCCTTGAAAAATTGAAAGAGTTTTAGAGAAAACAATTTATATTATAGTACATATGATATTATGTGTTTCGAAAAACAATAAAGCCATAGTTACTAAATTTAATGTAATGTAATTAATAATAAACATCAGTTTAATTTTATCGTAATTAATGTTTTAAGAAATAATCCCAGATTGTTAATCGTTCTTTGAAACACTAGAATCACATTTAATAAGTGTAATATTGTCATTATAATTAGGATGTTAGAGTGAATAACTTGATGCATTGTGTCTCTTTAGAGCCAGTATATATAGCTGAGCAACGCATAAAAATTACTAAAAACTGTAGAACTAAAATACTTTGATATTTTTTATCTGTTAACCGTGTTATTGTTAAACCGTGCAAAAATAGGATTAGTTATACTTATATACAAAAAATGTCTTTATTGTTAAATATTTAGGATGTATAACATGTTGTATTTATAATTCAAACGTCAATGCGATGTTTGTCATTGTAAATTTTAAACTATATTTTTAGATTTTTACTTAATATTTAAAGTATAGAGCTACAAAATCGAGTCCCAATTTTTATAAGTAATGCCATTACTATGAACCGATATATTCTGGTTTATCTATGAAAAAGCTCACTTTTAAGGTGTTCACTGTCAATACTTGGTGGAATGGCATTATAATAAAAATAATAAAACATTTTTAGTACTTTTTCCACATAAAATTTATTAGATCAGGACCGGTTTCGCTCATGATGAGCATTGTCAACTGATAAGAAAAACAATAAAACAGTGATATTTATACAAAAGTTAAGTGATAAAAACAAGGTATGACAAACAATTGGTATTACAACCTAGCAAAAGAATTGAAGCAAAATACAAGGAAAATAAACTATAAATAAAAAGTTGAAGACCACCGCAATGAAAACTATTACAGCAAAATCCAATTAGGTATGAATTACCATTAACAAAGTAGAAACCAACAATGAGTTTATATAATAAATAAATCTTAATGTCTGTCAACCAAAATTGAGTTTGGAAAAAACCGGTCCTGATCTAATAAATTTTATGTGGAAAAAATACTAAAAATGTTTTATTATTTTTATTAATGAAAAAGCTGTTTATAAATTAATGATTTAGTTTTAAAAATATGTATAGTATATATTTTAATTTTAAGATGAAATTTCTAATAGATCGCATGGTCGCAGAGCCAACAAGTAGATCAATGAAATTTCCCCCGTGATTTATGATAATTTATTGCTTAGGTTTTTTTTATATTATGCACTGATGCCTCTCTTGGTAGTGTTGTATCTATTCACTGAAGGAAATTTCGGTCACTAACACAGTCTGAGAATAGCTGGATTTAATGATGCAACTGATACCAACTGCTTGGATTGTATGTAGGTATAGCAAATATTTTCGATAATTTTCCGTTTATGGAGTACCCCAAACAAAGCCATGAAGCCATACCCCTCCCCTCTGCAAAGGAGCGGATACCATAAACAGGAATTTAAAAAGGGGCATTTGTTTTGTATCTTGTTTATAAAATGTTTTAAATTACGAAATATTAATATTTTCTATGGATGGGGGGTAATGATGTTAATTTTAAGCCCGGCGATCAGCAGAAAAATCAACTTACTGCCTAATTAATTAGCCACCCGCTGTAGTCTAGTTGGTTAGAGCTTGCTCTACCCGGCTAGGTGAGTCTGGGTTCGATTCCCGGTAAGTTCAATGTCAAATTTAAATTTAAGACCTAAGATGTTGGTGTTTGTGATGTCAATTTGCCTCGAGTTTATCTCGAGAGTAGGGTATCCAATCCCGGGATACTGTCCAATTCTGTGAACCCTAAATCCTGAGATTGTGACAGTATAAATCTCGGGATTGACGAAATGAAACACGGAAGGGCTAAAAATCAAAAAAGATGTTGTGCTCTTGTTTTTGATAAATCTGCAAAATCATGTGATTCTGGAATCGAAATTTCTGGATTTTTAAAATTTAAAATGTAAAATCCCATGATTTCAAAATCGCCGACATAAATGACAGTAATATATGATTTTGACAGTGCTATTGAAAGTTCGCTTATTCTGTAAAAGTTTGTAAATTTTTACACAAGCTGTGTCAAAGGTTTAACATTATATGATAAATTGTAGAGCTTGTTGTGATATTTACACTCGGTGTGAAGTTTCGTAGAATCAACATTTTTATTTAAATCACTTTCCCATTTCAAAAGCAACAGATCCTTTTGATTACATAACTTCAGTTTTTATATACATTATAATGACTCTTTTATCATTATAATTGTATCGAAAACTTGGCGTATTACGGCAGTAAGGTTGCCGATCCCTATTATTACATCAAATATGATATTTAAATAAAGTTTTATTGGTCGCCAACACTGTTCGACTGACGAATCACTCACTCAAAAGTCCATATTGGAAAAAATTGCAAAGTTAAAAGATATTGACAATATTTTTGCATACTCAAGTTTAAATAAATATTTAAATAATAGATAAGTTGATTGGCTAGAGTAAATACGATTTTATTTACACCGCCTACGAAATGGCCTCTCGTTTGGCTCATTGGATGGCTAAGAGCCCTCCAAGAAATGTAGAGTTTACCCTTTTAAGTTATTCATTGTTAATTCAGATTTTTTTTAAAAAAACCAATTACCTGAACTGTGGTCAATCCAGTAGATTCTGCTAGTTCTCGTTTCTCTCTCGGTGATGGATATGGATTATGTGTATACCAATCCCTAAGTACAGATCTAGATTTTTCCTGAAAGTAAACATCGAAAAACTTATATTAATATCATTGTAATAAAAGATTAAAACGATTTTTTTCTTCGTTGTCAGAAACAATTCCACTTGACAATAGTGTTGTTTAGTATTGATTTAATAGGATTGGCTAGTAGTTATATTTGAAGGAAACGACAGGCATGAAAGACAGATAACGGAATAAATTAATCCAAGGGATTTTCGAAGAGAGCGATATTCAATATATGAAAGTAAAAATAGTTGTCGCGAATTTCTTGCATTCTCACTAGAACAGTGCGTTTTTAAAAGAAGTTAAAGTGAGTAAACTAAGAAATTAAACTGTTGTAAAAAATGAATTGGAGAAGGCGATCGTGTCACGTCCTGTACCTAAGATAGGAACCTTCATCAAAGAATCACAGTAAAATGGGTAGATGACGATAGATTGTAAGAAGTAATTTGCAGGATACATGGTACAAATCTAATCGAAAAATTAACTGAGAAGCAGCGACGGACTCCCAATACGTTAAAAAGGGGCTCGGTTAATCTCAAAATTAACCGGGGTCTTTTTTAATCTCTCATGTGTAACAATTAGGGTTTCCAGGTGTCCCGTATTGGCCAGGATTGTCCCAGAATTGGAATCACTGTCCCGTATCCCGGATGAGTACTAAATTGTCCCGGAAATTCAGAGAAAACTATTTAACTTCGATCCGAATGATTCAAAAGTCTCGGAACAGCTTAAAACGCTGGTATTTTGGGCAAATCGATAGATTCCTGGGTTTTTAGATTCGGACAAATGTCCCGGATTGACTTGCAAGAAATCTGGCAACCTTAGAAACAATACGCAACGCACCGTAAGATAATGAACATCAATAGCTGAATGTGCTTTCTTACTTTGGATTGCACGAGTCAAGAGTTGCAGGATTGAAATAGTGAGGAATATTGATTAGTCAATAAATAGATAATGGTACCTTAAAGCAATATGATGTTTCTTCTCCATCCCATATAGTCCTGGGAAGTGGAAACTTGCGCCGGACTCGGTATTTTCCAACTGCACCCAAAGGACGACCTCGTAGTTTCTCCGCTTCTACATAGTGTGCTGCAAAGAACATAACAAGCATTCCTTATTGATGATACAATGGTAAAACCAAGATAACAAAGGCGTCCAAATGATATTCTTCAAATATAAGTAATCAATACAAGTCAATCAATAGTTAATTTGATTACACAAGCGCTACTTCATTAAAAGAAAACATGGGTTGTCTCTTAGTTGTGTAGATTTGTCAACACAAATGTTTACTATTAATATTTGAATACTAAGTGTGTTTTAAAAAATCATAATGAAAACATATGTATAGTTGATATTTTACATTCATTAGAAATCGGCACAGGAGCAGTTAGATACGATTTAAAAACGATTTAAGTGGATTCTCGATCAATCATTTTCCCAACTGTTAATCTACAAACTTGTTAATACAGAATTATTATTTTCCCGGGTTCCCGGTAAATTGCTCGAATAACAAGATAATCAATTTGTTTCCGTTTGTTCTGTCTTAGCCCTAGTCTTCTATGTTTTCTGGAAATACATAGAAACAGTTTGAGTAACTAATTGATAAGCAGTTCTCGTAGAAACACTTCTTTTGAGATAAACTCCATTAAAAGATCATATGTACCGCATTTGGAGCGAACACGGTTAAAATAAATACTAACGAAAATTATTTTTTATTATTCACTCTCTAAGCAAGTGTCGCACAAGATAAAAACGAAATTCGTAGAAAAAGTCGAGAAAAATCGTTTAAATAATTAATTAATTAATTTACCGACTCCCATTTTCCCGGCCTGGCAGTTGCTGTTTTCATAGAATTAACCTTTTGGCAGTTTCGGTCGATCTGTCAAATCATTTCATTCATCACGAGCCAGTATTAATCACCCTTTGAGGAGCAATGCTCAAATGTTGTGTTGTCTATTGGCATTATTTATTCACATATGGTTAACAAAATTCACAACATAGTATACAGTCGAACTAGTTTATTACGATCACGGAAACAGCGAGATCTCGAATGTGTTGATGATACATTCGTTGACATTTTAGTTTATGGCTTTCTCCGTACGTTTATTCACTTTTATTACGGGCTACCTATCGAGCATACCAAGCAAAAAGTTTCACGATCTCCAGAGCTCATGATATTTTGATTCAAAGCCCCCTATAGTGAAAGCCATGCTATGGAGTTGAAAACAGGTACTTTTTCAGATGAGCGGTCCGGATTCATAATGTTCAAAGTAATATCACATCATTATGAAACCATTTGTCTCTGTTATATTGTAGGAAATACATATTTATATTGTAATTACATATCTTTTCAATAACATATTTTTCAAAATAAGAAAAAATCACATTTTCTAAGGTTTTTAAATACAAATCTCGGAGAACAAAAGCAAACAAAGAAGGCAAATCATTTTATTAAAATTATTTTTTTTACAATATTTCAATACAGAATATGAGGTTGGATACTTCATCAAAAAATTCAACGTCATTATTGGGATTTTAATCAATTAATAATTAATCTCAAAATTTATTTGTGCACACTGGTTCGTGACTCAATCTTTCCATAGGATTTCTCAAGTCATATCAGTAAGTCAAACTAGGGTAGCACATTTCACTTAATTATTTGTTAAATATTATTATTGATTAAATCATCATTTACTTGGTATGTTGCCATTATTATATGATAAGACGCAGCATTTATTTCATAATATCACAATAGGCGTCAAAATCGTATATAATACAATATGAATTCCGCTTGTTACTGTTGTTTTATGTAATTTATAATTAATGTTTTATATAACTGTGATATTTAATAGTGGGAAGTTAAATTTTATTTGTATTACCACACATCGCATTTCTTGCCATTCGCTATATTTCTTACAATCATTACTTAATTTGCATATATGACCCTTCCGATGTATCGTAAATTTTAAATTAATAACACCAAAGAATAACAGAATATCCATACAAGAAATTATTCAAACATACATGTTATATTAAACGAAAAATAAGCTCATAAATTGGAATTTAGAGTTGATCTACGTATAACCGCCATAAAATTTGTTAGGAGAGGCTGGGATTCAATGGCCCAGTCTTTTTTTCTGTTTTTTCTACAACACTGCTTGGAGCTTAAGACTGCTATGATTAAGTGCTTTGACGGGGAATTTAAGAAAAATGGGAGTGAAAACAATCAAACAAGCATCAATTTTAAATTTTATAAGAAAATTTGATTGACAGAGAAATGTTTTACATATGAGTGTAACGGGTGTGTAAATATATTGTTAATGTGTATTTTTGTTTAAATCGCGGATTTGTGTTACGTGACCGCTCCAGCTACTACATGTGATTGGTATGTTTGTAAGCATTTTAAAAATGCCTATTCTCTGATATAACGAGCAATGCTTTTAACGAGCAAATTCAGTCGGTCTCATCTTCCTCACAACAACCAAGTTCGACTGTATGTTTGTATTTTTTGACAGTCACATTGTATTTATTATTTATTGTAAACGAACAAAAGAAAGAAGGTTAATATCACTATATACATCGATATCCAATAGCTTTAATATAATATTGAGCGTAAAATTTTATAAATGGTATATCAATAATTATGCTACACCGACTAAGCCAGGGATGGTTAACTTATGGCACGCGTGTCGTGTTAGATTTTTAGAAAATTCACAAATTTAATCTTTTGAAGAAAAAATATCTTTTCAAAGTAGGATTTTTCATCCGTCCACTTGAACGTATGAAGATGCCGAAAGGCGGAACCCGGGTCGTTAGCGACAAAACTTGTGTGAATGTACATAATTTGAACGATTCAAAATTCATGTTGAAATTCCACCAAGCACCTTCAGTCGAAATCTTAAATTATGGGATTTTTACAATTATTCAATAAATAAAAACAATTCAGAACAATTACACAATGTAACTTATATATTATTGAAATATAGTAAATATGGTTAGCTCAATTTTTTTTCCTCGGCACGTTGGAGAGTTGATAAATAATATTTTGTATTTTTGGCACGCGCGCGTAAAACGTTTCGTCACCACTAGTTTACTATGTTATCAATACTGTTTTTAACTATTTAAAAATATCAAATTGTGAGTTAATTTAAATGCACAATGAAATTAATGCCGGCCTTAAATCAGTCGTAAAAATAATGCGTTTTGTAGATATCTGATCCAAGTAGGTAAATACACGTAACTTAATATTCGTAAATATTTCTGGGCTATTCGGAAGCAAAATTAATTACTACACGAGGATTTATGTATTGATTATGACAGCGATTTCCAACCTGGGAGGCGCGAACAGTCCAAAATATTTATTTACCCTATGAAACGCGCCTTCATTACTATATGAAATACAGGATGGGGAGGCGCGAAAATATTTTTTTCTTCAAAGGGAGGCGCAGTAACATAAAGGTTGGAAGCCACTGGATTATGACATGACCTTTGCAATGCACATGTTATATGGAGATGTAAATGTAGAAAATATTCATTAACCACTTGAATACCAAGCGGACACAAGTGTCCGGAACATATGCAAGCGAACACGGATGTCCAAGACATTTAAAAAATCAAATACTTGGTATTCTAATAGAATATAAGCAATATTTTGATGAATATGTGTAGTGCTATCTATACTGAGTCAATATAGGTTTTTAAAATATCGAAATCGAGTGTATGTTAGGCTAAATTATTTTTCTCAAAAACACGCAGCATCTCTGAGAAATATTTACGATTAATTTGCGCGGTATTTAAGCGGTTAATTAACAAAAGCAATCAATGTTTTATGAGCAACAACCAACGTCGAAGGTGCTTGCTGGAATTTCAATATTAAATTTGAGTCGTTTAAATTTTGTAAACTGCCACGCGGTTTGTCATTTACGACCAATGTTCCCTCTACGATGAGAGGTTAGCTGCGCGGAGAGTTCAAAGGCCGCGTGGACCAATCCAACAAATGCGTGGCATAGTTTGTCATGGTGTGTTTTTCGTTGTGATTTTTATAATAAAAAATATTAACATTTGATAATTTATAAATGAGTTTTGACTATTGAGTGTTATTGAAGTGCGCGCCAACCCGTAATGAGTGTGCGGGGGCATATTCGAACTCCTTAGTGCAGCTTAGAGGGAACATGGCTTACGACCCTGGTTTCGTCTTTTACAGTTCTTCAACAGTTTAGACTCCACGAATAAAATTGAACTGACGGTTGGTAAATAAGTGTATTGTGTATATATAAAATATACAATAATTATTAATATATGGAATAATTTTAACTTTTTATTAATTGAGGAAGTAATCGTTAAAAATTCGAGTTACCAGTTCGGTCATTGATTTCTTCCCTATTTTTATTTTATATCCGTTCGAAGCTAAAAAAGCACAAGTTTTAACAATTAAATCAATAAAAAAACGTGAAACAATATTTTTATTATATATTTCTTCACGTTACATGTGAAATTTATTTTTTAATTTTGTAAAATTTTGTAGATCAATTTTGATATAATCCTTTTAAATTTTATGATCAGTATTTTGAATATATCGACTGTGGAAAGGAAAAAGGACGTAACCCACACATATCAAATTTTACAGGAGGCGCAAAAACGTGTTTTGATTATTTTGGGCCATATGTAAATTCTGAATTATACACCTTGAAGTGCACGGAGACTTCTAAAATGGTGTTTAATTGACATAATCTAATATTAATTAGAGAAATTGTCTAGGAAAAACCTTTATTTCAGTCTTTTTTCTTGTTTTTAACTTTTTACAAGGTCATCTTTTTCAAACTTAAAAGCTAAATTTAGATACTAATTCGGCATTTGCAGCTTGCATCCTTTTGATAGAACGTGTATCAAGTTGAATACATTGTGATTATCGAAAAAAAGCTGTTTTGAAAAACTTCAGGAGCCAGGTCGCCGACCTGGCACCACTACACCAATGGGTATTTCAATCATTAGTCGAGTCGTGAAGTGCCAAAAAAATATATATTTACCTTTCAACCACAGGGCCTGCAGTTTGGAATGATTGTGTGGACTAAACGAATGGCTTTCGAGCAGTCTGTATAGTTCTTTGAAGTTTCCTCGGTGGAAGGCGACGGTGGCTTTGGCCTTCAGGACGCTCTCGTTGCCGTGCAGCTTCTCGCAGGCGGGCAGCGACCACAGAAACCTTCCCAGCCGCTCCACGTTGCCAGCCTGCTGCAGCACCTAAGGAATACATCATTATTGATAAGCAAAACGATAGTAACTTGCAAAGATATAACCATTAGGCACTACAAAGTATTTTTTACAATGTCCGCTGACTATGTCATTGGCGGCCCCTATGCCCCCCCCCCCTTGAAGGAGAATTTATTTTTCTTATAAATTAAAACTTTACTGTGAAATGAGCTCATTAATTGTTTAGTTTACCATGTTTTATAGAATACATACCTACTTAATAATGTATTGACTATTTTTATATATGTAGATATATTATTTTTAAATCATTATGTATTATTTATGTATCGTGTTTATTTTTCAATTGAATGCCCCCCTCCTGGGACAATTTCTAGATCCGCCACTGGGCTATTTATAGCATATAAATTTCTAACTTAGTATTATGTTACTCAGTGCTCAAAGTCTGTAGACAACTGGGTGACCAAACATACACACACAACATAAGTAAATATATAAAATAATACATTTGAATCGTTTAAATTTTGTGTAATAACGACTTGGGTTTCGCCTTTCAGCATCTTCAGGCCTTAAAGTGCACAAATGAACTTGAACTGACGAGTGGTAAATAAGGGTATCGTGTATATCACTTAGTTAAGAGGTATTTTTGGCGATATGGTTAAATTTTACAATGGTTCGATTTTAATAACGCTTAATTTATTACTTTTAAGGTGTTCACTGTCAATACTTGGTGGAATGGCATTATAATAAAAATAATAAAGCATTTTTGGTACTTTCTCCACATAAAATTTATTATATCAGGACCGGTTTCACTCATGATGAGCATTGTCAACTGGAGCAATGGAGCAGTGATATTTGTACAAAAGTTAAGTGATAAAAACAACTCAATTTGGTTGACAGACATTAAGATTTATTTATTATTTACACTAATTGTTGGTTTTTACTTTGGTAGTGATAATTCATACCTAATTGGTTTTTGTCATAATAGTTTCATTGCTAAGTGGTCTTCAACTTTTTATTTATAGTTTATTTTCCTTGTATTTTGCTTCAATTCTTTTGCTAGGTTGTAATACCAATTGTTTGTCATACCTTGTTTTTATCACTTAACTTTTGTATAAATATCACTGTTTTATTGTTTTTCTTATCAGTTGACAATGCTCATCATGAGCGAAACCGGTCCTGATCTAATACATTGTATGTGGAAAAAGTACTAACAATGCTTAATTTATTGTCATCACATATACAAATACAATGTCTGTAGGTCTTTGAAAACAAATGTGACTATCGTTGGATAACATGGAAATGCTTCCAGGTAATAATTTTTGGTAGAAAATTTAAATTAACTTTGATTATTCCACGTATTGTGTTACTAATTGTGACACGTGTTTCAGACTTACTGTCGCAAAGTTTGCTTAAGTAATGAAGCAAGATTGATTCTAACATTTTAAAGTTATGAAATTACAAAATGGAGTTTGGGTTTTTTTTTCCTTTTAAGTTAAGCAAGGATGGGGGTAATAGAATCGAAATAAAGCAAACAAATAATGATACTAATGAGTTGCAATCAATCAGATTGGGATTTATCCTTTTTTAAGGAAAGCAAGGAGGGGATTATAGAATCGAAACAAAGCAAACAAATATAATCATACAACGAATGACGTTAAACATTACAAACTATTAAACTAATGAGCTGCAATCAATCAAATAGGTTGGTGATTACTCTATTAATTGGAAACAATGTAAGTAATGGCGGACAACCTGTCCTATTAAGAATATTATTTAATAATATTGAAGAGATTTATTAATTTTTTAAAAATTCTAAACTATTCATCTTTAAACCCTTTTTATTTACTCGGTGGAGTATTTCTAATTTATTTTCTAATCTACCATCGAAAGCATTAAGAATTTTTAGAATTACAATATTATTTTGATCGCTTGAAGTCAATTATATTAACTTACATGTAACATGTAAAGCATATAACAAAGTCGAATTAATAATATTCAACAGTTCGCTTACTATGATGTGCTTAATTTATTTCTTGAATAGTTATAAGATATGACACAGGAATAAAAAGATACTATTTATTTCGCTACAATTCAAGTCCTCAAACGTTACACTTTAACCGCCCTAGATAGTGTAATCAACGTTGCCTCTAATCTGTGCGCGCGCGCGGCCGCGCAGAAGTTTCAAAGTTGCAATCGTTCCGGGTTGGCGCGCACTCCAAGACAACTATTCAACTCATATTTGATTGGCCCGTGCAGCCTTTGAAATGTCCGCGCTGCTATCATCTTGTCTTAGAGGAGCATTGAGTGTAATATATATGTATATGTCACAAATAGCAGTTTTATACTGATTTGACCAGAGAATGTTTTTTTTTCAATTTTTAACAAGGGACTCGCTTGGTTAACTTTTCCGTTTCTAAGCTCAAGAAATGCGACCCCAATACCAACATTTTCGTAAATATCTATTTTAATATGGGTGATACAATGTTTATAATTAAGGTATTCTTATATCATAGTTTTTTGGACCTTTTGTAGTTTATATAAATACGCGATAACGCTTATCAGCTGATTAGCGCCCGCGATAACGATTGTTCGTATGATAATTTGGAACGCTGAGAACACTCTTCAGTAGTCAATTCATATGTGTGCTGACATGACGTCTTTTTTACGCGCAACTTAAAATATGATTATTTATTAAAAAAACCACAGATTTTTATAAAAAAATGTATGAGGAATGATGCAAAGAGATATTTTTAAGCCCTTGGACTATTTTTTTTTTTGAAATTCATAAGAATAAGGCCAATAATGAGGAAACCACTGGGGTCAAAAAAGATCCCCATCGGCTGACAAGTATTTTTCTAGTCTCCGAGCCGCAAGAGTTAAGGCAAATTTAACATTTAAGAGACTTGTGTGAGTCTTAACCCTTAAAGCCCCCTTAAGTCTTCACCTGCACATTAAATAACGATGATCGATGGACGGTTCATTGGTGTGCGAACTATTTTATCATTTACATAAAGCGTCGATAGATCGAAGGTCTAAGAGTAAGGGGGTTACAATAGGAAACGTATGTATTGTATACATAAATATATTCTAATTAATGTTAATGCCCTAACAACATTTAAATCGTATTTCTTGAGCAATGATCCACAGTCATTTGAGATCATTTCAATGTTTAAATGGTCTTGAAAGTGAAAATTGTGTATGACTATATTTAAAGTATTGATGTTACGTTGGTCTTCTTTTTTACTTCGTTGGGAAAAAAATGATCTATGGACCGTTGCTTAATAAAATAGAAGTGAAGCAAATTCACCAGAGGTCGTTTCACAGAAGTGCTACCGAAATAGATCAGCTCCACTGTCCCAGGAATTTGAGAGCATGTGAGGCAGCGACGCTGAACTGATAGGCCTCGTGCCTACTTTGCCACAATTAAGTAGAATATTGTGTAAGCTTATGTTGATTATGTCATTAGTGTTCTTCTGAACGAGACAGTTATTACAATCACTAAGCATGATTTGAAACTTTTAAGGTGTTGACTGTCAATACTTGGTGGAATGTCATTATAATAAAAATAATATTCTTTTCTATATAGCGACAATATGCTAAATAAAAGAAAAAAAAATGCATAAATGTTAAATGACAACAGAAATATTATCACTAATTTCTTGATTATGTATTCTGGAGTGTTCAAAGAATTGCTTCAAATATGTTTTTAAATTAATGGTGTTTTAAGCAGGGCTGTGGAGTTGGAGTCTCGGAGTCGCATTATTTTGGCCGCAGTCGTGAAAAATGATCGTCTCGATTGTTTTTTTTTTTTTTTTTTTAATATATTTAATGATGTGTATTCAAACAAAATAGTCAAAAGTGTTGACATTGCATGCTTGGCTGACTAAAGATGAACTGCTGGTATACATATATAATATAAAATAAAATGATTGAAAAAAATTAATGAGTGATTATTTTAAAGCTGGAGTCGGAGTTGTCTTTTTTACACGACCACACAGCCTTGGTTTTAAAAGAAGATGAGTATGTAAGTAGATCACAAAACGGATAATACAACAGCCTTAGAAATTAACACAAGTTTTCGGAAGAATAAGTATGTAATTTTAAATTTGAATTGTTCAAACTATGTACATTCTCACAGATTTTATCACTAACTTGCAGAAAAAATGTTATTTAAAGGTATCGTGTCAAAGGACATAGATCATACTAGGTATTGGCGTAGAATCATTTATTTAGGAAATACAAGTTTTAAAATTAAAAAAACAGCCAGCTGATAGTGTTAGACCTGCTTTTTACTGTAAAAACTCTTTAGGCAAATTATTAGTTAACAATAAAGATAAAATAAATTACTTAAATAAATCCGGGATTTATAGATTGCAATGCTCTTGTTGTACAAAATTTTTTATCGGCAAAACAGAAAGGACACTGAACATCAGGGTTTTAGAGCATATGACAGCCTTTAGATTGAAAAAAGACACGTCCACTTTTGCTAATCACTTAATTTCGGAAGGACACGTGATCAATCAGGAACTAGGGATAAAAATGTTACACCCAAATACGGACAGTCATAAACTCTTTTTTCCAGGAAATTTTGGAAATTAATAGAGCACAATTGCATAGTCTTCCGATTTTAAATGAAATACTCAACCTACCTGGGTCTCTACTTTTGTACCCTATATAAATATAACCATAAAACCTTTGCCGACAAACAAATAAAATACAGTTCTTGAAACTACTTACTTCTCAAATCTGTGGGCATTCCCATGAGCTTATCCTTTTCGCCAGCAATGGCTTTGAACTCAATGATACATTTATTTCCTATATAAACACGAAACATTCATTTACTAAACGTCAGTTCAAGTTCATCCGTGCACTTGAACGCCTGAAGATGCCGAAAGCCGAAACCCGGGTCGTTAGTGACAAAATCGGTGTGAACGTACATAATTTGAACGATTCAAATTTAAAATAAAATGATTGAAAAAAATTCTCCGAGTCAGAGTAATTATTTTAAAGCTGGAGTCGGAGTCGTCTTTTTTTTATGACTCCACAGCCCTGGTTTTAAGGAGATAAGTATGTAAGTAGATCACAAAACTCGAAGAAATCAACACAAGCTTTTGGAAGAATTAGTACTCAAAGTATTTTACAGAGCTACTGAATTCTGGCACGATTGCGGGCTATGTTAGATAAACAATGATCATTTGATTGTAGAATATAATGCTATCGATTGGAAGATTCTATTTTATTATTCTTCGCAAAGGTTATGCATCTCTGTCTTGGACGAGTGTAACATAAACTCATATTATATTTTCGTAGTGCGCCGAGAGCCGACAGAACTGAGAGCTTTGAATTTCACACCGGCGATATATTTTTAGAACATGAGACGCGACTTATGGTTGAAATCAGCGCTCCAATTCATATTTTCTTCACATTTAATTCTTCTCTCGTGGATTACCCACATGTCAACAAATCTGTTAGGTAGATAATACGTAAATTTTGAGATTTACAGCGATTTATAAATGAACTAAACCAATTCATTTAAATTTTAGGTCGAGCAGTGTTTTTTTTGTATACTAACAACACATGTTTATTATTAGATTATAATGTTATGATTCAATTGTTTTTCACTGCTTCTTTACACACCTACTACATACAATGTGCACGCAACTTGCGTTGCTACAGTGCATTCAAATATTTCATTATTACTGCTTCCAAAATGAATATGTGGAGTCAACCATTATTCTATAGTGAAAATTGTAAACGATAATTTTAGTAAGCTACTACTTTTAATTGACAAGGTCAGTGCATATCTTTCACCGCCATGGCACATATCAGTTTTTACGTATTTTTTCCTTCTCATATATCAAATGTGCCTAGACTTGCTTAGTTTATGTTATCGACACGTAAATTACTTCTTACATATTCCTGATCGACTTAAAGATTACGTGTTTTGAGAGATCATCTTTATTATAACACCACTTCTTGCGTTGATGTCATCGCTGACAAAGCCAATTGTAGAGATTTCTTTGGTTCTCATCGGAAAACAGTCCCTGATTCATTGTCTTAACACTTTAATTTCTTTCATTTCCATTTAATATATTTTTTTCTATATAAGTACCAAAATCTTCTTTCTCTCCGATGTAATGCTTCCGAAATATGTATTATTAGCTTTATCCTTTCTCCGTATTCTTTAATGATTTTTGTCAGTGGTTTTATTGTTTGACAACGTATGGTATTGTCAGTCTAAGTGCAAAACCAGTAACTTCCAAAATACCAAATGAGATTTGAGTCAAACATCAAATCATATTTTCCATTTTACTTCACTTCTAGGTGATTTATTTAGAGCTCCCTGATTGCACAACGAAAGGGCTATCTTTATTCTTCTTGGCGGTACAATCTGGGGTGAAGCTTGACCACCTCCATCAATCTCCTCCACTCCACTCAATTCAGTTGCTGACCTCCAGCACTTGCAGATCCTGTGACATCCTGTCTATCCAGTGAAGTCACCGTCTTTCAACACTTTTTTTTCCTTCACAGATAGTAAATGTGAGACATTGTTTGGTTTACATTCATCCATGCATGATCTATCTCTGGTCCAACTTAGGGGTTGAGTATTGAACAAATTTTACAATGTCTGGCCTATCTTAGAAGTTTATTAAGCTCATGGTTGTTCTGACGTCGCCAGATGCCATCCTTATCAGAAAGCACCGAAAATCTTTCGGAGGATCTTTCGCTCAAACACTTGTAGCTTCTGAGAATTCTTAGATCTAAGCAACCAGATGTCTGACCCATACACCAGCTCTGGTTTTATAAAGGTTTTGTCGAGACGAACTTTTCTTTTTCGTGATAAGCGGGAGGATTTGAATTGCTTATGCAGCCCATAAAAGCCAGGGCTATCTAGTCAATGATAATAATATTTCCCTCTTAGAGTCTCTTAGCGAATAACTATGCAAGAGAAGATTTTAATTCTCAGTTAATAGTATAGACCAGGGGTCAACAGACTTCCAAGGGAGAAGAGTCAAGTTGTCAAGGAAACATGATAGCAAAAGTATTAGTGAGCCATACAAAATCATTATATATATGGAGATAATGTCTGCCTATATGAAGACCAAGAAGAGAGACAGACTTCAAACTTCACAAATCCCATAAAAAAATAAGTCCTTGTATATAATTCCTATATTGTATTGTATTTTACTTCTTTGAGTTCTAGTCGGTCCAGACTTCAGATAGAACAAATTATACCTTAAATAAATTTAGAGAATCAATCATATCTAATGAATAATAAAAATATTACATTTTGACATATTTAGGTTTATTTAGAATTAATCTGAGTTCTCAATATTTTTAAGACGTTCACATACTTGCGGTTAAAATTAGAACGAAATTGAAACAACTAACTATCAGCAGACATTAATAATTGACAACTCGATAAGAATACTCTTCATTTTTGCTAGCGAGATGTATCAGGCGCTCATAACCAACAGAAGATAGTATTTTCACGAAAACATCGGATCTTCTGCAAGAAAGAGACAGCACGAAGAGGATTCCCAATATAGACATAATGCCAAAGAGAGAAAGAGAACATTATATCGTATCACTCATATACTATTGAGCCGGCGAAAGAGACAAAAATCACTCAATACAATTGTTATCAATGCTAGCGTTGGGTTAGAAAGAGGTGGCTGATATTACGTAAGTCTACTGCAAATTGAATACATTCGATTAAGCATTGACAATAATACGCTCTTATGACATCTTATTTACATGAAATTTATTATAGAGAGTCATTATTATTCAATTTAAATTATATCGATTCGTAACAAAAAAGGAATTAATTAATTATATTATGAAAAAGGATTTTAGACGGCAACTGACATAATTTTAACCGACGTCGTTTATTCCAATATATTTAAGTATTTTTTGCGGAATATTAATAAATATTCTGAAATTGACGATGTTTAATAATACAATTAGTAGCTATTATTATTTTTTTTACAGTATTTTGAATTTATGTCAATAAATTTATCTTGTTTGGAACAAATCCAAATCGTTTTCCGAAACAAAGAAAGAGACACAAGCCAGAAGGACGAAAAGATATTCTGATCATCAACAGAGAAGACGGAGCTGATAAATGCAGTGTATTCGTTTACATGTATTACATTTCATCGCCGTGATCAAGTGACAACGAAGCTGTTCTAATTAATGAAAGGTAGAAAGAGATGAAGTGTATATTTGAGTCTCTTTCGGGAAGCTTTTTAGACTATTATTTGCGCCATAGTGAGATGTAGACAGTGATATTAACAGACGACGTAAGCTAAGATAACACATTGGAAAGCCTAAAGTCGAAGAAGTGGTTTCTTTAGACTCGTATCATAGTTCTGAAGGTATCAACGAAAGCTGCTTCTTGGGCACATCTATTTCTGGCGGGAAATTAAATTTAGAACACTACTAAACTTTTCGTAGTGTTGCCAACATGTCTACGATAATTTATGAAAGAGACGAATCTACAATGTTTCAAGCAAAAATGTAGTGAACAAACAATTGATCGAAATAATTTATGAATCAGATATTATAATACAACTATTTAAGTTGCTTAATTGAACAACAGTTTTAGTCAAAGGATGCCTAGATACTTTTAAGGTCTTCACTGTCAATTTTTGAGTGGAAAGGCAATATAAAAAAAACGATCTTCTGTACAGTAGTGGCCGGTCAATGTGGCATTTGATCAATACACCCCTTGCCGCAGGGGCGGCTATATTTCATGAAATAACATTTATACCATTACCTCATTTTAAATTCAATAAAATAAAATTTTAAATTAAATAAAATATTTATTATAGACAATACATGAAGAATTTAAAATGAGTGAATGGTTTAAATGTTATGTTTTAATATTATTTCATGAAATATAACCGCCCCTGCATATACAAGGGGTGCATTGATCGAATGCCACATTGACCGGCGGCCACTGCCTCTGTACATAGTACCTATTTCCACTTTTATATATATTAATATCAGGAGCGGTTTCGCTCGTCACGATAATTTTCAACAGATAACCAGTTGAAAAAGTTTTACTATAGTGATCAGATGATCCAGAATTAATGTCTCGACAACTTAAATATGAAATTCAAACTAAAGACATTGGATCTTGAGTCTGAGTGTCTATGAGGGATGCTTGAAAAATTCTCAGTTACGATGTCAAACATTTATATTTGTTTTAAACCTACGTAACCACGATGAATTATTTTGAGCCTAATCTAATGTAAAAATATACTAAATATAAAAATATTTTACAGAGACTAGCTGTAAGCCCGTTGCCCAGCAACGGGAGATTTTTGTTGCATTGTGTTTGATTTTATTTTATTTTATTTTATTTTATTTTATTTTATTTTATTTTATTTTATTTTATTTTATTTTATTTTATTTTATTTTATTTTATTTCATTTTATTTTATTTTACTTTATTTTATTTTATTTTATTTTATTTTAATTTATTTTATTTTATTTTATTTTAATTTATTTTATTTTATTTTATTTTGTATTATTTTATTTTATTTTATTTAAAAAAGTGGAGACTGGTAGGTCAGGACACCTTACACTCACCCACTCAAACGGACCTTATCGGCTATTAATATATAGATATATTTCATTATGGTACTTTAGTTTAAATTCTAGGTAAGGTAACAATATTATAAGAGAAAAAAAATAAACGTTAACATAGGAACCAATTTCAAATAATAATTCAACAACCATAAAACGGTATCTGCGAAATTCACAAAAAACATATATTTTAATTTGTATGCATAATTTATTGTAGCCATTTATTTGTAGAAAAGAAAATACTCAGTTGTACTAATTCCACTTTTAGTCAATATGATCAGGACTGATTACGCTCAGCAGTTGATAATCGGTTGACAATGCTCGTCATGAGCGAAACCGGTCATGATCCTATTAAATAGAAGAGGAATTGGTAATAATGAGTATTTTATTTTTTGAATATAATGCCCATTAGCGGATCCACGGGGGGAGGGAGCATGTTAGAATTTACTTTCTATTTTTCTAATTTATTAACAATTTATTGTGAAATGGGCTCTCTAATTGCTTAGTTTATTATGTTTTATAGAATAAATACTTAATCATATATAGACTATTTTTATTTATGTATATTATTTTTCTAATCTATTTTTTAATGTATTATTTATTTTCAAATTGAATGGCCTCGTTCCAGGACAATTTCTGAATCCGCTACAGATAATGCCGTTCTAGATAGTAAAAAAATGAACGTATTTTCCGGACAGTTACCTTATTATTAGGATATTAAGGATTATTTCAGGGGTGGGCCTCTTGTTGAATTTGGCTGCGGCCGGCGAGCCCCTTGTTAAGTTAATAAAAAGCAATATTCTCGAATCAAATCAGTAGTAATTGTATTATGAAATATTGAACCTCGTTGCCTTTCGAAATATCAACGGTTGTTGCCTTTTGCCGAGCCCCTTGTTAAAATATTGGCAGCCCACCGCTGGATTATTTCATTGACGATGTTGATAATTGTAAAAAATAAAGAATGCGAAAAGAAAAAGAAACAATTTAGTAGGTTTGGATTTCAGGAAGGTGAATGTTTGAAATACAACTGCGATCGACTACAAATGACAGCTTCGCGATCTACCTGCTTTCTGACCACCCTGATAAAGTACATAATACGATTTTCGAAGAAAGAAAATGTACTTTAATTGATGTTGACTTTTTTTGTAATGAAAACGTATTTAAAAACTGTGGTTTCGGTTATTGAAGTAATTATTATAGCAAAAAAAGCAGGCGAATAGAGGTAAAAAATACTATTAATTCAGTGGTTAGTCACCTTACAGTAGAGTCATTCAATCAACGGGGGCCCACCTACAGGGTTGGTCTATTTTTTTTTACATTTGTACTCAATTTAACAAATTGCTTGGGTGGACTTGCATGCCATTTGCATGAGGGCCTAAAATGTTTAGCCACGCCACTGGTCATTGGTCTCGGTTCCGATGGATTTCTCTTTGGAAGCATGGCATGGCTGTCTGTAATTTCTTTAAATTACCTCTTAATTCTCTCAAAATTCGGCAAACTAACCACTATTGCCAGCGGTCGGCTGGCAAGACGTTAACAAGACGCTCGCTTAATCTCAAAGCAATTCTCGGATTCTTGAGGAGTGATTATTTTTATCACTCCTATGCAATGGTATACAATACATTAATAATCAATCGATTGTTACTTAATACACATATAATATGTGACAATATGCAATTTACCGTAGACTTATCAATGTAAATGGCTAAAAATTTACTGCTGTGTATACTGAAGCTGTTGTGGATAATACAAATCTCAGAAATTGCAGTATACTAACTTGATCTGAAAAGATTTTTTTATCTCAAATTAACACGCTCCTCCGAGACACCTCCAGCCCACCCCTGACTATTCCTGTTGTAGTACTACTTTATGTAGTTATTTCCATATTCTCTTCGAAAAAGTGAGATTGAGCAAATTAGTAACAAGCAGTTCTCGTAGAGATAAACTCCATTAGGAAGGCATACGAAAGAACACTAGGTGGCGAATGTGGTAAAATAAGTCTAAGGATTTTTTTTACTGTTAATGTTGTTGCAACAACTCGGCAGTCCACTGGATTCAACAATGCTATTTTAAAATGTCGATAAACGCATTCATTGTTTCGTTGATTTAGTATGTTGGGCACAATGTGCAGCCGTCGGATATTTATTATTTTTCGAAATCACTTTGAAATCAATAAATGGCCAATGCTCCAACGTTCCGCCACGGCAAATGTGTCAAAATGACAAATCACTTGACAAGTAAAGTGGAAGAGAATAATTTAAGAAAGTCGTTCGATATCGAAACAAAAAAAAAACAGGCGTTGCTCTTAACTTCATATAAATGTAGGTATATTGTACACATTGGGGTAGACCGGGATAAAACCAAAACAAAATTTTCAATTGTTTTCTTTTGCATTGTCATGTTTTGCGAATGGCGATACTGATTGCATAATTTCTAGAGGCTTCTTTTTTTAAGTAAATAGCTATGTGTTTACTTTATTAAATCAACTTTCGAATAACTTGTAAAGAGACAATATTTTTTGTGGAAGTTGAAAATGCTCACTAGTTCAGAATTTGTACACCCTTCTTCTGCGGTGCACTCAATAGTGTTGTATTGTTAACCCTTTTTCCGCGTCACCAAATTTAGCGAACATGCCCTGTACGCGGCTGCTTTTTTGCGGATTTTGTTATCGCGTTTTCGACTGCAAATATAGGTTGTAAAATTTTTTCAACTAATCAAATATGTTAATTGCCACCCAAAGTAACTTTTTCAATCATAAAATACAATATATTTCTTGTGTTTTCGGTTTAATTCAACAATAATCATTCTTCATATAATTGCGGCGTGACGTCGCCATATTGCAAAATACCGCCACGCGCGACCGAGAACACTGCGCCACCACAATACCATGCTTATAATATTAAATTCTCGGAACAGTTTCAATTTCACCCGCACTCGATCGCTTATTTACATTATCCAAAATCTTGCATTGGTGACGTATGTTCACGGCGTGATCCAGAAATAAATTATTTTAGCCTATATTGAATCTTTTTTGACTAATGCAATTCATTGAATTTGGTGAAATATACATTTAGTAATATTTTCAACCAAGTTATACAATTTTAACACAATAGATAGCTCTTATATAGGGTTTGAAATTTCCATGACACCTATACGTGTCACACGCGCTGAGGGCATGTTCGCTAGGACATGCAAAGATGTCATACGCGGTGAAAAGGGTAAGTGAGTTAGAAATGGTTGTTAGGGTTTAGGAATGTCTCAGGAAAATGACTGCTTGTCTGATTCTACCGACGTATCTAACATACGTTTTACAGATATGTTTAATGTATGTTAGGAGCAAATGCCCAATACTTATTGACTTGCACGTAAGTGTGTATTCAATGAATTTAAGTAAGTAAAAAATTAAATTTGATAGCTTTGGTATTCCGTTTGTTGTGTTACAATTTGTGACACGCCTCTTTGAAAAGCATTATTAGACCATCGCAACGTTTACAAATAATCTTCTTGATGATGATTCTCAAAGAGGCGAAAAACGCGTCACATATTATTACACAATAAGTGGAATAACACAGTTATCAAATTTAATCTTGTATTAAAATTTAACTTCCACAAAGCTACCGCCGAATATACCTATCAGTGATATTGAATGAATTATTCTATTGGAAGATAGATCCCCCTTACATTGTGAAGCAGTAACTGCAAAGAGAGTGCAAAGTGTTAACACTTTGCACTCTCACTAGATTTACTCAATACCAATAGTCTACTCTGGGTCCAGATTTTACTCGTATTACCAGCAAATTGAGTACGGTTTTAAACAAAAAGTCAAACGTATTTTTGAGACAATCTGTGTAGCTCCAATGGTGACCATAATAACGCGTATCATATTTGGTATAATTTTCTTCGAAAACGTAATTAAATTCCACTAATTTGAGCTAAAATATTCACTAAGCTATCACGGATTGTAAAATAAACCATTCTTGTATTATTAAGGCGATATTTTGAAAAAAATGGGGTTTTATTATCGATTTACTTTAGAAATATTTTAGCATGAACGTTTTTACGACCACCGTATTGTGTGAGGGTCCAAGAACAGACATCGCCCGTCTTTGGGGTAATTAATTTTACAACGTACCGACATTCCTACCCAATCGCATTATGCTAGCAGTCCTTCTTAAAAAATATAGTACCTACAGTTTGCTATTATTGGTTAAAATTTTGTTTTATATTGATTACTTCCTCGAAGTCAATGTTGGAAACAATGTAAGATCATCCCAAAAGGCTGGAATAGATAACAAAATTGATGTTTAGAAATACTCGGTGTTTCTGAAAGTTTTTCATATAAATAACGTTGCCATAAGTTTTACAAAAATACAATGTCCCTTTTCATTGTATTTTATTCGAACACACTCACGCTAATCGCTCTCACTCCGTTTTGTATGATGTGATAGGTGATAGGTAAGAATTCAAAACATCATATACGTTTATGTCTCCAAACAGAAATCCATAAATCGATTGTATAAAATTAATTATTGTCCCAGTGCTGACAGCTTATAAATTTTATTAGCTGTCAGTACTGGGATTCGAACAGTGACCTCCGTAACCAAACCCGAACATTGACCACTTACCACGCAGCCGGCTCTTTTTACAATATTATCGTTATTTGTTTACATGGTAACAATTCGTTTTTCATTTCAAGCAAGAAGCATTTGATTATTTTTTAGACAAGAAATAGTTTCTCCCGTCTTCAATTAAAGCTTTTTTCTCAAAGTGGAATTCAGCTCCCGGAGTTGGATTAGATAAATTATTAAATAAATTGAAAACAATTCATGATGTAATCATGAATCAGGTCAGAACGTATACAAATATGTATCGTTAAGGAAGCGAAATGTGAAAAAAGCGAATTAATATACCCATAGTCTGACTTTGCTCAAATATGTATTTTTATTATTAAAATATATATGATGTCAAAATTATCAATAAAAAATAAATCATCATTATAACTGTGATTTTGGAAGCTTTCTAAAGTATCATAACAGAAATTTAAAAATGACCAACATTTTTATTTACTATGTCACCATATAGTGCACTTATATCAACTGAACGCATCGTTATCACTATATTCTGTAAAAATTTGTTCAAGTGATTCATGGTAGTCAAAAATATATTTCGTTGAAATTGCTTTTTCCTTCACTTAATAAAATGATGGTCACAACACTTCATACAACTCTAACGCCCACAAGATGTGGATACAGCCTTTCCAGATAAAACAACTAACTTATTTATACAAAGCAGGTAAAGACTTCAAATATTATTAAAATCAACATATAAGGCAGCTCTCTACTGTAATTTTCATATTAAAAAAAATTATTGCATTTTTTAATCCATTAAGTGCACTATTGTAAAATTATGCCCCGGAAATATTTCGGGAAATACCAAAAATAAAGCTTCAAAGAGACCGACTACAAAAGACATTATCCTGGACATTGGACCGTGCTATTAGTTGTCCAGATGGTATTATCCTGGCTAATGGAGCGCAAGACGTTAAAAGGTCGACGGTGCTATTCCCGCGTGCATAACAGTTATTTTAAGCGGCCTGAAGTAAGTGTATGTGCACGAGAATAACACCACATGTAGAATTACTTAATCGACAATGTAAGAAAGACCGATCGGTCCAGTGGATGGTTGGATCGACTCACGCAAGTTATATTAGTGTGTAGAAATATTTGTAAATCTTTTATATGGCTTGGAAATATTCTCACTCCACGAAGAAGCAAATAAAAATTAAATACATTTTAGTCGACATTTTAAAAATTGTGACATGCCAAATAAATCATACTTTACAAATCTTTGGGCATATTTACCCATTCAGTAGATGGTAATAAGTGTCTGAGAATTCATTGTGGTAAAAATTAAACAAAATCCCGTTTGTTATAAAAAGAAATAATGAAATATCGTGGCATAAGAAAGGCAACCAAATACTACTTTGGATATACAAATATACAAGAGTGTGCTGTAGAAAAGAATATGATTTCTTACCTCACATACACACGCCACTTGCTCTTGAGTAAAGCCAAAACTGGGCAAAAGCGCTGAATCTCTGGAGGGCTGATTCCCTCCAGACGGGGCTCCCAAAACGCCTCCTCCACCAACGCCAACCCCCATCCCTCCGCCATAGTCCTGAGGCTGGTGCTGCAGCATTTTCGTAGCTGAAGTTCACGTAGTACTTGATTGAGCCAGTTTATATGGAGCACTGATTTACATTACAATGTTTAAACTTTTCATTTCCAGCACGTAAATAGTATTAATTTTGTACGAAAAGATGTTTTAGTTGCTATATTAAGGTTTTTTGTCGTTTCCGATTCCCTATATATAAGAGTGTATGTTACAATTACACTTGATTTAAATTCACAATACACATGTTTACACTCACGCAAGACACACTGGATAAGTTATTTGAGCTTAAGGCCATTCTGATGATGTTCCGGAGGCTCTAGTGAAGAGAGTTTATTATAATAAAGAGATATTGCTTCAGAAAAAGTGATGTTGAATGCAGAAAAGATTTTTCATCCCATCTTTACAGTTTTTACACTCCAAATTGGACTTTTTACAAACCAAATTGGACATTTTCCAAAAAAACAATTTTTAAGCAATTGGATAATTTATTAATTAGGTCAGGGGTTACCAACCCCGTAGTTGTAGCACGATTTCGGCGCTCCCGCCTACTAATTTGGGCAAATCGTTGTATTTTTTCTGTGAAATGTAAAAACTGTAATAAACTGAATGAAACATCTATCGTTCGTTAATTTGATTGAAACCTACCCTGAAATATGCGATTTATATATATTCGTGATCGATAACGAATAAAAAGTAAGTTACTGTATCACGAATGTAATAAAGAAATATTATTAAGTAAATAATATCTTGAATAAAATGAGGTGGTTCGCCACTGTTAAATTTATTTTCTAACAGTTTAACCCGTCCTAATTGATGCAACTCATTAGCTAATCATTTCTTAATGTAAATGTCATTTGTATTACCATCATCGTTTGTTTGCTTTTCTATCATCCCCTCCTTGCCTACAATGTATGTTTGATTTTTATTATAAAATATCAGAATAGTAAAATTAAAATCATTAGTCCTTAAGCAAGCATTTGCGAAAGTAGTCTGTCCGAAGATGCCTCTGAAAGAGGCGAAACACGTGTCACAGTTTGTAGCACAATACGTGGAATAATCTAAGTTATTTTATTTTATATTACCGTATCACATTCAATTAAATGACGTACTATTCAATTATCGTAAAAACTATAGGTTATACTTACAGTAAAAATAGTATTTCGTTTTTTTTCTCTAATAATATAATATAAGTAGTTGTTAGCTATTTTGGCATCTCGCCATCGACAGACTATTCTAGAACGTGTTCATTATATAGTTATGACGATAGCATGATGCCGAAATAGCAATCTCAGTGGCCAGATAGTAACACCTGACAACTTGATAGTTTTACGATTTTTTTTAATAATTTAAATTCATTTGAAGTATTTTATTTTTGCAAAGAAAATATTATTCGGAAAGAATTGAACAATCTTGCAATTTAAAGCAGATCTCATGCATAGTTTTGAGACCTGGAAAATGAACTTGAATAATTATTATAATAAAGATGATTGATATAATTTAAGATTTCGACCGAAGGTGCTTGGTAGAATTTCAATATTACATTTGAATCGTTCAAACTATGTACATTCTCACAGATTTTGTCACTAACGACCCGGATTTCGCCTTTCGGCATCTTCAGGCGTTCAAGTGCACGGATGAACTTGAACTGACGCTTAGTAAATGAATGCTTCGTGTTTATATAGGAAATAAATGTATCATTGAGCTTAAAGCCATTGCTGGCGAAAAGGATAAGCTCATGGGAATGCCCACAGATTTGAGTAGTAAGTAGTTTCAAGAATTATATTTATTTGTTTGGCGGCAAAGGTTTTATGATTATATTAATATAGGGTATAGAAGTGGAGATTAGGTTTAATATTTCATTTAAAATCGAAAGGCTATGCAATTGAGCTCTATTTAATTCAAAAATTTCCTGGAAAAAGAGCTTATGACTGTCCGTATTTGGGTGTAACAATTGTTCCTGATTGAACACGTGTCCTTCCGAAATTAAGTGATTAGCAAAAGTAGGCGTGTCTTTTTTCAATCTAAATGCTGCCATATTTTCTAATACTCTGGTGTTCAGTGTCCTTTCTGTTTTTTCGATATAAAATTGAAAGTTTTTTGGCAGAACAGAACGCAGGCGATATAAAGTTCGACAGAAAACAAATGATACGTTTTATTTAACATATTTAGTTGACTTTTTCATGTATACATAATTGAATTTAAAAAAAAAAAATGTTGGCTTACGATACATCTTATTACACGAGATATCAGTCGACAGACAATAGATCCCGGGATCCCGTCCAATTTTGTGAAAACATAGCAATTGGGCAGTGTTAAAATATTTTTGAAATTCCTGGAAGAAAAGGTTTCAAAATCGCCGAGCAAAAATTTCTCAATCCCGAATTTGTACACGATTTTATGGTGAATGTTTATTCCCGGGATTAGAAAAAGAGTCCAGAATTGGAGAAATAAAAGTTTACCCACACCTGATATATTATATATCGACGGTGGAAAGAAAAAAGAACGTAACCCACAGATAGCCAATTTTACAGGAGGCACAAATAACGTGTTTTGATGATTTTGGGCCACATGCAAATTATGAAATAAACACAACCTTGAAGTGCACGGAGACATCTAAACTGGTGTTTAATTGACATAATCTAATATTAATTAAAGAAATTTTCTAGGAAAAACCTTTTTTTCAGTCTTTTTTCTTGGTTTTAATTTTTATAAGCTCATATTTTTTCAATCTTAAAAGATACATTAAGATACTAATTCGGCTTTTGCAGCTTACATCATTTTGATAGAACGTGTATCATGTTTGATCCATTGTGATTATCGAAAAAAAGCTGTTTTAAATAAGTTTAACTGCGTGTTGCGAAATAAACAAAAGTCAACCATGGATTTTTCATGACTAGATAGATGACTAGATTCTTATCAAATAATAAATTGCCATAGACACTGCATCCTTTCTGTGATGTATTATTACACCATCAATCAAATTCAGGTCCATATTATTTTGATTCACTAATACATTTATTCCATTTACTTAATTTTATTTTTAAAAAACGTCAAAAGTTCGCTACGTTTAGAGAGAAATAAAACAACTGAAATGTTTACGATTCCAGTATTATGTAACATTTGATGTCCGATTATGCAATTCACAAACATTCAATGTGTATATCGACTTTGGAAAGGAAAAAGGACGAAACCCACACATAGCAAATTATACAGGAGGCACAAATAACGTGTTTTGATGATTTTAGGCCACATGCAAATTATGAAATAAACACAACCTTGAAGTGCATGGAGACTTCTAAACTGGTGTTTAATTGACATAATCTAATATTAATTAAATAAATTTTCTAGGAAAAACCTTTTTTCAGTATTTTTTCTTGGTTTAAATTTTCACAAGCTCATCTTTTTTCAAGCGTAAAAGCTTAATTTAGATACTAATTCAGCATTTGCAGCTTACATCCTTATGATAGAATGTGTATCACATGTTGGATCCATTGTGATTATCGAAAAAAAGCTGTTTTGATAATAAAAAAAAACTGTTGATTACTTCCTTCTTCCCTTCCACAGTCGATATAATAGATTGACTGATTACTGGAAAATATTACCATGTTGAGAACTGATATGGTATCACCATACTAAAATTTAAGGTTTCAGCACTGCGTGGTGTATATGACCTCCTAGTATCTCAACATACGTTTTTCTACGACAACTGCCTGTCACTTAGTTGTTAGATCTCTCATTTTCGAAGAGAGTAAGTAATAGGAATAGAAGAAAGGCAGGAATATTTAGACATCACAAACACCCATGGCTTTAAGAAGAAGTCGATTAAAAAAATTCTGTCTGTAATGAGACTCGAGCCCGTGAGATCCATCACGGAAATCGACAACGTTGACAGCTGCGCCATAGACCCGACATGGTTAAACTTTTTCGGTGAATTCTGCAGTAATTTTATGGAAATTCATTTTTAATATAAAGTTTTTTTAAGAAATATTGCAATTCCACTGGACGTGTGACATAATTGTGACACGTGTTTCGCCTCTTTGAAAAGCATCTTCAGATGCCATAGTATATAATAAGTAACACAACAATCGGGAAAACAAACTTATAAATTTTAATCCTAGATTAATAATAAATCTGTTTTACACAGCGCGTATTATATATTCTATAATATGATTATGCAATTGATAAATATCAGCTTCCTCCGTTCTGCTTGTAAATAGATTTCGTCGTGTGATATTATTTACGCTACTTTCCCGGCGGGATGCCTATTTTTACACTGTTAGCCATTTCGTTGCCCATTATTTCCTTAATGC
The DNA here is from genome assembly GCA_030503985.1 of Himalopsyche tibetana. NCBI lineage: Eukaryota > Metazoa > Arthropoda > Insecta > Trichoptera > Rhyacophilidae > Himalopsyche > Himalopsyche tibetana. The sequence continues at coordinate 1,072,727 of JAPJYX010000003.1, read as the reverse complement.
ACCCCTGGTGAGAACAATATGAGTTGAAAAAAACAGTGAGTATAATTTTTAATAAATTTATTTAAAGAAGGGTGAATAATTGTGAATGACGACATGTTTTTGTTGAAAACTTTAAATATTTTTTAAGTGTATGAATTATCTGTATCTACTAATTTATGTATTGATTATGTTTATAATTATTGTTAGAGTTTCATTAAAAAAATGATTGTACATCCAGGGATCGTCAAACTTTCAAGTGAGAAGAGCCAGTAAGTCAGGGAGATAGATAGCAAAGGTATCGGAGATTAGAACTTAATATCTAAAGATTCGCAAACGCCTACACAAAGAGCCGCTGTATGCCGACCTATGGTCTATCTAATAACGTTGTGTTTGATTTTGTTATTTCAACATCACGCCATCGCCAGAAATAGTCGTAGCCGTGATACCGAAATATCTAGCTAGAGAATTGAGACAATCTTCAACAAACTAAATAACTGTAAAGTTTAATATTTTCAGAGCAAAATTGACACGTATTTCGTCTCTTTCGAAAGCATCATCACACATGACATAGCAAGATTTATTTTATTGAAATTTAATACTTTGGTCAGAGACTGTCATTGTAATATTGCATGCTTCATTCTCAGGGGTTAGAATTTAACAGTGATATTGTAGTTTTTTAAGCATCCAGTGATGAAATCTTTTTAATCACTTTTTTAGTATGAAACAAGGTGAAAACGTTCTGATTAGCCAATAAGCTTTTGAATAATTTTACGTCAGTCAATAACTTAAATAGTTAGGAAAGTATTCTTCAAAACCAAAATAATGGTTTAGTAAAATGCTTACAATAAACAAAATCCTTAATAATTATGCACTTCTCTAGGCAACGAATTGACATTGTAGGTTTGTAATTGTGGGGATATAATGCAAAACGTGCCATTTCCAAAATGATCGATATTGAGTTAAGTATGCACTATGCAGATAGGGTAATTCAAGCCTAAGGAATCGAATGATCCTATTAGTTATAATATAAAATGTCTATAAGACTGTCGTCTTCAAATTGGAAATCATATTTTTACGCAAATTATATTTTGTTTGTGTTATTCGTTGTAGTATTTGACTCTACTGAAAAGTTTGAGCTTTGGAAATAGTACGTTTTGCATTATAACACCACAATTAAGACATACACTCAACTCGTTTAGATACGTTCTACAAGAATCCGTGTTAAAAAGTAGTATAATTTAAAGAAAAATTGAAGATTGTTTCCCTGAATTTAAAAAACCATAATATGTATTTTGACAAAGAAAAAATATTATTATTAATCGCTTTTTGATTATATACGGGGAAGTTTATGAGGGACTGAACATAAATCGCTTTCATCGCTAGAAATGTCTGACGTTTTAGTATTTTATGAAACCTTTTGTTAGTTATTACTGTCTTGTGTAGTTGTTTAATTTGTTACTATTATGAAATCCGTTATCCGGTTTTATTTGTGTTTTGTTTCTGTCAATCGTTTTAGTACAAATAATTCGTGTAAAGATATAGTATACGTTCATTTTAGTGTAACGTGTTATTTCAAAACCATTTTAAAAGGGAGCTGAGTGTAGTTTTCATTTTGTACAGTACATACATAATGATGGTATTTCCATTTTCCAATGTGATCAATCAATTATTAAAAAAATCAAGCGTAAAATAAATAATGTAGATCGTAAACGATACAACTCTAATTGTGTGCTTAGATCATTTTAACAAAATTTGTTGACAAACAATGTCTAAGTGAACTTTTTTGTATTTATCGACAGATAATATGTATTAAAAACAATATAATAATTAAGAAGTGGTTGTCATTGATAAATAAATAACGTCTTCATCTCAATTGGGTTGGTTTTCGAAAGCCATTACGCAAAATACAAAAATAAACCATTTAAAATAAAAACCTACACAAAATCCAATTGAGTATTTCACATTTTTCAATAGTTTCACAAACATTCACCGGGTAAACTTATTGTCCATTATTATTATCACCAACTGTTTAATCGAATCTTTATCACGCACTTTATTCATGTAACAGTTTGACAAGGGTTAACAATATAATTTTTTAAATATTCCCAATTCTGTCAGAGAGACCACGACATACCAAGCATGCTCGCAGGGCAAACCCTGGTTTTATACTGAGCTCTGAATGGTTGATCACTTACGATCTCGTCTCTGCTTTGGACCAATGGCACGATAGTGACGTCAGAACTTATGAAACGTTGCAGCTATACTCAAACGGTGGGAAGTTTGAAGAATGCACAGTTATCCTTGCACCCTTTCTCTCTTTCTTAAAAAAAATATCTATGTAAAATTGTGTAGTATTAAAAAACAGGGCTGTTTTTTTTTGAAAAATATATTTAATGTGTTAATAAAAACAATAATCCTTTGTATGTCAGGACCGGTTTTGCTCATTGCGAGCATTATCAACTGATCGATAATTGCGAGCATTATCAGTTGATAATGCTCGCAATGAGCGAAACCGGTCCTGACATATTACATAAAGTGGAATGAAGTACAAAGGATTATTGTTTTTATTAATATAATGCCTTTCCACCAAGTATTGACAGTGAACACCCTAAAAGTGATATTTAATGTGTATTTAAACAAAATAGGCCATAGTGTTGACATTTCATGCTTGGCTGACTAAAGACAATGTGATGGATTACATTTATATAAGTTATAATGAAATGATTGAAAAATATCCTCGGAGTCGTTAATTATTTTAAAGCTGGAGTCGGAGTTGCCTTTTTTTACACGACTCCAAAGCTCTGTTAAAAATTATCTTTGATTGTTAACAAATCGACCAACTGCTTGTTTCGGATATTGAAATTTGTAAGATTTAAACCTGAAATAGAATACTTTCGATGGATTCGGCGGTAACTTTGTGGAAGTTCATTTTAATATAAAATAAACATAATTTTGATCAGACCAGTAACGTAAAAATACCCCACCGAGTAAATTAAAAAGGTTTAAAATTAATATTGAAAATTTTTAGAAATAAATAAAAGTATTAACATTAAAGAAATATTATTAAGTAATATCTTGAATAAAAGAAGTGATTCGCCACTGGTAAATTTATTTTCCAACGGCTTAACCCGTCCTAATTGATTGAACTCATTAGTTAATCATATCTTAATGTAAATGTCATTTGTATTACCATTATAACCCCTCCTTGCCTCTCATTTTTATTTGATTTTTATTATAATATATCAGAATAGTAAAATTAAAATCATTCGTACTTAAGCAAGCCTTTGTGAAAGTAAGTATGTCTGAGGATGCATCTGAAAGAGGTGAAACACGTGTCACAGTTTTTAGCACAATATGTGGAATAATCTAAGTTATTTTATACTGAAATAGAATATTAATTTAATTAGTTGTTATGTGTTTCCTAACTAACCCACGCTAAGAAAGACAAAAAAGAGTTGTTGAAGAAGAGCAATCATTTTTTCAATATATTAACGTACATAACCTTCATTGGACTTCAACAGCAGCCTGATAAGTTCGAGGGACAAACTGCTTACCTGTGTGAGTGGTTTGGTAATCAGTTTTTTTGTTATACATTATATGTAGGTTTGTGACATTTTTTTACTAAAAGCTGACTTCTAGAATACTTTTGTTTTTACTGAGTGATCAAATAATCACTTATGTCCATATGGTATTGGTATATGCCATAGATGGACATGCATGCAGGAGACGAGAGCCATATTCTGGATGTTCATATACATATATATATATATATATAAAGTACTCCATCATAGTCAAGTTCTCACGTAGTATTAACCGGTTCTCTGCCACCGACGAGTTAACACGCCATACAATTTTGTGTTCGTAGGGCTGGCCATACAAAATGTGCGTGTTTACACGCAGTACTTGAGACGCGGCTTAAAGGCCACAAGAAACGTATTTAATAATTTTGATATATCATGCGTATGCAGGCATCAATTGGTATCATAGTGTGATACTTAAACTAAAGATATTGTTTTGTAATATATAATACAACGATTTTTTTTAAAAAAAAAGCTTTTTTGTTGTGTTCAAATTTGTTGCTAGCAGAGCTATAATTCCTTGGCGGTAATTTCCGTTGTTGAAACGTTTTTAGATAAATGATGGCGGAAATGACCCATCGTGTATTTATATGGTAAGGGTTTGTGATGTAATATTAATTTATGTCCAAAAAGTACATATTTATTAGGTATTATTTTTTGAAAGAAAATCCCGCACGGCACAGATCAGGTTAAGAGTTAAATATTTTGCTATACAAAGTATTAAAAATATAAGAAATTATCAATAAATGACTCTAAAATAATACGTATTAAAATGTTTAACACCTCTAACATGTAACTAAAAAATAAAAAAAAGAGTAATAAAATTAAAGTGGTGACTAATGGTAATTAAAAACTTAATAGTGATCTAAAATGATTAGTTACTAAATAAATAAATTTGTGTTATTTTAGTCACTCGTTAATAATTTCTACTGTAATTTGTTAATTCTTTTCAATGAAAATTGTTTGTTACACCTCTCATTTCAATTTGTTTTTTTTTATAAACAGCACTGTTCAATTTTATTTCCTATCAGTTGGCAATGCTCGCCATGAACGAAATAAGTCTTGATCTTGATAAATATAATTCAAAATTAAGTACAAATGAACACTGCTTTTTCTTATTTTAAGTGAAATTGAAAAAAAGGGTTGTATTTTCTTTTAAATATATGCATATTTTCACCATCAAAACGAGACATTTTAAATTTCAAAATATATACATCAATTTTAGTACAGATACGAAAAAATAGTAAATGGAATTCAATATAAAACTTGTGGACTTCTATATAATCTCAACGTGTATGCTTACATGCTGTTATCACATAAATTTTAAAATAAAAAATGAATTCTAAACGAATAAAAAATGATTCCTGACCGAAAATGTATCTTACTTCGATTGAGCATTCATTATTACTTCGAATCGCAAATATACATAATAATAATTCCCTGAGGGCTTAAAATTAAAAAGATTGAGTATCTCTGGGACCGAAAATTCATTGTCCTTTTTTCAATATGAAGAAATAACAGTTTGTAAACATTCAAATATTATTCTAATTCGGTAATATTTGACATCTTTACACATTAATTCCTCCATCACTAAATTGTATTCCTCCATCATTGTCATGTCTGAAAGCGAAATAAAAAATAAAACATTTTAATTGTTTTTAATTATTTTTAATTTGCAATGGATGTAAATTTATCTTAACGCATCCTTTAAGGATCATAAAAAGACATTTCATTCCCATTAATATAGATTTATTTAATAAAGTTCATTTTAATTTTAAATTAACAATTTAAGGAAGCATCAAAGATTATACAAATACTCAATTATTTTTAACGCGTTTTTAAACTAGCACGGTTCTCTAAAATAACGAATACTACACGAATTATTTATTCTAACACGATACCCAGAAACAAAAAAACTCCTATTAACAACTTAACGACCGCACATTTTTTTTTATAAAATTTCACCTGGTGAAATAAAATTTTCGGTAATTAGAATTTTTTTTTTACCGCGAACCAAAGATAAATACAATCATATCGACTGTGGAAAGGAAAAAGGACGTAACCCACACATATCAAATTTTACAGGAGGCGCTAAAAGCGTGTTTTGATGATTTTGTGACATATGCAAATTATGAATTATACACAACCCTGAAGTGCACTGAGACTTCTAAACTAGTGTTTAATTGACATAACCTAATATTAATTAAAGAAATTGGCTAGGAAAAACCTTTATTTCAGTATTTTTTCTTGGTTTTAATTTTTTACAAGGTCATTTTTGAAACTTAAAAGCTAAATTTAGATACTAATTCGGCATTTGCAGCATGCATCCTTTTGATAGAACGTGTATCGAGTTTGATACATTGTGATTATCGAAAAAAACCTGTTTTGAAGAAACTGTGGGTTAAGTCCTTTTTCCTTTCCACAATCGATATTATAACGAAAGTTTATTGTATATATCCATAACAAATTAAGAGATTCGATTTTTAGACTCTGGCTACATTAAAACACAGATTTTAGTGGCCATACTGTCATACACCATCGCAGTGACCGCAGAAATTATTTAGGTTTCAATCTAGGATACTGTTTTTAGTAAAAGTATGTTTCATACAGTTACCTAATCTATGTAGATCTTTTTTTTTCATTTAGAGGTAAATAACTGATAAACCGCTAATGGGTGAAATTATTTACCGTTTACCGGGAATTGCAATCTGACGGTAAATTGTAAGCCCTAAACATAATAACAAACAAAAGGCATCAAATATTGTGTAGCGAGAGTGATTAGTCAACCACTAGTCCTGCTCTAGCCTTATCATTCTATTTCTTCGAAAAAACAGATGTTGAACAACTAAAATATCTCCATTAGGACTTACGAGGCAATATGCTCCACGTTGAGATCAGGCATGTATTAAAAATAATTTATAAATAGGTATAAAGATGTCTTGTGTTTTCTGTATCGAAAATGTGTCTAAACCAGGGGTGGGAACCTTTTCATTTCTAAAGGCCACATTTATTTATCTGATTCAACATAAGGCCGCAGTAAAGAATACGTTGACATCCCCCCCTCTTTTTTTTAACATATAATGGGTTGATTACGCTCTTTATCCAAGCGCATTTTGATCAGGTCAAAAGACCGCATCAGAGTAGCCAACAGGCCGCAGATTCGATTGAAAAAATAATTCAAGAAGTAGCTTCATTGGTGGACTAGCTTAGGTATGCGATCAGGGGCAGGGAATCTTTTCAAGGTGACATTTATATAACTTTTGTACGTAAAATGTTTGTTGTGTTTGAAAAAAAATGCACGATAGTTTTAAAATACTTAATATATGAATTATGTATATTGAAGATTCCTGCATTGAACGCGTGGGAATATATTGCATTATTATACAAAACGTTAAAATTCCGCTTAAAAAAAACTGTAAACTTTCGATATTCATTAAATATAATTAACACATGAGTTACAGCACATAACCATCACAATAAAAAATAAATTTTACAACGTTAAATCATTAATTTAAAGATTTCCATTAATTTTTACGGCGTGGTAAAAATTTATATTGCCCAATTTTTTTTAATAATAGCTATCAGGTGTTATTATTATAATCAATTATTATCAAGTATCCTTTCCCAATAGGCAGAAATCCAGTTTAAAGCATACTGAATTTATTGATCTATCATTCTACCCATGGACAATTTGAAAATCTTTTTTTTTTATTCTTTAACCCATGTCCGCTCCCAATGTGGAGCATATGGCTTCCTAATGAAGGTATCTCAACGACAACTGTTCTTTACTCAGTCGCTCAACCTCACGTTTTTCAAAGTGAGTAGTAGGGAAAGAAGGATAAGGCTAGAACAGGACTGGTGGTTGGCTAATCGCTATTGCTACACCCGGTTGTTAAAGGATCAGAAGGATGGGAAGAGGGGAAATCATGTGAATTGACATCGTTAACACCCAGTCTTTGATCGCAACTTTGAAGTGAATAATTCATAAATTCACTGTGATCTGACCGGGAATCGTACCCAGATCTGCGTGATCGGTAGAGCAAGCTCTAAGCAACTGGGCCACAGCAGGCGACATCTATCGCACAATAAGTAGTAGGGCTGCCAACAGAAGTGGGCCGGAAGGGGGTCGGAGAGGCTCGCGCGAGTCCCTTGTTAAATTTGACTTAGGCTTTGTTAATTGAAATGGAAACAATATTTTCAGGTCAAATTAGTATATAACTGCAATTTCTGACTTGTATATTATCAACGACAGCTTCGGTTTACACAGTAGTACATTTTTAGCCATTTACATTGATACATTGCACATTGTTGTATATTATAAGTGTATTGAGTAACAATCGAATCCCTATTTAAGTATAATTGCAAAGGAGTGATTGAGAGAGAGAATTGATTTAAGATTAAGCGAGCCCCCTTGTTAATGTATTGGCAGCCCACCGCTGGCTGCCAATACACTAAAAAGGAGCCTTAATCTTAAAATCAATTCTCGGTGTTTTCGATAAGGTGTGAATTTTTTTATCACTCCTATGCAATTATGTGCAATACTTTAATAAACAATCGATTGTTACTAGTGACGTCCCTAGGCGATGTGCCGCCCCTAGGCATAGTTTAAAATAGCGCCTATAATATTGTAATTGGTAAAAGCCGTATTTAACCACTTGAATATCAAGCGGACACATGTGTCCGGAACGTATGCAAGCGAACACGGATGTCCAAGACATTTAAAAATCAAATACTTGGTATTCTAATAGAATATAAGCAATATTTTGATGAATATGTGTAGTTCCATCTATACTGAGTCAAAATAGGTTTTTAAAATATCGAATTCGAGTGTATATTAGGCAAAATTATTTTTCTCAAAAACACGCAGTATCTCTGGGACATATTAATGATTTATTTTCGCGGTATTCAAACGGTTAACATCTAAATACTTCTACAGTTTTTAATAATTTTATGCGTTGATAGCTATTTCGGCTTGCGCCATCGTCAGATCTATGTTTAAACTTATATTTTGCTCACTGGCTCTGAAGAGATACACAATGCATCAAGTTATTCACTCTAACATCCTAATTATAATTACAATATTACACTTATAAAATGTGATTCTATTGTTTCTAAGAACGATTAACAATCTGGGTTTATTTTTTAAAACATTAATCAGGATAAAATTAAAATGTTATTTATTATTAATTACATTACATAAAATTTATTAACTATGGCTTTATTGTTTCGAACAACAATAAGCAATATGGGATTTTTCAAAGCAAATTAGGATAAATCACACTAATATTTATTATTAATTACATTAGGGGTTTTAACAACGGTGATGGATTAAATTTTTTTTTATTAAAAACTGTAGAACTAAAATACTTTGATATTTTTAATCTGTTATAATGGAGTTCTACCAAGTAAATGCCAAATCAATTAATAATCTAAATACTTCCCAATTTACTACCATATTTAAAAGTAAAGTATCCAATTCATGTATGTACATATTTTTTTGTAGTAAAGAATTGAATTGTGATCTTGCTCCTTTTGATATTTTGAAGCAGTTGTAGACAAAGACAGACCAATTTATTGTTTTTTTTTTTTACATTATTTTGTACAAAATTCAGTTGCAATCAATCTATTTTTAGAGCGCGATCAGTGGTAATTCACCAGTGAAACTTCGTTAAGGACTCCAGTTAAATTTACGATTGTTTTTATTGTAAAATAATTTCAGCTTTTATATTAAAAAAATATGTTTTTTTCCTTCGTCAAAGGTCCAATTTTAAGATAAATTAATAAAAAAACATTTCAAGCCCAAAAAGAAATCCAATTGCAGTCGAAAATTGACATAAATTAAATTTGAAATAATCATTGTTTTGTTTGCTTCTATAGTCTAGTGCAGTGCTTCCCATATCGGGGACCGCCGCAGAACATGTTTTGTATTGAGGGGGGCCGCGGATTATTTTTTTTCAGATTTAGGAGGGCCGTGGAATGAACAATTTTAGGAAGCACTGGTCTAGTGGAAAGAGTTTTACCTTAGCAGTCAGGTGGGTTTGGTTTCATGTCCTAGAAAGCTCAATATCGACTATAAGGAACAATTTTTATTTGATAAATGGATGTTTGTAATATCTTTTCCTCAGATTGTAGTAAGTAGGGCATCCAATCTCGGGATTCGGGATCCCGTTCAATTTTCTGATCCCGAAATTCCGGGATTGAGAAATTTTGAGCAAATCCCGAAAATTTACACGAAATTGGCAAATTCAAGTTTTCGAATTCCTCGGTGAGCTAAAAAAAAAAACGAGGTTCTGCGACAATCGGGGAAAAAGTATAGCGAATTGAGGATTTCAAATTCCTCGGTGAGAAAATCTCAATCCCGGGATTCAAAATTAATCAATCCCGAAATCCCGGGATTGGAAAAAGGCTCCGGGATTGGATACCCTAGTAGTAAGTTGTACTACCAGCATTTCGGTTCGGTTATTGTTTTCGTTTTCTTTTGATTTTTGATTAGAAGCCCTGTAAAAAATTCACTCCTTCCCCAGAACACCGAGAATTGCTTTGATATTAAGCGAGTCCCTTGTTAACGTATTGGCAGCCCACCGTTGTTTACGAGCAACCTCCACCCCACTCCTGCTGTGAGTTCATAATAATAATCATTTGTCATATTGTAAGATTAATTTTATTCAGGACGTTGATTGAAGCACAAACTTTATGCGTTAACCCTTTCTAGCCCACGGCTCATCGCTTGACGACACGTTCATGGTGACGTCCGGGCGGCTGTTTCTCCCGGCAGCGACGGTGGAACTTACTGCAGGTAAACTGGTTGTGCTTATACCGCCTCACCTGCCCACTTAATTGAATCGGAGGGCGAGGCTTCGAAAGACCACGCCTACTGCAATCATTGCAATAATTTTCAGATACGATAGAAAATTATACCGTCATCATTGTGATGATATCAAATCAACGCACCGCACTGGTGAAAGATCTATTCCGTGCGTTGGTAGTTGGGTCGGGGATTGATTTGTTAAGCTGTTATAATTTTTCTTATCGAATGTAGAAAGGAACCCACGCATAGCAAATCTTACAAAAGGCACAAAAAACGTGTTCTGATGATTTTGGGCCATACGCAAATTATGAATTATACACAACCTTGAAGTGCACGGAGACTTCTAAACTAGTGTTTAATTGGCACAGTCTAATATTGATTAAAGAAATTGTCTAGAAAAAACCTTTTTTTCAGTCTTTTTTATTGGATTAAATTTTCACAAGCTCATCTTTTTTCAACCCTAGAAGCTAAATTTAGATACTATTATTACTAGATTTTAAAATTAGATTCGATTTAGATAGATTGTAGCATTGGGTCAATGCACCTCTTGTTTATGCAGGGGTGGTTATATTTCATGAAATAATATTCAAACATAACATTTATACCATTTTAAATTATTCATGTTTTTATTGTCTAAAAAATAAAGTAAAATAAAATGTTATTAAATATTTATTATAGGCAATAAATAAATGAAGAATTTAAAATGAGTGAATGGTTTTAATGTTATTTTTGAATATTATTTCATGAAATATAACCGCCCGTGAATTTACAAGGGGTGCATTCATCCAATGCCACATTGAACGGCCGCCACCGATCTGCAGCTTACATCCTTTTGATAGAACGTGTATCAAGTCTGATACATTGTGGTTATCGAAAAAATCTGTTTTGAAAAAACTGTAGGTTACGTCCTTTTTCCTTTCCAGACTCGTTTGTAGTTTGTCATATTTTTTGCACAAAAAAATATAAAATTCGTATAGGGTGATTGTGTCGGTAGTCAGCCCAGTTAAAGTGTATGGTATAAATCTTATGTTTGAATATTATTTCATGAAATATAACCGCCCCTGGGGCGCATTGATCCAATGGCACATTGACCGGCCGCCACTCTCCATTCACACGGGTGTTTGTGATTAGGGCATCCAATCCCGAAGCCTTTTTCTAATCCCGGGATTTCGGGATTGATTAATTTTCAATCCCGGGATTGGGATTTGCTCACCGAGGAATTTGAAATCCTCAATTCGCTATACTTTTTCTCCGGATTATCTCCAAACCTCGTTTTTTTTTTAGCTCACCGAGGAATTTGAAATCCTCGATTTTTGCCAATTTCGTGTCAATTTTCGGGATTTGGTCAAAATTTGTCAATCCCGAAATTCCGGGATCGCTGCCGTATCAATCCCGGAATTTCGGGATCAGAAAATTGAACGGGATCCCGGGATTGGATGCCCTATTTGTGATGTCTAATAATTCCCTCCCACGCTTATAATTCTAAAATAATGGGGCATAGGGAGAGCGATTTGCAAACTACTATTTCTATTCAAACTCTATCCTTTTTAACACTACTCTTTTTGAAAAGGAGAGCCTTATCAACTTAGTAACAAGTTGTTCTCGTAGAAAAATTTCTATTATTAAATTGAGGAGCAAACATTCAAAAAGTGTTTTGTCACACAAATACTAAGCTTGGAAAATGATGATTTAAGTGTTGCAAAAGTGACTATTTGTATGAATGTGTCAACTTTATGATTTAATTTTAATATGAAAAAAAACCTTTTTGAACACTTATTTTGATTTACTTTCATAGGTTTTTTTATGGGCTATCAGAATTGATATAAAACGCCATTTTTCAAAATTTGTGACAAAACACTTTTTGAATGTTTGCTCCTCAATTACCATTATTCCTAGCCTCCATTAAGAGGCTACAATATGCTCCAAAAGACATTGGGAGCAGACATTGACTTTTAAAAAACTGGGGATTTTAAACTGTAGACGATAGTAAATCACATTACATCATGTTCTTATATGCAGTGTAATATCATATATTACGCTAGGTACAAGAAGTGACTTCTGTTAAATTCCCATTTGGATGGCGTGCAAAGGGGTAGTTTATTTGATTTTTTGATGAGAAACCGAATAATGGTATCGTTCAAAATACTTCCCTTAAATTCCCATTAACGTTCATACATATTATGGCATGAAGGCTGGCATCAACGAAGGTAAGTAACCATTTTATTCAAAGGCAGACTTGGGAACAGGGTCGAGTTGGGATCAACAGTAAAAATGGATTTAACCCGGCTTACCAGCAATCACAAATGATACGCACACATATCGACTGTGGAAAGGACGCAGGATGTAACCCTCAGTTTTTCCAAAACAGCTTTTTTCGATAATCACAATGTATACAACTTGACATCAGTAGCGGTTCCTGAACTAAAATCTTGGGTGGGCTAGAGGAAAGATTAGCATTGTATACTATTTACGAAATTGTGTATTTTTTCACTTTACCTTATACATTAATCTACAAGCAAATAAACAAATATTACGACACTACTGCAAAGCATAAATTACTATATAATAAAATCAATGCTAATGTAAGTAAGAAATAATAAAATAATAACCTTAAATTCGTCTCTTTCAAAGTGAAATAACAAGTACAAAAAGCAATACAGAGCTGTCACTGAAAGTCAATATCTGTCACTTTCATACAATACAAAGATATTGGTATTTGTGTTTGAATGTATGGGTGGGTCATGGGCAAATTCAATTTAGCCCCCAACGAATGACAGAAGTTTGATAATTTGACGCACAATCGTGCGAGTTTGATGACGTTTCCGTACAAACAAATACAAAAAAATCTAATCGTGCTAGATTGCGCCCCAGTGTAAGAGAAAAAACACGGGCTAGATTTTTCCAGCCCCTGACTTGTTAATACGTAGGTGTTGCCAGACTGACTTCACGTTGCCTGTTCTCTTTAGAGTATTTATAGGGTTATTCTTTTTTTTATGCTGGCTCAGTTTAAAATTGTAATACAAAACACAATCGAGAATATTATTGTTGGTAGCGTTGTCTTATATTGACAGAGGAAAATCAAAACAAAGATATTTTATTCATTTGGGAAAGGTTAGTTACGCTTATAAATGTATTTATTTTGTTCAACGGCCGAATTGCTGTTCATTTTTATTCAGCCATCTAATGTTTTGAGTGAAAAATGCAGGTCGGGCTTAGCCCACCTAGCCCAGTACCTAGAACCGCCACTGCTTGACATATGTTCTTTCAAAAGAATGTAAGCTGCAAATGCTGAATTAGTATCTAAATTTAGCTTTTAAGTTTGAAAAACATTTTTAAAAATAAGTGTTCCATTTCCAAAACAGATAACTGTTTTATCGACACAAATGTCACTACATTTTTCATGATCAATCGATGGTTAAAGATTTGACGCCACATCACTTATATTTCATGATGACTTATTCTTTTAACGCAATATCTCATAATTTAAATGTAGCGTTTTAATATAAAATTGTATTGAAACTGATTAATTCTTTCGTAAAGGCGTTAGATCGTTTCAAAACTACTGACGTTTGCGTTAAATTTTGACATTTCAAAACATCCCGACAGGATTGTTCCGTCTTGGCGACTAACAAAGCAAGTTAAGAAAAAACTTATATATTGTATATATTTCATAATTTGCTTTTAGCCTAAAATCATCAAAAAACGTTTTTTGTGTCTCTTGTAAAATTTGATAAGTGTGGATTACGTCATTTTTTCTTTCCACAGTCTAAATTATCAGTGTATTAAGTAACAATCGATTGCTTATTTAAGTATATCATATAACTGCATAGGAGTGATGGAAAAATTCACCCCTTCCTCAGAACACCGAGAATTGATTTTGACATAAAGCGAGCCCTTTTTTAACGTATTGGCAGCCCACAGCTGTGGCTAACCCCATCCTCTGTAATGTCACAGGGACGGGAATAGATTCTTAGGTCGGTCCGACCATAATGTGAATGTGAAAATAGAACAGAAGAGTGTTTTATTTTTTTCGAATAAAATTATCACTTTAAATGCTTTGTGTGGTACAAAAACAAATGCAAAATATTGTTGTCCCCATCTTCAACGGTTTCCAATGTATTTTTTTTAAACCATGTCCGCTCCCAATGTGGAGCATATGGACTCCTAATGGAGTTTATCTCAACAGAAGTGTTTCTTCGAGAACTGCTTATTACTCAGTTGCTCAACCTCTCTTTTTCCAAAGAGAGTAGGGATAGAAGGATAGGACTAGGACAGGATTAGTGGTAAGCTAATCGCTCTTGATACGCCCCGTTCATAGGATAGGATGGGTGAGAGGGGGGAATTCAAGACATCACATACATCCATGCCTTTGAACAGAAATTCATAAATCGATTGAAAAATCAATCTATAAAACTGTCCGTACCGGGATTTGAACCCGGGCCCTCTGTAGCCGAAGCCAACAACGTTGACCACTCGACCACACAGGCGGTATGTATTGACAATTGATATTAATTTGTTTTTTTTTTCATAGACATACTGAGTACACCTCTGCCTTACTTAGTTTCCGTTAGTTAAATTCTCTGGAATGAATTTGAAGGGAAAGCATTGCCGGAATCGGTTAGCGTTTCGTATCAACGAACAGGAAAATGTTAAAAAACCAAAAAACAGCGTGCACGGAAGTAAATATAAATCATGCTACCTATCTTACAAGATTAGAAAAGGTTGTAAACGCCTATACAAATATAATGACAGTTGAAAATGTTACTCGCCGAGCGAAACCGATCCAGCCCATACCATTTAATTGTAGAACAAGCACTATTTGTTTTTAATGTATTTAATGAATATATCTGCTGTCTCTAATTTAATTGCGGGATACCAGATCCTGAAATCCCGAGACTGTGGCAGTACTAATCCTGGGATTTCGGGATTGAGTAAGTTGAGTGAGGTCCAAAGAAGAAGGTTCCAAATTTAGGCATTTTCTCTAAATTCCTGGGACTTCGAATTATAAAATTCTCGGAAAAGCTAAAAAAAAGCTCCATTGCTTTTCATTTTGGGAAATCCGCAAATTCATGGGTTTTTTTTTAAAATAAATATGAAATTGACAAATTCTTTTCTTCTTCTTTCTTTGTCCATATTCTCTCCCTATATGGAGCATATGGCCGCTACGCGGCCGCGCTGCAGCTGCGAACTCCCGCACACTCATTCTGGGTTGGCGCACACTACAAGACAGGTGTTCAATTAATATTTGATCGGTCCGCGCAGTCTCCGCGCAGCCTTTGAAATTTCCGCGCAGCTAACCTCTTGCCTTAGAGGGAACATTACATAGGACCCGACTGATATGTCAAACATACACCTAAAAATAACCAAAAAAACTAATACCAGAACTTGAAAGCAATAAAATATGATTGGATTTTTAGATTGATCAAATGTCCAAACGGTGTCTCTTGAACATATTACATATTACTTCATATTTTACACTTGGTCACTTTATCCTGAATGACGAATATATATAAACCAGAGCTGTGGAGTCGGCTAAAAAAAGACGACTCCGACTCCAAAAATTTTTTTTTCAATCATTCCATTTTATCTTATATGTATACCATCAGACCATCTTTAGTAAGCCTAGTATACACTGGCAACACTGTAGACTAAATGTGGTTTGAATACACATCGACTGTGGAAAGGAAAAAGGACGTAACCCAAACAGGTTTTTTTCAATAATCACAATGTATCAAACTTGATACACGTTCTATCAAAAGGATGCAAGCTGCAGATGCCGAATTAGTATCCAAATTTAGCTTTTAACTTTCAAAAAATGACCTTGTAAAAAATTAAAACCAAGAAAAAAGACTGAAAAAAAGGTTTTTCCTAGACTATTTAGTTTAGTTTAGAAGTCTCCGTGCACTTCAGGGTTGTGTATAATTCATAATTTGCATATGTCACAAAATCATCAAGACATGTTTTTAGCGCCTCCTGTAAAATTTGATATGTGTGGGTTACGTCCTTTTTCCTTTCCACAGTCGATATATATATACATTTAAATATGTATTCATGTATTTTAAGTAAAAAATAACAATGAACAAGAGGGTGAAAATGAAGTATTTAGTTCTACAGTTTTTAATAATTTTTATGCGTTGATAGCTATTTCGGCTTTCGCCATAGTTCTAACCCACAGTTGTCTCAAAACAGCTTTTTTCCATAACCACAATGTATACTTTACTTCCAAGATTTTCTGCCCTTCCTCAGTATCCTCGCTTCCTCCAAGCTCCAACGAGTATATCCCATGAATGGTCGTCAGTAGTCTTCCAGACTGACTGAATTCTTCTTGTTAGTAGAAACAGGTGAGATTTAGCTCCGCTAGTGCACCAGTAGCACATATCATTGTCTAATGGTGGACAAGATTTGTCAATTTTTTGCTGTTGAAAAAAGTTATATTCGTATAAATAATTAAACTCATATAGTTTTCAAGTTTCTGATCAAACTTCACTTTAATAATTAAATAATTGGAGACATATAGTATGATTACGCTTTTCCACTTTTTCTAATTGTAATATAGTTCAGTATTTATGATTAATACAAATAAGCATTTTAATTAGGAAAACTTCTACAGAAATACGTTCTTTCAAAGTACTTAGTTCAACAAGAATTATAAGATAGTTGAAAGCGGCTTCCCGCCATCTTCAGAACTGTGTTTAACTAATTCTTGTCCGATTTTGCTCTTATGAGTCCTGTTGAACGTAAAACTGACTAACTTTGACCAGTTCAAAACTCAAATATTCAGACACTTTCGAAGCTTGGTAGCTTTTTTACTGATGCAATCTAAATTCATATTTTAATAAGAAAGATAAATAATCCAATGTTGGAGCACCAGGCCAGCAATTGAAATTCAAACAAGTATATACCAATTAAATATTTAGTTCAATTTTTTAGTCGATAACCGCTTCTAATGTGAAGCATATGGCTTCCTAATAGATAAATCTCAACAGATTTTTTTACGAGAACTATTTGTTACTCAACGTCCTTTTTCGAAGAGCGTAATAGGAATAGAATGATAAAGATAAATCAGGGCTAGTGATTAACTAATGCTCATGCTTCGCCCCATTATTTCAGGATCAAAAAGGTGGGATGGAATTTTGAGGGGAAAAACACCAATGCCTCCGAAAATGCCGAACACGTGAGATCCGTCACGGAACCCAACGACGTTAATCGTAGTGTCACGAACTCGACATTTTAAAATAGCCGCCAGTATGGTCGAGTGGCCAACGCCGTTGGCTTCGGCTACGGAGATCACGTGATCGATTCCCTGTACGGACAGTTTTATAAATTGATTTTTCAACCGATTAATGAATTTCTGTTCGAAGGCATTTATGTATGTGATGTCTTGAATTCCCCCCTCCCACGCATCCTATCCTATGAACGGGGCGTATCGAGAGCGATAAGCTAACCACTAGTCCTGTCCTAGCCTTACCTTATTATTCCTACTCTATTTGGAAAAAAGAGAGGCTGAGCAACTGAGTAACAAGCAGTTCTCGCAAAAACACTTCTGTTGGGGTAAACTCTATTAGGAGTCCGTGTGCTCCACATTGGGAGCGGATATAAAATATGTTTCATACAACGTCTGATCGGATTAATGACAACGAAATCCTGCCGGACGGACGGGCCTGCTTGATGTTGGTAATTTAAATCATCAGTCCGTGAAAAGTTACACACGGTTACGGAACACCCTGTCAAAGGTCCTTTACAACGGCAGGCCATGCTATCCAATCAATTATCTACTTTGTGGAAAGATTTATATCAACTAACTGAATGGACGTGCGTGCAATCGACTTACCCTTACACACGCATAAGGGCATAACTGCCACATCATTACATTTTCGGCAAAATCTTTAGAAGGTGTATGTTTTAAATCTGTGATCTTATGTTTTTTTTTAAATCATGGAAACTCGCGAGTAAGTACGCAAAAGAAATTAGACAGCGGTGGGCCGCCAATACGTTAACAAGGGGCTCGCTTAATTTCAAAGCAATTCTCGGTGTTCTGGGGAAGGAGTGAGTTTTTTTTTTGATTTTGGGCCGTATGCAAATTATGAAATATACACAACCTTGAAGTACATTGAGCAATTTTACAGAAGACACAAAAAACGTGCTTTGATGATTTTGGGCCATGTGCAAATTATGAAATATACACAACTTTTAAGTGCACGGAGACTTCTAAACTGGTGTTTAATTGACGTAATCTAATATTAATTTAAGAAATTGTCTAGGAAAAACTTTTCTTTTAGTCTTTTTTCTTGATTTAAATCTTCACAAGCTCATCTTTTTTCTAACTTAAAAGCTAAATTTAGATACTAATTCGACATTTGCAGCTTGCATCCTTTTGATAGAACGTGTATCAAGTTTGATACATTGTGATTATTGAAAAAAAAGCTGTTTTGGAAAAACTTTTTGTTACGTCCTTTTTCCTTTTTCGAAAATTTCGTTCATATGCAAAAAGCATATAAACAGAAATTATCAGTGTGCGGAAAGTTCTTGTGCGCAGAATTCTCGTACGGAAGAATCACCGAACCAAAAATCTTAGCGGACAGATTAGGCCATTCGATTGTTGTGGCAACCGCCTCACCTGTGAACAAAACGGTCCGCTGTTAATTTACAACTAAACAAATCGTTATTTTATCGGGGAGTGCCCGTCGAGAGTGTTAAGTGCGGATAATGAGGGGCCTCTCTCACCTGTATACTTCGCTGTGCTATGCCTGTACCTTTCGGTATTCCAGTGGCGTACATTACTTAATTAAAGTCTTCTGCGCAAAACATTTTTTTTACTATAGCACTTACTATGCTCACCCAACTTGATAACCAATATTTTCGTCGCGCGCTTTTACTTTTAGTCATATGAGACAATTATTCCGAAATTAATAACTCTAATCTACCGTCGACTACTAGCGATAGTAGAATGTGAGAGATGGTTTGTTTCCCAATTCTCTGGAGAGTCAGCGATCTGACTTACTGTGCTGAAGAGTGTCATGTGGTCAGGATGTTGCTCAGACGAGGGAATAATTTTGAGGGAATAGATATTGGAATTATTTTTACCCTTTTAGTAGACTTAAATAAAAGCTTATTTTGAAAAATATTTTTATTAAAACATTTAGACAAGTTCACTTTTTTATATTATACGAAACGCGGAAACTCACAATCACTTAAAATATTTTTTTATTTTAAACACTGCATGACAACATGACGTAGCGCAGTGCAGGACAACTCAGGTTTTGAATCACATGAAGAGGCACAGACTTGCGTACACTGCAATGCAGTCAGGACAAACTGTTTCAGCATACGCCTAGCCTTTATAAGTAAACATCTTTATTGAAAGCGATATGTCGTGGAAATTGTCATATTTTCGTTGTTGATTTTACGTCTTTTAAACATGTCTTCCCAACCGTACAGAATCTTGACTACGGCACTGCTGCGTGGGCCACCCATCCATAGAAGAACCGCGGGGCACAGCACACCATTATGTAGACACAAGCGATGACCACACGCCCGCCACTTCGCTCTTTCGTGTGTGTGATTTATGATTGAATCAATCGATATTATCTTATTAACAACACCAAAAAAACACACACACAATGCATGAACGCATATTTAAATTTTAATAAAAACATTTTTTTTGAATCCGATAGTGAGCGAATCCACGGCTAACAACGTCAGGAATATTAAATTTCGATATGCTATCTGTCAAAGATCGTGCTGAGAATTTAACCATTTTTCGAACACATTTTGTTATTGTTTATCTTAGTTCCTTGCGGTGAAATTTACTGTACAAATTAAACTGTACAAGAAATAGAAAGAAGTGATATTACTTATTAACAATTTAATGCAATACAATTTAGGACTCTGTAACAGCGGTGGGCTGCCAATACGCTTACAGGGGGCTAGCTTAATCTCAAAGCAATTCTCGATGTTCTGGGGAAGGAATGAATATTTTTATCACTTCTATGCAGGGCCGGCGCGACCATAGAGGCGAAATAGGCAACCGCCTAGGGCGTAAACCATTAGGGGGCGCATAAATGGGGTACTAAAATTATTTTTATATGCTCTAATAATAGTAAATAATATACTACTTCTTATTTTATTTTGACGTTTGTATTTGTTCGTTGTAATTATGTATCGTATTCTACATATATGATTCGAAAAAGAGACGTTGAGTGACTGAGTAACAAACAGTTCTCGTATAAAATCTTCTTTTGAGATACCTCCATTAGTAAGCCATATGCTCCACATTGGTAGCGGTCATGGATATTTATGAAAAATAATATTTTTAAAAAAAGTGGGATGATTTGTGAAAAAGGGGGCGCGCCAATAACCGTTGCCTAGGGCGCCAAATAACCTCGCGCCGGCACTGCTTCTATGCAATTATATGCAATACTTAAACACGCAAACGATTAATAAAAACACAATATTCCTTTGCATTGTCAACTGATTGACAATGCTCGCAATGGGCGAAACCGATTCTGACTTTTTAAATAAAGTGGAATAAAGCAAAAAAGAATATTGATAGTGAACACCCTAAAAGTAAGCAATCGATTGTTACTTAATACACTTACAATATGTAAAAATATGAAATTTGCCTTAAAATGATCAATTTAAGTGTCTAAAAACGTACTTCTGTGTATACTGAAGCTGTCGTACATAATATATATGTCAGAAATTGCAGTTCTATACTAATTTGATACTGGCTTGCGCGATCCCCTCGTTGAATATTACTCAGGCCGTCGAGCCCCTTGTTAAATTAAGAAAAACATTATTCTCAGATCTTCGCGTTATATAATCTATAAATATACAATATATTTAAATTTAAAAAAAATGTAATGCACATTCGGGATTTCTGATCAGCTATTGGTATTAATTAAACTACGATGTACTGCGTACTGTTTCAAAATATAAGTGTATAGAGCAACATTCGATAGCTTCAATAATTATTGCGTACAATTGCAGGTGAGTTATAAAAAAATTCACACCTTTTTCAGGAGATCACGAATAGCTATATGATTTAGCGAGCCCCATGTTACCGTATTGGCAGCCCACCGCTGATTTGATCTGAGAATATTGTTTTCTCTTAAATAAACAAGGGGCTCATCTGTCTTAGTTAAATTTGAGAAGGGGATCGCTCGAGCCCCTCCGAGAGCCATTCAGCACACCCCTGCTTGTGTGTTCGTCATCGGAGAGGAGAGAAGAAATGGCGAAACGTTAGGAAAAACCTATAATCTAGCTTATTGCTTTCTCGATGCTCCCGGGTCAGGACCAGATTGCATTTGAGTGGTAGCAGTGGCGTTCCTAGGCTAATGCCGCCCCTAGGCAGAGTTTAAGCCAGCACCCTACCTTTTTTTCAAAATGAAAATATGAAACGCTCAAAGCCATAATAGTGTCATTTTTTCACTATTTCTCATTGTTCTAAGAATATGTATACAAATGTAGAAATTCGAATCCTTTACTCATCTACACAATCAAAAAAATGTTTAAATTTGGCTTTTATGACCCAAGTTATTTCCACTCGCCTTTTTTAATTAGAGAATGTGTTTATAATAAAGTTCACTACTGTATAACCGCTGGTCATAATATAATTACAATTGAAAAAATATGTTTTTGTTTTTTTTATCAACGACGTTGAGGCATCATATTTATTATATACCAAATTCGTGTGACAAAAATATTTAGCCATTTTAAATATGTGTTCTGTAATCATCTGCCGCTCCCAAAGACTTGCCGCCCCTAGGCGACTGCCTACTCGCCTAGGCCCGCGGGACGCCCCTGAGTGGAAGCAGAGCCAGCACTACCATACATGCGAAATAGGCAATCGCCTAGGGCGCAAATCAGTAGGGGCGCATAAATTGAGTAATCAAATTATTTTTTATAATCTAATAACAAATAATGGTTGCTTGTATCTGTTCGTTATAATTATGTATCGTATTCTATATACTTCGAAAAAAATAAGTTACGCGATTGAGCAACAAATAGTTCTCGTAAAAAACTTCTGTTGAGATACCTCCATTAGAAGGCCATATGATCCACATTGAGAGCGGACATGCATTTGGAAAAAAATATTCCACAGTTTGTTAACCTTTCCCTTACTATGTAAAAAAAAGCACAAGCTCCTGAGCTGTGTAGCCGTTACACATCAGGCAAATGGGAGTGAATCATGACAATTATATGTAGTACTGCTGTATTAGTGTTATATAATTGTCATGATTCACTCCCTTTTGCCTGATGTGTAACGGATACACAGCTGAGGAGCTTGTGCTTTTTTGCATAGTAAAGGTAGGGTTTTAAAAAGGGGGCGCGCCAATAACCGTTGCCTAGGGCGCCAAATAACCTCGCGCCGGTACAGAGTGGAAGGGTCTTAAAATACCATAGAAATCCATGCATTTGAATCCAAATTTTGTGACCACCAAAATGAGAAACCATTTCTGGTAGCTATATATCTATTAAGTTGTTTATTAAACGTGCAATCAAAACTTCACTGCATTGTCAAATTATTAACTGCTAGTCAACGAAAGGGCAAAAGCAAAACACAGCAATTAAGGACTCGATCCTCGATTGTTCAAATCCCGCATTATCTTTCCAGGTAAGATGCTGGTGAATATAATATAATCCTTTATCAATTTTAACTTGCAATATAAACTATGATGGCGGCGTTTCCTATAATTTAGAATCCACTTTTCGATGTGTACCATAAATAATTGGCGGAGTTTGCAGTCAAGATGTGTGATGCTGATAAAATATGATATGATGATGCTTGTTCTTACGAAATCGCTCACCACGCTATGTATGTATCTACTGCGTGGGCTCACAACCTTTTACGGTTACAACCCTTCTTAAAAACAGCTTATTTTTCAATATCTAATCTTGATGGTAAAAATGGTTAAAAAATATATCGACTTTGGAAAGGAAACAGGACGTAACGCACACATATCAAATTTTACAGGAGGCGCAAAAAACGTGTTCTGATGATTTTAGGCCATATGCAAATTATGAATTATACACAACCTTTAAGTGCACGGAGACTTCTAAACTGCTGTTTAATTGACATAATCTAATATTAATCAAAGAAATTGTTTAGAAAAAACCTTTATTTCAGTGTTTTTTCTTGGTTTTAATATTTTACAAGGTCATCTTTTTAAACTTAAAAGCTAAATTTAGATACTTATTCGGCATTTGCATAGAACGTGTATCAAATTGAATACATTGTGATTATCGAAAAAAAGCTGTTTTGAATAAACTGTGGGTTACGTCCTTTTTCCTTTCCACAATCGATATTATAACTTGTGATGAGAAAACCTAAAGAGAGGTTTATGAAGTCGAGTTTTTAACAGTACTGCGCGTTTGTACTATTCTTACTCAGGGCCGGCGCCACCATACAGGCGAAACAGGCAATCGCCTAGGGCGCAAATCATTAGGGGGCGCATAAATTGAGTCATCAATTTTTTTTTTGATAATCTAATAACAAATAATAGTACTTTAAGATTTCGACTGAAGGTGCTTGGTGGAATTTTATATTCTTTACACTTTTTCGAAGTATATAGAATACGTGACATAATTATAAAGAAAAGATACAAGGCATCAAAACGTACTATTATTTGAATTTGAGTCGTTCAACAAATTTTGTCAGCGCCAGTTCAAGTTCTTCCGTGCACTCGAACGCCCGAAGATGCCAAAAGGTGAAACACGGGTCGTAAGTGACAAAATTTGTGTTAATGTACATAATTTGAACGATCCAAATTTAAATAATAGTTCTTTTTGATGCTTGTATCTTTTCGTTATAATTATGTATCATATTCTATACTACACTTCGAAAAAGAGTAGTTGAGCGACTGAGTAACAAACAGTTCTCGTAAAAAACTTCTGTTGAGATACCTCCATTAGGAGGCCATATGACCCAAATTGAGAACGGACACGCATATAAAAAAATGTGCCACATTTTGTTAAAGAGGGGGCGCCAATAACCGTTGCTTAGTGCGTCAAATAGCCTCGCGCCGGTACTGTTCTTACTAATTTTGGCATGAATTAGTAAGGATTTTTTTTAAAATCCACCAAATTTTAGACTTACAATACGTGAATACGTTTTTAAAATTGCTTCTATAGGGAGGCAATTCAAAAAACGAAAGATAATAAAATCGGGGGATACAGTTTGGTGTTACAGCTTCATATCTATCATCGCTATCCAAAATTTAATTGCACCACTGGAAAGCTAAAGAATCAAAAAATTTATTGGGCTATGTAAGGACTGTGATACATTGCGCGCGGCGTAGGGGGAAGCGCCGCCATTTTGAGGTCATTTTGCTGCGTACCGAGATTTCTATTTCGTACAACTTTTGACTCGAAGAAGTTACAATGTTCTTTTAAGTTTCAATCGTTAGCTCTCAACAAAATCTATCGATTATAGATAAAACATTAGTGTAATATTGTGGCTATGACTATAATTAGGTGTTAGTGTCCATGACACAGCCACACCCCATTTTTTTGTACTTATTCACATATGAACCATAACCAATTTCACTCATCGGTAACGGTCCAATAATAATGTGGTTTTTTTTTTAAATAAATAGATTGATTTATTTTGTTTGTTATGCGTTTTACTTTGACATGTACTGTGGTGGTTGGTTATCTTCTGGATTTTTAACCAAATGGTTTAGTACCCCTGATCTACTCTCAGTAATAACAGGCTTACAGGCGACGAAGTATTTTATGGATAGTAATTTAATTTAATTTTCACATTTCGCCATGATAGTAATTATTGATACCCGCTTGTATTAGATACACCGGATAGGTGAACGTGTGAAATACTTGAACCAAGCCGACGTCGAGATAAATAATGAGGTGGGAAATTGTAGTCATCTGACACTTATCGCCTAATCATCGATACCAGACTGGAATATCGATCCAGGCTCAGAAGACAACCATCCCTAAATGTGTTCTAAACAATCTAAGCTATTAACTGTTTTTTTAATCCAATGTGGAGCATATGGCTTCCTAATGAAGGTATCTCAACGACAATTGTTCTTTACTCAGTCGCTCAACCTCACTTTTTTCAAAGTGAGTAGTAGGGACAGAATGATAAAGCTAGAACAGGACAAGTGGTTGACTAATCGCTATCACTACACCCAGTTATTAAAGGATCAGAAGGATGGGACTGCAGTGGCGGATTACCCCATAAGCGCAAGAGGCGCGCGCTTGGGGCCTCCAAATCTTAGGGGCCTCAAAAATAGATAAATTAAATAAAACTTTGTATTTTAATTTCAGCTTTCAATATTTATTATTATTCTACGAAGAGTTTTGTAGCACTTTTATGTTATTCGAAAAACAGGGCCTCCAAAGTGCTAAATTCGCCACTGGGTGGGAGGAGAGGAAAATTACGTGAATTGACATCACAAACACCCAGTCTTCGATTAAAACTTTGAATTGAATAACTCTTAAATTCACTGTGATCTGACCGGGGGTCGAACCCAGACCTGCGTGATCGGTAGAGCAAGCTCTCACCAACTGGGCCACAGTAGGCGACGAAGCTATTAAGTAATCCTAATAAAATCCACAGCTTTGCAGGCAAGCTCTTCAAGCTTGACTGGATAACAGACGGGATTTGCTTATGTGGCATCATACAGAATGCTGGCCACGTCTTCTGGAATTGTTCTTTCATACATCTTGACCAGGAAGAGTTTACCAAGTCGTTAAATTTTAATTGAATTTGCGGCGTAAGGAGAGATTTTTCCTTCTTACTTCCGGAGATTTTCTGCGGGAAATTTTCGCACACTTAAGTCTTAGTCAATTGCTCTCGAGACAATCTCAGAACAATAACGTTTCCAAAAGTCTATAAAAAAGCGTGGGATCACAGACCCCAAGCGCCCCGCCCCACTACACCACTGCTGGTAGTTACTCCTAAGGCATTCCTGACAATCATTTAAGGGTGCTTAACGCTAGTATGTTACTGACAGGCTACATTCATTATAACAGACCCTTAATCCGTGAAGTGTTTGCAGGTGCAACAATGAAAATTAAGAGCCACTTAACTACCCTTGGACGATAGAGTCTCCGATAGGGCTCCCGTTAGATACGTTTAACGTTCCATAAAAAGTGCAAACATTCATAATAAAACAATATCAAACATTATTTCATCACAAGCTTTATAACGTACATGATAAATAAATAATTTCTGCGATGTTAAATAATTTCCTTTGTATATTTCTTTACAAGAGTAGTATCCTACCTGCGTGGTCGAGTGATCAACGCCATTTGCTTCGATTACGGAGGTAACGGGTTCCAATCCCGACAATCAAGACGTTTGTGATGTATTGAATTCCTCCCTCCCACCCATTATATCATGAAAAACGGGGCGTAGCGAGAGCTATTAGCTAACCACTAGTTCTCTTCTAGCACTATTCTTCTATTCAACTATTTTTGAAAATAAAGAGAGGTTGACCAACTGAGTGACATTTCTGCTGAGATAAATTCCATTGCAAGTCCATATGCTACAGATTGGGAGTGGATTCTCTTGACACTAAGATCGTTTTCCATTTTGATTCATTTGTTATCTTCTCTTGAACCTTTTAGAGCCCAATCTTACAAACCTGAAAACAACAAAAATCTACTCAAAAAACTTACATACACTCAATTTTTATCATATTTTTTTTTATTAAAATTCATTTTAATGCAAGTTACAAGATTCAATTTTTTAAAATCAGTTTTCTAATAAGTTTTTCTCCATTCTAACAACAATTTGTTTATTTAAATCTTGTATATACTTAAATTTGAATCGTTCAAACTATGTACATTCTCACAAATTTTGTCACTAACGACCCGGGTTTCGCCTTTCGGCATCTTCAGGCATTCAAGTGCACGGATGAACTTGAACTGACGCTTAGCAAATAAAAGTTTCGTGCTTATATAAGATACAAATGCATCACCGAGTCCAAAGCCATTGCTGGCGAAAAGGATGAGCTCATGGGAATTCCAACAGATTTGTGTAGTGAGCAGTTTCAAGAATTATATAATCTGTTTGTCGGCAAAGGTTTTATGATTATATGATTTTATGGTTATATAGGGTATAGAAGAGGAGATGTGGGAAAATTTGTTATTTCGTTTAAAATCGGAAGACTTTGCAACTGTGCTTTATTGATTTCTAAAATTTCTTGGAAAAAGAGCTTATGACTGTCCGTATTTGGGTGTAACATTTTTATCCCTTGTTCCTGATTGAACACGTGTCCTTCCGAAATTAAGTGATTAGCAAAAGTAGACGTGTCTTTTTTCAATCTAAAGGCTGCCATATGTTCTAAAACTCGGATGTTCAATGTTCTTTCTGTTTTGCCGATATAAAACTTTGTACAACAAGAACATTGTAATCTATAAATCCCGGATTTATTTAAGTAATGTATTTTATCTTTATTATTAATTAATAATTTGCCTAAAGAGTTTTTACAGTAAAAAGCAGGTCTAACACTATCAGCTAGCTGTTTTTTAATTTTGAGACTTGTATTTCCTAAAAAAATGATTCTACGCCAATACCTAGTATGATCTATGTCCTTTGACACTATACCTTTAAATAACATTTTTTCTGCAAGTTTAGCTTGTTTTTTTGATAAAAGATTGTCTATAAGAGACATATCGTATCCATTGTTTATGGCGATTTGTTTGATGCGTTGGACTCGGTGATGCATTTGTATCTTATATAAGCACGAAACTTTTATTTGCTAAGCGTCAGTTCAAGTTCATCCGTGCACTTGAATGCCTGAAGATGCCGAAAGGCGAAACCCGGGTCGTTAGTGACAAAATTTGTGAGAATGTACATAGTTTGAACGATTCAAATTTAATATTGAAATTCCACCAAGCACCTTCAGTCGAAATCTTAAATTGTATATACTTACTGTAAATATTGTCTTTGTAAAATGCATAGCTGTGATTCTTTCCATTGTCTTTTTATTTTCAAAATAAATAAATAATTACAATCAAAAGATCTTTTTGATAACCAAAACCTAATTTGTAAACATTTGAATATAAACGAAAAAAAAAAGATAGGAGAAGTTTAACCGGGTGTTTAAAACTTCGAGTCCCATCACTGATTATATCTTAGAATAATCTATTATAATTGCAGTGGAAACGTCTAACGTAAATATGTTGTAATCACATAAATCGAAAACCAGCACAAAACAAAATACGTAGTTTTTCATAGCTGGAAAATATTAGAAATAATAATAAAACGAAATTATGATTTCACGTTTATAAAGAAACCGATAAATGTATATATATATAGTTAAAACGTAGAATGCTTGCTGGCTGCGTGGTACAGTGGCCAACGTATTATTGTCAATATAGTTGTTTCGGGTGCATAAAAAAGATACATATTTAGCTGTTTTCTTTTTTTAAATAAAAAATGATATACCTAAGTATAAAAAGTAACATTCGACTGCCTAAATAATGATGGCTAGAATTTATATTAAATGGTCATAACTATAAAGTAAAATTCGATATAATTTATAATTATTGCGTATACTTGCATATGAGTGATAAAAAATTCACACCTTCCCCAGAACATAAGACGGATAGCTATAAGATTTAGCGAGCCCCTTGTTACCGTATTGACTGGATAAAGATAAGCAATTTTTCACCGAAGAACTACTAATCAGACAATTTATTTATTTAGATGAGTTGTATAGGCCTTAGCTCCCACTATCTCTTTTGTGATGAAAACTGGCAGACATTTAAAAGTTTTAGTTTAATTGATTGTGTTTAAAAAAAATTACCATGTAACCAGTATAATCGATTGTTTTTATTGTTTATGACCGTTTTTCTGTCTTGCTTTTTGGGACACGAACCGAACACAACGTGTGTCGTGACGCTTCCCGTTGCTGGAATCTGGTTCCAGTGGCCTTTAGTTTTATATTAACTTGCTTTTTTTTCTTTGTAGTTTTGTGCGATACGTGATTCATAAAATGGCGTATCGGAAAGCTCGTTGTCCGAGATTGAAGAAATAATCTTTTTCTTAATTGTCTGTCGCGCGTACACTTTAGCATATTATTCTAAACATAACTTTAACGTCATTTGTGCAAGCAAGGTATTAATTGTTGTTGTGTAAATTCTATTTGTTGATAATTTTGTGTGATTTGTGAATTAAATGATTGTTAATTTCCAATAAACATACTTCGTGACAATCGAGCGATGTTTTTTTTATTCCTACCTACTTGTTATGCCTCGACTTATCGTTCTAACTGCAGTTGGTCGTAATGACTTTCATCAGTGAGGATTTATGCTTTGGGTGTAACATGGTTGAAAAAAATTCTCACAATAAATGAAACTCGCTCTAAAATAAATTTCGAGTCATGTCAATATCGTTTGTAATTTTATTCTCATTTAAAATATTCTAAAATTTAATTTTGGGCAGTAAAAACGTGCATTGAATGTACAAGACAAAATGATACTGCAGAATTGCACGCAAAAAGTGGAATACGCGAATTACGGACATATAAAAATCACTCTATTTGGATATGTACTTGAACTCAGTGGCGGCCGGTCAACGTGGCATTGGATCAAAGCACCCCTTTTATATGCAGGGGCGGTTATATTTCATAAAATAATATTCAAACATAACATTTAGACCAGGTTTCTTAACCGTATTGAAAGAATCAACCCCTTTTGCAGAAATAAATTATTCAAAATTATCTAACGCCCCCCCGTCACCGAGGAATTTAAAATCCTCAATTTCCTTTACTTTTTTCCAAAAATATCTCCGAAACTCGTTTTTTTTTAGCTCACCGACGAATTTGAAATCCTCAATTGTAACCCTGAACTGGACTGGAATCGCCCCCTCGCAAGACTTCTAAACACCCCGTTAAGAACCACTGATTTAGACCATTCACTCATTTTAAATTCTTCATGTATTTATTGTCTATAATAAACATTTTAGAAAATTTGATTTTAGACAATAAAAACATAAAGAATTTAAAATGAGTGAATGGTATAAATGTTACGTTTGAATATATTTCATGAAATATAACCGCCCCTGCGTATACAAGGGGTGCATTGATCCAATACCACATTGACCGGCCACCACTGTTTGAGATAGCAAATAAACACTGATGAAACATGATTTATTATCACCATCCACCAAAACTGGGGAGTGTACTGAATTGTATGTTTTTTATATGTAGTCTAGATTCGAATCCCTGCGGTAGCAATTACTCAATTGATATTACACAGGAAACTGCACATACATGATGACAGTTCGATATAAATCAAAGGATAATAAAAATCATCCCCATCATGTGGTGAGGGACATTAAATAAACGTGCCCACTATCCTGACTGTCCTCTATTGTAAGGAATTGCGGTATATAATGACGCTTAGGGTAGGTCATTGAAAACGATCATTTTATGATGTCACCCTACATCGGTGGATCCAGAAAAAATGTATGCCAGGGGATGTACATTCAGTTTGAAAATATAGATGAGATTTTTAATAATTTATTTTGCATCTAATTCATTTAAATTTAATTTTTCACACTCGCAAAAACCCGTGGAAATTTCACTACCCCGAATTAAGCGCTGGCTTGAAATATTCGCCACAAATTCCCCAATTGCACTATCGAATTCCATTGTCGTTGCTACGAGATTGTCTTCTCTGCGGTGCATACAGTCAAATGTTGGTTAGCGTCTGTGTATTCAACACGTATAGCCGGTCGAGTGTCGATGTGTTGGATTTTGGCGCGCTTTGCATTTTATCACTTAGTAACTAAATATTTCGTCCATATTTTATTTTTTTGCGGAAAAAACCAAATCCCTAATTTTGTATGAGATTCACTCGCCCAATTACACTACAGCGAATTACACTGTCCCGTGTAAATGGGGGTTTTACTGTATCACTAATCACCAATGCAGATAGATATAGAAAAATGTTGTGGTCATTGGATCGGGGCTTTCATTCAGCCATATAGTGCATTCGTACATTGGAATCTTTAAAAAATATACATTCATAGTGTGTACTTCGTACATACATTTTATAAAAATGTGAAAGATCACATTAGAATACCAGGAAAAATTGTTAAAAGAAAGAAATTTTAAATATGTATATCGACTGTAGAAAGGGAAAATGACTTAATCCACAGCTTTTTCAAATTAAAAAATGTCACAATGTATACAACTTGATACACGTTCTTTCAAAAAGATGTAAGTTGAAAATGCCAAATTGGTATCTAATTTTAGCATTTATGTTTGAAAAAAGAATGAGCTGTGGAAAGATTATCAAGAAAAAAGACTAAAGAAAAGGTTTTTTTTTCTAAATATGTATTGTTTTTTATCACCTGTAAAATTTGTTATGTGTAGGTTACGTCCTTTTCCCTTTCGACAGTCGATATAGCCAATGAATTAATATAAAAAAAAACACAAAAAAATGATAGCTAAGGAATCATAAGTGGTCAATCATTGCCAATTTACTTTTGTTACAGGCCAATAAATATTATTCAATTCATAAAAGGCGCTTGCCTCCATCGGCGCAGCCACCACATGGCAGTCGTGCAATGCATGAAAGACCAGTGAAAAAGGGGCCCAAAATTCTACATACTCAATAAAAAAATGTGTGTGTGAGGGAGCTTGCGTAACCTTTACTCGAGGGCCCCAATTTTCTATCTACGCCACCGATTGCCTCTGAATTCTTCTGATGGGTTAGCCATGGCTGTCATGGCTATCTCATTAAATCCGCCAATGACACCATATGAATTGGCATACGGTTCATTGTACGTCGCCAGTACTAGACGAAGATAATGAACGAAGGCTTTTCCCACACTGCTGTAACTTCCTATGTAGATAATCAATAAAGCAAAATCCATTAGCGTATTGATCGAATTGGCAAAATCTATTAGTATTATGATTGCGAACGTATTCATTGAAAATAATGTGAGTATTGAATATACTAAAAACTGTTCAATGGACCTAAACAACTTTGTTTAGTATCGTGTTTGTAAAATTGATAAAGTAAATAATCATTAATACCTGCGGCAGTTGGTGGATACAATGATCGATTATATCTGCCTGTAACGTCTGCTTTATTTAATTGAGAATTCTCGCATTGAACGACAATATTCACATATTAAAATAATTATAAAACAATGAAATAAATATTCAATTAAATGCTGAGGTTTGATATAGTAAAATGGAGACAGATGGTCCCAGCTCAGAGCCGCCATGTTCTTCATTCGCAATTAATACAACGAAGAAATAATTAAATTCATGTTCACAAACTGTACTTTTTTACATGTAACAATAATATTGAAAGGTAAAAGAGTATTGACTTATAAAAGCTTTCGTAAATACGAATCAGCTGAAAAAAAACAACAATAATAGTTGATGTCGCAGCTTCTTTGTGTGAATTAAAATCCGTAAATTGTGAACATCTTTCTTTAGGTTCATTACACGTAATTCATATCTATTTTACTTTCTCAGCGATATTGAATTTGCGGAGAGGAAAATAAAAGCCTTGTTAAAACTTCTAATTGGATAAAAAAAAAATCTCAGAGCTCGAAATGGAACGGCGGCGTCCGTTTCTTATTTATATCGCAGCTTTTTTAAATAAATTTCGAACCGTAACATTTTTCGATTTATCGATTTCTATTCGATGGCGTGGGTGTTTGTGATGTCTAAAAACTTCCCTCTCACCCTCCCGATCCTTCAATAACTGGGTGAAGCGAGAGCGGTTAGTAAACCACTAGTCTTTTCCTAACCTTATCCTTGAGGTTGAGTGACAGTTCTTATAGAAAAACTTCTGTTCACAATAAAAGACTATATACTTCACATTGTGAGTGGAGGTGGGTTTTTTCGATGGATTAATCAAGATGTTACACAGTAGTTTGAATAAAAAAACTTATCAATTTATTATTCTTTCTTGTTCTTCTGGCGCTACAGTTTGGGGCGATCCTTGGCCGCCTGAATTAATCTCCTCCACTCAGTTTGGTCTTTCGCCTCCCTATGCCAGTCGTTGACTTCCACCAATCGCAAGTCCTGTGATACTCCATCCATCCAGTGAAGTCGCGGTCGTCCAAAGCTTCGTCTTCCATTAGGAGTATCAAATGTGAGACATTTGGTAAATTTAGCATTATTAGTGCTAAATTTGATACTCCTCAGGGTAGTCTGAGTGCTGGACGAACGCGTGTTCGCAGAATTCGCGAGTGGTGGAGATCAACGACTGATGTTGGAAGACGGAGGACCCAACTGAATGGAGAAGATTAAGCTGGCCAACGATCATACCGGGCTGAAGCGCCAAGAAGAAGAAAGAAGACTATCAGCACTACAGCCTTTATCAAATATGTAAATGATAAATTTCATTACATCACCAATCAGCTGATACCAATCGATAGCTAAATGAAACCCTTTCTTGTTATTTTTCAATATTTAATTTTTAGAATAATATAAACATAGCACACACATTCTCTATCTCGCATTGTCTTCACAATGTGGCATTCTTGACAGGTGACAATGCTTCCTAAATAATCAGGGGTGGGCCGGAGGGGGCTCGCGCAAGTCCCTTGCTAATTTTTACTAAGGCCGGCGAGCCCCAAGTTAATTAAAAAGAAAACAATAAAATCAGATCAAATAAGTATATAACTGTAATTCATGACTTGTATATTATCTACGACAGCTTCAGTATACACAGCAGTACATTTTTAGCCATTTAGATTGATAAATTTACGGTGAATTGCATATTGTTACATATTATAAGTGCATTAAGTAACAATCAATTTCTTCTAATAGCATAGGAGTGATAAAAAAAGATCATTCCTTCTCCAGAAAACCGATAATTGCTTTGAGATTAAGCGAGCCTCATGTTAACGTATTTGCAGCTGAATGCTGCTGTAATTGAATTAAGAAAGAAATTAAAATCACAACATTAAATTTTTCCATTGCGAGCACTGCACGGCTATAGTCATTTTACTCTTGCAGATAATATTAATAATACAAATAAAAAAAATGCCACTGGTAGGAATACAATAATCGAGGGCCAATTCCGAGAATACCAACAAATTTGTCAATCTTTTCTTTTGTGCAGAGATTTGCCCCAATTATACAGACATTGTAAGCGATTCAAACGCTTGAAAGGGATGCCAAAATGAATAGATCAATCCCTATTTAGGTCAACAGGGTCAACAGGGAAGAAAAAAGTAACATGGAGAATCACTCCCTTTATCATTATATCGTATTGTTACATTATAACTATCAATTGAAGATGATTTCTTTGCAATATCTTGACTTATTGTCAACTACAATAGTCAACAATGATAATTTGTATAGATAAAGTCTATAATCCGTGAGATAGTTTCTTACACAGATAATAGATGTCGTTACCTATTTTTTTTTAATTGTGAGAATCATTTTTTAGGTTTTTATATATCTAAAGTAGAATTAAGTATATCATATCGCGAAAACCTTTTATAATATTTTGTATGTACGCTCTCAATCTGGAATATATGTTAATAAAGATTATCTCAACAGATTTTTCCAGCTGTTTAGCCCAGGCGTGGGGAAACTGCGGCCTTTTGGCTACTCTGGTGCGGCCTTCTGGCCAATCCTGTAAATTTATGTAAATTCGTGAATTCCTGACATATTTTGAGCGTAAATTCCTGTTTCCGACCAAAGATTCCCTTGTCAATGTTCACTGCGGCCTTATGTCGAATCAGAAAAATGAATGCGCCCTTTAGAGAAGAAACGGTTCCCCACCCCTTGTTTAGCCTCTCAACAGCGGTCGGCAATGTGTGGTCCGCAGAGAAATCTGACATTATTTAAATTTTCTAATCCTACCACCTGACAAAAATCCCAGATGTAGTTAATATGTAGATAATAGATCCGCTAAAAGAAGGCCTCTTTGATCTTTCATCCGACAACACTCTCAAAATTTGGCTTCCTATGAAAAGTTAATACACTTTGCTTAATGAAGAGGCGATGAAAATTATAATTCAATTCTTCACAACATATTTTTTCAAAAAGGCCTTTTCATCTGTCACAGCAATCAAAACACGGAATCGATCTCGGCTTGAAATACATTCAGTTCTCGGTCTTGCAGTTACATCATTGGAGCCAAATATAAATTGTATCAAATTTGAATCGTTCAAACTATGTACATTCTCACAAATTTTGTCACTAACGACCCGGGTTTCGCCTTTCGGCATCTTCAGGCATTCAAGTGCACGGATGAACTTGAACTGACGCTTAGCAAATAAAAGTTTCGTGCTTATATAAGATACAAATGCATCACTGAGTCCAAAGCCATTGCTGGCGAAAAGGATGAGCTCATGGGAATGCCAACAGATTTGTGTAGTGAGCAGTTTCAAGAATTATATAATCTGTTTGTCGGCAAAGGTTTTATGATTATATGATTTTATGGTTATATAGGGTATAGAAGAGGAGATGTGGGAAAATTTGTTATTTCGTTCGAAAATTTGTTATTGCCGACAAACAGATTATATAATTCTTGAAACTGCTCACTACACAAATCTGTTGGCATTCCCATGAGCTCATCCTTTTCGCCAGCAATGGCTTTGGACTCAGTGATGCATTTGTATCTTATATAAGCACGAAACTTTTATTTGCTAAGCGTCAGTTCAAGTTCATCCGTGCACTTGAATGCCTGAAGATGCCGAAAGGCGAAACCCGGGTCGTTAGTGACAAAATTTGTGAGAATGTACATAGTTTGAACGATTCAAATTTAATATTGAAATTCCACCAAGCACCTTCAGTCGAAATCTTAAATTATATAAATTGTATCATTTAAAATATCCAGGAACATCTATCACATTAAAAAGTAATAAAGCTTTTATAATTTAATTATAATTAATAGTTTTATTTTATGAATTCAGTTCAGTTTTATGAAAAAGTTCAGTTAGTGGTCCGCTGGATTAAAGTTGTGAATTTAGTGGTACGTGAGCCCAAAAAGATTAGGACACGCCTATTGGTAAGATAGTCGTTTTCACTTTTTAGGGTAGGATGTGAAGGAGGGAATTTGAAACATCACAGAAATCCAAGCCTTCGAAAAGAAATCCATAAGAAGATTCAAAAATAACGTTAAGAAACTCATCGTATTGGAGTTCGAGCCCGTGTTAACTTCAACCGAAGCCAGCGACGTTAACTACACGACCACGCGTGTAAATGACACTATTGCGTGACACTAGATTATGTATTTAATGTTTTCTTTACAGTTATATTATATTGTTATTGCAAACTAATGAATTAACGAATCAATTGAAAGAATTTCGGCTGACTGTTTTCATTATAGCTTCAATAAATTATACATTTAAATACATAATGCAAAAGTTTTATCTGGAATCAGTAGATTCTTAATTATTAATTTATTCAAAAGAATTATTCCCGATACTTACGGGAATTTCTTTAGCTGTTCATATTTGATACATTGCACGCGATATAACACGTTTTTATTATACAGTTTATTGTTCCTTTCAAGCCCACACACGTATAAATGTAAAATCATTAAGTTTTACAGCGATTATAATCAATAATATATTATCATTATCTATTCGCACAAAACGGCATTGTAAAATAATGGTAAAACACAAGCAATAATTTATTTTATTTAAAACCAGCCTGAAATAATAAAATTAATAATACTAGCTGCGTAAGTATATTAAAAAAGTTTAAATAAAGTCTTCGACAAATTTGATACGGCATCACTGCATGTAAATCACTTCCAACATTGTTTTTCTGACATCAGATACAACCGATAAATAACCTGCTACGCGGGGTGACCGCACGTCAAAAATAAATATCATTTTTTTTAAATATAATTATTAATTTGACGTGGAGTATTTTTTATGTCACCTGTGGTCAGCGTCGTTGGCTTCAGTTACGGAGGTCCTGGGTTCAAATCCCGGTACGGACAGTTTTATAAATTGATTGATTGTGTGGTGTCTTGAATTCCCCCCACCCACAATCGTATCCTATAAACGGGGCGTATCGAGAGCGATTAGAACTAACCACTAATCCTGTCCTAGCCCTATCCTTCTATTCTTACTCTATTTGGAAAAAAGAGAGGTTGAGCAACTGAGTAACAAGCAGTTCTCATAGAAACTCTGTTGAGATAAACTCCATTAGGAGTCCATATGCTCCACACTGGGAGCGGACGTGGTTAAAAAAATAATAATCGAAAAGCATTATGTACAAACTAAATATTGAACACATCGTCCTGCTACCGGCAGAAGTTGGTAAGTGACAAATTTACAGGTGTTTCGAAAACTATACATACAAAACTTAATATTGAACATATCGTCATTGTGCTACCAGAAATTGTGGAAAACGTAAAATAAAATATTTAAACTTTCAGGTCAGGTGCCCATGGGTTCTTATCTCACTAGAAGCAGTTTCATATTCCCTTCCTTATATTTCGGGAAGCATAATCGGATGATGTAGTGTCGTGGCTACGTGCTTGTAAATTGGATCACTCCCGTCTCATCTAATGATTTCCATATGTCCGATAATGCTATTTAGCGGGATGTTATCAAATATAGCCAGTGGCGGATTACCCCATAAGCGCAAGAGGAGCGCGCTCGGGGCCTCCACATTTCATGGGCCTCAGAAATATAATTAATTATAAAAATCCTCATATTTTAATTTCTATAGTTATTCGAAAAACAGGGCCTCAGAAATTTATTGCGCCTAGAGCTTCCAAAGTGTTTAATCCGCCACTGAATATGGCTCTCCTATATACCAGATGGACAGAAAAACACCTATGAAGCGATAATATCAGTTTACTTGTCAAAAAGTCTAAAGTTTTCCATCCTGATATTTTATTCGAATGAAGGAATGTAAAAATCAATATTTGCAAGTAAGTTTGCTCAGTTTTCAATATTTTTAATTATATTTACAAAACTGATATGTGTTGATATATTGCTCCTCCTCCTGAAATGTAGAATGTAATATGGCTCCAGGGGCATATTTACTTAAGACATTGCACATTATAATAAAACAATATGAAATATTAAATTTGAATCGTTCAAACTATGTACATTCTCACAGATTTTGTCAATAACGACCCTGGTTTCGCCTTTCGGCATCTTCAGGCATTCAAGTGCACGGATGAACTTGAACTGACGCTTAGCAAATGAAAGTTTCGTGTTTATATAAGATATAAATGCATCACTAAGTCCAAAGCCATTGCTGGCGAAAAGGATGAGCCCATAGGAATGCCAACAGATTTGAGTAGTGAGCAGTTTCAAGAATTATATAATTTGTTTGTCGGCAAAGGTTTTATGATTATATGATTTTATGATTATATAGGGTATAGAAGTGGAGATGTGGGAAAGTTTGATATTTCATTTAAAATCGGAAGACTTTGCAGCTGTGCTTTGTTGATTTCTAAAATTATGGGCTCATCCTTTTCGCCAGCAATGGCTTTGGACTCAGTGATGCATTTATATCTTATATAAACACGAAACTTTCATTTGCTAAGCGTCAGTTCAAGTTCATCCGTGCACTTGAATGCCTGAAGATGCCGAAAGGCGAAACCCGGGTCGTTAGTGACAAAATCTGTGAGAATGTACATAATTTGAACGATTCAAATTTAATATTGAAATTCCACCAAGCACCTTCAGTCGAAATCTTAAAATATGAAATATGTTAAACTGTGCAGAATATTCTTTGCCCGGAGTACGAAAGAATCTTTATCGGAAGACTCGGTATCAAGAGTTTTTTTGTACGGAGAATTCTTGTTTGAATGAATCCGTTCACCATATACCAAATATTTCATTCCTAAAGCATGGTCATCGTCAATATCTTGTTAACCCAACTCCTCGGAGGTCTGTCTTTAAAGCGAAACAGCTTGTAGTGGAGAGTCTCCCGAGAGGTTTCACGCTGCAGGCGTCGAGCACCCGCCCATGAATATGACCAAACGGCCTCTCGGGCACACGAACGGGGCCGTTGGTCATTTGGACACCTCCAGATTTATTGCAGCCGTCACCCCCGAACTTATTTATGACACTCTAATTAATGCCTAATTATTTATTGATTACATATGTTTACTTTTTTATTGGGTCCGTGACTGGGTGTGTAACACGGATTTCTCTTCGAGTAGGTGGTTACTAGTTGCAATGCCCATACGTGCTTCAAGTGTATCAGGATACTCAAAAGAGTAAGAAACGATATGGCACTTACGCCATCAATTTATAGTATGTTCGGCCAGCAATTTCAACTGATGAATGGGCGCGTTACCCGGATTTGAGAAGCTGAGGCCTGAAGCCATGTGACCCGCGGCCCTGATGCAATTGAAAAGGGCATTTTTTTTTCTCAATCAAGTAATTTTAGTTGACGTTTGGTGCCTATTGTCTATGGTACGACACACCTGTATGTCCACCTACTGTAAGTTAATTTGACTATGCCTATAAACTTCGCGTAAGTGCAAGCAATACGTTGATAAAATGAACGCTATGGCAGACATAAAAAAAATGATTTTTATATATAAGACCTACTGTAAGTTAATTTTACTATGCCTATAACCTTCGCGCACCCACCTGTGTGGTCGACTAGTCAACGTTGTTCGCTTCGGCTACGGAGGGCCCGGGCTCAAATCCCGGTACGGACAGTTTTATAAATTGATTTTTCAATCGATTTATGAATTTCTGTTCAAAGGTATGGATGTATGTGATGTTTTGAATTCCCCCCTCTCACCCATCCTATCCTATGAACGGGGCGTATCGAGAGCGATTAGCTTACCACTAATCCTGTCCTAGCCCTATCCTTCTATCTCTACTCTACCATTAGGAGTCCATATGCTCCACATTGGGAGCGGACATGGCTTAAAATTAAAAAAAAAACCTTCGCGCGAGTGCAAGCAAAACGTTTGTCAAAGTTTTATTGCAATCGGATGAACGGTGTGGCAACGCATAAAATACTAACAAACATTTATTTGCATTGTATTTGTTGGCATTTACTGATTTTTTAGACAGAAAAGAATTACAATTTAAGTATAACGTAGTAACCGAACAATAATAGCACTATTAGACAGGAAACTTTTATATTAAATGTAAACGAATTCTTAATTCTAAAATTATTAATTGTAAATAAACAAAAAACTGTTTGAACCATTCAGAATATGAAAATTGTCTATGATTTTGTTTAGTGTATTAATCCTGCGTTACAGCCAAATGTCTGAATGAAATTGAATGATTCAAGACGACCTTTAAAATATCATAACAAAGATCTTTCTCTGATCTGATATCTGATCTAATATCTCTGTTATTGCAC
Organism: Himalopsyche tibetana; assembly: GCA_030503985.1. Lineage (NCBI taxonomy): Eukaryota > Metazoa > Arthropoda > Insecta > Trichoptera > Rhyacophilidae > Himalopsyche > Himalopsyche tibetana. The sequence continues at coordinate 1,032,093 of JAPJYX010000003.1, read as the reverse complement.
TGGTTGTCATACAAAATGTGACACGCGTTTCGCCTCTTTGAAAAGCATCATCAGACAAAACATCGCAAGGTTTACGAACAAACTAAGACTTGATTCTTCTTTTTCGAAAGGAGTGGTAAAGTAGGATTAGACTAGCAGAGAACTAGTGGTAAACTAATAGCTATCGCTAAGCCCGGGGGGGGGGGGGTGCGGCATTTTCAAATATACATAAAATACTTTTCGAAAAATTATATTTATACAAAAAAATAGGCCACATGTAGTAAAAACTTCTAATTCATAGATAAAAAATTGTATGAGTGATTTAAAAAGAAAATTAGAGGAAATATTGGGGGCAGCAAATCTAAGGACCTGGAGCACTGGTGTATCCATGCCTTTCGATCGCCCCAGCAAGATTGTACTTTTAAGCCCTAGTTATAAAATGCGCTTAGGCGAACATTTGGTAACCTCTCCAGATCTTTCCAAATTTACCGCTACAGTCGGTCACCTGCTCCGCTTGCACGTAGCGCTGGCACTGCATGCAACCTTATGTCCACATCTAAAAACTCTAACATTCTTTCATGAAAAGCGATATCATATCGACTGTGGAAATGAAAAAGGACGTAGGCCACACTTTTTTTAAAACAGCTTTTATTTGTATCAAAATGTATACAACTTGATACACTTTTCTATCAAAATTGTGTAAGCTGAAAATGCCAAATTAGTATCTAAATTAAGTTTGAAAAAGGAAGTGGAAATTGTGATTGACGTAAAAAAAAGTTTTTATCGAAAAAAATATTCAATTAATATCAGATAAAGTCAATTTAAGCCCAGTTTATTAGTCTACGTGCACTTTAAAATTGTGTATATTTCATAATTTGCTTTTGTCTAAAATCATCAAAATCATTTTTTGTGTCTCCTATAAAATTTGTTATGTGTGGGTTACGTCCTTTTTCCTTTCCACAGTCGTTATACATATTACAAAAAGCATTTGTAAACGACTGTGCTTGTTTAAAAACTGAATTAATTATTATATAACAAAATTGTATGACCCTAATTATCGTTAAAAAAAAATATGAGAGCAAATTAAATGGTCATAATTTAAATCAATTTTTGGTCAGAATAAAAATATTATACGGTCAGAATATTTTATAACCATTTTGGTTAGGTTAGGTTTTTTTTTAATTTCATTTAAATTATGTCTATTTACACTGATCGATATTATATCGACTGTGGAAAGGAAAAAGGATGTAACCCACAACTTTTTCACAACAGGTTTATTTCGATATTTACAATGTATCAAACTTGATACACGTTCAATCAAAAGGATGCAAGCTGCAAATGTCGAATTAGTATCTAAATTTAGCTTTTAAGTTTGAAAAAAGATGAGCTTGTGAAAATTGAAACCAAGAAAAAAGACTGAAATAAAGGTTTTCCCTACACAATTTATTTAATTAATATAAGATTATGTCAATTAAACACCAGTTTAGAAGTCTTCGTGCACTTCAAGGTTGTGTATAATACATAATTTGCATATGGCCCAAAATCATCAAAAAACGTTTATTGTGCCTCATGTAAAATTTTATATGTGCAGGTTACGTCCTTTTTCCTTTCCACAGTCGATATGATGACCATTTTTATATAAACTTTGACCGGAAAAATACGACCATAAAGTATATGGGTGTCAAGCTTCTTTAAATTATATTTTTATCAATGAAATTAAATAGATAAAAAATAAATAATTGGAAACCTTTATCGTTAACCGTTATATGTGTAAGTGACTTTCTCCTGTTCACTAACGATGCATTATAAACGAGGACTCGAAAGCATATAAACAATGATCCAATAAATATAATTGATTCTGGTTAGATGCACCTTTTCCTCTCCGCGATGGATGGAGACTGTCGATCCTGATGATGATAATGGTGATGGCATACCAAAACAGACGCCAACACTTAAAAATGCCGCCCGTGGCGCGCACAGTTTTGTCTTATTGTAAATTATCACCTCTTCACTGCAATGGGAATAAGAAAAGAAAATAAAATTCATAAAAATAATATTACAATAAAAAAAAACACTTAGCTGGCTGAATTTATCTGCGGACCGATCGCCGTTGCCTTCGTTGCTAACACTACGCAAACATGGTTGGCAAAAGGAAATAATGTTATATAATCATTATTATAATTAAGACAAGAATGCATGCATGAGAGGAGTGTATGTGGTATGTAAAATAAACTCTTTTTTAACACGATTTTGAAATAACACGGTCCGCTTAAAATAACAAATACTAAATATATTAAGCGGTGGGGTATTTCTTTAAATCTGTAGGCATTCATATGTTATACCATTTTAACGATAATCACATTTAATTTTAAAAGCCTACAAAACCTACAATGACAATTACAAAATCTACAAAGGCAATTGTGGGGTTATAATGCAAAACGTACTACTTCCAAAACTCGAACTTTTCAGTAGAGTCAGTACCATTAAAACACCATATGACCGAGTCAAGCAGTGCCGGCAACGTAAAAATGGGGCGTAATATCACCTATCACGAGACGTATTCACGTACAACACACGGCCGTGTCCATGACACAGCCACACCCCATTTTTATTTTTTGATTTTGTACGTCTAAAATATTTTTATATATTGACCTAGTATAATATGTACTGATTTTTATTTCAATTATATTTGTCAAGTGCGTGGTGAATTGGCATCAGCTGTAATGCCATGTACTGTACTTCTGGTTTTAATCAATAAACAATAAACAATATTTCTCCAGCTAATTGAACGTCATTAAAATCAAATAATTAGTAATGTTAATTCGTGTCGCTACCAATAGCTTTTAACTTAGATTTACATTTATTTCATATATTAACGCGATGCACTTATTTACTAAGCGTCAGTTCAAATTCATCCGTGCACTTGAACGCCATAAGATGCTGAAAGGCGAAACCCTGGTCGTTAGTGACAAAATTTGTGTGAATGTACAAAGTTTAAACGATTCAAGTTTAATATCGAAATTCCAATAAGCACCTTCAGTCTAAATCGTAAATTGAATCATTTATATTGATCAACAGTGGAAGATGAGTAAAATGATTCAAATGAAGCGATGATCCAAAAGCTCTGCACCAAAACATTGCAACTTAATCCTAATGCTTATAATTATATGATTAACTTGTATATGGAATTTCTGTACAAAATATAATGAATGCACTGTTCTTCCAGAATAATAAAAAAAGATATAACAATAATACATTATATATTATTACCATTTTGCACACCCCTTGGCCACATACTGCGGGGGTTCCACCTATCATGAAAGTCTTGTTAGACCCACTGTCTATTAATTTTATGAATCATAAAGCTTGTAAACTTACGGAATATTTCTCTTTTTTTAACACTAGCCCTATAGCTTTTATAGGGTGACCACGATTAAATGATATCCGAATTAAGATGAGTGATTTAAATAATGTTTATTATGCAAATGTGACTGTGAGGGATTGAGTGCTCTGTGAGACTGTTCAAATTTCAGATAATTAGTGGAAAAACAATTAGAGACATCCTTAGAAGCTGTAATAGTCAGTTATTATTTTTTCGATTGATTCAGCGGTACCTATGTCGAAATTTATAATAGATTTAAGATGCTTCTTTAACAGAGAATACACGTGTCATATGTTATATATTACATTCTTCATCATAACAGTCGGTAAATCTGTAGTTTCTGGTAAGACAGATGGATATCCGAATATCAAGAGATTAATTTCATCATTCTATTTTTTAAGAAGTCTATTTTATTATAATTAATAATATAAAATTGGATATACCAAACTATGTTGAAGAATGAATCAATGAAACGTAAATTGGAGCTCTGCGAAATCCTGAAATGGTTTTAAGTGCTGTAAAATTCTAACATATATGTAGATATTACGTACCCAGTAAATTGAAAAAGATGGTTGACACCGCACAAACACACTGTGGATAAACACAAAAGATGGAATATGTAAATGTCTCGACTAGGGTATCCAATCCCGAAGCCTTTTTCCAATCCCGGGATTAAGATTTTCTCACCGAGGAATTTGAAATCCTCAATTTGCTATACTTTTTTCCAGAATCTCACAGAAACTTGTTTTTTTTTTTTTTAGCTCACCGAGGAATTTGAAATCTCCGATTTGGTATACTTTTTCCCAGAATCTCACAGAAACTCGTTTTTTTTTTTTAGCTCACCGAAGAATTTGAAATCCCCGATTTGCCAATTTCGTGTAAATTTCGAGACTTTGCTAGAAATTTCTCAATCCCGAAATCCCGGGATCGCGGCCATCTCAATCCCGGAATTTCGGGATCAGAAAATTGAACGGGATCCCGGGATTGGATGCCCTAGTCTCGACACAGTATAGGCTCCACAGTAGCGGATTACCCAATAAACGAACAAAGCGCGCGCACTTGGGGCCTTCGAATCTTAGGGGCCTCAAAAATAACTCATATTGTATAACCCATATAGTGTTTGTTAAGATTTTAATATAATTTTACTTGAAATTTTTTGCCGTTTTTATGCTATCCGATGAACAGGGCCTCTAAATTTTATTGCGCCTCGGGCCTCAACATATTCTTAATCCGCCACTGAGGCTGCACACTTCTACCGACAGCAATGCACATGCACAAAATTAATAATTTAAGTCTTGTTGTTGTCAGTGACGTTCCTAGGATATTATTCAATAATTATGAAAAAATAACTATTACCTTTACTACACACCATAAAAAATAATGTATATTTTAAATGCACTTAAATTATATATATGTATCGAATCTTGAATTTGTTTATCAAAGACATTGAGGCATCATTTTTATTCTAAATCAAATTCGTGTCAAAGGTATTTAATCATTTAAAAAATCTGTTATCATTTGCCGTTTCCTAGGACTTGCCGCCCCCAGGCAACTGCCTACTCGCTTATGCCCTCGGGACGTCCCTGGTTGTTGTTAACACTCGTGTACCGAAACGTGTAAAATAGGATCGAGGGCCGGTGGGGTACAGAGTGACCACGGACAAATCTGTGTAATATTTGCATTGATTGTTATATCATTGTAGGATGTAGACGACAGTAAATATCAACTGGATACTATTGATATTTAGCGAATGGTTTTGTAACAAGGAGAACTTTGCAATGCGAATGCACCCCACATGTACCCGAAGGTTAAAAAATTGATCGTTGATTAAATTTTGTGCAAAATGGATACATATACCACAAACGGAAAACATCGGCTCTTTAAAATAAGCAATGCTGATAATTGAATGATTGTTATTTGGTCACCCCATTTAACCGGTCTCAGTTACCTACAGACAGTGCCCGTTGTTTTTAATTTAGAGACTGATGATGAAGATGGGCTGGCCTGTGGTCCCAGGGACCCGTCGAATAAATTTCCCACACACCACATAACTTATGCTCACTACCAGGCGACATACATAAATACCCTACAAATAGAATGGGCACTTATTTTGTTGTGTGCGCGTCTACTCTAATGTCGTATTTGGTTACGGTTTACATAATAAAAAAAAACATTTAAATAAAAATCGGATAGTGTATTATTTATTACAAATAATTCATAATTGCTTCCTTCCTCTGATAGGTTAATTGAATATACGTTTACTTGATTTAACTCATTCGCATCGGGGCATTTTTGCGAAATTTTGCAAAAAATTAGGTACTTTTGAAAAAAAAAAAATAACTTTAAAACTATTTGACATTCAAAAAAATAATTTGGACACCAGTTGTGCAACACTTTGTTGCATAATACTTTATATATTTTAGCCTGCTTTTATTAGCGATACTCATCTTTTGTATTTTTTAATATAGAAAATCGGGTATTTGACATAGAATTATATATTTCATCGAAAACGTAATAAATAACAAGTCAAATAAACATTTACTCCTGTTTATTTTATTACAAAACAAAATTAGAAAACATAAAAGCCTATTTTTAGCCTACAATTGCTTATATTTTGGTGGCCTATTTTTTAAAGTTTTATTTTAACTGTCTGCTGATTTTTTATCGCCGAAATCACCGAATAAAAAAAATATTTGTGCATATATTTTAATATTTTATTTTTTAAATGATGCATCAATCATTTGTTACGCCATCTGCATAGAGAATCTAAAACATTTGTCGCATTGGATGTATATATTTCAACGCGTAAGTCAGACCGGCGAAAAGACTCGTATACGAGTCATCCGTAACCAATGTGTAAGATAAAAATATCAAAAATGAATTTAGTACAAAAGTATTGTAATGTCTGCTTCACGTCATCTTTTAAAGCAGGTTTTCCAAACTATGTTCCGTGGAACACTGGTGTTCCACGGAGCTTGAACAGGTGTTCCGCGAACACCCACATAACTTGAAAACAACCCTTTTGCAATATTTTCCGAAAACTATTAATGATGACTAGCTGTAAGCCCGTTGACCTCAACGGGGGGATTTTTGTTGCATTTTTAAGTAGTCAGAAAATTTACTGGCGTAAAAAATAAATTACAAACCTATTTATTGAATAAGCCAGAAATTATAAAAATAAAAGAAATATATCTCGGGGCATATATCGACAGCCCTGCCCTGCAGTATTTAAATTGTAAATTATTTAATTTTTGGAATAATGTTTAAGTTTGCTAACAATCATTTTTCGTAGTAGCAGAAATCGACCTCGGAGGATATATCGACAGCCCTGCAGTATTTTAATTGTAAATTATTTAATTTTTAGAATAATGTTTAGGTTTGCTAACAATCATTTTTCGTAGAAATCGGGGACAATCACTCATACGGACATTATCGACTATTAATATATAGATTACTGGATATATGATCTTTTTTTCGTGGTAGCTAAATCGGTAAACTAAATCGCAAGTGATTATGAACATCTAATTGATGTTATCATTGATTCTAATTAGAAACAGATATATAAAGATCAACCATTAAATGATTTCTGAGCGAGTCTCACAATGTATCAAAATAAACTGTCATTGTTTTACTAACTATGCTAAGCGGTAGCAGCAAAGTCAAACTGCAGAAATAAGCTGTAAGTCACACCAGATATAAGAATTCAATTCACCGACATTATGCCTGAAATCAAGATAAATATTTTTTTACTATTATGTAAATAACCCATCCTAAAAATATGCTTAGTGTTTTGTTAAAATTTCTGGATTCGCAAAGTGTTCCATTGCGGAAAATGTTTAGGAAACACTGTTTTTAAGTAAGCTTAAACTTACTTCTGAAGATGGCGTGAAGCCGATATATGTAACAAATTACCACAGTTGTCGTAGATTAAATACTTTGACTATGGTACGTCTAATGTGTTTGGATCTAATGAAGACTTTTGTTAGTTAATACTGTCTAGTGTTGTAGAATTTCTTGTTAATAGGAAATCAGATGTCCACTTTTGTATTTTTCGTTTCTAGGAATAGTGTTTAAAATCGTGAAAAACTAGAGCATTTTTTTATTTTTAGCGTTATTATAAAACGTGTAAAAAAACTGAAATGTATTTACATTCAATTTTAATTGATTTCATACACATTTTTTCACTTTATTTTTTTAGAGTTTTCAGCCGCTTTCGATCGGTTACTGAACTCACCTGTGTTTTTGAACACACTGCACATATGGAAAGGGTGGTCTGGTTATTGATCCCTTGTTATGAGGGCTACCAGAATTAATTATAGTTAATAATTGATAAATACACTTGCGACATTAAAATATAAACCAGGAACTATCATAGAGGAATATTTTTTGTATAGGCTTAATATATTACGCAAGCAGGTATAGATTACCTTTGTGTACTGTTATTAAATCATGTTAACACTTTTAATTTTCACTCAGGCATGCAATTAAATGTAATTTATTCTCTTCTGGCTTCACAGCTCGAAGCTCGATAGCCAGGTGTTAATATATTGCTGATGACCGCGCCCATCGCGTTAAAGGATATTAAAGTCTGCCCACTGGAACATGGCCGGAAAACAAATTCATTAATGCTAAAAATTAAATAGGTAATATACAATAATAGATTTCCATTTTTTTTTTGTTGTTGTTTAAGAATGAAGATGCGCCAAATAATTGAAAAACTAAATCACAAGACTTACTTACTTTGGAACGCAACTAGGAGTTGTAATACACTGGTATCTTTGGTGTTTTTTCAATACGGGAATACCGATTTTCATAATGCATAAATATTCTAACAATAAAACTCTTAAAAAAAAAGAAATATTATTAAATAATATTCTTAATAGCACAGGTGGTTCCCCGTTACTCAAATTGTTTCCAATTAATAGAGTAATCACAAACCTAGCTGATTGATTGCAGCTCATTAGTTTAATAGTTTGTAATGTTTAACGTCATTAGTAGTATGATTAAATTTGTTTGCACTGTTTCGATTTTATAATCCCCTCTTTGCTTCCCTTAAAAAGGAAAAATCCCAATCTGATTGATTACAACTCATTAGTATCATTATCTGTTTGTTTTATTTCGATTCTACACCCCCCTCCTTGCTCCTCTTAAAAGGAGAAAAAAAACCCAAACGCCATTTTGTAATTTCATAATTTTAAAATGTTAGAATCAATCTTGCTTCATTACTTAAGCAAACTTTGCGATAGTAAGTCTGAAGATGCCTCTGAAAGAGGCGAAACACGTGTCACAGTTAGTAACACAATACGTGGAATAATCAAAGTTAATTTAAATTATCTATTTGCATAAATATCGTTAATTCAGTATTGAAATTGACCAAATCCTATTTTGTAATCTACCATTACATATGTATGTTAATAAAATTGTTCACAATGAATCGAAATATTTTAAATCTGACAAGAGTTGTATCGATATTGATTTTTTACAGAATTTATGAGACTTTCAATTATGTATTTTCATTTAAAGAAACCTTCAGTTATTTATGAAAGTCAGCCTTTTATGATTTTGATATTTTTTCCAGGGATGTGGAGTCGTAAAGAAATAAGACGACTCCGTCTTTGACTCTGATTCCGACCTTAGCTTAAAACACAACTTTAATTATTTTTTAAGCCCAGTAGCATGGAGTGGTGCTACTTTTGACCCTAGTAGTCTGAATACACATCCATTCCGAGAACAACTCCAGTTAAAACAAGAAATTAAAACATTGTTGAGGAAATCTCCTACGGCAGATTATGTTTGCAAACAATACCATCAAACTGAGATTTTTGGAGCATTTCAAAAGTATCATCTTAAAATGACTTTATTATTGACTGCTTAACCGGCTAACTCCACTTGTAAAAGAAATTCAACTCATAGAAAAAACTTAATAACTAAACCATCTTTCAGCTACACCAAAATATATTTCATTAATAAAAAAATAAAAATATAACTCTATTATTCCACAGGTTGTGTATCAAATTGTGATACATGTTTCGCCCTTTTAAGAAGTATCTTCAGATCAACAATCTTGAGGTTTTTTCCGAATAAAGAAAAAAGTATTCTAACTCATTACTTATAGATTACAAAATACAAGTTGAGGTTTTTCCTTTTCTATAGAATACAAGTTTTAGTGTTACTTGGATAGGGAAGAGTAAATCTCTAAGAAAATACATTTAACAATGGTGAGCCGCCTTTCCATTTTAAGATGTTATTTACCAATAATTCGTTTATGTTGTTATTTTAATCGTCGAGTCCATCAAAAATATCTGTATTTGGGAAATAGACTACACTATTAAAATTGTGATATTGATATACGTAGTGTAATAGAAAAAAAAAATGATTTTCTAACATAAACTTCATGAAGAAGACTTAAACAGCCATAGTGAAAAAATGCCATTATTGACGTAGTGAATTTTATCTCCTATATTCAGAAATATTCTTTGCTATTTTTATTAATAGAAAAAAAATCGAAATGCCATCTGCGCTTGAACGTACTATAGTAAAGAACGTTTCTCAAATGGTCGATAAGATCTGGGAATTTAAATCCGACGTGCCTTTTTATTAAATCGAGATTTATTATCTAGCCCACCTTCAAACAAAAATGTTTACACACTACCTCATACTACAATGCTTTTATTTCATTTTTATTATTAACAAAATTGAAGCAACCTTTTCATTTTATTATATGGACACGAACTTTGATTAGAAATCGATGTAATTTTAATCACAGTTAACGCCATCGACACTGTTGTCAATAGAAAATTCAACGCCATTTTGTTTAACATGTCGTCAGTGTCGGCAGTGGCGAATTATCCCATAAGCGCAAGAGGCGCGCGCTTGGGGCCTCCAAATCTTGGGGGTCTTAAAGATATTATATATTATATAAAACCTTACATTTTAACTTCAGTTTTCAATATTCATTATTATTCTATGGAGAGGTTTGCAGCACTTTTATGTTATTCGAAAAGCAGGGCCTCCAAAGTGCCTAATTCGCTACTGAGTGTCGGCGTTATGTGCAGGCGACAGGCTGGAGCGGTAAATCTGGCGAGGCGGCCAAATGTCTAGCGCCTAAGGTAATTTCATAACTTTATTTTACCCATATTCGCTTCTAATGTGGAGCATATGGACTCTTAATCAATTTTATTTCAACACAAGTATTTTTTTCAGAAACTGCTTGTTATTTAGTTGCTCAACCTCTCTTTTTTTCAAAGAAAGTATAGATAAAGGGATAGAACAAGGATAAGACTAATAGTCAACTTATCGCTCTTGCTAGGCCTAGTTTTAGGATAGAATGAGTGGAAGGAAATTTAAGACATCACATACATCCATGCCTTTGGACAGAAATGCATAAAACAATTTTGTAAAAATTATCCACACTGGAATTCGAAGCCGTGTACTCCGTAGCTGAAGACGTTGACCACTCAACCACGCAGCCGGCTTGCTATAACTAGGGCGGAAAAATACAATCTTGCCTGGGGCGGCCAAATGTATAGCGTCGGTCCTGCATGTCGTTTCATTATTTGATTTAGAATTTAGATACTTACGAAAAGCATCAGAGATCTCAAACGTACAAAATGAGTAATCATTTACTAGCTTAGAAATATGTATGCAAAATAATTCATTGATAGAGTTTCTTTGACATGTCCGTACCAAGACTCTCGATCTCCTTTACACTAAATTGTGTCAACACTTTTTTTAAAAATACATTTAATGTTGTTTATTAATTATCAGGGCTCGAATTTGACAGAAACGTCGCACCGGTTTGTGAAACACGAGGAGAGTAGCGTGCCGTAAATTAATTAATCCTTTCCACTTGTAAATAATAAAAATACACAATATCATTTCAATTATTAATGCCGACAAAAATAATATATCAATGGCTTAGTTCCATAGTGCTACAACTAGAAATGGGTAGTTTTGAAATATGGCTGACCGAATTTTTGAAGCATCTAAACAAGGCGTGGAGAACCTGCGGCCTTTTGGCTACTCTGGTGCGGCCTTCTGGCCAATTCTGTATTTTTTTGTAAATTCGTAAATTCCTGAGATTTTGGATTTGAAAATTCCTGGGAGACCTAAAAAAAAAAGGTCCCACGCTGGTAATTTTTTGAGAAATCCGCAAATTTCTGGGCTTCAGAAATTGGCATGAAATTGTTTCCGGCCAAAGATTCCCTAGTCAATGTTTACTGCAGCCTTATGTCGAATCAGAAAAAATTAATGCGGCCTTTAGAGAAGAAACGGTTCCCCACCCCTGATCTAAACCACTGGCGGATCCAGTAGAATTTATTTTACATTTTTATGATTTATTAAAACTTTACTGTGAACTGGGATTTTTAATTGTTTAGTTTGCTATTTTTCATAGAATACATACATAATTATGTATTGATTATTTTTATTTAAATATATTATTTTTAAATCATCTATTTTTTAATGTATTATTTATGTATCATGTTTATGTTCAAATTGAATGGCCATCTCCTGAGACAATTTACCTGGATTCGCCACTGATCTAAGCTTAAAGCTTAGTAAAAAAGTGATACTTATTATTTGTCGAATATTTTTAGTCATTTATCTCGAATCAATTTTTAATTGGATTGGACAAATCCAATTATGTAACACATCTAGTGGAATAACAAAGTTATCAAATTTGATTACATATATATTAGTTATTGCAATTCAAAAAATAAAATACTAATTTGCATTTGACAGACTAATCGAAAGTGAATATCCTCAAAGGTAGCTATTGCAATGTTGACAGAACCATAAAACTATATTTCAAGTTATATTTAAGTGGAACTGGTAGATTGTTTATATTTCTCAATCTTCATTATGCAAACATTTGTCTACAGAGAGAAAAGTAGTGTGTACCTATTTTTTTCCAGTTGTAGTTTTGTGGAGCTATAGAAGAGATGTTTTCGAGCATAACAGGTAATATAAGTCAAAACAACAAATTTTTGACTTATCAGCTTAACGACCGCACGTTTTCTTTATAAAATTTCACCTGCCAAAATAAAATTTTGCGAAAAATTCGCAAACATTATAATTTTACTAAATTCACTATTATTTGTAAGCAAATTGAGATATCTTTACAAAATTCAATTTTCTTAGCTTCCAGATACTTCGCCTATACGCATATATGTGTCCGCCGGCCAGCTACCTTTGTTTTTCAAAGACTCAAATACGCGTCCACGGTCGTTAAGCTGTTATTGTTCAATGTTCATGTTGTTTTTAAACAAACAACTTCTACCGCTCTCTTCCAACCCCACCACAAATAAAGTTGGCATTCAGTATCATCAAAGTGAAAGCAATATATTCTAATTAAAAAAAAAAACTCCATGATAGGGATACTGTATATTTATTTGTTATAAAATTTTGCCATAAAATGTATAAAAAACCATCTAAACATCACGTAATATAATTACATTTAAAATATTTATACTTTTAATTTTAAGCATTGCTTTTCAAATTCAAAACAGGCAAATTGATCACATTTTTGTTTATGTGCGTTAAATTAGAAACAATCTGAATCAATACAGTAAAATATAATCATAAATAAAATGATATTTCAGCCATTCTGTGCACAGTTAAACATCCTAGCTGAGAAACTAAATTACATTAGTATAATCAAACAAATAACATGCACAGCATTTTATAGAAGTTAAAGAGTGTAACACACCAAAGTAAAATAGGTTTATCCGTCAGTTTGCTTAGAATTCAATCTTCATTTTGAAAACACAATAACTGACTAATAATAAATTGATAATGATAAATAATCTAACAGATTTTCTACAAGAACTTTTTGTTGCTCAATCTCTCTTTTTCAAAGAGAGAAAGGATCGCACAAGGCTAGGACTGGACTAGTGATAAGCTAATTCCTCTCGCTACGCTTGTTTTTAGGATGGTAAAGGTGGTAGGAAATTTAAGACCTCACATACATCCATGTCTTCAGACAGAAATCTATAAATCAATTGAAAATCATTTTTTTTAAAAACTGTCTGTACTGGGATAGGAATCTGTGACACAGCCACTAATCTTTCTTTAACCCAGTGGTTTCCAACCTTTATGTTACTACGCCTCCCTTGGAAGAAAAAAATATCTTTGCGCCTCCCCATCTTTTGTCATATAGTAATAGACACGTTTTCAATGGTAAATAATTATTTTGGACTGCTCGCGCGAGCAGTTTTTTCCAACCTTCCAATTTCCAATCCTTTTCGATTTCCAACCTGGGAGGCGCCTCCCAGGTTGGAAATCGCTGCTTTAACCCATTTACTTAATGGTTTAAAGAAAAGTTACCTTGACCATTGCTAGGCTTAAAAGATGTGAACCGTTTTCTTTCCAGATTTTGTTGCGATTCTGTAATTAAGTCAACAAAAAATGTATTTTTATCGTAAAAGCTATTGATATTTTATCTAATCCATGTCTGCTCCCAATTTGGAGCATATGGCCCTCCTATTGAAGATATCTCATCATATCTTTTTTCTACGAGAACATCTTGTTAGTCAGTTGTTTAACTTTTCTTTTTTTAAGAGAGTATTACAGAAATAATGATAGGACTAATGGTTAACTAATCGCTCTGCTACACACTGTTGGCAAAAAATGGGAGGGAATATTTAAACATCACAAACACCCCCGCCTTTTAACAGAAATTGATAAATCAATTGTGAAAATGCTGTTCGTACCATTGGCGGATCCAGGGGGGAGACTATGGGGGCCATGCCCCCCATAACAAGAATTTGTTTCCCATTTTTCTAATTTATTAAAATTTTATTGTTAAATGGACTCTTTAATTGTTTAGTTTACTATGTTTTATAGAATACATACTTAATTAAGTATTGACTATTTTTATGTAGATATATTATTTTAAAGTCATCCATTTTATAATGTATTATTTTCAAATTGAATGGCCCCCTCTTGGGACAAATTCTGGATCCGCCATTGGTTAGTACTGAGACTCAAACCCGTGAGACCCGTCACAGAAGCCAACGACGCTGACCGCTGCGCTATGACCTGACTATAGCTATTGAATAGAAGTAAAAGTACAAACAGTTACTGAATGCCATATTTGACCACTGGATTTGGCTGAAATATTACAAAAAACAAATAAAATATAAAACGTAACAAAACAGTGGCATAACTAAAGTTTAAACCTGAAATGTGTATGGGCTTCAAGAGCTTCCAGAATTAATATTATGTTATAAATTACAGTATTTTATTGCAAGAATTATTCGAATTCGCTTCCTCCCAAAGTTCTGACGATGGTGGGAGGCCGATATGGCTATCAACAAATTCAAATAATTGTTGTAAAACTTAATACTTTGTTATTATTACAATGGAGTTCAATCAATAAATCCTAGAATTAATCCATAATCATCCGAGTGCTCGTTGACGCAGCGCAGCTTTTTTAAAGTTTTTAATTGTATCAACTCGCTGTTCGGAATATATAGATGCAAAAAGATTACAGAAAACTCGTAGGCTTAGTTCCACAGTGCTACAACTAGAAATTAGTAGTTTTGAAATATGGCTGACCGAAGTTTTGATACATATAAACTGAATTGTAAAAAGTTGTAATTATTATTTGTTTCATCTTTTTAGTCAATCATTTAGTCATTTATCTCAATCTAATCAACCCTTTGAACGGTGAGTTAATTTGTACTAAATTAGGTTATTTCTTATATTTTGATTATTTGTAGTATTGCCACACACAAAAATATAAAAACCTTTTTCTTGGATACTGACCAATCTGGGAAGAATATTAGTTATTATTTTAAGAAGTAAATATTTTTTTTAAATTATAAAACTCATAGTTATAAATGTAAAGTAAACTAACTCTTCATTACTTTTGAATATTTTTCTAGAAGCTATTACTTCGTTTTTACGTCAAGATCTTTTTTACTCTCATCTGTCTACATGTGCGGCTCTTTAGACGTCGATTTCAGGAAGGAATCGATCCCAAATAGAATTTTACGCTCAATATTATATGGCTACCTATGTGTTTACAAATGTTACCCTTTTTTAAAAAAACCTTTTCTTCATTTGCAACACAAAATTAAAATAATGTGGCGGCCAAAAGTCAATGGTGGATGTGTCTAGTATCCATATCTGAAGAAATAACAAAAATTCAATAAAAATTATGAGAATGGCAATAGATAATAGATGACAAGCTACTCCGCCGTAAGGTAAGGTAAGACAATACTCATCAAAGAGTTAAAAGTCACAATTCACGACTTTTAATTGGATCGGACAAATCACATTATGTAACACATCAAATGGAATAACAAAGTAATCAATTGAAATCAATTGAAATTGAAGTTATTGCAATTCAAAATTTAAAATGCTCATTTGTACTTGACAGACAGTGAACAAACAGTAAAAGGTAGTTATTGCAATATTGACAGAACCGTAAAGCAATATTTCAAGTTGTATTTATATGGAACTAAGAGATTGTTTATAATTCTTTATTTCCATTATGCAAAAATCTGTCTACCGAGAGACTATTTTCTAGTTGTAATTTTGTGGAGCTATAGAAGAGAGGTATTGGAATATAATAGGTTAAATAAATCAAAACATATTCTTTTTTACATATTGTTCTATGACTCCATCTGGAGGGGTATCTAAACTGAAGTTACACCACTGCAAGTCTTCTACACAATCCATCTTTTTTAACATTACATTGAGATCGGTTACTTGTACAATATTCATTAATAGGAAACACTATCAACTGATAATATTTTATTTTAAATATTAAATTGATAAACTATTATATATTATATATATTATGATATGTAATTTTTAAAATATTATTCTTATTAGTTTTATAATATACATAATAATATATCGCGTGCTAGGATTGATTTAAATAGTTTTTTTTTGTCATGTTAAAACTATATTTGGTTATGACTAGTGAAAAAGTCATGATTGTAATACATATAATGATTAAAATATATATTTTTTTTCTATTTCTGTTTCTTTGAATTTGACACAAGCGAATCGATTCGATCGATTCGATTCAACCGTGTTTCAGGATCGCTGTCAGAAAAGCAGCAGTCATGGTTATCCTTCAAAGAAGAAAATTACAAGAAAAATGTTAGCTTCACTTGTATATAATATGATTCAGAATAATTTTACACTGAATCTAACAGTGAAATTGTAGAAAAAAGTATACTGCAATATACCTTATATTTATATTCAAATCAGTTACATAACATATTATAATTTAAGGATAAACATGACATATTATAAAAAAGTAGTTCATAGAAGATTAATAATTAAACAACAGCAGCCCTCTATCGAGTATGATATGATAAACAAAATAGTATGTCCTGAAACAATTTAAACTAGTCACCATTCCATTATTGCTAAATAAATCGACATCTACTACGTTAAGTATTGTAACTTCAGAATCGGAACATTACAGGAGAGTGATTTAAAGATACAAAAGTTTGTTGTCAGTCGAGCTATTTATAATTGACAATGAACATCCCAAATTTGGTTCAAATTACACCTAGCTTTTGTTTCTTTAAAACACTCTTCTCTAAAGTTTCGATTTTTAAATTAGAATACTTTACGTAGCAGGTGTCAAGATGATATTCTAATATTTAAAAAAATTACTGAAACATTATTTCGTATAAAGATAATATTGTATTATTAAAGATTCACAATAAGACATTTAAAATGTATTCAACAGTTTAACGAGTAAAGATTTTTATTAAGTAGTCATACATAAATTACGCCAAACAATTTTGTATATATTTAGACACAACCGTCACATTTCATTATTGAATATTTTAAACCCCCCCCCCCCTATCCTAAATAACGTCACAATTTTCATCCCTTAAAAACATTATGAAGTAATGTAGTTGTAAAATATGTATACCATTGTCGGAAAAAAATAGGTTACATTTTTCGCTAAATTTCACATGAAACCGTACCAGATTACTATAGTGGATCCTGGATTGGTTTGTGATTTATCTCATCTTAACTAGAAAAAAGTCTAAATATGACACACTTTAATTGTTGGAAGCTTACATGTGTGTTGTCAGGCAGGCAACTCACAACCATTATTACATTAATTGTTTAAAATATATTTTTCATACCATTCCTTTGTTTCTGAAATCCTTTTTTTTACATTTCCCAATTTGTAAAACAGTTTTGGTTCAAATATAGAAGCATCAATCAAAAACAAATTTTACTATGACAGAATCACTTTTTAAACCCGTTGAATGTATACATTATATAGAAATGCAACTTGAACTTTATTTTACGCCTATTACTGTTAACAAAAATAATTTTCTTTGGACATCACATTGTTTCAATAAATTTACCATTTGGTTTAAATCTTCCATTCGAAAACAACCCATCGAGTCATTCAATTCATTTGAATCAAACAAATCGACTTTCATTGTTCATATTATCATCATTTTACAGACCTTTGATTTACAAATCTAAAGAAAATAAATTAATTTTTAGAGACGTTACAAAAACACAATGAAAGAAAGTGATGAATTTTATGAGACTGTCAGGCCAATAATATATGTGCGTTTATTATCGATTTTTCTCATCGGTCATCTTATATCTGTACGATATATTTTATTGCTATAAAATTTGTATCCAATTAACAACAAACACTAGGGTCATTCTTAAACATTGCACAATGAATATGTGCCTGTTTTGTTAATTTTTTCTGGTTTTTTATGTGTACAATTTCATAAAAAGTAGATAGTATGTTAGGTAGACATATTTGTAAAAAAAAAGAGAATGTATCTGTGCATGGTATGAATATATTGAGATATATATATATGGATTCATTTCAATAATTGTTTTGTACAAAATCTAAAGTAATAGAAAATTTAAATTAACTTTGATTATTCCACGTATTGTGTAACTAACTGTGACACGTGTTTCGCCTCTTTCAGAGGCATCTTCAGACTTACTATCGCAAAGTTTGCTTAAGTAATGAAGCAAGATTGATTCTGAAACACGTGTCACAGTTAGTTACACAATACGTGGAATAATCAAAGTTAATTTAAATTTTCTATTAAAATGAACTTCCACAAAGTTACCGCCGAAACCATCGAAAGTATTAAATCTAAAGTAGTTTAAATATTCACCCAGGAAATACTGAAAAAGTGTTTGATATTTCGATATATTCAATTTTCATTTAGGAGAATGATGAATATAGCCGAATGTGCATAGTATGTATTCACACCATACACGGATATAGGTCATGAATCTAAAACAATGAAGCAAAAATGACAATACAGTGTTGGCATATGTCTTTTTCACCCATTTTTATTACTCCTTGCTCACCATTCATGTAGATCGGAGATGCATAACCGTTTTTCGTAGCAGCCCTCGAATATATTTCATCTTAAAATTAAAATACAGGACATATTTTTTTTTAGGTAAATTGAATTTAATAAATGTGAGCAAGCTTTTTTTTTTGACAAAGCAGAATAAATCGGTTCGTAGAAATGAAAAAAATTAATTCGATTTTGCAGTTTTTCTTAGTAAATCTAATCCTTTTTTTGCATGGTTTCAAAATAACACTGTTAATGTATTGGAATCTATCTTTTATTCATCTATTTCCTTGTAAAAAAATGATTCAAGTGTACTTAAAATTTCACTTTTCTTGCAGCCTGAGCCCATCGTAATTTGTTTTTATGTGACCCGATAGAAGAAAAAGATCGCGCATGCCTGATATAGATGTAAGAGCATTTTTAAATAATGCTGTTAATATGATTAAAGAGTGAATTTCAAACAATTTACCAACTAAATAGATATTCACATAATTTTGAAATGTATGAAGACGATTCACACTGACTATTCTAGGGGTAGTTATCATTTGAACACAACACTAGATCGTTAATCTTCTTTTTTATCACAGGCTGTCTTAACGAGTGTAGGTACCGCAGTCGTACTCGTCTCATAAGATTCTTGTTTCTTTTTCTTCAAGTATCTACCGCCCGTAAATCCTAAGGCCGTTCCGCTGAGTACAGCTAATCCGCCTACTTTTAAGCCGGCGACCAGACCGACAGGGCCGGCGATGCAGCATCCGATAAAAGCACCGGCGATCGGATACCAGACGATTCTGTGCGATTCAGTTTTTGCTAGAATATTAGTTCCCCGTTCGACGTTTACGGCAGCGGTTTCTACATTATCCTCGACCAGATTGACATTCTCCTTTTGCGTTTCTATCAACTCTTGGAACTTGACAAACAGCTCGTGCAGCTCCTGCACTTCGTCTTGTAATTTTTCGTAACTTCTGAGACAAGATTCTTTTTGGGTGAACTGTTCCTGGGTAAGAAAGTCGCTGTCCACTTGTAATGTTAACGATTGCTGGCTGCCATATTGTGTCGCATTAGGCTTGCGGTGCTGAGAATCTTGGTCTTGCGATAGAGATGTAGCAGTAGATGAATATCCACTTGAAATGCTCGGTGACATAGAATTCTCAGAGTAGTTAGGCATATCTGCAATAATATAATGTATTGGTCAACATACAGTGTTTACTGTTTCGAATCCCAATATGAGTGGTTTCATTGAGTTAATTTTTAATTGATTTGCAGATGAATTTTGGGATGTCGAATATTCCCTCTTACTCATTTGATTTCAAAAACAGGGCAATAAGCCAATAACCAATCCTGCCCAAAAAAAGAGGTTTAGCAACTGAATAACAAGCAGTTTTTGAAGAAAAACTTCTGTTGAAATAAGTCTTATTAGGAGTCCATATGCTCTACATTAGAAGCAAACTTACACATTCAAAAAATAATTTAAAAAATATATTGAATTGGTTAACAAGCTAAAACTATGATTCACCCACTGAGCTGTCAGTTAACATTGCAATATTATTTAACAATTCAGATTATTTATTTTTAGATTTATTTTTGTATTAAGTTTGAAAACAGCATAAAAATGGTATCTATTTAGGTAGTAAATTAAGATATTAAATTTTAATGATTTTTCGCAAGAGGAAGAAAAGTAAAAGTAAAATGTCAACAATTGTTTGATGTATAAGGCCGTTTTTATTTTTAAATGCCTCATATCCTTAAAAAGTTCTGCTGTGTATTCATTAATAATTCACGTGGTGGGGAATAACTAATTGAAAAAATTTTCAACACTGAAAGCTTATAGCCATGCCGACTCATGAAGCCACAGGGAAAATTACGCTACTCTGAACATAGAAACAAACATACAATGAAAGCTAAAAATTGAAATATATATCTGCAATGAACGGACTAGAGTAGCAATAGAGTTGAATACATAGTATGAAATAATGATGACATAACATATAATACAATCCATTAAGGAACCATCGTTCATACCTATATATTCTTGAATAGCTTTCATGGTAACCTTCCTGGATTTTTCAGTTAACTTGTCAAATTTTTGCACATCTTTCTCCACAACCTGCTGCCTGAGAACCTCCATTTCTTCCAAGAGATGCTTCAGTTGGATTATTATTCTCGTTGCATTAATTTGTTCATTTTTGATTCGGTCTAGATCACCAGTGCTTTGGAACTGTCAAAAATGTATACATAAAACAAGCTAATCGCACAGAAATAAAAAGTAAGCAAAGAGGGATGCGCATAGTCTGGGTACTACCTAATACCACTTATAAAACACATTTTATCATTGTTCAATCATTTAATTTAAGATTTCGATTGAAGGTGCTTGGTGGAAAATTTCAATATTAAATTTGAATCGTTCAAATTATGTACATTCACACAGATTTTGTCACTAACGACCCGGGTTTCTCCTTTCGGCATCTTCAGGCATTCAAGTGCACGGATGAACCTGAACTGACGCTTAGTAAATGAATATTTCGTGTTTATATAATAAATAAATGTATCACCGAGTTTAAAGCCATTGCTGGCGATAGGAAATTGCTGGAAAAAATATGTGGGCATTCCCATGGACTTATCCTTTTTGCAGTCATTTTTGTTAAATTTCATTCAGTATTCCTATTAGGCAGTGAACTAATTTAATCCTATCCCACATTGAAAATAAACCTAAGCATATTTTCAACGCATTTATTGGCAACTAAGCTATATATTTTACATAGTTAAAATACGTCGTCATACTTGAAATTTGCTGTTTGTTCTAAAAGATTCACATGGTATAAATAAATTAAGGTGACTTTTTCATGTTGATATTATATTATATATGCGTAAATTATTGATTTTCTTAAATACCATAAATAATAATTTTGAATTTTTGAATTACATACTCTTAAAACAAGTTTTCGGATAGAAAAAAAGTAGCATGTTGTAAGGCAAATTTATCAAAATAAAGATTTTATTTTTATAAATATATTTTCAATAGGAAAATTAAAAAAGGGAAGAATGTGAAGAATGAAACTTAAATGAAATATAGTGAGCATTCCATCACAAAAAGAGACGTGATAGTATAAATATCGACAACACGAGATTATTTTCAACTCAAAACAAAGAAATATTTACCTTCAGAATATTGACCTTGTGTTTTTTTAACAAGTCAACATGATGAGGTATTGCGATGTCATTGAAATTATTAAGTGATATTTCAACTCTTCTCAGCGAAAGTTTTCTCGTCACGTCCATTTTATGACTTATTGCGATTTATTACTACGTTGCTAGCAACTTATCTATTTATAACTTCGTGACAGCTGTCAAAACAAACCTTTCATTTTGAAATTTATGAAAAAAAATGTATAGGATAATCAGTCACCGACATAAACAGCCTGTTAACCCTTCTATATAATATTTTTTTAGTTTCCTATTGTTTTTATCCGTGCTAAAATAATATATTTCAAACATTATTATTGTTTATACATTTAAAATGTATTTGACGTGATTACAATTCAATGCATTTGATGATGTAAATAATGTCACACAAGGAAACATATTGTAAAAAAAGCAAAAATATATATTTAAAAAAATACTCCAATACAAAAAATAAAATAACTTGCACACATGGCGTTTCATTACAACTTAAAAAGTTTACGGATAGCGCTATTACCACTTATGGTAATGTATTCATATGAAACGATGGAAGCGCTTCCACGTGCTCATTAATTTTTTTGTAAGATTTGTGTAAAAACTCTACTTTTAGAAAAAAAACATGTGCTTTAAAACATGTAAAAATTCTTAACACGTTTCGTTTATACCCAATTATTTTTGTTTTCAAGCATACTTAAATGCACGTGATAACATATTTGTACACAATTGGCTACTGTCACCTACCGATGTGTTTCAATGTGTCATTAGAACTTAGTGAACTCAAATAAATAACTCTTATTTTGGGTTTAATTTTTAAAGTAAAAATATTAATGTCATTGGAATCAAATATCTTAACCAAGCAGGAAAAATATCACACATTTCTTTTTATTCTATTAATGAAATGCTTCTTAAGTGATACGCGAAATTTTACATTTATAACAACCGTTCCTTATGCCCAGTTGCATTACCGCCTCCATCCAATATAGGGGGTTATGCCAGTTGTTGTAATGAACACACGACACTTATCGCACATAACTGCGCCCTATTGTTTTTGTATGTTTAGTGGTCCGTGGGTCAAAAGTGTTGGTAACCTCTGATCTGTATTTCTCTATGGTGTATGAATCGAAATCATAGACAATTAGTTTACTTTAATATATTTTGTCTATGCTTAAATCATAAACTAATATACCAATCGACATCATAGACAAAATAAAGCGACGTAGGGCAAGCATCGAAATAGTGAAATTTTGCTATAGATTGTCGAGTGATTCTTTTCTTACTTAGCACTTCCATTCCTTTATTGTGTCTTAGTATTATCAGCGTCGCAATGGCGAAGAGGAAGACACTGGTCGACTTGGACTCCAGCAGCGAATGCTCCGATTTAGACGCGGTAAGAAAATCTATTTATTCGCCATGTTTTCTTCACGAAGGTTAGAACGTTGTGTCATGGACGTATCTAGTTATTATCCCGACGTAATATACAGTTATACTGTAATGTATACACTTATTTAACAAGCCCAATTCATTTTTAATAAATCGTGCTAAATATTTACACGCTCAATATCATTTGATTCAAACGATTCGCATTTTATTTACCGCTAAAATTAGTATCGTCTGCCGAGTTGTGAAAAAACAGCATCGTTTGGCGTCTTGAATGTTTGAAATTAGAACATCTATTATTGCTCGACATTCTATAATTTGTTGTTCTTTCCGAGTAACTGCGATTCTATTCTTGAAACGTTGCCAAACAAGATTTTCAGGTTATGTAAAGACCAAAAGGACTCAATTTTATTTAATACGAATGAAAGCGGATGAATCATTCAATTTCATCATCACATTCGTAACACAGGGTTAATACAATTAATAACATGAAATTGTCTTATCCTTAAAGCTTCAAACAGGTTTTTGTTTATTTACAATTTATAATTGTGAATTCGTTTACATTTAATATGAAAGGTTTCCTTCCAATAGTGCCATCATGGTTCGGTACATATACATTCCTTTTCTACATACAAATTCACTAAACGCCGAAAAATTCAATTCTGAAAATTTTATACGATAAAAGAAATACCAGAAAACTCAACTTTGGAATCAAGAAAACCGACAATTTATGCGAATTACGAAATGTTTTTTTTTTGTCACCATAAATATTTCAAATTTGGTTACATTTTTTCTTTTAAGAATAACATCAAGTGGTAACAATAAGGAACAACAAAAAGTGAAAAAACTTTGTGTTCAGTTGGTGTGGCGGCCATTTGTAAAATTATCAAGTGTTCAACAATTCTTTTGATGCTCACTGTTATTAAAGTCATCTCGATTACACCTATTTCAGCAATTTTTGAACCTAGCCAAAAAGAAGAAGAAGAAGAGCAGTAATGAAAGTTCACCGGCTCAAAATCGGCAAGCTGATGATTCTTCAGGATCAGACAGCGATTCAGACTGGGGGCGCTCTCCGACTGACAAAAACAAGAAGTCCAAACCTGCCCCTAAGAAACCTTCACGACGGAGTGTCTCATCAGGATCCGAGCCAGACAGGCAGAGGAGTGGATCAGACAGTAGTTCTGGTAGCGATAATCATGACGATGATGATGAAGACGATAAGCGAACAGAGGACAAGGGTCCTCCCAAAAAAGGGAAGCGGCCCGTTCGGAAAGCTTCAACTGTGTCTAATAGTCATTCTGATCACGTTGAGAGTAACAATGAGAGTGGTAAGTCATTCATTATATTAGATTTTAGTGAATTCACTCGCCACCCATAAACCTTTACTGAAATTATTTTTGTACAAAAGTAAGAGTGAGAGATGTATATTATATTTTTCTTCGGCTGTCGCTTGATTTCACCAGAGCTTCCCAAATCTTATACTAAGCACAATGTGATCGTTAACCGTTTGAATACCGCGCAAAGAAATATGTCTCAGAGATACTGCATATTTTCGAGAAAAATAATTTTGCCTAATATACACTCGAATTTGTTATTTTAAAAACCTATATTGACTCAGTATAGATGGAACTACACATATTCATCGAAATATTGCTTATATTCTATTAGAATACCGGTATTTGATTTTTTAATTGTCTTGGACATCCGTGTTCGCTTGCATATGTTCCAGACACCTGTGTCCGCTTGGTATTCAAGTGATTAATATTTCAGTCCGAAGAATTCTCTTTTCAGGCAAATCTCAAATTGTATATAATTTTCTGTTTAGAAACTGTAGATTTCACAAACAAATTATCAACACAACATTTCCAAATATTGGTTAAAATTTACTTGAGAGAGCTCTGTTACACTTGTTGATGATGGCATCATATCGAAATAGTTTTCAAGCACACTTTTACATCTTGCTATCTTTAAATAGTTCTTCGACTACATACATAACATACAATGAAAAATAGTATGGGAATGGATACATCATAAATGCATTTATTTTGCTACGTTTCTTGTATCTGGAAATGTAGGAAATTTGATTAAGTGAATGGGAAGAATAGTTGTGCAATATTACCATTTTTTTTTTGTTGATTTATGATGGTCCCGTTTTTAGGATAGTTTTCTGTGAATTTTCGAAACTATTTTATCACAGTTCAAAATAATAAGTTTATACTAAAATATATTAAAAATCTTGTGACTATAAATAACGACGAAACTGTAAAATAATTGTTTCACGATAAAAATTGCAGGTACAACAAAATCAAACAAAATTCCTAGAAAAAAATCAACCGACAGTACAGGCTCTAGCGGTCAAAAATCTTCCAAAAATCTCAGGGAGAAGGAGGCAAACTCAGAGCCTGAAGAAGGTAACCTACGATTTTGAATTGAAGCATTACATTGAATATCATTTTGCTGCAATGACTAAAGAGTTCAATTTTCGTTTAGGTGAAGTGTCATCCAATTCGTCAGACGAAGATGACAAAAAGAAGAAAGCTTCTCCTAACAGGAGGCGCTCGGCAGGCAGTCTGTCGGAAAGCAGCGGATTCGATACGGATGATTCTGAATTCAATGACGGGTAAAATATCTAGAATCTCCTTAAGATATTCAATATCTTCTTCTTTGACCATATTTGATTCCCATGTGGAGCGTATGACTGCCAAGTGGCACCTCCATGATTCCCTGTTTCCCGCCAATGTTTTGCATCCTACCATGACATCATACCTCAGTTCCTCTGACAAAATCCTATGAAAAGTACCCAATGATCGTATAGGATGAAGAGGCAAGCAGGATTCTGCAGCACCAGACCCAGCCAGTCCGACATCTCTCCATGACCGCTGATGTGACAGGCCGCTGTTGTACGTTCCCTTATCTCTGACTTCCTCACGAAATCATAACATCTCACCTCTAATATCTGACGCAAGCATCCATTCTTGAAGCTCAGTATGCGTTCTTTGTCAAGTACCATGATTCGCTACAATGCAAGCGTTGGAACAAAAGGCATTTGGTTACTACTTAATAATAATCACATGTATGTTCAATACTCATCGACAATCTTATTGGAAAAGATTCCTTTGCATAATATTTGTGTTGAGACGAATGACAGTGAAGATGTTAACAAAAGTGAATGTATTCATTATGTATTCAGCACGGATAACAACATTTCATTCATCCAAATAATCATCATTCATTTTCTTTTAGTTTACACATTTTAAGATCGTAGCTTTTGAAACTGCGATACTTGATTGTGCGTGCTCATATCAAACACTGAGATTACAGGGCTCGTCGTCTTTAAGATTAGACTTCGCAGTAGTATAAAATCTCATATAATCTACACAAGATAGCTTGTCTTTCTCTTCATATAAATATCCTATTCTCAATGACGTACCCGTGTTGACAGATATGACGAAAACCTGATGGGCGACAGCGAAGACAGGTCTCGGCTTGCCGGTCTGTCCGAAAAAGAAAGAGAACAAGAAATTTTTAAGAGAATCGAAAGGAGAGAACTGATGAAAACCAGGTAACTCTAATTTAAATTATTAAATATATACAGTAAAAATATTTTTTTTCTCTATCTGATGTTGAGTGCTTACTTTTTAAATAGTTATGAACTTCGTATGACTGCCAACATACTTAATAATAATAAAATTGTGTATCAGATTAGACAGCGACATCTGTATATTAGATTTGGCGTAGCCTCTTGTTGCGGGAAATGACTGTTCCTCAACGAAGGTGAACGGAGTCGGGGAACAACCTAAACACTCTTTCAGACCTGAACAGACACTGTCCATATTTTATTTAGACACTTAATGATGGAGTCTTTTGGTTGGGATCTTATATTGTGTCAATGTATACATATCTAAATTGAGAACAATTGATGTTGGTAACATTTTGCAGCAAGCTTATCGTAAATAGAATAATATTTATGACTCAAGAATGAGGAAAAGGGTAGTATATTTTATTATTCATTCTGAACTCGGTCTGTGAACTCTTAACATACTTGAACCTGAATATTTCCATTCCATGATATGCTTGCAACAATAGTTTGACCCACGTAACCACTCGACAGATGGGAAATTGAAAGAAAGCTCCGTCTGGCCCGCCGCAAGAAGGGCGGAGACTCTCAACCTTCGCAGCGCAGCAAGGGCTCGTCAAACTTGTCCGAGCCTCCGGCCTCGCAGGCGCCCGTCTCTTCTTCCAAGCCGTCCGAGGCTCCTTCGCAGACTCACGCCGCCAGCGCTATGTCGTCACCCAGGGAGTCAGATCGGCACACCGCCGGTCAACATCAACAGTCTTCGCACTCGCACGATTCGGATGTCCGCAGCGGAAGTGAGTGATCTTTTTTTATGATGGGGCCTTGAATCACTGCTTTTTTGTTAAGATAATTAATTATCCACTACTTGTTTTTACTTTTGAAGGATGTATGAATATAGCTTGAATCCTTCAATATTTGTGTTTTTTTTTATTTTTTATTAGAAACAACCTTGACTTCTATTTTATCAAGTTATGAATAGAAATATTTGGGATTTGTTAGTGTAAAAAATGAAACAAAGTGAATGTTTCTAAAAAATAATCGTTATTAACCTTTTCCTTACGATGCTAAAAATCCCGCGCTATCCGGTGATATGTATTTACTACAACATTTGAAAAAGTGATTCAAAAATCGGTAAAATTAGAGTATTAATGAATATTGATTTTATTAATCGTATTTCAAGTAGAAATGTAACAATTTTTGTAATGTTAGCGCCGAAAATTGTCTGAAAACGAGAAAAAAGCATCGCAAATATCCGGCAGTACCGTCTGCTACTAAATCGTGTGCCGGCCGCGACGTTTTGTACCAGACCAGGTCAAACACATGCATACAAGTACACACACAGCGAGGTGCACTGGGAAACATTTCTGTATTGGCGAGTCTATCCCTGATATGTCTACAAATTATTTATTTCCTTCGCTCCAGATGAATAATTATACATATATATATATTTTTATATAATTTGTAATTATATTATGGATGAATACATAAATTCTGAGCACCGTATCTATTATATTTCTTAATAAAAACACAATAATCCTTTGTACTTCATTCCACTTTATTTAATATGTCAGGACCGGTTTCGCTCATTGCGAGCATTGTCAACTGACAAGTCAATATCAATGCTCGCAATGAGTGAAACCGGTCCTGACATATTAAATAAAGTGGAATGAAGTACAAAGGATTATTGTGTTTTTATTAATATAATGCCTTTCCACCAAGTATTGACAGCGAACACCCTAAAAGTGATATTATATTTCTTACTGATATTCATATTATTCGAGTCGAATTGTAGTAAATACATATTGCATGGAGGGAAAGGTTAGCACAGAATTATCTGCGTGGATTAGCCTCGTTATGAAGTGTTTGTCATTCAAATCGGAAATGCGTTCTCGATCCCTCGAGCGCCTTTCGTATTATGACAACAAATAATAAGGCTACTTCTACCCGTTTCACTGATTGGCGACTTACAACTGTTTAACTTACACATTGGGGGTTTATTGCAAATCATCTCTCGGCGATAGTGGCAGTAATATTTAGGACTTGAATAGAAAATTGAAGCATGGTGCGTGTGTATGTTAGATATCGGTGTCTAAAACTAAACAGATGCGATCACGGTACAAATAGAAGAATCACTCTAGTTCCGACGATAGATTTCACTTGTTTTATTGATTTGTCTGCACTCCGATCTCCTTACACGTCTCTCACGCTTGAATTTTTTTGTTGCAAGTATCACTGGCTCGGTTTCGAGAGATTTGTACGGATACTTCATCCCTCGCAGTCGCGGTGTATTCCGGCTTTGTCTGTTTGTACAGTGTACTCTTGTTTGTGGGTCAATTTTGTGTGGTTGTTGAATTTTAGGCAAAGGCGACATGTCTTCTAAAGACAGCCGAGATTCTAAATCGGGCGCCGCCGATCAAAAGCAACACGGATACATGTCGGCCGTGCAAAGGGACTTAGACGATTCGACCGGTAATGCAATATACCCTACACAACGTCAAACACAGCTGTCACATTTTCGCCATCTTTTATTTCTCTTTCTTTCTTTTCAGTTGCCGTGTTCATTTGTGCACCCTTTTTGTTATGGTATTATTTATGGAATTTCGTGTTCTTCAAAAATATGCCACTGCGCGATGACACTAAAACACAAAGCAAACACGATTTCTTATTTCAATCAAATCGTTAAATACAAACGAACCTAAATTTTGGCAAAAGGAGAATTGAGTAAATTTCTTTAAATGGCTTACATAAATCATCTCAACGTTTGAGATTATAGTGTTGTTGTGCGACGTGGTACATTTTTGCAAAATGTAACGAATCGTTTATTATGCAATATGGGTTTTTATGTAAAAGAATATTTATACTTTTTCTAAAGCTTTGTTCTATGTAATACATTACTAATATGCCATTATAAATATCTCTTGTGATTCATGAAACTTATCATTATATTTTTCATATAGGATGCGGTGCGCCTGTTACTTCTGATTATTAAGAAATGTCCAATTCTTATGTCTTAGTATTCTGTCAGTCAGCAGGCAATAATACTTTATTTTTAATAAAAAGAAAACCACAGTTTTGCTGTACGCGCAATCCTTAAGATCTTAACTTTCGTTAATAACAAAGAATCACTGGATGTATAAACAGCACCACATAATATAAATTATTGAATGTTTGGTCCTTTTTTAAGTAAAAAATACACGTTAGTCCACCTATTACTGTCAAAATTCTGGTTTACAGAAAGCTGACGGTCTTTATCATAACCGAGATTGAAGATTGTAGTCTATTTCTTTGATGTGAGTGTAAATTATTTACACGCGGGGCAAACCTGTATTTTTTTCTCAATCTGCATCCTCATTCTTTTGTTTTAACATGCGTCCACAAAACTTGCATTTCAATTTTATGTGAATCCTATATTAGCACCATATTCCATTTATCGCTTTGAATTATCGATTAACATACTGAAAGCGTTCTCTCTCTCATCCCGCACATTCTCGCAATAGGAATCGTTAGATATTAATTTTAAACGATCGTTTGCCATCCATTGCCGCATGAAGAACTCTGCGCACACAAATCAGTCGCTTTGTCTCATGATTTACATCAAATAGATATTTCCTCACAGAATAACAAAAATGGTGGATGCTATATTAATTGATTTGACCATTTTTTATACCATTATAAATTTCTATATTATTTTATTTGACATAATAGGTAGCCCGATATATATTCAGCCTTACCCTTGCCACTGAATGGTTTGTTTGTTCCTATATTATAACATTCACGTTTCGTTGGTCCCATCTTAATGTCTTGCAATGTGCAACCTTTTAGTTAAATGTCTCTCGATGAACAAGTATTTTACACTGTAGCATTGTTTATCGTCAAATGTTGACATTACTCATCTTGATTCAGGCGAATCGGATGCCAAGGAAAGACCGAAAGAGCGAAAGAGAACCGTCGACGACAAGCGAGTGAACGCCATGGCCGCTTTGAAGGCCCGCAGAGAAGGAAAACAGAGAAGAGATCTGGACAACCAAATGAGAAAAGAAGAAGAGAGACAGAAGAGGGAAGAGAAGGTTTGTGTTTTTCCATTTGATACATATTTAAATGAATGCGATCTGTAAAGTATATTTCGTAATAAACAGAAACAGATCTTTGATTTATATGATGTCGGTAGTGTGATAAATTAACTCGTGTGATGCCGCGTTACAGGATGGAGACGGTATATCAAACAAACAGAGTGTGAAACTGAAAGCATCAGATATCTACTCCGATGATTCAGCATCCGACTCGGAGTCTGCTAAATCGGCTAGGTCAGGCAGGGGAAGGTCTTCGGAGAGCGCTCGCTCGGGAAGTGACTCCGACAGTGACAATAAGTCCGTCGTCAGTCAGAGACCCAGGGGTGCGGCTTCCAATAGGGACAAGCCCACCAACATCACCACCAAAGAAGAACTCAGCAAAATCAGACTGAGCAGGTTGGTTACATTGACTCTTCATCCTGATACTATAGAGAGATTATCTATGTAAACTTGTTAGAAAGTAATTTTATTTTTAACCGTGCCTGCTCACATATTAAGCATATTGTCATTGAAGCTAGAAAAATATGTAACATCAAAAAATTTTCTTAACTCATTCGCATCGGGGCATTTTTGCGAAATTTTGCAAAAAATTAGGTACTTTTGAAAAAAAAAAATAACTTTAAAACTATTTGACATTCAAAAAAATAATTTGGACACCAGTTGTGCAACACTTTGTTGCATAATACTTTATATATTTTAGCCTGCTTTTATTAGCGATACTCATCTTTTGTATTTTTCAATATAGAAAATCGGGTATTTGACATAGAATTATATATTTCATCGAAAACGTAATAAATAACAAGTCAAATAAACATTTACTCCTGTTTATTTTATTTCAAAACAAAATTAGAAAACATAAAAGCCTATGTTTAGCCTACAATTGCTTATATTTTGGTGGCCTATTTTTTAAAGTTTTATTTTAACTGTCTGCTGATTTTTCATCGCCGAAATCACCGAATAAAAAAAATATTTGTGCATATATTTTAATATTTTATTTTTTAAATGATGCATCAATCATTTGTTACGCCATCTGCATAGAGAATCTAAAACATTTGTCGCATTGGATGTATATATTTCAACGCGTAAGTCAGACCGGCGAAAAGACTCGTATACGAGTCATCCGTAACCAATGTGTTAATAGGAGAGATAAAAAATTACATTTTCGCAAATAATAGATTCATATAAAACGGAAGACACAAGGTTTATATATAACACTCACAGTCACTAACGCACGAAAACAAATTTCGTGCACAAATCTGAGGCATGTACATTATTTGTGTCATCCGCGTTGTTTTATTGAGATTTCTATCATTTGCATCACAGATAGATATTGTATCTTCAATTGAACCAGCTATCTTTTTGGTTTTCGACTCTTGGAATCATTTTCAAGATCAAAATTTACCCAATCAAACATTTTGAAAGACATCTGGACTCGAACCTCAAATAAATGGCAAATATTATGGTTGTGACAGTAGCAATAGTATTACAAGATACAATTATGAATAAATTCTCCATTTGTAAACGGGTGCAAAAAAAATAATTAAACTATGTTCAACACGACTGATAAAAAACCATCTTCAAAAATACATCACATCCTATCCCGATATTATATTATCAAAACACTAAAATATGTATTTTTTAATTATTAATTAATGAGTAGTAATGATCTTCATATTGAGTTTATTTTGTTATTCTCATCAGGTATAAAATGGAACGATTCGTCCACTTACCATTTTTCACTCGCGTGGCGCAAGGTTGCTTCGTAAGAATAGCGATAGGCAACAACAACGACAGACCAGTATACCGTGTCGCTGAAATCATCGACGTCTGTGAGACCGCTAAGATTTATCAACTCGGAGGCACTCGAACCAACAAGGGCCTCAAACTCAGGCACGGCGCACAAGACAGGGTCTTCCGGTTGGAGTTCATTTCGAATCAAGATTTCTCGGAGACTGAATTCTTAAAGTGGAAAGACACGTGCGTGCAAGCCGACAGAGTGCTGCCGACCCTGGAGCACGTTGAATCGAAAATTAGGGACATCAAAGAAGCGATGGCGTACGAATTCAAAGAGGAGGACGTTGAGAAAATCATTCAGGAGAAGGACCGGTTTCGAGCTCATCCGACTAATTATGCGATGAAGAAAACTCAACTGATGAAAGACAGGGACGCGGCCGCGATACGAGGCGAAGAAGTCATAGCGTCGGAACTCACGATTAAAATACAAGAATTAGAGGAGAGAGCCAATCGCCTGGATAAAGTGCGAACTTCGTCGATTCAAAGTATTTCATACATCAATAACAGAAATAGAAAACTGAACGTTGAAGGTGCCGAGAAGGCCATTATGGAAGAGGTACGTTTAATTACCACTTGTTTTGTCATTGATAAATTGTAATTTATTAATTCAAGAAACTTGCGAGAATCTAAATAACAACAAAAACATTTCTTTATGACTGATTTAAATAATAATATATGCATAGAGGGTACATGTACCTTGCCATAATCATATGTTGTGATTATTGATGTATTTATACTCTTTGCATTTTAGATAAAAGCAAACAAAGGTATGAAGATTGACGATCCCTTCACCCGCCGTTCAACAAAGCCTGTCATGAACTTCAAGTCATTTGCGGCTATGGAGAACGCTGCCGCCACCGCTAATAAGGAAACCACCAATCCGGAAATCAGTATCATCGAAGAGTTTGCCCGGGAAGCGGCTCAGTTACAGGTGTGTACCGATTGAAAGTAGCTATTTTTTTATTGCTAAAATATTTAATTCTATAATAATATTTGCAGCCTAGACTAATTAAAAAACCATCGTTATTTTTGTCTCACGATAGCTTTTGCTTGTGTTTTTACCAGGGCTGTGGAGTTGGGTAAAAAGAAAACGACTCGAAATTGATTTTTTTTAATCATTCCGTTTCACTTAACCCTTTGACCGCGGTTGACTGCTATAGCAGCCCAATCTGAACCGATTTGGATCCGAGCCGCGGTCAAAAGGTTAAATATCTGTATACCATCAGTTGATTCCAGTCACTAGGCATTTCATCAATCAATATGATCGAATAGACTTATAATTTTTCAACATCTTATATTGTTTTTCTCCAATTTTAAATTTATGATTTTTATTTACAGCAAAAAGCCGACAGTCAAAAGGAATTGCTGAAGAGTCACGAAAATACTCTTTATTCCATGCACGACTTTGAAATCAATATTGATCTTGAAGTTCCACAACCGAGTGAGTAATGATATTGTTCTGTTTGTTATTTATCTTTGTTTAGTAAACACAAAGAAACTTGTCTCTTTCTCATTTAATCAATTAGTTCACGTGTCAGAAATTTATATAATTCGCCACAACTCTTCAAACGAAATTGACTCGGTGTCTGCCAAAGTACTGCGAATGAAACATCCGTATGAGAGTTGAATTTTAATGTGCGAATCCTTTTTGTTTGCAGTGAACGCTGTCAACGTAATACCCAAGCCGATGATGAACAAAGTGAAAGACACCGGCCCCAAGCGCTCGCTCAATTTAGAAGATTACAAAAAGAAACGGGGCCTCATCTGAAATATTGCAGTAGTCCTAGTTTATATTTTTATTACTCTTTATCGTTAACTAATATTATCGAACAAATCCATTTATTGAACACACAGTATAACCTTGTTATGGCCAAATTCATGTCGCCGTGAAAAACTTGCTTTTATTTTCCTGAAAATTACGGTGAATTAAAAAGTATCGATATTTGATAACATTAGTTTTATCGTCTTAGATAGCTACCATGAAAGAATACTGATAGAAATTCGTATTTCAATCAATATTAGAATTTTTACACAGCTGTCTGTGATATTGTCAACTCATCCTATTATACCAAGTCATTGATTGCATATTTTTTCGAAATTTAAAAAAAACTAAGCTTTCCGAACAACTCAATGTGTTAATCATTGTTTTTTGTTTTCAATGAAAGGTATCGTTAATTACCTTGTAAAATATTTCACCAGCTGTTCAAATAGTGAGTAGCAGAATAGAATACTTCTTGAATTTATCGCTGTACTTTTGTTTTGCTGACTCGCGATGGCACATAATTCGGCCAGTATTGTAGATGCGATTTATGATGCTTTGTTTTGAATTTACAATAATTAGCTTGAAATTAAATCTTAATACCTGACGATTTCGGACAGGAATATATAGCTCATCGGTAGCTGTCTATTTTAGATGGGACAGACTAGTACAATATACATAAATATTTGTATTCTGCGTGCCTTTTTGTGGGGCTCTGAATTGTTACTGAATGTTTGACTTGCGTCTAATTAATTTTTAACGAGGTTATACTGCAGATAAAATTGTCGTAAGAAGGATCTAGGCTTAAGTAGGTTTAACTGATATGAATTGATATTGATCTCAGAGTTTCAATACACATTTTTGTACCTGGCGATGAATTTATTGAAATTAAAATCTATCGTTCTCTGAATGCAGTTGTATCAATATTGAAAAAGTAAAACACTTATTTTTTTACTAATTCCAGAGCAAAACCAGTCATAAACTTTTTGATGAATAATGTCGAGTTTTTTTAGTGTTCACACCTAGTGTCAATTGAAAGAAATCTGACAGAATTGAGAAATTGATATTCGAAATCATTTCTATAATATGTTTTGTTATTCTGTAATAAAATGAGTTGATACTTCTAATTGAATTTTGAAATAGCTGCGTGTTTACGTTAAAAAGTTACTAACAGATTTGCAGATAAACTAGTTTACAGCGTAGCCGTTATTGATGTTATTCGTTTGTCGCTATAAATCTGACTTTGAGATCCTAATCTTCTCTTTGGGACAGATTATTTCATACAAAGTTGTGCGATAATGATGAAGGTTCCGATGGGTTGAATCCCTGAAAAGAAACATGCGAATGTTGTCTTTTTCAGTAATTATATTAATTTGTATCCATAGGCTGTGATGTTTTCAAACTTGACTAATTAATTATTAATCCATTCACTGCGATGCACTTATTAAGAAACACGAAACAAATCCAATTCGACTTTACGGAAAGGTCTCGAATACTACATAGAAAAGTGATGAGCAAAACAGTGCTTCTCAAAAGAGATGTTGAACAATTGAGGCATATAGTTACAAAAAGCAATGTAAAACCACATTTCACGCGCAATCTTACAATCATACTAATTTATCATACGTCAGTTTATTTAAAATCTTAATTATTGATCTGAATCCAAACAGTCTGGTAATTACAATTTTATTATGCTTACATTTATTAAATTGTGTGGTTTTATTTAAAGATATAATAATAAGGTAGAAAAAAATCGTAACTTGAAACAAATATTTTTTGTTCGAAACACGTCTGCCGCAAATATTGAAATGTTGACATTTTGCTTTTTGTAACTAAACACTTCCATTGACATACTCCGGTTTTTTAAATATTCCTTTTATATCATGGGTACACATGCTCCATATTGGTAGCAGATACATTTTCAAAGAAAAAAAAATCTTCGGTAAGCTGTGTTATTAACTGTCGTCATCTCTACTCTTCGAGTCCTGAAGAAAGACCATGGTTAATCTGCTCAGTGAAGTTATCCATAGAATTTGTTCATTTTGATAATTGCAAATCGATTAATTTTTCCCCATGTTACTGTTGATTCTTTATGAGTAATTGTGTTTTATTTGTTGATTAAGTTATGTTGTGAATAAGATTTTGTACATATTAGAAGAAATGTAAATCTAATTTTCTTTTCTATTAAGCTGAGTAAGTTAGTTTTGTATGTGTAGGACAGATAAAATATTATTGCAACTGTCCTCGCTATAATCCTCGACATTGTCTTCTGTCGATTATTAAGCTGGTCGGTATCGCACTGGCTAATTTGAGACTTAAATATAAAGTAAAGTTCGACGGGGCCTCGCAAGTAATAGAAATCGAAACCGCGGCAAGTTATTATTAACTCTATTCCGTTGTATCAAAGTGAAGAATACTGCATTCTTTTTGTAGAAATGCTACTGTAGCATTGAACCCTAAATCGAGCAGGCAATAAGATTCAATAAATAATTTAATTGCCAAAACTCTTGAAAAATCTTTCTCTTAGAATAATGATACCTTGTTCATACTGTGTAATTTTGACATCAACACAGATTTCAATTTTAATTGCATAGGACAAAATTTGATAATAGTAATTTTTTGTAGTATGTATTCTGGTACAGTGTTCGCCGATTGGCGGTTTGCAAAGCTAGTACAGTAAATTAAAACACGCAGCAACAAATATTGCTGTTATTGATTCGTTATAATTAAACGAGTGTAAATACCATTTCATGTTATTTTATAAATGTTTGTATTTTTTGTGAGATTAAGTGGTCCACGAGGTTTACAAAATTGGCAACCGCTGCTCTGGAATAAACGGTTGTATCCGGTTTCATTTCGAGCGTGTCCTCAAAAACGCGCCGCACGCGTATTCGACATTCAGTGAAACAAAAAGAATGTTATATCCATCTAATTTTTAAGTATAAATATAATATGTTTTTAATTTAAATACTTATTATTTATTCAAAAAGAAAACTATAATTTTCTCAGCAGATTATGATAGAAATCTGTTACTCAAAGAAATTACTGTACTTGAAAAATATCTTTTGAATTAAGTTATCGCTAATTATAATATTTGACAATTGTATTTTGGAAACTCCAACTGTAATTTAATACACATGACATTTGCGGAATTACAAACTTTAGTTTACAGACTCGGCGATTATTGTTGAATTTTTCGCTTCGTTCATGTATGTTTTCAATTAACCTCAATTTTTAGACATACTTGTCGTAAATCACGTCCTTACTTAAGAGGATATAGTACCTTTACGCCTGAAAACAGAGTAAATCGATCGTTTGCCATCGACGAAATCTCGTGAACCGTTCACTTAAAAAAATTTTTTTTTCAAATATTACATTTTCCAAACGCTTTTTTACACTATTACATTTTTTTTTTCATGAAAATAGTCATATTTTCAAGAATAAAAGGCAAAAAGTTCACAAAATATTTTTTAACTGCTTTCGTTTTGATCATTTTTAGAATTTATTGTAAGATACCGAAGTTTAATGTCTTAGAAAGAAATGCAGATAAAGGTTTGTTTAAGAAAGTGATTTGAGCAGAATTTCCAATTTATGTAATATAATGATTGTACATCTATTTGAAATGTACCATTTTTCCCACTTTTTCTGACTGATTTTTAAAGCATAATTGGATCGTAAATACTTCTAAAAAAAATTGGAATAATAAAACATTTTATTGTTTACATTTAAAAGCAAAAAAAAAATTAAAAAATTGTCATACCAATAAATAATAACTATTTTTCGGGGATGTGTTTTTCTTGCCGTAAATTTCGCAGACCCAGTCAGTGTGAGAAAGACGTTTGTACTGAGTGCACGTGTCACATATTACTCTGCATTAACTTAAAACACTGGTCATACAAATGAATCGAAGAAATGTATTTTTTATTTTGCGATAAAAAAGATGTTGCGCAAAATAGCGGTTAGGGTTAGGGTTGCTCAATGCGCTTACAAATAATATTATTATTTATAATACAATAATGTCTTTTCCAATAGCGATTATTTTAAAGACCAGTATTTAGCTTAATGGATAAGCATTTTGAAATATTTATTTGGCAATGCTTTTAAAAAGAGATTCTATTCAATATAATAGTAGCAGTAGTTGAATAAAAAGATTTTTCACATTAGTAGTTTTGAATCATTTCTATATTTCAAAAGATTTTTGCTAAAAAAACAAAGTTCGTCATCTAAATCGAAAAAAAACTTGAAAATTATTAGATAAGGTAAGATATTAACAGTTAATATTTTTTAAGAATCATTATACAGATGGTAAACCATGTTTTTTTGCAACGTAGAGTTTTTATCAGGAATTTTTTCAATAATTTCATTTTAACTTATATATATGTGTACCATCAGATCATCTTTAGTCAGCTAAGTATGAAATGTTAATTCTTTTGACTATTTTGTTTACATACACATCATTAAATATATTTTTCAAAAAAAAATCGAGCCGCTCATTTTTCACGACTCCGGCCAAAATACCGCGACTCCGACTCCACAGCCCTGGTTTTTTTAATTGAATACATTTTTCTACCGTCAAACTTGTTTTTTTTAAGTTATAATTGAATAAAACAGAATGCTAGAAAATATTCGAAATTGATAGATGAAAAATATATATACATATGTATGGATACATAATAAACTTGTGAAATATATTAATTCATACATTTAAGTCATTTTTTGTACCACCCAACAAAGTTAGTCCGATGCAGCCGATATAACTTAACGACTTTAATTTATCTATTATATTAAATGATTGAAAACCATATTTTTTCGATAACTTACCAAATTATGTAACAATATTATACCTACAATACATTAATATTCAAATCAATCACATGGTTTGAATTACTTTTAATATTATTAGTATTATGTTTTTTTGTCACAGCCCTGAATGTCGAACTTGTATATTGGCGAGAGAAAAAAAGTTCCCAAACATTATACAAAAATACGAATATATTTATGCAATTGATATAAATTATACAAATAACTTTTTTTGATCAGGCATACTATTCATTTAGTTTCTTCCTTATTGAATTAGTGTTAGGTTATATAAAAACTTGAAGTAAAAATAAACACATCATAACATTTGGTTATGACTTTAAAGACATGCATGGATTATGAATATTTTCGATAGTTTCGGCATTCACTAAAGACAAAATCATTTTATAACAAATTAACAAATAAACTTTGTCATTCCACTAATTGTTTACAAATTGTAACACGTTTTGGGCTTTTTCGAGAAGCGTCTTCATACCAACTATCTTAAAGCTATTATTAGTTAATGAAATTTACCTTTATTCTAAGTAATCAGTGGAATAACTAAGTTTTCTCATAGCAAACATGTTTTTATTCCGTGAATTCAGTATTTTTTTTTTTTTGAAAATGATTACAAATATCCTCCAAGATAGCTTAGATGTCCAACAAGAAATATAAGACATAGTTAATATAATTTTCGGAAAATCCACTGTCAGAACTATGGCGTGAACCAGAAATAACTATCAACTGAAATTTATATTTATTTTAGAACTCAATACTTTTTCCATTTTAATCTTATTATGTCAATATTTTTTATTCAACAGAATGTTTTTAACTGTATTCATATTAAAATCAATATCATAACAAATAGGTTATACAAAATTAAAAATAAAAACAAATTCTTTCAATATATTAGAGAAAGTTTGAGAAATTTGTATTGTATGGTTTATCTTGTTTATTTCTTTTATTATTTCGTTTGACAAAACACCGTCTCTGATTTACATTTATTAAATACGATGGCTTACTGTTGCTATCAATAACTCATATGTAGCATTATAAGTCATTTTCACGGTATATATAATTAACGCATTGTTTCAGTTACATATAATTTTTGCAACAGATATTTGGGGAAGTAAATTAGATTGTCAGTCTTTGCTACGAAGATAAAAAAGTACTTACTGATTTTCGTCAATAACAAATTGTTTTATATGAAAAACCCTTATAACTGTCTAAATATCCATCCGTGTGTTAGGTGGTATTGCTATTTTTGTAATGAAATATACAAATGTTTTGCTTGTTTTGATACTGTAAAAATACGTATTGTCGTGGTTACTTATTTAAGTCAGTGCAATATTTATGCTGTAGGTCAAATTTAAGTTTTGCAATCCTACTGAGTCGCCTTAAACGTCGAACGAGAATTTTCATGAACTGTTGAACTCCCATGGTTGTTTCATCACCAGTCGTATTGAGGAGTTTTTCGTTAGTTTTACTTTGAAATCTGTTTTGAGACAATTTTTTTCTCTCGCATTGTACTGTTCATTTCTTCCTTCCACCTCTTGATATTAAATATTACTGCAAACTCTGTACAGATTCATATTTTAGATACAAGTCTATACTGTGTGTTCTGGTGCAGATCCATTTGAGCAATGCGTTCACTGTTACACAGTAGGCTGACGGTAGAGAAGTCGTATCATGCGATGTTTTGTAATTAGATCTGTCTCGCAAATGGATCTCGACGAGATACGCATGACAGAGATTGTGTATCATTCAACTGTGAAGCACTGTAATATTTCAAAATAAACTGTTCCTAAAAGCAATATTTCCCAGTGGGGTGCGTAATTATAATTAGAGAAAATAATTATTGTACATTGTTTTTGAATTGGCATAAAGTGAATATTGATTCACTCGATTCAATAAAAATAGACACATTAGATATCAATATGTTCTTTTCCTTATAATATTATTGTTTCGTATTCGTAGGGTATCGCCATGAATGATAAGTAAGTTAATTACAATTTTTGTTCACACTGTAAATATATTCTGTGTATGTTATATTTTTTATATTTATTTCATTGTAATCTGTTTTATGATTAAAAGTATTTTTTATATATTTTTTGTTTTATTTTTTTCGCTTTTCAATTATTCATAGTTTTTAACAATGAAGATAATAACGATAAAGCCTCAGTGTTCAGACACAACGTATTCTGCCCACATTCTGTATGCACACGGAAACCTGGCTCAGAGTTTCGGGTGTTGAGCGGAAGTGCAGACAATGGTTGAAATGTGATACAAAATCTTTCTCATTTACAGCTTAACGACCGCACGTTTTTTTTATAAAATTTCACCTGGCGAAATAAAATTTTGCGATAAATTCTCAAAAATTATAATTTTACTAAATTCACTATAATTTGTAAGCAAATTGAGATATCTTTTTTTTTTTTTTAGCTTCCAGATACTTCACCTATACGCATATATGTGTCCGCCAGCCAGCAACCTTTGTTTTTCAAAGACTCAAATACGCGTCCACAGTCGTTAAGCTGTTAAGTCTTGATATATAATATGATACAAATTTGTATATTTACAATTGTGAAGAACTTTCTTTCTTTGCAGGTCACCTTTTGAACGGCAGTTATTATTCGTTTCCATAAAAAAGGACACTCAGTAAATAAATACAATGTTATTTAAACATAATTTTATTTATCAATTATTATTTTATACAGTTTTCTTTCATCCAATTTCATTAGCTTATCTAATATACAAGAATTATAATAATAATCCAAATGTGGAATGAATTCCTTTGGTAGTAGTTAATATGAAGTGCAGAATATGTGGAAATGAAAAATAAGTACAAATTCGAAAATGATTTGTGGAAAAAATAATAAATATTTATAATTGAGAATATAAGTTTTTATTAAAATAATATAAACATAATATCGTGGCAATGTGAATCATATAATCTAAATTTCTTTATTCCCAGTGAAACCAAAGTCTTGCCATTGTCACTATTTTAGATAGCGGAATCAACTATTGAATGTACAGTAAGATCATGACAATCTGAATATTTTACTCCCTTGAATTTGTTTTAAAGTTTGGCATGATTGCAGACATTGAACTTAAACTTATTTATTTTCCCCGAGAACCGCACTGAAAGTTTGTTGATGGCAAAAATTTGATTCCGATAAATGATATTTTATTGCATCTTGATAGATAATGAAATTATGTTTTTGGTATTCTGCAAGAACGAAAAGAATACATTTTAGGCTAGCCATCTAAACTGTTTTGTCTTTATCGCCTGAATGACAATTCATCAATCACAATTTTTACTTTAAAGGTGTTTAATTCTCGATGGAAAGGCATATTTAAAAATACAACACTCCTGTACTAATTCCACAATATCAGCATTAACAACTGATCATCTGTTGAAATCACAATTTTATTGAATTGTGAAACCAGCATTCAACTGTGTTAAATTAAAATTGCATTTAGAACAATATTACTGTAAATTTACTTTTCTTATCAGTATCAGCATGTTTTTTTTTAATCATGAAATCCGAAACAGATAGCTTCTTGACAAAATATAAAAATACTAAAATCATACTTATACACTGGGAAAATAAATACAGTAGGTCTTCTAATTACGCAGTTAATGCGTTGCGAAGGATTCAGCATAAGTCAATTTAGTTCTCACAGTTGATTCATTTAATTTGAAAGCATGCACAATATCTATAAACTTATTACCACATACGTGCCTTTTAATGGTCTCCATAGAAATTAAGTGTCACTTCTTTTTGGTTTTTTCATGTTGAGGGATTTAATAAATTACGTAATTGATCCCAAAGAAGGATGCGAAAATGACAAGCAGGACATACGGATTAACGGCGACTTAATGCAAATAAGAAATGTGGCGAGTGTATGTCAATTGCACGCATTAAATTTATAAAAATCGATATATGAAACAAACGGATACATAA
Organism: Himalopsyche tibetana; assembly: GCA_030503985.1. Lineage (NCBI taxonomy): Eukaryota > Metazoa > Arthropoda > Insecta > Trichoptera > Rhyacophilidae > Himalopsyche > Himalopsyche tibetana. The sequence goes on along the minus strand of JAPJYX010000003.1, from coordinate 988,881 downwards.
TTGTTGTTTTTTTTTTATTCTCATCCATGTTAATTCGAAGACGTATACGTAGATGACCCACTGTATGTCGAAGTCGTGAGGATAATTTAAATGCAAACGATACACAAATATCAAAATTAAGATGGGTAATTAAACAACTGGACAGCTGATATATCGACAGAATTTTTGGATAGATAATTAGCTTGCAAAAAACAAAATATTTCCGGAAAACTGAGATGTTGTAACTTAAAAATTCTTAATGACCGATTTAATAAATACCTACATGTATGCTCTGTAAATTCAACAGTAATTGAATAATATACCTATGATGTAAAATTATTTAATAAAAAGTAGTATTGAAAAGATCATCTTTGAAATGCATTTTCCATTTTACAAAAATCATTAAGTTGATAATTTTTTTTGAAGTACACTTTTCATCAAAGAACCAAGAGTTATATAAATATTTCTGTACAATGTTTCCGATAGTTTGTATTTTTAGAATCGCACAGATAAAATGCAACACTGGGATAACAATCGTACTAAAACAGGATGTCAGTATCGTGAAACAGAAGTTGGAGGTTTATTTAATATATATTTGACAGTAACACGTTTTGAAAGAGATCTAAAAGTGTTAAACAACTCTGAAAATACACTATTATTATTTTTATATCTCAAAACTGAAAGTTTCAAATCTATTATTTATCTACTTACAGAACTACCCAACTCATACGATCGAACAGCATTTGAGAATTTATTAATATACATTTTTATAACAGCTTCTTTCAAAGTTGACATTCCATCGCAAAAGCTATAATTAAAAAATAGTTATAAACTGATGTATTGATTTTAAAAGAAGTAAATAAAGAAAAGGAGAAAATTGTTCACACAAAAGATAGTAAGTTGTCCCATACATTTACCATAGATATGACAAAATCAAATTGATGTTCACTTAATAGTTTATTTACCTTTCAGTTCTAAGCTACAAATTTGAGCTGATTCTTTGAGAAAAATGCACTAGACAATAATTCAAAACCGATTCTCGGCAAATATAAATTATTGCAAATAAGCTTTTAAATGATGCCACAGCTTTCCAATAATTATTACATCGTCGATCGATGTTAAATAATCTTAGAATGTTATGTAATACGAATCGCTCTCTTCTCGTTCACAGAAATCATTTGAAATATAATAAAAGTCTTTTGTAAATTTATAATACTCTACACTGGCGATAAGCGAGCCGATGATTAACTGGCTCGGGGGCCAAGTTTTCGCAGACAGTTAAGACCCTGAAACAATAAGAAATCTATTATGTAAGAAAACAGAGGCTCAGCGTGCCCGAGGGGGTGCCACATTAAAAATAATTTATCGTTATCATCCAGGACATTCAGTCAACTCGGACAATTAGATACATTGGTTAGCCTTTTTAATCACAAAATACTTATCTGAAAACATACAATAATGATATGTTCGTGTATTGTAATTGTGTTAATATTACATGCTGCATCATGGTTGGACAACATTGGTGGACCAACTTTATACAGTTAGACTAACGCAAATTATATAGGAATGGCAGTTTAGACTCTCAATGTTTAATTGAGGTGCAGTCTGGAGACCGTGCTTGAAATGGCCAAGAATCCTCTGGGATGCGCAATGAAAATAATGATGATTTGGATACGTTTTTATAACTATGCCTGCTCCCAATATGGAGCATATGAACTCCTGATGCAGCTTTATCCCAACAAAGGCTGACACGGACTGCCCATTTAATGACCTAGCAGTTTTAACGCTGGATATTCAAATGATTTGTATTTATAGTTTTAATCTGAACAGTTGGTATACTCATCGAAGCCCATTTTACTTATCTAGGTAAATGAAATAATTATATTTTAGAAACAGAAATGCATAAGAAATAATTTTAAAAGCTATCATCTTATCAGTCGGTTCTGTTGTGTTGCTTTATTTTTTGTTCAACCTAGAATAACCTACTATTTCCAGATATTAGTTAAAAGTTGGCTTAATTTTACATTATGAATATTAAAGAACTACTACACTAAAATTTATAACATTACCTGTTCGTCGTATTCAGCCTTGGACATCCAAAACGTGTCCCGGTCTTTCATGACCTCGGCCAGTACAGCTCCGCCGATAAACACCATGTCTTTCCGGAGAGGGGGATCCTCGATTCGAATTTTGAATTTAGACAGCTTATCGGTGTCGTTCTTGAGAACCCTCTCGAGGTACAGCTGTTTGATTTCCCTCTCCAAGCGAGACGGCAGGCCCGGGTACATTGTCGAACCGCCAGAAAGGACAATGTGCTTGTACAATTCATTACGGATGTCAATATCGGCGGCCTGTGAAAAAAGCAGTAATTTAGTATATTATTCAACTCGTTTTTAGACAATCCAAAAGAAAAAATACAATGGAAACCTCAATTGCAATACCCCGAATTGCGCGCTAGCTTGAAATATTCGCCGCAAATCCCTCAATTGCACTGTCGCATTCCATTATCGTTGCTACGAGACAGTCGTCTGTGCGGCGCATACAGTCAAATGTTGGCTAGCGTCTGTGTATTCAACACAACTGTCTATGTGTTGGATTTTGGCACGCTTTGCATTTTATCACTTAGCAACTAAATATATCATCCATATTTTTTCTTGCAACACTAAGGGAAATCTTAGTTTTGCATTGTTTTCGGAAAAACCCAAATTTCTAATTTTGTACGAGATTCACTACCCCGACTTTAGCGAAAATGGGGGTTTTACTGTACATATTTTACTATATTTTTACACAATTTATTTGTTCTAGCACAATTCCCAGAAATAAAACATATTGTTACATATTGAATCAATTTCTCGCGTTATCGAGTCCTGGTTATCAATACCGACTAAAATGTATGGCCAACGAGAGCTGTTCAAAAATTAAATATAACCCAATGGACAAGCGTGTGCGCTTGCTATCACTGTCTATTATTAATGCTTAAGTAGCTGCTGACAATATTAATTTGATAATTCTAGGAGAGCTTCACATTTTATTCAGTTGGCAAACAATTCAATCAAAGCGTAATTTTCACTGCAAGAAACGGGTCCAAACAATGCATGATCCAGTCTGTTTATGTGTAAAAGAAAACTATTCTTACCTGGATGGTTGAGAAGACCAACTCGGCGATTCCTTGACCTTCAACGTTGATGAGATGCGGCTGGAAGAGGACTTCGGGTGCTTCGAATCTTTCTCCGCCAACTTTTATGACTCGACCGTCAGGGAGCTGTAAGCAGATTTCATATTGTTAAAATTACATCCGACATATTGTCATCGGAACCTCTCTGAAATAGATCAGGACGAACAACTGACTAAGTGTTGAATATGCTCCCTACATTGGGAACAAATGTGGCTTGAAAGAAAACAATGTAAATACAATACTTCACTTACTACATATGGTTCAACGAGGACTGTTGTTTCGAGGGCCAGTTTCTGCTCCTGTTCGATGTTGTATCCGATGTAACACAACTTTTCTTTCATCATGCGTACCGTCTCAAAATCTGCCGAGTGATTAAATGCGTATCCCCTTAGAAGCAGCAACTGAAAACGATGCAATATATCATTGATTTTGATTGCTGCCCAGTTTTAATTAATTGAATTACATGATAGATGCTAATTTGTTAGGCGACATTTTTCTCTAAAATACGACATTGGTGGTGCTATTCTAGTACGCATACACTTATTTTGGACAGTCTGAAATAGTCGTTACGTAATTGTGTTGGTGGCGTTTGAATACTCAAAACCGTGATAGTGTAGAGTATTTTAGACAGTTTAAAATAAATGCTGTGTATGCGGGAATAGCACCGCAGGATTTAAAAAATGTAACAGCACTGAGAAAACTCGAAAAAAGAAGCAGCCGTGAAATTTATTACAATTTATTACAAGGCTATTATTTAAAAACCCGGTCAGTGCTAAAATTGGCTAAAACGATGAACCATGAATGTAATTTAGTAAATAAAAATACATTTTAAAGTATTTTTAGAAAGCAGTGACAAATCTGGTTTGATAATGAACAAAATATCATTCCAAAGTGATGTAAAACTAAAAATACTTATGAAATGAAATTCAAGATTCTTTTTTCAGCCATTTTGGAAAGAGCAATTAATAGCCTATATTGTATGAATATTCGTTTAATATTATTTAACATAAAAATTTTATCATGATGTCAGTCATTGTGAAATTTTGTAACAATTATAATAAGTAACAAATCGGTTGCTATATGGGTTAAAGCTAAAATATTCAGTGGCTGATTTCACCTCATGAATTAAATTATAATTACCAGCATTATGATTAAAAAAAAAAATCAATGTGGCTCCATAAGGGAAAGTTACAAAATCTAACCACCATATTGTCTATGGCTTACCTTCCTACACTAGGTATACATATGACAAAAGTATTTCTACGCATTTACCTTTATCAAATATCGTGTGATGTCTCTTCCAGCGATATCCAACCGACGTGTTAAATGGGGTAAAGAGAATTCTTCATATACAGGGCAAATATGCGTGACTCCATCGCCTAGAAAAATGTGGAGAAGACTGTTAATTCCGAGTCATGTCACTAATTGACATTGGAAAAAAAAAATCATTCCTGTCATAGCACTTATAGATAATGCCGTCCAATTTCCAGTATTTTATGACCCTCTCCCTCTCATTGCAGAATTGTTTACCAATTACTCAAGAACGTCATACTTTTGAATAACTCCATTCAAATAATTTTTGAATAAGTAATAAATAATATTTTGCTAGTTTTGTAATGATATCGACTGTGGAAAGGAAAAAGGACGTAAACCACACATATCAAATTTTACAGGAGGCGCTAAAAACGTGTTTTGATGATTTTGTTACATATGCAAATTACGAACTATACACAACCTTGAAGTGCACGGAGATTTCTAAGCTGGTGTTTAATTGACATAATCTAATATTAATTCAAGAAGTTGTCCAGTAAAAACCTCTATTTTGGTCTTTTTTCTTGGTTTTAATCTTTTACAAGGTCATCTTTTACAAACTTAAAAGCTAAATTTAAACACTAATTCGGAATTTGCAGCTTGTATCCTTTTGATAGAACGTGTATCAAGCATGATACATTGTGATTATCGAAAAACAAGTTTTGAATAAACTGTGGGTTACGTCCTTATTCCTTTCCACAATCGATATTCAATTTCTTGCATATTATAATCCTTCATCATATATGCTCATTCCACTCTTAGGTTCTAAGTAATAAAATCATTATATTGTGTAAATAAAACAAAAGTTATGTGCATACCGGAATCTACTACAACACCAGAAATCAACCCCTGCGCGTACAATGTGAGAACTGCTTGAATGGCAACGTACGCACTGTCGAATCCGTATTTTTCAAACATTGTCTGTAAGTAAAACAACAATTTATTAATATAAAACCAAACTTTATTAGTCTTTTAGCTGCCGCAGAAAAACGTATGTAATTACCTAGCACGCCGGCCGTAATTTGCAATTATGACTCTGATAGGACCCTTACCAGCGCGGGACAGATCATCGAGAGGGTTGACAGCTTCAGATACCTCGGCGTACATATCCCTGAAGACGGTAGTACAAAAAACGAGCTCGCCATTCGTTTAGGAATGGCTGGAGCCACATTCAACTCAATGCGGACTGTCTGGGACACACAGCTGTACTCGATTAAAACCAAATGCCACTTGTTCAACGCTTGCATTCTGCCGGTAATGCTTTACGGTTGCGAATCATGGCACCTGACGAAGACTCAGAAAAACCGTATACTGAGCTTCGAGAACAGATGCTTGCGTCGGATAATGGGGGTGAGGTGGTTTGATTTTGTGAGGAATTCAGAGATAAGGGAGCGTACAAGACAGCGTCCCGTCACGTCAGTGGTTATGGAGAGACGTTGGAACTGGCTGGGTCACGTGCTGCGGATGCCTCCGGAAAGCCTCAATCCTGCCTGCCTTTTCTTTCGACCGGTGGGATTCCGGCGTCCTGGACGTCCGTCGGGTACTATCCATAGGATGTACTCGGCGGAACTGAGGGATGCTGGCATGTCATGGGAGGAAGCAAAGCTATTGGCGGGAGACAGGGAAACATGGAGGTGCCGCGTGGCGGCCATATGCTCCACATAGGGAGCGAACATGGTCAAAGAAGAAGAAGAAAGAATTTAATTAGTTATCAACGAGTTAACTTGTAACTGGCGTGTTGAACATGAAAACTTTTACGAGATATCTCGTCAGTGGCAGCCATCGAGTTAAAATAAAAATCACTAGCTGTACACTGAGATGACAGACACCGTCATTCATCGAGGGTCTGAAAACCTTTCAGGCAGACTTTTATTAAAACAAGAACCAAATGTAGCTGACATTGATATGAAACAAATGTTTGAGAAACTTATTTAGTAATAAAAACACAGTATTCCTTTGTACCGGACCGGCTTCGCTCATTGCGAGCATATAAGGAATAATAAAGTGGAATGAAGTACAAAGGAATAGTGTTTTTATTAATATAATGCCTTTCCACCAAGTATTGACAGTGAACTTATTTATCTGAGAGTAAAAGGGTTTAGGCACCTTTACAGAATAATAAGTGACTAATAAAAATATTTTGAATGTAAACATAACTATTTCATCTTTCTCGATTGACCAATCAAAAATTTTCATTTGTTTGATAATGGAATTCACTACAGATAGTGTTGCCAGAGTCCAAGGAGAGGTTTTATAATAGAATGAGACATTCATACATTGATTTCAAGTATCCTAAGGTATGAAACGTTTCTTTCAGATTGCGAAAATGGTAAGTACAGAATGCGATCAGTTCCTTTCTTAACTTTCACTATCCATTCCCAACCACTTACTAATACTTGCCAAACATTTTGTATTCAAATAGTCAATTGAAAATACAAGTGCTCCAGATTGGGAGCGGACATGGTTTAAAAATATTGGCTGTGTTTGCTGTAATCCTACCTCTATCATCTTTTGCCTGTTCTTAGTGGGGTTCATTGGTGGTTCTGTGAGCAGGATTTTAGTCTCTGACGGGTTGACGTTCATTTTGCTCGGACCGAATGTGTAATCCCAAACGTGGCACATATCGTCCCAGTTTCTGACAACCTGCAACGTTCTAAAGATTAGCGAGTGTTCGACAGAATCAGTTGAAGGTTTTCCGCCGACACTTCATATTCCACTTTGCCAGATTTTTTATAACAAAAGTGGGAGTTGAAATATTTTGAGCGATGATATAAAGATGGCCTATCAAATCTATTGAATTATTCTATTATACATTTTCTGTAAAATGTTTTTGAAATGTATATTACTAATCACAAATAAACAGGATTTTTAACTCGCTACGACTCGAATGGAATCTCATATAGCAGGGATTGGCGAACCTATTTGGGTCTATGTGCCAAAAATCCTCAAATATTATTTCTCGGTTGTGTGGCGTGCCCAGTAACAGTAATTTCTTTTTCAATAAAATAGAAAAAAATGAAACTTGATTTTTTAAACGATTGTCGTTTACCTTGGGAAACATTTGAAAATTAATAAAACGGAATAAATTAATAATTCACGGATTATTTAATAAAAATTTTAATTTTTTAATCTTAAATTTTTTAAATCGTTTGCGTGGCGTCCAAATTCTCAAACGTGCCATAGGTTCGCCATCCCTGTCATATAGCATTGAATGACTGTGTAAATACTGCATGTCGTCAGTATACTACCAGAAAAAAGCTCGATTTGAGATAATCGACTTATTCAAATATCATTAAAAAAAACTTAAATGTAGAGTGGCCATAGACCATAAGACAAATTAATAGACAACAATAGACCAAAATGCTTACAGCTAAAAAATGTTTAGTTGTTTGATTGTCTTTGGGTAGCTGTAGAAATGAGTTATTACTTCTTTAAATAACGAAATATAAAAATTTTATATGAATGAACTTGTCTTTTTTTTTCAGATAAAAAAGCGCATTTAAATTTATCGATCTGCCAATATATACCGACAATATGAATTTTGGTGGCTCACAGTGTTGAGCGAAAGATAAAGTGCGAACGAAAATTAACACGATAAATTTTACATATTACTTATCATATAATTGATACTTACCCCATTTTCCATTGGATAGTTCACTTCCAACATGGAACGTAGCTTAGATGCTTCGTCTCCCACCATCAAATCCTGCAAACAGTCACTCTATTGAGTATACGAAAAAGATGTGAACCAATCGAACGGTCCAAATTTCAATGTTAATGAAACGACACTAAGAAAGTAAAACCATTCTAGCATTAAAAAAATCTTGCTTCTAAAGCGCATCGTAAATTTCATCTGAACTATTGAGATAATGTTTTTTGCCATGCCAAACTCACAATGGAAAGATTGCACCAATGCATACTTGGTGATTTTGTTATTCCGATTGTTATGTAACTATGTGTAACACATAGACTGAATACTAAGAATGCCGGTGTTGATGATTCGAATTTCTTCATTATTGCACGATTAAGAAAATAAATTTAAGGTGGGTAAAGGAGTATGATATAGCTTGGACAGGGGAAGGACTCGCAGTGCAATTTGATATTAACCTTTTATGGAGGACTTTTATAGGTGGCACCACCCAAACTATATTGACTGTGGAAAGTAAAAAGGAAGTAACCCACAGCTTTTTTTCCATTGTCACAATTTATCAAACTTGATACACGCACTATCAAAAGGATGTAAGCTGCAAATGCCGAATTAGTATCTAAATTCAGCAGTTAAGTTTGAAAAATGATGAGCTTGTGAAAATTGAAACCAAGAAAAAAGACTGAAAAAAAGGTTTTTCCCGGACAATTTCTTTAATTAATATTAGATAAGTCAATTAAACACCAGTTTAGAAGTCTCCGTGCACTTCAAATTTGTGAATATTTCATAATTTGCATATGGCCCAAAATCATCAAAACACGTTTTTTGTGCCTCCTGTAAAATTTGCTGTGTGGGTTACGTCGTTTGATATAAATCATTCAAAAAATAAAACACTCTTTGTACTAATTCCATTTTTATTTAATTATTATGGCCCTGACGTTTTTGAATAAAAGTGAAATTAGTACAAATGAGTATTTTATTTTTTAAATACAATGCCTTTCCTTAATATATATCATAATTAATTGATGTCAAACATAGTTACACAAAACGAGGAATAACAAAATTATCAAATTTAATATTATATTGAAAATTAGGTTATATCTGTAAATCTGTAAAAATACATTGTAATCCAGTGTCCTATGAGTAACAATAAATAGTTCAAAAAGAACATTCACAAACTACATTCACAAAAGTGAATCATTGTGATGAACCAAAACCTGTCCAAGAGTAGTATGTGATAGCAACATTCATTTGTGTTTTGTTTCCCTTGAAAATTATACATCACGAATCAAGTTAAATAAAAAAACTCGTTGATAAAAACAGTTAGAAAACATTAAATGATATAACAGATTTCTCTAAATAATAAACATTTCTGTTGCACTAATAGCTTAGCCAGCATCACTGTCGCAAGGGTGTGCAAGAACCCCTTCAACTATTTAATCACTTATGTCATTTGTTACGACAATTATTATTATTTGAGATGACAAAGCTGACCGTTATCAGTCTGTCAGTCATAAAGTCGAACGGCCAACACTTTGAGGCAATCGTCCGATTCAGTTACAGTATCCGCCGGTTTGAATCTCAGGACTAGCAGCTCCGTAAATTTATTTTTCAGTTGATTCATGGATTTGATGTTTGCGTTCTCCACCATAAACCTGATTCTAAGAAGATAGCGATCAATTAACTACATGTTCTTTTCAAACTCTATCTTTACTCTCTCTTGGAAAAGAAAGGCCGAGCAAATGAATTACAAACAACTGAGTCCTTACAATTCACACCGTGAGAAAATACAGTTTTGAATGTTTTGGAAACTAAAAAGTCACTTTCGATGGAAATACAAGCAAACATTGTAAAGAAACAAAACATAAACTTTTTTCGAGCTTACATTTTGAGAAATCGGATATCATTTTCTTTTATTTGTATAATATTACCCTTCATTACTAATTAAAACTGTACCGCACAGAGACCGTTTATGAAAGAATATTTGCAATACATCACAGTTCATATTCTCATTTAATCCGGTTGCCGCCGAATTGATTTGATATTTAATTCTCTCCTACTTACCGCAATATGTTCAGATGAACTCTCCTTAAAGATTGCATGCAAAAACAATCATAAAAAAATATCACACATCAAAGCACAGACTCAACTCAGGCAGAGCAACGATAATGATTATTTCATCCATCTAGTATTATGAATCTAACGAGTTAGGTATGGTTAATGATGTCTAACGGTTGAAAGATAAAATGGTATAAAAAATGCAATACAAGAAACGGTGAATGATAATCAACAATCAGATTCAAAATTCCATTATTGATAAGACATTTATTGTAAATGTTATGGTTTTTGTTAATGAAGTAGAAGTGTGTTAAGGTAGAATTAATTCTAAATACGATGAATAACAAGAAAGAGTTTTGAAAGACTTACACCTATGCAAACGTCCTGAAATCAATAAACAGTTGAAATATTACAGACAGGAATGCAATCGTTCAAGAGATTCATTGTAATTAAAAGAACGGTTTAAGAAATTGACGATGATGTGAGACTTCATAATAAATTTTAAAAATAGTTCATCATGTTACACATTTTCAAATGTTTTTTTGTTTCATATACAGTAGAATCCGAATAGAACGACATTACTTTGTGCGACGCTAAACGCATTTACTTTTACCAAACCCGAGGTTTGACATCTACGTCGCTAACGGTTTGTCGTTGCAAGCGAAGTTGTTATAAACAGATTCTACTGTGATTAAGGTGCACGTAGTATCTGATAGATAGATTGGTGTGTAAATATGGCATCACGTAAAGACTTGGAGACTGTTGAAAATATAGACAACAATTTTACACAAATGCATCGCGATGGAAAATCATGAAAGAGTAAAAAAAAAACATGACCAGGATTTGCATCACGGATTCATCTAGTGAATGTCAAAAAAATAAATAAGTGATGACAGTATTTATTTTGCGTATATTTAAAAAAAATACCTGACAAGAATTAAAAAGGCCTTAACTCTCCAAGGACGAGCGTCACCATATGGTCACAGTAAACACCGTTGTCTATTGATCTCACTATTCATCCTTTTTCTACCTGAATATCGATGCTTTCGCTCATATTTGGTTAAGAAGGGTACAGACTACAGTTAGTCATCAGCCGTGGGGACAGAAACGGCCTCCAAAAGCACATGTGATTTTTTGAATTTCTGTTTTTTTTAATTTACTTTTTGAAACTGTTAGTTATTTTTTTATAAAACCATCAGATTATGTACAGTTATTTTGCTAATATATTTGTATTGAAATTGTCTTAATCTAAAGAGGTCAAATTGTAAATATTTAAAAAAAAAAACACGTTTAGCTATATTTCAACCCCGAATGTTTGCGAGCCCATACGGTCACTTTTGTCTTTACTACTGTCCGTACTCAATATAACACGGTAATAAAAGGATGAGCATGACCATATAGTCATGCGGGGTTTTTATACGACTTTGCGTTTTTTTTTTTTAATTTTGGATAGGAATAAAAGTTATCCGAGACTTCAATATGGCTTAGAAAATATTTTTTTATCAGAAAAAGGCTCTCGTCTCTGGAGGGTTAAACTAAATGCACTTGAGCAATTAGTAATTAATAGACATAATCAAGTCAATGACATCTTAAATGAACAAACAATTTTAAATCCATCACCGCTACTAAAGAACATTGCGTAACTAATAACAAATATCAGTTTAACCTTAGCTAATTTACCTTGAATAGTCCCATATTGTTATCGTTCTTAGAAACACTAAAGTAATGTTTAATAAATGTAATACTATAATTTGTAATATAAATTAGGATATTAGAGTGAATAACAGGATGTATTGTGTATCTCTTCTAAGCCAGTTTACGAACAAAGTTTACAACTTGCCAGTTGTTAAAATAGCTGAGTAAATGTAGGTTTAAAGATAGTTCTGATGAAGGCATACGTCGAAATAGCTATCAAATGATTTAGAAAAAAATTGTAGAACCAAATATATTGCTATATTTTTACCTTATTACAATAGAGTTCTACAAATTCAATCAAAAAATATTGTACATATTACAGTATGCAACCCTTTGTCAGTTTTTATCCTTAATTTTTTAAAACAAGAAGCAATAAAAGCTGTGAATTTCTTGTGGGTCAGTAAATAAATTACCGAGCATGAACTTTGTCGTTACTATTGTGTTAAAATAAGAGTAATGAGGTTCGTCCACGATCCATTGACAAAAATATTTTTTTTTATTTTACAATATCTTACTGGTGAGATAACTGTATCAATATGCAATTTCCATCATACAACTGAACCACAAATCCAACTTAATGTGCAGGTCATAGGATGCATCATCGATATTTGTAACAATAGTATAGTGTAATTTTGTTTAAGATCATTCTGTGATGTTTCATACGCAGATTAAAATTGATATTATTAGAGAATAACTTTTGAAGCCAGGTGACGGCTTTTGTGAATCCCATACCTTGATTTCAATATCACCGATTTTGTTCTCAGCTCTGAGGATAGGTCTGCCCACCATAGAGGGGAAGACGTGTGCCGGGAAATTGCTGCCAGCATATCCGCATTTGACAAACTGGAAATAAAAAATCACAGTTTAGGATACAGGCAACAAACAAATATTCACCTTAAATTTGAATCGTTCAAACTATGTACATTCACACAAGTTTTGTCACTAACAGTCCGTGTTTCGCATTTTGCCATCTTCAGGTATTTAAATGCACAGATGAACTTGAACTGACGCTTAGTAAATGCCTAAAAACTTTTAATGACTTGTTTTACCCACATCCGCTTATTAATTTCTTTGAACCTTTTCCCCGCGTTGGTCATATTCAATAATCAATTTTGCCTATTGTTTAATAGATTTTTTCTCAGTTGAGTATTTATGTCAATATTATTTTTTCTTGTCAATTTCCTTGAATTCTTTCAAATTGTTTTTGTATTAAGCAGGGCTGTAGAGTCGGAGTCAAAAAAACTGGAGAAAAATAATTTAAAGATATTGAAAAATTATTAGCCAATTCAAATTAATTCTACTAGAATGATCTGATGGCATTGGAGGGGAACCTGCGGCCTTTCTACTTGAACAAAATATTTACTTTGATAAAAAAATTATACACAAGCATTTGGAAAAAAAGTGTTATCAACCCATCATATGTTCGACAGTCGGAAAAAAAAGTTTTCTTTACTGCAGCCTTATGTTGAATCAGATAAATAAATGTGGCCTTCAAAAATAAAAAGGTTCCCCACCCCTGGTATAAAGATATGTCAAACGGAAATATTTGAAAAAATCTATTTGGAGTCGGTTCTTATTTAAAGTTGGTGTTGGCGTCATCGTTTTTTTTTACCTGAGTACAGCCCTGGTTTTTAAGTACTGTCAAAATTTGTCAAATGAATTTATATCAGCTAATATTGTACTTTTATTTTTACACTAAGCAACATTAGAAATAAAACACTTTTTTAAATTCCGCATTATTTATTAAATCATGAGTATTATAAACCCGTCCTGATTTATTATTATTAATGTGGAATAAGTGCAAAAAGTATTTCATTTCTTCGATATACCTTTCCATCAAAAATTTACAGTGAACAGTTTAAAATAGATTAAATTATTAAAAAAAAAAACAGTTAACTTAATGTAATGACATCTATAACTGAATCTTTCTGAAACTCTCTTTCTTCTATTAGACATATAATCAGAGCCGTTATCATCAAAAAGCCTGGCGACTGACTATATTTTACAGTGCCACTAGGACCGCAACTCCAATTTTAAGAATTAATAAAAGTTTACAGCCTTCGCATTTTCAACCACTCTTTAGGTCTTTAATCTATTTGGAAAGTCCCTAGGTTTCTATATCCACTATTCGTTCATATCACTTTCAAAATAACGATGCTCCCTGATCTGATATAAATATATTTAAATTGAAATGACTTGGAAGATTAATTATTTAGGTCTTATAAAAATATATGAACCGTTTATGTGTGGAATAATTTACTGTTCCATAATCAATCAATGGGATGTGATGTGTCATATGCCTACATTAAATTCATATCAAAGCTGTGCTTATCTATGAAAATAACTCTAGGCCGAGAATAAAACTGATTAGCTATATGCTCCCGGTGGTGCTAAGAACGAAAGCAGTACATCGAATACTATAGTTATATGAATGAATACGATAGACTGATACTTTGTTAGAAACCTCTGCATTTGCATGAAAACATTCAGATAAGTAAAAACGGTCAAAATGTTTCGTTCGTTAACCACAAAAAAATGTCAGTGGTGGTCTTCGACGATAGTTTTTGTGCAATATAATTTAATTTAACGCTTCTGCGATAGCTTACCCCTGTGCCATTGTCGCAGACGATGACTTTTCTGCCCTGACTATCCATATTTGTGTTTATTATACCGTTTTGAGGTATTAACATGACAAATTGTCATTAACTGGATGACAACTGACCAGCGATATGACAAATTCGCACCGGGTGTACAGAGTAGAAGTGTACTATAAGCCTATTTTATACATATGCTAATATAAGCTTTATTTATAAGAGCAATACGAACTATATTGAGTTGTGTTTTACACATGACACGCCTATCATGTATTGAACAAATTATAGTACTGTTTTTTGCCGCAAAAATCGCTATCTGACGCAAATAGACAATAATATAATTCAATTAAAATTACATAGAATTTACATTATAATCAATCCAATTTCAACGTTCAATAAACACAAGTGAACGATGGATTTTTGTTTTGTTAAATTTTAATGCGTTCACATGACAGCTAATTTTTGACAACGGTTAGTATTTTAAACTATTTTACTGGCAATATTATCCCAAAAGTCAAAAAAACCATAACCAACCGCACATGCTCAAAATCAACTAACCTCAATTTTGGCATGTTAGATATGTCAATTTTTATGTTAAGGTTGTGTTGAACGGTTAAATTTCGACATGAAGCATATAAAGTTTGATGAGAACATACAGGCGGACGAGTCGTACTCACGACGAAATAAACAACCGAAAAAAGATTTTGCGCAGAAGGTCGCCGATAGTGGATATGATGATGATTATGAAGCACCTGAAACCAAGAAGTGGCATCAGCAGGTTTGTTTATATTTCTTCGGACATAAAACTTCTTTATTTTATACAAATATATAACCGTTCATAATTAGGTTTGACTATTTAAAATTCATGGGCATTAACTGTTTATTTTTTACAAGTGATTATGTTTTGAATAATTCTACATTTTTGTGTTTAATATTATTTTGGAACATTTTCGATTCGATATATTACATCTGATTTTTGGTAAAATTGCCATACTCCCTAGCACGGACTATTGGGGCGAAAAACTTCACAGACTAAGCTAAAAACAACGCCACGATTTAAAATATTCATTGAAGCATCCCGGAAGCACGTTAAAATCACACATTATTATGAAGAACACTGATAAATAAATTTGTAAATATGTCATTCAGTAGCACCGACTATTGCGGCGAAAAACTTCACAAACTAAGCTGAAAACAACGCAACGATTTAAAATATTTTATTGAGGGCTTGATAATCGCGTTAAAACCACACGTTAAAAAGAAGAACACTGATAAATTATACGAAATACGAAATCTTCGCCTCCATTATTCGTAATGGCTGCGCGCGCCCCAATAGTCCGTGCTAGGGAGTATGGCAATTTTACCTGATTTTTTTTCATTATCAATATTTATTTCGTTAATCTTTCCTTCCAAAGCTTCCCGAAGAACCCGTCGATTTCAAGCCGTCTACACCAGATGACATGGCTGCCCTCAAAAAGGAAGCCAACAGTCTTTTACATGGAGAATCTCTGGCATATGAAACAAGTAAGTTATTTTTGAAGTGCAATCGCAATAAATTAACCCCCTTTTATTTTACCAAGCACTGATAAATGGTGAAAAAATGGAGATGTGATTTTTTTCTCACCTTAAAAATTCCAAGAAATCTGCCTTCCCTCCCTGGTCTTTTTCTCAAGTATTTTCAAATTCTCTCGTTAGGTTACCAAATAAATACTCATCATTCATATCGACTGTGGAAAGGAAAAAGGACGTAACCCACACATCAAATTTTACAGGAGGCCCAAAAAACGTGTTTTGATGATTTTGGACCATATGCAAATAATGAATTATACACAACCTTAAAGTGCACGGAGACTTCTAAACTGGTGTTTAATTGACACAATCTAATATTAATCAAAGAATTTTTCTAGGAAAAACCTTTATTTCAGTCTTTTTTCTTGGTTTTAATATTTTACAAGGTAATCTTTTTCAAACTTAAAAGCTCAATTTAGATACTAATTCGGCATTTGCAGCTTGCAGTCTTTTGGTAGAAAGTGTATCAAGTTGAATACATTGTGATTATCGAAAAAAAGCTGTTTTGAATAAACTGTGGGTTACGTCCTTTTTTCTTTCCACAGTTGATATGTAACAGTATTCATTCCATTATAGTTATATTACTTCTTGGATTTGAAAGTACAATTTTTCCCTCATAAACACAGCGGAAAGCTATTGTTCCAACCATACATATTGAAATGAGGTTTATGAAAACAGACAACTTGATCAAAAATACATGCTATTTTGCTTTTTAACAGAAATGAACAGAAGTGGATCATCTGACCAAAAATGGGCAAAATCTCTGTTATCCAAAGGAGCAATGGCGGACAGAGTTGCTGCAGCTACAGTTTTAATTCAGGTACTGATTCTATATTATTTTTCGTTTTCACATAATGCTACCACTCGTTGCAATCTTGGCCATTCTTCAATATGCAATTTTTGTCCTGGCTACTCTTTCTCATGTCCTTCTAAAATCCGTATGTATGCTTTCAATCATTGTACTTAACATAATGATCTTTAATCTTTTTCAAAAGCACTCAAATGTTACATGTGTCATTTTAGGTAGAAACAAACCACACCTGCTAAAATTGTTACTGTAACTAACTAGTCATCTTCTATCTTTCGTTCACTAAAATATAAAACTATCCAGAGAAAAATTGGGGTTACAAACATTAGGGGTTTTAACTAATCCATCACCGTTGTTAGAACCCCTAATGTATCCTAATTTACCTTGAAAATCCCATATTGCTTATTGTTTTTCGAAACACTAAAGCCGTAGTTAATAAATTTAATGTAATGTAATTAATAATAAATATCAGTTTAATTCTATCCTAATTAATGTTTTTAGAAAAAAACCCATATTGCTTATCATTCTTTGAAACACTAGAATCACATTTAACCAGTATAATATTGTAATTATAAGTTGAATTAGGATGTTAAAGTAAATAACTTGATGCCTTGTGTATCTCTTCGGAGCCTGTATAAGTGAGCAAAATATAAGTTTAAATATAGTTCTTACGATGGCGAAAGCCAAAATAGCTATCAACGCTTCAATATTATAAACTGTAGAACTAAAATACGTTGATATTTTTACCCTCACATATAAACTTGTTTAGTATATTCTTCACTGATGGTTTTGTAATTTTTTCAGGACAGCCCGATTCATCATCTATCAACATTGCAAAATTTGGTTGCAATGGTAAAACCTGCCAAAAAGAAAGACAGCTTGACAGTGATAGGTTTGTTTGTTTAATAATTATCTCACAGTTGTTTATGTGAATTATTCGTCAATCATGAATATAATCTTTTTATTCATTTTAGAAACGTTATCGGAACTTTTTGTATTCGATCTTCTGTTGCCTGATGCTAAATTGAGATATTTCGATGCCCATCCCGCTTCTGAATTAGAGAAAATGTGCTCCGGTAACAAAGATCATAGAAAGAAGATATTGCTCGGTTGGATATTTGAAGACCAGCTAAAAGAGACATACGGTGGTAAGTAAAACAATCTCGTATAAATAATTGGATCACTAAATTTAATATTCTTTGTGTTTATTTCCTGGTGAAAAGACAACATATAATTAAAGAATTAATCCATAAGATATGTTAGTTTTTTTTATTTTTACTGTTATATTCACACTGCTTGGACAAATTTCTAGTAACAATTGATAATGTAATGTCACAGGCGTGTGATTATCGAACACGCATGATATATAGTTCTTGTCACATGTAGTTTCTATTGCATGTGGTCACTACGCATCGCATCCACGATTCCGTGTCGCCCGCCAATATCTTTGCTTTGTCCCATTACGTGCCAGCATCATCCCTTAGTTACATCCTTTGCATAGAACCCGACGGTCATCAAAGACACTAGTCAAAAAAAGAGGCAGGCAGTTTTGAGGGTCTCATCCGTGATATCCAACGCAATCACCTTTTCTTAAAGTTCAGAATACGGATTCTTCATTAGTTGCCATGATTTACTATTGTAAAGCAGCAATGGTAGAATACAAATGGATTTTTTTTAAAATTATGTACAGCACCCCCCACACCGAATCGGATAACAAACTCTTCTTTATTGTACTGTCTTCTAGGACCTTCCAAATGATATTTCCTTCACTGCTCAGGGTCCTATCGCCATAGAGTCATGTGTAGTTTGTTATGATATATTTAAAAGTACAAAGTTTCTCACTTTTAAGGTGTTAATACTTGGTGGAATGGCATTATAATAAAACATTTTTAGTACTTTTTCCACATAAAATTTATTGGATCAGGACCGGTTTCGGAGCTCTACTGGAATTTCCACATTTAATTATGGTTGACAGACATTAAGATTTATTTATTTTTTATACGCCCTCATTTTTGGGCTTTTACTTTGTTAATGTTAATTCATACTTAATTGATTTTTGATGTAATAGTTAGCTTTGCTAAGAGGTCTTCAACTTTTTATTTATAGTTTATTTTTCTTGGATTGTGCTTTAATTTTTTTGCCTAGTTGCAATACCTATTGTTTTTCTTACTTAACTTTTGTATAAATATCACTGTTTTATTATATTTATTATCAGTTGACAATGCTCACCATGAGCGAAACCGGTCCTGATCCAATAACTTTTATGTGGAAAAAGTACTAAAAATGTTTTATTATTTTTATTACAAAGTTTCTTATGTACTAATTAAATAATGTTATGTTTTCTATTCTTATTCCAGAGTTTATAAAATGTTTAAATAACTTTGCCCACGATTCCATCGAAGCACACAAAGAAAAAGCAGTCAGTGCCATGTCAAAACTCCTAATGCACAACCCCGAGCAAGAAAAGGTCAGTGAATTGATAATGTATTTTTTTTATCAATTAAGATTGGGTAATTAATTACCTCTCAAAACATTATGTCAATCTAAAGCCCGTCAGTGAAAATGTCTGTTTTGTATTTAGGTTCTTCTCTCGAGTATCATAAACAAACTGGGTGACCCATCGCAGAAAGTGGCTTCGAAAGTAATCTACCACCTCTGTCAAGTTCTCTACAATCATCCAAATATGAAAGGAGTTGTGCTGGATGAAATCGAAAAGATGCTTTTCAGGTAGTGTATTGCAATTGATCACGACATGTTCAGAATTGATGTGTAATCTCTTTTTGGATTATCTTAAAAAATAGCGTCGTGAAGCATTTGACGTTTAATCGAAATGCCGCCAAAACAGAAATCGTTTGGGAATTATTTGTTTCAATTAATTATACAAATCTAAGAAGCGTTAAGATCTTTGATTACTGTCAGAATAAATGAAAAAAATAAATGTATATTCAATCGTATCTTAACTAAGATGTATAAGAAGTTACACATAGCTTCCAATATTAACGATTTCGCGGCGAAATCGGTACGATTGAATATACATTTATTCTGACAGTAATCAAAGATCATAACGCTTCTTAGATTTGTATAATTAATTAAAACAACTAATTCACGAACGATTTCTGTGTTGGCGGCAATTTCGATTAAACGTCAAATGCTTCACGACACTATTCTTTAAGATAACCTCTTTTTGTATTATGTTTTTTCATTGGTCAATAATTAAGAGCTCATGAAAAACCTGTGCAGTATCACTCACAATTTCCCACGTTTTTCTACTTTAGAAAATGTTACAAATTAGATTATTGAATGTATCATAAATGTCTTCATTTTTACACTAATTAAATAAATGCTACACTTAATCTTAAACACGATCATTGCCACTAAAAATGATTTAAAAGTGTGCTAAGCTAAAAGTAAAATGACAACAGTGTTATTTATTTTACATAGTTACCTTTATCATTGATTACTGATTTTGTTTCTTTTTTATTTTAGGCCAAATATATCATCCAAAGCTCAGTATTATGGTGTGTGCTTCCTCAACCAATTCTTCTTGGCTAAAGATGATTCTAAAATTGCTGAAAATTTGATAAGAGTGTATTTTTCATTCTTCAAGGCTTGCATTAAAAAGGTCAGCGATTGCAATTTTGTCAACGTATTTTAAAACAAAATTAACACATTGTTACGAGAGTGATACAACTAATCATTATTTTATAGATTGCAAATATGATGTTTAATGATTTTTAGTAATATATCTTTATAATCATTACTTCTTTATTATAGATTTCTGATTTTAACCCTTTGAGTGGTGAGTTAATTTTTACTAAATTAGCCTTTTTTGTGTATTTTGATTAGTTTTACCATTGATACACACAAAAATATAAAAACACTTTTTTTTTGTTTGTTGGTCAGTCTGGGAAGAATATTGAATAATATTTTAGGTGGTAAATCTTTTTTTATAATTTTACAACCTTTATAAGAAATATAAATTTACAAACTCATTTTTACTTTTCAATAATTTTCAAGAAGCTATTACTTCCAATTTGGGTCTAGATCTTTTTTTGCTTCTTTCTGTAGACATAACCCGCTCTACTGACATCGATTCCAGGAAGGGAATCGCGCCGAAAAGTAATTTTACACTCAGTTTTGTACGGCTACCGACCTGTGTACAAATATTCACCTTTTTACAAAATTGTTTTGCTCTTTTGCAACCATTAATAAAAATAATTTTACTGCCAAAAATCATATATATATATGTTGTTAATCCATCTGTGAAGAAATAATGACAATTCAATTAAAATCATGAGAATGCCAATGAATATTAGACAACACAACATTCTGAATGCACGTATATACTCTTCAAAGGGTTAACATCCATAAAAAAATATTCTATGATAGGCTTAGAGTTTTTTAGAAATATGAATTAGTTATTATTCCTATAAAATTATAAGCCCTGTAAATAAAATAGGGCCTTTTTGAAAACGCCACTCATGTGCGGTTTTGTTTATTATTAAAAAATCTAAGAACAATGTAGACCGAATGATTTTTTTTAAGTTTCATGATAGTATTCTAACAAAAAGAGATGGCAGTCGTAAATCTGCAATATTGTAAGTAATGTTTTCAAAGAACTGTGACTGTCCAGTCCACTCTTGAGACCTCTTACGTCTGCTGTCTCCAACTAAAATTCTAACAACCCTTTATAAAAGTGAAATTATTGATAACATTAATAGATTTAAGCGTGTGTAATGATTGATCTTATAATTTTGCAGGGTGAAATAGATTCCCGACTTATGTCAGGCATATTGACTGGCGCCAGAAGGTGTCAGCCATTTTTAAGAGAGCAGCAACTGCCGGAATTGCGTAAACAAGCTCACGCCCTCCATTCCCTGGTTCACTTGGCTAAGTTTAATGTGGCATTACACGCTTTAGCTTTGTTATTGCAAATAGCTCCTTTGGATGAGCCACTCGGTGACAGGTTGGTAATTAGTATTCATCTTAAAACTCATTGTCTCCTTACTTATTTGAAGTTGAACTTGCGCTCGTTTAATTGATCAATTTACTTTGGAGTTATGCTGTTTTTTTTTGGCGGTAGTAACCCGACATTTTGAAATTCAGAACGCTTGTATATGAAAAGAAAAGCATCAGAATAATTCATATCACAGTGTTCTAGAACCCTTGAAGTTGGAAGTTGCAACGGCTTTGAAACATCAGATATTTACCACCACACGACGCCGCCCCAAAACAATTTGTTAATTATCGTTAATAAAATAAAGTATCACTTTTTGACAGTCAAAACATATTTTTCTAGGTACTATTGTGCTCTTTACAAAAAACTTGCGGATCCCGAAGCGTTGACTACCACTCTGCCATCTCTTCTTTTGAACCTTGTCTACCGATCAATAAAAGTCGATAAATCAGAATCCAGAGTGATGGCATTTTTAAAGAGATTGCTGCAAATGGCCACATTCGCCGATGCGCCCAGGGCTTGTTCTCTGTTGCTGGTAGTTGCCCGTCTTGCCAGAAATAGAAGAATACGCCTCAGTTTGGTTGCCGCCATCAAAAATGAAGAAGATATCAAAGAAGAAGACGATGAAAAGGTATTTCCAATCAATAACTATCATCAGGTTTTTAGTTAATAGCATAACCTCAAAATCACAGTTTTAAGATCGAAAGGATAATGGAGTTTATTTTTAAATAATTATCTGTAGATTTATGGACTTTTTTAAATAAAAAATATGTTTTTAAAATTTTCTGTTTTCTAGATAACTTTGTGTTTTTTGTAGATATGCTGTTACTTTAAATCTGCCAATAGAATAAAACAAATCAAGTA
Organism: Himalopsyche tibetana; assembly: GCA_030503985.1. Classification (NCBI taxonomy): domain Eukaryota; kingdom Metazoa; phylum Arthropoda; class Insecta; order Trichoptera; family Rhyacophilidae; genus Himalopsyche; species Himalopsyche tibetana. The sequence continues at coordinate 966,225 of JAPJYX010000003.1, read as the reverse complement.
AATTGTGTTTTCAATTTTATTATTCAGTCAAATTAGCCGGCCTCTCATCTTCTTTAAAGTAGACTATCCAAACTCATCCCACAGGTCCTGTTATATTATTTTAAAATTGCAGTCACTTAAATTATTAATCAATCAATATTTGCATAAATATTCTATGATTCTTTAATAAAAACACAATAATCCTTTGTACTTCATTCCACTTTATTTATTTATTAAGGATTATTGTGTTTTTATTAATATAATGCCTTTCCACCAAGTATTGACAGTGAACACCCTAAAAGTGATTCTATGATTCAATGAACTAATTTGTTTTTCTTTTTACCTTCTTCAAAATCAAAATTTGAAGACTTTGTTAAAAATACTTTTGAGTTGTCATCGCTTTAGAAGTTAAGCCTTTCAGATGGCTATATTTTTAACAGGGTTAATATTCTGATTATATTTTATTAACAAATCCCATTCTGTTTTAGATAAATTTAGATGAAGTTTCAACAGCTCTGGCCGCAGATATAGCAAGCAGAAACGCAACTGGCAACACTGACGATAATGCTGTTGACGACAGTGCTGTTAACGACACGGATGCCAAGAATAAGATATCAAAAAAAAAGAAAAATAAAAACAATGAAGACGTAGTTGAGTCTAAAAATGGAGTCGTTGAATTCAAAGAAGAGAGTAAAAACAATGTTGCAAAAAAATCTAAAGCTCAACTCTGGGTTGGAGACAAAATGGATCTCTTGAATGGTTTGTTGTAATATTTATTTTAATGGTGTTTTAAATATTTCGCCCGTCATGAACCTCAGCATATCAACATTTTTGTCTCATATCTGTCACACAATAGCATTTGTAAAGTAGAACAGCTTGTAAATCGTGCAACTAGATTCACATTCAGTCAACGCTCAATAATTATTATTTATGTTATTAATGTTAGGATATTTAAACAATACGTTTTTTAACTGTGATTGTTTGGTTAAGAAATATTCAACATTGATTACTCAAAATTAATACTTCTGATTATATTTATTTGCACAACGATGACAAAATGACACAGGGCTAAATAAAGGTGATCAATAATGCAGATAAAAATGACTTCAATTTACAAATTTTGTTGTCTAAAAACCAGTAATTTTCACAACCATAACAAGAAAACTACTCTTATATTCTAATTTTTTTTCTCCCTTTTATTGTGCTTGTTCTATCAGTGTAGGCAGGGATGGCAACAATACCAGATGAATTTATCAATATCGATATTTCATATTAAATATCAATAATAAGGTGAAAAAATTAAAGATGCTGGTGTTGCAATTCCTAGTAGTAGCATTAGATTCGGCACGTGGGCCATAATACCAACCATGCCGCGCTTAAATTTTCATCTGAAATTATCTTATCTTACAGACCAAGATGACGAAGAAGTATATCATGATATACCTCTGGAAGAAGACGAAGAAGACCATAAAAAGAAAATTAGCAAACTTGCGAGAAATAAAAAAACTACATCAAAAGGTTGGCTGCACTGTGGCACTACTGGTGAAGTCAACGATGACGATGTCGCTGCACCCGAAGAACCGACCCTACCAACCCAGCAGGAAACTAATGTTGATAAATTTTCAAAGACAGATGTTGGAAAAGACAAAGAATTGGAGATATTAATCAAAAAAAGCAAGAACTTAGATAAGGTAAATTAATATTATTTAAAGTAAGTGTTTTTTATTTGGTTGTATTGTGTTTGTATTAGGGCTGTGCAGTCCGATTTTAACATTTTAAAATAGTCTTACTGAATTTTTCCAATTGATGGATATAATAGTGTAGGTAAGAAAGTAATATTTGTCGCCTGCTGTGGCCCAGTTGGGTAGAGCTTGCTCTACCGATCACGCAGGTCTGGGTTCGATTCCCGGTCAGATCACAGTGAATTTGAGAATTATTCAATCAAAGTTGTGATCGAAGACTGGGTGTCTGTGAAGTCAATTCACACCATTTCCTGTCCTCCCATCCTTCTAATCCTTTAATAACTGGGTGTATCAATAACGATTAGCCAACCGTTAGTGCTGTTCTAGCCTTATCCTTCTTTCCCTACTACTCACTTTGAAAAAAGTGAGGTTGAGCGACCGAGTAACGAACATTCTCGTAGAAAGAAAAAAAAACTTCTGTTGAGATACCCCCATCAGGAAGCCATATGCTCCACATTGGGAGCGGACATGGATTAAAAAAAAAAGTAATATAAATCATATAGGAACACATTAATTCAGACATTCATAACGGAAGCAAGCCCGCAGTCCCAATTTGTTTACTACAATTTGATTGATATTTCTAGATCATCACGGAGTACTCCCCATTCAACAGAAATCCAGCATATTGTGGAGCAGAACTTGCAGCTTTTACGGAGCTACTCCCGCTACTCAATCACTATCATCCAAGTGTTAGACTTTTCGCTGATAAAATCATCAAAGGTAACATACTTCCATTTGTCATTAGTAAGCGAGAAAAAAAATGTCTTGTAGAGAATCCGATTAGCATTGTTCCAGTAGTCATTTATTATATCTACGGTTAAGTTTGACTGCCTCATCTTCATCTCCATTGATGCTGTAGGTACACTTGAATTTTTAATATTTTCCCTTATTAAGACAACTAGGTACTTGATGATTGTTATTTCTTCACACATCTATCAGTGATTTTTGGCAGTCACATTTTTTTTTAAAAGGTTAATATTTGTAAACAAATTGGTAGTTATATAATATTGAGCGCCAAATTCCATTTCGGGTCGATTCTCTTCCTGGAATCAGCGCGAGTAGAGCACCACATGCCCACAGATGAATGTAAAAAAGATCTAGGCCCGGATTGGAAGTAATAGCTTCTAGAAAATTATTTAAGTCATAATAAATTAGTTTAATTTACACTTTTAGTTGTGCGTTTTAAAAATTCAAAAAAATATTTATTTCCCAGATTGATCCTTAACAAAAAATGTTTGTATAATTTTGTGTGGAGCAATAGTAAAAATAATCAAAATATTCTAATCAATGTAATTTAAAGTAAAAATAGCTCACTACTAAAAGGATTAAGTGAAAATTCAATATTATGTAAATATGAAAGAACAAAATGTCAACTAGATCGCAAATTCGTGTACAATTTGCATTCAAAATGAAATTAATCAATATTGAAAAACTTCAGGCGCTTTCATCCAGTATAGCGGTGACCCGCTCAAGGATTTCTCAATAGCGCGTTTCCTGGATCGATTCGCTTTCAAGAATCCCAAAAAGGACCCAGTGCAGTCGACCGGTGAAGACAGCCGTATAAAAACTGTAAAAGGAAGCCATCCTAAGTTTGCACAGAGGAAGAACTACACCCCTTCCGGAATCAAAAGCCTGAATGTCAACTCGGCTGCTTATTTGAATGAGAACTCGGCTCAGATACCTGTTGATGAGAAATTCTTATACGAGTAAGTGTACTTTCACCGCACTGGTAATTTGTTTTAATCATTCTGAATTAATTTCATTATTGTCAGGATTATTATATTCGTTAATAAATTCTGAAAAACTTTAACTACGCCTGGTTTGATTTTTCATTGTTTGTTTACAGTTACCTTCACATGCGACGGCAAGATAAAGACGACAATTCTGATGCTGAATCAGATGCAGGCTCTGTTGACAGTGTCGATTTCGAGAATTATCTTGATGGACTAGCGGGAGCTCCCAAGAAAGATGATGGTATAATATTAACATCTTATTGACTTATTAAGAGATAATCATTCTGAATATTGCAACAGTTTATTAGACCAATGTTCCTAATGCATTGGTCCGTGAACCACTTATGATTTGCAGAAATTTGCTGTGGTTTGCAAATATGTAGCCAACACCTATTTGAAAATACATCACTTGAAACATGTGCATGTTCATGTTGTGTTTTTGTTTCAAAATAAATCTAAGGTTTCGCGTTGCAAAATCAACTGTGATTATGTATATGACAATTAATCAAATCCAAAGATAAATCAATTAGAAAATTAAATGAACGTTTTTTTTATCCATAGACTTAACCCAATCAATGCCAGGCAATTCAGTTTGTGATTGTTGAATATTTTTTTATTTTTGCCCTAGGGGTCTGCAAAATATTTTTATTTATTTTCGTCTGCAGTTTCACATGCCAAATGATAATCTTGTACTACTAATGTGAAACATCAAAAATATTCGAGGGCTAAATAGTCTTTTTATGAGAATCAGGATACTTGTGGCATATTAACCTTTAGAGGAGTATGGACGTACATGTACGTCGGCGCCATTTTTCTGTAAATGAGTATGGAAGTATTTTAAATTCAACACGGGAGTGTCTGTCTGTAAGCAAATATATGCTCTAAGTATGAATTACATATATTCATTGGGAAAATGTAACAAAATTGTCATGTTAAGAAAAGGCAGTAAATTAAAGTAAGGTCTGTATAAATCTATTCACTCCTCTAAAGGTTAATTGAGAGAACAATATAACCATGCCAATAAATGTGATTTTTAATATAATATTACATAGTCTATTATTTCATTAAGATTGTCAAAAATTACAGATTCTGACGGTTCAGATAAAGAAGAAGAAATAGACTACATGAAAGAAATGGTAGAACACTCCAAATTAGAAAAGAAGAGCTCCAAAAAATCGAAGGAAGCTAAAGAGACTGATGACGGAGAGGATGATGACTTTGAAAACGGTGATGATGAAGATGATGACGGAGGCGATTGGAGTATATCCGACGGCGAAGACGGAGATGAGCTCGAAGGAGAGGATGACGATAGAGAGAGCTTGATGAGCGATATTGGTAAGAATACAATGCTGTTTACCAATTTAAAGATAAATCAAACGATAATATTTCCTATACACGAATTGAAATTGTGTTTCATGAAACACATTTTTTTTTTAATAATTCCACAATTTATTATAATCAGCGGGGTTGAAGTATTCTCAATTATATTAGTATCAGGACACTAATACGAAAATGGTCCAGATCATTATAAAAATCCTGGATTAGTGCGAAAATTTGTCCATGTTTTATTGTTAGAATGCCTTTCCACAAAGAATTGAGGCCTATTATCTTAAAAGTGATAATAATTCTGAACGATATGTAGACAGAATAATTCATGACCTTCGTTTTGATGTACTGCAAATTATGATAAGAAAAAATAGTCTTCAGAATGCACAGTATTAACACTTGTAGATACATTCAGTCGAACTTAATTATTACGAGGAAGAAGGGACCGACTGAATTTGCTTATAAGCATTACTCGTTACATCAGAGAATATGTATTTTTAAATGCTTGCAAACATACCCATCACATCAAAAAAGATGAAGTATCTGGAGCGATCACATAACACAAAAGTCGCAACTAAAAAAAAATGCACAATTAGAATTTATTTACATCGTTGCAATTTCAACCATGTGCGTGGATACTTTTTCAATGTTGTCGGCGAGAACCCCAATTAGGTACTTAGACACTTAACTAGCGTCATAAACGTAATCCGTTAAAATTGATGATAGTTTTGCTCGGTATGCCCGAGAAGTGGCTCGTTATAAAAGTGAATAAATGTATGGAGAAAACCATTCACTAAAAAGACAACGAATGTTTCCTCATTACGTCCGAGATCTCACTTTTTCCATGATCGTAATAACCGAGTTTGACTGTACTTTCAAATGTATAAAAAATTGGCAATCTGTTCTGTTAATCAGTCTTTTTCAGGAATCAAACCTGAACTTGCACTTGATAAGTTCATTGCTTTAAAATAGGTATGAAGTGTTTCAACAATAAAATAAGATTCAATACGAGTCATTGACTTGATCAAAATGTATTTACTTCACAGATGACGATTCAGATCTGGAGTTCTCTGCGGATGAAGACGCTCCTCCAAATAAGAAGAAAGGCAAGAAAAAAGGTATGTTCGTATGTTTAATGTATATTTTATATTCAACCAAACGTACTGTTCGTGTGTAACATTATAAACTTATGTTATATTTTATAGAGGATGATGACGATTCTGATTTGGACTTTGGTGAAGATGATGATGATATTAAGCCAACGAAATTCACCCCAGGCAAGAAGAAGGGAAAGAAAGGTACCATTTTTGATAAAAACATTGATTTTTTACTCTGCCTAACTGTATTTATTTGCACGGAAGTTTTTACTAGAACAGTTATTTCATTGCCTAGTATGTAAACCATTTTAAAAGTGTCTTGTCAGGTAATTTGTTGAGTGGTTAACATCATTGACTTTGATTGCCGCGCCAGTAGCAGGTTTCCGAGTACAGGCAGTTACATAAATTGATTTTCGAATAGATTTATGTATGTCTATGATGCATCGATTTCCCTGCACCACCCTTTTACGATTCTTAAAATAGGGCTTAACCTTCGCGTTCCGGAGCGGGGTGCAATCGTGCCCCTAAATTCTTATTTTACCAACCATTTGTTAAATATCGGTAATATCTAGCTGATATTTATTGTAATCTACAAACATATCCTACTGAATACAATGCAAAAAAAAAATCTGAAAAATTGTAGAAAATAAAATAAATATTCACGTTTTTCGTTAACAAATGGTATTTGGGTCACATATACACGTTGCGTTTGAGTGTGTGCGTGTGCCGAGAGCAAACTCCACACACCTGATGTCATCGTACCCTGCGCCCGCGCCGGGAGAACGACGTCGCTTTACGATTAGTTCAGTCTGCTCTCGCCGCTTCTATTGACATGATGGATTTCTACCGCTTCTATACGCCTGACGTATCGTCAACGCAATATGATATGGATGATTCAAAAAGACAAATTGTCTCTTAATTTTGACAGGGCATGCTCAAAATCAACATTCGAACTGCTGACATTTATTATTTTAATTTTTACTTCGTTAAATGAGAAAAATTCTGGGGGGTACAATTGTACCCCGCTCCGGAACCCGTGTGATTTTTCAAGATATAGGTACTCGAAGGTTAATGAAAGCGATTAATTTACCACTGGTTCTGCCCCAGCCCTATCACTACCTACTCTCTTCAAAGAAGAGAGGTCTTCCGATTAATCTTTAATTATTTGTACTATTGTTACACACAAAAATATAAAAAAAACATTTATTTTTGGATACGGATCAATCTGAGAAGAATATTAAATAGTTTTCTAGAACCTTTTTTGCTTTCATCTGTGGGCATGTGGCACTCTACTGACGTTGATTCCAAGAAAGGAATCGATCCGAAATGTAATTTTTCACTCAATATTATATGGCTACCAATTTTTTAACGTATATTATCCTAAATTTGAATCGTTCAAATTATGTACATTCACACAGATTTTGTCACTAACGACCCGTGTTTCGCCTTTCGGCATCCGTACACTTGAACGCCTGAAGATGCCGAAAGGCGAAACCTGGGTCGTTAGTGACAAAATCTGTGTGAATGTACACAATTTGAACGATTCAAATTTAATATTGAAATTCCACCAAGCACCTTCAGTCGAAATCTTAAATTAAAATATTATCCTTTTTTGGTCATTTGGTACTAATAATTAAAATAATGTGACTGTCGAAAATCGCTGATAAATGTGTGTAGTATCCATATCTGAAAAAATAACAATAATTCAATAAATAATATGAGAATGGCAATACAGTAAGTCTGTTAATTCGAAATTCAAGGGACCGGATTTCCCGAAAAAATTCGAATTACGAATTACGCGATCACAAAAAAAAAAAACGCAGCAAATGCCCTTCGGCTTGAAACGCGGCCATTTCTTCGTTCTGTCAAAATAAAAATTATGTATTTCGGCAATATTACGATAATAGAACATATTCAAATGAAAAAATATATACAATTATTTTATCTCATACGAATAAAAAACACTATACATATTCAATGTATTTGTCTGGGCACGTGCTATAAAATAGAATGACGTCACTGACAAACAGTGTACCATTCAAAGTTTTAGTAAATACCTAATATAGAGATGTCTCTCTTGCACTAATGTGCGTTCAAATCAAAAACGGATTTTTTCTCTTGTAATAACTTCACTTTATATTGATGTCTCTCTTACACTAATGGGTTTGTTGTGAAGACACAACAGAGGCACACATTCCTTGGTACATTCCAAAGATGTTAGAATAACTGTCATATAAAAAATGCATAAGGCATAATGATTTTTTTTGTGTTTTCCGTCCCTACTTTCTTATTACCATCTGTTTACCACATTAGTGTAACAAAAGCCTCAACAAAAATTTTGAATTATTAGAAAATTTTGACGAAAAACATTACGAATTACGAAATATGCGATATTTCGAATTATCGGTAGAATTTACTTTGAAAAGTCAATTTTGGGACAGAGAAATTATGAAAAATTCGAATTACGAATTATCGTTGTTCGAATTAACACAGTTTTACTGTACTAGTTAACTACTCAAAGGGGCTAAGAGCAGAATGCACAATATTTTCTTCATTTTGTTTAATTTTTCCCGATTGAAACTAATACAAATTCTCAATAATGATTGAGCAAACTGTACTTATACAACTTGCCTTTTTTTTTATTGCTTTCAGGAATTGAATCAATGTTTGCTTCCGCTGAAGAATTCGCAACCATCTTGGAAGAAACCGGAACTAATAAAGGCCAGGGAACAAGTCAGGCGGTTTCTAATACTGAAAATGCGAACGTAAAACAGTTGAATTGGGAAGACAAGCGAAATCGATGGGTCAAAGGTTACAAAAACAATAAAAACACGAATGACAGGAAAAGTGGCGGGAAATTCGAGCGTAGAACTGGAGGAAATGATAAAAAACCACAATTTAAAAAGGGTGGAAACTTTAATAAAGGAGGCCCTGCCAATAATAGGAAAAGACAATCGGGCGGGCCACAGGGCGGTTTTGCCGGAAAAAAGAAAAGAACTTAATACATCACAAAGATTTTATATTGTTATGATTGTTGACAGTTGACAATCTAATTTCACATTATACTATATCGACTGTAGAAAGGAAAAACGTCGTAACCCACACATATCAAATTTTACAGGAGGCCAAAAAAACGTGTTTTGATGATTTTGGACCATATGCAAATTATGAATTATACACAACCTTAAAGTGCACGGAGACTTCTAAACTGGTGTTTAATTGACACAATCTAATATTAATCAAAGAATTTTTCTAGGAAAAACTTTTATTTCAGTCTTTTTTCTTGGTTTTAATAGTTTACAAGGTAATCTAATTCGGCATTTGCAGCTTGCAGCCTTTTGGTAGAACGTGTATCAAGTTGAATACATTGTGATTATCGAAAAAAAGCTGTTTTGAATAAACTGTGGGTTACGTCCTTTTTTTCTTTCCACAGTTGATATGTATACTGATGAATAATAATGAATCTTAGAGATAAAAAAAAGTCCTCATTTGATTCTATGAAAACTATTGTATCTCTGTAAACTGTATTCTTATAAAAATCAACAGTTATTTTTTTCAGCATTATATTTGTCTTTGTATTAAATATAAATGTTGAAATAAAAAGATTTTAAAATTATGTATATTATCTTATTCATCACCATGAAACACACCAAGAGAAATCGGTACCAGTCTGTTAGCTAGAATTCATAATACTGTCCCTGGTTTTATTAAATTGGGAATACATTTACATACATACAGTGAGCATATTTTGAATTTAATTTTGCAAGAAAAGCAAGTAAACTTGGTGATTAACCGTAGTATCAAGTCTAAAAACAATTGAATTATGTAGTTTATTTTTTCCAAAACCATTAACCTTTTAACTGCCGTAGATAATTAATAGTAATTACCTAGCATGCCGGTTATAATTTGCAATTATTAATTTAATTAATTATTGTCGAGTTGACTCGTAAACTGGCGTGTTGAGCACGAAAAAATTTACAAGATATCTCGTCTGTGGCAGCCATCTAGTTAAATCATATAATTTATAACATGATTGTTTTTTTTATATCAATTCATTGTCTGGAATAACTCTGATGGTACCAGTTTGCCAAAAAAGTCGTTATTTGTATTTTTCTTCCCATATCCGCTACCTATATGGAGCTTATGGTCATATGATTCCACGACGCCGGGATCCATCAGGTTGGTAGAAAAGACTGGCAGGGCTCAAACTCTTGAAGCATCCGCAACACACGTCCAAGCCAGGCCATCGTTGCTTTTTTATTTTGGACGTTAAAACAGTCGGGGGTTATTCTGCTCAGTAAACTTTGGCTGGGTACGTGGTTAACATCGTTGGCTTCTGTTGTGCTCAGGAGTCCTTACTCCAGGGGTTGGGTAGCTTTTTATTCTCTAAAAGCCACATTCATTTTTCTGATTCGACATAAGGCCGCAGTAAACATTGACTAGGGAATCTTTGGCCGGAAAAAATTTCATGCCAATTTCTAAAGCAAAATTTCAGAAATTTGCGGATTTCCCAAAATTATCAGCGTGGGACCTTTTTTTTTTTTAGGTGTTCCAATGATTTTGACATCGAAACTTAAAAGAATTTATGGATTTGCCCAAATTTCCGTGGCACCTTTTTGGCACCGCAACAGGGTAGCCAAAAGGCTGTAGGTTCCCCACGCCTTCCTTAGTCTGTAGTTGTTTTGGATTTACAAAAATACTGTAAAAAGTATTTATGACTAAGTATATTCAGTGTAATCTTTATAAGAAATCAATTTATTTGAATAAATTTTGTGATATTTTACTATTCTAAAATGCTTTGTTTTGATGTCCATCTATATGGACATCAAAACAAAGCATTTTTTTAACAGACTGCACGTCACATAGACAGCTAGAAACATTGTTATACATATTGACATAATATTATAATGATTAACGTTGTTATATGAATCAAGTAGCCAACATGGTCTCAAGTGTATCCGTTAATGTTTTAAATAATACAACTGTTAACGTTGCGTAAAACTTTTATTATAATTTCTTAATCCTAGTCAAAAAATTTGGTACGATAATCTTTGCGCCAAAAACCAAATTTTATGGGGTCAAAGAATCATGTGTGATCAATTTATTTGTACGTTACAATGTAGTGTCTCAATGTGTTCTGATCGGCTCCAGTTATACGATTGTATTGCTGGTTCGCCTTAATGATGACGAAGGTCGGTAATCTGTTGATACCGTACTGCCACATGATATCTTGGCATTGGTCCATATCAGCCTGTTGACATAGAATAATATCAGTTTGTCATCTTAAAATTGCATTTAAATCACTCTGATTTTGATATTGTTTACAAGTTGAATTTAAAAAATTGTTCATCATAATATTCAATAATCCTTCAGGTGCGTATGCTTGAAATAGATTTTGAATAACGGCCGCTTTATATCGACTGTGGAAAAGAAAAAGTACGTTCGTAATTATATACAACCTTGAAGTGCACGGATACTTCTAAACTGGTGTTTAATTGACATAACCTAATATTAATTGAAGAAATTGTCTCGGAAAAACCTTTATTTCAGGGTTTTCTTGGTTTTGATTTTTTACAAGGTCATCGTTTTCAAACTTAAAAGCTAAATTTAGATACTTATTCGGCATTTTCAGCTTCCATCCTTTTGATAGAATGTGTGTCAAGTTGTATACATTGTGATTATCGAAAAAAAGCTGTTTTGGAAAATTGAGAGTTAAGTCCTTTTTCCTTTCCACAGTCGATATAATAAAATCAATGCTAATATAAGTAAGAAATAATAAAATAATAACCTTAAATTCGTCTCTTTCAAAGTGAAATAACAAGTACAAAAAGCAATACAGAGCTGTCACTGAAAGCCAATAACTGTCACTTTCATACAATACAACGATATTTGTGTTTGAATGTATAGTGGGTCATGGGAAAATTCAATTTAGCCCCCAACGAATGACAGAAGTTTGATAATTTGACGCACAATCGTGTGAGTTTGATGAGGTTTCCGTACATACAAATACAAAAAATCTAATCGTGCTTGATTGCGCCCCAGTGTAAGAGAAAAAACACGAGCTAGATCTTTCCAGCCCCTGACTCGTTAATACGTAGGTGTTGCCAGACTGACGTCACGTTGCCTGTTCTCTATGAAGTATTTATAGGGTAATTGTAATACAAAACACAATCGAGAATATTATTGTAGGTAGACATAGCATTGTCTTATATTGACAGAGGAAAATCAAAACAAAGATATTGTATTCATTTGGGAAAGGTTATTCACGCTTATAAATGTATTTATTTTGTCCGGCGGCCGAATCGCTGTTCATTTTTATTCAGCCATCTAAAGCTTTGGGTGAAAAATGCAGGTCGGGCTTAGCCCACCTAGCCCAGTACCTAGAACCGCCAATGACGTGTATCAATAGAAAATTTAAATTAACTTTGATTATTCCACGTATTGTGTAACTAACTGTGACACGTGTTTCGCCTCTTTCAGAGGCATCTTCAGACTTACTATCGCAAAGTTTGCTTAAGTAATGAAGCAAGATTGATTCTAACATTTTAAAATTATAAAATTACAAAATGGATTGGGGTTTTTTTCCTTTTAAGAGGAGCAAGGAGGGGGGTGTAGAATCGAAATAAAGCAAACAGATAATGATACTAATTTTACTAATGAGTTGTAAACAATCAGAATGGGATTTTTCCTTTTTAATGGAAGCAAAGAGGGGATTATAAAATGCAAACAAATTTAATCATACTACTAATGACGTTAAACATTACAAACTATTAAAACTAATGAGCTACAATCAATCATCTAGGTTTGTGATTACTCTATTAATTGGAAACAATTTTAGTAACGGGGAACCGCCTGTGCTATTAAGAATATTATTTAATAATATTTCTTTTTTGTTAAGAGTTTTATTAATTTCTAAAAATTCTAAGCTATTCATCTTTAAACCCTTTTTATTTACTCGGTGGAGTATTTCTGTATCACGTGTATCAAGTTTGATACATTGTGATTATCGGAAAAAACTGTAGGTTACATCCTTTTTCCTTTCCACAGTCGATATGCAAATAATAACAGAATGAGCCGCAGATGAACAACAAATGACATACTGGGTAAATAATTTTTTGGACTTGAAAAAATACGATGAAAAGAAGCTTCAATCTAATCTTTATAAGAAAAATTATAGAAGTTATTTTAATGAAATTGGTGAATTTTTTTGCTGTTATAAATATACATCAACAGAGTATTTTTTTGGCTTGCTGTGGAAGTCACCTGGCCTTGTAGGGTTAAAGTATACAGGAGGAAGCTTATATTCCTATAGAATAATGAATCATTGCAGGTTATTTTATTGATTCCAGTCAGTCTGATGAAGCTTTTTAATACACACATAAACATCTTTTATCATCAACTTTTTTTAAAAATCCATGTCCGTTCTCAATTTGAAGCATATGGGCCACTAATTGAAGAATCTCAACAGAAATTTTTCTACGATAACTGTTTCTTACTCACTTGCTCAACCTCTCTTTCGAAGAGAGTGGGAACAGAAGGACAAGACTAGTGGTTAGCTAATCTGTCTTTCTGCGTCCTGTTTTTTGTATCTTTATTTTTATCACCAACTAATATTTTTTACTGAAAAATATACATAATAGTCATCTCGCTTGGTGTATTTAATGCCATTGTATGGGTGTATGGACTAGTTTGTATTCCATGGTCTATGGGTTGAAGGAAGTCTAATTGCTGCATCAGGCTGATGTGACTTGTGCACTTTCAGCCTGACGTTTGCTAGTCGGAGTTAATTTGAGTCAACATAAATTATTTACCTTAAGAATTATCAGAGACCCAATGAACTCCTCGGATAACCTATCCAGCACTGGTATCATAGCAACGCTCGGTGGACACCGTGTGGTCACACAAGCTAATACAACCAAAGTGTTTCCAGCTCTGGCTAGTTGATCATTTAGTTCAGACACATTATTAACGTTGTAAATTGCCGGTTTACGCCTGAGAAATAAAAAATATAATGTTTTAAAATACACAATATGCTATTGAATATGCTCTTCGGGACTTATTTAGGTTTTCTTAATTCAATTTTACCAATAAATAGATGTAGATCAGTGCTCGTCAACCTTTTTACATCCGCGGACCGGTAAAAATTGGAAAAATATCTCGCGGACCGGCGTCAACTAATGTTACTCAATAAGTTCGTAGGATAACAAATAGATCGCGCCACTACTGACAAATCTGTTTGATTTTTAGTAAGTATCAGCCTTCAAATAATACGTGTCAAAATTTTATAACAATTTACGTTTAGTTTACAAGTTACAGTAATTTTAATGACGCTACTTTTGTAATTTTCAAAACAATGGAGAAATCTGAACATCGTGTCTCGATAAAGCATTGATTTTTAATAAGAATATGTACCGTTCAAGCAAATAAATGGCTTGACAAGTGTTATTCAGAGTCTGTTCCATCGAGACAAATGGTAGAGAAGTGGTTTGCTAGTTTCTGAACGCTCGTTTCATGATTTCTGAACTGAACGCTCTGGTCGCCCAAATTCGAGATAGCCGACACCTTAAAAGTATCAGATGGCAGCTCATTTTGCATCAACATCGAGAAGATAATCAAGTCAAAATTTTTTCGAAACAAAAGTCTTCGCGGACCATAGGTTGAAGATCACTTATTTTGCCAATTGCATTTATTTTTCAATTTGATGTTGAATCTGGCTTCCAACAAATTTATAAGGTTCAAAATCATTAAAATTAAATCTATAAAAGTCTTTATCAATTCGAATTGAAGATTTAACTGCAGAAACATATTCAGTGTGAAGTTCAGAGGTTTCTAGAATGTCACGTTCCCTATCACTGTAGTCTACTAGACGGGCAATAGTAACAGGATTGCACGATGTGTGTGACTTTCCTAAAGCCGTAAATCTACTTGTTTTTGGAACTTGGAGCTTAAGGCTTAAGTTCTTATAATACATATAAAATCAATTAAAATTACTTCTCAATTCAGGTTAGGAGATTGTGATTGGTCAGAAAAATAAAGCAATTATGAACCGACAAGAACTTAATTCTAATTAATATTGTACTTCACTTACTTTTCTAGCTGACGTACTACAACTGGTGTTGGTTGAAGGTTTTGTGGCCTGAAATAAAATATATTTAAAAACATTAATTAACAGTCCAAGCACGAGCGTGATCCTATGGCCATTGTTTACACCGTTGTCTATTGATCCCACTATTCATCCTTTTTCTACCTGAATATCGTTTTCTCTAGTCAATTTCGGTAATAAAGGATACTGACTGTATTCATCAGTTGCAGAGACGGAAACAACTACCAAGAGCAATTATTTTATCAAAGCTTTAAATTTAAATTACTTTTACTAAAATATTTGAATTGAAATAATGTTGATCTATGGAGGTCATAAAGTAAATATTTTACGTTAAGCTAAATTTCAACTACGATTTTTTGTGTGACCACGTTACACGGGACCTATAACGGGACGAGTGTGACCGTTTGGTCACGCCGCTTAAGAATGTCTTTATGATTTTTGTGAAAAATAAAAGTCATCTGTAAAAAAAATGTAGCTCGAAATTTATTAAATATTATATATATTTAAAAAAACGTCTCGCCTCTGAAGGGTTATTGTTAAGAATTGCGATTTAAGTGATTAAATTTTTACAATTAAAAATTTCTACCCTAACAACAACTTCTATGCTTATTCTCCTTTTTTCACAAGGTAAATATGTTATATTTACTTTTGCATAATAAATAAAAAGACATTAACTCGCATTAAGTATACACATATTTTTTTTAATTTTAAAATTAAAGTAAATGCTAATGCGCTAAATATTTTAAAGTTGAAAAATAATACGAGATAAACTAGATAAGGATGTTTTTGTAAATGACTTGAGATTAACTGATAAAACAAACGCCCATGTCATAGATCTCCAATTTAAATTGAAAATATCTAAATTTTACATTGACCTTACCGGGAATCAAACAAAAACCTGCCGGCTGATCGGTAGAGCAAGCTCTAACCAACTAGTCCACAGCCAGCCGATACGTATACATATTTCATAAATAAAAAGACACTTACACTTTTACACTCTTCGTATTATCGATAGGCGGGTTAGAGCTGAAATGAAAAGAAATTGTCAACAAATTATTCAATTTTTATTTCTCAGATCCATCGAACACAGTCTTGGCTGATCGGTAGAGCAAGCTCTAACCAACTAGTCCACAGCTAGCCGATACGTATACATATTTCATAAATAAAAAGACACTTACACTTTTACACTCTTCGTATCATCGATAGGCGGGTTAGAACTGAAATGAAAAGAAATTGCCAACAAATTATTCAATTTTTATTTCTCAGATCCATCGAACACAGTCTAGGCTGATCGGTAGAGCAAGCTCTAACCAACTAGTCTACAGCTAGCCGATACGTATAAATATTTCATAAATAAAAAGACACTTACACTTTTACACTCTTCGTATTATCGATAGGCGGGTTAGAGCTGAAATGAAAAGAAATTGTCAACAAATTATTCAATTTTTATTTCTCAGATCCATCGAACACAGTCTCGACTGATCGGTAGAGCAAGCTCTAACCAACTAGTCCACAGCTAGCCGATACGTATACATATTTCATAAATAAAAAGACACTTACACTTTTACACTCTTCGTATCATCGATAGGCGGGTTAGAACTGAAATGAAAAGAAATTGTCAACAAATTATTCAATTTTTATTTCTCAGATCCATCGAACACAGTCTCGGCTGATCGGTAGAGCAAGCTCTAACCAACTAGTCCACAGCTAGCCGATACGTATACATATTTCATAAATAAAAAGACACTTACACTTTTACACTCTTCGTATCATCGATAGGCGGGTTAGAGCTGAAATGAAAAGAAATTGCCAACAAATTATTCAATTTTTATTTCTCAGATCCATCGAACACAGTCTCGGCTGATCGGTAGAGCAAGCTCTAACCAACTAGTCCACAGCTAGCCGATACGTATAAATATTTTATAAATAAAAAGACACTTACACTTTTACACTCTTCGTATTATCGATAGGCGGGTTAGAGCTGAAATGAAAAGAAATTGTCAACAAATTATTCAATTTTTATTTCTCAGATCCATCGAACACAGTCTCGGCTGATCGGTAGAGCAAGCTCTAACCAACTAGTCCACAGCTAGCCGATACGTATACATATTTCATAAATAAAAAGACACTTACACTTTTACACTCTTCGTATCATCGATAGGCGGGTTAGAACTGAAATGAAAAGAAATTGCCAACAAATTATTCAATTTTTATTTCTCAGATCCATCGAACACAGTCTAGGCTGATCGGTAGAGCAAGCTCTAACCAACTAGTCCACAGCTAGCCGATACGTATAAATATTTTATAAATAAAAAGACACATACACTTTTACACTCTTCGTATCATCGATAGGCGGGTTAGAGTTGAAATGAAAAGAAATTGTCAACAAATGATGTAATTTTTATTTCTCAGATCCATCGAACACAGTCTCGGCTGATCGGTAGAGCAAGCTCTAACCAACTAGTCCACAGCTAGCCGATACGTATAAATATTTCATAAATAAAAAGACACTTACACTTTTACACTCTTCGTATCATCTATAGGCGGGTTAGAACTGAAATGAAAAGAAATCGTCAACAAATTATTCAATTTTTATTTCTCAGATCCATCGAACGCAGTCTAGGCTGATCGGTAGAGCAAGCTCTAACCAACTAGTCCACAGCTAGCCGATACGTATAAAGATTTTATAAATAAAAAGACACTTACACTTCTACACTCTTCGTATCATCGATAGGCGGGTTAGAGCTGAAATGAAAAGAAATTGTCAATAAATTATGTAATTTTTATTTCTCAGATCAATCGAACGCAGTCTAGGCTGATCGGTAGAGCAAGCTCTAACCAACTAGTCCACAGCTAGCCGATACGTATAAAGATTTTATAAATAAAAAGACACTTACACTTCTACACTCTTCGTATCATCGATAGGCGGGTTAGAGCTGAAATGAAAAGAAATTGTCAATAAATTATGTAATTTTTATTTCTCAGATCCATCGAACGCAGTCTAGGCTGATCGGTAGAGCAAGCTTTAACCAACTAGTCCACAGCTAGCCGATACGTATAAATATTTCATAAATAAAAAGACACTTACACTTTTACACTCTTCGTATTATCGATAGGCGGGTTAGAGCTGAAATGAAAAGAAATTGTCAACAAATTATTCAATTTTTATTTCTCAGATCCATCGAACACAGTCTAGGCTGATCGGTAGAGCAAGCTCTAACCAACTAGTCCACAGCCAGCCGATACGTATAAATATTTCATAAATAAAAAGACACTTACACTTTTACACTCTTCGTATTATCGATAGGCGGGTTAGAGCTGAAATGAAAAGAAATTGTCAACAAATTATTCAATTTTTATTTCTCAGATCCATCGAACACAGTCTCAGCTGATCGGTAGAGCAAGCTCTAACCAACTAGTCCACAGCCAGCCGATACGTATAAATATTTCATAAATAAAAAGACACTTACACTTTTACACTCTTCGTATTATCGATAGGCGGGTTAGAGCTGAAATGAAAAGAAATTGTCAACAAAATATTCAATTTTTATTTCTCAGATCCATCGAACACAGTCTAGGCTGATCGGTAGAGCAAGCTCTAACCAACTAGTCCACAGCCAGCCGATACGTATAAATATTTCATAAATAAAAAGACACTTACACTTTTACACTCTTCGTATTATCGATAGGCGGGTTAGAGCTGAAATGAAAAGAAATTGTCAACAAATTATTCAATTTTTATTTCTCAGATCCATCGAACACAGTCTCAGCTGATCGGTAGAGCAAGCTCTAACCAACTAGTCCACAGCCAGCCGATACGTATAAATATTTCATAAATAAAAAGACACTTACACTTTTACACTCTTCGTATCATCGATAGGCGGGTTAGAACTGAAATGAAAAGAAATTGTCAACAAATGATGTAATTTTTATTTCTCAGATCCATCGAACACAGTCTAGGCTGATCGGTAGATCAAGCTTTAACCAACTAGTCCACAGCTAGCCGATGCGTATAAAGATTTCATAACTAAAAAGACACTTACACTTCTTCATTCTTCGTATCATCGATAGGCGGGTTAGAGCTGAAATGAAAAAAAATGATAACAAATTATGTAATTTTGATTTGTCTGATAGTAAAATCTTATTGATCACTTCACATGAGAAACGAGAAAACGAGAAAAATCAGATATTTTGAGACTGCATAAAGCTAATAAGTCAAATCACTACCTGGCTTACGACATTCGATGTGAAAAATAACGCAGATTTGATAGGATATCAAATGTGTTAGAAATAAAAATGAATGTATGCCCTTTTACCTGACAGATGCATATCAAAACTTTGATAATTTCAAATATTGTAATAAGAGGAATATGGTACATAACCGTAATTTTTTATCTGACAGATTTATTTTATGTAATATTTCACAACGTTTCACAATTCTTGCAAATTGTGAAACATTGTGATAGTTATTAGTAGATATATTTCAAATACATTACATTGAAAAATAAAAGCAGATCAATCAAAAGATCAATTAAAATTTACTTTGAGAATTTCAAATATTGTCATAAGGGGAATAGTACGCGGTACTAACCATGTATTGAATATGATGCATGTGCAGTAAAATCACATGGTTTATATTAAAATGTAAATTTTTGAATGATTGCACATAGTTTGTTTTTTATCTCCTTTATTACGTTGTATTATTACATGGTTCATACTTTAGAAGGCGGAGAAATAAAGATGATAATTATTAATGTTCTATATGTAACATTTCAGAATAGAATCATCATGGTAGAAGAAAAATAAATGGTTTTAAGAAACTTCTTGATTTCTAACATTATTTACTTTTCCTCCCTTTTTATGATAATCTCATCTTGTGAAATAGGTTTGGCAGATCTGTAACAAAATAATAGCTATTTAAAATGTTTTAAACCAGTGTTTTTGGAAGAATTTTCAAGACATTGCCGTTAAATCCCTCAAAAATTTTAAAGATTACTAATCATAATTGAGGAGCAAACATTCAAAAAGTGTTTTGTCACACAAATACAAAGCTTGGAAAATGATGATTTAAGTGTTACAAAAGTGACGGTTTGTATGGATGTGTCAACTTTATGATTTCATTTTAATATGAAAAAAAACCTCTTTGAACACTAATTTTGATTTCCATTCATAGGTTTTATTATGGGCTATCAGAATTGATATAAAACGCCATTTTTCAAAATTTGTGACAAAACACTTTTTGAATGTTTGCTCCTCAATTCTCTTTCAATCGACGTTGTCAGGGAAATATGCAAACTCGTTCAACCTCTACTTGCACTTTAAGGAGCACTGAGTCATCAGCCAACAAGCTTTCTTCCAAGTCGGTGGTTCTTAACCTATGGTTCATGACTAGGGGCTTCGTGTCAAGACAACCTGTGGACAAATTCCAGGGAAATCAACGGTTTCTGCCTGTCTCGTTTCCGAGGACATTTTAATTAAGCAACTTGAGACTTTGTAATTTTTGATTTTATTCATTCAATACAAATATAGTTTGAGAATCTTTATACCTTGAGAACCCTTGTACATTTCAGATAGCAATAAAGAAAGGTAAAAAGCTTTGAAAATCTCACCTTTCTTGATATTTGATTTCATCAGAAGTTCCTGCTTTTAGTAAGGGTGTTTCGAGTCTAAAAGAAATTGAACAAATACATTTCATTATAAAATAAAAACAATCAAACGTTTTGAGATAATTGAAGTTAAAGGTTTGTGTTGTACTTTTTAAATAGCGATAATGGCTTTATTAGGTTTCTTTTATGGTTTATGATGAATGATTATAGCAGGTTTTTTTTGTATTATGTATCTGTATCTCGTTATTTTACTTGTGTTTTTTTCTGAGCCCAACAGAATCATTTCCAAAAGTTATTGATAATGTATTTTCTTTCTTCCTCAGAAAATTCACTATGTTGGAATTTAGTATTTTTTAAGCTATGAACACAGTTACAGAATGGTTTCATTTGTCGTGAAGTTAAAAGAATAAAAAAAATCTGACATTTATTTAATAAATCTGCAATGAACGCAAGCGTCGACATTTGTAGAGGTTTTTATTTCAAAAATAAATACGAATATCCAAATAATTCTTCATTACAGTAATTCAAAGTAATACTTAAGATTCTTATAAAATAAAAACTTGTAAGTGTGATACCCCTAAAATTGAAACTAATAACAAAAATATAAATTTTTAACAATACACGAAACAAAGTACATACATTTAAAAGATACAAATTTCCATTACAATACATATGACAGGCAGTTTAACATAGAAATCGAGTATGTTGGTGTGTGATTGACAGGAGCACTTACATAATCAATAGATTTATAAACTTTTCAAATTTAGCCAACGATAGACGGCACGGCACACTGGAATAGACTATTGAGGCTTTGATATAATTTAAAACAATTTTTTGTTTTAATTTTTTATAAGAAACTTAGACTTACAACGTTTTAATATTAAGATGAGCCAAAGCATTACAAAATATTTCTATGTAATTCCTAAGTATAATTCTTTGATATTTGCTGATGGTATCATTTTTAAGTTAAAACGGGTTTTTGTTCAATAGTCTTTACTTACACTATTTCAATTAATATTCTTATAAGTAAATTTGCATTAGCTATCTTACTTAACCCGTTAACAGCTAGAAAAAAGTAATGTTTTTTTGTCCTGTATGCTAGCAATGGTCTAAAAACTAATAAAGGAAAACTTAATATTTATTTTGTGAATCCTTAAGAGATGTCGGACCCTTTTTCAATGATGCAAACTCTAAAAAATATTTATTAGCGTCGTAATAATGACAACACTGGTGGGTAGCGTTTATGGTTAGTAGCATAGACAACGGTGGGTCGTTAGCTTTAGAGTGGCTAAATGATAAATAAGTTTTCAGTTCTAGCACATTTCAGAATAAAATCATCATGGGGTAGAAGAAAAAAATATAAATGGCTTTTCGGAAACTTCCTATCTTCTAACACTACTCACTTTTCCTCTTTTTCTATGATCATCTCATCTTGCGAATTAGGAGTACCAGATCTGTAATAAAGTAATGACTATTAAAAACATTTGGGTAATTTTGTCATGAGCCATAGCACGGACTATTGGGTCGAAAAACTTTACAGACTAAGCTAAAAACAACGCCACGATTTAAAATATTCATTGAAGCATCCCGGAAGCACATTAAAATCACACATTATTATGAAGAACACTGATAAATAAATTATATAAAGATATGAAATATTGGTAAATATGGCATATAGTAGCACGTCGACTAATGCCACGAAAAACTTCACAACTACGCTAAAAACAACGCCACGATTTAAAGTTATTTTTTGAGAACTCTATAATCGTGTTAAAACCACACATTATTACGAAGAACACTGATAAATTATGCGAAATACGAAATATTTTTCAGTACATCGCCTCTGTTTTACATTTTGGCCGCGGCGCCAAATGGAAAACAGAGGCGATGTACTGAAAAATATTTCGTATTTCGCATAATTTATCAGTATTCTTCGTAATAATATGTGATTTTAACGTGCTTCCGGGATGCTTCAATGAATATTTTAAATCGTGGCGTTGTTTTTAGCTTAGTCTGTGAAGTTTTTCGACCCAATAGTCCGTGCTATGGCTCATGACAAAATTACCAAAATTAATTTTCAAAACATTATTGTCGAATCCATCAAACGTTTTAAAGAATGCTAATCATAATTCTCTTTCAATCGACGTTGTCATTGACGTATGCAAACTCTTTCAACCTCTACTTGCACTTTAAGGAGCATTGAGTCATCAAACAACAAACCTTCTTCTAAGTTGGTGGTCCTTAACCTTTAGTTCGTGACTAGGGATTTCGTGTCAAGACAACCTGAGAATTAATTCCAGGGAAATCAACGGTTTCTGCCTGTCTCGTTTCCGGGGACATTTTAATCAAGCAACTTGAGAATTTGCATTTTTTTTTATAAAGTTGATTTTATTCATTCAATACAAATATAGTTTGAGAATCTTTATACCTTGAGAACCTTTGTACATTTCAGATAGCAGTAAAAATAAAAGGGAAAAATCTATCATTTATTTAATAACATAAATATGAGCAATTTACGTACATGTGACAGATGCTAGTTTATTAATATATTAAAATAATACAGGAGATAAAAAAATATGGAGGTTTCTATAAGTAACTGGGTAAAGCTACTGTGTTTATGCTTTTCTAAAAAAGTGATTGAAGTTGTACTCACATTTTTCGCAGAGAATCTGATGGGCTTATAGATTTCGATTCAAATTGTTCATTTCCCTCAGTGGAAATTTGATCAAATGGTTGCAATCTGGAAAGAAAATATTATATTTCAGTTAGCACAATATAAGAATAAACATATTCATTACAAATGCTATTCAGCATCCATCACAAATAATTCCTCTACTGTAAACTCGCAGCCCATTCCATCTTACAATTTCTCTTCACATTTGAATAAATAATTGAGGATTTAATGATTATTTAACTGAGCTTATTTCTTCTCTATTGTTTGCGAATTGTTTGTACATCAACCAAAACATTGTCAAAATAGCGGCTGGCAACTTTTGTCATCTATTAAAATGTATCAGAAGCTCTTCTATTTCTTTTAAATTATCTTCTTCTTCTTCTTTGACCATATTGGTTCCTTATGTGGAGCATGTGGCTGCCACGAGGCACCTCCGTGTTTCCCTTTTTCCCGCCAATTGCTTTGCTTCCTCTCGTGACATGCCAGCATACCTCTGTTCCGCCGAGTACACCCTATGGATTGTTCAAGACGCCGGAATCCCACCTGTCAGAAGAAAAGGCAGGCAGGATTGAGGCTTTCCTGGGCATCTGCAGCATTTGACCCAGTCAGTTTAAACGTCTCTCCATAACCACTGACCTGACGGAGCACTGTCTATATAAAATAGACAAATCACAGATCTCAAATTTAAATTGAAAATATCTAAATTTTACATTGACCTTACCCAGTGCCGTCGCGAGGTTATTTGGCGCTGTAGGCAATGGTTATTGGCGCGCCCCTTTATCAACAAATCGTCCCATTTTTTTTTTCAAAATAATGAAAAACAAACAATATGGCCTCCTAATGGAAGTATCTCGACAGAAGTTTTTCTACGTGAACTGTTTGTTATTCAGTCGCTCAGCCTCTCTTTTTCGAATCATATGAAATACGATACACAATTACAACAAACAAATACAAACATCAAAATAAAACAAAATGTATTATACTACTATTTATTATTATTAGAGTATATAAAAATATTTTTTATAATACATTTATGTGCCCCCTTATGGTTTGCGGCCTGGGCGGTTGCCTATTTCGCCTGTATGGTTGCGCCGGCCCTGACCTTATCGGGAATCAAACACAGACCCGGCTGATCAGTAGAGCATGCTCTAAGCAACAAGTCCACAGCGGGCCCAAACGTATATAGATTTCATAAATAAAAAGACACTTACACTTCTACATTCTTCGTATCATCAATAGGCGGGTTAGAGCTGAAATGAAAAAAAATTGATAACAAATTATGTAATTGTCAGATAGTGAAATCTTATTGAACACTTCACTAGGGGGAGAAAAATTAGATATTTTGAGACTGCATACATCTAATAAGTCAAATCACTACCTGGCTTGGGACATTCGATGTGAAAAATAACGCAGACATGATGGGATATCAAATATGCTAGAGATAATAATTAATGTATGTACATCCACCTGACAGATGCAAGTCAAAAAAATTGACTTTGAGACAGTGGCGGTTCCTGACCTGAAATCTTGGGTGGTCTAGAGAAAAGCATAGCATTGTATACTATTTACGAAATTTTGCATGCTTCCACTTCATCTTATACATTAATCTACAAGCAAATTAACAAATACTACGACACTACCGCAAAGCATAAATTACTATATAATACAATCAATGCTAATGTAAGTAAGAAATAATAATACGTGACCTTAAATTTGTCTCTTTAAAAGTGAAATAACAAGTAAAAAAAGCAATACAGAACTGTCACTGAGATTCGATACCTGTCACTTTCATAAAATATAAAGATATTGGTATGTTTGTATGGGCCATGGACTAATTCCAATTTAGCCCCCAATGAATGACAGAAGCCAGTAAATTTGAAATACAGTCCTGTGTGTTTGATGACGTTTCCGTACATACTAATACAAACAAAATCGAATCGTGCTAGATTGCGTTCCAGTGTAAAGAAATATTGTCTATGGTTTTGGGCTGAAAAGCGGTAGCCCCTGACCAATAGCATGTACATAGGTGTTGCCAGACTGACGTCACGTTGAAGGTTCTCTATGAATTATTTATAGGGTTATTGTTTTTTTTATGCCGGCTCAGCTTAAAATTGTAATAAAAATCAATCGAGAATATTATTGTAGGTAGACATGTCATTGTCTTATATTGATAGAGGAAAATTTAAACAAAGATATTATATTCATTTGGGGAAGGTTAGTGACGCTTATTAATGTATTTATTTTGTTCAGCGGCCGAATTGCTGTTCATTTTTATTCAGCCATCTGAAGTTTTGGGTGAAAAATGCAGGTCGGGCTTAGCCCACCTAGCCCAGTACCTAGAACCGCCACTGCTTTGAGAATTTAAAATATTGTCAGAGGAGTATGATACATAACCGTAAATTTTTATTTAACACATTTATCTTTTGTAATATTTCACGTTTCACAATTCTTGCAAATCAGTCTTTTGATTGATAAATTCAATAACACTTGATTGTATATTTCAAGTACAAGAGGAACTCACCTTTCTTGGTGTTTGATTTCATCAGAAGTTTCTGCTTTTAGTAAAGGTGTTTCAAGTCTAAAAGATATTAAACATTTACATTGCATTAACAAATTAAACTTTTTTGTAATAATTACACGTTAATTTATAAAGATTAGTTAATAGTCGAACAAGGAAACCAGCACTGTTGGAGATTATTTATTATCATGCATTAAATAATTCGGAAGGTATTTCATAATAAAATTTCAATACACTGTTCATACGTCAATCTTTTAAAGTATTAAAGTTTTTAGCATAATTGTACCATTTTTAAGTTAAAGTCTTTACTTACACCATTTCAATTACGTTTAAATTTCAATACACTATTCAAATTTCAATCTTTTAAAGTATCATAAAATAAATACTACAATATAAATCACATAGACCTTTAGACTTTATTTATTTCATAACATATACAGGTAGTCCCCCGACTTATGACGGTTCGACATACGACGATCGAAAAAAATTAGCAGTTTTTAAAATTTTGAATTGGATCACAGGGCACCATTTCTCACAGTTGACTTATATATATATATATATATCGTGTCCTTGATTCTTCTTCAAGATTGCCGTGCTTTCTGGGAGATAATGTTTTATGGTTGCTACAAAGCCCATGAAATATGGTGTTTTCTCCGACCAAGTTTTCGCCTTCCAAAAACTGTGAAATATGTGCAGGAATTTTCTGACTACATAAAGAATTTGTATGCATCACTTTTAATTTGTGTGAAGATCTTATTCCCATAGACTTTGCTTGACGTGACTGTTTGTGATGTCAATTTACCTCGAGTTTATCTCTAGTGACTTACAATAAAGTTATCATCGAGTTTTTCTCGTATGATCTTTCAACTTTAAAATATTTGGCACATTGGCATAAGGTGTAATGCTAAATTTTAAAAATATGAAAAACAAATGTACAAGGCGGGAGCAATTTCGATTACTCTAAGGGGGTATTCTAGTCTAGAGCCACGAATTTCGGGTGTTTTCGAGGTCTGTAAAAAATTAGCAAAGAAAAAATTTTAACCTCCATTTTTTTACCATCCGTTTATTTAAATTTTTAAAATACATAAAAAATTTCAAAAAATAAATAAATTCAATACTCCAAAAGTTATCAGGTGGTAAAGGGAGGGGTTCAAAAAAAGGTGGTGTCCTGGCGTACATGATTTCAACGCTTCTGGTCATTTGAAAAAAAAATCTAACGGGTTCTTAAGACATAAAAATGTCGCTATCACCCGTACCTCGGAGAAATCCGCCGAAGAAAAGAAGCCGTTAAAAAAATCAATTTTCAAGTTTTTTTTAACAGTTTCAAATTTTTTAAAAATAGTAAAAATTAAAATTTTGACATAAATCTGCTATGGGCCATAGAAAAATGTATAGAAAAGATAAACGTAAAATTTCAAATAAATCGGTTTAGTAAAACTTGAGATATTATGCACGCCAGCTTGAAAAAAGTAGTTTTGAGAAAAACGCGTTTAAAATTTGAATTAACATTTTTTTTTTTTAAAACGTGTTTCGATTTGTTCCGGTCGGACCAGCTTAGTTGCTGCGTCACCAAAATCGCTGTAACTCAGTAAATAATTAAAATTTTGAGAAATCCCTTTGAGCACATACTTTCAAACGTCTAAGCTTTAGAAAAATATATAAAAGCAAGAATCGATTTTTTCAAATTTCTAGACTAAAATAAGTGAAATCATAGCTGTAAAATATGAACCATATTATACCCGGTACATGTGTAGTAAGATCACATGGTTCATGAATGTTTTTAAATGATGGTACATAGTTTGTTTTCTATCTCATTTATTATGTTGTATTGTTACATGGTTCATACTTTAGAAGTCTGAGAAAAAATAGAAAAAACATGTATGTTTAGCTTATTTTCTTAAAATCGTCACATAGAGACCATATTTAGAGTGCAGCGACGAAATATTTTGTATGAAATTCGACATACGACCAATTCGACATGCGACCAAGGCTCAGGAACGTATCTCGGTTGTATGTCGAGGACTATCTGTATATGAACACTGTATGTACGTGTGAAGGTCTCTA
This sequence comes from Himalopsyche tibetana, assembly GCA_030503985.1. Classification (NCBI taxonomy): domain Eukaryota; kingdom Metazoa; phylum Arthropoda; class Insecta; order Trichoptera; family Rhyacophilidae; genus Himalopsyche; species Himalopsyche tibetana. Next base: position 938,383 of record JAPJYX010000003.1, on the reverse strand, counting down.
TAAGTAACTGGGCAAAGCTACTGTGTTAATGCTTTTCTAAAAAATGTGATTGAAGTTGTACTCACATTTTTCGCAGAGAACCTAATGAGCCCATAGATTTCGATTCAAATTGTTCATTTTCAGTGGAATTTTCATCAAATGGTTGCAATCTGGAAATAAAATATTATATTTCAGTTGGCACAATATAAGAATAAACATATTCATTACAAATGCTATTCAGCATCCATCACAAATAATTCCTCTACTGTAAACTCGCAGCCCATTCCATCTCACAATTTCTCTTAATATTTGAATATATTTAAAAAAAAAAAATTATCCATGTCTGCTCCCAATGTGGAGCATATGGCATCCTAAAGGAGGTATCTCAACAGAAGTTTTTTCTACAAGAACCGTTTGTTACTCAGTTGCTCAACCTCACTTTTTTTCAAAAGTGAGTGGTAGTGCCAAGGCTAGAACAGGACTAGTGATTAACTAACCACTATTGCTACACCCAACTATTAAAGGATCAGAAGGATGGGAAGAGAGGAATTAATGTGAATTGACATCACAAACACCCAGTCTTCGATCACAACTTTGAATTGAATAATTCTCAATTTCACTGTAATCTTACCGGGAAATGAACCCAGACCTGCGTGATCGGTAGAGCAAGTTCTAACTAACTGGGCCACAGCAGGCGACCAAAATAGTTGAGAATTTAATGAGGTTATAATAACACTGAGTTTATTTCTCCTCTACTGTTTGCAAATTGTTTGTACATTGTCAATTTTTCATAAATTATGAGGAGCTGAGTCCTATTTATTTGAAATTAGCTTCGTCTTCTTCTCTTTGGCCATATTCGCTCCCTATGTCGAGCATGTGGCTGCCACTTAACACTTCCATGTCTCCCGCCAATTGATTTGATTCCTCCATGACATACCAGCATCCCTGAGTTCCGCCGAGTACATCCTATAGATATTACCCGACGGTCGTCCAGTACGCCGGAATCTCACCTATCGGAAGAAGAGACGGGCAGGACTAAGGCTTTCCTGAGGCATTCGCAGCACGTGACCCAGTCAGTTTCAACGTCTCTCCATAACCACTGACATGCAGAGCCCTGTCTATATGTCTAAGTAGTTTTCATATTAAAATTCAACTGAATAAATATATATTTACATATCTAATTGTTTTTATGAAACAATATAGATGACGATATCAATTGGTAATGTTTCTTATAATAAATACAGCATGAAATACTTATTTACATATGTTTTTTTATGCAGGTCTTAAGGGCGTCATAATTGGATCCACTTATATACTCCAACTCTTTATTATCCCTCATCATGAAGAATGTTGGAACGGTTGTGATATGAAATTGTTTGGTGATGTTCGGGCAGAAGTCTGCTTCGATCTAAAGAATAGAACCACAATCAAATATTTATCTAAAGAAGATTACCAGATGTCATATTTTCATTCATTCTTATATGTAATTATTTTTCATCAGTATCAGTTCAAAGAGTATCAGTATCTGCCAATCTTTATTACTTCACGGCACACTGGTGATTGGAACTTGTACCGCTGCACACCAAATAAAAAGGCGTTAAAAAAGAAATGTACCTTTAAAAGAGAAAACGTGTGTGCGGTGACCACTATGTATGAACATGACAAATATTTGTTTGAATGTGTAGATGTTGAATTTATTTAAAATTGAAGAAAATTTAAATGAATAGCCATTATTTAAAATTAGCATTTTAAGGCTTCTTCCATCGCGGCACACCTGAGACTTCTTGCGGCACACAGTTTGGCAGACACTGCTGTATATGAATCCAATATCAATAGTGGAATCAGAATATCAATATAGGAAGCGGTGGGCTGCCGAAATATTAACAAGGGGCTCGCTTAATCTCAAAAATATTTTGGGTGATCTGGTGAAGGGGTGATTTTTTTTATTAATCTTATACAATTATAAGTAATAATTTTACCTGAACAGTTACATTGAATAACAATATGCAATGTACCGTAAGGCAATAATTAATATCATTAGATAAAAAATGTGTTATCCTAAATTACATTGCAAGAGATTAAGAGATTAAGAGAGAGACCAATTTTATATTTCTAATCTAATTCCATGTTCCAAGTGTTATACTTTTGTAGATTAGTAAATATGTACTGCGTGTTTCAATATAATTATAATGCATACTAATACATGATATTACGCATGTATCTGAGAATATTGTTTTTTATTCATTTAACAAGCGGCTCGCGTGAGCCCCTGCCATCCCCTCCAGCCCACCCCTGAATATAGGGTATTCATTTTGACAGCTTTCGTAAGATAAATTCAACGAAATCATGCAGACAACACCGTGATTGTTAAAACTTTTGATGAAGATAGTATAAGACGAAAATCTTTTTGCATGTAAAACTAATTTAGTTGTCATTTTAGGACACTGAAAAACATGATTGTTTAATTATTATATGTGACAACCAGAGTTGCCAGACGTCCCTATTTGAGCGGGACTGTCCCGAGTTCAAGCATTGCAAGTCCCTCTAAAAATCCCGACTTAAGAAAATGTGTACTTGTATAAAAATCTTCGAAATAGTGAATGTCCCAATCTGTGATTTTGTAAATCTGATAACCCTTATTGATGAGTCATTAAAAAGTGCTAGAGGTCATTTGTTATTTTAATTTTATTCAGAACTAGGAATATTTCAATCAGTATAAAACATATGTATAGGTTTTGTCTTTTTGGTGTAATTAGCTAAAATGCTCAGACATATTACTCACAGTTGTTATCAATGGATTCAAATATACTTTATCAACAATTCTTCTCTAAAGCTGATAATATTGATTTATTTCGATAAACTAATCTAAAAGTGTCTTGAAGTGCTTTTGTTTGAGCAACATAATTATTATAAAATAAATGTTTAATTACCTTAAGCACTGTTACATCAGAAAGCTCCAGAGCTAACTGTCGTAGCTTTGGAGCGATGGCATTGCATGGCTGGCACCACTTTGCAAAGAATCCTATAACTATTAAGACACCCTTGGTATCAGCCATTCGTGTGTGATAATCATCCTCGTTCTTGATGTCATAAATAGTCATTTTTCAAGTGTACTCTGCAAAAAATGTACAAAGTTAATTTAGCTATTTTTGAAACATGGCTACGATCTTGTATAAACAAATTCACGACAGCAATCCCTCAATTTAGAATGTTAAAATAAAACTAGTGCTATGTTTTCTGTAAAATAGTATTCTTTAGATATATTATGTATCGGAATAATCATCAATTTTTGGAAGACAGTTGTTCAGCTGTCACAAGCATGACTGAATTTTTTTCAAAATTAGGTAGAATCAAAATGGAGAAAAACAACACAAACATCCATGCAACTGTATAAAAATCAATACAGTTGAATTCTGGTCTATCATTCTTGCATCAATCGTTTTCCCGCATGTATCACTCATTTTTTTAAGTCTCAGCCAAATATTCATACGAACAACATGTTGTATAATACTGCTTTAATCGTCTTAAACTATCAGTTTAATGCCAGTCCCACCACACATATAAGCCCAATTGATCATTATGGTCAATACTTGTAAATGTGTGCTTATCAACTAATATCATAAAAAAGCCAAGATTATTGTCACATTGTCAGCTCATAACATTTTCCCTGATGACTAACCTACTGAGCACCTATGAAATGACTAATGAGTGGTCATTGTTCATTTTGGCCTTGCGTTTGGCATAGTAGATTATTCTGACATGCAATTAAAATGCCATCCACAATGAGAGACTGAAAATAATTCATGACTTTCCAACCTTCATCTTCTTTCTTGAAAAATTAAGAGTCAAAGTTCCAATGTATATGGAAACATTAATTTGTCAATTCAAACATAGAATTGATTGAATGTTACCATTTGGCCACCTCTATCAGGGAAAATGGATATTTTATTTACATAAAACTTTAAGGTTAAATAAAAATTGGTCATCCCGGGAAACACAATTGATTCTTTAATCTGGCTTACATATTTGATATTTTATCTGTTCAATCATAACGTGTTCATCTTTTTACTTCTATTAACTTTGTAAAAATGTAATTATTGCAAGATTATGACAGTTAAATATTCAATGAAAATGCACTGTATTAATAATTTAACAAATTATCATTTACTTACTGATTTTTTTTAGGTAACTGTCAACAAAGGTAAATTATAATAATATTTATTCCAATTTACAGGTTTATTTAATATAACTTTTAATTGTAAATTATGACGAGTCTACGCACCTTAGTTTATCGAAATAATTGATTAATCACTACTAAAAAGAAATAGTTACTGAACTTAAATGTGTTTATCATTACTTGGATAAAGCTGAATAACTGATAAAACTTATAATATCTTGAATACTATTTGTATTTCTGTTCAAATAACTGATTAGATAAATTTTAAAAACGTTAAATAAATACCATATTGCATCAATTATAAGACGCACCCTTATTTACTAATGCCAGAAATAAAAATAATAAAAATTGGTAGCTATTTTCCAAGAAAATATAGATTTACGATCATTTCTTCAACAACGAATATTTAAATTTGAATCGTTCAAACTATGTACATTCTCACAGATTTTGTCACTAACGACCCGGGTTTCGCCTTAGGCGAAACCCGGGTCGTTAGTGACAAAATCTGTGAGAATGTACATAGTTTGAACGATTCAAATTTAATATTGAAATTCCACCAAGCACCTTCAGTCGAAATCTTAAAAAAAAAAAAAACGAATATTTGTTGCATTTTTAGTATAAAATTAAAATTTCATAAATTTGTTATTCTTATGATTGTTATTACAAATTGTGATATGTGTTTCTCCTCTTTGAGAAGCATCTTTAGACTAACTATGGGCCCATTAGAGGTGAAGTGAGCCAAATGTTATTTTAGATGCGTTGTAATATTCTTTTAATTTTAATGTCTGAAATAGTTTGCTTTCTTTTGCCACATTGCTTTCATAAACATGGCACAAATAATGCAAACTCCAATTCTGTCCCTTAATATTTTGTCAGTTATATCTGAAGACCGTAGTCACAAGATTCCACAACTTTTCAGTCACAGTGAGCACTTCTCAGTGCGGTAATCCAATGGTATCAACTGTGTCAAAGAAATTATTAACGGAACTTTCTCATTTGTGTTACACATTACCAACTTCCATAGTGTCTTAAATAGGGTCACAAAACAAACGAAGATTTAAAAAAAAGGTACATATTTTATTGTAAGATAAAAAATGAAATACTGTAGTACAAGAAAAATAAAACAGAGTATCATGAGATGGTTTCCAATGATAACATTACAAACAGAGTGTAAAACAGATCATCAAAAACTTTTCTTTTTTAAAAAATTGCAAACATTCAAAATTGTAAACAATAAAATTCATTGGTAAAATTTTTGGAACATCTATGGCCTGACTTAGCATACCCTGGAAATATAATGGTTGTATAATTTTGATTTTGATCAATGGGGGGCAGCCAGTTTGCACGTGGGAGGACAAAGCCCCAAGCACAGCCTTGGTTATAGGTAAAAAAGATTGAAATTGTTGCAATGTTCTTTTCTCATTCAATTTATATCTGATCCTTCTTCATCAACGATAAACAACGATTTCATGAAGCTATGATTCATAAGATAAGCAACGATAATTTTATAAAATTTGCACATTATATTATATTTTACAGCTTAAATGAAAAAAAATGAGTAAAAACAAATAATGATAATGGCTAGTTTTATGTGAGTTTGAGAGTGAGAACAGTTGTATATAAAAAATTGCAATGATTGTTGGATGCATTTAAGAATCGGAACATTTCAGTTGAGCGAAGTGATAAGGCATGAGGCAGAGTACAATAATATTAATATGTAATTCCCATATGCTTTTCTATGAAAGTCACGAGAATGTAGTCGTCGCATCCCATGGTATGCCCCAGCAATTTTCCCTTCCTGATCATAAAGAAGGTCGGCATGGCTATGACGTTATACTTTTCAGCGATGTCAGGGCATTTATCGACATCCACCTGTTGGAGTGAAAAAAATATTTAAAATGTATTTATAATCTGGTCGCTTGACCTACATATACAGGTGCTGCTACTAGGGTGCGAGTGTGCAGAGGTGGGTGGCACCACGGTGTCATCCCCTCGGGGTATGGACTCCAATGAACACTGCAATAGTTGTTGGAACACATCAATTAGAAGGATATGGCCTACATCGGGAGTGGGCATTGATTAAAAAAAAAGTATTTCGTAAAGTATTATTGTGAAACAAAAAACGCTACAATAACATATTGTCAATAAAATAAACCCATCAGCAAAACATTGTTTTGCATATGAAAGATAAAAAACTCCCGCACAATCTGCAGATGACGAAGGGATAACATGGTTCTTACTTTCCTAACCATAAATATGGTTTCGATACCTTTGCATTATAATGTAATAATTAAAATGGCTAATGAACTGACATATTTTTTACACTTATCAGTAAATTATTGCCCGAATATGTTAAAAAAAATACAATTGCTCAGTTTGTCTATTATAATTCGTTTTACACTTTTTATCCATCCCACCAATATTAAGAACGCCTGTAATTGTCATTTATTTTTTTGATTTGACCCATCAGGATACGAAACATTACTATCCATAATATTATTCGTCCCTACGGTGATTTGACTGCACCAGAATATTCTTTTGAATTTACTTGATTTACCTTAAGAACAATCAAATCCCTGAATTTAAACTCCAGCTGCTCCAGCTTGCGAGCAATAATCTTGTAGGGGTCACTCCAGGTAGCATGGAAAACTACCAGTACGAGCTTAGTACCGGCCTTGGATAACTTATTCTGGAAATCATTCTTGTCCACGACGTTGTGAGCGGCCATTTTTGATTAGTTCTTTAGGTCTGAAACGAAATAGGTACAAAAATCAATAAGGCTAAGCTTATGCTGAGATGCAGGTGACACAGGGCAGTGTGGCGCTGGGGAGCACAGATTTTGTATTACATGAAGAAAGACAGACCCAGGCAGATGCGAAGTACATGCGATACTCTGCGCTCCATTGTGGAGCCGGCACAGATCCCTGCTCTATTCAGACTCCAGTTAAGAGACTGAAAATAATTCAAGACTTTCCTACATTTATCTTTTCATTAAGGTTTCATCAATTCATATCATCAAACACATAATTTATTGGATGCACCTCTATCGGGAAAACATGGATATCTTATGTATAGAAAACATTATGATTAAATAAAAGTGGGTCTCTATGAACTGTTGGTTCTTTGTAAAACACTAATTATTACTTAAGCTATCTATAACATTTAAATAACCCAATCCTCTTTTTGTAAGGTTTTTTTTCCACAGTTTCAAAATAGCCCAGTTCAAAAAATAGTATCGACTATTTTTTATTATTTTTTTATCGCTTTCACAATGTTTAAAAAAACATAAAAGAATGAAAATAAGTTACTGTGTACAATATTTATCAAAAAAAATGCATTATTATTTAAGTATGAATGTATCTTGCATAATTTGAAAATATTCATGTATTTAAAAATAAATTCAATTTATTTTTGAGTTCAAGAATTTTCATAATTGAGTAAATTTTAAGTAATGGAACCTATTCAGGGGTGGGCTGGAAGAGGGCTCGGGGGACTCGCATGAGCCCCTTGTTAAAATTTGGCGTGGCCGGCGAGCCCCTTGTTAAGTTATGAAAATCATTCATTTAACATCAACTCAGCACCTAACTGCAATTTATTTTAAATTGTAATACGAAACAGAAGAGTTTGTTGCTAAGACAACCAACTGGCCGCAAAAAAGCCAGCGAGCCACGTCATATGCATCATCCATGGTATGAAGAGATTATGGCTGAGATTTACCGAGCCCCCCACCAGCCCACCGATGAACCTATTTGTATTCCTAGGAACCTATTGGAACTATTTGTACCATATTTGTATAGGAACCTTATCTTTTTTTGCACGGTAGTCTATGGAACGTATAATCCATGCAAAAAGAGGATCGGATGTACTCAATGACAATGCACTGTATTAATAATTTAACAAATTATTATTTACTTACAGATTTCTCTAGGGTAACTAACTAACTGTTAAGAAAAATAAATATAATAATAATAATGATAGTTTCTTTTTATTCCAAATTAGTAATTTATGCAATATGGCTATTTTATTGTCAACATTGACACGAGTCTTCGCACTTTAGTCTGTCAAAAATATTAGTGATACATGTCTTTTAAAAATCTAATTATTGAACGCAAATGTTTGTTTGATTTTATCAATCATTCTTGGATATAGCTGGATTACTGTTAAAACTTTTATTTCAATTCATATAATAGATAAGATAAATAAATAAACATTTATGACCGTATGACATCAATAGTTATAAGACGCACCCAGTGGCGAAGGAAGGGGTCCCGCCGCCCAGTGCGTTTCTTGAATTTGCCCCCCTCCCCCCAATAATTCCTCCACTTTTTAAAAAATTACTTCTATTTTTTTAGCTATGAGATTATACTACAGGTGGCTAAATTTTTTTTATTAATAAATATAATTTCTCAAAAAAAAATATTGTATTTTGTTATTTTTTTCTTTTTGATTTTTTTTCAGAGCAGGAACTTTTTTTAATGTGTCAAAATTTTTTTTTTTTTAATTGTCTTTTTTATTATGTTTGGAGGAAAAGTGGCAAATTATTGCTATTATTATAGTATTCATTTTACAAATAAATAAACGAATTTAAGGTTGTAAGCAACGTTCCCTCTAAGCCGAAGGTTTAGATTCGCGGAAATTTCAAAGGCTGCGTGGAGGCTGCACAGACCGATCAAATATCAATTGAGCAACTGTCTTGTAGTGCGCGCCAACCCGGAATGAGTGCGCAGGGATTTATCAACTGCTGCGCGGCCGCGCACACGCGCAGCTTAGAGGGAACGTTGGTTGTAAGTTAATTCATAACAAAAGATACCAGATTTTATTTTGTAAACATAACTTTTGGGAAAAGAATATGTTTAAAATATAATTTTCTGGCTTTTCTCTTCACAATATCGTTAGTAACGTTATCAACATCTATTTTATCTGACAGTTAAAGTTTTATTAAAAACATGGTTGTAGAGTTGTAGTCATTACCGCAGTCGGAAAAAACTAACGAACCGGACTGTTTTTTTATTTTTTTGAGTGTACAAATTGCTAAAGTCAAAAGTGGCCACTGGTCAATCTGGTATGAATGTAAATTAAATAAGAGTGAGTATTTCAATTGTCCTTCACATCTCTGTTTGCTTGGCAAGAACAGCAACACAATTTTTAATTCTTCCCAAGCAATGCCATCATGATCTTGTTTTTAGTGTTTTACAAAGCATAATCATGCGGGGAATGGTGAATTAATTATCGCTTGACAATTTTCGGTTCAATAACAGAGGTAATCCTCTGAAGTTTTTTCTATTTCTTAAAAACGCAACCTCCAAAAAGTTGTGTTTAATCAGTAATCAGTCACAAAACACAAATTAGACGAAAGAAAGCATAATATTGAAATAAAGCTCGCATTGATTATATATCCAAAACACTTTGTTTTTGTTTTTTTAAATTTGAAAATTTCAAAAATGCCGCCTCCAAAAAAGTATATATTGTCAGTGGGCGGAAGAAAACATAGTGAAAGTGATATTGCTTACATTGGTTCTGTATACATATCAATCTTTATTTTCATATTGCATCTATTTTCTGTTCATTTTCGAAAATGCCGCCCGGGACTGTATCAGAATATTCTTTTGAATTTACGTGATTTACCATAAAAGTAACCATTTTCCCGGATTCGTCCGGTCTCTGCAGGTTGCGATGAATCATCATGATGAAGGGATTCCAGGTAGCGTAGAAGCTTACCAGTACGAGCTTAGTACCGGCCTCGGTTTACTTATTCTCCAAATCATTATTGTCCATAATTTCATAAATAGCCATTTTTGATAAGGTTTTTAGGTCTGAAACGAAATCGAATAAATAATCTGAAGTGAATACTTGTGATTTTGACAAATGGTTGGATTTAAATCAAACTTTCGAATTTTTCATTTCTTCTGCTTCTTCTTTTATCAATTATTAATAAAGGAAGAATTTTATTTGTTCAAATAATAGATATGATAAATGGATAAACGTATAATACCATATATTATATCAATAATTATAAGACAATACATCAATATGTTACATTTGATATAAATAGTGTTTTTTTTTGTTTTGCTCTGTTTTTGCCAACTAATAATATATAGCGTAATAAACAAAACACTAAAAATAACAGAATTCATTTTATTTTTGATATAAAATAAATTCAAGTACAAATGAAGGCAAAAGTATGAAATTAATAATCAGTCGCCAATAAAGTTATTGCCGTGTTTTATAAATTCCTTCCTTACAATTCATCCATATTCTATATACCTCATTAAATTAAATTTCTTGTTCTGATAAAAGTTAATATTTAATTCTAGTTATATCATCTGAATGTTCCATTTTTCATTTATTTCGATTAATTAGGGTGATTTCACTTTTAAAATTGATAATTGTATTCGAATGCGCACCATCCCGGGACATGTGCACGAGGTTTCCAAACTGCTGCGTAAAGCTGAGAGGGAACATTGATTATTTATTATTTAACTCAATTAAAATGCACTGTACTAATAATTTTAAAAAATAAAATTCACTTACTGATTTCTTTGGGGTAACAGTTAACAAAAATAAATAAAGTGATAAATGTTTCTTTTTATTCCTCTTAATAGTGAATATTTTACTGTCAACGGTGACATGAATCTTCGCACCTTATTGTGTCAAAATTATTGATAATACATAATAATGACTCACATAAAACACACTAGTTATTGAACAGAAATGTTTTTAATTTTATCAATCATTCTTAGCTAAATTACTAATAAAACCTTTATTGCAGTTCATATAACAGATAAATTAATGAACATTTATGACAGCAATAATTATAAGAGATCTCCAAAGTCCAAATACGCCTTGTTTTTCAAAATGATTCATAAGTTTAAGAGGCACCCATATTTCTGAAGCTGAGAAGCAAAAATGCGACTTTTTTCGAAATTTATGTTTTGGTGTCAATTTTCTTATGAGACTACTTATCTGCACATTTTTGGGGGCGGCATTTTCGTAAATGAACTGAAAATTTTGAAAGCAACAAGGAAATAAATATTACAGAACCGATGTAAGCTCTATCCCTTTTACTATGTTTTCTTCCTCTTATTCGTGCTCATTGACGAAATGTACTTTTTTGGATGCGGCACTTTTGAATAAGAATTGAAATTTTCAAAGGTAAAAACAAAATAAAAATTGTTTTGTATACAGTGCTTTCTTCCATCATATTTTGTGATTTGTAACTTACTGGTTAAACATAATTTTTGGGGAGCACCGTGGGGGGGTGGTTTCTACATTTTTATTTTTGTTAAAATTCTGATCATTTTCCATTAAAAAAACTCTGAAAAAATATCACTACTGAGACATCTTAAATGTTCTTTAATTCTTACATTCAAGTTTTTACCTGTCCACCTTACGTAAGGCTCGTATTTTTCCGGTCAGAATTTATATTAAATGGTCATAATATATCCGTCAGAATAAATAGTCGCAATTTAAATAAAAATTTAAAAAAAAAGCCCTACCTAACCTAACCTAAAAAATGGTTATAAAATATTCTGACGTATAATATTTTTATTCTGACCGAAAATTGATTTAAATTCTGACCATTTAATTTGTTCCCCTTATTATGTAAGAAGCTTGGTTGTTTTTACAGGGGAGGCGATAGATACCGCTCTGAGAAAATGATTCTACTGTATCTTAACCATTTAATAAAATTTTACCTAAATATTTGAATGATATAAAAAGAAGCAGTTTTCTTGACCATGTTGATAAATTCTCTTGTCAGCCGTGAAGTGGACGACTCAACGGTGATGACTGCGCTCATTGCTGTTTGATTGATTGATTTTCTGTTCAGTCTCCTTAAAATTTTCTCACTTTTCATCTCTCGCACGGAAACGATTGGCAAGTTGGAGAGAAACAGGCTCACCAACGGTACGTGAAAGTCCCTATACTTACACATACGTGATAAGCCTATGATCACTGATAGAGCAATCAACACAGACGCCCTAGCCACCAACTTTGTATTTCATCGAATCAGTGACATGGCGAGCCGCACCATATTTTGTCCGTTATATCAACTTTGGCGTACACTGTATTATTCAACGGTATCAACTGTCTCAAAAAACTTATTAAAAGAAAACTTTCACATCTATTTTATAAATCATTGCCAACTTCAATAGTGTTTAAAATTAGAGTCACAAAACAAAAGAAAATTTAACAAAATTGTTTAACATTTATTGTGATAAAAAATCAAATATTGTAGTGCAAGAAAAATATAACATATCAAGATGGTTACTAATTATAATATTATAAACAAAGAAAATAGATATATGAGAATGCAGATATCCTTAATAAGTGTAAAACAGTTTATAAAAAACTTTTCTTATTAAAAATATAAGCCTTCAAAATTGCAATTCTAGATTCATAGATACAATTCTAGAAGCATTTGTTACAATTGTGCAATCGAACAATTACTTGGTGTAAGTATTATACAAAGGTGGCGGTTGAAACAATTTTTATGGTAGTTTTTAAGTATGTTAATTTTAAAAATCAACACTACATTTTCAAACATGGTAACGACTTTAATAGGTGAGGCACGCCTTGTGATAAAATTCCACCTATTACACGCTTGTCAAAACTACATCCATCATCTCAGTAAACAATATAAACGTATCGGTCAAGCTCTGGTCCCACTTAGATAAAAAAAAAACAAACAGCATCTGTTTGCTGCGCTTAATGAAAATAAATGACACCGGTAGATTTAATTGTAATAATAAAAACAAATACAACGGCTAGCTTTAAATGGGCCTAAGAATGACAAAATTACAATAAGTTTTTGGATGCATTTGAGGATGGGAACATTTCAGTGAAGCGATGTGAAGCGAGGCATGCGACGGAGAATAACGTTATTGTGACATTCACATGTGCTTGTTTATGCAGGTTCTGAGAGCCTGGTAGTTGGCTCCGCTGAAGTGCTCCAGCGTTTTGCCCTCCTTGATCATAAAGAACGTCGGCATAGACGTGATCTTGTACTTTTCGCTGATTTCGGGGCATTCGTCGACGTCCACCTGTTGGATCGGAAAAAAACACTGTCAATTTGGACAATCGCTTCAAAAATATAAATATGACTCAAGTCGCTGAGTGCTGCTGAAGCTTTTGTGACAGTGACAATGGATATCTAGTGATAATAAAAATTAGTAATTCACTTTTAACACAATCCACGGGAATGGAATTAAAACAAGCAACTATTAGTCATGTGCGCTATGAAAACTTTTGATGGGTGAGGTATTAATATTCAAATTTGAGAAAAAAACTTTATTAAATTTTTACAGTACTTAGATAACTAACTAGTGCCAGCGGTGGGCTGCAAATACGTTAACAAGGGGCTTGCTTAATTTCAAAGATATGCATTGTGTCCTGAGGAAGGAGTGGATTTTTTTATTACTCTTATACAATTATATGTAATAATTCATAAAACAGTCAATTTTGGATGGTATATCAGTGCTTTCCAAACTGGGGGTACACAGGTTCAAGCATAAAAAGTTTGGGAGGAACCGGCGGATATAGTAGCCATAGAATGTTGTATTCGTCGGCTCTCATCCGATCCCTTTACCTGTCAGAATATGGAAATTTACTATTCTTCCCTAGATTGATTATTTTGAATTTACCTTAAGAATAACCATGGTAAAACTGAACTCAACAGCCAGCTCTTGCAGCTTGGGAGCAATAACCTTGCAGGGGTCAATGTTTAACCCTTTGGATACGGGCAATCGCTTTTGCGACGATCGTTTCCCATGCGAAAAGATCGGGGCGTCGATTTTGCGACGATTGGTTGGTGTCATATTGCGTGGCTTAATGAACGTATATTTATGCGAATATCATTTAATATTTTTGGTGAATATATGACTAATGATTGTTAAATACATAAATTAACTTATTTTAAAACATTTTTTTTACGTTATTTTATTCTTTGAATGATTATAAAAAGACAATATTTTTATTACTAAATTTTTTTTTTATCATTTTTTTCACTTTAACTTTTAAAATTAAGCAAACACTTTCTAGATATTTTTTTTTAACTAATGTATAGTTTCTGAAAGGATCTTGTTTTTTTACGTAATACACGTGGAAAATTGACAATCGGTTTGAATTCATGCTGTATTGATTGAACTGCCGCAATCAAAATATTTTGGAAAGAGCTGGGCGAATAAAATATATGCATTTCGCAACAATAAAAACGTTGAAAGGTTGAATGTAATATAAAAATAAATACGCACTGATGATTTATTAAAAAATATTTTATCGACATGCATTTCTCAATAGCATTTATTATTTGACGGGGAAAGTGGTGTAATTGATTTCATACGACGATAGTCAATATGTATACATAGAGTCGCAATGTATCTGTACTGCTATTTTTTTTTAATTCTATGTTCCGCTCCCAATAGAAGCGGACTCAATGTGGCGCATATGGCTTCTTTATGAAGGTATCTCAAAATTAGTTTTTCTACGAGAACTGATTGTTATTCAGTCGCTTAACCTCTCCTTTCCTAAGAAAGTAGTAGGGAAAAAAATATAGGGCTAGGGCAGGACTAGTATTTAGCTGATCGCTCTCACTACACCCAGTTATTGAAGGATTGGAAGGGTGAGAGAGAATTTATAGACATCACAAACACCCATGCCTTCGAACAGAAATCGATAAATCAATCGAAAAAATGCTGTTTGTACTGGGGCTCGAGTTTGTGAGATTCGGCGTGGAAGCCAAAAACGCTTACCACTGCGCCGTAGGACCCGACAAAACTGCTATACTTCTAGGTTAATTTATTTTAAAAATAATAAATTAAACTTGTGATTCGGTTCTGCAGTGCAGTGGTCAACGTCATCTACTTCCGAGACGCTTGGTTCGAATTAGGGCATCCAATCCCGGGATCCCGAAATTCCGGGATTGAGATGACCGCGATCCCGGGATTTCGGGATTGAGAAATTTTGAGGAAATTCTCGAAACTTCGAATCGAAGATTTCAAATTCCTCGGTGAGAAAAAACGAGTTTCCGTGAGATTCCGGGAAAAAGTATAGCAAATTGAGGATTTCAAATTCCTCGGTGAGGAAATCTCAATCCCGGGATCCCGGGATTCAAAATAAATCAATCCCGAAATCCCGGGATTGGAAAAAGGCTCCGGGATTGGATACCCTAGTTCGAATCACATTTCAAACAATTTATCATTTTTTTCTAAGGCAAGGATGTTTGTGATGTCTGAAGATTCCTTCTTACCCTTCCAATTCTAAAATTACAGGGCGCAGTGAGAGTAATTAGCTGACCTGTTATTATTGTTTTAACCCTATTCTTTCTATTTGTTTTCTCTTCGAAAAAGATTGCTTGAACATCTGAGGCAGTTCTAGTGGAAAAAAAAGGTTGGGAGCTAACATGAATAAAAATAAATGATTTTTAACAGTATCTAACAACGTCTCAAAAAAAGTATTGGTGGCTTCCCCAACCTTCATAATATGAAAAAATAAAATGAAATATTTGTACAGAAATATACGAAAATTCAAGTTACAATATGTATACGTTAAAATTAAATTTTCCTAAGGACCGCACATACATGCAAACATTATACAATAAAAAAAATATTTTTTATTAACGAATTTCATACCTATTAATATTTTTAGTACAATAAATAATTTGAAAGCATTCAATCAGTGTAATTGGAAAAAAACAATACCACAACTAGATGTGAAAAAAACACGCATTGAGTCAACAAAAAAATCAGACACATCAAAAGAATTTGCATTTCATATTTTTCACGTAATTAAAAAACGATATTGGCTTACTACTAGTTTTAAAATCGCTGGTGTAAAGTGTATATGATGATTTCGGCTAAGCATGCACCAAATACAATGACACATAAAGAGATAAATATAAATAATATTTCAATCATTTATCCGAGGACTTGCAGAACAAAAGTATGCATTTCATAAAATTTACATGGCTCCAAATATCGGGAATTCACTTCGCAATAAAAGTGCTTTCTTTATTTTTGTAAAAATCACTGCTTGAAATCTGGATATTTCGGATGTGGAGAGTTTTACTTCAGTTTGTTTTCGTCGACAATGAAATTTAGACGTTTCATATTTTGAAAGTTTTTTTATAAAACAAATATGTATAATACAGGGCTGTGGAGTCGTGTAAAAAAAAGGCGGCTCCGACTCCGACTCTAGCTTTAAAATAATGAACGACTCCGACTCCGAGGATTTTTTTCAAAATTTATTTATTAAATTTATTTATATAATATGTATACCATTAGATGTTTTGTAGGCAGCCAAGCATGTAATGGCAACACTTTGTACTATTTTGTTTGAATACACTTCATTAAAAATATTTTTCCAAAAAAATTCGAGCCGCTCATTTTTCACAACTCCCACTCCGGTCAAAATACCGCGACTCCATGACTCCGACTCAACAGCCCTGGTATAATTAATACCCATAACGCCAAATCATTCAAATGGTCGAAGAAAATCATACAGTGACGTAATCCAGCCAAAAATACGCTGATAATTACAATTGTGGAACAGATTTTAGTAAAATTTTAATGACACTTCACTCTTGCCCATTCTATTTAAAGAGTTATTATGACTCGAGCATTTTCATCTAAAATCAGTTGAAGCCATTTTTTACATCAATCTTTTTTTAATGCTCAATTGTTGAACATGATAACCATTGAAATACATAAATATGCTTATAAGATACTAGAATACATTCAAATAAGATGAAATAATGAAATCCGATAACTGCATATCAAATCACAGCGTTTATATCAGTTATTTTGAAAATGAGCATTACATGACAACATAAATAATAATACATCTTGTTGGACTAAAAAATCTCGCGAAATATATATATCGATGTCCTAGTTTTATAAAACGATAAGTCAAAAATTTGATGTTTTGAGTTATATTACCTCTTTATATTCGAATACATCTTCTATAGATTCACAAAAGAACATCTAGAAAAAAATACTAGTTTTCTCCCGGTCGGCAAAAGTTTGCATAATGGAAATAAAGAAATATAAACAATATCTCGGTTACATGTATAATATATACGATTCGAAATATCATTTTATGGTTTTGTCAAAGTTTCAATAAATTTGAATTGAAATGAGATAAATAACAAAATGATTCACTGAAGATATGAGACAAACAATAAATATCACTTTTCTACAACTCAGTTTAGATGTGTCAAAACATTGGTCAGCCAACCATATCTCAAAATTAACTATTTTTAGTTGTAGCACTATGGAACAAGCCATCGATATATGTATATATCAATTCGGAGTCGGAGTCTTAGTCGCTTTCAATTTAAAACCGAAGTAGGAGTCATTTTTTATCCGACTTAACAGCCAGTAATAAAAGCGTTGAAAGGATAGTAAAACGCATCGGTGGGCTGCCAATACCCTTGCAAAAGGTACGCCTAATCACAGATATATTCGCAGTGTTCTGTTCAATGGGCAGATTTTATTTATCAATCTTATACCTACAATTTTACACAATAAATATTAAAACAATTAATTTTTACTATATGTACTTAAATTAAGTAATGATACGTAATATACCGTTAAATTATTAATATCTATAGCTGAAAAATGAAATTATCTACCTCAGATTGCAAGAGTGAAGAGTTATAAGATGGACGCAGAAATAGGTACTATTTCTTTCAGTCAAACGTTATACTGAAACCGTTGTAGATAATATATGGGTCATAAATTGCAGTTAAGTAATGATTGAGCCAGAAAATATTGTTTTTCATAATTTAACAAAGGGCTCGGTGACCCAACTTAAAACTATCAAAGGGCTCGCCCGGGCCCTGCGAGCCGCCTCCAGCCCACCCCTGGTGAAACGGTTAAAGTATATTTCCATAAAGATTGATAAAGGTTTGTATCCGATTTACATTGAGGACAATAAATAAAGCATGTTTGTGTTTTTTTTTGTTGCGAAATAATATAATCCTTTAAGAAAAAAAACTTAATAGTTTTTTAGTGATACGATAATAGTCCAGGTAATTTTTAAGTGATTTTACATAAAGATAATATGATTTCGTTTTGTAAAATAATCATAATATAAATTATAGTTTACAATGCTATCAGTAACATATGCATTATGATGTAATTTGAGACAAAAACGAAAGACGCTATATGATCTTACGTGACGCTTATTCCTTTTTATGATTGTATTATTATGAGGAGTATGAGATCAAATACGCTCAAATTCAGCTAAGAGAAAAAAATTTAATATCGCTATAATATTGGAGTACTGATTCAAAAGAACAGAATAAAAATTTTAAAGTCGCCAAAAACCTCTTAGTTTCAAATAAATTAAGGGTTAAAATATGACCTAATAATCAAAACTGTCTTAGTTTTTTATGAGAAAAGTGTGTTTTTCTACGTTCAGGAAAAGGTGGATCTGGTCATTTTCGATCCAAAACTTCTCGTATTTTTTTTATGATGATACTAACGATAATCCATACTATTGATTAGCATAATTATTAAATACATTTTATTGTCTTATAAAGCATATATTTTGAGTGAAAGTCGAATTTAGGGTATGAGAAAAACGTTTTTTTGATTCCATCGCTTATTATTATTTATAATAAGTCAGATAATTATTCAATTTACTATAAATTCGCGTAGATAATATTGATGTTAGCACGTTATAAAAAAAATTGATAAAATATATTAAATATTTTGAGATTTACGTTAGTTTTTCCAAAACACTGGAAAATTCCCATTTTCTTACCCGTTTTTTTCGCACATACCTACGAAATTTCGCCCGTAACCAAAGGGTTAACAAAGTGGACTCGTCAGAATATGTTACTTTATTAATCTTCCCATCAGTAATTTGACTGCGTCAGAATATTATTTTTATTTTACTGGATTTACCTTAAGAATGACCAAGGAATTTCTGAATTCAGCAGCCAGCTCTTCCAGTTTGGGGGCTATTGCTTTGCAGGGGGCGCACCAGGTGGCGAAGAAATCTACCACCACGAGCTTTTTACCAGCCTCGGTTAACTTTTTCTGTAAATCCCCCATGTCTCTGACGTGATGAACGGCCATTTTTGATTAGGTCTTAGGTCTGAAACGAAATACATATAAAAATCAATAAATATATGAAAATTATTATAACAAATAATGTGAATACATGAAGTGTGTTGAATCCCAATAGAGTATCCCAAATCCAGTGATTTTGACAAATTAAAGAATTCAAATCAAAACTCCGATCATTCTTTTCGTCTGCTTCTACTTTTTATCAATAAATTATTGTTAGCAGCGGCTTGAAAAATCTAATGTAATAAAAAAACTATTGAATTATATTTGATAACTGTGTTAATCTATCGATTGAGCTACAAATTGTGACACTTCTCTCGCCTCTTTAAAAAGCGTCTTTGGTTTATGAAGCAGAATAAATTGGTTCATAGAAATATTGGCTTTTTATAATTCTAACGAATCAGCCTCAATTCCTTGTAAGAGATAGCTCCATTAGGAGGTGATATGCTCCAAATTGTGAGCGGACATGAATTCAAAATACGATTACAAAATTGTAAAGTTTCCACTTCACAGTAGGCCGAAGACTGTAGGCCCTTTGAAATTGGCGGCCATCGAAAGTTTTTTCTTAGAATAAAAATATATATATTTTTAGAAAATAATTGCATTCAAAAACCGTTAACTATGGAAATAATTTTCAATTTTACTCTTGTGTATGTATTATAATATTTGTATAATATTCATCGCTGTGGAGTAACAAAGAACTCTGACTCCAGCATTGACAAATAAAACGACTCCAAATTCAAAAAGATACAAAATTTTATGCACAGTCTCTGCGTATGTTTTAATGCTTAGTAGATGCAATGCACAAGTTATTTTATTTTAATTTTATTGAAAAAAAAGATGTCGTCTTTTTTAAAGTTTTAACTCCACCCAAAACTCCGAATATACACCGTAAATCGAAAAAGAAAAGAGAGTCAATACTTACACTAGGGTAACCTCAAGTTAACTAACACGACAGCATGGCAACCCGTGAATTATTCTAGATTTTTATATAAATTGTCATTATCAAAATAAGAGATAAGATCCAAAAACAGTCCGTTATCTTATCACGCAACAATTCCAAAACCAATATAGTCTGCATAATATATTTATTATAACCTTTGGATAGACTTAATTTTAAAGTATTGCTGAAGTGGCTACTACATCATTGATTCAATTCAATTTAATTTGCTGAATAATATTGCCATAAAGTCAATTGATGAAATATTTCAAACAAAGGTTACCATTATTTTGAATCATTCAAATTTGGAATATTTCTATAATTTTTGACACAACCTGGGTTTTGCATTTTGAACCAAAAGACAAAATTATATTCAA
The DNA here is from genome assembly GCA_030503985.1 of Himalopsyche tibetana. Lineage (NCBI taxonomy): Eukaryota > Metazoa > Arthropoda > Insecta > Trichoptera > Rhyacophilidae > Himalopsyche > Himalopsyche tibetana. The sequence goes on along the minus strand of JAPJYX010000003.1, from coordinate 917,839 downwards.
TTGTTTCATTCAAACCTTCATAGGTAGGTCTTTTTGACGATAGTTAGAAACTATGACAAATTGAGCAATATCTATTTGCTGCTCTCAATTTGCAGCTCGAAAAAATAAAACATAATGGACAAATAAAACTAGTTACGTTTATTATTATCGCTTAGAACCTTGATAGAATTACATAATAATTAACTATGCCGATATTATTGTCAATCTCTGTCAACCAGATAAAGAAAATATCAATCACAAAATGACAATAACGTCTGTCGATACACAATTGGAGTACATTGACAAACGGGTACTAGAATACAACAATAAAATGTATAGCCTTGAAAATTTTGTAGAAAAAAAAAGATTTTAATATTCCTAGCCAAACACTTTAAGAACAATATTAAATAATCCCACTATCGTCGTCCCCTATCTATTGTTTTCATCGATTTATCGGTTAAATGATATAGTCCCATCACAAATATATCCCCTATCGATCATTATTGCTATTGATGTCCTGTCACAAATATGGCCCAGATCATTCGATTTTTTGTCATCTCGTTCAATACGTAATCAACCACTATCGATAAAAAATTTAGATTCTTGTTATTTGTAATTATATTACAAATTATTATTTACTTACAGATTTCCTTCGGGTAACTGTTATTATATTAAATTATGATTCCGATTTACTTTGCTTAATCTTATATAATTATTTCATCACACGAGTCTTCACACCTTAATTAATATAAATTATTGGTATCACTTATTAAAAGGATTTTTTTTAGAACAGAAATTTTATCAATACTGATATAATTTGTACTTTGGTTCAAATCATAGATAAGATAAATGTATATTCTTTTACGTCAATAATTATAAGACGCAACATTTTTTATCCAGAGGTATCTGAACAGAAGTTTTTCTACGATAACTGCCTGTTATTCAGTTGCTCAATTGATATCTACCAGGGAGGTATCTAAACAGTAAATTCATAATCTTGTTTTTAAATAACTTACAAATTTTAATTTGTTTATGTGTAAAGTAAATAATAATATTATTAATGATGATAATTTTTTTTTTTATAAAAATAATCCTAAACAAACCATAGACTAATCTATTTTTGACACATTTAAAAAACATACCTGCGGCTCGATTTTACAATATATGAGGACCTCAATTTCAAAACCTACCTGAAGACCATTTTGTATTTTTTTCTAATTTTGATGCCAACTTGTTCTCTATTTCAATATCTGCAAAATCAATAAATTTCTGATTTCAAAACCTCTCTTAACTCATTCGCATCGGGGCATTTTTGCGAAATTTTGCAAAAAATTAGGTACTTTTGAAAAAATAGTATAACTTTAAAACTATTTGACATTCAAAAAAATAATTTGGACACCAGTTGTGCAACACTTTGTTGCATAATACATTATATATTTTAGCCTGCTTTTATTAGCGATACTCATCTTTTGTATTTTTTAATATAGAAAATCGGGTATTTGACATAGAATTATATATTTCATCGAAAACGTAATAAATAACAAGTCAAATAAACATTTACTCCTGTTTATTTTATTTCAAAACAAAATTAGAAAACATAAAAGCCTATTTTTAGCCTACAATTGCTTATATTTTGGTGGCCTATTTTTTAAAGTTTTATTTTAACTGTCTGCTGATTTTTCATCGCCGAAATCACCGAATAAAAAAAATATTTGTGCATATATTTTAATATTTTATTTTTTAAATGATGCATCAATCATTTGTTACGCCATCTGCATAGAGAATCTAAAACATTTGTCGCATTGGATGTATATATTTCAACGCGTAAGTCAGACCGGCGAAAAGACTCGTATACGAGTCATCCGTAACCAATGTGTTAATACAGAGAAAACATGTTTAGTCTGAAAACATACTCAAATCTAAAAAGCCCACAGCAGTTTTTTTCACTTTGCCAACAATTTCGGTTTTTGGAATTAAGTAGGTTTTAAATCTAAGGCGCTCATTTATAACATTTTGTCATTGCGCTTTCAAAATCCTCTATGTGAAATTTGGGAATTTTATTAGAGTTGGGCAAGATTAACCACAAATTAATTACTATTTGATTACAACAGAAAATAAATTTGATAACGGAGCAGTCAGTCCAGCCTTGGTTGAATTAATAAGTATTGATACAAAATTTAATTTGATGACTTTGTAATTCCTCTGATTGTTACGTGTTTCGCCTCTTTTAATTGCATTTTCAGACAGGTATAATTTATAACACACATACAGTAGCGGATTACCCTCTAAGCGAATGAGACACTTGGGGTTATTATACGGTACAATCTTTTGTTCAGATTTTATACATCACTCAGAATTTTCTGTCGTTTTTGTGTTATCTGAAAAATAGTACCTCCAAACTTTATTGCGCCCGTTGCCTCTTATTTGCTTAATCCACCATTGTACACATCTTCACAGTAGACTAATTTGTAGTTCAATCAGTGGATAAAAAGTTATAATAAGAAAGGAGATTTGCCTAGGTGTCGCATCCCCTCGCCAGACATGCCAATTTTTAAAGACCTCAAAAAAAAATAGAACCATAAATTTATAGACATAGATATTTTGTTGATTACCAAGTTTTCTTGTTCGAGTCCCAGTACGGACAGAATTTTTTTCGATCGATTTCTGTTAGAAGGCATGGATGTTTGTGATGTCTGAAAATTTCCTCCCACCTCCTGGTGTAGCGAGAGCGATTACTTAGCCACTAATCCTTTACTAGCCTTATCCTTCTATCCCTACAACTCTCTTGGACAGAAAAGAGTAGTCGAGCGACTGAGTAAAAAATAGTTCTCGTAGAAAAAGGTAAGGTGTTTGTTTATTATAAATAAAAAAATATCTTATTATTATTATTAACGTTAAAAATATTTATGTGGGCCACACATTAATTCTTTTATTTGGCCCACCAAGTGATTCATCTCTGGTCGGTAGACCATGATATGCTCTTGGATTATTTTTTCGAGAAATTATATTTATACATGAAAAAGTGATTAAAAACAAGAATTGAGGAAATATTGGGGGCAACAGATTCAAGGACCGCTTCGGACGGCAGGACCCCTTCCTACGAAACTGCGTCCGTACCTCTTCGTCAGTCAAAGCCCCTGGACCGGACTGCATTGACAATACGATTGTCAAGCAGGTAATTTTCCATAATGTCTATGGTAGGGTAATCATAAGGTCACAAAATAAAACAGAATATAAAAAAAATGTTTAACTTTTATAGTGATTAAATTCAAATACTGTAGTGCATGAAAAATATAGAGAAATATAGAGACAGTTTACAATGTTATCATTGGAATATTAAACATTAAAATGAGATTCAAACATAAAATAAAAGAGATTAGTTGCTATCTATATGAAAATCTTAATGTAAAACAGATCAAAAACATTTTTTGGGCTTAAGAATGACAGAACAGTTGTATGGAAAAATAACAATAATTTTTGGATGCATTTGAGGATGGTACATGTGATAAGGCGTGCGGCAGAGTATAACGTTATTCTAACATTCATATGTGCTTGTCTATGGCGGTCCTGAGAGCTCGGGGGTCGGCTCCGACAATTCGCTCCAGCTTTTTGCCCTTCTTGAAAATAAGGAAGGTCGGCATAGATATGATATCATAATTTTCAGCAATTTCGAGGCATTCATCAACGTCCACCTGTTGGAGCGAAAAAAAAACACTGTAAATTTGGACAATAACTTCAAAAATATAAATACGCCTCGAAATAGTCGAAGAGTTCTGCTGAAGCTTTTGTGACAGTGACAGTGACATCTAGTGATGATAATAAATGGTAATTTACTTTTAACACAATGCAAGGGAATGGAATTAAAGCTGGCGACTGCTGGTCATGTGCGCTATGAAGATTTTTATCGTATTTTTAGTTGGTTATTAATAAAAATAAAAAATAAAATGATTCATTTTACGGTAGTTAGATAACTAGTGCTAGCAGTGGGCTGCCAATACGCTAACAAGGGGCTTGCCTCATTACAAAGCTATTCACGGTGTTCTGAGAAAGGGGTGGACTTTCTTATTACTCATACATACATAAGACGTCATTTTATTTATTTATTTATTTATTCAATTAACATTGTACAAGGTTGACAAATTATAAATTTAAAACTTTTACAATGGAGAAAAAAAAAATAGTATAATTTAATATTAAAAGCAGTAAAAAAAAAAGTGGCAAGGAAGTCAACTGAGTAAGATCCGACGAACTCTACTTTAATACATAAAAAATAGTATTCGTCGGAACTCACCCACGTCTACGTGGAATATGTCGACATCCGAAGCAATATTATTGAACACCGTTAAAGCTCTCCCCAGTGGCATCCCCATTGGCAGGCTGGTTCTACACCTTGTCATAAAAAATCATAGTCAAATTCGATTTCGGATGATATATATTAGTGCTTCCCAAACTGGGGACACACAGTCTTTCAGATTTAGGGGGCCATGGCATGGCCGGCCCTCGTCCGATCACCGAAATTAATTCCATGGCTCTGTGAGCAACTATCAAAAGCGTCCTGGTTTTGATGTCAAAAAATCCGACAGTCCTAACCTATGACGATGTTCCAGAGAAAGTTGAAATGACAGTATGTGAGAAATTTCAGTTAGGTACCGATTTGATATCAGAATATAGTTTTTTCTTAATTTAACAACGCTCGCTTGAGCCCATCCGAGCCCCCTGCACCCCTCTCCTGACTAGTGCCACTTCAAAATAGTAAATCAATTATAATATTTCATTTGATAGTGATAAACTATAAGTAATGTTAAAAAAGATATAACGGTGTGGTGTTTTAATGGTACCATTTGATTGCTCTTGAGAAGCCCTTTCCAACTGTATACGATCTCTGTATTTTGATTTGGCTTTTTGACGCGTATAGCTCGACATTATGTATTTTTGATATATTTTTTTATATTTTAACACCTAATTATAGTCACAGTCGCAATATTACACTAATGTTTTATCGGTAATCAATATTTTGTCGAGATCTTACAATTGAAACTTGAACGAACATCATAACTTCTCCAAGTCAAAAGTTATAGTAAATAGAAATCTCGATACGCAGCAAAATGACCTCGAAATGGCGGCGCTTCCCCTTACGCCCCGCGCGATGTATCACAGTCCTTACATAGCGCAATAAATTCTTTGATTCTTTAGCTATCCAGTGGTGTAATTGAATTTTGGATAGCGATGTTAAATATGAAGCTGCAACACCAAACTGTATCCCCCGATTTTGTTATCATTCGTTTTTTTGGATTGCCTCCCTATGGAAGCAATTTTAAAGACGTATTCACGTCAAAACTTAAATTGATTTGTCTATTGTAATTCATTTTATACTATTTCTCTAACCCACTAATTGTAGCAGCACTGTAATTGTCATTTATTTCTTTGACAAAACGGACTCGTTAGAATATGGAACTTTACTATTCTTCCCTAAAGTGATTCTTTTGAATGTACTCAATATACCTTAAGTGCAACCAATGTATTGCTGAACTCTTTAGCCAGCTCTTCCAGCTGGGAATCCATTGATTTGCAGGGGCCACACCAGGTGGCAAAGAAGTCTACGACAACGAGCTTAGTACCCGCCTCGGTTAACTTTTTCTGTAAATCCTCATTGTCGACGATGTGGCGAACGGTCATTTTTGATTAGGTTTTAGGACTGAAATGAAATACATATAAAAATCAATAAATATAGACATATTATTATAACAACCGGTGTGAAGTGTATTGAATTCTTATTGAGTATCCCCAGAGAGATTTTAACAAATTAATGAATTCAAATCAAATCATTCTTTTTGTCTTCTTCTACTTTTTATCAATAAACTATTACTATATCTTATAGGATCTATCTCACCAGGTATACCAGGTCGATAATATTCAGATAATAGATCGACGAAATCAGTAAATTGTAGAACGATTAACGTGGGATTACTTAACATTGTTATAATGAGGTTTGGCTGAGACTTTAAAAATTACAAAGAATACGAGAATGGTACATACGTTCAAGATTCTTAATACTTAGTTGCCTATTTGCAGTTTCGCACTTTTCAATCACATAACCTTAACTAAGACCCCTCAAACTCGCGTACTTTTCTAAGTGAACCAGATTTTTTTCAACGTCTTGAATTATTTCCAGTTCTAGTTTTCTCATTCTCATTTTATTTGTGTTAGAAAAAATCGCAAAACGAGATGTGAGGCAAGACTGTATATTTATGAAAGAAGTGAGAAATATTAAATAAAAACGGTCAATCAGGATAATATTTGTGACACGACCATAAAATTTAGGCGATAGATCGAGGAAATTGGAAAATTGGGGAACGATTAATGCGGGATTATTTAAGATTGTTCTTATGGGTGTTTGGCCGGGACCATCAATGCAGGATAATGAATAATTTCGAGAACTGTAGATCGAGGCTCGAATGTATCCACATTTTGAATCTATATGTTCCACATTGGGAGTGTACATGGAAAAAAAGTCGATAAGAAAAGATGAATTCACAAAAAATTGACACTGAACAACTGAACATTAAAATAAGAAATTGACACGGTATGTACTAAATAAATAAAACTTCTAAATAAATTTTCTCTCAGTAAAAACATTACTTTTGTGTTTGGATTACAATATTTGTATGAAATTCATTGCTATGGAGTAACAAAGATCTCTGACTCCGGCACAAATGGTATGACTACGAATTCAAAAAGATTCAAAATTTTGTATATAGTCTTTGCGTATATTTGAATGTTTAATAGATGTAATGCACAATTTATTATTTTTACGTTTTTAACTCCACTAGAAACACCACGACTCCGAATCCACCGCCCTGATACAATCGCACATAAACACAATTTTACGGAAAATCAAAAAAGAAAAGAGAGTCAACACTTACATTAGAACAACCTCGAGTAAACTAATATGACAATATAGTAACCGATGCATTATTGCAGACTTTTATATAAATTGGCATAATCAAAATAAGAGATAAGATCTAAAGATAGTAATTAAAAACAGGTCGTTATCTTACCACGCAGCAATTCCAAAACCAATATAGTCTGCATAATATATTTATTATAACTTTTGAATAGACTCTATTTTAAAGTATTGCTGTAGTGGCTACTATTATTGATTTAATTCAATTTAATTTGTTGAATAATATTGTCCAAATGTCAATTGATTAAATGTTTCAAACAAAGGTTACCATTATTTTTGAATCATTCAAATTTGGACTAATTCTATAATTTTTGGCATATCCTGGGTTTTGCATTTTTGTATCAATAGACAAAATTAGATTCAATTGTTTCATTCAAACCTTCATAGGTAGGTCTTTTTGACGATGGATAGAAACTATGCGAAATTGAGCAATAGATCCTGCTCGAAAAAATAAATAAATAAGATCATATAACATGGTGAAACGGCGTTCCTGAGCCTTTTTTTTAATGTTTCAAATCAATATTCACCAAATTTTATTTTTATGCTGTCAAAACCTTCAATAAAAATTAATAAAAATTTTGGTCAACTATTGTTTAATCTTATTGTGTTGTGTACATTTCAGTTTGCTTCATGATATTTGAAAAAGTTAATTATCTCAAAACAATGTTTTCTGGCAGAATACTGGCGATATGCAAGAACCACCCCAAATTTAAAAGATACCAAAAAAATTGAGAAACATGCTTCTTATAGTATTTACTTATGTAATACTTTTTCTATTGAATAAACTGAATTTTTATTGTACATTTATTATTTATAAAATAGTAGGGGAATTTTAGTTTTATTTAAAAACACATTGTTTACTTTCTTAATATTTTTGATGAATTCGGTGGTGACTTTGTGGAAATCTATTTTTTAGTAAAAGTGTCAATAAAAACTGAAAAATGTGCCAATAAGATTACATAGCATATCTTAAGACAATAAAATAACATTTAATTTAAGTATGACTGATACATATGTCAAACTTATAGCCGAGCAGTCAATATGTTACTCTGGTTGCGTTGTTCACCGTTTTGAATTCTAGGATGGACAGTTACGTAAATCGATTGTTCAATCAATTTATGAAATCATGTTTGTGCTCCAAGGGAAGGACCCAGTTAATCTTCAAAATGAGAAGTAGCAAGAGGGATTATCTAACTACTGCTCCTCCCTAACCACTGTCGCTGAGCAACTTAGTAACAATCAGTTGTCATAGAACTTCTGAGATTATCTCCATTTTGGACCCCACCTATGTCCACATTGAGAGTGGACATAGTAGCAAAAAAAATAGTTAATATGAAAATACAGTAAAACCCCCATTTACACTATAGTCGGGACCGTGTAATTGGGAGTAATGTAATTGGGGGAGTGAATCTCATACAAAATTATGAAATCGGTTTTTCCGCGAAAAATGCAAAACTAAGATTTCCCTTAGTTTTGCAAAAAAAAATATGGACGAAATATTTAGTTACTAAGTGATAAAATGCAAAGCGCGCAAAAATCCAACACATAGACAGTCGCCCGGACATGCGTGAATAGCCTGGCACGTGTTGAATACACAGACGCTAGCCAACATTTGACTGTATGCACCCCACAGTCTCGTAGCAACGACAATGGAATGCGACCGTTCAATTGGGGGATTTTGCGTAATTAGGACCTAACCAAACCTAACCTAACTTTCCGTAGTTTGTCAACTTCAATATCTGTAAAAAATCCATTGTTGTAGAATCGTGAAGTACCCTGACTCCGGTGCTGATATGCAGTCAATTCTTACACTAGGTTGACCTCAAGCAATCTAATACAACCATAATAATGTTGTTTAACAATTTTAACATATTATGGTAACAGGTGAATTATTTATTGTGCAACATTAATTTAATATTTATCTATAAATCAGTTTTAAATGCAATTGTTTGCCAAATAAGAGATAAGCTAAAACAATAATAAAAAAACAGGCCCTTATCTTACCGCGCAACAATTTCAAAACCATTATTTTTTGCATAACAGATTTAATCTAAGAATAGGATAGACTTGATTTTATAGTATTGCTGAAAACCACTAATAATAAAATTATATTTAATTTGTTGAATAATAGTGCACATAAGTCAATGAAATTAGTCAGGATTAAGGCTTTCCGGAGGCATTTGCAGCACGTGACCCAACTAGTTCCAACATCTCTTCATAACCACTGACGTGATGGGGCGCTGTCTTATACGTTCTTTAACACACTCAACGCGGACTTTAGTGGAGTATGCATTGTAGTATGCTGATTTTGTAATATTAATAATAAAAATAATAAAACATTTTTAGTACTTTTTCCACATAAAATTTATTAGATCAGGACCGGTTTCGCTCATCGCGAGCATTATCAACTGAGCGAAAAAGAGCGCGATGAGCGAAACCGGTCCTGATCTAATAAATTTTATGTGGAAAAAGTACTAAAAATGTTTTATTATTTTTATTATAATGCCATTCCACCAAGTATTGACAGTGAACACCTTAAAAGTGAATATTAATAATAATAATAATCTCGTTCGCAAATATCAGGACTGCGTTCCGGTCTCCAAATAATTTATGTTACTTAGGAATAACCGTCGCCTGCATAAAGGAGCGTTTACAATGCAAAAATTTTGTAAATAAATTAATTGTATGTTAGCTTTTTGATTTATATAATACTAGCTGACCCGACGAACTTCGTACCGCCTCAGAATCAATAAGTGTTGTGTTAACTTGATAACTTGAAACATGATGACTACCGAGCAAACCTTTAGTTGTACATTGTGCGGTGGCAAGCCAGGCAGATCCAATGAGTTTAAAAATTCAGTTGGTCTTCGTTTGTTACACGGTCGATAGATTTGAAGGAATGTAGTGGACCAACGATTTGATTTTGAATTGTGAAGTTTAAATGATCCACATCTTTGTTCTTCGCCGCAAGAATTACTCATTCAATCAACCAATTGTGATTAGACGTTTGGGAAAATTTTTTTGATGAAGCCGTCCTTCGTTGAGTCGAAATTGTTAAAATTCGGCGGAAACGAAATCAATCTGTTCGATTTGTCAACAGGAACACGGTCGTTACCGACGATAGTCGAAGATCGTTTTCAAGCTTAAATCATTTTTATCTTCTCCTTCGGGGCCGAGTTAATAATCCTCAAATTCTCATGACTATTAATTTATATGCTCCCAATTTATTCTTACGTGGGCGTAACTATGAGCAAAAACTTTTATTTCTAAAAACTTATACCTCGCTTAAGAGGTATGAGTCACCAGTTCCAAGGGCCGTTAGATTGATCAACGTATTGCCTAGAGAAGTGGACATTTTTAGTGATTTAGTATTTGTGAACTGTTTGTAAAATTTTACTATTTTATTTCTTGATTTTAATGTATTATGTAGTTTTATTTTATATTTTATCTTATTATATTTTTCAAGTACACGGTGAATTGGCGTCAGCTGTTATGTCATGTACTGTAACTTAAATTTTTAACAATAAATAAATAAATAGTCAGCAATTGCTTGGAGAAATCTTCGGCAGATGGATCGTTTAGCAATGCAACTCGCATGTTTGTCGTCAGCTGAAGTTTCTTCACATAGCGCCAGAGTCAATGATTTGAGGCAAGCGTTTATTTCATCGGCAGCGGTCGATCTTGGAATGACTGGTAGTGTTTGGCGGAAATCGCCAGATAGTACAATCATTGCGCCTCCAAAAGATCTTGAGTCATTGCACAGATCTTTCATGGTTCGATTGAGTGCTTCCAATGCGCATTTGTGCGCCATTGTCCATTCATCCCAGGTGATGATTGTATTTGCTACCAAAAAATTGCCATTGCTGAATGTTTCGCAATCTTGCATGTCGGTTTTTCAGTGGTTTGAAGGTTTAACGGCAATTTCAACGGTGAATAAGCCATTCGGCATCCTTCTATCTACGTGGCCGCTATTCCAGAAGAAGAAACTGCTACAGAAATTTTATATCTCCCACGACCAGTGGCCATAATCAATGACATGAGGAATGTCTTCCCAGCTCTACCGGGCGCATCGAGGAAAAATAAGCCACCATTTCCGTCATCAATTGCCTTCATTAACGTATCGTACATTTCCTTCTGTCGAGGGTTCAACAGTGGTACATTCGTTCAAACTGATCAATGCATCTCGATCATATTCACGTTCAAGTTCCAATTCTCGATTGAAAGCGACGTTCATTCCACGATCTGGCGTCGGCATTTCTACTTTGACTAACAAACTGCCGCACATAAGGTAACACATAAATTTGATGGGAAGCATGTCGAAATAATTATAGCAAATAATGTGTGTATCTGACTTGGAGATTCAGAAACAATTGCTTCAGCGATTGTCATGTCCCAATGAGTAGCGTTTTCAAGCAAAATGAGATATTGACATGCAGCACGAAATGTTGGGCACACTACGCCATTGACAGTTCGAAGTGATTCAAATGATGTCGGCCCACAAACATTCACCAGCAACAACCGCAAGTAGAAGCATTCGTCATTCTTCAGATGAACTGTGTTAATGCGACCAAGAGCATCAGTAGAACGCACATCCGGATGATCAGGAACCGCATTACTTTGCTTTCGACGTTGAATTTTTTTCGATGAAGCGTTCCAAGTATAATAACGTGCAATCTCAGCAGGGCTGTGGAGTCGTGTAAAAAAAATACTCCGACTCCAGCTTAAAAATAATTAACGACTCTGACTCCGACTCCGAGGAAATTTTTCAACAATTTTATTTTAACATATATATATATATATATCGACTTTGGAAAGGAAAAAGGACGTAACCCACAGTTTTTTCAAAACAGGTTTTTTTCGATTATCACAATCTATCAAATTTGATACACGTTCTATCAAAAAGATGCAAGCTGCAAATGCTAAATTAATATCTAAATTTAGCTTTTAAGTTTGAAAAAGATGACCTTGTAAAAAATTAAAACCAAGAAAAAATACTGAAATAAAGGTGTTCCTAGACAATTTCTTTAATTCATATTAGGCTTTGTTATTTAAACAACAGTTTAGAAGACTCCGTGCGCTTCAAGGTTGTGTACAATTCATAATTTGCATATGGCCCAAAATAATTAAAACATGTATGGGTTACGTCCTTTTTCCTTTCCATAGTCAATATAAATGTAATACCATCAGATCATCTTAAGTCAGCCAAGCATGCAATGTCAACACTTTGGACTATTTTGTTTGAATACACATAACTAAATATATTTTTCAAAAAAAATCGAGCCGCTCATTTTTCACGACTCTGACTCAGGCCAAAATACCGCGACTCTTCGACTCTGATTCCACAACCTTGCATCTCAACAACGTTCGTGCAAACGGCAAGCTCCATTTTTGCCAATCAATCGAATACATCCAGCATCGAGTATTCCCAAAGACGCGATGCCAAGCAATGTAGTTCATCAGCACCGGATTTTTTGTTTAAAAACACGTGCGGTGACGTCACAGAATGATTTATGGGAATTAAAACATAATGAAAATCGATGAAAACTTAAAATCGCGGCGCATGTATACATAGCTAGTAGTCAACTGTCAAAGTATAATGTAATTAACGCCATCTGGTGGATTTACTGGAAAACAGCATACAACGTGTCATACAATGTCCACGTTCCATTTGTATTTTTCAAAAAAACAAATTGTATGAGGACATTTATTTTCTTAATAATTTCTTTGCCGTGATATTTTTCCGATGTTTTAATGCTTATTCTGCTATTCTAGGCGGATACGAATTTAATAAAACAAAGATCATTAAAATCCGAGCTGTTATTCTCGAGATATACGTGGTGTAACAAACCCCACTTTCTTTTATATATATAGATTGTATACATAAATACATAGCAAACAATAGATACATTTATCAATATTAAAAAATAGCATACAATTAATTTCATTTACGTGAGTAAAATTACATCTTTTGTAAACATATATGTAAATTGAATATAACATAATAGTAAAAAATAGGTGAAAAAATAACTTGCACTAAGCAATATTATTGTATTAAGCAATTCTTAGCATTTGTTGGTGATATAACCGAAAACATGGATCCAGACAAAAACCCGGTTCATTTGGATATTCCGGACAAAAAAAGAGAGGCTTTTCTCTCCTTTTTTCATTCCAACAATATTTGCACTGTCTTCTTTTGGTTTTTTTATCTGGTAATGTTTTGCAGAAAATAGGAAGATGCGAGTCTTTTAATTTTTTGTTTTGGAGGGGGGCATACTAATTTTTCAATAACTTGTAGCCTGTATATAATGATTTTAGTTGAATTTTGAAAATTGTACATATAATAAGAATTTAGTATCGTTGTTTGAAATAAATGAATCCCTATTTTTTAAAACATCTTCATGTTTTTTTTCTACATGGGAAGTATGCATTTGATTATCGTAGCCATGCCAAGTATGCATTTGACCATCGTAGCCACTCCAGCCATGAAATTTCTGACGAAATCGTCAGAACGTCTCAGCGGTCTTTCCATTTAGTTGCACATATTCCTTCTGGGGTATATTTTACCACGAACACACTTCTTTAAAAAAATATATTTGTAGCTTTTTATGTATAAAATTCTAGACAGAACACTTCAATACTCAAATAATCTTAAAGAATGTAAAATGAAGAACAGTAAATAATGAAAATTAAAATTTGAAACTTATGTAGTAAACGTATTCTAAGCGAAAGTGTAAACCAACCTTTATGTGAAAAAACAAAAAGAAAAAACACGACTTCTGCAGGCTCGCACTGCTGATTCGATATTATTATTTTTTTGTTGCAAAACAATGAAATAATAATAATATCACTCCAAAGCAAATTGTGGCATGTTTGAATAAGTTGACCGACACGCTAGGCGTGTCGTTAGCACCCAACGAGTTAATCTCCGAATTCATCACGAAATCAAACCACCTCACCCTCATTATCTGACCCAAGCATCCGTTCTCCAAGCTCAGTATACGGTTTTTCTGAGTCTTCTTCAGGTGCCGTGATTCGCTACCGTAAAGCAGTACCGCTAGAATGCAAGCGTTGAACAAATGGCATTTGATTTTCATCTTGTACAGCTGGGTCCCAGACAGTCCACATTGAGTTAAATGTGGCTCCAGCCATTCCTAGATGAATGGCGAGCTCTTTTTTTGTACTACCGTCTTCTGTGATATGTTTTTGTCAGGTGCCATGATTCGCTACTGTATTAAGTAAACAAATTTATTTTTGAATGATGCATTTTTGCTTCACTAATTTTAAATTTAAGTTCTGTAGATCTATTTCAGTGCTCTTCTGCAGACACACACGGCAACACACTGCTGCTCTGAACCACTGAATTGCCACAAACAATTCGCTACCTTGTCAATCTACATCTACCACGGCACCGCTAAATTTTTATTAATTTTAAAAATATTTTTATATAATTATACAAACCAATTCAATTGCATAAATAATTTTAATAAGCAAAATTTAGTCGATCCCGAAAGCTTGCGTGAATTCAGAAAAAATAAATAATTTTAATATATATACAAAAATACTAAAATTGAATTATTTTGTAAGCACGTACCTTTCTAATGATACAGTAGAATATGGGTGTCCAACCGGTAGATCGCGATCGACCGGTCGATCCCAAAGCAAAATTTGGTCGATCCCAAAAACTACGGTGAACTTCGATAAATACTATATTTTTTATAAAAAAAATATACAAAAAATATAAATTTTAATTATATTGTAAGCACATACTTATCTAATGATATCGACTGTGGAAAGGAAAAAGGACTTAACCCTCAATTTTCAAAAACAGCTTTTTTTCGATAATCACAATGTATACAACTTGACACACATTCTATCAAAAGGATGCAAGCTGCAAATGCCGAATTAGTATCTAAATTTAGCTTTTAAGTTTGAAAAAGATGACCTTGTACAAAATTAAAACCAAGAAAAAACACTGAAATAAAGGTTTTTCTGAGACAATTTCTTAGAATAATATTAGGTTACGTCAATTAAACACCAGCTTAGAAGTATCCGTGCACTTCAAGGTTGTGTATAATTCATAATTTGCATATGTCACAAAACCATCAAAACACGTTTTAGCGCCTCCTGTAAAATTTGATATGTGTGGGTTACGTCCTTTTTCCTTTCCACAGTCAATATGTATTTCGAATTTAAAATAAACATTTCCAAGTCTGAAGGAGGGAAAAAACCCTAAATAATATTTCTTATAAGAATCATGTTAGAAGTCGATCACGAGAAAACTTAGGATTGAAAAGTCGATTCCAGGGCAAAAAAGGTTGGGCACCCTTGTTTTACGAGAAGACTAAAAGTATACTATTCAATTTGATATACTCGTTTATTCCAAGCTTGTCAAGGAGACATACCTACCTTACCTTATACTTAACTTGATTTAGACAATGACTAGGCTTAACTACATCTTCACCGTTGATACAGATATTACTTTTAGATATTACTCACTTAAGACTTTTTAGTCAACCGCATCAACTGAGGCGAAGATTACATCAGTAGAAAACTAAAACATCTAGCGCAGGGGTGGGGAACCTTTTTGATTCAACATAAGGCCGCAGTAAAGAAAACTTTGACACCCTCCCCACTTTTTTTCGACTGTCGAACATATAATGAGTTGATGACACTCTTTTTCCAAGCGCTTGCGTATAATTTTTTGATCAAAGTGAATATTTTGTTCAAGCTAAAAGACCGCAGGTTCCCCTCCATTGATCTAGCGTACCGCGCAGTGCCAATCTCCATAATTTCTAAGACAGGGTAATCATAAGGTCACAAAATAAAACAGAATATAAAAAAAATGTTTAACTTTTATTGTAGAGTGCATGAAAAATATAAATGGGATGAGACAGTTGCCAATGTTACCATTGGAATATTCAACACAAAAAATGAGATTCAAACATAAAAAAAGAGATAAGTTTCCGTATGAAAATCTTAACTAAACGTAAAACAGATCAAAAACTTTTCTTATTAAAGAAATAACACGAAAAATACACTTTCAAAATTGTAAACAATAAATTCATAATCGGGCATCTCAGAATAATAATGGATCATGCGCACATTTCATACAATTTGAGATTTTAATTTCTGTGGGTAGGAAAAACAGTTTTTAGCTGCGTGTTGACAGAACAATAGTAGCTCTACAAGCTTCTCTGCGGACAACAATACTAGTATCGATTGAATCTATCAAAACGTGTTTTTAATTTTAGGTCTAAATATCTCAAGATGGACTTGACCCATAATGATTCTGACCCCCCTCACTATTCTAGAAACATCTAATATTATGCAATCCAACAATTACTCGGTGTAACTAGCATACAAAGGTGGCGGTTGAAACAATTCTCATGGTGGTTTTTTTAAGCATTTTGAGCTTTATAACAATACGTTTTCAAATACAGTAAAAACTTAAATAGGCACTATACACTTACGCCGTGCGAAAAAATTCCACCCATCAAACGCAAACCAAAATAATATCCACGATCATAATAAACAATATACAAGTATCGGTGAAGATCTGGTCCCCCTTACATAAAAAAAAAAAAAACAGCGTCTGTTTGCTACGTTTAACGAAAATAAATGACACCAGTAGATTTAATTGTAAGAATAAAAACAAATACAATGGTTAGCTTTAAATGGGTCTAAGAATGACAAAATTACAATAAGTTTTTGGATGCATTTGAGGATGGGAACATTTCAGTGAAGCGATGTGATAAGGCATGCGACGGAGTATAACGTTATTGTGACATTCACATGTGCTTGTTTATGCAGGTTCTGAGAGCCTGGTAGTTGGCTCCGCTGAAGTGCTCCAGCGATTTGCCCTCCTTGATCATAAAGAACGTCGGCATAGACGTGATGTTGTACTTTTCGGTGATTTCGGGGCATTCGTCGACGTCCACCTGTTGGAGTAAAAAAAATCACTGTCAATTTGGACAATCATTTCAAAAGTATAATTTTGCATAAGAGTGCTGCTGGAGCTTTCGTGACAGTGACATCTATTCATGATAAAAATTAGTGAACGAAATTTACTATAACACAATGCAAAAGTAAAAGGAATTAATACCAGTTGCAGCGAATGCTGGTCACTTGTGATGCATGGATTTTTACCATTATTGAAGTGTAACTGTTATCAGGTAAAGTATTACACCAAAAATTTGGGGACTTTAAATAATACTGTAATACTATGATAGATAACTTAGTGCCACTTCAAAAAAGTAATTCAAATTTCATACATAAAGTGGTGGCGATACTAATCTGTTTCAAACCTCTTGTAATGGTCATAATAATGGTTGACAAAGTAGACTCGTCAAAACATGTAACTTTATTAATCTTCCCTACAGTAATTTGACTGCATCAGAATATTTTTTTTATTTTACTGGATTTACCTTAAGAACGACCAATGAATCGCTGAATTCAGCAGCCAGCTCTTCCAGTTTGGGTGCAATGGTCTTGCAGGGCCCGCACCAGGTGGCGAAGAAGTCTACCACGACGAGCTTAGTACCCGCCTCGGTTAACTTACTCTGGAAATCATCATTGTCGACGATGTGTTGAACGGACATTTTTGAATAGGTCTTTTAAGTCTGTAACGATATACGTATAAAAGTCAATAAATAGGGTAATATTTTTATTACAACTAATGTGAAACAACTTATTTAATATTTCGACACTAGCTGTTTTGGCAAATGACTGGATTTAAATGAATCATTTGATTTTTCGTTTCAATAATGGTGGTCGGGTTCTAAAATTTGACAATGAGGAATATAGCAATACATTGAACTGAAATAACAGATGTGCTCGTAAGATACAGAACTATATTAAAGCAATGCAACAACATTTTAATTGAAGTATGCGATGTACACATACAGCTAAGTACATGTACAGCTAAGTGGTCAAATAATTTTTCTCTTGAGTACAATTTTTCCTATAGTGTGTGAATTAAGACCTAGCTTTTCATAGTTTCTGTTTACAATATTTGTACAGAATACATTGTTACGGAGATAGATGAACTTTTACTCCGGCTTGTACAAACTTTCCGACACTGGATTCAAAACAATGCAAAATTCTATTCGCAGTCTTTGCGTATTTTTTAATGTCTACCAAAATGCATAGATTTTTGTATTTTAACTTAATTGAAAAAAAGAAGTAACTCTAATAAAATTTTAATTAACATTTTGCGAAAAGCCAAAAGGAGAACCGCTGGTGCAGTCAATACGGATTCATGACAAACAATCTAAAGACAAAATGTGTAGTGCTAAAAAAATCTGATGCGATTCCATGACAAAAATGGTTATTTATTTATATACTAGCTGACCCGACGAACTTCGTACCGCCTCAGAATCAATAAATGTTGTAATAAAAATAATAAAACATTTTTAGTACTTTTCCCACTAAATAAAATTTATTTGATCAGGACCGGTTTCGCTCATCGCGAGCATTATCAACTGAGTTATTATCATCTGAGCATTATCATCAGTTAATAATGCTCGCGATGAGCGAAACCGGTCCTGATCAAATAAATTTTATGTGGAAAAAGTACTAAAAATGTTTTATTATTTTTATTATATTGCCATTCCACCAAGTATTGACAGTGAACACCTTAAAAGTGAATAAATGTTCTGTTAACTTGATAACTTGAAGCATGATGACTACCGAGTCAACCTTCAGTTGTAAATTGCGCGGTGGCAAGCCAGGCAGATCCAATAAGTTTAAAAATTAAGTTGGATAGTTGGTTGCTTCGTCTTCGTTTGTTACACGGTCGATAGATTTAAAGGAATGCAGTGGACCAACGATTTGATTTTGAATTGTGAAGTTTAAATGATCCACATTTTTGTTCTTTGCCGCAAGAATTGCTCGTTCATTCAACCAATTGTGATTTTTGTGATTAGATTTTCGGGAACATTTTGTTGAATGAAGTGAAATTGCGAAAATTCGGCGGAAACAAAATCAATCCGTTCGATTCGTCGACAGGAACACCCCCGTTACCGATAGTCAGCAATTGCTTCGGCAGATAGATCGTTTAGCAATGCAACTCGCATGTTTGTCGTCAGCTGAAGATTCTTTACATAGCGCCAGAGTCGTGATTTGAGGTAAGCGTTTATTTCATCGGAAGCGGTAAATCTTGTAATGACTGGTAGTGTTTGGTGGAAATCGCCAGATAGTAGAATCATTGCGCCTATAAAACATCTTGAGTCATTGCACAGATATTTCATACTTTGATTGAGTGCTTCCAATGCGCATTTGTGCGCCATTGTCCATTCATCCCAGGTGATGATTTTACTTGCTACCAAAACTTTGGTCATTGGTGAGTGTTTCGCAATATTGCATGTCAGTTTTTCAGTCGTTTAAAGCAGTGCTCCGCAAGCGGTGTACCGCGAGGCGATGCTGGGTGTGCTGCGGCGCGAATCTCTAATAAACGAAAAAAAAAAATAGTTTGGTCGATACTACAAACTATTTCTGATGACACTATCATAGAGAAGCAGAAATAATTATTTTTTGGTTGAAAGAATATGTTATATGTACAGTCTGCGCAAGAATGTTTCGCGCACCTTGCGAAAGTTCGCTAGATTTGAAGGAATGTAGTGGACCAACGATTTGATTTTGAATTGTGAAGTTTAAATGATCCACATCTTTGTTCTTCGCCGCAAGAATTACTCATTCAATCAACCAATTGTGATTTTTGTGATTAGACGTTTGGGAACATTTTTTTGATGAAGCCGTCCTTCGTTGAGACGAAATTGTTAAAATTCGGCGGAAACAAAATCAATCTGTTCGATTTGTCAACAGGAACACGGTCGTTACCGACGATAGTCGAAGATCGTTTTCAAGCTTAAATCATTTTTCTCTTCTCCTTCGGGGCCGAGTTAATAATCCTCAAATTCTCATGACTATTAATTTATATGCTCCCAATTTATTCTTGCGTGGGCGTAACTATGAGCAAAAACTTTTATTTCTAAAAACTTATACCTCGCTTAAGAGGTTTAAATCACCAGTTCCAAGGGCCCTTAGATTGATCAACGCATTGCCTAGAGAAGTGGACATTTTTAGTGATAGTATTTGTGAACTGTTTGTAAAATTTCACTATTTTATTTCTTGATTTTTTATGTTGATTTTGATTCTGATATATTATGTAGTTTTATTTTATATTTTGTCTTATTATATTTTTCAAGTACATGGCGAATTGGCGTCAGCTGTTATGTCATGTACTGTAATTTTAATTTTGAACAATGAATAAATAGATAGTCAGCAATTGCTTGGAGAAATCTTCGGCAGATGGATCGTTTAGCAATGCAACTCGCATGTTTGTCAATTATTTGAGGCAAGCGTTTATTTCATCGGCAGCGGTTGATCTATCTACGTGGCTGCTATTCCAGAAGAAGAAACTGTTACAGCAATTTTTTATCTCGCATGAACAGTGGCCATAATCAATGACATGAAGAATGTCTTCCCAGCTCCACCGGGCGCATCGAGGAAAAATAAGCCACCATTTCCATCATCAATTACCTTCATTAACGTATCGCTAATTTCCTTCTGTTGAGGGTTCAACAGTGGTACATTCGTTCAAACTGATTGGTTCAATACATCTCGATCATATTCACGTTCACGTTCCAATTCTCGATTGAAAGCGTCGTTCATTCCACGATCTGGCGTTGGCATTCCTAACTTGACTACCAAACTGCCGCACATGAGGTAACACATGTCTTCGATCTAAAGCAAAGCCTGGTTATGTATCTCTTCATTCACCTCGAGATCAGGATTCCCCAAACTGACACGAATTCGATGCAAAATGTATTCGGACATGTCATCCTTGTACTTGTTCCACAGTTCACGGGGATTCGATGGGAAGCATGTCAAAATAATGATAGAAAATAATGTGCGTATCTGACTTGGAGATTCAGAAACAATTTCTTCAGCGATTGTAATGAGTATCATTTTCAAGCAAATTGAGCCGTTGACATGCAAGTAGAAGCATTCGTCATTTTTCGGATGAACTGTGTAAATGCGACCAAGAGCATCAGTAGTCATTCGGATGAGCAGGAACCGCATCGCCTTGCTTTCGACGTTAAAATTTCTTCGATGTAGCTTTCCAAGTGTAATAACGTGGCATCCCAAAGTAGAGCAACGTTCGTGCAAACAGCGTAATATTTTTGTCAAAAAAATTATCATACCTAATTAAAAACATAACCTTATTTCAACATTATCCGATTTTATTTCGTTTTCATTTTATATCATCGATTTGTTTTATTCTAATCCATACTCTAAATTTAAAATTATTTAGAAGTCAATCGTATGCAAAAGAAGCAAAAACAAATGAATTTTGGAAAAATTGCCACCTAGCGGATGAAATCTGCATACAAACGACATTTTCATTATTTCAAGGTGTTCGCCATTTGAAAACTGTATGAGAATATTAATTTTCTTCATAATTTCTTTCCCGTGATATTTTTCCGATGTTTTAATGCTTATTCTGCTATTTTAGGCGGATACGAATTTAATAAATCAAAGATCATTAAAATCAGCCATGTTATAGCCAAGATATACGTGGTGTAACAAACCCCACTTTCTTTTATATATATAGATTTAAACGAATTTAAAATAACAACTCTATCTATAGAATAAATGGTTTATTTATTTAAACAATCTTAATTTTATCAACACTTCCCTTTACTATGCAAGAAAGTATTTATATTAATAAAGATCGATTATCTACAGCTTGTATATATAAAAAAAATACACTGCAGCATCTGAAGCGAGCATGGTTTAAAAAAATCGATATGTTCTCCCTTTTCAGTAGAACACCTTTACACTGAACTCCCCATTTACACGGTAGATACGCTCAACGCGATACCAAGTAAAGAAAAAGTGTAAACAATTATATTAAAATTTAAAATTTGTGGTAGATAGGTTTCCTTGCATAAAAATAAATTAAGGATATCAAAAAATTAAATTCATTATCGATTATTGTATCTTAATGTTATATAAAAATATAAAAATCAAACGTAACAAAAATTATTTACTATCACTATGAGACAATAGACGAAGCCTTTTACGAAAATTTTGAATGACATATCTCTCATCTCTTGAGATATCCAGAAACTGTGTAATATTTCTGTCCAAATTTTTAAATGAATAGTCGATTTATTTCTCTTTTTTTGCACCGTGTTATTTCTAAATCGTCTTAAAACAGAGTTCAGTGTATTTTAATCGTTAAGTTGGTGTATTCTATTCAAATCAATGTTATGCGTTATGCGTAATAATTCATTAAAAACGTTATGCGTAATAATTCATCGAGCTAACCTTCTTGCTGAGTAAAACTATTATCATGTTGAAATGAAAATAATGATTTCGATACCCACCGCTCAATAGGTTTATCATCTTGATATTGAATTGATATTCATCGTGTCTTTGCCAAAACATTAGCGAGTATTGCAATGCATTGTATGAACGGTGTGCTTCGTATCCAATATCGTTTAAATACTATTTCACAGAAGTTGCGCCACATTATAAACTAATTAAAATACACTGTTCCCGCTATGAGCCATGAATCCCGTGTTTGACCATAATTGGATAAATAGATTTTTACATCAGAATGATTTATCGGAATTAAAACCTAATAAAAATCGATGAAAACACAAAATAACGGCGCATGTATACCAGAGATAATAATGTATACCTACATAGCGAGCAGTCAACTGTCAAAGTATAATGTAATCAATGCCATCTGGTGGATTTACTGGAAAACAGCATACAACGTGTCATACAATGTCCACGTTCCATTTGTATTTTTCAAAAAAACAAATTGTATGAGGACATTTATTTTCTTAATACTTTCTTTCCCGTGATATTTTTCCGATGTTTTAATGCTTATTCTGCTATTCTAGGCGGATAAGAATTTAATAAAACAAAGATCATTAAAATCCGAGCTGTAATTCTCGAGATATACGTGGTGTAACAAACCCCACTTTCTTTTATATATATAGATTACTTTCACATCAATTGTTTTAATCGTTCTGCACATAAACAATTGACTAAATATGAATAGGGTTGCCACAACAAAAAAATATTTGCAATTCGGAGAACACTGAAGTAAGAATAAATAATTACTAGCATTTGTCAGCACACCGGTCAATACTTTCACTAAAGGTAACCTCAAGTAAACTAATACAACAATATGATAACAGGTAAATTCAAAACTAATATTTTTTGCAAAACAAATTCAATGAGAATAGACTTGATTTCATAGTATCGCTGTAAACTACTTAATTTTTTGGATAAAAGCGCCGAAAAGTCAATTGATATACAAATACATTTCAAACTGAAGTTACCATTAATTTGAATCATTCAAATTTGAGATGTTTCTTTAATTTTTGAGACAGGGTTTTGCATTTTTAAATCTTCAAACTATTGAAAGCAAAGAATAAAAAAAAAATTCGAATTGATTCATTCAAACTTTCATAGGTAGTTCTTTTTGACGGTGGATAGAAACTATTTGAAGTAGAGGGATAAATGCTGCTTGAAAAAATGAAACATTATAAGCAGATAAAACCTGTTACTTTTGTTGTCTGTACTCAGAATCTATGCAGTTACATAAGATAATAATTGGTAAGTCCACAGTGCAAAATTGACTAGTTAATTCCTCATTAAAATCAGTTTATTTTAATTAATTAATTAATGTATACAGTTAAAATTAAATTACAAATCATCGTTTCAAAAAACCGGGCTGATGGCTTTTCAGATGATGAAATCATCACAATTTTATTAATAATATAAATACTTTTAGTTCCATAGTGTTACAACTAGAAATTGATAATTTTGAGGTATGGCTGACGAGTTTCGACGCATCTAAACTGAGTTGTTGAAAATAATGTTTTTTTCTAGTTGTACCTTTGTGGAGCTAAAGAAGAGAGGTATTCGAATACAATAGGTAATAAAACACATTTACCTACACTGGATCTAGGGCATCGTAAATCACAAAAATACAGTCTTTAAATTAGAACTAAAAACAATAACGTCGCAGAAGGAAAACATTCTTGTTGACAAAAAGATAAAGTTTCAGTTTTAATTGCAATTATTAATATATACGTAGAATTACGAAAACTACCATAGTAGAATGAGGTCACTATTGTACAAATCCCACTTGCTCTCTAGAAAAGTCGAGTGTGCCCTATAGATAAGACTTGTGAAGCCAGCGCTCACTGTAACCTCAAAAACCTGATCATTAAACATAATAACAGTAAACAGCAATAATTTTGTCAAAAATTGTCCACATTATTCATGAACAAATCCTACAAAGGAGTACGTAAAGATATGAAACAACACGGAGAGCATTAAGTTGTACATTGGTGCCAGAGCAGTTCAATGCGCACGATTAGAAAACTGTATGGCTGTACACGAGCTAGCTAAGAAAATTATATCCAATAATCTGGTTGAACATAGAAGAAGCAGGCCAAGATTCCGTTGACTAGACGATTTTTTGACGAGCGTCATATGCTCAGAGCCTCAAACTGGGAAACTGTCGCTTTGGATTGGAAACTTTTCAATATTAAGTAGCTAGCATTCTCATTCAGTAGAAATTTAATAATTATCTAAAGGAAAATATTAAAACAAAAATCTCAGAGATCTGCTCCCATTGCAGCGTATAGGAAATTTAACACCCGACTCCAAATAATCAATCCATAAGGTATATAAAGAAACAATGAGTGTATGTAGCAGTTAGATTTTCAAATGGCTTACTTTGTGTCGCTATAATCCTGAGAATGACGTATTTGTTACAAATTGTCTTAATTTTGCCAAGTGAGAATGTTGGTACTTTAAAATAAAAATGCATTAGTCAATTTTTCCAACATCTTGTTAAAAAAACCCGTGTTCAAGTAATAATCCATTAGCAGTTGTGTAAATTATCGAGTATCCATTAATGTCAAAAAATATTTATTGCATGTTTTAATATACAAACTATTTATGTTGTGAATTTTCAATGAAGGTTGATGATATCATTGCCACATTAAAAAAAGTTCAGAGGTGTGAGTTGCGGTCAGATCGGGGGGTGATAATGGGCGTTACTTTCTGTTGAATCCAGAGATTCCAAAAGTGTTGCATTCAAAAAGGGGTGGGGAAAATAAATTTAAAAGCGAGCAAAATTTACTGCCATTGAGGATTTAGGAGATTTATGATGATTCCACAAATAAACTAATAAATAATAATATCAGCATGATGGATAATTTTAAGCTTATTATCAAGTATTTATCATAGTTATTTGCTATAAGATTATGCTTTCATCTTTACTATATTTAAGTCTTCTCTAAATCATTATTAACATTAAATAATGTCCATTGAAAGATTTCAAACAAGAATATTGATTATATCTCTAATCATTGATAGATTAAATAGATAAATAACTGTTTGTAAGATTGTCACATGAATGAAATTTATTTCAAGTTACGTAATAAAATTGTTTCTGTCAAAGTAAACCATCTATGTTATTATTGTTATATGCAATTCAGAATGGTGTTCCGTTCATTATTTAAATTTTTTCTTATTCATTATTTCAAAGTCTTCGACTGAAGCTGCTCGATGCAATTTCGATGTCACATTCCAATCGTACAATTGTTTTACATTTACATGTTTTGCAACTTACAGCCCGAGTATACTCTTTCGGCATCTTCAAATAATGGGGAACACGAGAAATTTCTGTAATTCTTTCATAATAAAGAGGACTCAGCTAAATTTTTTTTTTGATTCTTGATGATATTCCATTAGAATTTTCAAAAAATTGCTATTTCGTTTATGTTAAACATGTAGATATTAAAAATCAAGGGCCGGATTGAAATCTTTCGAGGGCGCTTCATTAGAATAAAAAGATTATTTGATTGCAATCATGATAAATTTTACCAATGGTTAGATATCAATGACATTCAATCAACTCAGAAAGTAGCCGGATACATAATAATTCAAACTTAAAAAAGGAGCAGAGGTTGCTTATGGTGAAATTATTATTAAAAATAAGTTTTTGAACCTCTCCTATGCATACTTTCAACATATTGATGCAATTTAAGATTTCGACTGAAGGTGCTTGGTGGAATTTCAACATTAAATTTGAATCGTTCAAACTATGTACATTCTCACAAATTTTGTCACTAACGACCCGGGTTTCGCCTTTCGGCATCTTCAGGCATTCAAGTGCACGGATGAACTTGAACTGACTTATTAATAACTTGCTCAGTTCAAGTTCATCCGTGCACTTGAATGCCTGAAGATGCCGAAAGGCGAAACCCGGGTCGTTAGTGACAAAATTTGTGAGAATGTACATAGTTTGAACGATTCAAATTTAATATTGATGCAGTCAAACAATGCATGTTTGAGAAACCCCAGTCTACAGAATATAAAAAAATAATGACATTTGTGTTTCTTGGTTAACAAAAAATAAAACAATTGATATTTACATGTTAAATGGTGAAGGGGTGGGTTCTGACAATAATGTTCTTATCTGAAGTAAATTCAAATCAATAATCAGAAAAACATAACTTGACAGTCATTTGTGAAACAAATGAATTGTTTTTATGGAATTATACAATTTTCAAAAAAAATATCATTATATTCCTACTTTTACGGTTACTGAATGTTTTTTTTACCATGTTCGATGCAATGTAGAGCTTATGGAATCCTAATGGAGTTTATCTCGACAGAAGTGTTTCTATGAAAACTGCTTGACCTCTCCATTTCTAAAGAGAGCGGGGATAGAAGGATAGGACTAGGACAGGATTAGTGGTTTTTTTTTTTTTTTTTTTTTTCCCTAGGGTACTCAACGTTGTACCCACCACCACCCGCTACGGCTTCACACTCTTTTTATAGGGTGTATTCCGTAGCGTAACAACGTTAGTCGTGTTCAAAATTTTGCCAGAAATGTCCCGAGAAGAAATTCTTCAAGACTTGGTTGCATGCACTACAGTGTGCAGAAATTAAAAGTTAATTAATAATTAAGTGCAGTTGAAATCATGAGATTTTATCTATTTAACTCCACTTTTTTTCCAAATGACGCGGAGAATTCTTTAAATGCCCTATAATTTGCCTTCGATGCAACCAAGTCGGCATGACCGACGGGGCCGGCAGATCCGACAGATAGTCGTATCGTCTTGAGCAATTTTTCCCGTTCGTTATTTAAGTCTGGACATTCCCAAAGGATGTGATCAGCATCCTGAATCATATATCCGCATTTACATTCAGGGCTATTTACTAACCGGCCAAGCTGGAAGAGCTTGGCAGCGAAGTAACCGTGGCCAGTTAGAGTGGTTAGTGGTTAGCTTATCGCACTCGCTCATGAGGACACATACATCAATGCTTTCGGACAGAAATCCATAAATCAATTTTTAATAACCCATTCTGAGCCGTAACAGAAATCAAATTACAATGACAAATAAGTCCTGGAAGAAAAAAATGCCTGTCGATCATAAACATGTTTGGAAAGCGGTGATCGATAACCACTCCACCATAATTTGATAAATTGACTGCGATAAGTAATTTCGTTTTTGGTTTCACGATGATAAGATAACAGTTAATCTATAGTGAATTAATATTCACAAATTGACTATTCATCATCAATTAATTAATGCGATACAAAAATTACTATTGTTCTTTATAAACTCATCATCAGCAACTGATACCGCTATGTCCACACTCAATATGGAACGTATTGTAAATCCCATAAAGAAAGTTAGTGAGTGTTGAAGTTAATTTCAACACCATTGAATTCTATTAAAGGCTACCCATTTATAGCCTCATATCGTAAGTTGGGGGGAGGGGGTCAAAAACAATAGTATTAATCATTTACTAATTGTCAGTTCAAGTTAATCCGTGCACTTGAACGCCTGAAGATGCCGAAAGGCGAAACCCGGGTCGTTAGTGACAAAATCTGTGAGAATGTACATAGTTTGAACGATCCAAATTTAATAGTATTAATGTCAATGTTTGCAGATAAAATTATCTTTTTGACTGAAAATGAAAAAGTAGAAAAAAATATTTTTCGGATTTTTTTGACACCTAACAGATTGAGAGCCACTGACTTTTATTTTTATAGGGCAGTATATAACGTCACACCCAGTGGGGTGGGGTGCATGTAAAGAATAACTTTGACAAGGTTGTAGAAAGGTTACGGTTTGTAGAACATTTATGTCAATAAACTAATAAAATACACACTCATTTTTCACCATGAAAAATTGGAAGGGAATTAAAATGCTCAAAATCATACAGAAGTATTTACTGGAGACCTCTAAGAATCCATAAAAAAAAATCATTTATGTACCAATTGAAAAATCCGATTTTGCTCCTATAGTTATTAAAAAATAAAACACTTTTTGTTTCTTGTCGTTTTTTTTCAAATTTGGAATAAGTTCTTCCGCAAATAATTGACAGTTGTAATGCTACTAATTAATACTAATATTGTCGAGTCATTATGAATTCGAGAAAAATCCATTATTAACCATAATAATTATTTGAATATACTTTGTAAGCACGTAATGTAATACTGTGCAATTATTTTTCGTAACAGTTTTATAAATCAATATGAGATACTGAATCAATGACGCACGGAAAAAAATCCGTGCATGAGTAGGTATTATTGAATGCCTAAAATTAATGCACCATGTCATAACTAGGCAATTTTGCAGCTATGGCTACTTATAATTTATGATTGAATTTACATAAAAACTAAAGAAAAATGTCCGACATCAATATCATAATATCTATTATCAAGGTTAGGTAATAATAAAAAAAACCCGTTGACGTTTACGTGATTCATTCATTAACAGATATGAAGAATCTTTTCGAATCATTGAAGTAATGACTCGTTCAATTTAAATACATATTGCTCATTGTCCACGATGAGTTAACAGCAATGATCATCGACGAATATGATCACTATACCTGGAATAATCTGTTAGGAGATTAGTCAGAATAATTTTGATTCACTTACCCATATTATTAATTTGTATCAACAAAAAAAGAGATGCAGTAAGTCTACATAAAGAATTGTCAATATTAAATACATAAAACGTACTCTTTATTTTAATATCTAATAATTGTGCTGACAGAAAAAATAGCAAACATAAAAAACAAGCTGATCAAAATGTGTAATCAAGTATCGTTCCTTACTTGATCAAGGTGACAATGTTGTTCAACGTGTAAATTCTTGGACTAGTACGTAATAAATAACAACGATCCATTAACATTGTTTTAAAGCGATCGATTGATGTTATAAAATCGAAATAAATGGTATTTAAATGTTAATACTTCGATGAAAACAATTGCAATTGAATCATTCAGTAATGTACTAAAAATTACATTTCATAATTTGGAAACAATTCTTAATTTGAAAAAATTGTTTCGAAACTTTAGGCAAACCAATATTAGATATATTTAAAAAGTGAGTAGGATCGGTCGAGTCCATGTTTTAAACAAATTTATAACACCATTATTCGCTTTACCCATCTCTATAGCTGTCAAATATTATTTAATCTCTAAATAAGCGAAAAATGTTAAATACCAAGAATTCGGCACATAAAACTTTCTATAAAATATATACTATCGGGTCAAATTCGTCACCAACTGAAATAATTTGATTCACATCATCGTATTTTTGGACGATGAACGAAGTAAAATATGCGAATGAAAATTTAGATTTAAAAGTGAAATACCCTATGTAGTAATAAAATTACGCAAGCAATGGTTTGGAAACCTGCGTCGTACACAATTACTGGGTTAATTATCTACAGAGTGAAGTTAAACAAAAAAAATCAAGGACAGCTCAAAGTAACCGCGAATAACAAGGCAGTTTTTTTTAAAATCTAACATCACATAGAAAATTATAAATTAGTTTATTAGAGTATTTCAAGAGTATGTTAAGTAAAGATAAATAATTGATATAAGTTACAATTAAAACAAACGTACCGATAGTTCAAGCTCAAAACACACTGACGTCGGACCGGCCTCGTTTTATTAAACGAATTATGAGAAGGAAATCATAGACAAATAGAACAAAATGAGAGCGAAAAGTGAATGGACGCTATGTTACCACTGTTAGAAAAATCTTTAGTAATATTGTCATTGTTTATTTAATCTGTCTTATGTGAAGATAGATACTTTCCGAGATAACCGAGAACATTATTTTTTAAATTAGATTTTGAAATTTCTATTTTTTTGATAACCCTGACCTTTGATAACCTTGATGATTTTTGAATTTTGTATATATTTTTTGTTGAATCCTATGAACCTGTGGTTTGGGTTCGGGCCGGGTCCGGGTAAGAAATTTGTTTCTTCAGAAAAATATTTCAGAATATGTTCGTGTCATAAGTCAGCCATGCGGTAATATTATTCGTAACGTGAAAAATAGGGAATCGTATATTGTTGTAAAATCGTAAAAAACGGGTTTTTTTCGGGCTGAGCAATATAAATCTGGGCATCGGATCGGGTTCGGATAACAAATGCGATATAAGACTTGAAACGGAAAGGAAGCAAACCGCACACCGGTGGACTTATTGCGGTCTAGTGGTTAAAATATAAAAAACAAATAGTAATTTTCAAACTATTTATTTTAGTGTGACTTTTTAATTTATGATTTTACTGATAATATCATTTTTATGAGGTAATTCTTGGTATTTGAATATAAAATAATGTTTCCGAATTTTTTACACGACAAATTCTATGCATTGAATTGTGCACATGTACATTATTTAATCTAGAATTTCGCACATAGGACATATTCAATATTGAATTATATTCTTAGCGAGAGCTTATAACTAGTACCATTATTATTTTAAAGCAATAATACTGTTTCACTGTAATCATTTTATATTATATTATTTTTGATAATATATATTATGTAAACTGCCACCATTCGTTTGACTAGAGAAGGTCCTTTTACGTATTTGCCTTATTTTATTTGTCCATATTCACCAATTTCATTTCTTCGACATTTATCAACTTCCTCATGCAGATTGTTCTTTGCAGCTTACGTTAATCTCAGTCATTCGCAATCTTAAAAATCAGAAAAGATCAATGAAGTAAACAAACGCTTACATGTCATGAT
Organism: Himalopsyche tibetana; assembly: GCA_030503985.1. Taxonomy (NCBI): domain Eukaryota; kingdom Metazoa; phylum Arthropoda; class Insecta; order Trichoptera; family Rhyacophilidae; genus Himalopsyche; species Himalopsyche tibetana. The sequence goes on along the minus strand of JAPJYX010000003.1, from coordinate 886,784 downwards.
ACAGACATTATAAATGAAACATAAAAAAACAAAATATATATAAGATCATAATTCTCCAATCCAAATAATCAATGTATGTCAAAGAATCATAAAAGTAATATTGATTAGCAGGGCTTTTTTTTTAAAAAAAAAGTGCCAGAACTCGCCAGAAGCTTTTGGCTTCCTTATAGAGGTATCTCAACAGATCTTTATTTATAAGAACTGCTTGTTAGTCAGTTGCTCAACCTTATTTTTTTAAGAAAGTAGAAAGGTAGAATGAAAGGGCCTGGACAGGACAAGCAGTTAACTAATCGCTATCGCTTTTCCTCGTTCATTTTTGGATTGGAAGGGTGGAAAAGAATTCAGACGTCACAAACACCTGCGCCTTTAAACATAACTGGAAAGTGAACCTCTGCGTTTGTGGAATAAAGAATTGATTTTCTCTTGCTAATTTATGTTGTGCAGTTTGAGTTTTTTTGCTGTTATTACTTTTTCGCAATGTTATGATTCAAAAAAAGTCTTTTTTCTTCTTAAAATCAAAAGTTTTCATAGCAAAATAAATATAAATTTTTGCGAATATTGATTAGAAACATTAAATTGCCAAAAAAAGGTGCCGGGATGCACATGGGAAAATCAGTACTGGTGATCAGTGTCAATAACTTCTTCACTAATAGAAAATTTAAATTAACTTTGATTATTTTCAAATTCTCAAAATACTCAAATTGTTTCCAATTAATAGAGTAATCACAAACCTAGCTGATTGATTGCAGCTCATTAGTTTAATAGTTTGTAATGTTTAACGTCATTAGTAGTATGATTAAATTTGTTTGCACTGTTTCGATTTTATAATCCCCTCTTTGCTTCCCTTAAAAAGGAAAAATCCCAATCTGATTGATTACAACTCATTAGTATCTGTTTGTTTTATTTCGATTCTACACCCCCCCTCCTTGCTCCTCTTAAAAGGAAAAAAAACCCAAACCTCCATTTTGTAATTTTAAAATGTTAGAATCAATCTTGCTTCATTACTTAAGCAAACTTTGCGATAGTAAGTCTGAAGATGCCTCTGAAAGAGGCGAAACACGTGTCACAGTAAGTAACACAATACGTGGAATAATCAAAGTTAATTTAAATTTTCTATTAAAATGAACTTCCACAAAGTTACCGCCGAAACCATCGAAACTTCTTCACTATTGTCAGAGATAACTAGCTATTGTAAACCCTTGTATGTTATTTGTGCATAATAGTGTCATGGGTATAAAATATGAATTTGATAAGCACCGAGGCAAGTATTGCTTATCACTATTGTGATCGATATTCTAATTGTTTTATCATGTAGAAAATAAAGTAATACATTCGTGACTCATTTTATTCACACTGTATATTTAATATTACTCATTTATATAAACATATTTGTTAAATTTTTTACAAATCTTGGTGGTGTATTTAAAAACAAGACATACATTAACCACATTGTCTATTTGTTTCGAGTGGAAGTTTTTAAAGAAATCTATTTTGTCATTTTAAGCGAAATTATTTTTCGATTTTGCGTTTGTTCTTCGATGTTTTACAACTTAATATTTCCAATAACAACTATCCAAAACATGAGTATATATCGAAATGGATTTCGTTGCTAAAAGAAAAATGAAAAAACCAAATTTATTATAAATCTTTTTATATACATATAATTGCTACTCAAAAATTATATAAATGTCAAAAATGTATAATGTTTTATGATAGTAAATGTTTACAAATAATATTGTATATTTTCATGTAGAGATACTAAATAGAATATGAAGGCTTTATTCTGTGTCAATATATAAGAGAAGAAAGTATACATTATCTAAAATATATTTTCAGTCAGTCTCAACATTTAATTTATGAAATAATATTTCCATATTTATTAAAACTTATTACGTTCCGGAACAGTAGAATGCAAATATATAATAAATCAAAATAATTTCATACATATCTGTTTAAGCTTACAAATTTTTCAAAAATTTTCATAAGATTGTTACTTCTACAGACATAAATCGAGATCATAGGGAGAAAACAAATCATCAATGATATAAAAATTACTTGCACTATTAAAGTTATAAATTTAAGTTTCCAATGTACACTTATATCATTGAAATATCACAAAGACGGCATTTGAAATCGATTCGATCTCAATGTCATTTTCCATCTACGGCTTCCTGGCTGCCAATTTTCATCTTGGCATACTGCTTTCCGAGATACTTCATAGCATCTTTGTGCGGTGTATTAACGCCTCTTACGTTTCCATAGTTTTCCTTGACGTACAGTGCGAAACCGGTGGCTTGACGCTTTTGTCCAACGGGTGTTGATATAACAAGACCGTCTTTATTTTTTTTATTGTGAATGCATTCAAGAGTTCCGTAGCAATAGCCGCAGCGCTTTTTCGTTGTGTCAATAGACTTTGAATGTCTACCGATGCTGAAAATGTTATGAAAATAGTTTTTTTTTAAATGTTATAAACTCAGTAAAATAGGATTCCCTAAATAATAGAAAACCAAGAAATTCAAGTTTTTTTCTAATTTTTCATGACTAAGGTCCAAATAACGAGTATATTAATTACATGAGTAACCGATTAGCTTTAGCCATAATTTGAAACATGAAAATAAATAGTGATTTCCATCAAAGTTATTTGTTTATAATATTTAATGGATTTCGAGTACAATTAATCGACACTACTATAAAAAATTATAGTCAATGTTTTATTATTATTAAGAATAGAAATTATTGGGTCTAACTGCATTTTTACTTATGATTTTAAAAGAGATTAATGTAACAAGACTTGCTTAGGACATTTTCTCTTTAACAAATATTCAACAAAATCAAACGGCGAACAATTTGTTCCAGTAAAATTAATAGACCAACAATCCATTGGTAATTGGGTACCAAAATAAGAAATACATTTTTAAATATAAATTAAATATAATTCAAATGTACCTGTATCCACACTTGACACACTTGTATGTATATTTGTAATGTATATCCAATGTGTGACAAACGGGAAGTGCCACTAGCTCAGGATATCGTTTTAATGTTTTGGCAACCCTAGGAAATAAAGATAGAGTTTGATAAGAAACAAAATCGGTACACGGTATGAATCGCATTCACACAAATATTTTAAAATAATAATTTAACAATCATAAACGGGCGATTTTAGCTTACGGCAAAGACACCCAACCGAAGCAAAATTTGGTAGATTCTGGAAATTATCGTGAACTTGAAAAAGAAATAGTATTTTACATAAATATTTAAAGCCGTTGATGAAAAATAATATCCAAGCAGTCAGACTAGTTTGTGATCATCGAATAAACGAAGTAAGACCGTGATAAAATTTCTTATAAGAATCACGAGTCAGTTGCGAGAAAACCAAAGATTGAAAAGTAGCTCCGACTGCAAAAAAGGTTGGGCACCCTTGGCTTACAGTTTCTTAAAATAATAATACATCAATTCTGGGACATGTCAATATTGATATAAATTTAAAATATTTCAATACATTGTAAACAATTTTACTAAAATACATATTATGTGATGGTTTCAATACATTCAGAGTTTGATTTTGGCTAATTTTAATGTATTGAATCAGTATTAAAAAAAACCATCATGAGTACTATGACTTGTGACATTCGAAAACCGGTTGTCCCTAATTTTCCATAAAAGAGTCTATAAACAAAAGGACAGAAAATTTGGATATTTTATTTGATGGCTTAACCTTTCCACCGCGTATAACCACTATGCATGTCCTAGCGAACATGCCCTCAGCGCGCGTGACACATATAGATGTCATGGAAATTTCAAACCCTATATAAGAGCTATCTATTGTGTTAAAATTGTATAACTTGGTTGAAAATATTACTAAATGTATATTTTACCAAATTCAATAGATGCCATTAGTCAAAAAAGATTCAATATAGGCTAAAATAATTAATTTCAGGAACACGCCGTGAACATACGTCACCAATGAAAGAAGGCCGCCGATGTGATAGCGTTTCTCGTAAGAACTGTGCGCCACGTATTTACAAAATACGCATATATCATTATATTATTTGGGATAATATAAATAAGCGATCGAGTGTGGGTGAAATTGAAATTATTCCAAGAATTTAATATTATAAGCATGGTATGGTGGTGGCGGCGCAGTGTTCTCGGTCGCGCGTGGCGGTATTTTTCAATATGGCGACGTCACTCCGCAATTGTATGAAGAATAATTATTGTTGAATTAAGCCGAAAATACAAGAAATATATTGTATTTTACTATTGAAAAAGTTACTTTGGGTGGCAATTAACATATTTGATTAGTTAAAAAAATATTACAACCTATATTTAAAATTTGGTGACACGGGCAAAGGGTTAAAGACCATATGTCCCACATCATTACCCAGCGAAAGGTTATTTTCGATATCAGGAAATTTTGTTACAAAACGATCAGTGGACGCTTTGTGTTTTCATATTTTCTGAAGAGTAACACCAAATAATTTCTTGTTGTATATTATTATGTATATAAATAAAAAACATAAAAAAATTGAGCTTTTTCTTGCTATTTTTATTGAATTATCTATTTTTTGTAAAACTTCGAAAACTGGATAAAACCGGTTTTCAAACAATATTGACATTCGAAAACCAGTTTTTTCAAAAGTCGGTTTTCGTATAAGCCCTAATGAGTACCAAGAATCTGGTTTAGTAATACCGGCATGGCTATCACTAGTTCCATGTATATATAATGGTATTTAAATTTATAAATATTTGTATACTAGATAAAATTACCCACTACAGTACACATAATATATTTTGGAATTAGGAACGTTGAACATATTACTCACCAAGCCTTCCAGCAGGGCCCGTGTCCATCTCTAAGTTCTGCGTCAATGAGCCACGTGGCAACATGACACAATTCATGTGCCAGTGTATCTCTCAATCGCTGCGTACCATCAACAACCTTTGCTGACAATTCAACGCTAGACTTGCGCGTTATCATAGGAGGAACCGATGGCTTGCTTCGGTGCTTTATTACTTTATTGTGGGCACGCCTGCAATCAGAAACCATCAAAGGCAACCCATAAAATTACTTTCTTAACCAATATTACATCAAGCTAAACGGGACATAAAAATGATATATTGTGCAGTTCAATTTTATCAATAATTTAAAATAAAATAAGGATGGCGTCAGACAAATCAAAATGCACTGTTTTGTAAGGTTTCGAAACATCAGCTGACACGATTTGAGAATTTAAATCTTTCATTCAAAAATCTTGCACAAACATGAGTGAGCTTTGAATTGTTTTTTGAGGATTGCATTTCTTTAAATTGATTCGCAATTTAGGCGTAACATGAAACTACATATTTTCAAGAAGCTAAAAGAATTCTAAGTATTCCGACATGAGAAAAACAGTTTTTCAATTACCCAGCAGTTTTTGTAAGGTTTACACTCCATTCGATGAGCAAGTCGGAGGGCAGCTTCGATTCAAAGACATTTTCGTTAAACATGATAAATAATTTCTTTGTCAGCTCGTCGCGTTTGGATTTAAAATTTTTCTTAAAGCATTTTGCATCCGGATCGCATCTCCACGATGGCACATTGTCTGAGAGAAATTTAAAAATTAGTAATATTACTATATTCATAGTCACGAGGAAGAAATAGAGCACATTTATAACATCTAAATTCAGAGATGTTCATCAATACTATTTTCTCAAAACACTTTTTATTCTTTTGTAAAACTTAATCCCATTTTATTTTTAATAAAAGACAATGCAGTCCCTTCAGCAAAAAATGTGTTATAAAAGACAACAATCACAGCCAATATATACAGCCGACTTTAATATGAACAAAGGACTCGATGCTGACTGAAAAGTACATGCTGCAAGTTATGCGTTTCACTTGATACGAATACATAACATATCAAAAATCAATAATAATAAACATAGATAAATAATAAATAGAAAATTACTACCAGCGAGAGATGCCATAAAACTGTATACTTGGGTATCAGTTGAAACTGGATTTGCTTTTAAAACTGTGAAACTCTTCGCAGAGTTCCTCTCCTTGAGTGACTTTTTTACAACAGTCTTCTTTGGATTTTTTCCTAAATCGACGTCATTAACATTTGATTCGAAAATTAGAGTCTTCGGTTGGAGATCAAAATGTAAGTCGTCCAATTTTCTTTCGGAGTCGTCGTCAGAGTCACTTGAGTGAAAATAGTTAACTTTCTTTTTTCTCACGGTCAATATTTCGCACGAATCATCCAAATTGGTGTTGATTTTTACCGTCTCTTTGTTGATTAACGAATCAAATAAATCAGCATTAACTTTTTCATGACGTATCTCCTTTTCATCAACATTCTTACAGTGGGCTGGTTTGTCTCCAATCTTAAGATCTTTATCCGAATTCAGTTTTGTTTTGACAGTACTGTCTGAATTTTCAATTACCTTTTTTGTTTTTTCATTCGGCTGAACGTATTTATGTTTGGGTGGCTTGGTAACTCTATTCGAAATTTCAGACTTACTTTTATTTGATTTAATATCATTCAAACCTAGTTTTTTGGGGTATTTCAAACTATCCAAGCTTTTTATACCTATTGCACATCTACTATCTGTAATTGGATCATTCGTATACCTTTTGTTGGGTTTAGAGAATTTAGTTTGCACTTTTGAATAATTATCTGCAATATTATTTAATTTCATTTCAAGACTAAGATTTATCTTTTTCAAATCGGCATCGTTGAGAACATTTCGATCTTCAAAATTATTTTTATTCGATTTAATCTTTTTTTCTTTTATTCCTTCATTTATAATTATTTTGTATTCGGTTTGTTTAATTTGTTCATTTGAATTAGGTTTCGTAATACAATTACCCTTTTCAAGATTACGAATATTTATTTCAGGGGTGCGTTTAAGTTTTAAGTCTTTTTTAGTTTGACCGATTTTTTGGGATTTAATCTTTTTAATACCATCTTTCATTTCTGAATCATTCTGTTTTGTATTTCGTTCTATTAACCTGTTGCATTTGATCACATTCGGTTGAGTTCTTTCATTGATATTATCAACTAAATTTTTATGGTAAGGTTTACAGCTTATGGCATCGTCAATCTTTGTTGTGGTAGAATTTTCGCTGACAATTTGTTTTTTAGGTTTCCGTTTTCCGATCATATTTGATTCATTTAATATATTTTTACTAGAATTATCAGCCTTTAAATCTAGGCAACCGTAAGTCGTGTCGATTACTTCTTTAGGTTTTGAAATATTTTCTTTGATATTGTCGTTACCTAAAAAAGGTTTCTTAATAAATATAAAATTATCTGTATCATTTAAACTCTGAAAGGAGAGAGAGTTGTCATATTTTTTGTTAAAAGTAATCAAACCATTATTTTTTCTAAAGTCAGCCTTTGACGGATTTATATGTTTACCGTTGGTCAAATCAACGGCATCATTGAATTGGAAAATTCCATGAATATCATCTCGGACAGATCTATTAGGAACATTATCAACAGTGTTTTTGCAGTCTAAATTCAAACCAGATAATGGTAATTTGTCATTCTTTAAATCGTCAAATTCATTATCAAAAATATTATTTACCTTGTTAATATTTTTACCATAATGAGAATCTTTCAAACAATCTTTTAAAAAAAAAACATCGTCAATTATATCAAAATGTAACAAAGTTGGATTTATACCTTTGGTATGTTCACCGTATGTAACATTACTTTGATTCGAAATATTTCTACGCGAGCTCTTAAAGAATTGTTTAATACTACTCTGCGCCGGTTGATGTTTAGATTTTATTTCAGTTGACGGTAAATTAAGCTGCAGTGAATCGAGCTTATCAATTATATCACCGTCGTCGACACAAAACTTTTCAAGTTTCAGAGTGGGATCAATCCTAGACTTTGATTTCTTAAAAAGTCCCGGGGTACTCTTCCAAACGTCTCCGTAAAGATTATCCATGATGCTCGCTGTTTGCGGTGTCAGTTTTCTTAGAATGTCTGTACAGTTTTCGGGAGTTTTGTAGCTGTTTTCTTTTAAATGATCAGGAACGGAATTAGTATTGCAGTCTTTAACAAAAATATTCAAAGATTCCATATCAAAGGTTTTCGGTGTAGAAATATTGTCACGGGTTGTATTACCATCATCACATAAACCTTCTTTACTTTGTTTCAGCATTTTTATTTGTCCATTTGGAAAATTTGCACTTCTTTGTCTCTCACTATCTGCAGTCTTTCCAATCTCTACTTTATCAGAGTCGATAAAATTGTGAGATTGCAAACGTTCGAAATCATTGTTATCATTTGGAGTACTGAATGCGAGATAAGGTTTTTGAACAGACTTCGGTGAATTCGTAGAAAAATAACCACTGACGACAATCTGAGAAGAGTCGCTGTCCATATTGCTGCCTGAAGTAGTCAACGGTGAAGGAATGATTTGTCTCGGCCGTCGTATTGTCTAGAATAAATAAAAAAAAGTACAAATCATAAGACAAATAACAGCAACCAAATGAAAATTTAATGTAATGCTTCTAGGAATAAAATGTTTTTATATTATATTTGGAAGTAAAATGGTATTTTCTTTTGTAAGAATTTTGATATTACTTATCATGGCAACATTTTCAATGGATTAATGGGGAACTAATTGTTGTTGTGTTAACTGACCACAAATGTGGGGGTTGTCCTATGTTCCAGCCTGTAACCAGGAGATGACAGTCTCCCGCTCATGTTGATCACCTCGTTGGTCGACAGGCCCATACCGTAGTGTTCATTTTCTTTGTTTTGGAACTGGACGCTCTTAGTGGGACAGCTGTTTATGTTTTTCCTCAAGCATAGCCGCTGAAACCCTTAGCACAAACCAATTAAAAATTGACACCCATTTTTCCCAATCTCACTATTATTTTTAAGATTTTCACCTAGCCATATAAAAATAACAAAAAATAAATGATCAAATAAGAATGTCAATTATAATTGGTAATTTTTTCAATTGATTTCTGTTCAGTCATGGATGTTTGTGAAGTGTAAAAGTTCCTTCACTATTCCAATCCTAAAATAACAGAGTATAGCGCAGTGGTGTACTAAGCAGTTAGCACTATAACCAGTGGTGTTGTGGCAAATAAATAGGTACCAGGTCAGTCATTAATTTCTTCCCTATTTTTTTTATATCCGTCCGAAGTTAAAAAAAAACCACAAGTTTTAACACGTTAAATGTGTACATTTATTTATTTTTATTTTTGTAAAATCCGTTGGGTAGATCAATTTTGATACAATGCTTTTATGGACAGTATTTTTTTATATATATGTATGCACATGAAAGTTATGTTAAAAGTCAAAAAGGTGGCAGGGCGGCTCCCTGGCTCATTTCAGGTGCCAGGTCACCGATCTGGCCCCACTACACCACTGACTATAACTAAAAAAGTCTGGGAGCGCTGATAATTTATAATATTTTAAGGTAAAAGTGTTATATAGCTAGTCATGGATTATTTCGGCGAAAAACCTAACAAACTAAGCTGAAAACGCCACGATTTAAAATTATTTTTTGAGGGATTGATAATTCATTAATTGATTAAATTCTGGCAACGTTTTTCCAATAAATTATTATAAAAATCTTTTTATTATATTTACGCAACAATAAACATTTATTGCAAAATTTCCAAATTGTCTAGAAAAGGAGTGGCAGCGCCGACTCCACGCGCTTCCGCCTCACTACACCACTGGTGATTAGTGATTAGCCTAACACAAGTCCTGTTCTAGTCATATCCTTAACAGCTTACCGCCCGCGTGTTTTCTATTGAATTTGACCTGGTAGCCGTACGATTTTGCAATCGCAAGAAATTGAAGAAATTCGCAAAAAACTGGCATTTTACTAAATTCACCATAATTTGTAAACCAATTGAGATATCTTCACAAAATTTTATTTGATAGCTTCCAGATACTTTGGCGCATAAATCAATGCCACATGAGCAATGGTTCTATATCTGTGGGTTGCATACTTATGTGGTGTAGTCAAAATAACTTAAATCTACTGAAAGGTTTTCTTTTAAATATGTAAAATCTACTTTTTCATATTGTTTTCTTTGTTTTTATGTTTAAATATATAAAATAATTAATTGGATATACTATTTACAAGGTATGATCAAAAAATCGTGAAAAAAGTATGTTTTATGGATAATAACATATTCAATACAAATATGTATTATTTAAGAATTGAGAACCCCTGCCACTGAGTTTGAATAGGTCGCAATATTATCAACCACCCGATTCAAATTTCAAAAATTGTTTTCGACCGCTATAATGACACTTGCTCCATAAAACTGCAGCATGGCCCGCCTCCTGCCCAAGCAATAAATCACAAGGCAATTCGATGTAAACAAATACTACGATACGTGTGTGCGTATCTCTAAGAGGCCCTACAAGAGCATCTGGGAATCATGTTACCCTGCTAATATTACGGATGTATGTCGTCGCTAATCAGAGAAACAAACCAGAAACGATTTAAACATAAAATCTTTTACCAGAACGTAAAATAATACTATGAAAAATGACACCTGAAAAAAATAAACGTCTACCATCTTAGGGGTATTTTTACGAAATATTTTTGTATAATATTGATTTTTTTTTTGTTAAATATTGCGTCAATGTGTATGCTACCATCTCTCGTTAAGATTTAAAATCAAACTCGATCCTAACCAATTGATTTTTCAATAGAATAGAATGTATGACGTAGGACGCGTATATGCGTCCACGGTCCGCAACCGTTGGATTTCAAAGACTTAAATACGCGTCCACGCTCGTTAAGCTGTTAATTATCCTGACTCTTTGATAAAAAAAGAGATTGAACAAATGAGTGACAGACAGTTTTCGTAGAATATCTTCTGTTATGATACCTCCATTATGAAATCATATTTTTCACATTGGGAGCAGACATGTATATTTAAAATATACATATATCTCTTAAATATAAAATCATTTAGACAAAAACTGTTGTACTGTTGTGCTGCTGCAAACTTCACTTGACACAATATGCTCCTGAATTGAGGCTACAATTTTCAAACCTTAAATATTCCAATATCGTTGAAGAAAGACCCTAGCCCTAACCTTCTTTCCAAACTCTTCGAAAAAGAAGTTTGGCAACTCTTAAGCAATAGACGGCTATCTGCGTCAATTTTGCAGTTTCAATAAAAAAAGTATGGATAGTGACACAAAATAGTCAACATGTCATATTAATTGCATTGATCAATTTCTATCATTTCCTTGGAAGCACGATACAAAAGTTCCTGGTAAAAGTAGAGTATAGCTCGTCATGGATTATTACGGCGATAAACTTCACAAACTAAGCTAAAAACAACGCCACGATTTAAAGTTATTTAAAGTTATTTTAATGGAAAACAGAGGCGATGTACTGAAAAATATTTCGTATAATTTATGAGTGTTCTTCGTAATAATGTGTGGTTTTAACGCGATTATAAAGCTCTCAAAAAATAACTTTAAATCGTGGCGTTGTTTTTAGCTTAGTTTGTGAAGTTTATCGCCGTAATAATCCATGACGAGCTATACTCTACTTTTACCAAGTTCCTTTATATTATTCTTCGTATCTTGACGAATATGTTAAGATTGCGTGAGTATGAAAACTTACTTTTTTTCGGAAGAGGAGTTATATGAAGACGTGTACGGCATTCCATCTGAAAGAAATTTTCGGCGATAACTAAAATTCTGAATTCGTACATTTAATAAATTAAGGGTAAATATGGCATATAGTAGCACGTCGACTACTGCGGCGCAAAACTTCACAACTACGCTAAAAACAACGCCACGATTTAAAGTTATTTTTTGAGAACTCTATAATCGTGTTAAAACCACACATTATTACGAAGAACACTGATAAATTATGCGAAATACGAAATATTTTTCAGTACAGCGCCACTGTTTTCCATTTTGGCCGCGCGGCCAAAATGGAAAACAGTGGCGCTGTACTGAAAAATATTTCGTATTTCGCATAATTTATCAGTGTTCTTCGTAATAATGTGTGGTTTTAACACGATTATAGAGTTCTCAAAAAATAACTTTAAATCGTGGCGTTGTTTTTAGCGTAGTTGTGAAGTTTTGCGCCGCAGTAGTCGACGTGCTACTATATGCCATATTTACCAAATTAAGTAATAAGCTCTGCTTTAAGACATCGGTATATACCTATGTCACATTAAAAATCCAATAATATTGTCAGCGACGACAGAAATACGTTTGATTATTAATGTTACGTATTTTATTATGAAAAAGAAGGCTTACCGTAATGTGCGGAAATAAAGGGTTATAAATAATAAATCACTTAGTGTTTATCACTATGACTCTTGTTTTACTCGGTGTTTTTATATGCATCACGATAATTTTCGAGAATAAGTTTTAAATGATATAATTTATGTTGAATAGATAAATAAAATGTTTTTGTATTACAGTACAACATTCAAAAATAACGACAATTAATGTCATCAAATTACGTATGCTATGTTGCCACTCATTTCACTATTTCCAAAACTTTTATTACCATCACTAAAAATCATTATCGGGAAGACGATGTGTCGATAATCTATTATCGCTGTATTTTTACAGTATCTGCCTAGGAAAAATATGCTAAAATAGGCTAAATTTACCTCATTTGAGAAAAGATATAGCGCTTAATATGATAAACTTTGAATCAGATTTTTCTACCATATCTATCGTCAATAAAATGAATAAATAATATATTTATTAAAAGTCGATAATCATTGAATTACAATTTTCACGTCTAGTAATCAATTCGCTAATTTAATAACCAGCGATGTTTCTGGTTTTCATTTTGACATTGACACTTTTAGACAATTGTCGATGGTATGAAAAAGAATGGTCATTAAAATAAATGAAATGACATTTAACTAGAATTCATAAAAAATGAACTATGGACCAAAGAAACATGATCAATAAAATCTAAATAATAACGGATAATAAAATCTTTGCATATTACGCAAATGATTACGCGACTCGAATTAAATTTATTCAGACGTACACCTTCTGCTATTTGTAAATCGATTAGGATTATTTTGGGATCTAGGGTTCTTGTCGAATTATAAACGGGAATTCATATAAATAAAATTTTGGCATGCTTCTTGCATACTATTGACTACATGTACACTGTAGTTTCACAAGAAGATAATGCACCATATGAAAATAAAAGGCCAATTATTTAACTAAGAAGCTTTAATTTGAATACTTCATCGATGTCTCTTTATACTACAAACTATTCAGAAGCAATAAAGTGAACAAGTTATCCATATTTCTCAAAAATTCCAATGTCAAATATATAAACATTATTTGCAGCATAAAGTAATGCTCAAACAATTCTCAGTTGTGAGAAAATTTATTTTTTATGTAAGATAATGGATGGTTGTCTAACTTTACTTCGACATCACATTATTCCTTCAGAGACTAGGCAGCAAAAGAAAACATGTTGAGAAAGAACAGCAGGGAAATTTACATCTCTATTATTAATTAAAAACACTTAAATTTAGAGTTGACTTTCACCTTAAAAATAATATTTCTAATGAAAGAAATCGGCTCAACTAAAGACAAGGAACCCACTATTAATAATAATATCAATGTTTATTGAATAATTTATCCATTATACAATGTAACATCGTAATATATAGAGAACTCAAGAAACAATAGGCAAGCATCTCAATATGCCAGCGTTCATTAAAACTAATACATAGGTATTGTGGGAGAAGATCCATCACTAGAATATGTTATGAACTCATTAAACCCATCCAATCCAATAGAAAGCCAACAGCGATAAAACGATAAAAGAATAAATGCCATAACCACTCGATGAAGAAGCTGCAGCTTTTTGTAGTTATAATGTAATATTATGTATGTATTTGTTGGAGTTATGATAGAAAAACTATAACCGTTCAAGTAAGTGACTCCAGATTTATTTTTATTTTAAATGACAAAAACCAATATGGAAAATACAGGCAGTAACTGTTACGTGTTCAGGCTGATGGTCGAAGACTGATTAATCAAATAGTCAAATATGATATTGCAAATTTACATAGTCATGTTCCTTTTAACAGTTACTATACGGTGATTAAATATATAATATATATATAGTATAATAATAGGATTTAAATTAGAATACACAATCTGTATTGAGAAACAACGATAAGACAAGTCAATATACATGATAGGGGACTACTAATATATTGATTTATATTATTTAATTAGAAAAACAGGCTGTCGCTAGTTTACCATCCCACAAGTTTTGAAAGGAAAAAGGCAACTACAGAGGTAATGAGAACTGTAATAATGATATACATGGACATGGATTCTGGATAAGCCTGAGTGGGAGGAGAATACGAGTGACGCATCGCCTCCTGACCGGACTCTTGGCGCAATCGCAATATTTCTTCTTTCAGCAAAATATTCTCCTGTCGTAATTTGCTCTCTTCGCCTCGCAGCTGTTTGACCTCGGCGGCAACCTTTTGAATTTCACCCCCTAGTCCCGGCAATGCCTTCGCTGGAGCTTTGTCGGCCCACTTCTGGCCTCTGTCCGACGGTGCATCGGAAGACTCCACCTGGGTGTCTTGCTCCGAGCCAGGGATCGGAGGCAGTTGAATTACACATTTCAACTTTGAATTCATTATTTTATCTGGGTCGACGAATTTCCACAGTTCTTCCGCCGTCACGGTGGAGCCTTCCGGTTCAATCACCGATTGGACCATGAATTTATGTTTGTTTTTCTCTTCCGGGTCGTAAACAAACGGTTGGAGTAGAACTTGGACTTCGATGTTGGATTTGGGACGCAGCACACCGGAATTGGGACGGACGCAGTATCGCTTGGGCGCTGTCGTCTTCAATTTGTAATGCACCTTCTTCTCGGTTACATTTGTCAGTTTGATCACGCACGTAATTGGCACATTGAAGGGGCCTTCGAATTTCAGCTCCGATGGTGGGTCGATTAACAGCAGAGCGTGCTCCGGCTTCGACATTTTAGCGGATTAATGTTCACAGGAATAACAAATTGGATGGGAGGGGCTTTCAAATTAAAAAATGATAGATTGAAGGAGCAAAGATAACAGGGAAGTGCCTCCGAATTATTGTCGCGATGGACTTTACTTCAAATCACACACGGTTTCCACCGATGTTAACAACATGAAACACTATTCAACAATTCGAGTAATATTCTTCCGAGTGAAATATTGCTTTACGGCTGTGTACTATCACCCGTTTACGCAATTTTATACTATTTTTCGATCGCTTCCCCACAAAATTCTTGCGGTAATACTGTTTTAAGCTAGTGAGTTCGTTTCGAAGGTATTGATGTTTGTGATTTTAAGATGTATCCGTAACAGATGAACAGATAATGTCATACATCAAAACTCATTGTCAAAAGTTAACCTTAAAACCTGATTGTCAACAATTTTCCAAGTTAGCTTTCTATCGCCATCTTGAATGAGTTCACTTTTCGAATACGACTGTCAAGAATGTTGTTGAATTTTTAAGATAACGATATAATTTGATGCATTATAAAATTTATATCGTGTGAATATTTTTGATCCTAAATATAGCCTATTAATGATCAATACTGATTTATTATCGAGTGCACAATCATAATACTCTTATCAATTTATTGAAAAAAAAAACCTCCATGGAACAAAATTCATGTAAACTTAAACCTTGTTTTAGCGATATGTAAATATGACGTACTGCAGATATTCGTGACGCCCCAAATCTTTTCCAGCGATGCACGATGCAAGAGCATGGTGGCAGGCTATACATGGGCTGTTCTAGGCCACTTATAAGAATAACACCAAAGATTATTTAAATAAAATTACATCTAACATTGTCATCACTATGATATATTATATGTTTTATTTTTAAGGTAGGTAATAAGATTTACACGTAGGTAGATGGTTGGATTCAAATGTTCTCATTGATGTCAATAAAAAAATTCTTACTATCTATAGTAAACTATAAGAGTATATTTAGACATAAAATAATTAAACGAGAATTTTGTTGTTAATTGTTTATTTTTTTGAGCGTCTTCTAAATTGACTGCGGCTCTCCTTTTTTTATTGCTAGGCCCTGCTGTGGGAAATATAGATAACTATTAATTCAACCACACAAATTATTATACAAATGTGTAAACGTTATTTTGTACTTACAGACCAAATCTAATGTAAAAGATATTAATTTACAATCTATCAAAAATTCATCTTAGAAATATTTATAATATAAAAGGGTAAGGATAAATGCAATAGTGACTGAACAGAAACAAGCTAGTTACAGTGAAATAACTAAACCAAAAAACCTACCTAATTGAAAACGTCCCTGCTTGTAACTGATCACCGAGGCCTCAGTCTACAGTAAACGCTGACGGATTATAGACTGCAGTCTAGCAATTTTATCTTTAGCAAATATGAGAATCCTTAAACCTCCACGCCTAGCGGGCGTCCGGCCAATTGCAGGATGCGATGCAATGATTTTGATCTTCATTATCTAGGCCGGTGGTCGGCAAACTCATTAGTCAACTGAGCCAAATATCAACTATACAATTGAAATTTCTTTTGAGCCAAATTTTTAAAAATTAAACTATACAGATGAGTACATTGTTATTAACTTATTCATGGTACTCCTATGCTGGTATTTGCTTAAAAGGTCCTCAATTCGATTGAGGTACTTTTGCTGAGATCTCCCCTCCCAATTCTAAGTTTTAAAAACGAAAACTGACTTCTGTGCGTTTGATAAAAAGTTTCAATAGTATGTGATATTTTGCAGAAGAGCCGCAGTTTTACGACCACTGACTTAGGCCACAGAACTACCATAATAGACTAGGTACTGCTATTTTTTTTTAAATGGAGAAAAAACATTGGTTAGTGGAGGAAGGATCCAGATTATTGAGGGATCATTGACATCAGTCGATGAATATGGACATTTTTACAGTGGATGATAATATCTAGAAATAAAATAAAATCTTTCTCATCACTCATAAAGCAGTAAGGTTCTTTTTTATGAGCATATTGTCAATCTTTCGTTTGATCTATTTTTAAATAGATGCTGTATTGGACTTCGTTGCTTCAAATGTAGATGAAAAGCCATTTTTATTATAATATTCTCATTATAATGCCTGCCATTCGGTGTCCTACTTCAGTCACACAGCGAACAATGTCATAGTTATTTAAAATTGATCGATTGTATATTACAATCAATTGTGCATTCTGAATTTTATAGGGTACAATTTCTCACACTTCTTCATTTCATTATTACGTACTTCTTTGTTTTTCTAGCCAATCTTCAATTTTAGATACAAAGGATGGTCATGATTTACATTGTCTTTGTGAAACCGATGCAAATCCAGAGATAGGTGTATATTTATTTAAATTGTCAAAAATGAAATAGCTCAATTTTCATAAAACTATTTATTCAGATTTAGAAATGTTTTACAATGGTTTAATAAGTAAATAAAAAATAGTTTTTCACAATAAAAATAACCCAGATTTTATTTACATTACATGTCGACTGGTAGATTTTTTTTATAATGTTGAACTAGAAAATAAAAAAGTAGCCCAGCAATAATTTACAATAAATTTAAAAAATCAGTAATTTTCAAGTGTATGGATTTGCCATGAAAACATTGAAATTGCTATATATAAGAAGTGGAAGTAGAAAGACTGGGTAATGAAATAAGAATCTTATTTTAGAAGTGAAGAAAGCTTAAATATCTAACATTTAATATATTTTTGGTTACATTGAATATATATTCGAGTTACACATCTAAAATATTACACGTTACACATCAAGTTACACATCTAAAAGTTACACATCTATAATATTAGGAACAAGAAAAATAATTATTGCCTCGTAGCAACAAAATAAAAAAAAAAAATACATTCCTTCGTAAAAAGGTAGATGTATATTAAAATGAAGAAATGTTCGTTCTCTTTACAGCCATTTTAATGGAAAGAATTTGCTGATAATTTTTTAGAGAACTTTTAAATACCTCGGAAAGCAGGCAAATACATGCAATGGTCAGATGTGAATTAGGTTGCAGGCAATCTATGGGTTGAAGAGAAAATGCAATTCAACAGAAAATGCAATGCAACATAAAACAAATGCTGTATGTGATTCAACCCAAAAGTTCCACGTTGTCAAACCGTGAATAATTCATGCATAAGATTGGACAGCACCCGAATATCAAGGCATATCCTGGATAGCAGTCCCAAACTTCAGCAGTCGTCACAACAAATGTGTGCAAATAAGTTTCTTTTAGTATTCAATGAGAAATGTGGCACCATAGAACAAATACGGTGAACACTTTTATCGAAACTAGAGTGATTAGTAGATACAGTTGTTAACGATGATCAAACTGAAAAACATCACCGTCTATAATCTTCATTATGAATAAAATTATATTCTCGGAAAATTTTTGAATATAATATTATGAATGTTTACTTAACACCTCTTAGGCGGGCCACGACCAAAGTCGTTTTTAGCTGATTGTACGTAGAATGCGGATCACGGCAAAAGTCGTTTTTAGCGTATTGTCGGTAGAATGCGGATCACGGCATAATATGTTTTTTTTATATCGTCGCTTGTTTGCGGGACACATAATATCACGGGTTTGTTTGTCGGCGTTAAATAAAATGCCGCAACTAATTAACATTAGTCCTAATTCTTTGCTAGATTATAAGGGTGTAATTACGCTGTAATTTTTACGGCATTAGATTTTACACTTCCAGTGGTAGTCAAGTTGTAGGAATGGCGATTATATATTATAATTATTCATATAATTATAAAATATTGATAAATATGCTATTTTGTTATATAGAATGTTTTTAATATTTAATATTTATAACATGCGGAGTGCTATCTACTAAATTGATAACAGGTTTTATATTCAGCTTTGAAACATAGTGAAATTATGATGATATCGAAATGTTCTAATTTTATTTTTAATGATTAGATGTCACGTATGATTTGTTTTTAAATTTCAATCGAAAATATCGTTTGGTTTAGAAGTTGTGTTGATTTTAAGAATGTAATATATTTGTGCGCTAATCACTAAAAAACGCCCGCTACAGGCTTGAGTATATTTTTTGAAGCGCCCGACTAAGAAGTGTTAATTTAATACAATCACCACATGTTAATGTTTTACGACAGTTCTTTGAATCTTGTAAATGTGTTGCATTGGTGGTCAGTTCTAAAATACTTAAATACAGCTGTATAAATAATTTTCTTTCTAGCACTCGTGGTAAAACGCTAAAACAGCCACCTGTTTTTTTGCAACAGTCGTTTAACTAGCATAATGGGAACTGATTTATTTTTGTGATCTTTACAATCATGTGTAAAAATGACACTATTTGACTAAATGACTAAGGTTACTTAGGTCGTGTAGGATGATTATGAGACTTCTCATTAGTATTGCCGTACATGTACAAAACGCTCTACTCATAGTCACATAGAGAAACGCTGTTCATGTAAAGCGATACTTTTCCGCATCTTAATTGATAATAAAATGTAATTAAAAGATTCATCTATCGATGTAATTTTATCAATATGGATTTTAAACATAGAAAAAATATATAAAACGTTCAAAATATGTATCGATATATTTCTTTATATAAATCGAACATAAAAAAGGTATATGTATGTCATTATTTACATAGCAGTTAATTCCCTTTGGTGGTCTTAGAATCGTCACAAATAGTCTCAATTTTTTCATCTATTACAATTATGTCCATGTCAAGTTTTGTATTACATTTTTTTGTTTAATAAAATTTACTATCCAAAATTAAAACAGCAGTAATTCCATGAAGCGTTAATTATAAAATGATTTATGGGAAATAAAAGCAGAATAGATTTATAAAAAATTGAGTAAATTACTTTTGAGAGGAACTGACATGTTTTCACTATAATTGTCCCTCTAAAAAGATAATAATATTAGATAAAATATGTAATAACATTATGTAGCAAGGACATAATTGAAAAAAAACTGAGTTTCTTCTATATTCCAACGCAAAGATACTTCGGCAACACTCTGCGGTGCAGCCCAAGCTTAAATTTCGGAAACCCATTCGTTGGGTCCCTGAGAAAAATGTTTTTTTGCCTATCGGCTAATGCTGGTCGTATTTGGGAGTCATAGAATGCAACACTCGCACTTAACAACTTGTTACATTTTAAAATCACTTAATAATAGTGACAAATTGAATTCTCTTCTTCAGTGACGAAAACAATAATAAAATGCATTGTTGAACTGAAAAAATCGAACGGTTTGAGAGAAAAATACAAAATAAAAAATTTGTGCGAAGAAATATGCAATTCTTAAGTCAAAGATAAAAAAAATATTGAAGTTTGTTTTTCAACAAGAAGAGAGAAGAAGAAATATGTGATATAATTAGCCTGATTAAAATTTGAAAGCATGCCCATGAATGAAGATCTATCAGATTACTTCATTAGTCACTCATCTTTTGCATGCATCCATGCGTTTGCATTTGCCAAGTGCTTCTAGATCTTGGAGAAAAATGCCATTTTTACAGCATCCGGTGACCGAGACTAGAAATGGGTGCTATTTGACGACAATATATATAATAAAAAAAAAGTTGCCAAAAAAGCTGATGGCGAAACAAATGCTGAAACCCTTTACTGTATTTCGTGAGATAGAAATTCGCATGGAAATCATGCACGATTTCATTTTTCAACCTGGCTAGAAAATTACAGTGATGGTGTATTGTAAGCAGTTAGACCATCAATTGTCAATAGATGTTTTTACAATGTGCGACCACATGTTGCCTAAGTGAAGATGGTTAAAATAAAGTAATTAAGCCGTAAATTAATTCCTCAGCTAACATTCTCGTTCAGATTATCATCTTTTCCAGTCAATGAATGCAACACTATTTGGATTTTTTTGTTTATAAAATGGAAGTGACATGGAAAAAAGAAACTCGGACTAGTTTATTTCAAAAACTAGGAATTTTTACAAAGAAGGTACAATAAACGTCAACAGAGAGACGCTTTAAAATCATATTAGGAATAATTTGTCGTGAATTAAAAAAAGCAACGTTTTATTGTACCATTTTGAAATGACATTAACTTCTTACTCTGAGCACAGAACGGAAATGAATTACTTTGATACCACAGCGGAGAAATTCAAAAAATGGTCCGCTCCAGGTCCGTCCAATTGGAATGAGCCAATTTTCTTTTAAATTGACTTCAATCTTGACAAATATCAATATGTCGTAACCCATCAACATTGATATTTTTGTCGATTCAAACAGTTGTATGCATATGCTGCAAATTTTAAAAGATTTTTTAAAGAATTACATTTGTTTGCCGTGTTTTTGAGTAGTTTTTTCAGCCAATATTTTGGCTATTTCATAAGCTGATGATATTGAATGTCATGAAATAAAATATGAGCCGAAACAGAAGGTCCGAGAAGCAGAAATGCTGGAATAGAACCATCCATCTCACAAAAGACTATCCAACAAAATCTTTTTTCCTTTTTGTGTATCGGCATCAAGGCTGACGGTTTGACCGACCCTTAATCATCGAAGGTGGATCCCTTCACACTTGCCATCATTCAAACATTGACAAGTATGTGGGATCTGATAAGTGGAGAAAAATTTAGACATATACGTAACAGAATTTATAATGTAGAGAACGAGCCAGGTGATCGCCATTTATTAAATGCAATTTTTTGTACCAAAATTATTACATTCGAATTTTCAGCAATCATTATTGTTTTTGGAACACTACATTCAGTAGTTTTATGTCTATAAAAAATGGAGAACCGTCAGGCACGACGGTCGACAGCTAAAATATAAACAAATCAAGCTTTTAAAGAGTTGAAACGTGTCTGTAGAGCAAACAAAGTTAATGATGACTGATTCTAAAATAGTCTTGTTAGAAAGAGAATCAAAGCATTTGAGATGATGGGCAAGCACACAAATGATTCATAATCAAGAAAGAGCTCGACATGAATGAGATGAGATATGGTAAGAATTTAGTAACTAGATCAGTCATAAATAGATTGTTTATTTTTCAATATGCTAACGCAAACTGTTCATCCAAAACAATCAGTCACCAGAAACCTCTCCAAACATCTGGTATGGTTGAATGAATATTTTGGGTACATTTGTAATTTTGTATTTCTTACAAGTTGTGTAAAAGAAAAAATTCAGCTTATTTATACCATGCGGTACATTTACAGCTTACTATTAATATGTTGCCGCCCACACAGTGTAGCAAAAATCGGAATGCGGACCAGAGAAAAACGAGGTCGAGTAGGGCTGTGCTTGCGGGAATAATAATCACAAAAATTTACCATTTTAATGTGTGGTATTCTTGTACTGCCGATTCTTCCATTTAATCATTCTAATAATTGGAAAGCTCCGACAGACACAATAGAGTCCAGAAGAAAATCTCATCTATGGTATTGATCCCACAGTGCTGTCTCAATCATTTCAAGTCCAGTAACTTGGCAAAATCTAAATCCCAATATTAATACATTGTCACTTTGACTTTGGTTAATATTTTGCAGCGACTTTCAAGGTTTCAATCGACAAGTAAACAATTCAAAATAATTATCCTAACCCTGATAATTGTGAATCAATTGAAGAATGTTATTTAATATTGTAACTATGCTCTTTAAAATAAATGAGCATTATTCACATCTTACAAAAATAGAACACTGAAATTCAGCGACGGGGAGAGATACACTATTCACAACACAGCTGACAGATCAAACCATCATAGTTCCACTGGAAATGTGTGAACGAACATTGAGAAAAACAATCATTTGCAGGAGAAATGCAACACCTAAGACGCAAAGAATCAGCTGTGGAATTGTTTCAAATAGAATCCCTTCTAAGAAAAAAATTTCTTTAATTCACGTTATCCATTCTTTTGTGGTTTAACAGTAGGATAACGATATGAAATAAAAGATACAAATTTATTGATCGATTCCCAATTAAATTAATAAACTGACACGAGTGGGCTGCTCGA
Source organism: Himalopsyche tibetana (assembly GCA_030503985.1). Lineage (NCBI taxonomy): Eukaryota > Metazoa > Arthropoda > Insecta > Trichoptera > Rhyacophilidae > Himalopsyche > Himalopsyche tibetana. The sequence goes on along the minus strand of JAPJYX010000003.1, from coordinate 863,778 downwards.
GTTAAAAAGCCCAAGTCAAACATTCATTACATCAATTCTGTGCGATGCAGAAGTATGTAGCGATATTGTTAGAACTGTGATTTCATAATTATCATCACTATCAAGAATATTGAATTTCTTTCGAGAAACTCCATTTACTATAAACGACACCTGTTCATTTCTTAAATATCAAATAATAATTGTATGTCATTTCAGTAAATAAAATTGTTTTAAAACCTTTTCCGCAATATTGTCTTCATCGAAAATACATACACAATTATGTGCGTGAATTTATCAGTGACCATCGTATTCTTATTATACAATCGTATTCTAGCTGAAATACTTATCATTACATGACTTCGGCCTCGATGACTCTGTTTTTGATGTCCAGAATTAGGTTTAGCTATTGATTTGACGCCGTTAGGCAACATCAAGTGTGGAGAATAGAGTGCAGCACCAAATGACACTTTTTTCAAAATACTCAAGTCAACCCGAGTATAAAATCAGAAGAGAATTGACGCTATTCAAATCTGCTTTGTCAAAGAATACACAATAAAATGTGCTCAACGGCACGGATACTGAGAAAAAACAAAACCGCCCATTCGCAAATTTGACAATTCTTTAGCCGTTCCGAGGAAAAGTCTCTTGGAAGTCTTTAAGGAAAAAGAAAGGTCTCATTCGAGCAAGGTTTGCCAAGAATACGAATATATCAATATCGGTTGCATTAACCCTCACGAGACCACTCCGGTTAAAATGAGATTGTTGACGAACGTATCAACAATTTAAACTGCACAACCTCAGCAAGGAGGCGACAGAAGAAGAAATATTTCAAGTTTGTTACCATGTTTCAGGTTTTTTTTATCACAATGTTTTTTTATAAACACGAGAATGTCCATTGACCCTTCCTTTACTATGCAAATAAAGCACAAGCTCCTGAGCTGTGTATCCGTTACACATCAGGCAAACGGGAGTGAATCATGACAATTATATAACACTACTACAGCAGTACTACATATAATTGTCATGATTCACTCCCGTTTCCCTGATGTGTAACAGCTACACAGCTCAGGAGCTTGTGCTTTTTTTGCATAGTAAGGGAAGGGTTAATAAATTGTTATCAGATACAGCGATATCCTTGATGGATCATAATTTCAATCAATTATTTTACTGAATGTGATCAACATCGGACTAGACTTATAGATTTGAATATCATAATCAACCGTTACATAAAATGAAGATTTATATTGATAAATATGAAGAGGATGTATTTAATTTTAAATACGTGCCATTCTCGATCAACCGTAAACTTAACGGCCTAGACCAAAGTTAATAATTAACCTCAATAGAAATGTGAGATTTCTACCCATACCGTATCTTTTTTTTCTTCATAATGAGCACTCTTTAACAGGTCACTGAAGAAAAAGCAACCGTGATGTTAAAATATAATCATATAATATAAAGCTTGACTGCAGTTACCCCAATAAACAATCATATTTATCGTTGCTATGTATAATTAGGTCAGTGACTGCCGCACTGCGGGGATATCTACTGTTTGAATTATCAATACATTCGATTTATCTATAATCAACTACACCTCAAAAGGTCAAAACATCAAGAATTCACGGTATCGTCAAGATAATAATAGCAAGATTAAAAATTAGTTACAATCCTACGATAAATGGAAAACACAAGAAAGCCAAGTCTAGGTAAAATTTGAGAGCACGTTTCGCACTCTACACATTTAAAGACAATGAGATATTGTAATTGCCATTCTCGACAAACTCCAGCGACTCTAGAGTGAGACAGCTGCCGGTGTTGAGAAGTTTTTCAGCCTGGTCTGTGTATTTCGTCGGATCCTCATCGAAATCTGCAAATGAAGATTAGGAACATTAGAAAAATAACAAAAATACATACAGCATAACAAAGTCTGCCTGAGAAAATTGTGACCGAGGTGTGCCACCCAAAACAGCGAGTGATTAATGAAAGACATTTGTAACTTACAAGCATTGCTGTTATTTGAAGGAAGCGTCATTGTACTTTGGGATATTTTTTGTTGCAGTTTTTTTCAAGCCATCACTATTTGAAGGTTTTAGTGTTGTTTTTATTATCTATTTGTTTGATAACACTAATGTTGATAGACGATGAATATTTCTTCGTTATTATGTATATACATAAATTTATATAAATACAATTAGTATCGTTTACCTTTGATGCGGCAGCAGCAAGCCTGCGCCGGTAAAGCTTCCACAAACTCGGGCATCATCTTGCGTATGTCTGTAAAATTGCACGAAGTCGTGTTGCCGTAATCCAAGAACAGAACGAAAACGGAATCTTCGCCGCTCGAACCCAACATGAACGCTCGATACCATTGTCCATCTGCCGGAGGAAACGTCAAATTATGAAATTCAAAGTATTACGCTGAAAACTATTTGAATTTGAATCAAGAGGAAGCTTCGTAACATTTTCATGTTTTTAAATTATTATAATAAAAGTCAGTCCAACTTGGACTCTTCTTTTGATCAATTTTAAATGAAAACAAAACCAATAAATATAAGATATTTCGAAACAATTTCAATCTGGAAAATCTAGGAATGACAAGGAAGAGGCTTTGCATTTAACCTTTTCACCGCATACGACATCTATGCATGTCCTAGCGAGCATGCCCTCAGCGCGTGTGACACGTATAGATGTCATGGAAATTTCAAACCCTATATAAGAGCTATCTATTGTGTTAAAATTGTATAACTTGGTTGAAAATATTACTAAATGTATATTTTACCAAATTCAATAGATGGCATTAGTCAAAAAAGATTCAATATAGGCTAAAATAATTTATTTCAGGAACACGCCGTGAACATACGTCACCAATACAAGATTTTGGATAATGTAAATAAGCGATCAAGTGCGGGTGAAATTGATATTGTTCCAAGAATTTAATATTATAAGAATATGGTATGGTGGTGGCGCAGTGTTCTCTGTCGCGCGTGGCGGTATTTTGCAATATGGCGACGTCACGCCGCAATCGTATGAAGAATGATTATTGTTGAATTAAATCGATAATAATATTGTATTTTATTATGGAAAAAGTTACTTTGGGTGGCAATCAACATGTTTGATTAGTTGAAAAAATATTACAACCTATATTTATTTATAGTCGAAAACGCGATAACAAAATCTGCAAAAAAGCAGCCGCGTACAGGGTATGCTCGCTAAATTTGGTGACGCGGGCAAAGGGTTAAAAATAAAACACCAATTCCACATTTATTTATTAAGATAAAATAACTGGTTTCGCTCATGACAAGCATTTATCACTGCAAATATTTGTTGTTTTGTACGACTATACAATATATAGTACGAGATCAGTAATAAATGAGTTGCCTCTGTGGATATAATCACTGTCAATGAATATTTTAGAGACGACTGCAAAATTTGCTTACCTTCGCTAAACTTTGCTATGCACAACTCGGTGAGTCTTGGCATATATGGATCTGTAATTTTATTGCAATATTTCACCATCTGAAAATAAAAATATTATTGATTAAGAAAAGCCAAATCACTACTAGTGCTGTACAGCAGTGCTTCCCAACCTGGGGGTCCGCGAAAATTTTCATTCTTTGTGATAAAATATGAACATGTGAAATATTTTTTTTTAGGGGGTCCGCAGACTATTGTTTTCAGAATTAGGGGTCCGTGGCATGAAAAAGGTTGGGAAGCACTGCTGTACAGTATCCTAGTCCCACGCAGGGTTGTCAGGCGTCCCTATTTGAGCGGGACTGTCCCGAGTTCAATCGACAAATCCCGAGTCCCACATTGCAAGTCCCTCTATAATCCCGACGTATACATGTATAAAAGTCTTCGAAATTGTGAATGTCCCGATCTGTGTTTTTAGAAATCTGGCAACCCTGGTTCCACGTCTCAATAATTCAGCCCTATAGATGTGGAGATGGCTTTCTTTTTTGGGGACCATAAGCAAGAATAAAAAACACAATTGTTAAAAAAAACTTTTGATGTATGTTATGTGGGATATTTCCTGAGTGGTTTCCGATATATACGTAATTTTCAGAATTTAGTTTTATAAAATTGTCAAAGCTTTGTTGTAAAGTTAACTACAGTAAAACCACCATTTACAAGCCGGGACCGTGTAATTGGGGGAGTGAATCTCATACAAAATTAGGGATTTGGTTTTTTCCGCAAAAAATGCAAAACTAAGATTTTTCTTGGTTTTGCAAAAAAAAAATGGACGAAATATTTAGTTACTAAGTGATAAAATGAAAAGTGCGCCAAAATCCACAGACAGTCGACCGGCTCGTAGCAACGACAATGGAACGCGACCGTTCAATTGGGGGACTTATGGCGAATATTTCAAGCCAGCGCGTAATTCGGGGTAGTGTAATTGGGGATTCCACTGTATATTACATACTGGACTTTTGCAACTTTTTTTCATCAATCTCATACTTCTTTTTTTAATTGGAAAATGTTGATATTTTGTAAAAAATAAATATCCATTATGTATAATGCTTATTTTGTTATTCGATTGAAAATATTTGGACACTTAAATTTTTTTATGGAATGCAACAAAGGGAAGTCAATTTTTTCTTCCAAATTGGTCTGAGAGTTTTAACATTATATACTTTAACGTCTTGCGCTCCATTAGCCAGGATAATACCATCTGGACAACTAATAGCACGGTCCAATCTCCAGGATAATGTCTTTTGTAGTCGGTCTCTTTGAAGCTTTATTTTTGGTATTTCCCGAAATATTTCCGGGGCATAATTTTACAATAGTGCACTTAAGGGATTAAAAATGCAATAATTTTTTTAAATATGAAAATTACAGTAGAGAGCTGCCTTATATGTTGATTTTAATAATATTTGAAGTCTTTACCTGCTTTGTATAAATAAGTTAGTTGTTTTATCTGGAAAGGCTGTATCCACATCTTGTGGGCGTTAGAGTTGTATGAAGTGTTGTGACCATCATTTTATTAAGTGAAGGAAAAAGCAATTTCAACGAAATATATTTTTGACTACCATGAATCACTTGAACAAATTTTTACAGAATATAGTGATAACGATGCGTTCAGTTGATATAAGTGCACTATATGGTGACATAGTAAATAAAAATGTTGGTCATTTTTAAATTTCTGTTATGATACTTTAGAAAGCTTCCAAAATCACAGTTATAATGATGATTTATTTTTTATTTGATAATTTTGACATCATATATATTTTAATAATAAAAATACATATTTGAGCAAAGTCAGACTATGGGTATATTAATTCGCTTTTTTCACATTTCGCTTCCTTAACGATACATATTTGTATACGTTCTGACCTGATTCATGATTACATCATGAATTGTTTTCAATTTATTTAATAATTTATCTAATCCAACTCCGGGAGCTGAATTCCACTTTGAGAAAAAAGCTTTAATTGAAGACGGGAGAAACTATTTCATGTCTAAAAATAATCAAATGCTTCTTGCTTGAAATGAAAAACGAATTGTTACCATGTAAACAAATAACGATAATATTGTAAAAAGAGCCGGCTGCGTGGCAAGTGGTCAATGTTCGGGTTTGGTTACGGAGGTCACTGGTTCGAATCCCAGTACTGACAGCTAATAAAATTTATAAGCTGTCAGCACTGGGACAATAATTAATTTTATACAATCGATTTATGGATTTCTGTTTGGAGACATAAACGTATATGATGTTTTGAATTCTTACCTATCACCTATCACATCATACAAAACGGAGTGAGAGCGATTAGCGTGAGTGTGTTCGAATAAAATACAATGAAAAGGGACATTGTATTTTTGTAAAACTTATGGCAACGTTATTTATATGAAAAACTTTCAGAAACACCGAGTATTTCTAAACATCAATATTGTTATCTATTCCAGCCTTTTGGGATGATCTTACATTGTTTCCAACATTGACTTCGAGGAAGTAATCAATATAAAACAAAATTTTAACCAATAATAGCAAACTGTAGGTACTATATTTTTTAAGAAGGACTGCTAGCATAATGCGATTGGGTAGGAATGTCGGTACGTTGTAAAATTAATTACCCCAAAGACGGGCGATGTCTGTTCTTGGACCCTCACACAATACGGTGGTCGTAAAAACGTTCATGCTAAAATATTTCTAAAGTAAATCGATAATAAAACCCCATTTTTTTCAAAATATCGCCTTAAATAATACAAGAATGGTTTATTTTACAATCCGTGATAGCTTAGTGAATATTTTAGCTCAAATTAGTGGAATTTAATTACGTTTTCGAAGAAAATTATACCAAATATGATACGCGTTATTATGGTCACCATTGGAGCTACACAGATTGTCTCAAAAATACGTTTGACTTTTTGTTTAAAACCGTACTCAATTTGCTGGTAATACGAGTAAAATCTGGACCCAGAGTAGACTATTGGTATTGAGTAAATCTAGTGAGAGTGCAAAGTGTTAACAGCTTAACGACCACACGTTTTTTTTAATAAAATTTCACCTGGCGCAAAAATTATAATTTTACTAAATTCACTATAATTTGTAAGCAAATTGAGATATCTTTACAAAATTTAATTTTCTTAGCTTCCAGATACTTCGCCTATACGCATATATGTGTCCGCCGGCCAGCAACCTTTGTTTTTCAAAGACTCAAATACGCGTGCACGGTCGTTAAGCTGTTAATAAAATCTTCGAATAAGAGGGTATAATAGAAGCTGATATTTAAAAAAAGGTATTTTTTTATTATAAATAGATTTTCAAAAGTACACATGTGTAAAAATTAGTTTCGTAGGAATCCGATTGGCATTTTTGAAATCCTGGCATCCAAAACAGAAACAATCGATGAAAATAAGGTAGGATGTTTTTTTCAGATTGCAAAAGTAAGGTATGATGAAATTTTATCAAACCTGCTCATTGAGGGCATCCAGCTTTTGCAAGAATTCGGGTTCGCCGAGGATGCAGAACAGTAACCCAGATTTCAATTCTGAATTATCAGTGATGACCAGAACATCCTTGCTCTTCAGAGTTTGGTACTCTATCATATCCAGCATGTAGACAGGGGTGGTGGCTAAGAGATCGAATAAAATAGAGTATTTAATTATTCAAGAAGATTTTAACATAAACCTTTAATCGGTGAGCAATGCCGAGAATATATATACTAAAAACGGAGCTTTAAAACTAACATGCTACAATGTGCTTGGAGGTAAAATAATTAGCATAATTGATTTTTCAATCGATTTATGAATTTATGTTCGAAGACATGGATGTATGTGATGTTTTGAATTCCCCCTCCAACTCGTGAACGGGGCGTATCGAGAGCAATTAGCTAACCACTAGTCCTGTCCTAGCCCTATCCTTCTATTCCTACTCTCTTCAGAAAAAGAGAGGTTGAGCAACTGAGTAACAAGTAGTTCTCGTAGAAACACATCTGTTGAGATAAACTCCATTAGGAGTCCATATGCTCCACATTGGGAGCGGACATGGTAAAAAAAAAAAAATACATTGGCATTCGCAGATTACAATACATCAATGTAAATGGAATACTCACTGACGATGTCGTCACCCTTTTCGATGATTTGCTGCCATTCTGCCGCATTCATTTCGATGATGCGATCGTTCACTGACTCGTTTGTCTTTTCCACAATAAGAAGGTATTTTTTTCCAACCTTTTTCTGAAATAAATGAATATCGTATTTATTTAGAAATAATCGTGAGAATCTAACAAAGAAAATTGCATAGCAAGCAAAGGTAACAACGTTTAAAAAGGTGTATATTACCAATTACATATATGAGTAATATTATACTCGTATATAATATGAATAAAAAATCGAAAAAATCTTTCAGAGCAAGTATTGCATTGATCGATTTGATAAGACATTGATCACTTTTAGGGTGTTCACTGTCAATACTTGGTGGAAAGGCATTATATTAATAAAAACACAATAATCCTTTGTACTTCATTCCACTTTATTTAATATGTCAGGACCGGGATTTCTTTTCAATGCCAATTGTTGAGTATAACTTTTCAATTTTGTATAAATAGCATTGTTAAATTATATTTCTTATCAGTTGACAATGCTCGCAATGAGCGAAACCGGTCCTGACACACGAATTTGTGCACACCGTACGCAACGTTTCAGTAACTTTGTATTGCCGCGGCGTGCATATTTTTATGCTTTTCATCGTCATATATAAAAAACGCATGTCAAACACCTTATTTCTTGACATGTTTACTTTACTGTGTGATTGGAAGATGTCTCCAAAGGCATAATGTTCAGTTGACAATGCTCGCAATGAGCGAAACCGGTCCTGACATATTAAATAAAGTGGAATGAAGTACAAAGGATTATTGTTTTTATTAATAGCAAAACTTCGATTATCGATTCTTTGTTGGTTCAATAACACAATAAAATATATAAATGAAAATGATGCTAGAATCTTCATTACTGCTGATTTTGTTGAAGTACATCATTACTTGGAAGCGGGAAAACACCAAATCATCATTAGGATATTTACTTTAGCAATGTAGTTTCACTTTGTTTAAAAATTTCCCAAATTTTAATTGTGTTTATAATTGACATCGTTTGCCACTTAGATTTATTATTCTTTGATGATGATTTTTTAATTGTTATGGGTGTTAAGCATTTTAATTTTGTGTAAATCTAATGTAATTTGTTAATCCTTTAAATTGTTAATAGTCGCTTACACCTTTTAATTTCAATTAAAATTTGTATAAATATCACTGTTTATATATTTTTCTTCTCAGTTGAAAATGCTCGCGATGAGCGAAACCAGTCCTGATCTAATAAATTTTATGTGGAAAATGTACTAAAAATCTTTTATTATTTTTATTATAATGCCTTTCCACAAAGTATTGACAGTGAATACCTTAAAAGTGAATTGTGAAAAGTTTCATTGAAATTCAGTCAAAAGTGTATTTTGCACAGTAGTGAAGTCAGTCGGAAAAAACTAATGACTGACTGACTTAGGCGTATACGAGTCAAAAGGCATCACTAAATATGCCTAAATAAATATTAAGAGGTTATTACTAAATTAATTATTACAAAAAAATCACAGAAGGATTTCTCAATTCTTCATCGAGATAATGAGATAAAATACTAATGTGTGGAATTCACATCCAACCCGACCTAGGAAGTTGTGAGCCAAATATATTTGAAAATGAATTAATTTGAATTTTTGGTATTTTTATTACAGGGGTGAATTTGAAATACGAGCCAGTAAAATTTAATTTTGTAATAATAAACAGTCGTATGAAAATAATTCATGAGACTTAAAACTTAGGTTTTACTGTACGATACACGCATACATATAATTTCCAATATTATTTTAAAATTCTAAGACATAATATAAATATAATTCTTACGCAGACGAGTTTCTCTTTGGTTTCGATGAGATTGTTGATATAGTCGCTGACGCTGGGTTTCATCAAGTCTGTCGGAAAGGCGTCCAATCCGTTCAAATCGAGCTGAGCAATGGTGTGGGAATGGCACACGAGCTCCATGTGAAAATCTCTCATCTCGGATATGGGAACCGATATCGATTCACCTGAATGAAATAGAGTTGAACACAATCATATATCAATTCAACGAACAAAAATTTGACATATTACACAATACAATGCTTTTTATCAGAAAACATCAATCATAAGTCGTCAATTTATTCCACTTCATTCCACAAGAATTAAAAAGTAGTCTTACATAAACGATATTTTATAATTCTTGATGGACTAGTCATAGCCAGGTCACAAAAATAAACTCACCAATATCAAGCAACTTTACTGTGTAAACTGTTCCGGATGACGTATCTTTGTATGATTTGACGACACCTCTGTAATAGATGCCATCCACATCATACCTGACCACCACTAGGTCATCGACCAACGGGACTATTTCCAGAGGTTTGGCTGTAACATTTAAAAAAACATTGCATAAGTATAAGGTCATTTAGCAAAATACATCTTTGTACAAATGATGACGAGGTGCAAAATATTGCTGCATAATTAATAGAATCTCAGGCAAATGACAACATTCATTACTAAATAATTCAATGTATTCTTTCGAACGGAACTTTGCGGAAATTCATTTTCCATCATGTGTTTTTTTTCTTTAACTCTTTGAGAGCGAGTTCATTTTGACTCAATTGGATTTTTTTCTTTTATTTTGATTACTTATGCTATTGCTAGACACAAAAAAATCAGAGTAAAAAGTAACATAGAAACCATAGAACGAATGCATTTAATACAGTTCCTATTAAAAAATTTAACGATCATTTTTAAAATTGCTGTTCTCCAAACCTCAAGTTTAGAAATTCATAAAAATTAAAGCAATAGAAGTCAAATGTACAAAAAAAATGAGTTGAACATGTTTTAAAATCTGGAATATTTTTTTTGAATACTGAAATAGTTTGATGTTGCACTTTTCAAATGATATCAAAGATCTCCGTCTCATAGTTTGCGTGTACATTTGTCAAAAATAAAGGTAATGAATTTGAACTGACAAACGTTGAAAAAGAAAAATAGGAAGAATTATCATGGGGGTACTCTCTTCACTGCACCCAAGATTTGATTTACTTTGTGTTAATTACCAAAACCACACCATTCGTAAAAATCATTTCAATAATGATAAAAAAAATATAGATGTATATAAACGACCCATTGTTATTATTCTCTCAATTGTGTTTTTTTGTATTTATATATTTTTAAAATATGTCTGAAATTATATGAAATAAAGGGTGAGGGAGGCGTAGTAAATTTGGAAACCACTGCTTTACACATCGCATAACATGCAATGCACTCACAGTCACAAGCTAATACCTAGTAGATGCGTAGTGCTTATACTCACCATCCACTCCATATTGGGCGATGGAATCCACTATATTCTCGTACTCAAAGATTTTCTCCTTGGTGACCATTCGAACGAGGGGTTTGAGTGACGGACCACATTTTACAATAGTCATAATATCTCCATCTTTCACTATGAGCCTTTAAATCAAAGAAATATATGAAATGAAGAATCTGTTTTACTTCCACTTCTCGAGAATGGTTACCTAGAGCGGATCTCGCCAATCTTCCAGACTCAACTGATCACTAATCAATCTGACAAATGTGAATCTCGCGAACCGCTTAAAATTTTCAGACATCAAAAATTATCATAAACGTTAAGCTTGTTGTAATTAAATGGTAATTAACTCTTGTTGAATTTGAATCGTTCAAACTATGTACATTTACTAAATGAATGTTTCGTGTTTTTATATAAGAAATAAATGTATCATTGAGTTTAAAGCCATTGCTGGCGAAAAGGATAAGCTCATGGGAATGCCCACAGATTTGAGTAGTAAGTAGTTTCAAGAATTATATTTATTTGTTTGTCGGCAAAGGTTTTATGATTATATTTATATAGGGTATAAAAGTGGAGATCCCGGTAGGTTGGGCTTAGATATTTTTTTGCTTTCATCTGTGGACATGTCACGCTATACTGATGTTAATTCCAAGGGAATCGCACCGAAATGGAATTCTACGCTCAATACTACACGGCTGCTGATTTGTGTACAAATATGAAGATTTTTAGAAAATTCTTTTGTTCGTTTGCAACTATTAAAAAAAAAATTTGAATACCAAAGATCACACATATGTGTAGAAATAATGAGTATTCAATAATAATAAAAAAAAAAAAACACAAGAAACATGGCAATAGATATTAGACAACACTGCATTTGGACGCATGTAAGCGGCAATACTTCTCAAAGGACTGACACTACAAAATGGTAAAAATATCCTTTCGTAGTAACTGAGTAAGAATATAGAAAAAAGCACAATATGTGCAGCATACCTTCCCAATGCTTGACACGTGACAGCTCGAGTAGATTTCATATTGTCAATGCTCTGGCAATTGTTGATATTAAATTTCATTTTGTTTGGCGGCGACGTCTCACAAAAGAGCCTTTTCTCGGTGCAATCATTGACAGGTCCTTCTTTGGAAATAGGAGAAAAACCTATAGGAAAATTTAATGTTTGTGAATCAGGGTGCTTTGCACTTTACTGCATATATTTATTTTGTGATTGAATTCAATGAATTCAATCATCACTTTTAGGGTGTTCACTGTCAATACTTGGTGGAAAGGCATTATCTATATATTAATAGCCGATAAGGTCCGTTAGTTAGGGTGAGTGTAAGGTGTCCTCGACCTCCCAGTCTCCACTTTTTTAAATAAAATAAAATAAAATAAATTAAAATAAAATAAATTAAAATTAAAATTAAAATTAAAATTAAATTAAATTAAAATAAATTAAATTAAATATAACTAAATAAAATTAAACACAATGCAACAAAAATCTCCCGTTGCTGGGCAACGGGCTTACAGCTAATATTAATAAAAACAATAATCCTTTGTACTTCATTCCACTTTATTTAATATGTCAGGACCGGTTTCGCTCAATGACAATGACAATTTCGATTTCAATGACAATTTCAATGACAATTTCGATCAGTTGACAATGCTCGCAATGAGCGAAACCGGTCCTGACATATTAAATAAAGTGGAATGAAGTACAAAGGATTATTGTTTTTATTAATATAATTCAATCATCCTTTGAAAAAAGCTGAGGCTTCAGAATCCCTAGGATATTGGTCTAGAATTTAGACATATTGAGATGATATGATTTCGTTTTTGCTTGAATTAATTTACTACAGCCATAAATTTCACTAATGGTCAACGCAGCAGAGCAGTTGAGAATTTTTATTTTGGAATAGATACTTAAACGAGACAAGAATGATGTCTGAAGGTTTATTTTCAAACATGCCGAAATGAATTTTTAAGCCTAACGACCGCAAGTTTTTTTTATAGAATTTCACCTGGCGGCCAAGCAATTTTGCTAAATAATTTTACTAAATTCACTATAATTTGTAAACCAATTGAGATATCTTTACCAAATTTAATTTTCTAGCTTTCAGATACTTTTAAATAGAATGGAATGTATGACGTAGGACACATATGTGCGTCCGCCGCCCAGCAACCATTGGTTTTCAAAGACTTAAAAGACAGCGGTCGTTAAGCTGTTAATGAAAGTTGAGAGTTGATGAGCGCGTTTGTCACCGAGAACTTTTCCCTCGACTGTTTTAAAATAAGAAAGGTGTTATGAGAAGAATTGTTATAGCAAAAAAATCTATATTTTTCATTAGATAATTATTGAATGTATTTTTTAAGTACTTATGCATTCACTTGTATAAGCCGAATTCTACAGCTCACGCGAAAACAAAAAATCTTATAGAAATAAATATTTTTAAAACTCTTATATATAAAACAAAGACAGTGGAACCCCAGATCTACTGTTAACCTTTTGACCGCGGCTCGGATCCAAATCGGTTCAGATTGGGCTGCTATAGCAGTCAACCGCGGTCAAAGGGTTAGTGACCAAATTATTTTTTTGCCAGCCTTTTTGTAATAGGTTAAATACAGCATGAAATATTTATTGTTTTGCGATACGAGTTGAAGAACGTACATGTGTACAGAAATTCTGAATTAATTACATTAAATAACTCATAAACTGACCACAGTTGAGTTACGAGTCTGTAGAAAATTAATGACCATATAAAATATTGGACATGATTGAATAGTTTTTATTGGATGTCGCAATAAAAGTCCCTCGCAGCAGCAGCAATAAGTGAACATTGCTCGAGAATTGTTTCGAGAGTAATCTCATATAATAAGATGATGGATTACTTCATGTAGGACAACAAACATTTCAACGAGTGCATCATGTGCTTAGAAGAATCGGTAAGACTTTGTATTAATTTGTCGTTGGCTTCTGATTATGGCAATAATTCACAAGCTGTAGGGTATTTTAACTGCCGCCCTACAGATGAATTAATCGGATAAAGATAACAGTAATTTAATGTAAATAGCTTACATACCAGACAATTTTTTATTAGGAGAAGAGGCTTCGGATGGAGGAAGCAATTTGGCCCACTGCGTCAATTTACCATACAGTGTAGTGTAGCTGGTCTTTATCTGTACGAGCACTTCGGTTGGTTCATCGACAGATGTCACCGTACAGGTGTATGTATGGCCCTCCTGAGAAAAATTAATAATTTTAACAACTGAAAATAAATAATAATTTATACGAATAAACCAGAGCGTGGGCGCACAGGGGATTTATATTGGTTCACTACCGCAGATGGTTTATATTATACAGTAAATTATATTTTTTATTAGCAAATTTTCCATTAACCCTTAGAACGCGGTGACATTTTTCGAAATGTTTCCTTTCATTGTACCGTAATAAATAGAATACTTAAAAATAATTGGTTTGGTTTATATTGAACGTGCCAACATACTAAAAAAATAAATAAAGCACTCTATTTTTCATGTTATTAATAAATACATCACTTTTGTTTGACAGATTGGAGCTCTGCTGGGTACTTATCCCATCATTATATTGTCACTTCATTAACCACTTGCTTTTACATTTAGGAAGCACATAAATTATTTTATATCTGGACATTTATGACCGTTTTAACAAAAGACCAACACAGAACTGTCTAGATTATTATCACGGACGAATGATTGCCGCCAACTCAACTATATTATGACAAAACACTTTGTTCTGCCATAGTTTGTTTTTAATTTTAATCTCACTCTAAAATAATACATGGTGCATAAAAGTATAAAAATCGCGAAATTAAAATACGATACCGCACACAGTCGTTCTTGAACAGCGATAAGGTGGGAGCTGCCCAGTCACAAGATGTGCCCTCCATCTTTCAAACGGCAACTACTCTTATTCAACATAATAGACAAGATAACGCAGTAATTTCTTTGTGCAATTTTAACTTTTCAATACATATACCCCCATTCGAAACTTAAAACGTAATATTACTCATTTTGAGTTGTTCTCATCATGAGCTGGTGTATCGGTAATATTTAGACCTAATTGTTTTGACATCCGTAAAGAGGTGGCAGTAACAATAAGCATCAGTCTTGTATGCAAAAGACTTCCAAAAATTATAGACAGTTGAAATTTCGCACCTCAGATGCTGAGATGTTCACAATCACCGAGTTAATGCGTGTGGTAAAAATAATCGATTAAAGTTTTTAAGAAATTCTATTTCATTTATTCTATTATTAATTTTTTACAACATATACACCTTAACACTGAATGTATGTATGTATATAAATTTTAATACTTTTGACTCCAGCGAATAAGTACTAAAATTTCACTATGTATGCCTAATTTAATTAACATTATGTTGTGTTAAGTCGTTAGTCTCCGACATTAACTATTACCTCGAGTGTGTTTTTGGGATTGTTGACGGTGAGCAGACATGAACGATGCGGCATCGAGCAGCACATGGGAGGACAACTTCTCCATGAATGTTTATCCTCCTTTTTTGTCACTTCGCCCGTGTCGATTAATCGCCAGTAGCCTGTAAAGCCTGTAATCACAAACAGCGCTCTACTCCAATAGGAGTCGTCCGTTCCTTTCGTCACTGCCAGACATGAGACGTAATCCCGTTTTCGCCTAAAAATTTCACATTCAGATTGTAATATTGTTCAAATCAAAATATACTAAAATGAATAGAGTTGTGTCGATTGTCCATTGTTTTGTGAATATTTCACGATGCTTTATGGTTTGTGTGTTACGTTCTTTTGAGATTTTAACGTAGAGAAAGTTAACTCTGATTTCTAATTTATTACAGAAATTTAGCTACAGTCTTCTTTTAACAGTTTCAAAGTACGTAGTAATATTTACATCTGAAAATAATAGTTTAGTTCAACTTACGTCAAAATACGGTTGGAAGATTTGACAGCCTGATTGACTTCTTTTTTGAAATGGGAATAATCATTCTCCATAAACTTCGGCACCCCTATGCAAACAAACGATGTGACATTTTGGCGCATCATCACCTTCAGTTCAATTGTGCTACCGACTTCGGAACGCTGAGCAGCAAACCCTCTGAAAGAGCATGTTCAATTCAAATTTGAAAAAAGATACAATACATAAGTTGCAAATTTCCATCTCATGTACTTATCTAAATTGTCAAGGTCAAGGCATGCCTTAAGTTTCTATGATATCATCGGCAATGACAAAAAAAAGTCACAAGATATGGTAATATGGACAAACGGGAGTAAAAGAAATACATTCATGTGAATATATATTTATCCAGAATGCAGAATTAGCACTTTGTAAGCGGGCGTTTTTTAGTGATTAGCCCAATAATATATTACATTATTGAAATCAGCACAACTTCTAAAACAAACAATATTTTCGGCTGAAATCATATGTGACATTTAATCATTAAAAATAAAATGAAAACATTTCGAATACATCACAATTTCACTACTTTTCTAAGCTGAATATAAAAACCTGTTATTAATTTAGTAGATAGCACTCCACTTGTTATCAATATGAAATATTCTGTATAAAAAAAAAACATTAATCCAAACAGTTATATAAATAATTATAGTATAAAATCCTCATTCCTAAATATTCGAGAAACATGTGTCGCCTTTTTAAAAAAATACTATGTGTGCACGAACATTCAGGGCATAATAAATTATAAGGTTTATTGCTTATTGACAAAAAAGGTCGTTTGCCGCAGCAGTTATTTTGAAGAAACCATTAAATCTATGAGTCAATATACCGATGCAACCGAGAGTACGTGATAAACGTATTTTTAGGTTTCCCGCCTATAATGTGTTAACATTATGATGAATTTGTGAATAAATCCAATAAAAATATAATTACATTCAATGGTTGTCGTAAATGAAATCGGTCTCGATCATTTGAAATAAAAGTGGAATTAGTACGTGTTTTATTTTTTGAATATATTGCCTTCCCACTGAGTATAGACAAACATTGGCGATACGCATCCTTGAGCCTACTCATTCTATTGAAGAAACGTAAGATAGAAAAGGTTCTCGAATTGTATGGTGCATTTGAAGGCATCGACAAAAAACCTAACCTAACCCTCAAGCTCGGCAACCTGAAGTCGATTTCCAGAGACGTGACGTACTCGCTTTTACAGAGAAAGCGGTAAAGTTGATATCAATCAGTTTGAACACATTTTTGGTGACATTCGGGCCAATCACTGTATAACACCAGCAAGTCAAGTCAAAGCTCGTGAGCTCTCAAAAAAAAAACATTCAATTTATCAGTTAATAACTTTTTCGAATCTAAAACATAATCACAACCTAAATTTGTATCCATTCTTATTGTAGTAATCAAGTTACATGAAATCGGTTAACTAATGATATTATGGAAGCCAAAAGCCACAAAATTGATTGTATCGACACTTACACATCTTCCGGGGTGTCAAGTGGTGCTTGGTGACATAAAGCTTCACTAATTTGAGGTTCAGTAGATGGTGCCACATAGTCGCCCAAAAGTGCTTTCTTCAACGTATTCCTGATTGGGAAATTCTTAGGAGTGGTATGATTCTGCTTCTTCTCGCTGTTGGAGCTGACTGATGTGTTTGACGAGTCTTTTTTGGGATAGTGGTCTCTGGCATTGAATCTATGGCAAAATACCGAAGAATAAATGAATTATTCATTCTCCTGCTTTAGTAAATAATTATGTAACTAAGAAGCTAATAGTCATATGTCCAAAAAAAGTAAAATTGCGATACACATGTCCAAATATGTAGAATTTTTAGAGTATTTAAGTTCCTTATCAAAAAACATGGTCACAAATTAGAGGTATATGATACTTTACCTCGAGAATAGAATTTATCTTTGATCAAATTTCTAGAGTTATATAGTCCTATATGAAGATAAGATCCTTCACTTCGATAATCAGATAAAATTTAAATATTCACTTCTAAAATTTTGCAATTTGCAAATGATAAAAAAACATTGTTCAATTACCTATGGGAAGTGTAATATCCGGGATATGTGAGACTGTTGCAAATGAAATACAATCAGTTATGATTAGTCAAAAGAAAAACTCTCGATACCGTAGAGCAGCGCTTCTCAACCTTTTTCATCAGCAATCAAAATTGGGGATTTTTCCTATCGAAACCCAATTTTTTTTAAATGCAAAAGTGTATTCAATACAACATTCTTGCGAGAATATAAATGCTGGCGAGAATATTTCGCGACCCATAGGTGAGAAACCGCTGCCATAGGGTGTATTTTAAATAATTATAAAATAGCACACGTTATGGTTGCAAGCAGTTATGTACACAAACAGAATTTTAGCACAAGAACAAATAAATGGCAATAGCAATCAAACTGATCTACCACGACCAACCGATGGTCTCAACACTTCTTAGTCGGGAGCTTCAAAAAATAGACTCAGCATGTAGCGGGCGTTTTTTAGTGATTAGCGCACAAAAAAAAGTAAAACCCCCATTTATGCGATCTTCGGGACCGTATAATCGGGGATAGTGTAATTGGGGGTGTGAATCTCATACAAAATTAGGGATTTGGGGTTTTCCGCGGAAAATGCAAAACTAAGATTTCTCTTCATTTTTGCAAAAAAAAAATATTGACGAAATATTTGGTTACTAAGTGACAAAATGCAAAGCGCGCGAAAAATCCCGCATACGTCAGACGCCAGCTATGTGTTGAATACACAGACGCTAGTCAACATTTGACTGTATGCGAAGTTTTGTGGCGTGGTCAATCTTTTGCACTTTCAGGTAAATACATATTACTAAAAACTTTTTGCTTTATCTATGACATCAAATTAATTTTAAATCTTTAAAAAACTTTACTGACTGCGCGATTTATTATTATATTAAAATATTTTTTCATTCATGCAAAAAAACGGAATTAAAATAAAAAGAAAACGCATTTCTATCGAAGAAAAATATACCATTTTAGAAAA
This sequence comes from Himalopsyche tibetana, assembly GCA_030503985.1. Classification (NCBI taxonomy): domain Eukaryota; kingdom Metazoa; phylum Arthropoda; class Insecta; order Trichoptera; family Rhyacophilidae; genus Himalopsyche; species Himalopsyche tibetana. The sequence continues at coordinate 844,954 of JAPJYX010000003.1, read as the reverse complement.
ACTTAGCAGAGGCGTAAGAGCTTACATTATTTCCAAAGAATTTTATATAAATGAATCTACAATTCGATCGATTAAAAGAAATGAATGTAAAATAAGACAGTGGGTGTCTATCGGTTCATCTGAAAATATGGATAGAAGATTGTAATAAAAGATATATTCCTCTTAGTGTCCGAATTATAAAACACAAAGCATTAAAAATATATGCATATTTGAAACAAGGAGAGACTGATGATTCAAATTTAGCTTTTGAAAATCATTTCGAATTAAAGCAAGTAATGGCTGGTTTAACCGATTTTTCAATCTATTTTCCCTGCGCAGCATTAAAATGAGCGGCGAACGTGCATCTGCCGATGACGAAGGTGCAGAAAAATTTACACATAAATTATTGATGATGAAGGCTACACACCCGACCAAGTATTCAATGCTGACGAAACAAGCCATGATTGGAAAAAAATGCCAGAACGCACATTTATATCCAAAACCGTTAAATCTGCACCTGGATTCAAAGTTGCCAAAGACAGAATAACTGTTCTCCTTTGCAGTAATGCATCGGGCAGTTATATAACGAAACCAATGGTTGTCAGTCATTTTTTAAGCCCACGAGCAATGAAAGGAATCGATAAGTCTAATTTTCCCGTTTACTGGAGGGCAAATAAAAAAGCGTGGATTACGGGAATTTGATTTCGCGATTGGTTTTTTAACTGCTTTGTTCCAGAAATGGAAAAATTCCCTTTTAGAAAAAATATTGCTTTCAAAATATTATTACTTATTGATAATGCTCCTGGCCATTCTACGGATCTTTAAAATCCATCATTGGAACCGAATATTTTCTGACAGTGAATGATGTATGCTTATTTGTATTTTTTTTATTTTAATCCTAAATTAAGTACTCGATATAATTCGATGTATGCACTATTTCAATAAAATTATGCAAGATTATTACATAAAGATAGTGTAAAATATAAATAAAATAAAACAAGTTAAAAAAACTACATATGTATTTCTTTTCTCGCGGCGCACATATGTCATTGTATAAATAAAACCAAAAAAAGTTTTCAAAATCAGTTGCAGTTTTTCACCATGAGTAAATAGTATGCACATAACATTAAATTCTCTGATTTAAATTTCCATTAGAAAATATAGATTAGAGTTGAGCTCCCCTGCTGCAGCCGCCCAGGCGGACAGCAGCAACGAACGTAGCAATGGAATGCGACCGTACAATTGGGGGATTTGCGGCGAATATTTCTAGCCAGCGCATAATTCGGGGTAGTGTAATTGGGGGTTCCACTGTATTACATTCTTAAAATCAACACAAATTCTAAGCCAAACGATATTTTCGATTGAAATTTTTAAAGAAATCATACGTGACATTTAATCATTAAAAGTAAAATTAGAAAATTTCGATAACATCATAATTTCACTATGTTTCTAAGCTGAATATAAAACCTGTTATCAATTTAGTAGATAGCACTCCGCATGTTATAAATATTAAATCTTCAAAACATTCTATTTAACAAAATAGCATATTTATCCATATTTTATAATTATATAAATAATTATAATATATAATGGCCATTCCTACAACTTTACTACCACTGGAAGTGTAAAATCTAATGCCGTAAAAATTACAGCGTAAATATTCGAGAAACATGTGTCACCCTTTTTGTAAATAATAAATACGAACATTCAAAGAAGTAGGACTAATGTTAATTAGTTGTGGCACATTATTTCACGCCGACAAACAAACCCGTGATATTATGTGTCCCGCAAACAGGCGACGGTATAAAAAACCGGATTATGCCGTGATCCGCATTCTGCCGACAGTACGCTAAAAACGGCTTTTGCCGTTTCCCGCCTATAAAGTGTTAACAGGCTTAGAAACTAAAATGATTGATGAAATTTACACAAATATAAGCAATGTTTGATCATCAGATTGTCAGCAAGCCACGGGGGCGTCTACATTAAACACATATACTACGAAGGTTAATCAATTCAACTTAAATGAATTTGATTCACAAAAATTATTTGCTTCATTCGAAATGCACGTCAATTACTTTGGTGAAAAGTGCCCAAGGTCAGTTTCGGTCACCATGCAAAACAAGGGGTGTTAAAAGGTACTATGTCCAGCGAAGATTATTTTATTAACACTGTATATTAGTATTCAAACTAACGCACCCTGAAAATGTAACCAACGAAGGGCTGCTTGTGCCAATGGAAAATACTATGAGAGTAAAAGTGGCAGCAATACTCCAGTCCAAAATTATGGTATCACCGTATTCCTGTAGACTTCCATGTCTTACAAAAATAGCACAAGCCCAAAGGGAAACGCGCAACTGGAAGGGGAAAGAGCACGATGACCAGAAGCAACACTTTGTGTTGTCTTGTGTAAAATATATACCCACTGCACCAAGAAGTTAAAATGGTATAAAACAGGGGTAACCAAAATACTATTGAAAAAAAAACAGTTCCAAAACATTAAGCCTTATGAAAAAAGTTACAATAACATAAGAAATTAGAATGACTAACTTATCAGCGTTATTAGATCTGCGGTTGTTGTTATCCCTGGTACTATTTATGTTTTCCTTGCCGGTGCTATGTTCGTTCTGAAATGATTCTTGGTAGCCAAAAGTCTCTTGCTTCGGCTCACCATTGAAAGAGTTGTTCTTGTGTGATTTTTGGTCTTTATTCCGCCCATATGTCTTAGGATTGGGATCATTATTAAATTGGCTGTTTCTGGAAAAGTGAAAGAATAAATGGTAAAAATAATAAGCTTCTTAGACCGCAGGACTTCCTATGTGGAACAATTTTAAGGTGTCGACTGTCAACTCTCGGTTTAAGATGGTTTCGATCATTGGGAGTATTATCCAGAGCTGTGGAGTTGGAGTCGGGAGTCGTAGGTTTAGTCCGGAGTCAGAGACGGAAAAATCTTATGACTGACGCATTTAAGAAAAGATATATTTAAAGATGTGTATTCAAACCACATAAGTCCATAGTGTTACCACTGCATCTTAGGCTGACTAAAGATGATTTTTTACACAACTCCACAGCCCTGTATTACACCTGCGCAAGAATCATCATCAGACAGAATATTGCAAGGTTTAAGAATAATCTCAAAATTGAATTCTTGTTATAAATTACAAAATGGATGTCAGAGCTACTCTTCTACTGGACTTTTACCAGACGCAGGGAGGGGTAAAATTCAACATTTATAGTAATAATAACAACAAATTAATTACATATATTGGGAACGGTTAATCCCAAAGGAAATACGTTCAGCAATGGTCGATCAAAAATCGATAATACTCACGTGTCTTTGACTGGTCCAAATTTAGTTTGCGGTTTGTAATCGTAACCGAAGGGTGTGTCAACCTTGGGCATCGCGGTGGCAGCTGGCACATTATTGACCAACGATTTTGTCGGTGTTTTATTCATCGAGCCATTCAAGTTATGGTTGAATTCTTTTTTTTCATCACTGCAACGGAAGACACTTAAAATTACATCCAGATCTTATTATGTTTTTGCTTTTTAGCCATCCTGATCTTATTATATTTTTGCATTTTAGCCATGCCAATGTTGGCAGCCTACCATATGTTAAAATACCACAGATAGACCCTGCAAAGAGTATGAAGAGCTATCCGCTGGCGATAGATACAACATCATATACTTTAAAATAAAGTAGTAATTTGATTACATACCGATTGAAGACAGGCAATTTGTTGTCATTCAGCATCTGATTAACGATTCTCTTCTGCTCAAGAGTCAAAGAGTCACCGCCGTCTTTATGCGCTTTGGCATTGAATGAGTCATCAGAACTGAAAAAAATAATAATAAGAGAATGCATTTTCAAATCATCAACTCATAAAATTAGTGAGTTATTTACTATGATATACGGTTTGTTAAATATATTTGCAAAAACCCATTTTTTTCTGCATTCAGACGTTACCTTAGACATACAAATCGATGAATACCCCTCCAATCTTTCTCTCGGCATTCAGTAGAGCAGTACATCATCGCACACCTCTGACAGTATCGTGAAGCAGGATTTTTACACACGGAGCATGTTAACACAACTTCTGGAGGAATCGATGACATCTGGAAAGAATCAATAATTTAATTATATTTTCATCCAATAACCAAATTATCATAGACATTATCTGAGGTGGCTATCGATGTCACAATTTCAAGACCTTTTTCAGTTCATACCACTGATAAGTAGTCGTAAAATTTTCATTTTTCAATAAAAGAGACTGAATTTGGAAGTAGTCAGATAGCAGAAGACGACTGCTATTTTTAAGAATGTCGAGAAGGAAAATAAGGTTTCAATGTAGTCTATCAAACATTTTTTTGAAATGATATACACTATCGGGGCCGGCTTTTGGCATGTGTAAAGAGTGAGGCGCACGTGCGGCGTACCCAAGCACAGGCGCAAGTATTGTTAAACATGTTTGGGTGTTGTTTATGGAGTCTGAGATAAAAATATTCATACACTGCTTAACTAAGAAATTTGAAAATTAAAAGCAGATGGGCTATGTGGCCATCAAAATACTTTTGCAGTGGTTTCAAATGTCTCATTTTGTCATATTCCGATTGGTACTTAAATAAAACAATCTATTAGGCTATGAGGAGTAGACCTATGGAGAACTTTTGCAATATTATAAAATTGGTTTTTTAGATTATCAAAAGCAACATATCATGGCTTTTATGGAAGAAAATATAAAATGGAAAAATAGCAGCAGATGGACTCTTCTGCCACCATACTGCCGATATATGTTAACAGAAATATTAAGTATTTCCCTTGTATGTATATCCAAAACATAAAATGTGAATATCTCAACACCACTTATTCGGATTTGTTTCTATCTTGAAGTGGTGTATCACAAATCAGCAGGTTTTCGGAACCAGATTCACATTACAAATTTATCCCTTCAGCATCAGAAATTAATGACCCGATTGAAAGAATTCTGCTCGTACTGTGATCCATTATGGAAGCCAATAACGTTGACCACTGCGCCATGGACCCAAGCACAATTGACTAATTTTGGTGTTTGAATTTGATTGTTATACAGTGATTCTGTGACACCCGATTAGTAAATACAATAAATCGATAAAAAATATAATAAATCATAAAACCACTTACATTCAACGTTTCATCTTCTTTATCATTTATCATTTTTGCAAATGATTTCACCATCTCAGCTAGCAGGTTTTGGTCTTGGGACGGGACCTCTAAAACCTTCTTCAGCATATCGACCATCACTGCTTGCACGTTCGCCATCTTGATTAAGATCTAAAAATAAATTATTTATTTTAATTAACCCTTTGATGCGTATCACCGTACCGGTACGGCAAAGTATTTTGTCATCTATTATCTATTGACATTATCATTTTTATAATTGAATTATTATTATTTCTTCAGATGTGGCTATTAGACACATGTATCAGTGATTTTAGGCATTCTTTTTATTATTTGTTACAAATGAATAAAAGATTATTTTAGCATGCTTATAATTTATAAAAAAAATTATAAATATTGAGTGTAAAACTCCATCTCGAGTCGATTTTCTTCCTTATATCGACGTCAGTAGAGTACACAGTTGAGAGAAAAGTAAATATCTACGCCCAAATTCGAAGTGATAGCTTCTAGATAAATATTTAAAAGTAGTAATGAATTAGTTTACTTTTTAACTACGCGTTTTATAATTCAAAAGAAATATTTTATATTGTATAATACTTTTTGAAATGATAATTAACAGCTTAACGACCGCGGACACGTATTTGAGTCTTTGAAAAACAAAGGTTGCTGGCCGGCAGACTCATATATGCATATAGGCGAAGTATCTGGAAGCTATGAAAATTAAATTTTGTAAAGATATCTCAATTTGTTCACAAATTATAGTAAATTTAGTAAAATTACAATTTTTGCGCCAGGTGAAATTTTATAAAAAAACGGTCGTTAAGCTGTTAATATTCTTCCCAAATTGATCCATATCCAAAGAAACTTTTTTATATTTTTGTGTGTAGCAATAGTACAAAAATAATCAAAATATAAAAAAAGCTACTTTAGTAAAAATTAAGGTAAATATGGCATTTAGTAGCACGTCGACTATTGCGGCGAAAAACTTCACAAGCTAAGCTGAAAACAACACCATTATTTAAAATATTTTTTTGAGGGCTTGATAATTTTTATCAGTGTTCTTCTTTTTAACGTGTGGTTTTAACACGATTTATCAATGCTTCAATAAGTATTTTAAATCATGGCGTTGTTTTCAGCTTAGTTTGTCGCAATAGTCCATGTGTAAGTAAAGGATAATTTAAAAAGAATGGCGGTGTACAGTGAGAATATGTCATATTTTGGATAATTTATTTATCAGTGTTCTTCATATTAATGTGTGATTTTAACGTGATTTATCAATGCTTCAATAAATATTTTAAATCGCGGCGTTGTTTTCAGTTAGTTTGTGAAATTTTTCGCCACAGTAGTCGACGTGCTACTAAATGCCATATTTACCAAAATTAAGTCACCCTTCAAAGAGTTAACCTGATACATCTAACTTCAATTTCAAGCATTTTGCTTTATCTTCTTATTGTCGTTAACTACGAAAATTTTGAATAAAAACTGTTTTGTCAGTTGAACAATATTCACATCTAAATAAATGTATGAACTCATATTATTGTTTGAATCGTTCAAACTATGTACATTCTCACAATTTTTGTCATTAACGACCCGGGTTTTGCCTTTCGGCATCTTCAGGCATTCAAGTGCACGGATGAACTTGAACTGACGCTTAGCAAATGAAAGTTTCGTGTTATATATAAGTTATAAATGCATCACTGAGTCCAAAGCCACTGCTGGCGAAAAGAATGAGCTCATGGGAATTCCAACAGATTTGACTAGTGAGCAGTTTCAAGAATTATATAATTTGTTTGTCGGCAAAGGTTTTATGATTATATGATTTTATGGTTATATAGGGTATAGAAGTGGAGATGTGGGAAAATTTGATATTTCGTTTAAAATCGGAAGATTTTGCAGCTGTGCTTTGTTGATTTCTAAAATTTCTTGGAAAAAGAGCTTATGACTGTCCGTATTTGGGTGTAACATTTTTATGCCTTATCGAAAGGCGAAACCCGGGTCGTTAATGACAAAAATTGTGAGAATGTACATAGTTTGAACGATTCAAATTTAATATTGAAATTCCACCAAGCACCTTCAGTCGAAATCTTAAATCATATTATTGTTTTCTTGTAACATATACCAAGTGTAAATATATGGTAAATTTGATCATTATGAGTGTTTGGTTTGTAATCTCACGCCTACTTCGTTGATCGACAATCCACAATCCGAATTATGCTCTCCTTTTGAAGCCAAGTAACCGTTTTTATCGATATGTAAGAAAGAAAAAAACTTTTCAAATGGTGTCCGAGAAACGTTTGTGAGAAAAGCCATCAAAGAATGCTGCAATTTGGTGTCGATAAACTAGATCAGTATGAAATTTGAATTGTTTGAATTTTGTACTTTTCCACTTTCCATCAAATATTAATTCAAAAGTTTAAAAACAAATCAACTCATTAATAATAGGTTGGATAAAACCCTAGATTTATTTTAAACATTCCTATGTTATTATCTGGTCAATAATATTTTCAAAAAATTCCCGTAATTATAACAAACCCACTTAATTCATTGAAAATTGTATACATTCAATTTTAGCTAATTTACATTTTAATAGCTTTTTAACTTAGTGATCAACTTATATTTTTGTATATAAACGATACAAACTGTTTACTACGCGTCAGTTCAAGTACATCCGTGCACATGGAATGCCTGAAGATGCCGAAAGGCGAAACCCGGGTCGTTAGCGACAAAACTGATGGGAAAGTACAAAATTCAAATTTGATATTGAAATTCCATCAAGCACCTTCAGTCGAAATACTTAATTAGATCAGTATGGTTTTGAATAATTTACCATTCCAATTTTAATTTAATCTTAGGGTAAAGCATTTCGATACAATGGTTGCTCGGGTTATTTTTGGTAAGCTTGGCGGACACCTTCAATGATTTAGATAACGTATAATATATAAACAACATGCCTTATCAAATCGAAGCGAGATGTTTGACTTGACAAATCTTTTAAACTTTATTGTTGTAATTACCGAGTCACATAAGGTGGACGCAATGCAAACGACTAGTATAGAGGTGATAGTTCGTCTCGCTACTATTTAACGATAGGTTAGAATGGGTGGATGCTTAAAAGACTGTAACCTCAACATTCGGTTGTTTCACAGTAATGTAAGATTTTTGAAATACCTGCTGAAAATACGCCGTCGTTTGAAGACTTAATTCAACAGTCGCCACTCGACGCCAAAAACAGCGGTGGATATTAAAATTGAAAACGATAATATTGTTTCCAAACAGCGGATACATAAACAATTCTATAATTGTGAATAGCATAGACAAAAGTATATTCGTCTGTGGCATAGACAATATACTAATGTGATTATAACAGAGACACAATTTTCATTCAAATTTTAAATTATTGTGTTTTATACGAATCAAGCGGTTAACGTTGTTGACTAAGGACATTTTATCGAATCGATGAATGGATTTCTGTTCTAAGGTATAGGTTTTTATGATTTCTATGATTCCCTTCCACCAATTTGACTTTAAAAACGAGAGGTCATAAGAATGATAAAATATGTTAACGATAATTCCTAATTTATTATCTCTACACTACACAACATTTAGAAAAAAATGTGAATTTAATTTTGAATTGATCTTTTTGCACTTTTTCACTAATAAGTTCGCTATTTATATATTTCTCTATGGCCACAGTCTATGAATATACGGAACGTGCGGAATATACAAATATCATAGATAATATACTAATATACTTTGACAGTTCCATCATATAAGAATAATATTATCATCATTGCAAGTTCATCATCAGTTCTTTCTAGACAAGAAAGATAATAGCGGGGTAAACGTTTATAAGGGTTTGATAGATATGTAATGGTGTTACATAAAATTTTACTTACTTTCGTTACCAATCACTTAAAAAGCCAATGGTCCTAGGATATCACTTTTGAATTTGAAACTTGATTCAGGCTTCGTGTAAACATGGTTTGTGAAAAGTGCGAAAAGAAGTTAGGCAGAGTAATTACCCCAGACCCTTGGAAGACCGGAGCTAGGAATACTGTTGAGTCAGGAGGCAGAAAAGTTGGCGAAAATAAAGCAATTACAAACACAAAAGCCAGGTTCAATCCATATACAGTCAAATTTGAAGGATGCAGGTTTGTTTGTGTGAATATTATTCGGAAAAGACTTGAGCGTTTGGCTATCAACCAGTCGTTTTATCCCTACTGATAATGACTTTAATCGACTGAAGTCTTCCATTTTGACTCATCATGCTCCAAATTCCTGTTCACTTATGGAACATACTGACTTTGAAGGACTTAAGCAGCTTAACGATAACAATCATTCAACTTTCTTAGGGAATAAAGTATGGATGTAATGATAAGATTGACAAAAGTCTTACATTCTGAGCATGATTACAATATTTTAATGTAATTTCATAAAAATTCTGTTTTTAGTTAACCCAAAATGATTTGATTTTTTGTTACAATATCTTTTTAATTTTTGAACTCTTTAAAAAAAACGGTAATTTTGCCATAAGCCCTAGCATGGACTATTGGGGCGAAAAACTTCACAGACTAAGCTAAAAACAACGCCACGATTTAAAATATTCATTGAAGCATCCCGGAAGCACGTTAAAATCACACATTATTATGAAGAACACTGATAAATAAATTGGTAAATATGTCATTCAGTAGCACCAAGTAGCACCGACTATTGCGGCGAAAAACTTCACAAACTGAGCTGAAAACAACGCCACGATTTAAAATATTTTATTGAGGGCTTGATAATCGCGTTAAAACCACACGTTAAAAAGAAGAACACTGATAAATTATACGTAATACGAAATCTTCGCCTCCAATATTCGCAATGGCCGCGCGCGCGGCAATAGTCGAGGTGCTACTAAATGACATATTTACCAATTTATTTATCAGTGTTCTTCATAATAATGTGTGATTTTAACGTGCTTCCAGGATGCTTCAATGAATATTTTAAATCGTGGCGTTGTTTTTAGCTTAGTCTGTGAAGTTTTTCGCCCCAATAGTCCGTGCTAGGGCTTATGGCAAAATTACCAAAAAAACTATTGGATCACTTAAAGCATTAAAAATCAACACAGGTAATTAAGTTTGTCTGATTTTATCACATTTTTCCTTGTTTTGCAAATAGAACCGCAAACTAGAATGACTTTCCTTCAAACTTTGTCTATGAAATATCCTTTTTATGTCATTTCAGAATATGCAGAACGAAAGTGCACCAGGTCGGATCTCATTATTGTCAGGCGTGTGCATACAAAAAAGGTATATGTGCAATGTGCGGGAAAAAACTCATAGACACTAAAAATTATAGACAAAGCTCTACTTGATTTCTCGATCTACAGATGACACTATCAAAACAGGATAATTCACAGGGCGCATTTAAAAAGTGGCTTACTGACATCTTGGATAGTTATCCTAATACTTTTTTTATCAAAACAAATTAAGTGGACAGGAACCATTATATTGACCTATGATGAATAGAAGAAGTATTGTTGTGGAAAGAAATGTTTATGAATATTTTTTTTCATTCACAGCTGTATGCCATGTTATTGAGAAATGATAATTGTTATTAAGCTATTAAATGTTATTGAATCAATTAAGTGTTTTCATTAATTGCCCTCTATGATTTACAGGTCTCTTCAAACATAATAAAACCAGTATATTAGTGTTTAACGCAATGGTTTCCAAAAATTACTATGCTTCTTTTAAAAAATCTTCACACCTCCCCACTTTTTTTAAAAGTCCATGTCTGATCCTAGTGTTTTAGCATATGGCCTCAATTAAGTTTTATTATGAGAATTGCTTATTAATCAGTTGCTCACCCTTTTTTGATATAATGTTGGAATAGAAAAGATAATAAAGCTAGGACAGGACAAGTGGTTGGCTAATCACTTTCACTTCACCCCATTATTTTAGGATTGTAATGGTGAAGGGGGAGGAATTTTTAAACCTCACAAACAGCCATGCCATCGAACAAAAATCAATTGAAAAAAATGCTGTTCGTACTGGAATTCGAACCCATGAAGTCCAGCATGGAATTCAACGACGTTGACCACTGTGCCATGGACCCAACATGATTCAACAGCTAAATTTAACTTCTGCTTGAGTCTCCAATCGAAAAGTGATTGCCAGTCTTGTAGTATCAAGTCGCTGCGATCTCAACTGTTCAAAAGTATATAAACAATATTTTTTCTGTCTTATCAGACTTAAAAGTGAGTTTTATGAAGGCGGTTTAAAAAAAAAAGCAAAACACAGTTTTTAATCCAAATTTAATTTTCTTTAAAAAATAATAGATACATAATATTATTGATAGGGGTAATACATGACTAACACTTATAATTTAGAGGGTGTAATGATAACTGTTGCAAAAAATGCTGCAGGCGGACTATAATGTTAGTGGTCACTATTTACACAAATCATATACGAGGTTAAAAATATACATGGTAAGTTATTAATCAATACTCAATAGACATTCATAATTTTGATCGCCGCACAGTTGAAAAAAAACCATATGGGCGTATTCGTTTTTGAAGGTAACAGTGTTACCAGATAAAAAAAAAAAGAGATGATATTCAATAACTTTGTAACAATTCTCTTGTTTGAAATAATTTCAAACCGGGATGCGTATGCACTGAACAGTGTATAAATAGGTATTATATTATTTTCACTAGACTAAAAAATAGGTCATGACATCCGATAGTTATAGTGTATTTTTATAATGCTGTTCAAGATAAGCAGAGCCTCTAATGATTTTAAGATTCAGCATCCTATAGACATGTGTTCAACGATTATTTCCAGATGCAGACTAGCTTAAATGAAATCTTTCACGTGAGGGACAGCTGTCGACAGATATCAAATGAATATATCTGAAAATGACCAACGGTGCTTAAAACAAATTCATTGAATATTTAATCATGAAAATTATACCACTTGAATTTGTCACATGAGAAGATAAAGGTCCACAAACTTAAAACTTCTTAAATTTGAATTTCATCAAGCAGCTTTTAATCTTTCTACACATCGTCAAATTTCAATGCTTGTGGCGTAATTAATTGAATGATATTTGTAGACAAAACAAAGCTATTGACAAAAAACAGATAGAAACAGATCAATACAAACCTTCTTGTGTTCATGAATGCTTGTTAAATTTCAATGAGGTCCATACTCGATATCTTTCAAATATGACAAACCATAGAAAAAGGATTTATTTTACTGAAATTTTTATTTTACTCCGATATAATTGAAGATTAATACTTGAAATTTTGATGTTGATGTGAAAAGAAAAATAATACAATACGACTTACGCCGATAACAAATCAGATGTAATACCTAAATGCTTATTTTTTAACAATAAATACTGCCATCTATTCAGAATAATAATAAACAGAATGACTCCTGATCTCACAAACTAAATAAAAAAAAAACAATTATTTGAGCAAAATAAAACGTAAATATTATTGTCTTACAATCACTATTATGATACCCCGTAGTATTGATGCAATCAATCCAAAATCCCTTGATCAATATTATTTTGTTAACACTAAAATTATTGCCAACTGCTTTATGTACATAAAATATCGCACGCATAGACTCGCCGTTTGCAAATCGCATATTCATTATAGAAAGTAAAAATAATTTGAATGTTATGAATTTTATAACAGACAAAGCGTGACGGAATTGAATAATTAAGTCACCGATTTCATTTTCAATTTGCCAGTGAGCGAGAGTAAATAATTTAAAGCATTTTTTTAATGTACAGAATGCACCGCTAGCTTATATAAACAGTCACAGATTATCGGAATGTATTTATCATACGGAACGTAGCAAAATGAAAACCATTATTTTACCTATCCTACTAAGATTGTTTTTTTTTTATAAATAATCGAAACTTGTGAAATACATTTTACACAGTCAACCAATAGAGTATGACTTATTCCGATCGGAGATTAATTGCAATGACGTGTGTAAAAAAACACACGATTCCGATCTTATTCTGTACTACCAAAAAGGGTGCGAAAAATAAGTGCCTACATCCAATCTCTGTAAACTTTTAACAGCTGTAATAAATAACTACGTACAAAGAATAAAGATTTGATGTCAGGTATATATACTTACAAGGCTTAATTTTATACTAGATAATTGTTAAAATTAATAAAAAAATATATAATGTATACCAAATCTCTTAAACTGTGAATAACATAATACTATGTGCTTTGAGTACACAACCTTGAAGTATCAATTTTTATCGTAAAAGGTAATAAATATTTATGTAATCCCATTACGCAATTATTTAACCTGAAATTGTCGAAGAACAATACCGAGGTGAGAAAAATTCGTTTAATTATTTTTTAAATTCCCATTAGTATAAAAATATTTTTAATAATTTCAATATATGTAATTTTACTGAAAACATCAACTTCTACATATTTTAATAATATAAATGTTTGAAATTAGTTGCTAATATTTTTAATAACAAGATTGTAAAATATTTTTTTTTTATAATATAATAAGGCACCTTAAGACTTTTATATTCATATATTTATTAATTGTATCTATAATTCGTAAATGTAAATAGATATTTATGCGTATAAAAATATATATGTAAAAAAAATCACTTATACTTAAGAACCGAAGACAATTAATCATCTGTTCTTCATCACAAACAAACACGACAGCGATTGGTTTAAGAAAACAGCCAATCGAAGATCTTAAACATGATCATTGGTCCTGTCAAATAATACCACTGTAAAAGTCGATAATATTATAATTTTCTTATTCAGTGCAAATAAATCATTATTAAAAAGTACATCCATAATACAATTGCAAATCTTTACAAAACATACGACGGACGGACATTAAAAAAGTGTAATATTCATTTGTGTAACAAAAATGACATTTATAAATGTCAAATCAAATAAATTATTCATTTTAAATAATGATTACATAGCCGGCATCACATCCATTACTATGAGTCAGATTTGATGATTAAATCAAATAAAAAAGTGAATCTTTCCGTCATTTGAAAATAAATAGAAATATTTTTTAAAAAATAAGTACAAATGCAGCTTATCTACCCTAATTAATTTTGCCTGGGTCATTGTATATAAAAACAAAATAATTAATATCCGTACCGCATTGTGAATTCGCAGCATGACAATACATCAAATATAAATGTCAAAACTGTTCAACGGGAAGTATATAGAAGATGATATAAAAAATACAATCTATATATCGTCACCTTACTGACGGAAATTGGTAAATAACAAAATTGATAAAAACAAAGATTCTTTGAAATAAATTCTTTGCCTGGAATAACTCAATTGATGCAATGATAACAAACTCTTATTTATTTTAGAGCGGCATTAACGCATCTATATTTTGATATATTACAATTATCTATGTAACATTAAATAAAGATAGATGTTGAAGGCTTTATTTTAAATGTTGAAAATTTTCATTTGCTGTTTACTCAGAACTATCAAACTGTGACTTACCAACTTCTCCCAATATTGTGACGATATGTATATCGTAAAATATCAATGTACAAGTGGATATGAGTGGTTTTTTTCTCTAGATAATTGAATAGTCAATAAAGCAGGTATAAAAATATGTTTAAACCTGTATATTGCGTTTCATCATCGTAACATACAGTGAGTTTTCCGTCTGGAATCCGGTCAACAGAATGCTATGCTTCATTTTTTTATTATTACAGAAGACTCGTTTATTCAGAGGCAGGGGAAAAAAGCTGACTCGAATAATGTACCCCAATAAAGCAATATGTACAAGGGAGTCAATTTTTTTCTCCATTCTTATGAATTGCATTTTCAACAATTTCGTGATATACAGTTGGGATTACCGCATAAACACACGATGCACGCGCTTTCGGCTTCAAAATAGCATATATTTTATAAAACCCAAATTTAGTTTTAGTAATTCCAAAAACAGAGCCTCTAATTTTGATGGCGACTGAGGCCTCCTAAGTGCTCAATTCGTCACTGATGGTATGATACATGTATGGATTATATTTATATTTTCCATTTGATTATTAAAATTCAGGTAATTAAAGTAAATCTAAAAAACTCACAATCCAGCAGATTGCGCTATATCAAAATTTTACAGCTCACATCTCAAGAGGTATGGTTTCACGTAACTGAATATTTTCACAATCATCCGATTGTATGTTTTATCACCGTTCGGTGTGTACGTTCAAAATGCTTATACTTAAATCATGCGTTAAAAATGGCATAATGAAGTCGTTGTCGATAGTCACTTATCACATGGGTAGAAAATCATATTTATAACGTAACATGGCAGACGATAACAAATAATAAAAAATATAATGTACACTTTTGATCATATTTTCACAACTATTGGTGATTTTCATTCGTTCGCTCCTACATATCTGGAATCAGGCAATCAATTTGTTGGATTAGTATTTTATTGCGCAGGACACACAGGTAATTAATTAACTTGTCACACTGAGAATTATTAATGCATTTAGTGTTTTCTTTTCAGTATACTTACTACATTCATTAAAATGAGAGTTTAAAACAAATGTTAACAAAAATATGTGAAACCCTTTATGCAAAGTAAAAACAAATACACAATATTTCATTGCTAAGATTTTAAACATGCTTTAAATTTATTTAGAACAATCTTTAAAATGATAGTTCAAATATTTTAAAACAGAAATAAAAATCAAGACAAAACAACACAAAACTAGATTATTTTAGATCTAAAAATGAAATTAATAAAGCAAGTGAATTGATTTATCTATCGTACTATGTTTTCACTGACTTTCGATCTTTTCTTATAACCGATAGCAATAAAAAACAAAGTGAAAAATTAGATCTTAACTGAATGCATAAATTAAAATCTATTCTTTTAGTCAAGCCAAATAATTTGAAAGCGTCGAAAAGCATTTTTTTTAAATTAAGCAATGCACACTACACAAACATAATGAACAAAAAACTCAAATAAAGCAGAAAAAAGTCCATAATAAGATACAAACATTTTAGTCACTGAAGTAAACGATAAAAGTCATAATATTATCAAATAATGATTTTGTTCTAGAAGCAACAAATGGAAAATAACCATGATGACGAACGTGTGGCGAAATCCACTTTAATTGAATCAAAATTTTAAACTGATTAACAAATCTCAACAAATGAATAATTATTGCTGCGTGTGTTTTTGGCATTAATAATTGTTATGTGAAATTATTCCAAGCTTTATTGCATTTGCATAACATTGTTTTGATATCAACGTAACGAAATTAATTATTGTAAACTTCAAATATTACTGTTACAAAATAGCAAAATGCATCACTAATGTTATATTTTCACAAGAATACAACGAAATGTTTACTGTGGCGCAAACAGTGTGTGATATAAAAATGAATTATTCAACAATAGAATGGAAGTATTATTATACTAAATAATAGACAACTAAAAGACCTATATTAATAACAACAAATGTAGATTCCTTTAAAGCATGCAAAAACAATCGGAGGTTCGGCATGCACTCGACTGAGAAACATCATCAAACTGACATAATATGGCAGCCAATTACTTCACAATAAATAAAATAATAATACAAGCATTCATATGTAATTATAAAAATATATCTACTTACAGCGTAAGATCAAGCATGAATTCCTATGGACCATAAGCAGTATCATAATTATTATTGCTAAATTAAAAACAGATCATGATAGATGTAAAAGTAACTGACAATATATTTGTGACAATGATTTACTTATTAAGCTTTTACGTGCGTCAAAAAATTGTTTGCACTCACGCGTTTTCGTCGTCATTAGCACAACGCAAAATGTTAACAAATGTATAAATACATACAACACAGTTAACATTCTACGAATAGTTCAAAGTTGATTTAAAACTCTACCTTATTGAAAGCACCAAAGACAAAATTAGTATTCATAAAAATCCTCCGATCGTTTCCTTTTTTTTCTTATTTATTATATTGATTTGAAAAGAAACTTGAAACATGATAATTGATTAAGCATTAAGCGTGATTTTATCTTTTATTTACCGAGAGTATGCCGAAAGGATATTTGTGTCTGTATTAATAAAAAACAGCTATTCCTTATTCGGCGCAACAATCTCCTATGTCATATTCCACGAATTACGCGTGAGTGCATGAGTGCCCAAAACAATCTAACCAAAAAAGTCCTCCTTATACAGAACAACCCTACGTATCAAAACAACAAGCTTCATTTCCCGCTCGGGTTCCGTGAGCTGCTTTTTATCGAAGTCACAGAAATATTACCCGTAGACGCAGACAGCTTACCGTGCGGAGAAGTCTTCTGCATTCCGAGTCCTCTGGCGCCGTCAAGAAGGTTCTCTTGGCTGGTCGATTTGCCGCTGTTTAAAACAGGAATCTTAGACGGACTGATCGTCGGTGTCTTCATATGAGTATTTGTCTTTAATTCAGGCAATTTGACAGGTATACTGCTGGGTTTCATCGAAACGGCAGGTTTGGCGGATGACATACTGTTTTGCGAGGATATATTTGATACATTCTCGGAGCTGCCTCCCTTTTCGAAGTTGGATTTGAGGATTTCTATTTGCGACAGACGCTTCTCCGAAGAGGATAATCTGCTCGGGGGGGCGGTCAAAGGTTCATACGTCGCCGTCCTGAATTTGATGTGCGTATTTCGGGGCAAATCAAAATCACTGTGTCGTTTCATTTTAGATTGGTCTTCGTTCAATTGCCGCCTTGATTCTTTGCCATTTTGAATGGAATCGGGACTGGTCGATTTGCTCCGTTTGTATTTTTCTGAATCGACCCTTTCCTTAGCTGAAAATCTTCTTTCGCTGTTCAAAAAGTCACCCATCAAAGATATGTCTATTTCGTTTGATAAATTCGGTTCCGAAGTATATGTGGACATTTTATCTGAATAATATTGGTTGGACTTTTCAAGGTCCGATTTCTGCTTGGAAAGCTTCTCAGATCGGGGCGTGACGACTTCGATCTCCGTAATAAAGTCCTCGGCGGGCGGAGCGTTAGATTTGATTTCCATTCGATTATAAACAGTGTCAGAATCGTGTCTACCGCTGTCGCGCCGTTCTGAACTCAAGCCTTCGCTTTTCAAGTAAATAGATTCCGCGGAACTGTTCGCTTTGCTATTGATTCTACTGGCCATTTTATTTACAGCTTCTGATGAATGTGAGCTATTATAGCTGGTATTGAAATCTTCAACGGATCTCCTAGTGTCGCTCTCAATCATCTTAACAATTTTGGCCGGGCTGCTGTTCTGTACGCCGTCTTCAATATTGAACTTGTACGACGACTGTGTCATCTTAACGATAGGCTGTCCGTCGAAATTGTCATTTCCACTGTCGGAGATCATTTCCGTTTCTCTGATGACCGTACTTTTCTGATTATATATTCTATTTCCGTCCATAAACATTTGCGGGTTATCCTTGAGCTTGGTCAGAAGCGCCCTCGTCTCCTCTTCGGTCATATCGGCGTTCACCATCATGGTGTCTGTATTACTGTACATGGGGTCGTTGGATGTGAATCTAATATTCGGGTTCTGTCTTTCGATGTCACTGAGCATCTTGAAATCCACCCCAGTGCCCATATTGGACTCTTCGATTCTTTGTATATCCTCCGCAGTGGGATTCCTTATGACGCCGAATGTGTATTCTTCGATTTCAATCGGGAGAGACGATTGGATTGTCACCAATCTCGTAGTGGTCTCTTCCACATTCTGAGTGACAATCTTATTACCGTGTTCGTCGTAAGTTACGTTGACTGTAACCGTCTTTTGCGGGGGTAAATTAACAGTTTGCGAGTCAACAATGTACGGAGTCATTGTTCTCTCTTCGGTTACGACGCCGCCGTCAACCATATAAGTCCTCGTATTGGTCATCGTAGAACTGGATAATCCGTGGGTTTCATTTTCTGATTTAGGTTTTTGCATTTCAGAAATAATTTCATTATACAAGCTCTGCTCGGATTGCGCGCCGGTTATATCTATAGGCGCCGAGAAGTTTTCATTTCGGTTGATTTCAATGGAGTTTCTAAAACTCTCGACTACATTCGGGAGGACCGGAGCTTCGCCCTCTATCGTTATGATGGAAGACGGTTGACTGCCGTCTGTTGAAATGGTTACCACGTTGTCATTGGTTGAAAAGAAATTCCTGGTTTGAACTTTATCAGCAGCGGAAGATGTATCGAATTTCAAGTTCATTTTGGAAGCGTCTCCTTTAGTAGTTGTTCCAACAATATTTATATTGCTCACAAAATCAGATTCATTCATGGCTCCGGAGATACCACCGCCGCTGCCAACTTCTCCGCTAACGACAGTGTTACTAGAAGTTGGTACGAAACTCTTAGATTCGGTACTGTGCTGCTTGATCCTTAAGTTAACAATATCCGGTTGATTAATGAAAGTCAATGTAGTAGAGTTTGCTTTGGAGTCTTTATCATTAAAATCAGTTGAGGTAAAATTTTCCGCAGAGGTTCCTTCGGCATTCTCGCCGGAGACAGGTTTATCAACAGTGACATTATCGACACCCTTCTTCAGATCCGTTTGAGATTCGACTCCCACATTCAACACAGGATTTTGCGCAAGCAATTTCTTCATCAAGTCTGACTTAGGCCTTTCCAAGCTGCTGACCAGCGAATGACGGGAAACTTTGATATCATCGGGGATGTTTGTATCGTAAATCATTGTGAGCTTGTCTTCCATCTTAGGCGAGAGTCTGCTCGATGCGAAAGCCGGAGTGTCAGTTTTGTATTTGGCGCTCGATGCGTCGGACACATAAGTACCGATTTCGAAATTAGGTCTGAGCTGCTCATTGATTTCACTTCTTAATTCTGTCTTAATTCTGGTGGGAACTTCAGGTTTGGTAAAAACGGTCTTGCTGTGGACTTCGATCGTGGAATGAGAAGAGATTTCTGGCCTCATATGAGACACTGTATCTATCCTTATATCTCCAATATTAAAATCGGATGTGGATTTTCCAACTGTTACGTTGGTAGGTGAACTTTTAAAGTGATTTATTTCAATTGTCTTCAGGGAAGATTTATCGATGGCTTCTCCCACAGTATCGTTTGAGATAAATTTAAGCTTATTAATTTCATCATTCAATTTGACGTTTTCATCCTCTAGCACTTTAGTGACCATGTCTGCCATTTCATTGAGATTTTCGGCAGAATTTGCGATCTCCGAAGAACCAGAGTTACTAGAGTCTGCGATATTCTTTTTCATCATCAGGGCGTCTTCCATGTTGCCCCATTCGGATGCTTTCTTTAGTCTGTTTCTCTGAAAGGTGTTGAGACCTTCCATGCTGGAAATGTTGCTGATGTTCAAGCTCAACCGAGGTTCTTTAGAGTGTCCCATCAGTTGGTTGACGCTTTCATTGGAATCTGTCGGCAGATCATCGTTGACATTATCATAATAGCTTCCATCGAAGACAGAATTCGACTTGCGTTTCTTTGGGGTAATGTGCTTTTCAGATGCGATAATTTTGGCATCTTCTGCCGATATATCTAAGCTTTGAGCGCGTTCCAACGTCCCCTGTGATGGTTTTCTGCTGTTTTTATCAGCAGGTTCCAGTTTGGAGAGGTCTCCTAAGCTGGCGGCTTTCCTTTCGTTATCGTCAGAATTGTCAGCGTCTCGATCTCCGTGTTCGGTCACGGGGGAACTGTGAATTGTGATATCACTGGAGTTCAGTTCAATAGTAGTGGAAGCATTGCCGATTTTATCCAATTCACTCATGACATTCGATGCAAAACTATCCTGCGACATCATAGAACTTCCGTCCAAATTAGAAGATATATTGGACTTGGAATCTTCATAAAGATTATTCATCGACTCGGAGGCCTCTTTCCTGTGGTAAGGTTTCAATCCATAGCTATCCAGATCGTCAGGAATGTCGATCGCCTTTTGCGTGGGGACATCAGGCCGCATTCGCTTTACTACTTTCTCCACTTTAGGAGTCGAAGTGTTCATTAAACTTTTTCCTAGAATCATATCGTCTGTCCGATTTGTATTTTGCAATCTGTTGGTGTGATCTCTTTCGGCTTCGATGAAGCTGTGGGGATCGTGAAATGTCAGATCGTTAAAGTTGTCGGTGAAATTCAATCCCTTGCGATCCTTGGACGACATATCAACGCCGATCATCGTTTCCTGAGTGACGCTCGATACGTCTGTATCGCTCGAATTATCATTATCATCCCTAGATCTAGGGGTGCCCTCTGGGGGAGAAGGGGCCTTACCCTTAGACTTCTTAGAATTCTTGCTTAACTCTTTCTCTATTTTACTCAAATCAGACTTCTTACCGTCAGAGTATTTACTCGAAACATATTCTTGCTTCTGTTTGTCAGATGACAAAAAATCGGTGGAACCTTTCCTGTTACTTCTGGCGTACATAGCCGCCTCCATCATATGTTGAGGGATCTCCTGAGGGATTCCTTGCGAGTCACGTTTGATCCCGCTCGAATTCAAATCGTCGCTTCTGTCGAAACCAGAAACCTCTACGTCCATCTTGACTTCAGTATTTTTTCCAGAGATGACTGGATCAATTTTGATAGTTTCAACGGTCATACTGATGTTAGTATTGCCGCTGCTGACGTTCTGGGGTAGATTTCTGGCATTGGGTATGGGAGCGGCAGGTTTTTCTCTGCGCTTAGCGACGACGGGTATCGGCGCTTTAGGTTTTGTCGATTCTTTACTCGGGGTAACGGCAGCACTGTCAAAATGTTTATCCACTTCGTCGATACTCCGAATTTCGGTAACTATGTTCCCGTTCTCGCCCAAACCTTTTCCGATGTCGACCTTTGAGTTTCTATTGGATAGAGTTCCATCGTCCGGGACGTTCGGGGGAAGCACTCGAATGCCGAACTTCATTCCTTTCTTTCCGCTGTCGGCTTCTTTTTTTTGGACGTCAACTTTTTCCACTTTAGCGCTGTATCTGTCTCCACCGTCTTTGATGATAACTACATCCGGAGGGGCGGACGTTCTATCTTTATTCCTGTTATTACGCTCAGGTTTATCGTCTTTATTGGAGGGATCTGAATCGTAATTAACCGTAGTGTGTTCCGTCATAATCTTGCCATGGTGAGTTTTCCCAGTGTGGTTCTTGGCATTTTTCTCATTTTCCCTTTCCAACGTAGTCGTGCTGGTGACTATCGTGGTCGTTTGGCCGTGTATATGCTGCTGATGATTGTTGGCCTTGTTGTTTCTCTCGAGGCTCGCACCGGATGTTATGTTTATCTTATCGGTGATCATCTTCTTGATGGCGCTACCGGCAGATGTGTTGTTTTTAGATTGCGAGGAAGTGTCTAGTGTGGAGTTGGGCGATTGACGCGGGAAATAGTTTTGGCGAGAGGCCTTCTCCAGCTGAAAAATAAATAAAATATTTTAAAATATTTTTTAAAACATGTACACATATTATGTAGTGAATTGTAAATTGACATAAAAATGTGTGCCTCTCTTGAGAAATTCTCGGAACAATTGTTTATTGTCCGTATTGAGTCATAGTTTATAATGCAGTCATTTATATGTATAATCAGGCAGGTACACAAATGTGATGTTAAGTAATCAGCGATAAAAGAAGAAATGATAATATTTACAATATAAACTAATTCCAAGGTTGTTTCGCTGCAAAACAACTTATGGGAATTATTTTTACAAGTGAGCGTTTTGAGTAAATAAATTAAAATTTTATTTGTCTCTGCAGCATATAAATCTCTATTTTTTGAGGGCAAGAAGGTAAGAAGGACTAGTCAATCACGTACTCTTTGATTAAATCTAATTGAAAAATCAATACATGCATCTGGGATGGGAAGTTTCTAGTACAGATACCTTTAACATTAAGTATCATACAACTGCTGTGCAGTCAGCATAATTAAAATATAATTATCTGGCAGTTCACATTCCTTGCACTATCATAAAATTCGCCAAGAAATATTACACAGGGTTTGGGGATATCTTAAGTGATGAAAGCAATGTCGTATCAAATGTGAGTAAACGGGTTTGTCTATTGTCTAATAGTGAATAATCTCTAAACATTACGTACAAAAGGTATTGTGTAAAAAACGAGGCCCAGTGTACTGCGATAATCATAAATATAAGCTGTGATCTAATAAGGGTGTAGAAGAAAAATTAATAATTTGCTCACTGTATTTATATCTCCGTATGATCCGGCCCGTAGCCTTCCGAAGGCTTTAGCGGCCAGAGGATGAACGACGGCTCCGCTTTGGTTCATCTGTCCAGCAGTGGATCGGCGATCAAGAGTACCGCCTGCGACACCTGTAACCCCAGTGGATGTCTGGTAGTTTAGACCACCTGCGGGAATATATAAAAAGTCAATGCATACTCTAAGCCTGGTGTGTGCGGACTGTAGCCCATAGGCCAAATGTTTGGGCCACATTCACAAAACGCCAGCAATATTTTAGGATATTGTTTACTTCATTATTAATAAATATCACTGCTTTACCTTCGATTTATAACTTTAAAAGCCTGGAAGATGTAATCACATTAAAAATGCTCTGTTTTGACATTGATTAATAACAGCAAAAGTTCACAGATTTCACTCAGAAAATTTGATTTAGGTGTTAGTTATGTATACTATTTATCGTATTTTTTAATCCAAAAAACTGTTAACTGTTTATTAGATTTAAATTTAATCCATTCAGAATCAGAATCCATTTAAATTTTATTAGAATTAAATGGATTCTGAACCCAGCAATCATTCCCACTAGTTTTCGGAAGACGGTGAGTCAACTCTTTGGCCGTCAGACTAACTTTTCAACTACAAATCGGTATGCACTTAATTTTTGAGAAACGTTAGCCCACAAAGTGGACAGTCGTACTTTCGAGATTCGTTAACCCTTGAAACCTGGATGGCTTGCATAACATGTGGATCGATAAATTGTTTTATTTTAAGATCTGCTGTGCGATTACCAAGTGTATATCACTTTTTCTGAAATACTCAATACAATCACGTTTTGAGTATACATACCGTGCAACACAATCACGTAATGAGTATTTCAGACAGTGCAAAATAAGTGTATGCACGTGGGAATAGCACTGCTGGTAGCATAAGAATGTGTTAATACTTCAGTCTGGTTGAAGTAAAATGGTTAATATACACCACTAACTATAACACTACGGTCATAAGTGAAAAGACAGCAAACGGCAAACAGTATATTCTGAGCAATGATTATTTTTATTAACAATTAAACTAATCTCTGACGGTGTTTTATTATAAACAAATGATTAATTTGCAGACAAACAACGTTGGGTTTAAGCATACAATACATCAAAGATATTTCACGACCCAAGAACTACAAGGTTCTAACTGAAGATTATTAACAAAACTAATGTAATAATGAACAAGTGTTCCAAGCACCGTTGGTTGTATGTATTCGTTACTTTTGTTTCATCAAAAGATTTTCACTTAGAACTTTGTAGTTTTCCGGTTGCGATTTAAAATAATAAAAAAAAATACCTGTGCCCAGGTTGAGACCTGATTGCTGCTGCTCCACTTCCAGATGTATCTCGTAAGGACTCGCATGCGAGAGGATCGCCAGTGCATCTTCATACACCATGTGACGCGTGGAGATGCTTACACTGTTAATTCTGTCACCTGTGAAAAGAAAACATACCATCACCATACTGGCAGAAGAAGGTAAGTAGGAAAAAAAATAATTGAGATTAATTCTTTGTCTCAGTTGTCTTTGTATCAACGCAGTTGGTGCATTTATTATAGTTACAAGTTTGAAACGGCAATACAATTTATCAGCAAGTCCAAGAAGGCAGATTTTTTAAAATCCATGTCCACTCTCAATATGAAGCATACGGCCTCCTAATGGAGGTATATCAACAGATGGTTTTCCTGCGAGAACTGTTTGATAGTCAGTTACTTAACCTCTCTTTTTCGAAGACAAATAGGACCAATGGCGGATTATACCCATGGGATACCCCAGGCGCAATAAAATTTGAAGGCCCTGTTTTACGGATAATATTAAATAATATACGCTATTTTTGAGGCTCCTAAAATTCGGAGGCCCCAAGCGCGCGCCTCATTTGCTTATAGGATAATCCGTCACTGGATAGGACTAGGACAGGATTTTTTTTATTTTTGTCCGCTCCCAATGTGGAGCATATGGCCTCCTAATGGAGATATCTCAACAGAAGTTTTTTCTACGAAAACTGTTACTCAGTCGCTCAACCTCACTTCTTTTTTCAAAGTGAGTAGTAGGGAAAGAAGAATAAGGCTAGAACAGGACTAGTGGTAGGCTAATCGCTATTGCTACACCCAGTTATTAAAGGACCAGAAGGATGGGAGGAGAGGAAATGATGTGAATTGACATCACAAACACCCAGTCTTCGATCACAGCTTTGAATTGAATAATTCTCAAATTCACTGTGATCTGACCGGGAATCGAACCCAGACCTGCGTGATCGATAGAGTGATAACTATTCATTTTAAGCATTGAAAGGATTGGAGGGAATTTTTAAATATCACAAACACTCATGCCTTCTAACAGAAATCGATGAATCAATTGAAAAAATGCTGTTTTATACTGATACTCGAACCCGTGACATTCATCACGGAAGCCAAGGAAGTTGACCGCTGCGCCACGGACTTGACTTCAGATTTACATGTTGGTATCCAATAGTCATAAATCCTTCTATATTTCGATATTATAATTATGTTTGTAACAAAAATTAACATTATATATCTTGAGACTTCATTCTGAAAGCTTCATTTTTCATTGATCGTTGTACTCTGAACTGTCAGTTTGTAACCAATGTACGAAAGCGATATTTTTATTTTAAATTTACCAGATAACAAACTCCCAAGGCACATTATTCATAATCAAGATTACAAGTATACAAATAATATATTCATCTATATGGGATAGCTTTTCTCACCTGTGTGTATTCGGCCGGATTCATAAGCTGGCCCTCCTCGGAGAACACTGCTGACAAAGATTCCGTCCCGCATATTACCGCAGACCTCGAATCCCAAGCCGGTGAAGTCTCTCGACCACAGCGGCACCACAGTTGCTTCCCGACGTTTCTGCAATAGATCAAAAACAGTTCGTATTTTAAAAGCTGTACACACATTTTATTATTTGATATGTACCTAACCATGTCTGCAACGTGGAGGGTGTGGAATCACACAATCATCCCCTAAGTATCAATATCTAACTGGGTTGAGTTAAACAAAAGGCGACCACCACCTGCAAAATTGCAGAATGTAGATAATGAACTTCAAAGTTTTGACATCTTTTTAAATAATTTATGTGAATGCTGTGAAAGTTCATGGTTCTGTTAAGGTGTTATCCGTCCTTACATCACTTTGTCAATAAAGGAGTGTTTGCCAGCTTAGTTTAAACGAAATAATGCGATCCAGGCTGAATTTCAGTTTGAACTCTTTATCAAATTAAACATTTGGATTGTTTTTGACTAGTATTCATAACTCCAAATACCTAAAAAGGTCAATTGATTCCTTTTTCTTTAACTCAATCTAACCGGTCACTCAAATATTCTTTTGGGAGAGTACAAGAAGAGAGAGCGGAGGCTAAGGAACAACGACACATAGTCCCCAACTTACGACGATTCGACATACGACCAGTAACGCTCAGTAACGTGCCTCGGTCGTACGACGAGGACTAACTGTAATAGTAAACTTATCTCCCTTTTTATGGCTTCTTTTTCAGGATCAGAGTAAAAGGGATGAAAACATTACAAGTAAATGGCCAGCGATTTTCACGTAAAATTTTACTGTGGCCGCATTATAAACATAAGTGGTGTTATGGAAATGTCTCGTGGCCGCACCAAATTTTTGTTTCGAGATGTGATAAAGATAGCTGTTGCATTTACTAAAAAAAATGGATCAACTTATCAGTTTATATTCAATAAAAGAAATTATTTCAAATAGCAATATTTACTATGAAGCTCTTGGTGGTCGCACAACAGAACCACTGCTCTGCGCTCATATTAAATAGATGGGAATGTGGGGGGAAGGAATAAAAACGTCACAGACATCCATGCCAAAGGATAGAAATACAGTAAAGCCTCAATATAATAAGCTGATGGGGATGAGGGGCAGTGTTCCCTCTAAGCTGTGCGAGTGTCTGCGCGCACATACATTACAACAGGGCGCACGCAAGTTACATCAGCTATACCATCACCAGAATAAATGAATTGACATTAAATAGTGTTGTTAATTATTGTCATTATTAAAAATCAACCTTTTCCTTTAGTAGGTCTAAATACCATTATTTGGCGCACTAATCTTCTTATTTCTTGTCAAAGTACCACAGCCAATGACTTTTGCGCACATAACCTTCCGAAAATTAGAGGGAACATTGGTGAGGGGGTGTCCGTTAAAAACGAAAGTTCGTTATGTACAAGTGGTTGTCCGAAATAATTTTGTACGTACGTTTCGACTGATGTTCACACCTATGTACATCATATATTAACGCAGATTTGTTTATTTTTAATGTCTGGGAGTCGTGTTAGAACAAATAATTCAGTGTACTTTATCATCATACTTATTTAGACAAAGGTTAGAATAGCATTGTACGAAGAAAATGAAAGGTGCAGGGTGACCAACACGTCTAAGAATAACTCCACTAATTGTATGCATAGGTAATTTAGTGGGGCACATAATCACAGTAGGCAAAACTACAAGATCGTAATATTTATTATGCATGAGAGTGAAGGCGCAGCTGCGACAGGACCATACTTGCAGTTGGGCAAAAAAAACAACACATTAACATTCAGAATGTCTTCAGGATTTCAGAATCAATTTTAATAATTATGCATATATTGTCCAATAGGACTAATATCCAAATAAAGGACAATTTAATTTTTAATTAACTATATTACTCGATTCGACAGCGGTTCTCTCTCTAATCTCTAACTCGGTAGATGTAACCTTTTTTACCAGGTCTGTGGTGTCGTGGAGAAATAAGATGACTCCGACCATAACATACAGCACGACTTTATTTTTTTATGCTAAGTAGCGTGCGGTGGAGCGACTTTTGACTCTAGCAATTTGAGCACACATTTTTTTTTGAAAGGATTCAAAGTTATTAGTTTTTTTCGAGCACAACTCCAGTTGAAACAGTCCGACTCTAGTCTTGTTTTTTACATGAGCTTTTCTCACAATTATTCGAATACGATATGCTGTTGAGTAGAATGATTTTATTTACTGAAAAACAATATCGTACTGAGACGTTGTCAACAATTATAGTAATAAATAAACTAGTAAATGTCCTCATCAAATCTTTTCTAATTCTAATCAAAATTTGAATTTTTGAAACTTAAAAATAAAAAATTTGAACTTGGAAATCTTTCCCGTGCCATCCAAATTCTCAAACGTGCCACCTCAGGCACACGTGCCATAGGTTCGCCATCCCTGACTTATAAGCTTCTGAGAGAGTGCATTTGAAAAAGTTATTTGTCTACAATTGAAGAAGTCACCCGAACAACACTGTGCGAAACGTTTTGGTGATTTTTACATGAGCTGAGAAAAACGTTGTGTTGTTCTACCATGGTGTCCATTTCAACATGTCGTAGTTCCCCCGGGAAATATATTTTCTGACTTCTGACCTCACCAAAATATGTGTAATGTGGCGTATAGCCATGTTGCAAAGTCAACTCAAAACGTGCTGCACAGCTCAATTCGGGTAAAGTCTTCAATTTTTTTGACCACAACAAACTTAAATTCTCTATATAAAGAATTATTTCAGAACTTTACTAAGTGAATAAACATTTTATGCAGGTGACGTCCGAATATGATTTGTGGGCAGGAAGGGGCTCGCGCGAGCCCCTTGTTAAATTTGACTAAGACCGGCGAGCCCTTTGTTAAAGTAAAAAAATATTATCATATCGACAGTTATTGCTGTAGACGGTTTGAAAAAAAAGACAAATATTTGTGTGTATAATTAAGTATTTCGACTGTGGGTGCTTGATGGAATTTCAATATCAAATTTGAATTGTTTGAATTTTGTACTTTTCCAGGAGTTTTGTCGCAAGCCGTGTTTTGACCCGGGTTTCGCCTTTCGGCATCTTCAGGCATTCCAATTGCACGGATTTACTTGAACTGACTTGAATTTGTGTGCATGTTGAATTTATTTAAAATTTAAGAAAATTTAAATGAATAGACAATATTCAGAATTAAAATTTTTTAGGCTTACCGCGGCACATCTGAGACTTTTTAAATAATAAAAGCATGTTAGTTAAGCAGCATTCGATTGACTTCACAATTATTGCCAATCATCATATAAGAGTGATAAAAAAATATAGCACCGCGATCGTCTCTCAGGTTAACCGAGACCCTTGTTAACATTTTGGCAGCCCACCGCTGGAAATACAAAAAAACATACGAGGCTACGGCGATTACTAGATGCGGCTCTGTCCCGTGCGCGTTCGCGCGCAGGTGGGCCGGCACAATGGCGACATTAAAACTCGAATCTAATATGCAGATTTAATTCACGCGAGTCCTGGGCAAGCAAGTGTGCGTTGCGGTGTCGTCGTAGATAATAATACCATCAGGAAAACCAGAGACAATGGACGAACGAAAAAAAAAAAAAAAACCACACAGACAGTTTGTATTCAAATAAGACACGACGGATTATTAATAATATTTGACACCATGCTGCGTTTTGAACTGCTAAATTGTATTTCTCGGAAAATAAAAAGATTAAATTGAATATCTTTTTTTATTACGTTCGTGTTGGTGCACTTCCACCAAGAATCGACAGTATAAACATGTCAAATTAAAGTTTCGTCTCTTTAGGACAGCGATTTCCAACCCGGGAGGCGCGAACAGTTATTTACTCTTTAAAACGTGTCTTTATTACTATATGACAGTGGCGGTTCTACGTACTGGGCTAGGTGGGCTTAGCCCGACCTGGCTTTTCGACATGTTAGTTCACTTTGAAGACGAATTTAAGGTTCAGTTTTTACTATTCTCTTATTTCTTACTTACATTAACTTTGATTTTATTATATAATAAATTATGCTTTGCAGTAGTGTCATAGTATTTGTTAATTTTCATGTAGATTAATGCATAATGTGGAAAAATGCACAATTTCGTAAATAAAATACAATGCTAAGCTTTTCTCTAGCCCACCCAAGATTTTAGGTCACGAACCGCCACTGCTATATGAAACGAAGGATGGGGAGGCGCGAAGATATATTTTTCCTTAGAGGGAGGCGCAGTAACATAAAGGTTGGAGACCACTGCTTTAGGAAGCATATTTAGACAAACTATCGTTAGGGTTATTTACGACCGCAGCACAAACTCTGAATAATATTGTCGCCCGCTGTGGTCTAGTTGGTTAGGGCTTGCTCTACCGATCAGGTGGGTCTGGGTTCGATTCCCGGTAAGGTCAATGTCATATTGGATTTTTTTTCAATTTTAATTTGAGATCTAAGACATGTGTGTTTGTGAAGTCAATTCTCCTTGAGTTAATATTATGTGACTTTCAAAAATCCTCATCGAGTATATCTCGTATGATCTTTCAACTTCAAAATATTTGACGCATTGGCGTAAGCTGTAATGTAAATTCAGTAAAAAAAAAAATAATAATAAAATGAATGTTTGTTTGTTCCCACTCTTACAATTTCTACAAACTTTTTGCTTGCACTTCCGGGAAGGTTATAGGCATATTAAAATTAACTTACCGTAGGTCTTATATCTAAAAATCAAGTTTGTGTGTCTGCCATACCGTTCATGCAACTTGCGTGAAGGTTATAGTCGTAGTACAAAAAAAGTAGGTGGCCCGTAGACAATCGGCAGCAAACGTCAATCAGACAGAAAAAGAAGGCATGCACTTTAATAAACACAAACACTGTCTTTCTTTGAGTGGCATTGCAACGCTCGCCGGGAACCGGCTAGTAACAAAGTTGCCGCCGAATCCATCGAAATAATTAAACGCGAATGAAAAAAAAACATATCCAACATAAACTATATCTTAAAATCGTAAAAGACAATGTCTTTTGGGTTTACAAGTTTTTTTATTATAAATGTTACGCAAATATCTGATAAACGATTTTAACCCCATAACAGCAGAGAGACAGACCGCACACCCGATGCCGTTAGTTATTTGGAAACGCGATATATACAAATATACATTGATCGTGGAGTGAAGAGAATTATATTTATATTTGCGCCTCCAACTCTTCTTCAAAATTTTGAGGTTATAAATAAAATCACACTAATGAGGTGTCGTCAGACAATTCCCTTCACCCATTTCAAACGCATTACTATTGAAGCTACTAAGGCGACCTTCTTATCGTTTACTAAACTTGCTGTATCATACGGAGAAAGAATCGAGATACACTCGTAGACTTTTTGTGTATGGAAATTTTCCGCACACTAAAGTGCAAGCCGCCTAGTCTTGGTCAATTGCTCCCGAGACAGTCCTGGCGCACAACTGAACAACGCATAACGTCCGCTACGCCACGGGAAACGTCTGTTGGACCCAGATGTACAAGAACTGGTCCGAGCCAAGTCGACTTTTATCCATTCCGAGAAAAACAAGTTTGAATTTTTGCTGTAAAATTGTATCGGTGACATTTAATATAGCGATTAATTGTAAATTTAGTTAAAAAAAAAAAACAGATAAGCTTGCAGAGTTTGGTCAAAACATTAATACAGGGGTGGACAACTACCAGCATGTTTTTATTGCGAACTTCGAATGCTTTTTTTAAACAAATAAATAAAGTAAATATTTTTAAAGTAAATCATTGAATTTAATAAATGTGAGCAAGGTTTTCCGTTAGTGAAGTAGAATAAATCGAATACGCTTACCGACAGAAGCTTAGATTCTATCACCCCATCATAATTTGTTTTTATAAAGCGGATAGAAGAAAGGGGTTGTATATGCCAACTTTGATTTTTTAAAATCCATGGCCGCTCCCAATGTGGAGCATATGATGGAGGTATATCAGCAAGTTTTTCTACGAAAACTGTTTGTTACTCAGACGCTCAACCTCTCTTTTTCAAAGACGAGACTCCTTGCTCCTCTTAAAAGGAAAAAAAACCCAAAACTCCATTTTATAATTTTAAAATGTTAGAATCAATCTTGCTTCATTACTTAAGCAAACTTTGCGATAGTAAGTCTGAAGATGCCTCTGAAAGAGGCGAAACACGTGTCACAGTTAGTAACACAATACGTGGAATAATCAAAGTTAATCTAAATTTTCTATTAAAATGAACTTCCACAAAGTTACCGCCGAAACCATCGAAAGTACAAGACTAGCGGTTAACTAATCGCTCTCGCTACGCCCAATTATTAAGGCTCGGAAAGGGTGGCAGGAAATTATTAGACATCAATCGAAAAAACGATGTTTGTAATGGGACTTGGACCCGCGAGATCCGACACGGAAGTCCACAGCGCTAACCGCTGCGCCATAGGACCCGACAATAAAAACACTAAATACTAGCCGGCGAATTTTAGCAGAACGTTTTCGTTGTTACAGTTATTATTGCTATAACCGAAATCAACAGCAAAATGAAATGACTGATTATTCCGTAAGCAAAGGAAAAAAATGACGAATCGGCCACCGAAGAATTACTCGATAATAAATTTGATAACAAATGAGATATGCGCATATCATTTCGGAAGAGCAAAAGCGAAGCGAAAGTGTGGGATAAAAATTTGTGCATAGTTTTATTCTAAATAATATTAAACATCATTATTGAGAACGAATCAACATTTGCAAGATGATGCCGCATACTAAATAGATAAAGAAAAATATTCTATAACGAGAGAATGTCTTGTGGGAAAATTCGCCGAAATTAATTGTCTGCAGTAAGTAATGAAGCAATAAACGGTGATTAATTCGTCTGACGCGAATAAAATGGATGTTTAACTACACAATTTAGACAAGATCTACATTACGTTTATGATGCGTATTTTATTTAATAAAGAATGTTGGTTATATTGTTTACTTATCCATGATTCTGGATGTATTCTCACATATAAAAAACAGTTACATATGTGGCGGCAAACATTCAAAAAGTGTTTTGTCACAAATTTTGAAAAATGGCCTTTTTATATCCATTCTGATAGCCCATAATAAAACCTATGAATGGAATTCAAAATAAGTGTTCAAAAAGGTTTTTTTTCATATTAAAATGAAATCATAAATTTAAGATTTCGACTGAAGGTGCTTGGTGGAATTTCAATATTAAATTTGAATCGTTCAAACTATGTACATTCTCACAAATTTTGTCACTAACGACCCGGGTTTCGCCTTTCGGCATCTTCAGGCATTCAAGTGCACGGATGAACTTGAACTGCTTAGCAAATGAAAGTTTTGTGTTTATATAATATATAAATGCATCACTGAGTCCAAAGCCATTGCTGGCGAAAAGGATGAGCCCATAGGAATGCCAACAGATTTGAGTAGTGAGCAGTTTCAAGAATTATATAATTTGTTTGTCGGCAAAGGTTTTATGAATATATGATTTTATGGTTATATAGGGTATAGAAGTGGAGATGTGGGAAAGTTTGATATTTCGTTTAAAATCGGAAGACTTTGCAGCTGTGCTTTGTTGATTTCTAAAATTTCTTGGAAAAAGAGCTTATGACTGTCCGTATTTGGGTGTAACATTTTTATCCCTTGTTCCTGATTGAACACGTGTCCTTCCGAAATTAAGTGATTAGCAAAAGTAGACGTGTCTTTTTTCAATCTAAAGGCTGCCATATGTTCTAAAACTCGGATTTTTAGTGTTCTTTCTGTTCATCATCAATCATAAAGTTGACACATTAATACAAACCGTCACTTTTGCAACACTTAAATCATCATTTTCCAAGCTTTGTATTTGTGTGACATAACACTTTTTGAATGTTTGCTCCTTAATTATGTGGCGGCAAAATTGTACGAAAATGTTTACATTAAACTCTTTTTTACACGGTAGATACTAGCGGCATAGGTTCCCAAACTTTTTCGGATGGTGGCATATTTTTATAAAAACCATGTGACCCGCGACCCCAATGCAATTGAAAATGGCATTTTTCTTAATAAGGTAATTTTAGTTGACTGTAGTTTTAGTTTTGTTGTTCAAATCCAAAATCGTCAAAAAAGTTGGCGGCCCATAGGTTGGAAACCCGTGTACTAGGGTATTCAATCCCGGAGCCTTTTTATGATTCCGGGATTTCGGGATTGATTAATTTTGGGCAGTCAACGTGAAATCGTGTATAATTTGAGAAAAGTTTTGGTGACTCTTTTTATTTTAGCCCACCCGAGGAATTTGAAATCCTCAATTCCCTATAGTTTCCCCCCAAATTATCTACGCGACTCTTTTTTTTCAGCTCTTCCAAATCCAAAATCTAATAAATTTTCAGGATTTGTCAAAGATTTCTCAAGCCCGAAATCCCGGGATCGCGACCATACCAATCCTGGGATTGGAGACCCTAGTAGATACAGTTTCGTAAAAAGAGTGAAAGAATCAATAGAAAAATTAATGATTGTTTCCATGAATTTTAAAAACAGTGTCAATTAAAAAAGAAAAACATTTAGGTATAGAAAATCGTGTTAAAAAGGTAACAACGACGACCCAATAAGTAAATTACACAAAAAAATTATTCATAACACGTATGTTAATTATGAAAAAATAATACTTTTCACCACTACTTGATTACATACGGAGACTTTTATGATGGGCTGAACATAAACCGTTTTCATTTCTAGTAATGTCCGACAGCCTAATTAATATGTTAGGATCTAATGAAGCCTTTTGTGTTATTACTGTCATGTATTATTAGGAAATTCAACTGTTTTTTTTTGTCTCTGATAATCGTGTAAAAAGTATTTAGGAGACCGTGTAAAAAAGAATTTAGTCTATATCAATCTGCAGTGCGTTAAATATACGACAATTACAGAAATAGCATATATGTTCAATTGAATATGCTTAATATTCTCCACCCATTGATTCCAAAATAAAAGAAAATCTTAAAATTGTAAAATAAAACGAAAAAGGTGATCTGGTTCCCTTATCTCTCTCTCTCTTACACACACAATTTTCCAAAAAAAAAAAGCATGATTCGATTTCTCGAAGAGTTTATTTGGAATAAAATGTTTCCGGTGAGATTCGTGGGGCGGAGGAATACACCATTGTCTTTTTTTTTTAACCTTCGCGTTCCGGAGCGGGATGCAATTGTGCCCCTAAATTCTTATTTTACCAACCATTTGTTAAATATCGGTAATATCTAGCTGATATTTATTGTAATCTACAAACATATCCTACTGAATACAATGCAAAAAAAAATCTGAAAAATTGTAGAAAATAAAATAGATATTCACGTTTTTCGTTAACAAATGGTATTTGGGTCACATATACACGTTGCGTTTGAGTGTGTGCGTGTGCCGAGCGCAAACTCCACACACCTGATGTCATCGTACCCTGCGCCCGCGCCGGGAGAACGACATCGCTTTACGATTAGTTCAGTCTGCTCTCGCCGCTTCTATTGACATGATGGATTTCTACCGCTTCTATACGCCTGACGTATCGTCAACGCAATATGATATGGATGATTCAAAAAGACAAATTGTCTCTTAATTTTGACAGGGCATGCTCAAAATCAACATTCGAACTGCCGACATTTATTATTTTAATTTTTACTTCGTTAAATGAGAAAAATTCTGGGGGGTACAATTGAGGAGCAAACATTCAAAAAGTGTTTTGTCACAAATTTTGAAAAATGGCGTTTTATATCAATTCTGACAGTCCATAATAAAACCTATGAATGGAAATCAAAATTAGTGTTCAAAAAGGTTTTTTTTCATATTAAAATGAAATCATAAAGTTGACACATTCATACAAACCGTCACTTTTGCAACACTTAAATCATCATTTTCCAAGCTTTGTATTTGTGTGACAAAACACTTTTTGAATGTTTGCTCCTCAATTGTACCCCGCTCCGGAACCCGTGTGATTTTTCAAGATATAGGTACTCGAAGGTTAAACTCGACCAACTCACCTCGGCAAAAGTGTCATCCAGGAATCCCTTCCCCTGGTTCTGCTGCATGGGCAGCCTCGCCCCGACCGACTCCCCGTTCTTCCGCCTGTCTGTGTTCTGCTGCGCGCTCCCGTTGGCGTTCTTCTGCTGATTGGGATGCGAGTTCTGGTGCTTGTCGTGCGAGGGGGCCAGATTTGGCGGCGCCTGCGACCGGAGCCAGCCGCTACCCCCGCCCGCGGCGGTCACGCCGGCCGGAGGGGGCGCGCCCTCTTTGAATCCGGGGTTGTCGAAGGCGAACTCGTCTTTCACGTTTTCCGGGTCGCTCATCAACACCAAGTGTTTATCTGCAATGAAGGATAGGATACATATAAGTAACAACCTTTGCTCACAATTTAAGATAATCAGGGTTCTACTGTATTGTCAATCATCTTGCTTGAGCAACATCTAAATTAGTTTTGTGATATAAGATTTATCAAAAGATAAAGTCTGTCGTCGATAGTGATGCTATTGAGTGTTAGAGATTTATGTTTTCATCCCTTGCCACTCAAATTATTTAACCCCGACAATGATAAGGTGACTATTGGTTATTTGCCTCCATCCTTATATTCTTATCTTCTCGGAAATGTGATAAACATACAAGCATCTTTCAATACCTGATATTAAAAGGCGTCTATATTCTTAACTTCAAAAATGACATGCATTGCGAGCAAAACTTTTGAAAAAAGCGGTTTTAGAGTACTAATATATCCTAAAACTCGATTTAAGTCGGTTTTCTGTGTTTAAAAAAAGACACGTTCAGTGAAAATACCAAAAAAAAAAACATGTTTATAACAATGTTACAAAAATAAACTATTTTTTTTATTCAGTGTTCCTATTCAACGGTGAAGTAATTAATTATACGAAACAGGTACTCGAGAAGTATATGTGAGTCAAAATGTATTTTCAAGACAAACCAAAATATAATATTAAACTACATGCAGTTTCGTACCAAAACACAAACGTTTTAAATTGAATAATATGTCATATTAAAAAAAGACTAATTCTAATATTTGAAACCAGGATACCAAGTTGAAAACCCCGGCATTCGAATGTCACTAATTTTGCTTAAAAACCGGTTTTATAAAACCGACAAATTTGCTAGTCTATTGATATTGGAAATAATCATTAAATAAAATAAGCCTGTTTAATGCGATATATTCTTTTAGTTTTTATATTTTTAAAAAAAATATTTGACATTACAGCTTACGCCAATGCGTCAAATACTTTTAAGTTGAAAGATCATACGGGATATACTCGATGAGAATTTTTAAAAGTCACATGAGATAAACTCAAGGAGAATTGACTTCACAAACACCCATGTCTTAGATCTCAAATTAAAATTGAAAAAAATCCAACTTTGACATTGACCTTACCAGGATTCG
This sequence comes from Himalopsyche tibetana, assembly GCA_030503985.1. Lineage (NCBI taxonomy): Eukaryota > Metazoa > Arthropoda > Insecta > Trichoptera > Rhyacophilidae > Himalopsyche > Himalopsyche tibetana. The sequence continues at coordinate 807,398 of JAPJYX010000003.1, read as the reverse complement.
AACCTAGACCCACCTGGTCGGTAAAGCAAGCTCTAACCAACTAGACCACAGCGGGCGACTTGATATACTGATGATGTCCATCTCATTACCTAGACACTGACCTCTGGGAATAATAATCGGCTAAAAGCTCAAGGAAATAAAAAAAAATAAACGTATAATTATTTTTTTACAAGACGTCTTGAACGGATTCCTAATTATGCATGCCATATATAGGTGCATCGTAAAAAAAAACTATAACATAATAATATAGTTTCGGGAAAACAAAAAAAAAAAATACGAACATCAGTGGGCCGACAGAATCATTGTTGTTATTATCTCGCGGCAGGCGTTGTCTACTGAACTCGCACGAAATAATAAATCATTCGCAAATGTATGTAGAAAAAAAAAATGTACGAGAGAAACGAATTAAAAATTTAGGCGTGAGTAGGTGTCCGAGTACAGCCCTGACTTTGACAGGCGCTGAATAAGTCGTGTGTCTAGTTTTGTCTGTGGAAATAAAAACACACTCTGTAGTAGGCACTAGAGCTCATTATAATAATATATAATCAGAAGAACGAGATCATTACATAATAATTAATCGATAATTTGCATTTTTCACAACAAACGGGCGTATCTACATTTTCGCAGTTATGAGATATTACAGTTGTATTGAAATGTACATCGTAAGGGATGAGGATTGTTTAAAATGTAGTTAAATTATTGCACATTTTTACTTTATTTACAAACATCCTTGTGCCCAATGGTATACATTTCAATACAATTTCGATATCTAACGACGACGAAAATAAGATACGCCCGTTAGTTACTAAGCATGCGAATTGAATTGACAATAATAAATAAATAATTGAAAAAAATATTGTTACATATATCGACTGTGGAAAGGAAAAAGGACTTAACCCACAGTTTCTTCAAAACAGGTTTTTTTCGATAATCACAATGTATCAAATATGATACACGTTCTATCAAAAGAATGCAAGCTCAAAATTCCGAATTAGTATCTTAATTTAGCTTTTAAGTTTGAAAAAATGACCTTGTAAAAAACTTAAACCAAGAAAAAAGACTGAAATAAAGGTTTTTCCTAGACAATTTCTTTGATTAATATTAGATTATGTAGATTAAACACTAGTTTAGAAGTCTCCGTGCACTTCAGGGTTGTGTATAATTCATAATTTGCATATGTCACAAAATCATCAAAACACGTTTTTAGCGCCTCCCGTAAAATTTGATATGTGTGGGTTACGTCCTTTTTCCTTTCCACAGTCGATATGTATTGTAAATTACCTACCCCGTTTGAAATTTACTTTTTTTGGTTCTTTCTTTCTCGTAAAAGCAATGAAACGAGTTCTTATCATATTATGACAGAAGTGTTAACATGAATAACAAGTATTTTTAAACCGATTTTCCAAATGAAGGCCTTGATTAAAAGCGATTGAAGTGACACATTGGAGGCTACAAAAAAAATGTTTTTGGGAAAAACGCATACACAGTTCTTGTCTAGTTCTCACTAAAGTCGGGACCGTATAATTGGGGCCAGTGTAATTGGGGATGTGAATCTCGTACAAAATTAGGTATTTGGTTTTTTTCCGCGGAAAACGCGAAACTAAGATTTCCCTTAGTTTTGCAAAAAAAAAATATGGACGAAATATTTAGTTTTTGTAGCATTAAATATCCCGCACACGGAAAGACACCCAAATATGCGTGTATAGCCTGGCACGTGTTGAATACACAGACAATAGCCAACATTTGACTGTACGCGCGGCACAGACGACCGCCTCTTAGTAACGACAGTGGAATGCGACCGCGCAATCGGGTAATTCGCGGCGAATATTTCAAGCCACCTTCAATCATCAAGGGTTCCGCTGTAATGGCGAAAAACGCAGTTAAGCGACCAAATACTGTTTTGAAAAAATACAGAACTTATATACATATATAGAACTTATATACATAGTCCCCGAAAAATGACAATATGGGAGGGGGGCTCTAAAATATCTCAAATTATATCAAGTCATTCATGCCCGAGAAATATGGCATTCTCCGCAGGTTATTAGTCATGCACCACCGACATCGATGAGCGACGAAACAGTTCCGGTGTCTTTATAGTATTTTATTTTTTATCCGAGGTAAATAATTTCACAGAAATAATATATAATCGCGGGTAGTAAGGAGCACGATTCCAATACTACACCCGAGCGCTGCGCTGTCGCCGCACATTTTCGCTGTGCAGATTATAACAAAGAATAATTATTCGATACGCAATTAAGATCATAAACCAACTTATCAAGGACCAAAACTATTGCGTGCCCGCCCGCCCACACTACAATAATTTCGAGCCGGTTAAATATTTCTGAGTAGAACTCGACGCGCGGTAAAAAGTTTTCCGCGAAACCCGATAATTATCGATCTGCTCGAACAGAATCGTAAACATAATAAACGCATTTCAAGCCAAATGTGTAGTGTGATAATATACACCAAAACGAATTCGAAAATAAGCTATTGTGATGTAGAGGGGCGCGTCGCCCCCAGTAACAACTTAAACGTTGTCCAAGTTGATTTATACGACAGCCCGTACGTTTTCTTTGCAGTGAAAATGATTTGAGCAGATTTTAGTCATAACTCACAAAAACACAAGTTGTAGTCTCGAATCTGCATGGCACACACAACGAGCTTGTTGATTTTGGTCGATTTGCTCTATTTTTTATTTTAACATTAGCGTATACGCAATACAATGAATATATCTTATTCAACTAAGTTTAATAGGGTAAAAATATCAACGTATTTTAGTTCTACAGTTTTATTTTATATTTATGAGTCGATAGCTATTTCGGCTCTCGCCATCAAAAACATAGTCGAAAACGCGATAGCAAAATCCGCAAAAAAGCATCCGCGTACAGGGCATGTTCGCTAAATTTGGTGACGCGGGCAAAGGGTTAAAATGGACTCAGAAATAGATAGGTACTATTATTTTTGCCACAATTTTATGCTTCAAACGTTAAGCTTAATCCGTTGTTGCATTTAAAAAAAAGAAACGGTTTGACCTGAGGATATTGTTTTTTCAGGTCGAGCGAGTCCCTCTGATTTAACCCCTGAATACAGTCGACAAACTAGGTTTGCGTCACGTCTAGTAATTAAACCATAATTTTACTTCCATACTTTATCGATAGCCGAGTGATTATTGAGGAAAGCTTTTCTATCGAAGCTACCAATGCACTGCCAACAACGAACCATAAGTCGATGTAGGTATTAACTGTCTATGGTACAGCTAGATAACCTAATTGTATCCCAGAATGGTTGTCAAAGTGGGCACTGGGTCTCCAACGGTACACCGCTCCGAATACCCGACACATACGTGTTGGCTATGTGACAAGAAAAAAGGTATCAATTTGATTTCCGATCGCAATCACGTCGAAAGTTCATACGCTTAAATTTAAAAAAAAACCGCTACGAAGTTAGCGTTATGCCCAAGATGTCGCTCTTTCCGGACACCGCTGACTAAGCCTTGCCGGAAGTTCGGCCATATTGAATCGGCAGGGCCACGGTGGTTTATGATGGCAATCAGGGCCGGACATACTGCACACAGTGTCAAGGCATCGGATTCGGTATGATTTCGCATGCATTCATCGTCAAGAAAAATATTTGATAAACAGTGTTTACAAAATGAACGAATTCTATTATACCGTGGAAAATTTAGAAACTTTTTTTATATATTACAGTTGTAAATACGTCAGCATTAGGTGATAATGTTGCCTGGACTGATTTCGGAAATGTTTTTCAAATCATACACGACATTATTACTCTTGCAACTATACGCAATACGTCGTAATTTAGTTAATAGCAACAGCTGAAAAATGTTTGTCACTGTTGTTTTCAATTAAAAAATAATGCATAGTTATACATTATATATTTAGTCGCCTGCTGTAGTCCAGTTGGTAAAAGCTTGCTCTACCGATCGCGAAGGTCTGGGTTCCATTCCCGGTCAGATCACAGTGAGTTTGAGATGTATTCAATTCGAAGTTGTGATTGAAGACTGGGTGTTTTGTGATGTAAATCCACATTATTTCCTCTCTCCACATCCTTCTGATCCTTTAATAACTGGGCGTAACGATAGCGATTAGTCCGCCACTAATCCTGTTCTAGCCTTATCCTTCTTTCCCTACTACTCACTTTGAAAAAGTGAGGTTGAGCGACTGAGTAACAGACAGTTCTCGAAGAAAAAACAACGTATGTAGAGATACCTTTATTAGGAGGTCATATGCTCCACATTGGGAGCAGACATATATTTAAAAAAATACATTATATGATGCATAGGTTTGAGACTATTGTTTCCCTTGATATAACAAAGGGCTTGCCAGCCTTAGTCAATTTTAGCAAGGGGATCGCGCAAGCTCCATCTAGCCCACCCTTGATCATATCAGCTTTCAATGTCAAGTGTATGGCTTTCCAATGATACACACAGTCAACAAGAACTATCTCTCAGCTAGATAGATGCTAAGCCATTATACTGGGCTTCAAAAGACAGTGTTGAAAATATTTTATAAAAAGATGCATAGAATAGACGTTATCTTATCGCTCTCTTCACAACCAATTTTCGGGATCGAACAGGAAGGATTTTTTAACACCATATGCATCAATGCTTTGTACTCAAAATCATAAATTGGTAAAAAAAAATCACTTCATGAAAATTTCTCTTAAAAAAGAGCGCTGGCCACTGGAATGCACATTTTCGTCCGCCTATTGTATTTTGTATTCTTTTAGAGGTTTGTTTTTCGAATTAGCACCACTTTTTCCAGCGACAGCCAATTTGACAGCTTTGCTTGCCATTCCACCTTGAATAGACTTACACCAGAACAACGCTTGCAAATTTTGCAAATTTATTTCTTCAAAAATGATGCCGGCCAGAACGTTACAGTCCATGGAGAGCGCTATAGATCCATTACACTTTCGTTATCCCGATTGAATAGCATCAGCGGTGAGCTGCCAATACGCAAAACAAGGGGTTCGCTTTATATCAAATCAATTCTCGGTGTTTTGTGGAAGCAGTGAGTTTTATTATCACTCAGATGGAATTATATGCAATACTTAAATAAGCAATCGATTGTTACTTCACACAGTTAAAATATGTAACAATATGCAATTTTCCGTAAACTTATCAATGTAAATGGCCACAAATGTACTATTGTGTATACTGAAACTGTCATGGATAATATATAAGTAAGAAATTGCAGTTATGTACTAATTTGTTTTGAGAATATTGTTTTCTCTAAAACTAACAAGGGTCTCGGTGTGGTTTCAACAGGACAGTACAACATTCCAAAAATTAGCTGTCGCAGAAAGGTGTTCTAAAATATCATACGCAAAATATAATGTCCTTTGTCCGACGTGTAAAATAACGCCCAGGACCCATCGGGTTCCGTGCCTGGCAGACATGTTGTTGTGATGATGATCAAATCGTCGAACGGCCGCGGTGGTACGTGCCAGTATGCAAGCGCGCTCTGTTGTTATTATATTTCATTACATTATTATTTTATTAAGACAATCGAGAACGTATCTCGGGCACGTACCGCCGACCACAAACGGTTCTGTAATGGAAAACGCATTTGTTTTATTATTATATACCATTCGGTCTCGGTCAGATAAGGGTGAATGCTTATGCACGTAAGTGTTCAAACAGAATAATTGCGCCTGTGTCGGCTCGAGTACCGACAGTGATATCAGTATGCATGATGTTTTAAACGGCGACCGAATACGGCGTTGGAAATCATATATCAACAGTGTTGAAACACAAAATTAATACATAGCTTGAATTAATTTGTCACAGGACATACTGAAAATCGAGTTCCTTGCCCGCTGTTAGTCATCGATGTTCACTGTATTTAAAATTAACAATTCCTCCACATAAATTATCACACAGGTGGACGGACAACGCTAATAGAGATATTTTTATCTGTAGTGCAAGACAGCTAAATGTAGTTCTTGGGAATGAAATAAGTTATCACTCAAACATTACGTTTGATAGTTCACTGCAATACTTGAACTAACCTTACAGTTCTTATGGGGTGCATTAACGTTGCGAAATACTTTTCATTTCAACCGTTCGACGATATTTATTGTTATCTTCAATGATACGTCAATAAATGCAATGCAAATATTATAATTGTTGGGGTTACTTTGTACTCCGTCGCTCCTATTTTCGACGTTTCGGTACTTAAGTCAGCAGTAGCGGCCGGTCAATGTGGCATTTGATCAATGCACCCCTTGTGCACGCAGGGGTGGCCATATTTCATGAAATATAATAATATTCAAATATAACATTTATACCATTCCCTTTAAAATTTAAAATTAAATTAAATATTCTTTTCTAAAATATTTATTATAGACAATACATACATAAAGAATTTAAAATGAGTGAATGGTATAAATGTATTGTTTGAATATTATTTCATGAAATATAACCGCCCCTGCACACAGCCCCTATACAAGGGGTGCATTGATCGAATGCCGCATTGACTGGCCGCCACTGTAAGGTATGTCGTTGTTCTTTCATATCATGTTTCTGTGATTTCGTTTAAAAAGCATATCAACGCATCTATTTCATTTAATTAATATCCACATTTTCAAATGGAAGGGGGTCAAAAAGCAAACCACACAATATAACGCACCTCTTCTTATATTTATTTATTCTAATATCATGTAAGTCTTCTACATTAAGTATGTATGAAAATGAATGGATATTTGTTTATACAAAACTAGCCGGTTCCCGGCAAGCGTTGCAATGCCACTCAAAGAAAGAATTTTTTTATTGAAGTGCCTGCATCTGTTTGCTGCCAATTGTCAATGGAACGACACACGCGCCAACTACTGTAAGTTAATTGTACTACACCCTTCGCGCAAGTGCACGCACACGTTGTCAAAATGAACTGTATGGCAGACATACAAACATTGATTTTTTTTTATATATAAGACCTACTTTAAGTTAATTTTAATATGCCTATAACCTTCCCGGAAGTGCAAGCGAAAAAATCGGATCAGCGGTTTTGCAGCCCATAGAGTTCGATCAAACAAACATTAATTTTTATATATAAGATTAAGAATAGTAAAAAATTCCACTACAAAAATCAAATGTAAAAGAATTTGCTGACCGTCTCCTAAACACTTACACGGTTAACTGACTTGAGCAATGTCAGAATTAAACCGACGATAATTACATAATTATTGAGGGTTAGGCTTGAATTCACCCCAAAGAAAAAGCACAGTTCTTTCTCTTGCATGGGCCGCACTTTACTGCGAATGGGTATCGGGAAGATAAATTTCAATTTCTAGTTGTTACGTCCGAGACGTTTCTTCGTATAGATTCTCTCGTCGAATAGAATGTGTGCGCATTGTATGTATGTTATTCACTTAGTGGGTGAGTGAAATGCAAAGCGGGTGGGAGAGAGGCATTCAAAGGTCGGTCAAAGGCCGCGGAGCCACACTCGGAATGCGCTTAACACACTCAATACTGCCGCCTCTCGCAAGCTCATCTCTCTGCCACGCACGACCTGCGTTTCACGGGTTGAATGATCAAATTCAACAGACGTACGTACGTATGTACACCCACCTGAGTAAGAAACTCGGGTGGAACTTGTTTTATCACAGCGTACGCTCCCAAAACGGAACGCACCGGCGATGTTCACTAAAATCGAGATTCTAAAAGAGGCACGAAAAACTAACCGGTGTACATCGGTACAAAGATTAATTGTGTCAAATTTCATTAATTGAATTAGGCACGCGAAAATGGGACAGGCATGATAAACAGCTAGCTACGTAATTCGAAATTTCGATAAAACAAAACAAGTGAATTCAGTACCTTTCCTTTTTCGTACCAACCTTTCGATTTGGTTAAGGCAGTGGTCGGCAAACTTATTCGCCAAAGAGCCAAATATGAACATTACAAACAATTAAAAAAAATATTGAGAGCCAAATCTGTCTAAATTCCTACTTCTAAATCTGAACCAAAACCATATGGGTTAAATTATATAGGCTATTTTTGAGGCTCCCAAAATTGCCGCCTGTGTGGTCGAGTGGTCAACGGTGTTGGCTTCGGCTACAGAGGGCCCGGGTTCAAATCCCGGTACGGACAGTTTTATAAATTGATTTTTCAATCGATTTATGAATTTCTGTTCAAAGGTATGGATGTATGTGATGTCTTGAATTCCCCCCTCTCACCTTTCCTATCCCATGAACGGGGCGTATCGACAGCGATTAGCTTACCACTAATCCTGTCCTAGCCCAATCCTTCTATCCCTACTCTCTTTGGAAAAAGAGAGGTTGAGCAACTGAGTAACAAGCAGTTCTCGTAGAAACACTTCTGTTGAGATAAACTCCATTAGGAGTCCATATGCTCCACATTGGGAGCGGACATGGTTTAAAAAAAAAAAAAAAAAACTGTCTATTAATGTCCGCACTTAAGGGGCCAAAGAGCCGAACTTTGCCGACCAATGGGTTAAGGTATTGAAATAAGCATGGGTTGTTTTGGTTTGTAAGGATGGTTTCACAATTTTAAGTGACTACCTAAAAAATACTAGTGTACGCGCCACCCCACATTTTAATTCATATATTTTTAAGCCATGTCCGCTCCCAATGTGGAGCACATGGTCTCCTAATGGAGGTATCTCGACATAAGTATTTTTTCTACGAGAACTGTGTATTACTCAGTCGCTCAACATCACTGTTTTCAAAGTGAGTAGTAAGGAAAGAAGGATAAGTCTAGAACAGGACTTATTGCTATTGCCTAATCCAGTTATTTAATGATCAGAAAAATGGGGGGGTGAGGGAGTAAATAATGTGAATTGACATCACAAACACCCAGTCTTCGATCACAACTTTGAATAGAGTAATTCTCAAATTCACTGTGATCTTACCGGGAATCGAACCCAGACCTGCGTGATCATTGGAGCAAGGCCAGCTGGGCCACAGCAGGCTACATACATATATACACAATTTAAATTGGTAAAAAAACATGTCAATGCAGAGTAATGACATGATTTTGTTGCAAACATATTAAAACAATTTCAATGCAATGGATGGTGGTTGTTTACTAATACAAAGTTTATCAAAGTCAATGTGGCGAGTATCACACGTAATTCTTTTTCTACTACATACTAACCTGGTTCGATACTTGGCTTTCCCAAAACTACGAAGACATACGGTGCTAAAATTATCATACTCTCTGCTAACATTTAACCAAAATTAAATACACCCAAGGTTAGTCTTGAAACTTTTGTTTTAATTATCTAGGGCATGAAAATTCTATCATTTTTTTTCAGCTCATATAAATCATATTTGAGGAGCAAACATTCAAAAAGTGTTTTGTCACACAAATACAATGCTTGGAAAATAATGATTTAAGTGCTGCAATAGTGACGGTTTGTATGAATGTGTCAACTTTATGATTTCATTTTAATATGAAAAAAAAACCTTTTTGAACACTAATTTTGATTTCCATTCATAGGTTTTATTGTGGGCTATCAGAATTGATATTAAACGCCATTTTTCAAAATTTGTGACAAAACACTTTTTGAATGTTTGCTCCTCATTATTATCGACAAAACAGATTCTGTGTCCACGCAAACTTTGAGAAATTAAGATGCACTTGTATTGATACGAGACGATATGAAAGTTTATTTATTTGTTATATTAAATTTATGTTTAGAGAGGCGCGCCTTTCAGTTTGTAAATTACTGCCCTGTGTTATGCTTTTATCGTTGTTTAGGGGTAGGTGGGTAGCTATGACAACATCACGCACTGACATTCTGTTGAATCCATAAATCGATTAAAAATCAAAGTAGTTAACATTTCAAACGCCAATTTGAATAATAGGTCACTCAAAGTCTAAATCCGTCGATTATGGAGTTGGTAGAATTAATACAAAATCAATGTATGCCAGTGTCTTTTCGGGGCTTCGTGTCTTCGATCGGGGGACGGAAGTCTCGATCGCTTTATTCAGCGACTGCGATCACCACTACCAGGACAGTCAGAAGCGAACATCGGTAGATATCGAACCAAGAAGCGCCGGCTTGTGGGTCAAACGACCTCAACAAGTCGACTTGTCGGAGAAGTAGCGGACCGGTCGGCTTGTATGGTCATACCTTGTGTGCAAGGTACGGCTACTAGCCCCGGCGACATGTTGAAACAGCGGCGCGAAACCAATGGAACACGCAAACAACTAATCAATAAAACACGTTTTTTAAGAATGTTTGCTACCAAGTTGCACATCAGCACAATGTACAAATATTATAACTTATTTTTAAGGTCGAGTTTAAAGTTATTTTTTTTACGGCGATAACTGTTAATTCATGATAGCAAATCATTACGTATATTGATAGAAACAGGACACATTTAAATTGAAATTGAAAATAATCTAGTAAAAACATTAAATACTGTTTCTTGATTGACTTGGTAGATAATAAATATCAGTTTAATTTATCCTAATTTACGTTGAAAAACCTCAGATTGCTTATCGTTCTTCGAAACACTAGATTCATATTTAATAAGTGTAATACTATAATTGTAATTTGAACTACGATGTTAGAGTGAATAACATGATGCATTGTGTATCTCTTCGGAGCCAGTATACTTATATAGCTGAGAAAAATGTAAGTTTAATCATCGTTCTGACGATGGCGAAAGCCGAAATAGCTATTAACTAATAAATATAAAAAATGTAGAACTAAATACGTTGTTATTGTACCATATTCAATTATATGTACATTCGATATATCGGACATGGGTGTTTGTGTTGTCTTCTCACATCGAGTTACTTTCGTTTTATTTTCGACGGATTCGGGGGTAACTTTTGTGAATGTCAATTTTTAATATACAATTAAATTTGACAACTTTGTTATTTCACTTGTTGTGTTACAAAATGTCGACACGTAATTCGCTTCTTTGAGAAGCATCATCACAAATACTCAAGCATAATCAAGTTTTTCTCGAGCGATTGTAATTCAAAACATCTGAATAAACTACAGTGAATTTTCTGTGCACAATTGCAATGTGCAATTGCACAAAAGCAAGATATCGACTGGGGAAAGAAAAAAAAGACGTAACCCACACGTAGTAAATTTTACGGGAGGCACACAAAACGTGTTTTAAAGATTTTCGGTCATATGCAAATTATGAAATGAACACAATCTTGAAGTGCACGGAGACTTCTAAACTGGTGTTGAATTGTCATAATCTAATATTTATTTAACGAAATTGTCTAGAAAAAAACCTAAGCCCATCTTTTTTCAAACTTAAAAGTTAAATTTCGATACTAATTCGGCATTTGCATCTTACATTCTTTTGACGGAACGTGTATCAAAAGTTGGTTACATTGTGTTTATCGAAAGAAAGATGTTTTGAAAAAACGGTGGGTCACGTCCTTTTTCTATTCCACAGTCGATATTAGTGTATCCAATCCCGGAGCCTTTTTCCAATCCCGGGATTAGGATTAGCTCACCGAGGAACTTTAAATCCTCGATTTGGTATATGTACTTTTTCTCCCGGATTGTCTCAGAAACTCTTTGAAACAAAATTGAAATCCTCAATTTGCCTATTTCCTGTCAATTTTCGGGATTTGCTCAAATTTTTCAATCCCGGGATTTCAGGATCAGAAAACTGAACGGGATCCCGGGATTGGATGCCCTAGTCGATATGTACTTATTTAATACCGCACATTTAAAAAGGTTTGCGGCGGCTTTCCGAAATGTGTTGCAGCTGTAAATAATTATTTATAATATCGTGCGCATGGTAATAAATAGCGTGCAATAATAACGGGGTTCTGCGGACATACGTTAATTCGATTCTTATTTGTGTGTATCGATTATAAAAAGCTCGCAGCGGACAAGGTGATATGATGGTGACCCACTCAGCGCCGAGGATGGAAGTCGACTTCAGTGGCGCTTTGACTGACCGATACGCGACGACATGATCGCATAAATCCAATGCCGCGATTCCGTATTTAAATGAGGTCTACGAAATAAACTTATTATTATATTTTAGATCCAAGTTCATGTAGATCGATTTTTGAATAAGCTGCAGATCGTGTTGCCGAATAGTTACTGACATTACCCATTCGTCGTACTGGGTTGCTGTATCCACAAGTTTAAATCCCCGTACGGATTTAAATAAAAATATATTTTACAATCGATTTGTCTTCAAAAGCATGGGTGTCTTTATCTATAGATTCCGTTCACGGTCAGCCGATTCAAAAAACGATTCAAAGCAATTGGATATAGCTAGTCATTTCCGATATCTATCCTTCTTACCCTCTCCGCCAAAGGGCGATCGAGCGACTGAATAATAAAACGCTAACGTAAAAAAAAACACATTAATTAAGAATGAAAAAATATTGCTCAATAATTTGAGAGAGAAAAACAGTTTTTTTTTTGTTTCCGTACAGGAAATACATATCGACTGTGGAAAGGAAAAAGTGCGTAATCCACACTTAACAAATTTTACAGGATCCACAAAAATCGATATATGATGATTTTGCGCCAACGGCAAATAATGAAATATACACAACCTTGAATTGAATGGACACTGATTGACTGGTTTTTAATATTGACTTTATTGAATATGTATTTAATCTTTTTTCTAGTCTTTTTTCCTGATTACAAGTTTCCCAGGCCTACTTTTTTCAAACTTAAAAGTTAAATTTATATACTAATTTGGCATTTTCAGCTGACATCCTTTTGACAGAACGTGTATCAAGTTTGATACATTGTTATTATCGAAATCACCGAAAAATATCACCGTCGATATTATAACGCGTCTGACTAACATTTTCCTAAAATACCACTTGGCTCACTTCTGACTTCACCTCTCGTCGGGTTCATTTGTGCTTCGGGGCACGTATAGTAACACTGCTGCCAAATAAAGTCGGGCGATTTGTCTTCGACTCCATATTAAAATATTAAACGCAGTTTAATGAGACAATAGCAACACATAGCTGTTGTGTAGCGGTGCCGTTTCCCCAACGGGCTATGTGTGCCAAAACACCAGTGGCGCAGAGTTACTATGGTCACTTGAAAAAATATGCAAATGCCGAGGTCCCAAAAACAAAAAATATTTTGTAAACGAACACAACTTAAAATAAAATTTCGAAAATGACATGCTCGAGGAAGCCGGACGGTGTGTGATATTTGAGTAAAATGGTGTTTACTTATATCGTATGTAATTTAAGCAGTCGTAATTATTATGAGGCATAAAGTTGTTTTGAAATAACTACGTAAGAAATCATGTAACATTTTATAATGTTATATGATATATACTAAGGCAAGGGTGTCCAACCTTTTTGCCCTGAGATCGACTTTTCAATGCGATCGACTTCTAACACGATTCTCATAAGAAATTTTATTTAGAATTTTTTCCCTTCTTCAAACTTAGAAATGTTTATTTTAAATGCGAAATACATATCATTAGATAGGTATGTGCTTACAAAATAATTAAATTTTAGTATTTTTGTACAGTTTATATTTAAATTATATATTTTTTCGAAATTCACGGAAGCTTTCGGGATCGACCAAATTTTTCTTTGGGATCGACCGGTCGATCGCGATCTACCGGTTGGACACGCATGTACTAAGGCATCAAATCCCGTAGTCCCGGGATCGTTTCATTACTAATCCCGGGATTGACTACGGCACGTAAAAATCCGCTATTCTCACATTTTTCAACAAATGCGGAAAGTGTGAATTCGGAACTTTCTTACTTCTGAGTAAAAAAAGGTCTCTTACTTTTGAATAACTGTGGAATCTGTCAATTTGAAACATTTTTCACCAATGGTCAATTCCGAGATCGCGGAATAATTGTGATTCCCGAGATATGGTAGCTTAGAAGAAATATTCACATCCTCTCGACCACTAATTTATATTGGAAAATATATAAAGTATTAAATTTAATAAGTTAACTTTAGAGTTTTCCGGAACGATAGCAAATATGGGATTATTCAAAGCTAATTAGTTTAAATTTATATGATTATTTATAATTTATTACATCAACATATTGTTACGGTATTAACGACGGTGACGAGGGCACGGAAGACAGTAATATCTGTAGAACTCAAATATTTTGATATTTTTTCACCGTATTCCAATTGAGTTCTACTAAGTTAATTCTTATTCAGTCAATAAAAGTTGGGATAATCGTTTAGTACTTGTTTTCGGTCACGGTTGATAGTTGGATCGTAAAACGCAATGAGATTTGAGGAGCAAACATTCAAAAAGTGTTTTGTCACAAATTTTGAAAAATGGCGTTTTATATCAATTCTGATTGCCGATAATAAAACCTATGAATAGTGTTCAAAAAGGTTTTTTTTCATATTAAAATGAAATCATAAAGTTGACACATTCATACAAACCGTCACTTTTGCAACACTTAAATCATCATTTTCCAAGCATTTTATTTGTGTGACAAAACACTTTTTGAATGTTTGCTCCTCATTTATAATGCAGTAAACAATAATTCGGCATATATTTTACTTAAATATGGCTTAGTTATACCGCAGAAGTATCTGAATATAAATATAAATAATTCTTCCCATTAACAGCTTGAGTTAATATGTAACGAAAACATTTGAAATATTTAAATAGTGATTGAAATATTGAAATGGCACATCTATGTTATGTCCCAAAATGGTACGCGGCTCGCATTTGAAGCCATCTGCCGCGAGTCAACAAATTTGAATAATGACACAATCAGCCTTCAGAATGCCGAAAAGGCGAAAGGTTCATTCATTGTTTTAGAGACACGCATTAGGCCATATAATAAAAACACTAAACGATTACGTCTGGCACTTGAAAAAGCTAGTAATTATTGCATATTACGTTTCGCATGTAATACTAATTCGAGACCGCCTTTGGATATGCATACATATATATATATATATATAAACACCATTATCGATTTATTTGTTATTCTTCTTTTGATTTTATAAATATAAAATAAGATACAAATTTAAAAAGATATAGTAAGACAGAGAGAGAGACACTACTAAATGGTGTATAAATACGTGAAGCTTTCACCTAACACACAAAAAACAGTTTAATGCGAATATAATAAAAAAAAAACAACTTATAGTAAATGGACAGGAAGAAACGATTAATACAATATATGTTGACTCTAATCCGGGCATGCATAAAATTTTTTTTGACGTAAATCATTGATATAATTGAAAATTTCAACTGAAGGTGCTTGGTGGAATTTCAATATTAAATTTGAATCGTTCAAATTATGTACATTCACACAGCCCATCATTTTAGCCAGCGATGGCTTTAAACTCGGTGATACATTTATTTATCATATAAACACGAAACGTTCATTTACTAAGCGTCAGTTCAAGTCCATCCGTGCACTTGAACGCCTGAAGATGCCGAAAGGCGAAACCCGGGTCGTTAGTGACAAAATCTGTGCGAATGTACATAATTTGAACGATTCAAATTTAAAAAAATGTAAGTGAGCTTTTTCGTTGATGAAGCAGAATAAATCAATTTATAAAAATAGGCTTACTAATGAAAATTTGGTTTTGATTTTGCAGCTTTAAAGTCAAATTCTAAAGCATTTGTTTGAAATCTACAAAGAAAAATACTATCAACTAAAGTTATCAATAAAAGTTGTTTTTTTGTAAATAAGAACACCTAATTCTCGTTTTTCACGGTTTCTAAATAACACAGTAATGGAATATTTCTTTAATTATCTATATTCATTTGACCTTATTAAATAGTTTTATTACACGGCTGTTTCACGGTGAACGTATTCCCCGTGTAAAAGAAAAATTGAGCAAACTCGAATTTTCATTTTTATTTACAGCCCAAAATAATCATTATTTGTTTTATACAACTCGCTAAAAGAAAAAGGTTTTGCTCTAATCCCTTTTGATTTAAAAACGTTGAAGCATATTATGTAGATTGCTTAGCTGTTGTCACTTGTTTTATGAACATGTGAAATAACCGTGAACGACAGAACCCTGAGGTGCTAACAACCTAATCGTAAAAATCGAAATTATTCAGAAGAAAAATACTTAAACTCTAACTGCTAGTGCAGTAAGTTAATCCAGGAGTACCCAGTCATTAATTTATGTCCAACTACGTACTAAACAGATATATTAGTAATAATTTAATTCCTCATATAATGTGACATTTTCCAATTGACAAAGAAAGAGCGATGTGCATAAGAAAGGTGCCGCTTTCATATTTCCAGCGTCTGCAATAAAGCTCGTAATCGAAATGACAATGCAATGAAAGAACGATGTTCGGAAAATCGACATATCGATTAGAGGCGGCGGGAAATAAAGTAAAATGTGGGTCGGCGTTAACGAGTTCTAATGGACGGCCCGAGAGGCGGAAAATCGACAATGTGTGGGAAACGACAGCGCGACATGCCTCCGCCAGCTGACACAGCCTGCGACCTTATCACACTGCGCATCGACTTACAATCAAAACACAGTCCACTTTGGACCGTGTCAATACGGAGGTGCTAACACGTGGAGGACAGTGTTTACCATACCGAATGACACAGAACCCGTAAATCGGCGCATTTTTTTTTATAGAAGTTAGTAACTAACAAAAATGAGTTTAGTTATACAAAGAGATTCTATGATATAAATTATTTGTCTGAAATAGCACTCTAACACAGTTCGTGCATCGATTAAACAAGTTTGAACAAAAAAAACATTTATTTGTAAATCTAATTATCATTTATGCTGATTTAAATGCAGGAAATTGTCCCTGTATATTTATTATGAACTCTTATTTGAGTGAGATCGGCATTGCTGCATCTATTATACATATTTTGATGTTATTATTATATGTGTAACATTAAAAATCGATACTAAAGGCTTTATTCTAAAAGCTGAAATTTGTAATTTGCTGTCTACTCAGAAAACTATCAATCTGTTACTTACCAACTTCTGCCAAAACAGTGGCGAAATTCGCAGTATATGTATAAGAAATTTATAACACGGAATCTAATTATTTGTTTAATAGAAAAGTCCAATATATTATATTTACTCATTTGAATCAATGAAATTATTGAAAATATATATTTTTCTAATCCATACCCGCTCAAATGCGGAACATGTGGCCTCCTATTGAAGATATCCGAACCGAAGCTTTTTTCTTCAAGAATTACTTGTTACTCCTTTGCACAACTTCTCTTTTTGGAAGTGTGTATAAGGGATAGAAAGACTAGTGATAAACTAATCGCTCTCAATACACTCTGCTTTTTTGAGGATTAGTAAAATAAAACATAAATTACATATAGACTAGCAATTAATATCAAAGTGTGAATTTGCTGCTATGAAAACCACCTTTACTATTTCAACTTATGCCAAAATCACATTTGATTCCTGTTGAATTACCTGTAAAAAAGTATTTTAAATGACACCCGAGTAGAGCTAACTTTCAAGATACAACCCAGGCCTCGGGATCACAGGGGCCCAACTACAAAAGGTGTTTTAAGTTTAGCTAAATTTTCGCAATGCCATAATCATATTTACTGTGTATATCTACAAATAAATGATAATGTTAGAAGCACACAAGTTAAATCGCTTAAATTTAAGTGATCTTAAAAGTATTTTTTTGTATATAGCCTGCTGTGATCCCAAGTTCTCGCTATATACTATGCAAGAGTTATATTTCGTAACAGCAAAAAAGAAATATAGCTGTAAAATTAGTTAAAAGTCACAGAAACGCATATATAAAAGGAAATAGTACGCAGATGCAAAATATCGGTGGCAAGTATGTGCAACTATTTAATGTATACATTTTAAAGTGCAAATAAACACCACGCTCACTAAATTGTGTGTCACGTAACGCGATTATATTTCGCAGCGGAGATGAATATAAAGAAAACTCGCGTGTTTTTATACTATGTAACTAGCCACTAACAGACCACTCCTCCATGCTCATGATGTATTCATAGCTAGTTGAGCCATTAAATCATTTAAGCATTTTAAGCATTTATAAATAAAATGAGGGTGAAAATTAGACCTAGAATATATTTTCAAGCATATATACATTTTTAAATTATTTTTAGCTTCTAACATAGGTTTAAATACTGTCAATAAACAGTGAAACTGAGATGCCATCATGGCAGGGAACGTGATTTTTTAGGATGGCATGTTACGGGTTAAAACGTAATAACGGCAACCAACACAGTCGGGTATTCCTGTATGACAATCTCCAGAGTGATATATTGGGCAAGTTGTCAAAATGCCGCCTCGGTATGCCACACAGCATGGGTACCGTGTTCATGAAAAAGCGGAGAATATCGAAATACACAGTGGTAAAACGATGGCGCATATCGACAAATAAGATGACTGCAGGATGAAAGTATACTGTTTGTAATACAAACATTGTACGCTGTATTCAAGGGTGGGCTGGATGGGGGCTCGGAGGGGTGCGCACGAGCCTCTTGTTAATTTAAGAGAAAATAATATTCTCAGATCAAATTAGTACATATGTAACTGCAATTTCTGACTTTTGTATATTATCTACGACACCTTCAGTATACACAGTAGTACATTGTATTAAGTAAAAATCGATTGCTTATTTAAGTATTGCATATAAAAAAATAATCTTTCCCAGACCACCGAGAATTGATTTGAGATTAGGCGAGCCCCTTGTTAACGTATTGGCAGCCCAACTCTGGATGTATTCAGATAGAAGAGAGCTAAGACAGTGGTAGTGGTAAGCTGATCGCTCTCGCTACGCCCTGTTATGTTAGGATTAGAAGGGAGGGCCTTCGAACATAAATCGACTGAAAAATGCTAGGACTAGAACACGTGAGATTCAACGACGTTGACCACTGTACTACGGACCTGATAAAACTAAATGTGAGATTTATGCAGTCGCAATGGAGCATTTCAATGGAAGATATTTAACAAGAATTGGCTGTAGGTAACTGAAAAACAGCCCGATCTCTATCTCTCACTGCGTTCCGTTACAATAATCTGACATTATTTACATTGACAAGCCTTCGTGCGGTATTAATATGTTCATTACAGCTGGTTGAGTTTCTTTTTTGTAAAAAAAAAATATTACAGCTAATACTTGCTATTGCAACCCATCCTGCACCCATTTATTGATACCGGAATTTCGGGATCCGGGATTAATTACTTGACCATTTTTCCGAAAATTGTAACGAATTGACGGATTAAAAAAATATTATCGAGCCAGTGTATTCAGTAAGTATTCCTGCCCTGATGACCTTTTTTGTTAGCTCTATCATGTCAACAAGTAACGTCTGTCAATCATTCAGATCCCGGGATTCGAAGCCCTTATACGTGCCAATGCGAGAAATATTATCAAAATCACATGAGACAAACTCGATGAGATTTTTTTAAAGCAATCGACATCAACTGGAGGAGAAGCGGTATCACAAACACCTTCCACGATTCAAAATCAAAATTTAATATTGCCGTAAGACCGTCTGATCGGTAGAGTAAAAAGCTCTTATCATAAGATCACATAAGTCAACAGAACATACACATCCGAATTCGTCGTGTAAACGGTGTGAATTTAATACCAATAACAGATGAACTTTCCGACATTATTTGTGACACATATTCAGCATTGATCGGGTAACGGAGCGTGAAAACATTTTGTGACACCTGTGCCTCTTGCGGAAGTATGTTATTTGACACACACATTAAATAGTAAAGTGATTTTCCTTTAATAAGCAATCGCGTCCCGTTATGTACTTACATATGTGATCGTTTCCATCAGGTATTTTGAACTCGTCACATAACTTTGCAAAGTTTCGGCCCATGGCAAAACAAACTTAAAAAGCAGCTACGGTAAAATAAAGACAGCGCGTTGGTCTTGAAAGGTGAGAAGCCACTTTAAATTTAATTCGTGACAAGAGAGCGAGTGTCGTTGGTTTCATACAAATCCTATGCGATGCAAGGTCTTCTTCAAACTATCTATTCTTATAGCAATAAAAATAATAAAACATTTTTAGTACTTTTTCCACATAAAATTTATTAGATCAGGACCGGTTTCGCTCATGATGAGCATTGTCAACTGATAAGAAAAACAATAAAACAGTGATATTTATACAAAAGTTAAGTGATAAAAACAAGGTATGACAAACAATTGGTATTACAACCTAGCAAAAGAATTGAAGTAAAATACAAGGAAAATAAACTATAAATAAAAATAAAAACAATAATCCTTTGTACTTCATTCCACTTTATTTAATATGTCAGGACCGGTTTCGCTCATTGCGAGCATTGTCAACTGATAAGAAATAAGTTGACAATGCTCGCAATGAGCGAAACCGGTCCTGACATATTAAATAAAGTGGAATGAAGTACAAAGGATTATTGTTTTTATTAATATAATGCCTTTCCACCAAGTATTGACAGTGAACACCCTAAAAGTGATATAAATAAAAAGTTGAAGACCACTTAGCAATGAAACTATTATGACAATGTTTATGTGGAAAAAGTACTAAAAATGTTTTATTATTTTTATTATAATGCCATTCCACCAAGTATTGACAGTGAACACCTTAAAAGTATTCTTATAGCACTCAATAATTGAGAAGCAAACATTCAAAAAGTGATTTGTAATAATGTTTAAAAAATGCCTCTCACTTATGATAGTCCACAATAAAATCAATGAATGGAAATCACAATTAGTGCTCAAAACATGTTTTTCCTATAAAAAATTCTCATAAACTTGACACATTCAAGCAAACCGTGATTTTTCCATGCACTGTATTTGTGTGACAAATCACTTTTTGAATGTTCGCTCCACAATTAAATGTTAATAACACTCTACGCATGGTCCTATGACGCAGTGGTTAGCGTTGTGAGCTTCCGTGCCGGATCTCACGAATTCGAATCCCAGTACAAACACCATTTTTTTCGACTAATTTCTGTTCGAAGGCATGAATTTTTATGATGTTTTAAAATTCCCTTTCTCCTTTCCGACCATGCAACAACTGTGCGTAGCGAGAGCGATTACTTCACCACTAGTCCTGTCCTAGCCTTATCCTTCCATCCCTACTACTCTCTTTGAAAATAAAAAAAGTTGAACAACTGAGAAAAAAAACATGTTGAGATAACTCCATAGAAAATATTTAAAAAATGTTTTACGCTGGCATCATATATAACTCATAAATGAATATAATGTTATTTTTCTTACCGTATAACATTTACTTTTTTTGACCATCTGTTAAAATGAGGCGCACAGTATAAAAGACGGCCATGAAAGTTTCACTTAATTTTTCAGGAGAGCCAAAAGTTTGTTTGATTATTTTTTTCATCTAAATTGCGAGCAACTTTAATAACAAAAAAAAAACCCAGACAATAAACGTCAGCATATTAAACGTAAACCGATTACATTTCATAAATAAAAACCGATATTCAGCAAGCTGATCCGAATCCTTCGATCTGATTGTCTCTCAGTGACTTGGCCTGTATAATAACATGATGCATCTTACATGGCCACTTTTGATAGTAAAATCATTATTTAAAGTTGATTTTCATAAACATGCAGTGCAATTTTTATCGTGACACATATAATACAAAATTGTAGGTATTAAAACATCAACAAAAAGATGACTTGGTCGTGTTTGATACTGGACACCTCGATTTCTATTTATCGAAGTGTCGTCATAATATGCACATACAACGAGAAAAGTTGCATAATTCGTCACAACTTTTAGGTATATCAAGGTTATTTCAAATATAGATGTCTCGGTCACCAAACAGTGAATTTTTGAATACATTTGAATGCATATTATATGTATAAAATGCGATTTAGCATAAAATTTTGGTATTCGCGGCGTCGGATATTTATCAAAAGAAAATATTTGCATCAATATATTGCGGAATCGGCAAAATTACTTTCGATTGTTACTATTACCAACCACCCACGCCAAAATATCAAAATCGTAAAATACATATTTTATGCTATAAAAGGATTAAAAAAACAAAATATTTTTTTACATGCTGCGTTATTGTGTTTTTTCTAGGTCGCTGGGAGAAATATTATTTATTTATTTATTGTTAAAAATTAAAATTACAGTACATGACATAACAGCTGACGCCAATTCGCCATGCACTTGAAAAATATAATAAGACAAAATATAAAATAAAAATACACAGTACATCAAATTCAACATTAAAAATCAAGAAATACAAAAGAAAAATTTATCAAACAGTTCACAAATACCATCACCAAAAATGTCCACTTCTCTAGGCAATGCGTTGATTAGTCGAACGGCCCTTGGAACTGGTGACTCATACCTCCTAAGCGAGGTAATACCCCCGCAACTTGGAAAGCACCAGAGAAAAAATTGAAAAGCTAGTAATGAACTGACAATAACCCAGGTAGTAGAATTAACAAATCGTTGTATTCATTGAATATATTTTCATTTAAATTTGCGATTTTTTTTATCAATTGTCATTATATATTTTTTCGGCTTGTACGACAAAACGAGAATTCCACCATTCTTGAGAATGTGAAACTAAATGCGCCTGATCATTTTACGAGAAATCGCGGACATGAATTGTATGTTCTCCCAATGTGTAGAACCAGCCTGCCAATGGGAATGCCACCGGGGAGAGCTTTAACAGTTCTTGTCGACTTATTTTTTCATTGTAAAAGTTTAAAATTTATAAATATGTTTATGTAAAAAAAAAAAATAGTAAAAAAACATTTAGGGAATATTAAAATGAATTAAATAAAACTAGCTGTAAGCCCGTTGCCCAGCAACGTGAGATTTTTGTTGCATAGTATTAATTTTAATTTTATTTTATGTTATTTTATTTTATGGTATTTTATTTTATTTTATTTTATTTTATTTTATTTTATTTTATTTTATTTTATTTAATTTAATTTTTATTTATTTTATTTTATTTTTATAGTTAGCAGAAATTTCGTAAATTATTTAATTTTTGGAATAATGTTTATGTTTGCTAACAACCATTTTTCGTAGTAGCAGAAATTTCGTAAAATATTTAATTTTTGGAGTAATGTTTAAGTTTGCTAACAACCATTTTTCGTAGAAGCATAAATTTCGTAAAATATTCAATTTTTGGAATAATGTTTAAGTTTGCTAACAACCATTTTTCGTAGTAGCAGAAATTTCGTGAATTATTGAATTTTTGGAATAAAGTTTAAGTTTGCTAACAACCATTTTTCGTAGAAGCATAAATTTCGTAAAATATTCAATTTTTGGAATAATATTTAAGTTTGCTAACAACCATTTTTCGTAGGAGCATAAATTTAGTAAATTATTTAATATTTTGAATAATGTTCAAGTTTGCTAATAACCATTTTTCGTAGTAGCAGAAATTTCGTAAATTATTGAATTTTTGGAATAATGTTCAAGTTTGCTAACAACCATTTTTCGTAGAAGCAGAAATTTCGTAAATTATTTAATATTTGGAATAATGTTCAAGTTTGCTAACAACCATTTTTCGTAGGAGTAGAAATTTCGTAAAATATTTAATATTTGAAATAATGTTTAAGTTTGCTAACAACCATTTTTCGTAGTAGCCGAAATTTCGTAAATTATTTAATATTTAGAATAATGTTCATGTTTGCTAACAACCATTTTTCGTAGGAGTAGAAATTTCGTAAAATATTTAATATTTGAAATAATGTTTAAGTTTGCTAACAACCATTTTTCGTAGTAGCCGAAATATCGTAAATTATTGAATTTTTGGAATAAAGTTTAAGTTTGCTAACAACCATTTTTCGTAGTTGCCGAAATATCGTAAATTATTGAATTTTCGGAATAAAGTTCAAGTTTGCTAACAACCATTTTTCGCAGGAGCAGAAATTTAGTAAATTATTTAATATTTGGAATAATGTTCAAGTTTGCTAACAACCATTTTTCGTAGTAGCAGAAATTTCGTGAATTATTGAATTTTTGGAATAAAGTTTAAGTTTGCTAACAACCATTTGTCGTAGTAGCCGAAATATCGTAAATTATTGAATTTTCGGAATAAAGTTCAAGTTTGCTAACAACCATTTTTCGTAGGAGCAGAAATTTAGTAAATTATTTAATATTTGGAATAATGTTCAAGTTTGCTAACAACCATTTTTCGTAGTAGCAGAAATTTCGTAAATTATTGAATTTTTGGAATAATGTTCAAGTTTGCTAACAACCATTTTTCGTAGGAGCAGAAATTTCGTAAATTATTTAATATTTGGAATAATGTTCAAGTTTGCTAACAACCATTTTTCGTAGGAGCAGAAATTTCGTAAATTATTTAATATTTGGAATAATGTTCAAGTTTGCTAACAACCATTTTTCGTAGAAGCAGAAATTTCGTAAATTATTTAATATTTGAAATAATGTTTGAGTTTGCTAACAACCATTTTTCGTAGTAGCAGAAATTTCGTAAATTATTTAATATTTGGAATAATGTTCAAGTTTGCTAACAACCATTTTTCGTAATAGCAGAAATTTCGTAAATTATTATATTTTGGAATAACTTTTAAGTTTGCTAACAACCATTTTTCGTAGTAGCCGAAATTTCGTAAATTATTTAATTTTTGGAATAATGTTCAAGTTTGCTAACAACCATTTTTCGTAGGAGCCGAAATTTCGTAAATTATTGAATTTTTGGAATAATGTTCAAGTTTGCTAACAACCATCTTTCGTAGGAGCAGAAATTTCGTAAATTATTTAATATTTGGAATAATGTTCAAGTTTGCCAACAATTATTTTTCGGATTTTAAATTATTTAACAATTATTTCCAATAAAAATCAAAAGATCAAATCCAATTTTTCAATAAAAAATCAGTTGCACATTTTGTCCAAGTGTATGAAAAAAGCAAAATATTATTCTATGATATATCCATATCATAATTTGAATATTCTTAATGTATTAAAGAATTCTAACAGATTTTCAAGGTCAGACGTGAAAAGATTCATCATTATGATTCAATTGATCAAATCCGCTCCAAAAAATATTAGTCTCACATCGACTCACACGATCAAACGATTCATTTCTATAGCCCTATAATCATAGTTTGCAATAGTCGAATTAAAGTCTTTGATTATTCGAATATTATGATCTATGGTGATACTGTACTTTAGCTCTACACCAAGAAATATCGAATTTTCAAACGTGGCGATATCAGAACATTCACGTGCTGTTTAAAATAAGCCGCTTCCATTGGATAGAACAAAATTTCAAAAATGTGCTGTCCAAAATAAATCGTCATCATTGGTCTGTACCTTATTACTGCGGACGTTTTACAAACATTATCGGCTATTAATGTTAAGATTCCATGTTTTCTATAAAGATTTGTATTCCAATTGATATACAATTGCCCATCCTCTGCTTTCATTGTGGTAGTTATTCATGCCTTGGCGTGGAATTGTATATTTTTTCAAATTTAACTTTATTATCTCCATTTTATTTTATAATCCATCGTGACAGAATTATAGTATCTGTGTTAAATCACTGCAATATGCGAAACGCTTACGACTCTGCTTATAATGTGTTCAGGTGGCTTCTACTCTCGTCGTCTTGGCAAGCCCTGGACAACGGTGATTTTGCATACTGCTATTCGCTATACATATAACTACACTAAATATTTATGTCCAACATCTGAGATGATTGAAATGTCGCGCAATGTGGACTTTTCAACATTTTTAACGGTAATAATTATTCATATGCCAGCAACAAGTCAACGTGTAGCCGTCGTGCGTTTCCCGTTATCGGAACACATCGCGACAAATATTTTTTCACGCGGAAATGCACTTTTTTTTTACGATTATTTACAATTTTGTAAGGTCATACGAAAAATACAAGAAGTCTTTCAGCTACATATGTGAAAAAAATCAACTCAAGGAATGTGATATAATTTTGTCGCATTTTATTTTTTGATACTGAAAAGTCGAATATTTTATTCGGACACAGTCTTTTATAAAAAAAAATAAAAAAAAAACAACCATGCAAAATAAAGTAATTATTAATTTAACATAGCATTAGTATTCAATGACGATTTTTTTTTATTAAAAATATGTATAAATAAGTATTTTATCACTTTGGAAGTAATTATAATTACTTCCTAATGATTATCAATCAAAATTTCGCGTAATTATCAATGATTCATGCAAAAACATCACCGGTTAATCGATTCTGCTTGTTGTAATTAATTAAAATACTATTTACCTTGTCAATTCACAGTATCATCGTTTAATAACGTAGGCATTTTTTAAAAAAAGACTAGCTAAGCAAAAACTCGTGTATGCTTTTTTTTGAAGGTTGAAAAATATTGTTTTTAAGATATACGCGTATAGTATAAAAAGTAGAACTATCCATTTTTCGAAGTTACGTTTTGTTGGCTTTTTGAGTTTTATCAATTTAAACTCAATTTTAAACAACGCTCATCAACGAGTGCAACTTAAAATTTGTATGGGACATGGCTTAACGTAACTCTGTGATTGGTCCAAGTCCTGATTTACCTAACTGTTCTACTTTTAAGATTTCGACTGAAGGTGCTAGGTGGAATTTCAATATTAAATTTGAATCGTTCGCACTATGCGATTTTGTCACTAACGACCCGGGTTTCGCCTTTCGGCATCTTCAGGCGTTCAAGTGCACGGATGAACTTGAACTGACGCTTAGTAAATAAATTTTTCGTGTTTATATAAGAAATAATTGTATCATTGAGTTTAAAGCCATTGCTGGCGAAATGGGTAAGCCCATGGGAACGCCCACAGATTTGAGTAGTAAGTAGTTTCAAGAATTATATTTATTTGTTTGTCGGCAAAGGTTTCATGATTATATTTATGCAGGGTATAGAAGTGGAGATCCCGGAAGGTTTAATATTTCATTTAAAATCGGAAGACTATGCAATTGTGCTCTATTTATATCCAAAATTTTCTGATCGAATCGAAAGGCGAAACCCGGGTCGTTAGTGACAAAATCTGTGAGAATGTAAATAGTTTGAACGATTCAAATTTAATGTACTACTTTTGTTTCCAACGTCGTGGACAGTTCTGCTTTTGATACCAATTCATTTGATTTTTAAACATTTTTTTTAATTTCTAGCCACACACTATAACCAGCAGAATAATGTGACATCATTAGTTTAATTTCGACATATATGGGATAGTTCTGCTTTTGATACCAGACGGCTCATATATAGTGTTTTATCTTATTTAAAATCAATATCGACACCCTTATCACAATTAAAATTATTTTTTAATTAATCAATCTAAGCAATTATGTCTATATAAACCATTTTGACGCTCAACAACTCAGTCAATCATTCTTAATTCTCTGCTCACAGTCAATTCCTGATAAAAACGCATTAATAAAGAACTCCACATTATTTATTTTATATCAGAACCGATTTCACTCCACGCGAGCATTATCAAATAATAAACAATGTAAAACTAGTACAAAAAGTGTTTCATTTATTAATTTTACCAATATAAAATTAACCGACACCAGTCGGTGGATATTATTTATTCGGGCAGCACGAACGTGGGATTCGCATGATAGAATGCTCGAAAAAAAGTGTCCCAAGATGGAAATCAATGCCGCAGAATGCATTGAATGCAGCGCGGGAGTTAATCAAAAAATAACTTTCGGCTTAAGACACCTGATTGAGATATATAGATTAATACAACCCACTGATCCGTCAACAGTGGATTTATCGTTATCACACGTTCTGGCGCTGAATATTTTTCAATGACTAATGTTTTTTTAGGCCTGGTATTTGAGTTCATTGAAGGTTGGCGTAATTGGCGTATCGGCGAGTGCTATAAGTTTCACATTTTTCGATATCTCCAAAGTTTCAGTAAAATATCTAAATTAAGTAAGACGCATGTTTATACATTTCGCAAAAAAAAAAAAAAATGGGGTGTGGCTGTGTCATGAACACGTCCGTGTGTTGTACGTGAATACGTCTCGTAATAGGTGATATTACGCCCCATTTTTACGTTCCCGGCACTGCTTGACTCAGTCATATGGTGTTTTAATGGTACCATTCGATTGCTCTTGAGAAGCCCTTTCCAACCGTATATGATCTCTGTATTTCGATTTGGCTTTTTGACGCGTATAGCCCGACATTATATATTATTGGTATATTTTTTTTATATTTTAACACCTAATTATAGTCACAGCCGCAATATTACACTAATGTTTTATCTATAATAGATAGATTTTGTCGAGAGATAACGATTGAAACTTAAACGAACATCGTAACTTCTCCGAGTGAAAAGTTATAGTAAATAGAAATCTCGATACGCAGCAAAACGACCTCAAAATGGCGGCGCTTCCCCCTTTGCCCCGCGCGATGTATCACAGTCCTTACATAACGCAATAAATTCTTTGCTTCTTTAGCTATTTATTAGTGTAATTGAATTTTGGATGGCGATGATAAATATAAAGCTGCAACACCAAACTGTATCCCCCGATTTTGTTATCATTCGTTTTTTTGGATTGCCTCCCTATGGAAGCAATTTTAAAAACGTATTCACGTCAAAAACAGGTTAGGAGCAATATTTAACTTGCTTAGGTTTGTCGTGAAATTTCTAAACCGTGATTCTCGCTTCGCCAGCCGAGCGGCAGTCCACTGCGTAAGCAAAACTTCAGCCGACACTAATGTGAAGACATGTTCCTCGACAAACGGTCCATCGGCATTTAAAGCACCTAAGGTCGTGTCATGGCGCGGAACGGAATAAATAAGTAGGTACGCGTTATTATTATCGATGGGCTGAAAATAATAAAAAAAAAACAAGACAAAAGATTGGCATGGCCGGCGATGGAGCAAATTGCAAAACAGTTCGTCGACCGCTCCGCAATCTCAGTCATGTACATAGACGCACGCGGTTTCCGCGACTAACTCTCTCGATCTCTACTCCACCCGTATTGCATGAAAATATGATAGAAATAAAGATCAGTTATTCTACAATTGAAACATATATTTTTTTTATCAATCACCGTAAACAAGTAGTAATATTCTGCACATCTACTCGGTCGCTTGGAGATTGAATACACAGCTAGTATTTTCCACATAATATCTTAAAAATATATATATTTGAGGATTTTTATTAACAAATGAGAGAGAACAAACCATTATGATTCCGGCTCAAGTGAATTCATTTCAGAACGTACCATTAATTTTTAGTTAAGAGGGCTGGTCTATTGGTTACCTATTATTTGCACACCCATTCGTTCTATCGTAATTATTGAAAGACCTCCAAAGTAATACTGCACAGTATGCACGCAAGCTCCTGACAATTTAAATAACAATCCACCGCGGTTAATTTAAGCTTTAACTTTGAAGAATAGCAACTCATACCAAAATCTCTAATTCGGAGTGTTGATTGTCGACCTAAAATGGATTGGGAAATACCTGAAGACAATCATGTTGACATCAATTTGAGTAATCAAGCGTATGAAGGTCGCCTTTTGTTTTCGTCAAAATGCTAATTTGTAAGTCCGTGATGTCCATGTTAGGTTTTATTAGAATCAATAAGAAAATATTTAAATGCCACATTTGTTATGTCCTAAAAAAGTATGATTGTCAGCACGTCTAATTTGACGCGTATCTCACAAAAATATCAGTAAACTAATAGTGCTAGCGATTCAAACAATTATATTGTTTGGTAAATAAAATGTTATACATTTTTTTTCACTAATGACATGTTAAACAATCAATAGACTGGAGGCAATGTCTCCTATAAATATAATTATGTTTTATTGCACGTTCAGTTTAGAGTCGGTTTTCAATGAAACCAAATGCATACAAGTCATGCTTCATAACACGGTATGCTTAGTATAATAATGCAACAAAGCACGGCCGTGGAGTCGGGAGTTGGAAAAACCGGAGATAGAAATATTTAAAGATAACGAAAAATAATAAGTACTTATATCCATCATATCGATTGGTTCAGTATGATCTGATGGCATACAGATATGTTAGTAGAACGGAAATATTTGAAAAAATCAAGTCGGAGTCGGTTTATTTTATTCAAAGCCGGAGACGGAGTCGTTTTTTTACCAGACTCTAGAGCCCTGCAAAAAAGAACGTTTCAATAGTCCGTCCGATCTTCTGATGTACATAAGTATTTTTTATGACGTCCTCTTTCAATGCGGAGCATATGGACTCCTAATGAAGTATATATATCTCAACAGAAAAGTTTCTACGAAATCTGCTTGTTACTCAGTTGCTCATAGAAGGACAGGGATAGGACATTACAAGTGGTTAACTAATCGCTCTCGTTACGCCCTGTTGTTTTATGATAGGATATGTACGAAAGGGCAAGACATCACATACATCCATGCTTAAAAACAGGAATCCATAAATTTATTAAAAAATCAATCTATAATAACTGCTCTTACTGAAATTTGGCACTCGACCACGCGGCACATACACCGCTTACAATACATCGATATCTAATATAAATGAATGTTTGTTTGCTCGTACTCTATGCGCTGCCACACCGCTCATCCGATTGCAATAAAACTTCGACAAACTTTTTGCCTGCACTTCCGGGAAGGTTATAGGCGTATTAAAATTAACTCACGGGAAGGTTATAGTTCATTTCGACAACGTATGCTTGCACTTGCGCGAAGGTTTTAATACAATTAATTTACAGTGGGTGGCGCGTGTGTCGTACCATATACAATCGGCAGCAAACGTCAAACAGACAGAAAAAGAAAACATACACTTCAATAAACACAATTAAAACACAAACGCTTTCTTTCCTTTAGTGGCATTGCAACGCTTGCCGGAAACCGGATAGTAATATGTAAAAAATAAAAAATAAACTTTATTCTTAAATGGATTTGGTTGACAACAGCTGCCGATACAACGGCGAATACGAGCCGTATTAAATAATAGATATATATATACATAATAATAACTAAAAAAAAAAAGCACCACCCACATACGTTTGATTGGCACACAATGTGCAATATTATTTTCATAGAAAAATATCTTCCATTCATTGTGTATTCCGTGTGCACACACAGCGCATCCAACAAATGAAATATCACTTGCAATCATTTATTTCTATACACGTTCAAATACAAAGAAAATTATATATTTAATGAACGTTACCGCAATTTAACGCTTTACTTAAAACAGTATGTGTGATGGTAAAAAAGGTGTCCTACTGAGGACGGAAGTACAGTCGGCCGATTTGAGATAATACTGATTAGGCTCATTAGTTCGTACAGAATCGTTTGTGACAGAGTGTAGGTTTGAATGGATAACTAACTGCATTGCTAAACATAAAAGTTATTAGCCGTGTAAGAAGCATTTGTATGAAATAAGCACGTTTTTACTCAAAGACATGTTAACTCTTTCGTCCCCGGCCCAATTCAAACTTAAACTATCCCGTGTGTCTGGCTTATTTTTTTGAAAAAATACATTTTCTCTCAGGGGCTTCCTAAAAGTGCTATCACAGTAAAACTGCGTAGTCAAATCAAATGAAAACTTTAACGATTCCTTGACAGACTATAATTATCATATTATTGACAGCAGGGAAAGCAATATTACAATATTTGCACATGTACCAAACAAGTCATTCGTGGCCTATTTATTTTTTGCTATTAACCACTTGAATACCAAGCGGACACATGTGTCCGGAACATATGCAAGCGAATACGGATGTCCAAGACATTTAAAAGATCAAATAATTGATATTCTAATAGAATATAAGCAATATTTTGATGAATGTGTGTAGTGCTATCTATACTGAGTCAATATAGATTTTTAAAATATCGAATTCGAGTGTGTATTAGGCAAAATTATTTTTGTCAAAAACACGCAGTATCTCTGGGACATATTATTGATTTATTTGTGCGGTATTCAAGCGGTTAATATCAAAATATTTTTTACTGATGTTCCCTGATATCCTGTTCTGTAGATTATCCACATTTACAATTCAAAGTGGACTCGTTGATTGCACCATCAGGTGGTTTTCAGCAGAACAAGTGGACGCATCAAATGCGTTATGGTTACATTAAATTTTGGAATACGGTTTGTCGGGGTTTGACTTTGAAATCATCTGGTCTCAGTGCTAGAACACAGAGTACGATATATATGATCTACTTAGGACCTAATTATCAGATTTTCAATTTATGTTGTTTAAATATGTTAACAGAATCGAATACATGTCACTGAGTAAATATTGTATCCACGCCATTTAGTATTCTCAAAATAAGTCGTTAAGAATGATATGCAGAAATTTTCCATCAAGTGATTGTAAATAATCTGTCTTGTATTGCAAATTCACTTACTTCTCAAAAGCTTGAGATCTTATATTCGTCGTAAATGAATTACTTGGGCATCGATCAATTCTAATTGCAAAATTATTGTTAGAAACATAAAACATATCGACCTTCAATCGATGATATTCAAACAGCGGTGGCGTATCCACATGTGTTCAATTAGATACGTTAAAAACATTTCACATCTTACCGACACGAAATCTTCGTAAATCTATGTAATAACAAAAACAAATTCCAACCTTTCCCAGACAAAATTTGGTAGGATGAGGGTATATAAAATGTGACATGCAACATTATTCGATCATGATTAGTATACACTGCAGACATATTGTCAGTTTGACTTACAAAATACGTACCTAGGTATCAGAAAGACCTCGAGGAAAATAGATAAATTTTTTTTAGTAAAATAAATATTAGATTATTTAAAAGTCGAACTTCATCACCCTAAAATGCCAACGCTCGTAAACGTTCTGTGTATATTTAACGCTCGTTTACGCAGATGCTAAAAATTAAATGCGTGCCGGCCGATGATTTGACATACGCTCAGTCGCACCCAGCCGTGTGCATTGAATTTGTTTATTAATATCTAAAAATCATCGTCTTTATAATTTAAACAAACGGAAAAGATTTTTACTAACATGTTTAAAAGATCCGCGTGGGAACATCGATACCTTTGATGGAAACCTCTGCCACTTGCGATATAGGAAACGAATTAAATACTTAAATTTTTATTACACGGTATATGAGGTAAACACCAGCAGCCGATGATGCAATACATTCTATGTAAACATTCGCAATTAATCAGTAGGCAGCGAGCAGGAACATCGTTCGAGCAGATGACGGAATGATGGCAAATATATTTGCAATGATAGAATTTAAATCAACCACTCGCACACAACAGCAATTGATTGTTCAAATATAGTATGTATGTAATTATACACAATGACAGTCATGACGGATAATCACTGGCCATTTATTCATCACAACAACGATTACAAGATTTGTATGTGTGTAAAACACTAAAACATTCACTTAAGGTTTTTTTTTTTGGCTCATTTATTCCGTATTAAATAAAGTGTTTCCATTTATTTTCAGTGTATATCGATGATGGGGGTTATAATAAGATGTCGATGGCCCAACACTGACACATCAAACATGAAATTAGGAAAAAACCGTAAAAGAAAAACAATTAAACACATACGTTGACGAAAAAAATGTGATTTTAGAAAAGTGATAACGTATATTATTTACATTATAGTATAAAGTTATATTTAAATATATTATCAAACGACTGCCGTTGGCCAAAAATGGCGATACGAGTTCTCAGTGGCAAGACCATCGATACTTTACTGTCGATTTATAACACTAGAAGAGATTTTTAAAAAAATATGAGTCAAAGATGGACTAAGGAAAAAAACATTTAATAAAAACAATAATCCTTTGTACTTCATTCCACTTTATTTAATATGTCAGGACCGGTTTCGCTCATTGCGAGCATTGTCAACTGATAAGAAATATAATTTAACAATGCTATTTATACAAAATTGAAAAGTTATACACAACAGTTGGCATTGAAAAGAAATTGCCAATTACATTAAAGTGATTCTAAAATAACACAAAAATTAAAATGTTTAACACATCTAACATATAATTAAAAAGTCATCCCAGATTCATAAATTCAGAATGCGATTGAAAGTAATTACAAACATAATTAAAATTTGGGAAATTTTTGACAAAGTGATAAAATGCTACATTAATAAAGTGAATATGCTTAATGATATGAATATGCTTAATGATTTTATGTTTTCCCCGCTTCCAAGTAGTTGGTGTGCAAAGAGCATTTGAATTGTGCTAAGAAAGGGGATGAACAGTCTTCATTTGGAAACCATCTGTTTCAAAATAAACACACTTTCGATATTGGTAGAAACTTTAAAGTTCTACATTTAAATAACAAGTCTGTCAAACTAGACAAGCAAGAAATCCTAGAAATCAATAGATTCAAATTTTTACCTGATTCAGATCTTTTAAACGATCAAATAATTTTTGCTAGTTCCCCGTTACTTTATCCATTGCAGTAGCCCTTGTTAACTATTCTTTTATATAAATTAAAAAAAATAAAAATAAATATAGATTTCTTTTGTTAGAATTGATATGGTCTTTGAAAAATTTGTTTTTCAGAATCTTCCTGGCTGTCGATTTTGTTTAAGTGATGAATGAACACACCAACTACTTGGAAGCGGGGAAAACATAAAATCATTAAGCATATTCATATCATTAAGCATATTCACTTTATTAATGTAGCATTTTATCACTTTGTCAAAAATTTCCCAAATTTTAATTATGTTTGTAATTACTTTCAATCGCATTCTGAATTTATGAATCTGGGATGACTTTTTAATTATATGTTAGATGTGTTAAACATTTTAATTTTTGTGTTATTTTAGAATCACTTTAATGTAATTGGCAATTTCTTTTCAATGCCAACTGTTGTGTATAACTTTTCAATTTTGTATAAATAGCATTGTTAAATTATATTTCTTATCAGTTGACAATGCTCGCAATGAGCGAAACCGGTCCTGACATATTAAATAAAGTGGAATGAAGTACAAAGGATTATTGTTTTTATTAATATAATGCCTTTCCACCAAGTATTGACAGTGAACACCCTAAAAGTGAAAAAAACATTTAATTATAAAATAAAATAAAAAAATAATCATGGTAATTCCACAGAGTGTGTAACAAATATGATATCTGTTTCGCCTCTTTGTGAAGTATCTTCATACAAACTATCGTAAGGTTATTAACGAAGGAACTAAAACTTGATTCTAGCTCTTAACTAACAAAACTACATAATGGAAGTTGGGCTTTTTTTTTCGTTTTTGCTGGAACTAATTACGTATGAGGGAATAAACGTATCAATGGTGAGCCGCCTGTACTTGTATTAACTAAAATTTTCCAACACTTGACAATATATTTCCTATCCCTAGAATAATCTCTTACATTGGCTGCATAATGAAAACAAAAGTCGTGAATTCAAGAACCGTTGAATCGGTTCGTAGTAATTCAATGAAAATCACCGATCTTAAAAAGATAAAAATGAGACAGAAATACTTGAATACAAATAAATATCCGGAACGAAATATTTCTTCTGGTATTTTTGGAGGAAGGTAGTGCGTAAAGTGGGTAGACAAAAGAGCCGCCGTCTCCTGGTTCGACAATGGCTCCAGGTGATTTTTTTCAGCTGTTTCTCTTCCGAGAGGGTACAAGATTGAAAACAAAAAAAAGGTTGTCTACCTTCGTGGCGCAAAGGAATGTAGGTGAATCACAGTCAGCCGACCGAGCGGGACAGGTGTTTTGTGAAGGGAATTTTTCTAGACATTTTTTATTTACATAAAAATTCGGAACAGGATATTGTATTGGTATTGCGAAAACAGAAGCAATATTTTTGTGAAATCTATTTTTCTGCTGCAACTTTTTGGAGTGGACTCGTCTGATATTTTTTTGGGCAGATTCTGTAAATCCCTTTACTGGGCGTCTAGCTCAATACACATGGAACCTATAGAGGTGAAGTGAGCCAACTAGAAAGATGGTAAAACTTTTTTCTTGGACTGTTAAGTACAATCACGACTTTATTTGGTGTTTTGGTGGAATGAATATTTAACTGAGGTTACTTCACTTTTACGATATAACAACGCATCTAACTTATTTTTTCTAAAATACCACTTGGCTCACTTCACCTCTAATGGGACAAATTATAGTAACTTATTAGTAGATGTAACACATATCAATTAGATATCAAATTTATCTGCTTTTTGCGATGACAGAATTCAATATGCAAGTATGCACCGCTTCAGTAATATTTGTTTATTTAGAAAGAAGCTGATGGCAGCGGTGGGCTGCCAATACGTCAACAAGGGGCTCGCTTAATCTAAAAGCAATTCTTGATGTTCAGGGGAAGAAGTGATTTTTTATCACTCCTATGCAACTATAAGCAAAACTTAAATAAACAATCGATTTTTACTCAAAAGATACACTTATAATATGTAACAGTATGCAATTTACCGTAAACTCATCAACGTAAATGACTAAAAATGTACTACTGTGTATACTGAAGCTGTCGTAGATAATATATGTCAGAAATTGCAGTGATGTACTAATTTGATCTGAGAATATTGTTTTCTCTTAAATTAACAAGGGGCTCGTGCGAGCCCCTCCGAGCCCCCTCCAGCCTACCTCTGGCTGATGGACATTTGAAAAAATGCTTTGGGGTTCTTACTTTGCTTGAAAG
This sequence comes from Himalopsyche tibetana, assembly GCA_030503985.1. Taxonomy (NCBI): domain Eukaryota; kingdom Metazoa; phylum Arthropoda; class Insecta; order Trichoptera; family Rhyacophilidae; genus Himalopsyche; species Himalopsyche tibetana. The sequence continues at coordinate 770,862 of JAPJYX010000003.1, read as the reverse complement.
TTCGACAGCGATGAATTATTCATTATTTTACAATTTATTATTCAAATTAAACCACGTAAAGTAAATAAAAACCTTCGCCTGTAAAAAAAAATGCAGGAACGAAATGAAAACCTGCAGGCACTTCTTGTTTTCTTTCCCCTTTTTAATCGACAAGTAAATCACAGCATGAACACAAAAAGCACAACAAACGTATCCACTCATTATGTCCAACTTTTTATTAACCCTTTTCCAGCTTCAAAGGATCGAAAAAGATATAGAATGGGAAGTCGGACCATCCCTTTGATCGCGGCGTGTGTGGTAGAGTTACTTTCACGAACGGTGACATGTGAACGATACGGGCGCCACGATAAAAAAAAACAGCTTACGAAAGAATAATGTTTGATATCAACTATAGCAATTGCAATTTGACATCAAATTTTTGATTCAAGATAAAATCATAAAGTCAAATATTAAAATCACAATTTATATTTCATTGCTCGGAATCTAAGCTGTATTTTTATGGCGGCAGAATCACATAAAAAAATCTAATCGTGTAATAATCTTACTTCGAAGCATGCTCAAAAGAACAGCTAGCTAACAACCGGTCTACGATGCTACTTAATTGTAAACTGCTCAGTTTGTAATAAAAATGCTTTTCTTATGTGTTCGAAATAATGTTACATTGCTTGTCTGTTTTATTTTATGCATATGCGATCACTTCATTGTCAAAGAAATTCTCACGTGTCACATTCTTTTTAAATTATTGAATTTAAGTAGACAAATAACACGAAAGTTATTTGTTATATAAATTATTATTTATATGCTATACTTATTTCATTTAAATTTTGTATTATGTGTATCTTTATTTTCTATTGTATCAAGTTCTACAAAGATTTGTTTCGAAAAATTCTCTTCAATACATATTATCTTTAAGACATATTTAAATAAAACATCCGTGATAAATAATAAATTAAATTAAATATATAAAAAACTAACACAGTCCTTCCTTCAGTTACGGATTATATTATATACACAAGTATAATTAAATTTGCTCTATCCACAAAACCTGCTGTTATTTATATTTTTAAAAATTCTTTAGTACACTCAATTTTGTACACGGTCTTGAAATAACACGGTTCGCTAATAGAACAAACACTATTGTTACAAAAAATATTTACTCTAACACGATTCCAGACCCAAAAAAACACAGAAGCGGATAACGGATTGTCTAATAACAAGAAATTTAGCACATTAAACGTGTCGGAAATTTGTAAGCGATTTATGTCCAGTCCCTCCAAAAAGACCCCTTACATAAATAATAAACTAGCGATGAATAGTATTGTTTTTTCTTAATTAAAATATATATTGTTTGTAATGCTTAGTGAAATTTAATTATTGGTTTATTATACCTTGTTTACACCACAATATTGTTCTTGTTTCAAACAACACGGTTTTTTTATATTCAGGGAAGTACACTATAATTTTACATGTATCGAATTCATAAATGTATAGAAAAAAGATCATTACACGTGTATCTTTCAGAGGCATCCTCAGACAGACTTACTTTCACAAATGCAAGTACGAATGATTTTAATTTTACTGTTATATTATAATAAAAAACAAATAAACATTGTAGGCAAGGAGGGGATGATAGAAAAACAAACAAACCACAATGGTAATACAAATGAAATTTACATGAAGATACGATTAACTAATGAGTTGCATCAATTAGGACGGGTTAAGCCGTTGGAAAATAAATTTTGCAATGGTGGGTGAACCACCTGTTTTATTCAAGATATTATTTAATAATAAAGTGTCTTCTATTTTCCCCCTGTTCCAAGTTCTGTTTTGTCTTGAATGACAATAAATAATGCATAGAGAATTAAATCTAGGCTGAAGTATAAATAATAACACATATATAATTTCGGCAATTCAAAACGCTCACCTCTCGCGACGCGCTCAATAATCGATTATGAAATGAAATTGAGATCGAGGAGCGCGACTATTAAGCTGAGCCTATTTTATTATTTTATTTTATGATCGGTTGGGGAAAAGGTGGGTAACAAGAGATTCCGGATTAGTGAGGGTCAGGTAGGTAATTTGAGAAGACCGTCTCCGGGGGAGACCTTGACAAGTCAAGGACGAGTCAATAAATTCTGTGGTATGCTTCTTCCAAGGGCTGAACGCCACGTTTTGTTTATTACAATAAACTATTTCGACGTTATTACAATTATTAAATGAAACAGCAAGTTGCCACACCACAGTATCTTGTACTAATTCCACGTTTATGATAGAAACATTTATTAGTAAATAACATTTTAAATAAGATAGGTGGATGACAATTGAGGAGCAAACATTCAAAAAGTGTTTTGTCACACAAATACAAAGCTTGGAAAATGATGATTTAAGTGTTGCAAAAGTGACTATTTGCATGAATGTGTCAACTTTATGATTTCATTTTAATATGAAAAAAAACCTTTTTGAACACTAATTTTGATTTCCATTCATAGGTTTTATTATGGGCTATCAGAATTGATATAAAACGCCATTTTTCAAAATTTGTGACAAAACACTTTTTGAATGTTTGCTCCTCAATTGTTGAATTTATTTCGATTGGGTTATGCCACACACATTGAAAGTGATTAGTTTTTAATTACTACTATCAAAGTTTACATCTAAAACACCCTTATTGCGTACTGTAGAAAATGACAAAAACACCGACTTTTATTTTGCAATTTATAACATCAGATTTGCATAATTTTTTAGTTTATTCGCCAACGTTGCGATAGTTTGACGATGTCTTCGTAAATAAGCGAAACACGTGTCACAACTTGTAGCGCAAAAGGTGAAATAACAAAGTTATCAAATTTAATTTTATATTTCATATGATCAGGACCGATTTAATTATTTTTATTTTTTACTATAGTGCCTTTCCACCAAGTATTAACAGTGAACACCTTTAAAATGTTAGCACAGCATCAATTACCGCTAATTGTATACAAGTATTATAATTCGACAGTGGAAAGGAAAAAGGACTTAACCCACATTTTTTTCAAAAAAGAATTTTTTCGATAATCACAATGTATCAAACTTGATACACGTTCCATCAAAAGGACGCAAGCTGCAAATGCCGAATTAGTATCTTAATTTAGCTTTTAAGATTGAAAAAGATGTCCTTGTAAAAAACTAAAACCAAGAAAAAAGACTGAAATAAAGTTTTTTCCCAGACAATTTATTTAGTTAATATTATATTATGTCCATTAAACACCAGTTTAGAAGTCTCCGTGCACTTCAAGATTATGTATAATTCATAATTTGCATATGGCCCAAAATCATCACAACACGTTTTTTGCGCCTCCTGTAAAATTTGATATGAGTGGGTTACGTCCTTTTTCCTTTCCACAGTCGATACGGTGCTATCGCAATGAAATTAATTTAAGTGAATTCGCAAATTGTATTATAAATGAGGAGCAAACATTCAAAAAGTGTTTTGTCACAAATTTTGAAAAATGGCGTTTTATATCAATTCTGATAGCCCATAATAAAACCTATGAATGGAAATCAAAATTAGTGTTCAAAAAGGTTTTTTTTCATATTAAAATGAAATCATAAAGTTGACACATTCATACAAACCGTCATTTTTGCAACACTTAAATCATCATTTTCCAAGCTTTGTATTTATGTGACAAAACACTTTTTGAATGTTTGCTCCTCAAATATAGTTTATACACATGGCAATGTTTTTTTACACCTTTCCTTTTCTAGATAAAATATTTGTAATATATTAAGCGGACAGCAATTTATGATAATAATTTGTCGCAATCATCCAACCATCGAGCGAGTAGAGATCATTATCGATAAACACCGTTCAGTTTTCGATGAGGTTTTTAAAAGCAAGGCTAAAAATTAAATATAATAACTTGTTCACTTATCGAATTGGCTGCAAATGTGACATTGCCATCAAGTAAATTTAATAGCGAAGTGCGGCAGAATTTTTAACACATTGCGACCCGAGAACTACGAGGTTCTATGTAAGTGTAGGTTTTTAATATAACTTGATTAATAAGACTGAATAATTGTTAATTTTGTTTATAGCAAAAAAATACACGCTCTGTTCTCAGATCGCGACATTTCTGTGCGTATCATATTGGTATTAAAATATATTCGTTCCCAGCATTAAAAATAAATCAGGAAAATCAATAGTTTAACATTGAATATCATCTGATATCTATAAAATAATACAGCTTCTTAAAAGATATTATTTTTAACAGATTAAAAATAACAAAGTATTTTAGTTCTACAGTTTTTAATAATTTTATTCGTTGATAGCTATTTCGGCTTGCGCCATCGTCAGAACTATGTTTAAACTAATATTTTGCTCAGCTATATATACTGGCTCTGAAGAGATACACAATGCATCAAGTTATTCACTCTAACATCCTAATTATAATTACAATATTACACTTATGAAATGTGATTCTAGTTTTTCAAAGAACGATTAACAATAAACAAAAAATAACAATTAAGAAATAAACCCAGATTGTTCTGGAGTATTCTACCAAGTAAATGCCAAATCAATTAATATATTTTTTTTACATTGTAAGGAGTAATAAATTGAATTTTTATATTTTACATGTTAATGAATAATTAAAAAAATAACTTTTTACTACGGAAAACATGCGAAAATTTTCACTCTTCTGTTTAACCGTTTGAATACCGCGCAAATAAATCATTAATATGTCCCAGAGATACAGCGTGTTTTTGAGAAAAATAATTTTGCCTAATATTCAGTCGAATTCAATATTTTAAAAACCTATATCGACTCAGTATAGATATCATTACACATATTATTCAAAACATTGCTTATATTCTATTAGAATACAAAGTGTTTGATTTTTTTTTTAATCTCTTGAACAATCGTGTTAGCTTGCATATCGACTGTGGAAAGAAAAAGGACTTAACCCACACATATCAAATTTTACAGGAGGCGCTAAAAACGAGTTTTAATGATTTTGTGACATATGCAAATTATGAATTATACACAACCCTGAAGTGCACGGAGACTTCTAAACTGGTGTTTAATTGACATAATCTAATATTAATTAAAGAAATTGTCAAGGAAAAACCTTTATTTCAGTCTTTTTTCTTGGTTTTAGTTTTTTACAAGGTCATTTTTTCAAACTTAAAAGCTAAATTTAGATACTAATTCGGCATTTGCAGCTTGCATCCTTTTGATAGAACGTGTATCAAGTTTGATACATTGTGATTATCGAAAAAAACCTGTTTTGAAGAAACTGTGGGTTAAGTCCTTTTTCCTTTCCACAGTCGATATGTTCTGGACACCTGTGTCCGCTTGGTATCCAAATGGTTAAACGAGCGGCAGTAAAACAATGGTGAACCAAAAATATTTGGACGTATTGCTGCTATTGACTGTTTTTTTTTCGTAACATTTATTAAACCAATGGCATAGTGATGACACAGCAATCCTGATTGCAAAACCCAAGAATAAATATTAATATCAATACATCTTAGACAAAGGCGTGGATATCTAGCAGGGACGTTATTTCCCCCTTGATTTAGGAGAAGCATACATTTTTATCTCTTGCCGCACTAGCTAGAATGTAGAGATGAAATAAAAATAAAAAAAGATAACTGCCTTCATAAAAGAACTGAAAATATGTAAGCCACGATGTCTAGCACTGTATTTAACCCTATCATCTTCCTCTCTCCTGACAAACGCAATAAAAGTACGCAATTGTTTTGCATTAACAAGTTTTTATTCATGCACAATTCTTTATAATCACTTTTCGACACTCAAGACCCCGGCCCCGCACTAACGCGGAAATGGTCGTTATCCGTTAAACCCCGGCCCCACGCTAGCGCGGGTTTACACACGTGGGCGTGTAATCGGTATCCGTTAAGGCAAAACTATTTTTTTTCGGGTTTTTGTTTTTTTATGCTACTTAAGAGGGCTTGCTGCGTATGTGTATTTTTTTGTGCCGATTTATCTTATTATTTATGGGTGAAAATGACTTTTGAAATAACATAAAAAAAAGTACATATAATACGTCAACGCAAACAAATATTACACAGTTTGAGATTTTCTGGATGCCGTTAAAATCAAACAATTAAGAGTCATAATTTATTGCTTCACATGTTTATGGGCATTTACTTTAATTACGCGTGCCAAATTTGTATTATTTTCGGTTCTTTTCAATGATGTCAACATCAGTGAAATTATGCATTTTTATCGCGTCACATACTCGTTCACAAGACCATTCATTGTTTATTTTCATAGGTACGGCTCTTTGCTTCCGAGCCTTTTTTGTTTTAAATAAATGTGTCGATTAAATAAAAAGATATGATTTTTAAAGAAAAAACGCGCGAATCCGGCTGCATGTGCGAAATGTGCGGGTTTAAGCGTAACTTTGTCGCGAAACTGCCGGTTGCTTGAGTGTTAATAATTAATAATAAACTAACAATTTGTAAACACCGAGGTAAATTTTGCAAAACATTTATTTTAATTGCGCATTGTTAAGTCGTATTATGTGCTTATTTCCATACGATGTCATTGTTGCAGCGAAAATAATCACTATTGCAGTTTACGTCATATTGTTTTGCGCGCATGCCTTATCACTATTACTTTAATGTCGGGCATAATGGAGCTGAGAGACCTATACGAAGGAACAGGAATGGAAAAAAATGCACGAATATGTCACGTCCTTTTCGCTTTCATAAAAAAGGAAAATATTTCGGAACATACTATCTAGGGATTCTGTGCCGAGACGTCCCGGGACTTGTCGGGTTTTTTGCTGTCTTAAGTCCCGAGACTTTTTTGAAAAATGTCCCGGGAATTGTGACTGTGATTTATAATTTTAATTTTGAAAAAAACAATTTGTGTGGTCAAGAAACCCTCAAAAGGACTGATGTGTATTGAATGCAAGCAGGTATAAGAGGGGAGACCCAAGAAAAACGGACACGATATGGTCGGGACGTGACACTTACCCGAGGTTTTAACAAGATAGAAAAACAGATGTTTGTGGTTTATAAATTCGTAGAAATATCTAATACCATGTGTTTATATACTGTAATATAATTGTGCAAAAGCAAATTACAAAATATTAAAATTAAATGGTCATACCTGATGTTGTTTTGTGTAAAAATGTTTTTTTCACTATTTCACAAAGATACCAATGTCTCAATAGGACAAAAAAGGGTCTAAAAGCTGTACTGTGAAGGTACCGTGATAAAATTAATCCTGACGGCGGCGTCGTTCATATTGTTTCATTACATGTACCGTTACCATCCCTTTTTAGTAAAAATTAGCAGTTAGCATTGCACACATCCATTACATAAGAAAAAAAATAATTATTAAACATTGCATTAAAAGAACGCGATTTTTACTAGTCCGTACTTACTTACCGTAAAAAGCGCCGAGTGTATGGAATACATAAATACATACATGCAAATATTTAATTTTAATAAAATTATAATTTTATTAAAGGGGAAATAAAAGTCTCGAGTCCCGGGATGTCCCGGGACTTTGACTGTATCACGCCTTGAGTTCCGGGACTTTGAAAACCTCGAGACTTCAGAATCCCTAATGCTATCATTCCATGCAGTGGCACTGCTGCAATATTTAAATTTAAAAGAGTGGCCAATGATAAAAAAGCTAGTATGTATCTATCTTATACACGTAAAATTAAAATCTGATTTACCGGTGTTAAAACACTATTTCTTCACCTATAGATTCAGTAGGAGGAAAATGTTGAAGAAGTCTCAAGTTCCAAGAAGGTGGTCATTCGCCACTTAGCACCGTTTTAAAAATTCTTCTTTACACACCCACTCACCGGACTCGAAAAACAGGAAATAGTAAACATTTTATCAATAGATTAATCGTTATCTGCGAAACACGTGTTGCATTTGCAGGATAATTAATAATACATGTAGGTATTAAGTGATTCAGTAACGAAAGGATGGAGTGACTATCTATAATATATCAACGTGAAATATAATAATACTATGTATTTGGTAGCTGATAATCGTGGCAGGGGATTAAGAATACCTCCCTCCGTACGTCGTTGAATGAAAAAAAGTTGTCCAGATTTTTTTTTACAAACATATCTTTTTTATTTGACTCACTTCGACAGAATACATATTGTTCTGAGAGAACTGTTTTTCGTTTAACCCGGTGGAGGGTAACCTGCGGCCTATTGACTTGATCAAAATATTCACTTTGATCAACAAAATTATACGCAAGCGTTTGAAAAAAAAGAGCGTGATCGACCCACTACATTTCAGGAGGGTGTCAACCTTTCCTCTACTGCGGTTTTATATTGAATCAGATAAATGAATAAGGCCTTTAGAATTGAAAAGCTTCCCAACCCCCAGCTTAACCTCTCTTAAAAGTAAAGGTTAGTGGTCACTTATGTTACACTCTCGCTACTCTTCGTTTCAAGGATCATATTATATGTCTAAATCATAACAGAAATACATCTATCTATCCATGCCTCACATTGACTTATTATGCTATCCAATTTATTAACCATTAATTTAAGATTTCGACTGAAGGTGCTCGGTGGAATTTCAATATTAAATTTGAATCGTTCAAATTATGTACATTCGCACAGAAACTCCATCCCATTGAATTTGATACATTGGAACGAGATGTTAGATATAAATCGTCAGAAATTATACAACTTAAATATGAAAAACAGGCTTATAAATTAAAGAAACTAATCGAAGAGAATAATAAAACATTACTAGAGATGTACCATTTTAACTTGACTGTGGCAGAACTCAGAACTAAAATTGTCGCCCTAGGACTTGTTGACTATGGCAACGTTAATGATGCGATGGTGGCGCGCTCGCGGGCAGTCAAGTTACGCTGGTACATCTATAATCTGTGTGAATTAGAGGTCTGCACGGGCCGAAAGGCTCAGGTCCGGCCCGGGCCAGAGTCTAATACCACAATTTTTACCCGAACCCGACCCGAAACCTGGATTTATACTCAACAAAAACCGTATTTTTACAAATTTACAACAATTTACGATTCTCTATAGAGCTGGTTATAATTAAAATCATCATGGCTGACTTACGACACGAACATAGCCTGAAATATTTTTCTGAAGAATATATTCCTTACCCGGCCACGGCCCGAGCCCGAATCTAAATTGCCCTTACCCGCCCGAACACGGTCCACGGGCCAGTGCAGACCTCTAGCCTGAATGTACATAATTTTAACGATTCAAATTTGTTATTAACCATTGATTAAATAAAACTTTAAATGTACTGAAAATCAATTAGAATAAGATAAAGAACGAATACAACGAACGCGGCAGAGCCAATGCGTACCAACCCTTCGGGCGACAAAAATAACACAAAGATACCGAGGCACTCAGTTAGCCCTACGGCTCAGTCGTTCCAGGATCATTATTAATTACAGTGGAATTCAAGGGCCGACAAAAAAAAACGATTGGATTGGTTAAGGTAAGAAGCAAGAGGAAGAATATGTAGAACACATCATTACGTTATATAACGTGCAGTCCAGAGGCAAAGAAGTTCTGCATCAGTTTATTGCCAGGTTTTTTTTTGCAATTGAACACTCGGCAAATTCAGATTTCTTTACGGAACATTTGGCTTATTTTTTACGCCGGGTAATTTATAAAAGTATAAATACAAAAAAAAAATATATGTCAATGAGACACTCATCATTTTTAAATGGTGTGACAACGAGTGTATTCCTGCACTTTAATTTTGTCGTAGCATAAAAAGAAAGTCCTGCTTCGCATACATAGGTTGTATAAAATCGGAAGTAAGACTTGTTTTGACACATTGGGGGATTCTACTGACAAACTGGCTAAGAAAGAATTTAATGAAATTCATATAAAAATCAGTCAGATCAATTGTGCAAGTGCGCTGAATTAAACATGCTGGTTTCGCGGTTACCGAAAATGGATTTCGAACCGATTAATCATAAGAAAATACTGAAAAATAGTGGCTTTCAAGTTATGTGAGTTTTTGCGGAACACCGATTCCGTTTCTGTGGAACACCAGTGTTCCGCGGAACATAGTTTGGGAAACCGTGGTTTATTGTATCCATCGACCATCATACTCAGTGTTACCATGCGCAATAAAATCGCATTACAAATAATGTATACAATACAATAATATTTGTTAATAACACACACATTATTAACAACTTAAACGAAGTATTTTTTTATTAAATAAAGGTTATAAATAATACCCGCTTAGTTATAATCATCAGCATGAAAATTTTAGTATGTACGTCGGTAAGAAGACCTTTATTTCGGAATCATGTATTCAATCAAAGAGAGCGAAAGTTAAGCAATGGCCGGATCGAACATAGCGACAGTAACCTGCAACATTCGTTACCGCCTCTCCAGAAAAATTAGTGTTACAGTGAAACTCCGATTCTGCGTTTTCCAAGGGACCGTAATAAAACAACGAATAAAGCAGGAAACCGATAATGCGAGAAATCTTCAAATAATACCAAAAAATGTTAGAAAAATTCGCTCAACCAGATGAGATGTAAGACTATTAATGGCGAAAAAATAAATATTCATCAAAAACGGTCAATCGGGACGGGACGATAATATTTAGATGATAGATCGAGAAAATCGGTAAATCAGGGAATGATTTACGTGGAACTATTAAACATTGTTATTACAGAGTCTTTGTCGAGGAAAAATATAAACAATCCATGCAAAAAAAAACGAAGATAGCGAGAGCGGTATATCGGGGTTCCACTGAAAAAAAAACGCGAAAAGAGATGCGAGGCAAGACTATTTATGAGAAATATTCAACGAAAACGGTCAATCGGGATAATATTTGTGACGTTACCAAAATATTAAAACGATAGATCGAGGAAAACGGTAAATCGGGAAACGATTAATGCGGGATTATTTTACATTCTTCTTATGGGCGTTTGGCCGGGACTGTGAAAAATAAACGATACATGCGGGAAAACTAACAATGCGAGAACGGTAGATCGGGGTTCCACTGTATCCACATCGCATTGCGATCTGCAACACGGCGTTGCAAACGACGATCTTTTATCGCTGCAACATCATTTTACGAAAGCATTTTCACCGCTGAAAGACATCATACGAGCGTGTCAATATAAAATAATGTGTGCAAGAGGCTGTGAACGTTTGCACTTTGCACTGACAACCGCAGAGATTCAGTGTGCATCCAACGTTTCCGCCTACGTTACAATCTCTATCGATAATCACGAGGAAATTGTTTCTCTATCTGACATTTCAACATTCGCTTGATAACAAAACGTTTCGGCGCGCATTTAGTATTAACCCTTTGCATTCCAAAGGTTTGTAAGCCAAGTCATTTATACTGAAATTGCACATAAAAAGATACTGTTGTTAAAATAAAAAAAAAATGTGGTTTTATTTATTGCACAAGACGTTGCATCTGCATCATTTGTTGGTTTAATGCTACGTAGCGTATATAATATGAACACCCAACTCTTTTTTTACATTGTTTTGAAGTTACACGGTTTAAAATTAACTTACAGTAGGTCTTATATATAAAAATCAATGTTTGTATGTCTGCCATACCGTTCATGCAACTCGCGCGAAGGTTATATGCGTGGTACAAAAAAAATACAGTAGGCGGCGCGTGTGTCGTAACATAGACAATCGGCAGCAAACATCAAACAGATATAAAACGAAGAGACGCACTTTGATAAACACAATTAAAACACAAACACTTCGTTTCTTTCTTTGGGTGGCATTGCAATACTTGCCGGCTAGTTATAAATAATATTTTGTGTAATTTACTTATTGCGTCTTCATTATTTATTTTTTTTACACGACTTAATACACCACAATGTTGTTATATTGTCAAATAATACATTTTTAAAAGTTCAGACAGGATATATATAGTCGAGTAAATGTATGTTTGAACATGGCTCTGACGAAGGCATACGTCGGAATATCTATCAACTTATATAACAAAATAATATTTGTATAACTAAAATACGTTGTTATTTTTTCACCATATCACCGATTTTTTTGAGAATTCCTGCCTTCCTTGTAATATACATAGTTTCACGCCATCGATTACATTATGTGGCCATTGGTCGACATAATCCACCATCCGATTATAAACTGACAGCAAGCGAGTGATTTATAATAGTGCTGAATTGTATCGACTCGTTTGAATAGCAATGATAATTCTAGCACAGCAATTTGCGGAAACAATGAGCAATTTAACGCCATCAATCTTTCCTTTTGTAAAGATTTGGCAGCAGGAGTTTTATAAATCAAATTTTTCGAACACGATCGTAGCTTCGGCTTACTTTTCAAGCAGTCGAGCACATTACTCACATACGTTAAATTACATATTATAACCACTTTTTGCTGCAGACGGAATGTATTGGGAATGCATCAGTTATTTTTAAATCACTCAAATAAACTAATAACACCGCAACTATTTATAATTGACAACATCTGCATATCTGACGTTGCATAAAAATTCTTTCATTTCGGACTACTTTTTTGGAATGCCACCCCCCAAAGTAGTAAAACTATATATAAGTACCCTAGAAACGGACTGTATTAACCAGGGCTGTGGAGTCTACACGACGAGTTTACAAATGTATTGCAAACAAAGCCGTGAAGTCTGTGCCAATTAAGAAATAAACAATGATGAAGAAATATTTAATATAACGACAATACATGTCTGGGTTTCACGAACACTAGATTCAAACTTCCATTTATCAAATGGAATCAAATATAAATTTATGGAGACAACCAGGGCTGTGGAGTCGGAGTCGCAGTCGCTGAGTCGCGGTATTTTGGCCGGAGTTGGAGTCGGAGTCGTGAAAAATGAGCGGCTCGTTTGTTTTTGAAAAATATATTTAAACAAAATATTCAAAAGTGTTAACATTTCATGCTTCGCTGACTAAAGATGATCTGATGGTATACATATATACAAGTTAAAATGAAATTATTGAAAAAATACTCGGTGTCGGAGTTGTTAATTAATAATTAAGCACTTCGGAGGCCCCAGGCGCAATAAATTTTGGAGGCCCTGTTTTTCGAATAGCATAAAAGTTTTCATAAAACTCTTCGTAAAATAATAATGAATATTGAAAACAGAAATTTAAATATTAGGGTTTATATTATTTATGCTATTTTTGAGACCCCTAAGATTTGGAGGCCCCAGGCGGGCGCCTCTTGCGCTTATCGGGTAATTCGCCACTGACGGTAAACAATATAAACTTGTACATTAAATATTACTACCAAACAACTCTAGCTCAACTGATAAGTTTGAGATATGAGACTTGGTGCAATTCAGTGCTATGGTACTGGTAAAAAGATGTAACCACAGATGAAGATATATCATGATAGTTTCACTAATATGCCAGGTATTCACTGCAGTCGGCTGCCTCGCGGGGGGTTCAACATACATACTATACACGTGTTACCATTATATCATTTGATTGCAACTTTACCAAGCAAATTACAAGCCTGTAATTTGCGACTCGCTCAACACAACATGGCTAAACATTAAAAACGTAAACTAAGTGTAAAAGAACACAAGTGGTTAGAATAGCCATATTTCTATTCATCCGTGCCTCTCGTTGAAACACGAGAGACGACACGTTATCACACGTTGCATTATCATAATCTCCGAGCGTGTAATTTGCAGCACACATTACAAACAAAAGAAAAATCGGGATTGAACAATGAATGGGTGCTCGGTTAAATTTGCATGCATTTCCCGGTGGGACGGCGCGGAAACCGAAAGTGCGCTCACGACTGCTCAGGTGGGTTGGGTGCGGGTGGACCGACTTCGCGCTCGCCCGAGCACCAGCTCCTCAAGTCACAATGACTTATTCATCACGCCACTTAAGGTGATTAGCAGGCAGCGCGAAATGAATGAAAAGTCTGCGCACATTAGAAAAAATACAGCGACATTCTTCGCGCGGACGTGGTGTGATTTGTATGCGGAGGGACTTGCACGAGCCGACGCAGTTTTGCTGCGCACGATTTTTGTCTTACGTGTGGTTACTCAAAAAGTGATCGTTTTTACAATAGAATTCGTCGAACATGATTGTACACGCAGTGAAATAATATTACACAACACTTCTAAGTTATTAAATAATGTCCAAGACAAACAAATTGTAGCAGGAGAACGACAAAATATTAAATATAGGGGACTTTTCTTTCGAATCAGCGACAGCCAATTAAGCAGCGGTAAGAATCGCCAGAACAACGCTTGCAAACTTATTTTTAAAATCATGGTCGAATTGTTCATCGATGAGGCTTACTTTCGGCTGTAAGACTACGTCAATAAACAAAAAATTGCGCATTTGAAATAAAGGAAATCCACAAGCCATTATTGAGCCGCCATTACACGTCCACGAAAAGTCGCTGTTTTGTGTGCTTTGTTGGAATTATTGGTCAATGTACAGAGAATCGAAGGAATTGTCGGATCCATCGAACAGTGGTTAACGTCGTTTGCTTCCATGCCGGACGTCACGGCTTTGAATCCCAGAACGATCAGCTTTTTTACAATGTCTAAGCAACCCCCCCCCCCCCCATAATTATTATCCTAAAATAACGGGGAGTAGCTAGAGCGATTAGCCAACAACTTGTCTTGTCCTAGACTAATCTTTTATATTCTTACTCTGGTAGAAAAAAAATAGTGTTTGAACAACTGAGTAACAAGCAGTTCTTGAAGAGACACCTCCGTTAGGAGGCGACATGCTCCACATTGGGAGTTTCACGTGACGCATTTCCAAACAAAGTTTATAATACTAGTCAAAAGCTATGTGAAGCCGGTCTTGCTGAGTTAAACAATAGGAAAAATATATGTACTGTTTTTTATAATTACATTTAATTTTATATTTAAAATTGATTTAATATCCACTCTGGCAACAAAAATGATTCCTCGTGACTATTGCCAAAGAAAGCTACAGATATCTCCAAAAGAAATGGGGGAAGAACGGACGACGACACGACGGAAACGTGAAGAAATGTCAAAAGCAGAATAATTCTAATCTAAAATGGGAGAGAGTGAAACTCCAATTGCGAATAATGCAAATCGAGTGAAAATAAACGAAAAAAGAGATCTGGGCACAAGACAAAGCGGCCGGCGAGTATATTACCATTTGGTATTCAGCGTGCGGACAGACTTGCGCGAAGAAAACGAAAGGCGCACAAGTGAGTGAGTTATATTCCATTATTTTGATTCGGCGAGGAGCGGAGCGAATTTTTGTGACGAATGATGGCCAGCGGTCGGCGCGTCGAATCGCGGATTACGACGGAATCCAAGCGCAAAGATACTCGACGATTGCGCCGCGGGAGCAAACAGCGTTGCGTATTTGCAAGATTGAAGGATAAGTATTAATTATTACGCGAGAGAGATTTGA
This sequence comes from Himalopsyche tibetana, assembly GCA_030503985.1. NCBI lineage: Eukaryota > Metazoa > Arthropoda > Insecta > Trichoptera > Rhyacophilidae > Himalopsyche > Himalopsyche tibetana. The sequence goes on along the minus strand of JAPJYX010000003.1, from coordinate 755,465 downwards.
CCTCAGATTAGCCAGCACGCCGCGTTGACTTGAAATCAAAGCAATGGGAGAAATAAAAAAGTCATGCGCGTTAGTTTTTCATAATGTAGAACTTAAATTTCTGTAAAGCGAAACCTAAAAAGCAAAAGAGATGTTATTCGACGTCTCGCACGTTCAGTGACGTTCCTAGGCAATTGCCGCCCCTAGGCAGAGTTTTAACTGGCGCCCTTACTATTTTCAAAATAAAAATATGAAATGCTTTAAGCCATAAGAGTAAAGGTGTCATTTTTTTTCATTCTTCTAAGAAAACATATAGAAATTCGAACCCTCTACTAATCAACTTGATCAAAAAAAATATTAAATTTGTCCCTTGAGTACTTACATGGCCCAAGTCATTTCCGCTCGCATTTTACGTTAAAACTGACACACATATTGCCGTCATCAGTATATGTCATATTTAAAGAAGGTTTGTGTTACTAAATACCCACTAGTCACAATATTATGACCATTGAAAAAATATAACAAATTGAGGCATTACATTTATTAGTATATACCAAATTCGTGTATTCAAAATATTTAGCCACTTTAAAAATGTATTCTGTGATCATTTGCCGCCCCTAGGCAACTTGCCTACTCGCCTATGCCCACGGCACGTCCCTGCGCACGTTAGTAAATCCGCTATAAAAACTTCCCCGTGTATCTTTTCAATGCATTATTTACACGACAGTAACGAAATATGACAAAAGTGAAAACGAAAACACTTAAATGTTTCATACGTGCATTTTTTTGATAAATTACTCGACGAAACGGAGTTAAGTTAATTTATTCCGCTGCATACTTTATTCTCCAAGTTTTCTATTATCACGTGAGGAGCATTTTAGTCGGATTAGCGTGCGTTTGTTTAGAATGTCATTACTTATATGACGGAAATGAAAGTCAGTCGTCGATATTAATCCTTCCTAATTAATTTGATTGCATTTTACACATCAATATTGTGATAGATCATTATCTAAAACTTTACCGTGTTCATATAATAAAGTGCATTAAGCAGGTACGGTAAATTGTATCGAGTTTTGTTTAGTTTCGAAACGTAATCGCTTTTTATGCAAGACAACCAGAGCATGTTTGGTCGCAATGGGGGTGCTTCAAGTAAACAGTAATTTAATAATAAAGTAAAACTGCTCAATTCCATCGTGAAGAAAGAAAAAAACATTACTATTATTAAGATGTAAGCAATCCGATCTTTCCGCGCTTCTTTTTGAGGATTGGGTACAGTAGGAAGGGATAAAAATCGATTCTATTCGTGTTAACCGCGAGTTAACAACTTATTATTTACCGTATTTTTTTCCCGAGTTTTGATGAAGGCATACGTCGAAATAGCTATCAATTGATTTTAAAAAAATGTAGAACTATATACTTTGCTTTTTTTACCGTATACCTTATAATGTTACAAGCAGTGGTGTAGTGCTAAATAAATAGGTACCAGGTCGGTCATTGATTTCTTCCCTATATTTTTTATATCCATCCGATGTTAAAAAATCCACAAGTTTTAACAATTAAATCAATAAAAAAAACAATTTTGAATATATGTATGTACTTGATCACTAAGTTACAAGTCAAAAAGTTGGCAGGGCGCCTTCCTTTTTTTCAGGTGCCAGGTCGCCGACCTGGCCCCACTACACAACTGGTTACAAGCAATCTTCTGCATGAATACAGTCCTTATATAAATATACCTTATGTAATAAGACTATCAAAGCAAAAGAGTAAGACAACATAATCATGCTTCTTTAACACGTTGGATCCCGGAGCCGTTTTTTCATGTGGTAAGCTAGCCGAGCGTTGAGTCCCGGAACCGTGTTTTCACGTGATGGGCTATGCTTTAAAATAGAGCCATCATTGTGGTATCAAGCAAAATTTCGAATAGAAGACTCAGAATAATTATTATAACAGATACTCGAATTATTCTAAAACAGTCTTTTGATTATTAAAAATAGTACCTGACTTTATCAACCAATATTTAAGGATATCATAACGTATTTGATGCGTCCATTTGTCCTTCCGAAGATTACATGATGGTGCAGTTACCGAGTTCATTTTCAATTTTAACTTTAAATATTCTATCAAAAAGAATGTCAAAAAGCATTTATAAAAATATTTTGTTACTAATAACAGCAAGATAAAATAAATAAGCCCAATTAAACCAGCAAGGTGGGCGCCGAGCAAAAAATTGAGTAAGACTCGGTACATGTGCAAACATTGTAATATGGCTTTCTATAGCAGAAAATTCTAACAATACTACTATACATAATTGAATAGAAAAAGTCTTTCAAACAACCAAAAAAGGTTTCATTCGATTTGAGCTCGTGGTTTCAAAGTTATAGCCTTTTTAGTAAGCCATTAAGAAAAAATGCAATTCTTAAAAAATACGCCGGGCACACGAGACAATTTCACTTGATTTGGGCCGGGGCCGAAAGTGTATGAACGTATAATATCTTCATTCCCCTGAATTTGTTCGCGGAACGGAAATCATTTTTAAATTTGACACAATTTATGAGCGTTTTTATGGGCACCCACTGGCACACTAACAGCGTAACCCACCGATGAAAATTACACACTAATGCACCGTGTCTAATTATTTGCAAAACAAACTGTTTGGTTCACAGTGCGGCTATAAAAGAATCAATTTGCAAAGTAAACTGTAAAATTTTAATTTGACACGTGTAACGACAAGCTTTTTTGACTTCCTATAGTAAATAGGTTTATCGATAGTTCGTTATACACTACTTTAGGCCAAAGATGGCCAGAAAAAAAGGTTGCAAACCGATTATAATCAGAGCATTCTTAAGCAACATGCAGTACTGTAAGAAAATAAGCAATTATCGAATAGTCATATCATTTCCAACGTAAAGTATGGCGGTTATGGCTAGATCGAATAGTATATCAACTGTGGAAAGGAAAAAGGAAGTAACCCACAGTGTTCTCAAAACAGGTTTTTTTTCGATAATCACAATGTATTAAACTTGATACACTTTCTATCGAAAGGATGTAAGCTGTAAATGCCGAATTAGTATCTAAATTTTGCTTTTAACAGCTTAACGACCGTGGACGCGTATTTGAGTCTTTGAAAAACAAAGGTTGCTGGCCGGTGGACACATATATGCGTATAGGTGTAAAGTATCTGGAAGCTAAGAAAATTAAATTTTGTAAAGATATCTCAATTTGCTTACTAATTTTATTTCGCCAGGTGAAATTTTATAAAAAAAACGTGCGGTCGTTAAGCTGTTGTTTGGAAAACATGAAAAAATTAAAACTCAGAAAAAGTCTGAAATAAAGGTTTTTCCTAGACAATTTATTTAATTAATATTAGATTATGTCAATTAAACACCAGTTTAGAAGTCTCCGTGCACTTCAAGGTTATGTATGATTCATAATTTGCATATGGCCCAAAATCATTAAAACACGTTGTTTGTGCCTTCTGTAAAATTTGATATGTGTGGGTTACGTCCTTTTTCCTTTCCACAGTCGATATGTATGCGTTTTTTTTTATAGTAGATCGGTTGTAATTTTCACATTTTGATATGGCATGCGAGAATTGCAATATTTCCAAGGATCATCAGCGGGCCGCATAAAAACAAATTGTGAAGGCCGCAAAGAAAAATAAAATTTAAAGTGAGAACAATCCTCTCTTTACGCGAGGGATACTTCCACGTCAAACAACCGGGTAAAAAGAGGATTGGGTGCAGTGGCGTAGAGTGGGAGGGGGGGGGGGGGGGTTTGCAGGAGAGGCGGACACATTTTTGGGGGCGGAATTTTCAAAAATAAATACAATATTTATACATTTAAAAAAATTAAGCCACTTGTAGTAAAAATAGTAGAGATGATTTAAAAACAACATTAAAGTCAATTTTAGTGGCGGTTAATTCAAGGACCCCTTCCTACACCAATGATTAGGTGTACTTACTTATGTACAAAAATTGTTTATTATAGTTGAATATGTATTTATATATATGCTGTATTTATAATTCAAAAGGCAATGCGATCTTTTCCTTTGCAAATTTAAAGCATTACGCTGCAAAATTGAATCTTAACTAGACTGTTTTCATGGACCGATTTATTCTGCTTCCCCAACGAAAATCCTTACTCACATTTGTTAAATTCAAAGATTTACCAACATATACAATACATGCATATTTTGTTCACGTGAATTTTCAACATACAGGTGATCCAGTCATACTAGAATACTTTGGTATGACAACACCGCGAGTGAAATTCATTATTAAAATGAAACTTAATACTGCGCTGTAAGATTCAAATTCTACGCCTTTTGCGTTCACTTGGTCAGATACATATCCTGTTTTGCAAAGGCGTCAATCAAACAGCGCCGACCGCGGTGCCGATTCATCGGGGTAAAAATATTATTACTAAACACCAACCTCGTGAATCTGGTCAATGCATTATTGTACCGCGGTGACGTAACACCCATCTCCGGTCTGCCTTGGAGCTGACAGTGATGTGACAGGCCGGAGGATCCCGACCCTAAAAAACCTTAACAACTACACACAGAAACACCAGCGGTCTAGCACAGTGCTTCCCAGCAGCAAGAAAATCCGTCTATTACAAAAGAAGCATTGGTTATCTGTTTTACTTTTGCGACTACATGCATATATATGTGAAACAGCATTTTCTTGATTACTTTTGCTAAAAAATAAGCACAGGACATGCATTTCCCACAAGGACTTTGTAAGATTCCATGCGAGTAAGTATTTCTGGCATTGAACCAGATATTGATTTGCTATGTAAAAGCGTGCTACTTCATCGATCTCATTGAATTGTTTTTGTAAGACTTTCGATGGTTTCGGCGGTAACTTTGTGGAAGTTCATTTTAATAGAAAATTTAAATTAACTTTGATTATTCCACGTATTGTGTAACTAACTGTGACACGTGTTTCGCCTCTTTCAGAGGTATCAGAGGCCTTATCTGTTTGCTTTATTTCGATTCTACACCCCCCTCCTTGCTCCTCTTAAAAGGAAAAAAACCCAATCAATTTTGTAATTTTATAATTTTAAAATGTTAGAATCAATCTTGCTTCATTACTTAAGCAAACTTTGCGATAGTAAGTCTGAAGATGCCTCTGAAAGAGGCGAAACACGTGTCACAGTTAGTTACACAATACGTGGAATAATCAAAGTTAATTTAAATTTTCTATTGTTTTTGTAAGCTTTATATATGTATCGTGTTTATGATTTTTATTTTGTTTTAAATTTGGTTAAGTAAGTTCCAATTTATGGTAAAATATAAACATGAATATATCAATATTTTGACGATTAAAATACTTTTTTGGGGGGGGTCTGTGGATTATTTTGTTCAGGTTTAGGGGCCTAAACAGTTTGTAAGCACTTTTAGGGTGTTCACTGTCAATAATTAGTGGAAAGGCATTATATTAATAAAGACACAATAGGTATTCCTTTGTACTTCATTCCACTTTAGTTAATAGGTCAGAAGATGTCTAGCAGATGGATTTTTATAGCGGTGTGTAAATATAATATTACAGAACGGACCAATTAATGCAGGCGAACTAATCTAATAAATTAGTTTTTCTGAATTCGTTTAAAAAATTGTTCCGCCTTCAAAGTAGAAATAAATAAAGAACCTTTTTATCGCTCATGATAAAAAAAAACTCTTGATCTGGTAAAATCTCGCATCACGGACATGATTTTAATCACATATTTTCCAACTTGAAGCAACGAGTTTAATTGCCTTTGTTGTTACCTTTATTGACGCAATATAACTAATCTCACGTAAAAAAAAGTAAATGTTATTATTGTAATAAAATTGTGTTTGCTTAGTGATAATTTTTTAAAAGATGAAATACTTGTTTTGTGATAAACAATATGTATGCACAGTATAAAGAACATTGTTTACGAGTTTTAGTGTCCTAAGACCAAGACTTACGAGTGATGGATGCTTGCAATTGCCGTAAGAAGATGGAATTAAGAAGTAATTTAAGATTTCGGGATAAAAATGTTATACCCAAATACGGACAGTCATAAGCTCTTTTTCCAGGAAATTTTGGAAATAAATAGAACACAGCTGCAAAGTCTTCCGATTTTAAATGAAATACTCAACTTCCCGGCATCTCCACTTCTATACCCTATATAATCATATAATCATAAAACCTTTGCCGACAAACAAATAATATAATTCTTGAAACTACTTACTACTCAAATCTGTTGGCATTCCCATGAGCTTATCCTTTTCGCCAGCAATGGTTTTGGACTCAGTGATGCATTTATTTCTTATATAAACACGAAACTTTCATTTACTAAACGTCAGTTCAAGTTCATCCGTGCACTTGAATGCCTGAAGATGCCGAAAGGCGAAACCCGGGTCGTTAGTGACAAAATATGTGAGAATGTACATAGTTTGAACGATTAAAAAAAAAAGGAATTAAAAAGGTTTATAGGGCGGACTGTGGGGCCAGAAATTGGCAGTCCGTTACAACGATATATCGAAATGCAATATACAATCCAAAGCAAAAAATAATATTATATGCCACGGTCGCCTGGTTTAGTTTTATCGTTATTGCATTAATAGCATTATGCCATCTTATATTTTATTATTTAAAAATCATACATGATTAGCGATCCGCTATTCGTTAATGGAAAACCAATCTATCCCCGTGCGTTTTTTGCCACACGCCGCGCGCTTGCCTGACACCTCAGCCAGAATAATATGACATAGCTCGCTTTCCTCCCAGCCTCGTATTGTATTACAGTGGAACCCCGATCTACCGTTCTCGTATTGTTCGTTTTCCCGCATGGATCGTTTATTTTTCATAGTCCCGGCCAAACACCCATAAGTACAATGTAAAAGAATCCCTCATTAATCGTTCCCTGATTTACCGTTTTCCTCGATCTATCGTTTAAATATTTTGGTCCCGTCACGAATATTATCCCGATTGACCGTTTTCGTTTATTATTTTTCATAAATAGTTTTGCCTCGCATTTCGTTTCGTGTTTTTTTCAGTGGAACCCCGATCTACCGTTCTCGTAATCTTCGTTTTTTCACTCGACCAAGACCCCGTCATAGAAATATTTAATAATTCCACGTTTATCAATCCCCGATTTAATGATATCCTCGATCTATCATCTAAATATTATCGTCCCGTCCCAATTATTATCCCGATTGACCGTTTTTGTAGAATATTTTTTTTTCGCTCAAATAGTTTTACATCGCATTCAGTTACATAAATAAATGAGTTTTTTAAAAATTAAACATTTTTTTGGTATTATTTGAAGATCTCCCGCATTATCGGTTTCCCGCATTATGCGTTCATTTATTACGGTCCCTTGAAAAACGTAGAATCGAGGTTCCACTGTATATTATATGATCGTAAACCCAACCACAAGAACGTGAATACCGTTCAGACTTAAACAACAGCCTCAACGATTCGGTCACGAGGAATGCAATCCGTCGATACCGACGGCCACTACCATCAAAAGACCCAATGAGTCAGCTGACATTACATTACAACCTTGCGCAAAGTCTCCTTCACATTATTACGAATGTGATGTATTCTTGTCATATACCCATGTGCCGCATAGAAATCATAGTTCGTACAAAATGTCGTTAAATAATACGCATTCGATAATTTTATTTTTGTGCAGTGTGAACCAAAGTATGTATACCTGAAATGTGAGTAGCTAACACGACCATGTCGAATTCAAGATAGATTGCACAACTGCGAAATTAAATTAAAATTAACCTCAGTTATTCACCATAACCAATTTGTATGCACAATGGAGAATAATTTGAATAACTATTATTTTTAATTATAGTATGTGTTATGTATCGCATTTCAAAGGGTCGGATTTCTAAAGAGGAAGCGTCGCTATGCTTCCCACGCCAGGAATGTGTGCACTAGACACAATACGTACATTTCCACACAGAGTTCTTTGCTTTTTCTACGAATCCATGGTAAAAGTTTATATCCGATTCTTGGATTTGAAAGCAACTTATCCACCGCAGAGAGACTCATTTTCTGCGCTTGAAACTTGATCATTTCAATTTACTATGTTTTGACTGGTAAACCAACAATGAAGAATTGATAAAAGGTTTAGGATCTCCGGTTTGTAACCATAAATTTAAAAAATACACCGCGATAAGATTCGTGTTGGTTACCAGTTGCGAAATTTTGTGATAGATAGATATTATTAGTTTCTAAGGGATGTAAACATTTCAAAAACGAAACCAGTAAGTAGCCTATTGTTTACGACAGTAATTTTATGAGAATTTTTAAGGAAAACACACACGAAAGTGGTTATGAGAAAAGTCCAAAAATTGCATTCAAATTTTGGAATTCAGATCTTTAAAATATCCTTCGTCCACTCTTGAAACCTCAGTACGTACATGGATACCAATGGGCCCTTGAACATTCAGAAGCAGTAGTAAGATAATACATACGCAAACTCGTGACCGCTCTGAGTGGTGTTTTCAATAAGAGAACCTATTAATAGTGATTGGTCATGTTTTCGAGCAGCGGTGAGTGGCAGAGGCAGTGGAGGCAATACGAGCGCATTCTCGCAGAGCAAGAATAATGGTGTCATTTGAGGACCTCCACAACCGGTTTTGATTCATGCAAAAAACATAAAATACAATAGGAATTTCGTCGCTGTGAGTTTGGCTGCTTGCGCACAATGTTCTAAGCACCACTACGCCATTTTCGCTGTAAACATGTTACAGCTGTGTGAGCAGGGTTTGAGTGTTATCTATTCGAGTTGTCCGACCGCGGAACCCCTAATTGTGCAACGATAGCTAACGAATCGCGACAAGGAAAACGGCATAACAAACGTAGCTCGTGAATAGTAAAACAGTAACTACATACATACACACTGCAGTTGTTAAATAACGTTCTTTGTAGAGTTGATACTATGAGTCAGAATGAATATATATATATGTGTACATATATGAATCAAGCTATGAGTGAGCTATACAGTAAAACCCCCATTTATACTGAAGTCGGGAAAGTATTATTCGGGATGGTTTAATTGGGGGAGTGAATCTCATACAAAATTAGAGAATTATGTTTATATGTTATATTTATTTTATATTTCCGCAAAAAAATGCAAAAATAAGATTTGCCTTAGTTTTGCAAAAAAACATATATGGCCAAAATTCAACACATAGACCACGGATTCCCAATCTATGTGTCGCGGGATTGGGATTTTCTCACCGAGGAATTTGAAATCCTCAATTCGCTATACTTTTCCCCGGATCTCCAAACCCCGTTTTTTTTTTTTAGCTCACCGAGGAATATGAAATTCTCGATTTGCCAATTTCGTGTCAATTTTCGGGATTTGCTCAAAATTTCACAATCCCGAAATCCCGAGATCGCAACCGTATCAATCCCGGAATCTCGGGATCAGAAAATTGAACGGGATCTCGAATCCCGGGATTGGAGATGCCCTAGTCACATGGCTTTTATAAAAAGGGGTCGCCACCCGAAAAAGGTAAGGAACCTATGACGTAGACAGTCGCCCGGCTATACGTGTATAGCCTGACACGTGTTGAATACACAGACGCGAGCCAAAATTTCACTGTATTCGCCGTACAGACGACCGTCTCGTAGCAACGGCAATGGATTTGCGGATTTGCGATTTGCAATTGGGGGATTTGCGGCGAATATTTCAAGCCAGCGCTTATTTCGGGGTAGTGTAATTGTGGGTTCCACTGTGCATGGGTTATATTACATAAGCTATTTTTGAGCCACCTAATATTCGGAGACCCCAAGCGCGCGCCTCATTCGTTTATAGCAGGTATGACGAACCTTTTTGGGTCCGAGTGCCAACAATCTTCAAATATTTTTTTCTCGATTGTGTGGCGTGCCCAAGCAGTAAAAAAATCAGCCAACTAGAAAGAATAATGAGCGATTTTTTAAACGATTGTCGTTTATCTTGGAAACATTTGAAAATTAATAATTCACGGATTATTTTATCAAAGTTTTAATTTTCGATACATAAAAATAAAAAAAATTGAACTTGGAAATCGTTCGCGTGCCACCCAAATTCCCAAACGTGCCACTTCGGGCAAGCGTGCCATAGGTTCGCCGTCCCTTGTTTATAGAATAATGCGACACTGCTTTCCACCAAGTATGTGACAGTAAACACCCCCCCTAAATGTGATTATATATTATTAGTGAAATTTCTGTGCTACACACCATCTGTCACTTATTAATACAGTCATTACGTACACCGGAACGCTTCATAACAACCAGCAGGTACACTTGACGATTGCAATTATTATATTAATGAATTAGAATGTTTCACCTAACCGCGCCGTTTGTGGCCTGTGTACACTTTTCGCCGGCCGTCTACCACTTTCTTTTCGACTTCCTGGGTAATCAGCCCGAGGTAACCGATCATCATAACGATGGATGTGAAATAATTATTCCGCGGTTTCAGCGCCCCCCCGCGAAAGTGAACGTTTGAGGTTTTGATCTCTGTCTCCCTCCACACGACATTTCTAATAGCTGCCCGAATTTTGTTTTGTTTCAGATTTGCATTCAATTCAAGTCGGCGGCGGAATCGGCGAACGCAATTTGCATTCAGCGAACGAAATAAAAAGTAAAACCGGCCATTATGTTCGAGCAATCGATCCGCCAATAATAAAACGAAGCGCTTGTAAAATTTCAAGACATTGTCGCACAAATGCTCACATTTTTATTTTTTAATACACGCATAGAATTTCGACTGTGGAAAAGAAAAAAAGACGTAAACCACAGTGTTTTTCGATAATCACAATGTATCAAACTTGATAAGCGTTCTATCAAAAGTATATAAGCTGCAAATGACGAATTAGTATCTAGATTTAGCTTTTAAGTTTGAAAAAAGATGACCTTGTAAAAAATTAAAACCAAAAAAAAAGACTGAAATAAAAGTGTTTCCTAGACAATTTCTTTAATTTATATTAGAATATGTATTTTAAACAACAGCTTAGAAGTTTCCGTGCACTTCAAGGTGGTGTATAATCCATAATTTGCATATGGCCCAACATTTTCAAAACACTTTTTTTGCGCCTCCTGTAAAATTTGATATGTGTGGATTGCGTCCGTTTTCCTTTCCACAGTCGATATGGATTCGCAATGACATTTAGCAGGAAAAACAAGAAACCGTCACCGGTTTAGAGATAGCGAGGTTATATGCATCGATTTAAATAATGAGAGCATAATATTAACGCTCGTCAGTTACGATGTCACGGGTTTAAGTCCTTTCTGATTTCACAATCGTGTTCAAGAAAAAAGACGCCGCGATGTCTACATTTCCCCCCACCCATTCGAACCTTAAAAACGGGGGTTAACTTTCCTTTACTCAATTCGTCGTTCTTATCCTTTATCCAGCGGTGGGCTGCCAATATCTTAACAAGGGGCTCGGTAAATGTTATCCATTTTTTTATCCATGTCCGCTCCCAATTTGGAGCACATGGACTCCTAATGGAGTTTATCTCAACAGAAGTGTTTCTACGAGAACTGCTTGTTACTCAGTTGCTCAGCCTCTCTTTTTCTAAAGAGAGTAGGGATAGAAGGACAGGGCTAAGACAGGATTAGTGGTAAGCTAATCGCTCTCGATACGCCCCGTTCATAGGATAGGATGGGTGAGAGGGGGGAATTCAAGACATCACATACATTTGAACAGAAATTCATAAATCGATTGAAAAATCAATTTATAAAACTGTCCGTACCGAGATTTGAACCCGGGTCCTCTGTAGCCGAAGCCAACAACGTTGACCACTCGACCACACAGGCGGCATACGGCTTCTTAATGAAGGTATCTTAATAAAAGTTATTTTTCTACGAGAACTGCTTGTTACTAAGTCGCTCAACCTCTCTTTTTCAAAGAGAGTATTAGGGATAGAATGATAAGGATAAGACAGGGCTAGTGATTAAATACTACTAGCGCCTAGTTGAATTCAAGAATCGGAACAGTGGGAGGCAATCGTAAGACATCACAAACACCCATGCCTTCGAACAGAAAAGAGATACATCGATCGAAAAAATGCTGTTTCCTACTGGGACTCGTAAGCCTACAACGCTGAATGAAAAAATGAAGGGACAACTGATTTTCAAATCTAGCCATTGCAGAAATTGCACTTATGTGATGACTTGATCTAGGACGAATGATTTTCTTATCTTAACAAGGAGTTCGCGCGAGCCCCTCCGAGCCCCCTCCAGCCCATCCCTGCCTGTGTCAACTTCATTAGAGATTGTCGATAGTAAATTCATATTCTTGACATACATATGTGGCAAGGGCCGGCGCACTCATATAGGCGAAATAGGCAACCGCATAGGGCGCAAACTATTAGGGTGTGCATAAATGGAGTATGAAAAATATTTAATGATAATAAATAACAGTACATTTTATTTTATTTTTATGTTTGTATTTGTTCGATGTAATTATGTATCGTATTCTATGTGATATGAAAAAGAGAGGTTGTGTAACAAATAGTTCACGTAGAAAATGTTGAGATACCTCCATTAGGAGGCCATATGCTCCACATTGGGAGCTGGGACATGGATATATAAAACAATATTTATAATGATCTTGAATTGTTTTTCATTGTTTCGAAAAAAAAATGGGACGATTTGTTAAAAAGGGGGCGCGCCAATCGCCGTTGCCTAGGGCGCCAAAAAACCTTGCGCCGGCACTGTGTGGGGCGAACATAGAAGAAAACAAACGCATGTGACGCGTGCCCTTGGATTAATATATTATATAACAATTTACAGTTTGGATAAAGCGCATCGTATTGCTGCTAAACAAGAATCGGGAGTGCAAGCCGTAGGCCGGAAAACATATTGGCTAGATGAAGTTGTCAAAGACTCTGGCGTAAACTGTATCTGCTCCTGCTTTTGAGGCTATCAATAATCTTGGTGATCTCAAACCTTGAAGCTGGTATAATAACAGCGGACTTGTTTCCCATGAATAATGAGTTTGAGTCTTCACTTCCTGCATCCATAATTAATTGCGTATGAGTAAAAATACCATTTGAGTGAAAAAAAAACGATTTATTATTGTCTTCGGGGTAATTCATTTTTACATAGCAGTAATTTTGAGAAGTTCCCACGGCACCATCCGATGGAATAATACTATTTTATTGCGATCTGTCATAGGCCGCTGCAGCTCAATGTCAGAGCTCCGGGAAGTGTGCTAGCGGCATTGCGGTTTAATGACAGAATGATAATGACATATTTTTTTAAAAAAATAGCACGTACAATGCATTTGTATTATAAAGATGAATACCACACAATCACTCTTCGGTTCCTAATCTACTATGATGCGGCCTTTCGACTTGTATCAAAAAAAATTTTTGTAAATATTTATTTTTTTAATAAATACATAATTTTACAATGCAATATGTTCACTTTGATCAAAAATTTTTTCAAAGGGTATCAACGTTTTCTTTACTGCGGCCTTATGTTGAATCAGATAAATGAATGAGGGCTTTATAAATGAAAAAGTTCCCCACCTCTGGTATATACGATTCCCGTACCACAAATTTGCATTTAAAAAATTGGATCATTTTACGCATCCAAAAAAATAAAAACGCACGGCCATGCCGATGGCATTCCAATATTGATATGTTTGTATTTATCAACGCTGTTATGTATACACAGCATAGAGTACTATGGTAAATTATCTATGACAACTTGTCGACAATAAACCTTTCAACTAAACCGATATCCTTCTCCTTTCTCGCCATTTAAAATTGAGAGTTCAAATCGAAAGGTCGACAGCCAAGTAGAAACTCCTCGATACTCATATCGATATAATTTTGATTAATAAGATTAAGTGATTTGTTTATAAAGTGTAAAATGTATATCCTTAACAACGCCTTACTCCTCTAAATTGAATAAACCTCGTTTTGTTTTCATTTGATCTTGCCACGAAAAGGTTGGCCAGTCAAGATCATTTCAATAATCCATTCGCTACATTTACGAAGCTGTAATAATCTGTATTGCTCTGTGGTTACATTCCTACAGTATGCTGCAAGTAGTGATATAATTCAGATGCCGATGCATTGCAAAATGATTATCTCGGATCTGTAATCGACTTCCCTATTGAATATCGATTCCACTGGACCGCTACGCTAGCATATTACGACGCGCAAATCCACCACTCGTCGACTAGCGTAACGGGAACATAAACCATTGAACTAAAAACGCTCAAGGATATAATACTATATGTACATATCTATCAATGTTTCTAGAAAGCATCATTAGTTGCAAATGTAACTTGTTTTACGTCACCGATTCTCAAATAAGTCTGTTAATAATGATGTTCGCCACTTCCACGAACCCAATTGAATTCAACTGTGTAAAAATAATAAGTCAACATATTCCCCTATTCTTAATCTTATACTAATCTGAATAACGGTTATCAACCCGACACATATTTATATGCAATTTATAAGGTGATCAAAATATCAATCATTCACCGTTGCTAAAACCATTACAAGACGCTTATGTAACTAATTATAAATAATCACTTGATGAAACTAATTTGCATTAAACAATCTCACATTTAAATTTGAATCGTTAAAACTATGTACATTCTCACAGATTTTGTCACTAACGACCCGGGTTTCGCCTTTCGGCATCTTCAGGCATTCAAAAGCACGGATGAACTTGAACTGACGCTTAGCAAATGAAAGTTTCGTGTTTATATAAGATATAAATGCATCACTGCCGATATAATCTTGTTGTAAAAAGTTTTTATATTGGCAAAACAGAAAGGACACTGAACATCCGAGTTTTAGAACATATGGCAGCCTTTAGATTGAAAAAAGACACGTCTACTTTTGCTAATCACTTAATTTCGGAAGGACACGTGTTCAAACAGGAACAAGGGATAAAAATGTTACACCCAAGTACGGACGGTCATAAGCTCTTTTTCCAAGAAATTTTAGAAATCAACAAAGCACGAAAGGCGAAACCCGGGTCGTTAGTGACAAAATCTGTGAGAATGTACATAGTTTGAACGATTCAAATTTAATATTGAAATTCCACCAAGCAACTTCAGTCGAAATCTTAAATTAATCTCACATTTGTTATCGTTCCAAGAAACACTTAAGTCAATTTATTAAATATTATAATATCTAATTGGTTAGAGCTTGCTCTACCGATCAGGTGGGTCTGGGTTCGATTCCCGGTAAGGTCAATGTCAAATTGGATTTT
Organism: Himalopsyche tibetana; assembly: GCA_030503985.1. NCBI lineage: Eukaryota > Metazoa > Arthropoda > Insecta > Trichoptera > Rhyacophilidae > Himalopsyche > Himalopsyche tibetana. Next base: position 740,259 of record JAPJYX010000003.1, on the reverse strand, counting down.
ATCCAATTTATATTTGAGATCTAAGACATGGGTGATTGTGACGTCAATTCTCCTCGAGTTATTCTCAAGTGACTTGTAAAAATTATCATCGAGTATACCTCGTATGATCTTTTAACTTCAAAATATTGGACGCATCGGCATTAGTTGTGATGTCAAATATTTTTTTTAAATTTATAAATCTCAAAAAAAAGAGTGGATATGTGAAGATGTATTGTGTTATGTGTATCTCTTCTAAGCCAGTAAATTATATAAGTTAATTTAAGTTTAAACATTGTTCTGACGAGGGCATAGGTCGTAATAGTTATCAAAAATATATAAAATAATATTTGCTCAGTTCAACCAAGTAAATTCCAATTCAACGAATCACACATATTTGTCCAGCAAGTTCAATAATAAGGCTAATTCAACAGCAAGTGAACACATTAAGTGTCAGAAATCTAAAAACTTTATCCAGAGATACAAATCGCGTGTCAAATATAGTTTTATAATAAATTTTCACAAACTATCCGCAGAATACTTAATAAAAAATATGTTATTCAATATATGAAATACACTCGACTATTTTTTGAAACGGTAGACACTTTCCACTAAAAATCGTGTATAAGAAAAACCGCATTATTAAAAAAAAACAACAAAATTGTGGTCTAGAAAATCTTGTAAAAAAAGATAACAATCAAGACACAATAAGTTATGAAAAAATATATAATACTATGCATCGTTACTTGGTTATATACGGGGACTTTAATGAGGGATTGGACTTACATCTGTTAAGATCTAATGAAGCATTTTGTCTGTTATTACTGGTCGGTTAGTTGAATTTCTTATTATTAGGAAGTCCGTTATGTTTCTTTTTTTTGTACCTGGGAATCGTGTTAAAACAATTAATTCGAGTACACATACTTATATGTAGTATTTGTTATTTATAGTGGACGGTGTAATTTAAAAATCGTGTAAAAACCGCGTTGAAAAAGAGTTTAGTGTATCTTGTATGCCAAACATTGATTGCAGCCTTATTTCCGTTGTTCAACGTATTATATATATCTGAAGCATATACGTACTCACATTGTATACGACGTTTTCGGTCGGATAAAGGTGTATACAATAATTTGTTGTTTATCTTTATTATCACACTTCCGGTGTCAATATTATTGAACTTGGGTGGCGGTGTTGACTATACGCATGATTCTTTCAAACTTATCGTCGGTTTAAGTGATGTTGCCTTATTGTATAATACAATTGATTTTTGCATATTTGTCACATCATTTCGTCCGAAATTATATTTAAATATAATAGTATACAACATATGTATCACTAGGGAAATACATATCGACTGTAGAAAGGAAAAAGGACGTAACCCATAGTTTTTTTTTCCGAAAATCACAAAATACACAACTTGATACACGTTCTATCAAAAGGATTTAAGCTGAAAATGTTGAATTGGTACCTAAAAGACTTAACCGGATCTCTGCCGCAAGCGAGTTTATTCGCTCCACAATTCCGTGTTTCAGGGGCCGTCCATACAAAATGAGCGAATTAATACGCTCTACTTTATACTTGATTTACAAAGCCACAAGAAACGAATTTAATAATTTTAAAATATCATGCATATAGTGACATATCTTGCAATCATAGTATGATACTTAAACTTTAAAGATATTGTTTTTTAATCTATAATACATCGATTTTTAGAAAAAGCTTTTTTGTTGTGTTCAAATGTGTTGCTAGCAGGGCTAAGCGAATATGGCGGTAATTTTCGTTTTTGAAACATTTTTGTATAAATGATGGCGGAAATGACCCATCGTGTATTTATACGGTAAGTGTTTGTAATTTACTATTATTATATGTCCAAAAAGTACATATTTATTAGGTTTTATTTTTTAAAGAAAATCAGAGGACCGTGACACACGTTTTTTGTGTCTCCTGTAAAATTTGTAACGTGTGGGTTACTACGTCCTATTTCCTTTCCACAGTCGTATTATTATTTAAAAATATAACACTATTGTGTCCTGACTACACATTACGTAATACGATCAGAACAGATTTCGCTCATAACGAACATTATAAGCTGATTTTTTGTTGCTGTGCCAAGTATAGGCAGTGAACACCTTAAAATTTAAATACACAATATATGCTCGCATCAAGCAGTTGTGTAAAACGAGTGTAAAGAAATGTTTTCGTTATGTACAGTCGAATTCTGCACGGAAGAGAAAACGAACATCGAGAAGTTGGCCAAACAGAATACTGATCACTGTACAAAGCTATCGCCAGCGGTTATTTTGTTTGCATCTTCATGTAAGTGATTGAACATAATTAGAATACACATACGAAGAAACCCGATGTCCAAAAGATCGGTGGGTAGGAGGTTTTGTAAATTCGGTATCGAGCGTCGGGACAGAACCGTTTTCATCGTCTCTTCGCCGGTGGCTGCACCTCTGTCCGCGTTTTTTTTTTTATCTCTCTGTTGACCCAAATGCGAGCGAAATCTCAATCGTCGAGTGCACTCTCGCATACCTGCCGACCTGCCTACACACCGCACACCGGTTCGACCGCTATGCACTCACCTCATCTACTATGATATGACACGCTTCGCTTATTCATTAAAGTTGGTTAACAACCGGGTGACATGCGGTGGTTACTTGGATGAATCGCGTTCGAAATCATGCCGCGACCCCGCGAAAATGGCACAGGTGGCCACACTGCAACGTCTGTACATTCATTCCGCTTTGATGTCGTTCAGGTGGATCTACTGGATGTAGGAGACTATACACATCGACTGTGGAAAGGAAAAAGAACGTAACCCACAGTTTTTTTAAAAACAGCTTTTCTTCGATTATCACAATGTAACTTGATACACGTTCTATCAAAAGGATGTAAGCTGTAAATGCCGAATTAGTATCAAAATTTAACTTTTTAGTTTGAAAAAGGTTGCAAACAGGATAAAAAACTTAATATTAGATTCTGTCAATTAAACACCGGTTTCCAAGTCTTCGTGCACTACAAGTTAGTGTATATTTCATAATTTGCCTATGACCCAAAATCATCATAACACCTATTATGTGTACTTCTTGTAAAATTTGGTATGTGTCGGTTACGTTCTTTTTTATTTCCATATACATCCGATATACATTAAAGAGCAAGAGGAAAAAAATCAACGACCGTATATTTTCATTATCCACGCAGTTTGACCGACCACCTAACGTCTTAAATATTTTCTATACCGGAATGTCTACATTTTTTTAATTTAAGGCTAAAAAAACTAGTTTATATCAAGCCTTTCGATAATTTGTATTTTACATTATTTTTATTAACCTTGACAAATAAAATTGTTATTAAAATTCTATTTTTTTACGAAATTACAACAGGTTATCTAGGAAACCAAAAGTTGTTTTAATCTGCTACAATTTATTTTGCAACCACCCCTTTTGCAACGTTTCCAGTGGCAGCAATGTCAACTAAAAAACCATGCACGAAAATATTCGTAAAACTATATCACTGGTATTGTATTAACATTTTTAGTAAAGCCTTGTCAGTTTAGTGATCATTATAACACAACTTCAATACAACTCAATTACTAAATTGGCTAATCCTAGCCCATTGCCACAACGTCAGTACGTTAAAATGAATCAAGTAAAAAAAAACACACACACACACCGCAGGAAACTTATTACAAAAGTATTCTTCTATGCATTCAAAGTGATTAATTTCAATACTGTTCGAGTCTATGTTGATATGAAGGTCGCCAGAAAAATGATGTAATCTTTATCATGCAAAAACAGCTGAAGCGCACGATTTCAATCAAAACAAATAATGGAACGTTTCATTGATGCCAAAACATTGACTGTTTGGTCGAGCTTCGCCACAACACCCACATTCTTAATTATATCAATTCGATTTCATTACTAAATTCAAGTGGCACCTCCTAGTATAAAAAATAATGATTGCATATATTGATAAAATGCATTCAATAAATCTGTTCGAATTTTATATAACTCTTTTATTACTGTGCCGTTCTTAAAGGTATGGATGTTTCAAAAGCGAAACTCAGGTTACAACACTGCATGCATTTGAAGCGACAATATTGTCAGCTCGACTTGCAAACAATCTAAAAGAAAATTGAATGAACGACATTTATGTCATCTGATGTTTTGTAATTGGTTTAATTGGTTAAGGCTTTTTGCAGGGTTGTGGTGTCCGAGCCGTGAAAATGAGCGGCTAGATTTTTTTTTTATTTAATATATTTAATGATGTGTATTCAAACAAAATAGTCCAAAGCGTTGACATTGCATCACGGTGAAAAAATAACACTTTATTTTTTTGATTGTTGATAGCTATTTCGGCTTGACGCCAATACTATAGTTCTGATGAGGGAATGTGTTATAATGGAGTTCTACCAAGTAAATGCCAATTCAGTTAATAAATTGACATTGCATGCTTGGCTGACTAAAGATGATGTGATGGAATACATATCGACTGTGGAAAGGAAAAAGGACGTAACCCGCAGTTTTTTCTAAACAGCTTTTTCTCGATAATCACAATCTATACAGCTTAATACACATTCTATCAATAAGTTAAAAAATAAGTCATTGAAAAATTTCCTCGGAGTCGGGGTCGTCTTTTTTAACACGACTCCACAGCCCTGGTTTTTGTAATAAATCACAACTGTTGCGTCGCAAATTAACGAAGACTCGAAATATTAATGTTATGTAGTCATCACTTCTAACAAATCGTCTCCCTTGGAGATCGCGTCCACTGCAAATTATCATTGCTGGTGTGAGACAACCTCCGTCTCGGTGATCGAACGAGCCACAGCTGTTGATTGTTGACTGACAAACGAAAAAAGGCCACGCCGAGAGCCCGGCCCGTGTTGTCAAAGAAAAACAACATTATCGCAACATACACCCAGCGAGTATGTATTCTCGGGCGGGCAGGGCGGACCCGCAGTGTCGGCGGCTCCGCGGGGCCGGAGAGGGAGGCAAGGCTGGTCCGGAATGCGGTCGCGGAGGTCGGAGAGGACGGGTTTGAGTACCTGCTCGGTGTACCCCCGCGCACGCCCGGCTCGCATAGTTTGAAGAGACGCCCGAAACCGTCACATCTCACGTCGAGTCCCGGTGATGACGATTCCGCGAACAGGTGAGTGTCCAATGGGTGGGGATGCGGGGGTTCTTAGCGCTGCGAACGATTTCTATCGAGTTTGCCTGTATCTTATGCCTGCAGAAACATACAGCAGCAAAGCGGATCGACGATGACAGCACTGTGAAATAAGAATTCTTTGAAAGAGAGTCTGTATTCCCGACGACTCAGTATAATTTACCGACATATTCGGCAGAGTAAATCAACGGTTAATCCTACCGTTGCATAAAGCTTCGCTCCATCAAAATATCCCGAATATAACGCAATTTCTTTTTTGTTTTTTTAAAAGGCATTCGAGCTATATTCGATGTCAAGTATGAGGGTATTACTTTCAAACACGTCTTATTCCAAAATGGTTAAATAATTAAACTTGAATTTCATTTTGAAAAACAATATAAAACTTATTTTTGTCTTACATTACTTTGGATGTTGTCAAGCCATGTTTGAGACTGATTTCTAAACAAATATTTTTATCTACTAAATTACATTCATGGTTCATGCTTCAACAACTTTGGAATGAGCCGGGTTTGCAAGAAATACCCTCAAATAAATCTTTCGTTTACTGTGTTTCATATGTAATATGTAATATTATTTGAAGCAAAAACTGTCTGGCCCGTTTGGGTAAACGATAGCACACAATTAATCTCTCATGCAAACAGAACATGATTCAATTTCGGCACGTCCTCACACCTAGTCAATTGAAGAAGTGACAAATGAATGTTGATAAATTAAACAAGTTGAGACAAGATAATTACAGCTACAGATGCTGCGAGTGCAGATGGTCACAAACCACCCTAAAAAATAAATCACTGTGCAAAAAGACAAGTTTACGTCTGGGTTAGTTTGCACGTTTCAAAGAAAAAATGTATGGGTGAAGGAATAACTGGTATTTAGGTCACTGTAGGACGCGTCAGGGACGTCCCGAGGGCATAGGCGAGTAGGCAGTTGCTTAGGGGCGGCAAGTCATAGGGAGCGGCAAATGTTCACAGATTTTTTAAATTACTAATTTTTTTGACACGACTTTTGTTTACAATAAATATGATGCCTCAATGTCTCTTACAAAATACCAAATTAGGACTCTATACTAATATAATGTAAGTGCATTTAAAATATTATTTATGATGTGTAGTGAAGGGTAATAGGTATTTTTTCATCATTATTGAACAATAATATGGGGTTTTGGATCATATTTATCCGTGAGGATCTTTGTTTATAAGGTACACATATATTATAAAATACCTGAAAGCAAAACGGAATAAGTGTCAAAAAAATTGTTTGAGTACGTAGGTGATTAGAGAATTCGAATTTCTATATTTTTTAAATGTATTCCTAGAATAATCGGAAATAATGAAAACAATGGGGCGCTATTATAGACCTCTGCCTAGGGGCGGCACAAAACCTAAGAACGTCTCTGGGTCGCGTTATCACAAATGAACGCTAAAAGCGGTTATACCACTGAAAACTACCAGCATGAAAAATGTGCAACAGGGTGCTTGCGAATAAGCGAAGTTTTTGCTTAACATCTTCATTTAAGATAGCAACGATGGAAGAATGAGGTACGTCATTCAAAAATCGCTGGATAACCTACAGAGGTAAGACAAGCAAAAGTTGAAACAAAATCACATTCACCCACCCATATCTTCGTGTAAAAATAAATCAAACAAAAGTTGCAAAGTCGTATTCAATGTCACATACTGTGGACGACTTTTGAATAGTGTTATCAGTGAAATTCTACGTTTTATCCCGGACTGTAAATTCCTTGTTCTCTAGATGAGATAACAGACATAAATAGATGGAGACAGATAACGCCGCTTGTATAGGTGACATGTACAATGTTTATCTGGAATGGCGTGACAAGTTTCGATTCTAAAATAAAGACATGATGCGAAAATGATGTTAAGAAATTCACATACAGCATAATTTTAATATTACCAAAAATTTCTTTTAAAAAAAGACGTACTTCTTGTTGGCATACGACATGTTTAGGTGCGATCATAGCTGGTGAACTGGTAAAAACCCAGTGAAGATTTGTAATTTTTGTTAATAGAAGACGAGCCGTCCGGTATTACTCCTTATCATGACTTGGTACAGCTGTCCATTATGCTAATAACAGTCAACGTGTGTACTCGTTTGCCTTTGGAACTGGACTTGGATATCACCGATAGGCCGATTCACATACGGAAACCCACGAGTGGGATCATTAATTGTAAATGCCGTGTAAATGTCAAAACTCGCAAAGAATATAACATTATGTACTGTATACTAATAGCGTAGATTTCAATAACATTAAACCACTGTGCTTCCCAATAATTGTTATCCCGTTCAATTCTGCGATCCCGAAATCCTGGGATTCTGATAGTACTAATTCAGGGATTGATAAAATTAGAGAATGTTGAGCGAGGGGTAAAAAAAAAGGAAATTCGAAATTTTGGTATTTTTAAAAGAAGATGAGCTAAAGAAAAAGCTCTCAGGCTGATAATTTTGGGAAATTCGCAAATTCTTGTGTTTTTGAAATCTACATGAAATTGTTTGAAAAATTTAAGCATTTTAAGATTGCCAATTTTATGCTTTCAACGATTTTATGTCGAATGTTCAATATTTCCCGGGATTTGAAAAATTGTCCGTCCCGTAATCCCGGGATCACGAAAAGGGTCCGGGACTGGATGCCCCGGTAATACCGATACGCGATTCAAAATATAGAGCGGAAAATATAATAGTACAAGTTTCAAAACCTGAGAATGGTGATAATCACACATAAAGTTGTGTGCCTTTTAAAAATGTACATATATATACATATGTACGTGTTGTAGCACGAAATACCCCCCACCCTGTTCCAATGTCTTATCAACCGTGCCTAGCCGATATCAAACGCGCTAGAAGCGGCGGCGTAGAGCCAAATTTATAACCTCATTCCCAGCTTTCTACGCCGAACATAAAACGCTACGTGACATTGAGCATTTGGCAAGCTGAAAAAACAACTTCGGCGTAGGTACACACGGGCATGATCGAAACAAACAGGGAAAGCGAACTTGGGTTTGTTTTTTTTGTTTTTTTTTTTTTTGAAAAACAACATTACCAATGTTGCAATGTAAGTACGTGGAACAGTGAGCACATTAAAGGTGATTACGTGAAATATTGACAAGACTATGAAAGTTTTTAAGCGAATGGAAAAAAAAACCTACACCTTTTCGCGTCCAAGATCAATGGCAACCAACAGCAACACGTATTCAATTTATTCAGACGCGACCTGCGATACTGGACCAAAGGAGATGTTGCAATAATAATAATACAAATCGTCTATTTACACACCAGTGGCGTAGATAATACTTTTAGGCGTAGAATTAAACGAACTTTCGGTTGGATGGTTTGCACTTATAGTGTAGCTCCCCATAACACTGTGTTTGGCTACAACATTTTATTTTTAAATTAAAATAAAATATTAAATGTGCACGGGTGGTTGTGATGAGAAATTTAAAACATAAAAAATATACATTAAATATGTATTTTGTTATATTTTCAACAAATTCAAGTTCACTTGTCGCAGTGAAAACCATCCAACCTACAACCAGGGCCGGCGCCACCATACAGGCGAAATAGGCAATCGCCTAGGGCGCAAGTCATTAGAGGGCGCATAAATTGAGAATGAAATCGCATTGAAAATGATCATTTTTTTATATAATTTAAAAACAAATAATAATGCGTTATAAATAGAACACGATACATAAGTATCGTATTCTATATACAAAAAAGAGAGGTTGAGCGACTGAACAGTTCTCGTAAAAATATATGAGATACTTCTATCAGGAGGCCACATTATAAGTGGACATGCATATTAAATAAATAATCCACAGTTTGCTAAAAATGGGGCGCCCCAATAACCGTTACCTAGGGCGCCAAATAACCTCGCGCCGGTACTGCCTACAAGTGCAATCATTTTTAACCCATACTTTTAACACAAGGTGAAGATAATCGAAAATTGTATTATTTGGCTTACGACCGTTAAATTTTAATTTGTCAAATTTGTTATTCTACCGGTTGTGTAACTACGTGTCACACGTTTTACACTACTCCGTTTTTATGTGAAACCGAATTCTTCGCAGTCGAGTGTCGTTTTAACGTTCTTAGTAATTTTCTTACGCTAGCCAAAAAAGGAGACCGATTTTTCGTAGGCCGGAGCGTTCCCCCGAGTCCCTGTGGGCCGAACGCCTCTGAACACGAAAAGATCTGTCGACGATGAGACATCTAAAGAAATTAATTATCATAAAGTTTATGCAGCGGACTTTGCATAAATTTACATAATGAAATATTAAAAATTATTAATGAATGTCATCCGATCGAAAGGCCAGGCGTTAATGTCGAACTTGCCGGTAAGTGCGGCGCAATTACGAAGTAGTCAGAGTTCAATACACCTCTGTCATAATTATTGTGTAAACAAGTTTAGGCTTATTATGAAATTAAATAAATTATTTCGATTTTTTTTGACGTCACAATCGATAGAACATAAGGTATTGAAAGTTTGTGCAAAAATATAAAAACCTGGAATTTATAAAAACCGCATTAGCGCGTTATTATGTCATATTTAACTATTTTTTTAAGGCTTAACGCATTTTATTTTCGCACCCAGATATATTACTTAAATTTAATGATAATTAAAATTACGCTATCCTTCCCCGGGTTGCGCAAAAGTATAATAAATATCCGGCCACGTAATGATTAGTAAATATGTATTTTTAATTTATGTATTTTACCTTCATAAAAATGATAATTACGTTTAGATAGTTAGCTAGAGAAATTGTGTTGCCATTGTCTCGTTCGTTAACGCACATACTTAAAATAATCGCAATTTCAATCAATTAAAAAAAATGATAGTAATAAAAAAAATATATACGCAATTAGATAAGTGACACGGCAATTAAATAGCAATTCGAAAGGATTCCAGTGTGGACAATGAATTAGCGGAATTCCATTCCAGCATGATCAAATATTTTCACAATGTCGGCATTTGTGTAAATAATAATGACTAGCTGTAAGCCCGTTGCCCAGCAACGTGAGATTTTTGTTGCATTATAGAAAAGTCATAAATTTATAATAATGATACGTTTATTATACCACTCCACTTTCTAGGCGGCCCAATCAACAAGTGCGGGGCGGCATTTTTACCACAGACACTATACGAAAACGTACAAAAATTATTAATTTGAATACATTTAAAAAAAAAAAAAAATGACCTACTGGATTAACAACGAGTGATATGAATCTGCATATAAGACGAAACAGTTGTGAGAACCTTTTATTAGTGCTAGATTTACTTTTGAACCACGACGAGTAGGGGCTGCAACACCGTTAGTGCCGAAAAATGAATCCCGGAATTCATGAGGTTTTTTTTCAATATAGAAAATACCGGTTTTAAAAATTCAAAAATACAGGGATCATAAATAAACCGAAAACAACATTGACAGTTCTGAAATTGATTTTCTCTTAAATGGTGTATTACTACTTTAAGAAACCGTGAGTTTTATATTTAAAAAAAAAACACCCATTCATGATAATGATATATATCACTTTTTTACCGGAAAGGCATTATATTCGAAACATTTTTACTAATTCCACTTTTATTTTAAAAAGATCAGGACCTTTTTCGCTCATGACGAGCATTATCAACTGATCAGTTGATGAGTACAAATGTTAGTTTATTGTTTGAATGATATATATTCTTCAATGATTTTGATTAAATGGTGAGTATTGCAAAAAACCGAAATATCGGTGTATTCGTCCGGCGCTGCAGTCCTTAATCGCGGAGTAGCTTGGAAGGCCGCATTCAAGAAACTTCAATTAGACCCACATAAAAATGTGCCACTAAGAAAATTATTGTAAAACATTGAATTCGATAAAATTGAATAATGAGAAAGTAAGCACAGTTTTATTGCCAAGGTTTCAGCGATTTATTTTTACGATTATTTTTCGGCGTAGTAAAAATAAATTGCAAATTTTAAAGTCGTTAAATTAAAATCCTGGAAATGACACGAGGCAATCAAAACTTTATCATCACATTCTGATACAAATTTAGATGTGCCATACCTCAGAGCCTGACTGTCAACACCTTGCCCGATTACCAATGGTTCATTAAATTTGTATTTCTATGTATGTACCACATTTATTAAAAAAATATTAATACAATAAACCGACACTCTGAGGGAAGCTCGTTGAGAGCAAAACAAATTGTTTTTTGTTGTTAAGTGCGCGGATGAACTAAGTATATGAATGTTTCGTGTTTATATAAGAAACAAATACATCGCCGAGTCCAAAGCCATTGCTGGCGAAAAAGATTAGCCCATGAACGCCTGAAGATGCCGAACGGCGAAGCCCGGTTCGTTTGTGACGAAATCTGTGCGAATGTACACAATTTGAACGATTCGAATTTAAATTTGATAACTTTGTCATTTCACTTGTTGTGTTACAAAATGTGGCACGTGTTTCGCTTCTTTGAGAAGTATCGTCACCAGAAAGCTTTACGAATAAACAAAAAAAAAACTAATTCTTCAATTAAAAGACAAAGTTTGTCCTTTTCTATTGAAATCAGGGGGGAGTAAGATACAAACATAGATAGTTGTACTAATAACAAATTAATCACTCACATCAGGTACGGCAAATCCTTAAGGAAATACATGTAAATCCGCATATTTTATTTAAAATGTAATTTACTAACGTTTCCTTTCTATTGGTGACTTTATTGATTTTCCAAAAACTCTGAGCTATTCATTCTAAGCCCTTACTAAATAGAGTATTTAAACATTTTTTCTATTAAATGATTCACAAACTCTAAAAAGTTATTCCTTTTTTCTGTGATATTATTAATTTTATAATCGTATATATTATAACGTATTAATGTTTTATCTAGGCGTGGTAGATATGCCTGGAATTTACAGAGAATACAATAAAATTCAACACACCACACGGTAAAAGATTAATTTTATTAATTAATATTCTACGAAGCTATCTATACGCAAGGATTATGATATAAATTACATGGCCGAAAACAACAAAAGCTGCGCATGCCACACAAGGTAAAACCAAAGCAACAGAAATAACGCACTCATGGCTACATTACTATAACACGAAAATGTCATAAAAATACAGTTTAATTTTAATAAAATGAACAAAATAATCGCACACTGCGATGGAGAAAAAGTATAAATCTCTACGAGACGATTTGATATCCGTTTTGAATACAAATCAGCAATTAAAAACAGGATTTTGTTTTCTCACAGCCACAGCCGAGATTTGAAATTATGTCGTAATCGCTGAAAATATTTCATAGTAATAATCAAATACAAAGAAATCGTTCATAGCCGTAATCGATCATAATAAATCACAAACAATTCTAGCGGTGTCCAACAACGCAAGTAACTGTATACGTTGTCATTTTTAAAAATTGAAGATTTTAACATTTTTCATCGAAAATCTTCGATTAATAGTCGATAAAATAATCACAACCCACAAATGTGTGCGTACTGATGTCCCAAAATTAAAAAAATTACGACATCTGTTCTGCTACTACTGCAAAAATTCGAATTCAATAATTCACGAAATTTCTGCTACTACGAAAAATGGTTGTTAGCAAACTTGAACATTATTCCAAAAATTCAATAATTTACGAAATTTCTGCTACTACGAAAAATGGTTGTTAGCAAACTTAAACTTTATTCCAAAAATTCAATAATTTACGACATTGCAGCTACTACGAAAAATGGTTGTTAGCAAACTTAAACATTATTCCAAAAATTCAATAATTTACGAAATTTCTGCTAACTATAAAAATAAAATAAAAAAAATTAAAATCAATTAAAATTAAATTAAATTAAACTAAATATAATTAAACACAATGCAACAAAAATCTCACGTTGCTGGGCAACGGGCTTACAGCTAGTTAATATTTATTCACCGAGAAAATGTTACACGATTCGCCTAACCTTTCTAAGCTGTACTATATGGGAGGTATTTAAATGGTTGACGTTTTGAATCTACGTATACGATGGATTTGTCTATTACTGGCATTTTTATTTGGATAAGAACTATTTCCGTGGTAATTGAAGTGTGAATATTATACATAGTAATATTCGATATATTTTGATATGAAGTTTTAGCCGGATCAAATTGGTAATGCAATGTTTTCTGAAAATTCCTTTGTTATTAAGATTATGCAGAAAATGTGTGCTTCAACGGTCAACCTATCAATCGACCCCTATCTGCCAGCCACCCGTAAAAAAACGTTAAAAGTTATGCACAAAGATTCAGTTAATAGTAATAAGAAAATCAAAAGTATCTTATCACATTGACAATTTTCTGCAATGTCGAAATTGTTAATTTTCAAAATCGTTCATAATAGGGACACATTTATAAAACAATCATCACGTATTTGTGCAGTAAATCTTATCTGCAATTCGCCTCAGAGAAACCAGTACACGATTAGCATGACAGGCACTTGTTGGTGCAGTCCAAGTAAGTTGAGATTTGGAACAGATCTTACGTGCAATCTTCACAGTTGCATAATTTTACACAAGACGTTTCAAGTTAATTTGAATCGGTCAACTTATAAATGCTTCCATGTGTTTGCGCAAACTTACAACAGGTCCACTGAAACTTTTTTTGTGCTATTCGATACCTTATATGTTGCCCCTTGAACGGGCATTCATATAATATGTTTTCTATAATCAACTTGGTCGTAGGCAACGTGTACTACCAATTTGTCTAACTTTGTATTTCACATACATACAATGTTGTACATCGAACTACGATATTTATTACCAATCACTCTGAGAGTCGTTTCGAAGAAGTGGGTAGTAGTGTAACAATCCTCAAAAATAATAGCATGCATACAATTAGGGCATCCAATCAACCGTACAAATCAACTAACCGGTTTTCGGTTTTTTTTTCAAATAAAAAACGGCTACCCGGTTTACCACACAAACCGATGTTCGAAAACATTTATAAAAATATAGAGCTTTTTGCTTACTTTAATATATTAATTAATACGTAGATTAATATTTTTTTGAACATGTACGCTTTATCTAACCAAGATTTTTTCTACGAGAACTGCTTGTTAGTATTTCTTTTAAATACAGTTGCACTAATACCTTTATTTTAGGGTTGGACGGGTATGATGGAAATTTAGACATCACATGTCTTTGAATAAAAAAATACAACTCGTGAGATCCGCCACGAAAGCCAACGACGTTGACCACTGCGCCACGGGTCCAAAATATGAATAGTAGTCCATTAAATTCAAGGCGGAAAGAGATATCCAAGCATCCGCGTTTCGTTACTACATACAATGATCGATAATTTGATGAATATTGAACCAAGCTGTGGGTTTTCCAGCTTTGGGAATCCCTGCTGCACAGACGTGCGATCTCGCGTGACTATCCATCAAACGCTTTTTGCCACGGAAGATTTTCATTATTTATATTTTTTTTTTTACTTCATCTTTCAACGACTCTTGTAACATGAAATAATAATTGTAATAGGCGTCGCGGCTTGGTCGGCCACTCGCTCACGCAATCCGCTATCAACGATCAGAAGGCTGGTTTCGGCTACTCCTCCATACGCCGGGGCTATGCGCAAAGACAATCCGAAATCACGGCGACGATGCGAGATGATCGTAACGATACTATCGCCAAGAAGGTGTAGTGGGCGATATAAAAACTGAATAATCATACGAAGACATTTTTATTTTTTCAGTGTAAAAAATTGCGATGTTGGCAACGATTGCCAATCAGAAATGTCGGCTATTTATCCATCGTCGCAGCTTATATGAAAAATGGTTAAACATACTTACTGTATCATATTTAGTTTAAATCAATTGAAATGTTATCTAATTACAGGTAAGATAGGTGAAATAACATGCGTACATAAATAGGGCTTCCAACGCGGTTTAAAATGAAACCGGTTAATCGGTTTATTCATTGAAAACTTTTTTTTGCCATAAATACAATAGAATTTTATAAAACTATATTTCTTACATCGGGTCCGTGAGGCAGTCGTCAACGTCGTTGGCTTACGTGACTCTCACAGATTCAAGTGCTAGTACGAGCCCTTCCTTCCTTCATTCCATTTCAATCCTAAAATAGCGTAGCGGAAGCGATTTGTTAACTATTCTATTCTTTCCTAGCCTTATTATCGTATCTTTACTCTCTTTGAAAAGATAGGCTAAGCAATTGATAAAGAAGTAGCTCTCGTTGAAAAAACCTTTGCACAAATAAACTTCATAAGCAATACATATGCTTCACAATACAAGTCGACATTGATGAAGAAAAAAATCTCATATATATTTTTTTGTTTTAGAATATTAGTTTGTACTATAATTGGTTTTTTGATAATAATTTCGGTTCGAACCGGTTTATTTATTTGAAAAAAAAAAACCGAAAACCGGTTAGTAGCTTTGGACGGTTAGTTTGATGCCCTACACATATCCATCTCCAAGATATCAAATATAAATGAAAAAAAATCCAAATTAATTAGAGACCTTGCCGGGACTTGAAAACATACCATTCTGATGGTAAAGCTCACACCATTAGACCGCAGAGGCTGACACTTATAGTGTTTTCGTCAGTTTGTCAAAACTTTCAGTCATAGAATACTCCGACCGCCATAGTCGTGGAGTAATTACACACCACGCGACAAATCTAATGATAATAGCAGAGTCGAGACTAATCGCGGTGACCGATTCGATCAAACTAGAGATCGATATTCTTCTTTTTTGCAACAGACACTTGCTGCCATCTGGGCCAAGATTTGTCATATCGTGTATAAAAAACGCGCCATGAATGAATCAAGAAAATAAGGGGTTTGAAGGGGTCATTGGACATCGAAAATTCCAGTGAATATACAAACACATATTTGTTTACGTTAACATGATAGATATGTACGTTACACACAAAACTAACTTCACAAAAGAATTCTTCTGTGGTATATAAAATCGTGTAAAAATAAGTAATAATGACGACATAATACGTTTTATAACACAAAATATTTTTCATAATAATATGTATTTTTATGAACAAAAAAATATTACTTTTTATCGCCATCGCTGCTCGACTATATACCTTCATTTGATTTTTTTAAAAATCCATAAAGATGTCTTATTCGAATAGGATGTCGAGACGAAATCATTTTGGTAAAGAGGCCATTTCTGCACACGTGAATACAGGAAATAAAAAAGGCACTATGTACCAAAACAATAAATATGAAAAATGTAAGTAAGTATGCAGAAATGTTATATGTGACATAAAACATTTCTGCATATTCAATATTTTTTAGTACTTAGTATCTTTTTATTTCCTGTATTTTCATGTCTGGCTTAAGCTGATGAGATATCACAAATATACGATCATGTGGATACAGTAAAGCCGACAAGTGCTTTGACAAATCTTCCGGCAAACGGAGAATGGAACTGTTATTTTCGTCAAAAAGCATGTTTATAGAAAATCGTTTGACAAACCTTTCAGATCATTATTCATTTATGTGTTCAATACGCTCAGAACGCGATTAAAATAATTGCATGTTTGGTTTGTTGAACAAAACCGAGGTGAGCTAATCGCTCCAGCACTTCATTCGCAGCACATTCGTACCCAATGCGTAGGTTTCTGATGCAATAAAACGTCGAATAATAAATATCGCAAGTGACGAGCGATTATCTTCGACGTCGTCATAAATTACAGATTTTACAAAAGAATTCTGTATGTAGATTACAGAGTGTTATTATAAAAAAAAACAAACAAGGTTACATATCCAAAAACAGCTCTGAAGTGCGCGACGCCCTATCTACGAGAAAAATGAACACATATAAGGGGTAGCCAAGCCGCGTCAAAAACAAACGTTGTATTAAAAATTCGGCTATTCTAGACTTATAGTTTGATGAGGCACTACTATAAAAAAATATTAAAAAATACTTTTAACTACAGTCGAACTCGGTTATTACACGATCACGAAAATAGTGATATCTCGGACGTAATGAGGAAACATTGGTTGAGATTTTAGTTTATGGTTTTCTCCATACATGTATTCACTTTTATAACGAGCTACTTCTCAAAAATATCATCAAAAATTTGAAACAATGACAGTGAAAAAAATACGAAACAAGCATCAATTTTAATGAATGAATGACAGAAAAATGTAACGGGTGTGTAAATAAATTCTAATTGTGTATTTTTGTGTGACCGCTCCAGATACTTCATGTCTTCACGTGATGGGTATATTTGTAAGCATTTAAAAATACCTGTTCTCTGATATAACGAGCAATACTTATAACGAGCACATTCAGTCGGTCCCATCTTCCTTGTAATAACCAAGTTCGACTGCATTTTCAAAATTCTTCTGAAATATATTCACCAATTTTATGATGAACTTTGAAAAATATTTGAGATCAGTAACACAAAACCAATTAAAAATACACCAACTCAACATTTTTAGATTTAGCCGAGGATTGAGTCTTCTTCTCTTTACTAATATGTAAAAAGTTTTAAAAAAAAAACGCGTATTTAGCGATCGTATAATATTAATATTGCTAAGCCAATCTCGCGATGAAAAAATCCAGGAAAAAGTCCGCCAATATCTATGAATAAATTATTAAAACATTTATATGTATTTTTTTTTAAACCATGTCCGCTCCCAATGTGGAGCATATGGACTCCTAATGGAGTTTATCTCAACAGAAGTGTTTCTACGAGAACTGCTTGTTACTCAGTTGCTCAACCTCTCTTTTTCCAAAGAGAGTAGGGATAGAAGGATTGGGCTAGGACAGGATTAGTGGTAAGCTAATCGCTGTCGATACGACCCGTTCATAGGATAGGAAAGGTGAGAGGGGGGAATTCGAGACATCAAATACATCCATGCCTTTGAACAGAAATTCATAAATCGATTGAAAAATCAATTGATAAAACTGTCCGTACCGGGATTTGAACCCGAGCCCTCCGTAGCCGAAGCCAACACCGTTGACCACTCGACCACACAGGTGGCATATGTATGTATACCTAATGGTATTTATTTAAAAGACAACAGCGCACCATAACAACAAAGTAATAAAAAACAATAATCATACGTTTAGTGAACAAGCGATTACCGAAATCCAGTTATGAACCAAAAGCAATAACTATTAAAGAATAGTCGGGTAAAGTGACTAATTTACTCGAGTATTCTTTCAGTGAGGAAATTGTTTTTTTTTTTTAATCATTGGTAATTCCAACGCAGTCAATAACACTAGAAACATGAGTACGTATGTAGATTATTATTGCGCATCTAAGTAAGTATATACCTTACAAAAACAATGAAAATACCTCGGTATTAAGTGATTCAACTAACAAGTATAACGATAACGAAAACTGATTAGAATTTCGAGAAGAATGTTGATGATATGGAAGAAATTTTATCATATGTCATTCACAAATAATTGAAATGCCTATTTGATGACCGTATAGAGCAGGCATGGGCAACCTCTCCCGGGTGTGGGGCCAAATTATCATTCAGACTCCGAGTCAAGGGCCGGACCAAATTATTAAGCATAATGAAGTAATATTAAATTAAATAAAACACGTTGCTACTTGTTATATATTTTTTTACTTATATAACGAACGTCCCATTGATTAATCCTTTCATGGAACTATTAATTTCTTTCTCCATTACTTCCCCGAGATGAATCAGGGCCGGTGGTTGCCCATATATGGTATAGAGGCCTCATCATCTGTCACTTGTTATATAGTGTGACTGACTAAAAAAATATTCATGAGGTGCATTACTTGACCACATCATACGACCCATTTTGCGTACCACCTTTCATTACATCTATTTTTTTTTATAAATATAATATTATACAATCGAATCCCGTTGCGTTTAATCAACGCAATCAATTAAACCTACTTAAAGTTATTCGAGCCGAATTACGGTTTGGTTTAAAGATTAACATTTATTACTATTAACAGGAATACGGAGACATTCCTCTGTTACTTGAATTCTCCCGGTTTGACCGATTCATGTGGGATACCTTAGGAGAAAATAAAACATGACTTCTTTTCCACCAATTCGACGTCCCGACATGTCACTGAATAATGAAGGCCGTTGTTACCGTAGAGCTACAAAATCTTGCCATTTTTTAGGCAAAACTATACTTTCAAAGTTTTCTATTTCATCAATTGAACAAAGAAACGAAGAAGAGAAACGCACTTTAATGTTTATGTATTATACGAAAAAGTAGTTGATTCAGAACGAAGAGAAAAAGGCATTAAAAGCCGAATTAATATGCGGCGAAAATAAAACACAAAATAATAAATTTCACTATTACCATACTTAAAAGTGGCAACACTCTTTATAATGTAGAATAATTGGCTAATAAAGTAACATTTTTATGATTGTGGGAAGCAACGGACGATTTACGAGGATCTTGAGAATATGTAACACCAATTGGGCTGGCACAGAATCATTATTATGTATAATAGTAGTTTCAAATAATAGGTAATTATGCGCCTATTTTAATCGGCGACTGCGAATCTTGCAAGTTGGATCAGATCTGATCGGAAAGCATTACAAAAATAATCCTCAAAAAAACGCAATTGATGATGTGTCATTTCCCTTGACAGTGGAACATAACTGGATAAAGAAGAGTGCAATCAAATTATTTAATCCTTCATTACGAAAAGCGGCAGAATAGTTTACACTCGACTCCTTTTGTAACACGGTAGATACGTTCCACAAAAAAGCCGAGTAAAAAAGTGATATTATCATGTAAAACTTTTTTACACAAAAATCGCGATAAATGGCTTGAATGTATTCAAAAAAAAAATAAAGGGTTGGAGAGCAAAACTCCAGTGAATACACAAACACACATTTTTTTTACACGGTAAATATAACAACAAAAAACCGTGTAAAAAGTGATTTAATAGAAAAACTGAAGATTGGTTTGCTGAATTTAAAAAAAACGAACAACATTGTGGTACAGAAAACCGTGTAAAAAGGTAATAATGAAGACCTATTAAGTAAATAAAACAAAATAATACTATTCATCACTAGTTGGTTATGTGCGAAGACTTTTATGAGAGACTGGACGTAAATCGCTTTCATCGCTAGAAATGTATGACACGTCTAACGTGTTAGGATCTAATGAAGCCTTTTGTCTGTTATTTACAGTCTTGTGTAGTTGAATTTCTTGTTATTATGAAATCCGTTATCAGTGTTGGGAATCGTGTTAAAACAAATGATCAGTGTACAAATCGTGTCAAAAAAAGTCGAGTGCAGTTACTGTAATTGTTCTTAGGGCGGCAGTATTGTTAATAAAAATCGCAATCGAACTTTAATACGTTCAACAGGCCAGAGCCAAACGAACATGATTTTATCGCAACAAAGGTTTTGTAAGATACAAGTATGTCAACAAAAAATAAAAATACGTGTTTTGAACAGGGATGTGGAGTCGGAGTTGGAGTCGCGGAGTCGTGAAAAATGAACGGCTCGATTTTTTTATTTAATATAATATATTTAATGATGTGAGTTCAAACAAAATAGTCCAAAGTGTTGACATTGCATGCTTGGCTTACTAAAGATGATCTGATGGTATACACATCGTCTGTGGAAAGGAAAAAGGACGTAACCCAGTTTTTTTTCGATAATCACAATGTATCAAACTTGATACACGTTCTATCAAAATGATACAAGCTGCAAATACCGAATTAGTATCTAAATTTAGCTTTAATGTTTGAAAAAGATGACATTGTAAAAAATTAAAACCAAGAAAAAACATCAAAACACGTTTTTTGCGCCTCCTGTAAAATTTTATATGTGTGGGTTACGTCCTTTTTCCTTTCCACAGTCGATATACACAAGTTAAAATGAAATTGTTGAAAAATTTCCCAGTAGTCGTTAATTATTTTTAAGCTGGAGTCGGAGTCGTCTTTTTTTTTTACACGACTCCACAGCCCTGGTTTTGAACATTTCGATCAAAGGTACATATTGAATAAACACATAAATTAGAAGAAAAATAGCATTTGTCATAATCAATGACGAAATACAAATAATCACTGTATTTGTAATAATAATAAGTAAACAATCACCAATTACAGTATTATACCTATTCTAGTAATTATCTCCAGAATGTGTATTTCTTATCACACTTGTTGTTATCAGGTGTATCAAGATGTTTTCAATATCATTGTTAGAGATACACAGGTATTCCTTTGTAATAATCATATTTGTATGCTTGCTTACTAGGGATTCCAACTATTCGTCATTATCAACTATTCGAGTATCGAATAGTAAAACTGAAACTATCCGGATATAATTTAAGATTTCGACTGAAGGTGCTAGGTGGAATTTCAATATTAAATTTGAATCGTTCAAACTATGTACATTCTCACAGATTTTGTCACTAACGACCCGGGTTTCGCCTTTCGGCATCTTCAGGCATTCAAGTGCACGGGTGAACTTGAACTGACGCTTAGTAAATGAAAGTTTCGTGTTTATATAAGAAATAAATGCATCACTGAGTCCAAAGCCACTGCTGGCGAAAAGGATAAGCTCATGGGAATGCCAACAGATTTGAGTAGTAAGCAGTTTCAAGAATGAAATTATTTGTTTGTCGGCAAAGGTTTTATGATTATATAGGGTATATAAGTGGAGATGCCGAAAGGTTTAACATTTCATTTAAAATCGGAAGACTATGCAGCTGTGCTCTATTTATTTCCAAAATTTCCTGGAAAAAGAGATTATGACTGTCCGTATTTGGGTGTAACATTTTTCTTATTCGGATAGTTTTTAACCCTTTGCCCGCGTCACCAAATTTAGCGAGCATGCCCTGGTACGCGGCTGCTTTTTTGCGGATTTTGTTATCGCGTTTTCGACTATAAACACAGGTTGTAATATTTTTTCAACCAATCAAATATGTTAATTGCCACCCAAAGTAACTTTTTCAATAAGAAAATACAATATATTTCTTGCGTTTTCAGTTTAATTCAATAATAATCATTCTTCACACGATTGCGGCGTGACGTCGCCATATTGCAAAATACCGCCACGCGTGACCGAGAACACTGCGCCACCACCATACCATATGCTTATAATATTGAATTCTCGGAACAATATCAATTTCACCCGCATTCGATCGCTTATTTACATTATCCAAAATCTTGCATTGGTGACGTATGTTCACGGCGTGATCCAGAAATAAATTATTTTAGCCTATATTGAATCTTTTTTGACTATTGAATTTGGTAAAATATACATTTAGTAATATTTTCAACCAAGTTATACAATTTTAACACAATAGATAGCTCTTATATAGGGTTTGAAATTTCCATGACATCTATACGTGTCACACGCGCTGAGAGCATGTTCGCTAGGACATGCATAGATGTCATGCGCGGTGAGAAGGTTAATATATACATTATATGTATATACTAAAATAATACATTACATAGTACATTAAAAACGAGCTCATTTTCAATAGAAGTCATTTATTCAAATTTCAACAATGCATATTTTAAAAATAATGAAATAAAATTTGTTTTTAACTAAGTTTTAATTGTCCCTGCCGTTAAAAATACTCGTTCAATGTAGTTGACGGTGGCTTTATTGTTATACATATAAGTGTTTTAAACAACACGTTCATGTTTCTGTTCTTTTTTTTTTTTAATTGAATCTTTTTTCATACTATTTGTAAATTCATCAGTTTTGTTTTCCGCGAGAGATAAAATTGAGCTTTTCATTTCACGATGCAATATGGAAGTTGAAAAAGAAAGAAGTGTCACGTCCACACCAGAGTCCTGAGAAGTATTTAAAATTTCATCATTAGATAATAAACTTAAATGTGGAGAAATTGTAATGTGATCTTTCGTATATTATGCAAAAAAATACGAATATCGAATAGTTTAAAGCGGCCGAATATATTCGGATATCGAATATTCGAATATCCGAGTTGGAATCCCTATAATGCTTACCATTGCAGTTTCGTTGTGATTATTGAGTGTATGGGTTTACCTGAATTTTGAATTACGAGTTTTAAATTCGTAAAAAAGTGCAATAAACGTTTTATGTTTACCGGCATAAAAATATAAATATATAGCTATAAAGATTAGTCATAATTAATTTGAAATCAATGAAACGGATAATCTGTTATTGACGCATTAAATTAATAGGCAACACTGTATTAAAGTGACAATAGTAAGTATCATGCAATAATTTTCGTAGATTTTAAATATGGATAACCAAACTGAAAAATAACCTTTCACACAATGTGACGTTTGTTATATCAAGAGATTTTTTTCATTAAATTCATCACATTGTCTTGGAAGAAGTCTGATACCACCTTTGTGTAATGGTGCTTGCATAAAATGTCATTCTATAATTTTAAACTCATGTCGACTGACGCCCTTTTTCTTAGGCATTATAAACGACCTCCACTGTAAATAATTATTGCATGTAAATTAGAAATGAAATTATAACACACTTCAGAATAATATCCAGCGGTGGGCTGGCAATACGTTAACAAGGGGCTAGCTTTATATCAAAGCAATTCTCGGTGTTCTTGGGAAGCATGAGTTTTTTTATCACTCCGATGGAATTATATGCAATACTTAAATAAGCAATCGATTGTTACTTAATACACTTATAATATGTAACAATATGCAATTTACCGTAAACTTATCAATGTAAATGGCCGAAAATGTAGTACTGAGGCTGTCCTGGATAATATATAAGTCAGAAATTGCAGTTATGTACGCATTTGATCGGAAAATATTGTTTTCTCTTAATTTAACAAGGGGCTCGCGCGAGCCTTCTTCAGCCCATCCCTGATAATATCAAGATTAGCCATAAGAACCCATCGTGTTATGAATGGTTTGCATGTCACCCACCTAACTATCGGAAGAGATTTGTCCTTAATAATAGCTATCATAAAACTGTACCTGAATAGGTAATTCTTTTGTAAATGATTTGCTAAGAAACTTTAGTAAATTAATGAGTTTTGTTTTACAAATTCGACTGTAAGCGCTCACTGCTAAAAAGGTTATGTGAGTGGGAAACAAATTTAATGCTAAGCAGGTACGCGTGCAGAAGGAAATGTGAATATGTTTTCGAATTCTCAGGTGTGCCAACAAATTAGCTTTTCTTTATCCGACCCCGCTAGTTGGCAGATTTATTCGACATGTTAACGAACGTTCATCGTATTCATAACCAACTTTGTTTAGCCCGAGGCCTTCGATGACCTGAATCCGTCCTTGTAAATATTGCGTCTCGTGTACGTACCTCCGTGCCTACATATTTAATTAAAGAATCAAAAACTTGTTTTCATATGTTTGGGATTTAAAAAAAAAAGCGAGCGTATCCGCAAGACGTGACAAACTGTTCTCAGTATTTGAAAAAGGAATGTTGCACATCTTCGATAAGTAAATAAGTACCTACAATTTAATTAAATATACAATAACATTTGTTTGAAATCTATGTGTTCTCAAAGAATTAGTATTTTTTTTAAATAGTAACTAGACTCACCCTTTCTCGTCTTCCAATAGTAGCGATATATCAGGTATCCTAAAGCAATCAACGCTAAGGTTGCGAATAAAGTACCAAAGACAGCTCCGGCGATACTGCCGCCTCCATAACATGTTCCTTCTTCCGCGGCATTTACAAAATTACTTGTGAATATTAAGAAAACACAACTTAAAACAACCCACATTTTGGAGGATTCCATTGTGAAATCTCCCTTAACTATTTATTTATACCAAAACAACACTTTCCTATAAATGCGGAACGATTTGTTGTCATTGAGAATAGAAAGCACTCTTATTTCTGTCACTTGACCGATTTGCCGATACACATAAGCGAAAAATATTGATTATTTATCGGCGGTTAACTTTCACAAAAACAATATGCACCGTTTACGTGTGTACCGAGTATTTGGAATGGCGCAAAATACGAAAAGTATGATGGCACAAGAAAGATTACAATACAATAAAAACGTCGCCGAGCCCGACTGTCAGTGCAGAAATATGGGTAAAACGCACTTTACATATAAAAAATGATTAAATCCTCGTATGTTTAGGAATGCATCAACAACAAACACTGCATTCAGGCGCTAAGAAAATCAAGACACGGCAATAATATCCACCGCCGCAAAGGCGGCCTGTCACTTTAAAACTTCTCAAGGCTGCCAACTTCACGAAACAGTAGAAAACATTCTGCCGGGGTTGCGTTCGAAAAATATTTGAATAAGTTTATGATTTTTAAAACTTAATCCATGGCTATCGCGAGCGAATCGTTTGACGCACTGATTTGTAGCGATTATTTAAATTTTCGCGATCGCGGGAAACGCTAGCGGCCGTAGTAACTGCTCTGTGGCCGCCGCCTGTATGCCGCGATACGACACGTGAAAATATTTCACGGAAAGAACCGATCGGCGCGCTTCGGTCTTCGGTATGTACTCGGAGACACCTGTTTGAGCGCTCAAATCTGACTCTGGGAAGGTGTATATCAGGTATCCAGAACTGTTTCGGTAAAAATAAAAAGAAAACTAATAAATATAATATATCCGCAATTAAAATTCCGGCAACACTAATATCTCACAAAAAGGCTGAGCAATTCATTGCCAGGACAAATGGAGGTAGATTTTTTTATTTATTTTATTGTATTCTTCTCTTCACTTTTGGGTATATGCCGTATATAGATTGTAGCACATTTTTTTTTAAATCAAGACAATTTACTCAAAATATATCATGTAAATTTACCATATCGTATGACGGGCGTTCAGTCTGGTAAGAGAAGCAATCCATAGTTTTCCAGAATTGTATAGAAATTGGATACCAATTTTCATAGGATGCGATAAGCGTCATGCAATTTAATCACCTCAATTCATGGCTTCCCATCTTTCTTCGCCACGTCTTCGTATTCCATAACTATTGTCTCCAAATCAAAACTAACTTTTTTTTTTCAACTGATTCCAAATTATTTTTATTGAATTGAAATAATATTAACCTGATTTCATTTTTTTTCTAAATACGTGATCACGCGGCTTAGAAATCTACCAAACAAGAATAATCCATACGGACCACACGGAAAAAATAGAAAAATATTTAAGAATGGATTCATTCTCAGAATCATCAACATTGCGATATCAACAATCCATTATTTTGTACACCTGTTGTAAAGTAATACAACAACAAACATCATACATGAACATTGTAGTCATACATGTTCATGGAACGACACTCACACACGCAAATGTACACGCTTGTTTTCTTCCATGTTGGAGTCTGAAGAGTAGGTCCTCATTTATGAACATCAAAGGCGTACCTACAGCTTACACGGTATGAGATTATAATGCGGCAACAATATGTTTATTGGTTACAAAGCTGAATTTATAATTTTCTATCTTTCCTGGCGTTGTATGAAAATTCAACAGATGAACCTTGAATGACATTTTGATGAATCCAGAATCTATGAATTATTGATAAATGACATCTCCAAAAAAATATGATAATACATCAACTGTCATATATTTACTTACGCCATCAATATTATAGATACGGTGTCATTTGATAATATTAATTCATATTTCCTATGCCAGTGGTGGAGAATCTTTTCAACATGCCGAGCAAACAATAAGCATAACTATATTTACTACACTTTTAGGGTGTTCACTGTCAATAATTGGTGGAAAGGCATTATATTAATAAAAACACAATATTCCTTTGTACTTTATTCCACTTTATTTAAAAGGTCAGGACCGGTTTTTGTAATAATGAAGGAATATTGTGTTTTTACTAATATATTAACTACAGTTTAATAATTGATAAGTAACATCATTTTTCATCTTGAAGAAAGATACATATTTTTTATCGAACAATTGCGGAAAATCCTTTGCCAGAAACGATATTTTTTGTGCAAAATATTAATTTTATGAATCGCTCACCTGCCATAGAATTTTTTGAACGTGCGAACTCGGGCACATGTGCCCCAGGTTCGCCATTTTTGCCATATGCCATAGAAAGGTATTTTTTAAATGCGATTGGAGAATTAAATCTTAGCAATAGATAGTATTAAAAAAGTTAACCTTTTATTTATTATAAGCGAAACTGGTCCTTACCTTAATTAAGAATGTGTAATTTTTATAAAAAAAACGATGATTACTAACATATCTGATTTTATTGTTTATACATCATATCTATATTCTTAGCACGCCACTGATGTTCAGTGAGACTATACATACATGCGATAAACATTCAAACATGATACATTAAATTATTTTGAGAAATCAGCCGAAAATCATTATTAATGTTGCTTTAACCAATCGTTCAATCAATGCGGTCAAAACTTTACTAAAAACAATTTCGAAAACAATCAAAGAATTCGGGAAGGTTGGTCATGTGCAAATACATACTGGTAATACTGATCCAGCGTTTCATACATTGATACGGTCACAGAATAGTATTGATATTATTTAGAATACATTGAATTAAACCTCTTAATAAGCTTCGAGACCTGTGCGCGAAGGAAATGACAATCATTTACGAAGTAGCATATCAACAATAATTATATTACTGCCTTCTTATCATAACACAATTCTCATATTATATACCTCGATACTTTGACAATACTTTTGGAGAAGAGATTAGTTGAAATATAACATCGGTAATTAAATATTTAGTTTTAAAAAAATGTGACAATAGTAGAGCAATAATTAATTGGGCTTTAACTCTGCAAACAAAAAAATGAACAATACGATTGTATTCACTCATTCCTCACTGCAAAATTAATCCTAGTATATTATTGTCTAGAATTTTGCCTCTTTAATCTTCTCAACTAAGGCATTTGAATTCTTTTTAGAGGGCAACACTAAACATTCTGAATTCAAACTTTTACCATAAAGAGAAAGCTTCATTGCGATTATTTTGGCATGGTTCAAAGAAATGAATAAAGCATGGCTCCATTCGACTGACACCGAGGAATAATATCGTCTGATTGTGTGTTTCATTATTTTACACATCCAGATTGTATAGGCAGGCTACGAAATAGATGGTGACGTTGAATGATTATTTTATTAAACCTCTTTTCGACGCTGTTAGTGTATAAAAAGAACTTCTCTCAATTAAAACCGGTAGGGCAAGTATCTCGGACATGAAAACGGGATGTTTTATGATAGGTTTCTGAGTTACCTGCTGAGCATCGCGTAGTGGACTGTTTTTTTTAATACGTATACACTTTCAAGTTTTCAACACACGACAGTAAAGCTGACGCAGAATTAAATTAGCGAATTCTGTACCTAAAATATAAATTAGTTCGTTTTTTGAACCGTAAGTAAATATTCTTTTATTGAAAAAATATTCTTTTGGAAAGACACTGTGTTGTGATTGGTGGTAGTCCCACGACGTTTCTAAACCATTCAATCTCAAAAGATGTCAAAAGAACAATGAGTACATTACATCTTCAATTAAATGATTAGAATTAAAATCACTCCAGGTAAACTAAACAATAATTTTAAATTGTCAATCAACTCGAGAACCAAAGACATCAGAAACATCTACTTTCAAGATATATATGAAAACGGATGCTGAGAAAATCAATACTTGATATTGACCTTGACCAGTCTCGACCCGGAACCATTTATAATTACTAATTGCAGCATTACTGCTAGACAACAATGATTAATTATTTAGGTTTATGTTATAATTAATAAGCTAACACCATATGCACAATTAAAAAGCATATAAATAATAACGATATGAAACACTTTTAAAAAATACACTGTCAATCGAACCAAAATGTGTACATACCCTAACCCTGTTGGTTTTTAAATACGGAACAAACAAAAATTCCTCTTCTATCATGTTAGCCAACCCAATAACGTAAAAAATGTGGCAAGTAAACATATGTTTTTATTGTAAATGATTATCATATCGACAAAGGAAATGTTATTGTAATTTTCCATATGAGAAAATTTCCACACAATAAATCTATCTGATACGTGGGAATATTGCATGGATGAAAAATTCATATTGAACGGACACAATTGATACTACAAAAACAAAACAAAAAGAGCACAGACAAAATTATTTATCAATCGCCATTTTATGATGTAAAGCAGCATAATAATTTATTTTACGTCATAATAATTGCGCATGCGTACTTCAACACTTTTTTTTACAAATACCATTCGCTCAACCACTCGTTCGTTATAGAGGGGCAGTATCGAGAGAACTGGTTGTAAATTTGTATATAGCAAGAACTAAATAAATAGGAATGATAGAAGACAGCGTTGAAAGTATATTAAAGATTCGACAGTGTTCGAATGTATGATAATTTCAATATATGGAATCAGCTCAGTTGGTACATGACAATAGAAAGACCAGCATCAGCCTATGACTCCGCAACCGAGCAGATATCTTCATGCAGGGAAATTATAACACTTCCAGAATTCCCTTGTGAACGAAATAATGGCCAATAGATTATATATCTAATCAACCAGGGCTGTAGAGTCGTTAAAAATAAAATGATTTTGACTCAAACTTAAAATTAAAATACGGCACCGACTCCGAGTCTGAATTCGACTTAAAATAAAAATTTAAAAAAACTTTTTTTAGTCATTTCCCTTCTAGAACACACAGTTATTATTTCACAATGAATAGGCTAATCTTCCAGTCTAATACTTTGTATGTACATATGATATATATATACTTACAGACAGAGCCGAATTTATCTATGTATATGCTAAAAAGGCTGAAGGCTTGGGTCTCAAAATTTGGGGGGCCTCCAGCCGAGATGCATATTCTTTGATAAATATTTTATTTATGTTATTATTATATTACATATTTTATGCTTTTTTTATAACCCTGACAATCCTCTGCTCTTAACATTTGGGCTTAGGGGCATCACATGTGAAATAGCCTAGATCAGGGTGGCGAACCTTTTCTTCTCTAAAGTCTGCATTCATTTTTCTGATTCGACATAAGGCCGCAGTAAACATTGACTGTAGAATTTTTGGCCGGAAACAGGAAATTACGGTCAGAATATATCAGGTATTTACTAATTTACATAAATTTACAGAATTACAGAATTGGCCAGAAGGCCGCACCAGAGTAGCCAAAAGGCCGCAGGTTCCCCACGTCTGGCCTAGATCCTCGCTTTATCTAAATCCGGCCCTGCTTACAAGTTAATACTTCCCAGGTGAACGGAGGAGTGAATTCCTCCCATCAGTTTTTCATCTTATTACCTCGATGAAGAAGCTTTTACCCGATTTGTTTTGTAATCTTACAAAATACTGTTTATTTATCAAATAGTTTAATTTTATTTTTTTATGGACTCGGGAGTTCTTATATATATTTTTTGGCTGACTGAAGTTGAATAAGGAGTCGTTATTTTCCGACTCCGACTCCAAAGCCCTGGAATAAGCGGAAAGAGAAGGCTTCTTAAAAATTAAGCGGATAATTTTTTACACCATCTGGGTTCGATATCGAAATGTATTTATTAAATTGTACGTGTGCCGTTCTAAGCTAAGGCCATCGACATGTTGGATTGCACGCTCAGTGGTTGCTCCTGAAATAAATAAAATTACTGTAATTAATGTTGATATAATGAAAGTCAAATAAATTATAATGGTAGTACGTTATGGTGAAGTAATATTTAGTTTTGCATGTTAGATTTATTTGCTCGCCTTTTGGCGCTGTGCATTAACAATAACAGCTCTAATTGCAACAAAAAAATTAACGTAATTACAGTTGTTAAAATGCGAATTTATTGTGTAATTCATTGTGAGTTAACGCCTCCGTGTTTCCTTTCGAAGAAGAGATTTAATGAAA
The DNA here is from genome assembly GCA_030503985.1 of Himalopsyche tibetana. Lineage (NCBI taxonomy): Eukaryota > Metazoa > Arthropoda > Insecta > Trichoptera > Rhyacophilidae > Himalopsyche > Himalopsyche tibetana. The sequence goes on along the minus strand of JAPJYX010000003.1, from coordinate 709,309 downwards.
TATAAATGAACGATTTTATTTTAGGTTTTTTTTTCTGTAGTGAACTTCAAATCCCAATTCCATCCATGTACTGAAGGAACTGGAGCAATGGTAGGAAAACAGTTTTTTAACCTTTTCACTGCGTATGACAGCTATGAAAGGTAAAAGGGTAAAAAAATATGTTGGACTGTTCGCGCCTACCTTCTCCTAGGTTGGACATCGCTGCCATAGGAAGTGCGCAAAAATAATTAAAAAAAATTAAGGTTAATGGCCTGATAAACAATTAAGAAGCGCAACCCATTTCTAATAACCACATGGCTGAAAAAATTCATCGAAAATATACAATAATAAACATTTTAATTAAACAGATCAACGGTTTTCTTCTACATTTTTTCATGATCATTGACTTGATCACACAGTAGCGGCCGGTCAATGTGGCATTGGATCAATGCACCCCTTGCATATGCAGGGGCCGTTATATTTCATGAAATAATATTCAAACATAACATATATACCATTCACTCATTTTAAATTCTTCCTGTATTTGGTGTCTATAATAAATATTAAAAATTGTCTATTATGAAATAAATATATAGACAATAAATACACGAAGAATTTAAAATGAGTGAATGGTATAAAAATGTTCTGTTTGAATATTATTTCATGAAATATTTTTTTATATATATTTGACATTACAGCTTACGCCAATGCGTCAAATATTTTGAAGTTGAAAGATCATACGAGATATACTCGATGAGAATTGACAAACACCCATGTCTTAGATCTCAAATTAAAATTGAAAAAATCCAATTTGTCATTGACCTTACCGGGAATCGAACCCAGACCCACCTGATCGGTAGAACAACGGGTGACATAACCGCCCCTGCATATAAAAGAGGTGCATTTTTCCAATACCACATTGACCGGCCGCCACTACTTGGGTATATACATTTTTTGACAAAAAAATCAGTTCATGGATTAAAAATAGATTCTGATACCAAAAACAATAGAGTTATTTGGAATACCATAACCAACACAATTAGGCCATGTAATTATTTAAAACACTTTCTATTGCAAATTTAAATTATTTTGATTGTGTACACTTCCATATATTTTGACGATAATGACCCGGGTCTCGCCTTCAAATTAGGCATAATTCAAATTTGACATTAAATTTCCATCAAGCACCTTCAGTCGAAGTTCTAAAAAGAAACTTTCTATTGCAGTAATTATCGTCATTAATGGTACAGCAGCGAATAAGTTATTATTGTAATTGTTCTGTTCCATTTCTTTGATTTCCCCGGTTTATTTTGGGTCATAGCAACTACGATGTTTTTTAATATGACTACACTCAATCTTTATATGTAGAAGAGAGATGAAAAAAGAGACACTTCCTAGAGGCGATTTTGATCGCTGATCGGGTACATACTTATAATATAGGTGGATATGTTGCTTCTATTACTGGGTGATTACAATCGATTGGCGTTATTTATATTTATATTATTTAAAAAATATATATATTACAACAATTAGCATATATTTTTAAGTACTCATCAACGGCAGCGTAGTTTTACGTCGGAGGTTATGGCAGCGGCGTAGTCACCTCATAGCAGAGTCATGCAATGCATATGGGGCCCAGCGAAAAAGGGGACTTAAATTTATAACAGATTAAAATAACAAAGTATTTTAGCTCTACAGTTTTTAATAATTTTATTCGTTGATAGCTATTTCGGCTTGCGCCATCGTCAGAACTATGTTTAAACTAATATTTTGCTCAGCTATATATGCTGGCTCTGAAGAGATACACAATGCATCAAGTTATTCACTCTAACATCCTAATTATAATTACAATATTACACTTATCAAATGTGATTCTAGTTTTTCAAAGAACGATTAACAATCTGGGTTTATTTCTTAAAACATTAATTAGGATAAAATTAAAATGATATTTATTATTAATGACATTACATACAATTTATTAACTATGGCTTTATTGTTCGAAACTTGATGCATTGTGTATCTCTTCAGAGCCAGTATATATAGCTGAGCAAAATATTAGTTTAAACATAGTTCTGACGATGGCGCAAGCCGAAATAGCTATCAACGAATAAAATTATTAAAAACTGTAGAGCTAAAATACTTTGTTATTTTAATCTGTTATAAATGGAGTTCTACCAAGTAAATGCCAAATCAATTAATAATGGACTTAAATTTCTTCAAACTCAATATAACAAATTGCGTGAGGGAGGGCATTGCGCGAAGGCTCGCATTAGGGCCTCAAATTTCTAACTACGTCACTGTGTTATGGAGAGATGTTGAAACTGGATAGTTTAAGTTCTTACTCTGACCGGTGGGATTACGAGGTCCTGGACGGTCGTCGAGTACTACTGCTGGTATATCATGGAAGGTAGGAAGTTGGTAGGAGACAAGGAACCACGGAGGTGTCATGTCGTGACCACAGGCTTTAGCCACAGGCATGAGTTGAGAGAATATGGTAAAATAAGATGAATTGAGTACGATTATTTTGGTTAATTATTTTTCGAATAATATTCATGGTACAAGAAGTTTTTAATTGATTACTCAACAAAGATTTCAATGTTTAGTGTTCTCCTGGTGCATTTACGATGAAAAGAGGAAGTAGACGAGACTTGGTTGCTTTAAACCCAGAAGATGTCTTATCCTATATGCAGCGTTGATCTGCTAATACGTTAACAAGGGTCTCGCTTAATCTCAAATCGATTCTCGGTGTTCCGGAGCAGTAATTTTATCACTTCTTATGCAATTATATACAATACTAAAATAAGCAATCGATTGTTACTAAATACACTTATACTATGTAAAAATATGCAATTTACTGTAAACTTATCGATGTAAATGGCTAAAAATATAAACTGAAGCTATCACTTTTAAGGTGTTCACTGTCAATACTTGGTGGAATGGCATTATAATAAAAATAATAAAACATTTTTAGTACTTTTTCCACATAAAATTTATTAGATCAGGACCGGTTTCGCTCATCGCGAGCATTATCAACTGAATTTACGACTGTATTTTTCTTATCAGTTGATAATGCTCGCGATGAGCGAAACCGGTCCTGATCTAATAAATTTTATGTGGAAAAAGTACTAAAAATGTTTTATTATTTTTATTATAACTGAAGCTATCGTAGATAATATATGTCAGAAATTGCAGCTATATGCTAATTTGATCTGAGAATATTGTTTTCTCCTAAATTAACAAGGGGCTCGCCGGTCGAAATGTGACCGAACAAGGCACGAGTGTATATTTAAAAAAATCCAGAAAAAAACAATCAAATATAACGAATCTGCATGTACTGGGGTTGCAATAAACGAGGAGGGGTGAGTCCACGAATAACGAAAATTTAGATTCAAGACTACATAAAAGGGGCCCGCACACTGGGGCGTCCACGCCGAAATCCCAATGTAATGTGCTCTAATGACTACACTTTGTTAAGTGGAATAACAAAGTAATCAAATTTAACGTTATTGTTATTATATATAAAAAATGTACTTCCTCCAAGTTACCGCCGGATCTATCGAAAATATTAATATCATTACGTTCAATATGTTTTTATCATCGGACCTGCCAAAGAACATGTTATAAAAAAGTGAGTAGAGGGCTATAAATATTGAAATATTAAAGTTAGGTATATCAAATCAAATGAGTCATTTATTTTATGGTTATGTTGTAAAATGTACTTATAGCTACCTACACATATTCATACGAGAAACTGGTATGCACCTTCCTTTAGATATCGTTAACAATCGGAATGCGGTACAGACTCGATTACAACTCCGAAACGCCTTAACGCAAACAAATTTGTCGAGGAAAAAACACTTCTATAATACAATAAACTTCAGGTCTTAATCGATTGAATGTTAATTTAATTTCGAAAAGCTGATTGTAATAAATTATTTATTTGAATATCTCTGTATAAAGAGGGAGACACGAGAAGTGGAGAAAAAACAGCACAAAATGGATGCTGTTTGGAAGTATTTTTTTCGTAACTGTTGTCAGATTAGATTATCGTTTATAGAAGTGTATGCGGTCCCAATCGTTATTGTTTTTGATTTAGATGTTATACTTAAAATATAGAAGCAGCGTTCTAAGAACTGTATTCAATTTTAAAAAAGGAAAAAAGATGAAAGAAAAATAACAAATTGGTTTTTATTGTCTATGTAAATTTAATGAATTATTAATAGAATCATTTCATGAATTCATACAAAACCGATTCCTCAACCAGTGGTGGCTGGTCAATGTGGCATTCAATCAATGCACCCCTTGTATATGCAGGAGCGGTTATATTTCATGGAATAATATTCAAACATAACATTTATACCATTCACTCATTTTAAATTCTTCATGTATTTATTGTCTATAATAAATATCTTATTGAATTTAAAATGAGGGAATGGTATTTATAAATTCCCTAGGGTACTCAACGTTGTACCCACCACCACTCGCTACGGCTTCACACTCTTCTTATAGGGTGTATTCCGTAGCGTAACAACGTTAGTCGTTTTCAAAATTTTGCCAGAAATGTCCCGAGATGAAATTCTTCAAGACTTGGTTGCATGCACTACAGTGTGCAGAAATTAAAAGTTAAGGCAATGATATAAACGTTATTTTTGAATATTATTTCGTGAAATATAGCCGCCCCAGTGCATTGATCAAATGCCACATTGACCGACCGCTACTGTCCTCAACCCTAGTTACATAACACAAAAATTGCTTTCGAAATGTTAACCGTCGAAGAAATATGTCAACACGAGCAAAAGAAGAAATCTTAGGGCAGTGTTTCCCAACATTAGTTGTGCCGCGCCCCACTTCAACCCTTCAAAAATCTTCATGTACCCACTCCGCAATCAAAATCTTATAGTTCCGTACCAAAAAAAATCGTAAACAATAACTGCTTTAAATAAAAAATGCACATAGTCAATACTACTTTTGTAAGTAAATACATATCGACTGTGGAAAGGAAAAAGGACGTAACCCTCAATTTTCCAAAACAGCTTTTTTTCGATAATCACAATTTATACAACTTGACACACGTTCTATCAAAAGGATGGAAGCTGAAAATGCCGAATAAGTATCCAAATTTAGCTTTTAAGTTTGAAAAATATGAACTTGTAAAAAATTAAAACCAAGAAAAAATACTGAAATAAAGGTTTTTCCGAGACAATTTATTTGATTAATATTAGGTTATGTCAATTAAACACCCGTTTAGAAGTATCCGTGCCCTTCAAGGCTGTGTATAATTCATAATTTGCATGTCACAAAATCATCAAAACACGTTTTTAGCGCTTTAAATTTAATATGTGTGGGTTACGTCCTTTTTCCTTTCCGCGGTCGAATGTAACGTTATTACGAGACACATACAACTCGGAAAAAATAACAATAAAACGTACACACAAACAAGTGTACATGAACTTATTATAGACAAAGATTTTTTGTTGAAAATTGGAACATGGATATAAATATGCCCCCCTAAGCCTGTATGCCTATACGCCCCGTTGTATGTTGGCTACGCCACTGCCACTTCGATAATATATTAAACCGTAGCATAAACAAAACAATACATTATTATAATATATAATCGTATTGTTTATAATAACAGCTTAGTTTTCATTGTTCATAGAATATTGTGTATTTTGGTTTCAGCTGTCATTTTTACTAAATGTCAAATTACAGACATTACAGTATCCTCGAGAATGAAAACATCGAAAAATAATGTACGAAATACTGTGGTTCAATTATTCTACAGATCATGATATTCATAGGTAGTACAAATCAATACTATAGGACCTTATAATCACTTTATATTATTGTATATCATTATCCACATAGAATTGCAATTTTACAGTCATAGAAAGTTTGCGAACCCCTAATTACAAAAAAAAAATAGTTTTTAAAATCGTCTGATAAAATCTTTATGGCCACTGGAATAATTTCACAATTTAATAATTAATTTGAGTAGATTACCTTTTTAGCGTATAGTATTTTTTTTCAAATCTAATGACTTAAGAATGACGTATATACATTGATTAAATTAATTGCTCAAGTCCAATTAATTTATGAGCTGTTTTACAATAACTATTTTTATAGATTACAAAAAAATGCTTATTTGTAATATGATTAAATTTTCAGTTGATAAATATTTATTTTAACGATAATCATCGGGTTTGTCCAAAAAGAAAAAAGTCTAGGAAATCTTTACGTCATTTAATTTATCGATGCAAAGGTCAGATCATCATACGTTAAAATTAAAAGATTTGATCGTTACTACATAGAAATATTCATGACTATGTGGAGAAAATATGACTGACTGAAAAATAAATTCCTTGCCCGGGCCTATCCTGAGCCCGAATCTCGATCGTCCTTGCCAATGTTCCCGCTAAGCAGTGGCGGTTCTAGGTACTGGGCTAGGTGGGCTAAGCCCGACCTGCATTTTTCACCCAAAACTTTAGATGGCTGAATAAAAATGAACAGCAATTCGGCCGCTGAACAAAATAAATACATTTATAAGCGTAACTAACCTTCCCCAAATGAATATAATATCTTTTTTTAAATTTTCCTCTATCAATATAAGACAATGCCATGTCTACCTACAATAATATTTTCGATTGTTTTTTATTACAATTTTAAGCTGAGCCGGCATAAAAAAAACAATAACCCTATAAATAATTCATAGAGAACATTCAACGTGACGTCAGTCTGGCAACACCTATGTACATGCTATTGGTCAGGGGCTAACAGCTTCCAGCCCGTAACCATAGACAATATTTCTTTACACTGGAACGCAATCTAGCACGATTCGATTTTGTTTGTATTTGTATGTACGGAAACGTCATCAAACACACAGGACTGTATTTCAAATTTACTGGCTTCTGTCATTCATCGGGGGCTAAACTGGAATTAGTCCATGGCCCATACAAACATACCAATATCTTTGTATTTTATGAAAGTGACAGATATCGAATCTCAGTAACAGTTCTGTATTGCTTTTTTTACTTGTTATTTCACTTTGAAAGAGACAAATTTAAGGTCACGTATTATTATTTCTTACTTACATTAGCATTGATTGTATTATATAGTAATTTATGCTTTGCAGTAGTGTCGTAGTATTTGTTAATTTGCTTGTAGATTGATGTATAAGATGAAGTGTAAGCATGCAAAATTTCGTAAATAGTATACAATGCTATGCTTTTCTCTAGCCCACCCAAGATTTCAGGTCAGGAACCGCCACTGCCGCTAAGGTGTGCGCGTGTGCGCCATTCCATTCCGAAATATTGTAAAATGCCGTTTGTTTTACCAAACAATATGACTTGCTGGACTCCAATGTAATAAAGCATCAAGCGATCGGGTATGAATAATATTAAAATTTTCATAAACATCGTTGGTTCTTAGAGTTTTTTAGCGGCACGATATAATAACGAATGCATTTATCAAACGGCTTACCATTATACCGCACGTGGATGGTTCGCACACACAAATTAAAAATAGAGGGAACGTTGGACTCCTTACCCGCCCAAGTCCGGTCCATCGGCCGGACCGGGTCAAGTCCCGTGAGCCAAATCTCGGCCAAAAATGGAAATTCAAACTTTGAATTGATAATTGAATAAAATAGTAATGAAAGGAGTAAGTTTTATATTTAAAATATAAATATAGGATGGTTTGAAGATATGGAAAATATGCCATCTATCCTATTACTAAAACATGAATACCATATACCCTACAATAACATTTTATTTTATTTTATTTTATTAACTATTAATTTTCAAGTACGCAAACAAAATACATTTCGTAGAAGAAGAAAAAGACTCGAGGACATCAGTACGCACACATTTGTGAAAAGTGAAAAGCGAGTGATTATTTTATCGACTATTAATATATAGATTTAGTATGAATAAAAAAGTGGAGACTGGAAGGTGTGAAATCGGGGAAACCTTACACTCACTCAAACAAACGGACCTTATCGGCTATTAATATATAGATAAATTAAATACAACTGTATGACTCTAGTAACCAACCTTACCAATATTAATCATCTTGACTTACCAAATTCACATGACTACCACCACCCATGGAATCTTCTCTTGGTTACTCAATTGGAGATATTAATCACAAATTGCACTGTGAATGTAAAATTAATTTACACTATCACTCTACATTTATCAACCCATGGCTGCGATAGGATCATCGACAATCAGTAAGTAAAGCCGGGTCAATAGATCATAAGAGACTAAAAAGTCATCTTCTAGCTGTGCATGAAGATCGCGATCCTTCGAAAAAAGTACTGTTTAACATTAACATAATATAATGTGTGTTTTGTTATATACTAATTATTAATTGAGTTTACAAGTAACGCAAGGCGCTTGATGGATACCATTTCACAAATCAGAAATTACTTACCACGACAAAATACCCATGATATACCAAAAAAATGTAATAAGTAATATTATACAAAAACACAAAAATAATATCTGAATGAATGCTTTATTCATATAATATTTAAACGTAATTTAACGTGGGAGGCAGTAGATTGCAAATGTCAGATAAGAAGCGCTTTGTGTACCTGGTAAATTAAAATTTTGTTTATTTTCCCAATAGTTACATTATATAAGGGTGTGTTGGGAAGACATACAATATGTGTAATATGCTCGCCTGTGACGCATCACACATAGTTGTCTTCTTTTCATAGACAATCAATTGTATAAATGTAAAATCGGCTAGCAATTCTTCAAACATTAATCTATTAGTGATTGTGGTAACTTCTTAACAGCTGCTGAATCGACAGAATGTATTTAATTCTCAAATGTGTTTATCTAATCAGTCCATCTGAATTAATAACCTTAAATTTGCAGTGCATTCTCCGTGGTTGGCCATCACAAACGGGAAATACTTAACTCAAAAGCTTAGCGTTAATTTAGATTAAATTTTAATTTCATTACACATAATATGTGTATTTAGAGTATGAGATAAACGCAGCAATCACTAAATAATTACTCAACATCCGTTTTTGGTATAAAATTCTGTTTCGTTGAAGCTGTTTATTTCAGCAACGACTTTATGAAGTCATGTATGTCGGACTGGCTGGCGTGCGGCACATGCGACGCGCGCGGGCGGCCAAAGCAAACGTGAAAAGGATTTTTTGTTGATAAATTTGAAAAATTCACGTTGCTTTCATTGTTTTTTTACATTTTCTCAGAGAAAGGTCAGGTATAAATTTCTCATCAAGGCCGCCTCAAAAGAAAGATGAGCTAAGTACATCGCAACCGTTTTGATATTTTTTGTCTAGAACCAGTGCTTTTTCCCCCATTTTATTCGATGGAACGGCGTCCCGGCATCTTTTTTCTCTGCATTTTTAATGTAAATCAATATTTTTATTCGGCTTTGAAAACTATTGATTTTTGAATGTTGTGTTACGCTTTTCGAGAATTGTCATAGCTAAGTTTAGGCCCTCAAGATCTGAACTGTAGTGTCAAAGTGAGCCTTTATATTACAAATCAAACAATAAATGCACTAGTTAAAGTTTTTTAAGAGATGAAACATAATTTGGACTCTTTTACAAATGTGCTACAGCTACAAAATGAGAGTTTTAGCAACTGAGTAACAAGCAATTCTTTTAAAAAAAAAACACTTTTAAAGTAGCCCAATTAGGAAGTCATATTCACTACATAAGGATCGGACATGGATTCGATTTAGCACTGCCTAGAATAATTATAATAGACTAGATACCGCTATCAAAAAGGAGAGATGTACAAAACTATTAGAGTAGCCAGAGTATGATGAGCTCATTTGATAATTGACAGGCACTATGATGAACTCATCATAGTGCCTGCCAATCGGTTTGCCACCCCCGCATGCCTTGGTTAGACAGCCGAGTTTACATTTCTCTAAATACGGATTGACTTTTACTATTTTTGCTGTAGATTCTTTGAATATTACTTTCGATTATGCAGTTCGAATTATATAATGTACGATTTTGTCACACCACTGTATTTTATCATTATGCACTACTTTTTTTAAGTTATTGAATATTAAGTTTTTTAAAATATAACTTAGGAGGCGGCCAAACTTTCCGGCGCGGCCCTGATGTAGGAATGCCTACTGGCCTTTATGTAGCAATAATCCATTAATACCCAGAACGCAGCTCTCATATTTAGATATCGTCTTAAGTTTTTGTTAAACTAAGGCTGGCCAAAGCCCGTGAATGTGGAAATGTCCAATCCGCGGTAATAAACGGTAAAGGTATTATATTACGCTCCACGTTATGATCCGAAATCTGAATTACGAAACTATTACTTCTATATTTTGGCCATGCTACATAGAATACTTCGAGTTTTTTTAGATTGTATAATAATATGAATGTAGCTGTAGTATTTTAATTTCGAGTTTCGTGTGAATGAGATAATTAAATACTTTTCTTCTGCATTTATGTTGTATACCTACCTGATTTTAATATGAACTTTAAAATAACTTAGTATACTAATAAGATATGGTATTTTATCCTTTTGACTTTTATCCCGATTTTGTTTCCAGTTATTTGGTCCAGATAATGCAGGAATTTTGTCATTTATAATTTGAGGTCTCTAGAAACAATGGCGGCAGTAGTCTTGTCTTATCGAAAAGGAGTTGGATATGCCATTTTGTAGAGCAGGACATTTCGCATACAGTTGTATGTTTAAAAGGCTCTTACGTTTTTTATGACAATTTACATAGTCCTGTATAGCAAACACGGCAGTTACAAAACAGATTTCACAAGGCAATATAAATTAAATTAAAATAGCATGTTAATACTGACAAAAATATGTCAGATTTCTTTTTTCATACGTTTTATATATATAAGAAAAGAAAAGTTTTTAATAAATTTACCAACATTTTAGGAGAATGAAAACTGCCACCTTTGCTTTCCGACCCCCCATGTTATTTTAAACGTTAGTTCAACATGAAAACATATTAAGCTCATAACAACTTTTTGATACACACATAGATGGCGCCATGTCACATTATTTTTTACTATTGATATTGATATATAAAAATAATGGCATTTGTGTTTTTTGTATCGAGAAAATAATACAGTAGGTATTAAGGTGCATATATTTTTTCAAATATCTACCAACAGACGAAATGAAACGATTGCCTTATTTATCGCAATTAATAATACAAATAATAGTTTTATGCACAAAACGTTACTATTCCCTAGACAAAATCAAGATTATCTTGTTGTATAACTTCATCTAAAATGCCAATGTACTTCAAAAGCCATTTCAATCGTCAAATTAACAACTACATACACCTACATGGAAATTGAATTTTGCCGCAATTGTGAACTTAATATTGTGTTGCCATTTTGAAATAAAGTTCAGGGAGAATATTGTTTTTCGATGGAGTGCTATACTTTTAACTAAATTCATAGTTTGTGGTTAATAATAAGTCACTCAATGCTATTTACTTTTTTACCAGCTACCAGCTTTAAATTCTGCTCTGAGATAGAAAAAATACTCATCATTTTTACTAATCCTCAATCAGAGTTTTCACAAACAATTTATTTGCATAGCTTTTGATTTGTTTTTTTTAATTGTGTCCCTACCATTACATATTGTCTACCCCAAATGTGTCATAAAAAATGACGCCTATCGATCCGTTGATATGCAAAATGATTTAAGTCTATATAACATTATCAATAGTAACGACTGTTATATCTAACTTTAAAAGTATTTTGATTCATTCTTTTATATTTGATCTATATAAAACGACTGAAATTAAAAAAGGCTATTTCTTGGGAAAGCTTTGCCGTCGCCCATTCTTTTGTAATTTGATTCGTTTAGTATTGTCAGGTCTGTGGTTATGTATTAACACCGTTGGCTTCGATTTTGATGCTCACGGGCAGAGATAATATCTCGCGGGTTTGAGTCCTATTATGATCAGTTTCATAAATAGATTTTTCTATCGATTTATGGACTTCTGTTGGATGAAATGAATGTTTGTGAAGTTCAAAAATTTCTCCCACACAAAAACGGGGCGTAGCGAAGCAATCAGCCTAGCACTGTTCTTGACGTATATTTATCCTCTTATTCCTACTCTCTTAAAAAAGAGTGGTTGAACAACCAAGTAAGTAGCTTTGACTGAGGTTGACTCCATAACAAGTTTATATGCTCCACATTAGAAGTGAGCAAGGTTTATATCAGTGATGGTCTGTGCATCCATTGCGGATCTTCGTTGAACTATTTGTTGTTCAAATGAGCTTAAGCTACTCGACAGCTTAAGCTACTTGAAATTCTAACTAAAAATCCGCAAGCTATTTTCTAATACTGAAAAACCATGTGACTATGTATGTAAAAATTACAATTAACGTGCAGTTATTATTTTTTAAAGTTAAATGCACAATTATATTTTTTCCCTTTATTTAATTTGTTGTAAAGTTTTTTTGAAATTTAACATGAGCACATTATATCTGATAACAGACTTGATTGATCAATTCCATAAATTGGTTTATTAAAATAAATACCAAATTCATCCAAAGAAACAGTAAGACTTCTTATCATTCCCATATTTTTTGTATGTAGAAAATATTTGTTTTCGAAATATATGTTCATATTATATGAATTCTAATGCATGGGCTTTTATTATTTTCTCATGATATAATTAGGTACAAGCGATATCTGTCGATTGCCATCAATAATATAATCAAATTGTCGCTTTTAGAAAAAAATGTGGGTACCTTGGTTTATATACATAAATAAAACATATTTATAAAAATCATGTATTACTTTTAGAAAACACTTTTTTACGCTATTTGTGTGTTTTTATTTTGTTTTATATCGCATCAGTTATGGTTTTTATTTAGAAAAACAAAAAAAAAACCTAAAGAGATAAATAATAATATTTTTTTAAATACATGTTTGATTGTCTATGAGTCAAGTTGGCAATGTAATTTCATTTCGTACCATATCCGGTTTGATTTCTTAAAAGTTTTTCAGTTGAACACGTGGGGGCATGATGGTAGCTTCGTAAACTGTGCTCCCATTTCTGTTGTGTCGATTTATTAATCTATTTGAAATATATAGCTAGAAACCATGGGACCACCAGGTAATTACTATTCGATATTAACTATCACATCCAATATTCTAAATACAATTCAGCTTAGCATTTGTAATAATTATCACATCAGTGTCCGATCAAAAATTTCACGTGGTCTTGTCACATTTTATCGGGTTTTTTTTGCTGTGACTGTGTATTAAGTGTTTTTATTTTGTAACTGTGTGAACATTCGCACATATTTCATACGTGAGTTCTCGTTTCCTTCGGATTGACGCAATTCTTACTTTTAATGCCGGCAAAATTAAACTTTGTCTATATTGTTAGGTTAGGATGTACTTTACATGTTGTCGTTTATTGTGATTATCATGCTAAGTTCTAGAGTTCTTTTTGTACCTGACGGCATTTAACACACATACTTGTGAAACTATCTTCGATTCAGTATATTATTAGTCAAATTAACACTTGGCGTTATCGGCTTATACCGCATGGGTATGTTAAATTTCTTATTTTTAAGTGGGAGGTTTATCGGATCAATTGATTTTTATTTCCAAAATGCGTATTGTGATTTGGAATTCTAATACCATGTGTCATTGTTTTGATTAAAATTTTCCACAAATGATGAATACCACACCATGCTCCTGAATTTGTCTTGCTGACTATATATACCACTACCCAATTCTGATGTGGAAAATAATCTCACTTGCTAATCCGACAAACACGTTCTTGACACATGGCAATTATTCGAAAGATATATATTTAGTTTCATTATAAGAAATTGAATGTATATTATTATTTAAAACAAATGATAATTTAGTAGATTGATATAATTCTAAGTGAATCGAGTAACATTTTAAAAATCATCTACATTTTTCTGATCGCAAGGTTGAAATTAACGTCTTTTCTTATTTCCTGACCTTTAACGTATGAAGAACCTAGCTCAGGATTAACTTTGTAATTGTGATTCTAAATATAGTGAACTTAGTCTTATCGTCAACATGAAAAAACCTCACATTTATGTATCATAAATGTATTTGTTCATGTTGTTTGTTACTACAAAACGGGGTTTGAGAGTTAAGAATTGTTTTTAAGACAGAAAATACTATATATGTTCTTTTTGTTTACCATTTCAACTATACGTCTCTCGACTTGGTATTATCTTATTATAACTGCAAACTCAAATTTAACGTAAATAATAACCTCTCTTTTATGACGTGGTCATTATAATAGGATATGCAATTAAATAACAATATTGCCATACCACATGGCAGATTTGGTAAAAGTAGAAGTTATGTCGGCGGCGCCGCCATAATGGATAATAGAGGCGATGTATTGAAAAATATTTCGTATTTCGCATAATTTATCAGTGTTCTTCGTAATAATGTGTGGTTTTAACGCGATTATCAAGCTCTCAAAAAATAATTTTAAATCGTGGCGTTGTTTTTAGCTTAGTTTGTGAAGTTTTTCGTCGTAATAATCCATGACACGCTATACTCTACTTTTACCGCAGATTTTGGCAATCAGTACAATTGCTGACTCTTACGATATATTTCAATCAGTTTTTTTTTAAAATATAAAATTGATCACATGGGAGGTATTTTTGTGTTGATAACGATGTTTTTCAATAGGTAATACAGTTAAAACTGTACGGTACTATGCCTTGAAGTTTCTGTTTGGTATTATGTCATTATGTAAATTAAGTTAAATATATCTGCTTTATTTACAGGTTTCTCACCGAGAGGTGGTGGCGGCGGATTTAGAGGAAGAGGAGGGGGCGGCGACAGAGGTGGTGACCGAGGCGGTCGTGGCGGTTTCGGTGGCAGGGGAGGCGGAAGAGGTGGCTTTGGAGGAGATAGAGGAGGCGGTGGCCGAGGCGGATTTGGAGGCAGAGGTGAATTACTTCCCTGAATATTTGAACATGTACCACAATTTTCATTCATTTACATGTATGATAATCATTCTTGATGCCTATAATTATTTAGAACTATCAACTTACAATGATGTTTAGTTTACAACTTTCGTTCTACTGAAAGTTACATGAATTGAGAAATAAACTCTTCTGATAATCTCGCGTGTTTTAGTTTTAATATTACATAAATGTGTAAAGATTGTTTATTTATGTATCATTCTGTTCTGCAGGTCGCGGTGGTGGCGGTGCCAGAGGCCGTGGAGGTGGTAGAGGAGGAGGTGCAGGTGGTTTCAAGGGTGGAAAACAAGTTGTCATTGAACCACATAGGTAAATCATCATTTTAGAATAAAACATACGTATTACACAAGTTTCTATAGTTGATCAAAATCATTCATCGTTATAATTTAAACTCTGCCTAAAACAAGGTTTTGTTCTTTCTTGACACTACAGTGAATTGAAACACTTGTTATGATGTTATTCACATACTTTCGTTCTTCTGAATTGCAAAAGCATTGAGGAAATTTGTTGTATCTGAACACGAGAATTATTCGTTTGCATTTTTGTTTCCATAGTATATCTCTTTAAAATAATATATTTTGTTTTCAGACATGCGGGTGTATTTATAGCTAGAGGAAAGGAGGATGCGTTGGTGACATTAAATTTAGTTCCCGGATCTGAAGTATATGGAGAAAAAAGAATATCTGTCGAGGTTTGTAACTAATCTTTATTTTATAGATATTTTGCTGAATTATATCACACATGATGAACAACACACCATGCTCCTGAATTTTTCTTGCTGACTATATATACCACTACCCAATTCTGATGTGATAATCTTTACCATTTCAAGCTTCTATAATTCAACATTGCCAGTTTGTCGTCCTTATCATAGAATATATTTATTACTTTCAGACTGAAGGAGACAAAGTTGAATACAGAGTTTGGAATCCCTTCCGATCTAAACTTGCGGCTGCAATTCTCGGCGGCGTAGATATGATTCACATAGTACCAGGATCAAGAGTTTTATACCTCGGTGCTGCTTCAGGAACGACAGTGTCGCACGTAGCTGATATCGTTGGACCGGTAAGTTACTGTTTTACATTATCAAGATATTTTTTTTATTTTGGCAATCAAAGAAGTTTTTATGATGAAACACTAACCATGCTCCTGAACCAATCAGTGATGACTATATATACCACTACCCAATTCTGATAAATTGATTAAATAAGCAATTCAGCTATACCCGATATGCCATGTGTTGTTGGTTAATTTATTCTATCTTTGTTTTCTCAGGAAGGTTTGGTGTATGCAGTAGAATTCTCCCACAGATCTGGAAGAGATTTAATTAACGTAGCTAAGAAAAGAACAAACATTATTCCTATTATTGAAGATGCCAGACATCCCCACAAATACAGGTTTGTTTGATTGCAATATTCTTCATCAATGCCTGGAAGTTTTTTTATAGCCGTTTATACTCTAAAGAAAAACTTTATTTAAACATTGTTCTCAAATGATGAATACCACACCATGCTCCTGAATCTGTCTTGCTGACTATATATACCACTACCCAATTCTGATGAGAAATTTATGAACACTAAATGCATTGAGACGATGTTAAAACATTTATATTTTATCTTAATTAATTTGAGTTATGTTGTGTTTCCAGAATGCTTGTAGGCATGGTCGACACGATATTCGCTGATGTTGCGCAGCCTGATCAAGCTCGCATTGTTATCCTCAACGCCCAGTATTTCCTGAAGAATGGCGGACACTTTGTCATTTCAATTAAGGTAATTAAACACAGTGCAAAATAAGGCTAATGATAATTTATTTTCTAATATTTATGTCTCAAATGATGAACACCACACCATGCTCCTGAATTTGTCTTGATGACTATATATACCACTACCCAATTCTGATACGAGACTAGTAAATAATTTTATATTATCAGTGTGACTAAATGAGGAACTAATATTTATGTTACTTTTTTTAGGCTTCTTGCATCGACTCGACAGCACAACCGGAGGCAGTATTTGCAGCCGAAGTCAAGAAACTTCAAGCCGATAAGCTTAAACCCCAAGAACAGATCACTTTGGAACCCTACGAAAGAGATCACGCCGTGGTCGTTGGTGTGTTTAGGCCGCCCGCAAAAGCTAGTGCCTAGTGATATAATTTCAAAGACATTTGATAGAGACATTATAATTTGTTATAATCATGTATATTACAAATGTAACAATATTATTTCTTGCATCCTGCCCTCCTAAGTAAGAAACTAAACTTACAATGCGTTCTTCATCATCTCGTATCCACGGACAGATCATTCATTGTTCATCTGTAATATCGTACAAGTATGTCATTATCTTGCTTGGGAGGGCAGCAGTCAGCTTATTAAATGAAGAATCTAAATATGTGACGCAGTATTTGAAACTGTATAAACTACAAGACTGCTTCTCAGCCAACTGCATCACATGTATCATGTTGATTCTTAATCAAGGAGACATCATATTTCAAAGTATATCTAGTGTAATGGCATTTGTTGCATACGAAAATATGATAGGGTGGATATCTTGAAATTTCCTTGGTTAAAAATCACCATTTCAAAGCATTTACGTTACAGTGAAAAATTATAATTAACATTTTAGACTCGAATTTATTATAATATTCATGTGGGGTAACAGATGAAAACTTTTATGATGTGTTAAGGATTGAATGAAAAATAAAATGAAAGTGCTCTATTTTTGTAAAAGCCACAACTTGACTAAACAAATTTATTTCGTGTCAGTTTCATTGTTTATGATTTGAATGTAATAGTTTTGAGTGAGGATGTGATTTTAATAGGATTTCTTTGACATCTGTGGGCGTATGAGATATTCCATTTAAAATTCCTGTTCAACTTAGATTTGTAAGATAGCTGTAAGATAAGATATGTAAAGATGGTTGATACTTGTATCAAAAATAAAAGATTGTATGAAATGAATAATTGTTTTTTTTATTTGCATCATCAGCACTTAAGAAAATTCATCAATTTTAAAGTTTGTCATAACAATTCTCGACAAAGAGAAAATATTTACAAATAATTAATATATACTCTGATATATACATTTTAAATAGTGTGGTCGCTCGCATCGGCTATTATAAAAACTTTAGATACATCCTAATAAATTTTTGTAGAATTACATAATATAAAATATAAAAAAGTATGATTTTTAGAACCACGCTAAAACACTTCATTCCAAAATCTATATACTTAAAAAATTAAGTATAGATGATTTGTGTGTAACTTTCAAAATACATTATTATGGACAAATCGATCATTCGAAAACACACATGCATATTCTTCCACGTTAAAAACCCACTGGCGCGACATGGCTGCCGTCTCCTCTTAGTATGCTTTTTGTAACATGTAGATCCCATCGTTGACAATATGCATAAGCAGACCCATCCACATCTTGAGGATGCATTTTATTGTTATCGATCCCGGTGAGCGGGAATTACAACAGGCAATAGTATCTAATTGTTTTTTTTCCGATCCGCACCATGTTAAAAACGGTGTTGTGTGCGATCGCAGATGGAATCTACATAACGCTTGTGGCCTCTAGTTTAGTACCACCAAGGAAACCATACTCATTTCTGAGCGGTTATTTTAGAGCATCAGGCTGCTGTCGAGTGAATCCTATGACTTGACTATCAAATCATATAGTGATAAGTCAGCAACCAGTCTTATTTGAGATAAAACCATATTCTTGCCAACACACTTAGTGTTAAGGGCCACATTGGGCAGCAAAGTTTCCTTTTAGGATCAGCAAACTGAAATCGATTTTCTATCCCATTGCGTAATATATTTTTTAAACAGAGAAACATCGGTAAAGTTGATACTAACATTATATATTATGCTTTTTATTAAATTTTTGTTCAATTAACAATTGGATTTCGTTTATTCAGTTTCAATTAATAACACAATACACCCATACTTTCGGCGGTAACTTTGTGGAAGTTCATTTTAATGTAAAATTTAAAATAACTGATTATTCCACGTATTGTGTCACAGTAACACAATACGTGGAATAATAAGTAATTAAAAGTTAATTAATAACTAAGTGCAGTTGAAAATATGAGATTTTATCTATTTAACTCAACTTTTCTGCACACTGTAGTGCATGCAACCAAGTCTTGAAGAATTTCTTCTCGGGACATTTCTGACAAAATTTTGAACACGACTAACGTTGTTACGCTACGGAATACACCCTATAAAAAGAGTGTGAAGCCGTAGCGGATGGTGGTGGGTACAACGTTGAGTACCCTAGGGAATTTAAAAAAAAAGTAATTACTTAAGCAAACTTTGCGATAGTAAGTCTGAAGATGCCTCTGAAAGAGGCGAAACCATGTCACAGTTAGTAACACAATACGTGGAATAATCAAAGTTATTTTATATTACAATACACCCAGCTTGAACACATTAAAAGGTAAAAGGATTGTTTTTTTTTAATGATAATAATATGTGAGTGATAAATATCACTCACACAGCCCAACCGGTAACTCTCTAAAAAGCTCCGGCCGTCAGCGCAATGGCGCTCAAAAGAAGCGTCAAATTGACCCGTGAATAATTTTTTCGAATCATCAAATACGATAAAAAAATAATCACAACTCAAATTTGAATTTATTCTTTGAACCCGATCGGTGTCCGTCCCTTGGAGTGGTTTTCGATCTGCATGCACAACATGCTAACAGGGCTGGAAGGCTTAACCCAAGATGGTTATTTTTGATAGCTCAAATGTTTTCAAACCAATAATGAAATAATATCCTGTGAGCGATAAACTCTTTGTGTCATTCTCATTACCAACTTTTCTGTAATTAATACACACAAACTGAAGACATAAAGTCATTAAGTACATTAATGTTCCAGAATTTTAAGAATTTAGTAATTTTAATCTGAGGCTGTATATTAAAGTGAAACAGAAAAGTAATCAAAATGTAATTTATGTAGAACCATGAAGCAGTAAGCATTGTTATAATGTGAAAATTTAGTGCCAATATTGGTTTGCTATAAAAATTGAGGTTTTTTGTTACACTGTATAAATAGTACGGTTTTACTGGTGACAAACATTATTAATTTTTCCCATAAATAAAACTATTTTGACAAGTCATAACTTCACCAATCGAGGTATAAATAAAATGTGTTCGAAAAAAAAACAGTTGGAGGCTGTCACTTTGTGATGACCTGGACTTCATCGTTAATACCTTACGCCAGGGTTTCCCAAACTACATTCCGCGGAACACTGGTGTTCCACATAACTTGAATTGGTGTTCCGCACCCACATAATTTAAAAACTACTCTGTTTCAATAATTTTTGAAAACTAGCAATTATGATTACTTGGTTATGAATTCATTTTCGGTGACAGCAAAACCAGCATGCTTAATTCAGCGCAAATGATTATAAAAATTTGATTGATTTCATCAGTGATTCTGACATGAATGTCATTAAATCCTTTCTTGGCTAGTTTTGTCACAATGATCCTCAAATGCATCAAAATAAGCTATTATTGTTTTACTTTTAGTTTTATACAAACTATTTATGCGAAGCAAGATTTTCTTTTTAAGAAGTGTTCCGTTAAAATTTACAGATTTGCGAAGTGTTCCATTACAGGAAAAATTCGGGAAACCCAGCCTTATGCCATGATACCACGTGCCGTGTCGAAGTCAAGACTGAGAATATGAGAAGATGAAATCAAATTAATAGTGTTGATATTTAATAGCTTGCTCTTTACAGTTATTGTTTATGGATAGTTGATAGGTTCCCCAAAATTTCACTCAAAGTTGATTTGCGTTAATCGATGCATAGAATACATACAAAAATAGAAGATAGACTATATCAAATTGGGAGATGGGTTACAAAGACAATCACATAAAGTGAACTCATACAATTACATATAAATTTTATATATTTTGAACATTGTACATATCGCCGCGAATTTTCCACAACCTGGCATCTCAAAAAGTATAAGGTTTTAGGAGACACGGGTCTACTTTATTCAACAGTTTACAACATGCACATCCTTCTCTATAAAACAACACTGGAATGGTTTTATCCTCAATACCTGCGAGGAAGTTAATAAGGCAGGAAGCAAAGACGTTTCCATCCATGCTACCCTATCCTCCATGCCAAACATAACAAACAAATGACTGAATTATTTTCCAACGTCTTTGTAATAGGTAAAATGGAAAGAAATGTCATTTTTTTTAATGCTACAAAAAAAATATTTAAAAAAAAACCATTCAATATTATTCCGTGAAATAATTTCTGTTATTAGGTATGATCTTCCTCCACAAAATATGCAGTTTTCAATACATCTTTCGTAAAATTCTGGCGGTTTATTATTGAAATATGAATCCAGGTGATTTTTTACCTATTCAATGTTTGATTTTTTTTAATCACAAAGTGAATGTTTCATCGACTTAAATAAGTGATAATCTGACGGTGCTATATCAGATGAATATGGTGGGTATTGCAGATGTTTCAAATCCAGCCCTCTTATTTAATCCTCGATCAAGCAAAAAAACATAAAATACCGCAGATGTATCTCTCCAGTCTCTGGCTTCTGTACTTTTCATTGACGGTAAAAAAATTAAAGAATATATCATAACAGAAAGAATACTGATGGAGCTTTACAATGATACTAACCACGACCTGTTTAAATTATAGAAACCGGTGGCAAACTGATTTCAAAGTGACGCACCAAAAAAATGTCATTTCTTTCCGTTTTACCAAAAAAATCAAACATTGAATAGGTAAAAAAATCACCTGGATTCATATTTTAATAATAAACCGCCAGAATTTTACGAGAGGTATAAAAAAACTGCCTATTTTGTGGAGGAAGATCATACCTAACAACAGAAATTATTTCACGGAATAATATTGAATGGTTTTTTTAAATATTTTTGTAGCATTAAACAAATTGACATTTCTTTCCGTTTTACCTATTATTACATTAAATAAAGCATGAAGTAAAATATATTTTGGTATGCGACTTAACGGAACATATGTGTATTGAAATTCTGAATTAATTACAACAAAAAACTCAAAATTTCGATACGTGTTTGTTGAAAATTAACGACGATATGTGTATTCTCCTATATCAATATATAACAAAAAATAGTAGTGTTGGGTCAACATATTTATCTATTATTACATTACACTGCTGTATTCTAATCTAACCAGTTGTTTCCTTAGGATTGGTATAAAATCACTATTATCAATCATATCTAGCAACAGATTCTTCTGGTCACTTTTAAGGTGTTCACTGTCAATACTTGGTGGAATGGCATTATAATAAAAATAATAAAACATTTTTAGTACTTTTTCCACATAAAATTTATCGGATCATGGTGAGCATTGTCATTGTCAGGTTGACAATGCTCACCATGAGCGAAACCGGTCCTGATCCAATAAATTATATGTGGAAAAAGTACTAAAAATGTTTTATTATTTTTATTAGATTCTTCTGGGTTTAGCATTGCTAAATAATTTTAGATTTTTCCGTTTTATTGAATAATTATTGAAAAAAAATGTATTTTCATAGACTGCGTTAAAGTGAAACTATGTAAAAACGAGTCTTGCAAAAATCAAGATACGAGTGTATATTTTACTAGTAAGAAAAATAATGCATTAATATAACGTATGTGTATATAATACAAAGTAAATAAATAAGTTGCAAAACTAAAAGCTGCACAACGTTAACATTGTATATTATTATGAAAAATCTGGTGTAATTGTTTGTTTCACTGTAGATGCGGGTCCATTAAGAGAATCATAAATATTAACGTATACCTTTTGTACTAAATTCATCTAATAATAATTTTTCACATCCTTAAAATTTTTGTTACACAACAAACACCCTTTTTGTACCGACATAGATTCCCTATCTAAAATACAAACTATATTATACATTATTCTATGAAGAGCTGCTAATCATCAGGGCTGTATTCGATGCTCAACTCTTGAGTGACGTGCGTTAATTTGTGAGCTTCCATTCTGCCGAGGCGGGTGCAGGAGAAATCGCACGTGTCGCACAGGATAGGTATCTCGCCGGCGTGGGTGAGTCTGTGCTTTTTAAAGTAGGATATCCGAGAACACTTGTAACCGCAGTCGTCGCAGACGAGGGGTTCGCCTCGAGAATGTATCCGTTTGTGCATGTTGAGATATCCACTTCGAATGCTCGTATAACTGCATTGATCGCAGGAAAATAGCAATGACGGATCTATTTTGATTTGGTCGACGGAAACAGTGTCACTCTCATTGTCATTACTATCAGCCGTTTCATTTTCTGGTACCGGAGGGTCTTTACTCTCCGAGTGTGTCATTTTTTTATGCATATCTAAAAAATCAGACTCGCGGCAAGTATAATTGCATTCGTTGCAAGAAAACGGTTTATCGTTGGCGTGTTTCGGCGTGTGATACTTTAGATGTTCGGGATTCTTTGTTGAGAAACTGCACTGTGGACAGTTGTAAGATTTTCTTCGGCTCTGCGCTGTGTTTCTATTGCTTTGCTGCTCGGTTATGTTAATCGGCGGGGTCGGCGCTTGCGGCTGTGATGGCCCCGGGCTTTTGGCTGAATCGTGAGCTCTTTTTGCTTTACATCGTTTATGGTGGCGGCCTAAAAAGCTGGAATCCGTGAAGACAGTGTCGCAGTATCCGCATGGAAATCTATTGACTGAAAACAAATCAATAGGGATAAGTAAAAAATGTATTCTCGCAAACATAGTCTAATGCTCAGGTCTCACTGAATGCCAAATGTGAAATGAAAATTTTATTTTTCAACTTACTAGGCGGTTTTTTAATGGTATTATCGCCGACTCGTCGCAGATCAACCACTTTTGGAGTCTCTGCAGCTAAAGGGTCTGTTTGAGGTTCTTTTGAATTGGTCTCTGGTGGGGTGTGTCTCATCAATCTCGCTGCTCGAGACTAAATTGAAAAGTATGTCTTTAATAATTTAACAAAAAAAATAATAATATAATTTGATATATATATTACAAATTGAATAGATGTTAATTTTTTCTGCATGATTAATAATTCACGTCACTGTCGATTATGTCTAGCTTCAAAAATGTACCTAAACCTTTCTAAGCATTTGTCAGCGCAAAATAAAATTCTTGTAATAAGGTGCTGTTAAAAACAATTTTGAATCATACACAATCCTGGCATCATTTTACTACACAAAAATAAGTTTTTTTTATTATGTAATAACTTGGTATAAGTTACGATTGTTGAAATTCTGTATATTTATTTTTATAAACAGAAATAATACAAAATCATGTGAATTTCAAACATGTCATGGCATTAGACACAGTCAACCCATTGATGAGTAACGCCGAACCTGTTGGAGTAGCTTGTCATCAATTATCTATTGCCATTCTCATATTTTTTATTGAATTTTTGTTATTTCTTCAGATATGGATACTATGGACACGTCCACCAGTGACTTGGCCGCCACATTATTTTCATTTTGTGTTGCAAATGAAGAAAAGGTTTTTTAAAAAAGGGTAACATTGGTAAACAAATCGGTAGCAATATAATATTGAGCGTAAAATTCTATTTGGGATCGATTCCTTCTTGGAATCGACGTATGTAGAGCGGCACATATAGACAGATGAAAGCAAAAAAGATCTTGACGCAACAGCGAAGTAAAAGCTTCTATAAAAATATTCAAAAGTAATAAAGACCTAATTTACTTAACATTTTTAACTATGGGTTTATAATTTAAAAAAAATATTTACTTCTTGAAATAATAACTAATATTCTTCCCAGATTGGTCTGTATCCAAAAAAATGTTTTTATATTTTTGTGTGTGGCAATACTACAAATAATCAAAATATAAGAAAAAGCCTAATTTATTAAAAATTAACTCACTACTCAAAGGGTTAATGGTCATATATTTTCTGTTAATAATTTACATTTGAAAAGATCAAGTTATACCTGGTAAGATTTTCTATTGACTATAGGCGTAATGGGTTTTTTTAAAATCACAGTCCCCAGCTGAGCCATCTTGGCCTTGATGGACTGGGATGATGAGCCTTTCCAATCCTTATCATTTGGATCATCATAATCATCGGAGTCTTCATCATTTTTATCAAAGGTGTCACGTTTGTCATTGTTAAAGCTTAAGTCTTCACCGCACGATTCAAACTCAATAGGAATTTCTGTAATAACCTGTGGGCAATTTATTCAAAATTATTTGCAAATTTTTATTTTACTTTTAATGTTTAAAAGATGCAGCAGTTTTAGGATGAACATTGCATTTATAAAAGAAATCTACTTACTGTTGCAACATTGCAGGTACGACAATTTAAAAAAAAAATCTGATCTTAATAAGGGCAGCGAGAATTCACAATAGAGTATTCTCACTTGAGAAATGAGTTGAGAGGATGAGGTAATGGTGGTTAAATATTTTTTTATAAATTCGTACATCAATCAAAAAATCCTAGTTGAGAATTCAAAGCCTCAGAAAGAACAGCAGATACGCTATGTGACTGGTGATCGGCAAATAATAGTTAACCAGGAATTTCCAGTACTAACTCAGTACTGCACAGTTAAAAGATCAATCAGCGACAAGACAGGTGTTGGGACAGCCAACTTGTATTTGTTAAATCATGTATGCTTTTCAATTTCAACATAATATGTGGAGTATTTGAACAATACAGATAACAGGTAGTAGGATTTATTGTTAGTCTATGAATCAATTATAATAGAATATAAAAATGGTATTTTTTCAATTCAATTTGAATAAACCAAGCTTGGCAAACAAAAAATCAACAATCATGGAGAGATGAATAAGTTGGTCAATTTTCTACCTGGATATTTCTTTTTGGAGGTGATACTTCAATGTCAACAGGTTCGTAATCGTCTTGCTGAAAGTTAGTCGGTTCTTGGGCTAATCTTTTCAGTGGTAATCTGGAAAATCGATTATGAAATTAATTCCTCTATTAATTTACGAAATAACATATATTTAATGAGTTCATAATTATTTCGTGAAGGTTTTTTAATGGAGAAACCTTCGCGAATCATGTAACGAAATTTAGTAAACGAAAGGAGAATCTGATAAGAATAGTTGCATATTTATATTACCTAAGTTGAAATTCATAGACGGTTTTGATAATATAATCAAATGAGAAAAAGGACGTAAATTCAAGATGTTTACATAAATAAAGATGTTGTCAAACTACCTTTTCATTCTTTCCATTTCACACAAATAATATATCGATTACCGACGATAACTTGTAATAATTATCAATACTTTTATTACATTAGCTGGTAACTTGTGAAATACGTTGACTACTTTCTATTGTTTTAATATCCAGGAAAGGCATTGGAAAGTAAGTATAAATGACAGACTGACAAGAAATGTGTCTGGTAGAATAATTTTAAATCAGTTCATTGAGACACTGCAAGTAAATGGTTTTCTTTTAATTAATAAATGAATTTAAAATCGACACATCACAAACAGCCGTCAAAAGATAGCTCAAGCTCTATGGTTTATTTTTTAGTGTGTTGTCATATAGTTAAAATTACATAGACAAAAAATGCCATCCTTCAGATATTATTTTCATTCCATTTCTACAGTCAATCAAAGAAAATGTGCTAACTTATCATTTTGTTTTTTTTGTGACACTGTTACACTGTATCTATTACAGAATAATACCGTAGAAGTACAAAATAACCACGTGAAAAACATTGCAAATGTTAACTGAAGTGGGTAAGACGGTGTAAATAAAGGGTCATTAACCTTTTTATGCCTACCGCTCACTTTTGCATATTTTTCATGTTAAAATTTCCTTACCGCCCACCAACATCGCTATATTTTATTCTAGAATATGGGTAAAAAAAACTAGAAGGAATTTAGGAGAAATAAATATCCTCCACCGCCCACCACGGAAGCCTTTACGGACCAGTTGACGACCCGTGGTGTAAATAATTGAAAGTTATGCAGAACACAAACAATCCACATTTTGACGAAAAAAATAATTAGCGCACTTTTACAAAAATAGTATTTTTATAAATTTTGTAGTTTGAAATAATTGACCTGACCACTAACGAAAGTAAAAACAATCAGGCGTAGTAAACAAACAAAAAATGTTTTGTATACAAAATCAAAGCAAGCTAAATTCCCTTCACCATGCTTTTTTTCGTCATATTTGTGCTTTGTGATTCGCAAACTAAGCATACTTTTCTGTATGAAAAATATTCATCTACTCTCTTCTCTGCCTTCCCTAAGCTGATTATGCTGTCATATGATCCTTTCCTTATGGCCAGTGTTGGTCCCGTATTAATTCTAGAAACCGCCACCACTTTGTCACATTCAGAACAGCGTTGCCTCATAGTATATTTCCACTAGTAATAATTAAAATATTTTAATTACTTAAATAGACCATTGACAATTTCTTTTTTACTTTTAAGTAGCAAAAATCTGTTCAGCCCAAGATCATAGCCATCAGCCCCGAACCTTGTTAAAATTTGTCACATATGACCACTTTTTAAATTGAATTTTGGCTAACGTCAGTTTTGTTGATAGAGAAATATAATTATCCCAATTGCTCAGGAGGGGCAGGTTTGTAACTACCCTTTAGTTTGTAAGTCTCCTTTATATATTGACCTTATGAAATACAATTCATAAAAATAATGGATAGTACTCAGTAAATGAAAAGGAAAACAAGCTAGTGTCAGGGGATAATAAGTGAAACAAGTGAGGTATGTTGTTTTTCATTTTTATTATTCTTTATCATTAAAAGCGATAGTAATATACAATTCCATTTAGCTAATATTTTGAACAGCAAGAAATTTCGTTTTCATTCTAATATCTATGCGTTTTGGTGTGACAAAAATATGTTTTGAAAAATAAAAAATAATCTTTTTAGCAGAATCGTTACAAGGCATTTTCTATACACAATATATAATAACAATAATAATTAATACAATATTTCTCTGAAATATTCGTTTACAGATTTCAAGGGATCCTTCCGATTCCGCTGTGCTATGCGTATATCTGTTCCCGAATATAGTATCGAGACCAGTTCTTTTTCTATATTTTTATCGAAGGCACCAATTTTCAGGACACATTTAAATATTTCATTATATAAAATAAACATTAACTATTTCTTCATCCTGTATAGAATTCATCAAACTTTCTATTAAATTTGTTGTCTTTCGTTGAAAGCTGGTAACATGCCACATTCAGTTGTCAATGTGGCTTAAAACAATTGCCGGTTATAGAGTGTTTAATGTAACGAGAATTTTTCATCGAATATTCAACAGAGCTAGAGTATTTTACAAGATACTTTGTGTCATCTTTATTACGAAAGACATTAATTTTAAAATATGTAATGTACGTAAACACTTCATCGATATTTCTGTCTATTGAGTAGTCAATGAAAATATTTGTATTCAGTAAACGCTGCGCAAAAAATGAATATCTATGTGTTAAAAATAAATTTCAAAAAGCATTATCTTGAATTCCGCCGTGTTAATTAATATTAAAGTACATTGTCATTAAACACGATTTCATAGCCTATCTTCTTAACGAGAATCATTACTTATAAACAATACGGAATACTTTAATTATAAACGTATTCTTAAGAATCAAAACATTCTTAATATAATGTTGTTATATTGTTGAATCGACTGTCCGTCACAATCGAGTGATATATTGGCTAGTTAGGTTTGTATGGAAACATCTATAATGGCGGTAAAGTGTATTAAAGAATTACCGCTGGTCTTTGTGATGAAATCAAAGGTTATAAAAAAAATTGACACAAAATAGACTTCAACAATAATATCAAATCAGAGACAATTTATTTATATTATAATGAATGACTGTCTTAATTCATTTGTAAATTATAATAAAATTGAAGACTTTTGTCGTGCGCTTCTAATGAAATAATTTGATGTGTGAGTTAAGTGGAAAGAAGCTCATATATTAGTACTTTAATTATACTTTCACTGAAGATATTTCTTAACATTTATACAGCAGCAAATATAGTATCTTTATAATAATCTTTGAAGAACCTACATTTTGAGGAAAGATTTCAATAAGGCCATTCGTGTTGCCAAGTCAAAAAATATTTTTCATTTTTCTTTTACAAAACATCTCTCGGAGCGCTCTCGGAGTGATAAATTTAAACTAGATAGTGACTATGACAGATGCTTTAAATAATTATATTATTGGATATTTTTCTAGTTTTAATTATTTTTATTGGCAAATACATGAACACGTCTAATATGAAAACAATCTGATTCATAATAATAAATGTAAGGTATAGCTTAAAAATGCACAATGAGATTGCTGTTTTAAAGTAAGCTAGTCTCAGCACCGATTCAATCCGTCTCGCCTATAATCATTACAGATATTTTTAGAACAATTGGGACACAAAAAATATTTGGTTTCGGCTTAAAGATTGAGCATACAAATAATGAATATTCATTTTCTCAAACCGCACTCCAAAATACTAACGAATAATGTTAAGCTAGATAATATCAGTAAGTGAGTAATATTTTTTAACAATTACTCGGCAAAGCCCCGGCGTAGAAAAATAAAAATGAGATAGGGGCGGATGCGTTTATATAATTTTTAAAAAGGATATCAGATGAAGACACATTGCTCTCCCAACAGAGCGACTGAAGAATTTTCATCACGATAAATTCTCATTCAATCAATAATTTAAAATAATAACATATTTGCGCTAAAAA
This sequence comes from Himalopsyche tibetana, assembly GCA_030503985.1. NCBI lineage: Eukaryota > Metazoa > Arthropoda > Insecta > Trichoptera > Rhyacophilidae > Himalopsyche > Himalopsyche tibetana. The sequence continues at coordinate 679,624 of JAPJYX010000003.1, read as the reverse complement.
TTGTTAGATCACGTAGAAGTATCGTTGTATATCAATAAACGCCCGTATACAAATTATAAATATTCAATATAAACGATGTTTTAATAATTTGAAAAACTTGAGGTTACAACTGAATATTTAGTACAACTATTAGTAATATAACACAATTAATATTTGTGAAAATACATTCCTTCGGATGCATTATCGATATTATACATTTAACACTTCAATAGTCTTTGATTGAAGTGAAATTAAAGTTCATAGACCATTAAGTTTTACAAAAAATGTGTAACATGGAGATTTATGATTATTTGAAATACTAGAGGCACCGATTAACATCAAAGTATATGCGTTAAAAAAATAATATCAGAGACATGCTCGTCGCCTGCGAGAGAGTTGCGAATGGACAAACTTTAAAAAAAATTAAGATAATACAGTTTTATAAATACGTCATCAATAACCGAGATATCTAGCTATAAAATAAAAATACCTTATTTACTTTGGTTTAATGTTACTTAAAAAAATATGACAGACCACACTAAATAGGAAGTAAAACTAAATTAATCTAATTAAATATCTAACGAAGGTAGTAATTATATATAAAAAAAAATAAACAAATAATGCGTAATCGAACGTAATATTTAAAAATATTTGATTTGTGTACTTAATAACTTACAGTGCGCATATTGTAATTAACATATTCTTTAAGGAAAATTACGTGTTTCAAAATTCTTCAAGGATTTTGTCACGAATGAAATGTTTCAATTATGTTATTAAACAAAAATGACACGTTCAATTGTTCGATATTAAAATAATTCAGACAGAGTAATAAGGCTAAACGTTTGATCGGAAATCCTATTCTGTACAAATGTAATAGAATCGATCGCAAATTTAATAGACATAAAATGCGTAAGTTAAATGAATTACCTTAAAGAATACGTAAATTAACAACAGTTTTTAAGTCTACGAAACTAAGTAAACATTGGTTTTTAAAAACTATGTTAAAATTAATATAATACAATTTTATAGTTAGAAATAAATAAATGAAAAAAAAAACAGGTCTTGAGATAATCTGAATAATTCAAATCAAAAATGGTATAATCGAGCACAACAGATGAAATAAACAAAAAAATGAATGGTCTAAGTTCGACTAAGGTAAAAATAATTTTGAATGTACAGTATAATAACTTTAGAAAAATAATTTAAAGTAAAATTAAAAAGATCTCGTTTTTACCCGCGGTTTATTGTGTAAAGTAAGTGTTATAGTCCCGTCATTATTCAAAGATTTCTCTTGCGAAATACAGTTCTGCGAAAAACATCAGCTGAATTTTTTATCTTTACTATGTTATCTATTTGAGAAGAATAAATAGTAAATGATTGTCTGCGATACACCTACACGTTCCAAGAAGATTCAGATCTACAAAAACTGTCTCAGAATGTAATGGCATTCATATTCAATGAGAAAACCTGCCCGGGATGAATTAAAGAATGTTTTCAAGTCGTCTATTTTCACACCACACATCTGTAGATTTGAATTCTCCTATACGAAGCATTCGACTTTATAAATGTTTTATGATAATGTAAATACATATTTGAGGCACTGTGTTCGATACGAAAATTTTTGCTGGAAAAGTAAGATTGTACACAGCTGAGAATTCATGATTTTCACAAAAAATATGTTGAAATTAAATTTCAACAATACTTATTCGCCAGAGATATTACGATGGACAGTTTAACTTATAAGAAAAAACCGTAAACGTTAAAATATTAATATATCCTGACTAGGGTATTCGTGAAAATAGACAAGAGTAGGGTTGCCGCCGTGAAGAATAACGAGTGCTGAATAAAGTTCGCCCCGGAAAAGACTTCGGCGACTGGAGCTGTGAACACGAAAACACAATCAATATAGTAACAATAAAATACAAACTGCTCTATTAAAACGGTAGGTGTTGGAAATAATTTAGACTTCTGTCAATTGCGACTCAAAGTATTATTTCAGATTGCGCAAATATGTGAATCGGCAAAGAGCACAATTCAAATTGCTAATGTGCTTATAGTATTCATAGAATAGCATACAATATTAGAAACAGAATAATGTTATTCAATCAAAATTTTCCCTGTATGGAAACCATTTTAATTGCACATGTGGTACTATTAATATATGGCATGATTAGATTTTATTTTTGTAGCACAAAACAGATTTTAATTAGGGTGAATCCCATAGTACTGGGACATTTAAGTAAGTACTTTCATTAAACAAAACATAAGCATCTAATTAACACCAGATATATGTAGATATGTGGAATTTAATGAACTTTAACCTTCTCACCGCGTATGACATCTATGCATGTCCTAGCGAACATGCCCTCAGCGCGCGTGACACGTATAGATGTCATGGAAATTTCAAACCCTACATAAGAGCTATCTATTGTGCTAAAATTGTATAACTTGGTTGAAAATATTACTAACTGTATATTTTACCAAATTTAATAGATGGCATTAGTCAAAAAAGATTCAATTTAGGCTAAAATAATTTATTTCTGGAACACGCCGTGAACATACGTCACTTATGCAAGATTTTGGATAATGTAAATAAGCGATCGAGTGCGATTGAAATTGAAATTGTTCCGAGAATTTAATTTAATATTATAAGCATGGTATGGTGGTGGCGCAGTGTTCTCGGTCGCTCGTGGCGGTATTTTTCAATATGGCGAAGTCACGCCGCAATTGTATGAAGAATGATTATTGTTGAATTAAACCGAAAATACAAGAAATATATTGTATTTTATTATTGAAAAAGTTACTTTGGGTGGCAATTAACATATTTATAGTCGAAAACGCGATAACAAAATCCTCAAAAAAACAGCCGCGTACAAGGCATGCTCGCTAAATTTGGTGACGCGGGCAAAGGGTTAAGGAAATTAGTATACAAATTATAGAAACTAATGTTTTTTTTAGAAATAGAAACACTAGATATATTTTTGACCTTCACATCAACATATATTTGATGTTTAAATTTGAAGAGTCCAGTAACCGTGGCTGTCCAGCTTACTATAACAATCACCCTAATTCAGTTATAAAAAGACAAAAAACATTGTTTTCGAGCGTGCGGTTAAGATGAATCAAATAATAAATTATAGAAATTAAAACCATCAACTATGGCAATTGGATTTTTAAATGAGGATAATCTTTTACTTGAGTAGCAAAGTATCTCATGATTGATTAAATATTTAATTCTAGAGAAGTGAGACAAGTGGCCATAGTTTCAGGTATCAAGTATCGTTAGATGGCAATTAATAGTGCAAACGAAAAAACGATAAAGAAAAGTGCTGTGATGATTACCTTCCTGTAGACTTTCGTCAGCTCTTATTTCGTTGCTCTCATAATCTGAAGAAATAATAGAAAGCAAAACACCCAAATAAAAAAAAAGAAACAGAAATCAGAGAAAACAGTGCTCGTCATAAAATAGTATTGCCAGTGATAAAATTGAATGTGAGATTTTTAAGATGTAAAATTAAATAAGTAATAAGTGTGCACGAGTGTTTTAGCTGTGGATGAGTAACATTGTTTTTAAAAAGACCTTCTATACTATCCCATTAAGCGCAGTTATCGTATTTGAGATTAAGAAAAAATCAAATTGTGTACGATTCACATACGAAAAATAAATCAAAACCGTTACTTTTATGGAGCCTTATAAGACAGATTTATAGTGTATGAATTTATAAAAATAGGAAGGATATCTAATATAATTCTACAATTTACATATTTTGTCCACGTTATGAATCATCAAACTACAAATAGTTTAAATAGGGTGTTACTGAGCGAAACACAATATTCCTTTGAACAAAGAAATATTGTGTTTTTATTAATATAATGTCTTTCCACCGAGTATTGCTAGTGAACACCCTAAAGTGAGCAAGATATCTCGTAAAATTTTTGGTGCTCAACACGCCAGAGATGAGTTTCCATGTCAATAACTAATTGATTTAATAATTGCAAATTATAGCCGGTGTGCTAGGTACAAATGTACTTTTTTCTACGGCTGCCAAAAGGTTAACATATAAAGAGATAAAAACTCTACCATAGCATGATTGTATTATTTAGATATCAATCCTGGTAGAAAGTATTTCCTATGTTTAACCTCTTCCCGGTCACGCCCGAGTATACTCGGGCATTGAATTTCGTCAAAACGGACACACGATATAACTCGGGAAAATTCCATTAAAAAAAACTATGAATTCTTTCACTAAATATGCATGTTTAATAAATATAACATTTGTGTTTGATATTCGAGCATAATAAAAAATATGTGATCCTTTTTGGAACATTTGTATAAATCAATTGGACTGGTAAGTGGTTAAACAAATATTAAAATTCAAATATGTTTTGTTTATTAAAAACGATGATACCTATCCATGGCAAACTTAAAATTAAATTAAAGAAAACAAATGATATTAAGCAGTTTTAAGTGCTCACAGGAAATATTATATGAACAAGAAGGTGCAAAATATATTTAGGTAATGACAAGTAGATGACAAAATGTTTTTATATCATTTGAGGCACAGGATTTTATCAACTAAATAATACCAACATAAATTTGTGAATGGTCGCAGAGTGCAAAAATTAATGAAACAATGACATTTATAAATCTTTGATTATGTTTTCTAAATCCAGGCCTGCTCCCATTGTGGAGGATATGGCCTCCTAATTGAGGTATCTCCACAGAAATTTTTCTACGAGAACTACTTCTCAATCTGTCTTTTTTTAACCGTGTACTTTTTATCCTTACTCTTTTCGAACAAAAGAGAGGTTGAACAACCGAGTAACAAGCAGTTCACGTTGAAAAACTTCTAAGATATTTCCATTAGGAGGCTAAATGCTCCACACTGGGAGCGGCTTTTATTTCTTTTGAAAAAAAAAAGTTTTGAGCAAGTGCAAAGATCATTTAGCACTGTTTTCATTTTGTAATTAGAATTTGAATAACCATCACGATTGACTACAAATAAATTGGCTGGCCCTTCTATTTAATATTCCCATTTGTCTTTGGAAAGAGAAAAGTCCAAGCTTTGCTTACAATTCGTTAGGTGAAAACTATCGACGCAATTCTCTTTTTGATGGTCGATTGTTCCTGCTGTGCGAAACAATATTTGATGATAAGCGTGTTATACTAACCACCGTCGAACAGCCTCTGCTCGGACACCTCGCTCCATCCGTGTTCGTTTTGCGAGCGGAGTGTTGCGGCATATTTGCCCGGTTGTAAGCCCTGCAGGGCGTGTCGCACGGTGTAAACATTTCCGTTAGGTTCTTTGATGTCAGGCTTTACGACAATCCACTCTTCATCCTTCGCTACGTGTTCCGGTTTGGTCTAAATTAAATAATTTACATTTAGTAATGAAGAAGAAGAAGAATGATATTATACACTTGTAAAGAATATTTTGAATCTTTTCACCTCGTCGACTTTGAAATATCTTATTTCTATATCCTTGAGCGGCTGAACGGATTCTACTGCCCATTGTAACACAGGACTGGAATCATCGGGGCCTTGGGTGCCGGCGATCCAGATGGCGCGGCCGGGTTGCCTCGAAAGGGTGGTGTGGGCGGAGCTCTCTCCATATTGGTTGCTAGCCTAAACATAAAATTATTTTCTTATTTCACAACTGTATATTTGTAGCTATTTGTAATGAATACAAATATTTTTTGGTAAAATATTATATATAGAAACATTTACTTCAGTTTTCTTACCTTGCAAATATACTTTCCAAAGTCAGTAGCGGTCACTTTCATTATTCTAAGTTTGGAATGATCACTATCCTCGAGAGAGATTGGGTGGTGTTTGGTATCTTTCATTGTAAGACCGTTCCTTTCCCAAATGATGGTAGCTCTGAAAAAAGAAAAGCATAGAAAATTAATGGACCATATAAAACTCGAGCATTAAGATTTTTCTTTCTTTTGTGTGTAATTTCTTGGCTGAATGAATAACCTTCATTATTTAACAGAACGTGAAAACAATTACATACTATGTATAAATTAAGGAGTGGAATATTTTTAATGGTTGATAAAATTTTAATTACCTTGGTTCGCTGCGCACTGAGCAAAGCAGCACGGCTTCGTAGCCTTCTCCAGTATTTACCACAGATTTCTTAACGTGAACTTCAGGGGCATCTGTAAAAAAAATCCTTCTTTAATCATCTATACTGAACTACCCTTTTACACGATTTCGAAACAACACTGTGCAAAAAAAGATTGAGCATTCATTTAACAATGCGTAACAGTAGTTTGGAATTTCTTACATGTAATTACTACTCAGTACAATGTTCCCTCTAAGCTGTGCGCGCGCACATGCATTAGAATAGATTACATTATTATAGAGTTACAAAAGTTACACCAGCTATAACACCAGAATAAACTAATTGTCATTTTATAGTCTTGTTAATTATTGTCATTATAAGAAATATACCATTTCGTTAAGTATGTCTTAATACCGTTATCTGGCGCACAAAGTTTTCAATTTCATTTCAAAGTATTTTGCGCACATAACCTTCGGAAAATTAGAGGGATCATTGCTCAGTACTATGCGCTGAGAGGTATGCGGATGGGCACTAGGATAAAGAGGGGCGAAAGTCGCGAGACTGCAGACTAGTATGTTTTTGTATACGGTATCGCGTGGAACATATTTGCCATGTAAATGGAGATTTTGAAATATTATCTTTTAATTACCAGGAGTTGTGCAAATGAGTTTCTGAAATCACCAAATAATGTAAATTGAGTATACTTACGGAGTATTTTGATGGTGACCGATCCGGTAGCCACAGAGCCGATGCCGTTGGAAGCCAGGCACTGGTACGTTCCTGCGTCTTCTCGTCTAACCTGTTTGATGAAGATTGATTGGTGGCCGAATGCAACATCATCCTTTGTCAAACGATGACCCTGTAAAACACAAAGCAATTATATATCAATGTATTTTTTTTATATAAAAACCTAGTTTCGAGATTATCATTATTTTCGATAATAATTAAGTTTTAGCATCTTTATTTATGAACTATATCCATTACTTATTGTTACAAAGCGTTCACGAAATTCGATCCTCATTCTCAAAAGCGTTAAGTTATTTACTGTATGTCTTACGTGGACGAAATCAAAGCGAAATGATCTCCGTTGCTATAGTAACCACGTGACAAAACACACGCCACGATCAGTGTGTTTGATATATTGATTCGCTTTACGCCGTGTTCCAGTCCTGTTTGCAGGGACTTCGCGCAGGTAAGACGTAGTGTTAATGGTTTCTTTTGTCAAAAATAACTTTAAGCAGAATTGACTTAAAAAATATTACGTTCAAATTATGTAAAAATATACAGAATGTGACTGAATTATTTTTTTTTCTGAAGAAAGAAAGTGTCTATCTGTCTGCATTCATAACTCAAAACAGCCAGTTTTCGAATAAACGCCTTCTGTCAATATTCCGATGATACATAACATTTAACTTTATCAATATCAAGTATTTAATTATGCAAGTATTCTTGTTAAAATTTATATTATATTATCTTACCACAGAGGTCTTTGGGTTAATTAAATATTACAAATATAACTTACTCCCTATAGATCAAATCAAACATGCATAATGCAATCTTATTGACCTATTAATAATAGTATGCACTGAGAATACTATAGAAGTGTGGGCCAGTGGTTCGCAACTGCAGGTCCACGGTGCCGCTGTGGAGAAAGTTTGGCCGGTTCACATATAATATCTATAGTAAGATAGCTCGTTATCCAGTCAGTTGGGATTTCGGTATTCACAATCTTTCAATCCCAGGATGGAAACCCTAATAACAACCTTAGAAGTAACAGCTATTAATCACGAAAGATTTCAGCTGGAGAATCAGTCACAAGAAATAGTCTGAAGAACGGCGTAAAAAAGAAAAAAAAATGTAGTATGAAATGCTCACCGCTTTGCTCCAAGTCATAGTAGGTGTCGGATGTCCAGAACTGAGGCACTGGATCTTCAATGGTCGTCCTTCCACGACGAGACTATCGGTGCCATTAGGATTGATGTGATAGATGTGTGGGGCTGTGGTCATTGTAACATGGTGAGTGATGGATGATGGAGACGACGTTCCAGCCACAGAGCAAGTATACGCACCGTGGTCTGTGCTATTCATGTTAGAGATTGACAGGGTATGGTTTGTGTACCTGTAATAATTCAAAAAAATAATATTATTTTTCAAGCATGATACAAATATTAAAGATAAGTTTATTTCTTATGTAAGAAATAAGTTGTATATACAATTTGCAAAGTGATGTGCCTAGTAGGGCTTATACAGAAAACGACTTTTGAAAATACCAGTTGTCGAATGTCGATATTGTTCGGTTTTCGAAGTTTTACAAAAAATGGATAATTCAATTAAAATAGCGAGAAAAAGTTCAATTTTTTTATGTTGTTTATTTATATACATAATAATGCACAACAAGAAATTATTTGGTGTTACTCTTACTAAAAAATATGATTTAAAAAAACACAAAGCCTCCACTGATCGACCTGTAACAAAATTTCCTGATATCGAAAATACCCTTTCACTGGGTAATGATGTGGGGCATATGGTCTTTAAGCCATCAAATAAACGATCCAAATTTTCTGTCCCTTTGTTTATAGACTCATTTATGTAAATTTGGCACAACCGGTTACGAAGTTGAAAAACCGGTTTTTGAAAACCGACAAGCCCTAGTGCCTAGGCAAGGTTCCAAATGACACCCCTACTAATTTTCGAAAAAAAGTATATGTGTAATTTAAATAATAATTTTAACATTTAAATCTCATTTATAATTTACACATATTGCAAAAGAAGAATACTAATATACTTAAAATACAGTTGGCCATTTTGAAAATGCTAGAATAACAATACTTTTTGCCATTTCACTACTTAAAAAAAAAAAAAATAGTAGCCTTGCAGAAATTGATTCCCTCATTATCAAAAATTATTTGAATGAGTCTAACTGAGATGAGAAATCATAAGGAACTATACCTCTCAATTATTCTTAACAGCCAATTAAGTATATCGATGGCCATACGTTGACAACACGTAACCCGACATTTTTTCATAAAATGAGTTATGCATATCATTTTCTTTGTTTTTTCAAGCTCAATTAAAATATTGACATCTCGTAATTTACAAAAAATATTTTTCATTGAAATTTTTCTAAAGTTGGAAACACGTAACAGAAAAAAAAGCCCACCAAACTGCCAGAAGATAGTAAAAGCACTACATCGTTTTTTCCTATTTGAAAATAGATGCGAAAAAAATCCAACATGTTTAATGCAACATTTTGTATTGGAGAGTGAACAATCCGTAACTGGATTAAAAAAAAATTATAACAATTATGTATAATTTTTCTATTATTATATAGATGAAGTTAAAACAGGTGCATTGAATTGATCAAAATACTTGGAATTGTTTCCTCGTATTATCATAAAGGAAGAAACAAAATTAAAATTGTTAACTCTTATCAAACATTCTTGTGATAAAAAGTTTATTTAATTAATATTGTGTCAACAGAATATTTTAAATATACATAATAATTATTTTACTCTGAAGTGTCCTTTCATTTTCATTGATTTCCCAATATTTATTTATACAATTTTTTGACTCTCCTGTAAAATTGAACAAATTTCGGTTACGTGTTGTCAACTTATGGCCATCGATATGGTATTTTAAAAAAATCTGGATTTCATGTATTAATTAGATTAATTGTTAAATGTGTTAATTGAGATTGTTGGCAAAAATTCATATTATAAGGGAATAGGGAGGAGAGCGGACAGTTAAAAAGATTTAAATAACTAATAACAGTTTATAAATTGATTTTTCAATCGATTTATGAATTTCCTTTCATAGGCATGGATGTATGTGATGTCTTGAATTCCCCCCTCTCACCCATCATATCCTATGAACGGGGCGTATCGAGAGCGAATAGCTTACCACTAATCCTTTCCTAGCCCTATCCTTCTATCCCTACTCTCTTTAGAAAAAGAGAGGTTGAGCAACTGAGTAACAAGCAGTTCTCGTAGAAACACTTCTGTTGAGATAAACTCCATTAGGAGTCCATATGCTCCACATTGGGAGTGGACATGGTTTAAAAAAAACTTATAACAGTAAAAATATTCTTACTTGATAATTCTGGGGTCTTTGCTGGTTTGTATGTTTCCTTGGTAGAATAAATGGTCTCCTTTACCCCAAATGATAACAGCGTTTTCTGAAAGAAAAATAAAATTATTATTAGATAAAACTAATAAAATAACGCTCCAGTTAGAAGAAGAAGAAGAATGTAAAAGAGAAGTCAAACATATACACAGTGTTGCAATAAATTAAAAAGATCTTTCATATTTTCAATTGCAAAAATTATTATAAAAAATTAAAAATTGATAAAAAGATTTCTTCAATAGTGTCTTTTATCTTAGTGACATTATGATACCATCCAAAACTCATCAATAATGTAGCGAAACAATATTTCTTCCAATAAAATAAATCTATGAAAAAAAAATGCACACAATTGTTATGGGAAGAAGAACTTGGTTACTATTTTTTTTTAAAACCAAAATATTACTTGATTGATTTGGTATTTATTTCGTAATATAATTCTTATGGAACTGAATACTTTGTTATTTTGCCCACATTGACTGTGGAAAGGAAAAAGGACGTAGCCAACAGTTTTTTCAAAACAGGTTTTTTTCGATAATCACAATGTATCAAACATGATACACGTTCTATCAAAAGGATGCAAGCTGCAAATTCCAAATAAGTATCTAAATTTAGCTTTTAAGTTAAACCAAAAAATTAAAACCAAGAAAAAACACTGAAATAAAAGTTTTTCCTAGACAACTTCTTTAATTTATATTAGATTATGTCAATTAAACACCAGTTTAGAAGTCTCCGTGCACTTCAAGGTTGTGTATAATTCATAATTTGCAAATGGCCCAAAATCATCAAAACACGTTTTTGCGCCTCCTGTAAAATTTGCTGTGTGTGGGTTACGTCTTTTTTCCTTTCCAAAGTCGATATGTATCAATATTACTCTGGTTGGTCTTCCCGCAATTTAAAAATGCAATTTAGTTTGTAGTATTTCGGGATCTGTTCCATGACGAAAAAGTCCGATTTTTCTTAGAAACTGACAGCTAATAATAATATCGTTAACTCTTTCTCGTGAGGGTTACGTCCTTATTCTTTTTTACAGTCGATATCTTAATACGACTTCCGTTTGAATCCGGTCAATTTTGATTATAATAGAAATGAAAGTCACATGTTCATAAAAACTAAGCACATTCAAAACAAAAATATTTATTAGCCGACCTATTTGAAGAAAATTTAACGAATCCAACTTCATCACTGTTCTGTTTCTAATGCAATTACCCAATATTCAAAATAAATTAAAAATAGACATTATGCTTTCCATCATTAAACGGATTGATATAGTTTCTCATGTTATAAAATATATAGCAGATACATGTCTGTTCCATCATCGTTAATCTTAATGGCTGCTATTTTAAATCATGTGCCAATAATAAAAAAAAATGAACTCTCCCGCCTTTTTCGCAGCTTTCACGCTCCGCTGTGCACGGTTGATTATTTATATTTGGAACATGTGTCAAATTATAAAAGCGAATATTATCGATGATTGGTATTCGACTATGAAACTACAAGATACCCAGTGTCGTAGCAAAGGGGGTGCGGCAGGGGCGGACAAATTTTTGTTTGGCGACATTATAAAAAACAAATACAATATTTTTCAAAACTCTTAGTTCATAGTTAAAAAATGGTAGTAGTGATTAGTCGCCTGCTGTGGCCCAGCTGGTAAGAGCTTGCTTTACCGATCACGCAGGTATGGGTTCGATTCCCGGTAAGATCACAGTGAATTTGAGAATTATTCAATTCAAAGTTGTGATCGAAGACTGGGTGTTTGTGATGTCAATTCACATTATTTTCCTCTCCTCCCATCCTTCTGATCCTTTAATAACTGGGTGTAGCAATAGCGATTAGTTAACCACTAGTCCTGTCCTAGCCTTATCGTTCTATCCCTACCACTCCCTTTGAAAAAAGTGAGGTTGAGTGACTGAGTAATATTTTTTAACGATTATCAAGCCCTCAAAAAATGATTTTAATTTACGGCGTTGTTTTAAGCTTAGTTTGTGAAGTTTTTCGCCGAAATAATCCATGACACGCTCAATGACATACATATTTGCCAAAAAAAATAGTGATTTTAAAACAAAATTTGAGAACATATTGAGGGCGGCAAATTCAAGGAGGGCCCCGGGCGGCAGGACCCCTTACTACACCACTGAATATACCTTTACCTAAATTCCATACTGTATACCTACTGCCCCCTCAGCAATAAAATGATTTTGGATGAATGCTTTGAGATCAGTAAAAAATATAGAAGCCCTTCCTCTCTAATATTAAAATGTAGAATCTTGTGAGAAATAATCTTTGGCTAAAATATCCCCAATATTTCATGAATTGTATGCGGCCGAAAACAAGTAAATACAATTGACACCTAAAGTATATAATAGAGTAAAACATTTTCCCCATTTTTTAAAATTAAATTCAGATACTGTTCAAAAAAATAACGATTTTAAAGTTTTTGGTTCAGCTAGAAGTAATTGCGCCTACGACACGACAGCTAAAGCAGTGCTTCCCAACCTTTTTCGTTCCACGGCCTCCTAAATCTAAAAAAATTAATCCGCGGCCCTCCTCAATTGTCTACGTAACTCGTTTTTTTAAGCTCACCGAGGAATTTGAAATCTGCGATTTGGTATACTTTTTCTTCAGATTGTCACAGAAACTCGTTTTTTTTTTAGCTCACCGACGAATTCGAAATCTTCGATTTGCTATTCTTTTCCCCAGAATCGAATTTCTATCCAATCCAATCCCCCTTAATTAATTACGCGGCTCCCAATATGGGAAACACCGATTTGATAGACTTAAATATATAGATTTTTGTACTTTCTACTGAATTTCGCGGCCCCCGCAATAAATCCTACGGCCCACAGGTTGGGAAGCACTGAGCTAAAGGATCATGTATCGCTCGTATTTGAAAATGTACCGACCTGAAAAAATATTCATAAATAAATACCCAGAAATGCATTCCTCAAATCTAAAAATCCCATTCAACGACTTCTTCAGACGCTGGGCTTATCCGATGAAATTTATGAAACTGCTATCCTTCACAAAGAAACCCATAAATTTGTGTGATGCTGGCCAGAAATCAGTTTGACAATATGATAATTAAGATTCGGCTGAAAAATGGGGCGGCAGATGTACGAATCGGAAAATATGTGTCAGTTATAGAGCGCAGTTACGGAATGTCTAAAATGGACGATGACCATTCCTTCTCGTTCAGAAATTTGATCTAAATTTAATTAGGGATACGTCCAATGACGAAAATATAACGCGCGAGATAAAAATCTGTAAATATCTATCGAGTATACAAAGAAACGATCTACGGACAAATCAGGTGCTTAACAGTTTAAATTAAATCGAATATTTTTTGACATAACAAAAAACGTACCATAGATAACAAACGATCTCAATAATTCAAACCTTCAACTTGGAATATCAAGGTTACTCGATTACGGAATTATGTTTTTTTGTTCCGTGGTCGTGTGTGTGGTCAATGTCGTTGACTTTCGTTGCGGAGCTAACGGCTTCAAATCCCAGTACTGACATATTTTTTATTAGTCAAAAAACGTATGTTGTGATAAACTCCATTAGGAATTGACAGAAGTTTTTTTGATTAGCAGTAAAATACTTACGTAATCAATAATATTTTAAAGAGAGGCGTTGACTTTCTTTCTTTGATTTGTTCCTATTGAAAACTCCTTTAACCACTGGCGGATTAAGCACATGGGAGGCCCCAGGCGCAATATAATTTGGAGGCCCTGTTTTTTGAATACCATAAAAACGTCAGAAAATTCCAAATAAAATAGTAAAAATATATATATAATATATTTCAACAAAAAGTACATGGGCTATTTTTGATGCCTCATTTGCTTATAGGATAATCGGCCACTGCCTTTAACCCATTTTTTCAAGTGTTATATTAGAAAATTTAGTATTTTTACTTCCACTCCATTATGTATGACGCAATAAAAGTTGAGATTGCATCAGTCTCAATCAGTCCCCCAGATCTCAGAATCAGATCCCCGTGGGGATCGTTTCGTGTAGTATTTTTTCAGGTTTGAACCTGTCGCAGTGAGCAGTGTTTTTTTTATTTGCATCAATTACAGGCACATTCGGGAAAAAATTTTCCGACACATTGAAATAAAACAGCAAGGTGATCAAAATCAATACCTACGTAGTATATTTGTGATTTCATAGTTTGGGGGGGACTATCAAATTAACGTAACATACTATTTTGAAGCATGGTAAGTGCCGACTAATGATTAATATCGAGTTTTAAAGAAGAAAGAAAAAAGAATGCACATAAATAATGAAAGGTTTTCCGTCTTTGAGTGGATATTTACTCGCATAAAAAATAGCTATGCGTTCAATCTTACCCGAGTTCAGTACATTGCACGGGAGCCACACTGTGGAGTGTTCAGAGGCGGTGAAGTTCATTGGTTTTGACGTTATGACAACTGGTCCCACCTTGTCATTTTCTGATGAATCGCCGTCGTCTTCCGCACCATCATCGTCGTCATCGTCCCCGTCTTCATCACCGTCCCCCTCTGGAAAATAACTTCTAATTTAGCGAGACAATACTAAATATTCACACGTCATGACGAGCAACATTTAAGTCGGCTTAATAATATTCTTTTGTCATGTATTCTCGTTTTGATTTAACCATGTAAAAATATTTGATAATTATAACATTAAAATTTTGCAGGCGGCAAGAATATTCCTACAGCTAGCTTTTCGAGGACAAGTATTCCCATCATAATAAGAATCATAGACACTATTTCGGGAAAGGACATATTAGGATCTATTCAAATTGACTGTGTGTTTTTAAGCACCGGTTAATTTTATTGACTTAGGTCATTTTTTACATAACAAAACACAGACTTGACCTGATGAGAAGTGAGCTATTTTTTATGAAATGTAGTTTATTAAAATATATTAAATATAATTACAAAAACTATACAAAAAAATATATTAAAAAATCAATCGGTCAATCTGAAAAGAATAATACTATATATAATACAAATAAAAAATAAATGAAAGATAGAAAATATGGAACGTATAATCAAATATACAAATTAATTACTATGTTATTATTTTAAAAATCCTTGTATCAGAGTATTTTCATTCAATTTTCTATTGAGGTTTTTTTTACTGTCAATAATACATGGCTACAGATATTGGTAAGGGTGATTACCATCAGCATCATTGAGGAATTCATCATCATATCCCCCATCATATCCACCGTCGCTTTGAAGATAATCGTCGTCCTGTACTTTGTCAGTGGCTGCTATATCTCTTCTCTGCACTCTATGACGGGATCTGTATGATCTGGCTTCAACTGCAAAGATACAAAAAAAAAACAATTATAGTTACATTGTAAGACGTTTAACATAACAGAAATGTTGTTTATGGTTCTTTCTGTCATAATATAATCGATTATCTATGGTAGAATTGGAATAGTGCAACGTTTATTACTGAAGATAAGCATTCAAAATTTATAAAGAACGGCAGCTATGTAAGTAACATGTTAGAATATAATGATTGCATAGACATATTCCATTACCAAGAAACAATAAATTAAACTTATAATATTGAAGTAAAATATAATCATTATTTAAATAATAATATAAAGTTCCACGGTATAATCAAATCAACAGCTGATTCGACAGCGCACCATCGTCAGAAGAAAATATTTGACCTAAATATAATACAGTTCAATCAATAGCGTTTGTAATAGATAGTCATTTAATAAAACTATTAGAAACGTTGAAAGTAGTATATATTGAAAATGCTGTAAGAACAGGGTCGGCGTCACCATACAGGCAAAATAGGCAACCGCCTAGGGCGCATAAATGAAGGAGTAAAATATTTATTTATACTTTAATAACATTAAATATCTATGCAGTGAGCTTCAAGAAGTAGCTCAAAAACTTAAAAAATCTTTACCTTCAAAAAATGTACTGATAAGTGCAACAAAATTGAGCAAGAGCGAAAAAAAAATCCCGTTTTTCATTTTGGGAATTCTGAAAATTACTGGGAAGAGCTAAAAAAAAAATGTAAATTTCCATGATTTCAAAATTGCCGAGCAAAAATTTTTCAATCCCGAATCCCGAATTTCTACACGATTTTATGGTGAATGTTGCCTAGGGCACAAAATTATCTCGCGCCGGCACTGTATATTACCAAGATGTAATAAATGATTTTTATTTTTTATTCACAATGTTTGAATAACCTTAACTGTTTCTGGAGATTTATAATATTATCTAACAAGCTTTCAAAAAACAATAAAGACGTTTACAAAAAAGGATAATTTTCACAACAACCGTAACGTTTATTTATGGATGATGAGTTTAATTTTATGAATGAATTGTTGCATTTGACTGACGAATATATTCGGCTTGTGCCAAGAAAACGTTATTTCGCAATATGGTGTGGCATAATCAGTTAAATTTGGCAGATCATAAGTCTCTGGGTATAATACAGATTTGATATTTTTCGTTTAGTATAAAAAATATGATTGTATTTTCAATGTGTCCCCAGAAGTAGAAGAATCATTACTATTATGCAATAGTTTTGGACTACGATGTCGAAGACTATTTTACGAATTTATAATACTTTCGATGGTAACTTTTTGGAAATTATTTTGATAACATTGTTACTCCACTTGTTGTGCTACAAACTGTGCCACGTGCTTTGGCTGTTTTAATAATCAACATCATATAGAATATTGAAACAAACCCAGACAGTCATTTTGTAAATTATAGAGCTTAGGTGGAGTAACAAACATATCAAATTTAATTTTAACCAGAGAAAAGTTGAACAAATGCTTTCTGTGAATCATGACCTTCAAATCAAATATTCGCAGTTGAAACTGTAATAATCTGTAACTGAATTTTAAATGATGTAAATATAAAAAAATGTTGTATTTTTAAATCAAAGACAACGGCGTAATCACCTCATAGCAGAGCCATGCAATGCATGAAGGCTTATCGAAAAGGGGGGCCTAAATTTCCTGCTTCCAAGGCTTGCGTTATTCATTGTATTGTGCGAAATCTAGAATTTTTCGAATATTACCATAAAATATGTTGGTTTTTTTCGATATACATATCGACTGTGGAAAGGAAAAAGGACGTAACCCACACATATAAAATTTTACAGGAGACGCAAAAAACGTGTTTCGATAATTTTGGGCAATATGCAAATTATTAATCATAGTAATCACCTTGACGTGCACGGAGACTTCTAAACTGGTGTTTAATTGAAATAATCTAATATTAATTAAAGAAATTGTATAGGAAAAACCTTTATTTCAGTGTTTTTTCTTGGTTTTAACTTTTTACAAGGTCATCTTTTTCAAACTTAAAATCTAAATTTAGATACTAATTCTGCATTTGCAGCTTGCATCCTTTTGATAGAACGTGTATCATGTTTGATACATTGTGATTATCGAAAAAACCTTCTTTCCTTTCCACAGTCGATATGTAATTATTTATAGGGTGAAAAATAAATAAAGGCAACGGTGCATACTATTTCCGAACATGTGTTATGTCGAGTTGTCAAAATATTCAAACTACTAAGATTTTCAAGGTCCGTAAGTGAAACTATCGCTGCGACGAACTGAATCGATTGTTTCGAACAAAAGTTGAATCGCCATTGACCCTTGTGATGTAAGTAAGATTCATTCATTCATTCAGTCAGTATCAAATAAGGCGATTCCGCAAACAAAGCGATTCGTCTAAATTCCCCATATGTATTCGACAAGCTTTTTTCCGAATACAGTGACTCACCGCGCGAGAGGGTTATTTGATTAAATGTTTGTAATGAATACACAGAAGTAGGGATGATAGTCCAAAGGTCGTCAAACGTTGGCTCGTGAGAAAATGGGGTGGTACGCAGCATTTTTGTAGTAACATAATTGAAGTAGAAAACACTATTTTAACGTGCAGAAATAGTGGCGGATTAAGAAGAACTTTGGAGGCCCCAGGCGCAGTAAATTTTGAATGCCCTGCTTTTTGAATAACATAAAAGTTCTGCAAACCTCTTCGTAGAATAATAGTAAATATTTAATGGTTTTTTTTTTATAATAGAGGCCTTTTTTATAATAGAGGCTTTGAGGCCCCAAGCGCGCGCTTCTTGCGCTTATGGGGTAATACGTCACTGTGCACAATCAAATGACCCCGTGATAAGTGAAGTGAGCCAATTGGTATTTTTAGCAAAAACAATGAGATAAATGCAATGAAATACATACTCGAAATTCATTCTAAAGTTCAGTAAATAATTACTATAATAGTGTTATATCCCTAAAATAAAAATATGCAATCCACCAAAAAAAGCTAATACAGACGCGATTGTGTTTGAAAGTAATATAGAAAAGTATTACCATTTTATTATTTGACTGACTTTTTTTCTCATGGGCTCAAATATGATATTTAAAAAAAGCAGCAGGCCTGCCTCATTTCAATATAGTTGAAAAATAAACATTGAATATCATTTTGTTTGTTTGTATTTTTACATAACGGTCCCAAGCCTGGTTCTACTACATAAACAATATCATCAAAAAACAACGTATAACTAAAACTACGTTAAAAAGTGTATATTTTTTTTCCAAAATGCAAGGTTCATTTTGTTTAACAATATTTGAATAATCCGGTTTGACAAAAAGAAACCTCAATTAAACAAGCACTAGCTGTAAGCCCGTTGACCTCAACGGGGGGATTTTTGTTGCATTTTTAAGTAGTCAGAAGATCGCTGTAGAAAACATGTAGAAAATAATGTAATGTTGATTTTTACACTAGTATTATTACTATCAGGCCAACAGTTATGTACATAGTAAGTTGAATTGATTGTATGATAAACTAAATGAATTCCTCCAGGACGCCATTGCGTGCTGCGTAGCCTTACAATAAACCAGAACCGGTTTCCAATTTGTCTCTATCACAACTTTAACAGCATCAATCATCCAGCTAAAACGTGACCAAGATGGCTGCTACACGATTCCGAATATGAATGTGCAATGCTTTTTTTTGCTTAGTTGCATTGGGTTATGAATGTTTTTTTTTTCTCAATTTATGGCTCATGCATACAAGCGAAAGCTGGTCTTCTTTACTTGGTTTCTTATTTAGAAATAAGATAATAATTAACAAACTGGATGATTGGCGTTACTATCACCAGATACGTCAGATCATTAATATTTGAACTTATTAATTGATAAGTACTGACATTGAAGCAAACTATGGTTAGAAATCCAAATCAATTATGTCAAATGTGTCATGTTATTTTGTAGTAATAATATTCTTCAGCACAGTTTGGAAAACATAGATGTCAGCACTGTCAGTAGAATGATGTAATTGAAATTTAACTGGCTAAAAAAACACGTCGAGGAGTTACGGTTCGACGAAGAGAACTATATGACTCGTAGCAAACACATTTAATACTAACAAGTGACTGCACCACTTAACTTACTAGTTAATTATTACGAACGGAATTTATGTTTCTACAATAATATGTCAGTCACGTCTTATGAACCTTGTTTTGGATTTTTGAATGAAGATAATAAGAAAAAGTCAATTGCCAAACAAGCGTGAAAACAAAAGAAAGGCGATACATTTTCAAATTAAGAATATTATTTTGTCCTGTTATATTCGGTAAGATTTTTTTTCAAATTATTGGTTGCAGGGTAGGGAAAATGCTTGCCATAAATAGTTCGAGAAGTATTGAAAAACAATGATGCTTTTTTACAGGGCTTCGAACCGGAATGGAACCGAAAACCGTTATTTTTGCCGCAACGAAAGCCGAAACCGAACCGAAAAAAATATCGGTTTTTTTTCGGTTCACGCTAGTATAGGATTTTGAGATTTTCAAATTTCTCGGTGAGCTAAAAAAAAAGAACGAGTCACGGAGATATTTTGGGCAAATTGGTAAATTCCTGGGCTTTTGGATTCGAGCAGAGATAATATATAGATTCGAGCTGAACCGAATACCGAAAACCGTTATTTTTGCCGGAACGACAACCGGAACGAAAAAAATATAATAAATATAAACTAAAAAATGAAACATAAATGCTTATTGTAACGAATTTCCAAATAGATTGCTGTTAAGTTTATTAAAATCAATTGTATTAAAAAATAAAACACTTTTATCATATATGATCAGGATTGATTTAGCTCAACTCGAACATTATCAACTCGCAAGAATGTAATTTGGAATAAGTAGAACAGTGCTTTATGATTTTAAATACAATTAATGCCTTTCCAACAAGTATTGACAGTGAATAACCTAAAACATAAAATCAATTAGCAGCTTTTCGTTTCAAATCTTCTTTCAACTAAATTGATACGTGTGTACATTGCAATATTTCTTTTAATTGGACGTGGGAACAAAAATATAAATGAAAACGTCAATTTCCTCTGACAACGGGTAGCAAGCGACAATAATTCTATTGCAGTTAACTGCATTACCAACCGATAAACTGACGTTTGAATCCGTAGTGGGAGGACGGAGTGGTGTGAAAATGCTTTGTAATTATTTCAGTTGTGTGTGTTTACTTACAGTCTGGCATTGTTCCAAAGCTCTACAAAACCAGGCTATCCTATACAGATGCCTGTACGCCATCCGGAGTGAATATAAATCGTTGCAGTTGCTTGCTACTGAATTCTGATTGCCTGTTGACCAGCGGCACCACGTTTTATTTGACAGATAAGAAAACCTTATCGAAGAATCGTAGCTAACAATAGAAAGGCAGCAAGATTTGAGACCTGACTATCAATTGTACTTGTACACATGTTTATTTATATTTACCTATACTATGCATATCCGTAATATTCAATAATATATATATTATTTATAGGAAAATGAGTTAGATTAATAATGATACGATGAGCGTAGGTGGCGCCCCAATGTTGAACACTAGATTGATTGAAGAGTGCATTGATGATTTAAGTCTAATATCGACCGGCAATCGGCAGGAAAACGTAAGCGACAATTCATAAATTTATAAGTTAATAAATAAGTTTGTAAAAAGAATCTATAATTTACCAAATATTACGAGTAATTAAAAAAAACATTTCCTGTAAAAAATATGCATTGTCGCTTATCTTTTTTTGCTGATTGCCGATCGATATATTTAAATGTATATTTGGCGATAACTTTTGTAAATAATATTAAGAGCAAGCTTCTATTTTTCTCCTCGAAACTTAACTAAAACCTTAAAAGAACAATGGAATGCTCTGGGGAGCATAATTGTGGATTCGAAAATATCAACAACAAAAAACACATCTTTGGAATCAAGGAGACCGATAATTGCTCCTGATAATTCTTATTTCAAATATGATTTATGTTTTCCTCTAATGTGCTTGACATATTGTGTTGACTTTTTCATACTGATATTAGATTTGTATTTCGCGTAAATTATCAGATGTCCCATGTATGATAATTTAGCCTTTTCCATATTCAAAATTAAATTTTCTAGAGAGCTGCATTGTTCTTAGCGTCATTTAAATAATTTTCAAATAGAAAAGTAGCATTTTATATATAGCATATTAACCAGGGGTGTTAATTTAAGAGAAAACAATATTCTCAGATCAAAATGGTATACAACTGCAATTTCTGACTTATATATTATATTATCTTCGACTTATTCGGTATACATATACATTTGTAACCATTTACATTGATACGTTTACAGTAAATTGCATATTGTTACATGTTATAAGTGTATTAAGTAACAATCGATTGCTTATTTAAATATTGCATATAATTTCATACGAGTGATAAACAATTCACTCCTTCCCCAGAACACCGACAACTGCTTTGAGATTATGCGAGCCCCTTGTTAATGTATTGGCAGCCCACCGCTGACATTAATCATTACTTCGTTTGGTTTAAAAGTCAAATGGAATACAAATTTCGATTTGTTCTGTATTGGATTTAATTGAAAAGAAATTTAGACGTATTGAAGTTTGGTTTTCTTCCTCATCTTCCCATTTGACAATGGGAGTTCGAATTTTCTGGAGTTTTATAAATTTGAATAATTAGGAAATAATAAGTCAAAAAGCTCCAGTTTACGAAACAGTGGATTTTGGAGCAACGCAATATCATACTTAATCCAAACTCGCCGACGTTAATACTGTTGGAATTATTTCTCAGAATTCTAATTTATTGTTGTGCTCTTACCAACTTACCGACTTCCAACTCACTTCTCTTCCACGAGATAAGATCTCAATGCGTGGATCAACCAGTACAAAACACAAGCACACAATTATTATTAGTTATCATATACTACACACATTAATTAACAGTAGCGTTCAGTTTGTACGTTAATGTTTTCAAAATTAAAACTGTAAATGCGAGGTAAATGTATGAATATAATTCAACCATTGTGTTTAGATTTAATATCTTATTAACTCGATCTCATTTTTTTTTAAATATTGTACGATTTTATCGCAACAGGGCCGCATTATTTAAATACCTTTTTTATAAATGAACCAGAATGAGTATGTGTTCGGATTTACTTATAGCTCTGTGAATAAATATCACAGCATAGGTTATTTAACCACTAGGTTAAATGAATGGTTTTTAGTTGTTCTAAAAATTCCGCCATGATGGTATCATGATTATTATTCTCTTGAATGATTAAAGCAAATACTTGTTAATTAAAGAATCACGGAATTCGGGATTATAGTGACTATGTGAATAAATATATCAAAAGATAGTGTTTAAATGAATAGTATATCCAAGAGTACCGCAATTGTCATATTATCTTACCTTGATTGTTATCGACTCGAATGATTTACTTCTATCGAGATTAAACTTTTACCATCTAATATATGTAGAACGGGGATTATTATTATATGCATACATATTTCTAAATAAATAATTCGACTGTGGAAAGGAGAAAGGACTCAACCCACACATGATGATTTTCAACCATATGCAAATTATAAAATAGCCACAACCTTGAAGTGCACGGAGACTTCTGAACTAGTGTTTAATTGACATAATCTAATATTAATTTAAGAAATTGTCTAGGAAAAACCTTTTTCTTGGTTTCAATTTTCACAAGTACACCTTTTTTCAAACATAAAAACTAAATTTAGATACTAATTCGGCATTCGCAGCTTACATCCTTTCGATAGAGCGTGTATCAAGTTGGATACATTGTGATTATCCATTATTTTTCCTTTCCACAGTCGATATGTTCGATTGTTGACATTGCTTTCATTCAATAAATTGTGTAATTTATTATTATTAGATCACAATGAATATCCTGGTTAATAATAAATACATGATTCCTTTTTAAGTTTTAGTATATAGATAAAATTGAATGTTTTTTGTTTGTCTTTTATCAATCATATTTATAGTATATTTTTTGTCAATGAATATAAAATTGTACGTCACTGTAAAAACAAAATTTACCACCATGATGATGGTGACTTTGCTAAATTATAGAATGACAATTCAAAGTGAGAGACCCCTTTATGCATTTGTAATAACATCGGCATCAGCACCCGTCGATTTATTTTAAACAATACGTCATTCAACATGTCATATTACCGTCATAATATATTTTTAAAGACGAAAGGAAAATATTTAAGTTGGCAATGATTGGCAGTTTTATTGATGTCATACGTTTTCATAGTAAACTAATAATGTGGGATAAAGGCTTAAATTAAAAAACGTGATGTTAAAATTATCCATTAGCACTCGATATGCTAAACTTTGCTGCTTATTAAAAAAATCTAAAACTTAAATTTGAATCGTTCAAACTATGTACATTCTCACAAATTTTGTCACTAACGACCCGGGTTTCGCCTTTCGGCATCTTCAGGCATTCAAGTGCACGGATGAACTTGAACTGACACTTAGCAAATGAAAGTTTCGTGCTTATATAAGACATAAATGTATCACTGAGTCCAAAGCCACCGCTGGCGAAAAGGATGAGCTCATGGGAATGCCAACAGATTTGTGTAGTGAGCAGTTTCAAGAATTATATAATTTGTTTGTCGGCAAAGGTTTTATGATTATATGATTTTATGGTTATATAGGGTATAGAAGAGGAGATGTGGGAAAGTTTGATATTTCGTTTAAAAGCGGAAGATTTTGCAACTGTGCTTTGTTGAGTTCTAAAATTTCTTGGAAAAAGAGCTTATGACTGTCCGTATTTGGGTGTAACATTTTTATCCCTTGTTCTTGATTGAACACGTGTCCTTCCGAAATTAAGTGATTAGCAAAAGTAGACGTGTCTTTTTTCAATCTAAAGGCTGCCATATGTTCTAAAACTCGGATGTTCAATGTTCTTTCTGTTTTGCCGATATAAAACTTTGTACAACAAGAGCATTGCAATCTATAAATTAGTGAGTTAGTGACAAAATTTGTGAGAATGTACATAGTTTGAACGATTCAAATTTAATATTGAAATTCCACCAAGCACCTTCAGTCGAAATCTTAAATCTAAAACTTGTTGTCTTCGATGAGTCTGTCGGTAAAAATGGATGAAAAATTGTGTTGCCAGTATACCTATTTCTTGCCTATACAATAAGTTCACTGTCATAAGTAATGGCAACGTTGTATATTATGTCTAAAATTAATCTTGAAAATATTAAAGCGGATTCAAAGTAGACATGCTGTCACCATTATATTGGTGCGTTTTGCAATACTGCTGTGAGCGTTAGCAACATAAATAAACCATAGTGGATATACCAGAACCGCATAAATGAAATAAAAAAATGCCTCATCCAATCTCATATCCCTTCAGCCGGCCGCGTCATATGAACATTCCTGAACGAAAATAAACATAACCTCAATTTACGACCTGCGCATAGGCAGGGAGAAACTGCAAATGGCTGGTCTTGTGAGCGTTTGAACGTGTGGCAGCGTTTCATTTTGCGCGGGAAAGTAAACGTCAAATTATCGGCTTGTCATCTCGGTGTTGTGTACTTACATGAAACTAAATAAAATTGATCATACAAATTACAGATTAACACGACTGTATTGTATAGTAGTCGCCTGTGTGGTCGAGTGGTCAACGGTGTTGGCTTCGGCTACAGAGGGCCCGGGTTCAAATCCCGGTACGGACAGTTTTATAAATTGATTTTTCAATCGATTTATGAATTTCTGTTCAAAGGCATGGATGTATGTGATGTCTTGAATTCCCCCCTCTCACCTTTCCTATCCTATGAACGGGGCGTATCGACAGCGATTAGCTTACCACTAATCCTGTCCTAACCCTACCCTTCTATCCCTAATCTCTTTCGAAAAAAAGAGGTTGAGCAACTGAGTAACAAGCAGTTCTCGTAGAAACACTTCTGTTGAGATAAACTCCATTAGGAGTCCATATGCTCCACATTGGGAGCGGACATGGTTTAAAAAAAAATTGTATAGTATGTCCAAGTAGGATATTTCTTTAATTTTTAGAAATTCAGAAAGAAAGAAATGGTATAACACAGTTTTGTTAGTTGTTAAAAACGAACTAAAAGGTTTATATGAAATGAACAATATAAAATCCACCAATAGTATTTTCTGACTGCGTTGATTCATAAGAAATTTATTAAACAAAAACACAGCAAACTAATCACTTTGATCTGCAATAATAATAATAAATAAAATATAAATTTTATTGACGATGAGCTGAATATTTCAAAAGACGTTAGGCCGTTAAAGTGAAAGAATAATAAATAAATCGTCCGGTCCTGCGTAAATATTTTTGGAAATTATATTTACGAAAACGTTGTTGATGTAAAATATTGCATTTCATCCATTGCGATGTTGTAAATTCAGCTAGAGTAAATATTTTGCACTGTTTTATCAATGAAAACTGTTTGAGATATAAACAAACTTCTCGATTCTATTGCGTTGGTTACAGTGGCGGATTACCCCATAAGCGCAAGAGACGCGCGCTTGGGGCCTCCAAATCTTGGGGGCCTCAAAGATAGCATCACTCTTATATTTCAATTTCAAAATTCATTATTATTCACGAAGAGTTCTGGAGCACTTTTATGTCATTCGAAAAACAGGGCCTCCAAAATTTATTGCGCCTGGGGCCTCCAAAGTGCTTAATCCGCCACTGGTTGGTTAGTGAAACGTATGTCATTCATATATTGTTAATTCGTTTACTTCACACAGTATTATATATTAAAAATAACAAATACCTTAGAAATTATGTAATACTCAAAACAATACATACATATTGACAAAATATTATCCATTTTAATCTAATTCCGTCTGTAAAACCAAGGTTAAATTTACAGAACGTATAGACGTCGGTATTCTGCCAGAAAACGTTAACTCGAAAAACCGTGTTTTGAAATAAACGACTTTTTCAAATATCACGAAACGAACTGAAATGTGGCTAGGCGGTAGACAACACTAAAAATAAATAAACAATTGACAAAAAAATGTACGGTTCAAAAAACGTTTATAAAACTATACAGCGTGTTTAAATCTATCGATCTGCGTACACAGCTCAATATGTACACCCAATTGTTGACTTAACGTTTTCTGGCAGTATACCGACGATATTGAATTAATGGATAAATTAACAAAATGTTTAGTATGTAGTTTTTTGGTGGATAGACTAATGGTTTCGCTCATTTAATAAAATTGTAGTGAAGTCTCTACGAAAACTTTCTCACTTTTTTTCCACGAAAGTAAGTATAAAAGGATATTATTAGTATATGACTAGTGGTTAGCTAATCGCTCTCGATACGCCCATTTTTAGGATGACTTGTGGGAGGGAATTCAAGACACTTATATAGTTAAATATCAATGTCTTTTTGGACAAATAATCCGTACATCAATTAGGAATCAATTTATAAAAAATGTCCGAACTTGGATTCGAACTCGTGACTTCGATATCTACCACTCGACCACGCAGCCGGCTAATAATGTATTCAATAAAAAAAGGTAAGATTTTTACATCATTCTTAACCTGCTGGAAGGTTTTTAGAACTAGGTACGAACAAATTTTAAAAAAAATCACAAAATATTTAGAACAGTGTTTCTCAACCTTTTTGGGTGTCTTTATTTTTCTGTGACCCCCATACCATTGTTTTGTCCTCCCATGAAAATTATAATTTCATAAACCCCACCTTTTTTTATAGCTCTTCTGAGATTTTCGAATCTACAATAGAATGTAAATAATTTATTTTATTTCCGGATTTACAAAATAAAGCTGCGCGACGTCCGCCATTATGCTCTTCCCTGTATCGTTTTATCAATACCCGTGGCCCTCTTAGAACACGCTGTGGCCCCTTGGGGAGCCAGGTGGCCCACCGTTGAGAAACCCCGATTTAGAAGACTTTGCTATGAAAATAACGATTTTAATGTAATCACGATTATTGCAAGCACCATTGATGAAATCGGTAATAAATAATAATAATAAAAAGAGTGTTGAAGAAAGATTTGCTTATTTTCAATTCGTGTTGTAGTTTATAATATATTATTTTAATATATTTGACAGCATTCCTTTTTCAAACTAGGACATAATTTATGCGTTTGTTTGATGATAATAAACGGAAGTCTAGTATAAAGCAGTTCAAATAATTTTTATTAGCTCGTTACTGCCATAAATTAAAAAAAAAAAAAGTGATTAGAATCGTGTCTCTTTTATTGGTTTCAAATGTAGAGGTTCTTAATCCCGTCGCGGGTGGCGCTGGCTGTAAAGATTATATGTAAGTGCATTTCACATTGTGATATAAAGTAATTTATGGTTAGGTTTCGATGAAAAGTTTTAGTGAGTCTCTCACTCGAGAACTTGTTGTAACGAGCGGCATTAAAATGGACTTTTATGGACTCCGAGGTTTATTTTCTAGACTTGGATAAATGGGTTACGATTAAAAACGGACGAGACTGCTCCGACACCGCTCGCTTGACTCTGTAAAAACGTTTTAGTGACGGTAATCTGCACTCGCGGTCCGCGTTCTACTTTTAATATTTAATATATAAAACACTATATATTAAATATTACATCATTAATAATATAGTTTTTCACATTGGCACCATCATTATCGGGCTGGTTTATCTTTGCAATACTCAACATAACAAATAAATAGATAGATTGATCTATCTTGTATGGCTTACAAAAACTTTAGGTGTTATACAAGTATAATATCAGGCGTTTTTACTAGCTGTAGTAGAAAAAATTCAATTCTGAAGAAGTCAAAAGAAGTAAACAATGTTTTGATGTTGTTATAAACAAAATATTTATCAATAGGCATTTTTTATCTACTGAAATTTCTAACATTTAACATGAATCCATCTAAAAAAAGTATTCCCACCAAAATAAAAGTGGATAGGTTTTCTTTTATAAAAATCAATTCAGGATATCAAAAAATAAAAATCATCGTTGTTTATTGTATCTAAATTTTATTTTAAAAAAAATCAAGAAAAAGAGATTATTCCAAGACAATAGACAATCTGGTTTACGCACATTTGGTTCGACATCGCTTTCATCACTTGAAATAGCTTGACATAAAACACTTCAACATAATAAAAAAAAACACTCTTTTGTAGTAATTACACTTTTATTTAATATAATCAGGATCGGTTTCGCCCATGACGAGAATTACAAACTCCTAAATTAACAAAATTTTTTTCTACGAAAACTGTTTTTTAAAAAGGGTAAAGAAAGTTTAATAGGACTAGTGATTAGCTAATCTTTTTAATGATAGGATGTTTGGGAGGAAATTCAAGACATGACATACATCCGTGCCTGAGGACAGAAATTCATAAATCGATTGAAAAATCAATCTTTATAAGATGTCCGTATTGGGGTTCGAACCCGTGACCTCCGTTTTTTAAATCAACAACGTTGGAAATCGACCACGCAGCTGGCATATTATAGTGTGGTAAATTTGATTCCTCACAAAAAAAATCAAACCACCTCACCCCCATTATCCTACGCAAGCATCTGTTCTCGAAGCTCAGTATACGGTTTTTCTGAGTCTTCGTCAGGTGCCATGATTCGCAACCGTAAAGCATTACCGGCAGAATGCAAGCGTTGAACAAGTGGCATTTGGTTTTAATGTACTCGGCGGAACTGAGGGATGCTGGCATGTCATGGGAGGAAGCAAAGCTATTGGCGGGAGACAGGGAAACATGGAAGTGCCGCGTGGCGGCCATATGCTCCACATAGGGAGCGAACATGGCCAAAGAAGAAGAAGAAATTTGATTAATTCTATTTGTGTTGTACGACGGTATGAATAAGCAAAAGCATTGCACAAATTTTATGATTCAATAATAATTACCACGATAAAATTCTGTTTAACCATTATTTTATCTTAATCCAAGTAATATTTTTCTCAAAACTTTTAAAGTATTATACATATCGACTGTGGAAAGGAAAAAGGACTTAACCCTCAATTTTCCAAAAGAGCTTTTTTTCGATAATCACAATGTATACAACTTGACACACATTCTATAAAAAGGATGGAAGCTGAAAATGCCGAATAAGTATCTAAATTTAGCTTTTAAGTTTGAAAAAGATGACCTTGTAAAAAATTAAAACCAAGAAAAAACACTGAAATAAAGGTTTTTCCGAGACAATTTCTTTAATTAATATTAGGTTATGTCAATTAAACACCAGTTTAGAAGTATCCGTGCACTTCAAGGTTGTGTATAATTCATAATTTGCATATGTCACAAAATCATCAAAACACGTTTTTAACGCCTCCTGTAAAATTTGATATGTGTGGGTTACGTCTTTTTTCCTTTCCACAGTCGATATAAAATATATTTCGATCTTCTCGTAATGCCAAACAAAGTTTACAGCATCTGGAATTATTCTTGAGAGAAAAAAAGCTTTGAGTGGAGTAGGGCGCACGGAGGAAGACAGTGCCCTTTCTCATCTCATAATAGTCATATGCCGTTAATCAAAATCACGCAGAAATAACACAAAACCGAAAATGTTTACACAAACGGATAAGTGGAAGTTATCCAACACTCAAAATCACTGATGTAATGCGAGTAACACTTGAAAAAGACGAAGACACTGTCAGTGGCGGATTAAGCACTTAGGAAACCCCAGGCGCAATAAATTTTGGAAGCCCTGTTTTTCGAATAGCATTAAAATGTTGCAAAACTCTTCGTAAAATAATAATGAATACTAGCTGTAAGCCCGTTGCCCAGCAACGTGAGATTTTTGTTGCATTGTGTTTAATTTAATTTAATTTAATTTCATTTCATTTTATTTTATTTAAAAAAGTGGAGACTGGAAGGTGTGAAATCGGGGACACCTTATAATCTATATATTAATATATAGATTGATAACTGAAATCAAAATATAAGGGTTATATAATTTATGCTATTTTTGAGGCCCCTAAGATTTGGAGGCCCCAACCGCGCGCCTCTTGCGCTTATGGGGTAATCCACCACACACTGTTTTACTGACATAGTTATGAAGGCATGTAATCTATACATACTTTAACTTTATTAATTTATCCAAAAAATGTGTTTTATGACAATAACAAAACGGAGACACCCTTTTTTTAGCTTACCATGAAACTGAAATATTATAACAGTGGTCGGAAAACTGAGGCTTGCGAGTCGCATGCGGCTCTTTGGCCACTTGAGTGTGGTTGTTCCACAATATACCACATACAATACGATTGAAACTTCGTGTCCCAAGCAACGTCCCTCTAATTTTTCTATTGTGTGTACGGACCATCAACTTCTGTGAGTAGTGAGATTTCAGCAGAATAAAAATTTGGTGAAACAAACTTATTTTTACAATATTTCTATGTGCAGCCTTGTGCGGGGATGGAAAAATGTGTGCGGGCACATTTTATATATATTTATGATACTCTATATAGCTAAAATATCAATAATATCTCTACATGAAAGGAACAGTGAAATAAATCAACAGTAATAGTTTCATGATAATTGAACTTTTAATTAATGTTTGTTTCGTACTTTTAAAATAGTTCATTATACACCTTTAATGTCAGTAAAGGCATTATATTAAAAATAAAAATTTAAAAAAATATTAGCCGTGTAAGTTTCTCTTATGGTAGAGGATTAAGGTGACATTTTTTTTTAAATATTATTGTTTGTATTTAGTTATCTTACTTATCCCACTGATGTTTAGAAGTTACATGGCCACTATCAATAAATATGTAATATTATGTAACAAAGAGATTTTTCTTTTAAATTGAAGCACTAACTTTGATTTAGCTTTTATTAATCAATCGGCATACTTACCTTAAAATCTTTTTCATGTCATTTCACTGTTGTGTTGATCAAGGGATATACACAAATGCATAGTCCATTGTATTTATTGGGAGCAAAGAAAAATTAAAGGATATAACGTTGTTATTGAAAAAACTAGTAAACGTTGAATATCAAGTTCGAAGAAAATGTAAGGATGATATTAAATTAGACCATTCCAATGGTTTTTTTTATAAAAGACTAGCCGGTTCCCGGCAAGCGTTGCAACGCCACCCAAAGAAAGAAAGTGTTTTAATTGTGTTTATTGAAGTGCATGTTTTCTTTTTCTGTCTTTTTGACGTTTGACGTTTGCTGCCGATTGTCTATGGTACGAAACACGCGTCACATACTGTAAGTACAATTGTATTATAACCTTCGCGCAAGTGAAAGCATACGTTGTCAAAATGAACTGTATGGCAGACATACAAACAATGATTTGTATATATAAGACCCACTGTAAGTTAATTTTACTATGCCTATAACTTTCCCGGAAGTGCAAGCAAAAAGTTTGTTAAAGTTTTATTGCAAACGTATGAGCGGTGTGCCAACGCATAAAGTACGAACAAACATTGATTTTTATATATTAGATTACTTCACGGTCCACTCATTCGAATCAAACAGTTCTGTGCACAAAATACAGTTGTGTTGTTAATTTATAGTAACCTATTATATGTGATACAATACAACCAATTTCTATCCTGCAAATTTAAGTGCAAATTATTGCTATCACTCACAAAATAGACGTTATAGATGTGGTTTGTTACAATTGTAAAATATATACTTGTTTACTATGAGTAAAAATATACACGATATCTTTGTAACACAACACTAAAACAGTACAAAATAAAATAGAGTTTAATAAAACCACAATATACCGTTGGTTAAAAATAATCAAAAATCAACTCGTCATTGTCAACGGTAAGGTTTTGTTTGGTCTGACCGAACTGAACGAGAGAGCGTCACTGCTTTTTTTTCTGTGTAGACCAAAACCGGTTTTAATAAAAGCTTTGAACGCGGTTTTTTCTTTGCCGCGGTAGACGTCTCGGCGTCATAATATTTAAAAAATATATTTAATGTTAGTTACGAATAAATCGTAAGTTTTCATCCTAAAAATATTCACATTATCATCATTAAATCGAAGAAACAAAAGAATAACATTCATGTTTCAATGTTCTTGGTGTAATTTAAAAATCGAACATTGTCTATGAAAGACTGATGAATGTAAGAAAAATCAAACATTGTCAGATTAGTTAAAACTCAATGCCTACGTTGGGTCGTACATATATCACGCATGAATGAATGTACAAAGTGTCTCTCATTCACTAGAGAGAGAACAAAGCGTTAGAAAACCGCGACTTCGCTTTATGGATGAGGTGACGCAGGACCTGCAAGTGCTGGCGGTTAAAGAGGCGACCAAGACCCCGGACTGTAGCTCCAAGAAGATGAAAGAAAACCAAAAACTTAAGATTAATACAATGTTGTTTATGCCACGTCCACTCCCTTCGTTGAAAATATGGGCTAAAAATTGACTGTCTCAAGAAAAATTGTGAAATGAGAATTGTTTGTTAGTAAGTTACTCACCTCACACTTCGGAGGGGTTAAGGGAAGAAGTATGGATATACGAAAGGGCTGGACAGCTGGAGTAGTTATCTTATCGCTTCCTTTACGTTCATTACACTAAATATAAAGCGGCAGAATAGGAGAAAATAATCGAAATAATCCGTGAAATTGTAAACAAATCCATACATCAATTAAGAAAGCGATGTATGATAATTTAGTGAAGTCACAATAATTAAATTACACAAAATATTATTCATAATATGTATTGTAATTAATAAAAACATAATACTTGATTATATACGGGGAGTTTCATGAGGGACTAGAGTTAGATCTGAAATGTTTGACACGTCTCATGTGTTACGATCTAATGAAACCTTTGTTTGATATTTCTGTCTGGTGTTGTTGATTTTTTTGTTATTAGGAAATCTATTATCCGATTCTGTGTTTTTTGTTTCTGCGAATCGTGTTATAACGAATAGCTCGTGTAAAAAATATTCGTTCTTTTTAGTAGACAGCGTTATTTCAAAACCATGCAAAAACAGTTGAGTGCAGGGCTTCCAAACCGGTTAACCGGTTTATCGCATGTTTTGAAAAAACCCGAAAACCGGTTTATTTCACTCGGTTAACCGCGTTCTATCAAAAATACTCTTTTCTTATTTTTCATTCTTTTTTCAAAAATAAATATCTTTTACAATTAATTTACTGCGTAGAAGCGGAAACAATTTACATAACAAAAGAAACATGCATATGAATTTTATAAAAAAACCTACTTGTCTCAAAGTTGTCCATGTTGTGAACAGAAATGACTTTTTCAAATAATTTAATATTTTTTATAGTATTTATATAATTATTATAGTGCTTGTTATTTATCAATTATAAATTTTATTATAAAGCTTTATTTTTTTATTTGACATTTTACCATAAAATATTTTTCCACATTTGATTGTAATTGTTGTATATATACATATATATTATACCTTCTGTATTCCATCTATAAGATAAATATCGATGTTTTATTAAAATTGGAGCATTTATGACAAATATTAAAAAAATCTTTAAAAAATATTTTTTTTGCATACCTACCTCAAAATACGTTATATTTCGGTTTAAACCGGTTTTATTGCCAGAAAAAAAACCGGTTAGTGGAAAGGTCCGGTTAATTGGAAGCCCTAGTTGAGTGTATATAAGTACATTGTGGTTGTATGCATACACTAGTTAAGTCACTGCCCTGACAGTTAGTACTCAGAAGTATGGTTTGAAATTCTTAGCTTATTATCGAAGTTCTGTAGCGCAAAACCAATGTTTTTATTACATTGTTAAGTTGTTCTACTATTTTTTTTTGTAATTAACGAGATGTGTTTTAAATTATTGTTTTGTTTAAGTTAATGTTGTGGTGTCTACAGGTCCATCCGATCATAAAAGCAGCGCATTGCGATATCTAACGGCTTACTACTGCTGTTACACCATCTTGTCATCCTTACTTAGTTTCTAAAGAGATGAGGATAAGCGAATGAATCACCAGCTAGCTGTCGTAGTTTTTGTTGTTGTTGAGAAGGTCAATCCCAATGGTCGGCAAACTCATTTGTCTACTGAGTCAAATATCAACTATACAACGATTGAAATTTCTTTTGAGATTCAATTTTTGTAAACATAAACTTTATCGGTAGTTAACTTGATTAAAGACTCCTAAGCTGGCTTTTGCCTTAAGGTACGTTCTCTGAGATTACCTTTTCCAATTGTAAGTTTCAAGACAGAACACCGACTTCTTTGCGTTGGACACGAAGTTTCAATTGCACTGTATGTGTTATTTTGTGGAAGAGCCACACTCATGGGGCCTAAGAGCCGCAGTTTACCGTCCACTGGTCTATCCGGACAGCGGTGGTTTGTCAATACTTAATCTCGCGGATTTGTTTATCACCCGTATTCAATTGTGCGAAATAATTATTTAAGAAACCGAATGTTCCTTTATAAATACTTACATCATGTACCCACAACATAATTAATATAAAAAATTGAACAATGTACTTATCGTCCTATTTACTATTTATAGTGAAAGTGAAACTATTTGACCACCAATTTGATGTTTTGAACGACATATTATTAGGTAAAAAGTATGTCAGATATCGAAGTTAATTCAACAAGAGGATCACCGAAATAAATCAAATTTAACAAGAACCTAGAGACCCTTCGAGAACCCCCCATCCCACCCCTATACACTGAGAAAATATGCCTCAATGTACATGGTAAAATTGGCTATTGTCTTATTGATATTAAATCGGCAGTCCGAAGCATTCGAAGGCAGATCTGTTATATTGTAACTGTCGAAATAAATAAAATAGTTATTAATGATGAACTGTCAGGAGATTCTACGGCGCTGTCATTTACACGCTTCCACTTCTGAATAGGGAACTGCTAACTCTGCTAATGATGATCGTTTCCATTTGCATATTACAGCCTAACCATAATGTAAACATTATAAATAATATTTCATCCGACTGACTGTTTTAGCTTTCAGTTGAGGAGTCTGCCACGCTGTAGCGGGAACTATCTAACCCCCACTAGATTTAGGGCTAAAATTAGAAATAGCGCGGGAATTTTATTCCCTAGCAACGCATCGTGGGCAGATTGAGAATATCGCTGTCCGTTTTCTGTTATTTGGACTGATGGGTGGGATTCGGCTGGACCATCGGGATTAAGGCCAAGAAAGGCTAAAGTACACCGAGACGCTGACGACTCAACGTAGTGCAACTCAGAGCAGCACAGTGACTGTGCATGACATTAATAAAAGCTAAGAACCGCGTACGCTAAAATGCAGGCAACGTGCTGCGCTCCGTTGTGAAGCCGGCACAGATTTCTGCTTGACTAGTGTACAGGTTTGGACGTGTTATTTTAATAACGCCGAGAAACTGACAAATCAGGGGTGGGCTCGGAGAGGCTCGAGCCCTTGTTAGATTTTACAAAGGCCGGCGAGCCCCTTGTTAATTTAAGAGGAAACAAATATTTTCAGATCAAATTAGTACACAACTGCAATTCATGAATTATATATATTGTCTACGATAGCTTCAATATACACAGTAGTATATTTTTAGCCATAAACATTGATTAGTTTATGGTAAACTGCATATTATAAGTGTATTAAGTAACAATCGTTTGCTTATTGAAGTATTGTATAGGAGTGATAAATTACTTTGAGATTAGCAAGCTCTTTGTCAACGTGTTGGCAGCCCGCCGCGGTAATAAAGTGAGAAACTAATTGAATTTGTGCGAACTGAACTTTGTTTATAATTAACTTCTTATGGAGACTACTAAAAGAGTTATTGTAGATCAATACTTTATTCGTATGTCACTTGCTTGAGCAGTGATTTACAGAGCTCAAATAGTGAGTTTGTTTAGTCTTTAAAATATAGAGTGCAGGGCGAATTTTAACGATTATTCAGATTTTGACACTTAAACAATCAGTTTATTAACCGTTTGAATACCGCGAAAATAAATCATTAATATGTCCCAGAGACACTGCGTGTTTTTGAGAAAAATAATTTTGCCTAATATACACTCGAATTCGATATTTTAAAAACCTATATTGACTCAGTATAGATAGCACTACATACATTCATCAAAATATTGCTTATATTCTATTAGAATACCAAGTATTTGATTTTTTAAATGTCTTGGACATACGTGTTCGCTTGCATATGTTCCGGAAACCTGTGTCCGCTTGGTGTTCAAATGGTTAAAAATTACATGTAATGATATTTGCTTGAGGTCTTCAATTGATTAGATTATACTTTTAAAATACTGCTTACGACAATACAAGATGTTTCAGAAATAGCTCTGTGGTTATAAATTAATTGTAACGTGTTGTTCTAGGCAAGTCAGGAAATCGTTCATTAAAACCTTCGCCGTGACACCATGACCAGACAATGCAAATTTTTGTCCGACTCATTTTCATAATATATATAAAACATCAATTGAACGAGAATGATTCAGAATAGAATGAATAAATTATTGTTGGAATTGAAACAGTAATGGCAACATTCAATTATTATTGATCGCTGGGAATGATTGTTTATTTGATGGGCCGCGCCGCCAAGACCAGAGGTCGACAGCTGAAGACAAATTGGCATTTTATTTATCTAGTAATTTTGCTGAACCGCCGTGAAACATTATCTTTTTAATAATATATTCTGAATTAATAATGCTAATTGACAAAGAAAGCGTCAAATATTTTAAATCACAAGAGATAAACACGATGAAGATTTTTTCATAGGGTAAAAATAGCAACGAATAAGCTATTTCGAAAAAACCCCAGATTTCATTTTGATGTCATTTTAATTAGGATGTTAGAGTGAGTAACATGGTGCATTGTGTATCTCTTCGGAGCCAGTTGATAGCTGAGAGAAATTTAAGTTAAATCACAGTTCTGACGATGGCAAAAGCCGAAATAGCTACCAACTAATTAATATCAAAACGGTAGAACTAAATACGTTGCTATTTTTACCCTATTATAATTGAGTTCCACCAAATAAATGTCAAGTCAATCAATAAGATTTTTTCAGACATTAGAAAGATCATTTTGAAGGGAAAAAAACATCTTTATGACCAACAACATCTCAAAAGTCTAAATTTGATGTTGATTTTGAAACCAGAACCATCGCACCGCTTAAAAGATGGTCCTCAGAGGCACATATTATTTATATTGATGAGTAAGCATTCTTCTGGGTGTACGTACATATGTACATATTATGTTATAGTTAAAAAAAGCTTTGTGGTCGATACGGTGTTAATTTAACCTAATAACAGTGAATCATGCTACAAAGGATAATTTCATATCGTAAGTCACGATTTCGTCTCACGTCAGACTAAAAATAAATGTGAAGAGCCTCTGGATAAGACGGTATGATAATAAATTAAACGTATTTGTTTAGTCTGGAAACTGTTTACTGGGACCAATCTGATATACAGAAGAAAGAGTCTGCCTACGAGATATGTATAGCCAACCAATGCGGATCACAGTTTATGACTAGTCAATTACATATTACAAGATGAATATGTCAAAGATCGTCTTGTGTTCGTTCAAATAAAATACGTCAAATGAATCATTAAATTTTAATCAATGGTAAAATTACACGACGTGATATTTAATACGTTTTTTTAAGTTGTTTCAATGTCTTCTTCTATATTTTTTTGTCAAACACACTGTTACGTCGCCCCCAGAAGTCCCTGTCACCCACCATTAGCTTATAGCCTTCTCCCATGACATGCCAACATCCTTCCGTTTTGTCGAGTACATCCTTCGGATAGTACCCGTCGGTCGTCCAGGACGCTGGAATTCCACCGGTCGGAAGGAAATGTAAGCCGAGGCTTTTTGGAGGCACGTGATCCAGCAATTTCCAATGTGTCTTCATGACTACTGACGTAATAGGGCGCTGTCTTTTTCGTAATCTAATCTCCAATCCATACGGATATTAGAACTCGTTTAATTTCAACTAAATTGAAAATAGCATAAAAACTAGGTTTGATTAGGTGATAGATTCTTACCTATTGGATACAAATGTAGTAAAGTTTTTGAACGGATACCATTGTGATAAATTGAGTGTGAATCAGTACCAAAAACAACAACAAAAAAAGTTGCAGACTTCAGTAGATTTAAATTAGATTAGTCTCGAGTGTTTGCTTTATTGTGTTTACTAATTAATTACAAATACATAAAACTATTGAATATGTAATTTAATATGTTTATTCAACCGTTAATTTGAATATTTTTTGCTGCCTTCGTTGAATTTATTTTTTATCTAAACGATAATGCTATCAAGAGTCCCGTCTCCCCGAGGCACTGTTAATTGATTGACAGTGACAATGAGGAGCAAAGACTTGTGACGCGAAGGAATGCAGGATCGATTCATTGATTTGACCACTGCAACTTCACTAACTGGCGGGCATTTTTTAATAGCCCATCAACTAATTTATCCATAAGGTGATTCAGAAATTACTAATCCGTATTTATTTAAAATTGAATGACCAGATATTTACACCCAGAGATATATAATATGATGAAAACATAAGAAAGTATTATTTGATGCACTTACATATTTTTATCAATGATTCTTCGACAATTTTCAGTAAGAATTATAATATAACAATGTATTTAAATTCTATATAATTCTTGTAATGTTTTGCAATAAGATAATATTAATAAAATTCAGTCTTCACATTTAATTATTACAATTTTTTTTTAAAAGCCGACCTCACCGGTGTGGAGTATCTCAATCAAACTTTGTGTAGAATTTGGAATGGAAGATTGGCTTACCTGTAAAGAAAAATAAAAAAAACATTAATTTATGAAATTAATACATTAATTCACTCAACAGTCATGCCGAGATAATATCTGAGAAACCATAAAGTAATATTGTACTCAAATTACTTATAAAACATTTGAAGCTTTCAATTTTTTACTTTACCATTAGTTAACCTAAGTAGACGTTGAAGATGGGTCTCTAATCTACATGTGTTTAATTTGCGTTCGTTTTGTATCATATTTAATATTGCAGTTTTTTTTTAATTCTATTCACACAAACTACCATTTTTCATAGTGACAAATTGACACCCATTTTAATTATATATTATTTTAAAAGTACATTACTATTCATTCCAAGAGCCGATAGCTCTGTTAATCTGCGAACTTCTGGTGGTTTGCAAACCACCAGCAAACAATCAGAAGTACGCGGAAGAACAGAGCTAATCTTAAATTGTGATACCATATCGTATTTGTTCATAGCCTTAGCGGTCAAATTCATTATTTGTAATATACCTATGTATATACAATCTTCTACTTTTATTTTACAAAATAGATACGCTTCACAAAAAAAGTACAAACAAGTAATAGAATTCATAGAAAAAAATTAAAGATTGATTACCTGAATATAAAAAAACCGTGGTATTTGAAAAAAATAACAAACTTGTGTAAAAAAGTGAAAAAACCCAATTAGTAAATTACACAAAATATACTTGATTTTATACAGGTGGGGGGGGGGACCTAGATAGCTTTCACCGCTCGAAATGTCTGACGCGTCTAACGGGTTAGGATCTAATGAAACCATTTGTTTGTTTATAACTGTCTTAAGTTGTTTAATTTTGTTGTTGCTAGGAATCTTGTTAGAACAAATAATTCGTGTAAAAATGTAGTATTTGTTCTTTATAGTGGACTGTGTTATTTAAAAATCGTTTATAAAAAACCGTGATAAAAGAGTAGAGTATCGATGACTGAATCCAAACGACGCGATTGAAAGAAGTGTTTAAAAAAAAAAGTAGTTGAACACGCTGCCCTAGACACTTTTCCTGGTACGAAATATCGTTTTAAAAATAGCCATCGACATAGAATGTGGTTGCCAAGTTGTATGCACTATTTTTGACTCGCACTGTAGCTATGTTAGCGTCAACATGGTGCAGTGTGCTCGAATTTTTGTGACGTGAACGATGCACGCTTACACATCGGACATGCATTGAGAAGGTAGTGCGTTTGTCCGAATTTAAGACGTCTCTCTTATATGTATGCTCTGTCTCT
The DNA here is from genome assembly GCA_030503985.1 of Himalopsyche tibetana. Taxonomy (NCBI): domain Eukaryota; kingdom Metazoa; phylum Arthropoda; class Insecta; order Trichoptera; family Rhyacophilidae; genus Himalopsyche; species Himalopsyche tibetana. The sequence continues at coordinate 639,163 of JAPJYX010000003.1, read as the reverse complement.
CCGTCTCTCATATTAACATTAATGCGAATCGAATAAGATTATCTTTAATTACACTTGATTTTTAAAAAAAAAAACAAGCCGAACCATTAAAAAACTTTGTTGCTAAGTTTATATATATATTTTTTAAAACCTTGTCAGTTCCCAGAGTCATATGGAACATATGAACTTATCTTTTTGTACAAATTGTTTGTTACTCAGTCATTATACTTCTCTTTTTGTGATATACTAAGTTTATAAGGATGGAGGGTTAAGACAAGACTAATCAAACCAGTGAACACCGCAACCGAAGGTATTGAAAAAAGACCCGAAAAATATGTTATTAATAAAAACCGCATCAACTAAAAATATGGTAGCTTTCACATAAATATTTTTAATATTAAAAGAAAACTTTTTTGAATTGTTTTAATTTTGTACTTTTCCATGAGTTTTGTCGCTAACGACCCGGGTTTCGCCTTTCGGCATCTTCAGGCATTCCAAGTGCACTGATGTACTTGAACTGACGCGTAGTAAACAGTTTGTATCGTTTATAAACAAAAATATAAGTAGATCACTAAGTTAAAAGGATATTAAAATGTAAATTAGCGAAAATTTAATGTATACAATTTTCAATGGATTAAGTGGGTTTGTTATAATTATGGGGATTTTTTAAAAATATTAATGACCAGATAATAACATATAGGAATGTTTAAAATAAATCTCGGGTTTTATCCGACCTATTATTAATGAGTTGATTTGTTTTTAAGCCTTTGAATTAATATTTAATGATAGCAAGTGCTTGAATTATTAATAAAATGACAATTATTTAAAAGGGGTACAACAATGGAGAATTTGGTAGATAATATTGCTCATTTAAAGTAAAGTACAAAATTCAAACAATTCAAATTTGATATTGAAATTCCATCAAGCACCCTCAGTCGAAATACTTAATTAAAAGAAAACCTTTAAAAATTGCAAAATCTATATATTAATAGCCGATAAGGTCCGTCTGTAAGGTGTCCTCGACCTCCCAGTCTCCACTTTTTTAAATAAAATAAAATAAAATAAAATAAATTGAAATAAATTAAAATAAAATAAAATAAAATAAAATAAAATAAAATAGAATAAAATAAAATAAAATAAAATAAAATAAAATAAAATAAAATAGAATAAAATAAAATAAAATAAAATAAAATAAAATAAAATAGAATAAAATAAAATAAATAAAATAAATAAAATAAAATAAAATAAAATAAAATAAAATAAAATAAAATAAAATAAAATAAAATAAAATAAAATAAAATAAAATAAAATAAAATAAATTGAAATAAAATAAAATAAAATTAAATAAAATAAAATTAAATAAAATAAATTAAAACAAATTAAAATTAAATTAAAATTAAATTAAAATTAAATTAAAATTAAATTAAATTAAATTAAATTAAATTAAATAAAATAAAATAAAATAAAATAAAATAAAATAAAAAAAAATGAATTAAAATAAAATAAATCAAACACAATGCAGCAAAAATCTCCCGTTGCTGGGCAACGGGCTTACAGCTAGTGAATTCATTATATGTCGTACAAATATTCAACAATAAGAACCGGGAGTTACCGAGACAGCTAACAACAAGTTCTTTCTTTATTCCAATGGTGACCAAACTTTTGACCTCTGCGGGCGTCTTCATACTGAAATCAGTCGAAGCTGTCTACTGATACCGTATGTGCTAAGTTGTCATAACAAGTGAAGTAATTCAAAGTCTAATATATATTGTGTATGAAAGGGAATCAAAATGGATAGATAATAAAATATACTTTCAACTCTTGTTTTGAAACATTTTGCTCTATTGTGTACCTTGCCTTCCTCACTGAAAAAAATAGTCACTGAGTTCATGAAATTCGCAAATACAACATGAAATAATCGCACTTCAGGCAAAAACTACGACGTATTAGTGCGTTTTGGATTGTATGTACATATTTCAAACGAATAAATAACTTTATCATGTATGTGTGTTTTGTTTTTATTGTAATTTCGTTTATTTCAGCCAAAAGTTGGTGTATTCTGCATGATTGTGTGCTTTCACGAGATCGATGTTCCTAAAATACTTAAATGTAAACATTTCTCCCGCGCTCTCTAGACGTCCGCCTGTTCGATTATGCAACTCAGCTTTTTAAATTTATTTTATGGCTATCGTTAACACGCAAAGACGCTAGCCTCATTTAATATGATTAAAAAATGACACGTTAAAATAAGTCATTATTTAAAAGCTAATTTAAAAAATGGAACTTCAGACAATGCAAATAAATGATATATTGCCATGCTATAATTAATTATATTAGTGATACGTTCAGAATAAAGAAAACAATTTCTTATATTTTTAAATGTTCAAAACCTCATGATGATAGTGAACCTTTTTAATAATGAACGATTATTATGATCACACTGTTTTATTTTAAAGAACTAGAGTAGGCGTGGGGAACCTGCGGCCTTCTGACCAATTCTGTAATTCTGTAAATGTATGTAAATTCTTGAAATATTCTGACCGTCAAGTCCTGTTTCCGGCCAAAGATTCCCTGACAAAGTCAATGTTTACTGCAACCTTATGTCGAATCAGAAAAATTAATGAGGCCTTTAGAGAAGAAACGGTTCACCACCCCCGATCTAGAGTGTTTCTGAATTGTTCATGCGATTACTTAAAAATAATAATAAGACTTGATTGATATCAAATCAATATATAAATTAATTCAAATAGCCATCAATAACTTCTAGATTAAACGATAATAGTTTTACTTATTTTTTTTATATACACGATAAAAACTATTTTCTTACTGTCAGTTCAAGTTCATCCGTGCAGTGGAATGTCTGAAGATGCCGAATTGCTAATCCCGGGTCGTATGTTAAAAAACGCATGAAAATATACGATATTTAACAAATTCAAGTTATTAAATAAATATATTTATTTGGGAAGTAAATTATGTAAAAGTTTGGTTCGAAATTGGACTTTTTGTATAGTTTTGTTTTTAAAATTTAACAAGTTCTTGATAAATTCGTGCTATATCGTAAAAACAAAGCTGTGTGAAAAGGATGTTGATTATTTTTATAACACGTCTCTATAACGTTATGCCAGCAGCGCTAAAAGAGTTTACATAATATTGTGGTACGTGTGGGAGTCCAGATCTTCTAGTATAGAAGACATTACAGCGAACCGGTTACAGATGATAAGCTGCCTTAGAAACATTATGGAATGGCTGCCTATGAATATTATGTATGTTGCATATTCAGCAGCATATGAAAGTCGTTTAAAAGCACAGCTGTTTTGACAGAGAGTAAGAAAGAAGATGGTAAAATAATGTTAAGCAATTTTGGACGTCGACAGCGTCTGAATGAGATGTCATTGAACAACAACCGAGCCTCATGCTTTGAAATGGCATTAAATCGTTGCTATTGTAATGTTAGATGGTGAAGATAACTTTAACATATTTTTTAATCTAACCGTGTAACCAATGTGCTCTGTCAGTTCTTAACGTTTGGCTATCGTTTATAATACCAAAAAATATGGTAACCCCAGACATGGAATAAGATTAATGTTGCATAATAAGGTAAATATGCTCTACCTCTCCGAAAATTCACCTAATCCCGCAAAATCCGACGCAATTCTCTGGAAAACTTGATTGCGGATATAATAATATCAACAACAAAAAAACCACCGTTGGAATCAAGGAGACCGATAACTCATGTCACGAATCACGAATTATATTTACGAAAATTCGTCGCCATATTTAAAATTTACTCTATGGTTTGCTTTGAGAAGTTCCGGTGAATTTTTCATACCGATATTATATTCTTATTTTTCGTAGATTATCGGTTTTTTTAATTTCCATATATGATACTATGGCATTTACCTGTTCATAATTAAATTTCTTACATAACTACTACATTTTTATTAGCGGCATATAGTTAATTGTCATGTAGAAAAAAGTAGCATGTTATAAAGCAAATTTACCCAAAATATATCTGATTGCATTATTTTACCGGTGTTCAGGTAACACTATCAAGGTGTCAACTGTCAAAGATTTGTAGGTTATGTTTATTCATTGGACGCAGTATCAATAATCCGTCTACGGGGTTTGAATATTCAAGATATCAATGTGATTTTTTCAGAAAATAGGCGTTTAATGGAAATGTTTGACTGCGTTTTTTCTGAACACCAAACTGAGATTATTCTTCCCAATTCAAATGTAGTCTAAACACGCTCTCAGAGATTATGGTTTATTTACGTTTGTTCAATTATTAGGCCTTGCAGGTTGAAAGATTGAGTCGGCCACTTATGCAAAGGAAGTCGCTTAAAAGGTATTTGTATATAAAATGTAAGCGTTCCACTTAACAAAATATTTATAGAATTTAAATTTATACACACTTAAGTATTTATTGATTGAAACTGAAGTTTAACTTTAACCATGGAGCGAACGCCCTCGAAGTGTTTGTATAAAATTCAATAATAATGGGCCATAAATAAAAGATATATTAGATTGAGGAATCTGATATTGTTGTGTTGCATACTTGAGAATTTCACACACGTTATTTATGATGGAAGTAAAAAAATCTTAAGCAGAATTTCTGGTTTATGACGCGGTTCACATAACAATAAAGCAATTTGTCTTTGCATACTTGAAAAAGACAGGATTGTTTTAATCTATTCGAAATTAAGGAACTGAAACAATGTATCTAGGATCAGTGGCGGTTCCTGAACTAAAATCTTGGGTGGGCTAGAGAAAAGTTTAGCATTGTATACTATTTACGAAATTGTGTATGTTTCCACTTCACCTTATACATGAATCTACAAGCAAATTAACAAATACTACGACACTGCTGCAAAGCATAAATTATTATATAATAAAATCAAAGCTAATGTAAGTAAGAAATAATAGAATAGTAATACTGGACATTAAATTCGTCTCTTTCAAAGTGAACTAACCAGTACAAAAAGCCATACAGAACTGTCACTCAGAGACAATACAATACAACGAGATTGGTATTTGTGTTTGAATGTTTGGGGCACGGGCTAATTCTATATAGCCCCCAACGTTTGACAGTAGCCTGATACTTTGAAGTTCTGTGCGTTTAGATGACGTTTCCGTAAATACAAATACAAAACAAATCTAATCGTGCGTGATTCCGCCCCAGTGTAAACAAAGAACTCGGACTATAACATATTTAACACTAGCCTTCGTTATTAATATTAATACGTAGGTGTCGCCAGACTGACGTCACGTTGCCTGTTCTCTATGAAGTATGTATAGGGTTATTGCTTTTTTTATGCCGGCTCGGTTTAAAATTGAAATACAAAACACAATCGAGAGTATTATTGTAGGTAGACATAGCATTGCAGTACCTAAAACCGCCACTGTGTAGGATCTGTCCGATGCACTAACTTATCTGTTTTAGAAGTGGCTTCCCATAATATGCAGCATCTGAGTATTTGTTTCAACCGTCCCTCAATGGCTATTTGCACCATAATTACACTTCCATTGGAATACATTGTTTCGGTGTTTTACATGTCAACTTGATGATATTTGTCTGGAATAATTATCTAAGTTATTATTATACGATTTGTTGTTATTGAAAAACCGTTGTTTAGATCCTTTTTCGATTTGACACTTCACATGTTAGTAAGATTGATAATTTTTCTGTTTTAATTGATCGATTTTTTTGTTGCAGAAAACATATGTGAAGCAATGACGAAAAATGACAATTTATATCAGTGGTTGGTGAAATTACGATTGTACATCTCAGTGGCCACATTTCTTTCTAGGATAGACTAATTAATGATCGACTGATACCGATTAAAAATCACAAGAGAACAGTACAAACCGGATTAATATTAGAATTAGAGAACATATAAGATGTCTAAAAAAACAATCATTTAATAGAAAATGATCATAATTTTAATCAGATTAGTAATTTAAAAATACTCCACCGAGTAAATAAAAAGGGTTTAAAGATGAATAGTTTAGAATTTTTAGAAATTAATAAAACTCTTAACAAAAAAGAAATATTATTAAATAATATTCTTAATATGACAGGTTGTTCGCCATTACTTACATTGTTTCCAATTAATAGAGTAATCACCAACCTATCTGATTGATTGCAGCTCATTAGTTTAATAGTTTGTAATGTTTGACGTCATTAGTAGTATGATTATATTTGTTTGTTTGTTTCGATTCTATCACCCCCCCTCCTTGCTTCCCTTAAAAGGAAAAAAACCCAAACTCCATTTTGTAATTTCATAATTTTAAAATGTTAGAATCAATCTTGCTTCATTACTTAAGCAAACTTTGCGATAGTAAGTCTGAAGATGCCTCTGAAAGAGGCGAAACACGTGTCACAGTTAGTAACACAATACATGAAATAATCAAAGTTAATTTATTTTTTTTATTAATACAAACCGACTTTATAGGTTCAAGATCGACCATAATACCTTTACGATCGACGCACTGGTCATGGCTTTGTTCGATTAACCACAATGTATACATCTTAATACAAGAAAATATATCAAAAGAATGTACTTAATCTGAAAATGTGAAATTAGTATCTAAATAAAGCTTTTATGTTTGAAAAAGGAAGATCATGTGAAAATTGCGGCCAAGAAAAAAGAAATGGTTTTTCTTAAACAATTTATTAAATAAATATTATATCAAGTCAATTAAAAGCCAGTTTATCAGTCTCCATGCTTTTGGCCCAAAATCATCGAGAAACATTTTTAGTGTCTCCTGTAAAATTTTCTGTGTATAGGTTACGTCCTTTTTTAATTTCACAGTCGATATACAAGGCAATTATTAGTTATGTTACAGGGGGAAAATCAGTAGATTTAATAAAATTGGCATCGTCATCGGGTGTAAGGTAAAGATAAATATTATATAATCATTTTAAACTACATTACAATTAACAAAATGTCATCCAAATTTCAACAGTGTAAACAAAATTTGTAAAGATAACGAGTTTAATCGAAATAGGTTAGGATAGGTTTCCAAGTAAAATGAGTCATTTCTTAATTTAAATTTATTGAATGAATACGTTGGTCATAAGCAATGGTGTATAATATTAGTTGTTTTACTTTTAAACGCAAAGTGGGTCAAATTAAGTTTCTCGATGCAGCTCTGATAAACGGAAAGAGATAAGGATATTTAAAAAACGAAAACCATTCATGTTTTGTGTTGATGCAACCGCAAAATGCAGCAGTTCTCAAAATATTACACTGTGAATGGTGTATTATTTTTTTAGTGCATCTGAAATATCGGAACGTAATTCATTATAGCTTAATCCAGCGATTTCCAACCGTGGACTATTTATTGCAAAGAGTGACGCGAATAGTTCAAAATATTTATTAATCCTTTAAAACTTGTCTTTATTACTATATGAAATGAAGGACGGGGAAGCGCGAAGATATTTTTTTCTTCAGAGGGAGGCGCAATAACATAAAAGTTGGAAACCACTGGCTTAATCGTTTTCTGAAAAATAGGTAAGTGAATAGTCAACAGATTTTCAGACTAAACTGTAAAGACAAACGAAATGTGCACATTGAAGGGTTACATGCAGAAAAAGGAAGATGGTTAATTATCACAAATAATCTGTCGAATTCAGTCAATATAATATTAAAGATACAGTAGTGGGCTAAGCACACGAGAGGTCAAGGCGCAATACAATTAGTAGGCCCTGCTTTTCGAATAGCATAAAAAATTCACGTAAATTAATAAAATCTGAACATATACGGGTCAAATAATATAGGGAAATCCGCCAGTGAAGATAATTAGATCGTCTTCAGAAGGTAGAAAAACGTTTGCTGCCCAAACGCGTCTCTGATTAATAAATACAGCGAATAGATAATAATTCTGTATTCCAGAAAATGAAGCTTTGTTTATCACAGTACACAAATTGATTGACAGCTGGAGAGTACTCTTGACCATAGAGTTGGTGCCATTGATAGAAAAGTATTGACCTTTCTTCATCTGTAGTTTCGGAATGTCAGTAAAATATACACACTTTGATAAAGAAAGAACATTTGAAATAACTCCTTAATACCTAGATAGGTAGTTACAATCATCGTTTATTTTTAAATACGGCAACAATATCCCGATGAATACGTTCCATTCACGAGCGGCATTTTCTTTGAGGTTATGTTGTCCGCCATCTTATTTCACAAATAATATGTAATTAAAAAGGTCGAGCGATTAACAGACGCGGCGCTTTTTTATATAATACAGCAGGTCATGTTTTTGTTTTTACCGATCATTATTTAAATAAACAAATAGACGGCAACATTCAGGAGAGACAAGATAGCTCTGTCGTATTTTATAACCATATATAAATATGGTGATCTTTAACTGTTATCAAACATACGGCAACGAAGCGATGAAAGAAAAAAATAAACTAGGTTATTTTTATTTCGTTGAATTTACCATCTTATCTTAAAAAAAACATGACTTAATTCAGTATTATTTTATATTTCTAATGTATGGTTAATAAATTTAGAATAAGTCAAATGAATTTGTATCTTTTGAAATATAAAAATCTGTATTATAGTGAAACGAAGTATTTTCTCATTTTGTCTTGAATTATATTCATTTTATTATCATGCGAAATAGATTGTTCTTTTTTTATTTCTTCATCTGATTATCCTAGCACAGGTGTTTGTGATGAATTTCTAAACCATCGTCAATCTCGTTAGTTAACGATATCATTTAAATTTAAGATTGTATATTTACGTATCGACAGAATATATGATTATTTATTTATTATATCGTCACATTTCTGACAGAGGTTGGTAACTGACAAAACTGTCAAAAATGAATTAACTTCATAAGTATGCAAAAAGATTCATTTGTCGGGAATCACTCAGTTAGCAATATTTTAGAGGCAATTATTATTAAAGCTAATTTAAGGCAGGGCTGTGGAGTCAGAGTCGAAATAAACTATTAACTTCAGTTATTTTTAAAAAAATGTGTTTTAAATTCGATATGGTCAAAAATAGCGCCATTGCATGGTACATACTTAGTCTAAAAAAATAAATAAAGACGCTGTCACATTTCTTAAAGACTCCAAATCTCTGATTGAAAAGGAAAGCAATTCTATTAATTTTATACTCGTGTGTCAGATAAGTAATTAATCCAAACACATGTTGATATTATAACTATATATACATAGAGGCTTTATCATATTAGCTGAAAAAAATATTTGCTATTTACTTCTGCCAGAACAGTGTCGAATACCTTTTCTTTGACAAAGGACACATTATTTAGGTTTTGCTAGGTTAAGAATTCTGACATTTAAGGTAAAATGCAAACAGAGGCTCACTGCACTGATTGCCAATCACCAGTAGAAATTATAATTGGTTTATATGCTACACTAAAGCACATTAGGTGTAGTGCGTAAAGTGACAGTCTACTGTCACTTGTATTCCATTTTATCTACGCAATGCTCTCTCCCCTAAACGTTTTATTTTTATTTTAATCTAGGCAATGCAACGTGGACTATAAAAGCAGCTGTAAAAAACGAGACAATGATAAATCATAAAGCCATTTGGTGATACACGACTGTTAACATTAATATGACGAATCAGTGAATTGACAGCCGAAGATGGACAGCCAAATAAAAAATATACAAGTTATACCATTACATACGTTCTCTATTCATAAAGCACAGACTTAGGTGGATTCCATAGAGATTATCCCGAGGCTATAAATTATAGATTCAGAATATCAGAATTCAGATTGAGGCATTGTATTGAAGATGCACTGTGTGTTATATTATCAGTGACGTGACATTTTAAAGGGTAATGTAATAAAATACAATGATTAACTTTTTTAAGATTTCGACTGAAGGTGCTTGGTGGAATTTCAGTATTAAATTTGAACCGTTCAAACTATTACATTCTCACAGATTTTGTCACTTACGACCCGGGTTTCGCCTTTCGGCATCTTCAGGCACAATCAGGAACAAGGGATAAAAATGTTACACCCAAATACGGACAGTCATAAGCTCTTTTTCCAAGAAATTTTAGAAATCAACAAAGCACAGCTGCAAAGTCTTCCGATTTTAAATGAAATATCAAACTTTCCCACATCTCCACTTCTATAACCTATATAATCATATAATCATAAAACCTTTGCCGAAAAACAAATTATATAATTCTTGAAACTACTCACTACTCAAATCTGTTGGCATTCCCATGAGCTCATCCTTTTCGCCAGCAATGGCTTTGGACTCAGTGATGCATTTATATCTTATATAAACACGAAACTTTCATTTACTAAACGTCAGTTCAAGTTCATCCGTGCACTCGAATGCCTGAAGATGCCGAAAGGCGAAACCCGGGTCGTTAGTAACAAAATCTGTGAGAATGTACGTAGTTTGAAAGATTCAAATTCAATGATTAACTTGTTTTTTCAGCTGATCGCCTTTGATCAATGACTGATGATGCAGACGTCATACTTTTAGAGTTCTTAAAATTCAGTTCAAATACTGAAATATATACATACACTGAATCAAATTTCAAAGCAAAAAAAAAAACGGTCAATTCAACGATCGGCATTTCGATATTTCTTAAATAGCGTACGGTTTCTTAAAATGACAATATATTATACTATCGAAGTTCCATCAATTCTGGAGCCTGCCAAAATTGATACAACTAGTAGCAGAATAAAAAACATCGATTCATCGCAGCGGTGGGATGCCAATACGTTAACAAAGGGCTAGATAATCTCAAACCAATTATCGGTTTTCTGGGGGAGGAGTGAATGTTTTTATCACTCCTATGCAATTATATGCAATGCTAAAATAAGCAATCGATTTTTATTATAATATGCAACAATATGCAATTTAACGTAAACTTCAACAATGCAAATGGTCAAAAATGTACTACTGTGTTTACTGAAGCTGTCGTAGATAATATTTAAGTTAGAGATTGCAGTTACGTACTAATTTGATCTGATAATATTGTTTCACAAGAGGCTCGCTGATTCATCGCGAACAATTTGATGGTTTTTCTGTACATTCAAAACCGAAATAGCGTTGTTTTTTGCATTTTCGAAACTGGTATTTCGGTATTAAAAAAACACACCATACATCCCGGTTTCTGTAATATCTTGTCTTGGTCCCATGCTTCTATCCAGTGTCGGCGCGAGGCTCTTTGGCGCCCTAGGCAAAGGTTATTGGCGAGCTCCTTTTTAACAAATAATCCCATTTTTTTTCGAAATAATAATAAAACAAACAATTCACGATCATTAGATTTTTTATATATATCCATATCCGCTCCTAATATGGAGCATATGGAATAAGTTTTTCTTCGTGAACTGTTTGTTACTTGGTAGCTCAACCTCTCTTTTCGAATCATATTGAATACGATACATAACTACAACAAAAAATACAAACATGAAATAAAATAAAATTTAATGCTATTTTTTTTATTATTAGAGTACATAAAAATAATTTTCATTTAATTCCATTTATGTTATTTTTATATTAAACTCCATTTATGCGCCCCTTAGTGGTTTGCGCCCTAGACGGTTGCCTATTTCGCCTGTATGGTGGCGCCGGCCCTGTTTCTATCTTTACCCTTTGAGCAAGGATAGAAGTATGCTTAATAACAAATATCTGTAGTAAAACAATTTCTGCTAAAATGTTCGTTTATGTCATGCATGAATGACATGATAAAATATAGAATATTAATTAATACTATTTAGTGGTCGAAAATAACACCTTTAATGCTTTCATGTCGTCTAGTGACATATGATCAATATAATAAACTTTACACGGTTTGGTGATTAGAAAAAAAAAGTACGGGTTTTCCAAATTTTGAATAATTTATATCCTACAAAAAAAAATATTGAATTTTATGATGATGCGGGTAATATTATTATATATTTTTTTGATAGAGCAACATTAGCATAATAAGCACCTGAGACAGCTGACTGATATGCACCGGATGTAATCTCAAGGCAATAAAATTCAGATTCGTAAAATGTATAAAAAATAGCTATTGTAACGAATTTTTACCTGTGCATGATATATATTACATCATATTTTATCATTTGTTTTTCATACATTATGTGTAATATTTTTAATATACCGTTATTGTATTAAATATATTTTAATAAGCTATTAGCTTATAAATGAAATTATGGAATCCATTTTGAATATTCTGTCATGTTGTGCTTGACTGGAAAATCGGTAAAACAGAAATCTACTATTGGTATCAGTCAAGTGTCAAAAGAGTGTTATTTTTGTTAATAAATTGCTTATATTGTGTAAAAAGTCCAAATGAATATGTAATACATTGAATCTTTACAAAAATGTATCAAATACTTGAACGGTAGGCTTTCTCAAAACAATTGGTATTATCACAACCTTCAAATCGGCACTAGTAAAGATTAAGGACATTTAATACATATGTACCGTGCTCCCAATTATAAGATGCATCCCGAATGCAGTCACTATCTTATAATCGAGGAAATACGGTAAAAAAAGTACACGAACCACAAAAAACCGTGTATACAAATTAGTTGACCGTATAATTACTTTCCTTTTTGGCCAAGCTACATTTGTATAGCAGTGTAATATATCACTTATTCAATATTATACAAAAACCTTTACTTTCAGAGCGACTATAATTTCCTGTAAAAGTGAGGTTAGGGTTGACTGGTGGTTTCCAATATCAAATATTTGATAAGTACAGTGCAATGGCAAACAATCAATAATACAAATAACTAGAAGAAGTACCGTGCAATATCAAAAGATCTATAACAATAGTAACTATTATAATTTACACAAGACTAATATTAAACTATATACTAAACCATATTCTGCATTGCAGTCAAATCAAAAGTAATGTTCAGTGCGTGATACAAAAATAGTGTTCGAACGTTCATATTTGAGATATATTATGTATTAATATTCGAGCTAGTGGCGGTTTTTTTCATGATATGACAGTAAGTTATTCAAAGATGCCATGCACGCCAATGGCGAGAACGATAAACATTCCTCTAAGGTCAATATTATTGCTTGGATGAAACGTACAGAATAATATTATTTTGTACGCCCATCTTTCAATGTGATATAAAATTTAATGCCGACAGACACTCGTGATAATATGATGTTAAAGAAAGCTGGTAATGGATGATTCAAAGGCACGGCAATGTTACTAAATCAATTTCAAACGAAACCCAACCACGTAGATTTATTCATAGACGAAAAGCTCACGTAAAGCTCTCAATACTAACTATCTTTTACGAAACGCCTGGTCAGGATGTTAATACTTCAGTTTTTAAATGTTATATATAGATATCTTTTATAATATTTGAATATCTGTATGTCAGTTCAATCAGTGCTTCCCGAACTAGGGGCTGCGGACCCCCCGAGGAAGCGGTGTGCTGGCAATACGCTAACAATTGACTCGCTTAACCTCAAAGCAATTCTCGGTGTTTTAGGGAAGTAGTGATTTTTTTATCACTCCTATGCAATGATATATGTACAATACTTTAGTAAGCAATCGATTGTTACTTAATATGCAACAATAAGTAATTTACCGTAGACCTATCAATGTAAATGGCTAAAAATGTACCACTGTGCATACTGAAGCTGTCGTAGATAATATATAAGACAGAGATTGCAGTTAAATACTAAATTGACCTGAGAATATTGTTTTCTATTAAATTAACAATGGACTCGCCTTAGTATAATTTAACAAGGACCTCGCGCGAGTCCCTCCGAGCCCCCTCCAGCCCAACCCTGCACTGAGAATTCGCAGGATTTCTACGGAGTTCCGCGAAAATTATTTTTTACCGTATTTTCGTCATTACTTTTACTCTGAAAAAGGTGCCGGTACGCCGTTCCACCGTGTTACATGGGAAAAGAGCACTGGTTTTACTAAAAAAATATGTACAGGGCATGCCTTTCTACAGGAATTTTTGAAGATTACAGTAATACCCCGCTTTACGCGAGGGATACGTTCCGAAAAAAATCGCGTTAACTGAAATTCGCGTATATCGAGGTTTATGATTAAACATAGTCAAAATTTAATACAAAAAAATACAAATCATTTTAATCAATCACTTTAATTCTAAGAACACTTTATGCAATACATACTCTTATTTTTTACGGAAAAATACATCTATTGTCTTTTGGGTAGCGTTTTGTTTACGTTCTTGTAAAATACGTTCATAACACCCAACACTGTTTTTAATTGTTTGACACACGGTCAAGACACGGTCATCATTATTGTCTATACTCTGCAATATGTCCAAACCTGAATAAAATTTTGAGCATTTGAGCGCGAAATTTGAAATTCGCGTTATAGTGAAACCGCGCTTAACGGGGTCGCGCTAAGCGGGGTATTACTGTACTTGCGAATTTCTGACATTGAACCGGATATTGATTTGTAACATGCAACCGCATCCATCTTATTAAATTATTCTTGTAAGATTCATAAAACATAGGTAGTTTTTTTTTAAATTTTATAAAAAATATACATTCCTATTTATAGTGATAAATAAATAATTAATAATAGTAACAATTTATGCACAATTTTAACGACTAAAATATCTTTGTTTATCGAGGGGGTTTGTGAATTATTTTTTCAGATTTAGGGGGCCGTGGCTTAAACAATTTTAGGAAGCACTGAGAAGCAAGTACTTAAATAAGCTAAACTATGTATACATTTATAACAGATTAAAATAACAAAGTATTTTAGCTCTACAGTTTTAAATACTTTGTTATTTTAATCTGTTATAAATGGAGTTCTACCAAGTAAATGCCAAATCAATTAATATGTATACATTGCCCACTTTCGCCAGTTACAGTATACGTCAACAACAGTTAGTGATGTATACCTTAACTAGTAAATTAAACAGCATAATTGTGACATATATATATAAACATAAAATTCAATGTGTTTGATGATAATTAAGATAAGAGACTAATTAACAAAAACGATTAAATGAGTTAATTGTTTCTCCTTACTGTGGAAAATTAAATTACTGAAATATTATCTCTTTAGTGTTATAGTATATAAGCTAAATATGTACTCTAGTTCAGCGATCGCTAAACGGTGGTCCTCAAACAAAAACGAAGTAGGTATGAAAAAATTGACAATTACTATTTTTCAGTTAGACAGTGCAGCACATTACGGCTACGAGATCGCGACATGAATCAACAAACGGCATTCAGCTGAAGTTTTCCTTGATGATAAAGAATAATCACCTCATTCATGACTGCATCTCAGAGAATGCACATTTTAAAATTAATAGTGTGATTCATACGCCGGCTGAGTAGGTTCCGGATTCCAGGTACATGCACATACAATCACGGGGTGATTTTTACGTTACAATAGCCATCAATACACCTGAATATCGTATGCGACAAGAATGCACAATATCGCTCATCTACCTTTGAAACATTTTATTGTACTATGTGTATTTAATGTTTTTTTTTTGTTTAATGTCCGCTCCCAATGTGGAGCACATGGACTCCTAATGAAGTTTATCTCATTAATAGAATTTGTCATTAATAGTATTATTACGTACATTGTATTCATTCAATACAGATATAGTTTAAAAATCTTTATACCTTGAAACATTTTGTACATTTCGGAAAGCAATAAAATAAAGTAAGAAACTTTCAAAATTTTCAATTTATTTCAATTTAAAAAAAATATGATCACTGTATGTATGTACTGACAGATGCTAGTGTGCAATAATAACCTTAACATCACTGACCTAATGAACTATTTTTCAAAGGAAATGGGTTCATCAGTAAAATCAAACGAATCCCTCGAATGATGTGCAGTAAAAAGTAATATACATGTTTATTTATTTTTTACCATGTCCGCTCCCAATGTGGAGCGTATGGACTCCTAATGGAGTTTATCTCAACTGTAATGTTTCTACAAGAACTACTTGTTACTCAGTTGCTCAACCTCTCTTTTTCCAAAGAGAGTAGGAATATAAGGAAAGAGCTGCGACAGGACTAGTGGTTAGCTAATCGCTCTCGATACTCCACGTTCATATGGTATGATGGGTGGGAGGGGGGAATTCAAGACATCACATACATCGATGCCTACGAACAGAAATTCATAAATCGATTGAAAAATCAATTTGTAAAACTGTACTGGGATTCGAGCCCGTGACATCCGTAGCGGTAGCCAACGACGTTGACCACTCGACCACACATGCGATGATATCTGTATGTATTTTGTTAACAGTGAAATAATCAATTAAGCACCAAAATGTATTTTTATTTATCAGGGCTGTGCCAGTCAGTATTTTTTTAAAACCGAATTTGGAATCGAAGTCGTTTTTTTTCAGCCTTGTTTTTTTACAACTATTTTTCTTGTATCTCTTAGTACAATTGACCCAACCCAACTTTTCTACGAATTCCGCATTATTTATTAACCGTTTGAATGCCGCGCAAATAAATCATTAATATGTCCCAGAGATACTGCGTTTTTTTTGAGAAAAATAATTTTGCCTAATATAAAAAAAGATACCTCCACCTTTGCCAATAAATTATTTTACCAATAAATCTTAGAGATTAATCGAGCTCAGCTCAACAGTTTGCCAATTTTAAACGAGCAATATTATCTATCAAATTCTCCATTGTTGTACCCCTTTTAAATAATTGTCATTTTACTAATAATTCAAGCACTTGCTATCATTAAATATGAATTCAAAATCTTAAAAACAAATCAACTCATTAATAATAGGTCGGATAAAACCCTAGATTTATTGTAAACATTCCTATGTTATTATCTGGTCATTAATATTTTCAAAAAATCCCCATAATTATAACAAACCCACTTAATCCATTGAAAATTGTATACATTCAATTTTCGCTAATTTACATTTTAATATCCTTTTAACTTAGTGATCTACTTATATTTTTGTATGTAAACGATACAAACTGTTTACTACGCGTCAGTTCAAGTACATCCGTGCATTCGGAATGCCTGAAGATGCCGAAAGGCGAAACCCGGGTCGTTAGCGACAAAACTCATGGAAAAGTACAAAATTCAAACAATTAAAATTTGATATTGAAATTCCATCAAGCACCCTCAGTCGAAATACTTAATTGCCTAATATACATTCGAATTCGATATTTTAAAAACCTATATTGACTCATCATAGATGGCAATACCAATATTCATCAAAATATTCTATTATAATACCAAAAAATTGATTTTATTAAATGTCTTGGACATCCGTGTTCGGTTGCATATGTTCCGGACACCAGTGTCCGCTTGGGATCCAAGTGGTTGAAGATCCGACCTGTTTCGCTCATCGCAAGCACTATCAACTAACGACCAGAATTATCGACCGAAAACGGTCGTGATCTTCCATCGAGAATCTGCAGTGAACACCTAAAAAGTGTTTGAAATACAAACCTTCATCGGATGTACAAAATTTGCGATAGAATTAAAACAATACAATTATTTTAAATAGTAGTTGTGTTGTATTAATTCTGAATAGCGAATAGCTATGTGCAATGCTCTTAAGACCACCCGTAGTGTGAAATAAATTGCATACAAAACATTTTATGATCAACGATAAACTCAGTTGGTTCTTCAAGAATACTAAATAAATTGCGTCATGTTTTTATTGTGAGAACTCGAAATAAAGCGACCAAAACCAACATTATATTATAGTAAGTCATTATGCTGAAACAATTCACACAAAAATGATTATGCTAAATTAATTTCCAAAGTTATATAAACAGCAGTGTTACCCTAATGAATAGAAAATTTGAAATACTGACATTATTATTCTATGAGCATAGACAATATAACAATATGCTATACTTGTCTTGTCATGATTCTTCCTAACTGTGATACGCAAACATTCACCATTCAGAAGAAATTTCTATATGAGGGTGTATGGATATTACCCATGGCTTTATCCAACTGACTTTCTCTTAGGCATGCTTAACTTTAATAGCTTGAACGTTCGAAGAGAAATATATCTGGCCATATATTTCTTTCGACTTATACGAGGCCAAAATGAGAATTCCACCATTCTTGAGAATGTGAATCTAAATGTTCCTGATTATTTTTTGAGAAATCGTGGACATGAATTGTTTGTTCTCCCAAGGTGTAGAACCAGCCTGCCAATGGGGATGCCACTGGGGAGAGCTTTAACGGTGTTCAACAATATTGCTTCGGATGTCGACATATTCCACGTAGACGTGGGTGAGTTCCGACGAATACTATTTTTTATGTATTAAAGTAGAGTTCGTCGGATCTTACTCAGTTGACTTCCTTGCCACTTTTTTTTTTTACTGCTTTTAATATTAAATTATACTATTTTTTTTCTCTATTGTAAAAGTTTTAAATTTATAATTTGTCAACCTTGTACAATGTTAATTAAATAAATAAATAAATCTCTTTCTGCGCATCGTTAAAGCGCATTGAGCGAATATTCACAGGTGGAACTGTCACTCGGTTATTTAATATTAAATCATGACAATATACAGTAACTTACTATTTATTGACTTGTAAAACTTGAACATATTATTTATTATGTGGAGTTGATTCTCAATTGTAATAAGCAGCTTTAAAGCTTTTCTAGGGATTGTTGGTTTTCATAAATCTGTTCTTTAGTCCAGATTGCGACATTTGAAAACCGATTTTTTCAATTTGGTAACCCTATTTCAAATATGAAAATTGATATGGATTTTTAAAAAATATTTATTGATTAAACATCTTAGTATTTTGACTTGAAACTGCAAAGATTACAAATAAAACGGTATGAATTAAGTATGTTGAGTTTGTATCGATGAATGCGCTGAAAACATTATATGTAGACCTAAAATTTAGGTTTATTTTTGTATATTTTGCCATGGATTATCGTATACAATTATAGTATTTTCAGAAAGTATTCTTTTGTAACAGTGTTTATGTAAAATAAACCAACTCGTTTCGCTATTTTATTTAAAATAGCTTGCGTTTTCTTAAGCCTCGAAAATCGGTTAAAACCGAAATTTATGAAATATTGTAATTCGATAATCGGTTTTAACCAGGGCTGTGGTATTTTGACCGGAGTCGGAGCCGTGAAAAATGAGCGGCTTGATTTTTTTTGAAAAATATATTTAATGTGTATTTAAACAAAATGGTCAAAAGTGTTAACATTTCATGCTTGGCTGACTAAAAATGGTCTGATGGTATACATATATGTATATAAGTTAAAATTATATTATTGAAAAAAATCCTCGGAGTCGTTAATTATTTTAAAGCTGGAGTCGGAGTCGTCTTTTTTTCGAGCGACTCCACAGCCCTAGTTTTAACTCTTGCACCCACAATTCGCATTCTGTAAAAAAGGTTCAAACCAAAAATACATGTTTTCTGATATTTATACACTGACATATTTATTTTTACCATGTATTTTTAAATTATGACCATCGGAAAACAAGATTTATTATTTATATCAAAAAAAGTATTTATCAAAACACAATGTTTATGCGAATACAGAATCATTTCCTGCCATTTTTATGGGCAATCAAATCACCTCGATTGAAATGATTGTTAAATTATCATTCAATGGCAGAGCAAAAAAATACAAATCGCATTTATGAAGCGATTATCATAAATCCAGACATAGGTATTGAATGATAATTGTATTGCCAGATGAAAATCTCTGCACAAAAAAATGGCATTGAATTATAAATACTGAACGATCGACTATTCACTACGGCAATTATACTTAAATATTGCATGTAATATATATTTTTTTAATTGAATTACTCGGGAGGAAAAGTGATATTACGTTATTACCTATTCAAATATTTCCAATTTGTATAAGGAATTACAACGTATCTAAAGAAAGTCGCCAATGAAAATGGTTTCCACACCTTTAAGGCTTTTATAATGATCTTACGTTTAAGGATACTATAAGTATTGACGTCGGGTCTGTGGTACAGTGGTCAACGTCATCAGCCTCCGTGATTGATGTTACGGGTTTAAGTACCAATACGAGCAGCATTGTTTCTATGAATCTATTGATTTCTGTTAGAAGACTCATATGTGTTTGTGGTGTCTAAAATCCCTACCACCCTTCCAGTCCTAAAATAGTAGCCCGCTAGTCTTCCTGTCTTTGATCCGTATATTCTCTTCGAAAAAAAGGGCAACTGAGTAAGAAGCAGTACCGGAAGCTATATTCTCCACATTGGGAACGGATGTGGATTACGAGATAATTGTTTATAAACACTAATTCATTACTATACCATTACTAATCTATTATAATAGATAAACTTTTTCACACCGGTGATCAATGACAGTTAGTGCATGATAATTTCAAACCGATTCATATTTAATAAACCTTCATGTTTTAAAAAACCTTTTTGCTTTACCTAGTGCGAAATTCCAGCAAGTCTATGTTCATCTATTGGTTAATGCCTGAATTAACACCATTGATGTTCAAATTATCTATTTCATCCATCTAGTCAACGAAGAAGTATTGAGCAAAGTATATTAAATTAACGGTTAAATATAATTGCACTTGTGGATTGGATGGTATTTACTGGTAAAAGTGAACTTAATTTTGGATATTTCGCACTTTGGTATAAGCAAACTTTGTTTTGAATAGGCGCACTGAGAATTAGGTATTCTTAACATTGTACAAGCAAACTTTAGTTTAGATAGTTTGCACTTTTAAAAAGATACCTGAAACAAAGAACCTACCAGAAATATGAGTTTGAGAGTTTGATGGTCATACCATGGAAATAAATGTATTTAGTATAGTGTATAGTCCGGACTTTCCAGTGTGGAAAATATTAAACAAGAGTAAATTATTTTCCGCACTTGGAAAATCCTTCAATTTATCGATTGCGTTAACTATAATAATATAATGAAAATGTATCCGATAATTGCAGGCTATTAAAAACCACGGAAATCAATCAATGGACTGTTATTAATCCAATGATAATTTATGTGATTGTTTAAGCCAATTTCTCCATTTTTAATTCAACCTTGTTGCTATTACCGTTTGTAAAGATAAAAATAATGCTTGGCACTGAATCAATAAAAAAAAATGTACTTGTTTACAAGTTTTACTTGTTGTATTTCACTGTTATTATGTGGTACATCTTTTAAATATTTCAATGAGAAATTCAGAGCTTTTGTCAGAATCTGACAAGTACACTGATTTTTATATATAACCTTATGACAGAATAACCGATGTTAAAAATAGATGACATCTAAGGGAGAATTGCACTTGAATATTAAAACCAAAAACCTATTCTGTCAAACTTACTATTATGAGTATTAGAAAGTATAATTATGTTATTTTTAATCAAATATACCTATAACTGATTTGTTCTTAGGTGTGATATGTTTTTACAATAGATATTTAAGTAATTATTTGTAAGATTCTGACCCGAAAAAATGTATTTTAACGTCACGTTATCTTATAGATAATTTTAATTTCTCTATATTTTTATTGTTCAAGCGTAACTCCCGGTTAATATTACATTTTAATCAATATCCGCTCGGAATGTAGAGCATATGGCTTTCTAATCGATTTTTTCTTCGAGAAATACTTGTTACTGAGTTGCTCGACCTCTTTTTTCAAGAGAGTAGGGATTAAAAGGACAAGACAATGACAGGACTAGTGACTAACTTATCGCTCTTGCTACGCCCCGTTGTTTAATGAACGGAAGGAAAGAGGATTTTTTAGACATCACAGACACCCATTCCTTAGAACAGAAATCGATATATCTAATGAAAACATGCTGGGACTCGAGCCTTTAAGATCTGTCACGGAAGCCAACGACTTAACCTGCTGCGCCGTGGATCCGACAATTAAAACATTACCATTCTACAAATCTAATATGTAAAAATTAACGTTTGTTTGTTAGTACTCTATGGGCTGCCAAGCCGCTGATCCGATTGCAATAAAAAATCGACAAACTTTTTGGTTGCACTTCCGGTAAGGTTATAGGCATATTAAAATTAACTTACAGTAGGTCTTATATATAAAAATCAATGATTGTATGTCTGCCATACCGTTCATGCAACTTGCGCAAAGGTTATAGGCGTAGTACACTTAAATTACAGTAGGTGGCGCGTGTGTCGTACCATAGACAATCGGCAGCAAACGTCAAACAGACAGAAAAAGAAGAGATGCATTTCAATAAACACAAAAACTGTCTTTCTTTGAGTGGAATTGCAACGCTTGCTGGGAAACGGATAGTTGATAATAAAAATTCGTTATTCAAAATGTCGTCGGATGTAAATGTTCGCTTAGAACAGAATCGTCCCCACTGCCGAGCAATACTTTACGTTTACAATATGATATAAGCATTCAATGAAAGTAAATAACGTATTATAGCTATTGCATCCTTGCATCCTTGCATCCGCATTGAAAATGCTGCAAGCCTTGAATATGCTAGTGCCGTTAGAAGAAGGACCAAGAACGGGTTTCTGAAACGTCACGAGCGTTCGTTCCATCGCATTCCTTCGTTCGCCATTTTTATTCTGTGACTCGCTCCTCGACTCGGCCTGTTGAAAATAATAATAAAATAACAAGGATCGCTTTCTTGGAAGATAAGTCAACTTGCAGGGGAAACGTGTTTTGAGAGAAGCTCAATGAAGCAGGGAGTCCATACAACAATGAATGCTTGATAAAATGGAGTGCAATCGTAACACACTTCAGACTACTGTCACAGAACTGAAGCATTTCTATCAAGGTATAGTTTCTAAATATAAAAATGTATGAACTATAATTATCTTTCAATACGTGTATATCTGATAATATTTTGGAAAAATGCGCACAATGGAACAATGGTTAAATCCTGACCGTTCGTCAAACCATCATCGAAGGTTCTTTTTCAAGAGTTGTGTAATCAAATAATACGATTACATATCGACTGTGGAAAGGAAAAATGACGTAACCCACACATAGCAAATTTTACAGGAGGTACAAAAAACGTGTTTTGATGATTTTGGGCCATATGCAAATTATGAATTATACATAGCCTTGAAGTGCACGGAGACTTCTAAACTGGTGTTTAATTGACATAATATATGTCTAGGAAAAACCTTTATTTCAGACTTTTTTCTTAGTTTCAATTTTTTACAAGGTCATGTTTTTCAAACTTAATTTTACAGGAGGCGCAAAAAACGTGTTTTGATGATTTTGGGCCATATGCAAATTATGAATTATACACAACCTCGAAGTGCACGGAGACTCCTAAACTTGTGTGTAATTGACATAATCTTCACATTTATAGCCGATAAAATATGTTCATCACACTGTCCCCTTCGCCCAATGATAACTGTTTATTTTGAACAGCACATTTTTCGGCCAATGCTAACGGTCTATTTTGAATCGCATATTTTTGAATTTCTCGTTCGTCCAATTGGAATGGACGACTTTTTATATTTAAAAATCAAATTTCTTGGCCTAGAACTGAAGCATCGTAATAATATTGAGAGAACTTTATTTGCATTATGAAATATAAACAACCTTGAAGTGCACGGAGACTTCTAAACTGGTTTTTAGTTGACATAATATTAATTAAAGAAATTGTCTAGGAAAAACATTTTTTTCCGTCTTTTTTCTTGGTTTTAATTTTTTACAAGGTCATCTTTTTTAAACTTCAAAGCTAAATTTAGATACTAATTCGGCATTTGTAGCTTAGATCTTTTTGATAGAACGTGTATCAAGTTTGATACATTGTGTTGTCCTTTTTCCTTTGATAATTATGTGTAGTGTTATATATACTGAGTCAATATAGGTTTTTAAAAGACCGAATTCGAGTGTATATAAGGCAAAATTATTTTTCTCAAAAACACGCAGTATCTCTGGGACATAATGATTTATTTGCGCGGTGTTCAAGCGGTTAACGATGGTCAAAATTCAATAAACAAACTTATATCTAGTACCTTTATAATAATAGCACTATATAAAAAATATCAATATTTTGATGTTGAAGTATGTATTGAATTTTTAATATCGTTGAACTCTAAGAATAATACTTCAATATTTTTCTAAAAATACGTTCGATTAAAAAATAGTGGGTTTGAAGCAACTTTATTACAAATCATCGATTATTGTGGGTTTTATTATACGACACATTAAATTTAACTAGAAAATAATAATAATTTTCACACAAAGTCGTACAAACTACGATTAACTGTTATTATTATAACAAACGTCCATATAAAAAATAACGGAACTCAAAGCGGATATTTTGTTCAATGAATTTATTTATGTGTGATTTTTTCATATTGCCACACTGTAAACACAATAGTGTGACAAATTGCTAGCGTGCATTTTTTCACGACGTGTTTTTTTGTAATATATCATTACTGTCGTATAGCTTGCATTGATAAATACTTCTCCATGTTTTCATTGCTGAATAATGGCACATCAGCCGTCACATTGATGTATTGTTTTTTTTCCGGGTGTACATAGCTAGACAAACCAATATTGGATATAATTGAAGATTTCGACTGAAGGTGCTTGGTGAAATTTCAATATTGAATTTGAATCGTTTAAATTATGTACATTCACACAAATTTTGTCACTTACGACACGGGTTTCACCTTTAAGCATCTTCAGGCGTTCAAGTGCACGGATGAACTTAAACTGACGCTTAGTAAATGAATGTTTCGTGTTTATATATAAGAAATAAATGTATCATTGAGTTTAAAGCCATTGCTGGCTAAAAGGATTATTCCCGCAGATTTGAATGGTGAGTTGTTTTAAGAATTATATTTATTTTTGTTTGTCGGAAAAGGTTTTATGATTATATTATTTATATAGGGCATAAAAGTGGAGAACCCGGCATATTTAGCTGTTCGTTTAGTTTAGTTTAGTGACAAAATTTGTGTGAATGTACATAATTTGAACGATTCAAATTTAAACCAATATTAGATTTTAGGGTTTTGGTAAAAGGGCCATATCCTGAAACAATCATTAGCCAATTTATGTACAGAATAGTTGGTTTCTAATGAGTTAATAATGCTCGCCATGAGCGAAACCGGTCCTGATCTTGGCAAATAAAAGTGGAAATTAGTACAAAGGAATGTTGAATTGTTTGGCTATTATTTTTAAGAAATATAACCGCCCCTGCATATACAAGGGGTGTATAATTCCAATGCCACATTGACCGGCCGCCACTGGTTAACGGTATATTGTCGAACGTGTTAACTGTTCGCAAAAAAAGTGTTGAGTGTATTAAGGTGGAAAGATATCGATCATCAAATATTTTTATATTATATTAGATAGGGGTCGTTAAAAACTGTATTATTTTTTCCCATCATCCTTACAACTAACGCAATCGTGATTATCTTATTCCAACTGTGTAAATTGGGAAGCATAAAACGCACACCTTTTTTTTTCAAATCTCGGTACCGGTTATAATCATTACTTATAATTCTGGCCTTGCATCATATGGTCCTAATATGCTAATGGTCCAAATAAAGTAAAAGAATTAATCTTCGCAGCTTCAAAGAAGATTGTAATAATAATTGAACAAGCATCAAACAATGTTGGAGTATTAAAAAAAAACATCAATTACAATAAATTATATACGCCCATACCAACGAAGCGTACAGTTACTTCTAATTTTCATTCATTTGAATTCCCACCTGTGCTCAGATAATTTGTATGTGAAGATATCTCCCAGAAATTTACATACAAAATATATATTATATTTTCTCCGAATAAAGCGCAAACGCTGTACGCTGAACGTGCACACGGTTTATACACATATTGTGACAATAACGAATTGTATGACGGCATTAAATATTATAAATGAATGTTCCTAAATATAATATTAATATTGTTATGAATATATCGACTGTGGAAAGGAAAAAGGAACGCATTACAGGAGGCGTAAAAAAAGTGTTTTGATGATTTTGGGACATATACAAATTATGAAATATACACAACCTTGAAGCGCACGGAGACTTCTAAGCTGATGTTTAATTGACGTAATCTAATATTAATTTAAGAAATTGTTGAGAGATAACGTTTTTCCTGGTTGCAATTTTCACATGAACTTCATTTTTTAAACTTATAAGCTAAATTTGAAAATTGCTATTATTACATGTATCAAGTTGTATGCACGTACAAAACGTGTTTTGATGATTTTGTGACATGTGCAAATTATGAATTATACACAACCTTGAAGTGCACGGATACTTCTAAACTGGTTTTTAATTGACATAACCTAATATTAATTAAAGAAATTGTCTCGGAAAAACCTTTATTTCAATGTTTTTTTCTTGGTTTTAATTTTCACAAGCTCATTTTTTTCAAACTTAAAAGCTAAATTTAAATACTTATTCAGCATTTTCAGCTTCCGTCCTTTTGATAGAATGCGTGTCAAGTTGTATACATTGTGATTATCGAAAAAAAGCTGTGGGTTACGTCCTTTTTTCTTTCCGCAGTCGATATGTAAGTTAAAAGAAATTATTGAAAAAAAAACAATTTAGTCAGTCTTTAATTTAAAGCCGTAGATTGGTTTATGCTTTACCCGACACCAACAACTCTGCTAAAAACACAACTGATTGTTATTCGTCGACAGGTTTCAAAAGAATATTTAAGAAAATTAAATTATAATAATGCAGTAGTTTTCTTTCTGTCCTAGGTTTAAACTGTTAATTGGTTTCATGCGCTTAGCTTGATTAAAGGTGTGAAGGAGTAAAGGCACTTTGTTTGGAATGATGTCATTTCCCTTCTGGGGAATGCAATCTGTATAATGAAAAAGTCGCCATTGAAAATGTACTGCGCACTTGGATAAGTGAAGAAAGGGTATTGGAGTCCCCACGTATCCATTGTAAGTGAGTCAATGCGTGATGGGAGATTCGATAGATAAACTATTCACTCTCCAATCCTTAGAGTATTTCGTACTATATAAAAAGAAATAGAGGCAAGATTTCGAATGTATTTCTAATGGCTTTTTATGTCGTGGGAAATCGATACATGTTGAAATTTTAATGATATCCAAGCATTTTTTTTGTAGTATTAAACGAGGTAAAACTCAAAATTAATTAAGGTAATGGATCTAAGAATAATTTTAGATACTTCAATTAGATTCTAGTGGAAAAAAACAAGCCATTTGCTATTATTGATAAAAGCTAACATTTTTAATTAACAGATGGACACTGCCGTTGCTTTGCATTTAATACTCTCTTCTAAGTTTTTATTTCCCAAGATTTTCGTTTAAAATTGAATTGAAATTATGTACATTTTAAGGTTGATTAAAGGTTTTTAAAAGCTATTTTATGATATCTCCGATGACGTACAGTGTACACCACCAAACCTTTAAATAAATGTATTGAATAAAAAGAGGTTTACACGAATAACGTGGAAATATTAACTAAACAGTTTTTTTGAATATGTATAAAGAAATATCTATTCTTTCAATCTGTGTTTTTCCTTCATTTACATTTTAGGTCCCTTCAAAAACGTATAATAGGGGTTTCGCTGTATATCAAAAATTAACAGTGTATACCAAAATGGGGAGCCGGTAAATTGCTCCAATGGAAATTGCTCGAATTACAAATTATTTGAATTGCTTGGTTATTTAAACGATTTTTCACGACTTTTTCTACGAATTTCATTTTTATCTTGTGCGACACTTGTTTTGAGAGTGAAATATAAAAATATGTTTAGTAAGTATTTATTTTAACCGTGTTCGCTCCAAATGCGGAACATATGATCTTTTAATGGAGTTTATCTCAACAGAAGTGTTTCTACGAGAACTGCTTATTAATTAGTTACTCAAACTGTTTCTATACATTTCCAGAAAACATAGAAGACTAGGGCTAAGACAGAACAAACGGAAACAAATTGATTATCTTGTTATTCGAGCAATTTCCATTCGAGCAATTTACCGGGAACCACCAAAATGCGATCAAAATAATATAATCTTCAAAACATGTTATTGATCTAAAATTTCGACTGAAGGTGCTTGGTGGAATTTAAATATTAAATTTGAATCGTTCAAATTATGTTCAGTCACACAGTTCAGTTCAAGTTCATCCGTGCACTTGAATGCATGAAGATGCCGAAAGGCGAAACCCAGTTCGTTAGTGAAAAAATTTGTGTGAATGTACATCATTTGAACGATTCAAATTTAACGTTATTGATCATTTATTTAGTGTTTTGTTATATATCTCATCGTAGAAAGAAAATTAAATGGTGTCAATAATTCAAGAGAGATTGTTAAAATTATTGACCTTGATGAGCAAAACTATAACCACCATTAAACTGAGGGTAGTTGATACTATTATTATTGCATAAATTTGTTAATAATAAAGACGTCATTGTTTGATATGATGGGCCAAACCCATCTTAAATACTTGGAAGTTGGTTATGTCACTTTCAACGAGTTCTTGGTGGAAAGGTCTAAACCAGTGGAGGGGAACCTGCGGCCTCTTGGCTTCTCCGATGTGGCCTTTTGACTTGATCAAAATATTATACGCAAGCGTTTGAAAAAAGAACGCAATCAACCCATTATATCTTCGACGGTCAAAAAAATAGGGAAGAGTTGTCAACGTTTTTTTTACTGCAGCCTTATGTTGAATCAGATAAATGAATGTGGCCTTTAGAAATGAAAAAGTTCTCCATCCCATGGTCTAAACAATCCAGGGCTATAGAGTCGGAATCAAAGTCGCGGAGTCGGACTCTTTTACCTGGAGTCAAGCTCGAAAAAAACTAATAACTTCGAGTGATTTTACAAAAAATTTGCATTCAAATTGATAGGGTCAAAATGGCGCCGCTACACTAAGTCTAAAAAATAATTAAAGTTTTAAGCTAAGGCCGGAGTCGGAAGTCGTCTTATTTTCTAACGGCTTCACAGCCACGATCGATAATGATGCTGCTTGATCATTATTACATTTATAAGCTGTAAGAACAATAAAATGCAGAGCTTTTTAATAGCTAACTATGCACTAACTATTTTCGACGATTACTTGGTGGAAATATATTCGCACCAACGGTTGCAAATTCCAAGCAGTCGTTTAAATAATATTATGAATGTAATTATCAACGATTACGTAAAAGCATATTTGATTAGTTCTGTACAATTAATTAATTACTAGCAACAGAATTTAAATACTAAAACCGTTTATGGAAAAGTACAGGATAATAAAATATCATTCCTATCCCATAATCTCTGTAGTTAGATTTTACGAGCGTTAAATTAAGATATTCCATGCTAGCGTGTTACGAAAGATATTAAATCGCTTAATTGAATTAGCAGCTTCTTTATAAATAGAGAGTGACTAGTGTTTTAAATGAATTATAAGAAACAAACCTCGGGGTTGGTCAATATGCATCGGAATGGTTAAGTTAAACATGCACCGGGATTTGAATGCAATCAGTTGATTGCAGACACTGTCGATGTAACCGAACATCGATAGTCAATTCGTTGTTTGCAACGAGTGCTTTTGATGTTTGATGGTGCTTTCATATTTCAATATCTCTTGCAAATACGACAATAAAAAAAAATGTCTTCGATGATGAATGAAAATCCAACGTCAAGATTTAATCACTTTTAGGGTGTTCACTGTCTTTACTTGGTGGAAAGGCATTATATGAATAAAAAAACAATATTCCTTTGTACTTTATGCCTCTTTTTTTAAGTACAGTGGCATAAAGTACAAAGGAATATTGTTTTTTTTAATTAATCAAGATTTAAATCCCTAATAACAGGTTCATAAATGAAGTCTACATATTTTTGGTCGCTTCTCTGCGGGTCGGCATTGAATAAAAGAATTTACAATATTATATCACTTTTAGGGTGTTCACCGTCAATACTTGGTGGAAAGGCATTATATGAATAAAAAAACAATATTCCTTTGTACTTAATGCCTCTTTTTTTAAATACAGTGGCATAAAGTACAAAGGAATATTGTTTTTTTTAATTAGTCAAGATTTAAATCCCTAATAACAGGTTCATAATTGAAGTCTACGTATGTTGGGTAATCTTTAAACTATTTCGTCATAATATTGTTTTTCCTACGACATAATATTTACATCATAATACATTATATTTAATAATATAAGATTTCGACTGAAGGTGCTTGGTGGAATTTCAATATTAAATTTGAATTTTTCAAACTATATTGGGATAAAAATGTTACACCCAAATACGGACAGTCATAAACTCTTTTTCCAGGAAATTTTGGAAATTAATAGAGCACAATTGCATAGTCTTCCGATTTTAAATGAAATACTCAACCTACCTGGGTCTCCACTTTTGTACCCTATATAAATATAATCATAAAACCTTTGCCGACAAACAAATAAAATATAGTTCTTGAAACTACTTACTTCTCAAATCTGTGGGCATTCCCATGAGCTTATCCTTTTCGCCAGCAATGGCTTTGAACTCAATGATACATTTATTTCTTATATAAACACGAAACATTCATTTACTAAACAAGTCAGTTCAAGTTCATCCGTGCACTTGAACGCCTGAAGATGCCGAAAGGCGAAACCCGGTTCGTTAGTGACAAAATCTGTGAGAATGTACATAGTTTGAACAATTTAAATTCATTATATTTAACTCAAATGATTACTAAAATATAGTTCATAAAGTTGTTTTGTTTCTCCTTATAAACGGGATTATGCCTTTTTGCAAAATCAATGTTGGGAATGAGATGATAATGGTCTTCTCGTGGCAGAAAGAAGCCTATCGATTTATTGAAATAACCCTACATTACGCTTTATAAATTATTCTATATCACCGAATACTACTGCGTGCTAGTAATTGATCACCGTCTTGGTGCAGTTGAAATTCATGTGCGCTTACGTGATAAAGATCAAGGATGAAAATTCGGTAACCGGATAAAACAGAACATCACTAAACGTACAATATATCTTTAGAAAAACACTAGTATTGATATGTTTTACAGTCAATTAGTAATCTCTATGTCGTATTAGATACAATAAATAAAACAGCAATCTTGCATATCAATAACACTTTCAAACTGAAATTGTCGTAAATACACTTATATTCGACGATTATAATAGTCGCCATTGACTGATAAAGTAAAGCGCACGTTATTACACACTGTTCTGAAATTATTACCTGTTAATCTATAATATTTTTCCAATAAATAGTTAAGAAGAAACGGGTATCATTCAACTAAAAATTGATTGTGTTCTGAATTGTCTATGTTCTATGTTTTTCATGTACTGTTTTATCATGATCTGTTTATTCATGGGAAAATTCATATATTAAAAATTGTATGTCAATTGTTTTGTCTTCTGACTTTTAAGTTTTCTAAGCGTTCACTTTCTACATTTATAATATTATAATATCTCTTCGGGTACGAGAATGCTTTTAAACGGAAACACGCGTTTCTCATCGATTGTCGTGTATATATTCAACGCAACCTAGAGGTATATATAATACAATAAAAACCAGGTAATTGTGGAACTAACTGGATGTGTAATAATATTGTAAATTATTTTATTTCATACCTTCTTTTATATTGAAATAGTATGAAGGGTGATCTCAATAATTGTCCATACCTGAAACAGGAAAACATTCATTTTAGTAAAGCAAGGTGATATTGAATAGAATATCTAATTTTTTGGAAATGTCAGAAGCTACTATTAATAAAACGCTTCATTCATAGACAAACTACACAATTGCATGAAGTGAGCTTAATGTAATATTGCGAATTTCATGTGTCAACACAACTAAAATGGCGGCTCATTCACATCGCTGGTAGTAATAATTGTTACATTGAGGCTGCATCACAATCATTATCGTCACCATCAGCAGAGTGCAATCAGGATGGTAACAATTAAAATGTATACAGTCGTTAATTTAAGCTCGTGTGACCGACTTTCCAATGAGTGTTGTTGGCCCGACAGATAATAAATATGCATACACTATTCAATGTCGCTTTGGCCATATTGTCATCCTTTTTCGTCCGAGAATGCGTTGCACTAATCTATTAACTTCTTCAGGGGTAAGAGAACCAAATATAATTCGCAAACCTAAAATATTTGAAAGAAGAACACTGAATATTTGTTTTTGGCTATTCTTTCACTCATAATTCCTTTGTTTTTCAAAGTTTTCGATTGATTGTCCGAGCTACAAGCACTAAGGAGTTTATCTATGGCATATGGTTGGCAGATATAATCTAAAACTCATATCTAATCGATGGATCAGAAAAGTTAATTTTCATACGCAATTCATCCAAGAATCAATGAATGAATATTTAAAATTCAGCATTACATAATGATTTAAAAAAATGATCACTTTTAGAGTGTTCACTGTCAATACTTGGTGGAAAGGAATTATATTAATAAAAACAAAATATTCCTTTGCACTTTATTCCACTTTATTTAAAAGGTCAGGACCGGTTTCGCTTATTGCGAGCATTGTCAACTGACAGTTGAAGGGAATATTGTGTTTTATTGACAAAAAAAAATGGTTACGGTTGTGCAGTTACCTATATTATCAACGAATATGTACCTCCATTGCCACATCAAACATTGTTTTAGTAATCGATATAAGGTATGATATCCACAGACCTTTCTGTTTGTAAATCTATCGTCCCTTCCCCGTAATCTTTCAGGGTGTTAAAAGAGGAACAGATTTTATATCTGCAAAAAGTTTTTCTTTTTCTAGAAACACTGTAATAAACAACGGCATGCGATGCAGAATTTTATTGGCAGACTGTAAAATTTTGCAATTGTTTCCGCCGAATTGTGATAAAAATTCTTGGCCCCGTCAGACAGAAAACTTGTCAGTAAACAGAAAGAGAAATATGAAAAATAATAAAGCATTGGCACGAGACGGGGAACGATGCTCGTCATGTTTATGAAAATGGGGCGAATGATAGTAAACACTGGTTGTAATATACATGAGCAAATGTTTTTGGGTCAACGAGGAGAAGTTTAGGTGGGTTTAGCAAGGCGAGAGCTATTTATTCATCAGAAAATATCAAACACTGTTCGGATAATATTTTTCGCAGTTGATTTTCACTTTTAATTTTTTAAATCATAAATCGTTTTTTAGACCAGAATCGAACTTGACAGATTGTTCAAATATGCTTGATAAAACATTAAGAATCTATCAAACGGAAACAATTTAAAATGAAAGTTGGTTTTATGAGAAATAATTCAATTTAGAATGACTGTGGACAGCTTGTAGGCAAGGCGTGTGGAACCTACTGCCTTTTGGCTACACTGGTGCAGCCTTCTGGCCAATTCTGTAATTCTGTACATTTTTGTAAATTCGTAATTTCCTGAGATTTTGGATGTCAAAATCCTTGGAAGACCTAAAAAAAGGTCCCACGCTGGTAGTTTTAGGAAATCCGCAAATTTATGGGCTGTAGAAATTGGCATGAAATTGTTTCCGGCCAAAGATTCCCTTGTCAATGTTTACTGCGGTGTTATGTCGAATCAGAAAAATGAATGCCGCCTTTAGAGAAGAAAAGGTTCCCCACTCGTTGTAGGCTAGAATTGCATCATCACGGAATGTTTCATCTGCATTTAAAACAAGGAGAAAAATATGATTTATTTTTTCACATCGTTGTAATTTTCACCTCGACTTACACAGCGATAATAAATTAGAACGAACTGTTTTTTTTTTCCATTTTGTTGGGCATGGATTGCAAACAAATCTTGAAGAATTTCGCCTCTGAAATTCCTGGCAAAAAATTGAAACAAGAATAACGTTGATTCGCTGCGGAATACACTCTGTAAGAAGAGCGTTAAGCCGGAGTGGGTGGAATATATAGATATTTAATTCACTTAATATCTTATGCATTTTTTTGCTGGATAAACATACTTCCTATAATATTACAGGCCTGAAGCTAAAGTGTCAAGGCCGTTATCTTCGGTTGCCGTGTACACAGGCTCAAATCCTAATCTTAAAAAATGTATTTTTGTACAACAGTAACGGTTCGTGCACGATATTATGGATGCTGTGAAGTTTGAATTTTCCTTCTACCCACCCGATTCTAAAAATGGAGAGAATCAGCGATTGTATCATAATACTTTTCCTGCCTTGGTGATGTAATGTGGAGTAACTGAATAACAGTCAGTTCTCATGGGAAAGCTTATTTTGAGATGAGCTATATAGAGAATGATTCACACCGGAAACGCACACGGCTACAAAACAATACTAGACGATGAAATATATAATTTGGCATTTTTATAGCATAGGAAAAATTAAAGTGTCACCCGCTGTGGTCTAGTATTAGTTGGTGAGGGCTTGCTATACAGATTAGGCGAGCTTGGGTTCGATTCCAGGTAAGGTCAATGTCAAATTAAGATATTTTTAAATTTCAATTTCAATTTTAATCAGAGACATAAGACGAACTATGAGTGATCATGAGTGTCTTACAAAAAAAAAACATCGAATTTATCTCGTATAATCTTTCAACTTCAAAATATTTGGCGCATTAGCTGTAATTCAGTGTTTCCCAAAGTGTGGTATGCTTACCTCCTGAGGAACGGGAAAATTTTGATGGGGGTACGCGCTGCGACGGGCTTTGACAAGCAGCTTATTTATTTTGATTTTTGTTTAAATTACATGCATTTTTTTGACGAGGGGTACTCGGTGTTTGTAAAAATTATAGAAGGTGTTCACACTTCTCGAAAGTTTGAGAAACATTACTGTTATGTATTAAAAATAAATAAATAACCAAAAGAATTGCATTTCTCTTAGATCGCCATTCACTTGTGAAAAGGTTTACTTTGTTTTATGTTAATAATACTGAATTAATGAATCGAAGCGCATGATCGATCATTAAAAAACAATGCACAGGTGATGAAGATCTAAAAAATGCTGCAAAGTGAAAATATATTGCACAAAGTGGCGCAGAAAATGAGACCATGTTCATTAGATGTCACCAAGTCACGTCTGGCGACGACTTCGAAGCGTGAGTCAGATCCTGTGAAACGGTCTTAATTTTTAATGCGCCCGTCTGCCGCGATCTGACACATTTTATTTTTCCACTGGAGTTCCGACAAAATATAAAGGTCAAGGGAACGGTGCCAGAAAAAATGTTTTTGGCATTTGTGTCTCGGCAGTGAGCAGAAAGAAAAACGGCCAACATTTTTACGACTGTTGTGATGGCAAACTGGGGCACGAAAATGCAATTTTCCACTACCACATATTTGATTATTAATTATTTTTAACAACCTTACGTTTTCTTTGATTTCCATAATGACTTATGCAGTCCTTTAAAACTTGATTTTAGGTCATTTTGTTTTACAACATGTTACTCTTTTACTACCTAAAAATGAAATACATTTCGCTAATAACAATGCAGATATTTAGGAAATGTTATTAAAAATAGAAAAATGCAAAATTTTCATACATGGGAATCAATGAAACTAATAAGTTACGCAAAATACAAATTTAATATCAGTATGAAAAAGTCAACATTGCATGTCACACGGAAGTTATAAGAACAAACCATAGAGCACGGCCTCCCAACCTGGGGGTCGCCAAGAGTTTTCTGGGAGGTCGCCAACTTATTTTAGATTTTAACAATATAGCAAATCGAGGATTCGAAATTCCCCGGTGAGTTTAAAAAAAAGGAGCTTCGGAGACAATCCAGGCAAAAACTAAATCGAGGATTTCAAATTCCTGGGGGGGGGGGGTCGCTAGTCACATGGCTTTTATAAAAAGGGTTCGCCACCCGAAAAAGGTTGGGAACCTATGCCATGGAGGATATTATTTGAAATAAGGCTACAATTTTTTATAGCAATATTTAGTGATTCACGTGAGTTACCGATTTCCTTGATTCCATGGTTAGGTTTTTTTAGTATTTTCGTATCTTCAATAAGTTTTCCAGAGAATTGCAAAGTTTTTTGAGGGTTTTATTTAGTTTTCAAGGAGAAAGGAGCTGTAAAGCATATTTGCATTATTTTACATTAAAAAACAGTTAAAGCTAAGTGATTAGTGCTATAAGAATTATAGGATATACATATTGTATTTCAGTTTTAAGCTATCATTGTTAGATGAGTCATTTTATCGTCTAGTAAATACATTTATTTTTTTGGCACAAGTCGATGTAAAAACTGTTGTTTATTTGCAGTAATAACATAAAACTACAGACTCCCTGAAATCACTGAAAAGAATTATCAACAACATACTTAATTATACATAATATATGTGTTTTTAATCATGGCCTAATATGCTACAAAAGCTGTTGAAATATTGCATTTGGATTCCTGATAAATAATCCACGTGTGAGACGGCACGTGTCATAATTAGAAGAGTTTCTTTTTATTTCCGCTCGAGTTGCAGGTTGACCGGGTTAAACGTTGACGGTGGACCGCTCCTTAAAGCGGAAACACATAAAAACGGAAATAGTAGGCTTGGGCCGGGTGGAGTGGGCGGGAATCGGCATTGATCATCCCCCGTGACCAGTGTTGCCGAAATTAAAAAAGGATTGCCGAAAATAATGCCATGCAAATTGGTGAACGTGAACGTTGTTCGAATTACTACTACAAAAAGGCGTTTCTATGAAGAATTTTAAATAAAAAAAACGCAATTTCGCGCTTCACTGGCAATAATTATTATAGCCGTGTTTTTTTTTTAAATTGAAAAACTATTTATAAAACGAAAACGCTGTACAGTATGGATCATTATTATCAGATTGTTTTATATTTCGTATAACTGTGTTAGTTCTACTTCTTTTAGCGTCATTTCTGCAACCGGATTTTGTCAATAAGCCAAAATCATTTTCTGTGGAATAATGTCGACTGTGACAAGGAAAAAGGACGTTTGTTACATTAGGCACAAAAAAGTGTTAAACAAAATATTTCTTTGTACTTCATTCCACTTTATTAATTAGGTCAGGACCGGTTTCGCTCATTGCGAGCATTTTCAACTGATAAGAAAAATGGTCCTGACCTAATTAATAAAGTGGAATGAAGTACAAAGAAATATTGTGTTTTTACTAATATAATGGCTTTCCATCAAGTATTGACAGTGAACAACCTAAAAGTGTTTTGATGATTTTGGGCCATATGCAAATTATAAAATTTGCAATACTTTGAAGTGCACGGAGACTTCTAAACTGGTGTTTAATTGACGTAATCTAATATTGATCAAAGAAATTGTCTTTTTTTCAGTTCTTTTTTCTTGGTTTCAATTATCACGAGCTCATTTTTTTCACACTTAAAAGCTAAATTTACATACTAATTCGGCATTTGATGGTTACATCCTTTTGATGGAACGTGTATCATGTTGTAGGTTACGTCATTTTTCCTTTCCGCAGTCGATATTATATACTGTAGTGTGTTTTCCGTGCTTTCGAGCGAAAGATAAATAAGTTTGGTGTGCTGTATGGAACATTATTAAAAACTCTTACAATTCAATATTACAATAAAGTTGTCAGCAGCGAAGAACGTCATATTCAAAAATATAGTATAAATAACAACGTTTATGACAGTAATTTTATAAAATAGTTAACAATGTGGTATTAACTAATCTAAATGTATATCCCATCACCTCAAAGGTTTCACCGTTTGTTTTCAATTCATAACTAACTGCCAATACTGCAGTTAATCCGACTTAACCTAAAGATAAGTAATGTTACCTAATATGGTAAAACACTTGATTTAAACATCGACATATCGAATTTAGACAATGACTATAAATCAAAATACGTAAATGAGCACGATCATCATACCATAGATGGGATTAAAAACATGAACAGAAACTTCAGATCTTGTTGCAATATCAAATATTCATGTTCTTCATGCATTTTGATTAGTAAACCCAGATTTAAAACGATAGCTATTCAATCATAAGCCATCAATCATTATCGGTTCGACATGAACATAGATAATACACGAATTCATACTGTGATCGCGTAGCATCAAATCCCCAGTGACCTATAATATTAAGTCTGGTAAAAAGTTGTAAAGGGACGCGTCCATTAACCCTAATGAAAGTTTTGTGGAGAAATAAATGTCGTAAATATAAATCAACTTATCTTTTAAAGCTTAAAGAATCACTTCGAATGTTTGCATGGTATTGAAATATGTTTTAAAAGTCCATATAACTAATATCACATAATGTATGTGTGTGTTTATTTAACCACTTGAATACCAAGCGGGCACGGGTGTCCGGAACATATGCAAGCGAACACGGATGTCCAAGACATTCAAAAAATCATATACTTGGTATTCTAATAAGCAATATTTTGATGAATATGTGTAGTTCCGTCTATACTGAGTCAATATAGGTTTTTAAAATATCGAATTCGAGTGTATATTAGGCAAAATTATTTTTCTCAAAAACATGCAGTGTCTCTGGGACATATTAATGATTTATTTGCGCGGTATTCAAACGGTTAAAATTAATTGTCAATCATCATTGAGATATAACCAACATTACAAGAGTTATGCAGTTTCGTGTGGACATATTTCTGAAAGGAAGTTTATTAACGACGTGTCTGTATAAATA
Source organism: Himalopsyche tibetana (assembly GCA_030503985.1). Lineage (NCBI taxonomy): Eukaryota > Metazoa > Arthropoda > Insecta > Trichoptera > Rhyacophilidae > Himalopsyche > Himalopsyche tibetana. The sequence continues at coordinate 600,735 of JAPJYX010000003.1, read as the reverse complement.
ATTATGGTCTTTTGAATATATTATATAAAAGTTTGAGTCAAATTTTAGCTTTCACGTGTTCTTTGTAAAATTTGATGAAGAGCTTCTAACGACTGCTGTTGGGTTGAAACAATGATAAATCACCATACTAGGAAACATTTATATACTTATAAGTTTGAAGAAAACTAATATTAATTATATATGAATCCATGACAACGTTGACACAATCAATTAATTTCACGTTCGTGTAATTTTCTATTACTCAAAGTAGAACGAAACCTCGAAATTAAGTTTTATTAATGTATATAATTTAACGAAAAAAGCAATATTTCTTACATTGGTAGCGTGCAATACGAAAGATTCTGTAAGCGTTTTATATGAATTCGGTGGTCATTTTGTGAAAGTTCATTTATTAAATTTGATCAACTGTAAAACTCTACAAAATTGTTTTGATACAGATTGTGGCTCATGTTTCATTCACCTTTTTAATAAGCTTCGTTAACCTTCCGATATTCTGTGTGATGATGCTTCTCATAGAAGCAAAACACGCGTCATAATTTGTAGCACAAGTGGAGTAACAAAGTTTTGAAATTGAATTAATTCGTAAGAATTTCGAATAAATATAACAAAAAGTATAAACCAAACCAATAAGCATGAATACACGTATATCTTTCAAGAGTTGTCGAGTCGGGGTCGTAAAAACGATCGACACATTTTTTATAATAATCAAATTATTACACAAAAAGTTATGCATTTAAAGTTAGATATTAAAACTACAAACACAGACTACATTTTGCATATTTTTTAGATTAGAATCAGACAGCTCGTAAATGTCGGAGTCACAGTATTTTTAACGATTATATATAACTTTTTGTGTGTCCTGTCAAATACGTTAAATAGGGGTGTCACTGTACTACATATGAGTTTGTTTGACCCTTAAAAAAATGGATAAAACACAGACTTAGTCCTTTCAAAACTACAATTTGTATGCCCTCAAAAATTACGACCCATATAGGGAGTGTACAAGGCTAAAATGAAAGTATCACGAGGCCAGGTTTAAGGGCGTTATTCTAATTACATATTTACATGGCGGACTATCAATTTTAATTTTAATTTATTCTGAAAAGTAAACCCACTGCGGGCATTTATATTTATATAATTCAAGTTTCTATTTAGCTAAACCCGTGACAGTTATCTGTCAAATTGTATCATTTATCATTCAAGTATTTCTCGGGTGAGTTCATTTTATGATTGTAATGCGTTCCTGTCAGTCGAAATCGTGACAGAAATAGTATTTATACGGTGTGAATAATAATTTCTACAAATGCCTTCTCAGATGATCCGTAATATAAACAACGAAATGTTTATTAATAAATTTGTGTAAAGGTAAAAAAAACATATCTGGCATTACAGTGAAATTTTTAAATCACACGAGATTAACTCGGTGGGAATTTTAAATGTCACACTAATTTTCAAATTAATTAATTAAGTATTCTCAGTTGATCATTATATTTCACATTATATGTACTATCAATATTCACACTAGTGTTCCTTTCTAAATACAAGATTTCGTTTTCAACTTTACTAACTTCTACCCACGCCTTGAAACCGGGGCGCAAGAGAAGGAAAAAGGTTATACTAACTTTACTGTCCTACCTTTACCCCATCTAAAATTGGGGTTAAGTAATTGACCAGATTTAAATACACAAACGGTCGGCATTAAACCACAAAGATATTGTTGGTATATGTGTATTTAACGGAGGCAATTCTTTACGCCATTTTGACCATTTTGGTATGTATATCATTTTCATTATTTTAATACTTGCTTCATAATGTAATTATCACAAATCAATTGCTTAATATATCGTCTGAATAATCACACAAACGATGTAACGACCTTTTAAATCCATCCCAATGTGGAGCATATGGCCTCCTAATGGATGTTTTTTTCTACGACAACTGTTTGTTACTCAGTCGCTCAACCTCAATTTTTTCAAAGTGAGTAGTAGGGAAAGAAGCATAAGGCTAGAACACGACTAGTGGTTGGCTAATCGCTATTGCTACACCCAGTTATTCAAGGATCAGAAGGACGGGAGGAGAGGAAATGGTGTGAATTGACATCACAAACACTCAGTCTTCGATCACAACTTTGAATTGAATAATTCACTGTGATCTGACCGGGAATCGAACCCAGACCTGCTAGATCGATAGAGCAAGCTCTAACCAACTGGGCCACAGCAGGCGACGTCATTAAATTTATTATAGTTGTTTTATTGTACTATATTATAGTTTATACTAATTAAAATGTCAAATGAGTTCAACCGAAACCGATTATAAATAATTATAGTACTGTTTATTTATTATGAAATGAATGGTACACGATAACATTATATTTGCATCACATATATGTACAGTGTTATCGGTAATATATTATTTTTATTTAAGAGAATCGTTTATTTAAAAAAAGATCAACTAAGTAAACGCTCGATGTAATCTAACGATGCTTTGATAACTTTGTTAACTAAAACGTTAACTAAGATAAATAATATATGGTATGATTTATGAAAGAAGTCACATGCCCTATCGGATGAATGCGTGGTTCAGATCGTTATCGGTCAACTCTTTACACGTGGAAATCAGGATTCTAATCAAATAATAATAAAAAAAATATGAATCAATAAAAACAAACATAAGTGTACCTTTTTTATCAATCAATGAAAACGAGTCTCCATAGATAATATTTATACCAGTGGAGTAACAAAATAGCTAAATTATATTACATAAGTTTTTTCAAAAATATTTTTTTTTAAGTGAATCTTTTAAAGATTTATAAGAGCTCAGCATTGTTTCGTATTCAGTGGCTAATCAATATGATTTGCACTTTGCATCGATTAAAACATTAAATAAACCCAGATTTTTAATTTTAACCCTATTCCTTAATGTAGCAAATTAATTCAAACCATAATTGATAATTCCAGTGGTAAATATTTATCGGGACTTCTTCTAGTTGAGCGCATCGCATAGTTCATTAAAGCCGTACCTTTTTGGTACAATAATAAATTCAGAACCTTTTAATCCGATGAATCTCAGTTGTAAAACACGAAATAGTCCAGCAAGATGTTATTCTGATGAATTACTTTTAGGGTGTTTACTGTCAATACTTGGTGGAAAGGCATTATATTAATAAAAACACAATATTCCTTTATACTTTATTCCACTTTATTTAATATTTCAGGACCGGTTTCGCTCATTGCGAGCATTGCTAACTGATAGGAAATATAATTTAACAATGCTATTTATAAAAAAATAAATTTAAATGAAAAGGTGTAAGCAACAATTGACAAATGAGTATAAGGTGAGCTTATTGTATTTTTTTTTAATTTAAACGATAATGTTATCTTTGTTTTTGTAATTCTAAAACTAATTCTATAGAATTTCATTTAAGTATAAAATTCTATCAACAAAAAAACGGTTTGTGCATCTCTGATTTAATTCTTGGGTACAGCAGAAAAAGAATAAAATTGACCATAAAATAATAAACAATGAAGTCTGAACAAGTTTTTCTTTCAGAATTTTTGTATTCGTCTACTAACTACACGAAAAACAGCACAGTATAGTTGAAGTATTATATTTATTCGGGAAAAATATGTTGGTTTACCCTTTATCCCGCCATTCTACACGTTTATGACATCATAAGCTCAGTTTCCCATGGGTGTTTTCCCAAAATAGGTGTGTACCAGTATTAAACAATAAATGGTCAGAAACACAGTAGACACGTGTTTATTAGATATTTACATATTAATAATGAAGAACATTGCCAGTAATAAATTTTGTTATACTACAAAACGGGCAATAAAACTGGAAAAAAATACATGATTACATTCGAAAGTAGTCCATAATGAATATAGTTTTTCTGGGAAACAGTATTATGTCACCGTCTCCCCCAGCGACTTCTATTGTTGGTTATTCTGGAATGTAGCCTGTAATGCATATATGCATCGAGAAGGACAGTTACAATCCCGGAGACTTTTTGTGATCCCGGGATTTCGGGATTGATTAACCCTCCAAGGACGAGCGTGACCATGTGGTAACAGTAAACACCGTTGTCTATTGATCCCATTATTCATCCTTTTTCTACCCGAATATCGTTTCTTTTACTCACATTTGGTTAAGAAGGGTACAGACTTCAGTTAGTCATCAGCCGCGGGGACAGAAACGGCCACCAAAAGCACATACGATTTTTTGAATTTCCGTTTTTTTAATGGACTTTTTGAAACTGTTAGTTATTTTTTGATCAAAACATCAAATTATTTACAGTTCTTTTGCTTATATATTTGTATTGAAATTATGTTGGTCTAAAGAGGTCAAATGGTAAATATTTTTAAAAATTTCACGTTTAGCCATATTTCAACCCCGAATGTTTGCGAGCCCATACGTCACTTTTGTCCTTATTACTGTCCGTACTCAATATTACACAGTAATAAAAGGATGAGCATGGCCATATAGTCATGCGGGGTTTCTATACAACGACTATGCGTTTTTTTTTTTTTTTAATTTTTGTTAGGAATAAAAGTTATCCGTGACTTCAATATGGGTTCACAAATATTTTTTTTATCGAAAAAAAGCTCTCGTCTCTAAAGGGTTTAATTAAATAAAATCCTGTATAATTTGAGAAAAGTTTTGGTGGGTCGTTTTTTTTTAACCTCACCGAGGAATTTGAAATCTTCGATTACATAGTAAATTAATTTTAATAGTCGCGTAATTTCCTGAAGTCTACGCTACTGTCAAAAACTTCAGGTAGCTAATATTGATAGTAGAATCATAAACTAGTTTTCGAACCATAACATTTATGACACGTTAATAACGGTGCGATAAAGAACCAATGTCAATACGGATGCAAGTCAACATAAATAATTAGTTACCTGTAAACATAAAGTTGATAACAAGTTCACGAATCAAAAATAACCGTTTTCACGTACCTTACAGTATAACACAATTATGCGACGAACATATTAAATTCAGCATAATTATGTTAAGTTGACAAAGAAGCGGGCGCAATAGCTTAATTTTTAAACGACTGCTACAGCCCAAAATACTATCTACGTATAATCCTGTATCTGTAAGCATTTAAGGGTAGAGAGAAACCAAACGTTCAAAACGCAAGGGGCCACAAGTTGGAAAATTCCCACGTCCCTGTACTGTAGGTTTTTTTAAGAAAAATATTTAAACGATTATTTTTATGCATGAACACTGTTGGCAATTCAAAGCATTGCCATAGATGACAATATTGTATTGTTAATATGAATATTGCTTTTTATTACACATTATTCGAGGGATTCGTTTGATTTTGCTGATGAAATCAAAATAATTCTCTTTAAAAAATAGTTCATTACAGAGCTGTGGAGTCGGAGTTGCGGTATTTTGACCGGAGTCGGAGTCGTGAATAATGAGCGGCTCGATTTTTTTTTGAAACATATTTTGAATGAAGTGTATTCAAACAAAATTGTACAAAGTGTTGACATTTCATGCTTGGCTGAATACAGATGATCTGATGGTATACATATATATAAGTTAAAATGAAAATTTAAAAAAAAATCCTCGGAGACGGAGTCGTTAATTACTTTGAAGCTGGAGTCGGAGTCGTCTTTTTTTACACGACTCCACAGCCCTGGTTCATTAGGTCAGTTATTAAGGTTATTATTGCAAACTAGCATCAGTACATCATACAGTGGCCATTGTTTTATTTTTAAATGAAATAAATGGAAAATTTTGAAAGTTTCTTACCTTATTTAATTGCTTACCGAAATGCTATAAAAACGGTTTCAAGGTATGAAGATTTTCAAACTAATGTCTGTTTTAAATGAATAAAATGTAATTTCTATTAAAGAATTAGGTAGTCGTTGAGTTGAGTTGTTTTATTCAAATGTCCCGGGAACCGAGAATGGCAAAAAGCGTCGATTTCTCGACACAGAATCCCTAGTTTATAATTAACGAACAAACGGTTAATTAGGTACTTCATTTTTCTAAAGATTTTCGATGCCTACCCGTAACACTGAGTGTGTACGTGTATTGTAGATAACGAAAATTCAAAAGAGATTAAGTGTCACATATGTGATTATATCGACTGTGAAAAGGAAAAGAGACGTAACGGACAGTTTTTTCAAAACAGTTTTTTTTTGATAATCTCAATGTATTAAACTTGATTCACGTTCTATCAAAAGGATGCAAGCTTCAAATGCCGAATTGGTATCTAAATTTAGCATTTAAGTTTGAAAAATATGAACTTATAAAATATTAAAACCAAGAAAAAAAGACTGAAATAAAAGTTTTTCGTAGACAATTTCTTTAATTAATATTAGATTATGTCAATTAAACACCAGTTAAGAAGACTTCGCTCACTTCAAGGTTGTGTATAATTCATGATTTGCATATGGCCCAAAAATTAAAACATGTTTTTTGCGCCTCCTGTTAAATATGATATGTGTGGGTTAAGTCCTTTTTCCTCTCCACAGTCGATATGTATGTAGGTATTAAATTTCTAAAATCAACAAACTTATTATTAAAAAAAAAATCTAACAAATTATACCTTTCCTTGTCCACGCAAAGTATTTTTACAATTTACAAACAATTCGGAAAGAATACTACCAAAGATAAATGGCAATCGAGACTGTTTACAATCCAGTGAAAGAAAATGACGGAATATTTCGCGTCGGTTGTTTATAAGATCACAGAAACATTTTTGATTTCGTTTAAATACTAGGTATTATAATCCAAATAATATTTGGTGTGCGCGTTGCGATTTGGCTCCGACAGTCATATTAAATCAAGAAACATGTGGTCGGCATATTTTTATTTTAAATTTCGCCCATATTGCTTAACAAGACGGCTGTAATAAAATGAAAAAAATACGTAATGAAATTAATAAAAAAGCAGCAATTTTTATTACTTTTACTGCCGCTACACTGGGCCAACATTTTTTTTATTCATCGCGTAATGGATATCGTTGTCTGGCACACATATCAACATCCAAACTGTTAAAAATGCCGATATATATGTACGTGGTTATTACTTACTCCAAGAAAACCAGAGAATTTTTTACTGGGTCGAATAAATCGAAGGAATTCTTTCATTTCACATACCAATTTGCATTCAAGTTTAGTTCTTAATTATTTAACTGTTTTAGTCGGTTGTTGAAAGGAATTAAGACAGTCCCCATAACAATACTGATCATACATACAATTGTTTGATTGCTATCAGGCATTGTTTTTCGTGTGTTTAATCGTAAAAAGTAAACTTGGATTTGGTAAATTCATAACTAATTCTCGTCTAGAAGGCTGGCGGTAAATCTTAAGCTTGTTTTGAATGCATTTAGTCCGTGAACTGGATTCACTGAGGATTTCTCACACCTGTAGCGATCATTCCCTTTCGTCGGCAACGATTGCAAGGGAATACAAACTACTAAAACACTAGCGATGAAGGATACTCGAACAAAGTTGACGCTAACGCGCCCTAGTACTTAAAGCTCAATAAATTTGATATCTAAAAAAGCAATGTTTGTGTTTGCTTTCTTTCTCTCTGTAAAACTTTTCTTAATATTAAATTTTAATCGTTCAAATTTAATATTGAAATTCCACCAAGCAACCAAAGTCGAAATCTTCTTATTTCATAAAACGTGTTATTCTATGGGTTCTTTATAAAAACAGGTGAAAGTAACTTGACTTTTCTCAGAGAAATTTCATCACACAGAAAACTCATCGATAAAATCAGTTCTGTTCAAATTTAACATGATTGATATTTTTCTTTCTTTCGTAAAATGCAAAACTTTGTTCTTAATTTTTTGTAGGCGATAGAATACTTGTACTATTGTAAGTCAACCTGATAATGTGTGGTTGACAATCCATTAATAATCTACTTCAATTTGTATACACATTTTTTACAATCGCGCATACTTAAACATCTTTCTATTGTACCATATTAAGAAGCCCCGCCTTAATATCTTCAATCCATGACTAGCTTATTCAATCTGTAGTCGACCACGTCCACTTTGGAAGAAATTCCTGTATGTATATTTAAACTGGTCAAAGGAAAGTAATTGTCCTCATCAGTAGTAAGGTTTCAAATCCCGGGATCCCGTAATCCAGAGATCGTTTTAGTGCCAACCCCGGGAATTCGCAACTCACTACCATGGAAAAAATTTCAGTGAGTTGAGAATAATTGTGGAATCTGTTAATTAGACACGTGTTTGCGAAAGATCTCTATAGAGCAACTGTGGTTTATGAAAAGAACGAAAACAAGAAATTATGGTAAATGGTTGATTGAATTCCGGAGATTGGAAGATTGTGATTTTCGAGATAACAAAAAAGGGCCGAGATTGGGTTCTCTAATCAGCAGTGCATGCATAATGGCATAATAATTATGTAGAAGGAACAATAAAAATGTTGTGCTTGTTGAATACAACACAAAAGTTCACCACGTTTTACGCTGTTGCAACATACGTTTTAAATAAAAACGATGAGTCTTTTTGTACAATTTGCGGTTCGCAATACTGCTTTCGTTGCGTACCACATTATTAAACTGAAATTAATTCGCGGCCGTAATAAAATTGTAATAATTTCACGCGGCTGTCCACTTTTTTTTCGCCGTAGGTTTAACAAAGTGACTTTTGCCGGATTTACTTGGAACTGATACACAAAAACAAAACAACATAATCGAGTCACAGCGGCCGACCGTGAGACCAACATGCTAGGAGTTAACAATTTAGTATGACACAGAAGAGTGGTCAAACACTGTCATTTCATCGTATTGTAGTTAACATAGGGAATCAATTCATTCAATTAAAAACTAACGCCTGCATTTTTGGCACATAGATTGATGGTAGTGGTGCAACAACTGGCTTTTATCATCAGGAAATATATCTAGTACAGCTATGTGCACCCCAAGACCGTTTTAAATGTTTTTCTCTGTTTTTCAATAAAATCATTTAATATAATATACATATGAGCAAACTTTTTGCAAATAAAGAAGAATTAATCGACTCAAACAACCTCAGCTTCACTGATGAAAATTTGGATTCGATTGTGCGGCTTAATGATATACAAATTTAAAGTCAAATTATAAAGAATTAGTTAAAAATTAATAAAGAAAGAGATTGCATTAACCCTTCAATTACGTAAAAATAAAGTATGTATACCTAAATATTTCACAATACAACATTTATGTAAACAAATAGACACAATTCTCTTTTTACGCGGTTATTTTCATGATTTCTGAATAACACGGTCAAATGTAATGGAATTCATATATCCTATATTCACTACATCTTTTTACATGTATTTTAATGGAACATACTGTGGATACGACAATTTAACGTAAAAGAGGATAGTGTGTAATTTTAATTATTTTTTTCCTTACTGCCAGAACCCATTATAATTTGCTTTTAAGTTGCCCACTAGACGAAAAACGTTGTGCATTTTTAATCTAGATGTACCAACAGACGGAATACATATTGTTAAAAAATGATATTGTTTTGCGATAATGCTAAGTTATGTAGATTTTTTTAATTTGAAAATACTTACACAAAAATATATTTACACGGGATTGAGGGTTCATAGACTAGTTGAACATACCTGAAACAAAAGAAAAGATAAATAATTAGTAACATTTCTATGAATATTATTATGTTTGACGATTCTAAATATACAAAACAAATATATGTATCTAAAATTTATTACCTCTGTGAAAGCTTTCAAAATACATACGTCGAACAGAAAAATGTCAAATTATAATAAAGATTTAATATACGCATCCACGATGGGACAATCTTCGTGCGTATCAAGTAAATACTTAAACATTTAAACACAAAATATATACCGATTTAAAAAATACTTAAATACTTTAAATATTTCTTATCTCTTAATAAATGAATAATCACCGTAATTAGTTAAAAATAAAATAACATTCACAGTCAATTTGTCTATGAAAGAAATATGATAACCCTTGTGAGATATAATATGCTTAAGCGCAAAGAAAAAACTTTAAGCTGTTAAAATTATTAAGGGTGTGGAATTCCTCACCCCTAATAATGATTTTAAAACCCTTTGGTGTAATCAACGTGTCAACAGAAGATAACTTTTCACACTGCGCAAGCGGCGCTGTGAACTTTGACAAATGCATGCGATACGTTTACATGATTCAACTGATTCGTTCAAGTAAAGGCTCATAGTATTGTGTCGATTATAGACATGCAGTCAACATATCAGTAGCTATTGCAGAACTAGATTAACTGATGTTTCGTAAATTGAGAAGGAGAGGTATTAAATGATTATATTTTTCAACTTTCACATTATGACATTATGGTAAAAACCTTTTGACAAATTATAAACGTATCTAGTTAAGCTAGTTCTGCAGCACATAGTGGGACAACACACAACCGATGAATGTTAACTATAAAAATGGATTCGTGCGTTATATTTATGACGCTGTATGTAGCGTCTAGATCGGAGGTTCTCACGGGCGGCCACGGTGGCCACCAACAGCTTCATAGTACAAATTGATATCTTAATGTCTTTAATTGAATATAAACTTAAAAGTTCATCCATTATTTAGTAAATGCAACTGCTGCTACGAGACATTTCCATAGTTTACATAGTAGCTGATGTTTATAATGCAGCCATTGCAGCGACAGTAAAATTTTACATGAGAACCTCTGGTCTAGATGTCCAGCGTCAGATAATGTTAAACGCGGTCGACGGCGTCAATTACAGACCGAGACCTTAATCAGCATTTGGAGCAAGATTTAAGTTTTTTAAAACATAATTCAAGCAAAGAATGAAGGAAGGGTACCACAACTGATTTTAATGAATGGGTGAGATATATATGTTGTAATTGAATCACTGTATAAATAAGCATACGAAAATGAATTTAATTTATTATTTCTATAGTGAAAAGAACTAGTAATATTTTTTTTAATCTATGTTCGCTCCCTTTGTGAAAAACTGCTATTAGTACAGGAACTCGAACCCGTGAGATAAGTAACAGAAGCCAACGTTGATGACGGCTGCGCCGTGGACCCGATAGTTAGACCGTTAATATAAGAGAATACAATGCACTGAAGATTAGTAAATGTCAATATGTAATCGAATTATTTTAAAAATCCAAAAATCAAAGAATGGATTTTTTACATAAACATATCATTTTTGCACCCTCTAATATTCTTGTCACCGGCCGCCACTGAATTTCAATGTGAATAAAATGTGCAATAAAAATATTTAAATATAAAAATAGGTAGCAATGTGCCTATGAGCAGTGGTGTAGTGGTAAATAAATAGGTACCAGGTCGGTCATTGATTTCTTCCAATTTTTTTTTATATCCCTCCGAAGTTAAAAAAAAACACAATTTTTAACAATTAAATCAATAAAAAAACGATTTAAAATATATGTATGTACTTGAAAATTAAGTTATAAGTCAAAAAGGTGGCAGAGCGGCGCCCATGGCTCAATTTCAGGTGCCAGGTCGTCGACCTGGCCCCACTACACCACTGCCTATAAGAATATCAGCAGGATTTAAAAAACATTAAAACTTGGACCAAATAAGTTGGGTTGGGTGGCGAAAGTTATATTATAAATAAACGTATTATATTGACACGCCTCAGCTTATTAGATACATAAATTGACCCAGCAACTGTCAACATAGCAGCTTGCCTTTAAACCCTTCTTACAACATTGACGACTGGGTGTTGTTGAAAAAAAAAACGATTAGTTGAAAAACAAAACGACGGATTATGCTCGTAGGTTTTATTTCATTCTGAAAACATCTTTTAAGAGTGAGACCCTGATGAGAGCTTGAAGCCCACACGCAGAGCTTTCAATAAACAACAAAGTTATTTACGTAATACGCATTTAAATAGATATCAGATTGAATTAAAATAGCACATGCAACTTGCGCGAATTATATCAATTTTCATCCATGCTCGTTTCCTTTTGAATACATATGTATTAATATTACTTTCCGCAATTTAGTTTGTAGTATTTCTTAGATTTTCGAGTTCCGTTACAAGGCGAAAAACGTAAAAGGCCAATTCTGTTTAGACACTGACAGCCAATAATAATATTATTATCTCTTATGTGTGATGTCATAAATATCTGAAAGGTCACTTCATTAATACCGATCTCATTTCTCATTCTTTTATTTTAACACCCTCCCAATGTTGGACGTAGTCATGTTACTTCGAATTTTAGGAAGTGATTATTTCCAGTATTTGTACCGGAGAAATATTTCATCTTACAGCTCGAATATATCCGAATGTGTAATTGGTAGAAAAGAAGCTTTTAAAAATAAGATTGTTGCACGTATATCGTAAGTTGCTAAGTAACAGATTCATAGTTCTAGCAAAACAGCAAATTAATATATTTCAGCCTTTTAGCTGCCGTAGATAATTAACTCTCGCGGCTCAGAGACTAGAAAAATACTTCTCTGCCGATGGGGGTCGTTTAGGGACCCCAGTGGTTTTCTCATTATTTGCCTTATTCTTTTGAATTTCAAAAACAAAAGTAGTCTTAAGGCTTTAAAATATCTCTCTGCATCATTCCTCATACATTTTTTTTTTTATATAAAAATCAGTGGTTTTTTAATAAATAATCATATTTTAAGTTGCGCGTAAAAAAGACGTCATCCCAGCACACATATGAAATGGCAACTGACGATAGCCCAGATATCTTACGAACGATCTCTTATCGCCTCATCGCGTTATCGCGTATTTATATAAACTACAAAAGGTCCAAAAAACTATGATATAAGAATATCTTAATTATAAACATTGTATCACCCATATTAAAATAGATATTTAAGAAAATGTGGGTATTGGGGTCGCATTTCTTGAGCTTAGAACCGGAAAAGTTAATTGTAATTACCTAGCACGCCAACTATAATTTGCAACTTTTAATTTAATTAGTTATTGACGCGATAACTCGTCTATGGCGTGTTGTGCACGAAATTTTTTACGAGATATCTCGTCTGTCGCAACCATCGAGTTAAAAATAAATCCTCTAACAGCAATATTTTATGTTACATAGATAATTATAAAACATCAAAATATAGATGCATTAATGCCACTCTGATACAAATAAGATTTTAAAATTAATAGTCAGGGACATTGCTTGTCTTTAAATCATTAATAATAATTGCCTATAAAAGCATTGATAAAAATTGCCTATAAATTAGTTTGTCGTGTCCATGGTGCAGCGGTAAACGATGTTGGCTTCCGTGCCGGTTCTCAAGGGTTCGACTCCCAGTAGGAACAGCATTTTTTAATCGATTTCTGTTCATGAGTGTTTGTGATGTCTGAAAATTCCCTCCCATTTTCCGACCCTTTATTGACGGGGCGTAGCGAAGCGATTAGTTAACTGTTCTGTCGTAGCATTATCCTTCTATTCCTACTACAACTGTCTTTGAAAAAAAGAGCTAGAGCGACTATGTCGAGATACCTTCATTAGGAGGTCATATTATCCACATTGGGAGCGGCCTTAAATTTTTAACCACTTGAATACCAAGCGGACACCGGTGTCTGGAACATATGCAAGCGAACACGGTTGTCAAAGACATTTAAATAATCAAATACTTGGTATTCTAATAGAATATAAGCAATATTTTGATGAATATCTGTATTGCCATCTATACTGAGTCAATATAGGTTTTTAAAATATCGAATTCGAGTGTATATTAGGCAAAATTATTTTTTTCAAAAACACGCAGTATCTCTGGGGCAAATTAATGATTTATTTGCGCGGTATCAAGCGGTTAAAAATGCATAATGCACCAACTGTGTTTTTTTCAGAAAAATAATTTACATATATCAAAGAATTTCTTAGCATACTTGACTCATTTTTGTCAATTTTGTTAGTTACCAAGTTCTGTTATACATATTAATCTCGCAGACTCGTGTGTAAACATTTACTTGTTTTAGTATGAAGATTTCTTCTCGAAGATTAAAGTGCATTCGAATCTTTCCTATATTATTATTACGCTGCAGTTTACGATAAAACGTGGCACGGAAAAAATATATTTTGTTATTTTTCCTGAGGCTGTAAAATTTATAATCCGTGAGACGATTTTGTTTTTTTTATTATTATTTCCTTCACCCCATTTTTAATATCGCTATAAATTAGAGACAACCCGATGGTCTCGTAAAAACAAGACTTCAATACTAAAAGATTGCTAGGGGGTAAATGTTTCATTAAAGAATATTTTGTGAAATGAAAATATATACACATCACACACCATTACGATAACAATACAGAAATGAGTAGACAATCAGAGATGACAAACTCGTTTTCGAAATCCACAAATCCGACGTCTTCATGAATCATGAATCTTGCGTCTTCATTTTCACATTTTTCGCATATCATTCTAACCATTAAAACAAGGCAAAGTAAATAACAATTCAGTGATTTCAACTAATCAAACGTAACTAGCTGTAAGCCCGTTGCCCAGCAACGTGAGATTTTTGTTGCATTGTGTTTAATTTTATTTAATTTAATTTTGATTTATTTTATTTTATTTTATTTCATTAACTATTAATTTTTAAGTACGCAAACAAATACATTTCGTAGAAGAAGAAAAAGACTCGAGGACATCAGTACGCACACATTTGTGAAAAGTGAAAAGCGAGTGATTATTTTATCGACTATTAATATATAGATTTAGTATGAATAAAAAAGTGGAGACTGGAAGGTGTGAAATCGGGGACACCGGACGGACGGATGGACGGACGGACCTTATCGACTATTAATATATAGATTATGTAGTTAGTCGCCGAAGCCGAGTGGTAACGTAATACTCAGTTTTGAAAATTAATCGGTGTCAATACACATTTATTAAATTGTGTTGGAACGTGGAATCAAATTGATGATAGGGTTTTTTCAATTAATTCTATCGAATGAAAGTTTTAAGACCATATTTAAGGTGGGGTGGTTTTAGGTCAACCATTCTACATTTATTTTACTTTGTATAGATAGACGTGGATTCCGGGACAAGGATTATTATTTGAAATAATGACCGGACTCAATTACGGATAAACAATTGACGTAGAAACTTGTTATTGGGTAAGTAAAAGAATGCAATTCCTATATATAAGTGGGAAATCAAATAAACATCATAATATTTTATATTAATAGTAAAAATGCTTTGCGAAACCAGTATGTTATATTGAAATAAAATGCAGAATACATTACGTTATACTACTTGTTAATGAGTGTTAAGGCAGAAACATACTGCCGACACCTGACGAAACGTAAGCGTGTGGATGAGATCATAGCTAGATATTTGCCATTGTATTGTATGGGACAGGAATGCACTGCAAACATCCAACGCGGAATTTTCGAAGGCATGAGTGTTTGTGATGTCTAAAAATTCCTACCTCCTACCCTTCCAATCTTTGAAAAAGAGAGGCTGAGCGACTGACTAAAACTTTTGTTTAGATACTTCCATTAGGACGCTATATGCTTCACATTGGGAGCGGATATGGATATTATGATGACTTGTTAAAATTTAATCAATAAACGTCATTTTATTATTGAAATAAAAGATAAGCCAATATATAATATTGGATTAATAAAAACACAATATTCCTCTGTATTCAACTGATGACAATGCTCGCAATGAGTGAAACCGGACCTTTTAAATAAAGTGGAATAAAGTACAAATAAATATTGTGTTGTTATTAATATAATGCCTTTCCAACAAGTATTGACGGTGAATACCCTAAAATTGATAATATATAATATTGTCATTTCTTTTATACGCTGCCAACCCGCAGAGAAGCGACAAAAAATGCATCATGCAAAATGGAACTTTATCGCTCCATCCAAGATATGTAGAGACTCATAAAAGTCACCTTTTTTTCTACCCCAACTAGCGTCGTGAGCTTGCAATAAATTAAACGCATTCTAATCTGATAACGCGCGGGATTCGAGCCCGGAAGTTTGATCCCGATCAGTGCCTGCGTCTCTCAGGAATTCAGGGAGTGATTCATCGAATTTTTAGGGTTATTTTTGAAGCGTTTACCGACTCATTGGGTAGATTTAGCCCCAGGCGTTAAATTATTACAACTCTTGCGTAGTACTGGCATGCAGTTTGAGGAGGGTTATATAAGCACTCGACGGTTCAAAACATGAGTTGGTTTTTTAAATTTATTTTTAAATAATAGACAATAACTATTAAATAAGTCTTATCTCTATATTTTTCATATACTTTACCAATTAATTCATTAATATGTCATGCGTTACCTAATAAATTGTGGTTAAAATATTTAAATTTAATTGAACTCAATTTTAAATGAGATTGTTATGTTGTGTTCCGGAATTAGAATCCATCTTTTTTAACGGGGTTCGTTTTGTGGAATTATAAATAATTATTATATTACTGTCATCAATCAGTATCTTCAAACAATGAAATAAAATAAAATTATTATGCTTTTCAGACCTCCATTTAATGAAGTTAAACATATTCAGAAAAATGTTGAAAAATTGAAGGACAAAAATATAATGACTAAAATCATATACGTTGGAATGCCGATCTTATCGATTCTTGTACATTACATATCGTCTGTGGAAATGAAAAAGAACGTAACTCACACATATCAAATTTTACAGGAGGCGCAAAAACCGTGTTTTGATGATTTTGTACCGTATGCAAATTATGAAATCTACACAACCTGGAAGTGCACGGAGACTTCTAAACTGGTGTTTAATGATCATATTCTAATATTAATTAAAGAAATTGACTAGGAAAAACCTTTTTTTCAATCTTGTTTCCTGGTTGCAATTTTCACAAGCTCATTTTTTTCAAACTTAAAAGCTAAATTAAGATACTAATTCGGCATTTCCAGCTTACATTATTTTTATCAAACGTGTATCAACTTGGATACATTGTGATTATCGATTATTTTTTATCCCATTGTCACCGCTGGAATCGAACCCAGTGAATTAAGCGTATCACGCTACTTTGCACAATTTTAAAATAATATATTAACACAATGCTGCACGGCAGTCGGTTGTCATAATCGTAAATCATTATTAGCAATGAGATTTCTTTGAACGCGAATTTCACACCTTAAATTATATAAATAGAAATTGACTGCATACGAAACACATTATGAAAAAATCACCATACATAATAATGGCAAAACGAGCGACCCCCTTTCGCTTGAATCCGTTTAGGGAGGGGGTTTAATTCAGATTTTAAGCCCAAGGGTTTGACTACCCTTATTTACATTTTGGAAATAAGTATTCTAGCCTCCAGAGAAACGTAAGCATAATATGTATATCGATGGCTTAGTTTGCGAAAGGAATACAAAGATTTTATAATTTGAGGGGTGTATTTTGCAAGTGAACATATTTCACATATTTCACTGATAAATATTCGGCAAATAAAATATATGTTAAATACACCCAAATCTTTTCTAGACGGTGGATACGTTCCAACAAAAACCGTGTAAAAAGTGACGGAATTCATAGAAAAATTTAAGATTAGTTCCCTAAATTAAAAAAAAATGTATATTACCCCCCTCTGCGAATTATATTTTGTAATTTATGACATGAGAGTTAGAATCAATTTTCTGTTTATTCGTAAATATTGCAATGTTCTGATGATGCTTCTCAAAGTAGCGAAACACATTCTGTTATACAACAAGTGATATAATAATGCTATCAAATTTAATTTTATATTAAATAAGCGCTGTTTTTTTACTCTACTTTTACATATTCCTATTTATGCGGCTAGACTGACAAAATGTGTGAATGCAAATATAGCAATTAAAGCGAGTTATGTTTCGCTTCGCTGATGCCTAAAAAGGTTATATCATACTATTTAAAAACACAATTACACAATGGATCGATTAAAATGTTGACCTTGGCCCGTCAGAAATGCATCAGCAGAAATTTTATAATCACACATTCAACACAAAACGAATAAAATATGGCTTTAAAATGGAGTGACTATTGCAAGTCAGCAAGAGACGGAAGCAACTACATTTCCGGTAATTAATTAATTTTAGTTTGTTGGTATTAAAATAACAAGAAGCTCATTTCCGTTTTTCAACTTACGACAAATTTACCGCTGTCAAAAAAAACACAGGTTAAAATTGTCACAGTTGCTGTTATATAAAATATTTCCTGGTGTTTGGGGCAAAGAATATAGATTTTACATAAAATATGCAATGGGAGCAAGGGTTAAACATTGAACAGTTTAACTGCGGTGTCTTGAAGTTTTTTACTTTACAGACCTTTATTTCATCGATGTCTTTAGAGAATTATTTTCTGAAATAGCCTTCTATCTTTTTACTTAGGAAATCGATGATTGGCAAAGAGCAAAATGGCCACATGAACATAAAACAATAATCACTTTTAAGGTGTTCACTGTCAATACTCGGTGGAAAGGCATTATAATAAAAATAATAAAAGATTTTTAGTAATTTTTTCACATAAAATTTATTAGATCAGGACCGGTTTCGCTCATCGCGAGCATTATTAACTGATAAGAAAAATATATAAACAGTGATATTTATACAAATTTAAATTGAAATAAAAAGGTGTAAGCAACTATTAACAATTTAAAGGATTAAGTAGGATGAAGTACATCATTACTTGGAAGCGGGAAAAACACCAAATCATCATTAAGATATTTACTTTAGTAATGTAGAGTTTCACTTTGTTTAAAAATTTCCCAAATTTTAATTGTGTTTATAATTGTCATCGCTTGCCAACTTAGATTTATTATTCTTTGATGATGATTTTTTAATTGTTATGGGTGTTGAGCATTTTAATTTTGTGTAATTATAATGTAATTTGTTAATCCTTTAAATTGTTAATAGTTGCTTACACCTTTTTATTTCAATTTAAATTTGTATAAATATCACTGTTTATATATTTCTCTTATCAGTTGATAATGCTCGCGATGAGCGAAACCGGTCCTGATCTAATAAATTTTATGTGGAAAAAGTACTAAAAATCTTTTATTATTTTTATTATAAAACAATAATTTTGCCAAGTTGCTGACGAATATATTGTATTATACTTACATGGCTGTGTGTGACGTGTGAAATACATAGTAAGACTTGCTAGAAGATGCTTTGGTGTATTAATTATATATATATATATTAGTATTCAATCGGTAGAAGTCAATATGCCTATACTTCTTCTTCCTGGATGACTTAAAAAGCAGACTGAGGCGTGAATAATTACCGACAAATAACATTACTGGTAAAAATAAGAAGTTGGTACGGTTATAAGGAAACGGAAATAAAATGCGTCATTAAAAACGGGGCATAGATAGTTTACATTTGTCCAAAATATATCGACTGTGGAAAGGAACACGGACGTAACCCAAACGTGGCAAATTTTACAGGAGGCACAAAAAACGTGTTTTGATGATGCAAATTATGAAATATCCACAACCTTGAAGTGCACGGAGACTTCTCAACTGGTGTTTAATTGACATAGTCTAATATTAATTTAAGAAATTGTCTTTTTTCTTGATTTTAATTCTCTCATGCTCATCTTTTTTCAAACTTAAATGCTAAATTTAGATACTAATTCAGCATTTGCAGCTTACAACTTTTTGATATAACGTGTATCAAGTTGGATACACCGTAATTATCTTTTCCACAGTCGATATGTATCCGATAAAATAACTTTTTTGTAGTGGCTAAGATTTGTTGGTTATTTAATTTTGAAAGTATTCCGTGTAAACGTAGTTTTTTTTGTCACAATTAAATAATCTGAAGTTTTATCTTGGTCATGAATAATTACATAAATGCTTTAATTATAATAAGAGATAAAACGGTTTAGTAGAAAACTGGTAATGCACGATCGAGTACAGAATTGAAAATTGAAGTCCAAATACCATCGTAAAATAGTGGATTAAAAAATAGTAAAGAATGTTTCTTAGAATAACGATATAATTATGATAACTGGTTTAATTTTGGATGAAATTCAGTGCTTTTTCTTTCAATAAAATTACAACCAACAAATAATTGATATTATAAGCTGCCCACGGGTTGATTAATGGTTTCATTGACGTTGCATGGCTAGTCAAGTGTGTGAAGCCAAAGCCCCATACTGGTTGGTGGTGATCAATTATATTGAACATTGTACGTTGGCTGGAGTCGCTGATACAACTATGATTTATTAATATAATTAGAAATAACTTACTCAAAACTACGGGGGTGAGTTTCATCTCCCAGTTGATAAATGACTACATTAATTAATAACGTAATGTCACTAGAAAAAGAAATCTTTATTATTTCATCAACCTTGTTATGTCACAAATAACATTTTAAATACATGCAAGACTTTGATACAAATCGAGGATTTCAAATTACTCGGTGAGCTTAAAAAAAAAAAGAGTTTCGGAGATAATCTGCGGCATCTTGGTGTGCCGCGGTACTAGTTCTATTCACCACTAAAATAAAGGAAGACACTGCTCTAGTTGATGGAAATTAAAATCAACAGAAAACAACATAAACGCAAGAACTAGTTGAAAATCATTTGAAATAAGAAAACAACGTCATTAATGTTCGAAAACAATGTTGACAGCTTTTGTTTTGGTATGGTGTTCAATTCAACAACTCTGTCGGTTAAAAGTTAAGGTATATTAATATAAAAGCATACGTTACAAATAAAATACATTTACTAAAAAATGTATTATACCTGCGCATAAAATGAGCGTGTTATATTTTACTTCCCATACCGAATCTATTATGTTAATACGATTTTTAATACAATCCTTCAACAAAGGTCTGTTTGTATAGGTATCGTCTTAATATGTCACATTTTTTATACTTTCTAAGCGAGCTAAAGGTTGAATATATAAAGGGGGAAGTTTGTATATTATTATTTGTGTCTCCTTGCCGCCACCGTGGCAGAGGTCACACAAACCACCCTGTCCTGGGGATGATTAAAATTTGAATAAAATATTGAAGTGACACTACGTTAATCAAAACGGATATGTAACTTTTATTGCCGAATTTCAATCAAAGGTAAAAAGCTAGCATTATTTTAAATAATATAAACCAATTTACGCTGCCTTTAACTCAGAATCTCATTTTTTTTCAGAATATTATATATAATATTATTTTCTATTGCTACACCCAGTTATTAAAGGATCAGAAAAATGGGCGGAGAGGAAAGTGGTGTGAATTGACATCACAAACATCCAGTCTTCACAACTTTGAATTTAATAATTCTCAAATTCACTGTGATCTTATCGAGAATCGAACCCAGACCTGCGTGATCGGTAGAGCAAGCTCTAACCAACTGGGCCACAGCAGGCGACAGGTATTATTAGAGAATAGATAAATTGTCGTATTATACTATGTAGATTTTTTTTTATTTAACCTGTTTTAACATTTTAATCTGACAAAAGTTTTGAGTTTAGAGCCTTTGAATAGGCAATAAATAAAGCTGTAAGCATGTCAGTGTGAATTGACATCACAAACACCCAGTCTTCGATCACAACTTTAAATTTAATAATTCTCAAATTCACTGTGATCTTACCGGGAATCGAAACCAGACCTGCGTTATCGGTAGAGCAAGCTCTAAGCAACTGGGCCACAGCAGGCGAGGAATCTCAATACACACTAGAAATAGTGTTTACAGGGGAAAAGTTAAAGTGGCAAGCTGTAATTCAGTCTTAACAGCTTAACGACCGTGGACGCGTATTTAAGTCTTTGAAATCCAACGGTTGCTGGCCGTGGACGCATATACGCGTTCTACGTCATACATTCTATTCTATTGAAAAATCACTTGGTTAGGATCGAGTTTGATTTCAAATGTTAACGAGAGATAGTAGCATACACATTGACGCAATATTGAACAAAAAAAACTTTCTCACTACACCACATAAGTATGCAATATACAGATAAAGAATCACTGCTTAAATTTGATTAATGCGGTAAAGTATCTGGAAGCTAGAAAATTAAATTTGGTAAAGATATCTCAATTGGTTTACAAATTATAGTGAATTTAGTAAAATTACAATTGTTTGCGAATTTTTCGCAAAATTGCCCGGCCGCCAGATGAAATTCTATAAAAAAAACGAGCGGGTGTTAAGCTGACACGATGAAATTGGTTTAGTTTTCTGACAGCTCGTTTTAGTTGTTTTATTCCAGCTCTTGATATTGCAACATAATGAGGCAAATACTGCGGAAACTCTCGTAACGGGTTTAATTCGTTCCAGAGTTTTACTCGCCATGCGAAACATTTTTTCTCATATAAAACAATGTAAAATACAATAATGCGTTCCATGCCGAAAATAAAATCAATTTTTACATTTTTAACGTTTATTAAAATAAAATTTCATACTTATAAATTGTAAGCGTAACAACCTGGAATGCGATTTCGATTTGCAAAAAAATCGACTAGTTTATTAGTATGAATTTATGACAAATAATTAATTCTTTTTTACTAGAAAGCTGTCTAGAGACATTCGTTTTTGCCGACGCTTCAAAATTTGGTCAAAATGTGACAAAGCATTGTCATTGAATACATTTTTAAAACGCATAGCCACCTCCTTATTAGTGTGATGCTTCTCAATGTACGGTGCAACAGTTTACCATGCTTTTAGCATTTCTCTTATTGTGTCAAAAGATTGTTGATCTGCTACTTCATCCTTCCCCACTAACAAACTCTCCTCCATAACTCCTTGCTGTGAAAAATAATGTAACTCCATAAGCTCTTCGGTGGTCAGCTCTTGACTGTGCTCTTCTACAAGCTCATCAATATCGTTGTCATCCACCCAGTCCCATGGTATTAGAGTGGACACTCACAGCCTGTGAGTCACAGGTGAGTGACGTGAAGATGGGACTTTCTCTTTCTGCGTCATTCGTTATGCGAAATTTCGGTCGTTAATGGAGCATTTTTTTCACAATCTGTTTTTCTCGTTATTCGAATAACTCGTTATAAGAGGTTCCACTGTATAGCAATCGTATGACAGTTGTTGAGAGAGTGACTGAAATGCCACACTCGCTGTCTATATCTAAAAATCCTAATTGAAAAAGATCGAATTCCTCGATGAAATTCAACACGAGGTTCGCACAATTATAATGCATATTTTAATCACTAACAATTCATCGTAATTTGCGATTGTCTTTATAGCATGCACTTTTATTGATGTGATTGTGGTCGAATTTCCAGGAATTTCTTTAACGATCCTTTTGTTTTCACATTTCATGGTTAACGTTTTTAATATTACAATTAGGTCAGTCATAAAAGATAGTAATTAATAAATGACAAAATAATATTCAAGCACGACATCACCGGAGCATATCAACCAATTTATTAAGCTCTCACAACGAGAACTGAGCTATTTGTTTTATATTTTCGACCAGTCATGGCAAACCTGCGGCCTTTTGACTTCTTTGTTGCGGCCTTTTGACCTGATCGAAGAGCTTTTAACTCTTGGGATTTTTGATGTCTAAATCCTTTGGGAATTTGAGAAATCCGCAAATTTCTAGGCTTTATAAATTGGCATGAATTTTTTGCCGGACAAAGATTCCCTAGTCAATGTGTACTGCGGCCTTACGTTGAATCGGCCGTTAGACAAGAAAATGTTCCCCACCCCTGTTTTAGACAGACAAATGATTATTTAAAAGATATACAATTTGAACTAAGCTATCTTATCTTATGCAAAGTACACGCGTTGCTGGTAAAGAAGATAGTACAGCGAGGAGAAATAATAATACAAAAAATGGAATAGGGTAAGCTATAAGGTTTGTTGAAAGAAAAAGTCCTAATGGCTTGCTAGCTGCACGGAAATTTATTAACTTTGTAATGTTTGACCACTGTCCACTATCAAAGGACTTAACGAAGAAACTATCTTGTCCACTGTTCACATTTGAACACATGATTCGATTTATTCATAACCACTTTCAATACGCCATCATTGTCGAGGTACTAATACCTCAAAACATTATCATTTTCCCTAAAAACATAATAAATAAGTAGGCAGCCTTCCAAGTATCATTGTTACATATTGTCAAAATACTCAAAATTTCTTATATAGATCTTGTTCAACTATAGCGAATAAGGCTTTAATGTAAATTTATTAAATAATGTTTATGTAACGTCAAATCATCCCCCAAGCAAATATAATGCGCGTCCATTGCATGTAGATAGGTGAAAACAAAATCAACATAAAAAAAATGTAATTTGACACCGTTCTTGGGGTACAGATTGAGGAATCCATTAGATTCTTCAGCCGCCCTCAAACTTTTTTTTTTTGCAAGATTGTCTCGAATAAATCTTTAGTATACCATCAATCACAATTAAATTGAGTTATAGATTTTTTAAAATATTAATCACACGTTCATATTTTACATTTATTGCCTTGGAATTAATTATTACGCGCCTTATTTAGTTTACTTATTTATGAATAAGTTAAAAACTCGTTATTCGATGCAACTTTTTTTAAAAATCATATACGCCTAAACCTAAATCATAAATGTATCAAATTAGATTGGCTCTCGATGTTTGCAAAATTACATCAATGATATTCAAAAATTTTGATTGAAATTGCGTCACGCAGACTACTTATCTGTGAATTATGATGGTGCAGACTATAAATTTGCAAAGTGCGATGAACGAGAAAAAATAATAAGTACCCAGCAACAAAACACTGCAAAAGACAGCTAATGATCTTACGACTAACCTAAACTAACCTCAACCATGAACGTGTCATATTAGATTGACTTGATGCTTGCAAAATTACATAAATGATATACATCGAAATTTTTGATTGAAATTACATCACGCAGACTACTTATCTGTGAATTATGATGGTGCAGACTAGAAATTTGCAAAGTGCGATGAACGAGGAAAAAGAATAAGTATCCAGCAACAAAACACTTCAAAAGACAGCTAATGACTAACCTAACCTTAACCATGGAAGTGTCATATTAGATTGTCTTGATGATTGCGAAATTACATAAATGATATAACAAAAATTTTGATTGAAATTACATCACGCAGACTACTTATCTGTGAATTTTGATGGTGCAGACTAGAAATTGGCAAAGTACGATGAACGAAAAAAATAATAAGTATCTAGCAACAAAACACTGCAAAAGACAGTTAATGATGAATAGATCCCGAAAGTTGAGTAAAAAACCAAACAATATCGCGTCTCAGTAAACGAATCGAAACGAAAATAACACTAAAATATCTTCAGTTTTTGTCTATCGCACGTATTTTTTTATAGTTTAAATTTTTCATTCGAATTATGACGTGATAAATCCATGTTCACAAGATGTAGACTTCATCTAAAAGCCCGAAGGCATAGTGTAGAAATAAAATCTCAATTAACTTTGAAATATCACCGTCATTATTAACTTCTTCAAAATAAATTACTATCCGTTCAATAATTTGTCTATTTGATACGTCTATTGGTGTTGGAACAATGCGGTGAGCTCAAATAAATTTCAACATTGACACCATTTTAAGTAATTGGTGCATCCCAGTGAGCCTATTCTCTTAATTGTCTCATCAATATTTGATTAATCACTGGAGTATAAGAATAGATTGAGAATCGCACCCATTAGCCGAAAATGTATTCAACAAAACAGCGCTTACCAGAGACAACAGACTGGAAAAAATAGACGGCGCATCACCAAGGACGTTATCTATGGCGGGAATCGAAGCGCGTAAAGGGAAACGGTGGATTCAAAAATAGAACACAACATATTGTGACAGATATGGAACAAAATGGCGGAATTGAAAGCATGTGTTGCTTCTGTCCTGTGCAAGGTTATATTCCTCGTTAAAGCGGGGGTTTTTGACAGGGATTGATCAATTTTAATGACATCATTTTGCTAAGACAGAGATAATGACAAAGCAAAATGGAGGCATAGAATATCGTGAAGCAATGCCTGCAGTTTGGCGCCAGATTGATTAAATCGATAACATAATTTTAATATGTTCAATTATTGCTTTATTATCTATGATTTTTGTTATGTGGATTGGAGAAGTGTTGCTCACAGCAATCGTTCTACTATACCACTGCCTTAAGCGTAGTTATCTTACAGTACAATTGACAAGCCAAAAAACCATTCAACCCTTTTTTATATTTAAATCATCAATATACTTCACTCGACATGGTTTAGATATAATAATATTTATTTTTATAATTCTACATAACAATTTAGATATTTTGTTTTTAAAAAATTAAGAAACTATGTTTAAAAAAAATATAACAATAAAATAGTAAGAAGTTATTCAAAGTGGTATATGTTTTCATTCGGAATAATTTAGACTGTTGAAGGTGCTCATGGTTCAAAAGTCACCGCACGCCACCGGTGCCGATGCTCCATAAAACTACATTTTGAATACCCAAAGGAGGTTATGAAACATGTTTTATCAACCGTGTTACGAATTCAAAACAAAATATCTCTTTAACAAATTGAATTTATCATTTTTGATGGTTGATGTTGCTCTCATGGGTAGAAAAACGCCCACCTAAATAGCCATATAAGTTGATAAAAAAACATAGAGCACAATTGATGTAAATTATTTAAAATTGGAACTAGCGTATTGTTTCAGTTTTAAATGTCAAATTGAATCAATATGGCGATATTTGAAACATCTTATTTACGTTAAAATATTGAGTAATCTCAGAAGTCAGAAGAACTAAACATTTACCTAATATTTTAATTTAGATCCGTTGAAAAATAAGCCAGCGATTGAAAGAGAAAGGTTTATGTTTTTCTATGTTTATATATTGGAAACATACGAATCCTTGAAAGTATTGGATGAAAATTTCTAAACCAAATCCGAAATACTTTATCATCCCAGTTGTTATTCGAATTCAATTCTACTGGATCATTAATATTGCCACTGTGCCAATCAGATGTGTAGAAAGTTACAAAAAAACAAACCAAAATCGGGAGGTTGAAAACGTTCAAAATAGCATAAAATAATGAAAAAAATAAGCTATAATATTAAATTTAGATGTGATTGGCATATTGGGGCAAGTGAGTAGCAATTCATAAAATTGTAGTTTGTCCGTCTGAGGACAAACTTGAGTTTGAAACGGATTTTTATTAATTTTTTCGAGGTCTTGATTCGATAAAATGATGTACGACAAATCATATTTTAAAGTCCTATAAAATAATGTTCAAAGTAAGCCAACCACATCAAAATAAGTTTTGTCCATGGAAGTGATTAGTTGAAATATATTATTGTTATATAAGTGTCATTTTTATGTAATTTCGTTCTCACGATACATCAACGATTAAATTATACATAGGTGGTGTCATTAAAATTCATTTTTTACTACTTGATTAATTTCAAATTATATTTTATCCACGTCGTTACATTACAACAAGCATTGTCCAAAACCATTTTATTGTTATTTCTTATATCAAAACAAAATTCATCTTTTTGTGTCATTCAGTTCTTTTTCTACATGATTTCGAGTGTCATACATAGTATTTGTTTTTAACATGACTGAAGTAATAAGATAACAGTGTTTTCTTTCTATTATTGTAAAAAATAAGCTAATGTGGACAAAATAAAATTGTTAAAGTTGCTCCTCAAGAATAAACATCGTAAACATTACGTTTTTTTAAATATTTCGATAAGTTTAGTATGTAATGTTGTCAAGAAGTATTAATAATTTGCAGGTCGCTGATAAAAGACTAAAATATTTGAATATATCGTGCTAAAAATACAAAAAAAAGTAATATATATATAACATATGTATGTATTTACATAAAGTTCAGTATACATACAAATGTAATAATAATACAATGCAAAACAACTCAAGATCTATCGTTTTATTATCTTCCACAATCGCATTATCAAAGAATTCCCCGTTCGTAAATGCTTTCGGATAGCCAAAAATATATTTTTGCTGGGTACACGAAATCGCTATGGCAACGGTTTCCCGCCCAAATGTCTGGGGGTAGGTATCGGCAAACTTTTTTCGGCGAAATACGGCGATAGACGCACATTCAAATATTTTGCATTTTTAGCAAACTTAACCGTTTGAATACCGCGCAAATAAATCATTAATATGTCCCAGAGATACTGCGTGTTTTTGAGAAAAATAATTTTGCCTAATATACACTCGAATTCGATATTTTAAAAACCTATATTGACTCAGTATAGATAGCACTACACATATTCATCAAAATATTGCTTATATTCTACAAGAATACCAAGTATTTGATTTTTTGAATGTCTTGGACATCCGTGTTCGCTTGCATATGTTCCGGAGACCTGTGTCCGCTTGGTATTCAAGTGGTTAACAAACGTAATTATTTTTTTTAACTTTAAAGAATTTTGAATGTTCGCGTAAAATGGAAAGAAAATTTCGTAAACTTTAAAAGTTATTAGTTACAGCCTTTTTTCGAGTTAGATGTTTAGCCTGCGAAATTACATTCTTGATTCGACAGAAATGATTACAACAAAAGTTTGTTTCTATCCAGATTTATATACATACGTACAGATGTCTGGTATGAAGTGGAATGGTCACGGGTTCAAATTCCAGTACGAACATTTTATTTTTTTAATCGAATAATGACTTTCTGTTGGCAGGTATGGGTGTTTGTGAATTGTGACGTAAAAAAATGCGTGACGGTGTGTAGCGTGGTCGATTAACTGACAACTATTGTCCCGTCTTAGTCAGATCCTTTTATCCCCACTCTCTTAAAAACAGAGGTCGAGCAATTAAGTAGAAAGTATTTCTCATAAAAAAAATCTTCTGTTGAAATACTTCCAGTGGGAGGCAATATGCTCGACATTGGAATAATACTGAAAATGATCACCCATAAGATGTACTTGGCGGAGCTACAAGAAGCTGGAATGACATGGGAGAAAGCAAGAAGGTTCGCGGGGAAAACAGAATCTTGGAGGAACCATGTGGTGGCCATAATAATTGAAAGAATATGTAAAAAATAAAACACTTTTTGTACTA
The DNA here is from genome assembly GCA_030503985.1 of Himalopsyche tibetana. Lineage (NCBI taxonomy): Eukaryota > Metazoa > Arthropoda > Insecta > Trichoptera > Rhyacophilidae > Himalopsyche > Himalopsyche tibetana. Next base: position 571,793 of record JAPJYX010000003.1, on the reverse strand, counting down.
ATTCCACATTAATTATTACAGATCGAGACCGGTTTCGCTCATCACGAGCATAATCAACTGATGAAATATAAAACCGTGTATCGTTTTATTATATACTAACTCGACAATGCCACTCAGAGAAACAAAGTGTTTTAATTGTGTTTATTGAAGTGCATGTTTTTTTTCCGTTTGTTTGACGTTTGCTGTCGATTTTCTATTGTACGACTCACGTGCCACCTACTGTAAGTTAATTGTACTATAACCTTCGCGCAAGTGCAAGCATACGTTGTCAAAATGAACTGTATGGCAGACATACAAACATTGATTTTTATAAATAAAACATACTGTATGCTAATTTTACTATGCCTTTAAGCTTTCCGGAAGCGCAAGCAAAAAGTTTGTCAAAGTTTTATTGCAATCGGATGAGTGGTGGGGCAGCGCATAAAGTACGAACAAATAAACATTATTTTTTATATATTAGATAGCTAGTTGCTAGACTATCAAAATGCAGTTTTAATTATATGTTTTGTGAACTCAATTTTATATAAGTTTTCAGAATCAATACCAATATGATAACGCATTTCTGTTTTACGATAGTCATGATGTTGAGATCTTTCTCAATGAAGGAGAGCAGAAAAGTGGTGTTTATAATGTCATTAACTTAAATTTTATTGTATTTACCAACTCTGTTAACCCACCATTTTTTAATTCGTTTACAATAAAACAATTTACAATTAGTACAATTGGTTTAGCGAGACGATGCTCCGTGTCATAAATAAGAGGGAACTCATTCAGATATGCGCGATATCTACCATAGACTTTACATTTGAAGAGATTTACTTACCAGTCGATCAATCTTTAAATAACAGCAGTGTTCTTATGACAATGTTAAGTGAAGAATTCCTTAAGTATATTTATTCCGAGCGAAAAAACTGATAAAGCGGCGGGGGATGTTATTATATTATAAAAAAAATATTGATATGAGAACGCAGCCCCTATTCGTGAACCCTCTTGAATCCCCAGCGGCCTCCAAAACGAGGCTTTAGGCGCCACGTAGACTGTGCGTACCTACCTATGCGTTTACACACCAGCGTCACCTATTAATCTATATTGCACCCTACAGAGTGGGTAAGAATCTGAAGAGACTTCTTTTTAATAAATTTAACATTTATAGTAACAGCGGTGGGCTGCCAATGCGTTAACAAATGGCTCGCTTAATCTCAAAGCAATTCTCGGTGTCCTGGGGAAGGAGTGAATTTTTTTATCACTCCTATGCAATTATATGTAATACTTAAATAAGCTTTTAGGGTGTTCACTGTCAATACTTGGTGGAAAGGCATTATATTAATAAAAACAATAATCCTTTGTACTTCATTCCACTTTATTTAATATGTCAGGACCGGTTTCTATCATTAAGCATATTCATATCATTAAGCATATTCACTTTATTAATGTAGCATTTTATCACTTTGTCAAAAATTTCCCAAATTTTAATTATGTTTGTAATTACTTTCAATCGCATTCTGAATTTATGAATCTGAGATGACTTTTTAATTATATGTTAGATGTGTTGAACATTTTAATTTTGTGTTATTTTAGAATCACTTTAATGTAATTGGCAATTTCTTTTCAATGCCAACTGTTGTGTATAACTTTTCAATTTTGTATAAATAGCATTGTTAAATTATATTTCTTATCAGTTGACAATGCTCGCAATGAGCGAAACCGGTCCTGACATATTAAATAAAGTGGAATGAAGTACAAAGGATTATTGTTTTTATTAACTTAAATAAGCAATCGATTGTTACTTAATACACCTAAAATATGAAAAAATGTGCAATTTACCGTAAGATTATCAATGTAAATGGTTAAAAATTTACTACTCTGTATACTAAAGCTGTCGTAGATAATATATAAGTCAGAAATTGCAGTTATCTACAGTTTTCTCTTAAATTAACAAGGGGCTCGCCAGGCTTAGTAATACTTAATAAAGAGCTTGAGCGAGCCTTTTAGAGCCCCCTCCAAACCACCCTTGTATAGTAGCGCAAAAATAGACGTTCGCATGTTTGTTGCTGATTTTTGCGGAGAATCTGGACCTTGGCTGTCTGACTTTTGAACTAAATGGTTTCCGAAGTCGTCGAAGAATTTCGATTACTAAAAGGTGTAAGTTGGTAGAACTTAGATGTAATCAATGACACGTATAACATGTGCTGATCTGCTCTATTTTGGGAGCGGATATTCAAGAAGATTTAGAAGAAATCTTTGACTGTCTTCTGACAATCTTAATCCGACGACGTCGTGGTGCCAAATGATGTTTTTACTTTATTGCATTGAAATTCTTCTACCAAAATGCCAATTAAGTCAATAAACAAATCAGTTTATTTCAGATACAATAAATTGAGGAGCAAACATTCAAAAAGTGTTTTGTCACACAAATATAAAGCTTGGAAAATGATGATTTAAGTGTTGCAAAAGTGACGGTTTGTATGAATGTGTCAACTTTATGATTTCATTTTAATATGAAAAAAAAACCTTTATGAACACTTATTTTGATTTCCATTCATAGGTTTTATTATGGGCTATCAGAATTGATATAAAACGCAATTTTTCAAAATTTGTGACAAAACACTTTTTGAATTTTTGCTCCTCAATTATTGTTTTAATCACGAACAAAACAGTGTGTATTTAATATAAAATTTAATTTGATATATTTATTATTTTACTAATATTATGTAGTGTGTAGAATGATTATATATATATTGTAAGGTTATATAAATATTAAAAATGAATTTTTACAAAGTTAGCGCCGAATATATCTAAAATCTTTACATTAAAATGTAAACAATACTGTTTCTATTGATTTAAAATTTAACCCTTATATAATATATCAATGACCTCCATATACAAATATATGTATATCAATACGCTTTTATGTTTACAGCCATTTTGTATTATTTTTAATTATCTCCACATTTCATCAGCATCGATTCAAATAATATAAACGCCAAAGTGCAGATTTCGTCGATATCGTGGCCAAAATACACTATCGGTAATAAATTTTATTTGTAAATGGCGCAGATGGATTGTTGCGGTCATCGATTCGCAGTCACCCTGTACGCGTAGATAAAAGCTTCGAATAACCTTGGGTAGGCAGCTTTATTATCTTTCCATTGTTGAGACAGATGCTTAGAGGGTGCTGATTGGGGAAGGAAAATTGAATCCACATAAACTGCCTCACTAATTGAACGAACTTAATTCGAAGCACGACAATATCTTCAGAAAAGGTAGTTAAATTCCTTTGAATGACTGAAGATTGCCATCAACTATTTGCGAGCTTGTGATTGGGCAGTTTAAATAATGGAAAATTCGAACATCGGATATCTGTCAAACTTCATAGACAAGCATCTGCCCGATTGAATGTATGATAATATCTATAACTCTTTATAATATGCTAAAATATATAAGTTTATACTGACAGCTGTGTAATTAACCATTCATTTGCTCCAGATATTACGTTGATTTATTAAGCACCGTTTAAAATGGGTATGAAATAATAATTTCATAAAACATGGTAATCAACTAACGAAGGTCGGCGACTGAATCACAGTGTGATATCTTCTCCATGGCTAGACGACATGAGATCACCGACGCCACTATCAAGGAAACGGTAAAAAAAACCTTTGCTCTTTTGAGGTTTATACTTTCTAGACATTTTACAGTTTGTTATTGATAAAACAAAATTAAACAAATTACATTTTTGTTAGAAAGAACTTAATTATCTCGGTGGTCGTATGCCGGACATTCGTTTGTAGTATTGTAAGTGTTATGCGGGACAGCGCTATTCGGCTGAGCAAGACAGCGAATTTAGTGCAGACTGAAGTCTTGTTGCATGGTTATGTCACGTGCCGGTTGCTATCTCGCTCTTATATGTGGATTTAGAATGAGACGGATGTAATTCCATCAATGGACACAAATTCGTAAATGTGGAGATATTTGTTCAATATGCGCGAGCCCATGAATGCCTATATATATATATATATTTTTAAAGAATAGTTTAACAAAACAACATTGTTTTTTGTTGTTATCACATTCTGTTTACTGTTTTACTTATTGGTTTGTGGTAGTTTCGTGAAATATATTCAATTCTGGATATTTTTTTGAAAATGAAACATAATGTACAATTCTACGTAAGGTGTGTCATTTTACACATTGAAATTATTGCATGACTAATACGGGATAACGTGTTTTATGCAAGACCAGCCAGTTGTTGGAATTTGGAATGCCAAAAAGCTCTTGGCAGTGAATCATGCATAATATAAAACAGCTGTATAGCACACGATCCGAGGGTACGGGAAACTATATGGGTAAATTCAATGCAATACCGTAGTTGGCTGCGGCCGCCATTATTCCCAGATCATAATAATATTATGTGAAGCGCAGTGGCGGATTATACTTAAAAGCAAATGAGGCGCGCTTGGAGCCTCCGAATTTTAGGGGCTTCAAAAAAAAGCTTATATCATATAACCCATATACTTTTGGTTCAGAATTTCATTATTTTAGTTGAAATTTTTAGAAGTTTTTATATTATCTGTTAAACAGGGCCTCCAAATTTCATTGCACTTGGGGGGGGGCTACGTGTGCTTAATGTGAAGCTATACAAACGATATGTAACCGAATCCCACCGTGCACTCTTCTTAGAAAACCATATTTAGGAGGAAAGGTTTTGAATATTAATGTAGACTCGATTTTTTTCACGGTTTTTTAATAACTGTTTTTTGCTTTTGTTTTTTATATTGTAACTACATATCTATACATCTACTGTGAAAGGAAAAATGACGTAACCCACACATATCGTAACTGACGATTTTGGGCCAAAGGCAAATTACGAAGTATACACAAGCTTGAAGTGCATGTAGACGGATAAACTGGTTTTTAATTGATTTAATCTAATATCAATTTAGTAAGTCCTTTTTCATGATCGCAGTTTTTGCAGGGCCTTATTTTATAAACTTAAAAGCTAAATAAAGATACTTATTCGGCATTTTCGTCTAACGTCTTTTTAATAGAACGTGTATAAAGTTGTATAGATTGTGATTATCGAAAAAACTGTGGGTAACATCCTTTTTCATTTCCCCAGTCGATATGTAACATAAAATGCTTTCTCCTAAAAGCTGAAAGTTTTCATTTGTTTTTTACTCAGAACTACCTATCATTTTTTTTATTTACCAACTTCCTCCAGAAAAATAACGATATACTCTATTGGGAGTCCGTACGTTTAAAATTCAGATTTAAAAAAATACACTTTGTACAATAATACCAAAATCGTTAAGAGAAGTTTTCAAAGTATATTGATCTCAAAGATTATTGTAAGATAACTTAGGCATTAATTTATACATCAGAGGCTAATCGGTATATTTATTCAATAAAAAAGTGATTAGATAAATTAATCGCTGGCAGTTTAATCGATTTAAATGAAATAAATTACGATAAAGTCAGTCCTTTACTTAACCCTTTCAATCCAGTTTCGGAGAAAAAAGTTAATGGGTGATTCACCGTCTTCCAGATGAACACAAACTAAATTCATCTCAATTTGAAATGACTTGAATTAAAACTACAAAAAACAATAATTGAAATAAAAACAGATCGCGATTTCTTTTATTATTAAATTTGTCGTTCGAAATGTACATAGCGTTTGCTGATCTTCTAATTTATGCTTCAGTGCTCGAAATAATTTCTGTTAGCGTCGAGTTTAACCTTGAATATAACTCAATTTAGATAATCTTAGCTCTCGCGGCTCGGAGACTAGAAAAATACTTCTCATCCGATGGGGATCGTTTAGGGACCCCAGTGGTTTCCTCATTATTGGCCTTATTCTTATGAATTTCAAAAGAAAATAGTCTAAGGTCTTTAAAATATATTTCTGCATCATTCCAAAAGGTCTAAAAAACTGTGATATAAGAAAACCTTAATTATAAACATTGTATCACCCATATTAAAATAGATATTTAAGAAAATGTGGGTATTGGGGTCGCATTTCTTGAGCTTAGAACCGGAAAAGTTAATCTATATATTAATAGCCGATAATGTCCGTTTGCAAGGTGTCCTCGATTTCACACCTTCCAGTCTCCACTTTTTTATTCATACTAAATTTATATATTAAAAGTCGATAAAATAATCACTCGCTTTTCACTTTTCACAAATGTGTGCGTACTGATGTCCTCGAGACTTCTTCTTCTTCTACGAAATGTATTTTGTTTGCGTAAATTTTCAAATTAATAGATAAAAATAAAATTAAAAATTAAAAAAAATAAATTAAAATGAAATGAAATAAAACAAAACAAAATAAAATAAATTAAAACAAAACAAAATAAAATAAAAGTAAACTAAATAAAATTAAACACAATGCAACAAAAATATCACGTTGCCGGGCAACGGGCTTACAGCTAGTAATATTAAAATCGACAAGAATTATGTAATATTTATTAATTATACACAGATATTTCGACATCACGCTATCGTCAGAATATTTTTTTCACTTACAAAAATATATCTAAAATTGTTTTGACGCTGAATTTTCGTTGACTGCTATTTCATCGAAATGAATAACGTTCAATCTAATGTTGCCTAGTGGTTACAGTTCTTGCTATCACTTAACAAACTAGGCGGAAATTACATACTATCGTCGGTTTTGTGCAAGAAATCAATAAGTGACAAAATGTTGATTCTGAGATAATCGACTTAAAAGCTTCAGCTATACCCAAACTTAAATAATCACAAAGTCTTTCACCTTGTTTATTCTGAATGTTCAAAACGTCTCACAATTACTAATTCTCCCGATTCCGAAGAAGTTTTCAATAGTAAGGTAGTTACCGCATTTAGTGACTATTAGGGTGTTCAATTAAGCTTTAAAAAAACGTGTTTTTCGACATAATGACTTATTTATTACCTGGGTTAAACATGACAAAATACTTAGATTGTGACGTCTAACTCAGCTTTGATCGACATGTCACATAATGACATATTGCAGCAAAACCGACGGTATATTTTCATCATGATTTCACAATTAGTGACTTAGGACGTATTTTGCTTCTATGGTAAGTCCAACACTTGATTAAGTCTTCTTCTATGGTAAGTCTACTTCTATGGTAAGTCCAAATAATTGATCATCACCATAGTGTATATTATAAAAACAAACAATCACGAACATGCTGTTATTGTTTCGTGGTGTAACTATTGAAAAATAACTTGATGGTGTAGTCATTTTAAGCCTGTTGAGTCATAATCCTTTTACACCCTACATTCTGAGTACCAAAGGGTTAATAGTAAGATATTGTCCGTCCGGGTACTTAAGAGAAGCCTCCATGTATCTTCTGGATTAGATTCGAAGCGTTTTTTGTCGTTGTTTATTTTTACGTTTTAGTGTTTTTTTATCGGAATTAGTTTCGGTATTCTGTGGCTTAGACCTCATCCAATTGCGTGAAAAAATTCACTTGCGGTGGTAAGAAACATTTCTTATTTAAATAGTTTACATCTTCATTGACTAGGATACTCAACTTTGTAACCAACAGCACCCACTATGAATTAACAGCTTATGTCCTTTATCATAAAAAGATTTGGTTGCATGAATCTTGTGTAAATGTACATACATAATTTAAATGATTCAAATTAAATATTTGAAATTCCACCAAGCAAGTACCTTCAGTCGAAATCTTAAGTTATATCAATATTGTTAATACAGCAAGATTGACTGAACTATATTATAGTAAATTAGTGTTAAAGTTTCGTGTTGTTAGTCAAAATTTATGGTGTAATCCATTTCGCCAGCAATGAATTTAAACATAGTGATTTTGCCAGTTTTGAATGAGCAGGTAAATCTGCCGAATTCCCCACTCTTATGTAACTACATATAATCATAAATTTTATTCCAGCAAACAATTATAAATATAATTCTTAAAATTACTCACCATTCAAATCTGTACGCGTTCCCATGGGTTTGATCCATTTCGCCAGAAATGACTTAAACCTTAGCGAGTAAATATGCATTTCTTATATAAACACGATACATTTATTTACTGAATGTCAGTTCAAGTTCATCCGTGCACTTGAACGCATGAAGATGCCGAAAGGTGAAACCCAGATGTACCGAATTTGAACCGATCAAATGCCAATTATATAAAGACTATGGACTACTAGTTATCATTTTACCAAATCAATCACGCTTAAGTAGAAGAAATTGAATGTATGATAATTTGTTTAAACAAACGTTTTATAATTTTACAAAAAATATTAATATTATAAGGGTTGACGACCGGTGCGTGCGGCAAGATGGCCGGTAAGTATTTTGGTCAGGTATCCATGGGTGTCCTCTTCAATTAGACACAGGATCCGCCGTGAAATCTGAAACTGGCGTCCACATCATAATGACCGGTCTATTCGACAGTCTGTCTCCAAAAAATGTTCTTCATCTATATCTACTGAATCATTTTCGTTGTGGTTTTTTAATCATTATTATTTTCATGCTGAAACTATGCGTAATCGACAGGTATCTGGGAATCCCCTGCCAAAACATTTTATACATTTATTTTCCTGTATACTTTGTGGTTGTAATAATGCAGTAGGTATATTATACAAAAAAAAACAGTAATGCAATGATCTCGATTCTCGGCACTGAATGTTAAAGCGCGGTTTCTTATACCAGGGCTGTGGAGTCGTGTAAAAAAAGTCGATTCCTAATCCAAAGATTTAATTTTTACTTATATATTATATATATATCGTCTGTGGAAAGAAAAAAAGTAGTAACCCACACATAGCAAATTTTACAGGAGGCACAAAAACGTATTTTGATGATTTTGGGTCATATATGCAAATTACGAAATATCCAAAAGCTTTGAAGTACACGGAGACTTCTAAACTGGTGTTGAATTGACATAATTTAATATTGATTTAAGAAATTTTCTAGGAAACACCTTTATTTCAGTCTTTTTTCTTGGTTTCAATTTTCAAAAGCTCCTTTTTTCTAACTCAAAAGCTTCATTTAGATACTTATTCGGTATTTTCAGCTTACATCCTTTTGATAGAACGTGTATCAAGTTGGATGCATTGTGATTATAAAAAAAACTGTCCGAAAAAGACTCCGACTCCACAGCCCTGTCTAAAACTCAGCATGGTTTTGGTGTTTGGTTTTTACGGTTGGTATTACTTTAGTGTGACAATTACGACTTTGTTTACTGTTGTTGCTACTGAAAACAGATTAATTAAACTTTCGATGGATTCGGCGGTAACTTTGTGGAAGTTCATTTTAACAGCTTAACGACCGCACGTTTTTTTTTTAAATACAACTGGCGAAATAAAATTTTGAGAAAAATTCGCAAAAATTGTAATTTTACTAAATTCACTATAATTTGTAAACAAATTGAAATATCTTTACCAAATTTCAGATACTTCCCCTATACGCATATATGAGTCCGCCGGCCAGCAACCTTTGTTTTTCAAATACTCAAATACGCGTCCACGGTCGTTAAGCTGTTAATATAAAATAACTTAGATTATTCCACGTGTTGTTATACAAACTGTCACACATGTTTCGCCTCTTTCAGAGGCATCCTCAGAAAGACTTACTTTCACAAATGCTTGCTTAAGTACGTGCTTAAGTTTGTACTTAAGATAGGGTAAAACTAGCAACTTATTTAGTTCTACTCATATTAGATTAATTATATAAAGAATTGTTAAATGTTCGATGTTCACGAAACAATAATAATTATAAAGAAATAGCACAATTTAAACAAAAAAAAATGTGTTTCCTTTGTGGAACGCTCTTAATCACCGTGTGGATGGAGCAGTGAACTATGTAGGATTTCTTTCAAAATAGGTCTTATTTAGGGACCACATGCGTGGTCGGAGCGACACAGGGTGTTTATTAGCCAGACAAATAAAGAAAAAATACAGGAATTTTTAAGCTTCAAATATACCATGCTACCGGAGAGCTACAGATATAGGTGCGCTGTGCAATCAAATCCAGGTGTAAATGCATATAATAGACGAGGGAAATCATATTTAGAAGTGGTGTTAAAAGCTTATGCCAGATTACACGTATGTTGGTGGACTCGGTTTTATTACATAAGATTAATTCTCTCTGCAACCGTTTGTTTGGTTTGTGTATATTTAAAAAAATATCTCGATCATATTAAAAATCACTTTTAAGGTGTTCACTGGCATTATAATAAAAATAATAAATTCATACTGAATTGATTTTTGATGTAATAGTTTTCTTTGCTAACAGGTCTTCAACTTTTTACGCATAATTTATTTTTCTTGGATTGTGCTTCAATTTTTTTTGCTTAGTTGTAATTCCAATTGTTTGTCATACCTTGTTTTTCTTACTTAACTTTTATATAAATATCACTGTTTCATTGTATTTCTTATCAGTTGACAATGCTCACCATGAGCGAAACCGGTCCTGATCCAATAAATTTTATGTGGAAAAAGTACTGAAAATGTTTTTTTATTTTTATTATAATAAAAATATTTTATGACATAAGAATCATCTGAGGTTGGGGTGGTGTTTTTATTATTATTTTGAAAGACTGTTTTCTATTCAATGTACAAAAAAGATTTTATTTTATCCATGTACGCTCCCAATGTGGAGCATATGGCCTCCCAATGGAGGTAGTATCTCAACAGACGTTTTTCAAAGTGAGTGTAGTAGTCGCTCAACCTCACTTTTTTTCAAAGTGAGTAGTAGGGAATGAAGGATAAGGCTAGAACAGGACTAGTGGTTAGCTAATCGTTATTGCTACACCCGGTTATTAAAGGATCAGAAGGATGGGAGGAGAGGAAATGATTACAACTTTGAATTTAATAATTATCAAATTCACTGTGATCTGACCGGGAATCGAGCCCAGACCTGCGTGATCGGTAGAGCAAGCTCTAACCATATGGGCCACTGCAATGAATACATACCTGAAAATACGGTAAGGTTATAATAAAATTGTAACACCCCTGACTAAAAGCATATTCAGTTGTGGTAAACAAGCCCTAAGTGTTTACAGATGCATTTGAAATAATGTCATTAAACTGTTACAAAAAATACAACATGAACACAAACATATAGTTAAACGTAACTTTTTTTTATATTTTGTCCATCTTTTCATTGAAATAGCGTTAAAAATTAAAAAAATAATTGAATCAACGGTGAAAAATATGTCTTCTTTGGCCATGTTCGCTCTCTATGTGGGGCATATGACCGCCACGCGGCACCTCCATGTTTCCCTGTCCCCCGCCAATTGTTTTGCTTCCTCCCATGACATGCCAGCATCCCTCAGTTCCGCCGAGTACATCCTATGGATAGTACCCGACGGACGTCCGGGGCGCTGGAATCCCACCGGTCGAAAGAAGAGGCAAGCAGGATTGAAGCTTTCCGGAGGCATCCGCAGCACGTGACCCAGCCACTTCCAACGTTTCCCCGTCACCACTGACGTGACGGGACGTTGTCTTGTACGCCCCGTTATCTCTGAATTCCTCACAAAATCAAACCACCTCACCCCCATTATCCGACGCTAGCATCTGTTCTCGAAGCTCAGTATACGGCTTTTCAGAGTCTTCATCACGTGCCATGATTCGAAACAGTAAAGCAGTACCGGCAGAATGCAAGCGTTGAATAAGTGGCATTATTTGATTTGGCATCAGATATTTTTAAGTTATCAAATTACTCGAAGATAAACAATATCATAAACAACGAAACCATCATAGTTTGTTTAAATCCGGCCCACTAGAAGAAAAAGGTTGTGCATGGCTGTACTAGACTAACTTAACAAGTTAAAAAGGGAATATTATGAAGTCGCTGGTTGCAGTTAATGTGATAATTTAGAGTTTAGAGAAATCACTGTAATAAAGTGGCCATATTTATCATTGTCGAGTCGGATATCTTAATCTTATAATTAAAGAACAGAAGTTATATTCAGGAACACTGAAAATGTACTCGAGGAGATAAATAACTGCAATTAATGTTGATTATATGAGTGGAGTATATGATTATAGCCGAATCAACACGTCTATCTTGACAATATGTAGTAAAATTTATTAACAAACACTAAGATGCATTCTGAAGCTTTTCGGCAAACATTTTGCTACTATGGATCCTCTACAAAGTGTTCCCTTGTGTTTTTTTTAATTAAATTACAGTGATAAAACTACAACACTCAACTTTTTTTTACACGATTTAGAAATAACAGTCCACTAAAAAGAGCAAATACTTTAATTCTAAGCGAATTATTTCATCTAACTCAATTTCCAGACACAAACACAGAATCAAAAGAAAGATTTCTTTATAGCAATACATTTAATAAGACAGTTATAATAATACTAAATCGATTCATAGAAAGGACTTTGGATTCAATTTTGCAGCTTAATACATACTACAAATATTAAGTACATATAAATTAAACATGTGCAGTGAAACCCCGATTCGACGTTTTTCAAGGGACCGTAATAAGCAAAACGAAAAATGCGGGAAATCTTCAAATAATATCAAAATAATTGAATTATTAAACAACCTATTTATTTATTTACACTTTTTATTAAAGAGTGACAAATAAATGATCCATGCGGGAAAACGAATAATCGGGCTAGCTTAGTCTCAAAGCAATTATCTGTATTCAGGGGAAGGAGTGAATTTGCCTAATATTCATATGCAATTTATATGCAATACGTTAATTAGCAATCGATTGTTACTTGATACACTTGTAACATGTAACAATATGCAATTTACAGTAAACTTACCTATCTAAATGGCTAAAAATGTACTGTGTATATTGAAGCTATCGTAGATGCTATCGCTATGTAATTCAAAATTTGCAGTTATATACTAGTTTGATCTGAAAATATTGTTTTCTCATAAACTAACAAGGGGCTCGCCGGCCGTAGTAAAATCGCGCGAGCCCCTTCCAGCCCACCTCTGTCTATATTGAATAGGTTTTTTTTACAGGGCTGTTTTACGTGGAACGTATCTGCCGCGTAAAAGAATGTATTTTAAATTTATTCTTTCTTGTGGCTCGAAACCATTTTATTTATTTTTATTCGGCCCTATTGAATAAATAGGTTGTGCATGTCTGTCTTAGAGTTACAGTTCAAAGAATAAACGCTAAGGCTAGATCGACATGTATTTGTAGAATTACTAAAGATTCAAAAGATAAGATTTAGATATTTACCATGGCACACCAAAAGTTCATCACATATGGAATTTCAAATCGCTTTCCTCACCTAGAAAAAAAAGAAAATATCTATTAATGTTAATAAAGACAATTAATACAGTATTTTTCCGGAACAATAAGTAATAACGGATCTCCAATGGTTACAAGAGACACGTTCATTGTTTTTGTTGTTATTAGTTTTGATGCGTCCATTGTTTGTTTATTTTAACTGTTTCCCGGAAGAGAATGTTCACAGATGGTTATGTCCGCATCACCTGACATGCTTAAAGCTTTATTTATTGCCATTCAAAAGCTTTAAACTCGAAACTTTCGTCAGATTAAAATGTTAAAACAGTTTATGTAAAAATAAATTCTAGAAAAATTAACATTGTATAATGCGACAAGTTATCTAATTTATCTATTATCTTATAATACTCAATTATTTCAACTTCAGAAAATCAGATATCAATATTTATAGCAGATACAGATGGCTGTAGAACAGCGATTTCCAACCTGGGAGGCGCGAACAGTCCAAAATATTTATTTACCCTTTAAAACGTGTCTTTATTACTATATGAAATAAATAATGGGGAGGCGCGAAGATATTTTTTTCTTCAAAGGGAGGCGCAGTAACATAAAGGTTGGAAGCCACTGCTGTAGAATATATTTTATTATGTATTTATGATTTTATTATTTTATCAAATAATCATCAGGGCTTCGAACATTTTTTTTTAGTTAGTATTTAGCAGAGATGTGGAGTCGGGTAAAAAAGGCGACTCCGTCATTAAATAAAAAACCAACTCCGACTCCAGATTGATTTTTATAATATTTCTGGTATTAACTAGCACAGTGGAGGGGAACCTGCGGCATCTTGGCTACTATGATGCTGTTTGATTTTGACTTGATTAAAATATTCACTTTGATCAAAAAATTATACGCAAGCGTTTGGAAAAATATCGTAATCAACCCATTGCATGTTCTTATGTTGAATCGGAAAATTGATTGTGGCCTTTAGAAATGAAAAGGTGTCCCACCCCTGAACTAACATATCTGTATACAATCAGATAGCTCTAGTTACTAGAATAGATTTTAGTTGATTTCACCAATTGAAAGGAAAGAATAAACTAATATTTTTTCAATATTTAAAAATTGGTTTTCTCTGATTTTTCTGAAAGCGACTCTATTTCCGGAAAAAACACCCAACTTCGCGACTCCCGACTGTGACTTCACAGCCCTAACTCCAAGTGGTTAAATTAAAAAATATGTTTTTATTAAAAAAATATTTTCTATCATAATTTAGAATATTTTATGCTACTTATATGACTGCGTGGCGATATATTTTATATGTTTAATAAGTGTGGCAGGTTAACAACCTAAAGTAGTATAACAAACCAACTTATAACATTTAGAAATCGCAGGTATGACAAACACTTCCCGTTGGAAGTCGTAAAATGCAAATGAGAACCAGTGGTTCGACTCCGAATCGCCATAAATCACTGAAAACAATCACAAAATTTATGTACATAGATATGTACATTTGACGTCAGAGTTTAAAAGTGGATAGAGATCATTTTGTATGCAGCCTTCCGGTGCCAGAGAGTCTACAAAATGAATGACTGCATTTGATCACAATCAATAAACGCATTACCCAGTTATTAACAACACCTCTATAGATACATACCCATTAACCAGAACATATCTGTAATTAATGTGTCGAAATCTATGAATGTATATTTGGATATTTATTAATTTATAAGTCTGTGAAATCTTTCGAATCTCAAATGTGTACATCAACAGATCCGTCTTGCCGAAAATAACACGTAAATGAGTAAAGTAATATACAGTCCAACTCGCTTATTACGATCACAGAAATAGCGAAATCTCGGATGTAATGAGGAAACATTCGTTGACATTATTTCAGTTTATTGTTTTCTCCATACATTTATTCACTTTTATTATATCGTCAAAATTTTTATACAACTCGTTCCCTTACTTTGAAAAAGTGACATTTTGGCATAAAATACACCTTTTGGTCGGAAAATGTTGTATTTTCCACAATCTAACATATCGACCGTGGAAAGGAAAAAGGACGTAACCCACACATATCAATTTTACAGAAGGCGCTAAAAACGTGTTTTGATGATTTTGTGACATATGCAAATTATGAATTATACACAACCTTGAAGTGCACGGATACTTCTAAACTGGTGTTTAATTGACATAATCTAATATTAATTAAAGAAACTGTCTCGGAAAACCTTTATTTCAATGTTTTTTCTTGGTTTTATTTTTTTACAAGGTCATATTTTTCAAACCTAAAAGCTAAATTTAGATACTAATTCGGCACTTTCAGCTTCCATCCTTTTGATAGAATGTATGTCAAGTTGTATACATTGTGATTATCGAAAAAAAGCTGTTTTGGAAAATTGAAGGTTACGTCCTTTTTCCTTTCCACAGTCGATATATGTTAATTTCAGTGTCACGCATTTTTAAATAAAGAAGTTAGCAGGATTCAAGAGTTTTATCTACACGCTTTCTTTCATACAGTAATTTTACAAGCTTCTACGAAACAACAGGACTTTTTATAATCGATTTACAAACAACGTTCGTATGGATCAGTCAGATATTCAAACGCTCGTATCTCAAAACATGGTCAAGTGCAAACACAGTGGACCCCGATCTACCGTTCTCGCATTGTTCGTTTTCCCGCATGGATCGTTTATTTTTCATAGTCCCGGCCAAACACCCATAAGAACAATGTAAAATAATCCCACATTAATCGTTCCCCGATTTACCGTTTTCCTCGATCTATCGTTTAAATATTTTAATCCCGTCCCGATTATTATCCCGATTGACAGTTTTCGTTAAATATTTTTCATAAATAGTTTTGCCTCGCATTTCGTTTCACGTTTTTTTTCAGTGGAACCCTGATCTAACGTTCTCGCTATCTTCGTTTTTTTTTGCACAGATTGTTTATTTTTTACTCGACCAAGACCCCGTCATATAAATATTATCGTCCCGTCCCAATTATTATCCCGATTGAACGTTTTTGTAGAATATTTTTTTTTTGCTCACATAGTTTTACATCGCATTTAGTTACATAAATAAGTTTTTTGAAAATTAAACATTCTTTTGATACTATTTGAAGATTTCCCGCCGAAGTTCATTTATCACGGTCCCTTAAAAAATGTAGAATCGAGGTTCCACTGTAGAACCTTTTCAAAGTAAGGTAACGAACTGTTAATGTGTCGAACATTTTCGACGCGGGCAGTTAAAATTTTAAGTATTTTAAAAAAGTATTTAGGGTAAAAAGTAAAACACTTTGATATTGCACAGAACATAAAAATCATAAATAATTTAAACAACATCTAGTATGAATAAAACTAATAAATTTATACTGAACTTTAAAGATTCGTATCTAGGTTAACCCTTTGGTCAAAATTTTACATCCCCCGCATAGCTGAGGGTAATGACATAATTTAAAAATAGAAAAACACCTAGCCGTCCGGCCCCGCTAATAATTGAATACGAAACAGTATTTCACAGTATGATCCCGGAACAGCGTAGCATTTAGAATACTGTTCTCCGGTCGAGTGAACCGAGTCCATAACTTACCCGGTTGATAACATCTCCTATTGTGGGTCTAAATTATGACCATGCATATGAGAATCGCCATTAAATTGGGGGAAAAACACCGAACTTATTTCCGTAAACAAATACCGCGTGTTTAACATTGAAATGACCGGTGGGGTCAATTAGATCTCTCGATTTAAGTGAAGATAATTTGAAAATTACTAAATGTATGATTGTTAACCCTTTCGTAACTGAGATGTGTACATAGTACACACACCTTTTAATCATTTACATTTCTCTGTATATATAATAAATATTCGGCCTAAAATTCAGGTATTCCTCCCTTATACATTTACGCATTGAGTAATGCAATAATATAAATATTGTAGTAGTGTTATATAATAGTCACGACTCACTTCCGTTTCCCTGATGTGTAACGGATACACTGCTCAGGAGAGCGTACTTTTTTTTTGCTTAGTAAGGAAAGGGTTAAACATATGCACAAATATATTTGTATCAGTAACTGGAAATACGCCTAACTTTATAAAATTACATTTGATAACTTTGTTACTTCAGTTATTGTGCTACAAGTTGTGACACGTGTTTCGCCTCTTTGATTAGCATAATCGGATAACACAGTGGTTGGGAACCTGCGGTATCTTAACTACTCTGATGCGGCCGTTTGACTTGTGCCAATTTATTTTAAAATTAGATAGATAAAGATTTTTTTTAAATTGCGTTTTGACTAATTTACATTATGAATTAAAAATATTTGGTTTATGGAGGAGGAGCGTGTCAACGTTTTCTTTACTGCGGCCTTATGATGAATCAGATAAATGAATGTGGCCTTTAAAATGAAAAGGTTACCCACCCATGGTATAGACTGTCTTGGAACGTAACTCGTTTCCGACTTCGTACATTATTGTAAATATTTGAGCATTATCATTGCCGTGTATAATAATTATAATAAGTTATGTTACAAAGTAATGATTTTTAAAAAAAGTCGAAATTATGTGTATGTATATCAAAATAGTTCGCAAGGCTTGCGAATAAACAGAAAATCTATTATTACTTTCAAAATACTATTATAAAATTACTACATATTTAGTTAATTAATCTATCTGCCTTTTTACCAAGTCAAGATATAAATAAAGTGAGTTCAAAAACAATAATTTTAATTGAAGGCGTGGGGAAGTTTTTTGGAAAATATACTGAAAAACGTCAAAGAAAACAGATTTCTTCGGATAAAGAAGGCAATATATACAACGTACGTTGAAAAGTTAGTATTTACGGAAATCCAGCTGAGGATCAAAGAGTCAAGAATTTAATAAATTAACTGAATTTAATTGAGGAATAATTTAACAAGATTGGGTAAAAAATATCAACGTATTTAGTTCTAGATTTTTTTTATAAAATTAGTTTATAGCTATTTCGGCGTGCGCCATCGTCAGAACTATGAATAAACTTACACATGCCCAGCTAAATATACTGCCCTAGAAGAGATACACAGTACATAGTGTTATTGCTATAGCCTTAATTTATATTACAATTATAACATTCATTAAACACGACTTAAGTGTTTGTAAGAACGATAACTAGTATGGGTTTATTCAAGGTAAATTAGTTTAAATTAAGCTGGTATTTATTATTAGTTACATTTGGGGTTTCAGAGGTGACGATGGCGCACGTCGAAATAGCTATAAACTCATTTTATAATTAAAAAAACGTAGAACTTAATACGTTGATATTTTTCACCTAATTACAATGGAATTACATGTACATGTGTTATCATTTGACCAATTATTGTAAGATTTGATTAGGTTACTGAAGGATACCATTGTTACGTGAGACGGTGGAAATTTACCCCAACATGTGAGATTGCAAGTCGCTGCAGTGTTAACGAGATAATTATTTAAATATCACATCGGGGAGCATAGACAAATGAAGGCTTGCAAATTTTCACCGCACCTGCCTGCACATACATTTTTGTTCTTATTAGTATTTTTTAAAAAAGCGGTCACTATTTGTTATAAAGAAAATCTTTTGTAATTAGTGCTAATTTATACAATCGCTGTAAATTAATGAAAATTAATGATCTAACAAAAGGAAGCTCTCAAATATAAAAAAGGACAATTGAAATTCTGAAAATCTTTTAGTTAATTGCAATGAAATTTAGCGTACCTGAACAATTAATTGTTCTTGTAATTGCATAAAACACATACAATAAAAAATGCGATTGTATTTTAAGATACCATATTATAAAAGGTTTTTTTTTTTACTTGGATGTTTTGCCAAGAACCTATAAATAACCCTACCGTATTAAGCCAAAATAATAATGAAGCAGTCGGTAATAATCAGGGGTTTTAGGAATTTTACTATTTTAAATAGATTTTTCTCCAATCTAACTAAAAATCAATTTGAGCGATGAATGCATTGGAAATCTAATGAAGAGTCTTTTTTTGTTCAAATGTATTATTTTTACGTGTTTGCAGTGTTTTTTAATATATAATTAACTATAGTGTTTTTTTTGTCAGACAGCATGTTCAGCTTTATATTAGCTTGGATAAAAGTATAATGTTATGTATACAAAAACAAATTGAAATAAACAATTGGCATTGAAAAGATACGGTCCTGATCTTGGTAAATTAAAGTGAAAATAAGTACAAAGAATGTTTTGTTTTTCTTAATATCAATTTCATTTTGTTCTGAAAATGCCGTATTCGAGGAGCAAACGTTCAAAAAGTGGTTTGTCACACAAATACAAAGCTTGGTAAATGATGATTTGAGTGTTGGAGAAATCACGGTTTGCTTGAAAGTCTCAACTTTATGATTTAATATTTATATGAAATAACCGTTTTTGAACACTAATTGTGATTTCCATTCATAGATTTTATTATGGACATAACTGATATTAAACTGCATCTTTCAAAATTTGTGACAAATCACGTTTTGAATGTTTGCTGCTCATTTATTTTACCTAAAACTTTCCACCACGTTTTTAACAATAAAACGCAGTACGTGTAATCAATACACATTTAGGTATATTCTTCGATTTTTTTTCAATTGTACATACGTATTTTGCAAGTAAATTAAACTGACCGTATGTTTTAATCATTCACTTTGAATGTGCGTGTAGACTGCCGTAGTTATCGCTTCTGTGCACATAATATTCAGAATTAAAAATCATGACCAACTTGTGCAGTGCAAGCAAAACATTTTTTTTTATTTAACAAGTCAACATTTACTCCACTCACTTATTTGCTCAATAATAATGTAGACATTCCTCATCTGATGTGTAATGAGCAAATAAACCAGAATTACAAATAAACGTATACTAATAAATGGTAAAATCAATTGGGTAACAGACAAACTTGGTTGTATTGTAATGATCACGGAATAAAACGTAAATAATAATTTTAACCGTTTGAATACCGCGCAAATAAATCATTAATATGTCCCAGTCACTGCGTGTTTTTGAGAAAAAGTAATTTTGCCTAATATACACTTGAATTCGATATTTTAAAAACCTATATTGACTCAGTATAAATAGCACTACACATATTCATCAAAATATTGCTTATATTCTATTAGAATACCAAGTATTTGATTTTTTAAATGTCTTGCGACATCCGTGTTCGCTTGCATATGTTCCGGACACCTGTACCCGCTTGGTATGCAAGTGGTTAAGTCGCCTGCTGTGGCCAAGTTGGTTATAGCTTCCTCTACCGATCACACAGGTCTGGGTTTGATTCCCCGTGAATTTGAGAATTATTCAATTCAAAGTTGTGATCGAAGACTGGGCGTTTGTGATGTCGATTCACATTATTTCCTCTCCTTCTGATACTTTAATAACTGGGTGTAGCATAGCGATTTGTTAACCACTTGTCCTGTTCTAGCCTTATCCTTCTTTCCCTTCTACAAATTTTCTTGATTTTTAAGCCATTAATTATTTATGATTTTCAAGAGTGATGTAGTTTTTTTATGCATTGTACTCGAATATAATTTCTTGAAAAATACTATATTTTTTCTACAAAAAAGAATTACTTTATCAACGAGCCACAAGCACAAATAATACATAGTTAAAATGGTGAATTAATTTAAGCTTGCATTGATTTTTTATATTTTAAAATACCGCCTGAAGCAGTTCCTTCCACTGCAACGCCAATGTCAAAACGGCCCAGACATCATGGCTCTGATTTCATAATTTTCCACACTGTGAATCAATTTGTTTAATGGACCTAACGAATTTTGAGTCGACCAATAAAAATATGTAAGCATTTACAATTGCAGAATTCTTGGAATAACATAGTCACAAAGGCAATAAAGATAATACAATTGAAAACAAACACGATCACTAATAGTAGTCATCAAATCAATAAGGTGTTATTTGCTAAAAATGGCGTTCTACTGAGAAAGATGAGTAAATTTTTTTGTGTTTATAAACAATGTTTGCTTAGAAACACCAGACGATGTTATTGATTCGCCATTATCGGCCGAAGCTGTGATTTCTAGGAAATAAAAATAAATGAAATATGTTCCCTTGTATTCGTGTCAATGCCGTATGGTGTTCAGGTGATGTCAGCTGTTTGCTCGTTACGCCATCTTGCTTTTGTTGCCACACCAAAAAATATTATTCTTGTTATGTAAACTGGTGTTTATTTTTGCAGTAAAACTACCGAATGGTGTTTTAGAGACGTATTTTTTTTTCAATTCATTTAATATTAATAATTTGTATATATGAAGACATAATACCTTTGAAACGTTATTATTTTGACGACTATATAAATCACGCAATATAAATCCTTGTAGTCTATATGAGGACAATATATTTTGATATCGCAAATAAAATATAATTGAAAAGAAAAAAAATATAGTTGGCAACGCGATCTACCATGCTGTGTGTTTTTAAACAAGATCTGCGATGCGCAAAACAGACATAAAAATAATTATTTTATTATTCCATCTGGGAGATAAAAAATAAAATTACAAAACGGCGTCCGTCCAGTCCTGCCAACAGGTTTTTGTTAATTACCAGACTCTGTGTAAAATCTGCTTGTAATTTTCAAGCATTATTTTAGATCTGTCAGTGTTTTATTGGACCAGTATCCTGGATGCATGATTTAAGATAAATACATTGTTTCATAAAGAATGACAGTCATCTTGTTAGTTATTGAACATTGTTTATTTAATACATTCGATGTTCATTTTCAACTTAGATCATTCCACGTATTGTACTACAAACTGTGACACGTGTTTCGCCTCTTTCAGAGGCATCTCAGACAATCTTACTTTGACAATGCTTGTTTAAGTACGAATGATTTTAATTTTATTATAAAAAAATAAAAACGGGAGGGGAGGATAGAAAAACAAACAAACACTAATGATACTAGAAAAGACATTTACGCTACAAAATTATTAACTAAAGGATTGGTTAAAACATTCGATATAAATTTAGCAGTGGCGAGCAACCTGTTCTGTAAAAGATATTATTTAATAATGATTCTTTATTGCCCTCCAAGGACGAGCGTCACCATATGGTCACAGTAAACACCGTTGTCTATTGATCCCACTATTCACCCTTTTTCTACCTGAATATCGTTGTTTTCGCTCATATTTGGTTAAGAAGGGTACAGACTACAGTTAGTCATCAGCCGTGAGGACAGAAACGGCCTCCAAAAGCACATGTGATTTTTTGAATTTCCGTTTTTTTTTAATTTACTTTTTGAAACTGTTAGTTATTTTTTTATAAAAACATCAAATTATTTACAGTTATTTTTCTAATATATTTGTATTGAAATTATGTTGATCTAAAGATGTCAAATTGTATTTTTTTTTTTTAAGAAATCACGTTTTGCTATATTTCAACCCTGAGCGAGCCCATACGGTCACTTTTGTCCTTACGTCGGTACTCAATATTACACGGTAATAAAAGGATGCGCATGACCATATAGTCATGCGGGGTTTCTATACAACGAATTTGCGTTTTTTTTTAAAATTTTGGATAAGAATAAAAGTTATCCGTGACTTCAATATGGCTTAGAAAATATTTTTTTTATCGGAAAAAAGCTCTCGTCTCTGGAGGGTTAATACTTTTATTTATTTCTACAAATTCTAAACTATTCATTTTTAAACGTTTTTTATTTACTCGATGGAGTATTTCTAAGTCACTATTCTGATTAAAATTATGTTCGTTTTCAATTAGAATTAGGTGATTGGCAAACTTTGAAAAATCGTTACTTTTTAGACATCTTATACATATGTTCTTTAATTCTAATATTAAAGTATCTACCTGTCTACCCTACATAAGAAGCTTAGCAGCCTTCACAGGAGAGGCGATAGATACCACTCTGTAACAATGATTCTACGCAATCTTTACTGTTAAAATTTTACTTAAATTATTAACTATCTATGATTTATGTTTTCTGGCAATAATTTAGCTATCTTTGATGAAGTGTCTCCTAAATAAATGATTTTACGACAGGCTTTAATATTATCATTTGTAGTTCTTCTCCCGAAAAAATGTTATTCACTGTTAGTTTTTTAAGCAAGTTAATAAGTTAGTTTATTAACGTTACGTTGACCACTTGCCCAGGGACTGGTCAATATGATCTGCATTTTTTCTGGTTTCATATATGTCTTATGTTATATCCTATTCTATTAAAACAATGAATTGAAGTCTACTTAAAAACCTACAGGGCAAATGACACCATGTTTAGGGCGCAGATAATGATTGTAAATTGCAGTCCAATAAATGGACTATAATGCGTGTTAAGTTGGCAAAACTCAGCAGGTTTATGTGGAATGTTTTTAAGAGTTATAAATTGTGTAGAGAAGGCAACCAACACTGCGTGGGCGTTAAACGGCTGACAAATTGAAGCACTCGATACGGGATCTAATATCGATCTATTTATGCATTACTTTTGTACACAAGTGAACGCTGATTGTACACAGATGTGATTATTGTACAAATAACGTATTTCAAGCGATGTAGTGAAAGAAGTAAAAGATCCAAAAATAATATCATATATTGTCCTAGGACTGTCAGATTTCTTTTAAGTCAAACCGGGACATATGTCCGATTTGCCGATCAGCGTGACTCGTTTTTTTTAAGCCCTTCCGAGTCTTTCGAATCCAATACCCCAAGATTTACCGATTTCCCCAAATAATCAGCGTGAGTCGTAAACCGTGACATTTGGGCGTCCCGATAGGTTTGTTCGGGACACCGGGATACGAGACTTAAAACCGGTGACAGTCCCGATTAATCGGGACTTCTGACAACCAACTTTCCCTCTAATTTTTATATCACAATGTGTGCGGATCATCAACTTCTTTGAGCAGTAAATTTTCAGCAAAATAAAAAATGTGCACAAAATGTAGGAATATACTCACTGAACTACTCTCTGGTGCTAGATGTGGAAGAAAAATGTGGAACATTTGGTGAGCTTATTAAAGTATTCAAGCTAAAATAAAATTTTGTGGAACAAACATCTTTTTATAATATTTATGTGTGCGGCCTTGTCCGGGGATGGAAAAATGTGTGCGGGCACATTTTGGGAAGTGTGCGCTTAGCGGAAACATTGCTGACAACCTTATGTAACCTGATATTGTATTGGAAGTGTATTTAAAGTTAGCTTCATATTGTACGAACATGAGGTTGTAGTTAGGTAAAAGGAAGTAGCCCACGATATTTTATAATAGCTTTTTTCTATAATCACTTCACACAATTAATCAGTTGTGTAGATGTAGCCAAGTTTTTATGGCCGCCTTTCAAAACGCCACCGACAGAAAAAAGGAGTCTACCCCTCACATTCATGACCCGAGCAGAAAGAACTCCACGGGGCTGATTTTCAACCATGCACTAGTGTGCTTGGAAAAAAAATATTAATAGAAAATGTATACAAATTAGATTAATACACGTTATATCAAAATGATACATGTTGCGAATTTAGAATTAGTACTAAATTCAATGCGCCTGACTTGAAAGGATTGAGAGATATGGCTGATTGTACCATCGCAAAGTACAGTAATATTAGAATTGCTCAATTGGATTTCAGTAAGAAAACTCAAAATTTAAAACATCACCGTTAAAAACCACTGATTTAGATAAATGGAGAAAACCATGTGGATATGTTCAATATCTAAAATGAAAACCGTGTTTATTTTTTACATTTTATATTTAAATAAAATTACTACTAAGCAACCGCAGAATCTTTTCAGTGATTATTGCAGCCATCACATATTGGAAATAATATTTAATCAAAGAACAAAACACACGCTGGGTGAAACGTTGCGGTCTCCCGTTGCGTAATTATTGTATAATACTTTTCAATAGATTCTCAAACTGTTATCAATGTTAAAATCCCTATATGTCACGGGTGAGCTCGGAGGGGCTCGCACGAGCCTCTTGTTAATTTAAGAGAATAAAATGTTCTCAGATAAAATTAGTATATAACTGCAATTTCTGACTAATATATTATCTACGACAGCTTTTTACGCCATTTACATTGATAATTGTCTGGTAAATTACATATTTTTTTCATATTATAGGTGTATTAAGTAAAAATTGATTTTTATTGCATATAATTACATAGGAGTGGTAAAAAATACACTAATTCCCCAGAACAACGAGAATTGATTTGAGATTAAGCGAGACCTTTGTTAGCGTATTAGCAGCCCACCGCTGCTATATGTTATTAAAAATAAACCTGTTATGCCTTAACTATAAATTGATTATCTTTACTGCATTCACAAGCTCGTAATTTATATATTTTTAAAAGCTGAAGTGCTAAAAATTTCAGTTGATCAAACAATTATACTTTTACCAGATATGATGAGAGTAATTTTGACACAAAATATCTAATGAAATTTAAGACAGTACATACACTTATTGAATGAGATAAAATTTGGATGCAGTACTGTTTTAATTTACATATTTTTTTCATTATAATGATAACTGTATATGAGGAGCAAACATTCAAAAAGTGTTTTGTCACAAATTTTGAAAAATGGCGTTTAATACCAATTCTGGTAGCCCATAATAAAACCTATGAATGGAAATCAAAATTAGTGTTCAAAAAGGTTTTTTTTCATATTAAAATGAAATCATAAAGTTGACACATTCATACAAACCGTCACTTTTGCAACACTTAAATCATCATTTTCCAAGCTTTGTATTTGTGTGACAAAACACTTTTTGAATGTTTGCTCCTCATATGTATATAAAAATCATTCATAACAGTGAGTATGACCCAAATATAAATGGATATGCTAAATTAGACAGAAAATGTGTATTCTTATTACGACTTGATCAAAAAATTATACGCAAGCGTTTGGGAAAAATAACGTTATCAACCCATTATTGGGGGTGCCTACGTTTTCTTTACTGCGGCCTTATGTTGAATCAGATAAATGAATGTGGCATTTAGAATTGAAAAGGTTCCCCACTCCTGGTTTAGACTGTCTTGTAACCTAACTCGATTCCGACTACGTACATTGTTGTAAATATTTGAGCATTATCATCGCCGTGTATAACAATTATAATAAGTTATGTAACAAAGTACTTGATGATTCAAAAAATAGTCAAAATGATGTGTGTGTCAAAATAGTTTTCAAAAACAACTTGCTTAGCATTAAACACTGATTTCATCCACGACAGATGGTGACAACACAGAAACATTTAAGGAACAGCGTGGAAATAGTTCTATAAATGTTTTCAGCACAGGGATTAGTTGTAGAATCTGTGATTCAATAATCTACATCGGCAATAGTAATAATAATACCATAAGCCCACTTGAATTAGTTTAGAAGGTTAACTAAGAGTATACTATATTATACAACATTGACATAAGAGCCGCCATGACATATTTTATTTGTGTGTAACCATAATTCAAATATGCAAGATCATTGTTAGATAGTTAATGAAAATTCGCTTTTCAGCGAACCGTACACTCGTCAAATAATCTGTAGCTTTTTTTTATTTTTTACTGACTTGTCAGCACTATTTTCTTAAATAGTTGAATATTATATGTAAAGTGTCAAAAGTAGAATCAAAAGACTTGACAAAAGGTTGTCCCCAACAAAACTTGACAAGGTGGGTTAACATACAATTTTAACAACAAAAAGAGTCAATAAGTATTTCAACATTCTCCCGCGTAAGTCCAGGCTGAACAATCTCTAGGAGTTTCTTGCACTCACTCAGTTTTCCGACTTTCTTCGAGAATCTCAGACCCCAGCAATTGTTTTGTGACAATCTATCTATCCAGCGAACTTGCAGTCTGCAGGACTACAGAATGTAATACTTTTTTGTGGCTTCCCTCACTCATACACGAGTATTAATTATATGGAGGTAGTTTTGACAAATCTGACAATGTCTGATTTGATTAGCATAGAGATTATTAAGATCATGATTGTGCTGTGTGTCACCAAATACCATCCTCGTGGACAAGGCTGAACATGATTCGAAGGATCTTTCTCTCTAACATTTATAGCTTCTATGAATCCTAAATCGTCTAGGCCTCCGACCCATACGCCAGAATTGATATTGTTAGTGGTTTGTAGCGACAATTTTTCGTATTTCGTAATAAGCGGGTAGATTTGAATTGTTTATATTGTCCATATTCTTTAACAATAATCAATATTATTGATTGATATGGATCACGCATCGCAATAGTAAAAGACACAGTATTCAATATCTTTGATTAGAGCATGTCTTTTACAGTTACTTGTATTTTTAGTTTTAATGGCAGTTAAGTAGTCATTTCATGTACACGAACGTCGTCAATAGACTTTAACGTTTAGGTAAGAAATCAAAAGGAACGAATATATGTTAATTAGAATTTAACTTTTAACAAAACTCAAGTATACACACGACATTAAAATCTTTTTGCTTTTTTAATCAAATTTCAATAGAGTAGATATAAGACTATGGCTGCGAATTAGTGATGAACTGTGAACCCTGTGCATAACAAACTGTTAAGCGTGATTATGTTTGAAGCTAAGCGAATAATTATTTAAATTAAATGAAAAAAGACAATTAGACGTTTAATACCGCACTTCAAAGCAACACCCATTTTCAGTTGAGCGCAGTGGCGTCGTATTGATAGCAAAGAAAATCGTCAATTTACTTATTGTCGAAAATCAAATCATCTAAAAGAATTCTTAAATGTAAAAGAACACTTTTGGATAGTAAGCAATACATATCAAGACCCGTTTAGTACTCCTACAAAATTATTTTATCCTGAGCGCGAATCTGTCACTATTGGTGAACTTGATTTGCGACTATGTACATACAAAAAACTTGTATTTTTCATTATCAATGGCATATATTTCCACATCAGATAAACTAGTCAAACCTACTTTCGAGATACGATTATATGCCAATTGAATTAATCCAGGAAGTGGGCTGCCAAAATGTTAACAAGAGGCTCGGTTAACCTGTGAGATATTCGCGGTGTTCAAGATAGAGGGTGGATTTGTTTTTCACTATTATAAGATGATTTGCAATAATTATGAATCAATCGAATTATTTAAAATGCTTTTATTATTAAAAAACATAATGATACATATATTTGAATAACTCTATATTTTAGTATGCACCCGAAATTAATGTATTTTACAAGAAATTTTCAAATGAAACAGTCTTTTGTTTCATAATACATATACACCATATACAGCAATTGCTTTTGAATATTTATTTATTTATAACAAGGGGCTTTCCGGCCTTAGTACAATTTAACAAGGGGCTCGCGTGAGCCCATCCGAGCTCCCTCCAGCCCACTCCTGAGTTAATCTACAAACCATCAAGAATTTCCACATAATTTAGATTCCCATGTATTCACAAAAAAAGAAGAAAAATAAATGTCTGTCTGTCTATTTTGCGTTTGTATGCAAAATTATAGACACCGTTACCATAAAATTATTATTGCCAGCATTAACCACTTGGATCCCAAGCGGACACAGCTGTCCGGAATATATGCAAGCGAATACGGATGTCCCAAGACATTTAAAAAAATCAAATACTTGGTATTCTAATAGAATATAAGCAATATTCTGATGAATATGTGTAGTTCCATCTATACTGAGTCAATATAGGTTTTTAAAATATCGAATTCGAGTGTATATTAGGTAAAATTATTTTTATCAAAAACACGCAGTATCTCTGGGACATAGTAATGATTTATTTGCGCGGGATTCAAGCGGTTAAACAACATCCCCTCTACCATACAGCGCAATTTTTTTTTTTTATTAATTACATACATAGGTACATCTTATCAAGCATAATCATTTTTATTTGAATGTGTTTGTTGTTCATATTTTGTTCGAAGCACCAAATTATTGAAAAACTGCATCAATAGATAGGCAGGCAGGTGGTGGAAGTTGTCGCTGTAGTCCAAGAGTCACGTCGTCGATGGTGGATGGGAAAGCATTTTATACAGAAAGATTTCTTGTATTTTTACTGAAACAGAATATAAAGAAAAATGAGAGTTAAGAAAAAAAGAGTTTGCTCCAAATTAATGATTTATTCGCGCGCTATTCAAACGGTTAATTGATCGTTGAATTCACGTAGAAGCACTCCACTGGTGTTTCAATCTAAAAAAAAAAACAGTGACATCATAGGAAGTAATAAATTCCGCACTGTAAACTATTTATCTATGGATGGATAATGGGTACACTTTGAACGCGAATAATTAGGAATAGTTACGTAACCAAAATAAGTTTGTAGCGTGTATTTTTTACGTTCAGAATAAATAGTAACGATTGTTTTTTTTCCTTCTTTTTCAGCGTTGGCGTTCATAAAAGAAGCCACGCATTACAATAACGCATTGAAAAAAGAAAAGTTTATAGTAATATGTGTACACTCGGCAATGAAACTGTGAGTCACAACTCACGACATGTTTCATGATGTCATGTTAATATAACAATGTGACGTCCATGATACCCCATGACAAATATTATTTTAATTATAACAGAATGATTCAGTGTTTTCCATAAATATCGACTGTGGAAAGGAAAAAGGACGTAGCGCACAGTTTTTTCAAAACAGCTTTTTTTCGATAATCACAATGTATCAAACTTGAACAAACATGTTCTACCAAAAGGATGTAAGCTGCGAATTAGTATCTGAATTTAGCTTTTAAGTTTGAAAAAAAAGGTTTTTCCTAGATAATTTCTTTAATTAATATTAGATTATATCAATTTAACACCTGTTTAGAAGTCTCCGTACACTTCAAGGTTGTGTATATGTAATAATTTTCATATAGCCTAATATCATCAATACACGTTTATTGTGCCTTCTGTAAAATGTGTGGGTTACGTCCTTTTTCCTTTCCAAAGTCGATATATATATATATATTTAAATATATATAATGTGTGTATATCTTTTATTGACTGTCCCACCACCACACGCAACCAACGCAAGCAAGTTGACAGTTGAAAAGCCGTTTAATAAAAATGTATGAGAAAGAATTTTCTGTGATATTTTTCCGATTTTTCAATGCTTATTCTGCTATTCTGGGCGGAGACGAATTCAATAAATCAAAGATCATAAAAATTTGTCTAGCCCTTCTTGAGTTATAAGTGGTGTAAATAGCCCGACTTTGATTAATATATATAGATTCGCATAAATTATCGGTTTCCTTGGTTCTATCGTTGGGTGTTTTTGTTATTTTCGTATCCCCAATTAAGCTTCCCAAAAAATTGCATTATTTTCCACGGGATTAAGTAAATGTTCGTTGAGAAAAAGAGTAGCATGTTCCAAGCGACCCTACGGAATGTTGTTTTTGTTGAAAGGGGGTGACGTTTCAATAAGTCTGGGAACCAATGAGCTAGACGCTAGACATTGGCAAATTACTAATTGTTTGCTATTTACAAAGAGGTCGCAGATTGACCCTGCTTCCTTGTAAAACGGTTACTCATATTATTTTTCGCATCAACGAAAACTCGACCGCAGTCCGTAGCATACCGATATGAACTTCCATGTAAAAAAAACGGAGTTAATTGAATCGTTTAGTTGTTGAATGAGTGAGTGAGTGAGTGAATGGTAGTCGTTGTTCACTCAAACAGAATGCAAAAGCTTGCCGCGTTTCAATGAATGTCAATTTATTTTGCCGGCTTAATAAGGCAGCTCAGCCGACATGACAGCAGTGGCACGCGTCCACCGAAGTGCCCCACAAACGTTTTATCTCATCTCAAGAAGGGAACGAAACAATATTGTTAAGTAATCTTGTAAAACTCATGAATATTATGATTAAATTATACGACGTAGGATGCGCGCGTCCCCTAACACACACTAGGCATCATATAACCATATTTAAATGATTATTATTTTTTAATAAAACGTCTGATGTCTCATATATTTTCATTATCAAATCACTTAACAATACTCATGAATAATATAACGAATTCCGCAAAAATACAACCGCGTGAAAAAATACATAACATACAAAAATATGAGCAAATTTACATTAATTAAAAAAAAGCTTGGACAGAATTATTCCAAATAGGTACGCTTTGGTAGTTAGGAGTTTATACCGTTATGCTAAAAAATACCAACATGGACGTTAAACTCCTAGTGGAATATAAGGATTAATTTTCATGCAGTTAGATGATGCATTACAATTTATTAAATTGATTAAGTCGTAACACCATTTTAAAATTCATAAAAATATCATATTCATAAAAGATAAGATGTAACAAGTATCCCTAATGGTTTTATAATCTATGACTTGATGTTTTCAAATTTAGAACACTTACGTATAATTATTAGGGAACGTCATAGGGAAACGTCAAAAACTGTTAACATCAAATAATTGGCATGAAACTTTTATTTATACTTATAATATTATGCACCGTTAAAATTAGATGGTTTACGATTGTTATGTTCATGAATTTGTAACTAAATTGAGTGGGTATTACAGAGAACTAAATGAAAACATATTCAAATTTATTCTAGGAATATAAAGAGAACAAGCCGAAACTGATACTTTCACTACTGAAACAAAAGAATTTGTCGCGTCACCTCAGTTAAACCATTAAATCATGTTTGAGCGGAGCTTAGTGAGTAAATATATAGCTTACAGAACCGAGAGCTTGGGTTCAACGGCCTGGGATGTCGTTGACATTACTATGTCGAACATTATATATAATGACTGTCGATCTTGCCCGCGAAAATTGACAAAATGGACACTCTGAGGTCAGCCATTTTGTTGCTTTTTTATTTCGGTTTTACCACTAGGTCATTGGACCTGTAATAGCTAATGAATCCATCTAAACCGAATATGTATTGGGCTTCTGAAACTGAGGATTGATGCATGCAGCAACGTCACTGTTATTATAAAATAAATTATAATTAAAGAAATAAATTATTATTATCACTTTTGAAGCTTATTTAGATTTTGAATAGTAGACCAGTAACCAATACATTACGGTCGGGTCATATTGCGCAACGGTTAGCGTTGTTGGCTTCAGTGCCGGATCTCACGGGTTCGATTCCCAGTACGAACTGCATTCGTTTTCTATTGATTTATCGATTTCTGTTCGAAAGCATGGGTGTTTGTGATGACTAAAAATTCCGTTCCACCCTCCGATCCTTCAATAACTGGGCGTATTGAGTGTGATTAGTTAACCACTATTCCTGTCCTAACCTTATCCTTCTTACCCTACTGCTTTCTTTGAAAAAAATAGAGGTTGAGCGACTGAGTAACAAACAATTCTCGTAGAAAAACTTCTGTTGAGATACCTCCATTAGGAGGTCATATGCTCCACATTGGGTGTGGACATGGATAAAAAACAATACAAACGGAAAATATTTTATTTTGCTGTTTTCTATAGATTGAAAAATGAAAATTGCTGTCGACAAAACTAAGACACTTACCCTAGAAGTGCAATACGTTGTACGATTATTTTTTAACGATTTCAAAACACTCGTCCATTACCTGAAACAAAACAAAAAATATTGTTTAATATTTATTTTTAAGAAAACATACCTAGAAACATCTAGAGCAGGGATGGCGAACCTTTTTGGGTCCGCGTGCCAAAATCCTCAAATATTATTTCTCGATTGTGTGGCGTGCCCAAGCAGTAAAAAAAATAACAAAATAGAAAAAATGATTTTTTAAACGATTGCTGATTAAACGAGCGATCTACTGAACGAAATAACAATACATATTGTCTTGAACTATATTTAATGAACTTGATTCAAAACATTTCCGGTGTAAACCCACAGACAATATCAAACCATGTCGAATTTATTTAATCACTAATAGTATTTTAAAATTTACTATAAAATGAGTAATTTTTTCGTAAAAAAAAATATTGAATTGTTTCGTTCAAGGTGAATGAATATATTATCATATTCGCTATCGAGATTACGTGATTTAAAAATATTTTCTCTTGACCTAAGTGACATTATTTCTTCGGTATGGTTATTTTAATAAAAACCGGTTGTTACATAAAATCGCGTTCTGCTGACAGAAAATTGGCGCCGGTCAAACAAAACACACGCCCATGTTTACGTTTATTTTGTGGAAAATTCCAACACGATCTGTGGAGATCTTTTCTCATCTGACAACACAACACCCGTCGACATTATGGTAATTAGCAGGAATCCCAAACGATCGGAATCCCCCTAAATAGGGCGTAACGATTTAAGTCGAAGAATAGAACGCCATTTTTCTTTTATGTGCAATTTAATTATGTTCATAATTAATAACATTTTACCACCCATAGATCTTAAATAAGTGGCAATACCAATACGCAAAGGTATTACATCTACACCGATGACGTTATCTGACAAATCCCAGTTATAATGATTTCCAAGCGGTAAGGTTCATTGGGAAGAAATACACTCTGTGACCAGAGTGAGTTTCCTGGTAATATCAAAACTGTGTTAAGTTACACAAAAATGAACCAACTGACGTTTTTAGATATTTTGGGTTATAAACGGGAACTAGTTCAACATATTCAATTTGATAAAGTAATCAATAGACCTGGTTTTTGTTTCATTTGCATTATTTCGTTTTTGCTAAGCAGGTATATTTCTCTACATCATATCTTTTTTTGTGAAAAAGGAACCAAATACAAAATTTAATTTAAAAGTGATTTACAAGGATGTATAGATAATCCATATTCACAACATTTATATAAAGTATCTAAAAATATACCAAAACTTTGAAGTTCAATATCACCATTCTGCAGAATTGCAGTTGGTCCCATTTTGTTCAACTCAACCCATAATGTATATTAACCCTCCAGAGACGAGAGCTTTTTTCCGATAAAAAAAATATTTTCTAAGCCATATTGAAGTCACGGATAACTTTTATTCCTATCCAAAATTAAAAAAAAAAAAAGCGCAAAGTCGTTGTATAGAAACCCCGCATGACTATATGGTCATGCTCATCCTTTTATTACCGTGTAATATTGAGTACGGACAGTAGTAAGGACAAAAGTGACCGTATGGGCTTGCAAACATTCGGGGTTGAAATATAGCTAAACGTGATTTTTTTTTAAATATTTACAATTTGACCTCTTTAGATCAACATAATTTCAAAACAAATATATTAGCAAAATAACTGTAAATAATTTTATTTTTTTATAAAAAAATATCTAACAGTTTCAAAAAGTAAATTAAAAAAAACGGAAATTCAAAAAATCACATGTGCTTTTGGAGACCGTTCCTGTTCCTACGGCTGATGACTTACTGTAGTCCGTACCCTTCTTAACCAAATATGAGCAAAAGCAACGATATTCAGGTAGAAAAAGTATGAATAGTGGGATCAATAGACAACGGTGTTTTGTGTGACCATATGGTGACGCTCGTCCTTGGAGGGTTAAAAAAAAATGGTTCAATATTGGATTGCGTATCAAGGGTGTCAGCTTTTGGGAATTCTGAAATGTTCATCTGTCAAGTGATTTCAAATTCGGAAATATGCGGTACATACTTGGCAATTATTAACCAATCAGTTAAAAATCAATAATTATCACCATCATATTAGAAATTGATCTTCAGTTCGTTACTTAACCCATGCTGAATTGCATGAAACTATTTGATTATTTCGTTCCTGCAATTATTGTGCACGGGTAGATAGATCTCATGAGATTTATTTTAACATCATGTGGTCTTTTTCTTGACAGATTGAATGATATCAATACTGGTTGGATTGGACTAGGTTTATCATTTCCCTTTAAATGAACATCTCGGAAGGTAATGGTTTAATCATTTTCCGCTTCTACTCAGTCGCTTCAGGTCTTCATGCAGTGTGAAACTCCGTTTGAACTGTCTGAATGAATTAATCTTAATCTGTCCACGATTAAACTTTAAAAAAGCCTGAATTTTTAATAGTAATAATTGGCAAATGAAAACATACAAACGAAACTGAAATTACAGTTTCGATACCAATCACATTTCTGTGCGTCAGGATGATCGATTCGATCTGAGAATTAGAATGTTATAAAGCTTGGAATAATTAGATTTTGGTGTTTCCAAGTTGGCCATCTCTTTGACAATATAACGTTACGTCAAATTATTGAAGATGTCCCACTTAAAGCGAGTCGCGATGACAACACTTTCATTTGCACTCCTCCGCTAATATTAATTATAAACTTAACGCATGGTTCTTGCTGGTTAATATTTTTTTTCATAAAACCAACAAAGTGTAAAACGCTCAAGGCAACGTTAATAATGTTCATTCATGTGTCATCATCGCGACGTATGCAATAATTTAAGGCCTCTATAATTCATAAATTTATATTTGGATAATATAATATACGACGTAATAATTTAACCATATAAAGATACACCTTTGCATTCATTATTATACTTTGTGGCTATTTAATATACCTTATGAAACCTAATATAATGTGAACGCAGTCTTACAACAAACACAACGAATCTTTCATTTCAAATTTGGAATATCATATTAAATAATCGACTGGCTGGATAGTGGATACGTTATATAGCCATATTTATTATGGTACATCAATTGAGAGACAACTAATTCTATTTTTGAAATGATAAAATCTTTGCAGAAACATACGCACATCTACATAATATCAAAAATACTCGGGAAATCAGTTTCAGTAGGAAAAAAAGAAGTATGCTTCCATTAAAACTAACGGTTGGATTGAAAGTTGCGTATTTATTATGCGTGTCGATTTTTAGATGATTCCTTACGTAAAAATAGTTACCGTGTAGTGTACAAAATATTTAATAAAATGGCAACACTGTTACCTCGTTTAAATTACAACGATTGCTTAAATTGAATGTCAAGGCGAAAGCGATATGACATAATAGTATTTTTTTAATATCAACAATGAAATAATAATACGAGAGATCATACATCATAATAATTTGTTGCCAGTAAAATAAGTTAAACGGTGGTGACCTACCTTATCACAAGGATGTAAATATTGACCTTAAAACTTCTACGATATAATAATACACACTAGGTATCTTAAAATAATCTCTCGTTTGCCGTGAGAGTAAATAAGATAAAAATGTTAATTTTATTACAATGTTTATAATTCTACAGCATGTAGGATGAGATGATAAGATGAGCAGCAGAGTTATTTGATAAAAGAAGAAGAAAATAGCAGCCGTATATGTCATAAACGTTATAATACTACTACATACATACTATCTCTTTCGTGCAAGATTATTCAAAATTAGAATCTGTCAAGCGATGCGTTTTGTTGGCAAGGATTTGACACTTAGTGGCTCCATACAAAAATATTTGCCGACCACAATTAAAATTGTATTTAATATAATTTGGAGACACTATACATAATCTAATGAAATATAAATCACTCGTATGATTCATTTATCACAGTTTACTGTAAGAAATAATGAACAATATCGTGAGGTGTTTTTTTATTACATAGTGAATAATAGACGTTGCATGAAAACATATCATTGTGCAATAAAGCATTACAACCAATTGCAAATCAAATCTTTTGGGAGAAAAGATCTTAATTAGGTGAGTATATTAAGTAATATAGAATGTGGAAAGGAAAAAGGACATAACCCACACAGAACAAATTTTACAGGAGGCACAAAAAACGTGTTTTGATGATTTTTGGCCATATACAAATTATGAAATATACACAAAATTGAAGTGCAAGGAGACTTCTAAACTGGTGTTTAATTGACATAACCTAATCTTAATTAAAGAAATTGTCTAGGATAAACCGTTTTTTTCAGTCTTTTTTTGGTTTCAATTTTCACAAGCTCATCTTTTTTCAAACATAAAAGCTAATTTTAGATACTAAATCGACATTTGCAGCTTACATTCTTTCGATAGAACGTGTATAAAGTTTGATACATTATGATTATCGAAAAAAAGCTGTGGGTTAAGTCCTTTTTCTTTTCCAACGTCGATATGAGAACTATAGTATCTGTGTGAAGTAGGTCCTGTTTTTAAATAAATCTTGAGGTACGATTTTTTCTCAATATTTCACAGTATTTGTCATCTTTCAAAGTATGTTCAGCTGATTCCGCCATCATAATTCATGGCTTCAAAAGGGCAGGCCGCAAAATTAGGATTTCTGGTAAGTATGTTTACCTGTGGAGGATACAGATGCCGCTTCTATTCCAGGTAAGCAAGCCACAGAACAAAGAAGTATCGGGCGTAATGCCTCCACTTCGTTTACAATGGATTTATCTTTGTAAAGATTAGTATTATATAAGCAATTCAAATAATAATGACGACAATAAAATGACCAGCGCGTGTCGTTCAAGAATAAATGGTTACCATTTCTTTCTTTTTTTTTAACTCAATATATTGGCTAGTTTGAAACGTGCTAAGTTGTTTTTTTTTCTTATAATATGTACCCATTTTTAACACTTAAAAATAACTGCAACAGGTCTGAGATAAATATCTTGTCATCTCGACTCTAGTATCAAGAATTTTATTAACGTTATTTGTGAGATATTGTTAATTTGGTTGTCTAACTAAAAAAATGCTACAATCATTGAAAAAGATAAAGAAACAAGAAGTAACGAAACATTCTTAAGATATTCAATCATCACAATAAGAAATGTGGAGAAAACTTTTAAGCTGGTTGAAGAATGTATTTCTAGAAATTATCTATTGACAATCGTATATCTGAGTCATGAATATTCTTCCTAGTCTCAATCTGCTCTCATTTTTCTTTATATTCCGTTTCAGTAATGCTTTCCCATCCACCATCGACGACGTGAATCTTGGTTTCCAGCGACAACTTCCACCACCTGCCTGCCTATCCATTGATGCAGTTCTTCAATAATTTGGTGCTTCGAACAAAATATGAACAACAAACACATTCAAATAAAAATGATTACGCTTGATAAGATGTACCTATGTATGTAATTAATAAAATTTGTTAATTTGCGCTGTATGGTAGAGGGGATGTTGTTTAACCGCTTGAATCCCGCGCAAATAAATCATTAATATGTCCCAGAGATACTGCGTGTTTTTGATAAAAATAATTTTGCCTTATATACACTCGAATTCGATATTTTAAAAACCTATATTGACTCAGTATAGCTGGAACTACACATATTCATCAAAATATTGCTTATATTCTATTAGAATACCAAGTATTTGATTTTTTAAATGTCTTGGACATCCGTGTTTGCTTGCATATGTTGCGGACACCGGTGTCCGCTTGGTATTCAAGTGGTTAACAGGCGAATGCATTCTCGAATAGGTATGTATTTGATACAGTTTTTAAAGTAAAACAAAACGAAGCGGAAAGCATAATTCATGTCGTTGAAAGAATGAATCTTGTAAAATGTGGCACTCCAGCACAATAGGTTTCTTATTTCGTTTGCTCGCTAAACTTACACCCCACGGCGAATTTACCTGAGCGTGCATGCTCTTCCGAGAAAAATACCGCTATATTAACAAAAGGGAAAAATTAAAATACCCTAAAAGCTTCTTCCCAGGTGAAAAAAAAACGAGGAATTTGACTGCATAAATCCCGACCGGCGATATTATCTTACCTTCGTCGTGTCATTATAAATTTCAACACATAATGATTTTATTTTGATAGTGGTGCATTTAATGGTGATCCATTTAGTGGTGAAGGATTATACTTGTGTCTTAAATACGGAGATAATTTTAAAATCTGATTATGCTTATTTAAAAATTAAGAAATGCTGCACAAATACTACATAACTTCTTTATTTTAGATTATTGTGCCTTCATTACAGAGCATTGATTTTAACATGATGATTTTAAAATATTTTTAATTTACGCATTTATATATAAATTTATATGAAATATAAACCAAAATCGGTAGCTACTTAGGGAAAAAAAAATGAAACATGATTTTTTTTTTTAGTCCATATCCGCTCCCTATACGGAGCATATGGTCATTGCGAAGTTCCTCCATGATTCTCTATCCCCAGCCAGTCTCCTTGCTTCCTCCCTGTCCATCCCAGCGTCCCGTAACTCCGCTGAGTACATCCTGTGGATGGTCATCAGTGGCCTTCCACGACGCCGGGATCCATCCGGTTGGAAGAAGAGACAGGCAGGGTTGAAGCTCTCTTGAGGCATCCTTAGCACGTGTCCAAGCCAGGTCCACCGCCGCTTCTTTATTTTGGACGTAAGTTGGAGTATAAATTTAAAAACATCAGTCGACGAAAGACATTCCGTTTTGTTGTATTCAAAATAATGAGAATCTTTCCATCTGCTATAATAAAAGATATTTTCCGGCTTCTGATATTGATTTAATTAATAAATACGTACGTGTTGCTTAAATATAATATTTAATTATACTTTGAACGTTATGTAAACTTGAATATTTTATATTTTTTAATAATATTTTCCAAAATAGACCAGGATTCATCTTGTTATCACAAATAAACAAATCTTACAAGGTGACATTCATATCCGAACAATAAAGCAAACACAAAAGGTAATATATTGATAACAAACAATTCGTACATCGAATTACAATGCATACGTTTATTTGTAAGAGAATTTTTAAAAATCACCATGTTTGAGAACATCGTGATGTTACTTTTCTTTTTTATCTTTATTCGGAAAGAAGTGTTTTTAGCATTTTAATGCCAATCTTTTCACTGTGATATGTTTTATCGTCAGTAAAATAATACAAAAAACAGTTAATATCTAGTAGTGCATATTATTTCAACAACAAAATAAACCAATAAGCTTGCTGAAACTCACAATTGCGACATAGCCTTGGCATTCAATTTTGGTTAAATTATTCATGTAATAGAATAATTTGTCGGATCCATGGCGTAGTGGTCAACGTTGTTGGAATACGTGACGTATCTCACGGGTTTGAAGTGTTTATAATGTCTAAAAATTCCTTTACCACCACCCTTCCAATCTTTTAAATTAAGGGGACGTAACGAGTTCGATAATTTATGTTCTGTTCTAGCCCTATCCTTCTATCCATATTCTCTTCGAAAAATAGAGGTTGAGCAACTGAATAACAAGCAGTTATCGTAAAAAAAAATGGTAAGTAACCTCTATTAGGTTAGGCTAGGTCATATGCTCCACCATAGAGCGGATATATCAAAAAAATATATCAACCCACAGATTATCATTCTTTCCAGTGGAGTAAAATATTGGACATATTACATATGTTTTTTTTACCATGTCCGCTCCCAATTTGTAGCATATG
Organism: Himalopsyche tibetana; assembly: GCA_030503985.1. Taxonomy (NCBI): domain Eukaryota; kingdom Metazoa; phylum Arthropoda; class Insecta; order Trichoptera; family Rhyacophilidae; genus Himalopsyche; species Himalopsyche tibetana. The sequence goes on along the minus strand of JAPJYX010000003.1, from coordinate 531,426 downwards.
GACTTCTAATGGAGCTTATCTCAACCTCTCTTTTTTCCAAAGAGAGTAGGAATATAAGGAAAGGGCTAGGACAGGTCTTGTGGTTAGCTAATCGCTCTCGACACGCCCCGTTGATAGGATAGGATGGGAGGGGGGAATTCAAGACATCACATACGTTCATGCCTTCGAACAGGAATTCATAAAGCGAAACTGTCCATACTGGGATTTGAACACGTGATCTCCGTAACCGGCTACATTACAAAAATTACTAATCAATAAATTAATTTGTAAAATAATGTTGGTCATAGGTAATGTATGTTAACTTTAATTTTTTTTTTTGTGATTACTATAATAATTTGATCAAAAAGAACGTTACAATGCTTCAATACATGTGAAAACAACTGAATAACAATGTTTTCAGTACAGTGGCGCAAATACTGCATACTAGACGGGGACAAATTGTAAGAACATCTTTCATTGAAGCGAGGTGGCATTTTAACAATACTGCTTACATAAAGAAACAAAAAAGAAATACTATAGAATTGTTCGGTATTTAAAAACGGCGGGTTTCGGATGCGCAGAGTTTGTTATTTTTTCTAGAAGCTGTTCAACTTGTCTTGTAAGGCGTCATGTATATATTGAAGTACCAAGAAGGTATTATGTTTACTTTGTTAGGTAGATTATTTTTTAGGTATCCTTACCTCTTATCTCTCCAGAATGAGAGTTCGCTTGTAAATTTATTTTTTATATTGTGGCATTATATGCTATTAATGATATGGCCTCTGAGAGTATGCAAAGATACAAAGGATCTTGGAATAAAATGAACGTGCCATGTTGTCTAGACAGAGCTAAGAGTGTACGCTGTTTCATCGTTAACGGGAGTTCGTAATGTCTTTTAGACTCGATTTTGTCATTTTTAAATATCTTAATTAATTATTTGAGAATCCGAAAACGAAATTATCTTTTATTTAATTGAGTTTTTTTTAACATGAAATATAAAAATAGCTTGGATTATTCCACGTATTGTGCTACAAACTGTGACACGTGTTTCGCCTTTTTCAGAGGCATCCTCAGACAATCTTACTTTCACAAATGCTTGTTTAAGTACGAATGATTTTAACTTTACTATTCTGATATATTATAAAAAAAAAACGGGAGGCAAGGAAGGGATGACAAACAAACTACAAATGACATTTACATTACTAAGTGATAAACTAATTAGTTGCATAAATTAGGAATAGTTTAACCAGGCGTGGGGAACCTGCGGCCTTTTGGCTACCCTGGTGTGGCCTCCTGGCCAATTCTGTAAATATATGTAAATTCGTAAATTCCTGACATATTCTGACCGATAAGTCCTGTTTCCGGTCAAAGATTCTCTAGTCAATGTTTACTGCGGCCTTATGTCGAATCAGTAAAATGAATTTAGAGAATAAAAGGTTTCCTACCCCTGGGTTAAGCCATTGGAAATAAATTCAGTAGTGGCGAACAACCTATCCTAGTTAAGATATTATTTAATAATAGTTCTTTATTGTAAATACTTTTATTTATTTCTAAAAATTGTAAGCTATTCATTTTTAAACCGTTTTTATTTACTCGATCTAGTATTTTATACAATTCTAATTAAAATTATGCTCTTTTCTATTGGATGATTGGCAAACTCTGAAAAATTGTTACTTTTTAGACACCTTATATGTTCTTTAATTCTAATATTAAAGTTTGTATTGTTCGTTACAAATAAAATTGAAAGCTATAGTCTAATGTTTCTTCGAAACCCTTAGCTTGTATACATTTGCATATTCTTTAATCAATACAAAAATACATGAATTAAAAGCCAGCATGTCAAATTAAGTAATAAAAAATATTAAGTTTACAGTCTTCATTCATAAAGCCGTGGCCGTTACCTGCCGTGGTCTAGTTGGTAAGGCCATGGATCTACCGATCATGCGGTTCTAGGTTGAAGTCTCGGGTTTTTAATTTAAATTTGAGGTTTGCGATATCAATTCATCGAGTTGGTCTTGTATGGTCTTTCAATTTATAAATATTTTACGCATACGATGTAATGCCGAATTGTCGTTAATTTTGTACAAATACGTATCTCAATTTTGTTACCCGTTAAGAAAATATGATAATATTGTTTTTATAAAATTATTACATATGAAATAATATGTATACACTGCGATCGCATATGGATTAGCATTTTCGAAGAGAAATTAAATGGGGAACAAAATAAATGGTCAGAATTTAAATAAATTTTTAGTCAGAATAAAAATATTATACGGTCAGAATATTTTATAACAATTTTGACTAGGTTAAGTTATATTTTTTTTATTTAATTTAAATTATGACTATTTATTCTGACCGATATATTATGACCATTTAATGTAAATTCTGACCAATGTAATATAAATTCTGACCGGAAAATACGAGCCGAAAAGAAGCTCTACACTTTCTACAGTACCACGTATTGTTTTTTTTTTAATCAAAAAATCATCATTTTGTGTCTAGGAATTGAATTAAATTATTCATCACTTTGTGTTATATTTTAGATAACAGTAATAAAAATAATTGTTTAAATAATAATTACGACAATCGAGATAGACGCGCACTGTTTGGCGTATAATAAAAACAGTTTTTATGTGGATTTAATTCGCGAATAAGCAATTAATAAGGCCTCATTTGATTAACATATCTATGTTATTTAACTTGAAACGTCAAAATAAATATCTTCACAGCGGGGTTTACAAAATAACAAAATTCGAATATTTTAAAAAGCAGTTGTACCAACACAACAGCAAGATATAAACCAATACGTGTGAAAAGTAAATATATAAAATTTGAATCGTTCAAACTATGTACATTCTCACAAATTTTGTCACTAACGACCCGGGTTTCGCCTTTCGGCATCTTCAGGCATTCAAGTGCACGGATGAACTTGAACTGACGCTTAGCAAATGAAAGTTTCGTGTTTATATAAGATATAAATGCATCACTGAGTCCAAAGCCATTGCTGGCGAAAAGGATGAGCCCATGGGAATGCCAACAGATTTCAGTAGTGAGCAGTTTCAAGAATTATATAATTTGTTTGTCAGCAAAGGTTTTATGATTATATGATTCTATGGTTACACAGGGTATAGAAGTGGAGATGTTCAGTTCAATTTCATCCGTGCACTTGAATGCCTGAAGATGCCGAAAGGCGAAACCCGGGTCGTTAGTGACAAAATTTGTGAGAATGTACATAGTTTGAACGATTCAAATTTAATATTGAAATTCCACCAAGCACCTTCAGTCGAAATCTTAAATTAAAGTAAATATATGTATATACATATGAGTGGCTAAGTAAAACTATTTTTTCGAAGGTCAGTCTTGTCAAATTTGTCTAAAATTAGTATTAACGTATTGCACTAGTTTTAAATGGAAAATATATTGTAAAAAAGCCCTGCTCAATCAATCAAAATTATTGGCAAGGAAGGCGTAATCAAATTAAAATTACATTCTCAATATCAAAGATTGAACAATATAAAGAAAAATGAGTTATATCGTCAAACAAATTCAACACTTTTACGGTGTTTTCACTATCATACTTGGCGGAAAGGAATTATATTAATAAAAACACAATATTCCTTTGAAGTTGATTCCACTTAATTTAAAAGGTCGGGACTGGTTTAGCTCGTCTAGTCGGGACTGGTTTAGTGTTTCCCAACCTGGGTCCGCAGGTTGTTCACTCTTTCAACATTCTTTGTGATAAAATATAAACATGTGAAGTAAAAAAAAAATCGGGGGTCCGCAGATTATTGTTTTCCGATTTAGGGGTCCGTGACATAAAAAAAGGTTGAGAAGCACTGATATAGATGACGACCAAAAAGGTTTGCTTCTAAAGCTGCTTTAGATTAAGCCGAATTAAATGAGCGAAGCAAAAATTAATTTATTAAAAAATAAATAATAATGAAACATCACGTATTCTTAAAGGAAGATAAATAGCCACAAAGTGATGTTGTAAGACAGTGCTTCCCGAACTGGGGGCCGTAGGATTTGTCGCGGGGGCCGCGAAAATATTCAGTAAAAAGTACAAATATTTTTCCACATAACATATTTAGGGTATGTATGTATTTAAGTCTGTTAAATCAGTGCTTGGGGGCCGCCGCGGGATGCGTGATTGAGAAATTTTGAGCAAATTCCGAAAATTGATAAGATTTTGGTATCGGAAGAGCTAAAAAAAAAAACGAGGAGACAATCTGGGGAAAAAAGTGTAGCAAATCGAGGATTTCGGATTCGTCTTGGCTCACTTTACCTCCAATGGACCCATAGTATGTTTAATGACACCAAGCCAAAGGTAATAATTTGACACAAAGGTAATGATAAAAAAAAGTATTTTCGAAATGAATAAAAGTACTATCTCTCTGTCTGTAATAAATTAATTCACCGATCAACACAGTACAACGAATACCAACTTCAATATTCACGACACCCCCAAGTTTGTACAATTGATATCTATTATTTTCTTATGAAAATTATGATTTTAAGACTCGTTTAAGTCTATGAATTTTATCATTTACGTGGCGGTTAATAGACGAAAATTTAGATTACTTGAATATTATCATGAAAATACAATTAAACAGTAATAAAAATAGTAATAACACGTATAGTAATATATTTTGTACATTTACATTTTGTTTGCCCACCAACAGGATTATTTAATTTTGTATTCGTAATATATGCACATTATTGCCCATTGCCGAATGTTGCTAGTCATTAAGAAAGGTGTAAAATTGCCGCCTGTGTGGTCGAGTGGTCAACGTTGTTGGCTTCGGCTACGGAGGGCCCGGGTTCAAATCCCGGTACGGACAGTTTTATAAATTGATTTTTTAATCGATTTATGAATTTCTGTTCAAAGGCATGGATGTATGTGATGTCTTGAATTCCCCCCTCTCACCCATCCTATCCTATGAACGGGGCGTATCGAGAGCGATTAGCTTACCACTAATCCTGTCTATCCTTCTATCCCTACTCTCCTTGGAAAAAGAGAGGTTGAGCAACTGAGTAACAAGCAGTTCTCTTAGAAACACTTCTGTTGAGATAAGCTCCATTAGGAGTCCATATGCTCCACATTGGGAGCGGACATGGTTAAAAAAAATATATTAATTTGAGAATCATTAAATAGTTATATTTCTAATTTACATACATACACAACAATCTCAGATGGATTAGTTATCCCCAACGAGAAATTAAAAGGTAACAAATTAAATGGTCAGAATTTAAACAAGCAGAAATTCTAAGTTTTCAAAACCAAAAACATTGTTGTCAATTTCTATTTGTTGCCACAATTTACCGAAAAAATTCAAAGTTTTACAACGTAAAAATCGCAGACGTTTCTTTGTAGAAAGAAGTACCTGTTAAATGTGTTTTCAAGATTAAGTAAGGCTGTTAATAATCATTGTTAAATAACATGTTATCTCAGACAAATAAATGACAATGCTCAACACCTGGACAAATAATTTCGACATATTTCCGTCGGCGTATTATTTAAGAATAAATAAATACGACTGGCTGGATGGATGCATTTCTCCCAGCAGTAGATGATGCAGGTGACACTTTTAAAACAAAACGTTGCAATAATGAACATGTGTTTGTTCAACTGCTATATACAGTCGCTAAATTTAAAATGAAGGATTTTCAATTTAAATTTAAAGCAGGCGGCGAACGTCTTCTTGATTTTGAAATATTGTTTCATTGTTGTTTTGTATTTTTATGAGAAATTCGCAAAGTTATTTTGAGTGTACGAAGTTATAATTTTAACTTCGCTTTGCAGGAATGGAAGGAGTGAGGCAATGAATGCAAACAATGGATTATTTTTTAATATGTACACAATAAATGTTAGGAAGTTTGCGTAGAATCCGTAGAATGCGATACGTTAACCAACCAAATCCATATGCCATATTATTTATAAACGCATGCGGCTTGGCTATCGTAAATATAGGAAAAACGAAAAAAAAAATAACACAATTCCCCTTTTAAGGGCGCGCCTCACCTGCCGCCATAAGGGACGAATCTCGAAAAGGTAAAATTCACAGCGATGGTGAGCCTTTCAAACGTATGTTGGGCAAAGGAATATATCGATATAAGAATAGGGCTTGAACAGGACTGGCGGATTGCTAATCGCTCTATGTTTTGTTTTAAAGATAGTATAGGTAGGAGAAACTTTAGTAAGGTGACCAGGTTTTGAAAATCCCAAAGGAAGACACTGGAAGAAATATATTTAAAAAAAAATCGTTTAGTAACATATCGCCGATTTATTACAAAAAAACAGTTCAAAAGTTCAAAAACCTTTAGAAAACTACATAAATTTTACTTAGTCTAGTCTGGATGTTTCATTTGTCCAGATATCATGTGGCACATACACTATCCGATCCTCTGTTAGCGAAGCCCAGATAGTGTATAATTTTAAATACATTGTTTCATACTAGCAACACCCCCGGCCTTATGTAAAAGGTGTACTTTTCCCGTTGACCAAGGACGACAAGGAGGACAATTTTCCCTAGAGGAGGACAAAGTTTCCAAAAGGAGGACGTCTGGTCACCTTAATTTTAGCCATAACAAATATCCATGTCTTCGAACAGAAACCCATAAGTAATTAAATTAAAAAAGCAATGTACGAAACAGTTCTTATCAGGATTCGAGTGGTCCAATCAACCATGGAATTGACCCAGCAGTATGATAATACATAATTTTTGTTCAAAACTGTATCCAATTTGTTGGTAATATGAGTAAAATCTGGACCCAGTGTAGTCTATTGGTATTGAGTAAATCTAGTGAGAGTGCAAAGTGTTGAAGATTACTATACACTTTGTCTTTTTCTGAATTTTATAACGAATGTATGATGTCAGATCCCTTGTTTCAATGGTTGACAGTAACTGTAGTTTCACATCAGTCCGAGACTGCGTTAACAAAGGTATACACAAGACGTGACGCCACTGCCGCTTCTAATATTACCCATAAAACGTGTACAGCAAAAATAGCTATAACTTTCCTTTCACACGTTCAAACTCTTTGGTCCAGTGTCGTAAATCGTGATTTACGATCGTTTGTTTTAATTATTTTTTTTAAGAAAAATAAATTTAACCATTTTATGGTATTTGCCAATATTATGCGTTAAAATATTTATAATTTTCCTTTGTTTCAAATACAATCGTCTCTTTCGATTCCATTTATTATGTTATGATTTTATTTCAGAATTTTATATATTTTTTTACCATGTCCGTTCCCAATGTATTGCATGTGGACTCCTAATGGAGTTTATCTCAATAGAAGTGTTTCTACGAGAACTGCTTGTTACTCAATTGCTCAATCTCTCTCTTTTCCGAAGAGAGTATAAATAGAAGGAAAGGGCTAGGACAGGAATTGCGGTTAGCTAATCGCTCATGATACGCCCCGTTCATAGGATAGGTGGGAGGGGAGAATTCAAGACATCACATACATCCATAACAGAAACAGACTGATATTTCTGAGTAAACAACAAATAATACAATTCAGCTTTTATGAGTATCCTCCAGTAGCGACATTTTATGTTACATAGATAATTGTAATACCAAAATATAGATGCATTAATAGGAATTTAAAATTAATAGACAGAGATACTCGCCTGCCTTAAAAAGCCTTCATAATAATAACCTATACATACCTTCAAACGGTATTAGATTATAAAACATGCATTAAAACGTTCAGTTGCGGAGTTAAACTTCGCAGACAGTAAAACACATACATATCGACTGTGGAAAGGGAAAAGGACGTAACCCTCAATTTTCCAAAACAGCTTTTTTTCGATAATCACAATGTATGTATATAACTTGACACACATTCTATCAAAAGGATGGAAGCTGAAAATGCCGAATTAGTATCTAAATTTAGCTTTTAGGTTTGTTTAATTTTTTTTTTATTTTTTTATTTAAAAAAAATATTTGACATTACAGCTTACGCCAATGCGTCAAATACTTTTAAGTTGAAAGATCATACGAGATATACTCGATGAGAATTTTTAAAAGTCACATGAGATAAACTCAAGGAGAATTGACTTCACAAACACCCATGTCTTAGATCTCAAATTAAAATTGAAAAAAATCCAATTTTGACATTGACCTTACCGGGATTCGAACCTAGACCCACCTGGTCGGTAAAGCAAGCTCTAACCAACTAGACCACAGCGGGCGTTTGAAAAAGATGACCTTGTATAAAATTAAAAACAAGAACAAACACTGAAATAAAGGGTTTTCCGAGACAATTTCTTTTATCAATATTAGGTTATGTCAATTAAACACCAGTTTAGAAGTATCCGTGCACTTCAAGGTTGTGTATAATTCATAATTTGCATATATCACAAAATCATCAAAACACGTTTTTAGCGCCTCCTGTAAAATTTGATATGTGTGAGGTACGTCCTTTTTCCTTTCCAATGTCGATATATTTGTACACCACAAAACGCGTTACAATATTTCAACATAAAACATCCAATGAACCGTTTCATTGAATTGAATTTGAAATAATGTTTATAAAATTGTTAAATAAACTAGTCGACTGACTAGGGTCTTCAATCCCGGGATCCGAAAATCCGGGATTGGTATGGTCACCATCTTTATAAAGGTCGCGGTCGAGAAATTTTCAGCAAATCCCGAAAATTTATTGTCTTTTGTATTTGGAAGAGTTCAAAAAAAAACGAGTCACGGAGAGATTTCGGGGAAAAGGTATAAAGATTTGATGATTTCAAATTCGTCGGTGAGCTAAAAAAAACGAGTCACCAAAACATTTCTCAAATTATACACGATTTCACGTCGAGTGCCCAATCCCGGCATCCCGGGAATCCAGGATTGAAAATGAATCAATTCTGAAATCCCGGGATTACAAAAAGGTTCTGGGATTGGATACCCTACGACTGGCAGTAAGTCAACGGTGGAATTATGTATGTACAGTGTACGCAGGAAACTAAAATGACCCCAACAAAAGAATAACTAGATAAATGGTGATCATCTGATAATAGATGCTATCTTAAACTATGTTCGAAACTCTATCCAGTATATCAAAACTTACATTGGCGGAAATTTCATTCCGATTTAGGGGGTGAAACCCAAAAATAAACTGACTGTGGATCGTTTGAAATGATATCAAAAAAATATTCACGAAAAGGTGAAGGACGTATAATAAACAAGACTCGGCAATATCCGGATTTTAATACTTTATTTTTACGATTAGCCAGCGGTCGGCAACCTGGCTCAATAACTCAGGGCTGTGGAGTTGTTAAAAATAAGATGACTCCGATCATAACTTTAAATACGTCATTAATTATTGTTTTAGAATTAATACTTTCGATGGTTTCGGCGGTAACTTTGTGGAAGTTCATTTTAATAGAAAATTTAAATTAACTTTGATTATTCCACGTATTGTGTTACTTTTTTGTAGAATTTTTAGAAATTAATAAAACTCTTAACAAAAAAGAAATATTATTAAATAATATTCTTAATAGCACAGGTGGTTCCCCGTTACTCAAATTGTTTCCAATTAATAGAGTAATCACAAACCTAGCTGATTGATTGTAGCTCATTAGTTTAATAGTTTGTAATGTTTAACGTCATTAGTAGTATAATTAAATTTGTTTGCACTGTTTCGATTTTATAATCCCCTCTTTGCTTCCCTTAAAAAGGAAAAATCCCAATCTGATTGACTAAAACTCATTAGTATCATTAGTACCATTATCTGTTTGTTTTATTTCGATTCTACACCCCCCTCTTTTCTCATTTTAAAAGGAAAAAACCCAAACCTCCATTTTGTAATTTTATAATTTAAAATGTTAGAATCAATCTTGCTTCATTACTTAAGCAAACTTTGCGATAGTAAGTCTGAAGATGCCTCTGAAAGAGGCGAAACACGTGTCACAATTATTAACACAATACGTGAAATAATCAAAGTTAATTTAAATTTTCTATTGTTTTAGAATTAGTTGCATTTTGATTCTAAAGATTTGAATATGTATTTATTCAAAGAACTCGAAGTTATTCGTTTTTATGTAGGACTAGCCCGATTCTACAAGCTCTGCTTTTCTGTAAACCGACCAATCGTGGTGCCATTTTGCGCAACAAAATTGTACGATTACAAGAAATTGCCATTCGAATAAGCATTGTTATCTTTTGTCAATAGTAGGATACATAAATCAATATGGAGACGAGAAAACGTTTCCGATCAATCTCGCTGATATTTTTTTGGCAAATCCGTCAATTCTTGGGATTTTGGATGTCAAAATCCTTGGAAGATCTAAAAAAATCCGCAAATTTCTAGGTTTAACAAATTGGCATGAAATTGTTTCGGGCCAAAGATTCCCAGTCAATGTTTACTGCGGCCTTATGTTGCATCAGATACATGAATGTGGCCTTAAGTGAAGAAACAGTTATCCACCCCTGATCAATACACTATTACAAACTTATTATGTATATACAAAAGAAAAATGCAAAAAGGTATCTGCATCCAATCCAATCAATCAAAAACCATTGTTTGAGAAAGTTATTGAGATGATCGCATTTGCCTTGCTGTTTAAGATTATGAAAAGACATTAAAATTCGACAATGCCAAATAGGGTTGCCAGATTTCTTGCAAGTCAAGCCGGGACATTTGTCCGATTTGTTGACTTTCGAAGAATTTACCGATTTGACCAAAATACCAGCGCGACTCGTTTTTTATAGCTCTTCCGAGACATTCGAATCCTAATTCGAAGTTAAATAGTTTTCTCTAAATTTCCGGGACAATAGTACTCATCCGGGATACGGGACATCGATTCCAATTCCGGGACAATCCCGGCCAATCCGGAACACCTGGAAACCCTAATTCCATAGGTAATTGAGGTGATTTTAAAAATCTCCACTACTCGTTTTTAAACCAAGCTTTTTAAGTTAGTTTCTCTTTCTCTATCGTTCTATAAAAAGAGATCTGTATAAATTATCAAAAAATATGCACTGTTTGTCCAATAATAATGGCACAAAAAGAAAGGTGTCAAGTTCTAACTGTATCTAGTAGGGGCAACGTTTCATACTTCGCGCGTCACTGGAATCCATCTATAGCTGTCAAATTGTAAAATAATATCGAAAAAGCGGTCGGGGGCCGGTGATCGTTGCCACAGGATGACAGCTGTTAATTAAAATGGCGATTGTGAGCAATAAACAACAAAATAAATAGGAATCTAACTAACGGTATTACATTGTGGCTTACCGAAAGCTATTTATATTTTAAACGAAGGGGCATGACCCTTTCCACCAGAGCCAGCACTAGATTTATAACGCCACGGTCTGAACACTTTTCGTCAATGTTTGCTTATCGAATGCTGTAAGTAAATTAACCGTTTGAATACAGCGCAAATAAATCATTAATATATCCCAAAGATACTGTGTGTTTTTGAGAAAAATAATTTTGCCTAATGTACAGTCGAATTCGATATTTTAAAATTCTATATTGACTCAGTATAGACGGCACTACACATATTAATCAAAATATTGCTTATATTCTATTAGAATACCAAGTATTTGATTTTTTAAATGTCTTGAACATCCATTTTCGCTTGCATATGTTCCGGACACCTGTGTCCGCTTGGGATCCAATTGTTTAATATGAAATAATCAATTTTCTACGTCAGAAGGATGGATACTTCAATTTACCAAAAATAAATTATGAATTCCATAGTGGATTTGACATGCAAATAAATATCTGAAGATTGAACCAGTGGCGGATTACCCTATAGGCGCACTACACATATTCATCAAAATATTGCTTATATTCTATTAGAATACCAAGTATTTGATTTTTTAAATGTCTCGAACATCCATGTTCGCTTGCATATGTTCCGAACACCGGTGTCCGCTTGGGATTCAGTGGTTAAGACGATACTTCTTTCTTTAATTAATTAACGCCAGGCGGTGAAACCTTCCCATATAATACGCCACATTATATGAAATGTGGCCATACTTCCTGTTTTTAGGTAGTCTTATCGTGTTGTCCTTATGCAGAGCTTAAAATGGCCCGTTTTCTGAAGGACGGCATCTTAATTAACAATTCAAAATTGTGATAAATAAAAAAATCAGCCAACTACATTATAACTAAGATTCAGAAGTATTTAATGAGTATTCACTTTATTCTAACTACATTACACCGCAAAAAGTGACCGAATAGAACACTAGAAATCTTTCATTATTTTCATTTACAATCATTGCCTTCGCCGCCCTAGCGCCCTTCGATGAGTGTTTGATGACTCGATGTAGCCCTGTATTTCAAAATGCCCAAACTCCCCAAACATTTCCCATGTCAAAGACCACAGTAATGAATTCGTCAAACGAAATAAACACAAGAGTATTCGTATACAGTTTCGAGTGTGGTATTTTTAGATAATCGTCATTTGACAGAGAAAAAATGTCTTTCATTGTGTGTTGTGAGAATTTTTTCGTTCGGTGATTTAGACGTATTTTTACGATGGTTCGGTCTTTCATATTTTGAAATCGTTTTTTTAGAATGGATTCGTGCCGTCACGGGTGGAGCGCTTAATTATAAAGCCATATATTAAAGCCATGCATTACGAAAATATGTTATGATGTACCTTTAAAATAACTTAAGTATATATCATAAATTTAAAATCAAACTTAGCCCACACTGCCCTTGTGGTGACAGTAATCAAGATTCAGAACATATTCTCTGGAATTGTCCGATTATGTCAGTAGAAAGAAGCATATTGTTTTTGTCATGTAGAAATAATCGTGATGGTCCTATCGGGCATCCAGATCTAGTTTCGTCTTCAGAAAATTTCTGTCACTTCAAGAAATTTGCTACTTCTTTTGGAGAAAAAGTTTACCTTCCCTGTCCCTCACCATTCAATCCTTAATCACATCTGTCTCAAAATTAAAAGTTGTTTATTAGTCCCATTAACTATCATTCTTGCTTATTATTATTTAATTGTTTTTACTTGTAATCATACCAATTCTTTGCATTTAATTAACCTGTATTAATATCTATATATTTGTAATTATTATTTATTGTTGCCTTTCAAATTGTACCTAAATAAAATGTATCTTAACTGTATCATTGAGGAGATATCATCTTCGGTGTGATGCAGAAAAGAAAAGAAAAAGTTTATCGAATAAAAAAAAAGTATATATCATACAGTTTTAATTATTTAAATAATATATAATTTATTCCAGTTGTTAAAAATAAAACACGGTTTTCTTCTGATATCTGGACCTAAATTGACTACCGGACATTGCGTTTGGCATCATGTTGCAAACTTTTGCCATAAAGACGAATCTAATGTCTTCTGATAACAATCAAGACTTTTTTTTTCAAGACGATTCCCGTAATAAAAAAATATCCTGCCAAAATGGCAGACTCGAAAGACGTCAAAATAATAGATCATTGCCATGAGAAGAGCGCGGATTAACAACAGTGGTTAGTGGTTACTATCGCTGATTGGTCTGGATCGTCATCCACCAACGCGCTTTCTTTCACAGCAATGACAATAATAATTAAAACGAATTATAATTATTCTCGAGAGAACGAGGAAAAGTTTCAATTCCTTGTATTTTAATTGACTGTAATTGGGTCAACTCGGCACTGGCGGCTTAAATGGGGAACTAAGACGTCTAACTAACTGCACATAGACAATAAAATGGCGATTCAATCGACAAAGCACTTAATTTAAAAAAATAATCATTATATTTGGGAACGTATTTTGACTCGTGAATAAGCTGATGATTATTCAATTTGGTAAACACTATCAAACGAGAATTGAATTTTGCAAGAATCGTACATGATAACATATTTTTGTTAGATATAATCATAAAAGCATATAATCATAACACCTCTGTTGTTGATTTCTAAAATTTCTTGGAAACACAGCTGCAAAGTCTTCCGATTTTAAATGAAATATCAAACTTTCCCACATCTCCACTTCTATACCATATATAATCATAAAATCATATAATCATAAAACCTTTGCCGACAAACAAATAATATAATTCTTGAAACTACTAACTACTCAAATCTGCTGGCATTCCCATGAGCTCATCCTTTTCGTCAGCAATGGCTTTGGGCTCAGTGATGCATTTATTTCTTATATAAACACGAAACTTTCATTTACTAAGCGTCAGTTCAAGTTCATCCGTGCACTTGAACGCCTGAAGATGCCGAAAGGCGAAACCCGGGCCGTTAGTGACAAAATCTGTGAGAATGTACATAGTTTGAACGATTCAAATTTAATAATTTGTACTGTTTTTAAATTCAATTGGTGTAAGAGAAAAATCAAACTTCATTTCCAAGAAAATTTTGAGATACTACATAGCCAGCTTTGAACGTAATTCCAACAAAATAGTTATCATAAGAAACAAATAAATTTCCTATTATTCTGATTATTTCTTACTATCTTAAAATATTGAAAATATGTTTATATTTTAAGAAGTTACAAACGATTGATTATGAGACAAATGCTCTAAGCCTCGAATTCAGAATTGGGCAGGAATAATACACTTTAGATCAGTTGTGCACATAGCGTACTTTGACTGCCACAAGTGGCATCATAGCATTTCACGGTGGCACTCTAAGCAGAAGAATGAAAACAAAATTTTGAAAAATTAAAAAAAAAATTAAAACTTTTTTATTTTTTTTCTATTTATTGTATTCTGCCGTTATAAATTTGATTAGAATCAATGTGAATTTATAAATTATTCTAGTAGATAGAAACAAAAATATTTTATATGCCACGCACGTATATAAGATATTTGTATTGTCATTGTTATGAAGCGAGCCGTTATAAATTTAGTCCGAGTTTAAAGCTCGCTGCGACAAGTCATCCACATCCCAACCTATATAACTGTTGATATATTTAACATAACATGTATTTTGATTTAATTTTAATGATCCCGTAGAAGTTATATAATATATATGTACAATAAGGTGAGCAAATAAATGAGAAATTGCTGGAAAATTTACCTTCCTTATGAAGGAAGAGTCACTTTACAAATTTAACAATAATTGCAAAAGTGGCGCTTTGCTTAAACGTGTTGTGCACCACTGTTTTAGATATTGGTAACATTTTAATACGAAATATTCCTACTACATATATTAAAAAACGTGGGACAATATGATTTTAATCAATCCTACTAACCTAACTCATCTAAAAAATAATGTGGCGAAGATGAGTTTAAACATGGCAATTAGAGTTTTCTAAACAATGTTATTTTTTAAAAGCAATTTATTGAATGATTTCGATTGCTGCATTCTTACATGAATTTGTTTTTCTACCCCTGCTATAAAATAGTTAAACGATATTAAAAAAGACATGTCCTATATTATTTGATTTTTTTAAACCATGTCCGCTCCCAATGTGAAGCATATGGATTCCTAATGGAGTTTATCTCAACAGAAGTATTTCTACGAGAACTGCTTGTTACTCAGTTGCTCAGCTCTCTTTTTCCAAAGAGAGTAGGGATAGAAGGATAGGGCTAGGACAGGATTCGTGGTAAGCTAATCGCTCTCGATACGCCCCGTTCATAGAATAGGATGGATGAGAGGGGGGAATTCAAGACATCACATACATCCATGCCTTTGAACAGAAATTCATAAATCGATTGAAAAATCAATTTTTAAAACTGTCCGTACCGGGATTTGAACACGGGCCTTCTGTAGCCGAAGCCAACAGCGTTGACCACTCGACCACACAGGCACTGAAATTAAATTAAGTGTCAGTAATCGTCTGTTACTCTAGCTAACTAAACTAACGCCCCTAGCCGCCATTTTAGATCTCATTTGAATTTTAAATTGAGTTTTTTTACAGCAATCTAGCAATAAAAGGTGAATTACGCTTTTTTAGACCGAAAAGAAAATAGTAGTTCACGAACATGGCCATCTTATCATGAATATTTATAAATTTTAGCGCTTTCCGGTTTAGTATTCTATTATATAAAGATGTGCCCCAGTCTACGTCGCTATTGATGTTAACGTATATTCAAGTAAATTAGAAAAAGAAACTTGCAATACACAGTAATAATGCAAATAAATAAAAGTTAATATCACATAAGTGACAGGTTTATAAGACAGACCAACGAAAAAATTCAAATATTTGGATAGTAATCAAGAATAAACAAATTAATTTTAATATTTATAAACAGGCAGAAAAAAGATTATGAAAATCAGCTGCAGTTTATTTTTGAAAAATGATAAGGAGCTGGAAAAATTGCAATAATTCCGATGCTTATTTACATGCGTATCTATATATTCGCAGTTATGAGAGACATCACAGTTTTAAATGTTAATCTCTGAGGAAAAGGTTTGTTGAAAGTAATGTTGAAATTTGTGCACATTTTTACATTGTTTTCAACAGTCTCCAACTGTCCCCAAAGTTGTACGCTTCAGCAAAACTGCGAAAATCTAGACATGTACACGCAAATGTTGTTATTATTTATTAGGTATGCGAATTACAGGAGTCCTCTACAATATTGTATAATATAATTTTAGGAATAGCTGAACTGAGCTGAAAAACCCGATGTCTATCGTGGATTTTCACTTGCTGTAGTTGCAGTAGTTACTTATTATGATGTGTCTAAAAAACTTCCTTTTTTTGATTTTCATCATATAATCTGACTTAATTAAAAATGTAGAAATTACTAGCATCTCATCTAGTGATCATTTTTATGGACACCCAAACATATCAATCGGACAACTTATCATTGTTTTTAAATATAAATAGCCGTGTTTGAATTTACCGTCAATTCAATCCGCATTTTACATATATTGTCATAATTATGTTGAAAACATGAATAGAAAAAACAACTAACAAGCCCCATTGCTGTACAAGTTCACCTTTCTGAGCAATACATACATTGATTGATAAGTCTGATAGCTTTTGCAACCTGTGTCATTAGACAAAAATAACAAGTTTAGTGTAGTGAAAAGGAGCATGGTATGGTATCGGATATAGCTGATAGAAATCTTTACTAGCTATAAGAAAACTGTCCTGGCGATTACCTAATTGTATTTGACATGTTTTATATTAAATTTTAAAATGTCATGCTTAAAAATGCCTAGATATTGTAATAGTGGGCGTGAGCTTGAATGGAGACAAAATATGGTCGGGCAGGCCCACACAGAATTGTAAGACTAGAAAAGAATGAAAATTACGGCACAGTAACCTAAAATTGTACCTACATTTATTCATGGGGACCTTTTTTTAAAAGAAACTGATATTATAAACCAAATTTGACTCACCCACTCTTGTTCGGTAAGAAAGTCCAAGCGCCAATCAAATTCACATGTTGCAATATATTGTATTATTACCTGGAACAAAAAATAAATACAATGTTACAATATATCATTTGTGTTGCACATAAAAAAAGCGTGTTCAAGTCAAGTTTTTTTGTATTGACAGAGGTCAATCGAGTCATTGCAAAGCAATTGATTATACAATCAAAAAAAATGTGCAGATTAACAAGAGTTTTACAATAAAAAGAGCTTGAATACGTTGTTTGTTTCATAAGATATTGTAATATCATTTGAATTATAAACACAAATTATTTCAAGTAAATCAGTAAGAGAGATCATTTTGAATGTATGATAAACTGTTGGTTGGTTACTGCCCCGAGCTTGACTTTTATTTTGTAATTTATAACATAAGAATTTATAATCAATATTAAGTTTATTTGGTAATAGTGGTTAACTAAAAAAGTCCGAGAGCGCTGATTTATTATAATATTTAAGCACTCTCTCTCCCTAACCGCAGTGATTCAATTTCCGCAAAAACAATTTTCCAACAAAAAGTTATTTCCATACATTTTTACGAAAATTACGTAGAAATAATCATTTCTTGCTAAATTTTCAAATCGTCCAGTAAAGGTGTGAGAGCTCCGACCCCAAACGCCCCCGCCTCACTACACAGCTGCTGAAGATGCTTTTTAAAGAGACTAAACACGTCTCACAATTGTGGGGTTATAATGCAAAACGTACTATTTCCAAAACTCAAACTTTTCAGTAGAGTCATATACTACAGCGAATAACACAAACAAAATAACATTTGCATAAAAATATGATTTCCAATTTGAAAACGACCGTCTTTTAGACATTTTATATTAAAACTAATAGGAACAGTCGATTCCTTAGGCTTGAATTACCCTATCTTCTTACCTAACTCAATATCGCTAATTTTGGAAATAGTAAGTTTTGCATTATAACCCCACAATAAGTCACTCGACAAGTGGAGGAACATATTAAAAATTAACTTCCATAAGTTACCCCCGAATCTATCAAAAAAAAATGTTTGTTTTGCCTATAAAAACATACTATAGTACTTTTGCATTCAGATTACAGACTGTATTTATTACAGAAAATTTCATTAGTTTATGTGTAAAATTTAGGGTGTGGAGTCGGAGTCGCGGTATTTTGGGCGGAGTCGGAGTCGTGAAAAATGAGCGGCTTGATTTTTTTTTGAAAATTATATTTAAAGTGTTAACATTTCATTGTTGGCTGACCAAAGATGATCTGATGGTATACATATATATCAGTTAAAATGAAATTAATAAAAACACAATAATCCTTTGTACTTCATTCCACTTTATTTAATATGTCAGGACCGGTTTCGCTCATTGCAAGCATTGTCAACTGATCACAATGAGCGAAACCGGTCCTGAAATATTAAATAAAGTGGATTGAAGTACAAAGGATTATTGTGTTTTTATTAATATAATGCCTTTCCACCAAGTATTGACAGTGAACACCCTAAAAGTGATAAAATGAAATGATGAGTTGGAGTCGTTAATTATTTTAAAGCTGGAGTCGGAGTCGTCTTTTTTTTTACACGACTTCACAGCCCTGGTAAAATTAATTTTGAAAATTTTACGACTGTACGCTGTGGGTGCAACAGCTTTTGTTCAATGTATCTGTGTGACATATTTTTTATAAAAAGACAAAATAAATATGTACATGTGCTGTAGGAACTTTCCCAATCGTTTTTATACAAGATGACAAGACCAGCGTTAAATCTTGTAGCTGCACATCCTTACCATGGAAGTGGGCGTAAGCGTTTCGAAATAAAACTACCCAATATCCTCACCATCAATCATAATAACACCCATCCTTGAACAGGAGGTACAAAAACCCAAAGAAGGCGATCAATCGACATCGTTTCACTCAGGTGTCGGGTTACTGAATATTAAAAGCGTGGTACATCGTCTCCCAGCAGCATTTTATGAAACAACATCGCCCTTGTTGTCTGTCTGAAGCTAAAATGTGTTTTTTTTTGTATTGGACTTATGGCTAAGTAGTCAACTATGTCAGTGCTTCCCTTCCTTTTTAGTTCCACGGCCCCCTAAATCTAAAAAAAATAACCCGCGGCCCTCCTCAATTGTCTCCGTAACTCGTTTTTTTTAGCTCACCGACGAATTTGAAATCCTCGATTTGCTATACTTTTCCCCCAGAATCCATTTTCTATCCAATCCAATCCGGCGGCCCCCTTAATAAATTCCGCGGACCCCAATATGGGAAACACCGATTTGATAGATTTTTGTACTTTCTACTGAATTTCGCGCCCCTCAGGTTGGGAAGCACTGAAATATGTTATCAATGAAGGCCATCTAATCATGCCTTTATGTGTTTGTGACATCAATTTGATATAGTCAGCTGTTTGGTTAATTTAGTTTTTTTAGTCCTGAATTACAAAGCATTGTTTTAAAATCAAATCCTTTACCCTACAGCAGAAGCTATCACCATGAATAGGGTTGTCAGTCAAACCGGGAAACCCACCAACCGATTTTTCTTTTTGTTTTTTTTTATCCATGTCAGCTCCCAATGTGGAGCATTTGGCCTTCTAATGGAGATATCTCAAAAAAAAAATAATGTGGATTTACATCACAAACACCCAGTCTTCGATCGCAACTTTGAATTGAATACATCTCAAATTCACTATGATCTGACCGGGAATCTAACCCAGACCTGCGTGATCGGTAGAGCAAGATCGAACCAACTGGTCTACATCAGGCGACGATTTATTTCACAAACCCAAAATAAAATACAATATAAAGTGCACATAAACACAAATAAAGAATAAAAACAATGTATTATTAATATGTACTGTTTTTTGAATTAATAGGCAACGCCTATTTGTTTATACTTCTCACTAGATTAGGCCTTTCTCAAGAGTTCTTTATTTGTGAGTAAATAATCATACATTTGGCAGCAATTGAGATCATAATTTTCTATGTACTGTAAAATTCTTTCGACAGTATCCGCTGAATTTCCCTGGCGAGAATATTCTCTCCAGTTTACCATTATGTCCTGGTGTGGAGAAAAAATACATACTTGCTTATGTGATACAAATCTTTGTAATGTTCCGGAAATTCTGTCTCTATTTATCCCCATTTATCTGTAGCTAAATATTTATATTGTGGAAAATATAAACGCGCCTATGTTTTTTTTTGTAAACCGGAACTTTCTGGACACCGGGACACGAGACTTGTCCGGTGACAGTCTTGATTAATCGGGACGTCTGACAACCCTACCCGTGTATGATAATTTGATATTTTTCTTCTGTTTATTTAAATTTTCTACACCGCTGCATTATAATCGGCGGTATTTCATTAATTTGCAGATGTAAAAAGAGTGCATAGCATGTTTGCAAAGCGTATTTACACTTTTTTCTTTCTAAATTATATCATTATTGAATTCTCCGTATCTGACAATATCGATTCTATTTATACTAACAAACAGTGCATTGGAAAAGCTATACCTATCAGTCTTATAATACACTCGTAATCTATTATTCAAACTAGATTGGATCAATCGCCTCAAATTAGAGCAATTCCTAACATCGCGATCGCTTTGTGGTATAATAATAGTGTATGCAGACCAGGTACACGTTCCAAGTAATAATTAAATTAAGCGCGCGATAAAATGACCTTATGACCTATTTCTAAACAGCAATACATTACGCTCAAACTTATCGTGTTCTTAACTGCCAAAAAAAAAGAAAATGAGTCATTGCTCATAGCCACGTTGTGAATGCGGCAGTAACATGCATGCATAATGGATGAACAAGGTAAAGTATAAACGCTGCCCGCAGAGGAATGCCGCGTATTTGTTATTCCGGTCACAGGGGAGTCGGCTCGCTACCCGATGTCGTGCAAATATGCCACTGACTTTTTCAACCCCCGTAGCCACCCTCCGCCCTATCGTGGTTAGTTTGGTGATACGGGCAGAAAATTACATTTGTGCGCTATGTGGTTTTGAACAATTTCAATTTAATTCTGTCTTTAAGTTTTTAGTCACGGATGTGCGTTTAATTTTAACATGGTGAGTAAACAAATACGACACAAGGCGGAAATAATGCGCAAGTGGGTGAAGTGCAGTTAAACCGACTTTTAGTGATGGTTTTCAATTGCAATTGAGTAAAATAGTGTTTGATTGTATTTCTTGGAAAAAAATAACAAAGCTGGCGTATGTACTTAATCAATTTAATACATAATACTCTTTTTAACATAGAAGATACGTTCTACTGTGGCCCAGTTGGTTAGAGCTTGCTGCTCTGGTTTCGACTCCCGGTTAGATCACAGTGAATTTGAGAATTATTCAATTCAAAGTTGTGATCGAAGACTGGGTGTTTGTGATGTCAATTAACATTATTTCCTCTCCTCTCATCCTTCTGATCCTTTAATAACTGGGTGTAGCAATAGCAATTAGTCAACCACTAGTCCTGTTTTAGCCTTATCCTTCTTTCCCTACTACTCACTTTGAAAAAAGTGAGGTTGAACGATTGAGTAACAAACATTTCACGTAGAAAAAAATTGTTGAGATACCTCCATTAGGAGGCCATATGCTCCCGGACACGGATAAAAAATACAATAGAAGGATAGAGCTAGGACAGGACTAGTGGTTAGCAAGTCACTCTCGATACGCCCCGCTCATAGAATAGGACGGGTGGTAGGGGGGAATTTAAGATATCACATACATCCATGCCTTCGAACAGAATTCATAAATCGGTTGAAAAATCAATATATAAAGTAGAGACACTGAGATTTGAACCAGTGACTTCTGTAGCCAAAGCCAATGACGTTGACCACTCAACCACACAGAACATCTTCAGGAGAAATTTTATTACATAATTGTCATTGAATCATCGAAGCACATTAAGGACATACATACATACTTTGAATAATTAAAAATTTAATTATTTAAGTTCTAACGAGCGAATTGACTGTACTATGACGTGCAAGAACGTCAGACTGGAAGGCGTCGCGACGACCTACTTTGACGCCCAACAAAAACAATTTTCACTGCAGCCTGATGGTATATCTAACTCCGATAACACTACACGATGCATTCTAATATGTTATTAGCTTGGTACACCAATGCAGGCAATGATAGAACTGCAGTTTCACATGCACCCACAGCAGTTTTTCCGCGATGTCTTTTGAATATTAATGATAACAGATGATAAAGAAAACAAACGTTTTTCTTTGAAATGTATTTGCTTATGCAAACAATTATCCATTTATATTTCTTGAAATTATAATTATTCTTCTTCTTCTTCTTTGACCATATTCGCTCCCTATGTGGAGCATAAGGCCGCCACGAGGCACCTCCATGTTTCCCTGTCTCTCGCCAATTGCTGTGCTTCCTCCCATGACATGCCAGCATGCTTTAGTTCCGCCGATTACATCCTATGGATAGTACCTGACGGACGTCTGGGGCGCCGGTCGATAGAAGAGGCAGGCAAGATTGAGGCTTTCCGGAGGCATTCGCAGCACGTGACCTACCTAGCCAGTTCCAATGTCTCTCCATAACCACTGACGTGACGGGGCGCTGTCTTGTACGCTCCCTTATCTCTGAATTCATCACACAATCAAACCACCATACCCCCATTATCCGACGCAAGTATCTGTTCTCGAAGCTCATTATACGGTTTTTCTGAGTCTTCGTCATGTGCCGTGATTCGCAACGGTAAAGCAGTACCGGCAGAATGCAAGCGTTGAATAAGTGGCATTTGGTTTTAATCGAGTACAGTTGTGTGTCCCATTGTAGTTATAATTATAGTGTTGATTTACTTTTGTTTTTGACAATGTAAAAGAGTCTATACATGATACAACAAAACGTCACAGAAATCAGCGGTGCTATTCCCACGTGAATTACACAAATTTTTAAGTATATTATGATTATACAGACCGTCAAACACAACCACTAGTTGAGTATTTCAGACCGTCCAAATAATAAGTGACTGCGTAGGGAAATAGCAACACATGGTTTATCCATTTAATAAGGTTTAAAACATGAGACTCTACGACTTTTAATTTCCTAAATATTTAGATAAAAATGTCAAAACTATACCCTGGAAAACAAGGAAAAACTTCTATGTATCAAATTACGAACCCAAATTGTCATGAAACATGTTCGCGCAATCTTATGTATTCAATGTAAAAATTGAATTTGTTGATTAAAGATGTTTCAGCAATCATATTAGTTTTCTGTATATAAACAAATAATCGATCAATAATTTGAATAATAAAGCGATATTTTATTTTCCTAGCAACACCATCCCCTTTCGATGTTAAGGGTCTTTATTTGCACGATTAGTCATTCTATTCTATCTAGTAATAAATTACTGTTTCAGGAAATCTAATCCAAATAATAGGTGTACCGGAATTAAGTGTCGTATTTTTTGTTCTCGATCTTCAATGGTCAGTTGTGCTTCGCCAGGCAATCTTTCACGACATATTTGAATTTGTATCGTTAGCCATACATACCTGATGTGTTTTGTGATGATTTAATAAAAAAAATAGTAACCGTATTGACAATGGAGGGATTTGTACCAAATGAAGTATTTGTTTGAAAAACCATGTTGTACCATTTTTTGATAAAAGAGAACGTAACAAGTGCTACAAAAAATATTTGCGGTACACTGGGGAATATTTTAGACATTCGTTAATCTCAAATGTGTTTCAAACAATTCAAATCCGGTGATTTTGATTAAAAAAAAAATTGAACAAAATCCAACGTTCACGATTCAGGAACTGACAAATAAACTCGGATACCCATGGTCAAATGTACAGGAACACTTTAAAAAAAATCGGCAAGACTTGGAGACAGAGAAGATGGGTGCCGTAAGACAATGCACGGCCTCAAACCAAACAAAAAATCAAGGACCTGGGATGGAAGACTATCAGACATCCACCATATTGACCAGACATTGCTCCGTCCGATTATCACCTATCCAGATCGATGCAACATTGTTTTTATAAAAAAATATGCCAGTTATGAAGAGGTCAAAATGGGCATATCCGAATATTTTAATTCAATCCCCGGTGATTTTTATAACAGAGGGATTAAAAAATTGCCAGATAGGTAGGTGGAGAGAGTTTATATCCAACGATGAAAATTATATAATCGACTAATTTTTGACAAATAAATGTTTTTATCGTATCGATTGTTTCATTAAAAAAACGACACTCAATTCCGGTGCACCTATTATGTATGCACATAAGATTATCTATATGTAAATAAAACGTGAAGTGGATGCAATTTAACCCAGTTTCCACCTAATGCATATACATCATAAGGGGTTAATGCAGTTCTCGTGTGCAGTGTTCTTTGGACGTATTGCAAATGTGTGTTTATGTTGACCGTTTCCAAGACATTATTGCCGTGAATTATTGAATTTCTTAGAGACGTTGATATCGGGGATGAAATATAATACAACGTACACTCAATAGAGAAACTTTGACACACAATATACTATAATACATAGGTTACCAACCTTTTTCGAGTGGCGACCCCTTTTTATAAAAGCCGTGACTAGGCGACCCACCGAGGAATTTGAAATCCTCGATTTGCTATACTTTTTTACCGGAATGTCCCCGAAGCTCCTTTTTTTATAGCTCACCGGGGAAAGTTGGCGACCCCCAGGTTGGGAACCCGTGCTATAATATTATGTTCTATTATTATGTTCAATTCTACGTGAAAAGGCATTGCTTGTTTTCACCGACTGTACAATTATATAAAATTAACAAGACAGGCTTCGCTATTCAAACCCACTAACAGAAAATAAATATTCAAGCGATTAACAGTGAATAAGACACCAATCCCAAATAGGATAATATCTGTCATTCTGTAAGAAATTCTTTCTTCGTTTTAGCAGTACAATTCGGGGTGAACCTTCGCGGCGGCAGTCGATCTCATCCACTCCATTAGATTCTCTGGCCTTCTACATCGCTGAACTCCAGCACTAGCAGGTCCTTTGACACCCCAAGCATCGAGCGTTGTCGCGGTCTTCTAACGCTTCGATTTCCTCAGGGGTAGTAAATGGGAGGCAGTTACCATCATATAAATTATATGTGTAATATGTTTGAGGGTGTTCACTATCAATACTACTTGGTGGAAAGGCATTATATATTTGATAGACTCGGCGGTAACTTGTTACAAGTTTATTTTTTAATATAAAATTAAATTTAACAACATTTTTATTGAACTTTTTGAGCTACAACTTGTGACACGTGTTTGAGAAGCATCATAATGACACTATCGCAACGTTCGCGAATGATGTAAAATTTGATCCAAATCTTATGTTATAAATTAAAAAATAAAAGTGGGGTTTGTCCTTTTCTACTGGACTCAGGGAAGGGGTTAAGATGCAAACTTTTATAGTACTAATTAAAAATTTATGACTTTCATTATGTGTGGTAACACCCGATGTAAATACATTCAACAATGGTGATCCACTTATCTTATTTAAAATGTATTTTACTAATGCGTTCTTTCTATTAACGACTTTATTAATTTCCAAAAAATTCAACATCTAAATTGTTTAAATACACATCACTAAATATATTTTTCAAAAAAAAATCGAGCCACTCATTATTCGCGACTCCGGCCAAAATACCACGACTCAGCGACTCCGACTCCACAGCCCTAATGCACTGCATTATATTAACACAAAGTAACGTAAATACCCAATCATTGCATGATAACTTTATGGTTATTTAATTAATGTAAACAATATTAGGGCAGTGTGTCGAATAGAAAACAAATCAAAGGTTATCTCGGACCTTATCGACGACGGCAAGAGCATTTTTTTAATAGTTCATTCACAATTATTTATGTGGCGCATTAATTTCACAACATCGTGACAGTTAGGATAGTAGTTATTGGACGTTAATCAAATGAGTGACATAATGACCTGGAGAAAATAGTGAAGAAACTTCCCAAAATATTTGTCAGTACAATATAAAAACGGACAACATTTCCGGTCAAAAACTGTAAGAAATGTTGTTGTTTTATCAAAGAATTGCCTCTCGAATACATTGTTTTTTACTTACAAAATTTAAGTATATTTTCGTTTTTCTCTCAAATTTAACATGCATAAACATATTACATTCCTCGTCGTTTTTAAGCAAATAATATGTTAAATCCAGTTAGGTAAACTTCAATGGTTTTATATATCGACTGTGGAAAGAAGAAGGACGCAACCCTCAGTTTTTCCAGAACAGCTTTTTATCGATAATCACAATGAATACAACTTGACACACGTTCTATCAAAAGGATGGAAGCTGAAAATGCCGAATTAGTATCTAAATTTAGCCTTTAAGTTTGAAAAAAGAAAGGCCTGTGAAAATTGCAACCAGGAAAAGGGACCTAAAAAAAGGTTATTAAATTAATATTAGGCTATGTCATAAAAAAAACAGTTTATCAGTCACCATGCACTTCAGGGTTGTGTATATTTCATAATTTGATTTTAGCCTAAAATCATCAAAAAAACGTTTTATGTTTCTCCTGTAAAATTTGATGTGTGAGTTACGTCCTTTTTCCTTTCCACAGTCGATATAAACTCATTTTTTGTTTATTTCCTCAGTAATATTGATAAGGCAGCAGTAGCGGATTAAGCACATGAGAGGTCACAGGCGCAATAAAATATGGAAGCCTTTTTTTAAGAATAACATAAAAACGTCAGAAAATTACAAGTAAAATAGTAAAACTATACAAAAATCTGAAATGGGTTATATAAGCTATTTTGAGCCCCCTAAGATTTGGATTCCACGAGCGCACGCCTCATTTGCTTATAAGGTAATCTGCCAAAGATACTCCAGAAATGCAGTAATAAACATTCAAGACAGAATGAACAGAAGGCGAAAGCCGAAATAGCTATCAACTCATAAATATAAAAAAACTGTAGAACTAAAATACGTTGATATTTTTACCCTATTAAAGACAGATGTAACTGATCCAGAAATAATTTAAGATTTGGATTGAAGGTGCTCGGTGGAATTTCAATATTTAATTTGAATCGTTCAAATTATGTACACTCACACGATTTTTTACTAACGACCCGGGTTTCGCCTTTCGGCATCTTCATGCGTTCAAGTCCATCCCAACGGATGAACTCGTTGGGAAAAGGTATGGCGGATTAAAACTATTTTTAAGATGAGGAAATTCTCTGCTTTCATCAATAGGTCCCTACACCTAACCTATCAACTGCGAAGGATTCTCAGTCTGGTACTCCAAGATTCTGATTGATTGAACTGCGATGCCATCGTCGTGCAACCTGTGGAGCTGTGCGCTGTGTATTTTCATTAACGACATTTCACTTCATTAAGTTTTAATCCAGGTCTCCATGACGTAAGAATGTTCTGGTAGGCGGGACTTGAAATATCTAAAAATTTACGTCACGTAAATAAAAGTAATCGAGACGGATTAAGAGCAAAAAATTAAATTTATTAATAATTTATTGCTAATAAAAACACCTACATAATATTTCTTAAATTTCGTCTCTGGGGGTTTACCTTCATACTATCAATGACACAATATTTACGATACATTTAGAAATGGCAGACAAGTATTATTATCATAACGAAAACACCCACAGGGTTAAAACCTACAAACGAAAATAATTAATAGAGTTTGATATGTCAGTAAATTATTTGTGAATAAAAATGTCGAAACGTTGCACTTTAATTTGATTTTGAAGAGGCACGCACGCCTTTAAATTTATTCGAATTTTTATTTTGATTAATAACCGTTTCAAATAAAACATTCACGGAAAAGCGACGAAAGTGAATTTCATTTGCATAAAACATTACCCAACCAGCACTCCTATATATTCCAACACTACATCGGCATAATGTGGGCGATTCTGTAAACAAGAATATTGTTTGATTTTAAAATAGTAACAAAATGTACCTAAATCTTGCATAAATGTTTGGAGGTGTGCAGAATTGATAACTTCCTACGGTTAAAACTATAATTTTATGTCAATTTGACAATAGAAAATATGTATTTCTTTCACTTTCTAATTGCTGTTTTATTTTGACGAAATTATAGAATTATATAATCATAAAATTAGGGATTGGCATTTAAAAATATAAAATCAAAATACGAATGCTTTAACAATCACAGAACTCCGACCTCGTCTAGTCTATATATTAATAGCCGATAAGGTCCGTATGTCTGAGTGTTTGGACGTCCATTTCACACCTTCCAGTCTCCACTTTTTTATTCATACTAAATTTATATATTAAAAGTCGATAAAATAATCACTCGCTTTTCACTTTTCACAAATGTGTGCGTACTGATGATGTCCTCGAGACATCTTCTTCTACGAAATGTATTTTGTTTGCGTACATTTTCAAATTAATAGATAATGAAATGAAATAAAATAAAATAAAATAAAATAAAATAAATTGAAATAAAATAAAATAAAATAAAATAAATTGAAATAAAATAAAATAAAATAAATTGAAATAAAATAAAATAAAATAAAATAAAATAAATTGAAATAAATTAAAATAAAATAAAATAAAATAAATTGAAATAAAATAAAATAAAATAAAATAAAATAAAATAAATTGAAATAAAATAAAATAAAATAAAATAAAATAAATTGAAATAAATTAAAATGAAATAAAATAAAATAAAATAAACTAAAATAAAATAAAATAAAATAAATTGAAATAAATTAAAATAAAATAAAATAAAATAAATTGAAATAAAATAAAATAAATTGAAATAAAATAAAATAAAATAAAATAAATTGAAATAAATTAAAATAAAATTAAATTAAATAAAATAAATTAAAATAAATTAAAATTAAATTAAATAAAATGAATTAAAATAAAATAAATTAAACTAAATAAAATCAAACACAATGCAGCAAAAATCTCCCGTTGCTGGGCAACGGGCTTACAGCTAGTTTCTATAAAACCTATTAGTCATCTCAATCGGACAGTGTTAAGGATCTGCTTAAAAGTAAATCATCCACCAACGAGCTCTTACCTACTATATTATATTGTTTATTAATAACCGAGGATCTTATACCAAGTAGCAGCTGACGATTTACAAGTACACTATGAACATGGGAGGTAAACCACACTATGTATGTCATTTCTGGCCAAATTGAGACATAGTGTAGTGTATCACGCGATGTTATTTCCAGTAATATTGTAGCAAAACACCCTTAATTATAGTTCAAATATTCTACATACAATACGAATCATAGAAAAAAAGCCATTGATTTTCTAACGCAAACTTCATGATGAAGAATAGAAAAGCCATAGTGGAAAAAATACATTTTTGATATGGTATAATAAGTAATCAATGTGTGAATGTATAACTATAATAGTTTTGGATTGATTGTAATACTTAAACTCTTATATTGAAATATATATACCAAAAGACATTGCAGATCTAAAATGAAAAAAAGATTTAAAAATCTTAATCTCGAAAGTTTTGCACCCAACCCCCGTTTTCGGCTTGTGGAAAAGATAATAGGTACTTTCTACTCGGATATCAAGTAGTGTGGTGTGGTGATTTAGGTCAGAAGGGATGTTAATTTAAATTTTGTCAGCCATTACTCAAAGTCTAACTAGATTAGTTTCGTGGCATCCAGCATAAAATATAAACCAGATAACACAAAGAATTATTACACCAAAAATAACAAACGAATTTTCAAACTGTTGAAAGCATTTGGGGTTTTATTATATTATTCAACGAATGCGTCTTGCCCGTCAGCGGGTCGCGTTTCAAATTACAATCTTTCAATGAGGCATCCATCTTGTCTGATTCGAATATGCATCTTCTGCCCACCGCAGACAGGTTAATTAAATGTTATGCCACGAAATGGCGGTGCACCCATATTTTATGGCTCAATTATTAAGCGCCATTCAAATCTGACAGACAATGAACGGTTCCCGCGTTTTTTTTTAATCAGTTTCGTCATCACTACGCATCTCTACCGCTGTACTACGTAAGTGTTGACAGCATAATTTATTAGACGTGAGTTTTCACAACATATGTAATACGTCAGATAACTTACAGTGGTTAAACTAATGGTGGCCATCGTCCAAATTGCGGGGCAACTTCCAATGTTTTTCTCGATGCAAGTTAACCAATTTCCCGCAAATCATTCACGTGTTTTACAACAATATAACAAAGCGGCGAGTTCAATTCATGCCGGAGTTACCGATTATTTAGCGATGACTCTCTTCTTCTTTTGTAGAATTTCATGACTGTTTTAGAAGTATTACTTCAATTATAAGCACAGTTATAATTATAACAAGAATGACGGACGGACGATGAACTAAAGCTTGACAGTACAATATCAGTAAAAAAATAACCTTTAATGACACAGCAACCCACATGCCAATAGATTCTTCTGTCAATGAAAGCATGTTGTTAAATTATTAAGTACTATTTTCTCAGTTTAATTTGAATTCAATATTGGATCATACTTCATAATATACTATCATAAAAACCCACCAACGAAATTATCCAGACCGGTATTCGAGCTCGTGGAAATTGCAAACTAGATGGCTTTACATCAAATAACGTTGATCAATTGGCAACAGGATCGACAATTAACGAAGATTTTCTTTATCTTCATAAAAGGAGCACAAATTATTGTACCACTTTCACAATTTTTACAAAGATAAAGATTGGTTTCTCTCATAGTGAGTATTTTTGAATTATAACAAATATATTCGAACTGTATTGTTTGTATAATATTTAGAACTTTATTACGTTAATATTAAATCACTGAAATCGTCAGAAATAATACTAACAACAGTATGGTTGCGAAAACTATTCCACTTGTCGTTTTTGGTTGAAGAATGTCATACCAGTGAATGCTTTCAGCTGGTGTTGTAGTAAAGCTACAAATAAATCTTCAAAAGAAGTGAAAATTCCATTTTAAAAAAATCCTGAATGACAGCTATTTTCGAACAGACTAAAGAATTTCTGGACACGTGTTAGATGAAGACACACGAAACCGAAGTCACATAGAAATCCAATCAGTTTTAAGTTTACGAGAATGTGTTCATTTATCGAAATATTGGCTCGATAATGACAAAATAAAAATTGACAGTACCCAGAAAATAACTATCTTTAAAAATTGCGGTTATTTTCAAAACTCAATATTCGGAATAATTTGATTAGCATATTATTATCGCTTGGCACTATAAAGATTTTGAGCTGGATTATCAAGTGTCACTATGGCTAAGCGATATCCCTCTTAGCTTTGATTTTACGATCAAAGTATCGAATTCTCGATTGTAAATTTGCATACAAATATGCCTTATATCTATACCATATCAGAAAAATGAACTTACAACTTGATTATAAAAAATACCATTTAAGTATTTTATCTTTTGTCTACGGTTGTGATTAAGGATTCTATGCCAAAGCCCGAGAATAAATTCCCGGGAAATTGACGATTTTTACCAATCTCGGTTCCTGGGACATTTAAATAAAACAGCCTAAGATTTATTTTTTTAATAACATTAATATATGTACTAGCTGTAAGCCCATTGACCTCAACGGGGGGAATTTTGTTGCATTTTTAAGTAGTCAGAAAATTTACTGGCGTAAAAAATAAATTACAAACCTATTTATTGAATAAGCCAGAAATTATAAAAGTAAAAGAAATATATCTAAAATATATTTTTTAGAATAATTGAAATGTTCAAGTTTGCTAACAAATATATTTCGTAGTAGCAGAAATAGACCTCGGGGCATATATCGACAGCCATGCAGTATTTAAATTATAAATTATTTAACTTTTGGAATAATGTTTAAGTTTGCTAACAATCATGTTTCGTAGTAGCAGAAATAGACCTCTATTATATAAAATATGTATTTTATTCAACTAATTTTCAAGTACGCTATATATATATATATATCGTACTAGAAGAAAAAGACCCGAGGACATTAGTACGAACATATTTGTGATTTGTGAATATTTTATCGACTATTAATATATAGATATTATATTTTATTAATTCAATGCAATTGAGTATCAATGTTCCTTGAGAATTTGTGTACATTATAAATTAAATATGACCATTGTAATAACGTGCAACAGATGTTAGTTTTCAACGTACACCATAAAATTGCTGACCCAATGTATGTATTATTTTTCTAATGAAATAATTTCATCAAAAAAACCAAACGAATCTCTCGAATGATGTGTAATAAAAAGTAATATTAGTAATTAAGTCATATTTTGCAATATTTAACGTTAGAAATAAGTTTGGTTTACCGATAGTGTTCATGTATGCATATGAGAATTCGTTCATAAAAAAAACCCTGCAGTACTTTGCGAATATTTCCCGGGAAATTACAATTTACGACGACATGAAAAAAGCCGAGACTTCAGAATCCCTAGCTGTGTTTTTCGAAGAGATATTATAGTAAATCTTAGTAATTGGAGACAATGTGTAAAAATGATTGCGGTCGGACAGATTTGGTGATAAATAACTCTCATGTTGATGACAGCCAATATACAATATGTGTCCAATGTTAAAGCACCATTTTCCTGTGAAAATCAACAAGAAAGTGTGTAAACGACTTGTGAAAAGAGATATATATATAAAACATGAAATGGTTTCTTTGAAAGAAACGTGATAATGTGCTTTGGAAGTGTTGTATTCTGTGAGTGGAGTGCGTCTGATTTTTATTTTTAGAAACTGAAATAAATAAATGTTTGACGGAGAGGAATGTGTGTCTTCATTTGGATTCCAGATAGCGCTCACATTTTAAAAAATCTACAATATAGATCACAAGAACGACATAAATTAACTACGTAAATAAATTAATTAATATTCGTGTAATATTGACATTCCCAGTAGCCGAATAGCGAGACTTGTTTGCAATGTGTCCGGAACATATGCAAGCGAACACGGATGTCCAAGACATTTAAAAAATAAAATACTTGGCATTCTAATAGAATATAAGGAATATTTTTTATGAATATGTGTAGTTCCGTCTATACTGAGTCAATATAGGTTTTTAAAATATCGAATTCGTGTGTATATTAGGTAAAATTATTTTTCTCGAAAACACGCAGTATCTCTGGGACATATTAATGATTTATATGCGCGGTATTCAAGCGGTTAAATAAACATTGATCTTTCAAATGATTTGTAGAATCGTCTTCGAGTTTGACCACTATTATAAAAAAATGAACTCAAAGATTTCATGCATATAAACTTCACTTACTTGCGATAAGCGTACAATGATGGAAGATTTATCTCGTTTTAATTACCTGAAACAAAAAAGAGAACAGCATATTAGTCAGCAGTCAAAAAATGTCATTGACAATTACTAAATACATTGTAAAAATTTCATATATGTACATATCGACTTTGGAAAGGAAAAAGGACGTAACCTACACCTTACAAGAGGCACGAAAAACGTGTTTTGATGATTTTGGGCCATATGCAAATTATGAAATTTACACAAACTTGAAGTGCACGGAGACTTCTAAACTGGTGTTTAATTGACATATTTTAATATTAATTTAGAAATTGTCTGAGAAAAACCTTTATTTCAGTCTTTTTTCTTGATTTCAATTTTCACAAGCTCATCTTTTTTACAAACTTAATAGCTAAATTTAGATACTAATTCGGCATTTTCAGCTTACATCTTTTGATAGAACGTGTATCATGTTAAATACATTGTGATTATCGAAAAAAGGCTGTCTTGAAAAAACTGTGGGTTACGTCCTCTTTACTTTCTACATTCGATATGTAACTGATTGTTTATATTTCATTATTTCCATATACATATGTACCTGCCTACCAAAATAAAACTAGTATTTTTCTAGTAGTACTTTTGTAGAGCTATAGTAGAGAGGGTTTCGAATATAATGGCTAAAATTGGAGTTAAAAACATCAAATTTGAGGTCCTCAATATCAAAGCCTACCTAAAGACCGTTTTTTATTTTTTTCAAATTTTGATGACAACTTGTTCTCTATTTCAATATCTACACAATCAATAGATTTCCGATTTCAAAACCTCTCTTAACAGTTTAACGACCGCACGTTTTTTTTATAAAATTTCACCTGGCGAAATAAAATTTTGCGAAAAATTCGCAAAAATTGTAATTTTACTAAATTCACTATAATTTGTAAACAAATTGAGATATCTTTACAAAATTTAATTTTCTTAGCTTCCAGATACTTCGCCTTTACGCATATATAAGTCCGCCGGCCAGCAAACTTTGTTTTTCAAAGACTCAAATATGCGTCCACGGTCGTTAAGCTGAGAAAACGCATTTACAAAAACGTGTTTAGTCTCAAAACGTACTCAAATCCAAAAAGCCCACAGCAGTTTTTTGCAATTTGCCAACAATTTTGGTAGTAGTCAAAAATAGGTTTTGAAACTAATTCGCTTATTTGTGACTTTACCGTCGATATGTATTGTCTTTTCACCAATAATATACGTACAATTAACACTTTAAAACTGACTAGCATAGGTACAATTAGTTAAAAAAATATAATCAATTTGAAAATCTCTGGACACGAAACTTTACCGCAAGATTTCGAAATGCCCAATTTTACAGTTATTCACTATTTATAGAGCGTGCTATAATGGTAATATTATGCTCTGTGCCCGGCGCAGTAATATGAGTTTCTACTAAATAATTTATATAGCCGCCCAAAATAGTAAATAATAATATATGTACATATAGCGGACCGTTGGAATTGTATGGTTTCAACTTTCAACTTACGAAAGCAATCGCGCATCTTCACGCTCGATATATTTATATGGCACTGCGTTCACATTTATATATACACGTCCAGGACAGGTTAAATTGGGCCACAATATTACACCCAATATATTTTGTAGGAAATAAAACAGTCGGAATTTTTCGGTGGAGTAGAATTATCGAACATCTAATATATAAAAAATAATGTTTGTTTGTTCGTACTCTATGGGCTGTCAAACCGCTGGTCCGATTACAATAAAAATTTCACAAACTTTTTGTTTGCACTTCCGGGAAGGTTTTAGGCATATTAAAATTAGCTTACAGTAGGCCTTATATATAAAAATCAATGTTTGTATTTCTGCCATACCGTTCATGCAACTTGCGCAAAAGTTATGGGCGTAGTACAATTAAGCTACAGTAAAACAGTGGATACAAAACATTATAAAAAAAAGTAACGAAATTATGATAAGTAGTATGTTACTATTTTAATAAATAACAATTTATATTGTTTTGTGAAATCCGCTTTATATTTGCCGCATTTAATGTAAATTGTCGGTTTGGTAAAAAAAAACGATTTTTAATTCTTCAAAAATGTACACCTATAGGACACTGAACATCAGGGTTTTAGAGCATATGGCAGCCTTTAGATTGAAAAAAGACACGTCCACTTTTGCTAATCACTTAATTTCGGAAGGACACGTGTTCAATCAGGAACAAGGGATAAAAATGTTACACCCAAATACGGACAGTCATAAACTCTTTTTACATGAAATTTTGGAAATTAATACAGCACAATTGCATAGTCTTCCGATTTTAAATGAAATACTCAACCTACCTGGGTCTCCACTTTTGTACCCTATATAAATATAATCATAAAACCTTTGCCGACAAACAAATAAAATATAGTTCTTGAAACTACTTACTTCTCAAATCTGTCGGCATTCCCATGAGCTTATCCTTTTCGCCAGCAATGGCTTTGAACTCAATGATACATTTATTTCTTATATAAACACGAAACATTCATTTACTTAACGTCAGTTCAAGTTCATCCGTGCACCTGAACGCCTGATGATGCCGAAAGGCGAAACCCGGGTCGTTAGTGACAAAATCTGTGAGAATGTACATAGTTTGAACAACTCAAGTTTAATGTACACCTAATTTGTAGTAAAATTTAACTTTATTATACGAAATTGCCAACTCTATACGATGACATATCTAGCTTATTTTCGACAAAACATGGAGAATGCCGTCATTGTTTCTAGAACTCCCACATATCGTATTGCATGGTTTCGAAATTCAATTCAAACGTAATGGATATATCTTTCATTTATCTTTCTACAAATATTCACTCCATTTTTTACAAGGATTTCTTTTCGCGGCTGTTTTACACGAAACGTTACACCGTGTAAAAAGAGGATTTATTGTGTATGCTGAGAGAAAAGAATTTCTGTTAGAATTGTTCGCATTACACTTTTTACATAACACAAGTAGGAAACAATTACGTAAGTAATATTTTATTGAAACAACGACTTAACAATATGTTCAGCATTTCTTGTACAGATAATGTGGTACTGTACTTAATTTATAAAAACTGGTTTCGGCCAGAAAGTATACAATGTCATAGAAGGCATTGTTGTATGTAAGTGTTGATGAAGAATGGTTGTTAATTTACCCTTTACACCCAGCCCCATTGTCAATGAAGATTAGAAAGTGTTGGTAACATAGAGTCCCATGTCTTCGGATAATGGTTGATTGTGTTAATTAAAGATTAAATCTTGAATGGAGACTAATTATCCCTTCGTAAGTATTAAAGATAAACAACTACCTTTTATACTCCTTTACTAATTGAAGAACCTTTTATCAATCGCAGGACAGAAATTTAACAGCTTAATCTTATAAGCCTTTTTTAGACCAAATTTCTTTCAAGTTTAAAGCCCGAAGAAGAGAAAAATTTCTCTTCTTCGGGGCCGAGTTAATAATCGTGAAATTCTCATGACTATTAACTTACATGATCCCAATTTATTCTTACGTGGGCGAAACTATAACCAAAAACTTTTGTTTCTAAGAACTTGTTCCTCGCATAGGACGTATGAGTCGCCAGTTCCAAGGGCCGTTCGACTGATCAACTCATTGCCTAGAGAAGTGGATTTTTTTAGTGATAGTATTTGTGAACTGTTTGTTAAGTTTTATTTCTTGATTTTGATGTATGTATTATGTACGGCTTTTTTAAATTTGTCAAATGCATGGCCATTTGGCGTCACCTGTAATGTCATGTACATACTGTACTTTCAATTTTTAAACAATAAATAAATAAGACAAATAAAATTTAAAAACTATTTTAAATAATGGGCAAAGTTTATACCGTCAAAAACCATAATGTTAACTCGATAAACCATATTGCACATTGTACTAAAAATCAACTAGCATAAATGGCTTTCTATGAATTATGGTACAAGGAACAAGATTAAAATCTGACCCACATACAAGTCACTTGGTGACCCCTATTCCTTTGCATTTGGATGTAAATGCTACCGCGTCCAGCAGCTTTCGACCAGCGCTGCCTGTTCCCCCAAAAATTGTATCCCTATGAAATACTGGGCTATTACTTTTCGTTTCCCCCATCTAATATTGTGCATCATATATTCTAACAACGTGGGCGCAGTCAATTAGTTTGATGACTGGAATTATTTTATTTTTAGGAATATTTTTCGGGATTTTTTATTACGACACGTATACTATCACTTTTTATTTAACTTTATAGTCATTCAGCTGTCACATAAATGTTAATTATTTGGAAATGTGCAATCTTTGACATACATATTTTACATTGTATCCTTCTATATCAAGTTTTCAATTGATAGTTTCTATTGGTTAGGGAATTTTGAGCATCACATGCATACATTCATTTAGTAGAACAGAAATCCATAAATCGGTTTTAAAAAATCAAGAAACTGTAAAAAGATGTTTTGTAATAAAATTTTCACTAGAAGTTTATTTATTATACACACAACATTGGGAATGGTTTGTATAAATATAAAAAAAAAACTTTCGATGGTTTCGGCGGTAACTTTGTGGAAGTTCATTTTAATAGAAAATTTAATTGTAGCTCATTAGTTTAATAGTTTGTAATGTTTAACGTCATTAGTAGTATGATTAATTTTTTTTGCACTGTTTCGATTTTATAATCCCCTCTTTGCTTCTCTTAAAAAGGAAAAATCCCAATCTGATTGTCTAAAACTCATTAGTATCATTATCTGTTTGTTTTATTTCGATTCTACACCCCCCTCCTTGCTCCTCTTACAAGGAAAAAAAACCCACACCTCCATTTTGTAATTTTATAATTTAAAATGTTAGAATCAATCTTGCTTCATTACTTAAGCAAACTTTGCGATAGTAAGTCTGAAGATGCCTCTGAAAGAGGCGAAACACGTGTCACAGTTAGTAACACAATACGTGGAATAATCAAAGTTAATTTAAATTTTCTATTATAAAAAAAAAGTTTTTACTAATCAAAATTATACAAAAATAGTTACCTCATTTACTTTTTAGTAAAATTGAAAATGCTCAGTAGTTAAGCAATACCAATTCTGTGTTTCATTAGATTATTTCGCATAAGTTCATTTTATGTCGATTTTACGAAAAATTTGGCACATCGCAATCTGTGTATTACAGAGAAAGCCAACCAGCGGCAGTTGTAGGATAAGGTAAATTGACTCCCTGTTAAATCTATTTCCTATCAAGAGAACTCGTCTTTTACCCGCAACCAACCGCTACAGACCTAGAACTCGCTGCAGTGTTGTCATTGTATTATTTTCTTTGAAACTTCGTTAAAATTGGCATATACATTTCATTCACTAAACTACCTTATTTGACGACAGTATACTGAAAGCATTTGGAAAACACAATTTAAAAACGCTTTGAAATTATACTAATGTAGAAACTCCGTCATTCCAGGTCGCCATTTCAAAGAATTCTTCGGGTGCCATGATTCGCTACCGTAAAGCAATACCGGTACATTGCAAGCGTTATCCAAATGGCAAATTAAATATTGTCTAATTTAATCACAGGTGCGAAAATTTATCCTCACAAAATTCTCCGCATTTGGTTACAAAAAAATATTGACAAAGACTGGGATGAAGATTGGAAGATGGAAAGCCAGTGAAAAAATCTCTCCTTGGGATATTGTGCTTTATAGCAGAGCTTATCGACGTAACTTTATATTATAAAATAAACAGCCTCGTATCCATTTTCTTTTGCTTGTATATAATATCATTATCAATATCGAATGATCACCTACATCAGTGGTGGCGAACCTTTTTGAGCCTGAGTGCCATTTTTTTTTATTTCTTCAATATAATAATATGTCGCGTGCCACATACCATGAAAATAAAAAATGGATCAAATGTTTGTGTAGCTTCATATTTTTAATGTAAACAAAGCATTATTACATCGAAAACTTTGTTTAAGTAATTATTAACCCTGCAGAGACGAGAGCTTTTTTTCGATAAAAAAATATTTGTTGAGCCATATTAAAGTCACGGATAACTTTTATTCTTAACAAAAATTAAAAAAAAAAAACGCAAAGTCGTTGTATAGAAACCCCGCATGACTATATGGCCATGCTCATCCTTTTAATACCGTGTAATATTGTGTACGGACAAAAGTGACCTTATGGGATCGCAAACATTCGGGGTTGAAATACAGCTAAACGTGAAATTTTTTTTAAAAAAATACAATTTGACCTCTTTTGACCAACATTATTTCAATACAAATATATTACAAAAGAACTGTAATTTGATGTTTTGATAAAAAAATAACTAACAGTTTCAAAAAGTCCATTAAAAAAAAACAAAAAATCGCATGTACTTTTGGTGGCCGTTTCTGTTCCCGCGGCTGATGACTAACTCAAGTCTGTACCCTTCTTAACCAAATATGAGTAAAAGAAACGATATTCAGGTAGAAAAAGGATGAATAGTGGGATCAATAGACAACGGTGTTTACTGTTACCATATGGCCACGCTCGTCCTTGGAGGGTTAATGGCAAAATATTTTTTTAAAATCTAAATTTAAAAATATGTAGAAACCTCAAACTTCATTATTAGTGAGATTTTCGTTGTTGGATGCTAGATGCCAAATGTTTTATATAGGGTTCATAGTTGGTAGATTTTAATAGAATACAAGAAATACTACTTTCGTCTGTTACGTCCACTTCTTGAAAATAATGATTCACAGGAATAAGTCGATGAAAAAATTGTTAAACTGCGTTAATTTTTGTTAATTTAAGTTTTGAATTTTTTGTATACATTTCTAAGACTTTTTTGTATAATCACTTTTATTTTTTCTCTTGTGGCACGCGTGCCATAGTTTCGCCATCCCTTACCTACATATTATCGCCCGCTGTGGTCTAGTTGGTTAGAGCTTGCTTTACCGACCGACTAGGTTCGAATCCCGGTAAGGTCAATGTCAAAATTGGATTTTTTAATTTGAGATCTAAGACATGGGTGTTTGTGAAGTCAATTCTCCCTGAGTTTATCTCATGTGACTTTTAAAAATTCTCATCGAGTATATCTCGTATGATCTTTCAACTTAAAAGTATTTGACGCATTGGCGTAAGCTGTAATGTCAAATATTTTTTTTTAAAAATTATTTATTAAATTAAATTATATATATATAATATGCAAATAGAATATAAGTACCATAGATTAAAATCCAAAATACTTCCCTTCTTCAGTTGTTTCCTTCCTTGCCTGGCGTAGTTGTACGCACATTAGATCCGTGTATACTTTCATCTAAAGAAAGTTAATA
Organism: Himalopsyche tibetana; assembly: GCA_030503985.1. NCBI lineage: Eukaryota > Metazoa > Arthropoda > Insecta > Trichoptera > Rhyacophilidae > Himalopsyche > Himalopsyche tibetana. The sequence continues at coordinate 490,625 of JAPJYX010000003.1, read as the reverse complement.
AAATGGTACTAAGATATTTTATGGCAGTGATTTTGGTTGAATTATGGTCCAACGGGTTGAACAAACACTAAACGTATTTGATATCTTCCCGCTCTTTTATAATTTGAGTGTAAAATTATAATTGGAAACGCAGTGCTATGCAGTGAAGTGCGTGATATGAGGAAGCAAACATTCCCGATGCGTTTATTGTTTTATGAAAGTACAACTGCTTCCTGTGAAAGGGTCAAATCGTACGCTTTTAGACTAGTGCCACTGACATCGTTACGGATTTATTTCGAAGAGGGGCTTTGAATTAAAAGATGATTTACCCTGTTTATTATGATAACGATTTAGAAGGGAAAAATCTACACGGAGTTCATCACGCTTCTTTGTTTATCTTTAATTCAAAATCTCTTTAATTAATATAAAATATACTTAGATTATTCCACGTATAGTGCTACAAACCGTGACACGTGTTTGGCCTCTTTCAGATGCATCCTCAGACAATCTTTCACAAAGTACGAATGATTTTAAATTTACTGTTCTGATAGATTATAAAAATAAAATAAAAACGGGAGGCAATGAGGGGATGATAGAAAAACAAACAAAAAATAATACAAATGACATTTACTTTACAAAATGATCAACTAATGAGTTGCATCAATTAGGAAGGGTTAAACCAGAGGTGGAAAATCTTTTCTTCTCTAAAGGCCGCATTTATTTTTCTGATTCGTCCGCTAGGACGGGATTGATTAATTTTCAATCTCTTATCCTACCTTTTCCCAGATTATCTCCAGACCTCGTTTTTTTTTGTTCTTTTAGCTCACTGAGGAATTTGAAATCCTCAATTCGCTTATACTACCTCGTTTTCCGAATTTGCATATATGTACAGAATTGCAGAATTGGCCAGAAGGCCGCACCGAAGTGGCCAAAAGGCCACAGGTTCCTCACGTCTGGGTTAAACCATTGGAAATAAATTTAGCAGTGGCGAACGACCTGTACTAATAATACTACGACACCCAGTATTATCAAGGAAAATTGAAAACTAACAGCTTAAAAACAATTAAGAGACAAGTTTAACTATTATTATATTTAATCATTGTTAACTTCACTCGCAATTATGTTTTGAATTCACTCGGGGAGTTTTTTTTAGAATTTGGACAACATCCAATGTATTTATTTTTGGTGCCAGATACCTCTTTATTAAATAGAAGATGACAGATTATTGTCGTTTAATTAAGCAGAATATTAGGGACTGCAAATTTTTTAACCGATTGATCAATAAACGGTTAAATTCGATCCACGAAAAAACGACTAGCGTAGAAGAATTTTGTATGCGTATAAAATGTAACAAAAGTTTTTATGCAAGCTTTAAGTTGGATTGAATAAATTTATTTAAGTATTGTGAACATCACCAGCAGTTTCAACTGATAAACATAGATTTTATTAATTCAATGCCTTAAAAGTATTTAAAAAGTGAAATGAGCTAAGTAAATATACACTGCAATAGTGTTATCTCCCTAAAATATAAATATTCAATCCACCAATAAAATTCGTGATTGTACTTAAAAGTCCTTATTTTACTATTTGGCTCACTTCATCTCTTGAAAGCTCATATATGTTAATCTTTCGTGCATATTTATGTATTATTTATCCGAATAACTGATTTAAAAAAAACAGCCTCTCAACAGCCAGCTGGTTCAAGGAAAAACGTGAGCTCTGTTATGTTTTTTTTCTTTGCAACCATGTCCACTCAAGACGAGTTCATATCAATAGAATTTTTTATACGAGAATTGACTACTACTAAATCGATCACCCTTGTATTTTTAGATATGGAACTGGCTAGCTAATCGCTCTCGCTACGCTACGCTACCGTTTATAGTAGGTACGGTAGGAAAGAGGTTTATTTAAAAATCACTCACGTACATAACGACAAACACAAATCCATGAATTGATTCAAGAAAGTTTTCGTGTTCGGATTGAAAGCCCGTAAAATCAAAACCAAAGCATAATGTGGTGAACACTTGGATTCAGGCCAGCGGTAATATCTGTTTAGTGAGTCCAAGAATACATGGATGAGAACCATCTCAAGAACTACTGGTATAGTTTGGCATCACATGGCTTACAACGACCAACCGTTTTTAGAAATGTAGATTCAAAAGCTTATGTTTGATATTCGTAAAAATTACAGTAAAACCCCAATTTACGCGAAAGTTGGGACCGCGTTATTGGAAGTCGCATAATTGAGGAAGTGAATCTCATACAAAAATTAATAGTTACGTTTTTTTCACTAAAAATGCAAAACTGTCAAAACTAAGAATAAATAAAAATAAAATGTCACTTTTAGGGTGTTCACTGTCAATACTTGGTGGAAAGGCATTATATTAATAAAAACACAATAATCCTTTGTACTTCATTCCACTTTATTAATGTAATTGGCAATTTCTTTTCAATGCCAATTGTTGTGTATAACTTTTCAATTTTGTATAAATAGCATTGTTAAATTATGTTTCTTATCAGTTGACAATGCTCGCAATGAGCGAAACCGGTCCTGACATATTAAATAAAGTGGAATGAAGTACAAAGAATTATTGTGTTTTTATTAAAATAATATGTAGTTACTAGGTGGTAAAATTCATATCATGCACTACACAGACAGCCACCCGGCTGTGTGTACAGCAGCAACGACAATATAATGCGACCGCACAATTGGGGGATTCGCTGCGAATATTTCTATGCGGCGCGTAGTTCAGGGTAGCTTAATTGAGGGTTCCACTGTACTATGAAAGTAAATCCGTTTAGTAACACCGTACTATCCGGACTCAACTTTGAATGTATAATTATAAAAATCAAGACGGTTTTAAATACTATTGTAATAATATATTTGACAACCCTACCTCGGATAGATAGATAACCCGTTAGCTTTTTTATAAATCGTTTTAATCCTGGTACTCCACTGAGAGAAGTTGGCGTTATTTTTTTTGTTGTTTTGTTTTCGGAACCATTCGAGCATTCTAAACACGTTTCTTTGGTTGGTTATATCGTTACATACTTATTCACCCGCTCGCTCACATACTTCTCAATGAATGTGGGTGTAGATTTTTTACGCACTTTTTTTAAAAAAGAAATAATAAAACCAAAGACGATGATTATATTCCTAGACCAAAGACTAAGAATACATTTAGAATAATTCAACTCGATGAAGTGACTCGAGGGAACAACCAGTGTATTCCCAGTTAGTACTGAAACTGAATTGAAGTGTACTTACTAAGTAACTATTTTTTGTGTAAGTTGATACTTAAAAAAAATGACAGACAGTTGTGTACCTTCTTGATTCATTTTTATCGCAGTTTTCAAGTAGAACTTGCTAAGTTTGTCAGACACTGCTGAAATATCTTTTGAAATCTTGGATACGAGAAACTCTGTTTTGTGGCTCGACAGAATATGGGCTTAAACTCTTACTGTACACTCATACCTCGATTTGCGCGTTAGATTTATTCTGCGGAACGTCGCGCAGAGCGAATTCGGTTAAAACGTGTTATAGAACGGAACGGAGGTTCTAAAAAATATCGCGTCTATCGAGACATTTATAATTGGGGCATGGATAATAAATTCTCCTGAATTTACACTTGATAAATAATCTGTTATTGTTTTTTATGTTTCATTTTTGTTTCAACTCTTTGTCAATTTCTTGATTCTGTCCACAGGGCCGCATTCCGATGTTTGCTTCTCTACGTGGGTCGCAACATATTTATAGTAAACTGTAAATATAAAACATACTGTACTGCCTGTATGTATTATGATGTCAAAATAAAACAATTTTATTTTATGTAAATATAATATATACATTTATGTATTCGTGTATTTTTCAAAGTAAAAAATAACGATAAACAACAAATAAAAAATACGTAAAAAGTACACAGAAATACCAATGTATCCAAAATCTGAAATCGTTTACTTGAAAATTAATCTGAATCTTGACATTTATTGAGTCAAACTTTTAACTATCTTCGTTAAAAATATTTGGCTACTAATTATTTTGGGCCCCACATAAGAGCTGATTGGGCCGCAGGTTGAGTATGGCTGATCGAGTTGAATCGAAGTATGGGTGTATTTAAAATAAAATCCAAATGATGAAAATTGGTTAAAAATAAAAATCCAACCCATTTAGGTGATCCGCAAACCGATAGGTAATTAAACGCAACTTAACTCCGCTCCGAATCCATTAAGTCGAATTTTATTATGTCGGTAATAAAATAAATGGCGCAACTGTACAGCCGGTTGGTAATCCAATATTCATCAGCGAAATCACGAATGACCAGAAGCAAGTCGAATTTATCCACAAAAGTAAAAATAATGCTAGCATTTGACCGAATTTGGTTTTACGATTGCAGCTTTTCACTTTGTGGATTAGCGAGGCTTGAGGATAAACTACGTAAGTCACTACTACCTAACATAAATAATGAAGAAATTATTCGCCATGTTTTGTAAATATTCAAGTTAATTGGATGTTAACTGTTTGAATACCGCGCAAATAAATCATTAATATGTCCCAGAGATACTGCGTGTTTTTGAGAAAAATAATTTTGCCTAATATGCACTCTAATTCGATATTTTAAAAACCTATATTGACTCAGTATAGATGGAACTACACATATTCATCAAAATATTGCTTATATTATATTAGAATACCAAGTATTTGATTTTTTTAAATGTCTTGGACATTCGTGTTCGCTTGCATATCTTCCGGACACCTGTGTCCGCTTGGGATCCAATTGTTTAATATGAAATAATCAATTTTCTACGTCAGAAGGATGGAGTAAATACTTCAATTTACCAAAAATAAATTATGAATTCCATAGTGGATTTGACATGCAAATAAATATCTGAAGATTGAACCAGTGGTGGATTACCCTATAGGCGCCTTCCGAATCTTAGGCGGCTCAAAAATAGCTTATACATATTATATAACCCATATATATTTTGTTCAGATTTTTTTATATTTTTAGTATTTTACATGGAATTTACTGATTTTTTTTATGTTATCCGGAAAACAGACCCTCCAAATTTTATTGCGCCTGGGGCTTCCCAATTGCTTAATCCGTCACTGGATTGAACTGAGATACGAGATGACGAAGAGTTGCTTTACAAAATCCAAGTACGACCGAGAAGAGATCTCCAAAGTCAGCGAAAACAAATCACCGTCAACATAGTCCAGTCTCAATTCTTCAGTGTAAAATTGTGCACGAATTATATGTTTACTAAAGAAGTAGTCCTGCCGTTTGGCTAGAATGCGTTGTAATATATTATTATCTTGTATTTGGACTTCGGTTATTTAGTTTCCAGCATTTCATTATTGATTCAACCCTCCAAGTTCATCCCCCAGTTGTTTGCACATAGCGTTACACTAATAAATAAAAGTGAATTGATATATACACGTCTCGGCCGGCGCGCCCCTTCCAAATAAAATTGTATGAGTGCGGTACCTACAAATACGCAGCTTCAAGGGCGAAACTATGCCTTGATATTTATAGCCCTGTCGAAGAGGACAGGGCCGAGCCTTCGGTTGGGCATTCTAAAGCGACAGAAAACTTGTAAATTATCCAAAAAGCGCTCTGTATGTTTCAAAGTTGAATGACACCAAGAAACTATTGAGTTGAAATGCTTTGAAACGAAGCAAAATAGTCATTTTATACGAGGCTTCAGATGCATTTTATAATGAGAACAAGATCAACTTCAATGTAGATGTTAACAAGTGCTGTGAAACACCAATCAATGAATGACAAGATGATTTTAAATTACATACAACACATACTACACGTTTAACATCAGATTTTTAAAATGTTGTTAACATATCGACTGTGGAATGGAAAAAAGACGTTACCCACACATAGCAAATTTTACAAGAGGTATAAAAAAGTGTTTTGATGACGTTGGGCCATATGCACATTATGAAATATGTATACACAACCTGGAAGTGCACGGAGACTTCTAAACTGGTGTTTAATTGACATAATCTAATAATAATTAAATAAATTGTCTAGGAAAAACCTTTTTTCAGTCTTTTTTTCTTCGTTTCAATTTTCACAACTTTATTCAAAGCTGAATTAAGATACTAATTCGGCATTTGCTGCTTACATCCTTTCGGTAGAACGTTTATTAAGTTTTATACATTGTGATTATCGAAAAAACCTATGGGTTACGTCCCTTTTCCTTACCACAGTCAATACGTACATTGATAACATACAAAGCGGCATGAATTTCTTAGTAAACTTGACATCAAGCATGACAATAAACATGCATTTTTTTGGAATTGAAAAAAATTAACAAAAAGAAATGCCTAATATAATACCTTAGACGAGGAGCAAACATTCAAAAAGTGATTTGTCACACAGCTTGGGAAATGATTTGAGTGTTGAATAAATTACGGTTTGCTTGAATGTGTCTACTTTAAGATTTAATTTTTGTATGAAATAACCGTTTTTTATGATTTTCGTTTAAAGATATTATTATTGAATATTCGATTTAACAGCTTTTTTCAAAATTTGTGACAAATCACGTTTTGAATGTTTCGTTATTTCGAAATCGGTATTCATAAAGTGTTTTCAAAATAACTTTTAATGTGTTCACTATGAAAACTTGGTGGAAAGGAATTATATTAATAAATTTCAAAATCTTATTTATACTACTTCCACTATTATTGTCTATGATCAAGACCGGTTTAATAAAGTGTAAGCTGAGTTAATGAAATTAAGTCATTCGATAGTTTAAGATCAACAACCCTCGGTTACAAACAAATATACAAATATAAATATGAGGGTGGGGGTGCTCGAAGATTGAACTGTCAGAAGGGGAGAGGAGTCTGTCAAAGTGTCAATTTTTCATACACGCTCCAGGTCTGTCAATGACATCGGATATTACCAACGGCTCGAGGTTTTCTATTCGAAGTTATATTGTACAATCTCAAATGACAGGTGAAATATTAATAATATTTACGTTCATATACGACGTTTGTGAAGACTAAGAAACGGAATAATTTGATGGCTTATTATTTAAGAAAAATATCACAATACACCTTTTCGAGATCATCAGTTTTGATGGGAAGGTATTATATTAAAAAAACAGAATACTCATTTTTACTAATTCCACTTTTATTTAATAAGATCAGGATGTATTTGATTTATTCGGATCAAACCTGAGATGTGTTTTACAATTATTATAAATAACGTGTAGCTTTTTTTAAAACAATAAAATACGATTTAAATTGATTATGACGTGCGCTGTGTGGCATGTTGCAGTTTTGTTGAAACCACAGTCTTTCACAATAAATTGAGAGACGAAAAAATCAGTAATCATTGATCTTTACTGCTGTCCATAGACTGTAACGATCTGGTTATCATAATTTCTCAATAAACCAGAAAGTATACCAAACATTGAATTTTGTAGACATAAACGGCGTTTCAATGGTTTGAGGATTTCCTTCACTCATAATGCGGCATTATGCTTATTGACGTAGCTATTCAACACAAAAATTAGCCACATCATCGTTGAACAAAATTTTGAGGGCAACACGAAGGGCTATATTTTTTTCGGCAAGCGTTTTCAATTCTTGAATTGGCAAACCAAACAGCTGTCACATTGGCTATTGCTGGAAAAGTGTTGCTAATTCAAAAAAAAACAACATATAATTCTCGATTAACGTTACCAATGATTTGTATTTTTTAATGAGAGAAAAAGAAGAGGATGTGATTAAAACAGTCTGTGATGATATATATTTAAGTAACCCGAGGTCACCTAGAGAAAAAAAGACATCCCAAACACGCGTGCTGTAGGTTGCCAATGAAATATCGAATTGAAAGCTACTTCTTATGTCTGGTTGATTAAGCCACGAGGTAAAACTGTAACTTTCTGGCCGCTGTGGGGGTTGCTTGCCATGCAGTTATATAATTCCATTCACACGTGTGTTATGCGTTTAATTAAAACACTTTATTATTATAGATGTTTCATTTTATTGGCATAACATAAGTTTATACAAACAGTATTAAAATAATTCACTTGATCAAAAATCAACAGTCTTGTTAGTTAAACTGAGCTATTGGACCCTTTGATTAGTACTGATTTGTTTCGAAAGAATTCTCGTTTTTGTCGACCGAAAGCCTATTGTTACATTGAAAGTGCCAATCATTGTTTATGGTGAAGATTCAATCAATAAATCTTTTGGTGGATGTATATTAATGAGCAGCAAACATTCAAAAAGTGTTTTGTCACACAAATACAAAACTTGGAAAATGATGATTCAAGTGTTGCAAAAGTGACGGTTCATAAGAATGTGTCAACTTTTTGAACACTAATTTTGATTTCCATTCATATGTTTTATTATGGGCTATCAGAATTGATATAAAACGCTATTTTTCAAAATTTGTGACAAAACACTTTTTGAATGTTTGCTCCTCATTATGATAATAGTTAATTTTGATTAGATGTGTATTGAAACTTAACATAATATTCGAGTGCAAGTAAATGAGATAAATTATAATTATATCATGTCAGGGGTAATCAATATTGTACAGTGAATGATGGGGTGTATACATAACACATGTATACACGAAGAAAACATCGAATTTATTAAAACATTTTTGCCTAAATGAAGCCTCCAATGAAGCAACCAATTCAGCGAGTGTATTCAACGCAATACATGCGTTTTATAAAAAGAGAAAAGTTTAAAAGAACAAAAGATACGAGGTTTAAAAATTATGTTATATTAAATAAAATAAAATGCGTTTAACCAACCACACCCTCTAATTAAGCGTGCCGCCTATGCCCGCACGATTTTTCTCAACTAATATAATAGCCTAGCACGGCCATTATTCAACCCGGCATTTTGGACGTATTTTTGTACTTACTCGAAATGTATTGTAACTTTGTTCTTTTTTACACCGTCCAAAGGAAAAAGTCGAAAAGCTTACTTCGATAAGTACATGTAAAACGAAGGGATTGTCAACTTAGTAGTTTGCGTACTCTTAATAGAGTTGGGAATATATCTTTAGTTTAATTTATTAACTCAATGGCTGCCACCGACGAGATATCTCGTAAAAAAATCTTGCTCAAAACGCCAGAGACGAGCTATCTCGCCAATAACTAATTAAATTAATAGTGGCAAATTATTGCCGGCGTGCTAGGTAATTACGTGCTTTTTTCTACGGCAGCTAAAAGGTTAAATAAAAATATTTATGAAAATATATGATTTAAGTACGAAATCTTTTCATTAAACATTTTTTTTGAATTTCCGTTGCCGTTTATGAATGCAAAATAAAGGAATATTTGCACATTTTGATAGGTATTTCAATAGATTTTTTTTATTAAAGGGCACTACTTTCTCATGCTACCATGATTACTCCTTGAAAATTAGACTCCACTCTTTCTATTCCTCAATCCCCTGGCCCGGTACCCTAACAGGTGTGTTTCTACAAGGGATTTCTGGTACGAAAAAGACGACTCCGACTCCAGCTTTAAATAAAAAAAGCGACTAAAAATTTATATTTTTCAAATAGTACTGTTTAATTAATACATAGGTTCCCAACCTTTTTCGGGTGGCGACCCCTTTTTATAAAGCCATGTGACTAGGCGACCCCCCGAGGAATATGAAATCCTAGATTTGCTATAATTTTTCGTTATTTTGTTGTTCAAATCCAAAATCGATAAAAGTTGGCGACCCCCCTGAAAAGCCTTCACGACCCCCTTGGGGGGTCGCGACCCACAGGTTGGGAACCCGTGAATTAATATATCTGCATACCATCAGATCGTTCTGGTCACTAAAATGAAATCATGTTGATTTCATCAATCACTTTTCTTTGGTTTTTCCGACTCCGACTCCACCTCCGGAAAACATCTGACTCCAACGCCCTAGTTTCTACTTGACCTTCAAACGTTTGTTTCGCCACGGTTTTTATTGACATTCAGACATTTTATGGCAGAGATTTTAGGCGTAAATTTGTCTTTCTTACCCAATTGAAGAACCTGGTAAAACAGCCACTAGAAGAATTGCTAATCGCAAACAAGATTATAAGAGCACGAAGACATCAACTGAGGAATACAAAGTTTCACTCCGGTCAACAGGGTAATACAAAATACATCAATAAAGTTACCTAATCGCGGAAGACTAGGCTCCAACACCCCAGTGTAGAGTTTTTAATGCTCTTTCTGCGTGACTAATAAAAACAATAATTCTAGATTGTAAATATAATTCAATAAGTTTCAAAATTTGATTTAAAAAAATGGTGTTACCATAATTGCGATGTTTTCTTTGAAAATATGATGTAATAATTCTTCTTAGAAATGGATGCATTCCGTGTCTGGACAATACAGATGCACAAATGGTTACTCGTTGATCTAAGGCCGTTGGAGAGAGCTCGTGCGGCACACAAATTCCTTGCCTGATTTTTTGCCGAGCCTTTTCAACCAAGTTCATGTGACAATTCCTCAATTTTTTTGCGCGGATCAGATTCGACCAACGAGTTCAGGGTGTCATCGTCGATTTTTTGAGGTCTTCCACTTTTTGGTTTGTCCGTTAACTTCCCATCACCACTTTTAAATTTATTAAGGCATCTAGAACACTTTCGAAGCTTCACGATATGTCCCCATAAACATCGCAAATGGTCTGCATGACTTCTTTCAATTTCAGTCCCTTATCAAACAAAAACAGCAAGATATGGCGCAAATGTGTTTCTTCAATTTCAGGCTTCTGCATTTTTCTACTGCGGCAAAAAAATATCAAAATAAAAATAGTAATAATAGAGCTTTAAAATGATACCAACCACGACGTGCTAACTTAACGGCGACCGGTGAAAAAATGACGTCAAAGTGACCCAAAAAAAAATGGTCATTTCTTTCCGAACTACCTAATATAATAAATAAATAAGTAACATTCTGAATCCATCATGGATCATGCAACAGAATTCTATTGAAGAAAATGTTTGTAATGGATTTGAGAACACCGCTCTTCACTTGTAAATTAAAGAGTGATCGAATACGAATTTCATTATTGACTATGTATAACCTTGCGCATTTTTATTGCACAACGGTTTATAACTGTTCACCATCACTGATACTAGGGTATGCGTGCATTTCGGTCAGGGATCGATAATTTTACATCTACTAGCCTTTTTGTAAATAGCCACTTACTTGATACTGGTTTACTTTTTCACACCAATTTATTACAATAATTATTTACACCTTCAAACTTTAGAAAACTGGATTAGGGTGCGCATACGTGGTGGTAGTTGGTGGGCAAAACGTTTAGTACCCCAAGTAAAAGTCCATCATAAAATATTGAGTTTTTTTAATACAACATGACGCGATGTCTGGTCAGTTGATCTTGGTCAGTATTTTACAAGAAACGACCCGAAATTACATTTATTACGACTTTAAAAACCCGTCCTGATCTTGATAAATAAAAGTGGCAATTAAGTACAAATAAATATTGTTTTTTTGTTATAGAACTCTTACCGATATGCTATGCTTACCAGCTTCGTGTAATTGTATGTTTTAACACATATAGGTCCGCAGATTTGCATACTAAAACATGCGCGGGAGCCGGCCGAATTTTGGGGAAATTGAACTTTTTTGCGCTCACGTTTAAATTGCGATAACTATTTAACCGATTGATGTATATTTTTTTTTCTTTCAGAAAAGCGTTCGTATGGTTTTATATATATAAAAATATGATAAAATCAGTGTTTCTCAACCGAGGGTTTCATATAAAGAGTCTTAACAACTTAAAAATAAAGTTATTTAGTAAGAAATGGCTATAAAGAGTTGCAATAATATACACTAATTTAAAATAAAGTTACTGGTTACTAACCCCCCCCCCCATCTCCTTCTTCTCAGCAACGACAACTATTTTAGTTTTTTTGAGATATTGTAAAACCGAAAATAAACATCTGTTCTATATCGTAAGGTTTTATTCGCAACTCTCAGATATTTTTAAATAATTCTTGTTATATTTCAATTATTTAAATATTTTGAATCTTTGAGAATCGTTTGTTTTTGTTAGAATGGTGCAGGTATATGCTATTAATGAATGGTGGCCATTCATATGTCTAATGATTATGAAGCATTAGGGTCACATTTTTTTCACAGCAGAGCCATAAACTTTACAGAAAAAATAGCTCCTTGTCAACAGCGTCTCGAAAAGGGCATTAAGAATTACATAATTTATTGCTATTGGCAAGCCAAACATATATTGAGTAAAAGCGGTGCTTTGTTCGAAGTAAAATAATGATTTCATTTCTTTGAATTTAGGGTTGACTTTCCAACAAGAATTAGTTGCAAAATGTCTACAAAAGAAAAAAAGGATACAGATGTAAAATGAATTTGAGACAATGGATCTGTGTTATATAATTATTGTCATGACTAATTTCACTTTCGTAAAAATCCCATAGAACAAACACTTATTTTTTTGTAAAGAATTGTGAAGCGGCCAAAGAAAAATAAATAAACTTATCCGAAAATTTAACCCATATTTATATACGTAAACGAAGCAAAAGATCTAACAAAAAAAGATGCATTTTTCCATGAAAATAATATTACACCAAACGTTAAACGTTATACAAAAAATATTATTTACTAGGTGATACTGTGGAATTACTTCTATATTTACGATTAAAAAAAAAATATTTTTAATATATTTGTTTGACATTATCAATTTAAATATCACTGGCAACCTTGATGTTAAATGTGAAGAAAAAAAATCATCACACAAAGTACCTTTTTTTTGTGTAAACTTACACTCGGCAAAACGAACAGATATGTTCGCGCGGACTCCTGCGCACTGAAAGTGAGATGCACACATATGTTCGCCCGGACTCCTGAGTGTTAATTTAAATTATAACAGAGACGGAGATGACAAAAAATTGTCAAGGTGCGTTCAATATTTCTGAAGGTTGAATAAAAAACGTCTTGCGTCATAATAATACTCAGTGAGTCATACGTAAGCTTTTTGTTTTTTCGTGAGAAAGAAACGAAAATGTACGAAAACAAATCATATAAGAGCAATAAAGCTCCGGCGCTTTAATTCGTTTTGTGAGTCATGCAAGATGACGTCAGCGAAGAGTTGCAACCCTTGGTCGTCTTATCTGACGGTTAAATTGGTCTAAATTATTATAATTAGTAACGAAATTCCTACTTTAACATAGTCTTTATCAACATAATTTACATGAATTAAACACACATTACAGCATCACTTAAAAATGTTTAAAAAAATATTTGTCAGTTGAAAATTAAACTTGCATGTCACGCGTGAGATGCTGGCTGGTGTATATATGCACTCAATGCTTAGGCTGGAAGAGGTGGCCTGATCGATGACATTCTAGGCTGATAATATAATTGTAAAAAAATTACAACTATTTTCATCTCTATGTGTGAATCGTTCAAACTATGTACATTCTCACAAATTTTGTCATTAACGACCCGGGTTTCGCCTTTCGGCATCTTCAGGCATTCAAGTGCACGGATGAACTTGAACTGACGCTTAGCAAATGAAAGTTTCGTGTTATATATAAGATAACAACACGAAACTTTAACACTAATTTACTATAGAGTTCAGTCAATCTTGCTGTACTAGCAATATTGATATAATTTAAGATTTCGACTGAAGGTGCTTGGTGGAATTTCAATTTTATGCATAAAATTGAAATTCCACCAAGCACCTTCAGTCGAAATCTTAAATTATTTTCATCTCAATTATACAAACCTATCTATCTATAATATATATACTTAAAAGTTACGTCTATGCTCTAGGTCAGGGTTTCTCAAACTGTGTTCCACGGAACACTGGTGTTCCGGGGACCTTAATAGGTGGTCCACGTAAATTTGGAATGGTAGTATACGCTGCTGCACATTTAACATCTTTACTTCATATTAAAAATCGATTGATGATAAATCTCCACTGATGCTTAAAATGTTAAATATCTAGTTACAGGCGAGATTTTTATTTACAAAGAGCTTTATTTACTAATGTGGGGCATAAAATTTCGATTGTGGTACATATTGAGATTTGTCAAAATATAATGCATGGATAAAAGTAAACCTAAAAATGTCGCACATTTGCTACCCCTGAGTGAAGGACGAAGCGTTTGCAAGACCGCGACATAGATGGATGGAGTGTCACAGGACCGAGTGCTAGAGTTCAGCAATTGGCGTAGGAAGACAGAGGATTGAGTGGAGTGTAGGAGACTGATTTAGGCGCCCAAGGTTCACCCTGGAATGACCCGCCAAGAAGAATAAAAAGCAATTGCCAAAAACTTTACCCTTTTCTTTGAGGGAAGTAATAGAAAGATGAGAATCGAAAATATTTTATAATGCGATACCTTTCTGTACAGCGTTTTAAAAAATAAAGCCAATCCAAAACAGTAATTAATAAGATACAAATAGTGTGTTGTATTGCTTTCTCTAAAATAGCAAAGGTTGATTGCCAATTAATTTCCTTTGATATTATTATAACGAGAAAAATCAAATCATAAATTTTTAACTTCATTGATCTTACATTACTATTAAAATGTATTATTGAGCAGTAAATCAAAGCCGCTTTCTCATTTCGGTTATTTAAGTTAAAATTAATCGAATATATCAAATGGCGGTGCAGAGTGCGCTCATTGTGAATTAATATTAACACAATCTAACGACGTGGAGTTAATAGTTTTCTATAATTCAGCAGTTTCGATGGTAGACTGTTATAATAGGACACGCAACAGAAATAAATAATATTACATGTGAAGGTAATATCGCTGTCATTGCTCAGCGGAAACTAATTTTACAAGTGTCTGATATACTATTATATCTTGGCCTACGGCCAAATACGGAACTGAAATAGTCAATCAAGGGCTGTGAGCTGTCAAACATAACCTCACGAGAGCCATGGATTGCTTTTTGATAGTATTTCTGTAGAAATAGATGCGATAGGCAACAAGTGCTTCTAAAATAATTCGTGGTAATACACGGGAGTCTGCCAATGCTGTGAAAACGAAAAGTCTCAAAAGATTGATCCAGTTAATAACGCTTTGGGTCGCATGGCGACCGTTACACAATCGGCCAACTTATAATACAATATAATGGGATAATGTGTATCGCAATAATTAATTGGATGCCTTCTTCAAAGTGTGTGTATACCATTACATAATTACGTTTTTTAGGTAAATTGTAAGTCATGATAATCTAGAAAGCATGTAAGGAAAAAGTGGGCAGCCATGTTGGATCAAAGACACCATGTCCCCCACTCAATGTTCAAGATTGCTGAGATATGCTGTGAGACGCAGACGACGCAGCACAGTGCGGTGAAGGGTAGCACAGATTTTATATTGCATTCATAAGTAGACCCGCGTAGACTGCCGTACGACGCACACATAATCTACCCTGTGCTGCACTCCGTTGGGGAGCCGGTAAAGATTCTCGTTTGACGCGTGCAGGTTTGGATGTGTTCTTTTGATTTCGCCGCGAAAATAACCGAGAATTGAATTAGTCCGAACTGAACTTTGTTTATACGATACTACTCATGTAAACTACTTTTTAAAAAGTTATTGTGTGTCATTCACGATTCACTTGCGTGCTGCATACGCTGCTAGCACATGCCTGCACCTGTAAATCCTGAACTTCACTGTGCTGAGTTGGCAGTATCTCAGCATACTCCTAACCTTAAAATGGAAGTGACTCGTGCTGAGAGTGTTTTTATATAAGATGGCTCAAGAGAAGCTAAAACTAAAGATTATTATTGAACAACCGGGATTCTAGAGCCGAAAAACAAAACCTTAAATGTGATAAAACGGAAACAATTGCTTGTCGCATCTAAAACCCACCCCGGGCCGTCGGGCGATGATTATTATGAATCATCATCACATATATCTTTTCGTAACTCTTTCGCATTGAAAATGTTCGTTACAATGATGGCGTATGAATGATTAATGTCGGCCCACCCTGCAGACCGAAGCTGGGAATTAACTTTAAGTTTATCAGAGTGGAAGCATCGTGTCTGCACCCGCATCTGGGTGAGTATGGACGGCTCATTCCCACCGGCTGACTGCCCAGTGCCACAATCACCCGCTCTTCAATAAACATTACAAGCATTACCAAAATTACAGTGGCGTGCTAGAAAAAAATCCGAAACGAGATTTTTTTTTAAATAAAGTTTCTTTACGTATTTTTTTAAAATCCACATCCAATTTCAATTTGGCCTCCTAATGGGGTTATCTCAACATAACATCTTAACATATTATATTTACAGGAAGACTTCTTGCAATTACAGAATAATAAGTAATGAAGATAATAAAGAAAATATTGATCACGTGGAAAATAATGAATCAAATAATACTTAATTCAAGAGGAGTTATAATCGATAAATAAAAGTATACCAAACTACTGTCACGTAATTCATTCTGCAACATCTGCAGTGTCTCTTCATCCCCACACTTTCCTCTTCACATTTTTTTTGTTATCGAGTGCAAGAATAAAATTATCTTTGATCAAATCGAGCAATCTCATAAGACCAGTGTACGCCACTGGTGATCACAGCAGGGGCATAAGTTTTAATAAACAATAATTAAGATACGTGATGCATATACACTGGAATGAAATTATTTGGAAAGTACTTTTTTGAAAAACTCGTTGGTCACTGTGGAGGCATTTTTGAAAATTTTGTAGAGAAAGTGTAATTAATAATTTGTTGAAACAGTTAAGAAATAATCTCTTATTTGTTCATAGAGTTTTATTTACAAAACATATAACAAGAAAGTAACATAAGCGATTCTTGTGACATTAACATTTTTCAATTCTAGTTGAACATCGGACATTGCATAGAAACGATGATAAGACTTATTTTTTCTTTTAGTAATTATACGCAAAAAGAGTTTGCTTGCATGTATCAGTGTATAAACTAATGGGGAACTATTAAATAATATTTAAATGTAAAAATAACATTTGAAAAACAATGGTCATAAAAAAATGATAGATAACTAACTCAGTAACTTTGAAGCTTTAAAAAAAATATATGAAATAACAATTGATAACATGTAACTATGAATGACATAATTTAAGATTTCGACTGAAGGTGCTTGGTGGAATTTCAATATTAAATTTGAATCGTTCAAACTATGTACATTCTCACAAATTTTGTCATTAACGACCCGGGTTTCGCCTTTCGGCATCTTCAGGCATTCAAGTGCACGGATGAACTTGAACTGACGCTTAGTAAATGAAAGTTTAGTGTTTATATAAGATATAAATGCATCACTGAGTCCAAAGCCACTGCTGGCAAAAAGGATAAGCCCATGGGAATGCCAACAGATTTGACTAGTGAGCAGTTTCAAGAATTATATAATTTGTTTGTCGGCAAACTGCTTTTTACTGTAAAAACTCTTTAGGCAAATTATTAGTTAATAATAAAGATAAAATACATTACTTAAATAAATCCGGGATTTATAGATTGCAATGCTCTTGTTGTACAAAGTTTTATATCGGCAAAACAGAAAGAACACTGAACATCCGGGTTTTAGAACATATGGCAGCCTTTAGATTGAAAAAAGACACGTCTACTTTTGCTAATCACTTAATATCGGAAGGACACGTGTTCAATCAGGAACAAGGGATAAAAATGTTACACCCAAATACGGACAGTTATAAGCTTTTTTTCCAAGAAATGTTAGAAATCAACAAAGCACAGCTGCAAAATCTTCCGATTTTAAACGAAATATCAAATTTTCCCACATCTCCTCTTCTATACCCTATATAACCATAAAATCATATAATCATAAAACCTTTGCCGACAAACAAATTATATAATTCTTGAAACTGCTCACTAGTCAAATCTGTTGGCATTCCTATGGGCTTATCCTTTTTGCCAGCAGTGGCTTTGGACTCAGTGATGCATTTATATCTTATATAAACACGAAACTTTCATTTACTAAGCGTCAGTTCAAGTTCATCCGTGCACTTGAATGCCTGAAGATGCCGAAAGGCGAAACCCGGGTCGTTAATGACAAAATTTGTGAGAATGTACATAGTTTGAACGATATGAATGACATGATTTTCACTTGTTTGAGAACCATCTGCAGATTGAATGATTTAGTTCTGAGGATACTTCGCAAAGAGGACAAAGATATGTTACACGAAGTAAGTACCATAACCAGTGGAATAAATAAATTAAAGAATTTTAATTTAATTTTCGAATTACTTAGATTAACAGATATAACTTTAAATTGTAATGATGTTTATTGCGGTAAATGTATTTTTTTAAATGAAATTATTTTTTATTAAATATTAAAACTTTCCAATGAGTTTTTAGCTGAGAACGTGATTTATTTACAAAAAAAACTTTTCACTTATTCCGAGGTGAGTAAAAAAATTACAACACAGCAAATCCATCAAACAAAATGAAACGTGCGGCAAACGAGATGGGCGCGATAGTTCATAAATAACATCGCAAATCACTTACAAATAGATCCGTTATAATGATTTAGAAGACAGCTTTCGTGTGATAAATGATAAATGACTTTTTTAAAAAAATGCACACTAAAAGTTAGATGAGGTTGGTTTACAAAAACTTGCCTTATTGCGAAATGAATGGCTAACTAATATCGTGTAAATTATACACTCATTTTTTTTACACAGTTTCGAAATAACACGATCTACTCAAATACTATTTTTTTACACGAATTATTAGTTTTAACATGATTTCCATAAACAAAAAAGCACGGTAGCGGATTTCCCAAAAAACAAAAAATTCAACAACACAAGACAGTCATAACATAACAAACCAAAAGGTTTCATAACGTCCTAACACATTAGACGTGACCCCCCGTATACAGGGGTGGGCTGGAAGGGGCTCTCGCGAGCCCCTTGTTAATTTTTACTAAGGCCGGCGAGCCTCTTGTTATTTAAAGATAAAACAATATTTTTAGATCAAATTTGTATATATCTGCAATTTCTGACATATATTACTTATCTACGACAGCTTTAGTACACACATAGTACATTTTTAGCCATTTAGATTGATAAGTTTAAGGTTAATTGCATTTTTTTATATATGAGTGTATTAAGCAGGGCTGTGGAGTCGGAGTCGTGAAAAATGAGCGGCTCGATTTTTTTTGAAAAATATATTTAATGATTTGTATTTAAACAAAATAGTCGAAAGTGTTAACATTTCATGCTTGACTGACTAAAGATG
Organism: Himalopsyche tibetana; assembly: GCA_030503985.1. Lineage (NCBI taxonomy): Eukaryota > Metazoa > Arthropoda > Insecta > Trichoptera > Rhyacophilidae > Himalopsyche > Himalopsyche tibetana. The sequence goes on along the minus strand of JAPJYX010000003.1, from coordinate 471,436 downwards.
ATCTGATGGTATATATATATAAGTTAAAATGAAATTATTGAAAAATTTCCCCGGAGTCGAAGTCGTTAATTATTTTAAAGCTGGAGTCGGAGTCGTCTTTTTTTCTCATGACTCCACAGCCCAGGTATTAAGTAACAATCGATTGCTTATTTAATTATTGCATATTACCGCATAGAAGTGATGAAAAAATTCACTCCTTCCCCAGAACACCCGAGTATTTCTTTGAGATTAAGCGAGTACTTTGTTAACATATTGGCAGCCCATCGCTGCCCGTATATAATCAAGTAGCGATGAATGGTATCATTATTTCTGAATTAAAATACATAATGAATTATGAATAATTATGAAGTCTTTGTTAGGATATTTTATTACACGATTTTCTATACCACAGTCGAGTTCGTTAAAGATAACACGGTTGTTGATTTAATTCAGGGAACCGATTTTTAATTTTTCTATTAATTCCATAAATTTTTACATGGTTTTTTGTGGAACTTGTCCCAAGTTTTAAAAAAGTTCGTGTAATCACCCCTTTTCATATCACTTATTCACATTATATGATATTGAGGTTTTCTTTGATTTTTAAGTCCATAGAATATATTTGATAGATAGTGCTATTCTATCAGGCCTCTGTGCTCTCTTTCATCGGGATACCGGAGAGGTTTGATCTTTAAAAAATATTCCTTCCGATTGGTTTCTAAATCAAATCAGGTTCATTGACGACTGGCAATGTGAAAAGAAATTTGCCACGTGTAATAGAAAAACGATTTCACGACAACAACCTTCTTTCATTCAGAAACAGAAAGGAAAGCACAAACATATACATGATTAGTTAATGGCTTTATTTGACACATGAAAAATGTACAAATTCATATATCAATAACATAAAAACATTTCCTTGCTAACGAAAAGAAAAACAACGAAAGTCTACGACCAGAAGAATGAAACGTTTTCATGTTTAGAAGCAATATTCGTTTATCTGTAATAAAATTACGCCGGTTTCAATTAATTTCAAATGAGATATAAGCCCAACTTTATTTTTACACGAGACATACGTTCTATGCAAAGCAGCCGTGCAAAATAAAAACTCATAAAAAAGGATGAAATGAACATTGATAAATCAATGATTGGTTTTTACGCATAATATTATTTGTAAATGTATTCTGCTACAGTAAAAAGGACGCACTATAAGACATTGTTATTAAAACAAGTCTGTTACTTAGTTAAACAGAAGTATGTCTTATGCATAATACGTATGTAATTTAATATTATTTTTTTCTAATGTTAGTGTTATGCTTACGAATGGCCCACTCTACTTAGAATTTTTAAGCAGCACAACACGTTATTCAGAACAAAATCTAAATAATAGTGGGAGGAAGGAATATTAAATAGTCGCGGACAATCGTTTTACTACATTCTTCGACAATAGTAAAAATTGATAATTAATTCACTCGCGCACTGTGTAGTAAACTTAAATTCAATAATAATTAAAACTAAATCACTTTGAAAGTGTTTAGTGTTTACACAGACATTTTTTTTCAATTACATCGAGGTTCTACTGGACTGTATCTTCAAGTCGACGAAGAGTTTTGAGTTATTATTATTATTATAAAGCTATTATCACAATTACTTTTAATTTAAATTTTCTCAGCAATAATAAAATACGTTACACGAAATAAAATATCACGCATTAACAATTGTTTATCATTTTAACAATCGTTCAACAGGTTAATTGTTTTGATTGGGCGGTGAAAACTGTATACGATTGACACAAAAATATTCCGACATCGATTTACTCAAAACTGGTATTTCCGATTTAACGTTTTTTGGCAGTACAACATCGATGAAAGTATTATAAAAAAAGCCTATGCGACCCAGTTATCGTCACGGGTTGACAAAATAAACCAAACACGAGGAAATAATTATTCACTTGAATTAATATTAAATAAATAGTTATCTCACAGTCAATGTAATTCATATGAAAGATAATTCAAATCTATTTTTTTAAAAAAAGGTGATTGTTGGTGTATATCAAGTACCACTTAATGTAGGCTTTTTTTATATTCAACTGTTAACACTTGGTTTGTTAACTATTTTAGATCTATTCAGCGGAAAAACTTAGTGGAGATTCCTTTTGATATATAAAAAAAACGTTTTTTGTGGAACTCATTGACGCGAATCTCTTCTTTTAACATTATTAAAACTAAATTAATTGTCAATTTAGAATTATTTTCATTTTGTACACTTCCACAAAAATCTTGGTCGAACAAGACCCGGATTTCGCCTCTCGGCATCTTCCGGTACTACTCAGTGCGCGAATGCACTCGAACTAAACTCGAACTCGGGTCGTGTTCGACCAAGATTTTTGTGGAAGTGTAAAAAATGAAAATAATTCTAAATTAACGTTCAATTTCTACCAAGCAACTTCAGTCGAAATTTTAAATTAAATTAATTGTAGTGACAATGAATTCATTCTTATAAACGTAATCCTTTTCGCCGACAATGGCTTTAAGCTTAGTGATACATTTATTTCGTTTACAAAGACGATAAATTTATTTACTAAGCGTCAGTTCATGTTCATCCGTGCACTTGAACGCCTGAAGATGCCGAAAGGCAGAACCCGGGTCGTTTCAAACTTAAAAACTAAATTTAGATACTAATTCGGCATTTGCAGCTTACATCCGTTTGATAGAACGTGTATCAAGTTTCATACATTGTGATTATCGAAACAACTGTGGTTTACGTCGTTTTTCCTTTCCACATATATATAAGTGGAGATAAATAAATATCTATGTTTAAATTCGTCGTTTTAAATTAACACTTGGCTAAATTTGTTTTTATTAAATTACTTGGCAATTATTGCAACAGTTCAACAGTGAGTTTTCCTTAAATATCTTACAGACACTCAAGAAAAGTTATTATGTTGAAGTGGATGCATCGTTCAACAGCATAATAAGTAATGGCTTTTAATCAAAATGATTTGACGAGAATTTTATTACTCGTACAATAAATAAAAGAGGTCAGATTTTATAGGGGTGGGTTAAGAATGACTCTCGTAGAGTATTGAGAAACACTTGATAATATTATCTTCAAGACCACTGCTTAAATTATTTTATGTGAGGCGATAGATACTACTCCATCCGATTAGACGCAAGAAAAACTGTACTTTCTTTATATAAGAAATAAATGTATACCATTCAAATCTGTGGGCATTCCCATGGGCTAATCCTTTTCGCCAGCAATGGCTTTTAACTCAATGATACATTTATTTCTTATATAAACACGTCAGCTTAAGTTCATCCGTGCACTTGAACGCCCGAAGATGCCGAAAGGCACCCCGGGTCGTTAGTGAAAAATTTGTGTGAATGTACATAATTTGAACGATTCAAATTCATTGATTTTTAATTCAATACAAAATACAGTGGAATCCCCAAATTACGCTACTCCGAATTACGCGCTGGCTTGAAATATTCGCCGTGAATCCCCCAATTGCACGGTCGAATTCTATTGTCGTTACTAAGAGACGGTCGTCTGTGCCGCGCATACAGTGAAATGTTGGCTAGCGTCTGTGTATTCAGCACGTGTCAGGCTATACACACATAGCTGGGCGTCTGTCTGTGTGCGGGATATCACTACAAAAACTAAATATTTCGTCCATATATTTTTTAAAGATTTTCCTTAGTTTTGCGTTTTCCGCGTAAAAAAACCAAATTCCTAATTTTGTATGAAATTCACACACCCCAATTACACGGTACCGACTATAGTGTAAACGGGGGTTTTACTGTAGTTGATATTTAAATCGTGTCAAAAATGTTCACTAAAATTGACAACATAATTAATTAAATGATGTTCAGGTAAAAAAAATTCTGTTTAACTTTCCGATTTGAAAGAAAGTTCTCCTTGTTAAATGGCGGCTGTAAATAGGTTAATGGAATTTAGCTTAGCATTTTTTTTACGCCAGAAGCTTTAGTGAGAATTAGCATGCAAAGGAGCAATAATTCAGCTCCTTTTTTCGTGGTAATTTTCAACGCTGGCAGCAATGAACACGATTCTATATAATAATATAGGGTTTAAATGTACCCTCGACTGGCAACACCCAGAATAGTTTCACGAATGATGTACAGGGGAATCAATTTAAATTATGCTTGGTAAGAGAAAGCATAGCGATATGTATATAATAGAACTATCGATAAACTACAACATAATTGAAGAAATATTATTCAATAAGTAAATACTGATTCAAACTAGTTTGTTTCACGAGTTTTTTTTCGATCCCGATATTGTTACTAGTTATAATAAGGGGTGGGCTGGAGCCCTTTGTTTAATTGTACTAAAACCGGCGATCCCCTTGTTAGTTTAAGAGACAACAATATTCTCAGATCAAATTAGTATATAACTGCAATTTCTGACATATATTATCTACGACAGCTACAGTATACACTGTAGTATATTACTAGCCATTTTGATTTATAAGTTTACGGTAAATTGCATATTGTTACATGATAAGTGTAACAATTTATTGCTTATTTAAGTATTGCGTATAATTATTGCATATAAGTGATAAAATAATTCACTCCTTCCTCAGAACATCGAGAATTGCTTTGAGATTAAGCGAGCCACTTGTTAAAAGTATTGGCAGCACACCGCTGGTTATAAGTTACACTTAGAATGAGAGAGGATTCGTTTATTCGCACGACAAAGATATGCAGTGATCATAAAGCTTTTAAAACATCTTATTGTTGCCTTAAAAGGCTAAAAACGACCATCAGTACACAGTAAATATCTTGCAAATCACATCATTTCATTGTTTCTAAAATCTTAAGAACTTCAAGATTTAAGTGGAATGGAGTAAGTACGAAATTTAAATGTTGAAAAAAGTGTTTTTAATATATTGAACAACTTAATCATTAATACTGTCGATGGATTCGGCGGTAACTTTGTGGAAGTTCATTTTAATATCAAATATAAAAATAGCTTAGATTATTCCACGCATTGTGTTTCCAACTGTGGCATGTGTTCAGACAATCTTACTTTCACAAATGATTTTAATTTTACTATTCTGATATATTAACTAGAAATTACATTTACATCACTAAATGATTAACCAATGGTTTGCATCAATTAGGATGGGTTGAACCATTGGAAATAAATTCTGCATTGGCGAACAACCTATTCTATTTCAGATTTTTCTTAATTCTAAAAATTCTACTTCGTACTGAAACAAGAATTTGTGAAAGTAATATTGTCTGAGGATGCCTCTGAAAGAGGCAAAACACGTGTCACAGTTTGTAGCACAATACGTGGAATAATCTAAGTTATTTTTATATTTTATATTTACTTAATCGTTGATTATGAATCAGATCACAATAACACTAACTACTTTTAATGAGTTAGCTATCAATTCATTGAGTGATAGTAAGCACAGTAAAAACAAAATAAAACTGCGTTTGATAACAATTGTTTATTTTAGACATATGAAGTGTTTAGTTACAAAAAGCGACATGTACACACTTCAATATTTGCCGCAAACAAGGGTTTTAAGTTACAAACAAAAATTGTGTGTTTTAAGTTGAGATTATTTTTGCTATTCAGTCATTTAATAATAAGAAAAATACAAGCGTTTATTAGCTGATAAACCATACAATTAAATAAATATTTTACAAACCAGATACCGGAATTGAACAGATTTGAATTTTTCCGATCGTACGTGGCTGAAAATTAAAATTTGACTTTGTCTAATTGAAAACTAATGTATTTCAATCACATACTGTTTTAGGCATATTTGTATGCTCTAATACAGCGATTTCCAACCTGGGAGGCGTGGACTATTGCAACGAGAGGCGCAAACTCTCCAACATATTTATTTACTCTTTAAAACGTGTCTTTATTACTCACTACATGAAATAAAGGATGGGGAGACGCGAAGATATTTTTTTTCTTCAAACGGAGGCACAGTAAAATAAAGGTTGGAATCCACTGCTATAATGTGTGTGGCAATCTTTCATTCATCATTCTTTATGCTAGATATTTTAACATAATATAACTACAAACACCGCCATTGTGCAGTGATTACTAAGGGAAGAATCTCTCACCTGTTGTGTCCATCAAAGCCATGGCCAAAAAGGCAACGAGCAGCAGCCCTGTGCAGAATCTGAAGCTGGCAGCCATGGTTTTAAATTCCAAATGTCACTGATTTATAACACAACTTTACACTGTTCACCCAAACTAATATTAAATGGAGATCCTCGATACAGATGCAGTCGTCTTTAAATTATCACCATTTAAAGGCACTTATCACTGAAAAAGAAAGAAGTACAAACAATTAGAAATTTATTTGATATTTAATATCGGCTGTGGAAAGGAAAAAGGACGAAACTCACACATAGCAAATTTTACAGGAGGCACAAAAACGTGTTTTATATAATATCAAATAAAATTCTCGAGTCCCAGGAAGTCATGGGACTTTGACTTTATCACACCTCGAGTTCCGGGAATCCCTACTGCCCACTAACGAATCCTACCCACGATTTGACAGCTGTACATATGTTAATAACCTGCTTTATCGGTGTCGTTTTGTGGTGTTAAAACAAAAGCATGTTGTTATCTTGCCAATTATCAATGCCACCATACCCTACATAATTTTACCTAATGCTTATCTATCATAATGATAATATTTATTTGACTGTGTTTGCAAGTCGCTCCAATCGCGGCAATGCGGGAAAAAAATACATTGATCAATCTACAACATACTTATCTTTTGACGCAATATTTGAGTTTAATTAAAGAAAGTGATTAAATAAGCCCTTGAGAATTGAAGTGAGCCAAGTATCAAACTGATTAGACTCTTCTATTGCACATATTAGTACAATTGTGGGGTTATAATGCAAAACGTACAATTTCCAAAACTCGAACTTTTCAGTATAGTCAAATACTATAACGAATAACACTAACAAAATAACATTTGCATACAAATATGATTTCCAACTTGAAAACGACAGTCTTTTAGACATTTTATATTAAAATTATAGATATATAAAATAGGAGCAGTCGATTTCTTAGGCTTGAATATCAATATCTGCATATCTAACTCAATATCGCTTATTTTGGAAATAGTACGTTTTGCATTATAACCCCAAAATTACGATTTTACTTAGTTTGTTTATGCATTGATTATTTTTATTTTAGAGAGAACTAAGAAGACACTATTGCAGTAGTTCTTATTTAACCTGGAGTCGGAATAAATTTATATTTTGACATATTAAATGTATTTTACAAATACGTAAATAAATTTTAAAGAGAATGCGAGAATATATTTTCAGATTCAAGTGCGGTGGGTCACTAAAAAGGTAAAGATTCACTGCGCTATTGCAATGTAGATTTTTAATTTTTGTAATTGTTTTAATTTTAAAAAAATATATTTGACATTACAGCTTACGGCAATGCGTCGAATATTTTGAAGTTTAAAGATCATACGAGATATACTCGATGAGAAATTTTTGAAAATCACATGAGATTAACTCAAGGAGAATTGACTTCACAAACACCCAAAGATCTCAAATTAAAATTGAAAAAAATCCAATTTTGACATTAACCTTTCCGGGAATCGTACACAGACCCACCTGATCGTCAGAGCAAGCTCTGACAAACAATGCGACAATGTGTATGGTTTGTGTATAATACGTGTCTTTTTCAAATATGTCTTAAAGGGGCTCAATTATTCAATTTTCTGGTTTATTAAAAAAATATTCCAAGTTACCTTGTTAAAAAAATATAACCAATGTTTCCCTAACTAACCCACTTCAAATAATCTCATTTGAATCGTTTTAATTTTAAATCCCACTTATTACAGTGATAATTTTGATGTTGAAGTTTCAACAAACGCTCTTTGTAGATATGAATAATTTTATTCCAACAATTTTATTTAAAAATATTTTGGTCTTGTCTTAGAGAGATCTGGAAAAATGGATGGTCTATTCTTACATAGTATGTCTTGTTATATGAATAAAGATATTTTTTTAGTAGTATGTTTGTTTCAACTTCTAGAATTGGATAATATTTATAATTGAGGATGTTAACTGCGAAAACTATCATTTTAACCAAGAAAAAAAGACAGTTTAGAAACTTAACTATGTAGTTGCGAAATCGAAAGTCATTAAATAACAATTTATGAATAATTAGTGTCATTTTTACTACAGAATGAATAGTTAGCACACACACAATGACCATAATTTTAGTCGCGACATGATGACTGTTTTTTTGTTAATAATATTCACACAATTTTCTTGAAAAAGAGAAAAACTCGTAAACCAAAGAAAGTAGATATACCAAGTACGTAAATAAATCATCCAAGTGAAACTTTAAGCCGCCTTTCACAGATGCGCTTTTGTCAGAATCACTGTCAACTTTACTATTTCAACAATCGTAAAACACTCTTTACGTACGAATTAGTGATACTTTACGTTGGAAAATAATTGTTTTGCAAGTTTAAAGTAGCGCCATTACAATAAATATGTTTATACTCTTAAGTGTACACACGTTTGTAAGCTTGCAGGCAAATCGACCAAATATGGTTAAACAAATTTGTTTGAAGTACAATACCGTGACAATATTTAATTATTTGTCTATTGTAAGTGTAGGAGATTTAAAATACGCTTATCTCATCGTTGTGTGGTTTCACCGTATGGAATTTATAGATCATTTATAAATATATTATTATAAATAAGAAAGTAGTAGAATTTTTACTTTGGCAGTATTTAATAATCTTAACCAGACATTTATAAGTTTTATTCCGAACACCAAAAGAAGAAATTAGAAATACTCCACCGAGTAAATAAAAAGGGTTTAAAGATGAATAGTTTCGAATTTTTAGAAATTAATAAAACTCTTAACAAAAAAGAAATATTATTAAATAATATTCTTAATGGGACAAGTTGTACGCCATTACTTACATTGTTTCCAATTAATAAAGTAATCACCAACCTATCTGATTGATTGCAGCTCATTAGTTTAATAGTTTGTAATGTTTGACGTCATTAGTAATATGATTATATTTGTTTGCTTTGTTTCGATTCTATAATCCTCTCCTTGCTTCCCTTAAAAAGGAAAAATCCCAATCTGACTAGCACCTCATTAGTATCATTATTTGTTTGCTTTATTTCGATTCTATCACCCCCCACCCCCCTTGCTTCCCTTAAAAGGTAAAAATCCCAAACTCAATTTTATAATTTCATAATTTTAAAATGTTAGAATCAATTTTGCTTCGTTACTTAAGCAAACTTTGCGATAGTAAGTCTGAAGATGCATCTGAAAGAGGCGAAACACGTGTCACAGTTAGTAACACAATACGTGGAATAATCAAAGTTAATTTAAATTTTCTATTAAAAGAAGTAAGTTCTTTTTTCTAGTATGCACAGTGCTGAATCGATCACCTACCGAGGTGTAGTTGGTTAGAGGTTGCACTATCGGTCATGTGGTTCTGGGTTCGAGTTCCAGTAAAGTAAATGTAAAATTTATAAATTTTGTTTGTGAAAGGGCCGGCTCCAGGATGTCTGCGCCTGTGTGCGAGGCGCGGAAAAGTAGATCTACACGACTGGATAGTACTAAAATCTTAGTGTGCGCCACACTCTTTGCACACGCCACGAGCCGGCCTGATCTCAAGTGACTTACAAAAAGTTCTCATCGAGTTTTGCGCATTTGGCGTATTGGCCATAATATATTAACATATTATAGTTCTATGGAACTGGTTCATTGTTATGACCGTAATAAATGAAATAGTGAAACGATAAATGACAATGGTGCAAAAAAAAATGTAACAAATAATTGATAGAAACGTACTGTATGAAAATAGCATCGGGATGGTTTTAAATCAGCAAATAATTGATTGTAGTTGATGGTGACATCAGTGGCGGTTCTAGGTACTGGGCTAGGTGGGCTAAGCCCTACCTGCATTTTTTACCCAAAACTTTAGATGGCTGAATAAAAATGAACAGCATATAGGCGGCTGAACAAAATAAATACATTTATAAGCGTAACTAACCTTTCCCAAATGAATACAATATCTTTGTTTCGATTTTCCTCTGACAATATCAGACAATGCTATGTCTACCTACAATAATATTCTCGATTGTGTTTTGTAGTACAATTTTAAACTGAGCCGGCATAAAAAAAACAATAACCCTATAAATACTTCATAGAGAACAGGCAACGTGACATCAGTCTGGCAACACCTACGTATTAACGACTCAGGGGCTGGATCTTTCAAGCCCGAGCTTTTTTTCTTACACTAGGGTGCAATCAAGCACGATTAGATTTGTTTGTATTTGTATGTACGGAAACGTCATCAAACTCACACGACTGTGTGTCAAATTATCAAGTTTCTGTCATTCGTTGGGGGCTAAATTGAATTTGCCCATGACCCACCCATACATTCAAACACAAATAATATCGTTGTATTGTATGAAAGTGACAGGTATTGACTCTTAGTGGCAGATCTGTATTGCTGTTTGTACTTGTTATTTCACTTTGAAAGATACGAATTTAAGGTTATTATTTTATTATTTCTTACTTAAATTAGCATTGATTTTATTATATAGTAATTTATGCTTTGCTGTAGTGTCGTAATATTTGTTTATTTGCTTGTAGATTAATGTATAAGGTGAAGTGGAAAAATACACAATTTCGCAAATAGTATACAATGCTAAACTTTCCTCTAGCCCACCCAAGATTTTAGTTCAAGAACCGCCACTGGATGATATCAAGAGAAATATTCTTAAGACTGTTATTTAAAATCTAGTACATCCTGGAATAAGTTTTGTAGTACCAAAACGTGACAGCCATTGCAATATTACGCTATCATTTCGTTCATCAGTTATATATTATTTCGTTTTCAGGAAATAGCCAAGAAAGATGTCACGTGTGCGCGCCCGCCAGCGGAAATCTTCTTCGTATCTGATTGAATTTAATATTATTTATTATGAAGAGCTAAGTGTATGAATAACAATTCAATTTTAGTTGCATTCAGCTCAATATTTGTTCAAGAGAACAACGTATGAATGACAATCGAAGAGCCTTAAATAACGACTGCCAAGGTTCACCCCCGACTATAGCGCCAAGAATACGAAGCACTGTTATTCCACTGGTCGTTTAACTAGGTGTGACGATGATTTCGTCGCTTATAAAAGCATCTTCAGACTACTGACATCGTTTGAACGTTTGAAATCAATAGTGTTTTTTACAGTCCACAGCAAGTTGTTTCTTTATAATAGCTTTCAATATAATTGTTCTGTTTTAGTACAATACTATTAACAACTATTGACACGCTGGTTGTAGTCATAAAAATACTATCAATTGCAGCGCTCAGTTGAAGTAAACCAGTTAATCGTCCGCTTCAGTCGTACGTGATCTTATGCAATATAGGACGCGACACGTTTTACTAAGCACTATAATAATAAAAAAATGCTATTACTTATTTACTTGCTCGTAGTTCATTTTTTAAAGTAATAATTATTCATTCATTCATCATCTGGCCGCGTGACTGTATTCCACTTAAGAAGAGGTATATGCTACAAATAATAAACATATGTAGAACAAGATTCTTTCATATTTATGTACGAACTCATAAAAACGGGTCAAAATTTATATTAAAATACAGTAAAACCCCCATTTACACTAAAGTCGGGACAGTGTAATTGGGGGAGTGAATCACATACAAAATTAGGGATTTGGTTTTTTCCGCAAAAAAATACAAAACTAAGATTTCCCTTAGTTTTGCAAAAAAACAATATATGGACGAAATATTTAGTTCTTAGTGATAAAATGCAAAGCATACACAGTAGCCTGGCACGTGTTGACTGCACAGACGCTAGCCAACATTTAAATGTATGCACCGCACAGACGGCCGTCTCGTAGCAACTACAATGGAATGCGACCGCTTAATTGGGGGATTTGCGACGAATATTTCAAGCCAGCGCGTAATTCGGAGTAGTGTAATTGGGGGTTCAACTGTAATGCCTTTTCTCGCATAATTGACGGTAAAAACCTTTTAAGTAAATATAATTCCCTTTCACGTCGAATTGATAGCAAAAAAAATATAAGTAATACATAATCAAACACATAGACAGTCGCCTGGCTATACATGTATAGCCTGGCACGTGTTGAATACACAGACGTTAGCCAACATTTGACTGTATGCGTCGCACAGACGAGCGTCTCGTAGCAACGACAATTGAATACGACCGCGCAATTGAGGGGTTTACGGTGAAAATTTCTGTTCGGCGCATAATTCGGGGAAGCATAATTGGGGGTTTTACTCTGCTGATAAATACATAATTCTTTTTTTTTCAGAGATACCCTTTATTTTTTACATTTTCAAGACCGTAGTAACCAGGGCTGTAGTCATGGAGAAACAAGACGACTCCGACCATATCTTAAAACAAGACTTTAGTTTTTTTTATGGTTAGGTTAGGAGCATGCAGTGGCACCACTTTTAAACCCAGCAATTTGAATACACTTTTTTTTATGAGGATTCGAATTTATTAGTTTTTTTAAGCACGACTCCAGTTAATACAGTACGACTCCGACTCCACAGCCTTGGTTTATGCCAATATTTTATGTAAACCAATAACAGCCTCTTTTAAAGATGAAAATAAATATTAATAACTTAAATAAATACAAGAAAAGGTGTATTAGGACATACGAGACCAGCTCGGGGAGAAGACAACATCAATGCCGATCACATCAAATGTTTAATTGTAAAAAAATCAACATATTGTCAGCCTATTGCAAGAAGTCATTAAAATGTATTTCGGAAGAATGACATTAGCTAGTTAATAATGTTTAAGATTTCGACTGAAGGTGCTTGGTGGAATTTCAATATTAAATTCGAATCGTTCAAACTATGTACATTCTCACAGATTTTGTTACTAACGACCCGGGTTTCGCCTTTCGGCATCTTCAGGCGTTCAAGTTCATCCGTGCACTTGAACGCTTGGAGATGCCGACAGGCGTCTAATGTTTGTTATTACAATATGTGTATGGTATGTCATTTGACCATATCGATTGATGATTAATACAGTAAGTGGTAAAAATAAGCACTTTTATTAACATAGCTCAGTGTTGATTAAATTGTCAATTAATGACTTCTTGTAGTAAAAGGACGATATTTGATTTTGCAAGGACCAAGCTGAAAAGCATTTAAAAGAGTTTATTCTTATCATTGATATCTTCTTCGACTGAATCTTTCAATCAATTTCAATTTTATTTATTATTTAAAAAAAAAAACGTAACTATAGATAATAATTGGCAAAGCGCTAAATAAAGAATCACCGTTTGCTCTCAGATCAAGATAAATCAAGATTTCAAATTGATCGACTATTGTATTTAAAAAAAAAAAAGAATTCTTATATAAATATGTTGGTTGACCTTGTCAGGACATGAACCCATGTGATCGCTAGACCACAACGTCTACATATGCCGACAATCTTTAATTCAGCAATTGATACTAACCGTTTGAATTCCGCGCAAATAAATCATTAATATGTCCCAGAGATACTGCGTGTTTATGAGAAAAATAATTTTGCCTAATATACACTCGAATCTGATAGTTTAAAAATTTATATCGACTCAGTATAGATAGTACTACACATATTCATCAAAATATTGCTTATATTCTATTAGAATACCAAGTATTTGAATTTTTAAATGTCTTGGACATCCGTGTTCGCTTGCATATGTTCCGGACACCTGTGTCCGCTTGGTATTCAAGTGGTTAAACGTAATCTTTCGATGGCTATGAACAGCTGATAACGCGAATTAAAATGTAACAGCGTTTCAAAGTAGGAAAGGTCTTAAGACATGATAAATTAGATGCAATTTTACTCAAACAAAAAAAAAACACCACCGAAAACTAATGTAGGCATATTTTTAAATAATTTAAACGTTTCTCAATAATTATTCTAAAAACACTTAGCGCCTGTCTTGTGAGCGAATAAAACCGATTAAAAACAGGTTCTAAAAATGTCGAAATTAGATAATCAAAAATACGTGTACGTTTATTTTAAATACTTTCGCTAGCTGCTGAGGTCAAACGTCAACAAATGTTTTTTTTTAATGATGAAAACGTTCAGAGCTTAAAAATAAATCATAGAATGTAAGCACGTGTATATACAGTCGATCTACTTTTTACGCGATTCCGAAGTTATGCGGTTTGTTAGAAATGCATTTTTTTTAAATGTACTTTATTTTACGATATATATATATTTTTTTTTTTAAGTATTACATCGAGAGCAGGTATCGTTGTATTTTGGATATAATAGAGAATGAATGATAAACACTTATCAGTTGACAATGCTCGCAATGAGCGAAACCGGTCCTGACATATTAAATAAAGTGGAATGAAGTACAAAGGATTATTGTGTTTTTATTAATATAATGCCTTTCCACCAAGTATTGACAGTGAACACCCTAAAAGTGATCAATGATAAACACAACCGATATTTGGAAAAAATACTATTTTGGACTGTTAAAATCATGTTGCATCTGCCATCAAACCGGGGCTGTGGAGTCGGAGTCGCGGTATTTTGACCGGAGTCGCAGTCGTGAATAATGAGCGGCTCGATTTTTTTGTTTAAAAATATTTTCAATGAAGTGTATTTAAACAAAATAGTACAAAGTGTTGAAATTTCATGCTTGGCTGACTACAGATGATCTGATGGTATACAAATATATAAGTTAAAATGAAAATTTTGAAAAAAATCTTCAGAGTCGTTAATTATTTTAAAGCTGAAGTCGGAGTCGTTTTTTTTTACACGACTCCACAGCCCTTGATTAAACAATTAATTATCGAAAAAAGAAAATGTGAACAAACTTTGATCACTGATTTCATTGTTAGAAAAAACCATCGTTTTTTTAAAATTGATGCGCATACTATTTCTTCCGAAAAAGAGTGAATTCGAACTAAATGTAAAACACACTTAACATTGTCATACAGTGAAGAAATCTTTACTGAAAATGTTTCTTAAGTGGAACAATAACAAACAAATTTTATTTTTTAATTGACAATATTTTTACGCCGTTTTTCCCTTAATTTTCCTATACTTAACAGCTTAACGACCGCGGACGCGTATTTGAGTATTTGAAAAACAAAGGTTGCTGGCCGGCGGACTCATATATGCGTATAGGCGAAGTATCTGGAAGCTAAGAAAATTAAATTTTGTAAAGATATCTCAATTTGTTTACAAATTATAGTGAATTTAGTTAAATTACAATTTTTGCGAATTTTGCCAGGTGAAATTTTATAAAAAAACGTGCGGTCGTTAAGCTGTTATTATGTGATTTAGGGTATATTTTAACTCGCTGTTTCAAAGTTATGCAGATTTTCAAATTCATGGAACCCATCCTCACTTTTTGTATGGAAGTCGAGTCTTTTTTTATGCGATATTTCGTAGAACGCATCTACCGCATAAAAAGAGGATTAGCTGTATTATTCGGATTTGTCGTTTTGCAACATACCAAGAAAACGTATTCCATAAATTAGGTTACTGTAAACAGTCACATAATAAATAAACATGCGGAAATTACAACATAGGTAAAATACTTTTTCAATAAAAAATATGTATATTTAAAACAGTTATGTATAAACACATTATATAATATAAATAAACAGTTATGTATAGATAAATGGCTTAGTGCACAAAAGTGTCCAACTGTTGTTTTAGTTTTGGACTATATTTCTCTGGAAATCTCTATATTTTATGGAAATACTCCACCGAGTAAATAAAAAGGGTTTAAAGATGAATAGTTTAGAATTTTTAGAAATTAATAAAACTCTTAACAAAAAAGAAATATTATTAAATAATATTCTTAATAGCACAGGTGGTTCCCCGTTACTCAAATTCTTTCCGATTAATAGAGTAATCACAAACCTAGCTGATTGATTGCAGCTCATTAGTTTTTTAATTACGTTAATGTTTAACGTCATTAGTAGTATGATTAAATTTGTTTGCACTGTTTCGATTTTATAATCCCCTCTTTGCTTCCCTTAAAAAGGAAAAATCCCAATCTGATTGATTACAACTCATTAGTATCATTATCTGTTTGTTTTATTTCGATTCTACACCCCCCTCCTTGCTCCTCTTTAAAGGAAAAAAATCCAAACTTCCATTTTGTAATTTTATAATTTTAAAATGTTAGAATCAATCTTGCTTCATTACTTAAACAAACTTTGCGATAGTAAGTCTGAAGATGCCTATGAAAGAGGCGAAACACGTGTCACAGTTAGTAACACAATACGTGGAATAATCAAAGTTAATTTAAATTTTCTATTGAACGATAATTAATTGAAACCCAATTATTATGAATATTTTAGAATTTTATACAAACTTTTTTTCGATAATCACAATGTATCCAACTTGATGCACGTTATATCAGAAGGATGTAAGCTGCAAATGCCGAATTACTATCTAAATTTAACTTTTAAGTTTGAAAAAAAATGGGCTTGTAAAAATTGTAAACAAGAAAGACTGAAAAAAAGGGGAAAAAAACATTGACCGACCGCTACTGCTAGAGATACTATTATATTTTTTTCAGCTGCAACATATTTTTATGAAACTAATAATTAATGATAATTAATAGGGGGTTAATTTACAAAACATTCAGAGTGACAAATGTTATATTTGTCACATTGCAAAGCGCAAGAAATTTGTTATAACAAACAATAGAGTTTTAATTTATCCGTTCGCCATTACAGTTTTAGGCTTAGGTTTGTATTAAATCATTTTGACACTCGATGTATTTTGTAACGGCTAAAGTTTATAAATTACACGTCGATCAAGAGGTCAATAGCACCGAAGTGCAGATAGATATCTCAATGAAGAAACTCCACTCACTGTTCGTAGATACATAATATCTAAATCTATGTGTATTATGGAGTGCAATTCAAAGTATCACAATAATTCAATGTAAACATATCGACTGTGGAAAGGAAAAAGGACGTCACCCACACATAGCAAATTTTACAGGAGGCAGAAAAGACGTGTTTTTAAGATTTTCGGCCATATTCAAATTACGAAATAGTGAAAATTACGAAGTGGCGTTTCATTGACATAATCTGATATTAACCGCTTGAATACCGCGCAAATAAATCATTAATATGTCCAAGAGATACTGCGTGTTTTTGAAAAAAATATTTTTGCCTAATATACACTCAAATTCGATATTTTAAAAACTTATATTGACTCTGTATAGATAGCACTACACATATTTATCAAAATATTACTTATATTCTATTAGAATACCAAATATTTGATTTTTTAAATGTCTTGGACACCCGTCTTCGCTTGCATATGTTCTGTACACCGGTGTCCGCTTGTTATTCAAGTGATTAAAGAAATGATCTAGGAAAAACCTTTTTTTCAGTCTTTTTTCTTGGTTTAAATTTTTACACGCTCATCTTTTTCAAACTTAAATGTTGAATTTAGATTTTGCAGCTTACATTCTTTTGATGGAGCGTGTATCAAGTTTGATACATTGTGATTATCGGAAAAAAAGCTGTTTTGAAAAAACTGTTGATTACGTCTTTTTTCCTTTCCGCAGTCGATATGATACAAAGTACATACATATTTGTCCTATAATAGATGGGGACAACCCTACAAAACCCTACAAACCCTACAAAACTACAATGGTATCCCATTGCCCGCTGTGGCCTAGTTGGAGTTGGTTAGAGCTTGCTCTACTTCTTGGGTCTTGGTTCGATTCCCGATACGGTCAATGTCAAATTTAGACTTTTAAATTCAAGTTTGAGACACAAGACGTGGGTGCTTGTGATGTTCATTGAATTCAATAAATTCTCATCGAGTTTTTCTTATATGATCTTTCAACTTTAAAATATTTGGTCCATTGGCTGTGATGCCAAATATGTTTTAATTATAACATGTTAATTTAAAAATATATATAAATATATATCGAAATTATTCAAGATCGAGGGTGGGGAACCGTTAACATCAGAATGCCGCTTCCGAGAAGCTTCAATTAGGCTATTATTATTCTTATGTTTTATAATACATAAAAAATAGCACTGTCAGCAAATGAACAAAATCAGTCCTGATATTAAAAAATAGTTATGAATTAGTACAAAAAGTGTTTTATATTATAATGCGCCTTTCATTCAAAATTTACAATTTAATTTAACACAATTTAACACAGTATATTGTAAATTAATAAAAACGACCATATGGAAATAAACTGTTGATTCAGTCAAAAGGCCACACACGAGGGCCTAGAAGGCCGCAGGTTTACCAAACCTTTGACTACGACTCTTTGTTCAGTAGAACGCCACACTATATTTACAATTATACCGTATTCTCTAGGAATTACTACAAAAAAGCACAATCTGCTGCACGAGTTTAACATAATACGCGATTCAGTAAAAAAAAACTACATTTAAAATGACAAAATTAACACTTTTAACGCCCCTTTCTTTTTGTTTTCGAAGCATTTGCAAAATTACAAAAAAATCAATGTTATGTATTTTTTATCCATATTATAATGGCATTATAAAAATAAAATAAGTACATTTGAATCGTTCAAATTTAATATTGAAATTCCACCAAGCACCTTCAGTCGAAATCTTAAATTATATGTACATTGCATTATGTGAAGAAAAAAAACAAGACTCGGCTTCATAAGATTGTACATGCTTTTGAGTTGAAAACACTTCACCGATGAGCGAAACCGGACAGGTCGTTCAATTTATATAACAGTATATTATCAACATATGTACTATGAAAATCAATTTATCGCCTGCTGTGGCCCAGTTGGTTAGAGCTTACTCTACCGATCACGCAGGTCTGGGTTCGATTCCTGGTAAGATCACAGTGAATTTGAGAATTATTCAATTCAAAATTGGATGTTTGTGATGTCAATTTACATTTTTTCCACTCCTCCCATCCTTCTGATCCTTAATAACTGGGTGTAGCAATGGCGATTAGTTTATCACTAGTCCTGTTCTAGCGTTATCCTTCTTTCCCTTACTACTCACTATGAAAAAAAAAGTGAGGTTGAGCGACTGTGTAACAAACAGTTTTCGTAGAAAAAACTTCTGTTGAGATACCTCCATTAAGAGGCCATGTGCCCCACATTGGGAGCGGACATGGATAAAAAAAATTAAAAATGTATATCAACACCAACTTGAATCTTTAAACTTAGAAATGGTGATTTAAAAAAGAGATATAGAACAAGTTAGTAATTTTACTTGTGACATAAAGCATTTTAAATGTTGGTGTTTTATAAACAATAAATATTACACACTAATAAGTTTATTTAAAATTATGCATATAAATGATTAAATTGTCACCTTACGTGCCGTTTATTCAAAATGTCTAATACACGGAAATTTCAACAAAAATGTTCAAATATTGTTTTTATAACAATCGTACGTGTTTATTTATACTTTGAACCGCTCACAAGTTTATAATAGATCGGCGAATGCAAGGTGGGCCAGACTCGATTTAGTCTAATAATAACGTCAAATAAATATTATTCATATGATCAAATATCTGTTCGCAACAGTAAAGCATCGAATACCGTTCATAAAAATATAAATAAGTAATGAAAAACTTCACAAAAAAAGTATCACACAATAGCCTGAAAATAAAATTAAAAAAAAAGAAAAACCCACGATAAAAAGAACGAACTTCACACTCTATATTTTAGGATAATAATAATATACGTACGCTAAGGAATTCGATATTCAAATAAAAGAACGAACTTCGTGTTTGAATTTGAAAACAAACAGGCCGGCCGTTATACACTACCGCGCTGACTGAAAGTTTCGAGTCGACTATCTTTAAATTGTACAAGCTTGCCACACTTCGGGCGTAGATTTTTCCTGACCACGTTTTACCGCAGACTGTCTATCGGTTTCAATGTGCACATTTTCAGAATTGTATAATTGTCATGAATTTTAAATAAATATTACATAAAATATATTTAATTGAAAAAAAAATGCGACTTTAAAAAAAACCGGTTTCCGAATTACGATATTTTATAAAACCCGGAAATACCCGGTTTTCGAAGTATGTGTTCACAAAAAAAAATATAATTGAAATTATTGGTATGTTTGTTCCTTCGTTTATTTTATAAAATATAAACACTATAATTTTATTTGATATTTCTCATCAAAAAATACATCATTAGAAAATCACTAATTTATTATTTAATAACGTGTTCAAGAAATAAAACACTCACTTATACTAATTGCACTTTTATTTTATATGATCAGAGCTAGGGTTTCCAATTTCGGGTTCCCGTTCAATTTTGCGATCCCGAAATCCCGGGATTGATATAGCTAAAAAAAAAACGAGTCATCAAAACTCAAATTATACACGATTTTACGTCGAGTACCCAGGATCCCGGGATTGAAAATTAATCAATCCCGAAATCCCGGGATTACAAAAAGGCACCGAGATTGGATTCTCTAATCAGGACCACATTAGCTCATGATGAGCATTATCAACTGATTTTTTGATGAAATAATCTAAAATAGAAAACAGTTTTGAGTTCAATTTACTTGTAAACTGTATTCGAGTCAGCATGAAAAAAATATTTGCAAAATAAACTACAAAATACAATATTTTTAACGCATTTATTGATTGCCTGACTATGACACTACATATTTCATCTCGGTTTTTTTTTGTTACTATGGTTGTTTCAAATCTAAATCTGAGCGTTCTTTAAAAAATAAATTAATATCCATTATAGTATTTGAAACCGGGAAACCATGTTGAAAAAACCGGCCATTGATTCTCGGGAGTTTTTGCTAACAAACCGGTTTTTCAATCCCGGATTTTGAAAACCGACAAGCCTTAATACCTTTATACCAGAGAAGTGACTTGTTGGTGAAATTATTGATAGCGCACGACTGAGATCACTTTCTAATTATATCAGTAAAAACTCATTTTATTTGTGCGCGATCGACACACTGACTATCTCTGACATTCTAAATAAATTATATTTGATTAAAGTTACAATTACTTGGGCTTGTAAACAATTTTAATAGAATTTAATTTGAACATCAGTAATAAAAAATCATTCGAAAAAACTATAACCAGCTTCACTCAAGATGTCTCATTTACGTTTATTTAATGTATTATTATTTTATATTACTTCAATTTAACCACCAACGAAAATAATAAAAATATTTTAATTTACTTTATCCAACTAACTTCCTGCTAAAAAATACTATCAAAATTATACAGAAAAAGGTAATAAATATAATATGATAATGGTACCAAGAAAATATTCCCTAAGATACGGCGAAAGCTTAAAAATCCTACGCTGGCAACATTAGTAAAGCTAGCTGCACACGATCCTGAAAGCTTAAAGTTGTATAGCAATATGTATTACTCGCCGCGTGCAAGCTTTGAGTTTACGAGCTGGGAACATATCAACAGACGACATATTATATTTTATGACCGATATTGACAGTATGGACAATAAAGTTATTATTTTCGCTACTGAACAATAAATATAGAATAATTGACATTTTTATTCACTAACCTAAAAATATATCTATCTACATATTTAAATCTGTAGAGTATTTTTACAATATAAGATCATAAGTAGAATCACGCATGAATTATTAATAAATATGTTTAATATTCATATTTGTAAATTTTGAGAGAATACACAAAAATGAAATAGTTATATTGCATATTGTAATTAATCTAAAAAAAATATATAAAACGTAGGACCGGATATATTTCAGTTTATAATCAATGCCGCCTGAGTGGTCGAATGGTAAACGTCGTTGGCTTCGGCCACGGAGGTCACGGGTTCGAATCCCAGTACGGAAAGTTTTATAAATTGATTTTTCCATCTATTTAAGAATTTATGTTCGAAGGCATGGATGTATGTGATGTCTATAATTCCCCCCTTTCACCTATCTTATCTTATAAATGGGGCGTATTGCGAGCGATTAGTTGACCACTAGTCCTGTGCTAGCCCTATTGGTATATTCCTACTATCTTTGGGAAAAGAGAGGTTGAGCAGTTGCTCAACCTGAGTAACAAGCAGTTCTTGTAGAAACACTTCTATGAGATAAACTCCATTAAGAGTCCATATTCTCCACATTGGGAGCGAACATGGTAAAAAAACAATATTTTTAATTATGTTACGTCGCTGGTCGAATTTGCGTGATTTATTTGTCTACACAATAAAATTTCTTTCCAACAAGAAATGACAGTTTCATTAAGCAAAAAAAGCTTCATTGTGTGTTCATATGTTCAGTACAGTTCGAATAATATTGTATTTATGGTGTGTACATCAATTTTTAAAAGACTGTAAATAAAACACAAATCATTCGGAACTTTTTATCATTAAAGCTTCTTAGAGTGTATCGTGTATACTTGGCTTTAGTTACTGCACGACTCGGACAGCTTTTGACTTGCTTGTATGCATTTTTATATGAACTACCCTCACAGCAATATAATGCTCGAGTGTGCGTGTTTACGTGTAAAAGCTCTTCAAAGAAAATTAATAAAAGTCAGTGCTTAGGTGAGTTTGCGAGTGTGTGTACAAATATAATCTCGCTTTTGTAACATCGTTGAGATGACTTTAATGCAAAATTATTTAACAAACTACATATTGTACATACATAGATAGGTTAAGTGTCAAAACATTGTACCCAAATATTTTATATTAACAAATAAATAGTGCATTTAAGTGAGTATGCCATGTATTATCTATGTATTAATGGCCGATAAAATAATCAAACACCACAAATATCGGGTCTAAGCACATTTTCGTGTAGCACATCGCTAAACATATAAATACTGCATGGCTGTCGATATATGTCCCGGGGTCTTCTTCTTCTTCTTCTCCGAAATATATTTGTTTGCATACTTGAAACATTTGAATTATTCTAAAAATTATAAAATATGAATACTGCAGGGCAGTCGATATTGGATATAGCAGCTCAGCAGGACAGCTCAATTTTTATTTTTATGAATATATTTTATTATATCCGCTATTTTATTAAATACCCCCCCCCCCCCCCTATCCCCGTTGAGGGCAACGTTGTCAAGCTGGGATTGATTAAGTGAATAAAATTGAATGTAAATTCAAATCTTTTTATACACAGTCCACTAAAAAGAACGAGTTCTATATTTTAACACGAAGTATTTCTTCTAACACGATTCCTAGAAACAAAAAATATTAAAGTGAATAACGGATTGCCTAATAACAAGAAATTCAACAATAACACGGTTTTTACAGGCTGTTTTTGTGGAACGTATCTACTAGGGCTTGTCGGTTTTCAAAAACCGGTTAAAAAAACGGTTTTTTGCAAAATTTGCGACATTCGAAACCCGGTTTTTTATTATTTTAATAAAAACGTTAATTTTTAGACTGGATCTTTTATTTGATTCCTAAAAGAACATATGCCTCACATTATTACCCAGCGAGAGGGTATTTTCAATATCAGGATTTTATATTACAAAAATTAGATCATCACTAAGTGATCGATCAGTCGACGCATTGTGTTTTCTTAAATCATATTGTCTGAAGAGTAACACCAAATAATTTCTTGTTGTGTATTTATTATTAATACAAATAAAGAAGAATTTTAAACTTTTTTTCGCTATTTTAATTAATTGAATGCCTTTGAAAACCTGATAAAACCGGTTTTCTCACAATATTGACATTAGAAAACCGGTTTTTTTCAAAAGTCGGTTTTTGTATAAGCCCTAGTATCAACCATGTATAAAAGAATTATGTGTGATTGTATTAATAACCTCTCTCATTATTATGCGATACTTTAATAACTCAATTTAGTAACGTAAAAAGTGAGATCTATAAAGGCGGCATCCTTTTTATGAAGGCATTGTTTTTTATCAGTCGGCCTAACAATAGAAAGTTTTATAGCCAGTTGTCGTGATTCGTGAAGCAATTTGGTGACGGAGCCTCATATGGTATTTTTTATGGATACATAATTCGACTGTGGAAAGGAAAAAGGACGTAACCCTCAGTTTTTTTTTTCGATAATCACAATGTATACAACTCAACACACGTTCTATTAATAGGATGGAAGCTGAAAATACCCACTTAGTATCTTAATTTAGCTTTCACGTTTGAAAAAGATGACATTGTAAAAAATTAAAACCAAGAAAAATGTCTGAAATAAAGGTTTTTCCTAGACAAATTCTTGAATTAATACTATATTATGTCAATTTAACACCAGTCTAGAAGTCTCCGTGCACTTCAAGGTTGTGTATAATTCATAATTTGCATATGTCACAAAATCATCAAAACACGTCTTTAGCGCCTCCTGTAAAATTTGATATGTGTGGGTTACGTCCTTTTTCCTTTCCACGGTCGATATGTATATACATTTACGTCACAGACTATGGAGATTCGTTGGAACTAAAAGTGTAGTGTGCTTTAGATGCCTTCGGTGAAATTCCGAAGTACTTTGGGTAGTACTTGGTGAAATTAAAGAAATATATTATAATTATATTAGAAAAACAGTGATTGGCGGATGACAGAGACAGGGTTTCGAACTTGAACGGAACCGAAAATCGGTAAATTCCTGGGCTTTTGGATTCGAGCTGGAACTGGAAAACTGGAACTGAACCGATATATATTTTTTTACTTGAACCGGAACGAAAAAAAATGCGGTTCGTAGCCCTGGACAGAGAATCATGGAGGTTTTATTTGTTGGCAATATGCTCAACATCAGGAGCGGGTATTTTGAAAGAAATATATATTTAATTAAATGGTTGAGAATGCCTGAATTTAATGAACGTGCATTTTTCGGTGTCTTCAAAGTAAACAACCAAATTAGTTTCTACTGCAGATTCTACACAATGTATAAAATATTGCGTGTATTGACCTATATATTTCTGTTTTGGGTTCAGCCTTGCCTAATATCTTGCATTTTATCCGCTGTTTTTATTCTTGTTTACGTAATGGGGAAATTTTAAATAGATTCTGTAACTTTCAGTGGCGTACCTAAATTTAAATAGGCATTACGCAAGCGCATCTGTTTATTCGGCCGTCTGCGGTGAATGAAAAAAAATGTTTTGGAAAATAATATTATTTGTAGAGGTAGCTTCTTGCCATTGAAGCTTACACGCTTCACAGCGATCACAAAGCTTTCAAACATGTGGTGGGATTTAATGTTAATTATTATTTATATTGATTTAACTTTTGTACTTAAAGACATTTTGCAGGTCCTATTTGTCGAGGCCTATGGCGCAGCGGTTAGTGTTTTTGGCTTCCGTGCCGGATCTCACGGCTTCGAGTCCCAGTACGAACAGCATTTTTTCGATTGATTTCTGTTCTAAGGCATGGGTATGTCTAAAAACTTCCTGCCAACCTTCCGATCCTTCAATAGCTGGGCGTAGCAAGACCGATTAGTTAACCACTAGTCCTGCCCTAGCCTTATCCTTCTATCCCTACTACTCTCTTTGGAAAAGAGAGGTTGACCGTCTGAGTAAAAAACTGTTCTCATAGAAAAACGTAAGGTGTTTGTTTATTATTAACATAAAAAAATATCACATAATTATTAAAGTTTAAAATATTATGTGTTGCCCATCAGAGAAATACATTATTTTATTTGGCCCACCAGCTTAGGATATTTTATTACATTTTTTAATAATAAAGTGAATATGCTTAATGATATGAATATGCTTAATGATAGTTTTATGTTTTCCCCGCTTCCAAGTAGTTGGTGTGTTCATTCATCACTTAAATTTCTTATCAGTTGACAATGCTCGCAATGAGCGAAACTGGTCCTAACATATTAAATAAAGTGGAATGAAGTACAAAGGATTATTGTTTTTATTAATATAATGCCTTTCCACCAAGTATTGACAGTGAACACCCTAAAAGTTTTAAAGTTTTGTCTAATTTTTATCGTTTTAATTCTTTAACTTTAATGTATAATAATATAAAATATGAACAATCCTAAATAAAGCTTTTGTTAATTTTTATTTTGCTTATGCTTTTTATTTTATCCACATAGGCTGACTAGTGTTAGAGATATAGTTATTTTTATAAAAGCTACGGGTCGTGCAAATATTTCGCAAAAAGTCTACGGGCGTTTAAAGGTTAAACTATTGTTATAATGTTATAAATATTTATTTTGTGCAATAATCACATTGTATACATGCGGTTTTCAGTTAATGTCATCAAACCAATTTATTTATAAAATTGTTTACTTTAGTATCAATTATGTCATTTCAGATTCATCGAATACCATGACATAATTATCAGCTGAATGTTGAGGTGGAATTTTCATTGACCACATTCAAATGAACACACTTCAATTGTTAATTATTATTCACATCCATTACATAAGAAAAATAATTATTATTACATTGTATTAAAAAAAAACGCGATGTTTACTAGTGCGTACTTTCAAAAGGTGCCGAGTTTATGTAATACATTAATACATCCAAATATGTAATAAAAGTAAAATTATAATTTTATTGAAGGGGAAATAAAAGTCTCAAGTCCCGGTATGTGCCGGGGCTTTGACTTTATCACGCCTCGAGTCCCGGGACTTTGAAACCCCCGAGACTTTCGAATCCCTGATCATAACTGAGGAACTACATATCGTTTGATATTATCTGTAATAAAATAAAACGAAAAGCTGCTTCGGATATTTCCGTAAGCTCTCGTCAAACAACTTCGAGCTTTATAAATAAATACATATTAGGCTCAGTAAGAAACTTGCAAGTGAAGAATGTACCTAGATATGTAATGGTAAAATGCGTTATGAGTATTCAAATTTAGAATGCGTTTATGTCTTAATATCTAGACAAGTCGACCAACCGTGCGCGTTTTATTTCTTTGCCGTCCTGACAAATTATGACGGAAATACAAGTTGTGACCAAATCTATGTTGAATATTAATATTCTGTGAGCTCAAACAGACAATATAATCAATAGACATGGTAAATGACTCACTGTAGTCGATAGCCTTCATTGATTCGCTCGTCTGATTGAATTAAAAATTCCTTCATTTAAAAAAAAGGATACGTCCGCTAAATCATTCGGAATGCTTTTAAAAAGGCGGCTCAGAGCGGGAAAATAAATTAATTTAATGTCTATGAACGTTCATTCGAATAATATAATCTTGTTAATCCATTTTTGGACAGATTTTACTTTTTTAATTGTGACATCTTTAATTAAGACAAATTATTAAATGGCTTTTTTACAAACATTCGTTTCATTGATAAAATCTAGCTTAACACTTTCCCTACGATGCTAAAAATACTTATATTGCAATAAAATTTAGCTGTAAAAATGGACAGGGAGCCAGTGGCGTGCTTAAGCACACTTCTTATTTTTTCAAGAAAAAATCGTCCAATTTGAAAAAACGCACTATTTGTTTTTGAAAAAATATTATTAGTTAACAAAATCAAATACATCAATAATAACAAAAGTTTTTTTTAAATTCTTCTTTTGACAGATTGTATTTCAACAATTAATAAGGTGTGAATGTCCAATAAAAGCATACATATACGGTGCTATTCTGGCGTGCACTTTCATATTTTGGACTGTGTCTAATTAATACTCGAAACTTGACTGTGCTATGTTAGTATAAACGGTACTTTAGTACCTATTTTACAATTATAGCTTTTCTATATGTAATACTTACATCGACATCAGTTGAAGAAGTATGTTCTTAAAGTGCCCCCTTAAGCGATAAGATACTTCCGGACTCGAGTCCTGGCTAAATCCATTATAAGATATATAAAATTGTTGGCCACGGTGTATGTATTTTTCTCCAGAGTTGATCACAATATATATTGTAGTTAACACCATTAAGTTGTTCACCGTCTAATCTTGGTGAATAGACATTACATTCAAAAAATAAAATACTGTTTTGTGCTAATTCCTTCAATTTATTTATTATGATCGTGATGAGCGAAAGCGGTCCTGATCATAATACAGTGGAACCCCCAAATTACACTACTCCGAATTACGCGCTGGCTTGAAATATTCGCCGCAAATCCCCCAATTGCACTGTCGCATACCATTGTCGTTGCTACGATTAGGTCGTCTGTGTGGCGCATACAGTCAAATGTTGGCTAGCGTCTGTGTATTCAACACTGTCTATGTGTTGGATTTTGGCGCACTTTATCAACTAAGGGAATAACTAGGGGAAATCTTAGTTTTTTTTTATTTTTCGCGGAAAACACCAAATCCATAATTGTGTGTGAGATTCACTCCCCCAATTACACTACCCCGAATTACACTGTTCCGACTTTAGTGTAAATGGGGGTTTTACTGTACATAAATTTATAATTAATACGTCGGGTAAAAAAAAAGATGACTCCGACTCCATATTAAAATAAAAAATCGACTCCGAATTGATTTTCTCAAACATTTCCGTTTAGCTAGCATATCTGTTTACCATCAGATCATTCCGTTTACTGGGATAATCTTAGTAGATTTCGCCTATCCTTATGATGAATAGGCTAATATTTTTTCAATATCGTTTAATTAGTTTGCTTCGACTCCGACTCCAAAGCCTAGCTATATTTTTTTGAATACGCAGTTATGTTAAACTTTCATTGATTATATTATATTAAAAATAATTTCATTAAGAATTTACAGTAATACAGCGAATCCAAAGATTAATATAAAATAACAAACTGTGACACGTGTTTCGCCTATTTTAGAGACATCCTCAGAAAATTCAAAGATTTATAGACATATTATTTGTTTTTAAAACAATTTTTTTCCATGTCCGCTTCCAATGTGGAGCAAATGGACTCCTAATGGAGTTTTTCTCAATTATTTCTACGAGAACTGCTTGTAACTCAGTTACTCAACCTCTCTATTTTCGAAAAAAATTAGAGGAATGTAAGGATAAGGCTAGGACAGGACTAGTGGTAAACTAATCGCTCTCGATACACCCCGTTCATAGGATAGGATGGGTGGGAGGGGGGAATTCAAGACATCACATACATCCATGCCTTCGAACAGAAAAACATAAATCGATTTAAAAATCAGATTATAAAACCGAAGCCAACAACCACTCGGCCACACAGGCGGCTTTTAAAAGAATTGATAACGAATATCAAATTCAATTTTAAAAATGTATATTCTGTCAGCTTTTAGTATATGCATATGGTTCTTATTCTATACTGCGGTATCTCCAACGAAGAATCCGATAAAGAAAAAACTGTATGAGAAGAAAACGTAAACTATACAAGAGAAAAAAAATAGGTCAGTAACGACAATTACAAGAACATTCCATTTTCGCATATTTTCCTATTATCGATTTATTTAGAGCAATGCAGTGGCACAACTATTTTTATAGACATTGCAGAGTTTACGAGTGCACGGTTTAATTGCATCAAACACGGTGCTCACAAAACCACCTACAATCAAAAAAAAATATTGAACATATAAATATTTGTTGGAGCAGTTATCTATCTCTTTTTGTTGTCTTTTTGTTGTGGCGTTTTTAAGCTCCCCATGTAGTGAAGTGGTTAATCCTTTCGGGCTTTTGTCCTCGTGGTTGTACGTTCACGGTAAGGCTTGTCGATTTTCAAAAACCGGTTTTTTGGCTAAATTTGCGACATTCGATAACCGGTTTTTCAACTTCGTAACCGGTTGTGCCGAATTTTCCATGAACGAGTCTATAAACAAAGACAGAAAATTTGCATCTTTTATTTGATGACTAAAGGACCATATAGCCCCACATCATTATTGTTGTGTATTGTTATGTATATAAATAAGCAACAAATGAACTTTCTCTCGCTATTTTAATTGAATTATCCATTTTTTTGTAAACAATATTGACATTCGAAAACAGGTTTTTTCAAAAGTCGATTTTTGTATAAGCCATAGTTCACGAAATCGAAAATTGATGTTTTAAACATTTTATTGATTAAAATAAAAACCTATCTTTGTATGTAGTTTTTTCATTCCTATAAAATCACTTTCTTTTCAATAATGACAACAAATAATAAACTATTAACTAACTACGTGTCGTTTACTAAATTTATCCTGTTTTCAAAGATATTCAGCTACTAAAACGTAAATTTATTAAAAGAAGTTTTTTTGCTTTATTTTGAATACATACATGTCTCTTGGAAAATTTTTGAGAAGAAAATAAATCCATTTCCTCTTTAAAAAATGAATTTTAGTAAAAAAAAAAAACATCGTCCAACACTTTGAATAGCAATACAGAATTCGAGTATTCGAAACTGAAGTAAGTAATAGTGTAGTTCAGTAGCGGATAAAGCGCATGGGAGGCCCCAGGAGCAATTAAATTTGGAGGTCTTGTTTTTCGGATAACATTTCGGATAACGGCAGAAAATTGCACGTAAAGTAATACAAAATATGAAAATCTGAACAAATATTATATGGGTTACATGACATGAAGTCGTATTTGAGGCCCCGAGCGCACGCCTCATTCGCTTATAGTGTAATTAAAACGAGAAACTATTTATGTTTTTAAGGGTTTAAAATTTTCCGAGCACCGTGTATCCATTTATCCGTTTCCATGGAATTAGGTCATCTATGTTTCGTGAAGGAATGTTCTTTTAATAATTGAAAATGTATTGAACATTTTCCTTTGTGCATTTTTAAATATATTGCGCCAAGAGCAATTAATACAATAATAATTTGTAAAGAATAAACTGCATTGTATTTTGTGACATTTTAACCACTGAGTTGACTGTTTACCCTCATGTTACGAATTGACTTCAGACAGGGATGTACCGAGGGCATAGGCGAGCAGGCAGTTGCCTAGAAGCGGCAAGTCCTAGGGAGCGGCAAATGATCACAGATTTTTAAATGACTAAATATTTTTGACACGAATTTATAGTAAATATGATGCCTCAATGTCTTTGATAAACAAAATCTCAAATTATGAATCGATACTTATATAACGTAGGTGCATTTATCGTAAGTAAAATTAAATAATTTTTATGATGTATATTAATTAAAGGTAATAGTTATTTTTTCGTAAATATTGAATATAATGTGGGTTTTTGGGTCATATTTTTTCGTAAGGATCTTTTAATTTAAGATTTCGACTGAAGGTGCTTGGTGGAATTTCAATATTAAATTTGTATCGTTCAAATTATGTAAATTCACACAGATTTTGTCACTAGCGACCCGGGCTTCGCCTTTCTTGTGAGGATCTTTGTCAATATGGAACACACATATTGTGAATCATCTGAAAGCAAAACAGAATAAGTGACATAACATTTGTTCGAGCACGTAGGTGAGTAAAGAATTTGAACATCTATATTTGTATATGCCGCCTATGTGGTCGAGTGGTCAACGTTGTTGGTTTCGGCTACGGAGGGCCCGGGTTCAAATCCTGGTACGGACAGTTTTATAAATTGATTTTTCAATCGATTTATAATTTCTGTTCAAAGGCATGGGGATGTGTGTGATGTCTTGAATTCTCCCCTCTCACCCATCCTATCCTATGAACGGGGCGTATCGAGAGCGATTAGCTTACCACTAATCCTGTCCTAGCCCAGTCCTTCTATCCCTACTCTCTTTGGAAAAAGAGAGGTTGAGCAACTGAGTAACAAGCAGTTCTCGTAGAAACACTTCTGTTGAGATAAACTCCATTAGGAGTCCATATGCTCCACATTGGGTGCGGACATGGTTTAAAAAAATATATTTGTATATTATGTATTCATAGAATAATAGGAAATAAGTGAAAAAAATGACGCTATTTTAGGGCTCTGCATTGGGGCGGCACATAGCCTAGGAACGTCACTGTTCAGATTGGGCTCTTTCGATATGTATCTGATAATTTATTCACAATCATCGGATGTGGCCCTGACTTCCTCAAACAACCTCTTTAATTTATGCAGTGCTGTGTGACACCGTGGAAATTCAATCATCATCGACCGTCTTCCGAAATAACACACAAATTGAAAAGACAACGTGTTTGTCTATCGGGTACAAGTCTTAACTTTACAACATTTCAAATACATACAATGGCCATAGTGCCGATGTTTCAGCTCTCACAATACTAGACATCAATCAATTAAATTAATTAGAGCTTTATAAACAATAAACAATAAACAATAAATTCTTAATTCATAATGTTTGTAAAGGAAATGAAAACATAAATTTTCTGCAAAAGTGACTTATATTGTCGAATGATTTTTTAACAAATGATCGGGCAGTTTACAAATTCAGATAAATATAACATTGCTTATAAAACAACATTGACAGTAAGTTATTGTTACATTGAAATAAATGCCGGAGCAGATGAGTGCGAAAATTTTACTTGGACCGGACTGCGCGTTTTTGGCCGTATGTTACAAATCAAGGCTATGGAGTCGGAGTCATAAAAAATGAGCTGTTCGATTTTTTTTTGAAAAATTATATTTAATGATGTGTATACAAACAAAATAGCCCAAAGTGTTGACATTGTATGCTTCGCTGACTAAAGATGATCTGATGGAATACATATCGACTGTGGAAAGAAAAAAAGACGTGACCCACACATAGCAAATTTTACAAACGTGTTTTGATGATTTTGGGCCATATGCAAATTATGAAATATACACAACCTGGAAGTGCAGGGAGACTTATAAGCTGGTGTTTAATTGATATAATCTAATATTAATTTAAAAAATTGTCTAGGAAAAACTTTTTTTTCAGTCTTTTTTCTTGGTTTCAATTTTCACAAGCCCATCTTTTTTCAAGCTTAAAAGCTAAATTTGGATACTAATTCGGCATTTGCAGCTTACATCCTTTTGATATAACGTGTATCAAGTGGCTTACATTGTGATTATCGAAAAAAACTGTTTTGAAAAAACTGAGGGTTACGTTCTTTTTAAAATGAAATTATTGACAATTTCCTTCCGTCAGAGAGAACAGGGCTGTGGAGTCGTCTTTTTTTACACAACTCCACAGCCCTGTTATAAAATAAATAATTAATAAATAAATAAATAAAATCATCTTTCCAATAAAACTTATACCTACAACGATTTTGAAAAAACGTGGCGCTTAAATAATATGCTTTGCGCGACCTTTGGTGCTCGCATGCTCCAGACTCTCGACCACTGTTGAACATTGCTGGTAAGTTTTGTGGTAAATTGCAAATGATGCAAGGTTTTACTTTTGTTGAATTCGTTTTTCTGTTGAAATCTGACGCCATTTCGTCTAATAATGAATTACCAGTTAGTAATCCGCCCATTATCACATTTGTGGTGAACCATCTCTCACATAAAAGTTTTCTGAAAATGCTGAAAGGTAGGTGCCGAACAGATATTAGGTACCTATATGTTTCGACCGCAGCGCTGCGGTAGGAAATGAAACCAACAAATGGAATGTCGTAAAACATCTGACATCACACCTATTTATGGCGCATTGTGCATTAAAGTTTCTATTTTATAGCTCCAACTTTGGCACACGACATTATACAAATTATATAAAATATTGTTTTCTACAGAATTCATCATTTAATTATTTTAAGGTATTATTAATATGCTCCTTCAATGTTCGTGACATTTCAGTTACAAAATGGCGACGCTTTCAGACTTTAGTAGAGTTTCAGCAGAATCGCGAGGCAGTTCAATTGTAAAGTGTATATTTAATCTAAGCCCACTTATAAAAACTATGAAATGTGTGTAAAATTATTTATCAATAATAAGGCTGATTATAAATACATTCAGAGTAAAAATAAGACACAATTGAAAATGAGAGAAGGACGGCAACTTTGAAATTTTAAATTAGGTATCTTTAAATCTGTCTCTTAATTAGTTGTGAGATTTTTCGCGGTATATTGATTTCGAGATTCAAGAACGTATTCCAAACGTTTTCCAGTGATGGTCTCTGTTCCATTCGACATGCTTAGGCCGTTGTCATCGTATTCCCGTGGAACGCTTTCCTACTCTTAATTTCTCGACATTTCTGGCATTGAAGATCTACTACGCATAATTATGACAACACAGGAAGCACACACAAAATCGTGCTAGTGAGGCTTTATTACATCTATCACTAAAATACGTCACTGATTTAACCCATAATTGACGATAGAGTTTTAGAATTTTAATAACTTTAAAGGGTCTTTCTCTACCCCCTTCGAGTAAATTTAATTAAACATGATTATTCATAAATATACTAAGCCGTGCGGTCAATGTTGTGTTATTGATTTGCAATATATTCTAAATTTCGACTTAATCCGGTTTTATAATTTTCACAAAAAATTACAATAAGAAAGATTTTTTTTAGTTAATTTTATTAGAATATAATAATAAGGAATGCTTGAGAAAAGATTCTATCCAGGACTGTGGAGTCGGATTCGCGGTATTTTGGCCGGAGTCGGGAGTCGTGGAAAATGAGTGGCTCGATTTTTTTTTTTTAAATATATTTAATGATGTGTATTGAAACAAAATAGTCAAAAGTGTTAACATATCATGGTTGGCTGACTTAAGATGATCTGATGATAAACGCTATACATATATATAAGTTAAAATGAAATTACTGAAAAATTTAATCGGAGTCAGCGTTGCAGACCGCTACACTCACCCTTAACGAAGACGTGGCAAGTAAAATTATTAAAGTTTTTCATTAAATAATAGAAGATAATAATGTTTAAAATCTAATATTTAAAACTGATTTAACAAGAACAAAAAACAGCTTTCGAATTTCACAAATTTCGATAAAAAGCCGGTTTTTTTTTAAATCCTACGAGCATCCCACTAAGGACAGTTTCATTTTCAAATACAGATCAAAAAAGAGATGTCATTTAAGTTATATTGACAGAAGCACCGTAAAAATTTAAAGTTCATAATATAGCATTTGCTTCACACTAAGAGCGTGGATGTTTATAAAAAAAAAACTATACGAGAAAGCATTACAAACAAGAATATAATCCGAATTTAAATTTCTAAAACAATTTTGATTTGTCATTTTTTTGTAACAAAAAAAAAACTTGTAAGTGTAAATGTCAATTCCGCGGTGCTTCATGTTCATCATTAAAATGTACCAATTAATCAGTTAACTGATTAATCTATCCGTTCCCTAAGACTAATGATGAAAAGTACAGTTTCTTGCGCTTATTGTGAAAGATACGATGTCAAAACATGATGTCAGTTCATTGAGATATTACTTTCCATATGATACTGGCGTCATCGATGCTAATTTTTGTTTTAATCAGCCATAAAAAATAATGAATAGCTTACGCATCTTTTCTCAAACGTGATTGTCTATGGATGTTGTAATGAATCATGATCATTGTAAACAGCAACTCATAATCTTATGATATCATCTTAAGTATTAACAATTCCGTAATCAATATATTAAAGCAGTGATGAGCAACGTTATTTTGCAAAGGGCAAAACACCAACCGCCAACAAGCATAAAATAGAAATTAAAAGAGAGGTAGGTAGGTAGGTATGTTAGTACATATACATTTATAAACTAGATTATTTTAATATATTTTTTAGTCATAATCGTCATCGATTATTTATAATTTCACTTCCCTCCTTCAACAAAATTGTGCGTGCTTGTAACTAGGGCTTGTCGGTTTTTAAAAACCGGTTTTTTTTGCAAAATTTGCGACTTTCAAAAGCTGGTTTTATTCAACTTCGTAACAGGTTTTTAATATATTTTTAAAATAAAAACGTTATATTTTTACCGGATTTTGTCATGGTTTCAAATAAAACGAGATGAAATACATATTTACGTACATAGTTTAATATTCAGTACCCAGTGAAAGGGTATTTTGGATATCAGCAAATTTTGTTACAATAATTAGATCATCACTAAGTGATCGATCAGTGGACGTTTTGTGTTTTCTTATTTTCTGAAGAGTAGCACCAAAGTTTGTCGGCTGCTGTGGCCCAGTTGATTAGAGCTTGCTCTACCGATCACGCAGGTCTGGGTTCGATTCCTGGTCAGATCACAGTGAATTTGAGAATTATTCAATTCAAAGTTGTAATCGAAGACTGGGTATTTGCGTTGTCAACTCACATAATTTCCTCTCCTCCCATCCTTCTGATCCTTTGATAACTGGGTATAGCAATAGCGATTAGCCAACCACTAGTCTTGTTCTAGCCTTATCCTTCTTTCCCTACTACTCACTTTGAAAAAAGTGAGATTGAGCGACTGAGTAACAAACAGTTCTCGTAGAAAAAAAAACTTCTGTTGAGATACATTGGGAGCGGACATGGATTTAAAGTGTATTATGTTTATAAATAAACAAAATAAAAAAGAGTTTTAAACTCTTTTTTTACTGTTGTAATTGAATTTTCCATTTTTTGTAAAACTTCTAAAACCGGATAAAACCGGGTTTCGAACAATGTTGACATTCGAAAACCAGTTTTTTTAAAGTCGGTTTTTTATAAGCCCTACGTGTAACCTTAGTAAATAAATCTTATGGAAGTTGACTCTGACGTCATGGTGAAACACGCTTAGTTTAAAAAGGTGGATTTAATTAAAGTCAAAATACCTTATGTCATAATACTTCCTTCACTGAATAAAATTGTATGTTTTAAAAATAGTATTTTTTGGTCAATCTAAATAATAAGTTTTCGTGTTATGTTTAGATTACATATGGGTCGAATGCGGCTCGCGGGCTGCGTGTTGATCATCGCTGCGTTGTAGTATGGATCAGTGAAATATCAACGATATCAACAAAAAGTCGTTCTAATTTTAATAATATTTCTCAACTGTCAAGATATTTAAAACTAATAACTTCTAACATTACGGTGGTTTTGACCTGAAGACCCTTGCCTGTGCTCTTTTTGTAACCATGTGAATCATATATACTCATATTGGAGCTTACCTCACAGCAGTAGTATAAGAACTGCTGTTTATTCAGTCACTAAGCCTGTTTTTAACCCTTTCCTAACTATGCAAAAAAAAAGCACGCGCTCCTGAGCTGTGTATCCGTCACTCATCAGGCAAACGGGAGTGAATCATGACAATTATATAACACTGCTACAATATTTATATTATTGCATTAATCAATGCGTAAATGTATAAGGGAGGAATACCTGAACTTTAGGCCGAGTATTTATTATATATGGACAGAGAAATGTAAATGATTAGAAGGTATGTGTACTATTTACACATCTTAGTTAAGGAAGGGTTAATACCAACCGAGTAAGCAAAAATATTGACTGAGTAAGTTTCTACTAGGGCTTATACAAAAACCGACGGTTTCTTAATGTCAATATTGTTCGAAAACCGGTTTATCCGGTTTTCGAAGTTTTACAAAAAATGGACAATGCAATGAAAATAGCGAGAAAATATCCATTTGTTGCTTATTTATGTACATAACAATAAACAAAAAGAAATAATTTTGTGCTACTATTCAGAAAATATGATTTAAGAAAACACAAAGCGTCCACTGATCGTTTTGTAACAAAATTTCCTGATATCGAAAATACCCTTTCGCTGGGTAATGATGTGGGGCATATGGTCTCTAAGCCATCAAATAAAAGATCCAAATTTTCTGTCATTTGTTTATAGACTCGTTTATAGAAAATTCGGCACAACCGGTTACGAAGTTGAAAACCTGGTTTTCGAATGTCACAAATTTAGCCAAAAAACCGGTTTTTAAAAACTGACAAGCCCTAGTGTCTACGTCCATATAGTATTTTTAGTTTTTCAGTTCATTTTAGATTCAACAACACCTATTCTGACACGTAAAAAACGTCAGTGACTGCGTGCTAAATGCGGTGGGTGTATCCTCTCAGTCGAGGAATAAGAAAAGTTTTCTATTCACTCGCTCACTAAAATTCACTGGCCGGATCGCTCGGCCAAATCCTGTGCGTCGCGTTCAGATTGTTTTGTATTCGGCCAAGATCACTCTCTCGTCCACTTACTCCGTCGGTCTAAATGAGACTTAAGGGCTTGTAGTTCTCACTTGACCCCGATTTTATTAAAATCAAATGGGCGGGAGAGAATTTCATACATGACATGAACACAGCCAAGATCTTGGAAGCCACTGATCTAGTGAGTTTAATTATTGCCTTACGATACATTGCATATTGTTATTCAATATAACTGTTTAGGTAAAATTATTAAGAATAACTGTAAAAGAGTAATAAAAAATCGCCCCTTCCCCAGATCACCTAAAATATCTTTGAGATTAAGCGAGCCATTTGTTAATATTTCGGCAGCCCACCGCTGGATTAAATACTGGTAACAGTGGTAACCCTGCGTAATGGACATACATTGTGAAATTATTTTGTTTTATAGCAGGATAATTGTGGGGTTATAATACAAAACGTACTATTTCCAAATCTCGATCTTTCAGTAGAGTCAAATTCTATAACGAATAACACAAACAAAATAACATTTGCATAAAAGTATGATTTCCAATTTGAAAACGACAGTCTTCTAGTCATTTTATATTAAAACTAATTGGACCAGTCAATTCCTTAGACTTGGATTCATCTATCTGCATACCTAACTCATTATCGCTCATTTTGGAAATAGTACGTTTTGCATTATAAACCTACAATTTTCAATTTATTGAAATTAATCAAAATTTATCTTTAAAATATATAAAGTTCTTCATGAAATACAATATTATACAAATCCTAACATAAGAAAGTGCTGTAGTGCAGTCAGGATGAGGTAATAATCCAATATCCTTTTATTAAATAGGTTAAATTTGCATCGAGGATTGAGGTGAATCATTTTGCGGTGGTGGGGATCGTTGATGATGGCTCGATGATATCATCAACTGGTCAACGCAAGGTGACAGGTTCTGTCTTATCTTTATCATGACTAACATCGAACATAACCGAAGTATGGT
Source organism: Himalopsyche tibetana (assembly GCA_030503985.1). NCBI lineage: Eukaryota > Metazoa > Arthropoda > Insecta > Trichoptera > Rhyacophilidae > Himalopsyche > Himalopsyche tibetana. Next base: position 432,673 of record JAPJYX010000003.1, on the reverse strand, counting down.
AGACTACGTGACGGGAATTAAAAACATTACGATTACCACAATAAAAAAATGAATGCATATCTGGGAAGATTACAATAGTGTGTAGGCGTGGATTTAATTTCACTATAAAAATGCATTATTTATTATTTATTATCAATATCATCATCATATATACTTGATAAGGCTTTGTCGAAGATTTCAGCAACAACCCTCTACATGTTTCCGTTTGGTTTTCAAGTATACGGCAGTTGTATATCGACTTTGGAAAGGAAAAAGGACGTGAACCACACATAACAAATTTTACAGGAGATACAAAAAACGTTTTTTGAAGATTTTGGACCAAAGGCAAATTATGAAATATACACAACCTGGAAGTGCAGGGAGACTTATAAGCTGGTGTTTAATTGACATAATCTAATATTAATTTAAAAAATTGCCTAAGAAAAACTTTTTTTTCAGTCTTTTTTCTTGGTTTCAATTTTCACAAGCCCATCTTTTTTCAAGCTTAAAAGCTAAATTTGGATACTAATTCGGCATTTTCAGCTTACATCCTTTTGATAGAATGCGTATTAAGTTGTACAGATTGTGATTATCGAAAAAACTGTGGGTTATATCCTTTTTCCTTTCCACATTCGATATAATTATATCGACTCCTACTACCTAAATTGTTGTAACTTCAAAATCAGCACTTTAACGTAATCGTAGTTTAAATCGACAAAAGCTTGATTTAAGTCGAGCTTTTGATAGTTTTGCACGAAATACTATATTTATAATTGAAAATGAACATTCCAAATTTGGGCGAAACGATTACACCACGCTAGAGCTGTGTCTGCCAAACTTTTTTACTTACTTTTATACTCAGACACCAAATAAAAATGCCTTGAAAAAGGATATGTTCCTTATTAATATTAATAAACAAAATCATGGTGGAACCAAGCTGTCTTTTTCATATAATATAAAACCATATCCCAAATAACTATTATTATAGTTTTGTTTTGACGACAAGGCGGTGTTGAATTCTTTTATAATTTGAGAAAAAATCATTTAAAAGTTTTTAGGCTTCTTCCTTTGTGGCACACCTGAGACTTCTTGCGGCACACAGTTTGGCCGACACTGGTCTAGAGATTCTGAAATTTAGGCTTTTTTTGTGTCTCTCGAAAAATGTTTAAACGGAAAATAATACATTGCACCAGGAAAAAGTACGTAACCCATACTTTTTTTCGATAATCACAGTGTATAAAACTTGATAAACGTTTTGTCAAAAGGATGTTATCTAAAAATGGCGAATAAGTATCTTAATTTCACTTCGAAAATTGCAATCACGAAAAAAGACTAAATAATTAAATTAATATTAAGTCAATTAAAAAACAGTTTATCAGTCTCCGTGCACTTCAATGTTATGTACATTTCATAGTTTGCCTTTAGGTCAAAATCATCAAATCAAGTTGTTTGTGTCTCCTGTAAAATTTGTTATGTGTGTGTTACGTCCTTTTCCCTTTCCACAGTCGATATTTTTATTGCAAACTATCACCTGTCACACGTACATAGTAATATTTATTTGAATAAATAGAAGGAAGATTCAGAATTTTTTTATCTTTTTTTATTGCTTTCTGAAATGTACAAAGGTTTTCAAGATAACAAGAAACTTTAATTGTATTAAATTAATAAAATTCACTTGATAAAAAAAAAATAACAATCTAGCAAGTCCGGTTGTTTCATTCAAATTCATGCAAAAAGTGTCGATTTCCAGAGAATTTAACCCCTACTACTGTCTATTTAAGCCATATATGGGCAACCACCGGCCCACCGAGCTATTTTGTCCGGCCCTGATTAATCTCGGCGAAGTATTAGAGAAAGAAATTATTAATTCCAGGGAGGGATTAAATAATGGAGATGAGACAGCTCCACTCTACTAGTTCATGATCACCACCATATAAGAAATAGCAACGTGTTTTATTTAATTTAATATTACTTTATTATGTTTAATAATTTGGTCCGGCCCTTGACTCGGAGACAGAATGATAATTTGGCCCCAGACCTGGGAAAGGTTGCCCATGCATGCTTTAAGCCCTCCTGTAAGTTACAATACTCTACGTAGGGGTGTCGATATTATAGTCAACGCGCTTTAGGGATGTATACACCCTGAATTCAGATTTCAGTTTATTCGGCACTTCTTGTTGAGCCTTTTGGCCACATGACCTCACCAAAAGAGTTTTCAGATCGTGATTGACTGCATTGGCATGCACTGTAAATTATCATAAGGAGCATGCCTGGGCAAACTTTTTGACAATAAGCAAGCCGCGGGCACATTGTTACGAACTATATTTAAGTAAGTAATTTTAATATTAAGGAATTAAGCATAATAAATGGATTCTCTTAAAACTAACTTAACCTTTTTACAATAACATTTTTATAATTTCTATTGTTAATTCCCAAACGTTCGTAAATGCTTATCGGAGATTTTTAAGCGTATTTTTGTATTGTTTTATACTAAAAATATTTGTTCATATATTTGGAGTAAAATCTTTCGATTGTTCGAATTTGTCTGATTGTTGTAAAATTGAGATAAATCTTCAAAGCGATGCAATTCTTTCAGAACTTTATACATATTAATAAGCAACTTATAAGCATATTATAAGCAACGTCAGAGGTGATAAATTAATAACCAAGTTGATAAATTAATCAATCATAGCATATTGATGGCTATAAGTTGACAACACGTAACCGACATGTACCGGTGTAGCGAGAGCGATTATTAAACCACTAGTTAAATCCAAGTACTACCCTTCTTTTCTACTCTATTTTAAGAAAGATAAATTGAGCAGAGATTAGTAAAAAGCGATTCTCAACAATTCTCTTGAGATACCTTTATGGGAAGAAATATGCTCCACATTAGAAGCGAACATAGATTTAAGTTATTGATATAAATTATATGGAATAGTAAAGGAGAATGTACACAATTAGAAATAAAAAATAAAAATCCAAATAATCACGTTCCAGCTTGAATTTTGACATGATGTCAAATAACTGACCTCTATGTTGTCTAGCCACAGAGCGATATAAAATTAGTTTGTTATTTTTAAATCTTAGTTATAAATTAGCCCATCATATCTTTTTTGTCGGTTAACCGATATCTAAATTCTTTTTGGAATATTTGAAAAAAAATTTAACACATTACAAGATTATCTCTGTCAACCTGTGGTAAACCCAAATCCGTTCTGTGTGTCCATTTTATCAATTTTATCATTTTTTTTATTATTTTTAGATGATAGTCGAAAACTTATCGTATCATATGCATTTATTTGGTTTGAAATATACACTAATATTATTTTTGTAAGCCCTGAGAGTTGGAGACATAAAAATGATAATAATGATCAAACTGGGAGCCAACAGGTAAAAATGACGATGTTTCTTCACTACGACACTAGCAGTGATGAAATAATTTTTCATTTTGCCGTTGTTACTTTAAACAGTTAATAAAGATTTCCAGTCAACAAATCCATTTCCGAGAGACTCTGAACAATCCTTATTCGTTATTTCGTTCCGGCTGTGTTACTATTTAAATGTCATAAAAAAAACCAGCCTGTCACGCATATTTCCCTACCCAACATTTTACCATCAGTGTTTGGCACATATCCTGTTTTATAGTGTAATATTTATTTGAACTAATGTCAACTTCCTTTGCACAACTTTCTGGGACCATTATTGTACCCCAACATTATTTTTTTTAAATTGAAGTTACTTTAGTAGTGTATTTGTTTTAGACAACGCAATAATAATTATAAAAGAACACACACCGTAAATTCTATCATTATTTATAACGAAAATTTACCATCAGTAATTTATCGCCAGCAGTTTACCACCTCGTTGATTTACCGCATATTATCACTACAAATTATCACTAGCTTGACTGCTGCTGTTTTAACAGTAACTAGAATACACCTGGTCTTCTTTTGTGCGATTTTTGGACAGCACAGTTTCTTTTATCACGCGATTTACACATTGTTGCAGAAGATATGGTGACTCAGCGCTTAAAGAAGTGGTGCCCTTCGCAAAACCTTGTGATGACTCTGTTCTGAATTTTGTTATTCTTATTATATTTTGAAACTAATAGCAGCAGCGAAAAATAAATAATCCCAGTAGCACCTTCAAGGTGTGCACCAAACAAAAGAAGGAGTAATACTAGGCACATGTGCAAACATTGTATGTATAATAATATGGCCCTTCATAATAGGAAATACTGGCAATAATATCAAATCGAATTGAATAATTACAATCGTCAAAAAGTTTTCTTTGATTTAACTTTTAGAAAGTCCTGAAAGAAAAATGCAATCTTTCAAATATAAGCTGGGCGTACGGGAAAGTTTCACTTGATTTGGGCCGGGGCCAAAGAAGTTAAGTGATTTCTATACCATCCTTTAAAAATGTAGTCTTGACTAGGGAATCCAATCCCAAACCAAAATGTTGATCCCGGGATTAGAATTTTTCGATCCCGGGATCAGTACATTTAAAAAAAAAATAAAAATGATAATATTAGTGAAAAATAAATTATTCTATATTATATTACCGGCTCTAAGCTGCCAACACGTTCTCTTAATCTCAGTTATTCGCGATGTAGAGGTGAATGAGTGGATTTTTTAATTACTCGTAAAAAATATGCGAAATCATTATTAAACTAACTTAATATGCAAAAATACGAAATATAACTTAAAATGGTTAATTTCGATAGCTGAAAAAAGCAATTACCTACTTCAGACTGCAAGAATGAAGATTTCTAAAATTGTTGTCTATATACATACATTCTTAATAATTTTATTGGAGTAAATAGACGTAATTTAAATATTCCTAGAGTACCAAAGCATCGGTTGTTTTGCCATTTCATCAAAGTTTTCGGTTTACGGTACAAAATAAATGTTTATGAACAATAAATTCCGCAAAATAAACACCATTGATATCTGGTAACATTCATTGATGTAGAGAACAAAGCGAAAAATAAATTTAAAAAATATCGATATATGAAGCATTATAATAACAAACAATAAATATTGTCGACAAATGCATTCAAATACAGTACACGTGCGTATAATGCATTAAAGAAATTTCATAATTGGCATCAAGTTACCTTTTCGGCTGCGATTCGCTCTTATCGTAAACTTTTATCGCAAAGATAAAGTCTTAATAATAAAAATGGGCATCGTTTATTGCATATGCTTGAACTGCCGACTTGAAAACCAACACGTTTCTGTTTTTAAATCAATCCCGAAAGTTTCGGTATCATGCCTTCTAATCCCGGGATTGAAATGTATCGAAAACTGTACCGGATCCCGGGATTGGATTCCCTAGTCTTGACATACATAGGGCCATTATAATATAAATTAAAACAATATGAAAGTTGTCAATTTCTGATGGTGACAACGGCAAATGAGTAAGTGATAATGCGCATTTCCAATAAGGGATATTGCATCACCTCTAAATTTGACATGTACATACACCTTGCCATACAAATCAACTTAACTTACTCACTAATTTGAATATGTTAATGACAAAGTGTCGAAACGTGTTTTTTGTCTATTCGCAATTCGTGAGTTGTTGATTTTTTTTTTACCATCGTCACGTAAATATAAAAATAAAATAAGCTTTCAGTATTAAACGTCTTTCCGCGCACACTGTTTTTTTTCAATGGCAGATAAAGGGAATTTTATTTCATTAATTAAATGATCTAATACAGTGGTACAAAAAAATATCTCCGCGCTTCCCCATCCTTTATTTCATATAGTAATAAAGACACGTTTTATAGGGTAAATAAATATTTTGAGCTGTTCGCGCCTCCCATGTTGGAAATCGCTGATCTAATATACAAAAATGAATGTTTTTTTGTTCTTACTTTATGCGTTGCCACACCGTTCATCCGATTACAATAAAACATTGACAAAAATTTTGGTTGCGCATCCGGGAAGGTTATAGGCATAGTAAAATTAACATACAGTAGGTTTTATATGTAAAAATCAATGTTTGTATGTCTGCCATACCGTTCATGCAACTTGCGCGAAGGTGATAGGCCTAGTAAAATTAAGTTACAGTAGGTGGCGCGTGTGTTGTACCATAGACCAGTGCTTCTCAGCCTGTGGGCCGTAGGATTTCTTGCGGGGGCCGCGAAATTCAGTAGAAAGTACAAAAATCTATATATTTAAGTCTATCAAATCGGTGTTTCCCATATTGGGGGCCGCCGGATTGGAATGGAAATTGGATTCCGGGGGAAAAGTATAGCAAATCGAGGATTTCAAATTCGTCGGTGAGCTAAAAAAAAAACGAGTTTCTGTGACAATGTGAGGAAAAAGTATACCAAATCACAGATTTCAAATTCCTCGGTGAAAAAAAAACGAGTTACAGAGACAATTGAGGAGGGCCGCGGATTATTTTTTTTAGATTTTGGGGGCCGTGGAACGAAAAAGGTTGGGAAGAACTGCCATAGACAGTCGACAGCAAACGTCAAACGTCAAACAGACAGAAAAAGAACAATTCACTTTAATAAACACAATTAAAACACTTTCTTTCTTTGAGTGGCATTGCAACGCTTTACGGGAACGGGCTAGTAACTTATAAAAAATATGTTTACTGGCATTTACTGAATTTTAAAAAAATCATAAGACTACTATCGTTTTATCCAATATGATAACGTTATGATCGTAAAAAATAATGCAGAAATTTTATTAGTTTTACATATTCGAAACTTCCTCTTTTGGAATTCTTCAAGGAATGCATGTAAATTTTAACATTTTCCTTGTTCATAGATTGAACAGGTTTACCGTTCTATCGTACACTAAATGTTTATAATAAAATGCCTTACTTGGCTCGTTTTTTAACATTTTACATTTGTCGGATAAAATTTCCGTGTTGGACCAATTGTAGAAACCATTTCTTTTCAAGCATTTCAAAGAAATACATACATTTTGAATACGAATTGTCAAATTTAACTACAATTACTATATTCGAATCTCATGTTTGGGCAGACATTTTGTTTTTTAAATACAATGATTGTTTTTGACGTTTCAAAACAAAAGCGAACATTTACTTATTTTAAAAAAGTTTTTGGTTAGTATGACTGCTCATGTTGTTTTATACGATAACATTGATTCCCAATATGTTTAACTTGCCATTTCAACCTCAAAACTTGTTATATAAAGAGAGTGTAATTGTTTAAATAGTGATTTTATGAACGACTTTTTGACTGGTCCAATTTTTTTACACCATCCTTTTCAAGGTTTTGGAACGAAAGACGAAACCCAAATCGTTTGTGTCAAAACGATTGGATTGTAAGAATGTTTCAAGTTACGTCCAGCAGCTTCAGGCAATATTTAGAAAGAAAAAAAAAACAGTATTTAGCTTTGGTTTTCCTGTTGAAATAATATTATAACCTAACCGTACTTCAGACTTGTCAACGTTCTCAAATATCTTGTCAGTTCTCACCTAGTAAAGGTGTGGTTTGTTGAATTATAAAACATAGAATTTCCATATTTTGTAATATAAACAAGGTTTATAAAATGTATTTTTAACAATTAGACATCATGAATATTTGTAATATAAAATTTAACAATAACTATCTAAGTTTTTACGATTATTAATATATTGCGTGTTCAAGCGACACTTACTAGTTCTAGCGACATGTACAATTAAATAGTAGTGTAACATTCAGAGATACTTAACCTTTTTAAATATATCCACATCCAATGTGACTCTAGTGGACTCATATTGGATCATTTCAACATTCTCAACATATCGCTACATAAACAAAAGACAATCTGAAAATCTTAGTTTCGAAATAATGGCAGTTTAGTGTTGGCAAAACTTATTGCTAATTTTCATTTATATTTTAAGTTTTTTCTTATTAGAATATGTATTATTGTAGAAGTATTTTTCAAAGATAAGAAAACGCTAATAAAACCAAGAAATGTAAACTTTGTCGCCTTAGCCTTTTAGCTGCCGTAGATAATTAATATTAATTACCTAGCTCGCCGGCTATAATTTGCAACTATTAATTTAATTAGTTATCGACGATATAACTCGTCTCCGGCGTGTTGAGAACGAAAATTTTTACGAGATATCTCGTCTGAGGCAGCAATCGAGTTAAAAACACGGCGTAGCGAGAGCGATTAGCTAACCACTCATGCAAACTGCATACAAGCCCCCCTCCCTCTTTGAAAGCTAAAAATTTGGGGGACTTTTCACTGAGTTTTCATGTATTGCATGACTCTGCTATGAGGTGGTTACGCCGCTGATTCTCTATGCTGTATCCTTACTCTCTTCAGAAAAGAGAGGTTGAGCAAATGGCTACCAATCAGTTATCGTAAAAAAACATCTGTTGAGATATTAGGAGTTCATATGCTCCACGTTGGAAGCATACATTAAAAAAAGGTAAATTTTGAGAGATTAAGCCAGGCATGCCCAAACCTTGGCCCGCGGGCCACATGTGACCCAATTGAAAGTTTTGTTTGGCCCGTTCGAGGTTTCCAACTTCTATACATTTGACATTATTTTATTGGTAAATACACAAAACAGCTGTTAGTTGATTATGAATATAAAACATATCGTTTTACTGTTAAGGTTTTAAAAAATAATATGTGACCCATCAGAGACATGCATTATTTTATTTGGCCCACCAAGTGATTTCACTTGGGCATCCCTGGATTAAGCAAAAATTTAATTGAATTGACTTAAACTACAAACATAATAATAATAGTTAAAGCGCATTCGTGCACTTGAAATGCATGAAGATGCCGAAAGGCGAAACCCGGGTCGTTAGCGAACAAACTCATGGAAAAGTTCAATCAATTCAAATTTATATTGAAGTTCCATCAAGCACCTTCAGTCGAAATTCTAAATTTAAATAATACTGAATTAAGGTGAAAAAATATCAAATATTCCGTCTAATCCCGGGATTGGAGGCCCTAAGTTCTACCAATTAAGTGCTGAATCATACCGTCAAAAATATCTTTACCATTTCATTCTAAAACTTTTGGTTTCGGGAAGTAATTCATCCGGTTGCTTGATTATAATTGGCTGATGATGATATTAAAATATTATATCTAGTCATTTGGAAGCGCCACCGTGACAGCTAGGCGGCCAAATATGGAACCAGTGACAAACGGCTATCTGCTGCATAGGCGCGATAAGCTAACGCCAAATACTATCGGAGTTGCCAACAGAATAATAATTTATATTTATTATCATTCGTATTATGCAACACGTAACGCATGAATATGTGTACATGAAACTAGAGAAGCCAGAACTATTGGCGGAACACAGCGCCTGACGAAAATTCAAAAGAGCATATGCTTTTTGGCCACGCTGAAAATAGATTTCGGAGTATTAATCAGAAAAAAACTGCCATCTAAATGCGATATCTTGCTGTGAATTCATGTATTGATAAATTCATAGAGGTGTTAAATACGATTGTTGAATATTATCAAGGGTGGACTAGACCAGGAGCCCTGTGCCCCCCAGGAAGCCACAGCGTGTTCCAAGGGAGCCACAGAGATTTTCGTTTTGGAGAGCCACGGTACAATTTGGGGGGCCACGGGAAAATTTTACGAAATCTCTATTTTAATGATTTTGGATTCGAAATTTTCGGAAGAGCCAAAGAAAAAAAGGTACCACGCTGGTTATTTGAGCAAATCCGCAAGTTCTTGGAATTTTTAATTAGAAATCCTTAGAAGAGCTTAAAAAAAGGTCCCACGTTGATTATTTGGGCAAATCCGCAGATTTCTGGGAATGTCTTGAAATTTGAATTTTTCGAGACGAACACTCAAAGGAGACCACGGGCCCAAAAAGGTTGAGAAACACTGGGCTAGAGGGTGCTTGGAGTTGTTCGCACGAGCACCTTGTTAAATTAAGAAAAAAAATGCCTGCTGTCAGTATTTACTGTCATATTTATAAAATATAACGGCACAAGCAGACAGTAGTACATTTTCAGCTATATAAGTTTAAATATATTTCTATTTTTTTTAGTATTTCAATAAAATATTGTCGTAATTCAATGATTTTCTTTTTATTCTGACTTTAGTATAATTGAAACATCCATATATGCTGAGAATTGTACCAAAATCACAATAGTTCACTCGCCGGCCGCATGCCTAAATATGCAGAAACGTCAAAAAATATCAGCTGATATTACGCATTTTTTATATTTATTTTAGTATATTTATTATACAGAGAGAAAGTAAAATAAATATAATATGTGCTTAAAATAAACCTTCCTTAACATATGACATTGTTTCAATGTTTTCTTAGAAGCAATATAATATACCAAAAAAGAAGCAGGGTTCAGAGTATTATCGAATGTAAATGACCTGCAAAAAAATCTGGGAAGAAAAGATGGACAGTGTTTTGTTTGTTTCATGATTATTTAGTGGCCATGGAGACTCCGACGGGGAATCACAGTTAAATATTTTGAGGACAGGCAAATTTTAATAAGCCGATGAAAGACAGTATGTACAATACATTTCAAATTAAATAATTAATACAAGATAATAATTACGATGATATCACTCTGCGACCGATATCTGCAAATGGATATCTGATTGTATTGTTCTAGAACACGTGGTTCTCAAAATGTATACATAAACTAAGTAAATGTTTAAAATCGCATTTTTAAATTATATAAAACATGCCGTTCCCCATCGATGAGTTGACAACTTCAGTCTGAAATTCAAAAAGCATATTGGCAACGATTGTTTCCAGTGACGTTCCTAAGCTATTGCCGACCCAATAGCGCCCTTGCTATTTTTTAAATAAAATTTTGAAATGCTTACAACCATAAGTGTCATTTTTTCATTATTCTAAGAATAAATACATTTGCAAATATAGAAATTCGAATCCTCTACTCGTCTACGTAATCATTTTTTTTAATGTCCCTTGAGTGCTTTTATGACCCAGGCTATCTCCACTCGAATTTACTCAAAAGCTGCCGTCTATAGTGCCTTCATCTGTAAATTTCATATTTAAATAAAGGTTTTACTACTGCATACCCATTGGTCATAATATTATAACCATTGAAAAAATATTATTCGCTTTTTCTTATCAAATATATTGAGGCATATTTTTTATTCTTACCAAATTCGTGTATCAAAAATATTTAGCCAATTTAAAAATGTAATCATTTTCCGCTCCCAAACACTTGCCGCCCCTCGGCAACTGCCTACTCGCCTATGCCGACGGGACGTCCCTGATTATTCCAATTAATATAATAATGTATGGGAACAAATTAGATGGTCAGAACTTTAATCAATTTTTGATAAGAATAAAAATATTATACGGTCAGAATATTTGATCACTATTTTGTTTAGGTTAGGTTAGGCTATTTTTTAATTTCATTTAAAATGTGACCATTTACACTGACCGATATATTATGACCATTAAATATAAATTCTGAACAGAAAAATACGAACTATAATGTATTAAGCTTCTATTGATTTTTTCTGAAAAACAAATTGTTTAAATGCTTGCAAAAAAAAAATGAATGTCCAGAAAATTCATCCTGTAAATCTTAAAACGATCTCATTAGGTTATCAGTGCAGATCATCGACATTCACTTCCTGAATATACATGCCTATTTTTCAATTTAATCTGGCGATATGTTTTTTTATGGTAATGCTTATGGTAACAAGGAAAAGAAGCAAGGAAGCACATCCCAAATTTATTTATCATCAACGGTCAGGGCCAGATGAAGCGTTTTCCACCGCCCGTTTAATATTACCGCGATGTTCGGTATCCTTCTTTGATTTCTTTCGCGAAACCGAATAATTTACATAAAATATCCGTCTATCGGTAGATGTAAGCAGTAATCAGAGTCTAATGAAGTTTGATTTTATGTAAAAGGAAAAGAGCATAACAACATAACGCCATTCGGATAAAATGATACATATTAATATTTGGATCTAGTAAGTATTGTCTATGGCAGGCACGAGGAACCTGCGGCCTTTTGACTACTCTGGTGCGGCCTTCTAGCCAATTCTGTAATTCTGTAAATTTATGTAAATTCCTGACATATTCTAATCGTAAATTCCTGTTTCCGGACAAAGGTTCCCTAGTCAATGTTTACTGTGGCCTTATGTCGAATCAGAAAAATGAATGCGGCCTTTAGAGACGAAAAGGTTCCTCACCCCTGGTCTATACACTGATATTTTTAATCCATATCCGCTCTCATGGGGAGCATATTGTTTGCTTATGGGGATATCCAACAGATTTTTTCTACGAAAGCTGTTTGGTACCCAGTTGCTCAACCTCTATTTTTTTCGCAGAGAGTAGGGATGGAAAGGATAAGATGAATTGATTAGTGATATGCTAATCGGCATCGTTACGCCCCTTTGTTTTAGGATTGAAAGGGTGGGAGGGAATGTTTAGACGTCACAAACATCCATGCCTCCGAACGGATATCGATAAATCGATTGAAAAAATGCCGCTCGTACTGGGATTCAAACCCGCGAAGTCCGGCATGGAAGCCAACGTGGCCACGTTGCCATGGACCCATTATTTATATATTACAGGTAAACCCCCCCCCCCTTACCGTTGATCGGGGAGACTGACTTGAGACATTTAAAGCGTATGGAGATGATTTCGCGGTACGACGTTTGGATTCCTCATCAATTGTTGGCTGTCAATGTGACCGCGTGTAGCGATAATGACCCAACATAAGTTAAATGAGTTTAATTGGGATGTTATCAATCAACCAACATATTCTCCAGATCTTGTTCTTTCTGTTTGTCATTCATTCAGATCACTGCAAAAAAAATGAAATATTAGAGCGGTTTATGCATTTTTTTCATCAAATTCAAGGGAATATTTCTCCACCAGTATAAATAAATTAATAGAAAGGTGGAAGAAGGTTATAAGAATCAATGGAAATTATATAACTGGTTAAATTAGTACAAATGTTTTATTTTATTTAAAAAAACGTTAAAACTTTTGAATTAACCTTACATATACTACGGTTGAAGGAAATTGAGGAGCAAACATTCAAAAAGTGTTTTGTCACACAAATATAAAGCTTGGAAAATGATGATTTAAGTGTTGCAAAAGTGACAGTTTATATGAATGTGTCAACTTTATGAATTCATTTTAATATGAAAAAAAACCTTTTTTAACACTAATTTTGATTTCCATTCATAGGTTTTATTATGGGCTATCAGAATTGATATAAAACGCCATTTTTCAAAATATGTGACAAAACACTTTTTGAATGTTTGATCCTCAATTGCAGAATGGAGATACTTGTACTTTCGAGTTTTGAAATGTGTATGTGTTCATTAAAATGGTATCCATCCTCACATCACTTTTGTCAATTAAGAATAACAGATACTTTGTACTTGGTTCCTGTTTCACTTCAAAAACTAGGCCAAATTTGAGTTTTTTCTCTTTATCAAATAAAAATTTAAAATATTTTATCTAATAGTCTATCTAAAGACGTCAGTTTGTTTCTTTTTGTTTTACTAAAAAAACGGTCTATAAAAGAACACTATATTAGTCGCCTGCTGTGGCTCAGTTGGTTAGAGCTTCACGTAAGTCTGTGTTCGATTCCTGGTAAGACCACAGTGAATTATTCAATTCAAAGTTGTGATCGAAGATTGGGAGTTTGTGATGTCAATTCACATTATTTCCCTTCCTCCCATCCTTCTGATCCTTAATAACTGGGTGTAACAATAGCTATTAGTCAACCACTAGTCCTTTTCTAGCCTTTATCCTTCATTCTCAACTACTCACTTTGAAAAAAAAAAGTGAGATTGAGCGACTGAGATACCTGTTCTGTTCTGTTGAGATACCTCCATTAGGAGGCCACATGCTCCACATTGGGAGTGGACGTGGATTAAAAAATAAAATAATGATATAAATGAAAATCACTATTAGAGTAATTATTTAAAGATAAGCTTAGTTTTTAATAATGTACATAATCAATGATATAACTAGAAAGATTTACATTGATATACACATGACATAAAAAAAACAGAAATCTCATACTCTACCGTGCCTGTGTGAATGTGTCTTTGTGGTGCAGTTTCAGTGTATTAAATTATAAGTCATACCAGGTCCCTATCCGGAGAATATGACCACCGCATGGTTCTTCCAAGATTCTCTCTCTCCGCCAGTCTTCTTGCCAGTGTTATGCCATTCTCGTAGAAAAAAACTTATGTTGAGATACCTGCGGACATGGATTCAAATATATATATATATTAGAGAAGTATGCCAAAGATTTATATTTTGAGAATCGTTGTCTTTACTCTATAGCACTGTCGATAGACTATTCCCATTGTATTCGTCATTTAAACCAGGGCCGAAATCAGATAATAGTATTATTTAGGCCATGGCTAATTACATAGTCCCAACTTTAAACGTGAGATGGATCGTTACACGATATGCAAAACGAAATCATTTTTGGCTACGCGATGCACTTTCAATACAGCATTACAAACCTGATTAGAAAAACTATTAATTATTATCTAGGCAGAAGGTCTTTGGTATATTGCACCGTTTTAATCATATCCGCTCTATTCGTAAGGTGTTTTTGGTTTTAACGGTACACTCAATTCTTTTACACGATTTTTAAATAACACGATCCACTAAAAATAACAAATACTATTATATCTTTACACGAATTAATCGTTCTAAATCGATTTCCAGACATTAAATTTACACAAGCGGATATTGCACTCTATAATAACAAGAAATTTAATAACACAAGACAGTTATAACAAACAAAATGCTTCATTAGTTTTAACACATTTGACGTGTCAAACATTTCAATCGACGAAAGCGATTTTTCATAAATATAATATAATCAAGCAGCGATGTAAAGTATTATTTTATCTTCAATAAAATCCATAAAACTACTTACACTAGGATTCGAGTCCGTGAGTACCTCATTCGAAGGCAATGTTGACCTCTCGACCACAAGCAGGAAAATTAATGTATACAATAATATGACGAACGACCTGTTATCAATTAATCGATGTCTGTAAGAATGCGTGGGTGTATGTGATATCTAAAAACTCCCTTTCAATCTTTAAAAAAAACGGGGCGTTCAAAAGTGTTGTACTATCTCAACTCTCTTTCAGAGTTTGAGTTACTGAGTAGCAAGAATTTATCTAAAGAAAAACTACTGTTTCACATTGGGTGCGGACATGGATAAAATAAAACCTTACGGATTCGGTGTAACATTTGTATAATAAAACGGATGACCATTTAACAGCCTCACGGTCAAAGCCTGATTTATCTATCGTAACTACATATATAAAGTAAGATAAAAGCCTTTAAAACAGAATCAGCGAGAAATAATTTACTTAATAATTCTACATAATTATGTTTTACATTTATTCTTGAAAAATGTATGTTTTTTCAGAGAATTATGTGGTAAAACACAATTCGCTTTAAATGACTCAATAAAATCATACACAATTGTATGATTTTGTTTACATTTAAAGTAAATATGTACTGTACTCATCATGTTGAGTAATTATTAATTTTAATATCTAATACAATACCACAATTTCACTATTGTATTTATAGTCTATCATCACACTAGGAAACCGCACAATTTAATATTAAGTCATGAATTTAATTAACTCATTGAGTAAACCTATGCCTTCATCGCAATCAAAATGCTTCCCATTATCAGTTTTAAAATACTTGGGAAACAGGTAATAGATGATAAATATCTATATTCAATTCACCACAAGCAAAACTGTTCTTCTGGTTATATAAATTAAAGAATTGTCCCGAAATTACTATTTGTATTATTGAAAAATTGATCGAAACGTACTGACGAACATTATTTGTAAAATTTCACACAAGTTAAGTAAGTCATCTTTTTTACTGTTGATAGAATATATCTGTATTTATATGCTTCTTTCTTCGATATTAATTATTTTATTTAGAAGAAAAGATGTGTAAGCTGATATGATTGGCAAAATATTTTAAAAACAATTCGTTTTATGTCCATATTTTATTTAGAGACGACAAGAAAGGTACTCCCCGAACACAAGAAAAAGTACGTGTTACCGATAGGGTAACAATCCCGGACCTCTTTTGTGATCCCGGGATTTCGGGATCGACAATTTATCCTGACGGGATCCCGGGATTGAACACTCAGCGTAAAATCGTGTTTGATTTTTGGTCGGCGAATTTAAAATCATGATTTTTTTGATTTTTCAAACAATTTCATATCATTTAAGATTTCGACTGAAGGTGCTTGGTGGAATTTCAATATTAAATTTGAATCGTTCAAACTATGTACATTCTCACAAATTTTGTCATTAACGACCCGGGTTTCGCCTTTCGGCATCTTCAGGCATTCAAGTGCGCGGATGAACTTGAACTGACGCTTAGCAAATGAAAGTTTCGTGTTATATATAAGATATAAATGCATCACTGAGTCCAAAGCCACTGCTGGCGAAAAGAATGAGCCCATGGGAATTCCAACAGATTTGACTAGTGAGCAGTTTCAAGAATTATATAATTTGTTTGTCGGCAAAGGTTTTATGATTATATGATTTTATGGTTATATAGGGTATAGAAGTGGAGATGTGGGAAAATTTGATATTTCGTTTAAAATCGGAAGATTTTGCAGCTGTGCTTTGTTGATTTCTAATTAACAAATTATATGATTCTTGAAACTGCTCACTAGTCAAATCTGTTGGAATTCCCATGGGCTCATTCTTTTCGCCAGCAGTGGCTTTGGACTCAGTGATGCATTTATATCTTATATATAACACGAAACTTTCATTTGCTAAGCGTCAGTTCAAGTTCATCCGTGCACTTGAATGCCTGAAGATGCCGAAAGGCGAAACCCGGGTCGTTAATGACAAAATTTGTGAGAATGTACATAGTTTGAACGATTCAAATTTAATTTCATATCAATTTCAAAATCTCATAAATTTGCGGATTTCCCAAAATTACCACCGTGGGACCTTTTTCCTTGAGATCCCGGGATTGCGGGATCATAGAATTGGACTGGATCCCGGGATTGGATACCCTAGTTTTAACCCTTTCTACCCTACTCACAACCAGAAACAACGTAGAAGACTAGCATCATATTCGTGTTTGGCGTAAATTATCGGTTTCCCTGATATAAAATAATTTGGCATTTCTATTTGAAAATAAATTTCCTACAAAGCTGCATTGTTATTAGCAACGTTTAATTATTTTTTTAGGCAGAAAAATAGTAGCATGTAGTAAAGCAAATATATCGAAGAAATTGAAATATTATGCGTAATTTTGTTACCCTTTGTGGAGTATCGCCGCATACTTGCGGCAGAATGTTGTGTTGTCTAATATCCATTGGCATTCTCATGCTTTTAATTGAATTGTCATTATTTCTTCACAGATGGATAAAGAACATATATATCTAGGATTTTTAGCAGTCACATTATTTTTATTATTGGTTGCAAATAAGCAAAACAATTTTGTAAAAAGGTGAATATTTGTACACAAGTCGGTAGCCGTACAAAACTGAGCGTAAAATTACTTTTCGGCGCTATTCCCTTCCTGGAATCAATGTCAGTAGAGCGGGTTATGTTTGCAGAAAGAAGCAAAAAAAAAAAGATCTAGACCCAAATTGGAAGTAATAGCTTCTTGAAATATATTGAAAAGTAAAAATGAGTTTGTAAATTTATATTTCTAATTATGCGTTGTAAAATTATAAAAAAAGATTTACCACCTAACATATTATTCAATATTCTTCCCAGACTGACCAATAAACAAAAAAAAGTGTTTTTATATTTTTGTGTGTATCAATGGTAAAACTAATCAAAATATACAAAAAAGCCTAATTTAGTGAAAATTAACTCACCACTCAAAGGGTTAATAACACTACATACATTGATTGTATAAGAAGCGTATCATAATATGAAATATATTACAAGCAGGAAGACGGCATACCACACGACACACCGAGCCTTGACATTGTCACTGCATGTTTTGTTTAACTCAATGTCACACCAGAATAAAATTACGTCCCAATTTGTTAGGTCAGCCATTTCAATCGAATAATTTAGCGAGACAAGACCTCGCTCAAGATTGCAATGGTCTACCCATATACCTATAAAGTCTAGCTTAAATACAAACTATTGTTATCAATGTCTGCATATTTTATCTAATCCAACCACAATTTTATTTTCGATGACGATGCTTAAGACACAGGGTAACGCAGCTCAGGGCAACACAAAATTGGCAGGTGCAGGCAGGCGAAGCATACGTGTACGACCAGCGTATGCTGTAACAGCTGTGTCACGCAAGTGACATATTTTACGAATGCCAAATAATGACTAACAATAACTCTTTAAACACATCCCTTACGGTGCTAACCGATGAAAAACATGTTTTAACACTTACCGCCCTTCATTCGGGCATTATTTTCGGTAACCGGATAAAACAGGACATGAAAAAACAGAACATCACAAAACGTACATTATGTCTTTAGAAAACTCTAGTATTGATATGTTTTACAATCAATTAGTAATCTCTATGTCGTATTAGATACAATAAATCAAACAGCAATCTTGCATATCAATAACACTTTCAAACTGAAATTGTCGTAAATACACTTATATTCGATGATTATAATAGTCGCCATTGACTGATAAAGTAAAGCGCACGTTATTACACACTGTTCTGAAATTATTTCCTGTTAATCTATAATATTTTTCCAATAAATAGTTAAGAAGAAACAGGTATCATTCAACTAAAAAATGATTGTGTTCTGAATTTTCTAAGTTCTATGTTCTCATGTTCTGTTTTATCATGATCTGTTTATTCATGGAACCTTATTTTCATACGTAGATTATTGAAAAAGTACGACAAATACGTCAATACTGCAAACTTAACGTGATTGTAATATCTGTGTCTTTATTTATGATGCATCCATTTTATGATTCATATTTATTTACATAGATCACATATCGATTGATAGCAATAATATTTATATTGCATTTGTGATGGATGTCTGACCCCTTGAGATTGTACTAGATTAATTCATAATCAGCGCGCGATTTCAAACACGAAGGCACGTCCATATAGGCTCTACAACTTTGCTAGAAAAACTGTATATATTTAAGATTTCGACTGAAGGTGCTAGGTGGAATTTCAATATTAAATTTGAATCGTTCAAATTATGTACATTCACACAGATTTTGTCACCAATCTTTGTTCATTTTTTCATTTTGTTCATACTTTCTTCATACTTTCATTGATTAATTGAATATAAGCATATTCTCGGTCCCCAAGTGAAGTGGTCAATATTAAAAATAAATCGCTTTTTTGTACTTATTTCAATTAATTAATTGAAAAAATAAGAGGTCACTCCTTAAGAACGCTACTGGCTCACTGCTCATTATATGCAGTTGACTTTTAGTGGAATAGAATAATAAAGAATACTTTACTCGACTGGGATGTTTTTATAATCCTATATAGGGATTTTCACTTTTAGGGTGTTTACTGTCAAAACTTGGTGCAAAGGCATTATATTAATAAAAACACAATATTCCTTTGTACTTCATTCCACTTTATTTAATAGGTCAAGCCCGGTTTCGCTCATTGCGAGCATTGAGCGAAACCGGTCCTTATCGGTAATCAATTAAACTAACGTTTGTAAATAAGTCATTTTACATTTTTCTTCAACATTAAAAAAAAATGGCATGCAATGCAGGGGTGGGCTGGAGATGGCTCGGAAGGGCGAGCCCCTTGTTAAATTTTACCAAGGCTGGCGAGCCCTTTGTTGGATTAACAGAAAACAATATTCAAGTTATTCAAAAAGGTCAAATAAGTACATAATTTCAATTTCTGACGTATATTATCTAGGACAGCTTCAGTATACACAGTAGTACATTTTTGGCCATTTACATTAATAAGTTTAAGGTAAATTGCGTATTGTTACGTATTAAAAGTGTATTAAGTAACAATCGATTGCTTATTTAAGTATTGCATATGATTCCATCGGAGTGATAAAAAAACTCACTGCTTCCCCAGAATTGCTTTGATACAAAGCGAGCCCCCTGTTAGCGTATTGGCAGCCCACCGCTGATGTAATGCCAATGTGCCAAATATTTGAAAGATCACACGAGGCGAGTGGATTTTTTTGTAAGTTACTCGAGATTAACTCGAGAAGAATTTTATTGACATCACAGACACTTGTAGGTTTCAAATTCAAATTGAAAAAATTTAAATCTGACATTCACCTTACCGGGAATTGAGCCCAGACCCACCTGATCGGTAGACCAACCTCTAACCGACTAGAATCTCGATCACTGCCATCACGATCAATTATATATGTCACTATAGATTCTTTCACCCACTCTTAAGTTTTAAACGTATGTATTGGGTAAAGGGGATCAAGATCAATCACGATAAGCAGCACCCGGGTATTTTTAATTTATCACTACGCCACTGGTTGTGTGTATGTGCATACTTTCGTGAACCAATCAAAAAATATATAAAACATTGGTCATGTCCTATTAAATAATTAACAATACAGACAAGTGCTTGGGCTAGAAACAGAAAAAAGCGATTATTATTTCGCCCGCCGAATAAGATATTTGTGTGACATAGAAAATAATATTGCATAACTTCAAAACTGCCGACATTGTTTAATATGTTATTTTAAATACTTGATATCCACCGAGAATGTTTTTAAATACTATCATGGTAGCATATTAATTAGTATCTATTCCACCTCTTCTGTGTTATATTTTATTCAATGTCATACTTTAATTTCAATTTTTAAATGAATGAATGCGTGGTAAAAACGTAGAACAAAAATAGTTCAAATTAATTGTTATGTTCTGAGCTGCGTATTGTTTCAAAGCATTTTGATTTAACTTCAATAATTACGTAAATTAAAAACAAATACATTCGACCGCCCTTATAAACAATGGAAACAAATTAAATGGTCAGAATTTAAATCATTTTATGGTCAGAATAAAAATATTATAGTCAGAATATTTAATAACAATTTTGGTAAGTAGGTTAGGTTAGGTAAGGTTAAAAATTTCATTTCATATAAATTCTGACCAATGTTATTTAAATTCTTTAATTTTTACGCATCAATATTCCAAACAAATCCTCAAAAAAAATAGAATACAATTGTCAATTCATCAACAATAATAACATTTGCACAAATAATAACGTAAAATAGAGTGTTAGATATTTTAACAATGGCTTAAAGCTCAACGCGTACTCTCAATATATTTTTCTCTCTCTCTCCGTCTGCTAATCTTGCATCGTGCGCACGCACAGTTAAAATAAAGCAATGTAACGTAAAATTGTATGACTATCCACACCTACAACTATCAATCGATCGATAACAAGGCAAATTATTCGCTGTTTTTTTTCCAACAGTTAAACAGCTACATATTATAATACAATAAATAGATACTGTGCTAGCGAATTTTAATTTGGACTATCTAGCTACCATCACACCGTTTTATAATTCCCTAGTAGTTTCACCTGGATAAGGCAATGCTAAATCATTTAGCTATTTAGCTGAAAACGATTCACCGCGGATTCCCAACATTTTTCGAGTTACGACCAACGTTTCCTCTAAGTTGCGAGGGCGCGCGACCGCGCACCAGTTTTAAAGTCCCCGCGCAATCCAATAAAACTATTTAAATAACATTCTTTTAAATTTGAATAACACTTATTCAAGCCAACTTAAAGATAACTTTTCGTTGGCACTAGTGTATCCAATCCCGGAGCCTTTTGTAATCTCGGGATTTAAGGATTGATTAACTTTCAATCCCGGGATTGGGCACTCAACGTGAAGTCGTGTATAATTTGAAAGTTTTGGTGAGTAATTTTTTTTTATAGCTCACCGAGTAATTTGAAATCCTCAATTCCCTATACTTTTTCCCCAGATTATCACCAAAACTAGTTTTTTTTTTTAGCTCTTCCAATTCGAAAATCCTATAAACTTTCGGGATTTGCCCAAAATTTCTCAATTCCGAAATCCCGGGATCGCGACCATGTCAATCCAGGGATTTCGGGATCAGAAAATCGGACGGATTGGATGCCCTAGTTGGCACCACCTCCCTCGGGACGTCGCGACTCGAAAGTTAGGAGACAGTGTGGTACAAAATAAAAACTACACTTACCTCCTTAATTTCGGCAATCATATTTATATGTAGGCAATAAACTGTTAAAGTGGTCCCTTCTGAGAAAGACAATGGGTCATTAAATTTTGCAAATTCGTCTCTCAGACATGATTTAAAGTCATAAATGTCACCGAATAAAGACGTGATAGAATTCGTGATGTCACGAACGTAACAAGTAATAAAATTAATATTCCTAATGTAATACAACGTTATAGAATTGATATTCTAAATACTTTCCAGCTAAGCGTTGTGAGTGAGGATTTGGGTTGTCTCGTAGATACAATCGTCTTTTCGGCTGAAGTTTGAATTCAATATACTATAAATAGTATTCATATTAAAATGTACAAAGTAAATTCTACATGTAATGTAATATAAACCGTTTACTGCAGTGGTTTCCAACCTTTATGTTACTGCGCCTCTCTTTGAAGAAAAAAATATCTTCGTGTCTCCCCATGTTTTATTTCATATAGTAATAAAGACACGTTTTAAAGGGTAAATAAATATTTTGGACTGTTCGCGCCTCCCAGGTTGGAAATCGCTTGTTTACTGTGTTCAGGAAACTCTCGTGGGCATAGGCGAGTAGGCAGTTGCTTAGGGGCGGCAAGTCCAAGAGAGCGGCAAATTATCCCAAAAAAATGTCAAAAAAATACATTTTAAATGAAAATAATATTATAACCTATGAGTATACAGTAGTTAATTTTATCGAAAAAACCTTCTTTAAATATGGCATTTACAGATACCGGAATTGGCCTGTTTATTTTTAGTACGTACATAGATGAGTTTGGAATTCAAATTTCTATATTTGTATTCTTAGAATAATCGAAAATATTTTTAAAAAATGACACATATTCTCTTATGGCTTTCAGCTATTCATATGTTTATTTCGAAATCTAGTAAGGACGCTATTTTAAACTTTGCCTAAAGGCAGCAAATTGCCTAGGAACGTCACTGATTGTGCTTTGGAAACAGATGCCTGCGGTGAATATTAGAGATCAGGTGGTTTGACTTAGCCAGGAAGGAATACGGAGATAAAAGAAGAGAACGGACTAAATATCAATAGACTTTTATCATATTCAAAGCGACGATGGACCTAGCTTGGACACAAAGTTGGCAACAGAATGGATCTTGCAGTCGTGAAAGATCACTCATGACCATCCATAGGATGTACACGGCGAAGCTACGGGACACTGAGATGGCATAACACTGGCAAGAAGACTGGCGGAGAGAGAGAATCTTGGAAGAACCATGCGGTGGTCATATTCTCCGGATAGGGACCTGGTATGACTTATAATTTGATACACTGAAACTGCACCACAAAGACACATTCATGCAGGCAAGGTAGAGTGTGAGATTTCGGTTTTTTTTAATGTTATGTGTGATGTAAATCTTTCTAGTTATACATTATTAAAAACTAAGCTTATCTTTGAATAATTACTCTAATAATGATTTTCATTTATATCATTATTGTATTTTTTAATCCACGTCCACTCCCAATGTGGAGCATGTGGCCTCCTAATGGAGGTATCTCAACAGAACAGAGCAGGTATCTCAGTCATTCAACCTCACTTTTTTTTAAAGTTGAGTATTAGGGAAAGAAGGACAAGGCTAGAACAGGACAAGTGGTTGGCTAATCAATATTGCTACACCCAGTTTTTAAAGGATTAGAAGGATGGGAGGAAAGGAAATGATGTGAATTGACATCACAAACACCCAGTCTTCGATCACAACTTTGAATTGAATAATTCTCAAATTCACTGTGATCTGACCGGGAATCGAACCCAGACCTGTATGACCTGTTAGAGCAAGCTCTAACCAACTGGGCCACAGCAGGCGACAATATCATTAATTATCTTATCAAAAACTATACTTAGCCTTGAGTAAACTACTCTTATAATGATTTTCATTCGTTTTTAAGAGTTTTGTCTTTTATGACTCGGATTTGACCTGACAACTTTATGTGAAACGTAATCAGGGTTTTTTTTAATATTTCCTGTCCCAGTATGGAGCATTTATATGAATTACTTATGGAGCTAATCTTGACCTACGTTTTTCTACAAGAAATTATGGTTATTCAATTGTTCAACCTCTTCTCTTGTGAAGGGGATAGAAGGATAAGGCTATGAGAACACTAACTGTTACCTAATACCTCCCGCTGCGCCCCATGCTTTGCATCGGACGTGTGTAAGCAGCGGTAGGCTGGCAATATTTTAATAAGGGGCTAGCTTTATCTCAGCTATTCGCCGTTTTGGCTTTTTTTTCACCATTGTATAATTATACGGGCAACATAACGTTAGCGCCAGTGGCGTAGAGCTTAATCAAAAAGTCACGGGGTGCTCCTTATGTTTATTAGTCTTGAAACCCGAAATATATTGACTGTGGAAAGGAAAAAGGACGTAACCCACACATATCAAATTTTACAGGAGGAGCAAAAATCGTGTTTTGATGATTTTGGGCCATATGCAAATTATGAAATATCCACAACCTTGAAATGCACGAAGACTTCTAAACTGGTGTTTAATTGACATAATCTAATACTAATTAAAGAAATTGACAAGGAAAAGCCTTTATTTCATTATTTTTTCTTGGTTTTAGTTTTTTACAAGGTCATATTTTTCAAACTTAAAAGTTAAATTTAGATACTAAGTTGCCATTTGCAGCTTGCATCCTTTTGAGAGAACGTGTATTAAGTTGGATACATTGTGATTATCGGAAAAAAAGCTGTTTTGAAAAAACTGTGGGTTACGTCCTTTTTCCTTTCCACAGTCGATATGTATTTTACGAAGAATTTCAAAAGGCAACAATGTTAAATATTTCATGTTACAATAAGCACTCATTTAAATTGAGAATATTGCTTTTTATTAATTTCACAAGGAGCTCGCCGGCCGCAACCAAATTTAACAAGGGACTCGCGAGAGCCCCTTCGAGTCCCCTCCAGCCTACCTCTGTGTGTAAGGGCATGCAGTGATCAATGATTGAAAAATCAAATTACGAATCTATCCGTTCTAGGATTTGTACTTGGGAGCTTCGTTGGTAATCGGATCCAACTACGTTGACCACTCGACCACTGAACTCAACAATTACAATTATTAATTAGTTAAAATCTTAGCTTTATTTGTTTGTGTTTCTTTTTATATCCATAAAACCATGTGCAAATTAATATAGGTATTTATAATTAATTAGAGCACGTCAGCAGACCATTTATTTTTCTTTACGAAAATAAACAAATTTTATAGATAGCTTAAATGTCTTGAAAAAACATTGTCAATTATTTTAACAGCATTTAAAAAAAAGAATCGACGAATTTGGATGTGTGTCATGGCGCACGTTTGACGTGTCGACCTGTCAATATTCCCGCCAATTTGACACAAAGCGGCTTGTTATTTTAGAATGTTTACATCACTGAAACAGTTATAGCCATAGACAATGTTATGGCCCAATATACCGGAGAATCATAAAAGTGGAGATATTACAATCTTTCGGATTAATTTGCATTTAATTGAAAAAAAAAACACAAATATATTAGGATCTAAGCCAGTGGTTTTCATATTGTGCTACCACCAACAGCTTTATAGTGAATATTGACATTAAAAACAATGTCATCTATTGAATGTAAACTTATAAGATGATCCATGTTTTTAGTAAATGCCAGCGGTATTTTTATCACAAAAAATAATAATAATTTAGTAAATTAGTTTTTAAAAAAATAATTCAGGGGTGTCATTAATACCCAACATGATTTTCGTATTCGGTTGTTACAGTTAGTATCAGCGGTGGACTGCCAATACGTTAACAAGGGGCTCACTTTATATAAAAGCAATTCTCGGTGTTCTGAGGAAGTAGTGAGTTTTTTATCACTCTGACGGAATTATATGCCATAATTAAATAAGCAATCGATTGTTACTTAATACACTTATAGTATTTCAATATGCAATTTACCGTAAACTTTTTAAAGATTTTTTAAAATTGATTATATTGTTCCATTTCTTATACGTATTATAATGATTGAAATGAGAAAAATATGCTTTACTAAGGGAACATAGCCGCATCACCTGTATGTTATACCAACCGTAAAAACCAAACGAATAATTATATTGAGTATTACAAAACCCCGTTAATTAATTTTAATTTTAACATAACATTTATACCATTTACTCATTTAAAATTCTTCATTAATTTATTGTATATAATACATATTTTGGACCATTTTATTTTATTTTAGAAAATAAATGCATGAATAATTTAAAATGAGTGAATGGTATAAATGTTATGTTTGAATATTATTTCATGAAATATAACCGCCCCTGCATATACAACGGGTGCATTGATCCAATGCCACATTAACCGGCCGCCACTGGCAGTGTGTATTTAATAAGCTTAGACACTAGGGTATCCAATCCCGAGCCTTTTTCCAATCCCGTCATTTCGGAATTGATTAATTTTCAATCCCGGGATTGGGATTTGCTCACCGAGGAATTTGAAATCCTCGATTTGGTATAATGTTTCCCAGATTGTCACAGAACCTCGTTTTTTTTTAGCCCACCGAGGAATCTGAAATCCTCGCTTTGCCATTTCGTGTCAATTTTCGGGATTTGCTCAAAATTTCTCAATCCCGAAATCGCAGGCGTGTCAATCCCGGGATTTCGAGATCAGAAAATTGAACGGGATTCCGGGATTGGATGCCCTGTTAGACACGTAGAATATTAAAACGCATCGAACTCAATGTTTCCTAAAATACCACATAGCTAACTTCACTTCCATGGGGATCATTTAAAGCTCAAGGCATAAATAAAATTAATAACAATTAAATGTGCATATATTAATCCAGTGCTTCCAAAAAGGAAATAAATAAATGATAATTTTATATATTATTCCACATTAAATGTATAAATACTTTTTTTTTGTGTATTCTACATTTATGTAGATTTAAGATAACATCAATTTAATTTAGTGCTCAAATCTCAATTGTAATTGACTTCGAAGCTTTATTTTTATCATGAAAAATATATCTTGCTGGTAAAACTTCAATATATATTGTATTATTAATCTTTTAAATTTAACTGGTATCGCATTTTAACGAGAAGTATTATTGATTTTTAAAAAATATGCTCCAGACCTTAGTGCGACGGCCCGCCACAGCCATCAAAGAAATGAAATGAAAGATAAATAAGACATAAATTGGTGGAATAAAAGACAGTTTGTAAATACTGACTATCTGGTGTTGTGAAGGCGAACTGTGGTGAATGGCGATGATGCAATGCCAAAGAATAATGAGGCTGGTCCAGCTAGCTATGTATATTTAAAAGATTTACTACTCTTGAAAAAGAGATACCAGACAAAAAGCAAAGCCGTAAGTCTGATTAAACTTATTATTGAAGTCACTCACATGCACAACCATTGGTTTTTATTTGTAAGATATTGGAAGCTAATAATATGTTTACCATACCCGTTTGTAGTGAAGCATATTCAAAAGCAAGAATGTGTCATCATAAAACAATTAATATAATTTAAGAAATCCATTAATAGAAAATATTTTGGAAAAAAAGTTACCGGAACCTTCTTGTCAAGCTTTTTACTCAACGTTTTTTCTTCTGAACCTTATACGCACCCGATGTAGAGCAGTGTTCTTCAACCTTTTTACATCCGCGGACCGATAAAAATTGTAAAAATATTTCGCGTACCGACGTCAACCATATATTTACGTACAGTACATATTTACGTACAGTCAGTTCTCAACTTACGACTATTCGCGGACTGGCAATAAACTCCTGCGGACCGGTGCCGGTCCGCGGACCACAGGTTGAAGAACACTGATGTAGAGTATATGCTTCGTAATGGAGTTATCTCAACAGAAGTTTACGAGAACTGCTTGTTATTCAGTTTTTTAACAATATGTCAAGTATATCAAGTGTCATGTATACTCAATACCATAGCATACTATGTTTATTCTCTATGACATTCTATTTTCAAATGTTTATTTCTAGAATGAAACAATTGATGTATGAAACATTCAGTTTAAAGAAAACAATTGTAACCTGTCATCTCACTATTTTTCTTCTTGATTATAAGATTGATTTATAATGTGTAAATTATGTTATCAGAATAAAGTTAAGCCAACATATAAAAGTGTTTCAGTAAAAATTATAAACATAACATAAGCAATATATTAAGCTGTGGTCACAGAGTTAGTTTATGGACCTGGTATTTCTTTGTAGTATGACATTAATTTACGAGATTTACGGTACATGGTACATTACATTAAAAAAGAAATCTAAGATAGGGACAGTCAATGGTTTCAAATAAAAAAGTTTTCAATGCAAAATAAATAATAAAAAAATATTGATTTGAAACATGACGAGAAAAACATACCGGATCGCCGTTTCAACGTGGTACATGGGGAAAAAAGCAGGGGTGGGCTGGAGAGGGTTCGGAGGGGCTCGCGCGAGCCCCTTGCTAAATTTTACTAGGGCCGGCGAGACCCTTGTTGATTTAAGAAAAACAATATTTTAGATTAAAATAGTATATAACTCCAATTTATGACTTATATATTACATACGACAGCTTCAGTATACACAGTAGTACATTTTAAGACATTTACATTGATAAGTTTACGGTAAATTGCATATTTTTACAATTATTATTGTATGTGTTTATTAAGTAACAATTGATAGCTTATTTAAGTATTGAATATCGACTGTGGAAAGGAAAAAGGACGTAACCCTCAATCAAAAGGATGCAAGCGGTAAATGCTGAATTAGTATCTAAATTTAGCTTTTAAGTTTGAAAAAGATGACCTCGTAAAAAAATTAAACCAAGAAAAAACACTGAAATAAAAGTTTTTCGGAGACAATTTATTTAATTAATATTAGATTATGTCAATTAAACACCAGTTTAGAAGTATCCGTGCACTTCAAGGTTGTGTTTAATTCATAATTTGCATGTGTCACAAAATCATCAAAACATGTTTTTAGCGCCTGCTGTAAAATTTGATATGTGTGGGTTACGTCCCTTTTCCTTTCCACAGTCGATATAATTGCATAGGAGTGATAAAAAAAATCACTCCTCCCCCAGAATACCGAGAATTGCTTTGAGATTAAGCGAGCCCCCTTGTTAGCGTTTTGGTAGCACATCGCTGGAAAAAAATCTGTATTTAAATCTATTTCAGTAGAATCGAAATATTATCATAATAATTGAGAATTTACTGAAAACGGAAAACAGAAAACTGTTGACCGTTCACAACATCAAAAGAAAAAGTCTACCCACGGACCTCAAACTACAGCCGTACGTTTGGAGTCAATGTAAATATTTTGACGTCTACGGATCGACATGACGTTCGCACATTCGGTTGCATTGTCCAACATAAGTATTACGTTACCCCAACGTAAATAGATCGCTTGTTTGTTCACGTTTTTTTTTGCTTTTATTCCAGCAGCACACTAAGATAGATAAATCTATAAACGTATATCCGTATTCCTTCGCCGAAGTGCAGTGCTCCAAAACGAGAATCAAATTAAAGTGGTTTGTAATTTGTATTTCATGAAACACCAAACACCACAAATGAATTAAAGTTTCAAAAACATACTTCTCTTATTAATATACAACAACTCTTGCGGCTCGGAGACTAGAAAAATACTTGTCAGCCGATGGGGTCTTTTTTGACCCCAGTGGTTTCCTCATTATTGGCCTTATTCTTATGAATTTCAAAAAAAAAAATAGTCTACGGGCTTTAAAATATCTCTTTGCATCATTCCTCATACATTTTTTTTATAAAAATCTGTGGTTTTTTAATAAATAATCATATTTTAAGTTGCGCGTAAAAAAGACGTCATGTCAGCACACATATGAATTGACTACTGAAGAGTGTTCTCAGCGTTCCAAATTATCATACGAACAATCGTTATCGCGTATTTATATAAACTACAAAAGGTCCAAAAAACTATGATATAAGAATACCTTAATTATAAACATTGTATCACCCATATTAAAATAGATATTTAAGAAAATCTTGGTATTGGGGTCGCATTTCTTGAGCTTAGAAACGGAAAAGTTAACAAACTTGCTAGCCATTGGGAATTATGTGTCGAGACAATCCGAGAATAAATTCCCGGGAAATCCACGCATTTTGCCAATCTCGGTTACCGGGAAATTAAATAAAGTAAGCCGAGACATGAGACTTGTTAAATTGTTAATTAAGTAGGTCGTATTCATTCAATACAAATATAGTTTGAAAAATACATTGAGAACCTAATGATATTTCGGAAGGCAATTAAAAAAGGTAATAAAATATCCCATGTATCAAATAAAACGACCATTGTATGAACGTGTGATAGATGCTGTTTTGCAATAATAACCATGAAATATCTGACCGAATATATCATTTTTCGAAGGAAATGTTTTCATCAATTTTCAGAATACCTCGAATGATGTGTAATAAACAGCAATATAAATATTTAAAATACAATATTGTCATCTTTGGCAATATATTACTTAGAACATAAGTTTGAAGTTGCCAATAGTATTTATCCGTTGAAGTATTCGCTCATAAAAATTACCACAATAATACTTAACAAACCGAGACATTAGAATCCCTAGTAGTTATCGGTGGCGGTTCGTGAGCCAAAATTTTGGGTAGGTTAAATTTTTTTAGCATTCAATACAATCTACGAAATAATAAATCTTTCCACTTCGCAATTGGGCGAGGCCTGCAGGCCGCATGAGGCCCTTTTAAAATTGGCGGCCCTCAAAATTTTTCATTTTGAATAAAAATATATCTATAGATTTTTAGAAAATAATTTCATTGATTTTGTGACATATGCAAATTATGGATTATACACAACCTTGAAGTGCACGGATACTTCTAAGCTGGTGTTTAATTGACATAATCTAATATTAATTAAATAAATTGTCTCCGAAAAACCTTTATTTCAGTGTTTTTTCTAGGTTTAAATTTTTTACGAGGTCATCTTTTTCAAACTTAAAAGCTAAATTTAGATACTAATTCAGCATTTGCCGCTTGCATCCTTTTGATAGAACGTGTGTCAAGTTGTATACATTGTGATTATCGAATAAAGCTGTTTTGGAAAATTGAGGGTTACGTCCTTTTTCCTTTCCACAGTCGATATACGTATACCATCATATCATCTTTAGTCAGTCAAGCATGCAATGTCAACACTTTGGACTATTTTTTTCAATACGCATCATTTATCAAATTCGAGCCGCTTATTTTTCACGACTCCGGCAAAAAAATCGAGACTCCGCGACTCCGACTCCATAGCCCTGATAAATACGACAAATGACCCAAATTTTCAAAATGATTTCCTAACCAGACATAATTTGAAAAAGAATTTGAAGCTTTCACTGGCCTTACTAGATAGAATTTTAGCTATAGAAAAAGATGGCGGTCACAGGTAGGGTTGCCAGGTGGCCCGGATTGGCAGAGATTTTCACGGAATTGGAATCACTTTCCCGTATCCTGGATGAGTACTAAATTTGTCTCTGAAATTTAGAGAAAACTATTTAACTAACTAATTCCTGTGTTTTTGGATTCGAAAGTCTCGGAAGAGCTAAAAAAAAAAACGAGTCACGCTGGTATTTTGGCCAAATCGGTGAATTCTTTAAAAGTCGGCAAATCGGACAAATGTCCCGGATTGACTTGCAAGAAATCTGGCAGGTCATTTTCACAAAAACTCGTCCAAAATGGTTTTTGCAACTCGATTATTCATTGTTGGAGAATCTCCGTTGTCATTAGTTGCATATTGTTTAATTGAATTTTAGCCAATTTAATTCATCCAAACGCTTAAAAGGCCAAACTAAATTGAATTAGATTACAAACCTCGAAATAACCTTCAAATAAATAGGTAACGATTCCAGTCTGTTGTTGAAATTCTGACATTTAACAACTTAAAAGTTGCCATTTAGTGTTTTTCTTTTTTGGGATTTGACCGTTTGAATTATATGATTCATCATACATCCTTTATTAAATGGTACCTCAAAAAACCGCAAAACTTTTTGCTTGTTTTTAAGTATAACATAATGATTCACATATTTTACATTCACGAAATAATCGGATACATTTCATTTTACTAGAGAGGGAGTGACTGAGAAAGACCCGTATTTTTAGCATACATTTTAGCTCTATAATTTTCAGTTGTAGCGAATTATAAAATCAAAAATGTAGAAGGATTTATGTCACATTTCAATACATTTTTAACACCAATATTGTGGAATAATATTTATTATTTATTAACATTTTCAAAAAGAAATAAGTTGTTTTGATAGAGATGAATCAATTTATTAATTAGAAAAACAAGAGGTCACTTTTTAAGCGCGCCCCAGGCTCCTTCTTCATTATATAGCAAAAAGTGTTAGCCGCATAGACTCCCGACCTTTTTCGGGTGGCGACCCTTTTTTTATAAAAGCCATGTGACCCGCGGCCCCAATGAAATTGAAAAAGGCATTTTTTTTTGAAAGGGTAATTTTAGTTGGCTGTAGTTTTATTGTTCAAATCCAAAATCGAAAAAAGTTGGCGACCCCCTTGGGTGTCGCGACCCATAGGTTGGGAACCCGTGTTAAGTTAGCGGAATAGTATTATAAGGAATGCTTAATCGGTTAGGATTTTTCTAAAATTTAATTAAACAAATGTTTTTCTTATTTAATAGATGTCGCTATTTAGCTTTTCGCTTACCCATAACTTCAAATTTATAGCCAGTTTTCTAGAATTTAACTGATTATCTTCAATAATTAAGAATATCCTATCTTATAAAAAAAAAAAATCAATAGCTCAATCATAATCATAATTAATTTACTGCCAATAGAGATGAAATTATCCACTGTTAGATTAGTGCGGTTACTACTGGATTAGTGTCATTGTGATGTTTGAAAATGTTTTTTGATAAGTAAACAATACAATTTATTTAAATTTAGTAGATTAAGAACACGAAAGTTTTATCACTAAAAAATTGTGCAATTAATTATGGACAATGGCCATTGCTATTGAAAACCGACAGAAAAACTTAGTTTGTTTATTGCTTTGACAAAAAGCTCTTACATAATGTAATAATGATTTTGGACTAATATTGTGAGGATATATTGCTTCTAGTAATGTTATATTATCAGTGGTGTAAAAAAAAGCAATGCCGCCCCCAATATTTTGTTTTTCAATCACTTCTACTATTTTTTATCTACGAACTCTGAGTTTTTACTTCAGGTGGCTTTTTTTTTAAATGCCGCCCCCAGAAATGCACCCCCCTTGCTACGCCATTGTATATGATGTACAAATACAATTTTTATCATAGTCAAAAGACATAACCAAAAAGGTTCAAAAAATGCAATGCGAATGTGTCTTAGGTCCGAATTGAATTTTTGTGCAACCCGTTCCATTCATTTAGCTGTTGGTTATTAAATAGGTAGATTATTAATGCTGCTTTAATTGCAGACAATTCTCCCTGTCTATTCATTTTCAACTTTTATTTGTGTCAGATCGGTATTAATGCATCTATATTTTGATATTATATAATGAGATATCAAGGCTCTATCCAGAAAACTGTATTTTTTCATTTGCTGCTCCCTAATAACTATCAATATGTTACTTACCAACTTCTGCCAGAACAGTGACTAAATAATGTATTATTTTACTTTACAAGCCTACCGTTATTGAATTCCTTATGCGACTCTTCTGGCAAAACGTGACTGGTGTTCCCATACCAGGATTGGAAAGACAGTTATGCAGTAGAGATAAGATATTCTGAATTTAAATAAATAAAAACAACAATGTTCCATTTTGTAATTATTTTTCAGATCACCATCTGATAGATTTATTAATTTTTAAGTACATATTAAATTAATGTTAATTTAATAAATTAACATATATATACTGTATGTAAACCTATTTATGCATATTATTACCATTTTAAAATGAGTAAAATATTACAGAAATGTGTTAAAGACATACTCTTAACTTTAAATAAAGCTAAAATCATAATTTTACAGTTTTTCTTAGGGTTTAACTTTCTTAAATTTTTGCGTCATCTCATAAAATATCTTCAAAATAAACAATTCCTTACCTAATAAAAATGATTACAAGAATTTCCATTAATTACTTGATTTAAAATTTGTATACTTAGACATTAAATACATATTATATATTAAAAACTCTCTTTGTAGGTCTCTGATAAATAAATTACTTTACTCCACCTAGAGGATACTTATCCGACACTTCAACTTCACATCGATAAAATTTATTTAAGTTTTATAATATTGTTTTTCTTTCAATAATTTTACATGAATATAGTATTACATCTTTAACAATGGGAATAATCGTTTTGTAAAACAATACATATATTTAAATCTTAGTTTATTTTAAAAAATTTCATCCACGACACAAACTATTGTACGTTTCTTTTTAAGAATTCAATCTGTCTAATTTGCATCGGTTTGAATTTATATATTTTTTTTCCGATCCAAAAAATGCACTCGTCAAATTTAATTTCACGAATGTTGCCATTTCTTAAATGCAATATTTTTATACACGGCAATAGAATGAAAAACAAAACCAACGAATCGAGAGAATTCAACAAACGGAAAAAAAAGAAATCAATATTTAAATAATATTCTTATTAAAATTTCAACCGATTCAATTGATAAATCTCTCATATTCGATTGATTTTATTTACCACCAGTGAAAACTTTCGAATGTATCCGCAGACGGCTTTAGTAATTTGATTTTAAATAAAAGTTGAATAAACAGAATGAACCTCAAAGTCCCGTTAATAAAATCCATTGAGCCCTTGGGAATATATCAAGGGGACTTTAACTGAAATAATAAAAACATTACCGTCTGCGAATTCCGTCTCGGAAAGTTTTCTGTTTTGTTTAAGAGTTTCCGGTTTATAATATAAAACGTGTTTTAAAGAGATGTCACTTACTTTAAAATACAACCGTCACAGTTTACAGACAAGATACGTACACAATTATTCACGTTTAAATCTAATTTAACATCACCCGAGAAGTCACTAAATGATAAACTGCATTATCAATCGAGACATACTTACATCACGTCCTTTATTAAAATTAATGACACGTGCTAAATATCCAAATCCATTTCTGTCCATATTGCCTGCAATAAAACACATCGCTATGACTAAAATCTTCACTTTAATTTTTACAATTTGTCATTTAGTAACTTCTAGCACAACGCTGACAAAACGTACACCATTTATTAAAGATAGAAAATGTCTTCCGTAATCTTAACCTGTCAAATATTAAATAAGAACAATTCGATCGGTGGATTTGTTTTTTTGCAGTTAAGCGCAATCGACACTCGACAGATGTCATTGTGATACGTTTTTAAATATATTTTATTTTCATCAAAAATAAAACCTCTCTTTTCAATAATAGCTAGCGCTTCCGATATATTTTAATTGTCGGGAAACCATTTTCTATTTTTACAAGACGGCGCACAACGTTTCTATGATATTCAATATAATCCTTCAACGACTAGGTATTGATATACGATTCGTAAAATCTAACATATATATTAAAAATAGTTATCGACGCACCTCCCGCACCTTTCAATCGATCAATAATAATACAGTGGGGTGTAAATTTTATATTTGATATATCATAAACGGGCGCACTCCATTTAAAATACAATAGACAGAAAGATTAGCAGATAGTAGACATTTATGTATTCATTCATGCAAAAAAAAACACGTATTAATTCAAAGGATGTGAAGAGGTTTTCCTCCTTTTTTATAACTCTGTGTGAATCAAATTCTGTGTTTTAAGCTACGCACCGTTAAAATTTAAGTCAGTGGCAATTAGAGTATCAACCGAAAACGTTTAAATCACGTTTTTATATCAACAAATTGTAGGCAAATATTTGAAAGTGAATTTGGCAACATTAGGGACATATCGATAGCCTAGTTCAGGGGTGGGGAACCTTATATTATCTAAAGGCCGCATTCATTTATCTGATTCGACATAAGGCCACAGTAAGCATTGGCTAGGGAATCTTTAGCCGGAAACAGGAATTTACAGTCAGAATATGTCAGGAATTTACGAATATACATTAATTTACAGAATTGGCCAGAAGGCTGCACCAGAGTAGCCAAAAGGCCGCAGGTTCCCCGTGCATGGCCTAGTTCCATAAAACAGTAAGTCAAAAAATTGTTGTTTTGAGTTATATCGCCCGCTATATTCGGATACCTACAAATGTACGACTAGAAATAATTTCTAATTTTCTCGAAACAATGTTTGCATAATGGAAATAAAGAAATACAACGTGAAATATCGTTTTGTTTCTGTCAATGTTGCAATAAATTTTAATTGAGAGAGATGAGACAAACAACAATTATCACTTTTTACATGTCAGTTTAAATGCATCAAATCTTTGGTCAGCAATATCTCAAAACTGCCAATTTATAGTTCTAGTACTATGGAACTAAGCCACCAATATCGTCTATTAAATATTTTTAAATAAATTGTACAGTTTAGACTCGTCAGTTACGATAATTGTATGAAAAAAAAAAATTAACGATTCTATTTTGTTATGTAAACCAAAAAAATAAGAAAATTACCTTTCTGCAATCAAAATCTCAAGTCTTTGCTTATTAATTTGAGTCAAAGTTAAACACATTTGCAAGTCACAGAAATATGTTTAAAGATTTTCTCAGCAATGTTGTTCCGCTAATATTTCTTAGCTGCGTGTGTCATCAACAGCAATAGATCGGAGTATCACTCTTCGATGATGTACGGTATCAAAAGCATATTTATACTTTTATCATACTCAGATTAACATTGCAACGAGGCGATCCATAAAACATCTGCAAAGCGCGACAGCTGGGTGTCTGTTTAATTTTTCTAAAATGACGACTGTATACAGAAAATTTTTTAAATATTATTCTTTCCAATATTCTTCATGCATTTATTACTTATACACCATTTTTTTTCATGTCACGGGGATAAAAATACACAAATAAAACAAAATAGGTGGGCAGTGGCGGATTTAACACATGAGATAAGAAAATTTGGAGGCCGTGCTTTAAGGATAACTTAAAAACGTCAAGATAATTCAAAGTAAAATAATAAAAAAACTGAACAAAAGGTGTATGAGTTGAATTATATAGGCTTTTTTGAGGCCCCGAGCGCGTGCCTCGTTCGCATAATGGGAAAATCCGCCACTGCTGGTGGGAGAAGGAAAAATAAAATAAAAAAATAAGAATTGGTAAAAAGTTTAATGCGCGAAAAACTTAAAACAAAATATACAAAAATAATAATAACCTCAAAAAAAATCATAAATTAATTAAAGCTATTTTTGTGATGTTGTAAATAATTTAAAATGCCCAGATTATTAATATTACATTCAAAAGAATAAGTAAATTATGTTTTGGTTGCAATTTTAATTTAATTTAACTAAATGAAAAGATTATTAAGAATTTTTAATAAAAAATAACTGTTCCAATGAAATTGAGATGATGCTTTCACCCAGGCACTAACTAATATGCTGGGTATATAAATAACAGCCAATTTATGTACAATTGAAGGGTTTTATGATATAAACATCCGGATTAATAATTAGTTAAATGCAGCAATGTTAAAATTCTGGGTTGAGCTTAAAATATACTGTACAATAATTGGCAAAGTTTTTATTATAATTAAATAAAAAAATAAACCGTAAGCGAGATTATTTTAAACAATTTTGGTAAAATCTCCACTTCTCTCACTATATAAATTAATACGTCTACAGAGAAACATCCATCTCTAGACGATGCTAGTTCAGAATGTGAGTCGCCGTCTACGTAGGACAAAACTAAAATATTTATTGTCGAGTCGCTACAAGTATTCCGATAAAAGAAGAAATAACTCCAATTCGAGATAGATATGATATTCATTGTAATAAAAATATTAATGCTCGTAATCATTTTATAATAAATAAATTGACACCGCTAAAACAGAAATATTTACCGCGGTAAACTTAAATCAATACACGGACTTAAAATTAAATTAATTGTTAAAAATAAATTACACAAATATAATACAAGTCTATCGACACGATTCAGAGCAAACGAACGGTCGCCGAGAGACTGAACAATTGTCAACGTCTAGACACAGCCGCCGTTTTGCATATTCACTATTGAGGCAGACCTTTCTGTAAAAACTTAAAACAGTTCCACCGATTTATAAACTATGACACCTAGTTATGGCCCGGTTCGGATCGACCTCAGCGTCAATCCTGCACCGGTTCTACGAAGGACGATATGAATAAAATGTCAGTACCTCTACGCAACAGAAAGATCGGCGTGCAATTGTAACCGACAGAGCTCCTGATTTGACACGATGTTGTAAAAACATTCGTTACAATTGTGTCAAAACAAAACATAATAAAAAGAAGCGTAGCAGCGACCTCGCGTTCGCGTAGAAGCGTCTTATCACAGAGTTATTTTGTTTTATATTTCTGCATAATCAAATTATCAATTATTAAATCGACGCATACAAAATTTAAATTTTTCATACAATTAAGCGACACATTTGAAACTCTACATTCATCAACATCAATGGTCGGAGTCTTTTTGGCAATACTTTCAACAGCTTTCATTCCAATTTGTTCCAAGAGATAACAGTAGCATCCGTCCGTATGAGATTTCATCTACGGGAGTGTAACGATCGAGACAATATCAGGCTTTTCACCGGGACGCAGTTATATGCGATCAGGCGGAGTTCCTTATGCCTAGCGGGCATGAGGAACGCACTTCGCCAAATCTATACAGCCTGCTAATACCTCAGTACCGATGTAATTTCATACAGTTGATAAAGAATGATGGATCGTTGCCTGTACGCAAGCTGTAACTTGTTTCAATCACTAATTGTGGGACATCGGTTATAAAATTTTTCAAATTTAATTGTAGTTTCATATCGAAATTTTATAAACTGATAAAGATTCGTATTTCACTTGAAAGAAGCGTAATGATATGCCAGAGGGTGATAGCTTGACAACCTTCGAAATTAATTAAAAATATCCAGGGTGAATTTTATTTATGATGTCAAACTTGGTAATGTTCACTTTGAAATATCAAAATAAAAAGACATAGCGCAGTACAGTATAGATTTTATCGTGGAACACCTTCAATCAACTATGAGTGTTTTAATTCTTGGACTGACAGATAATAAAAAATACAAAATTACATTTAGACCTCCTCCGTTTCGCGTCGGCCACATTTCAAATAGCAGACTGTTTTTCAAATAAGATTATTTCTTTGGCACGTGATTTCATCTGTTATTCGGTGAGGATGATAACTGGCCGGGCGGATCTCCACCTTCTTTATTTCCCTTTCGAATGCCTCTATGACATTTTATAAACATAAATAAAAATATAGCCGCTTTGCAGTTGCGCAAAAGAGTCAGCCGTCGGATGCCGCGACAGGATTCTATTTAAAAAAATAAAATATATATAAATTTCAACTAGGATGAGAATAACCATAAAAGTGAAAACGTACAACATTATTGAATATCTTTTTAACAGTGCTGCCTTAAAAATATAATAGAGTGCACAGTATTTCATGTTCCGACTGCCGACCAAGATATATCCTTGTGTAAAAAGAAATGTTATACGTATCGGACAAATCTCATTTACCGTGAATACCTCAGGGGGAATTGATTGTTAGCAAAAACGTTCATTCTTTCGAAAGTTTCACATGAATATACTTTATGCAAAACAATAACACACGTTGACCATTAACGAGTACACCGCCAATGGCAAAATAAGAGGTCATCCGTCAAATCGCCGCATTCTTCCTCTCTCACGCAACGTTATTTATATTATATAGCAACCAAAAAAATACTGATTTATGTTTCGAAATTGTTTCACAGAACTGACGCTCTTTCGAGATTCACTCACACTAATTTGTCATTATCTTTTTTTCCGTGATGCGCATAGGTTTCATCTCATAATGACACAGAATGGACAAACTCGCCAGAGGGGAAAAAATATTCACAACGCGGGGACACGTTAAGGTAAGGTTTTATTTTTTTTCTATTATAATCATACAATACTGATTGTACAGATCGTCCGTACGACCTTTATCAGTTCTCGTTTAAAAATGAACGACGACTAAATGGAAAGGTGATACGGTTGTTCCCGGTTTATTTTAATCGATGACAAGTATACACAAGTACAGTCGGTAAATGTATGAGAGAAAATAATTAAAAATATGCTCACATTTCTTTCACAGTTACAACCATTTTAGCTGCCGTCTGTTGAAATAATCGAGAATGAGACAAATAAAAAGTCAAAATGTTTTCAATAATAATTAGCTGCCGTAATCGTTAAAAAATATAAATATTGGTAAATTTGTACTATCGTTTCCCAGTCGATAAAAAGAGTGACACTTCTGTAGTGAAAATATAATTAAGAGGATCAAATAAATCGAAGCTTTGCGTCTCTGTCGCTCATCGCGGATTACCATCCGTCATCGTGATGAATTCGATCGACGCAATTACGTCAGGCGGTGAATATTTCTTCACCGCTGGCAACTATGTCACGCACACTAAATTACTACATAAACATATATATATATTTTAGTACAATCCACCGCAGCGCCCTGCGCATGCGTTTTACTTCTCATAGTAGCACGTAAACATTTCTCAACACTGGCAACTTGCAGAGTCCATTCTTCTTTTACATCGATTCCCTGCGCCAATACGATATTCCCGGGAATTTGTTTTCTGATATTCTTTTATGTCCACGAACGGGGCACTTATTCAATATTAGACATGCCGTACAATCCATATAGAAACATTGGTTACTTTTAGATTCGTATTTCATACGAATTTGCCATCGATCATTACACACATCTTCCGCCTGGTTTGTATCATAATAAAGAATGTGAAGTGGCAACCTTTCATTTCTTAAGCCGAATCTTCAAATTATACATTATTATTTATAAGCGACCTTCCTTGACCGCTCATGGTACAGATTTAACCGATACCGGACAATTATTTTTCAATTCACTTCTGCTGTACGAAATCCAGCCTTTCAAGGGCCGGATGAACCGATCCGTTTCTTTG
Organism: Himalopsyche tibetana; assembly: GCA_030503985.1. NCBI lineage: Eukaryota > Metazoa > Arthropoda > Insecta > Trichoptera > Rhyacophilidae > Himalopsyche > Himalopsyche tibetana. Next base: position 391,505 of record JAPJYX010000003.1, on the reverse strand, counting down.
GCATTTTTAAAAACGCACTACCGAATTTGCTTCCATACGGCACGAGTGTGCGCCTTGCACGTTCTCGCTATCGATTGCAACAAAATATTAATATTTCGTTAAGGTACACGAGTCACTCCGAAACACTTTTTATTCAAATCGCTGACGCTACATTTCTTTTTCAAACGCTGCAGCGCAAGTAGGTTCACCGAAACCGTAATATAACAGCATCCGAGTATCGAGCGTTCATTTCATTATTGATCATAATATAAGAACAGATTTCCTTTGCAGTTTCATGACGTCCACCGTCGTTTCAGGTTATTTCCAACTCGCTCACTATTATTACTACTACTGCATATAAAGAGTATACAAGTTTAATCTCATTCAAACGGCAAATTCCGTCACTTCCCGTCAAACTACCGAACAGGGTTCATCTGTAAAAAGCACTAGAGCGAGACATTTTCTCGAGAGCGACGCTCCGACAGGATCAGTGGTGCGAGTAGGAATGCTGAACCGGCATGTGCTTGCCTCCGGATATTCCGCAACCGACGCAGCACCAGTGAACGGCTTTCAGAGGAGGATAGCACCACAGACACGGCACAAACAGACTCAACAGAGTGAGACCTATCCATCTGCAACATCCACAATGTCATTTTTAAAAACATTTAATTGACAAGAATTTAGCACATTGCAAGGATGATTGTTTATATTGTACCTTCGACTGCATCCTTCTTCGGCCGAATTGCAGGAACAAGGGTGAGTAGCGAAATCGCCTTCCGCATCCGACATGCAGTGGTACAGCATGCACTGAAATTTTTAAATCGTTATATAATATCTTTAGGTTTCGTAGCAAAAAAAAAAATAATTTACTAATTAAATCAATAAAACTAATTGAAAGCGGATAACGCATCAGTTAAGAGAGAGAAAATAGCGAACATCCTAAAGAAACATCAAACCGACTGGCTAATCGAATAGTAAACATTTGTTTTACTTTTAATAAACTTATTTGAATTGAGAAGAATTAGTATTAAACTTCAAACATTAATTTTTTAAATTTATTTGAAAAACTATTTGATAAATGAATATTAACTGACAGACCAATCAGAGACAATTCAGACCTTTATATACAACTTTAAGCAAAATAAAAAATTCAATATTCCTCTTCATCGCTTCAGTATTCTAACCTAACCAGTTGTTTCCTAAGAATCGGTTCAAAATAATTATTATCAGCAGATTCTTCTGGATTTACAGAATCAATCAATTTACAAATCAATACACGGTTAACACATTCAATGCGGACTTTAGTGGAGTATGCATTGTAGCATGCTGATTTTGTAATATTAATAATAATCTCGTTCGCAAATATCAGGACTGCGTACCGGTCTCCGGATAATTTATTGTACTTAGGAATAACCGTCGCCTGCATAAAGGAGCGTTTACAATGCATGTTTCCAGATTTTTGTAAATAAATTAATTGCATGTTAGCTTTTTGATTTATATAATATTGTATACATAAAATACATAACAAACAATAGATACATTTATCAATATTAAAAAAATAGCATACAATTTCTTTCATTTACGTGAGTAAAATTACATCTTTTGTAAACATATATGTAAATTGAATATAACATAATAGTAAAAAATAGGTTAAAAAATAACTTGCACTAAGCAATATTAAACAATACTTAGCATTTGTTGGTGATATAACCGAAAACATGGATCCAGACAAAAACCCGGTTCATTTGGATATTCCGGACAAAAACAGAGAGGCTTTTCTCTCCTTTTTCATTCCAACAATATTTGCACCGTCTTCTTTTGGTTTTTCTATCTGGTTATGTTTTGCAGAAAATAGGAAGATGGACTCTTTTAATTTTTTGTTTTGGAGGGGGCTAACTAATTTTTCAATAACTTGTAGCCCGTATATAATGATATTTTAGTAAAATTGTACATATAATAAGAATTTAGTATCATTTTTTGAAATAAATGAATCCCTATTTTTTAAAACATCTTCATGTTTTTTTTCTACATGGGAAGTATGCATTTGATTATCGTAGCCATGCCAAGTATGCATTTGACCATCGTAGTCACTCCAGCCATGAAATTTCTGACGAAATTGTCAGAACGTCTCAGCAGTCTTTCCATTTAGCACATATTCCTTCTGGGGTTTATTTTACCACGGACTCACTTCTTTAAAAAAAAAAATATTTGTGGCTTTTTACGTATAAAATTCTAGTCAGAACACTTCAATACTCAAAGAATCTTAAGGAATGTAAAATGAAGAACAGTAAATAATGCAAATTAAAATTTGAAACTTATGTAGTAAACGTATTCTAAGCGAAAGTGTAAACCAACTTTTATGTGAAAAAACACGACTTCTGCAGGCTCGCACTACCGATTCGATATTATTATTATTATTTTGTTGCAAAACAATGAAATAATAATAATATCAATCCGAAGCAAATTGCGCCCATGTTTGAAAAAATCGACCGACACGCTAGGCGTGTCGTTAGCACCCAACGAGTTTAATAATCTGATAAGTTTCTTGATAATATCCATCAATTATTTTTAAATCTCACTGAAATATATCACTCACGTTCGATATTCATATCAATATTTGAAACCGTATTTTCTAGCCAGTAAGCTAACTACAGAGCCTCAACATGTTTTTTTGTAAATAATTTCATTTTGATTGATTGCCTATCGCGCAGTTAAATGTCAAATACATAATATGACAATATATTTTTCTTGACCGCATTACCCATTTTTGTCTAAATTTTTTTTTTTCTCAAAATTTATAATAATTTCAATAAATCATAAAACATTTTTTTCTTTTGCATTCGTATTGTTTTCATACGATTTTTTCGAAATGTTCCAAATATGGAACACTGGGAATACAATGGGGTAGACGTTATAAAACTAAAATAAGAAATAAAGTTTATTTCAACACAAGCAACCTTATTAAATAGTGTACATAGATAAGTAAAGCTATGTAAATATAATATATAAACATGAATTAACGAAAATGGAAGGTTTTGAAACATCCTTCATGAAAATTGAAAGGACATTTTTCACAACACTTTGGCAACATTGGCTGGAATCATCCAATGATCTACCCGATCATTATGAATATTGAAAGGCACCCTTCTAGATAATTCTTTTGAAGATTTTGGCCTTCCTCCACTCTTCATGGGATTTCCATTACTTTTCAAGTACCATATTTCTTCTAAATTTCAAGTAATCTAACTTTTTATTTTCTGGATTTTTTCTATAATGTTTCCAAGCATTATAAATTGCAGCATCCAAACAAAAGGTACCCACCACCATCTTTTAGATGTGATGGATGCTCGGTAGTTATCTATATTTTCATCCATTCGTTCTACTCCGCCCATATACTTGTTTTACAGTAGAACCTCGATTATCCGGACTAATCGGGGATGAAAGTAGTCCGGATAAGAAAAATCCGGATGATCGAAAAAATCATAATTTACACGGAAAGACATGTACAGTGTAAATATTTTTTATTTGTCTATATCAGGGGTAGGGAACCTTTTATTCTCTAAAGGCCGCATTTATTTTTCTGATTCGACATAAGGCCGCAGTAAACATTGACTAGGGAATCTTTGGCCGGAAACAGGACTTTATGGTCAGAATATGTCAGGAATTTGCATACATTTACAGAATTACAGAATTGGCCAGAAGGCCGCACCAGAGTAGCCAAAAGGCTGCAGGTTCCCCACGCCTGGTCTAGATTAACATAAAGCTTTAGTATTAAATTATTTTCTTATCGAGAAATTCATTTATAAGTTTTTGTTTAAATAAGCTAGTTGCTCTTTTTGAAGCTGCCAAATCGCAAATACTTTTAAGACATATAAGTTATCCTGAGATACACTCTTCTTGGCTCTCAAACCACTTCATGACAACATCTAAGCACTGAAAATCCTTAGAATGAGCAGGACCAATATCTCTTTCTTTGCATATCTCTTCTTTGTCTTCTTGATCTTGCTGAGACAAATATTTCCTTAATTATTTTCACATAATTCAAAATTTGAAATCCAAGATCGTTCGCATCAAAATTTAACCACCTGGTAACATATTCTTCGACACATTCAGTGCATATGGAAATTTGTGCTATTGCTTCTATGATGTCTCTTATAACAATTTCCGGCTCACTCCTACAAGTTCAAATCTGAAAAAATACTACACGAAATGATACCCACGTTTGTTAGCTGTAGACTGATGCAATTTCAATTTTATTGCGTCATGCATAATGGAGTGGGGGTAAAAATACTAAATGTTCCAATAATGGAACACTGGGCAAAAATGGGTTAAAAGTGAAACAGTATAAAATGAGTCTCGCGTAAATCGAGGTATGGGTTATTGCTTATTAATTTATTCTGTGTCAGTGTTTACCTGCGCACACTGTATGCCTGAAGATTTGTTGATGCAAGTCTTGAAACAGTCGGGCGCGTATTCGCAGCTGCCCGGCTTATTGCTGCTCTCCATGTACCAGTCTTGGCAATGTCTAATCAGAATTAAACATACAAATTTAATATGATTATATAAAATTTTAGGTAATATTGTACTGTACAAACCACCAACTTGAAGTAAAAAAATCTAAGTTTTATATATATTCCCTGTATTGGGTACAGTTTATGCTATGACCTCGTTGGAAATTTATGCGTGTCTCGGTTCCAACAGTCGAGACAATTTTTTCAACGAAGATGAAGCAAAATCTGTCATTGGTAAGCAGAAAACTGAAATAAGTGTGTAGTCCCACCCTTTTATGAATAAAATGTAAGTACCTGCACTTAATTCGAGCGTGATAGCCCTCAGATATGGGGAGCGGCTTCTTGTTGAGATCTCGGTCTCTCTTGTTGCCCTGAAGAGTGGACCTGTGTCCCGGGCGGAACCCGAGCAGAGATGGCGGATCGGAATAAAGCAACACAGGAGGACGCTTCTTCAATGAAGAACCTGGAAAACACAACAAAAAATTTCATTTTTGCATTATAAACCAAGGAATGAATATAAATATTATCATGATAAGCACAGTGTCGTCTTTCCCACAGTGAATTTATTACAATTTTTAAGCTACTATTATTCATCTATTTACAGTGGAACCCCCAATCACAAAAAGTGAATATTTGTACACAAATCGATAGCCGTACAAAACTGAGCGTAAAATTACTTTTCGGCACGATTCCCTTCCTGGAATCAATGTCAGTAGAGCGGGATATGTTTACAGAAAGAAGCAAATAAAGATCTAGATCCAAATTGGAAATAATAGCTTCTTGAAAATTATTGAAAGTAAAAATGAGTTCGTAAATTTATATTTCTAATTATGCATTGTAAAATTATTAAAAAAGATTTACCACCTAAAATATTATTCAATATTCTTCCCAGACAGACTAATAAACATTTTTTTTATATTATTGTGTATCAATGCTAAAACTAATCAAAATATAAAAATACAAAAAAAACTAATTTAGTAAAAATTAACTCACCACTCAAAGGGTTAAAGAGTACAGTAAGTCCTCGACTTACGCGATTAATTCGTTCCGAAGGTTTTCGCATAATGAACAAAATCATATGTGTCAGTTTCAAATGATAGTTAGTTATTAATAGAACTACAGTCAGCGCAAGAATGTTTCGCGTACCGTACGAAAATTCAGTTTTGTATTTTAAAATGTCTTTAAAGAACACAAATGAATTATATCTTTACAAATATCATTACAAATATGCCTAAGCATGTATCCACATCTCAAATATAAATAGTTTTACCTTTGACACAATTTTTAACAGCTAACAATGAACTAATGATAGCCCACGTAGTAGAATTAACAATTTTTTGTATTCATTAAATATTTTTTAATTTAAATATGCGATTTTTTTATCAATTGTTAATTATTGATATATTTGAGCATCCAGGGAATCTTAGTTTTTTTTTTTATTTTTATTCCAATAAATATAAAATTTTCCACCCTTAGCTTTCATTGGGGGTGGTTATTCGCCATGGCACAGAATTATATTATTGCTATGACAACATCTTCACTAGTTTGACGTGTTCGTTTCAATTTGTCTTATTTTACTTTAATTAGTGCTACAATAGTTATTTTGTTAATAAATTATCATTTCTAACGACAGAAAAATCAGGTGGACTTGATAATTATTATAAACTGTGTTACTAAGTCGTGTAATTAAATCAATTTGCCAAAAGTGTTTATGACTGTCGATAGTTATTATTAATAATTAACATAATTCATTTTTATATCATAGTTGCTATGACAACAGCTTCACTGGATTGACGTGCTCGTTTTAATTTACCTACATTTTATTTTAATAAATACTACTAATAGTTATTTAGTGTATTAAGTAATATAAAATATTTTTAACAAAATGGATGTTCATAGTGAACTGAATATTATTATCAAAAGTCTTAAAGCTTTAACTGAGCGTATTGAAGCTGTAAAAAAATACGTTGAAACTGGTGAATGTCAATGTGAGTTGACTTCGAAGAATTTGACGGTGAATGTGCCAGCTATAACAGAACCATCCAATAGCCAGGCAATTAAAACCAATAAAAGGGTCACCCGATCATCATTTTCTGTCGTTAAACCCATTCCTAATGCATCAACATGTAAGCCAAACGTAAACGTGCTACCTGTTATTGACCTTGTGAATGATAATGTACCAGACAAAATTCAGCAAAAGCAGCCCCTTTCAACAATTTCGGCTATTGATGAGCCTAGCAATAATAATCATTGGAAAACAATTCAAAAAAAGAACCGCAAAAGCCATATTCCAATGACTGCCACATCATCACCAACACAGATATGTGGAACGAGAGTTGGCAGTTCGGCTTGCTCTGGTATTGAGCGTACAGCTTCCATTCATGTTTGGTCTCTTCATCCTGATACAATTGAGGACGGACTTATAAATTTTTTAAGTGAGAGTGTACCCGATAAAGTAACAGTAAGAAAACTGTTAACAAAAGCGAAATATTCTTCGTTTAAAATTGAGGTTCCTATATCGAAAATTAAACTATTTTTATGTCCTAGCATTTGGCCACTCAACTCAATAATTAAAGAATGGCAAATCAAGCCATCAATTATAAATAAAAAAATATGACTGTATCATAAAAATAGTCGATTTAAAATGTTAAAAATTTACTACCAGAATGTAAGGGGTCTACGGACTAAGTCTGTTGAGCTACGGAACGCTCTTTTGGCGGTTAGCTATCCAGTTGTTTGCCTGAGTGAGACGTGGCTTAATGATTCTGTCTATGATGCTGAGCTCTTTGGTAGTAAATATATTGTTTTTCGTCAAGATCGGAGATATGGCCAAAGAGGTGGTGGTGTTTTAATTGCCATACGCACTGACAGCGTTGATAGTGTTGCTAGGATTGAGTGCAATCCGTGCATTAACGTTGATGCAGTTGTTGTTGATGTGATATGTGGTGTATCACATCACACAATTTGTTGCATTTATTTTCCGCCTAAATGCTCCATAGAAACATATGAACAGATTTTTAACTTCCTTCAAAATTTACCTGTACGAAACTCTATTGCTATCATTGGTGATTTCAATTTGTATTCGTCAGCGCCCAGGGTAGAATTGGAGTTTGCTCACTTTTTGAGCTGTGTGAATCTTAAACAGTTCTCACAGATTAGGAATGCAAAGTCACGAATTTTAGACTTGGTACTGGCTGATGTAGATTGTTGTATCTCTGTGTATGCAAGTGATGATCCTCTTGTCCCTGAGGACATTTATCATCCGGCTTTAGTAATTGAGTTTCCTATTTTTAAAAAGAAATTATCCGGTTATCACCGCGATCAAAGTGATGTGATTGAAGATTTTCCTGATAGCACTAGAAAAAGAGCTTCATGGAATTTTCGCCGTGGTGACTTATTGCACATGTTCAACACAATGCACGGCATTGAGTGGGACGATATGTACTTGATCAGCGATATTGACAAGGCTGTCAGTGTATTTTATAATAAAATTAATGATGTCTTGCAAATTTTTTTTGATAAAAATGTTAACTCGGGCTCAAAACGGGACTTTCCGAAATGGTTTTCAAAAAATGTTATTAAATGTATTATCAAAAAAAATAAGTGCCATAAAAAATGGAAATGCTATAAATGTCCGAATGATTATAATATTTTTTCTGAGCTGCGCAGAAGAGTTCACGAACTCATTAAAAGCGATTACAAAATTTATATAAACAACATCGGTATGAACATAAATTCAGAACCTAAAACTTTCTGGAACTATGTCCGCCAAATACGTGACTCTTCTGCTCAGCTTTCATCCATGTCTCTCGATGGTAGTGTATTGAATGGTCACCTGGCTATTGCTGAGGGTTTTGCTATGTATTTTAAATCAGTTTACTCTAAAACTCCACCAAAATACATCCCTTTCCAATCGGAGTCAGTACATTCTTCTTGGCCTACTCTTGATATCAATAATCTTAATGTGTCCGATATGCGGTATGCCTTCTCTCGTCTTTACCCAAAAGCTTCAGTGGGTCCTGATGGTATTCCCCCATGGTTGCTCAAAGGCTGCAAATCTATTTTAAGTACACCTCTATTGTATCTTTTCAATTTAAGTTTAAGTACCTTCACTTTTCCAAAATGCTGGAGCTTGACTCGCATAAGACCAGTCCACAAAAAAGGCTCTCTTTCTGAAATCACAAATTTTCGTCCAGTAGCAATTTTATCAGCACCGGCTAAACTTTTTGAATCTATTATACATAGGTATATTTATATGCATGTTGATTGTCAATTAACTGATTCTCAACATGGTTTTAGATCAGCACGTTCAACTACAACCAATCTAATTGTGTATACTGATTATATTTCGCAATCTTTGGATTCTAACTGTCAGGTTGATGCTATTTATACGGATATTTCTAAAGCATTTGACCGTGTTGACCATGATATTCTCTTGGATAAATTGAGTGCTGTAGGATGCTCAAACAGGATGATTAGTTTTTTTGTTTCCTATTTGTCAAATCGACGCCAATATGTTGATTACGCTGGGTTCATATCAAACGTCTTTCCAACATATTCCGGGGTTCCTCAAGGATCTAATCTTGGCCCAATTTTATTTCTTATTTTTATTAACGATATTATAGAATGTATACGTGGAATAAAGTATCTACTCTTTGCTGATGATTTAAAACTGTTTTTACGTATCAGTAATGAGTCTGACTGTACTATTCTGCAACAAAATATGAATAATATTTTAAATTGGTCTATAAAAAACAAACTCGACTTCAACATTTCAAAATGTTTTTGTATTTCCTTCTCTCGCTCAAGATTACCCATCACATATAACTATGTGATATCTAATGATGCTTTAAAGCGTTTGTCTGAAGTTGTTGATCTTGGTATAAGATTTGACTCCTCTTTCACCTTTCATTCACATATAACTTCTATTGCACTGCGTGCAAGCAAACTTCTTGGGTTTATTGTTAGACAAAGCAAACCATTTGAAAACCCAACTGTGTTTCGGACGCTTTATGTTTCTTTGGTCTTAAGTAAGCTTGAGTATGGATCCATCATTTGGAGCCCATATGAAAGTTCATACAAGCTGAAATTGGAGAGAATCCATAAGAAATTTCTAAGATATTATTATTTCAAAAAATTTAAATTCTTCCCCTTTGATAATTCCTTAAAGGAATACTACCCCACCAAATTTCTTTTGGGAATGTTATCATTTCACTCACTTGAAGCTCGAAGATCGTTTTCAAGCTTAAAGCATTTTTCTCTTCTTCTTCGGGGCCGAGTTAATAATCCTGAAATTCTCATGACTATTAATTTACATGCTCCCAATTTATTCTTACGTGGGCGAAACAATGAGCAAAAACTTTTATTTCTAAAAACTTATACCTCGCTTAGGAGGTATGAGTCACCAGTTCCAAGGGCCGTTCGACTAATCAACGCATTGCCTAGAGAAGTGGACATTTTTGGTGATGGTATTTGTGAACTGTTTGATAAATTTTTCTTTTGTATTTCTTGATTTTTTATGTTGAATTTGATGTACTGTGTATTTTTATTTTATGTTTTGTCTTATTATATTTTTCAAGTGCATGGCGAATTGGCGTCAGCTGTTATGTCATGTACTGTAATTTTGATTTTTAACAATAAATAAAATATACTTTTTTAAAAATTTATTAACCTTTTTTGGGTTATTCTAAACACTTTAAAAAGCTTTTTTCAATTCATTTATTGTTTTGGGCTTAAGATCTGCAATTTCATTGCCCATTATCATCAAGAAATTCTCAATGATGTTGAGATCGGGGCTGTTACCTGGCCATAAAAAGCTCTGTATGCCAAAATTTTCTTGGTAATTCATCGCCCAAATAACAGATAGAAATATAAATACCACATTTATTTGTAAAATAAATTTTTTGAAGGCCAGAAAAAATCATGAAGTGATAGATTTTGCACAATGACAAAAGGCGGAATCATCTTGGAATACTGTCCGTACTATGAAGGTATTATGATATTTTTCAAGGCCCTTGGGTTTTCGCTGTGGTAAATTAAGAGTGGCTTGATTTTACAATCCCCTGTTGAATTTCCACCAAGTAAAAGTGTAAATCTATCTTTAGACATATCAAAACCCGGCATAAATTTTTCTAGTTGGGATATATTAATATGAACGATCTGGCATTTTTTCCAATATAATCCTGTTTCCTCTACGTTAAAAATTTGATGTGGCAGATAACCGTCAGCTTTTATGATATTTGCTAAACTCTTGATAAAATTCGTAGCCCCCTCTAAGTCTGCACTGGCAGCTTCACCGGTCACTTTAATCACATGGTCACATGCGTGCTGGTGTTGTTTTTTCTCTCTTTCTTACTCCCGTATACTAATTTATGTAAAAAAACACCGCAAAGAAATAGTAATAGATCGGCAAAGTACAAAATGCATTTTATTTTTTTAAATCGCGTAAGTCGAGGACTTACTGTATAGAATTTTTAATGAATAAGATATCTCTAGCATATTTCAGTGTGTTGTTATGAATATTATGAATAATTGATTAATCCATGTGATAAAAATTTCAATAATAACTAACCAGAATCTCTCCTCTGAAGCAGGGAATGAGTAGTGGTGTTGGAGCCTGGGGCGGTGGCGGTAGCGGTGCTCTGTGAAGAAGGAGACCTGTCACCTGACAGTGACAACATCCCGGAACCCACGTGCGGATACACGTAATCGTGCACCTGAAAATTGATTTCTTTATTCGTAAAAATGTCTCCAGACGTGGATCATTTAAACGTAAACTGTTCAAATGGAGATTCAACCGACCTGGGTGATCTGAACGTACGAGTTGTCGATGGAGTCACCCACGAACATGGGCGGTTCATCGCTGGACGAACCGGACAGTTTCTTCTTCAGTAGCAATTCGCGGGCCGATGCGGACAAACCTGCAATAAACAGACTGTGATGAATCTCCAGCCGAAATACAAATAGTGTATAAAATGGCGGTCCTCCTCTTGAATATGTTGATTCGTCATCGACTGACTTCAATCTATATGTTTGTTCACTTTTAACTCATCTTAAAAAATATTAGCATATTTGAAATTGTACATAAATGATAAATTTAATACTTCTGGGGTTATTCCCATATCGATCAGGACCTGGACACTAATTATGAGAGGGTTTTTAACCTTTAAACGTTGGGGCGCCGTGCGCAGCAGGAGTAACCCACTGCACGAGCATTTTTTCGCGCAACCCTTAGCTTGTTAAAAAATAAATATATCTCTAAGCTTATTTGGGTTAAGTAAGAAGCATTATCGATCGATTTCTGTTCGAAGGCATGGGTGTTTGTGATTTCTTAATTTGCCTCCAACCCTTCCTATCCTTCCAATAGCTGGGCGTAGCGAGAGCGATTAGTTAACCACTAGTACTGTCCTAGCCTTATCCTTCTATCCCTACTACTATCTTTGGAAAAAGAGAGGTTGAGCGACTGAGCAACAAACAGTTCTCGTAGAAAAAATTCTGTTGAGACACCTCCATTAGGAGGCCGTGTGCTCCACATTGGGAGCGGACATGGATAAAAAATACAACACAACGCATATCGCAAGAGTTGACCCTGTAACGCAGATGTTTACTCATTATCAACGTTCCCCTAAGCTAAGTTCCCGCGCACTCATTCTGGGTTGGTGTGCACTCTAAGACAACTATTCAATTAATATTTGATTGGCCCGCGCAGCCTTTGAATTTTCCGCGCAGCTAACCTCTTGTCTTAGCATTGCTCATTATGACAAAAATATTTATCGAAACCGAAAATAAAATTATAATTCGGTATCTCAAAGTCATCCTTTATGTAAGCTCATATTCATATTTTGAATACTGTCATCATAAATCATTGCAATAAGATTCCAAAACGTACCACAATCACTTGTCCCGTACGAGAACACTGGGCGGATAAATGTTAATAGTCGGTATAGTTGTTAGTCGATCTTTTATGATACATATTTGTTTTGGTTTGCACGATGAATAAACAAGTACATAGATTACTGACCCATAGTTTCAGCAGCATTATATACGGGCGGCTGCTTGACGTCCAAGCGGAACAGGGCGGGCAAGGGCGGACCTTCATTGCCGTGGCGGCGGTGCGACCGGGAAGCGGTGGAGTTCTCCGAGCTTGAGCGAGAGTCCGACGGCAGATTCAAACACTGAGGACACGCAGTTTATTGACCAGCATTAATAACAGCAAAATAAATATCATTTTTTTAACAGTGCATCTATCCATTATATTGATGGCCATACGTTGACAACACATAACCGAATTTTTTTTATAAAATGAGTTCTAAAGTTGGAAACACGTAACAGAAAAAAAAATGCCCAACAAACTGCCAGAAGATCGTTTTCCTACTATTTAAAAATAGGTGAGAAAAAATTTCAACATGTTTACTGCAACATTTTGCATTGGAGAGTGGACAATCCGTAACTGGATTCAAATAAAATTATAACAATTATGTATAATGTTTCTATTATATGGATGAAGTTAAAACAGGTGCGTTGAATTGATCAAAATACTTGGAATTGTTTCCTAGTGTCATCATAAAAGAAACAAAATTAAAATTGTTAACTCTTATCAAACATTCTTGTTAATAAAAAGTTTATTTAATTAATATTGTGTCAACAGATTATTTTATACATAATAATTAAATATACATTAAATATTAAATATACATAATAATTGTTTTACTCCAAAGTGTCTTTCATTTTCATTGATTTCCCAATACTTATTTATTTATACAGCTTTTTGGCTCTCCTGTAAAATTGAACAAATTTCGGTTAAGTGTTGTCAACTTATGGCCATCGATATACATTTCTTATTAATTAAACTTTATTAAGTATAATTTATTCATGCTAACAATTGCAACTCAATAATAGCAAAGATGTATAACCTCAAAGATGTTGTCGTCTTCGTCTTCTTTCGGGGCTGGATTGAGTTTTTTGTATTCGTGAAGCGATGGCCACGCACCCCCCAGACCTGTATCGATAAGAAGCGAGTATTATTATTCATTTTTCATCCATCCTAACGTAACAATTTATTTAACAACAAAACAATTCCAGAGTTCATTCATATTTTGAACAGAAATTCATTAATCATTAATCTAACCTGCCCGATTTGTAAAATTGTGTAAAATGAAGAATATTAAAAAGAACTCGAATGAAGAGAGACAGAACGGTAACAAATAAATAAATACAATTGTAACCGCGGCTAAAACTCGTATGAATTATCAACTCACCGTGTAGGAATCCAGTGTATGCGCAAGCAAAAGAGAGAAAAAGCACATTAGATAAATTTGTAACACAACATCAGAGACAACATTCAACTGTAACAACCAATTAAACCAATTAAATAATTTAATTTAAACATAAATTATATGGTCTGTAGCTTTTGTGAAATTACACCGTGAATGAGATAAACCATTCGATTCGAGAACATTATCACAACCAGCAAGGAAGACTTAGCTTTTGGTTGTTATTCGTCATACAGCGCAAGTGGACTGTGATTTTTTTGTATGCATGAAAGCCAAGTTTCATTCCCCTCTGTATACCTAAGCATTCATCCACTCAACACGGCCATACTTCTGGTACCAGCAGTCATTACCTAGGCACATGCACAATTTGTTCAGCTGTGCTTATTAATTAAATTGTCTCCAGATCAGTTACCTAAGACTCAACGGCTTGCACTTTAGTGTACTGAAATTTCTTAGCGTAATGACAGAGCTCCTATAAGTATGTTTCTGATAAGCTAGTCATAAGTCGCTGAAAATTTTTGAAAAACTACACAGTTTGTCTTTTAGCCTACAAGCTGACATGACCGGAGAAGCTCTTCTCATTCCTGCTACATTAGAGAACAATCCTAAGGGGATACAGTCAACATCCAGCATTTTACCACATGTACATGTTGGCCCATCCGGCTAAGCCTTAAGAGTTCCGCATCAAAACTACTGGACCCAGAAATGAATTGGCCAATTCGGTGAAAGACTGTAATTTTTCGACCGCCTCTGACAGATACGAAACGCTGCGTCCATCGCATGGTCGCGAGCTGCGACCAGTGCCATGCATGGAGTCTGAGCAACAAGATCATCGCTTTTTGCACCTGTACGTGTAACTAGCAAAATTCATGAAAATGGCTTCATAAATGCTCTCACTTTCGCTACTGGTACATCATTAAAGTTCTAAGTAATGTATTCACCGTCCAGCAAATCCTCGATGGCGGTCCGCACGCCTTTATCGAACGCTCGGGCATCGGCCGCCGTCTGGAAAGTGAGGCCGAACCTCTTTTCATCGGTCACCCAGTGGTGAAAGGTTGGCATCACTTTGTTGTACTGGAAATCCTTTTTTATCGTGCACGACAGCACCACCTGAGAAACAATTAAAAATTACCAACTAATACCATCATTGAGAGTGCTCGTCGGAAGGAAAAGATTCCATGCAAAACTAAGTAAAATAGTACCCTTAGACACCATCACATCTGAGTAATAGATTTTTCATATATTTTTTTCAATTTAATATAATTCGAATATAGAAAGGCAAAAGGATGTAACCAATGTTCCCTCTAAGCGGCCGCGCAGCCGTTTGAAAGCCCCCGGGCACTCATTCCGGGTTGGTGCGCACTCCAAGACAACTACTCAACTAATATTTGACTGGCCCGCGCAGTTAACCTCGTCTTAGAGGGATGTAACCCACAAATTTTTCAAAGCACCTTTTCGATAATCACAATGTATATTACTGAATACACATTCCATCAAAAGGATGTAAGCTGCAAATGCTGAATTAGTATTTAAATTTAACTTTCGAGTTTGTTAAAATTGAGACTAGGAAAAACGACTTAAATTATTTAATTAATATCATATTTAATCAATAAAATGGTTTAATTTAGAACTTTGACAGAAGGTGCTTGAATTTTTGAATTATTTTCTGAATAATAGACTAGAATTTTGATTCTGTACTATTCCATAAGTTTCTGTAACTTCCGAACTCAGTTCGATCGCATTCGTGCACTTGATAAAACCCGAAGATGCCGAAAGGCGAAACCCGGGTCGTTGTCGACAAAACTCGTGGAAGAGTACAGAATCAAAATAATTCAAATTTAATAAAATGGTTGTTTATTCACTTCAAGGCGGTGTATATTTAATATTTTTTTAATTACTTTGACCCAAGATGGGGTTGCGTTTACTTTTGCCTTTCCAGTGGATATTAAAAAAAATGTGTAAAAATAAAATACGTGTAAGAAGTCTTAATGTTCTGCGATGGGTGGCTTAGTAAAAACCCTACATGCACTAGCAGTGATACAATTTCAATAGTCCCATCCTCTAACGAACACCACTCGGCCAGAGTTGTTCATTATAATCATCTTAAATTTTTCTGGGCTTGGCCAACTGTGATCAAAGCGAAGGACGCCGTTAATAATTCATCAATAAATTATCAAACAATATAGACAACTCACAGACTGGTCATTGATTCGTTTTCCGTAAATGAAATACTCAAATTTCAGCCCGAGCGCACCGGCACCAGAGTTTGTTCCGCTGTTTACCGATCCCACCGCAGTCGGCTGCACCTGCTGGCCACCATTGTTAGCGTCTTCCAAGCCGCAGCTCCGCAATCCCAGGGTTTCCAATTGACCACCGCTGCCTCCGAACTGTAATTTTATGCATAACGAATGTGATTAAAAAAAGAAACTTGTCGCCAGTATCAATCATTTCCAACAGCAAGTTTAGGTTGGTTATTTCTCACTGCTAATGTGCACCTCAATTGATAGGTTTTTTGGGTTCAGATTATCATGATAGTGATAATTATAGATGGATTAATTAAATAAAAAACAAGTCTATCAATTACATAGATCAGAATCAATTAATTTCGAAAGTTATGGCAAATTTTAACACGTGCCTCTAATGCGGATAACCCTCCTTTCTACATCTCCATCATTGCCTTAATACAGTTGTAATTTTATTTTGCAAAAGATTTCCAAGCCCTGTGGTGTCCCCTAAATCAGCGGTCGGCAAAGTGTGATCCGCGGACCACCAGTGGTCTGCGAGACAATTTTGGTGGTCCACAGAGAAATCTGATATTATTTTATGAACTTAATGTGTGTATTTCTAAACGCATTTGATCACTTTTATTTCAATATGTAATATTTAAGTCCAGTTAGTGGTCTGCTGGGCTAAAATTGTGAAATTTAGTGGTTCGTGAGCACAAAAAGTTTGTCAACAGCTGCCCTAGACCATAGTTTCTCAACCTTTTTGAGTCTCATATTTTACCGCGGCCTCCATACATGCAGTAATTAGTTTTTCGAGACTCGGGACACAGTTATTTCGGGATTGATGGCTGGGAAAAAATTTGAGAAATTGAAAGATTCAAAAATAACTCTTTGAAAACTTTCCTTGTTGGCAGATTTCGAAATATTACCCAGTATTTTTATTAGCTTTCTCACCGAGTTCAAATAAATTCAAAACTGTGTTGTGGCTCCCCATAAAATTTATTTTCTCTGGGGCCCTCTTGGATCATGCTGTGGACTACGGTTGAGAAACCCTGCCCTAGATATACTGTAATGCTGTGGGTGTGTAACTTATCTACCACAAATAAGATCACACAACATAGATCTGTGCATACAGGATTACCTGCTTAAAATGTTGATGTTGCTTGGGAGCGTTCCCCAGAGGATTGGCACTTCTCGATAGACTGCCGACGACGCCGGGAGCCCTGCGAGCGTCCGCGGACCCGTCGGAAGGCTTGTGGTACAAGTGTTGACTCACATTGTGTGGCGGCTGGCCGGCCGTCAGCGGGTTGCCAGAGAGGCGACCGGATCTCCTGGGGCTGCCATTTTGAGGTCTGCCGTTGGAGTTGGGCAGTCGCGGCGGCGCACCGGACACGCCTCTGAGGATCTGGGTTTGCGGGGTGGAATTCGGGGGGGAATTGATTGCAGACGTGGGCACTGCGCCCGGAGATGTCAAAGTCAAGGTGTCCGTTTGTCCTGATGATGCTGAAATTATTGGATAAGAATAAATTATATAAACACAATAACTGTCTAGTTTTAGTTAAATCGGAAAAGATTGTTTTTTTTAACTTACAGTGTCGGGTTCGTTTTCGGACCATGACATTGGATAGACCTCCCCCCCCGAGAGGGAGCCATCCGCCCGTCCCTTCGTCTCGACACATCACCTGCGCGCGCACTCGCACCAGCCAATCACTGCAAACACAAAACAAACACTTCATTAGATTACAGATTCCGACATTGAAAAATCAAGAATAAGTAAGTACCAGCACAGTCAGATAGAGACGATAGAAAGGATCGACAAATAAGTTTACCATTCATTTTAAAATCTGATAAATCTTATTACAGTATAACCCAGTGGTTTTTAACCTTTTCAAAGTCACGGTGCACTTTTTCTCATAAAAAAAAATGGCAGTGCACCAAAATCAAATTGGTAGAGAACAAAGCGGAAATAAACATTTATTACAAATTTAACAGATTATATAAGTCATATAAAAAAAATAATTAAAGAAAAGATATACACCATTTCCATATATGTGTACAGTACATATATGGGAAAACTGAACTAAAATTATCCTCAATAAAATGGAGATTATTTGATGTGAAACCTGCTTGTCGGCTTTCGCAGATGTCAGAAATATTTGGTCGAATATTTGATAGAGCTACCCACAATTCTTCGTCTAAATCCGTAAGTGTTTCTAGTTTTTTAGTTTTCATATTAGTTATTATTAAAAAAACCGAGCTCACACAAATATGATGTTGAAAACTGTAACAAGAGAGCTGAGAATTCGTCTAGGACAGAAATCCAAAATTCCTCCAGTTATTTCAGAAAAAATAATTTCCGTTGACAAGGAGACCAATTCTTCTTGTTCTTGGTATGAAAATTCACAACTTGATTAATCAATCGTGGCAAATGGATTTCGTATCCAGTAACAATATGCAATCTTTTCCTCCAATAAAGTTAAACTTTCTGTTATAGCAGAAATAATTCTCTCGGCAATGCTTTCGCAAAGTGAAGGAAACATATCTACTTTACTTTTCCCTAGTATTTGATTTTTACAGAGTTATTTTCTTCCGAAATGCTGTCACTTTGTCAGTGGATATAAAAAAAAACGCTTTTCCCTTGAATGCTAGTATTAGCAGTATTAAATATGCCATTCAAGCACACCAATCATCATTTTGTAGGCATTTTACAAAATCATCCATACCATACATTTTGGAAAAAGATTAACAATTCTTTCTTAAGTTTTATGAATGGGTATAAAACTTTACCTCTAGATAACCATCTCTCTTCAGTGTGAAAAAGCAAACATCTGTACTTAGCTTCCAGAGAAATGAAAAATATTTTAAAAAGGCGTGTTTTTAATGGTCTCGATTATATGAAATTAGCCATATGTACAACTTGGTCTAGTACAGGTTTTATTGGTGCTGGTAATGTTTCTGAAACTAGAGATTCTCCAAGTGAAAATTCAATGCAAGCTTAACGCATTGGCTACGGATGACTCGTATACGAGTCTTTTCGCCGGTCTGACTGACGCGTTGAAATATATACATCCAATGCGACAAATGTTTTAGATTCTCTACAGAGCTGGCGTAACAAATATTTGATGCATCATTTAAAAAATATAATATTGAAATATATGCACAAATATTTTTTTTATTCGGTGATTTCGGCGATGAAGAATCAGCAGACAGTTAAAATATAACATAAAAAAATAGGCCACCAAAATATAAGCAATTGTAGGTTAAAAATAAACTTTTATGTTTTGAAATAAAATAAACAGGAGCAAATATATATTTGGCTTGTTATTTATTATGTTTTCGATGAAATATATAATTCTATATCAAATACCCGGTTTTCTATATTAAAAAAATACAAAAGTTGAATATCACTAATAAAAGCAGGCTAAAATATATAAAGTATTATGCAACAAAGTGTTGTACAACTGGTGTCCAAATTATTTTTTAAAATGTCAAATAGTTTTAACGTTATAACCTTTTTTCAAAAGTACCTAATTTTTTGCAAAATTCCGCAAAAATGCCCCAATGCGAATGTGTTATGCGAAGCATTTTTTCGGTTTTCACCATTTCACGGATTTTTTAGCTTTAACCATTTTTTCCACGGTGCACCGGTTAAGAACCGCTGGTATTCCACCATTCAAATTCTTATAGTAAGTACCAATTTTTAATTACGCATCGGTCATTCAATATTTTTTCAATTTGTTTGTTCAATATTCTTGATTCAAACACCCTCTTTAAATTTATTATTTTGTAAATAAAATTCAAAGTAAACCTTTTCCTCTAAATCGGTAAGCGCATAAAGCTTTGGTGGTAGCGATTTTAATAATAACGAACGAATGATTAACAAATCTCAAATAATATTTGGCTGATAAAAATATATAATGACAATCTATTATTATGTTTATTATTATAATTTAAAGATGACTGACTGGTCTTACAAAAAAAATCATTGGTTAATATTTATTTTTTCTGTCTTTTCATCAATTTTAATGTGTTCACTCTTTTCATCCCCGTTGTTACTACGTTATTCATTTTATATTTTTTATTATTTTGCTTGTAAGAATTGATATGTTCAGTTAAATTCTTTTTCAGAATCCTCCAACTGTTGGTTTTGAAAAAGCATACTACTTCCCTGCGTCACCCGGAAGTTGTTTAATTATCGTTTATTCATTAATTTTACTAATGTGTTTGTAATATTATGAAAATTTCCCAGATTCTAATTACCTTCAAATTTATTGTTAGTGACCACATTAACTTAATAGTGCTTTGATGAGATTTGACATTATTCATTTATTCTTAAGAAATAATAAACATTTTAACATTTTTCATCTTTATATGTCAATTCCTTTCAAATTTCGATTGCCAATTGTTTTTTACACCCCAACATTATTACTTATGTATAAATAGCACTGTTTTAATGTAATTTCTTATCAGTTGATAATGCTCGTCATAAGCAAAACCGGTCCTGACCATATAAAATAAAAATGAAGTCCTCAGGCAAGTACACCAGAAATAGATTTTGAATAGTAGTTCATTAATATCCAATGAATAGCAGAATGAACAGCACATGAATAAACAAACTAAAATAAAAGTGGTGACCTTCGCAACTGAAGACAACGACATTGACCACTACACCACGCAGCCGGCGTGTATGGTCAGACTTAATTAATGGTTATCTTTAGAATATCAATCCTCTGGTGTTGGTTGTCAATATTTGTTGTTATGGACATTTTTTTTTTAATCAATTATTTTTTTCTCACAAAGGACTGCGACATTAAGTAATGGAAAGACATGTATAAAGTCGAATGGCAGAAGAGACCATCTGTTAATTTCAATAATTTTGATGAGAGTGTAAATAGTATTTCAATTTCATCTAGAACGCAATTTATTTAACACAATATTTTTTTAACCTTTTAGGGTGTTGTTTATCTGAGTCTTACAAAACAATATTCATATTCAGCTGTACTGTAAGATATTTAACATTTTAATGCAAATGGGCTATTTTGTCATGTAAATGTAATTGCAATAGTTTCAAACATTTCATTTTATGATATTTCGATTCGCATAAGAAATAAACTATTCCCACTATTGGAAAATTGAGTATTTAAATAAAAACATTCTTTTCAACAACATACAGCTGGAGCAGCCCTGGAGAAATTCGCCATCAGAAAAGCATTTGACCATCATCAATTAAAAGTTTCTCAGTAGAATTGATAGTCAATTCTAGACAATCTTCTTATCTATAGCAAAGTGCTAAGTAAAATAATTCAAGTTGTCATTTAAATGTGTTTTGCCTTTTTGTTAGAATTTAACAAATTGTAGTACACTGTTGACTGTTGGATCACATTGAAGATTGATGACTTTTGTTGAAGAAACTTTGAAAATAGGAAAATTTGCAAATAGGCCCCTTTTCATTGAATTTTACTTAACCATATTTCACATTTTATTTATAAACTGATTTCTTGAAATAGTCAACGGTTTCAGCTAATGCAAAAGCAAATCAAATTATATTAAGTATAGAAATACTAATGTTTAAATAATAAGTAAAATAAAGTGAAAACGTATGAAACAATGAAGCTATAAGGAATTAAGGCTAATATGATAATTATAATAAAATGTTTATATTCACGCGGGTTTTTGATATTATATCATGATTTGTGCAACGACTAGAGGCGATCAAAATTGCATATTTTTATGTCCATGGAAATGATTTTTGATTGAATTGGCATTTACTTGGTAAAAATGCATTGTAATATGGTAAAAAATATCAAATTATTCAGTTCTACAAAATCAGTTTATAGCTATTTCGAGTTACGCTAACGTCATTAGCGAACGTTGAAAACGTCAACAAGTTCGTCACCATGAATTCTTAAACATTCAAAATCATCATTTCCCAAGCTCTCTATTTTTGTGACAAATCACTTTTTGAATGTTTGCTCCTCTATGCTTTTCCAACAAGAATTGACAGGTAAAACCAAAAGAAATGAAGAATTTGATATTTTTTTTAATAACTTTAAACATGCATCTTTGAATTATTTTTTTACTATACTAAAATTAAAAAGAGACCTATCGATCGTAATAGTTTTCATTGCTAAGTGGTCTTCAACTTTTTATTTATAGTTTATTTTCCTGGTATTTTGCTTCAATTCTTTTGCTAGGTTGTAATACCAATTGTTTGTCATACCTTGTTTTTATCACTTAACTTTTGTATAAATATCACTGTTTTATTGTTTTTCTTATCAGACAATGCTCATCATGAGCGAAACCGGTCCTGATCTAATAAATTTCATGTGGAAAAAGTACTAAAAATGTTTTATTATTTTTATTATAATGCCATTCCACCAAGTATTGACAGTGAACACCTTAAAAGTGAAGACGTTTCCAGATTCGAGACTATTTTACATTTAAGTTATCAGGATCTCCCCAGTTAGATAACTGTCTTTTCTCCTCAGGTGTTGGATGACTTTTCACTAATATATGACACATTGGCAATTAGTTCTGTGTTGTTCTTTAAATGTTTTTTTTTATACTATTATTTCAGCCAACAAAATTTATAACCCACATAAAAATTAGTAGCTGTGTCACTGATGTTGTATATTCTTTAAAAGTGCTCTATTTAACAGCATGGTCATTATTATCATGATAAGAATACATACAAGGATGGGTTAAGTTAGATGTTGAAATATGTTTACAGATTTTAAATATTTTTGAATGAATATCGTTGACATTGAGTGCTTACCAAAACTATATTTTGGATGTTATTATTAGATGAACAGTGAAGTGAATCTAGGTAAGGGTAAGAAACCACGAAGATAAAATGTGTGTTAGGGTAACATTATAATATAATATATTATAAGTCAAAATGCACATGTACATAATTTAGTCCGGAATGTATACCAAATACAGTCCCCCCTTATAGCTCTATTTTATGGAGCATGCTATAGGAAAGTGTTGTAGGAAATTCCATACAAGAACGGAGTTTGATGCATTGTAGCGAATTTTTCACAACCTGGTATGTCAAAATCTATTCAGTAGACTCATAAATGTATTTTATTCTACAGTTTACAACACCCATCGCTATAAAACACCACTGGAATGGTTCTGCTGTTTATAAGGCAGGAAACAAAGACATTTCCATCCATGCCATCCTCTCCTTCATGCCAAACATAGCAAGTGATCATATCATTTCCCAAAGTTTTGGTATAAGATTAAAGAAAGCATGAAGTCAAATATATTGCAAGAAGACTGGCAGGAGACTGAGAATCTTGGAGGAATCATGTGGTGGCCATATGCTCCGACTAGAGATCAGATATGGACAAAAAAATATTTAAGTATATTTTGTGATATGAGTCAATGGAAAAAAAACTAAAAAATGACAAAAATTTTACGACGAAATGTGTTTTAATTCCAAAGTATTTGAAATCTTTAAATTACAGATTTATCCTATATTTATTTTCACCAAAAATTTTCTCAATGTTATTTCGGATATGTTATTCAAATACTAAACTAGCTTATATATGTAAATCTTGCAAGAAGTGGTAATTTGTATTTTTTCCAGAATCAAAATAAAACATGAAAATTACAGACATAGTACTTAACAGCTTAACGACCGCACTTTTTTTATAGAATTTCACCTGGCGGCAAAAAAATCGCAAAAATTGTAATTTTACTAAATTCACTATAATTTGTAAACCAATTGAGATATCTTTACAAAATTTAATTTTCTTAGCTTCCAGATATTTCGACTATACGCATATATGAGTCCGCCGGCCAGCAACCTTTGTTTTTCAAAGACTCAAATACGCGTCCGCGGTCGTTAAGCTGTTAATGGGACAGTGTTATGGAGGGGTGGGGGGGGGGCTGTACAAAAACAACCTTTCAAGTAGGATTTCAATACACAAAAAGACTTAAAATTCCATCTTTAAAAAAATCACTTTGGGTATATAAAAAGCATGTTTCAATGTGTTTTTGTTGTAAAACTTGTACATTGATTCTAAGTTTAGCGTTGTTCTTCTTATGAATCATATGTTCAAAAAAATTAACGATTCATTTGTATAAATTCAACTTTTATTTTATAGGATCAGAATTATTAACTCATTAAGTTCATGACAGACATATCAGTGACAAGAATTATCAACTGACTGACCAGTTGATAATACTCGTCATTAGAGAAACCGGTATTGATCGTATAAGAGTGTTATTAGTACAAATGAGTGAATTATTTTGTATAATCAGTATTGGTATCCACCAAGTATTGACAATGAACACCTTAAAAATGATGTATCTTATAATTCGTAAAATCTATGCTATCATTTTAATTTATCTGTGGTTTTTTAGATAGAACTTAGTAACAGTAATGATAGTATGAAACCAGAGCAAAAGATTGTGGTAAGATAAAATTTGTAAAATCACATAAAAACAAAATTGTTTGTTTTTCATTACAAACAAAAGCTTCAGCAATATGAATGGAATCCAGTTTTCTTTATTCAAATTCAAGTCGGGTATAATTTTTTAAAACTTTTTTTTTTCTTAGTTAAATGGAAAGCTTCCTTTTCATCAATGATTGAGGAATTGAACATAACTAGCTTCTTGTACTTGTTTTGCGTGTTAAAATAAAACTTGATAATTGATTGATTATCCCAAGGCAAAATCGCGTGTAGGTGCATTAATGATCAACCAAAATTAATATCGTAACGTTTAATTACGTTATGTTATCATGTTTTCATTATAAATCTAATTTTCAATGTTTCGAAACAATATACAAATCGTATAATTCTAGTCATTTTTGTTCTAGTCAAGTGTTAAAACGTATTTATTTGTATTTTTATCATAAAGAAATTAATGTACAAAGGATAATGAGAAACGTCCTTGCGATCCAATTTCTACGAAAAACTCCACTTATTTGCAATAAGGTGTAAATTTTCTACACATACAAAATATCCTTCACATTATCAAGGTGAAAAAATTCGCAAATTTTTATTTATACGAGACAAGAAAAAAACCTTAAAATGACAGAATAAAAAGGTTTGCACGTATAATTACACATCTCTAAGTCTTGTCGCGTTGTAGATAAACATAATTAGTGTTGTTAGAATCTCAAAATATGTTTTACGATAAGTCTAGGTCGAATTGTGAATGAATGAAATCGGCTCGCTCATTGATTCGATTTGCTACCCGTACATTACATACCTACGTACGATCACATTCGCGTCGTTTAAACACTTTTAATCCAAATAAACGGATAGATATAAGGCCAAATTAAACGATAACATTGCGCAATTAGCATCAATTAAGCCGGGCATCCGGATAAAGCATTTAACAAATGATCATACAAGGCAACACAAAAAATGGCTGGGACCCTGCCTACTACAAAAGGTACAACGGAATCATGACAGTTTATAGATCGGCGAAAGGTGTACTCACTCCTCATAT
Organism: Himalopsyche tibetana; assembly: GCA_030503985.1. Lineage (NCBI taxonomy): Eukaryota > Metazoa > Arthropoda > Insecta > Trichoptera > Rhyacophilidae > Himalopsyche > Himalopsyche tibetana. The sequence goes on along the minus strand of JAPJYX010000003.1, from coordinate 366,050 downwards.
GCCTCTGTCATGGTTCGACACGTCAAATATCCTAGATTTTGCCCGCCGCCTCCTCACTAATTTCACCATTTTTAAAGCATAAATACATCAGTTTTCACTTTCAGAATGTTAAGTCGCTTTCGGCCCTTTGTCGGGCCGCACCGCGCACGCGTCGGTTAACAGCCTGGTGGCCTCTATTCAATGAAAATCCACAAGTTTCATCCCGAGCCGTCCATATTGAGATTGTTCATTTTTCAGTTCCACTGTTTTAGCTGCAACATTGCTGTCATTGGTCGTGCTATCGTTGGGTATACATGATCACATTGACATAACAAAAACTCATTATAATGTCACATCTATAGCACTAAACTGTATTCAAAATCACAGTATGTATTCAAAGAGTAGTATACTTTTTCATTAAAAATATTCAAACCTTATATTTGCTTGAGGAAAAAATAACGAAATACCTCTGCAGGCTTATTCTGGCGGAGGTACTTATTTCCGACCGGTCTGAAATATTTACCATAAGCAATATTTATTTTTTTAAGTTGGTACCAATGATATATCGCGTTCGTCCACACTAATCGTCGTACTCCTGTCAAACTATTCTCTGACGTAAACATAACCTCTATTACTATGGTAAACAGAGATGATACTTTGGTTATTTTAATGAATTGATCTATGAAACGAACACGATGTCAGGAACTGAAAATATTCTTCCAGAATTTTTATGCCTGATTAGTTCTGCCCACTCGCTATATACGCATAAGGGTGATTGTTATGAGACAATATTATGTCTTACGTTTACTGCAAATATGCTACATTTTCTTCCTGAAAATCAACTAAATGCCGCTAATAGCAACGCAGTTCTGTAGGAAATTGCCAAACTATCATACAAGGAGATCAGGGAAAGCGATAATTTACGCTAAATACGAATATGATATCCGTATGAAACAGGCCATAAAGATGTCGAATTGAATTTCTTATATCCATAATAGAGCAAATTTGAAATACGTCGACGAGTTTTCCTTATACTTTTTTAATCTGCATCGATTATCGGTTCCTTAGATTCCTAAATTTGTTTTTGTATATTGTCCAAATGGAAATTAAATATCCTAGGAATCGCATTGCTTTCTGTGGAATTTGACAATTTTCAGGGTGAAAATGAGTACTTAGCATGTTGTAAAGCATTTAAAAATATGAAAGAAATAATCAAAATTCGGTCTTCGATTCCCGACATCGTATTCGTTTTTCGTTCAGTCAAATAATAAAAATATCGTCTTTGTTCACGGTTTACGGCAGAAGGCTTCCCACTTACGTTTGAAAAAAAGCGCGAACATAAATGCAAATATATTTAACGAGTACCAACAGTCAAATACCAATACAAAAATATCGTGTCTGGCATGAATGGGTTTTAATAACAGACCGGTTGGAATCGATAGAAAAATTAATTTCAACCGGTCTGAAATACTTTACCCATTCGACCGAGCACATTTTTTTTTGTATTATCATTTGAAGGTTGGTCAACATTCGTTGATCTACGATCTGTCAAATGAATGGAATGTCACATAGTGGAATGTCATATTTTCTTCATTTGTCTGGATGATAGTTCAAAGTACTTAAAAGTAAATGTATCATTATTATTTCTGTAAAATATAGTTTAAAAAAATATCTTATTAAATTTGTGACCCCGCACATGGATAAAGAGGCATACTAAAACCATCAAAGATCTTATTCCATTAGTGTTTCAAATTGTTAGTCTAAGTGAAGTGATAAATATTTTTTGTAATAATTGATATTTTTTTAATTCATTTTCAGATTTGCGACAATGAACTTAACATTCTGGATGTTATTGCTAGATATCCAGGAAGTGTCCACGATGAATTGTATTTTAAGACTTCTAAAACTACGATTGAAAGGAAGATATTAGTCAACGAAAGGATTGGAACATTTTTCTGAGGGGTATATAAACATATTTTGAATTTTGTGAGGAATTCGGAGATAAGGGAACGTACAAGACAGCGACTGGGTCACGTGCTGCGAAAGCCTTAATCCTGCCCGCCTCTTCTTTCGACCAGTGGGATTCTGGCGTTCTGGACGACCGTCGGGAACTATCCATAGGATATTTCCTTTAATTGGTTTTACAAATTACCAAATGAATGCAGATTTGCGCGAAAACAGACTAAGCATCGAATGGTCTGTAACGTGGCATGATAATAATGATTTTTATAGTTAAAGAAATTATTTATAATATATTTGGCATATGTCAATCCTGAATTGATTTATACATATCTTAGACAAGTCAAAAAAAATCATTTTGAGTTCATAAGGCTAAAAATATTATTATTTACCCTGTCACAAACTTTCAAAGTCTAAATGAATAATAGAGGTTTCATTGAAATTGTTACTTTCTATACCATTGTTAATGGCATATTTTATCCTTACAGGATTCCAAGGCCACAGCCACATTCAGAAGAGATGCCAGCAATACGTCTCGTGCAGGCAACAACATCATCAACGAACCGGTGAACAGATTCCACCACACTTGATTCTTACGAACAAGAATACTCCGAACACAGAATCTTCGCACACAGAACCTTTCGCACATAGAATACTTCGTACATTTAAATATGAAAATCATTGTTTTATTATAATGAGTAGTCTTAGGTCAATTATGCCAAATATTTTTCAGAGTGGAAACAAGCAAAATATTTAATTATAATGTTTATAATTTTGAACTTCGACTGAAGGTGCTTAATGGAACTTTAATATCAAATTTGAATTATTTTGATTCTGTACTCTTCCATGAGTTTTGTTGATAAAGACCCGGGTTTTGCCTTTCGGCATCTTCGGGTATTATCAAGTGCATTCCTGCATAATCTATATATTGTTTATGAACAGTTTATCATTTAATACGTATTTTGGCTTATGTATTTAGAAAAATTGTGCTGTATCCTGATAAGGCCGATATCTTTGATCGTATTAAAAAAAAATCATTCATATAAGTATTTAATATTGAAAATTCACGTACACAGAATTTTTACATGATTTTATTATCTTATTGATACGCATATATTATACATTTACTTAAAAAATGTATAGGTATATCAAATTTTAAACATATTTTATCAAATTGTAATTTAAACATTAGACTATAGTTATTAATTAAAACAATTTTCAAAGAAGGAATTAACAATACTAATGTTGGTAAATATAAAAATCTATGTGTCCCCTGTGTGGTAAAGTGGTCAACGTCGTTGGCTTCGGTTACGGGTTCAAATCCCAGTACTGACAGTTTTATTAATTGATTTTTCAATCGATTTATGAATTTCTGTTCGAAGGCATGGATGTATGTGATGTTTTGAATTCCCCCCTCCCACCCATCCTATCCTATGAACGGGGCGTATCGAGAGCGGTTAGCTAACCACTCCTTCCTTTCCTACTCTCTTTGGAAAAAGAGAGGTTGAGCAACTGAGTAAAAGCGGTTTTTGCAGATACACTTCTGTTGAGATAAACTCCATTAGGAGTCCATATGCTCCACATTGGGAGCGGACATGGTAAATGTGTATATAAAAATATTTTAGGAGCTTCGTTTTCTTTGGAATATTTTATTGTTATATTTATAGGGTGAATTTCTGTTTTTTTTACTTTTTATAATTAAAAATAAAGAAAGTATCAAAATTTTGTATTTTATTTCAAAACAGATAAATCATAACATATTATGTTTTGATGTTATGAATAGTGCTTAAATAAAAGCTAACAAATACATTTTTTTTATAAGTTTTTGTTGAATTATGTTCAATGAAAATAAATTTATATTAATAACAGTATTTAAGTAAAATAAATTGAATAACAGCAGGCTGATTCAGGCGATGTCAGGAACTGAAAATATTCTTCCAGAATTTTTATGCCTGATTAGTTCTGCACACTCGCTATATACGCATAAGGGTGATTGTTATGAGACAATATTATGTCTAAGGTTTACTGCAAATATGCTACATTTTCTTCCTGAAAATCAACTAAATGCCGCTAATAGCAACGCAGTTCTGTAGGAAATTGCCAAACTATCATACAAGGAGATCAGGGAAAGCGATAATTTACGCTAAATACGAATATGATATCCGTATGAAACAGGCCATAAAGATGTCGAATTGAATTTCTTATATATAATTGAGCAAATTTGAAATACGTCAACGAATTTTCCTTATATTTTTTTAATCCGCATCGATTATCGGTTCCTTGGATTCCTAAATTTGTTTTTTTTTATATTGTCCTATTGGGAATTAAATATCCTAGGAATTGCATTGCTTTTTGTGGATTTTGTCAATTTTCAGGGAGAAAATGGGTAGCATGTTGTTAAGAGTATTTACCTTTCATGATACTTCTTGTTTTCAGTCATTCAAGAAGAAAGAATGAAGCATTTGAAGGTGGTTAAACCATATGCAGCTTTCAGTCAGTTGAAAATGCTCGCAATGAGCGAAACCGGTCCTGACCTAACTAATAAAGTGGAATTAAGTACAAAGAAATATTGTATTTTTACTAATATAATGCCTTTCCACCAAGTATTGACAGTGAACACCCTAAAAGTGAAATAAGACTGCCTTAATTTACATTTTCATTCAATTGTTTAATAAAATATCAAAAAAATACAAAGATAAGTAATAAAATAACAAAGAAACCAGTCAACCAAATTTAAACAATGGACTTCCACAAAACTGTTATATTCAATGAATCAAAATCTTTTTATACACAAATATTTTTTTAAAAAAGTTAAGAAAGTGGGATTTCTGGGTAATTGTCTGTTTTGGACATAAGTTGATGATTCATTTATTATACTTATATTGGACAAGGGTACTTGTGATACAATTTTTTTTTACCCCAAATTCATAAAAACATTTTCTTTTCAAATCCATTAATACCGTACGATTTCACACCAAACAGCGTGAGCTTCAGCTAACCGATGGTTCGTTGATGATGATGTTGCATGCCCGAGAGGTGTTGCTGGCATCTCTTCTGAATGTGGGTGTGGGCTTGGAATCCTGTAAGGATAAAATATGCCATTAACGATTACTCAGGAGTCTACTGTTCTAATTTATCGAAAGATTTTTAATTTTTATCTAAATTCATAATATTGTGTAATGGTATAGAAACTAAAAATTTCAATGAAACCTCTATTATTTGTTTATACTTTTGAATGTCTGCGACAGGGTAAATTATAATATTTTTAACCTTACTGCATTAGCGAATATATTATAAATAATTTCTTTAACTGTAAAAATCATTATTATTATTATGGCACTTTAGAGACCATTCGATGCTTAATCTGTTTTCGCGCAAACCTGCATTCATTTGGTAATTTGTAAAACCAATTAAATTGTATGTCATTTACAAGATTTTAAAATATCGACCTTTTCTTACTTGCAAAATATTTTTTGTGTCACTGACGTGCATGCCAAACTACGGTATAACTCTGGGCAAGTATTTTGTTAAAAATTCATTGAGCAACATGTTCACAGTATTAATCATTGTAATTGAATGTGACTTGCTTCTTGACTTTAGAAATTTTATATTTGTTTCCAAGTTCTACTTTTGATTTTATTCAAATGTTTTTCCAATAAATGTGAATTATAAGAAAAAAGGTTTGTTTATATGCTTCCTCTTCTTCTTTGACCATATTCGCTCCCTATGTGGAGCGTATGTCGGCCACGCGGCACCTCTGTGTTTCCCTGTCTCTCGCCAATTGCTTTGCTTCCTCCCATGACATGCCAGCATCCCTCAGTTCCGTCGGGTAGTATCCATAGGATGTACCCGACGGAATCCCACAGGACGAAAGAAAAGGCGGGCAGGATTAGGGCTTTCGCAGCACGTGACCCAGTCGCTGTCTTGTACGTTCCCTTATCTCCGCATTCCTCACAAAATTCAAAATATGTTTATATACCCATCAGAAAAATGTTCCAATCCTTGCGTTGACTAATATCTTCCTTTCAATCGTAGTTTTAGAAGTCTTAAAATACAATTCATCATGGACACTTCCTGGATATCTAGCAATAGCATCCAGAATGTTAAGATCATTGTCGCAAATCTGAAATTTAGAAAAATATTTGATTGAACGAAAAACGAATACGATGTCGGGAATCGAAGACCGAATTTTGATTATTTCTTTCATATTTTTAAATGCTTTACAACATGCTACCCATTTTCTTCCTGAAAATTGTCAAAATCCACAAAAAGCAATGCAATTCCTAAGATATTTAATTCCCAATAGGACAATATAAAAAAAAACAAATTTAGGAATCCAAGGAACCGATAATCGATGCAGATTAAAAAAATATAAGGAAAATTCGTCGACGTATTTCAAATTTGCTCAATTATATATAAGAAATTCAATTCGACATCTTTATGGCCTGTTTCATACGGATATCATATTCGTATTTAGCGTAAATTATCGCTTTCCCTGATCTCCTTGTATAATAGTTTGGCAATTTCCTACAGAACTGCGTTGCTATTAGCGGCATTTAGTTGATTTTCAGGAAGAAAATGTAGCATATTTGCAGTAAACCTTAGACATAATATTGTCTCATAACAATCACCCTTATGCGTATATAGCGAGTGTGCAGAACTAATCAGGCATAAAAATTCTGGAAGAATATTTTCAGTTCCTGACATCGCCTGAATCAGCCTGCTGTTATTCAATTTATTTTACTTAAATACTGTTATTAATATAAATTTATTTTCATTGAACATAATTCAACAAAAACTTATAAAAAAAATGTATTTGTTAGCTTTTATTTAAGCACTATTCATAACATCAAAACATAATATGTTATGATTTATCTGTTTTGAAATAAAATACAAAATTTTGATACTTTCTTTATTTTTAATTATAAAAAGTAAAAAAAACAGAAATTCACCCTATAAATATAACAATAAAATATTCCAAAGAAAACGAAGCTCCTAACATATTTTTATATACACATTTACCATGTCCGCTCCCAATATGGAGCATATGGACTCCTAATGGAGTTTATCTCAACAGAAGTGTATCTGCAAAAACCGCTTGTTACTCAGTTGCTCAACCTCTCTTTTTCCAAAGAGAGTAGGAATAGAAGGATAGGGCTAGGACAGGACTAGTGGTTAGCTAACCGCTCTCGATACGCCCCGTTCATAGGATAGGATGGGTGGGAGGGGGGAATTCAAAACATCACATACATCCATGCCTTCGAACAGAAATTCATAGATCGATTGAAAAATCAATTAATAAAACTGTCAGTACTGGGATTTGAACCCGTGACCTCCGTAACCGAAGCCAACGACGTTGACCACTTTACCACACAGGGGACACATAGATTTTTATATTTACCAACATTAGTATTGTTAATTCCTTCTTTGAAAATTGTTTTAATTAATAACTATAGTCTAATGTTTCAATTACAATTTGATAAAATATGTTTAAAATTTGATATACCTATACATTTTTTAAGTAAATGTATAATATATGCGTATCAATAAGATAATAAAATCATGTAAAAATACTGTGTACGTGAATTTTCAATATTAAATACCTATATGAATGATTTTTTTTAATACGATCAAAGATATCGGCCTTATCAGGATACAGCACAATTTTTCTAAATACATAAACCAAAATACGTATTAAATGATAAACTGTTCATAAACAATATATAGATTATGCACGAATGCACTTGATAATACCCGAAGATGCCGAAAGGCGAAACCCGGGTCTTTATCGACAAAACTCATGGAAGAGTACAGAATCAAAATAATTCAAATTTGATATTAAAGTTCCATTAAGCACCTTCAGTCGAAGTTCAAAATTATAAACATTATAATTAAATATTTTGCTGGTTTCCACTCTGAAAAATATTTGGCATAATTGACCTAAGACATTACTCATTATAATAAAACAATGATTTTCATATTTAAATGTACGAAGTATTCTATGTGCGAAAGGTTCTGTGTGCGAAGATTCTGTGTTCGGAGTATTCTTGTTCGTAAGAATCAAGTTTGGTGGAATCTGTTCGCCGGTTCGTTGATGATGTTGTTGCCTGCCCGAGACGTATTGCTGGAATCTCTTCTGAATGTGGCTGTGGCCTTGGAATCCTGTAAGGATAAAATATGCCATTAACAATGGTATAGAAAGTAACAATTTCAATGAAACCTCTATTATTCATTTAGACTTTGAAAGTTTGTGACAGGGTAAATAATAATATTTTTAGCCTTATGAACTCAAAATGATTTTTTTTGACTTGTCTAAGATATGTATAAATCAATTCAGGATTGACATATGCCAAATATATTATAAATAATTTCTTTAACTATAAAAATCATTATTATTATGCCACGTTACAGACCATTCGATGCTTAGTCTGTTTTCGCGCAAATCTGCATTCATTTGGTAATTTGTAAAACCAATTAAAGGAAATATCCTATGGATAGTTCCCGACGGTCGTCCAGAGCGCCGGAATCCCACTGTTCGAAAGAAGAGGCGGGCAGGATTAAGGCTTTCGCAGCACGTGACCCAGTCGCTGTCTTGTACGTTCCCTTATCTCCGCATTCCTCACAAAATTCAAAATATGTTTATATACCCATCAGAAAAATGTTCCAATCCTTTCGTTGACTAATATCTTCCTTTCAATCGTAGTTTTAGAAGTCTTAAAATACAATTCATCGTGGACACTTCCTGGATATCTAGCAATAACATCCAGAATGTTAAGATCATTGTCGCAAATCTGAAAATGAATTAAAAAAATATCAATTATTACAAAAAATATTTATCACTTCACTTAGACTAACAATTTGAAACACTAATGGAATAAGACCTTTGATGGTTTTAGTATGCCTCTTTATCCATGTGTGGAGTCACAAATTTAATAAGATAGTTTTTTAAACTATATTTTACAGAAATAATAATGATACATTTACTTTTAAGTACTTTGAACTATCATCCAGACAAATGAAGAAAATATGACATTCCACTATGTGACATTCCATTCATTTGACAGATCGAAGATTAAAATCAACGAATGTTGACCAACCTTCAAATGATAATACAAAAAAAAATGTGCTCGACTCGAATGGGTAAAGTATTTCAGACCGGTTGAAATTAATTTTAGTATAGAATGCGACCGGTCTGTTATTTAAACCCATTCATGCCGGACACGATATTTTTTGTATTGGTATTTGACTGTTGGTACTCGTTAAATATATTTGCATTTATGTTCGCACCTTTTTTCAAACGTAAGTGGGAAGCCTTCTGCCGTAAACCGTGAACAAAGACGATATTTTTATTATTTGACTGAACGAAAAACGAATACGATGTCGGGAATCGAAGACCAAATTTTGATTATTTCTTTCATATTTTTAAATGCTTTACAACATGCTAAGTACTCATTTTCACCCTGAAAATTGTCAAATTCCACAGAAAGCAATGCGATTCCTAGGATATTTAATTTCCAATTGGATAATATACAAAAACAAATTTAGGAATCTAAGGAACCGATAATCGATGCAGATTAAAAAGTATAAGGAAAATTCGTCGACGTATTTCAAATTTGCTCAATTATATATAAGAAATTCAATTCGACATCTTTCTGTTTCATACGGATATCATATTCGTATTAAGCGTAAATTATCGCTTTCCCTGATCTCCTTGTATGATAGTTTGGCAATTTCCTACAGAACTGCGTTGCTATTAGCGGCATTTAGTTGATTTTCAGGAAGAAAATGTAGCATATTTGCAGTAAACCTTAGACATAATATTGTCTCATAACAATCACCCTTATGCGTATATAGCGAGTGGGCAGAACGAATCAGGCATCAAAATACTGGAAGAATACTTTCAGTTCCTGACATCGTGTTCGTTTCATAGATCAATTCATTAAAATAACCAAAGTATCATCTCTGTTTACCATAGTAATAGAGGTTATGTTTACGTCAGAGAATAGTTTGACAGGAGTACGACGATTAGTGTGGACAATCGCGATATATCATTGGTACCAACTTAAAAAAAAATATATTGCTTATGGTAAATATTTCAGACCGGTCGGAAATAAGTACCCCCGCCAGAATAAGCCTGCTGAGGTTATTTCATAATTATCATAATATTTTGCGTGAAGTTATACTTTTCATTAATTATAGTACAGTATACTTTGTAATAGGGAAACTTAAGTGCAATAATAAAAACTGTATTTAAAAAAAATCAAAAAATTAATGATTTTCCATTATTTTTTTAAAAGTAGTAAATTATTCCAAAACATTTAAACTATTTATGTTTCATAGCCGGACTCAAAAACGTATCGACATGCTTTGTTGACGAGCAAACATTGCGCGCGCCGATTTGCAAAGCCTTCACCCCGAGGACAATGTCAAACGAACGAAGCTTGAACCAAACCCAGCTTCATTCTTATCGAGGAGCGGGTACATTCAAAGAGCTACTTGTTAGGCCTCCCTATGACGCTATAATTTCGAAACTAGGTCATTTCAACCCCATTATGAAATCCCCTACCACCTTGTGCACTGCATTCATGAATTCATGTACCTATCTCGATCAATCCAGGTTTTACATACTTACACCGGGGCAGCGGCATTCAATTTTAGGCCCCGAATGTGTCCAATGTATCTCGTGATAATTAAAAGTTATTAAAACAAATTCATGGTACCTAGTTGTGCCTAAGTCGGTAATAATTCAGTAACTTGCTTTTATATTTAACATATATCCGTAATCTTCATTTAAAAAGATGTTTTTACCGCAAATTTCTATGATTAAAATATAACCAATTTTGAAGTGGTATTTTTAAACAGTCATCATCTCTAATTGAAAGTAACAATATGATTATAAGGTATTGTTTATATGCAGAAAGATTTTATCTTCTTCTTATACTACCTATTAATCATGCAATTGTTTGACATCGTGACATACGCTAGATTAAAAAAGAACCAATTTTGAAGTAGTATTTTTTTAAAAACAGTCATCATTTCTAATTGAAGATAACAATATAATTATGAGGTATTGTTATCTATACAGAAATATGTTATCTTTGCATCTTATTATATTACCTATTAACCGTGTAATTGTTTGACATCGTGTGTAATTATTACAGTTATATAATATAACAGATAATATTTAATAATAAATGAGCAATGACAATATGATTTACAATTTATTGTCAAATAATTGTAACTATTTTTTAACATTAAGATTTTAAAGAGCTCAAAAATGAATAGCTTAGAATTTTTAGAAATAAATAAAAGTATTAACAATAAAGAATTATTATTAAATAAGACAGGTTACTCGCCAATGCTGAATTTATTTCCAATGGTTCAACCCATCCTAATTGATGCAAATCATTAGTTAATCATTTTGAAACGTAAATGTCATTTGTTAGTATCAATATTGTTTGTTTGTTTTTCTATCCTCCCCTCCTTGCCTCCCGTTTTTATTTTTATAATATATCAGAATAATAAAATAAAAATCATTCGTACTTAGACAAGCATTTGTAAAAGTAAGATTGTCTGAGGAGAGGAGAGGAGAGGAAAGAGGCGAAACACGTGTCACAGTTTTTAGCACAATACGTGGAATAATCTAAGTTATTTTAAATTATACATTCAAATCAACTTCCACAAAGTTAACGCCGAATCCATCGAAAGTATAATTTTGTTTGCTTATCAGAGTTGTTGAGTCGTGAAAAAGACCGCAACTCCGATTTTGATATTTAAAAATGGTACGAATTCGACTCAGATTTAAAAAAGAACAGAATTGTATAGATAGCTTTTGCAGATTTATAATATCTTCTAAAATGCATGACTTTTTGCATTTTAATTTCATTTTAAAAAATAAGTCGTATTTAGTCACCCGTTCTTTATGACCCGCAACGTAGTAATAGCATTACAATAAATAAATAAAATACACTATTTTCATATTTCTTTTACAAATGATTTGTCACACCCAACGTTCCATCTAAGCTGCGCGCGTGCGCGGCCGCGCAGCAGTTGAGAAGTCCCCGCGCACTCATTCCGGGTTGGCGCGCACTAGGGCATCCAATCCCGGGATCCCGTTCAATTTTCTGATCCCGAAATGCCGGGATTGAGATGGTCGCGATCCCGGGATTTCGGGATTGAGAAATTTTGAGGAAATTCTCGAAATTTACCCGAAATTGGCAAATCGGGGATTTCAAATTCCTCGGTGAGCTAAAAAAAAAAAACGAGTTTCCGTGAGATTCCGGGAAAAAGTATAGCAAATTGAGGATTTCAAATTCCTCGGTGAGAAAATCTCAATCCCGAAATCCCGGGATTGGAAAAAGGCTCCGGGATTGGATACCCTAGCGCGCACTACAAGACAGTTGCTCAATTGATATTTGATCGGTCCGCGCAGCCTCCACGCAGCCTCCGCGCAGCCTTTGAAATTTCCGCGCATCTAAACCTTCGGCTTAGAGGGAACGTTGACTCACACCTTGTTCTTAGTATTATTAAATTTTGTGTAATTAACATGGCATCAGTTGATAATGCTAACGATGAGCGGTAGAATCAATACAAACAGTATTTTTTAATACAATACCTTTCCACCAACAGTTGACAGTAAAAACTTTGAAAGTTGATAGTATTTCTATAAAACCATAGTAAGTAGGGGTGGGCTGGAGGGGTCTCAAAGGGGCTCGCGCGAGCATTTGTTGTATTTTTTTTGCTAATGTTGGCGAACCCATTGTTAATTAAAGAGAAAACAATATTCTCTGATCAAATTAGTATATAAATTCCATTTCTGACTTATATATTATCTACGACAGATTCAGTATACACAGTAGTAAATTTTTAGCCATTTACAATGTTAAGTTTACGGTAAATTGCATATTGTTACGTATTATAAGTGTACTAAGTAACAATCGATTGCTTACTTTTAAGGTGTAAAAATAATAAAACATTTTTAGTACTTTTTCCACATAAAACAAGAAAAATAAACTATAAATAAAAAGTTGAAGACCTCTTAGCAAAGCTTCAATTTATTTGCTTAGTTGTAATATCAATTGTTTGTCATACCTTGTTTCTCTTACTTAACTTTTGTATAAATATCACTGTTTCATTGTATTTCTTATCAGTTGACAATGCTCACCATGAACGAAACCGATCCTGATCCAATAAATTTTATATGGAAAAAGTACTAATTTGTTTTTATTATTTTTATTTGTATCGATTGCTTATTTAAGTATTGAATATAATTTCATAGGAGTGATTGAAAAATCATTCTTTCACCAAAACACCGAGAATTGCTTTGAGATTAGCGAGCCCCTTGTTCACGTATTGCCAGCCCACCGCTGCGTGGAATCAATACAATACCTTTCCGCCAATAATTGACAGTAAAAACTTTGAAAGTTGATATACTATAAAATCATAGTATGTATTGACCATTTTAGTCGTCGGTATCACAATTTTCTGATAAAACCTTTGTCGATCCAGCAGCAAAAACACCGCTCGATGAATACCTCTGTCTATTGACGTAGGCATCTGGAATACGTAAACTTGCAATATGCCGTGACGTAGGAGGTTATACTTATCCATTGAAAAAAATATCTAGGTCATTAAACCTCGCTCCCAGCTGAAATTTGGAAGCTACCCACCTATTATCGTCCTATTATTTTTGTGACCCAATGTACATAGCTGCTTATGCAATGAAAAAAGAATAATAAAAAAGTTACTGCCTTCATTGATTACATACCTTTTTATTTATTTATAGCTAGCAGCAAGATTTGGGCATATTTCGTAATATAAAATCGACTATTTTTGAGAGAGTAAAAATAGAGTTTCAATTCCATTCACAAAAGGTTTGTTGTGTGTTATAAATAATTAAAAAAATAAGCTTCTGCTTATGTCGTCGGCGGATGTTTGTTTTGCACCCTTCACCTCTTTCATATTTTTTTACAATGTGGAAATCTTTGCATATTAAAAACAATGAAGTTTGTTGCATTATCCAGAAATACAATTCATGAGCTCGCGTTGTAGTTGGAAGTCTCGTTCCGAATTTGTATAATCAAATACTACCCCAGTTTACTGCAGAATTTACATTCAATAAACTGTAAAAGAAATGTTTGAGAAAGGGACCATGGCAATAATGCGAGAAATAAGCTGCGCGAAAAATTCAAGGGCAGAGCAGGACAATCCAACAAACGCGCGGCATAATTTCAATCTTTTTGCAATCGTCCGTAATTATTATTTCATACAAAATAGTGTTTTTTTTTTATTTGTCTTATATAAATAAAATTATTACCATTTAAATATTGATACTAATATGTGTATGAAAATAAAACATTAAAAATAAGAGAAATGTTTTTTACACAAGCCAAAAAAATACCCAGAATGAAACAAATAATCAGTCTCTAATAAAGGTATCAAAATGTTTAAACATTTAAAGTTATATTTTACTCTTGTTCCTTACAGCTAATCCATATATTACTTATTCATACAAGTCTACTTCTTGTTCTAATATTGATTATTTATTATTTGAATAGTTGTACATATTGGAGGGCGCGCCAACCGGGACGAGTGCGCGAGTGTACTACTGCGCGGCCGAGCGCGCGCGCAGCTTACGATGGAACATTGGACCAGGCATATATTAGTTTCTGAATCAAAATAATGATTCATCGCTTTGTTATTTTTTGTATATTTGAATATTGTAAGAAAATAAAACGAAAAACTAGATTTCCGATTTTCAAGACAAGAATTCCGGGTTTCGTTTTGTACTGTTTTTAATAAAAAACGTCATAAAGTTTATACTTTATTATTTCGAGATCATGTCCAGCCAGGGCCGTATATAGAACGATCCCCTGGGCGCCGATGCACTGGAGGAGCAAAGGGTGCGCCAAAATGATGCCAGGAATTTTTAAAGAAATTCGAAATATTTACCAAAATTTTAGCGCAAAATCTATCTCTTGCCAATGATGTGTAGCCGTTTTAGCTGGGCGTATCTAAATTCTGAAAAACCTGTCTTGAACCTGGTGCAGTGTCACATCTAGGCACATCAATAATATTTTGAGACCTTGTTTCTAGAAATTTCGATGAATTGAACATCTCAACACAGGTGAGTTGCCAATCAACACTCATAGTACTTAATGTAGTGGATGCCCACAATTTTGAGGGCCACAAGAAGAGGAGCAACTTCCGAATGTAAAAGTTTTATTTTTTCTTTTCAAATATACCTATTACTGAATTTTTTTATTTAAAATAAAGCTATTGTATTTTTATCAGTGAAAGTTATCGTAGAGGCTTATTTTTGTACCTTTCTTACAACTACGCCACTGCCTTTGGAGTGGGCCTTGAGTTGGTAGTCCCAGACCCCAGTGGCGGATTATCCTATTAGTAAATGAGGATCGCGCTCGAATTTTAGGGACCTCAAAAAAAGCTTACATAATATAACCGATATACTTTCGGTTCCGATTTTTTTATATTTAGTTGGAATTTTCTCTCCTTTCTTTGCCTCTAAATTTTATTGAGCCTGGGGCTTCCCATGTGCTTAATCCGCCAGTGCGTAGTCCACAAAAAATACAAATACTTAAATACACTAGTAAATTTTAGTTCAAAAATACGTTAATAGGTCATGAAATTAAGATAGAATCAATACGATACATATTTTTTAATTGAAAAAAATAATGGTTAATGCAATAGATTTTTTTAAATTACAATAATTTCAGATAAACTTTTTATTGATTGAAAAGGAATTTTATAGTATCAAAAAATAATTTTACAGTAGCTTATAGTTAAGTGACTTATTTACAAACATTTGTGTAATTGGTAAAATCTAATTTAATAGCATTTTAAAAACATTCTTTATCATTTTATTGCGCTAACATTTATCTGTACAAAATGAACCCGGTGAAAAGGGAGCTGGTGGCGTGCTTAAGCAATGATCCCTTATTATTTTTCAATAAATAATTGCAACAAAGTACTATTTATTTTTTTCAGATATTGTCAGAACCAACGATAAGTAATAGATTACTATAAAACTCCTTTTTTGACATTATACAGTTTTACTTGGTAGAACTCCATTGTAATGCAATAAAAAATGTCTGTTTAGTTCTACAATTTTTATAAAATTATTTTGAAGCCGTTTTGGCGTGTGCCATCATCAGAACTAGTTCTGATAAACTCATTTTATATTTAACTATTTTTTGATTTTTTGTTTAAACTGTTTCACTCACCTTTAATAAGATCAAACTTAGAAGTTCTTTTACTATTTTTGGGCAGATCTGAAAAAAAATGTTTACTCACTTTTCACATATTTTATTAACGAGCAGTTCAAATTTAAAAGCAGCTCTCTGGGAAAACTCTAAGTGAATATAGCTTCCAGATGTCCATAAAGCTCCCGTGCTACAGCTCGGGTGGACATCCACATGTGCAGGTTATTCCACATGTAATGCAATATTTGCACATTGATTATTTCTTCCCATAGAATCCATAACAATCGAAAATAGTTTATCTTCTTCTTCTCAGCCCTACAGTCCAAGGTGTACCTTGGCCGCCTCAATCAATCTCCTTGACACCATTTATCCTCTCCCCTTCTAAGCCAGTCACTGACCTCTTGCACTTGCAGCCCATCCATCCGGTAAAGTCGCAGTCTTCCAACGTTTGTCTTCCCTCAAGGGTAGTTAATGTGAGACATTTTGTAGGTTTAAATTCATCCAAACGTGATATATGTCCAGCCCAACGTTTGCGTGAAGTTTTGACAAATCAGACAATGTCTGACTCACTGTAGAGGTTATTAAGATCATGGTTGTGCTGAAGTCGCCTGATGCCACCCTCGCAGACAGCACCAAAAATCTTTCACTCAAACACGTTTCTGAGAGTTCTTAGAGCTAAGCTTCCAGGTCTCTGACCCATACGCCAGGGCGCTTTGATAGTTTATGAATAAAATCATTCAAATAAAAAAGCGTACAGTAGAAGTTTTACGTATTTTATTGTAGTGTAAAAATATAACAACTCTCTCTTAATATATAAATGTATAAAAGCAGTCAATTATCAAGTTAATTAAAAAGTCTAAGAGGCAATAAATTTTTTCAACAGTTCATTATAATTTCTAACAAAATATTTTCTTGAAATAATACATTCCTTTCCCAATAATTCCCATTCTATTTATATTACATAAGATGGATAGGAAAGATAAATCAAAAAAATTATTTAACACTTCCATCCCCGATCATACAGAACACCAAAAACATGCTGTTTTGATGTCCTTTTATAATAGCAAAAGTCCACCGATTTCATTCAAATAACTTGATTTCTTATAAAGATTAGACTGATGTTTTAGATGTTTATACTTTTTATCGTATTTTTTACAATCCAAAAATACTGTTAGCCTTTTAGCTGCAGTAGAAAAAAGTATGTATTTACCTACCACGCCAGGTATAATTTTCGATTATTCATTTAATTAGTTATTGACAAGATAACTCGTCTCTGGAGTGTTGAGCATGACAAATTTTTCGAGATATCTTGTCTGTGGCAGCCATCAAGTTAAACTGTTAAATATTCGGTACTATGGTCCGAGTTTTTAACATTTCGATATAGCATCAATAAATCGTTGATTGGTTTTAAAATCATCTGCCCAGAATGTCGAGAGAAATGATTATCAAAGCGAAAAATTTCTTTATACATCGGCTTATGGCTCATTCTGCTATTCATTGAATAGGAATTAGCTGCATTTTAAAATCTTTTTTAGGTATACGTACCTGAAGGGTTAAAAACAAGGACTAGTTATTCTTCCTAGCAATTTTACAATACAAAAATATAATAAATTTAACAAGTAAACATAGAGCTATTCAAAATGATTGTCAGTGAACAAGAAAGTGAAAACTAAACGTTAATTTCTATTTTACTGAAATGAAAAGTGATATCTGTGCATCATGGACAAATATGTTATCTTGTAATCATTCTGTAACCATGGTCTTGCCATAGACAAATGTACAAATGCCATTAAATTTGTTAACTCATCTTTGGTAAACATGCGACATAATGAAGTCTGATATGAGATGACAATGCGTGGACGAAATTAATTATAAAAATCCAAGCCGACAGCAAACTCAGATCAAAGATTTGATACCAAAAATATTGTCATCGGTGATCATCGCTAAAACTTGCTGTTTGAGAGAGAAATATTCACAGCAGATATTAAATATCAATCATAGAATTATTGAGAAGGCATTGATTTATATTTATAATTTTGAGAACACTGGTTTATCTCCTTTAGTGGCTTGTGCCATACACGCGTTAATGAAATCTTCACTTTGCAGAAAAGATTGGTTTTGAAGTGCCTGAAATGAAAATAAAAAGTTAGTCATTCAAATTGATTCCTTAAGCGTCATCTGTTGTGCATATTCCACCATAAACTAAAGTAGTGAAATTATTTCAAGTTGATTACTCTGACAGACAACTTATTCATGACGAACACTGTTTCTGTTGAATTTTTCCATTCAAAATTCAATAATTTATACATTCAATAAAAAATATATTTGTACCAATGACTAGAGGTCTGCGCAGGCTCAGGCCTGGCCTTCGGGCCGAGTTCGGGCAGGTAAGCGCAATTGAGATTCGGGCTCAGGCCGGGCCCGGATAAGAAATTTATTTCAGATTACGTTTGTGTCATAAGTCAGCTGTGATGATTTTAATTATTACCAATTCAATAAACAATCGCAAATTTTAGTAAATTTGTAAAAAACAAGTTTTTTTCGGACTAAGGAGTATAAATCTAGGCTTCGGGTCGGGTTCAGGTAACAAGTGTGGTATTAGACTCGGGTCCGGGTAGGGCCTCAGTCTTTCGGGCCCGGACAGGGTAATTGTAACTGACAGTTGACAATGCTCACAATGATCTTTTAAATAAACTGGAATAAAGTACAAAGAAATATTGCGTTTTTATTAATATAATGCCTTAAAGTGATTAATAGGATGATGCGAAACACGTGTCACATTTTGTAACACAAGTGAAATAAAATAGTTATGAATTGACTTTACTTTACTTTGGCGCACCAGTTGAATACAATTTCCAATCCCTATTAAATATCCAACGAGTCTTCTATCTATGTATATAATATCGTATGGGGTTTTCCACGGCTCGTTTGTAGCAACCCTTAAAAATACTTACAATATAGTCGAGCCCTTCCTGATTTGTGTGGTCCAGGGAATACACCAGTGTCTGCTTGGTAGTTTGAACAGCTACCGGGCTCTTGTTGGCTATATCGGTTGCTACTTCAAGTGCGCCTTTCATTAAACTAAAAGATTAAAACAAGGATTTCTTTTCAAACCATATTTTGTAAATGATGCCAAATAAAACGAGACGTGCAATCAAATATCGAACCCAATTTATCAGTAATAATTACTGCCATCGGTATTATTTAAACCATTTTCACTTCCACCAAAAAGACCGATTCTTTTATCACCTTTCTTTATCTTCGTAGACTCTGTTTACGAGGCCGCTGCTCATGGCTTCATCAGATTTCATCTTCCTCGCGGTATAGCAGAGTTCTCGCACTAATGACATGTTTCCAAGCACCTGTGAATATTGTAAAAGTAATTTCAAAATTAACGCCTTAGATTTTCACATGCTACATCTCTGATAATTGAAGAAAAGCATTGTACACATTATACGAATTACTTCTAGCAGTGAGCGCTTTGTTTTTCAATGTTAACAATGTACAAAAATCTGCTGGTGACGATAAATATTGATGAACCTACATGATCTAATTAGTTGTATTTATTTAGCCACGTTAAAATTGCCTGCAGTTACAGCTTTTAGTTTACACTCCCCTCTTTCCTATTTCTGTGTATAACAATAATATCTTTTCACAAACCTTAGGCAATCTCTGAAGAGTTCCAACATCTGCCGCTAATCCAATTTCAACTTCCTTCACTTGGAACCATGCATCCTTGGTGCAGTATCTGCAATAAAAAACAAACAACTTTGAAGAATTTGTTAAGTGGGTACTCGATAAAAGAGAACAAATACAATGCGAATGCTAACCTTATGTCAGCTGCGGTGATGAGATCTACTCCTGCACCGACGCATGCGCTGTGTACTGCCGAAATGATTGGTTTTACGCACGTTTCAAGGGACGTAATACTATCCTGGTAACCTTTAATCTTTTTAATAAGATGACGACACTTTCTGGCGATGTCATCGTATTCAGCCAAATCTTGGCCAGTCTTCATCATGTCTTTAAAGTCTAGACCTGCGAATGATACGGATGATAACATATTGATCAAAACCAAATAGACACGTAAAATCTACGTATTTTATTATAAATAACAAAATAGTAAAAAGAATAGTTATAGATTAACATTTTATCGCTTAACCTTTTGACCGCGGCTCGGATCCAAATCGGTTCAGATTGGGCTACTATAGCAGTCAACCGCGGTCAAAGGGTTAATGTAAGTTCAATTTAAGATTTCGACTGAAGGTAATTGGTGGAATTTCAATATTAAATTTGAACACTTGTTAGTGACAAAATCTGTGAGAATGTACATAGTTTGAACGATTCAAATTTAATGTAAGTTCATTTTCAATAGCAATGGATTAGGTTATAATCTGTTCAATACAAAGATCACAACTCTGTCATAAAATTCTAGTGAGAAAGATTGATAATCCAATACGAAAACATTAATGATAATTAATCATTTCATAAAACTTATCATTGAATATTATTTGATCGAACTTCTGATCTCTAGATACTTAACATAAGCTACCCGTGATAATCTCTTATCTTGAATGAGCTCAATTTTCTCATAAAGTTTGCTGCATTATATAATATTGAAATATTTTCATTTAATTTTAATTAATTTGTAAAATAGCTGATGACAAGAAGAACATTGGTCAGTCGGCAACTTCCTTCCTAAATTTTATCGTTTTAATTGTTACCTGCAGTGAAATGTTTTCCGGAGCCAGATAAAACAACCACTCTGCAATCTGCATTGTCGCTCAGTTCATTGAAACATTGTCCAAGCTCTCTAAAGTGAAATATAAATTAATTCAGATAAATTTTTAATCGGCCATTATGGTGGGAAAAGGAAAATTAGGGAAGTTAAGAGCACAAGATGATGGAGTTCATTGGGTGTGGTCTTCCAATAGTCGTAGTTATCTTTGAGCATTTTCTTTTCTATGTTCTAAGCCAGGTGTAGGGAACCTGCGGCCTTTTGGCTACTCTGGTGCGACCTTCTGGCCAATTCTGTAAATTTTTGTATATTCGTAAATTCCTGAGATTTTGTATTTGAAAATTCTTGAAAGACCTAAAAAAAGGTGCCACGCTGCTAATTTGGGAAAATCCACAAATTTCTGGGCTTTAGAAATTGGCATGAAATTGTTTCCGGCCAAAGATTCCCTAGTCAATGTTAACTGGGGCCTTATGTCGAATCTCAAAAATGAATGCGGCCTTTAGAGAAGAAAACGTTCCCCACCCCTGATCTAAGCCCGAACATATAGGTTAACTAAGTTAAAGTTATGTATTACAGTAAAACCCCCATTTACACTATATTCGGGACCGTGTAATTGGGGGTGTGAATGTCATACAAAATAAGGGATTTGATTTTTTTCCGCGGAAAACGCAAAACTAAGATTTCCCTTAGTTTTACAAAAAAAACTGTATGCGAAGTACAGACGACCGTCTCTTAGTAACTGCAATGGAATGCGAATATTTCAAGCCGGCGCGTAATTCGGGGTAGTGTAATTGGGGGTTCCACTGTACAATAAACCTTTTTAAGAGCCTTTTTTAAAAATGGTAATAAAATATGTTTCCTAAAATTGTGTAAAAACTTTAATAATAATGAAATAAAATCATTATCACGCTCTTCACCATCTTCTTCTTCACTGCGGTCATTGACTCTGCACAGAGATCATTTGTAACATAGAGGACAACGATAGCAGCCGAATGAAGTCTCGCGTACTTCTAAGGGGTATATTTTTAATATTTCTTTCAACATTTAAATATAATTTCTTTTAATAATATAAGTCAAAACAATTTAACTGATTAATGATGCCATTAGAACTACATTCAATATGAAGAACAACGTATTATTTTCAGTTTTAAAATGAATTGATTAGGTATATGAAAAGTTATTATGCTTACGTCCACATAGGTATATTGAAAGCATTGAAATTGTTGGGTCTGTTTAGTTCCACATGATATACAAATGGTTTTGGCACAGTAACAGCCAACGTTTCAAAGCTGGACATCCCGGCGGCTGAAGAATAATTTGATTTCACCGCAGCGCACATACCTACAAATATTTAAATACTTCAATAACAGCCGGTAGTTGTCAATGAATTGCATGTTAATATTAAGAGTTTAAAAAAATCTGCAGCCAGGTTTAGTCTACGACTTGTCGATTTATTCGTGAAATGGTAAGCAGGAATTGGGAAAAACTCGTAATCTTAACTGCACATTGAAACATGATATAAAGGTTTTGAAAATAACATGAAAAATAAAGGTAAATATGTTTTACATAAAATAATGTAATTTTCTAGGAACCTTAATTGTGGATAGGAAAATATCAAAAACACCATTATTGGAAGTAAGGAAACAGGTAAAACGAAAATGACAGGTGTTCAATTGTCATATTTCAAATATTATGCTAAAGGTTTGTTCTAACAAATTCCTTTACACATGTTCGTATTTACATTCGTATTTCGCGTAAATTATCGGTTTCCCTGATCCCCATGTGTGATTCGTGATTCAATTTCCTAGAGAGCTGTATTGTTATTCGCGGTATTTAATTAATTTTCAGGTGGAAAAATAGTAGCATGTTGTAAAGCAAATCTACCACACTAGAAATATAAATCAACTGTTTTTTTTTTTTGTCAATTTCCTACCCGCAATTAAATTTCTTTTCGAGTGGCATTGTTTTAATCAGTAATTTTTCAGGCCAAAAAGGCTAGCATGCTATTAAGCATACTTACCGTGTTGTGTAATTTTTATCGGAGCTACTGAAAATATTTCGGAATAGGTAGTAAATATACAAATTCCTTGAAAAAAGTTTTCTTACCGCTAAGACAGTTCTTCGAAATCCGTCTGGTGTTGCTTACTACTGTCGTAAACATTTTGACAAGGTCTACAGACGTCTACTAAAAAAGTTAAACCGGTATATAATTATTACTACGAGTCAAAGTTCACAATATTATGGCCTGTGAAGTATGTACCACTAACCATAGATACGCCTAATCCCCATCGGCCAATCTGACACTTCCGATAATAGTTGCCAGTATTATCAGGCAAATAAATTACATAATAAATGAAAATATTAGTTTTGTCCTGCGCAAGGTTTTTGTTATTTTTTTCCTTTACTTCTACAATTAAAAAATAATCGGAATTATGACAAAAACTAATATGTACTATACGATACCTATCAGGTTCCTCGGTGATAGTATTATGATAAATGTAGTCAAGGCCAGCTCGTATCGTGTGCAAAGTGTGCGGCACACACAAGCGCACGTGTGGCGTACACAGGCGTACAGGCGCTGCACTACAATTTAAGCACCATCTATTATTTATGTCTAGTTTTGAGAGGCAATAAAGGTGCCTCGCACACAGGGGCATAAACTTACGAGCCAGCCCTGTATGTAGTACATTTCTTCAAGAATTAAATGATGAACTACTTATCATAAATCAAAATAAAATAGATATATTGTACTTTTCACTCCAAATTTGGAGCATATGGCTTCCAAATGGGCGTATTCTTACATAAGTTTTTCCAAGACAACTGCTTGTTACACAGCTATTTTGCTTTGAAAGCTATTTTAAGCATAAACAAATATGACTCGAAATATTATTTGAAAATCGCAATCTCGCGAAAAAGTAGTAAAACTAAAAAGAATCAAGCTGCATATAAATTAGCAGTGCTTTAAAAAAAGGTGCTAAAACTCACTTCTTGTAAAGTTTTTTTACTAAAGATTATTTTGCCTAATTCATATAGCACATAGCATTTGATGACCCACCCCATTGACAATATGTTACTAGTACAAGCGTTGACAAGTATTTTAAAGAACATATTGATACTAATCACACTTCTTTTTATGATTCTTTGAAATACATTGACTAGTTTTGACCATTTTATATATAGTATGTGTTTACTTATAATTTCTGTATCTTGATGTAGGTACTCACCTTTATTCATTTTATTGATCTCTTCATTGTTGAGATTGCAAATGAATGAAATTTACAAGAACAAATAAAAGAAAACAACTATGTCGGAGACCACCTCTAGTAGAAAGCTAGCAGTTTACACAGAAATATTACATATAACGACTGTTGTGGAATGGTATTATTGCTTTAAAATATTATGAAACCCATTTCAAATTCATGTTTTTTTTGAGCGATTTTTTTTTGTACGTATAGAGATTTTTATTTTACGATATTATTGACTATGATTATAGATTTTCATGCATGCAACATATAAGAAGCAAACTCGACTAGATTTTGCGTTATGGCTTCAGTGTGTCTGAAATTTATAATATAATGGATTTAGATGTCTATTTACTCTATAATCAGTTGAATGTAACGTTTCCTTTGCCGTGAAACATGTTGATTATATCTCAAATCTAATTATTTGAGGATAATTCTCGTAAGAACACTATTAGTTTATTTGACAAGACAATGGCGGAGTTTACAGATCAACCGGCTACCACCGCTGGCGGCGTCGGTCCCAGAATAAGCGATACGGATTGGATGTGCACGGACGTCGCCTGTGGAAACATTAACTTCGCCCGACGCACAACTTGCAACAGATGCAATAAGGAGCGGGCCGATCTGAAGTTTATGTCCAAGAAGAAACTGACAACGGAGATCGGGAAGTCGGCCGCCGACAAATCTCGAGGTCTCTTCAGCGCCGACGATTGGCAATGTAACAAATGTGCCAACGTCAATTGGGCCAGACGGCAGACTTGTAATGTCTGCAACGCTCCCAAATTCGGAGAGGTATTGTCAATTTGAAGTTAACATTATTTCCCCCGGTTTGTAAACAGTAATTTTAAATACTCAACCGATTACTGCAATAACAATGACGAGAATACATCTTATTCTATTCATTAAACCGGTAAATATGCTTTGGAACATGCAACTCTTTCTCCCCTAAAATGTAATACATCCCGCCAAAAACAAAGCAATTATCTGGGAAATTTAACGACACATACGAAAATCAAACATGGCAAAGGAATCTAAAAATTCGTCACCATATTTAAAGCTTGCTTTAAGAGCAGTAGTCGACGTGCTACTATATGCCATATTTACCAGAAGTTCCATTATGTTGACTTTTTCGTACTGTTATTATCGGTTTTCCTGATCTTACTAGGATTAGGAAATCAGACATTTTCATATATTCCATTGCTATAAGTATCATTAAGTTAATTTTCTGGTAGAAAAGGAGTAGTATGTTGTAAATCATATTTTCCTAGTATAACTAGCTTAGCAAATTGAAACAGAATATATAAATTTTGCATTTTAACATTGTTTATTTATAGTAAAATTGTGGAAATACAGTATAATTACCGAAGCATTCTGACACAATTGCAGGTGGAGGCCCGCACGGGTTACGGGGGCGGTTACAACGAACGAGGGACTGTGGAGTACCGCCCTCGGAGAGACTCCGACGAAGACGAGTACGATGAATTCGGTCGCAGGAAGAAACGCAAAGGAAGAGATCGGGACCCCGCCGGCGCGCACTCGTCTGACAAGGTTTGTCTGAGTGGTTTGTCACATTTTATTTTTGCCTCAGTAAGTTGTTTACTGACACCTCAACATCTCATCGCTTTCATTTTTTCATTCTACATTGGCACTCGTAGCTCAGATAATCAACACAGCAATGTAAAATATATTTGATTTTTTTATATACCAACTGAATTGCACGCTTGCTTGGTTTATTTTCTTTGGCCTTTGTTTGCACGTTTATCAAACCGATTTTAGAAATATCCGCTCTTTGTATAAAATTTGAATGGCCGTTCTCGTTTACGTTTTATCTGGATATACTAAATAACTGACTATCACTTCATCGGTCGGAATCCGTCCATTGAGGTCAGCTATATTTTATACCAAATCATTTTCGCAAAAGCATTTATAAGTTTGTAGTGAAGTAAGCAACTATTTAGTGAAGTTCTGTAGTAAAAGTGGTGACAGGGTGATTAATAAGCTGCAGTTTCGCTCATGAGATTCAGTAAATTTGGAAGCGGTGGAATGGGAAAATATCCAGATATTGAGTTGAAATAATGGAAAAATGCGGGAAACGGAAAACGAAAGGGAATCGTACTAAAGCACGGTTCATTTTTCACCCGCAGGTGGGCGCCGCTCCCGAGACGGGCCGCAAGCGCAGCCTCAGCGAAAGCAGCAACCTGCCGGTGCCCACCGCCGCTCGCCGGACGCTCAAGTGGATCCGGGGTCTAACCGAAGAGGGAATTCCGAGACCGGACGCGAACCCTGACTCAGATCTGGGCGATGACGCAGGACCGGTCCGCCGTCCTGTAGTTCGTCCTTGCGTCAATCCCGACGGAAGATCAGACGCCGTGGCGGCCCTGCAGTCTGATGTAAAAATTCATGCGCCTGATAATTTTGCACCAGAAGCCGTCTTCGCTGTCCGACCGGATGCGCGCATCAACGCGCCAGTTATCGTTAAAGTGCCAATTAAACAGTCGTTCCGAATCGCTGACGCCGCTCTGCATCATCCCGGAGGCGGAGCAATGCATCGCGGTATCGGTAGGGAATTCAACTTTAACCCCAGGCGAGATACGTTGTCGAATATCAGGCCGGCGGCTCGCTCGCATCCTCGTTATCCTTACAACCATTTCAATGGCGCTTATGTCAAACCTAGAGTCCGCACTTTGTCAAGGACGGAGTCCCTCGAGACTGTCGGCGGTGAGTGTTCCAAATTTGTATCCGACAGGCGCGATCGTCCCCTGTCCGGGAATAGGTCTGCAGACAACAAAAAGATTCTGTCCGGTCGCGACTCTGTAGATTCTTCTGCTCCGTTGCCAGCTGTTGACAAATGCCCGATACCTTCCGGGGCAAGAAATCGAGAATACACAAGGTACAGAAACCCCTCTTTCGAAAGAGGGCAGTATATTTCTTTGGAGAAGAATCCTGGCCGTTGCAACGTTGCAAGAGATTCCATCATGGAAAACCAGGTTTCTTCGACCAATGAAATCAAGTATCACTTCAAAGGCAGGACAGTTGACCAGAGCTTCGAAGTGACTTACTCTCTTGAAGAGAGGGTGTGGGCCGCAGCGTGTGCCATAGCTCATCGCAGCTGCAAAGCCGCTGCGGATATGTTTCAGAGCGCCTACGACAAGCCCGCGCCTGATTTCAAAACGGTATTCGCCTGGCGACAGCGGCTTTTGACCACCGGTTGCCTTGTCGATTCTCACATCCCCAAGGATGATCCCCGTCAACCGGTTAATGTGTCTGAAAAAATTGGCAAAAGGTGGAGGCTCAGGAAGAAACGATTTTATATGCATCCGAAAGAGTCGTCAGATACCAGTGAGGACGATCTTGTCAATTTTAAACGCAAATCGTTACCTAGGAAGAGTGAGTATCCTCAAGAAGAAATCATTATCATCAACAGTCCCGACTCTGATGGTGTAGATAAAAATAAAGACTCGACTGCGAGGGAGAAATATGTAAGCCCAAAAGAAAATGTGGATGCCGTATCTGCTTACCGCAGTAGCAGTAGTCAAATGACCAGAATCAATCTAAATGAAAAAAGAAAAAGTACCGATTGTCCTCTGACAGATGGGACGAGATCGATCACTCCCGAATTGATGACCACTCGCATGGACCTCGCGAGATTTGGCTCGCTGGTCAAACCTGCGAGCCCTCCGATGACCTTCCACGATGACATATACTTTGAAGGTGACGCTCCTCAGAGAAATAGTGAAAACAACCAGGAACCGGATGACCCCGCACGGTTTGTGGTTCCTGATATTCCTAAACTTACGACGAAAGCAGTCCGATCTCTGAATGTCTCGAATGATTGTATCAACAAAAGCTATTTAGAAGATATCATGTCTGAGAGTGAACTCCACAGCAGCGATGTGCAATCTGAAAATGATTCCTGCGATCGAGCTGTGAGCGAGCGCAACCCCAATTCCGACAAAAGCGCTGCCTCAGCTTCACCCGTTCCTCCAATCTCAAATGATATCTCTGACGAAGGACCGTCAGATATATTCCTCAAAAGCGACATAGTCGACGCTGTCAGGAATGATGAGAACAATCGCTACTCCCCCAGTAAAGTCGCTCAGCAAAATACGGGAATCGCCAACACTGAATCCGACAAACTGTCGGACAACATTAAATACGACGAACAGCAGAGCGGGTGTGCAAAAAACTTCAGTTCCGCCATGCGTCGTATCTACGAAAGGATGTCCACAGAGGAAAAGGAGAAGGGCGGAGAGATCGAGAGCTCCCTAGAATATGTGCCGACGAAGATCGATCCTGCCATGGCAAAACGGAACCATCAGATGTTCAAATCTGACAATATAATGATTGAAAGTATACACGATATCTGGCCTGACAACAGCTCCAGTAAAGGTTCAATCGGAAAAGAAATTTTAAATAACGACACTGCAACGAAAGAGGAGAACGCCAGTAAAGGAAACCCTGTCAAATCTATTAATACGGCATCACTCTTTGCCGACTACTTACCTGATGAGGACGCGCTTTACAGAGACGCTTCAAATGAAGCATTTTCTGACAATTTAAAGACACCGCCGATCGCTCCGATCATCGGTTCGATATCTCAATATTCTGCACACATTGATGAACTGCAGGAACCCGCAGCTCATAATCCCGACGACAGTGTGAAAAGTGTCGTCGCAGAGAGTCTGAACACTCTAGTCAATTTCAACTTTGCCACTGTGAATGCGGAACAGCTGGCCTTGGCCTTGAAGAATATACAGGACATGTTGGTCTCGAAGGAGATTCTCGATAAAACAATCGATGAAGCGGAACAAAATTCGCAAATTATCAACGTAGACCGTGATGTTGCAAAGGAATCTCAAACTGTAGATGAGAATAAAACTCAGTCGTCCGACGCCGACAACAAAAATAGCAATATTCCATTTTTAGACGATATGTTTTATCCGGGTTCGCCAATTATACACGGCTCTCAAGAAACCGGAAACACGGCCGATGACCGCAGTCCCCACACTCTAAAGTCTGTTGATTTCAGTCCGGATGTGAACTTGGACGATATGCTGGAATGTCCCATGCAGGCGAAGAAGCCAATATCGATATCCGGATTTCAAAGTTTTGCGATTCCGAAGCCGATCATGTTAAATAGATTGAAAAGTTTGACTCGGTTAAAGGAAGCCAGCAATGCTGTCGCTGAAAATAACGATTCAAATATGAAGACTGATGTCAAGATAAAAAGAAAACGCAAGGTACTGTCATTCTCAATTCTTTTTGTATTCCTTATGTTAGGCTCTTATCAATCAGACCCATAAAAAGATTTGATGTTTACAGCCAGAAGCGGTATTTAAGAAAAGTAGATGTATTTTTGTGAATATCGCTGAAGTAAAATTAGTGACCTTGTCGGATCATCTATATAAATCTTGATGGATGTAAATCTTGTCGGATCTATGCAATATGTTGATGACACTAATAGTAAATTATTTTTTTTCGTTCCAGAGAGTTAAATCTAATGATGCAGATAAAAATGAACTGGAAAGAGAACGGGACGAGGAGGATGAAGAAGAATCGGGAGACGATGAAGATCTCTCAAAGTACGACCTCTGCGGCAGCGAGGATGAAAATGATGACCAACAGAAAAAAACAGATGCAGGTTGGTGTTCTCTAATTACAATAAATTATTTAGCTGTTCAAATATAAATTCGACTAACGGTGATCATTTTCAAAATAAATTTTGCCAGTTTCTTTTTGTATTGAATGATTCCTAAGTATTAGTTTTCGGTTGTAGGCGGGAATGTGGAGTCGTCGTCTCTCAGCAATAAAAGCGCGCCTGAGAAAAATGATAACCAAAGAAATGAAAAATCCAGATCGCCCGTCAGAAATCAGGGCGGTGATCAACCGAGAAAAAGGTATTTCACATGTCATGCTTAAATATTAGTAAACTAGAACTCTCCTTTTGAACGCACACTAGATAATGTGATAGCTAAGCTATTACTAATCATAAAAATATCATTGGACAGTGGCCACACAGTGCTTTTTAAAATATAAATAATAATGCAATCTGCCAACAAACATGTTTTAGTTTCACATTGAATTTTTAAATAAATTTTATTAAAGCAGTAAGTTTTGGCTTGAAGGAAAAGAGCATTTCAAAAGACCGCATGTGAAACACAGTAAAAATTTGCTACAAATGGCAACAATCTTTGTTTCCTTTCATTCAAATAATTGTTTTCAGACAGTTTTATACAAACACATTTGCCTAAATCTTATTATTTAAATGCGCTTGCGGCTCTTTTATTAAAAGTGTATCAATTATGCAAACAGCTCCTGACATATTTTAAGAAGTTTGATTTGAACAGATCTCCTGACGACAGCGGGTCGAGTTCATCGAGGAGGTCTTCTTCCAGTAGTTCCAGCTCGTCTGCATCTAGTTCGGGGAGACCGCCCAAAAACAGGTGATAACTCGTGACGTTGTTCAAAATTATCGCGCATATCTTTGAACACGATAATGTTTTTATTTTTTCATTGAGACGATTATAAATAATTGATTTTCTTCGTGGCAGATACGACGACTTCAATTTGAACAGCGAACATTCCCGGGCTGGATCTCGAGAAGACTCCCCGAACAACAGATCGAGATCACCCATTTATCCCTCGCCCGTAGACAATAACCGATCGAGAAACAGCAACGACAAGAGACGTTCGTCCCGGTCGCGATCCAGAGACAACAAAACGAAGACGAGAATCTCCAACCAGGACGGCGTCACCAGAGACAAAGGTCGCAGCAGAGAGAGCAACAGGGACAGAGACAACAGAGATCGAATCAAGGGCGGGCGGGATTCCAGAGACGTTAGGCGACCGCATCACGGCCAGAATCAGAATCACACTCAGAATCAGAGATATCACCATCATCCCCGCGGTAGAGGCAGAGGCGGCAATCAAATGAGGAGGATGTGGTGAAATGTTTTCCGTTGTGCTGTTTTATAATTTTTTTCTATCGGGACTCAGTCGAGCGATGAATGTTTGAAAGAAAAATGTTTTGTGAACGGTTTACTTTTAAAAATGTACATAACTTTGTCGGAGAATACTGTCGGGTGTATTTTATAATTCTTTGTGAATCTTCTTTCTTTAAAACTTTCTGTGTCATCTTTGGAATATAATTATATAAGGTTTTTCAGTAGAGACGAATGATGAAATCATTTATCAGGAATAAAATGACATGAGGTGACTGAATCAGCAGCTGACCGCAATCGTTTGTGTTCAAATATTTGTGCAGCAGTCTAACATTATACAGAGTGTTTATTTTGATACAAGGTTTGTTTGATTATTTGGAAAAAAGAAAGATTATATCATTGATTATTATATTTTTTTTTATCGGCCTCTATAGTTTAACACGCTCAATGTATCTTTTACCATGATGTGTGATTGGTAAATTCAGATGTCTGTTGCTTTCTTTATTATGTGTTTCCGTTAGTCTGTTTCAGACTTTTTGCAGTAGATTCTCATCCCATTGACAGTTATAAATTAGGCAAAAAAATATTCTCTCTCCGTTCGCTCGTAACAATTCGAATGTCTATTCATTTAGCTAAATTTTCGAACAACCTTTGTATAATAGCTTTAATTAGTTTACCATATACAGGTGTTCTCGATTTATGACTGACATACGTTCCTAAACTAAGATCGCATGTCAAATTTCATACAAAACATTAAAATTAAAAATTATAATAAATTTAATTGATAAATTGTCTTATTTGATAATATAAAAAAACATCCACTTGAATAATCTTTAAAATTCCTCATCAATAATTCATCATCGATAAGGGAGGAAGCGATGGTTGACTGTTTAAAAGAAATATTCAATTTTAGTTGACTTGTTTGCTTTTTTCCCTGTGCCAGCAAGGTTTCTTGAAAACAGCAGTTCGTAATGGAAGATATTTCTTTATCCAAGTCCATTCCTAGATAAATTCGGAACGCTGTATCCATTTCTTTCAATAAGTGTTTGTAGGTCAATATCTTGTTTTCCAGTCTCTTCTGCAACCCTTTGATTTTCATTGACTAACAATTTTTCATTTTTAAGATCATATTCGATGAGTCATTTTATGTCTTCAAGTTTCTAGAGAAACTGATGATATTTGTAATGTGTTTAATTTGGTTTGTTTTTCTCTTATGGGGAATTAGTTATATTTCCAAAGCGTTCCATTAGTTATTTTTAATATGAAAATTAAAGTTGAACCATTATAAGTCGAGAACTACCCGTATGCCTAACCACTGTGTAGCTACTTTTCTTAAATAAAATCTGTAAAACTAAAGACACTATGTATTCAAAAAAAACATTTTTCTATTCCAGCATATATGACATCTCTCACTATTTGGATTGATGTTGAGAGAGATTAATTGTAGGATTACTATGGTCCAATATAACACTGAAATAAAAAAAGACAGAAGCCTACATATTATATACAATAGAAGAGCTTTTTTTTTCTCTAATTTGCTGCTTGCAGAAGTGACCACCGAAATAAAGACCTAATATACTTAATATTATTTCTTGTGTTCATTAAAATTGAAGATGCGGTGCTTTTGCCAACTTTGTAACGATTTTATTAAAAAATGATACTACGTTACAATGACTCAATAATATTTTTTATGCGTAGTCTACTTATTGGCAATTATTTTGATCATGAGTGTACAATGATATGAGACATTTTTTAATTTCAGTAAGTTTAAATGGTTGATGCATCGAAAAACAATTTCAATACTACTAGGTTTTTTCTTCCTCAATACAAAGATTTATTTATCTCTGCAATTATATTATGCCATCTGTAATCTCTGAAATATAAAAATGACATTGATTAGGTTTTTTGATAATTTTAATTCTACATTATTCCACGAAAGGCTTACTACAAATAAGCAACAACTTCTCTTATCTGTTGACGAGTAACAATGTACTGTAAGTGTAACATAAAATTTCTGTCTTGTTAAAATGATTTTATATCTATATTAGATATCGCAAATTATATTTTAATTTTATTGTTTTCAATATTATAGTACTGGTCTGTTGTACCGCAAGCATTTCAGACCATTTTTATTCACTCGATAGCTTTGCAGTAAGCAAAAATGAATGTGTACAGAGAAACTCGAAAGTGATCTCAAATGAATCTTTACATTGAATCTCAATATTTGAAGCATTTCTTTGAATTAAACAATTTAAGAGCTTTTACTAGAGGCATCATTATTGGCAGCTTGTTCGTACACTTTTGGAAAACTACCAATTCATCACAGTCTTCTGAGAATTTAAAAGCTTCCTAAAGAGGTGAATACAAATCAGTTTTTAAATTTTACAACTGCTGGAAAAAATAAATCTTGACCAGTACTTGCATTGAATCGTTCTCGATTTATTACTCTAGCTCAGTGGTTCCTAACCTGGGTTGCGAGAAAGCATTTCAGGGGTGCGGGAGATGTTTCTATTTTGACATATATATTTTTTTTTACATTAAATGTATTACAAATACGTAAATAAATTTTAAAGGGTGTGCGAGAACATATTTTCAGATTCAAGATTGTGCGGGTCACTAAAAAGGTCAAGATCCACTGCTCTAGCTAGTAATTTGCTGCCGTCTTGTAATACTTGAATGGAGTTAATTATTTGACTTGGTAATTTTTAACTTAGCTTGATTCACAAGTTCAGTTGTATATTTAACATCCAAGACATGAAATGGGCTCACTGATGTATTTCTCCGTGATTTGATATCAAAAAATATCTGGCGCATCGCCAGTATAATGTAATATATTACGGTACAACAGATTACTACCAAATAACGCAAGTCACTAAAACCTCAATTTACAAAAGATTTATTTTATAATTCATATAGCTAGTGTTGTTTTATAACAAATTAATATTGAAAAGAAGTTTATTTTTTATCATTTCATTTCTTAGGTTAGTCTCACAATGATTAATAATAATTATTGAAAAATATAGTTAGTGATAACTTTAAATAGTGTGATAATACATTAAATTTAGTGTATTTCTGATTCCTAGGTAGCAATGCTGTTGAGTGATACAATTTACGGATGAATTGATTTTGTAAAATTGAGGAAGGAATTGTTATCTCGATTTTAAGTGAGCGTGTCCTCTTATACCTAAGAAGAATGTGAAATAAAATGTGAACCAGTACACGTTGTTTCATTTAAAAATATCCACAGTCCCAATTAATGTTTTTTTTTAACCACCCGAGGAAGGCCTTCCTCAATGCCCTTCAATATTAGTTACAATACCTAATTATGGATGTGGCTTAGGATTGAGGGGAATTTATGACAGTTGATATTGGTGAGCAATCCACAGGATATTTATGCAACTTTATTTGTGAAACAATGATGCTTAGAATCAAAATGCCCGAATAAAAGATTTCTTTAGTCATATCTACTTTCACGAAAGCAGAACACTTCAGATATTTAATGTGAGGGAGCAATTGAAAGATTCATTATTTTCATACCAGTTAAGTGTGGTGCAAAGAATTGAATTGTATTCTTCCACCCCCGGAGAGAAAGAATTAACCCATCGGTCTGAATATATTTTTGAAATACCTGAACCTGAATGATTAAAGCCAGAGTTTCCTGGTCAAAATGAGGGTACCTATGAGATGTTTTAATAGGAAACAGAATGGTTAAGTAAGTAAAAGTCATTTTCATTTCTCAATTTTTATTAAAATATATAAAATACATAACCTCAAAGTACACATCTAATTAGTGAAACCTATTCAATTAACGTTAGTTTTGTTAAGTCTCACGGCTAACGTTTTGTGTCTATAAGATAGATAACTTGTTATAAGAGAAAATACCTTGTGTTATTACTGCGCTAATGTAAACTATGAATTGCAAAAATATAAAAAAATAGTTATCGATAGTAACCTTATATTAAATTCTACAATATTTCGTTTGGCGTATAAAATGACTCAAAAAAGTACTCAATAAAATCAATATTTTATGCTCGTGTCATATTTAATTTGTCATTTTAAGAGGCAAGGCACAAAATCACTTTTCATCCATTTTACATTTCAAACAAAAAATATTGGCAGGATAACAATTTATTGTCGATTAGAAAGAATATTTTTTAATTATAAATAATAATCTGACAAAATTAAAAAAAAATCACACTCTTAAACTTGGCACTTTCTTGTTAGTAACTATTATTATCATAATTTCAAAAATATATAAAGCTGAGATTTATCGCTTCGAGTAAACAAGATATTCATTATTAATTTGACTCAATATGAGCTGTTGTGTTCATTCTCTTGTGTAAAAAAAACTGCAGTATTTTTGTACAAATCGATAGACCGTCTAGTTATATAAAAAATGACTTAATAAGACAAAATGAACCTTAGATAATGGTACAATAGTTGGTTTTTAAACATGAAGTAGTAGAACATTGTTTACTCAAAGGATCTACTGTTGAAAAAAACTTGATCGTATAAAAATTTACATTAATTATCAACTAGCCCATTGGCCAGATATAAAATACAGGCAAATTTCATAGGTGCAAACATATCTGAAGCCCACATTGCAATTAGATATCAATGTTTTTCTATAATGTGCGTTTTTCCCATCTGATAATAATAAATAGATATTTTAGACGTACATCAATATGGGCCACATTACCGTATTCTAGCAATAGTAGTGACCTCAATGTATAGCTGCAATAATATTCAATGGCTGTGTTAAGACTTTGGAGCGATATATACTGAAATATATTTTTGGATAAGGATTGAAATGTTTCAGAAATATAATTAAATGGACAGTAAATTTAGTAATATAATATAAATACACGGGACTTATAAATGTCGCGAGAAATTAATAGAAAAAGGGAATGAGCAACATTTGCTAGCACTAACACAGATTTCCAAACAACGTGAACTGAAATTTACCCATATGAGCTGACCGGCCATTGAATGCAATTTTCTTTTTGATTGTAGTTTCACCTATACCGTATACTTGTATATGTATATTTATCGAATTATCCTATACTACAGGCCAGAGATAGTTAAATATCATTTAATTCCATAATATTATATAGACAAATTAAAAAATAATAACAGTTTTAGTAATCACATACATTATTTCCTTGGTCTAAATTCATTTTATGAGAATACGTTTCATAATCCTATTAATATAATTTAAATAAAATCAGTCTCCTTATTTGATAGTTAAACAATACAATTGTTATTTTAACTATTACTATAAACCTATAAGAGAATACTTTTTTACAAAATGAACAGAGTAATTGATATTAATTTTTTCAAAACTTGTTTTGAACGTAATTTAAAGTTAGAAATTTAAAAGCTTCCATCAGATATTTTTTTATATGGTTATTGCACATAACAAATTTGCACAAAAAAACAGATTAATTGTATCTACACACCTTACATTAAGCACTTTATCATTTGTATTTTACATATTGTTACAACTTTTTCTAGGTACAATGCAGTTAATCAATTTTTGCCTCCTTCGATGCATGATTTCGATCGAAGATTAAGATTTACAACAGTTCCACACCCAATTTTTTTTATACACGGTCTACTAAAAATAACGAATACTGTATTTTTATATGAATTAGACATTTCTAGCTGTGAATTATGACTGATTTATGACCAGTCTCTCATAAATGTGCGTTTATATTATCGGCGGTAGTGATGAAAAGCACTATTTTTTATAATACATAGTGTGTATGGTACTTAACGTAAGGTGTTTTCAAAATTATTGTTACATTTATTCAATCACCTCAAATTGTATACACATCTTACATTCAATAGAATATGAAAGCCTCTTGTATTGGAGAGATTTTGAAATAAATATATTACATGTCTGTTTAAATGTGTCACTTTTCAAAATATACCTAAACTACTTGTACATTTTTATTCACCGGCGCTGATGTCTTTTTATTTAGAATATTTAAACGGCACATTTAGCTATAGCGCTTTTAAAATGATCGTAATATGGTACATATTCTATAATGATTTTTTTTTTACTTTTGCGAGCATTTTAGACATTCAGGAAGATGTTTCTCATTGTTCTTACGCCCTGATCCTAATGAATTGAGTCATCTTATGAAAATTTAAATACTCTGGAAATTAATAAATGCATATTATCATAAACGTAGTTTCATATCGACATATATACAGTTGCAAGTATATTTTCCTCACAGTGTTCGTTTAATGTTTTTTTCATTATTTAGAAATGTACATTCGGTAACATATCATTGGAATCGGTTAACGACATGCTTAACCCAGCCCCCTTTTTCCACATCGGCCGCGCTCTGTCCCCGATGTTGCAAGTTTGAGCTCGCACTACCGGCCACTTCGGTATCTTTCAGATCTACTACGTTATCACTGAGAGAAGGCTTTTCTTCAAATGTAGCACCATTTTTTAGATCGATCGTATCCACATCAACGCTGTTGATTTCCGTTGATATGTTTTGCTTCGAAGAACTATTCACTATTGGAATATTGCATTTCTGCAATGGAACTTTTAATATTGGAATATTTTTTTTTGAGATAATTCTAGATTGGTCTTTGGCGGAACTATTACTATTATCGTATGCGGTCGTTTTCACACTGATTGATCTACTGAACGCGATCGAGGACTGTTCCAAGCCGTCTGCGGACTTTCTGTGACCGGAATTCTTCACTTCGTCGACATTTCCGTGCTTTCTTTCGGCAACGCTGACATTACTGTTCATCATTTCTATTTCCTTGCGTCTTTCTTGTACTGATTTAACGATGACCTGGTCTTCGTTGACATCTTTCGCGAGACTGTTCTCGGTTGTCTCGTAAGACGAAACGCTCCGAGATCTCTTATTGATCTTAGACGAGTCTAAACTGGATCTTTCGAAGCTCATCCTTTTGATCTGGATATTAGAAGACGTCGACCTTTCATAGTTAAGTCGAGGAATACTTAGTTTTAGTTTTTCGGTAGGCGATCTCAGCGAAGGAGCCGAAATCGCAGATTTATCAGGCAGTTTCAACATTACATGTAATTTACCACATGTCAATTTGTCTAATTTAGAATCATTTTCTTGCATTCTTTCATCAGTGCTGACACCCCGATCTTGGCTTGCCACACGACTGCTCAACTTCATCGAGCACCCTGACGATTCATTGAGAGAACTTATCTTTTCGTTGCTGATAATTCTAGATGTTCCTTTGGAGGTACTGCTCGATTTGTATGTAGGTTTCGCAGGGACAGGTGGCGCTAGTTTTACTCCGCTAATATTTTTATTGCTGATCAATTTCTGTGTCTTTAGGTCAGAATTATTTGATATTTTCAACGAATGTTCCAATTCATTGTTTTTTCCATTGGCAATGATGATTTTTTCAATTTCTGTCGTTTTCTCGTGCACACTGGATGTCCTCTTCACTTTTATGTCAGGTTTATTGCGGGATACCGTATTATCCGTATCGTACGCGGTTGCATTTATGTAAAGAATATTTTCTTGAGAACCTGCAAAAGCGGGAGCAGTTATAGAATCTATCGTATCATCATTTGCTGCGACGACTGTTTTATTTATTTTAAAACTGGCATTTGACAACATGTCCGTCTTGTGTCTCGTTAAAGTGTTGCCACTGTTAAACCCTCGATACTTCTTTTCTAAATCGTTCTCCGAAGGGTACGCTCCGTCTTCGGGATCGCTATAGATGGCCGAGTCCCTAAATATTTCATTCCCGAGGAGATTCTCTATCTCCTCAAATGATTTTTCATAGAAACTATCATCCGCGTTCGATTTGAAAACCATTCTAATATCACCTTTTTTGTCTTCAAGTTTTTCTAGACAAGTGTTCGGGTCGAGAGATAAAAATCTTTCAATCTGTACTTTTTTCGTTATAATTTGGTCGCTCGTCGACGAGGTCTGCCGTTTAATAACTGCAGTCGTTTTATCCCTAACCACTTCACTTTGACTATTTCTGTACAGAAAAGAGCTGTTTCTGCTGGCGACTTCGTTAGGATTAAGACATCCCTCGCTTGATGAAGTGAAATGAGACGAATTCGAGAGCAGGCTGTCCGGTCTCAACGCATTTTTATTGATCAAAACATTAACCTTATTCAGTTCGGAGTTGGAATCTGTCATGAATAGTGCTTTCGGATCGGCGTAGTCCGATTGAGCGATCCTCGCTCCCAAATGCCTGCTTCCCTGTTTGTATATCGGAAGCTTGTTCAAATCCTGAACGGAATTATGCGCCGACCTCGCCAGAGGGGATTGATAATTAGACGAGGGAGCCAACTGAACGGACTGAGACATGCCTTGCACACTGTTGCCGTTTAGGTTATCTCTCGAAAGACTCATGGGTGACAATATATCATTGCAACTCTTCGATACGAAATCCGGCGAGCCGATATTTGATTCCGGCAACGTAGTTTCACAAAAACTTTTACTCAGAACGATGTCACTATTTTTAATCAGTGACTCGTCAGCGTTCGTCACTAGAACGGTTATATTGCTTTTGATATTAGTATCGTTTTTGACGATGCCGATATCGCTGGTATCAAACGATGCATTGTTGAAATTATTGTCATCCTGTGCGAGCTTTCCCGTCTTTTCTAATTCAGTGAACTGCTCGTCACTTATGATACTCTTAAACCTTTGCATTAAATTTCTGGAATAGTTTTTAGGAGAGGCAGTCTTCTTCACGGAGGCGGTTTTTCCATTTGATTTAATCATTTCATTTCCATTTTCCTTGTCGGCTACGGTTACACTGTCAGAATTTTGCTGCTCCTGACTGGGACGTCCTTTCGATTTGAATCGATTTAAAACCCCTTTCAAAGAGAGCACATTAGAGTTAGGTTTGTAAATTTTGTGCTCGGGATGATGCACAGAGATATCTTCCTGTGAGATGCCGCTCTCGTTCTTGTCATTCATGACTTCCATGGACGAAGATATGGAGTTATCCATCGATTGAATGTGGGATGCGCTCACTAATAAATTGCTGTTCGAACCTGAAGTGAGATCGTACTCAAAGTTATTTTTATAACATCTGTCTATCTCCGCTTCGAGCTCCAGCGTCGAGCGGCTGACGGATTCGCTGTCCATGTTGTCGCAGTCGAATAGAGAACTTCTGTTGGACGACACGGCGTCACTGGGGAATTTCAAAGCCGACTCGTCTTCCCCTTTTATGAACCGTTCGATGTCTTCGTAGCTGATTTCGCTGCGATCCGAGGCGATCGTGAACGGCCGATCTGTCTGCAAAACCTTTCCATCTTTGTTCAGATACACTTTGTTGTAGACGCCGGGCTTAACGACAGGTTTGAGAATGCAATTTTGATCGGCGTCATTGACGACGACTTGAAAACTTCTGGGCAGCGAACCAGACTTCTTATCCCTCGGAGTTGTGAAATGTTCCTTCTGTCTGTTAAGCCAGACTTCGGGAAGATTAGGATTTTGAGATCCATTCTCTGGATCCAAATAATCATCAATATTGAAGGCTTCAGTTTTAGCTTTGAAAGATGGATTTTCAATCACGGTGTCGTTGGAGATGCGTTTCCAAATTTCCGACGCGTTATCGTAATAATTTTCTTCAATATTATTAAAGACGGCAGGCTTGATTTCAATTTTATCTTTGGTGGCCCGTCTCTCTATGTCCGGTTTTCGCACTTTTATCGGGGAAGGGTTCGGAACGGCATACTCTCCGTTGTCTTCGAAGTCTTGCATATTTTTGACGATGTCTTTCACATCGATGGCGTCTATAGTCTTTTTACCTTCAAAGCAGAGATACACGTAATCTGATTCTGTCAAACTGACTCTAGTTTGCCTTCCAGAAGGTACATCGAGACGAGCGCTGACACCAGGATTGAAGTCTACGTCGGAGACGTTTCTTTGATTCTTAGGTGCAAATGTTTTCAAAAACGGCTGTGAACTCGGAACTGAATAATCCTTATCGACAATAACAACATCGTCAGTTGGAGCGTTGTCAGTATTCTCTTTATCGGGCGACACAATGAGCGTTTCGTAGATGTGTTCTTCGACTGGCGGTCTTCTGTATTGCTTAGGGTATTCTGTGTCAATCTTATCTGTGCAGTCATTTTCAACCTTGTCAAGATGCTCAACGCTCTCATCGGGAACCACGTTTTCGACAGCCGACGTCTGCCGGCCGTACTTAGGTTTCAATTTCAGTTGATTATCCCGATTTTGAGCTAAAACTTTCTCAGGGTTCGAGTGCGACTTTAGCAATCGCTGATGTCTTCTGTTGGTGGCGTTTCGAAGCTGGTGGCGTTTCAGAATCTTCTGGAACTCCCGATTTTGCATCAACAGTTGAGAGATGATCTGCTCCAGGGGCTTCTCGCTTTGCCCGTCATCGCAGCTTTCAAAAGCGTCGTCGTCTACTTCACCGTCTTTGGAAGTTTCTTTCACCGTGTCGGCCTCTGTCACGTCGTCTAAGGAATTTCTCGCTTCGTTCTGGGCACACATAAGTTTGTCTTTTTCAATTTCACTCTTTTTAAACGAATCAGTCTTTTGAACCAAACTTCTGTACAGCTCTTCATCATCGACTTGCAAGTTGTCGGCGCTCACGTGCGTGTTACAATCTAAGGCGTCTTCGTCATTTTTATTACTGTTGAGAGTATTAATACTGTCGGTCGACTCCGAGATGTGCAGCACATTATCGGCGGAGAATTCATTTGAAAAGTCAGCGTAAAACTTAGCCGTGGAGTCCGACGCCAAATAGTGTCTCAAGGTTTTGGCTCGGCTTTTTTTGATTTTAGATATTTTCTTTGGCACCGTTTTAGCATTGTACATTTTGACTTCGGGGACGCTCTGCTTGGAACTTTCATTTTTAATATTTCCGGAGGAACAGTCTACATCCTGTCCGAAGGAGTGAACCTTTCGATCGACACCTTTGTGAATGCATCTCGTTATTCTTCTTCCGGTTACTGTTTTACCACAGTTGATGCACGCATTAAACGCTTTACCGCAATCTTGACATCTCTCGAGAGATTTTCGATCTTCGCTCGGTGCGCGGCCGTGTTGGGTTGCATCGTTTTTGACAGACTTTTTCCAATCTTTCGGGTCAAAGTTAATATTAGCCATGCCGGGTTCCGATTTCCTCCTCAGAGTTCCGGACGTCTTCGGAACAGTCAGAGTCTGCGAATCGTCTTTGGAGATTCTTTTCATCTGGCCGTCGGTGTGATTGTCGTCGTGTTCGCACTGAGATGAGTTATTATCTCGATCAGATATTTTGCTTTTGTTACTGCTGTCGATTGTGATATTTTCTCTAATTTCATGACATTTCAAACATGTCTTTTTAACATTCAAAGATTCCTTGTTTTTCATTCTGCCGCTCCCGTCGTCGAGCCGATCGTACTGCTTCTTGGTGAGATCATTTTGATAACTGGCATTATTTTTTAAGCATCCGTTGCATCTGCTAGACTCCTGCGAGGAAACGACTTCTTCGGAGGAGCACTTGAAGCCGCCTAATTTATGTCTCTTCAAATTGAATGAAGAATTTGATTCTGAACATTTTGCGCAGCGACCGATAGACTTTTCAACGCTGCCACCGATCGAACCGTCGATGAAGTGCATAGACTTATCGCAGTCCGCGCACTGAGATTTCTTAAAGTCCGTATCGATCGATGACTGACTTTGAAAATGACAGTTTTCTAGACAGCTGCGACATTTTCTCATATTGCTTACTTCATAATCACAATTCGAATCAGAGAAAGCCAACCGGTCCTTATCATATTGACACACATCGCACAGGTCAATGTTACTCCGAGACGTTTCAGTATGTTTGTCCGATCGCATGCACTGCGAGCAGACATCTTTGCTCAGTTCTAAATTAGAATCGTCCAAGTTCGAAGAACAGCAGTCGCATTTTTCTTGTTCCTTATAACAGTTGCAAGTCTCCTCGTCGCAGATCGAATCGCTCCTGACGCTC
The DNA here is from genome assembly GCA_030503985.1 of Himalopsyche tibetana. Taxonomy (NCBI): domain Eukaryota; kingdom Metazoa; phylum Arthropoda; class Insecta; order Trichoptera; family Rhyacophilidae; genus Himalopsyche; species Himalopsyche tibetana. Next base: position 323,008 of record JAPJYX010000003.1, on the reverse strand, counting down.
TTGTCCTTGTCTTCATCGACCTCCATCGATTCGTTGGCGCTCTGTCCTTTTCTGGCAGTGGATCTTTTGAGTCGGTGTCTGAGTCCGGACTCGAACGATTTTCGTCTCTCTCTTTCCAGTTTTCGCTTTTCTAAATATTCCGGGGCTGACAGTTGCTTTCTCATGGATGAATGAGAAATCAAAGTGGCTGACTTTTCGGCTAACATGTCATCTGCAAGAAAAGTGGTCATCGATTATAACAATATTTATGTTTAAGCATCATCCCAAACTCAAATTCAGCAATAGACTGAGACGCACATAAAGCGTATGAAACTAACCGTCAGTTTTATTTTGCCCCAGTTCCATTACAAGTTGTCTAGCGTGGGACGGTATGACAGCGTTGTAGTTTTCCAAAATTACCTGAAAATATTATCAAAAAATGAAATGCACAATTCAAAATATACGAAATACAAATATCTGTAAATAATTGTCATCTTACCCTCTTCAGGAGAAGGGTCCACTCTCTTTTGTGGCGTACATTTCTGGCCTGCAAGGTGACCTGCATTCGTGGACAATCAAACGGAATTACGTGAAAGCTCAACGGTTGGCCTTGTATCGACTCCACTAACATCAGATTGTTACACTGAAAACACACACGAAACATATTTTGTACTAGAACAAGCAAAATGTGTCTTTCCTGCAATCCAAATGGGTATATTGGAAACGAAAACACAATATCATGTCTTTGGTATCCAAATTAAACTAACCCAGATTTTTAACTAGTTACGAGATTACTCAAAATATGGCGTCACTGTTAACAGGTTGAATGCAGCCGTACCCGAATGTTCTTTTTCTGAAGAACCCATAGGGTTTGTTTTTCAAATTAGCAACAGTCAATTTGTGGTGCGAACTGTGTGGCATGTTGCACCGTTTTGTTGAAACCACAGATCTATCACATAATTGCCATTCAATCGGGGCACAAAAATATAAGTAATCATGCATTTATAGTGCTCTCCATTGACTGCCACCTTATGGCCGGCATTATTTTTGAAGAAATAAATTTGCACAACTTTCAAGCATTTTCTTGGCGTAAGTCTATTCATGGTGAAATGGCAAGCCAAACTGAGGAATAATTTAACAGTGTGTGAGATATCTTCATTTACAAAGTCTTTCATACTTTAACATAGTGATCAGCTGAAACAATGGCCAGGCATATTTAAATTGTAAAGCTGCGTAATAATATTGACTGTATTTGTTTGCCTACCATTATGTGTGTTTTGTAGGCGAGAATTCCATATTCTTTGTTTTTGGTAAGGAGGAGCATCTTATCAAAGAGAAAGGCGTGTCGCATTGCTTTGGCACCGAAAACCCTAAAATCACAATTACAAAATAAATTTATTATAAGTCACGAAATTAGATCAATAGTTATCCAAGTTTCACACCATAAAAAATATTGATTTAAAATAACAGATGGCAGTGTATGTATAAGAATTATTGAATTCACTTTTTCAGCATACCTAAATGTTCCTTCAGCGCACAATTCTCCGTATGTTGTTAGATCTTGTCCATTCCAACCATACAACAAAGATTGAATTTCCTATAAAATATAAAAAATCTAATTTGATTACTAATACTCAAATAGCCATTGCAACGACTGAATTATTTACGAAACTTTTTGTTATTTCATTATAAGAAACAATTTAGATTTGTAAAATAAAAATGCATTTAATTTTATAATAAATAAAACAGTGAGAAAAAAATATACCTGAACTCTGACTGCGTGTTCGTGGCGTCCTTTCATGTCATCAATGTGTTGGGCGATTCCAGTCATCTTGTAAAGAGCATACTCCGTGTCATGAGATGTGCACTGCTTCACCAGATTCTGTAATAAAGTGATCACGAGCGATAAAAAGTGCAGCCTTCCAAAGCACAAAAATCAGCAATTTATAGAAGTGCCTACGTAAGCACCAAAGACATCGACGATGACCACTCGACCGTGGACGATAATTGACCGACTAAATACGTATTGTTTACTTACTAATGTGTTTATAAATTAATTCATAAACAATGATGGGAAGTGGGAAGAGAAAAGATGTCGAGTACGTGTTGACTTTGGACGGGTGCTCTCCTGTTTGATCCCAAGTATGGGCAGCTTCATAAATTGATTGATGAATTTCTGTAGGAAGGCATGGGTGACTGTGACGCCTACAAGTCTCTCCCACCTACCCCATCTCAAAAGCAAGGGCGTTCCGAGAGCAATAAGCTAACTACTCATACAAAATTAGGGATTTGGTTTTTTTCCGCGGACCTCGTCCAAAGTGAGTACTAAACTAGCATACAAGATATTAAAAAATGCAATCTTCAATTTACCCTACTGTAGAAAGGACTCTAATTTTACCTGTAACAATAAATGATACTTGAGAATTCTCTGTACGGGCTTCAGCAGATAAGACCCCAGTGGTAAAGCGTGACCCAGGGCAGCCTGCCTGGATCTGAAGGGCTGGGCGCTGGTCGGAGCTGCCACAAGCCTCGCCATTGTTGCCATGGTCCCGGGATATCCGGTGCAGTATCTAGTATATATTGAAAAACCACCGCTGTGTCGAACGAAGCATCGGGCTATCGACACCGGTTCTAAATTGCACTCGTTTAGTTGGTGGGAGAATGTTCTGGAATGAAACAAAAACAAAGACAATGGTTAACATGTGGAATATGCATATCTATATATTTAAAAATAAATGTTTGTTTGTTTGTTTATCCCTTATTCGTTCCTATACCGCTCATCCGATTGCGATGAAACTTTGTTGAGTCGTTGTGCAGACTCCCGCAAAGGTTTCTAAATTAGTAGAGCCAGCGTTGGATCGTAGAATCGGGGTTTCACTATATGTATTGTTTATACTAGTGCTTCCCAACCTTTTTCATGCCACGCCCCCCTAAAATTGAAAAAATACTCTGCGGACCCCCTTCACTATATGTATTGTTTATACCAGTGTTTCCCAAACTTTTTCAATGCCACAGCCCGCTGAAAAAAACTATGTGAAGACCCCCGATATAACATGCATACATAGAAAAATGTTCACAAATAAATATTTGTTCTTTCTACTGAAAATTTTCGCGGACCCCAGGTTGGGAAGCACTGGTTTAAACCACAGCTTTGGAGTCGTGATGAAATTAGACGACTTCGAAGATAGCTTAAAATACGACTTTTAATTATATTTTTAGCTCTAGTAGCACGCAGTGGCGTCACTTTGACCCTAGCAATTTGAATACACATTTTTTTTAGAAGTATACGAAGTTATTGGTTCTTTTCGAGTACGACTCCAGTTTGCGACCCGAGTACTGCAAGGTTCTATGTGAAAAATTTTGCAAAACATAAGTAACAATGCGGCAGTTTTCCAAGTACCATGAATTGGTATACATCGCTATTTTTGTTTCGTCAAAATTTTTCACATAGAACCTTGTAATATTCGGGTCGCGAGTTGAGACAGTCTAACTCTGTTTTACACAGATTGCAATTTTCACCGCCTTTCAACATAGACAAGAAATAGACATTAAAATTTAATTAGCTTAAGTATCGATATAAAAATGTATTCTTCATAACTGTAGTGTGTATAGCAGAATCATAAAATTGGACATAATTTCGTTTTTTTTTATGAATGATAGAAAACAAAATTTACGTATATAACTGTTTTCCGTCTGTCGTAAAAATAGCCGGCAAAAACAGCCATTAATAATAATCTGATTAAATTAACGGGATAAAAACATTAACCTTTTTTTAAAATGTATTCTGCTGAATTGCATGGCAACTTTGGCGTGCGTGCCACACAATTAGCGAGACACAAAAACAGGTTTAATCTACAAATGAAATGCACTCTTACTACAGTGCAACATTTTTTTTTGAATAAATAAATTAATAAGTTATTTTAGTCCGTGTCTTTAGAGAAGATATTTTAACCTTTGCGCGTGACTCGATAAATACGAGAATATTTTTTTTTCTTCACCGAATCTTTAATCGTGAAAAATATATATACTTATAATAAGGGGTGGGCTAGAGGGGTGAACGGAGGGGATCACGCGATCCCCTTGTTAATTTAAGAAAAAACAATATTCTCAGATCAAATTAGTATATAACTGCAATTTCTGACTTATATTTTATCTGCGACAGCTTCAGTATATACAGTAGTACATTTGTAGCCACTTACATTGACAAGTTTACGATAAATTGCATATTTTTACATATTATAAGTCTACTAAGTAACAATTGATTCCTTATTTAACAGCTTAACGACCGCACTTTTTTTTTTAAATTTCACCTTGTGAAATAAAATTTTGCGAAATTGTAATTTTACTAAATTCACTACAATTTGTGAGCAAATTGAGATATCTTTACGAAATTTAATTTTATTAGCTTCCAGATACTTCGCTTATACGCATATATGAGTCCGCCGGCCAGCTAACTTTGTTTTTCAAAGACTCAAATACGTGTCCACGGTCGTTAAGCTGTTAAGTATTGCATATAATTGCATAGGAGTGATAAAAAATCCACTCCTTCCCCAGAACACTGCGAATCGCTTTGAGATTAAGCGAGCCCCTTGTTAAAGTATTGGCAGCCCACCGCTGGCCAGCAACATATCGGAATTATTTTTTAGCACCGTAGTTGAAGTGTTAATAGCGTTATTAACTATTTTTTTTATTATTTTCACTATCGTAAATTTGCTCAAACTAAAAAATAAGCTTTGTTTTACGAAATAAAATTTCCATTGCACAAAAATCATTTTGATACAGGAAGGTTCTTCTGGCTCTGTATGAAAGAGAAGATGCGTTTACCTTCTTTATCACTCTCCTCAAACCGATATCCACGATGTGGGTTAAATAATATTTTTTATTGTTGAGGTAAATGGGTTCAGTGATCTTGGCGTCGATGAAAACAACAATGGCCGCCGTTCATAATCGTGGTAATAATGTACTGAAATGAAATTAATAACAATCCCTGACAGCGGGCCCACAACCCACACATGTACGTGTGTTCGGAGTGTTGTGATTTTAGTACAATACTACGATAATGATTATCGTCCATAGCAGGGTTTCTCAACCGGGAGACCTGTGGCCACAGAGCTTTTTTTAAGATTTGGGGAGTCACAGCACAGTTTAGGGGGGCCACGGGCAAATTTCCAGGATTCGGAAGAACTAAAAAAAGAATGGTCGAAAATTCCTGGGATTTAGAATTTGAAATCCTTGAAATAGCTAAAAAAAGTCTCATGCTGATTATCTCATGGAAGAACAAAATTCATAAATTCTCAAATAAGACAAAACAAAGGTAATGGGGCCACAGACAAATAAAAACACTCAAAAGGGGCAACGGGCCCAAAAAGATTGAGAAACACTGATCTATAGAAATGAACAGATGATTTATCTGTTAGAAATATTATGAAACAACGTAAACAATAGCGATTTTTTTATTTTATTAGATTTGCTGACGTTATTTTTTCTTTACATTGGATAATAAATGAGTTTTAATAGATGTACATATATCATCTTAAAAAGATACATATTCAACATGGATTAATAAAATAGTATATTGAAATTGAAATGACTTTCTGTAATTAAAAAAAATGCGGGCACCCGGGTACTCCGGTTAGGGCTAGGAAGCCCTAATGTGAGTGGGCTGCTGCGCCGTACCAATATGCTTAACGCCAGCACTGTGCGAAGAGACACGACAGTCAAAAATTTGGCGCAACATTCGTACAATAAAGAATAACCAGTTGTGCAACTTTGGTAAAGAAAAAAAATATCAATTTTACACATTGTAATGCATTTACAAATCCCGCCCAGAACATCTGGCGGTGAATAATTAAACTATTGACGCGCATGCAGTGCAACAGCTTTGTGAAAATGTCGAAACGAGCAATGAATGCAATAATAACAGCATGCGCAGAAACTCGTTTGAAATGTTGTTCATTCAAATCAAAGCATAACAAAAGATCGAAAAATAATATATTATTTATAAGGAACTGCTCGTTAGCCGCACGTGCCTTATATCGGAAACAATCTTTCGTAATCAAACTCTGCTTACAAACATATCTACGTCCATCTGTGTACATATATTCCATCGAATGCATACTATTCTACAATACTAGCTGTAAGCCCGTTGCCCAGCAACGTGAGATTTTTGTTGCATTGTGTTTAATTTTATTTTAGTTTAATTTAATTTAATTTAATTTAATTTTGATTTATTTTATTTTAATTTATTTTATTTTATTTTATTTCATTTTATTTTATATTATTTTATATTATTTTAATTTATTTTATTTAAAAAAGTGGAGACTGGAAGGTCGCGGACATCCTTCACTCATACGGACGGACCTTATCGGCTATTAATATATAGATCAGTGCTCCGCAACGTTTTCTCACATACGACACACCAAAATTCTTCATGAAATTCCACGGCACACCAAAAGCAAAAATATTTAGGTATTAAATTAATACACAAATTTTACAATAAATTTTTGTTTTTTATTTGACAGTATACATACATAAAACCATAATATATTTACTTTTATGCAATCACAAAATTATAACTAATCAATTTGATATCTGCGCTTCTTTAAATGAACACAAAGGTTATATATTCGGCTCGATATTTGACAGCACAACCCAAAGTTCTTGGTCATAATATTGTTTCATTATGTATTTGACCGCGGCACACCTGTATCCGGCTCACGGCACACCAGTGTGCCGCGGCGCACCGGTTGCGGAGCACTGATATAGATGATAATAATATTTTCATACATAATGCTCTTTATTTACCGATTACTTAATCGTTGTTTTTTAATTTGCCATGTAAAGCACGTTAACTTGGGGGTAGCTACTACAAGGACAACCAATCCTGGACTCATTTAATTAAGTATTTCGACTGAGGGTGCTTGATGGGATTTCAATATCAAATTTGAATTGTTTGAATTTTGTACTTTTCCATGAGTTTTGTCGCTAACGGCCCGGGTTTCGCCTTTCGGCATCTTCAGGCATTCCAAGTGCACGGATGTACTTGAACTGGAATTATCTGGTCATTAATATTTTCAAAAAATCCCCATAATTATAACAAACCCACTCAATTCATTGATAATTGTATACATTCAATTTTCGCCAATTTACATTTTAATAGCCTTTTAACTTAGTGATCCACTTATATTTTTGTATATAAACGTTACAAACTGTTTGCTACGCGTCAGTTCAAGTACATCCGCGCACTTGGAATGCCTGAAGATGCCGAAAGGCGAAACCCGGGTCGTTAGCGACAAAACTCATGGAAAAGTACAAAATTCAAACAATTCAAAAAAAAAAAAACTGGACTCATTTATTGATCCCGGGATTGATCTTATAGATTTTATTGATTATTTTTTTAGCGGATCAAACGGATTTTTCTCGTGTAAAAATGCCGAGATCCCGGGATCAAAACTAAGACAGGGGTGGGCGCGGAGGGGCTCGTGCGAGCCCCTTGTTAAATTTTACTACGTCCGGCGAGCACCTTGTTAATTTAAGCGAAAACAATATTATAAGATCGAATTAATACATAACTGCAATTTCTGACTTATATATCGACTGTGGAAAAGAAAAAGGACGTATCCCACACATATAAAATTTTACAGGAGGCGCTAAAAACGTGTTTTGAAGATTTTGTGACATATGCAAATTATGAATTATACACAACCTCGTAGTGCACGGAGACTTCTAAACTGGTGTTTAATTGACATTATCTAATATTATTTCAAGAATTTGTCTAAGAAAAACCTTTATTTCAGTCTTTTTTACTGGTGTCATCTTTTTCAAACTTAAAAGCTAAATTTAGGTACTAATTCAACATTTTCAGCTTGCATCCTTTTGATAGAACATGTATCAAGTTTGATACATTGTGATTATCGAAAAAAAGCTGTGGGTTACGTCCTTTTCCCTTTCCACAGTCGATATGTATTAACTACGACAGCTTCAGTATACACAGTAGTACAATTTTAACCATTTACATGGATTAGTTTATGGTAAACTGTATATTGTTGCATATTATAAGTGTATTAAGTAACAATCGTTTACATGTATTGCATATAATTGCATAGGAGTGATAAATTGCTTGTATGTGAATAAGTGAGCCCCTTGTTAACGTGTTGGGAGCCCATCGCTGTACTAAGACATTCCCAGGACTACGGGATCGCAAAATCGGTCGGGATACGGTATAAATTTTCATTCCGATGATTTAAGGAAAATTGCGACAGATGTGATCCTTCCTCAATCCTCCATCCGGATACACCTTTATGACTATCCATTCCTACATACCTGTGCTGTGTGCATTTGAGTAAAAGAAAAATTATGACTCGACCATTGTAGTGGGTGCATATTAAAATAATGCGGTTAGAGATGGTGTGGTCGCGATTGTCATTTGCTGAGAAAACGTGACATTTATAATAACATCATTAAACGACTCCAAGACAAGACACATCTCTCGGATAATGATATGTCATTATCACTGTCAACGTTCCATAAAAGATGGCACCTACTGATCAAAGAGCAGATACACAACACACTGTAGTACATTATCATTAGCTCAAGTGAATGTATACGATACGATATAGCACACGCAAGATTTTAAGGAAAAAATGAACAAGAAATCAATCTGTATAAAGAAGTTTTCTCCATTTACAGCATTCAGCTAATATATTCTTTTTCACGACAGTATTTAGCTATTGTAATTAGGGATTCTGAAGTCTCGGGGTTTCAAAGTCCCGGGACATCCCGGGGACTCGAGACATTTATTTCAACATCAATAAAACTATAATTTTATTCAAATTAAATATTTGCATGTATGTATTTATATATTACATACACTCGGCGCCTTTTGAAAGTACGCTCTAGTAAAAATCGCGTTTTTTTTTAAATATTTAAAGGTTTAATAATTATTATTTTTCTTATTTAAGGGATGTGTGCAATGCTTACGGTTAATTTTTACTAAGAAGGGATGATAACGGTACATGTAATGAAAAAATATTAATGAAGTAAATTTATGACCTTAACTTTACAATACAGCTTTTAGACTTTTTTTTGTCCTATTCTTTGTGAAATAGTGAAAAACCATTTGTACATAAAACAACATCAGGTATGAACATTTAATTTTAATATTTTGTATGTTGCCTTTGCTACAGTTATACTACAATATATAAACACGTTGTATTTGAAACTTCTACGAAATTATAAATCCCAAACATCTGTTTTTCTATCAGATCCCTTTTATATATGCATACTTAATTTTGTTAAAACCCCGGGTAAGTGTCACGTCCCGACCATGTCGTGTCCGTTTTTCTTGGGGCTAAGAGGGGTCTTATACCTGCTTTCATTCAATACACATCAGTCCTTTTGATGGTTTCTTAACCACAAGAATTGTTTTTTTTCAAAATTAAAATGTACATGTTATTAGCACATTATAGATCACAGTTACAATTCCCGAGACATTTTCCAATAAGTCCCGGGACTTAAGACAGCCAAAAACCCGACAAGTCCCGGGACGTCTCGACAAAGAATCCCTAATTGAGGAGCAAACATTCAAAAAGTGTTTTGTCACACAAATACAAAGCTTGGAAAATGATGATTTAAGTGTTGCAAAAGTGACGGTTTGTATGAATGTGTCAACTTTATGATTTCATTTCAATATGAAAAAAAACCTTTTTGAACACTGATTTTGATTTCCATTCATAGGTTTTATTATGGGCTATCAGAATTGATATAAAACGCCATTTTTCAAAATTTGTGACAAAACACTTTTTGAATGTTTGCTCCTCAATTGTAATACTAGCGGAAAAATAATAATTATTCAACTCCGCATCTACTTACAGATAATTAAGCAAGTAAAATTAGATATTACATGTTTTCAATATCAAAAAAACATCCACGCCAGAGCCAATATTAAAGCAAACATTTTTTTCTTCAATACATTGATAGTTTGGTGCTGCACTTTTAAAATGATTTCAAAAATGTCGATTTCTCAAAGTTTGCGTGGTTACACAATACGTTTGTCGATAATCAATTTAAGTCGATAACCGTTGAAAGAGAAACAATCATGCGATAAATTATTAAAACAATAGTTTCGAAATGAAGCCTTAATTTAATTTCGGTTCAATCTTACCGTTGATTATAATGGTTTATATTACAAAGTACGTTTATTGTTCGTAGCTTTATATTTGTGCGAAACGGGCTGCAATAAAAACTAAATACCGAGCCAGGTTGGTATTAGAAAAAGAATTACGTGGCACTCTTTCATAATTGCTACCAAGATTGGATAAACGTTGTGATTATAAACAACCACACTTATTAAAACGTTTCCATTATAATATATAAAGAAGGGGTGGAAAGGCGCGAAGATTTTTTGAAAGGGAAGCGTAGTAGCATAAGGTTTTGAAACCACTGCCATAACCACTTGAATACCAAGCGGACACAAGTGTCCGGAACATATGCAAGCGAACACGGATGTCCAAGACATTTAAAAAATCGAATACTTGGTATTCTAATAGAATATAAGCGATATTTTTATAATTATGTGTAGTGCTATCTATACTGAGTCAATATAGGTTTTTAAAATATCGAATTCGAGTGTATATTAGGCAAAATCATTTTTTTTCAAAAACACGCAGTATCTCTAGGACATATTAATGATTTATTTGCGTGGTATTCAAACGGTTAAGGGAAAGGAAGGAATTTTACCAGTGACCAAGAAAATATACCCCAATAGTCAATGCAATTGGATCATTGTGGAAATGTTTCATTATGTATTTGTAAATTATCATTAAGTTTAATGAATTAAACAAAAAGGAATGATTGTTGAAATCTTCACCTGTTGAAGTGATAAATTTCTTCAATGTTGCTGAACAGGTCTCGGAGCTGTTCTGGAGCAAACGTTCCTCTTTCTCTCCAGGTATACAGATAGCCCTACGAAAAAAAGAAGAACCATGTTAGTTATAAATTATAATGTATTGCAAAACAACAAAGCAAGATACAATATTATCGTATACAACTGGATCTTACCAAAACACCGTGATTTATTTTTGAGTTTAAGAGAAATAAGCAACGATTCCCAAGACTGCATGCAATCTTTAAGAGGAGTATTTGGGAAATATTAGTGTTGGCTAAATAAAATGTTCACTACACGCCTTTTAGGTATTTACAGATGACTTCATTACATATTTTAAAAAGTACTCATTACAAAATGTTAAATAATTGATTTAGCATTTATATCGGCGGACCTCGTGTTTGTCTTGCTTGCAGAGTCAGCTATGAACGATGCAGAAGGATGAAACATTATCAAGTTCAAGAAAATGAAGAGCTGGGATACCTGATCTCTCTAAGAGCAGAGCGCTAAATAAAATAAGGCACAGAAGCTCATGTAAGGTTCTATCCTGGACTTATGCTCCACTAGACGAAAGTCGTGTCACATATGTATTACTTTGCAGCCCACGATCAGTAAAAAAAGTCATTATCACCGAAAAATAGACTCACTAATGTATTACGTATAAAGTCTTTTATCTTCTGTTACAATCAATGCTCCCGAAGAGTCTAAGACAAGATGTTAGCTGCGCGGGCCAATTCAACAAATGCGCGGTATAATTTGTCATATTTGGTATAAAAATAGTGTTTTTTTTTGTGTTTTGATTCGCATAATAAATAATATCATATTTTTTTACCAATAAGCAGCGTATTAAATAAAAAAAAGTCATTTTATTTTTCTACATAAAATAAAATCGATCACAGAATTAAGAAAATAAGCAGAATGACACAAATAATCAGTCGGTAGTTAATTTATACATTTATTTACAAAAATTCCAGTTTTTTGCGTCGTTTTTTTATATAATCCATGTCCGCTCCCAATGTGGAACATATTGCCTCCTAATGGAGGTATCTTAACAGAAGTTTTTTCTACGAGAGCTGTTTGTTACTTAGTCGCTCAACCACACTTTTTTTTGAAAGTGAGTAGTAGGGAAACAAGGATAAGGCTAGAACAGGACTAGTGTTTGGCTGATCGCATTTTTTTCACAATCTGTTTTTCTCGTTATGGGAATTACTCATTATGAGAGGTTCCACTGTACATGCAAACGTATTAACCAATCATGGCCATCCGCTGAAAACTTGTGTTGGAAAAACCACTCAAGTAAACGAATTCGCGCGGAGAGGAAGTACTAATGTCTGGCCTACATTACACACGGTTAAAAGCATCTGAGTGCTTTTTAAAAATAATTTCCGATCGATAGAAAAGAAAAAGTTTGACAGTGATAATAAAAGCCGGCAGGGAGGCAGGCCATGTGGTTTATTGCCGTGCCTGATATGGCATAAGAAGAGGTGTTTACCGTTAGACCGGATTGCTGTCGGAATCTAGCATAACTTCCTCAGTTTCTAGTCTTTGAATCCAGATTGCTCGTTTTATGTGTCCGAGGAGCTTGGAACGGATTTATAATTACATAATGCGATGTAAATGAAAACTGTTTACTGCGCAGTTCAATTAACACTAAGTCAGATATTAATCAGAAAAAAACATTTAAAGTTTTATGTGTACATTAAACACTCATATTATTGTAGTGGCGGCAGTGGCGTAGGAAGGGGTCGCGCCGCCCAGGGCGTTTCCTGATTTTGAAAAAATACTTATATTTTTTTAGCTATGAGATTATACTACAGGTAGCTTATTTTTTTTTATTCATATTCATTTTGGATTTTTTTTCAGAGCAGGAACTTTTTTTAATTTGTCAAAAAAAATAATAGTCAATCGTCTTTTTTATTATGTTTGGAGGAAAAGTGGTAAATTATTGCTATTATTATAAGTATTAATTTTACAAATAAGTAAACGAATGTTGTAAGTCTGGAAATGTTACCGGAACGCAGCTTTTTTTTATGTCGGGTAATTCTTAATAGTAATAATATAAGTTATTAAACCACTTATTATGTATTAATTAATTATCTTTAAAACATATAACATAAAAATATGAGTTCATAGAGCACCTGTACCTAGATATTTGACGTTTTTAACATCACTGGAGATTTACCATCACTCAATTTTCGATACGAAGTAGAAGATGCTTAAATTTGTTGCAGCGTATGTTACCATTCCAAATTTTCGCGGAACACCTATTAAGGTCCCACGGAACACCAGTGTTCCACGGAACATAGTTTGGGAAATCTTGTCTGAGAGGGATCATTGCTTATAACCCTAATAATTTGAATACACCATTTATAAGTTTTTGTCGAGCACGACTCCAGTTAAAACAATCCTACTCCACGACTCCGACTCTAACTCCACAGCCCTGCTTATCAGAACGGTGACGCGTCGCGGTTCACTCGTTTTATGAGATTCTCGCGTTTGCATATGCTTACTAGATATTAAATCGATAAAAAATATTGAAACGACTCAAAAAGCACGTTTCAATGTCCATGCTGTGCTACCATATATGGGATAACGGCTCTCTTGAACATTAATACACGTATAAAACATAATTTACAGCTGTTTTATTTGTTTATATTATGAAATAAACAATTGATATCAGATACAAAGCCGAAAGAACGAAATATGTACACATTTTCGCGTAAAAAAAATAAAAATATTACGGGCGAGGATTCTTAGTGTCTTTTTTAGGTTGACAAAATCTATCAAACTTTTACCATCACGAAGTGACATACATACATCATTTGCATTGTTCTGTTTGTTTAAATAAAAAATAAAATTTGAAATATGTTGATTATGTACACATAGATAAATTTTGATGATAACTAACATGGTTTCGCCTTTCGGCATCTTCTGGTTTTATCAAGTATACGAATTCACTTAAACTGACTAAATTTATCGAAGTGTGCAGAATCAAAATAATTCAAATTTGACATAAAATTTCCATCAAGCACCTTCAGTCGAAGTTCTAAATTATAAACAGGTAATACGCGGTTAATTTTAAATTCAGAAACGAGTGGAATAACGAAAATAAATTGTATATTGGAAATGAATTCAGATCAAGTAAACTTACAAAATACATGAATAATTCATGTTCATACACTTTTAGGGTGTTCACTGTCAATACTTGGTGGAAAGGCATTATATTATTTATTTATCTGTGTCCATATCCGCTCCCTAGTCGGAGCATATGGCCACCACATCTTTCCTCCGAGATTCTCTGGAAGCAAGAAGACTGGCAGGGGGCACTTTTCCTTTGTACTTTACTCCACTTTATTTAAAAGGTCAGGAACGATTTCGCTCATTGGGAGCATTGTCAACTGATAAGAAATATATATGAACAGTGTTATGTATACAAAAAAATGAATTGATACAAATGTTCACACAAATACCTATATGAACATTTGGTTATCTTAAAGAATAGCTTCGTGAAGCATTTGACGTTTAATCGAAATTGCCGCCAGCACAGAAATCGTTCGTGAATTATTTGTTTTAATTAATTATAAAAATCTAAGAAGCGTTATGATCTTTGATTACTGTCAGAATAAATGAAAAAAAATATATATATTCAATCGTATTTTAACTTAAATGTATAGGTAGTTACACATAGCTTCCAATATTAACGATTTCGCAGCGAAATCGGTACGATTGAATATACATTTATTTTTTTCATTTATTCTGACAGTAATCAAAGATCATAACGCTTCTTAGATTTGTATAATTAATTAAAACAAATAATTCACAAACGATTTCTGTGTTGGCGGCAATTTCGATTAAACGTCAAATGCTTCACGACTAGGGAATCCAATACCGAGCCAAAATGTTGATCCTGGGATTTCGGGATTACAATTTTATGATCCCGGGATTAGTCCCGAAATTGGGGTTTTTTTTTAAGTGCTACACATTTTACTTTTATAAAGGAAATTTATAACATTGGTCAAAAATTAATAATACAACTTATTCTATATTATATTATCTCGGGAATACGACCGTAGAAATAATGAAATACAATTTTTTGACACTGGTATTATATAGGAGCTAAAAGGAGTGATTTTTTGTTGAGTATAATGTTATTGTTTTACCACCTCAGCCAGAAATTTTATTTTTAAAAAAGTTATATACATATTTGTAACAATATAAAAATCATTTAACCCTCCAAAGACGAGCGTCACCATATGGTCACAGTAAACACGGTTGTCTATTGATCCCACTATTCATCCTTTTTCTACCTGAATATCGTTGCTTTTGCTCATATTTGGTTCAGAAGGGTACATACTACAGTTAGTCATCAGCCGTGGGGACAAAAACGGCCTCCAAAAGCACATGTGATTTTTTGAATTTCCGTTTTTTTAATTTACTTTTTGAAACTGTTAGTTATTTTTTTATAAAAACATCAAATTATTTACAGTTATTTTGCTAATATAGTTGTATTTATGTTATGTTGATCTAAAGAGGTCAAATTGTAAATATTAAAAAAAAAACACGTTTTGCTATAATTCAACCCCGAATGTTTGCGAGCCCATACGGTCACTTTTGTCCTTACTACTGTCCGTACTCAATATTTTTTTTTTTTTTTTTTTTAAACCATGTCCGCTCCCAATGTGGAGCATATGGACTCCTAATGGAGTTTATCTCAACAGAAGTGTTTCTACGAGAACTGCTTGTTACTCAGTTGCTCAACCTCTCTTTTTTCAAAGAGAGTAAGGATAGAAGAATAGGGCTAGGACAGGATTAGTGGTAAGCTAATCGCTCTCGGTACGCCACGTTCATAGGATAGGATGGGTGAAAGGGGGGAATTCAAAACATCACATACATCCATGCCTTTGAACAGAAATTCATAAATTGATTGAAAAATCAATTTATAAAAACTGTTCGTACCGGGATTTGAACCCGGGCCCTCCGTAGCCGAAGCCAACAACGTTAACCACTCGACCACACAGGGGACATAATGTCCATCCTTATATTACACGGTAATATAAGGATGGACATGACCATATAGTCATGCGGGGTTTCTATACAACGACTTTGCGATTTTTTTTTTTTTTAAATTTTGGATAGGAATAAAAGTTATCCGTGACTTCAATATGGCTTAGAAAATATTTTTTTATCGGAAAAAAGCTCTCGTCTCTGGAGGGTTAAGTTATCTTCACACTGGATTTGACAGATAATAATAAACATAACAACGCATAAAACATAAAGCAAAGCCGAAGTGGCATAACAATAAATAAAAAGTCAATCAACATTGCAATATGAGAAAGAAACAAGAAACATTTCATACTAATAAAAATCGTCTTATCGCCAAAAGTGTCCACTTACTACTTAATCTATAATATGCTATGGAATTTAATATTTTTGCGATTCATAACATCGTAATCTATTACCATAAGTGACTTCTAGTATTTCATTTTATAGTCTTCGTCTGCTGCAGAGTTTATTTTCGAATATGTTATCTTAATTGAGCTTTGTGAAGCAATGAACAATCAATTGGGTGCGTTTTATTTTACAAAGCCAAGACGATCCTAATTTATAAGAAAATCAAATTTTCAATAGTTTCGGGATTATGTCTTCTAATCCCGGGATTGAAATGTATCGAAAACTGCACGGGATTCCGGGATTGGATTCCCTATTCACGACGCTATTCTTTAAAATAACCGAACATTTTGGGCTATTTTACTTATTGATTGATTAGGAATTTAAGTGGGAATTAGTACAAATGTGTACTTTAGTTTATGAATATAATGCCTTTCCACCAAGTATTGACAGTGAACATTGTAAATATTTTTTTTCCATATTGCTCTCTCCCTGCTGAGTGAGAAGGAATCGGTTGCCCATCTCGATACAAAGACTGAGGCTAAGCAAATAATGCAAATATTAATAACGCGGTAGCTCAACGCTCGGTGTTTACGGACGTTTAACGTTACTTGAAGGATTAATGATATGGCGCCAATAACGCTGAGGTCGACGCTCTCCACTAAACAAAATTGTTATTTGTATGGGAGGAATCAAAGAGATGTCTGACGGGCTGCGTCACCCCGATCGCCGCAGATTCGACGCGCGGTTACAACTGAAACAGTTCTACGCATTATCATCATGATTATAATGCTGATAATATATGTAGCAGAACTGTGAAAACTTGCAACCGGTTTTGGCAAACTACTGGTGGACACGTTCTTTACATTAGTATGGTTAAGATATCTGACAATTCAAGGTACACTCAAATCTTTTTTAAACACGGTGGATGCTGCGTTACACAATAAAACCATTTGAAAAAAGTGATAGAATTTATAGAAAAATGAAAGATTGATATCCAAATTAAAAAAAAATCGAACTGTATTATTTGATAAAATAATAGCATTGTAGCCAGTAGCGGCCGGTCAATGTGGCATTTGATCAATACACCCCTTGTTTATGCAGGGGCGGCTATATTTCATGAAATAATATTTAAAAATAGCATTTATACCATTCCCTCATTTTAAATTCAATAAAATATTTTTTTCTAAAATATTTATTATAGACAATAAATACACGAAGAATTCAAAATTAGTGAATGGTATAAATGTTATGTTTGAATATTATTTCATGAAATATAACCGCCCCTGCATATAAAAGGGGTGCATTGATGGAATGCCACTGATTGTAGCATAAAAATCGTGTAAAAAAAGTTACATCATTTATAATATGTATTTGAATTCATTTATATTATAATTACGCAGGTCTGGGTTCGATTCCCGGTATGATCACAGTGAATTTGAGAATTATTTAATTCAATGTTGTGATCGAAGACTGGGTGTTTGTGATGTTAATTCACATTATTTCATCTCCTCCCATCCTTCTGATCCTTTAATAACTGGGTGTAGCAATAGCGATTAGTTAACCACTAGTCCTGTCCTAGCTTTATCCTTCTATCCCTACTACTGTCTTTGAATAGGAGAGGTTGAGCGACTGAGTAACAAACAGTTCTCGAAGAAAAAAATCTATTGAGACACCTCCTAGGAGGCTATATGCTCCACATTGGGAGCGAATATGGATAAAAATAAAAGATGCGTTACACAAAAAAAAACCATTTCCAAACCAAAGCCAACATTTGAGTGTCGCACCGACGACCGTCTCGTAGCAACGACAATGGAATGTGATCGTTCAATTGGGGGATTTACGGCGAGTATTTCAAGCCACCGCGTAATTCGGGGTAGTGTAATTGGAGGTTCCACTGTATATTGCTTTGCCCGTAATCTACAATTAGGCATACCATAATTATGAAGTATTAAACCTGGACAGTAGCTAGGGAAAAAAGAAACAAAAACTAATATTTTTTCTTTTAAAAAGTTAGTGAATCGTATTGTCATACTTCTCGCTGGAGAGAATTTTTTTTCAATACTTAGCCATTTTTTCAGCATCGAGAAAACTCGATCAAAAGATGTGGAAGTCCCAATGGTAGACATAAACTATATGGGTTCATTCTGACCAGATAATGTGCAACAATATGTTTTACTTGAAAATATTTGAATAATTGGACCCGTTTATCAACGTGCTCAATTTAGGTCGTCAATTTTTTTGGGACAAGATACCAAACCGGCCGGGACAATATTGTCCCGGCCGGTTTGGTATCTTATATATTATATATCGACTGTGGAAAGGAAAAAGGACTTAACCCTGAATTTTCCAAAACAGCTTTTTTTCGATAATCACAATATATACAACTTGACACACATTCTATTAAAAGGATGGAAGCTGAAAATGCCGAATGAGTATCTAAATTTAGCTTTTAAGTTTGAAAAAGATGACCTTGTAAAAAATTAAAGCCAAGAAAAAAACCTGAAATAAAGATTTTTCCGAGAAAATTTCTTTAATTAATATTAGGTTACGTCAATTAAACACCAGTTTAGAAGTATCCGTGCACTTCAAGGTTGTATATAATTCATAATTTGCATATGTCACAAAATCATCAAAACACGTTTTTAGCGCCTCCTGTAAAATTTGATATGTGTGGGTTAAGTCCTTTTTCCTTTCCACAGTCGATATATATATGGTATATATATATACGACCGGGAAAATCCCGATCAAACCGGGACGTATGGTAAGCCTATCTACATATAATGACTGCCGGCTACTGCTCATTATCAGTTTAATTATCTTGTACAAAAAAAAAGTCAATAAATTATAAACCAATGTCATTTATAGTTCTAGCAAATAAAAAACGACTTTGGCTGTTAAAAGTCTGGCAGAGTCAATTTGTAAATAGGTATTATAGTAATAATATTGAATCGAATTTATTTGACAGTCAATTGTGATGCTTCGCGGGGTCATAATAAAGCAATGGTCCGTTACATCTGCGCTCGTCAAACGTTGGGACGAGAGTGTTGTTTTTATTTATTTTTATACAAAGCAGTGATATTTCCAACTTTTATTGTTGATTATTCATATAAAAAAATCTTATCTCTTTTACAAGTATAGTTAACAGTGAACATTTTTTTTTCAGAAAATTTAAGAGACTTTAAGATCTATTTATTTAAATAATATAAAAAGGTATAGTGTTTTTGTTTAAAGCAGGGGTGGGGAACCGTTTCATTTCAAAAGGCCACATTCATTTATCTGATTCAACATAAGGCCGCAGTAAAGAAAACGTTGACCCCCCCCCCTTTTCTTTCGACTCTCGAACATATAATGGGTTGATTATGCGCTTTTTGCAAACGCTTGCATATATATTTTTTGATCAAAGTGAATATTTTGACCAATTCAAAAGGCCGCCGGTTCCCCTCCACTGGTTTAAAGGTTTGTTTTTAGAATTAGCAACACTTTTCCCAACGACATCCAATTTGTGGCGCGCGCCGTGTGGTATCTTCTAAAGCCTTGTCGAAAACACAGCTATTCCATCAATGCCGTTCAATTTGGAGAAAGAAAAAGACAGTAATCATGAGTCTATAGTGGTCTCCTTCGACTGTCACCCTCTGGCCGGCATCATTTCTCAAGAAATATTTTTTCACACTTTGTATCGTTGTTATGGTGTAAGTCTATTCATGGTGAAATGTTAAACGAAACCGAGCACATATCAGCTGTCAAATTGACTGGCACTGGAAAAAGTTTTGCTTATTCGAAAAACACATATTATACACAAATCATAACATGTCACAATAAATTTTCGCAGTTTGCAAACGTTGTTCTATCGTAAGTCTCAACATGCTGAAATGGCAAACCAAACCGAGCATAAATCAGCTGTCAAATTGGCTATAGCTGAAAAAAGTGTTCGAAATTCCAATTCGAAAAACAAGTCTCTTAAAAAAAACCCTATAAGTCACAAATTTTCAGTATTTTTTTTTAAAACAACTTAAATATTAACGTTAGCTAAAAAGTCGACAACATTTCAGTTGGTATTAAACTAGGTGTTTATAAAATTATTACGATGACAGTTACATAATTCGACTGTGGAAAGGAAAAATGACGTAACCCACACATATCAAATTTTACAGGAGGCGCTAAAACGTGGTTTGATGATTTTGTGACATATGCAAATTATGAATGATATAAAACCTTGAAGTGCACGGATACTTCTAAACTGGTGTTTAATTAACATAACCTAATATTAATTAAAGAAATTTTCTCGAAAAATCTTTATTTCAGTGATTTTTCTTGGTTTTATTTTTTTTCAAGGTCATCTTTTTCAAACTTAAAAGCTAAATTTAGATACATATTCGACATTTTCAGTTTTCATCCTTTTGATAGATTGTGTGTCAAGCTGTATACATTGTGATTATCAAGAAAAAAAAACCTGTTTTGGGAAATTGAGGGTTACGTCCTTTTTCTTTTCCACAGTCGATATGTTATCAAAGTATTCACTGAAATAGATACAAAGTTTTTTAAAAACCAAAAATTATTAGTCATTTTTTAAATAAACGTTAACTTAACACCTTATTATTTTTAGAAAAAGAGAATATTCTATAAAATTATTTATGGATTCCCCCCCCCCCCCCGTCAATGTTGAGATGCTGCGAGTTGATGGCGAATGTCAGGTCGACGCACCGACGCGACGCAGCGCGGCGCGGCTTTGCACTTCAATGGACTGTTTCTAACTTTACTCCTAACCAACACTATGCAATACAGATGCTATCTATAACCACACACTGACATTCAAAAAATACACTGCATTCAAACAGTAAATACTACATTACGTTAATTTCATGCAGCAGTATCCAATGGCGTAACAAACGTTAAGCGTACTTCATTTTTTTCTTTATTGGCTGGTAGTGTCTTAGGAGCAACTTCCTAAGACATGGTAGCGTGCATTTAGTCGAAGAGCTTATATGAGTCGAGGTCTACTCGCTTTTCGCATGACAACGCAAATTTCTTAAAAGCCTGATAATTTGTCTTATTAGTCGGTCCAATGGAAGGTTTGATCGACTTCTCTTCCCTGTCCATGCACACAACTACACTACCATAGAACAGGCACGGGCAAACCGCGGCCCGTTGCGTATTTTTCTGCGGTCCGCGAGCAATATATTTTTGAAAAAATCATATTTGTCTTTTAACGCCATTTAAAAAAAAGATTGTAAATAAATATAATAGGGAATTGTACCATCGTGAAGAAATCTGTAAATTTTATAACGCAATTATTTCTGACAATTTCAACCAGCTTAAAGATGTTGCTCGAAAACTGTTCGTTATTTTTGGATCAACCTATATATGTGAACAAACATTTTCAATCATGAACCTCGATAAAAACAACTCTTTACGATCAAACATCACCAATGAACATTTACAAGCAGATTTAAGAATCTCAAATACAAAATTAACACCTGAATTTAAAAAAAAATGTTAAAAGACGTAAAACAGTTCATTTTATTTTGTAATATATTTTATCATGATAGTAAATAGTGTACATATAAAATTGTGTTTTACTTGCGGCCCTCCGCTCATTTTGAACTCCTGAATTTGGCCCTTCTTCCGACAAGTTTCACCCCTCCCTGCCATAGAATATGTTCAGCATCCTGCTTCATAGAGTCACATTTGCATGCTGGCTTAGCCACTAACCGGCCAATTTTATAAAGATTGGCAGCGAAACCAGTGTCCAATAATGAGGAATTTGGAGTCGAGACTTAGGTTATCTTCATTCGCCATGTTATACTCAGAGAGAATAAGTAGGTATGTTGTCTCACCGTCTCTGCCAGACCCGCAAAACAACATCCATCGCTAGACTCCTCCAATAAAAAAGCGGTTTCCAAAAATAATTCAATTTTTAAGATTTTGTGCCCTAAATACTAGAGATTCCTGTTGAATATTGGAATATTTTCACCCCACTTTAGATATTCGAATAGATGATAAAGTATTAAGCAATTGGCAAAATGAAAACGTAATTACATTAAAATTTAAGATATAATTTAAGATTTCGACTGAAAGTGCTTGGTGGAATTTCAATATTAAATTTGAATACTTCAAATTATGTACATTCACACAAATCCTGTCACTAACGACCCGGGTTTCGCCTTTCGGCATATTCAGTCGTTTAAGTGTGCACGGATGAATTTGAACTGACGCTTAGTGAATGAATATGTATCGTGTTTATATAAGAAATTAATGCATCATTAAGTTTAAAGCCATTGCTGGCGAAAAGGATTATTAATAACTAGCTGTAAGCCCGTTGCTCAGCAACGTGAGATTTTTGTTGCATAGTATTTAATTTAATTTAATTTTATGTTATTTTATTTTATGGTATTTAATTTAATTTAATTTAATTTTATTTTATTTTATGTTATTTTATTTAATTTAATTTAATTTTATTTAATTTAATTTAATTTAATTTAATTTAATTTAATTTAATTTAATTTAATTTAATTTAATTTAATTTAATTTAATTTTATTTTATTTTATTTTATTTTATTTTAATTTATTTTATTTTTATAGTTAGCAGAAATTTCGTAAATTATTTAATATTTGGAATAATGTTTAAGTTTGCTAACAACAATTTTTCGTAGTAGCAGAAACTTCGGAAATTACTTAATTTTTAGAATAATGTTCAAGTTTGCTGACAACTATTTTTCGTAGTAGCAGAAATTTCGTAAATTATTGATTTTTTGGAATAAAGTTTAAGTTTGCTAACAACCATTTTTCGTAGTAGCATAAATTTCGTAAAATATTTAATTTTTGGAATAATGTTCAAGTTTGCTAACAACCATTTTTCGTAGGAGCAGAAATTTCGTGAATTATTGAATTTTTGGAATAAAAAAAAAGTTTGCTAACAACCATTTTTCGTAGTAGCAGAAATTTCGTAAAATATTTAATTTTTGGAATAATTTTTAAGTTTGCTAACAACCATTTTTCGTAGTAGCATAAATTTCGTAAAATATTCAATTTTTGGAATAAAGTTTAAGTTTGCTAACAACCATTTTTCGTAGTAGCATAAATTACGTAAAATATTTAATTTTTGGAATAATTTTGAAGTTTGCTAACAACCATTTTTCGTAGGAGCAGAAATTTCGTAAATTATTTAATATTTGGAATAATGTTCAAGTTTGCTAACAACCATTTTTCGTAGTAGCATAAATTTCGTAAAATATTCAATTTTTGGAATAAAGTTTAAGTTTGCTAACAACCATTTTTCGTAGTAGCATAAATTTCGTAAAATATTCAATTTTTGGAATAAAGTTTAAGTTTGCTAACAACCATTTTTCGTAGTAGCATAAATTACGTAAAATATTTAATTTTTGGAATAATTTTGAAGTTTGCTAACAACCATTTTTCGTAGGAGCAGAAATTTCGTAAAATATTTAATTTTTGGAATAATTTTTAAGTTTGCTAACAACCATTTTTCGTAGTAGCAGAAATTTCGTAAATTATTAAATCTTTGGAATAATGTTCAAGTTTGCTAACAATCATTTTTCATAGTACCATAAATCGACCTCGGCGCATATATCGACAGCCCTGCAGTTTTTAAATTGCAAATTATTGAATTTTTGGAATAATGTTCACGTTTGCTAACAATCATTTTTCGTAGTATATATATTTTATTCAAATAATTTTCAAATACGCTAACAAATAAATTTCGTAAAAGAAGAAAAAGACCCGATGACATCAGTACGCACACATTTGTGAAAAGTGAAAAGTAAAAAGTGATTATTATAGATTTTATTTTATTTAAAAAAGTGGAGACTGGAAGGTCGAGGACGTCCTTACACTCAGACGGACATTATCGGCTATTAATATATAGACTAGCTGTAAGCCCGTTGCCCAGCAACGGGAGATTTTTGCTGCATTGTGTTTGATTTTATTTAGTTTAATTTAATTTAATTTAATTTAATTTAATTTTATTTTATTTTATTTTATTTTATTCAAAAAAGTGGAGACTGGAAGGTTTGAAATGTGGTCGGACAGACATTATCGGCTATTAATATATAGAATAGCTGTAAGCCCGTTGCCCAGCAACGTGAGATTTTTGTTGCATTGTGTTTGATTTTATTTTATTTTATTTTATTTTATTTTATTTTATTTTATTTTATTTTAATTTATTTTATTTTATTTCAGTTTATTTTATTTTATTTTAATTTATTTTATTTTATTTTATTTTATTTTATTTTATTTTATTTCATTTTATTTTATATTATTTTATTTTATTTTATTTCAAAAAGTGGAGACTGGGAGGTCGAGGACACCTTACAGACGGACCTTATCGGCTATTAATATATAGATTATATCAGTACATATTACAGAACGCACGTATTACAACGACGTTTAAAACCAAGATTTTAATAACTTTCGACTGTGATTACTACGAAATCATGAATACATACTGTGATAGATAAACAACAAAGAGTCGTGAACTATTTACTAATAGTGGCGTGGACAATTAGTCGAATATTTAAGACTTGCAGCATCTCCTGCACCTTATTTTATCATCAATAAAATACAATTTATCGAGGCGGTACACATTTTTAACATTCCTGTACACGTTGCCAAACAATGGAGGCTGCACGGTGCATTATTTGGTCAGAGCTCCGATAGAGAGCTGTCACCGAGTCGCCGGTTTCGTCCGACGTTTATTATTATTAGTTCAGTGTGAAGTCAGCCGGAAATGTATTCACAATTCGTTTCGTCGCCGGCATTTGGGCACACCGCGCATGCACCTCGGCTGGATTTGCAGGCATTAGCATATTGGGAAATGTGTTTGTATAAACATAATTCTAAACTTGTAGGTGCATATACTCATTCTCGAAACAGCTTTACATACTTGCAACAAGCCGTTACTCGGCAAATGACATCTGCAGTAAATTTTACTATAATATGCTTTAAACGTATGCAGTTTGTTATCGCGACTGTACTGTATTCAGTGGCGGATTAAGCACATGGTAGTGGAGGCCCTGTTTCCCGGATAACATAAAAACAACAGAAAATTCCATGTAAAATACTGAAAATATTTTTTAAAAATCTGAGAAAAATGTATATCTAATATATCGACTTGATACACGTTCTATCAAAAGGATGCAAGCTCCAAATGCCGAATTAGTATCTAAATTTAGCCATTAATTTTGAAAAAGATAAAATTGTAAAAAATTAAAACCAAGCAAAAATACTGAAATAAAGGTTTTCCCCAGACAATTTTATTAATTAATATTAGATTATGTCAATTTAACACCAGTTTAGAAGTATCCGTGCACTTCAAGGTTGTGTATAATTCATAATTTGCATATATCACAAAATCATCAAAACACGTTTTTAGCGCCTCCTGTAAAATTTGATATGTGTGGGTTACGTCATTTTTCCTTTCCACATTCGATTTATAAAAATGAATTTTCGTTTGTTCGTACTTTATGCGCTGCCACACCGCTCATCCGAATGCAATAAAACTTTGACAAACTTAAAATAAATAGATCACATTTATTCACACCATCACCAAAAGATTAATACATTTGTAAATAGACACCCTAATTCAGATTCTAGATAAATCCTATGCATTTTTCTTTTTTTTTTATCTCACATCAGATGCAGCGTAAACGAGTCCGTGTCTAAAATAATAAACACAATCATAATTTAATTTGATCTCTGGACCATGTGCAATATGGCTGCCACAAAAAGCTATTTCCGAAAATTCTCCATAGAAAATTCGACGGAAATAGACATGCCTCCACGCTAGGCGCTCCCGCCAAGACGAAATCCACACATTCATCTCTTTCGAGCGCATTGTTCGAACGCCACCCGAGTGGGATGGAGATATTGATGCGACGGAAATGCCTGGAATAAAAAAGCAATTCGAATTTCGAACGCCAACGTTCGGGATATCAATGAAAGCATGCATCGTCAACTCGACTTTTATCAACGCAATAATAGACAAATAAACACACCGTTCAGAACGGTCATAAAAGTTAAATCACGGATTCAGTCAACACTTTAAAATATCGAAGAGATCGGTTTTCAATACGCACTTAGTACTCAACTCTTTTTTACACGATTATGAAATAGCACGGTCCACTAAAAAGAACGAATTATTAATTTATTGATGCATTATTTGTTTCAACACGATTCCAAGACACAAAAAAAGCGGATGGCAAATTTTCTAATAACAAGAAATTCAACATCAAATAACAAAACTAAAACCTTCATCAGACGTGTCAGACATTTCTAGTGATGAAAGTGATTTACAGGGCTGTGGAATCGGAGTCGCGGTATTTTGGCCGGAGTCGGAGTCGTGAAATATGAACGGCTCGATTTTTTTTATATATACTTTGTGTGTGTATTCAAACAAATTAGACCAAAGTGTTGACATGTCACGCTTGGCTGACGAAAGATGATCTGATGGTATACATATATATAAGTTCAAATGAAATTATTGAAAATTTCCTTGGAGTCGGAGTCGTTAATTATTTCAAAGCTGGAGTCGGAGTCAGAGTCGTCTTTTTTTTACACGACTCCACAGCCCTGGTGATTTATGTCCAGTCTCTCATAAAAGCCCCTGTGTATTTAATTTTTCATTTTTAAAAAATATTTGGCATTACAGCTAATACCAATGCGCCAAATATTTTATAAAGTTGAAAGATCATACGAGAAAAAAATCGACTGAGAATTTTAGTATGTAATGTAAGTCACTCGAGATAAAATCAAGGTAAATTGACATCACATAATCAAGTAGTGATGAATTGTATTATTTTTAGTTGATTAAAATAGATATTATGATAAACATTTTGCGTAATTTTTTTTACGATTTTCAAGAATTATTCCACGATGTTGTGGTATAGAAAATTTTCACTGAATAACATATTATTATATATAACTTTTTTACGCTGGTTTAGTCACGATTTTTTGTGGAACGTATCTAGCATCTAAAAAAAGAGGTGAGTGTATATGAATATTGCTTTAAATCATATTCTGAATGATATTTTAATATGTAAACTACAGCATTTTAAGTAAAATGTATAGAGTCTATACTGAACGACTTATTAGTCTATACCAAGCACGGGCCAACCGTGGCCCGCGAGCAATATTAAATCTTTGAAAAAGATTCATGTTTCTATCTTTTAACGCCTAATTAAAAAGGTTGAAAATAAATATAATAAAAGTTATTTTTGGATCAATTTATATATGTGAGCAAACATTTTCAATCATAAACTTCAATAAAAACTCTTCTACAATATTAGCACCAGAATTTTTAAAAATGTGAAAAGACGTACCTAAAACAGTTCCATTCCTCTCATTAGATTGTTTTTTTTTTATGATAATAAATAGTGTACATATAAAAATGGTATTTTACTTGCGGCCCGCCGCTGATTTTGAATTCCTGAATTTGGCCCTACATCCGAAAAGGTTGCCCTCCCCTGGTCTATACTATATACCAGGCGTGGGGATCATGCGGCCTTCTGGCCAATTCTGTAATTCTGTAAATTTATGTTAATTCGTTAATTCCTGACATATTCAGGCCGTAAATTTCTTTTTCCGACCGAAGATTCCCTAGTCAATGTTTACTGCGGCCTTATGTCGTATCAGAAAAATGAATACGGCCTTTAGAGAAGAAAAGGTTCCCTACCCCTTCTATAGACTAATAAGTCGTTAATTTGTTTCGAATTTTTATATTTTTTGAAATACTTATTGAGCGGTTGATTAAATAACAATCAAACTTGAAATATGGATGAAAAGTGTATATGGTGCAAATTGGTATACAGTTAAATTCTATTCATATTTGAATTCCGAATTTTAGTCTATGGTGCCGTCTGACATTTCTATCCAAGATGGCCGAACATTTTTTTAAACTAGATTCAAACCTATTCTTGAATAATTTCAAATGATATCGCTAAATAAAGCCAACGCGTTGGGTTATGTTTGATCCATGAGCCTATCTATCTACGGCGTCTTTGGAAGCCCTGTCACATACATGCGTTCCGAAATTAGAAAAAAGTGTCGTTCATTTGTTTTTACTAATTTTATTTGACAGTTTTCGGCGTTGACGGAAGTTTGGGCGCGGTTCGAATTTTAATGGGGTGTTGGGTGTGAAATAAAATAATAATAATTCTCATTTCATTGTTTTGAATGCACGTTAATGGTAATGCGATTGGATACATTTGTCATGCATCTCTAAGAGGGTGCTTCTCGACAAACTGAATAATAATGTTGATATTCCAAAACAGAGATGACGTGACAAATTTCGTAATTAAAGAGACTAGACTAGGTATTATAAATAAATACTTTATTAAGTAGTTGTCCATGGATGGCATCACGCGATTATCGATGTCTTCGACACACCTTCCTCTAGTACCATATCCGCCATTTAAAATATATACTATATATTTTAAATGGCGGTATAGTAAAGTTTTTATACGATAACTGTTTGTTACTCAGTCGTTCAACCTCACTTTTTTTTCAAAGTGAGTAGTAGGGAAATAAGGATGAGGCTAGAACAAGACTAGTGGCTTACTAATCGCTATAGCTACACCCAGTTATTAAAGGATCAGAACGATGGGAGGAGGGGAAATAATGTGACTACTGGTTGACAAAAATTGTAAATAATGTGAGCATACATCTAAAAACCCTAATGCAGTGGTGGGGAACCTTTACTTATCTAAAGACCGCATTCATTTTTCTGATTCGACATAAGGCCGCAGTAAACATTGACGAGGGAATCTTTGGCCGGAAAAAAATTCATGCAAATTTCTAAAGCCCAGAAATTTTCGGATTTCCCAAAATTATCAGCGTGGGACCATTTTTTGTTTAGAATTTTCAAATCCAAAATCTCAGGAATCTACGAATTAACAAAAAAATACGGAATTACAGAATTGGCCAGAAGGCCACGGGTTCCCCCCGCCTGCCCTAGTGCATGCCCAAAGAGAATGTCGGTTTGATAGAGCCATGTGTTATACGTATGTATGTTACGATAAAATGTATTTTTCTATGGAAATACGCCAAAGTTGCGTAGAGAATAGACAATACTGTTATCTTGTCTTATCTTGTCTATAGAATGAAAGAGAAAATGATCATTGGAAATGTTTCTTTACGTGAAAAAATTGTCGGTGTTGAAGTGGAAGTATTGTAGACGCCTACATTATTATGCGGAACAGATATTATTCAAGTGGTGTTGCTTATAGCATTTTAATGCGTCATTCTTTAGTTCAGATAATTATCATTATCATTGTTTAACGGCTGTAAGTAGACGAGACTGTTTGCATTTCAATTACGATGCATTCAAAATTATATTTATTTATGTTATGTGTGTTTTTTTAACATCCTATGGGAGCGGCGCAATGTGTTTATCATCTTAACCCTTTCAATACTGATGACGAAAGCTACACTTACTGTATTACTTCAAGTTTAAAGACATACTAGCTGTAAGCCCGTTTTGCCCTCAACGGGGATTTTTTTTGGCGATTAGAAAATTTACTGGCGTGAAAAATCAAATGCAAACCTTTTTATTTGAATAAACCAGAAGATCTAAACGTAATTAATTCTCTAAATGATTTTTTTTAGGAATAAACCCAGTTCTCTAAAATAACTAAATTACACCGTGATTGCAAAACAAAATACGCAAATATTTGTATAGATACAGATACAAAATTACCGAAAAGAATTAACAAGTCGTTACCTTATTTTGAAAAGGTTCTATTTGCACTTTACCATGTTTTGAGATACGAACGTTTGAATATTTGACTGACCATACGAATGTTGTTTATAAATCGATTATAAAAAGTCATATTGTTTCGTAGAAGCTTGTAAAATTACTGTATGAAAGAAAGTGTGTAGATATAACTCTTGAATCCTGCTAACTTCTCTATTTAAAAATGTATAACTCTGAAATTAATTTATATACATGTTAGATTGTGGCAAATACAACATTTTCCGACCTAAAGGTAATTTTATACCAAAATGACAGTTAGAACCTTTTCAAAGTAAGTAAACGAAGTGTACTGTATTGTTGATGATTTTTATATTAAAATAAAAGTGAATGTAGATTTTAAAATTATAATTTCAAATTGTCTATGACAATTTCACGCTCATAGTTTGGGTAATGCTTTACGGTTGCGAATCATGGCACCTGACGAAGACTCAGAAAAACCGTATACTGAGCTTCGAGGAATTCAGAGATAAGGGAGCGTACAAGACAGCGTCCCGTCACGTCAGTGGTTATGGAGAGACGTTGGAACTGGCTGGGTCACGTGCTGCGGATGCCTCCGGAAAGCCTCAATCCTGCCTGCCTCTTCTTTCGGCCGGTGGGATTCCGGCGTCCCGGACGTCCGTCGGGTACTATCCATAGGATGTACTCGGCGGAACTGAGGGATGCTGGCATGTCATGGGAGAAAGCAAAGCTATTGGCGGGAGACAGGGAAACATGGAGGTGACATAGGAAGCGAACATGGCCAAGAAGAAGAAGAAGAAGAAAAAATATTCCACCGAGTTGAAAAATATGAAATGTTACTGAAAGGGTCAATATTACATTAAATTTCATCCACGTAGGATGCGTTTCAATAATTATTCAAATATATTCAACGTTAGAATCTTGTGTCTCTTTAAAAGCGCATTGGAACTCTGTGTACATAATTTTGTTTCACTTTCACGCCTCAACAGTTTCAACTAGAAAAGTACCAACCATCAGTCACTAGATTAAATACAAATTAATGGAGAACTCACTTCAACGACTTGGCGGAGATCCTCGACGTAGATGTTTTCAGTGTCCACGATTTCGGTGCAGACCCTCTGCAATAACGAAAGGCTGGGATCGCAGTAGCGAGGTCTCGGAGGGGTTGGCGGTCGGACGAGGGATGCAGCAGCCGCCATATCTGCAGCAACCCCTGCCAAAGTACCAAAGAACAACTTTACATCTTGTAATACACAGGGATTGTAATAAGACCAATTGGATCTCAATTATTTTTTTTACCATGTCAAAATGTGGAGCGTATGGACTCCTAATCAGTGGCGGCCGGTCAATGTGGCATTGGATCAATGCCCCCCTTGTATATATATGCAGGGGCGGTTATATTACATGAAATAATATCCAAACATAACATTTATACCATTCACTCATTTAAAATTCTTCATGTATTGTTATTACACAAGTGTTTCTACGAGAACTGCTTGTTACTCAGTTGCTCAACCTGTCTCTTTTCAAAGAGAGTAGGAATAGAGGGATAGGTCTAGGATAGGACTAGTGGTTAGCTAATCACTCTCGATACACCCCGTTAATAGGATGGGCGGGAGGGTGGAATTCAAGACATCACATACATCCATGCTTTCGAACATAAATTCATAAATCGATTGAAAAAGAAATTTATAAAACTGTCCGTACTGGGATTCGAACTCGTGACCTCCGTAACCGAAGGCAACAACGTTGACCACTCGACCACACAGGCGGCTAGTCTCAATACTGGGCGAGAATATAAAAAAATCGGTGTTTCGATATTTCCTAATTGAGGAGTTTGTGATCAAATATTACCAGATTCACTTTTTTATTGAATAGAGAAAAACACACTTTTTTAATCAGTTTTCGAATATTACAGCGATATCTCATTTTTTTTCTCAAAACTTAATTTTGGCGTGTTTGATTTCAAGCTCCATGAATATGCATAATCATAAACAACCTACGGTTTATCAAAATAATATTACACCATTTAAAAGGCTCATCAATTTTGGAACCTGTCAATATTGATATCGACTGTGGAAAGGAAATATCGATAATCATAATGTATTAAGCATGATACACGTACTATCAAAAGGATGAAAGCTGCAAATTCCAAATTAGTATCTAAATTTAGCTTATAAGTTTGAAAAAAGATGAGCTTGAGAAAGTTGAAACAAAGAAAAAAGACTGAAAAAAGGTTTTTCCTTCTACAATTTCTTTAAATAATGTTGGATTATGTCAATTAAAAACCAGTTTAGAAGTCTCCGTCCACTTCCAGGTTGTGTATATTCCATAATTTGCATATGGCCCAAAATCATTCAAACACGTTTTTTGTCCGTACTGTAAAATTTACCATGTGTGGGTTAAGTCCTTTTTTCTTTCCAAAGTCGATATTATTCTTAGCAGATTTAAATATTTCAATCAATCGCCAACAGTTTTATTAAAATGTGTGATGCTTTCTACACATTCAAAATACGGTTCTCGTTAATTTTCAATATTTAATTACCAGTTTTTTGCATTTTAAAAAACGGTATTTTAGTATTGTAAAAACAACATAAATATCGTTCTCTCGGTTTCGGTAAAACCTGTATCCCTGATAACAAATGCAGCATTATGAAAACGTGGACGTCAAATATTTCACATTATAAATCGCTAGAATTTTAATGTTCAATTGTATCATCGGGCGTCATTGAGTTGCTTCGGGCTGAGGACCCCTGCGACCTTCAGGGGACAGTCGGTAACAATGCCCCGTAATTTTTACTTTTTTTGGACAGCAAATAGTTTACCGTCTCTAAAAAAATAGGTGTTAAACAACTAAATATCGATCACTTGATGCGTATCAACTTTTTTTGAGATGTTCAGTTAGGTGGTTAATATGATCCAAATTGGAAACGATCATGGTTGAATGTAAAAAAACAGAAACGCAACGCCAATAAGTTTGCGTTTGCTCAACTTTCGACAAAAATCGTTTAAAGTAAAATTAGTAAATTATATCTGAAAGTTTTTTCTAATCATATCAATAGTATTAGTGTATCCAATCCCGGAGACTTTTTCCAATCCCGGGATCCCGGGATTGGGACTAACGCACCGAGGAATTTGAAACCCTCAATTCCCTATACTTTTCCCCCGGATTATCTCCAAACCTCGTTTTTTTTTCAGCTTACTGAGGAATTTGAAATCCTCGATTTGCTATACTTTTTCCCCAACTTATCTCCGAAAGTCGATTTTTTTTCTAAAATCGGGATTTGCTCAAGATTTCACAATCTCGAAATCGCGACCGTGTCAGTCCCGGGATTTCGGGATCAGAAAATTGGATGGACTAAATAGTATGTTTTTAAGGATCAATACACAAATAAAAAAAAATCATTAGAGCAACATAAAGTAACTCACCCCCATCGTTCATATCTCTTGACATGATAGCGTTCCCATTGGCCTGGACTAGTCTTGCATTTTTCGCAAAAACCACCGCGTTATCCATATCACTGTTGTCATCGAGACTTTCAATCGAAGCCAAGTAGGCTGAGTTTACCCCACCCTTGTTCTGGGCGCCGCTACTCGACGTAGAGCTCGAAGATGCTATAGAGCTCATCGATAACGGCCTCGTGACGAGACTCGAGTTTGGCAAGTCTAATCGTGAATCTTGGTTAGATATCTTCAAGTTTCCAGTACTGCCAGAGCCGTCTGAATACAGACGAGAATTATTAGTGACAAACGAAATCTCATTATCGAAGATATTGCCCTGCCGTATCAAAGATTCTGGCTTGTGTTTGACAGGTGGTTCGCTCAGACCAGGAGGGATAGTATTTATTTTATCTTCAGAAACAACTGAATTATTAGATTCGACTTCATTGTTTATATTATTTGAAAGGTCCAACATTGAGATATCATCGCTGTCTATATTATTTTCATTTTTTTGATTAATCTGATTCAAATGCTCGTTAGATTTACTGTTCACCGTTTCTGATCGTTGGTCGATGAATGGTAGAGCCAGTGATTCGATCTGTACTGGTTTAATTGGACTTACAGGAACGTCATAAATAGAAGAGGAGTTTATAGGAACATCGTAAACTGATCCAGTCCCGTCATCCAAATCAGATTGCGATGTCACTTTGTCTCGTACCGTTTCATTTTTTTTAGAAGCCGACCAATCCTTCGTCACTCTATTGACGAACGACGATTTTATAGGAGAGACGAAAGAACTGTTGGACGGACTCGGCGAGATCGTCGGTATTTTGTTGTGTTGAGTAGCATTCACGTTGATTCTGGTCAAACTCGACGTGTGCTCGAGAGGTTTGTCATAGATGTCGGCCGTAGAGATTATATCGACACCCGACTGGGTTATCTTAGACGTCGCGCCCATCAAGGGGATGTTCGACTGCTTTGCAGATCTATAAGAAGACCTTCCGATATTATTCAAAGATGGCTTTTTGTGTTGAACTATTGACGGTTTTTGAACAGGAGTCTCAGCGCCCGCACTGCACAACATTCTTTTCACATTGGGAGAGAGATTTTCAAAACTGTTTGCACTGTTCCCGGCTTTTTCTATAAAATGTTTTCTATTCGACTCGACTTTTGCAATCACTTCACTGTTCAACTTTGCTATAACTTTGACTTGGTCACTTGTCACTTTTGGAGCACTTTGTTCTAAATTATCCATTTTTTTATCACTGATTCTAGATTGCAAAACTTGGGCACTTGAAATCTCACTCGAACTTCCCAAATTTTCCGTATTATCTTCCAACGAATCACCGCCACTATTTTTCCTTAATGCAAAACTTTTAAGTCTGCTTACGTAGCTCGACTTGCTGGGTTGCGGTATATCTCGATTCACGATTTGCAAAGGCGGATTGGCAACCGTTGAAGGTTTGATTGCATCGTTTGAAAGACCGGGAAGTCTAACGCTTCCTGCTATCAGTCTGGGGTCTTTGGACGGGGAACTGGACAGTGGAGTTGCCATTTTTCGTTTGCCTTCATCCCTTTTAGATTGTTTAGAGTCTTTCGTTTTTTTCTTTATAGATTCTGGATCGGTAGCTTTCAAGGAAGGTTCCAAAAGTGAGTCGTAAATGCCAATCAAAGTAGGCGAGAGATCAGTTGCGCTTCCTGAAATAATAAAAAAAAACAATACAATTTAATAATATTTTTTATCTAAATACTGAGAGAAATTTTAACAATAATTTTAGAACTCATACCCTTATAATATATTATGAAACACTACTCCGCTATTCACTATTTGAACGAGAGCGATCCCATTTTATTTTAATTTCTGAAATGTATACCATATCAACAGTGTAAAGGAAAAAGGATGTGACCTACAGTTTCTTCAAAACAGCTTTTTTCAATCACAATGTATACAACTTGATACACGTTCTATCAAAAGGATGAAAGCTGTAGATATCGATTTAGTATCTAAAATTAGATTTCAAGTCTGAAAAAAGAAAAACTTGTGAAAATTGCAATCAGGAAAAAAGACATAAAAAACGATATTATTAAGCAATTTATTAAATTAATATTAGATTAAGTCAATTAAACACCAGTTCACAACTCTCCGTGACCTTCAAGCTTGTGTACATTTCTTAATTTGCGTATGGTCTAAAATCATTAAAACACTTTTTTGTGCCTCCTGTAAAAATTGATTCGTGTGGGTTACGTCCTTTTTCCTTTCAGCAGTCGATAGAAGTATCAGTTGTTATCTCTTATGTATGTATTTTTTTTCCAATGAGGTTTTAATTTGTTGTATGGGTTTACGTTTTAATTTTTTAAATAAATAGTGATCTTACTTGGTATTAAAAAGATTTATAATCATGTCAGAGTTCATGAATATAGTTGTTATGCATGTTCACAAGACGGAAATTGTGCAACGAACCACTGCTAATTAATAGATTCCTGCTAGATTATACGATCTGAAATTTCAATAAGGAATGTATTATGCAAAATATTCCATCGACACATGTTTTGCGTACACCGGCTATAAAATGTGTTTTATTGGAGTACTTGAAACGCGTTGCAGGTTTCATTGGGTTGATAAAGCGGGGCGAACGAGCCATATCCTGTCATCTCTCGAGTCGCATGCAATAATGCGTGCCCGAGACAGCATGTTGACATGTGCATTGAAATTTAAAACTATTTTGTCCTACGCATGCGGGTAAATCGTTTAGTCGCTTTTCGGTATGCATTATACACATATAAGAAGATTGGGTTAGCTGAAGATTTGAATGACGAAAACCATCATGAAAAACTAATACATACTAGAGCTTGCCGGTTTTCAAAAACCGGTTTTTTGGCTAAATTTGCGACATTCGAAAAACGTTTTTTTCAACCTTGTAACCGGTTTTAACCTTTTCTTAACTAAGATGTGTAAATAGTACACATACCTTCTAATCATTTACATTTCTCTGTATATATAATAAATACTCGGCCTAAAGTTCAGGTATTCCTCCCTTATACATTTACGCATTGAGTGATGCAATAATCGAAATATTGTAGTAGTGTTATATAATTGTCATGATTCACTCCCGTTTGCCTGATGTGTAACGGATACACAGCTCAGGAGCGCGTACTTTTTTTTGCACAGTAGGGAAAGGGTTAAATACATTTTTTTTTATTTAAATAAAAACGTTAATATTTTGACTGGATCTTTTATGTGATGCCTTAAAGACCATATGTCCCACATCATTATCCAGCGAATGGGTGTTTGCGATCTCAGGAAATTTTGTTACAAAAATTAGATCATCACTAAGTGATCGATCAGTGGACGCATTGTCTTTTCTTAAATCATAATTTCTTGTTGTGTGTAATAATTTATAAAAATAAATATGTAAAAAAATAAAAAAGTTTTGATAAAGATTTTAAACTTTTTTTCGCTATTTTGATAGAATTATCCATTTTTTGTAAAACTTTATTGACGGTTTTTTCAAAAGTCGGTTTTTGAATAAGCCTTAATTGTGTACGTTCATTCAATAAAGGAAATTAATCTTTAACGAGAATTGTTCGTAACTTATTTAAAAAAATAGCTTGGATTTGTCTCGGAGGAAAATGCCACAGAACTTTTAAATTAGATAAATATTATGAGACTAAGAAAAATGTATCAATAATATTAAATATTGTTTTGTATGCAATCAGAAACAGTTAAAATGGATTGTATAAAATAGTCAAGGGGACGTGTCCTGCGACAGTAAATTATCTGAGTTTATCACCATAGTAGGAACATAATTAGTATAAAAGAAAATGATTGGACATGTGTTTTCAAATACTCACACATTTTGCTTTAGAACAACTTAATAGTAGATATACTTAAATCTCTGCAATCAACATAATTTGATTTTTTATATGCTAATCGATAGTGTAATTACTGTGATCTTAAGTAGAAATGATAGAAATTTTATTCGTAAGCAAACAGGAAAATAAGAAGTTTTTTAAAACCGCGACTGGTTGACGCCAATAAGAAGGCACCTACAGGAAGACAAGAAATTACAATATATTTATTCCAGTTTTCATAATATGTATTTTTAATTTGGTGATGATGAGTTGAATATTGAAACAACGGTTGTAATTAGGGTATCCAATCCCGAAGCCTTTTTCCAATCCCGGGATTGATTTATTTTGAATCCCGGGATCCCGGGATTGAGATTTTCTCACCGAGGAATTTGAAATCCTCAATTTGCTATACTTTTTCCCGGAATCTCACGGAAACTCGTTTTTTTTTTTAGCTCACCGAGGAATTTGAAATCTTCAATTTGCCAATTTCGTGTAAATTTCGAGAATTTGCTCAAAATTTCTCAATCCCGAAATCCCGGGATCGCGGCCATCTCAATCCCGGAATTTCGGGATCAGAAAATTGAACGGGATCCCGGATCCCGGGATTGGATGCCCTAGTTGTAATCAAACACTCGAACTTTTCATATATGCGAACCAATTTTTTAGAGTGGCAGACTCCACGATTTATATTGTGTTTCTTCGTTGGCATTTAAGAATTTAAATATGATACTATTTTCTTCGCTAGGAAAGTTTGTATTTTTTTTCTTACAACTAGGGTTGTGCACAAAATTTAAATGTTATAGTTAAAATAATTTGACTTCGTAAACTATAATAAATTAACAATAAAGCAAACGATACATTTTTCAGATATATAGCATCTTATTATATATATAGTAAAGAAAGATAATAAAACACGCGTTGGAAGTTTGAGTAGCACGGTAATATCGGAATAGGTAAAGCGAAATGTAGCCCAAATGGAAAAATACTCACGTTTAAATTTTTATAACATTAAACAAAAGTCAATCGTACCAAGGGCACCCCATCCCGAACTCTTTTTTTAATCCCGGGATTATGGGATTCAATGTTTTCCAATCCCGGGATCGAACATTCACCATTGGAGGAAATCGACAATTTTCAAATTCATAGAATTTACGGATTTTTTAAAACGAAAAAATGTGTGATCTTTTTATGTTACCTTGGGAGGTCTTTCGGAAATTTAAATATAGTTTTGTCACCGCTCAAAGTAAAAGGGCCAGGAATATGCGGAATTCCAAAAATGAAAAAATGTGGCACCTTTTCTTTAGTTCTCGCGCGGATTTCAGAAAATTTTAGTCAGTATCCAATTTCAAAATCCCAGGAATTTACCGAATTCCCAAAATGACAAAAAATTGGGACCTTTCTTTTTAGGTCTCAAGGATTTCAAAATTTTTGTCTACTCATGTTTTCAAAAAGTTGTCGACCATTTTGCACTACTTATCCTCAATTGCAAAATCCCTGTATTTCAGGATCAGAAAATTTGACGGGATCCCGGGATTGGTAACCCTAATCGTACCTAACCTAACATAACTTTTTTCTATATCGACTGTGGAAAGGAAAAAGGACGTAACCCACAGTTTTTTCAAAACAGCTTTTTTTCGATGATCACAATGTATCAAACTTGATACACGTTCTATCAAAAGGATGCTAGCTGCAAATGCCGAATTAGTATCTAAATTTAGTTAATAAAAACAATAATCCTTTGTACTTCATTCCACTTTATTTAATATGTCAGGACCGGTTTCGCTCATTGCGAGCATTGTCAACTGATAAGAAATATAATTTAACAATGCTATTTATACAAAATTGAAAAGTTATACACAACAGTTGGCATTGAAAAGAAATTGCCAATTACATTAAAGTGATTCTAAAATAACACAAAATTAAAATGTTCAACACAACTAACATATAATTAAAAAGTCATCCCAGATTCATAAATTCAGAATGCGATTGAAAGTAATTACAAACATAATTAAAATTTGGGAAATTTTTGACAAAGTGATAAAATGTTACAATAATAAAGTGAATATGCTTAATGATATGAATATGCTTAATGATAGTTTTATGTTTTCCCCGCTTCCAAGTAGTTGGTGTGTTCATTCATTACTTAAACAAAATCGACAGCCAGGAAGATTCTGAAAAACAAATTTTTCAAAGACCATATCAATTCTAACAAAAGAAATCTATATTTATTTTATTTTATTTTTTAATTTATATAAAAGAATAGCTTTATCCATTGCATTAGCCCTTGTTAACTATTCTTTTATATAAATTAAAAAATAAAATAAAATAAATATAGATTTCTTTTGTTAGAATTGATATGGTCTTTGAAAAATTTGTTTTTCAGAATCTTCCTGGCTGTCGATTTTGTTTAAGTAATGAATGAACACACCAACTACTTGGAAGCGGGGAAAACATAAAACTATCATTAAGCATATTCATATCATTAAGCATATTCACTTTATTATTGTAACATTTTATCACTTTGTCAAAAATTTCCCAAATTTTAATTATGTTTGTAATTACTTTCAATCGCATTCTGAATTTATGAATCTGGGATGACTTTTTAATTATATGTTAGTTGTGTTGAACATTTTAATTTTGTGTTATTTTAGAATCACTTTAATGTAATTGGCAATTTCTTTTCAATGCCAACTGTTGTGTATAACTTTTCAATTTTGTATAAATAGCATTGTTAAATTATATTTCTTATCAGTTGACAATGCTCGCAATGAGCGAAACCGGTCCTGACATATTAAATAAAGTGGAATGAAGTACAAAGGATTATTGTTTTTATTAATATAATGCCTTTCCACCAAGTATTGACAGTGAACACCCTAAAAGTGATCTAAATTTAGCTTTTAAGTTTGAAAAAAATGTCCTAGTAAAAAATTAAAACCAAGAAAAAAGACTAAAATAAAGGTGTTTCCTAGACAAATTCTTGAATTAATATTAGATTATGTCAATTAAACACCAGTTTAGAAGTCTCCGTGCACTTCAAGATTGTGTATAATTCATAATTTGCATATGTCACAAAATAATCAAAACACGTTTTTAGCACCTCCTGTAAAATTTGATATGTGTGGGTTACGTCCTTTTTCCTTTCCACAGTCGATATGCATTTGCGAGCTGTAATCTGATCACTTTCTAAAAATACTTCAATTTGTAGTTAAATATGTAATTGGCACTGATTGTAACGCAGACAAAATAACATTCGTAACATATTAATATTTTTAATTTGTGTTTTACAATATATATAATGATAATGATTGACTAGCATAGTAGAAATGTGTGCAATATATTACAAACGCACTGTACCCCCTGTCAAACAAGAACTATCTTTATTTGCTCTTTATTCTGAGAGAGAAAGACTCGATTGAATGAGATTTTAAGTGCACGCTGTCCCATAAAGATAAAATTGAATTTCCGTTATGTGCAAGAACTAAATATCAGACAATTTTCTCTTTAGTAAGTAAATCTGCTACTTAAAATATTATGGATGTAAGTAGAGTGTATCAATTCACAAGAAACCTTATTTTAGTAATTATATTTATACAAACAAATTAACACATTAATTGAATTTGCGTTAAATTCGATAGGCATTTAACAAAACAACAATTTTAGATATTTTCAAACAGTTCAAACAAAAGTGGTTTCATATGCTCAATTCTAATAATTAATATTATAACTAACTGATAATTGATTCTTTGTTGGAACTTGTATAATTAAAATATCATTAATCATATTATATAATACAGCGTCACATGAATAATAAACCAGTGTTCTGCGAGCATATATGTATTATAATTACACATCGAGAGATTTTTTTTAAATCAATATACATAGAATTATCAACGCTTTTGGTTGTTCGTCTTATTCGGGTGGCATATCCCCATTCGGACAATTGATAAACTCATTTTAAGATTTCGACTGAAAGTGCTTGGTGGAAATTATGTACATTCACACAAATGTTGTCACTAACGACCCGGATTCTGCCTTTCGGCATCTTCAGGCGTTCAAGTCACCAAGTGAATGGTGGATAATTTTAAGGGTTATATTTATTTTTGTTTGTCGGAGAAATTTTTATGATTCTATTTACTCAGATATAGAGTATAAGAGTGGAGAACTCGGCAGGTATAGCTGTTCATTCAATATTGGTGCGCTTTTTAATTGTGCTCTGCTTATGTCTAAAATTTCTTGAAAGAAGAAATTCAGTTCGAGTTCATCCGTGCACTTGAACGCCTGAAGAAGGCCCAGGTCGTGTGACACTTGTGTGACTTGTGTGAATGTACATAATTTGAACGATTCAAATTTGATAAACTCATTGTTAGCGTATTGGAAGACCACCGCTGATACATAAGGGTTTTATAAAGTGAAGTGGTTAAAACTGTTCGGATTAAAGGCAAACAGGCGTGAATGATATTGCGAGACTGTGTGCTATGCGATTATTATTATAATAATGAAAGAAGACCATTCATTTGAAAATTATTATTTTATTCCATCAATTAAACAAATAATTGCAGTATCAATTTAGCGCCTCTCTTATCAAAGTGGAAATACCTAACTCATTCACAACTTTTATAATCATCTCGCGTAATCTTTTCCGCCTTTCTCAATAAATATTTTGATAATATTTCGTATCTAGCATAACTACCATTGGCAACACATCTAGGTGCGTCTAAATCAAGATAAAGATATCATTAGCCAAACCGATGACGTACTTACAATGCAATTTCATATTTTGAAGTGGTTTTACAACTAAAAAAAAAATTATATCTGTAGTAATGAAATAAAAATAAAATACCTATATAATTAATAATTAATGAAAGATACCTTATCTGGTACATATTCTCTTGAAATGATAATTTATAATATAATCGGCGTACAAAGAGTTGTTTTCATTTTTCCGCCAAACTGTTTTTAGCATATCGACTGTGGACAGGAAAAAGGACCTAACCCACCGTTTTTTTTCTATAATTACAATGTATACAACTTGATACACGTTCTATCAAAAGTTTGTAAGCCGAAAATGCCGTATTAGTATCTAAATTTGACTTTTCAGTTTGAAAAAGGTGACCTTGTAAAAAATCAAAACCAAGAAAAAAGACTGAAATAAAGGTTTTTCTTAGACAATTTCATTAATTAACACTCAAGACCCCGGCCCCGCACTAACGCGGAAAAGGTCGTTATCCGTTAAACCCCGGCCCCGCGCTAGTGCGGGTTTACACACGTGGGCGTGTAATCGGTACCCATTAAAGCAAAACTAATTTATTTCGAGTTTTTGTTTTTTATGCTACTCAACAGGGTTTGCTGCGTATGTGTATTTTTTGTGTCGATTTACCTTATTGTTTATGGGTGAAAATGACTTTTGAAATAAGATATTTTTTACTTTAGAATACTTAAAATTAATATTAGATTATGTCAATTAAACACCAGTTTAGAAGTCTACGTGCACTTCAAGGTTGTGTATAATTCATAATTTGCATATGTACAAATGAGTTTTTTTTTAAATTTTGAATATGTTGCGTTTCCACCAAGTATTGACAGTGAAAACCATATATCAGGGGTTCCCAAACTTTCGGTTTCCGGCGCCCTTAAACCATCAGATTTTTTTGCGGCGTCAAAAGTCAAAACATTGGTTATTTCATGGCAAACCTTATGTTACTAATAGTTTTTCCCATGATTTTTATTTTAGCTCTTGCGAGAATTTCAGAATTTCAGAATCTCAAAACCCAAAAATTTACCGATTTGCTCACTTTGTCCATTCTATATTATTTTCAAAAATAAATATATTCAGGATCTCGAACAAGTCCTGAGCCTATGTACTTACTTTTTATAATGAAATAATATTAAGAATATTTTGTAAAGGAAAATTTTCAATGCGCCCCAATAGAACAGCCGCGGAACACAGTTTGGATAACTCTGCCTTATATAATAAGTGAATAAAAACATATCGACTGTGGAAAGGAAAAAGGACGTAACCCTCAATTTTCCAAAACAGCTTTTTTACGATAATCACAATGTATACAACTTGACACACATTCTATCAAAAGGATGGAAGCTGAAAGTGCCGAATTAGTATCTAAATTTAGCTTTTAGGTTTGAAAAAGATGACCTTGTAAAAAAAAAACCAAGAAAAAACATTGAAATAAAGGTTTTTCCGAGACAATTTTATTAATTCGTTTCATTTCCGAGACGATTTTATCAATTTTATTAATTGTCAATTAAACACCAGTTTATAAGTATCCGTGCACTTCAAGGTTGTGTATAATTCATAATTTGCATATGTCACAAAATCATCAAAACACGTTTTTTGCGCCTCCTGTAAAATTTGATATGTGTGGGTTACGTCCTATTTCCTTTCCACAGTCGATATATAAAAAAAGGATTTATTGTAGAAAAAACTCTTCCAAGGATTCACCATTTTGTATATCCTGTCGTTGGTGTAACTAACGATGGCATGCTTTTCATTACAGTGAATAAATTCATATGGCAACACTATGTAGGTGGGCATGAGAATACAAAGGTAGGTAAGTAGCTAGACTATGTATTGCCTATTACACAATCGTGTAATCGCGTACCACCAGTTTACCTTGCTTGATATTTTGTCAGGGATACTAAATCTTGCACGCGTAATCAATCCAAATTTATTGTTTAAAAAATATATTTGATTGATTTTGTGTAGCAAAATAATTATACAAATATCAATATTGAATTTTTTTTTAATTTTTAAAAAAAATATTTGACATTACAGCTTACGCCAATGCGTCAAATATTTGAAAGTTTTTAAGTTGAAAGATCATACGAGATATACGCGATGAGAATTTTTGTAAGTCACATGAGATTAACTCAAGGAGAATTAATTTCACAAACACCCATGGGTCTTACTTAGATTAAAAATAAAATTGAAAAAATCCAATTTGAAATTGACCTTACCGAGAATCGAACCCAGACCCACCTGATCGGAAGAGCAAGCTCTAACCAACTAGACCACAGTGGGCAACTAATTCATTAATTATTGTGGCGTCTTGTAACAAACACGGCCAAGTCATGTTTTTGCCGAAGTATACTTTTCTATTGAGACTTAAATATCTAAAAATCAAGATAATATGTTTCTGTTTCAAAATCGTACTATACAAGTGGATAAAATAAACTTAACCCTTTGCCCGCGTCACCAAATTTGGCGAACATGTCCTGTACGCGGCTGCTTTTTTGCGGATCTTGCTGTCGCGTTTTTGACTATAAGTATAGGTTGTAATATTTTTTTAACTAATCAAATATGTTAATTGCCACCCAAAGTAACTTTTTCAACAGTAAAATACAATATATCTCTTGTATTTTTGGTTTAATTCAACAATAATCATTCTTCATACAATTGCGGCGTGGTGTCGCCATTTTGCAAAATACCGCCACGCACGACCGAGAACACTGCGCCACCACCATACTATGCATATAATGTTAAATTCTCGGAACGATTTCAATTTCACCCGCACTCGATCGCTTATATACATTATCCCAAATAATGTAATGACATATGCATATTTTGTAAATACGTGGCGCACAGTTCTTACGAGAAACGCCATGAATCAACGACGGCCATCTTGCATTGGTGACGAATGTT
The DNA here is from genome assembly GCA_030503985.1 of Himalopsyche tibetana. Lineage (NCBI taxonomy): Eukaryota > Metazoa > Arthropoda > Insecta > Trichoptera > Rhyacophilidae > Himalopsyche > Himalopsyche tibetana. The sequence goes on along the minus strand of JAPJYX010000003.1, from coordinate 278,083 downwards.
CACGGCGTGGTCCATAAATAAATTATTTTAGCCTATATTGAATCTTTCTTGACTAATGTCATCTATTGAATTTGGTAAAATATACATTTAGTTTTCAACCAAGTTATACAATTTTAACACAATAGATAGCTCTTATATAGTGTTTGAAATTTCCATGACATCTATACGTGTCACGCGCGCTGAGAGCATGTTCGCTAGGACATGCATAGCGGTCATACGCGGTGGAAAGGTATCAGAAAAAAAAGTATGTCATCTACAAACGTTTGAAACATGGAATTGGAGCGAAATAAATAGTACTTTTTTTATACAGTCTTGAAACTATACACTCTTGCAATCTGAGATAGGTAAGTTCATTTTTCAAATTCTGATATTAATACTTTTACGTAATATTGTGTATTTTTACAAAGTATAACTATTTAAAGTGAAATTTCATTGATTTAATAAATATTGCTTGTAATTGTATGCAGTGATGTAGTGGGGCGTTAGTGAGTGGGGTCGGCGCTCCCACACCTTTTATAGAAGATTTGAAAATTTTGCGATGCATGTTAATTTTAACATAAATATGATACGTCGCCTGCTGTGGCCCAGTTGGCAAGAGCTTGCTCTACCGATCACGCAGGTCTGGGTTCGATTCCGGTCAGATCACAGTGAATTTAAGAATTATTCAATTTAAAGTTGTGATCGAAGACTGGGTGTTTTTTGTGTCAATTTACATTATTTTCCTCTCCTCCCATCCTTCTGATACTTTAATAACTGGTTGTAGCGATAGCGACTAGTCAATCACTAGTCCTGTTCTAGCCTTATCCTTCCTTCCCTACTGCTCACTTTGAAAAAAGTGAGGTTGAGCGAATGAGTAACAAACAGTTCTCGTAGAAAAAACTTCTGTTAAGATAACTCCAATATGAGGCCACATTGGGAGCGGACATGGATAAATATATATATGTATATAAATAATAAAATGATTTTGGAAAGAACGTTTTGTTGGCGCGGAAATTAAATCACTTTGGTTAGATTAATGAATGCTCCTAGACTTCTTTATTCAGAAATACACCACTGATTATAAGGAAGTGATAAAAAAAAAAACGCGCCCCTTCCCCACAACATTACGAACAGCTTGAGATTAAGCAAGCCGCTTGTTACCGTATTGGCAGCCAACAGCTGAGTAAATCCCAATTCAGAAAATAAATTTAACATGTTGACGACCGCTGTGAATTAAAGCGACGTGCCATCGACCGATTTGTTTAGCAACAAACGTTCCTTTCTTATTAACGATAGTTTAATTTTATTTATGTAATAGATAGACAGACAGTTAGATACTAAGTACTGTTTGCAGGCATAAAAGAGCCCGCTACTCGACTCTCCGCCCCCCACCGCCACCCAGTCTCCGGCAGACAATACGACATGTTACACCAGACGAGAAGTAATACGTATGACTTGACCCCATTATTGAATTTAGATAATGGAGAATCAACTTGATATTTATATTACGAAATTTCGTATACTTATCATGTCTAATTATTCGAATGCATAAAATTGGTAATTCGGGCGGCGTGTTTTGTTTGTGAACGTTGTTTAGAACAGTGCTTCCCAGATAGGGGGGCGCGGAATTTCTCCGGGGGCCGCCGCAGAACATGTTAAAAATGTACTACTGTGTATACTGAAGCTGATAATATTTAACTCTCGCGGCTCGGAGACTAGAAAAATACTTCTATGCCGATGGGATTCGTTTAGGGACCCCAGTGGTTTCCTCATTATTGGCCTTATTCTTATGAATTAAAAAAAAATAGTCTAAGGGCTTTAAAATATTTCTCTGCATCATTCTTCATAATTTTTTTTTTATAAAAATCCGTGGTTTTTTAATAAATAATCATATTTTCAGTTGCGCGTAAAAAAGACGTCATCCCAGCACACATGAAATTGCAACTGACGAACGCTTATCGCCGTATCGCCTTATCGAGTATTTATATAAACTACAAAAGGTCCAAAAAACTATGATATAAGAATACCTTAATTATATACATTGTATTACCCATATTAAAATAAATATTTAATAAAATGTGGGTATTGGGGTCGTATTTCTTGAGCTTAGAACCGGAAAAGTTAAGTAAGAAATTTTATTTATCGACGACCTTGATAAAAATTTAACAAGGGGCTCACGGGAGTTCCTCTGAGCCGCCTCCAGTCAACCCCTGGTCACATAATCTATTTAGGGAGCGTTTATGACGAATTAATAAAAATAAAATTATTCACTGAGGGGAAAGAATCCAAAATCGCTGTATGTATATTGTTTTTGTATTGATGCCGATATAAAAAGATCATACGACGTTCGAGAGAGATTTAATGACGGCAGGTGTAAAATGGAGCTTCCTCTATCGTGATGTATTTTCAATCGGCACATTAAATCAAAGAAAGAATAATAATTTAATCTTTAAAAGGGGCCAATAAATTGAAGAGTAATCGTCCATACTTGTTTATTCCGACTGGCGAGGCAGCAGCTGGAGAAGACCATTAAAGTGTCTGCGAAACACCCTGTATAAAATATCGTAAGCCCACATACGGCCATTATATTTATTATGCGTTTTTTGGGCGTTGAAATTTCTAAATATAGCCGGCGTATAAATATTAAAAATGTAAATTCGCTTTTTTTGCGCTGGGTTGTTGGGTGCGGTATGCCATGTTCTTTTTTAGCCCTTTTCTGCCGTCCGAGGACCCTTAAGTTCTCAGAAATTCGTCTGCTGCCTTTAATGCTCCACTGTTTTCCAAACTACACTCAAATCTTTTTTTACACGGTAGTTATCTAACGTTAGTTAGTTAGTTATGTGTAACGTTATCGTTACAAAAAAAACCTTGAATCAATATATTTATCGATTTCTGTTAAAATGCATGAATGTTTGTGATGTCTAAAAACAATCGCTCAAATGTTACGAAAACGTTTATTTAGTAATTTACAATCACCAAAGTTTAATCACATACAATATTTAACAAACAAAATTTTGAATTCACAATAACTATTATAATACCTAGCTTGCTCACACGATTTTATAAATGTTAAGAAAATTTATGCTAAGCTCCGCGCGCAGAACAGAATGAATTTTAATTTACGTCGAAATGGAAAAATATCAGTTCTTTCATCGCGGACGAAAAACCACAAAAGAAAAAAAACTACAAGTGAATTTACAGCTAAATGCCTCCCGAAGAAAGTTTTAGGACCGGGAACTGTCCCCCACACACGTTGTGTTCGGTTCGTGTCCCAAAACGCAAGGAATAAAAAAATCCATCGCGTATCGAAAAACAATGTTGCCATTTAAGGCCATAAACAATAAAACAATTGATATTACGGGTTACAAAAATTTACACACAATTAATTTAACTACAAATTTTAAATGTCTTGCCAGTTTTTATCACAAAAGTGGTAGTAGGAGCGGGTGACTATAAATCATACCGCGTCAATAGGAGTTATTCGGTGCCGTCACTGTCGGTTACGGAATATAAAAAATCACGTGAAATCAAAAATCGCGCAAAAAAAAAAAGGATTGGGTGTATTGATCGTGGCGTAAAAACGGCTTTCTATGAATAGCTATTCTTTTCCTAATACATTTCAGTTTTTGATTAAATTTGACACGAGTTGTTAAGTGACACAGGTCATTCGGAAATATTATTGTAATATGCAATCGTTTGGGGAGCGTTGCTTTGGACGTCTACACCGAGGCACGTGTACTCATCCAAAACCTTTAGCCAATTAATTTATGACCGCGAGCGATTTACATTCATTTAGAAATGATTTGCAAACTGCGATGCACCCCGTCAATTTTTATCGCTTCAATAAGTCAACATATGAATGAAATTACTGCCAACTAGGGATTCTGAAGTCTCGAGGTTTTAAAAATCCAGGGACTCAAGGCGTCATAAAGTCAAAGTCCCGGGACATCCCGGGACTCGAGACTTTTAATTCCCCTTCGATAAAATTATAATATTATTAAAATTAAATATTTGCATGTATGTATTTATGTATTACATATACACGGCGCTTTTTGAAAGTACGGACTAGTAAAAATCGCGCTTTTTTTAATACAATGTTTAATGATTATTATTTTTCTTATGTAATGGAAGTGTGCAATGCTTATGGCTAATTTTGACTAAGAAGGGATGATAACGGTACATGTAATGAAAAAATATCAATGACGAAAATATTAATTCATATAGGCATTTTAGTTGTGAGTTAGAAAAAAATGACGAAACGAGATGTAAAGTATGACTATTTTTGAGCGAAACGAGAAATATTCAACGAAAACGATCAATCGGGAAAAATTTGGGACGGTACTGTGATATTTAAACGATTTCCCGATTAATGTGGGATTATTTAACATTGTTCTTATGGGTGTTTCGACAGGATTATGAAAAATAAACGATCCATTCGGGAAAACGAATAATGCGAAAACGGTGGATCGGGGTTCCATGTATATACAACTTACTATTGGATATCAACCATACGAATTTGATATTATGAAGCTCTTTACCAAGACGTATCCCAATCCAATGCCTGAGGGTACTGAACGTATCTATATATTAATAGTCGATAAAATAATCACTTTTCATAAGTATAATAACTTCATAATTGGGGAATGAATGTCGATGGCCATACGTTGACAACGCGTAACCGACATTTTTTCATAAAATGAGTTTTTTCAAGCTCTATTAAAATATTGACATCTCGTTATTTACGAAAAGTATTTTTCATTGAAATATTTTATTCACCAAACTGCCAGAAGATAGTAGAATACCTACGTCGTTTTCCTACTATTTGAAAATAGGTGAGAAATTTCTTCGTATTGGAGAGTGGAAAATCCGTAACTGGATTAAAAAAAAATAATAACAGTTATGTATATTTTTTCTATTATTATATGATGAAGTTAAAACAGGTGCGTTGAATTGAAAAAAATACTTGGAATTGTTTCCCTGTATCATCATAAAAGAAATTGAAATTGTTAACTTGTACCAAAAATTCTTGTTGATAAAAAGTTTATTTAATTAATATTGTTAACAGATTATTTCAAATATACATAATAATTATTTTACCCCAAAGTGTCTTTCATTTTCATTGATTTCCCAATACTTATTTATTTACACAGTTTTTTTTGCTCTCGTGTAAAATTGAACAAATGTCGGTTACGTGTTGTCAACTTATGGCCATCAATATACAGATGTTCTCCGGGAAATTTAGTTTGTTTTTTGTTTAAAAGAAGCCTGTATCTTTTTTTAGCCAAATCATCTACTCATCCCGGAACCCTCATAGATCGGAAACAGGTCGTTGAAAAGGGTCCCAGAGTGTATAAACGCCTATACCAGACCGCGAGTGTTGTGTTGGTTAAAAGTATATCAGTTTCACTTGTTAAAACACAGGAAACACGTGTGCTTGTCTAATGGCTTAATGCAGACACGTGTCATGAGCCGAACATGCATAGCTTATCTTTTTATGATAGTAAATTCTGTTTAGTTGTTAGATGCAGCATGTCTTGTCCTGCCACAGAAATTAACCAAGCACAATACTGTTCAAAAACAGACGATATGAATTCATATCATCTGATTCATCCCTTTTGAGTCTCATATTTTTTAAAGCATATTTGCGCGGTATTCAAACGGTTTAAAGACGCATACAAAGCAACTTGCGTCGTTGCTATTGTATCACACATCGTTAAGTCTTCATTTACATAATAAACAATAATTTCAATGAAAGATAAAAAAAATATGCAAGAATTTCCGTTGCATTCATAAATAATCATTTATCAATGTTAGTAATTGATCTATGGTTGCTTGACACTCTGCAGCAGATATTCTCCGGGATGACAGGAAGTGAGGTGTAATGTCAAGCTGGCCCTCGCATCTGAATGATCTTAACCAATAATTGTGAGGTCAACTGGTTTTAATTGACCCAATGATCCTGATAAAGCTCACTTACTAACTGAACTAAGCCAATTAATAATAATAGCGAGTGCAAGAATATAATCAATAAGTTAAAGGTGGATAGCCTGGCTTGAGAGAAACGAGAATTGAACGAGTCGATACGTGAATAAACAAGACGTACGTATTCAAATCAATTATTACAATCCATTGACCATTGTAAACATAATCTTACCATGAGGATTTTTTTTTGCAATGTAACTACTTCTAAACGAGTTTTGACAGAAAGTTTCATAAAACAGTACAACTTGATAGAAGAGTCACTTTAACTTGGGACATTATATTCGCCGGAAATATTCGATATTCGCAACATTGTGAAGACAAAAAATGCAATCTAATCAGGTCAATACGGTGAATATGGTCGAAAAGTGGCATCCAAATATCAAAAAATTCAACAATAAAGTGGTTGACTTCTTCAGGAAGGTTTCAAAAGAAGAGTTTATGAGTAAAACGAGCCCGATCAGCAGAATAATATTTGAGTTATCTGATGTTTTAATAAATAGCAGCTTTCTTCTTCTTTCGCGTCAAACACAGTGCCAATATGTATGTGTGTATACACATATTACATGAACTCTTTTGCATTCATTTATTATAATCTTTATCGCTCATAACAATCATTTTCAAATATGTAGTAATAATCATTTATTTCATCAGTTAAAAATGACAAGGCGTTGACAGTGAACACAATAAAAGTGAAGTATTGTTAAATTTGATTCAAACAAATCCATTGAAATCATGTGAAAATAAAATTTATCAATTTTCACAAAGATACTGTCGAATTCATAGAAAATCTTTTAGCAGGTATTGTGTAACAAGAATATAAAATAATTAAGTTGGTATAATTTGTTTCTGGGTTTTTATCGCACTTAAAACAGCTTAACGACCGCGGACGCGTATTTGAGTCTTTGAAAAACAAAGGTTGCTGGCCGGCGGACTCATATATCCGCATAGGCGAAGTATCTGGAAGCTAAGAAAATTAAATTTTGTAAAGATATCTCAATTTGTTAACAAATTATAGTGAATTTAGTAAAATCACAATTTTTGCGAATTTTTCGCAAAAAATGATTTCGCAAGGTGAAACTTTATAATAAAAAACGTGCGGTCGTTAAGCTCTTCAAACACATTTATGTACGGAATAGATAAAAATATAATAGAGTTGGGAATAGGGTATCCAATCCCGGAGCCTTTTTCTAATCCCGGGATTGATTAATTTTCAATCCCAGGATCCCGGGATTGGGCACTCAACGTAAAATCGTGTAAAATTTTAAAGTTTTGGTCAGTCGTTTTTTTTTAGCTCACCGAGGAATTTGAAATTCTCGATTTGCTATACCTTTTCCTCAGATTGTCTCCGAACTCGATTTTTAGCTCTTCCAATTCCAAAATCCTATCAATTTTTGGGATTTGCTCAAAATGTTTTAATTCCGAAATCCCGGGATCGCGACCATGTCAGTACCGGGATTTCGGGATTAGAAAATTGGATGCCTTAGTTGGGAATGAACTATTGATAGACATTCTTGCCTTTCCGTCAAGAATTGGCAATTAAAATCGAAACATCCACGACATGTCATAAAGATTTTGTAGTAGTAGATTTAGTAGTCTATGGGCTGTTTGGGGTCATTTGTCTTAAGAACACGCGAAGATTTCGTCGAGAGAAAACAGTAATTGAACTTCGAGTGTCCAATATATTTTAGAAGTGGACTGGAACACGAGAAAACGTGATCAACAAATAAATGCATTGTATGATTTTAGACATTGGCGAAACACATGCGGAATCTATCATTATGATTGATGTCCGACATGACAGTGACACTTTGTCTAATTCGCATTGTTTTTTTGCAACGTCACACAGTATCCGTGATACTCCGTCGTGTGTTGAGTGGGTCACGGCTGCGGCGGCGCCAGGCTGTCGACCAATCGCATGCCGATGCCGTGATTTGAATTCAAAATTAATTATTCGAATCGGATCCCGGCAATAGATAAAATAACGAAGCGTTAATTTCCAAGCGAGTTGACGGTAATTGAAATGAAGTGATTCGATCCCATAAAGAATGTAGTAGACGTGAGGTATTTCAGTTTCGAAACAAGCGAAACAAAGAAAACAAAACATTCAAATTGTAATTAACGTAAATGATAAATAATTTCTCCCTCTTATCCATTTATCCCTTTCAAATAAACGCCAAGAGGACAATATAAGTTATGATTTTGAAACTACATGAAGGTGTGTTATAAGCATTATTACAATATTTAACCTTTTAGCTGCCGTAGAAAAAAGTACGTAATTATCCAGCACGCCGACTACAATCTGCAATTATCGATTTAGTTAGTTATTGACGAGTTAACTCGTAACTGGCGTGTTGAGCACGAAAAATTTTACGAGATATCTCGTGTGTGGCAGCCACCGAGTTAAAAAGACATACTCAACTCTTTTTTGCAATTATTAATTTAGTTAGTTATTGACGAGTTAACTCGTAACTGGCGTGTTGAGCACGAAGATTTTTACAAGATATCTCGTGTGTGGCAGCCACCGAGTTAAAAAGACATACACAACTCTTTTTTACAAAGTACACCAAAAAAATCCTATTTTTTACATAAACTATTTGTTCCAACACGACTCCCAGAAACTAAAGACATTAACTAACAAACAAAAGGCTTAATTAGATTCTAGCAAAGTGTTGGCGAGCCTATGATCCGCGCGTCAGATACTGACCCATGAAGGCTTCCTCTCCTCCCACAAGGCGACGTCACTTACTTAGTGACGTCACCACGGGCTGGTATTTAAAAAAAATAATGAGCACAATTTGAGCCACTCATCAAAAAGGTTCGCCATCACTGTCCTAGCACATAAGACGTGTCAAACATTTCTAGCAATGAAAGCGATTTATATCTAGTCCCTAATAAAAGTCCCAGCATATTATCAAGAATCAATAATTAATCCTAAAAAATAAATATTATGGATAATATTGTATGTAATTCACTTATTGGGTCATCATTATTACCTTTATTACACGATTTTATATACCACAATGTTGTTTTTTTCCAAATAACTCGGTTTTATAAATTCAGAGAACCAATCTTCTATTCTACTACACTTTTAACACGGTTTTTGTGGAACGTATCTACCGTGAGTGTTATTTCAAAATCGACATAAAAAGGCTGAATGCTTTTCAAGAAACTGCATTCGTCTCTCAGGCAAGAGTGTAAAATCTCAGTATATTTTGTTTCGCCGCCAACACTATGTATGCAGTAGTGTGCATCACGAAGTATGCATGAATGTGCATGTGCACCAGCTCCACATGCAATTTCAGGTTTTTAAGATATGCACTAATAAACAAAACCTGTTTCACATCTAAATTTATATACTTAACATTGAAAAAATAAACACAAGTAAGCGAGGAGTTACATAATGTATCATTTTAAATTAATTGTGAATTCAGACCGCTAGGAGGCAGTACAATTGCAAATAAAATTTAAAAAAAAAAACAAAAAACCATAAAATAAAGCTGGAACGAATAATTTATAATAATATTATTTATGAATCTTTTGGTTGCAGTGTTTTATTTTTCAAATAATGACGTACCAAAAAAGAATTCGATTTAAATACACAATAATTTTTAATAAAGAAATTTGAATACTTTTAATTAATTAGTAAATTAATTTACTAATTTCGTAAACTCCCACACGTTTTGTTACTAACGATCCGGGTTTCGTCTTTTGGCATTTTCATGAATTCAAGTGCACGGCATCTTCGGTACAGAGGCATCTTCAGACTTACTTACGCAAACTTTGCTATAGTAAGTCTGAAAATGCCTCTGAAAGAAGCGAAACACGTGTCACAGTTAGTAAAACAATACGTGGATTAACCAAAGTTATTTTATATTAAAATGAACTTCCACAAAGTTACCGCCGAAACCGTCGAAAGTGGTAAATAGTTATATCGTGCATATATATATATATATATATATATAAAAGAATAAAATGTATTTTTACTAAGATAAAAACTATTGACGGCGTCTGGATTAACTTTCCTAGTGGTTGAAATTGAAATATTTGAAATTAATATTTAAATTACCCAAAACACTTCTAGTTGAAATCGTTAATCATTTGAGGGATGTTGGAAAACTTAACGTCGTAGTCTCGTAGAGGGTGGACACAAAAAGATAGCGAAAGACAAGGCAAGGTGGGAGTCTTCCAACAGGCGATACAGAATAATTCCATATTTTACTTGTGGGAGTGGTCATAATTGCATATAATGAAACTTATAATGAGTCAGTGGGGAAATATATATTAATACTGTAAGAACGTGCTTAAATGCTGCATTCTAAAATTTACCTTTTCCTCAAAGCTCAAAGCTTCTTCTCAAAGCGAATCACTAACTAGAAAACCAAACAAATAGCGATCGTTTACTGAGCGTTCAGTATTACAAGTATCGCCGGTCAAATGTTTACTTTACAATTTACTAACAAATCACGTGTGCAATCGTATAACAATGAAAGAATTTCTTTAATCATTACGTCATAATACGAATCAAATATTATTTAACTGTAGTCTTATGTGGAATAACAATGTTAGGTAGAGTAAAAAGAACGTTTTCGTTAAACATATTTGAGACAAGGTATTAAGGATCTGAGAATCTCGAGACTTCCTAATCCGTTTTCCTGCCACTGGTTAAGTACTTAAGCAAGCATTTGTGAAAGTAAGTCTGTCTGAGAACGCCTCTGAATGAAGCGAAACACGTGTGACAATTTGTAGCACAATGCGTGGAATAATCTTATTTATTTGATATTAAAAACCACCTGTTTACCTTTCACCGGGTTGTTTTCATACTTACTAACATTTTTTACATACTTATTGCTGTATGATAAAGTAACAAATAGTCACATATTTTCCGAATGGCGTCATTATAAACAAAATGTTGTTTGCATGGGCGTTTAATGTTTCGCCAATTAACTAAATACAACATTTATTGTACGGTGAATGCAATAGAAATGATGTATCATCGCCAAAACAGATTTGCAAATAAAAAAAACAGTTGTTGCAACATCTGATGTAGTCGATATATTATCTCTTTTAAAAATTAACAGCAATGACGACAGTGGTATGAAAAAAATAGTAAGAATAATTCTTAACTTATCAATTACTTCGTCGATAGTTTTGTCAGAAATGACTATTTTTTGTTTTTGTGGACAATGCAGATGGATGAATTATTAGAGATATTTATTTTCATACATTTCAATTGCATTAATCACCTTTGTCTTTCTTTCAATGAAATGATTCACTAATGGTTAAGTAAAAAAATCTGAATACATATTTTGTTAATCTTTGAAGGGCATCAATTTATACAGTTTTTATTTGTTTATGGCAATTCTATTCTCAACGGATAAAATGTGAGTTATTGAGTTATTTGTAAAATTCATAGATAAGAAATACAAGCAAATAAAAAAATATATAAATAGAATTATCTTGCCTATCAATCTTGATTGATTTTCTGAATTAATATAATGTATTAGGAATATAAATTTTGATAAAATATGATGATATGCCTCATTGACCTGCAGTAGGAAGGGATCCAATTATGTTTTTTGGATACATTTATGATAAAACTTTTTACGCGAATCTCAAATCAGATCGTTCTGAGAAAGTTTAACGCTATACACCCAACTCTTTTTTTTCACGGTAGATAAGTTCCAACACAACCTGAATTTGAAAAACCGTGTTATTTGAAAAGAAGCAACATTGTGATATATAAAATAGTGTAAAAAAAGTTATTAATGAATATCCAATAAGCAAATTACACGAAATATTATTCATAATATGTATTTTAATTAAAATTATTATTTAAGATTTCGACTGAAGGTGCTTGGAGGAATTTCAATATTCAATTTGAATCGTTCAAATTATGTACATTCACACAAGTTTTCTTACTGTCAGTTCATCCGTGCGCCTGAACGCATAAAGATGCCGAAAGGCGAAACACGGCTCGTCAGTGACAAAACTTGTGTACACAATTTGAACGATTCAAATTTAAAAATATTACCATTCATCGCTACTTGATTATATACGGGACTGGACATAAGTCGCTTCCGTCGGTCGAAATATCTGACACGTCTAATAAGTTAGCATCTAATGAGGCATTTTGTTTGTTATTACCGTCTTATTTTGTTGTTTTTTTTTTGTTTTTAGGAATCGTGTTACAAAAATTATATCGTGTCAAAATCAATAGGCGACGAATATAATAATTTTATATTTTTAATATTATAATAATATAATATTTTTTTTTAAATTTAATTACATATCGCGAACAACATTTCGTATATTTTGCTTACTGTGTCTTCATTATTACCATTGTTACAAGATTTTCGATACCACATTGTTGTTCATTTAATACAGGGAACCAATCTTTATTTTTTCCATGAATTCTTTGTATACACTGTTTTTTGTGGAACGTTTCGACCGCTTAAAAAAAAGTAGAGTGCGCTTTGTAGCGCTGGAAACACAAAAAGTGTAAAGTTAATTTTAAAATAGATTGCGCTGAAACAAAAACGAAACAACGCTCGTTTATCAGACAACAGTATCAATATCGAACGCTGCCTATAGAAAACGCTCAGAACACCAGTGTCGATAAAATGTGATATCGGAATCGGCTTTATTCAAGTGCAATAAACAAAAAACGTCTGCCAGACCGCAGAACTCCAGATGGAGGCTAGTGGAGTGGGTGAATTACATTTGAGACAAGGCAAACAATTTCCCCCGACATCCGGCGAGTAGCAAAACAATCCTATGAATTATTGAAGCGAGCCGATCCATTTTTACTATAGTTGAGCAAACTTATTTCAAACACACCTGTTGCCTGTCGTTGATTTTAGTATGCACGCAGCACCTGTGTAAATATCAATATTAAATAAACTCGAGAAAAAAGAGCCCAACAGCTACCACTCGCCATATTTTATTCCAGCCCGCATGTATTTACGATCCATTGAAAAGAGAGAAAAAAAAGCATACATTTACCTGTGTTTGCTGTGGTTTGTTATATACACATGGACTGTGGAAAGGAAAAAGGACGTTACCCACACATGGCATTTTTTACAGAAGGCACAAAAAAAGTTTTTTGATGATTTTGGGTCATATGCAAATTATTATTTTTTTTATTTTATTTTAAATGATTTAAAAATATATTTGACATTACAGCTTACGCCAATGCGTCAAATATTTTGAAGTTGAAAGATCATACGAGATATACTCGATGAGAATTTTCGAAAGTCACATGAGATTAACTCAAGGATAATTGACTCCACAAACACCAATGTCTTAAATCTCAAATTAAAATTGAAATAAATCCAATTTTGACATTGACCTTACCAGGAATCGAACCGAGACCCACCTAATCGGTTGAGGCAAGCTCTAAGCAACTAGACCACAGCGGGCGACAATTATGTTATACACAACCTTGAAGTGCACGAAGACTTAAAAACTGGTGTTTAATTGACATATTATGATATTAATTAAAAGAATTGTTTAGGAAAAACCTTTTTCCTTGGTCTCAATTTTCACAAGCTCATCTTTTTTCAAACTTAAAAGCTAAATTTAGATACCAATTCGGTATGTGCAGCTTACATCCTTTTGATAGAATGTGTATCAAGTTTGATACAATGTGATTATCGAAAAAAAGCAGTTTTGAAAGAACTGTGGGTAACGTCCTTTTTCCTTTCTAAAGTAGATATATATACGGTGTTCCTTGTTCCGCATTTGGAGTTCCCCTTTACGCTTTAAAGTCTCGTGGGACGAATAAAAGCGACACCTTTCATCAAGATATGATAGTAAGGGGTGTATTACTTAAGTATTTATTACAACTAGCTGTAAGCCCGTTGCCCAGCAACGTGAGATTTTTGTTGCAAAGTATTTAATTTTATTTTATGGTATTTTATTTAATTTAATTTAATTTTATTTAATTTAATTTAATTTAATTTTATTTTTATTTTTATTTATTTTATTTTTATAGTTTGCAGAAATTTCGTAAATTATTTAATTTTTAGAATAATGTTTAAGTTTGCTAACAACCATTTTTCGTTGTAGCCGAAATGTCGTAAATTATTTAATTTTTGGAATAATGTTAAAGTTTGCTAACAACCATTTTTCGTAATAGCAGAAATTTCGTAAATTAATGAATATTTAGATTAATGTTCAAGTACGCTAACAACCATTTTTCGTTGTAGCAGAAATTTCGTAAATTATTTAATTTTTGGAATAATGTTCAAGTTTGCTAACAACCATTTTTCGTGGTGCAGAAATTTCGTAAATTATGTAATATTTAGAATAATGTTCAAGTTTGCTAACAACCATTTTTTGTAGTAGCCGAAATTTCGTTTATATTTAATTTTTGGAATAATGTTCAAGTTTGCTAACAACCATTTTTCGTAGTAGCAGAAATTTCGTAAAATATTTAATTTTTGGAATAATGTTTAAGTTTGCTAACAACCATTTTTCGTAGTGGCAGAAATTTCGTAAAATATTTTATTTTTGAAATAATGTTTAAGTTTGCTAACAACCATTTTTCGTAGTAGCAGAAATTTCGTAAAATATTTTATTTTTGAAATAATGTTTAAGTTTGCTAACAACCATTTTTCTTAGGAGCAGAAATTTCGTAAATTATTTAATATTTGGAATAATGTTCAAGTTTGCTTACAACCATTTTTCGTAGGAGCAGAAATTTCGTTTATATTTAATTTTTGGTATAATGTTCAAGTTTGCTAACAACCATTTTTTGTAGTAGCAGAAATTTCGTGAAATATTTTATTTTTGAAATAATGTTTAAGTTTGCTGACAACCATTTTTCGTAGTAGCAGAAATTTCGTAAATTATTTAATTTTTGGAATAATGTTCAAGTTTGCTAACAACCATTTTTCGTGGTGCAGAAATTTCGTAAATTATGTAATATTTAGAATAATGTTCAAGTTTGCTAACAACCATTTTTTGTAGTAGCCGAAATTTCGTTTATATTTAATTTTTGGAATAATGTTCAAGTTTGCTAACAACCATTTTTCGTAGTAGCAGAAATTTCGTAAATTATTTAATATTTGGAATAATGTTCAAGTTTGCTAACAACCATTTTTCGTAGGAGCAGAAATTGCGTAAATTATTTTATATTTGGAATAATGTTCAAGTTTGCTAACAAATATATTTCGAAAAAAATGATGACTCTGGGACCATATATCGACAGCCCTGCTAATGTTTCAAGTATCCAAACAAATATATTTCGTAGAAAAGGAAAAATATCTCATAAGTATTTGACATATTCTATTTTCAATTATTCAAATTCGTTTAGTGCAATCTTTCACTAACAGATGTCGTAAGGTCACTAAGAAATAACATATTTCTATTGGTTTGAAATTTTTAAAATAAGTAGACGTTCCACCTCACTAAATTTAATCGCTTTGTGGAACAATGGATATTTGTTCAAACGATTAGAATGAAAAAGGGACATGGGTTCGATCCCCAGCTTGACAGAATATTTTTGGTCAGTACGAAAATTAATTGTTTTGTCATGACTAATAGACGTCAGAGAAAAATGAACGGATGGCGATAGCGGGCAGAGGGGTGGGGGAAGGGGACCGTCTTCAGGAGGAGGGGAAATCAGTGACAATCATGCAATCAAAACGGACATTATCGACTACTAATAAATAGAAGATGACACCGAACAAAATCACTGTCAAATCAGTTCCTAGCCCTATAATTATAGCTTCAAAAAATCGAATCAGTACATTTGATTATTTAAAAAACTTTGTAGCCATGCAAACTTTCAAATAAAGTTCTCTCAATATAATTACGATGCTTTAGTTCTAAGCCAGGAAATTTGAATTTTGAATATAAAAAGACGTCCATTCCAATTGGCCGAAAAAGTGTGGTGTTCAAAATAAAGCGCTATCATTGGGCGAAGTGGACATCAGTACGCACACATTTGTGAAAAGTGAAAACTTATTTTATCGGCTATTAATATATAGACTAGCTGTAAGCCCGTTGCCCAGCAACGTGAGATTTTTGTTGCAAAGTATTTAATTTAAAGTAATTTTATATTATTTCATTTCATTTCATTTTATTTTATTTTATTTTATTTTATTTTATTTTATTTTATTTTATTTTATTTTATTTTATTTTATTTTATTTTATTTTATTTTATTTAATTTTATTTAATTTAATTTTATTTTATTTAATTTAATTTAATTTTATTTTATTTTATTTAATTTAATTTAATTTAATTTAATTTAATTTTATTTAATTTTATTTTAATTTATTTTATTTTATTTTATTTTATTTTATTTTATTTTATTTTATTTTATTTTTATTTATTTTATTTTTATTAGAAATTTCGTAAATTATTTAATTTTTGGAATAATGTTTAAGTTTGCTAACAACCATTTTTCGTAGTAGCCGAAATTTCGTTTATATTTAATTTTTGGAATAATGTTCAAGTTTGCTAACAACCATTTTTCGTAGGAGCAGAAATTTCGTAAATTATTTAATATTTGGAATAATGTTCAAGTTTGCTAACAACCATTTTTCGTAGGAGCAGAAATTTCGTAAATTATTTAATTTTTGAAATAATGTTCAAGTTTGCTAACAACCATTTTTCGTAGTAGCAGAAATTTCGTAAATTATTTAATTTTTGAAATAATGTTTAAGTTTGCTAACAACCATTTTTCGTAGGAGCAGAAATTTCGTAAATTATTTAATATTTGGAATAATGTTCAAGTTTGCTAACAACCATTTTTCGTAGGAGCAGAAATTTCGTAAATTATTTAATATTTGGAATAATGTTCAAGTTTGCTAACAACCATTTTTCGTAGGAGCAGAAATTTCGTAAATGATTTAATATTTGGAATAATGTTCAAGTTTGCTAACAACCATTTTTCGTAGGAGCAGAAATTTCGTAAATTATTTAATTTTTGAAATAATGTTCAAGTTTGCTAACAACCATTTTTCGTAGGAGCAGAAATTTCGTAAATTATTTAATATTTGGAATAATGTCCAAGTTTGCTAACAATCATTTTTCGTAGTAGCAGAAATTTCGTAAATTATTTAATATTTGGAATAATGTTCAAGTTTGCTAACAATCATTTTTCGTAGTAGCAGAAATATCGTAAATTATTATATTTTGGAATAATGTTTAAGTTTGCTAACAACCATTTTTCGTAGTAGCAGAAATTTCGTAAATTATTAAATCTTTGGAATAATGTTGAAGTTTGCTAACAACCATTTTTCGTGGTAGCAGAAATTTCGTAAATTATTATATCTTGGAATAATGTTTAAGTTTGCTAACAACCATTTTTCGTAAATTATTAAATCTTTGGAATAATGTTCAAGTTTGCTAACAATCATTTTTCGTAGTACCATAAATCGACCTCGGCGCATATATCGACAGCCCTGCAAAGGTTTCAAGTGTGCAAACAAATATATTTCGTAGAAAAAGAAAAATATCTTGGAATCATTTTTTTTGAATTGGCCACACTAAGTATTTGACATATTCTATTTTTGAATTTTCAATACAAACAAACAATCAAAGTCAAGTTTGAAATAGTTCTTTTTTCGAATGCTTAATATATATAATCTAATTTTGTCGTACCTGAAAGTTTGCCCTTTACCTCAGCGGTAAGACGTTCCGTTCATATTGCAAAGTTCCACGTTTCGAATCCGACCCGCGGCAGAAATAAAATGTGAAATAAAGTTTAGCGTTTTTTCACATTTAAAACTATGTGCTTCTTCAGCGTAATGAAAAAATACTTCTAGTATGAATAAAAAAAATGTCGACAGTCGGGCTGGGGATGAGGAGGGGGAGGGGAAATCGGTGACAATCATATAGAAGATGGATGACACTGAACAAAATCTGTCAAATCAGCTCCTAGCCCTATAATTATAGCTTCAAAAAATCGAATCAGTTCATTTGATTATTTAAAAAACTTCGTAGCCATGCAAATTTTGAAATAAAGTTCTCTCAATATTAATTACGATGCTTTAGTTCTAAGCCAGGAAATTTGAATTTTGAATATAAAAAGACGTCCATTCCAATTGGCCGAAAAATGTGATGTTCAAAATATGTTCAAAATAAATCGCTATCATTGGGCGAAGTGGACATCAGTACGCACACATTTGTGAAAAGTAAAAAGTGAAAAGTGAAAACTTATTTTATCGGCTATTAATATGTAGATAAATAATTACAGATGCGCGAGGGTGGATTTTGGGGTGTTGAATACAAATAGGGTTGGTGTTATTCTGCGAGTAAAGTCACACAGCAAGTCGCGTTCAATGATTTTTCTGATTTATTGTATACAATTTAAACGTTGTTCTGGCTCAATATTCATGGTGAAATGGCAAACCAAACTGCTGTTGGCTATCGCTTGTAAAAGTTTTGCTAATTAGAATAACAAACCTCTAAAAAAAACGTGAAATGTGATATTGACCCTTAACCTTCACCGGTTGTAAAAAAAACACTTTCATTCCGCCGGTGATGTTTCGCGGTAGCGAATCATGACACTGATTAAAAATAAGTAAATCTACAAATACCATTTTTGTTTTTAGCGGCCAAGGTTTAACTTGGCGCTGGTCGTGTCTTCGATATTCGAGTACAAAATTAATATGCACTGGAAATGCATATTAATTAATGCTCTGATTGAAATTTACTGTACCTACGTACTAATGGGATTTACGTTACTGGAAAAATATAACCAATATGACCAAGCAGATTGATTTAAAGTCATTGGTCAGGTACTTAGCTGGCCAAATAAAGCTCAACTGGAATGGATTCATTTGGATTCCCTGACCCAACAAGTACAATATAGGGATTTATTTAAAAATAAAAGAAAACGGTACTTCCTTGTGTAATGCCAGGCACTGAAAAATGCAACGGTCGTAGGCGCACCTCCATGTCCAGATGGGGTGTTTGTTAATCAACCGAATTCAAAATATATAAACGACATTAAAAATTGCCCTTTTTTATGTGTTCTCGAACATCGACTTCAAGGCATTAGTTGTTATTGCAACGTGACTAGGGTATCCAATCCCGAAGCCTTTTTCCAATCCCGGGATTTCGGGATTGAATTATTTTGAATCCCGGGATTGAGATTTTCTCACCGAGGAATTTGAAATCCTCAATTTGCTATACTTTTTTCCAGAATCTCACAGAAACTCGTTTTTTTTTTTTTTTTTAGCTCACCGAGGAATTTGAAATCCCCGATTTGCTAATTTCGTATAAATTTCGAGAATTTGCTAGAAATTTCTCAATCCCGAAATCCCGGGATCGCGGCCATCTCAATCCCGGAATTTCGGGATCAGAAAATTGAACGGGATCCCGGGATTACGGGATCCCGGATCCCGGGATTGGATGCCCTAAACGTGACCATTCATTGTTCCCTCAAAAAGATACATCGACTTATTTTTAGTTGATGTTGAATACTCACTATTCAAAAAAACGAATATTTCTTTATATTGTTTTCATTTATCAATGAAAATAATGAAAGATACCCAGTGTTCTATTCCGTCACTTTTTGCGGTGTCATGTAGTTAGAATAAAGGGAGTTCTCATAAAATACTTCTGGATCTTAGTTATAATGTAGTTATCTGAAAACGGGCCATTTTAAACTCTGCCTGGGGACAACACGATAGACAACCTAAAAACGGGAGGTATTATCACATTTCATATAATGTTGCGTATTACATATATGGAAAGGTTTCATCGCCTGGCGTTAAACAAGGAAGTACCAAACCACTTTAAGTTTATATGAGAAACGGGACATCTTAAAAGTGCTTATATATTATGGATGTGGTACATCTTGGAAGCTTAGTTGCGCGACCTGGGTTAGTACAGCATATTTTTAAAATGCTTCTGACAGCATAATTTAGCATGACAGTTAATGAATGAATAATGCTGACGGTGGAAGTACGTTTACAGTAAGTTAAGTCTCAATTTAAACAACCACAAAAAAGCAATACGTAATAACTGTTTTCACGAAATTGTCCTCATTTTATAAAATGTATTATGATGCCTCCGTTACTTCTAAAAAATGACACATGACATGCATGCAGTGAAAATACAGAATACTGAAAATTTGCCAATAGCGTGACATCGTATTTGAAAGATTTTTTCGAGCTCATAAAAATAATTCCTTTACAAAAATGTCACCCATTTCGTTGTTGACTTCCATGCCGGATTTCACGGGTCCGAATCCCAAAACGAACAGCATTGTTTCGATTTCTGTCCGAAGGTATGGTTGTTTGTGATGTCTAAAAACTAAAGATTACACCTCCCACCTTTACATTACAAACCTTCAATAACTGGGCGTAGCGAGAGCGATTAGCTCTCTCTTTGGAAAAGAGAGGTTGAGCGACTGAGTAACATTTCTCGTGTGAAAACATCCGTTTTGATACTCAATTAGAAGGCCATATTCTCCACACTGGGAGCGAACATGGATAAAAAAATGAAATGGTTTCATTTCCGACGGTTTATGCATTATTTTGCTGCATCGCGAAATTAAGCTAAGCTTGTAGAAACTACACAAATTGACTTTTCGTTGAGTTAATTTTTTGGGATAACCTTCATTCAGGTAAACAGTAAGACAAAACTTTGGTGATAAAAAAAACTTATCTCTCATTTAGATTGTCGGTGATTTAGCGTAGTAACGACGCAATAATAATTTGATATTTTGTATTTACCAATAGGAAAAAACGTAAACATAAACTTTAGTATTTAATCACTTCCGCGAATCTCAACTCTGATTCTCGAAATTATAACCGTCGACAGAGAACTTTATCCTTGTGTGCGAAATATCAGCACCAATACCGCCAGCAAGCGAGAAATATGTAGTAAGTAGTAGGAACTAGGGCATCCAATCCCGGGATCCGGGATCCCGTTCAATTTTCTGATCCCGAAATTCCGGGATAGAGATGGCCGCGATCCCGGGATTTCGGGATTGAGAAATTTTGAGCAAATTCTCGAAATTTACACGGAATTGGCAAATTGAAGATTTCAAATTCCCCGGTGAGCTAAAAAAAAAAACGAGTTTTTGTGAGATTCTGAGAAAAAGTATACCAAATCGGGGATTTCAAATTCCTCGGTGAGCTAAAAAAAAAAAAAAAAACGAGTTTCTGTGAGATTCTGGGAAAAAGTATACCAAATCGGGGATTTCAAATTCCTCGGTGAGCTAAAAAAAAAAAAAACGAGTTTTTGTGAGATTCTGGGAAAAAGTATACCAAATCGGAGATTTCAAATTCCTCGGTGAGCTAAAAAAAAAAAAAACGAGTTTCTGTGAGATTCCGGGAAAAAGTATAGCAAATTGAGGATTTCAAATTCCTCGGTGAGAAAATCTCAATCCCGGGGTCCCGGGATTCAAAATAAATCAATCCCGAAATCCCGGGATTGGAAAAAGGCTTCGGCATTGGATACCCTAGTAGGAACTAGTGGTTCCAACTCGGATATTCAAATATTTGATATTCGGCCCTTTTTAACTATTCGTAATCATTTTTAATGAAATATTTTACAAAATCTACGAAAGATAACATCACAATTTCTCCACATTTAAAGAATAATTGTGAATAATGTAGTGGTTTTTTTCCTTCAACCAACTCGGGTGCTATCAATATCTTATGTCCCGAAATCATTAAAACACATTTTTTGTGACTCCTGTAAAATTTGCTATGTGTGGGTTACGTCCTTTTTCCTTTCCAGAGTCGATATGTATTGTCTCTATCTAAGATAATACAGAAGTGGGAAAATGTTTAGTCTTAAATTATTAAAAAAAAACGTCAACCGCCACTGAACGAGTATTTTCAACGACAGGACCGATTAAAACTGAATTTTAGTCGTTCAAATTATGTACATTCACACGTATTATGTCACTAACGACCCGGGTTTCGCCTTTCGGCATCTTCAGATATTCAAGTGCACGGATGAACATGAACTGACGCTTAGTAAATGAATGTTTCGTGTTTATATAAGAAATAAATGTACCATTGAGTTTAACGCCATTGTTGGCGAAAAGGATTAGCCCATGGGAATGCCCACAGATTTCAATGATGAGTAGTTTATAGAATTATATTTATTTTTGTTTGTCGTAAAAGGTTTTATGATTATATTTATATAGGGTATAAAAGTGGAGAGCCAGGAATGTGTAGCTGTTCATTTAAAATCGGAAGTGTTCAATTGCGCTCTGTTTATTTCTAAAATTTCTCGGAAAAAGAGTTTAGGAGCGTCCGTATTTGGGTGCAACATTTGAAACCCGGGTCGTTAGTGACAAAATTTGTGTGAATGTACATAATTTGAACGATTCAAATTTTTGAATGACTTTTATTAAAAATGAGCTCGTTTTTAACGCATAAAGTACATGTACTTAAAATTATCCAGATATTCGAATAGTTGATAATGACGAATAGTTGGAATCCCTATGAGGAACCATTGGCGGATCTATTGGGGCCATGGCCCCCCCTGAGGAGATTTTTTTATTCATTTTTCTACTTTATTAAAACTTATTTGTGAAATGGGATCTTAAATTGTTTAGTTTACAATGTTTTATAGAATACATACTTAATTATGTATTGACTCCTTTTATATATGTAGATACATTATTTTTAAATCATCTATTTTCTAATGTATTATTTTTGTATGTTTATTTTCGTATTGAATGGCCCTCTCCTTGGACAATTTATGGATCCGCCAATGGTAGGAACCTATTATTACTTGCTTTAGGAACGGTTTTATTAAATTTGTATAACGTACTGGAGTGAACTTACTATCCGTCTAGAATGCAGATAAACACGCGGTTAGTGACTCATTCATTTCATTGGTTGGCCATGCTGTAGAATGCTGTTGTGTGAATATTGTATTTTATTGAGTCATCATCGGCATCGTCACTTCAGCGGTTATCAATAATAGCATCACCGATTTGTTAAATCACCTCCAGTGGCCCCGCATGAAGGTTTCCAGATCCTTGGAGTCTTCATGGAATCGTACGTGTCTTGATTGCAGTATTTTAACACACCAGATTATTATTCTTATATAAAGTCTAACGCTGAATAAACTTGTTTTAACACTTATTGCCCATTGACGGACGATAAAAACCTAGGACGTACATTTTTAAAAAACATGTTTTTCACTTGATTTTTTAAGGGCCAGGAATATATAGGAAGTATTTTTAGCACCACAGGGGAAGTAGTAAATAAATAGATATATATTTTTTTATATATGTAATATATAAAAATGAATGTTTGTTTGTACTTTATGTGTTGCCCCCCCCCCTTCATCCGATTGAAATACAACTTTGACAAACTTTTTGATTGCACTTCCGCGAAGGTTATAGGCATATAAAAATTTACTTACAGTAAGTCTTATATATAAAAATCAATGTTTGTATGTCTGCCATACAGTTCATTTTGATAACGTATGCTTGAGGTAACTTACAGTAGGTGGCGCGTGTGTCGTACGATAGACAATCAGCAGCAAACGTCAAACAGAGGGGAAAACAAAAAACATGCACTTCAATAAGCACACAAACACTTTCTTTCTTTGAGTGGCATTGAAACGTTTGCCGGGAACCGGCTAGTACATAATACAATATACATATACACTTATTTACAAAGCATCAGCCGTTTGTTTGTTATCACTGTCTTACGTTGTTGATTTTATTGTTATTAGGAAATCCCTTATCGACGTCTGCGTGTTTGTGTCTGGGAATCGTGTTAGAACAAATAATCCGTGTAAAAAATAGTATTTGTTCATTTTAATGGAGCGTGTTATTTCAAAAACGTGTAAAAACAGCTGAGTGTACTTGTCCAATGAATTGCGATTAATTTATATTTGGTACGAATTGTTAATTTTAAAATCATTAAAAAAATAGTATTAAGGTAATGTTGATTGATTTTAATTTAACATTGGCCTTCTATCGTTTATAATTCATATTTTTTTTTATACAAGGAAAAAACTTACGTTAATGTTTATAACTTCCTTATTTTCCATATTTTGCGATTAAAATCAGCTATTATTAAAGAAATAAATATAATTACTTGTATTCTGTAAGCATGTTAATAAAAACCAGAATAAATTTATGTTCCTTGACAGTGGCGGCCAGTCAATGTGGCATTAGATCCATGCATCCCTTGTATATGCAGGGGCGGTTATATTCCATGAAATAATATTCAAACATAACATTTATACCATTCACTCATTTTAAATTCTTCGTGAATTTATTTTCTATAATAAATATTTTATAACATTTTATTTTAGACCAGCCACACACAACCTGCGGCCCAAAACAATTATAGTCACCAAATATTTTTAAAAGATAGTTAAAAGTTTGACTCAATATCAAAATTATAATTATTTTTTAAGTAAACGATTTAATATTTTGGATACATGGGTATTTTTGTGTACTTTTTACATTTTTTTTAACATAAATGCAGGGCTGTGGAGTCGTTGAAAAAAAACACGACTCCGACTCCGACTCCGACTATGACTTGACTAAAAAAAAGTTTAATTTTGTCAAGTTTTTTTCCTACCTTTCCTATTTATGTGTATTAAATTACAGATCAACTAGTTAATCCGGAAAATAGCCTAATTTTTCATATTATACATGTTATAGGCATAAATAAAACATAATAAATATAAGTTTAAACTTTATTGGTTTGAATTTATTCTTAAAAATAACATCGCTTCTATCAAATCTGCATTTGTAGAAGCTCTTAAATCAGTTTTAAGTATTTTAAGAGCAGAAAATAACCGCTCTACTGATACTTGGGTTGGCGGCAATGCTGTAACGGTCAATGCTGAATCTTTTATAATTTCTGGAAACCGCTGTATTGCCATTTTCACATTTAAATTACACGATCGGTCAATTTTTTCTACTATTTTCAATGCGTCGTAAAATTCATTTCTAAATTTTGAAATAGAGTCTCCTTCGTCTACTACATTGGGACTCAAACGAGGTCGTTTTATTTTCTCTTGTTCGTCAAGATATTTTTCAAAATCATCTTCAGATTCAGCGGTGTCGGATGAATCTGATGATAATTCATGTATTGATTGATTAATACAGCTGCCTGCTGTCGTCTCGTTTTCCACTCGAAGGCCTTTCAAACGAACGGTTAATTCAAATAGAGCGTTCTTAGCTCTATTTATTTCTTCTTCTGTCAATATGGATCGAACCATGGGGTCAACATAGATCCCAGCCAACAGAATATCATTGTCCAGTAATTTTTTTTCTCTACTAATCATGGCGTTTTTAATTCCATCAGCAATAGCATTATTCGGAATTTTTGATAAACGGAAAATAATGTTTTTCCACTCCTTGAAAAATGCACCAGGAGTCAAGTCATTGGCTTGCAACATCTTTGTAGCAATATAAGGATGGCGAAGCAAGACTTCAGGTTCCTCTACTTCTTTCCATTGAATTTCAGTCATAGTCACGTTTGGATTGGCCATATCCTCGAGGTAAAATTTCAGTTCAAGAAGTCGCACGTAATTTAAATTTCATAAATTTCGTAATTAAAAAAAATGCATTTTTTTTTAAAAGTAGTCGGAGTTGCTCGTTTTTCACGACTCCGACTCCGACTCCGACTCCAGCCAAAACACCGCGACTCCACGACTCCGACTCCGACTCCGACTCCGACTCCACAGCCCTGCATAAATGTATACATATGTATATATTTACATAAATAGTTTTATTTTGACATCATAATACATAAATATGTGTGCAGTATAGTAGGTGCTATATTTACAGTTTACTGTAAATATTTTGCGGCCCACGTAGAGAAGCAAAAATCGGAATGCGGCCCGGAAGAAAAAAAGGTTGAGTATGGCTGTTTAAGACAGTAAATCAAGGCTGTGGTGTCGGAGTTGGAGTCAGAGTCGCGGCATTTTGGCCGGGGTCGGAGTCGTGAAAAATCAACGGCTAGATTGTTTTTTTTTTGTTAAATATATTTAACGATGTGTAATTCAAACAAAATAGACCAGTGTTGACATGTCATGCTTGGCTGACTAAAGATGATCTGATGGTATACATATATATATAGGTTATAATGAAAATATTGAAAAAAATCTTAGGAGTCAGTCATTTTTTTTACACGACTCCACAGCCCTGCAATAAATACATGAGTAATTTTAAATGAGTGAATGGTATAAATGTTATATTTGATTATTATTTCATGAAATATAACCGCCCTGCATATACAAGTGGTGCATTGATCCAATGCCATATTGACCGGCCGCCATTGGTCCTTGATAAGGAGCATCGAAAATTTAAAAAAAAAAAACAATTAAATGTTTATAATTGCTGGATAGAATGACGATTGTTAATGAATGACTACTTTATTTTTAAGTGTGATAAAACAACGATGACAGATATTTTATTACAGTGCGGTTGAATTATGCAGTAGTAAATGGATAAAAACATTATAGGGCTAATGACGCTGTTTCACTGGTGACGCGAAATTGAATACTTTTCTCACGGTGGCAACACTGCAGACCTTCAAATCACATGGTTGTAATCAAGTAACATCTCAAAACAACAAACTATTAAACGCATCTGTCACGCGTTTGTAATGATTAAAAAAACGTGACGCGGGTTAACACACATTCAAGACAGGTGTAAATTGAATTTCAAGACAAGATATTCAAATTTACGATTTTTTTTTAACTCGAGTAAAGGTTGCGTACATTTTTCATCATATTATCAATTATGAAAAAAAAATTGAATTACAAAATCATAACTCAAACACACTTTCAAATGGATATAGATATTATAAATGATTATTAAGAAATGTCCATTATGTACATTTAATCACCGACTAGCAATCTACATCTATGTATGCAGTCAATCATGGAATAGTTTAAAAGTGTAAAAAATAACAAGGGTCTCGGGCGAATTCCCTCCAGCCCACACCTGATTGAAAATTCTATATGATTGTTTCACTAACTTCACGATCAATCTAACCCTTCAATCGTCAATTCTAAAATCAATTCAATTGAAGAAAGTATCAAAAAGTGGCAAATTGTAAATAAAAAAGGATATAATGATAATCGTGTTTCGTTTATCGTGAGATCGCAATATGTACACCCACATCATGGAAAAAATGATGCAGCAACCTGATACGTCATACTCACAGGTCGCAGGGCATCCCAAACACCCGGCAATGTGCAATACCCGGTTCTCGGGTATTTTTTGCATAAACTAACCGGGTTATTTTTGTCACCTTATGAACAAATTCAGAGTTGAAATTAATAATATACGAGTAAGTACATATATAAAAGAAAACAACCCGAAAAGATTTAAGAGACGAAAAACGTTTTTTTAACGATTTTGGGCCAAATTCAAATTATAAAATAAGCACAACCTTGAAATGCATAAAGACTTACTACCTGGTGGTTTATTAACTAAATGTAAAATCAATTTAATAAGTTGTTAAAGAAAATCCTTTATAAACGTATTTTTAGTACGTAGTTGCATTTTCACAGGCCGATATTTTTTCAAACTTAAAAGATAAATTTAGATAAATATTCGGGATTTGCGGCTTACGTCTTTTTAATAGATTTTGTGTTTAATTGTAAACATTGTTACTATTGAATAAAACACTTTTTCAAAAAATCGAGCGTTGATCCATTTTACACCAACATAGTCAATGTGTAAATTTGATTTGGCATTTACTTAGTAGAATTCCATTATAATAGTGTAAAAATAGCAACGTATTTTAGTTCTACAGTTTTTAGTAATTTTTATGCGTTGATAGCTATTTCGGCTTTCGCCATCGTCATAACTATTAGAACTAATTCTGACGATGGCGAAAGCCGAAATAGCTATCAACGCATTAAAAATATTAAAAACTGTAGAACTAAAATACGTTGATATTTTTACACTATTGTAAATTTGATATACAAAATTATTTGACTACAATATTTTGCCTCAATAGTGTTAAATTACTGATAAATACAAAAACAAAAAATATCTAATCGAAATATTCTGTGTTCAAATAAACAAAGAATAAAGATACCCATAAATATATAAAACAACAATATCATATATTTCAGTACATATATTATATTACATAAATACGATCAAAGGAGATAGCAAGAAATCAAAAATCTTTTCTACAATCGGATTTCGTTTGCCGGTAGACTCCACAAACTTGAATGTTTTGGTGAATCCCGTTTTGTAACCCAAATAATTGTACGATTCAATTCATAAAATCAAGATTCGTGTTGTTTGAATCTTGAGAAAATATATATATTTAAAATGGTGAAATCAATTATATTATATTGAAATTATTATGGTTATCGGATTTTTTAAAAACGTGCGGGTACTCGGGTAACCGGTTTCGGTTTTATCCAGGCCGGAAGCCCTACACCGAAGAATTGAATCTCATCTGTGGAATGATGCGATATGATGCGAAGCGCTACCAGCTGTTGGCTGTTCAACATTACGCGGTGGGAAACAGTCTGTCACGAAGCGAGTGGTTTGTCTAATTCTTTTTGTCGAAAATAATATTATTACAACAAAAAACAAACAAACAAGGATACGCGAGGAGAGCTGCTTATTCTCCGTCTTTTTAACATAACATACTAAAGAGGACGAAACACTCTAATCCACGGTTTCCCAATCACACAGCGTGCTCCAAGGGGTTCATGTCCATTGCAATTGTGCAATGAGGTGCAGAATCTCGCTTTACGTGCAAAGTTTATTGATTGAATTGGCATTTACTTGAAAGAACTCCATTATTATAAGGTGAAAAAGTATTTTAGTTCTACAAAATATATACAGTTATTTTAGTAAAAGTAAAGAGTGGAGCAATTAAATATTGATTGGAACAAAAAATTTGATTTAAAAAAATATTTTATACATTTTAATATGCTTTAGATCAGGGGTGGGGAACTTTTTATTCTCTAAAGGCCGCATTCATTTTTCTGATTCGACATAAGGCCGCAGTAAACATTGACTATAGAATCTTTGGCCGGATACAGGAATTTACGGTCAGAATGTCAGGAATTTACGAATTTTCGAAGGCCGCATACGGCCTTAAGGCCCCAGGTTCCCCACGCCTGCTTTAGATGTTGATCATTAATCAATATTTAAAAAAATAAAAATTACGATTTATTAAGTTTACTACCTGGGTTATTTATTATCAGTTCAAAAATTGATCAACGGTAAAGCCATTTATATTTGAGATGCGGATACATGCTTAGACAAATTTGTAATGATATTTTTTGACATATAATTTATCTGAAGCTCTTAAAAGATATTCTATAATACAGAAATGAATTTAATTACCAAAAAATACCTAAATTTGGAACCTTCTTTTTTTCTAGACCTCGCTCAACACTATGTAATTTTCTCAATCCCGGGATTAATACTGTCACAATCCCTGAATTTCGGGATTACGTACCTACCTTCTTACTTGAAATGGAGACGTAACATATGAAAACGGTTCAAAACCATAACACGCAGTGCGTACACATAGCAGTTTCATCTTTCAGTTTAATACCATTAAAATATCAAATTTCTAAATACAACAGACATACCAACTATGTTATCTATGAGCGAGGCATTAGTTTATTTAGGGTTTAGAACTACTCCACCTTTTAAAGACACGATAATTTTAATTGTAATTAAGGCTGAGTAATTTTGAGACTTTTCGAGTTTCATGACATTTGTTAATAAATCTTCCTGATATTTTTATGATGCTGCAGTCAATTTATGACGTCTATAAAAAACAATTTTTATAGTAATCCGTAAATATTTTATTAGATAAAATGTGTATTCCGCCTCAATATTATACGTTAAAATTCTGTAATAAATACTCAACACTTTATTTCTAGTTGTGACTTTAGTGCAGTGTTTACCAAAGTGTGGTACGCGTCAGTGGCGGCCGGTTAATGTGGCATTGGATCAATGCACCCCTTGTATATGCAGGGGCGGTTATATTTCATGAAATACTATTCAAACATAACATCTATACCATTCCCTCATTTTAAATTCAATAAAATAAAACAAAATTTGAAATAAAATAAAATTTTCTAAAATATTAAGAATTTAAAATGACTGAATGGTATAAATTTTATGTTTGAATATGATTTCATAAAATACAATCGCCCCTGCATATACTAGGGGTATAATAATCCAATGCCACATTGACCGGCCGCCACTGGTACGCATACCCCCTGGGGTACGTGAATAGTTTGGTGGGAGTATGCGCTGCACCCGGCTTTGACTGTACCTGGTGCAACAAGCTGCTACGATATTTTGATTGTTATTTAAGAATATTTATTTTTTTGACCAAGGGTACTCGGTGTTGCGAAAAGTATAGAACGGGTACACACTTGTCAAAAGTTTGGGAAACACTGCTTTAGTGTGTGAAACTCTTGCGATATTGAAATTATGCATGTCTTTTTGAAGCTTATTTTTAAAGGATCGATCGATCTAAACGTGGCTTTCTGAAAATAAAGGTGGACGTATCTTTTTTTAATCTAAAGGCAGCCATGTGCCAGGCTGATAGTGTCCTTTCAACTTATAAATCACGTATTTATCGAAGTAATGTTTTCTATCTTCTCCGACAATGAAAAATAAATATACTTAAAATTCTTAAAATTATTCACCATTCAAATCTGTAGGCATTCCCATGGGTTAATCCTTTTCACCAGCAATGGCTTTAAGCCTTGTGACACATTTATTTCTTATTTAAACGCGATACACTCATTTACTTATTTTCAAGTTCATCCGTGCACTTGAACGTCTGTAAATGCCGAAATTCGAAACCCGGGTCGTTTGTGACAAAAATTGTGTGAATGTACATAATTTGAACGATTCAAATTTAATATTGAAATTCCACCAAGCACCTTCAGTCGAAATCTTAAATTATATAATTATGTACATAGAATGTAGGATGTTTTTTTTTTATGAAAACTCACGACAGAAGTCGAAATATAATTAGTAAGTTTAAATAACAAGCTTGCCAATCTGAAACAGTGAAATTCATAATTGTGCTGAACTTAATTATAGCGTTCAAAGAGCTAAATGAAAAAAAACCGCTGTTCTTGCATCCCTGCTGCGTGATAGATAAAAGGGGAAATTGTGCCATCTGGCGAGTATACACATTAATTAAAAAAAACGCATAAAAACCATGTGTGGGGTATCAATACAACGTAATAATATCGTCTTACACTATCTTTTGATTACTCTTTTCATGAAAAAAGATGGGGCGTCATATAAACACCACAACAGGTTACTACCAGGGAATCCAATCCCGAGCCAAAATGTTGATCCCGGGATTTCGGGATTAGAATTTTTCGATCCCGGGATCAGTACATTTAAAAAAAAAAATAAAAAATGATAAAATTGGTGAAAAATAAACTTAAAAAAATATTCTTTATTATATTACAAGCTGTAAGCTGCCAATACGTTACCAAAAAGCTCTCTTAATCTCAGTTATTCGCGATTTAGAGGTGAATGAGTGGATTTTTTAATTACTCGTAAAAAATAAGCGAAATTGTTACTAAACTAACTTAATATGCAAAAATACGAAATATAACTTAAAATGGCTAATTTCGATAACTGAATAAAGCAATTACCTACTTCAGACTGCAAAAATGAAGATTTATAAAATTGTTGTCTATATATATACATTATTAATAATTTTATTGAAGTAAATAGACGTCATTTAAATATTTTAATATTACCAGAGTAGCAAAGCATCGATTGTTTCGCCATTTATTCAAAGGTTTCGGATTACGGTACAAAATGAATGTTTATGAATAATAAATTCCGCAAAACAAACACTATTGATATCTGGTAACATTCATTGATGTAGAGAACAAAGCTAAAAATAAATTTAAAAAATATCGAAATATGAAGTTTTATAATAACAAAGAATAAATATTGTCGACAAATGCATTCAAATACAGTACACGTGCGTACATTTAATACTTGGCATCAAGTTACTTTTTCGGCTGCGATACGCTCTTATCGTAAGTCTTTTCGCAAAGATTAAGTCTTTGTAATACAATTGGTTATCGTTTATTGCATATGCTTGAACTGCCGACTTGAAAACCAACACGTTTCTGTTTTAAAATCAATCCCGAAGTTTCGGTATTATATCTTCTAATCCCGGGATTGAAATGTATCGAAAACTGTACGGGATCCCGGGATTGGATTCCCTAGTTACTACTTACTGTGCCATTATTTTAATGTCGACTCATATTTCCCTTATTTATCAATGAAATCATAATGTATCTGTTAAATCAACACATTTCTTAGCCAAAACACTTAAAAAATAGACCCAACTCGTTTTTTAAACGGTAGAGACGTTCCACAAGAAAAAGATCATTGTACCGACTACTGAGTACATTAAATTACACAAAATATTGCTCGTTATATCGACTGTGGAAAGGAAAAAAGTCGTAGCACATACATAACTAATTTTACAGGAGACGCAAAAAACGTTTTTTGGTGATTTCTGGCTAACGTCAAATTATGAAACATACACAACCTTGAAGTGCACGGAGACTGATAAACTGGTTTTTAATTGACTTTAGTATTGAAGTCTTTTTTCCTGATAACCATTTTCACGGGACC
Organism: Himalopsyche tibetana; assembly: GCA_030503985.1. Taxonomy (NCBI): domain Eukaryota; kingdom Metazoa; phylum Arthropoda; class Insecta; order Trichoptera; family Rhyacophilidae; genus Himalopsyche; species Himalopsyche tibetana. Next base: position 245,537 of record JAPJYX010000003.1, on the reverse strand, counting down.
TTCTTTTTGCAATCTTGAAACCTAGACACTAATTCGGCATTTGCAGGTTACATCCTTTTGGTAGAATGTGTATCAAGTTGTATAAAAAACTGTGCGTTACGTCGTTTATTCTTTCCACAGTCGATATATGTTTTATATCAATATAACACTATATGATTTTATACAGAGACTTTTTTGAGTGGCTAGAAGTAAATCGCTTTCAAAAATAATTCGTGTAAAAATATTGTATTCGTTCTTTTAAGTGGAATGTGTTATTTCAAGCCCGTGTAAAAAAGATTTGAGTGTTCTTATCAAATGTATTGACATGATCGAAAACAACACGAATATTATATGATACAAAAATACTAATTAATACTAGTGGTCAGATAACACCGATATCACTTTTAAGGTGTTCACTGTCAATACTTGGTGGAATGGCATTATAATAAAAATAATAAAACATTTTTAGTACTTTTTCCACATAAAATTTATTAGATCAGGACCGGTTTCGCTCATCGCGAGCATTATCAACTGATAAGAAAAATACAAAAACAGTGATATTTATACAAATTTAAATTGAAATAAAAAGGTGTAAGCAACTATTAACAATTTAAAGGATTAGCAAATTACATTATAATTACACAAAATTTAAATTTGTATAAATATCACTGTTTTTGTATTTTTCTTATCAGTTGATAATGCTCGCGATGAGCGAAACCGGTCCTGATCTAATAAATTTTATGTGGAAAAAGTACTAAAAATGTTTTATTATTTTTATTAACACCGATATATTGATATAGGTGGAAAATGATTGAAATAAGATCATCCGTCTGTGGAAAAGAGTCTCGGTTGAACAATACTAGTTTCAATCTTTCTGACTTTATCTGGCTAGTGTAACACAAATTTCATATCGCTATAAAACCTTACCAAGGGGCACAAGTATACAAAATAATGTGGCAAATATGGGTGTTAACGGAAAACTACTTACTTATATGTGGGTACACCGCGGTTTCTCAAATGTCGAGCAATCTTTGATGAGTATGGCCACTGGCCACGTACACAAGTATATGCGTCCAAATGTTGTGTTGTTTAATATCATAGAATTGTCATTATTTCTTCACATTTGGATAAAAAAAAACATATAAAGACCACAAGAAAATATTCTAATACACATTTCTGTCATTTTGAGTAAATCGAATTTTAAGTTTCAAGCCCTAAATAATTGTTAAAATTATCTTTCAATTACAACTTTAAGTGCTTCATGCTTGTTGTTAAATTTTGAAATTTGACATTTACTAAAAATACTATATATTTCTTAAGTCTTAAAAGAAATATTTTTTTTAGTAAAGTTACTTTTTTGTGTGTCAGATCGCTGGTGGATTCTTCCTTGACCACTCTTTCTACAAAATCGTTTTTAAAAGGACATAAGACTTTCTTCCGATAATAAGAAATTACGTAAGAAATAAAAAAAAAGTATCACAAGAATTGGATATGGAATGAGATTTCCATGCGGCGATTGGTGATTTTTGGCAGTCACATTATTTTTACTTTTGTTGCGAATGAACGAAAGAATTTTGTAAGAAGTTTTGAAGGAAATTAGTGGCCAAGCCACGTAATAAATATATATTTAACAATTCTAAATTTATAATGACCTTTGTCGGACATGTACCCAGAACAACAATGATGTTTAGGGCGAAATTCGCGTCCATAAGAATCTTGTTCGGAAGAAACGCGGAACCATAGTTGAAGAGTCTCAGGTGAGTTGCATTTAGCAACGTGAAATGCATCAAGACGAGAACCGCTCGTCAGCGACGAATAGGTACGGTGAACGATAGTGAGGCGCGGTGCGGTGTGGAACTACCTACACAAACCGCATAGAATGATACTCTGAATCAAGTTTCCCGTCATGGAAATCATTGCAAACCAGTTTCAAATGCTGCGCTGCCGAGGAATCTCGAAGTCAGCGAGGGCATACGTACCCAACAAAGACGTCGCAACGTTCGCTCCGCCTAATGATGATAATTCCGAGATACTGAGTTGACAATATCGTAAACTATTATTGTAAGCAGACTTTTTCAGTTTAGATCAACACTCACGACTATTTGCTAGCATTACAGAAAAAAAAATCATTACGTTGGTGTTAAGTAGATGATGAAAGTTTGTAACCTGTAGGGCGAATTTTCCAGTAGTCAGCCAGTTAAGGGAATGGTGTTTTTTCGAAAGATATATTGAATTAACCCTCCAGAGACGAGAGCTTATTTCCTATAAAAAAAATATTTTCTAAGCCATATTGAAGTCACGGGTAACTTTTATTCCTATCCAAAATTAAAAAAAAAAACGCAAAATCGTTGTACAGAATCTCCGCATGACTACATGGTCATGCTCATCCTTTTATTACCGTGTAATATTGAGTACGGATAGTAGTAAAGACAAAAGTGACCGTATGGGCTTGCAAACATTCGGGGTTGAAATATGGCTAAACGTGTTTTTTTAAAATACTTACAATTTGACCTCTTTATATCAACATAATTGAAATACAAATATAGTAGCAAAATAACTGTAAACAGTTTCAAAAAGTAAATTAAAAAAAACGGAAATTTAAAAAATCACATGTTCTTTTGGAGGCCGTTTCTGTCCCCACGGCTGATGAATAACTGTAGTCTGTACCCTTCTTAACCAAATATGAGCGAAAGCAACGATATTCAGGTAGAAAAAGGATGAATAGTGGGATCAATAGACAACGGTGTTTACTGTGACCATGTGGTGCCGCTCCTCCTTGGAGGGTTAATTAATAATGAATATATGTTTTTACAAATGGTATTTTATAAAACAGGTTCCAAATAATGTAATCAAGTGAAAATAGAAACGGATAATATCGTTCCACACATAAAATAAGAACAGTTTTCCAAAAAATGGCAAAAAAATCCAGTACTCAGATACCAAAAATCAGTAGTTTGCCTATCATTGGCATTAACTTTTAGAAGTCAGTTTAGTACAATATATATCTTTAAGTGGTTAGCCACCCCGACACATATTTAAACAATTCTGTTTTTTTCAGTGTCAATATTATTATTATTCACGTTTAAGCTAAAAGGCTGAATACTGGAGACGGCCGACTATATGAACAGTCACTCTATATCAGTGTTATATAAACACACAAAAATAAAATTACACGGTAGATACGTTCCGCAAAAAAAACTGTGTAAAAAGCTGACAGAATTCATAGACCAATTGAAGATTGGTACAACCCCCATTTACACTAAAGTCCGGACAGTGTAGGGGTAGTGTAATTGTGGGAGTGAATCTCATAAAAAATTAGGGATTTGGTTTTTACCGAAAAAATAATACAGAACTAAGTTTTCCCTCAGTTGTGCAAAAAAATAAATATGGACGAAATATTTATAGATATAAATATGGATAAAGTGCACAGCGCGCCAAAATCCAACACATAGACGGTCGCCGGCTATACGTGTATAGCCTGGCATGTGTTGAATAGTCAGACGCTAGCCAACATTTGACTGTATGCGCCGCACAGACGGCAGTCTCGTAGCAACAACAATGGAACGCGACAGTGCAATTGAGGGATTTGCGGCGAATGTTTCAGCGCGTAATTCTGGGTAGTGTAATTGAAGGTTTCTCTGTATGACATTGTGGTATATAAAATCGTGTAAAAAGGTGACAAAGAAAACCCCAATAAGTAAATTGTGTCGCCCGGTGCGGTCTGGTTGGTTGGGTCCTGTTCGATCCCAGATAAGTTCAATGCCAAATTTAGATGTTTCAATTTAAATTTGAGACCCAAGACATGGGTGGTTGTGATGTCAATTTACCTCGAGTGGCTCACAATACTAAAATTCTCATCGAGTTTTTCTCGTATGATCTTTCAATTTCTAAAATATTTGGCGCATTGGAATTAGCTGTGATGTCAAATATTAAAAAAAAAATACCCAAAATATTATCCATAATATGTATTTTATTAAGAAACAATAATATTATTAATCGTTACTTGATTATACAAGGGGACTTTTATGAGGTACTAGACATACATCACTTTCATCGTTAGAAAATTCTGACATGTCTTATGTGTTGGGATCTAATGAAGCCTTCGTTTATTATTACTGTAATGTGTTGTTGAATTTGTTGTTATTAGGAAATCCATAATCCGCATCTGTGTTTTTTTGTGTCCGGGAATCGTCTTAGGACAAATATTTCGTGTAAAAATAAATTGGACCGTGTTATTTTAAAGTCTTGTAAAAAAAGAGTTGTATGGTTTTCCTGATAATGTACAGAGATTTTGTTACGCTTAAATCGATATTTAAAAGAGACGAGATAATAAAAACAGCACAAATGATTTTATGGTGGTAAAAACAAATGAATGTAAAAAAATTACAACCGTCATTGCGCTAGCGTGGGTCATTTCGATACACAATTATTATTCTGGTATCTTACAAGATTTTGACACCGAATCTAGGGATTACAATGCCGGCCAAATATGGCAATACCGAAATGACAAAAAAAGTTTAAGGAAAGCAAAAATTATTACCAGTTGGCATTGCAACACCAGTTGAGTAATTAAAATGGGGATTTCGGCATTTCATGTAAAATACCGTCATTACAGAATATCAGATGTTTTTCATACATAAAGTTGTATTCAAATAAAAATACATCATTGAAAGCATATTGACGCCATTGGCAGATTTAAATTATGAAATATACACAACCTTAAAGTGCGCGGAGATTGATAAACTCGTTTTTTATCGACTTTACCTAATATTAAATTAATATATTTTTTAATAAAAACCTTATTTGAGGAGCAAACAGTCAAAAAGTGTTTTGTCACAAATTTTGGAAAATGGCGTTTTATATCAATTCTGATAGCCCATAATAAAACCTATGAATGGAAATCAAAATTTGTGTTCAAAAAGGTTTTTTTTCATATTAAAATGAAATCATAAAGTTGACACATTCATACAAACCGTCACTTTTGCAACACTTAAATCATCATTTTCCAAGCTTTGTATTTGTGTGACAAAACACTTTTTGAATGTTTGCTCCTCATTTTAAGTCTTTTTTCCTAATCGCAATTTTCACAGACCCAACTTTTTTGAAACTCAAAAGAGAAATTTAGATATTGATTCGGTATTTGCAGCTTAAATCTTTTTGATAGAATGTGTATCACGTTGTAAACATCGTTTTGAAAAACTGTGTTGTTTTTTCCTTGCCACAGTCGATATGATAGTTTATATACATTCAAAATTCAATGTTTGTTCATTTTTAAAACTGAAAAACCGGATTTTTTTTTTATTTCGAAAACCCACATTTACATTGAGAAATTACTACAAATACCGGGATTATGATATCGGTAATATCTGTATGGCCGCCTGTGTGGTCGAGTGGTCAACGTCGTTGGCTTCGGTTACGGAGGGAGCGGGTTCAAATCCCGGTACGGACAGTTCTATAAATTGATTTTTCGATCGATTTATGAATTTCTTTTCGTATGCATGGATGTATGTGATGTGTTCAATTTCCCACTCCCAACCATCCTATCCTATGAACGGGCGTATCGAGAGCGATTAGCTTACCACTAGTCCTGTCCTAGCCCAATCCTTCTATCCCTACTCTCTTTGGAAAAAGAGGTTGAGCAACTGAGTAACAAACAGTTCTCGTAGAAACACTTGTTGAGATAAACTCAATTAGGAGTCCATATGCTCCACATTGGGAGCGGACATGGTTTAAATATATATATATATATAATTATATCTGTATTGCAATCCCTAGCCGAAACTAATTCAAAGTTAGACAGTTTCTTAACAACCGGAGTAGAGACATGTACAGAAATGAATTGCACTAATTATTGCATTGATATTACTTATTATTACAAATGGTAGAAAAAATTCACTCCCTGTCCAATTCTTGAAATGAAATTTCAAGAATTATTACGAAGCATATAACTGTTACCAATTTATGACTTGTTTCGATGGATTATTTACAGTTCATGTATTTCAATTCCAATAAGTAGTTGAACCCAGCGTTGATCCATTTGACATTGTTTATCGCAGCACCGAATAAAAATGACCGCAATCGGAAAAAAATCTTATTTCAGGATTCAAATACGTATCGACATTTGGGAAATGCGGGATTATTTTATTAACAATGACAGGCGTAGATAATTTATTTACAAATCGTCACAGATTTTGGCAGAAGTTGGTAACTAAGTAAACAAAGAATTCTTTAATATTAATTCTTTGTCTGAAATAATACGTTGGCGCTTGATTATACCAGTTTGCCAAAAAAAGCATTTATTTTTATAGACAACTAGCCGGTACCCGGCAAGCGTTGCAATGCCAATCAAAGAAAGGAAGTTTTTCTGTTTTAATTGTGTTTATTGAAGTGCACGACTTCTTTTTCTGTCTGTTTGACGTTTGCTGACGATTATCTATAGTACAACACATGCGCCACCTACTGAAAGTTAATTTTAATGTGCCTATAACCTGCTATCATCTATTTGGCAGCCCATGAGTGCGAACAAACAAACATTCATTTTTACATATTAGATAGATAAGATTATCATTTATGTTGATTAATGTGCAGACAATTGTACCTATCTAATCATTTGGAACTCTTATTTGGGTCAGATCGGCATTAATGCATCTGTACTTTGATATTATAACTATGTAAAATATAAATATAAAATCGATGTTTCTAGCTTTATCCAAAATGCTGAAAGTTTTCGTTCGCCGTCTACTCTGAACTTGCTTACCAACTTCTGAACTTACTTACCAGAACAGTGAAATTCAAGAATATGGTCTACTACTCCTTGCGAGCATTACATATTCGGCATTCAATATGGTCTATTAACGTAAAAAATAACACAATATATCATTGTGATTGACACACAGAAGACAATTGTAAATAAATTCGCTGTTGCACGACTTGCAAATAAATCAAGGAAACGTTGGTATATTATATGTCAAAATTGCACGAAAAGCATGTACTCGATAAAGAAACTTGACAATTACACAATGCGGATGACATTTTGACAGTCAAGGATAGAGTTTTAATGGACATCAATGCTGTAAGTCATTCGGCGTTGACATATTGTACCGATAAGTTCGTAGAGTATTTGACATGTTTGGTTTTAGAAATAATATTTAAAGATCCTAGTGTTAGTAAATGAGTATTTTTTTATCTAGACCAACATTGCAATGAAAAATGATATCACTCTCTTGCGCTGTTGTCGGCTGATAGCATTTCCATGTTTGCTAAACTTACATGGTATAATCTTATCACATTCACACCATAAAGATAAAATGCAATTAAGTCATGGCTTTCTTTGTTATTATAATATTTGAAGAACAGACCGACACGTCATATCCTCAATAGCATGCACTCCAAATGCAGAGTGAGATAAAACATGTGCTTGTTAACCGTAATAAAAAAAAGGATTAAACCTATATATTTCAAAATCATGCACGCTCCTAAAGTGGAATACATTTAATACAGGATGTTCGTCGAGAAGTTTGTACTACTTTTTTTAGTAGCCATTTTGGTAACAATTAATTTTGACAGTCGTGAAGTATAGATCGGGCAAATTGATTGTGGAAAAATATTTGATAATTGACGATTTGAAAATGATGTGAAATTTTGGGTAGAAATAATGTCCCATCAAAACGCACTATTTATGGTTAAGTGAATGATTTTAATGAAATAGACTCTGTAGCAGAGAAACACAAGACTAAGCCACAACGTCCAAGAAGATCAACTAGGAAAAGATGTTACGACAGCAACTTTGTGGATTTTTCCATTTAAAATTCAATTAACACAATAGATTTTTTCACAAGACTATTTACGACGCCGTATCTATGCTAATAAGATGTTACAGCTTGTTCATGATAACCCAAATTTTCATGAAAAAATCATAATAAGAGATGGGGCCCATTTGATAGACAAAATATTCGGTGCTGGGAAATAGAAAATCCTCAAATTAGTCACCAATCACCTTTGCATCCATTACAGCAAGGTTTCCCAATATATGTTCCGCAGAACACTGGTGTTCCACAGAACCTGAATAGGTGTTACGCAAACACCTACTACATAACTTGAAAACACCTATTTTGCAATATTTTTCGTAAACTAGAGATGTACTATTTTAACTTGACTGTGGCAGAACTCGGAACTAAAACTGTCGCCCTAGGACGTGTTAACTATGGCAACGTGATGCGATGGTGGCGCCCTCGCGGGCAGTCAAGTTACGCTGGTATATCTATAGTAAGGATGCTTCCAGGGTTCAGAATCCATTTTCTGTGTTCCATTGCATAAAAGTTTGGGAAACCCTGTATTAAAGTATGGTGCGATATGTGGTCTAGAAGAATCATTGGCCTTTATTGTTTTTAAATATGAACGTGGCGTTACAGTAACTGTTCATGCATAACGTTTTCGAAACATAGTTGATATCATAATATAATTGAATTCTTTGGACTTGATTAATTAACACTTGGTTCCAACTTCACATGCAGCCAATGATACAATCGAACATATTAGCTTGGCGTTCTAAGAATTGAAGCGTCTCAGGCAATTATTTTTCTGGCCTTTTACATTTTTGTACATATTTTTTATGAAAAAAAAACATTTTACCCGCAGCTGTCAGCTAAACGGAATAATTTTCTCACTAAGCAATGATGAAAGTAAACAGGTACAGCCCTGGTCGCGTTGTTTACTTTTCAAACGTTGATCTCAAATATTTTTATGAAATCTTCGTATATTAGCTAGCATTTTTACACGGTATAAGAATAACACCTCGCTGCCGCCCTTGCAAGTAAGTACTATTCAGTTCTATGCGCAGTGAAGTTTATTCCTGTAAAGCCGAAAATTTGGAGAAAAAAAATATTACACAGGCTCTGAAAATCTCAAGTGATTGAATCGATATCGTAACAAATGTGCGTAAACGGGTTCGTTCAGCTGTCTGATAGCGATAGTGAACATTCTTTGTTACGATTTTTTAAAAATAAAATTAAGATACAATACACAATCCTGAATTGATTTTTATTCCAAGAAGTCTGTTCAGCATTATTTTTTTCATTAGTATACTCTTTTACGCGGTATTGAGTGCAACGTATGCACCGTGTAAAAATAGAGTAAAGTGTATTAATAGTTGAAATTCGATAGCAATACATACCACGAAAACATTATTGAATTCAAATGGTTCATTGTTCAGAATATCTATACCTATCGCCGATGGCCATATTTAAAAAAAATGTTACGGCATCATAATAAATTTTAATCATAACATATATAAATTTGATACGTCGTACGTAACAGTACTTCACGTATAATAATATATAATAACAGTGATGGCCTAGTAGCGGTTTGCGAATAAAATATGGTTTATGATATGTCATAAATTCAATAAGTTATAACCTGAACATCCAACGGTGTTCATTAACATTCTTGTCAGGAATTAAGTAACCTCTTATACCTTGCGCATTTTATTTTTTTGAGCCAGCCAATTTAAGACTAGCCGGGGTCAAGTATGTTAGTAAATTCAGTGTGAGTCCATCGACTTCATACCTCAGAGAGCTGCATTATATCCGATGATAGCGACAACCAAACGTACATACTCTTAAGAGATGTGGTGCTTGGTATCGTAGGCGTTTTTACTTCACTTGTGTGGCAACCGACGACGACTCTCCCGCCCACTTCAAAACAACCGACTTTATAAGGAATCGCTCGATTATTGGTAAACATTCAATTTTGACCGAGGCGATTTCTAAAAAAAATAAAATATCAGAACACAGGTTCGCACCGGATGGTTCGACAATCTTGAAAAAGCAGCACATGATTAAAAACCCGGTAAATTATTAATATTATTTCTAGTATGTACTTATACTGATATCAAAAAATTAATGTAGTTTTATGCAGGGACGTCCCGAGGGCATAGGCGAGTAGGCAGCTGCCTAGGGGCGGCAAATGATAACAGATTTTTTTTTCAAATAACTAAATATTTTTGAAACGAGTTTGATTTTGAATAAATATGATGCCTCAATGTCTTTGATAACAAATCAATAATCGATATTTATATAATTTAAGTGCATTTAAAATTTGTTTTCTTTTATGGTGTGTAGTGAAGGTATAAGTTATTTTTTCATAATTATTGAACAATAATAATATGAGCTTTTGGACAGTGGCGAATTATCCCATAAGCGCAAGAGGCGCGCGATTGGGGCCTCCAAATCTTAGGGGCCTCAAAAATAGCATATGTTATAAAAACCCTTAAATTTTGATTTTAATTTTCAATATTAATTATTTTTCTACGAAGAGTTTTGCAGCACTTTTATGTTATTGGAAAAACAGGGCCTCCAAATTTTATTGCGCCTGGGGCCTCCAAAGTGCTTAATCCGCCACTGCTTTTGGATCATATTTATTGGTGAGAATCTTTGTCAATAAGGTACACATATATTTTGAATCACCTGAAAGCAAAACGGAATAAGTGACGAGATATTTGTTTGAGTACGTAGTTGAATAGAGGATTTGAACTTCTATATTTGTATATGTAATCTTAGAAAAATTGGAAATAATGAAAAAAAAAATGGACGCTATTTTATGGCTTTGCCTAGGGGCGGTGCACAGCCTAGGAACGTCACTAGTTTTATGACTAAAGTATAATCTTTACTGTGAATATTATAATTTAGGTAGGTATATTTTATTAAATTATTTTAAGCCCATTTAAGCCGACATTAATTTTGATAACCGAATAACTAAGCTATGGAACTTTATATTTGAAATAGGAACATGTATATAGAAATATTATCGTTTTTAAGCTACTTCGGTGAATATTTATGAAGTTAAGGATTACATTTTTCGTCTTCACGAATAGAACAATATATTACATAGTCGAACTCGGTTACAACGATCACGGAAATAGCGAGATGTCGCATTTAATAAGGAAACATTTGTTGACATTTTTGTTTATGGTTTTCTCCATACATACTTCTCGGGCATACCGAGCAAAAATATCGTGTTTTGAGGGGAAATTTAAGAACAATGAGAGTGTAAACAATGAAACAAGCATCAATTTTAACTTGTATAAGAAAAGTGGATTGACAGAAAAATTTTATGTGTGTAAAGGACGTGTAAATAAATTCCATTTTTGTATCAATTGTGACCTTTTCTGCTATGTGACCGCTCCAGATACTTCATGTCTTCATGTGATGGTTATGTTTGTAAGCATTTGAAATAAGTACCTATATTCTGATATTACGAGCAAATTCAGTCGGTCCCATCTTCCTCGTTATAACCAGGTTTGACTGTATGTGATTTCACTCACGTTCTTATTTTATTTATTGTTTATTGGTAAATAAATAATAAAAACAAATAATAAATTACTTTGGTTAATTGGTTAAAGAACGACAATCCCAATACCTTTATAATTCGCAAACAAGTATAGTCAGAAATAAATCCATAGTCATATCAGGTTATGTTATTAGATTAATTAAATGGAAAGAGGTCTGTGAACTTTTGACACTTCAAACGAATTCGTAAATAATTTGCAAAAAAAAAACAATTCATCAATTTTAAGAGGTTTACTGTCAATTCTTGGTATAAAGGCATTATATTTAAAGAATACTCTTTGAACTAATATCATAAAAAGGGTTGTAAACAATAAATATTTAAAAAAAAGTTGAAAATGATTGATGGCATCAGAAAAGAGTTAGAAAAGATCTCTTCTATAGTCAATAATAAAGTGTTAAATCAGTGGCTATTTCTAAATGAGAGACATGCCTATATTATATTAGATTAAATTAACAACTTACTATTTCGGATTAATGGGCCATTGGCTTATTCCTTTTAAGCCACTGCCAAATATAAAGTAAAATTTAAACAGTAACAATTTCAGCAAATAAGAAGTGACACGTAATACAATCGTTATAGTAGTATGTTTTGATGATTAAAAAATGCTGAAGAAAATACGACGTACCGAAAAAATCTTCCCATGTCAGCGAGTGATCGGAGTCTGCATTCGATGACCCATCCATCATTGTACAGTTCGAACATTAATAATCAATTAAAAATAATGTATCACTAACAACGCCTCTACCAGCAATTTGCGCCATTTTTTTAATTATTCGAACGATAATTGTAGCACTATGGCGATGTTTCGTAATTTCACATTCACAAAAACTTTTGAACTATGTAAAGAAAGTTTTACTTTGCACATTCAAACCTCGACCAAGATACACAACACTACTTTGATAACTAAACCATTGCTGCCACTAGTACAATCATAAGCAAAGAGCTGTCATTTTTGTTTAGAAAACATTGGAGGGAAAAGTGGGAACCGTCTCAGTGATACCTATAACAAATATGACAAAGTATCATTAACATCATTCTCTATACAAAATAATATTTTTGTACCAAGTATTAAATATTTGTGTTTTTAGTGAATACAAGATTTTAATTATTGACGTTTACCTCATAATATTATTACTAGATTTCTAAATATTTTATCATTATCGGTAACAATGTAAATGGGAATTAAGAATTAGGAGGCGTAAAATTGATATTTGATAATGAGAAATTTCCTAATGAACCAATAAATTGTTATTATTACAATGATTATAATATTTTACACAATATACAACATTATTATTAAATTTAGATTTTACACACTGCTTTATAGAATGTTGTGACAAATAAAATAAACAACTCAAGTAGCATGCTTGAAAAATTAAGTTTCTTTTACTTCCGTTGATTTACATTTGCTCAGCTTATAATTATAATGAATAAATAAAAAAAAACTAGGTAAAAAGTAAGAAAACTCCTTTATAATAAAATAAATATTTGTTGAAACTCCTCGCACTTCATTACAAACGACTACCAACGTAAGAAAAAATATCACCGAGGAATAGTGATAGGCGTGTCTACAATTTTAAAAATAGCCAATAATATCGCTGCATTTTTATGACGTCACAGCGAAGAACCATCGATTTCTATTCCAACATGGCGTAATAGTAATCAGTTGTTTTCATATCGATTTCGGGAAATTTCGTGTTTTTACTGATTTTGAATCATTGAGGGAATACTTTGTCCCCAAGATATCTTGTGGTACATATCTGTCGCAAATATTTACGGTTTTGTTTAGTTTACGTGGTGTATTTTCAGTCCGGTGTTTCGGAATAGTAAAGTTGCTTTTTCGGGGCTTTGCCCTGACGTACACCGCCGTTTTATTTTGAGAAATAACAGGTATTTATATTATTGAAATGGGCGTCTGCCCACTCATATATCATCAAAAACAACAACATCGTAATGTTTAGATGCAATATTGATTATTTCATCAAGAACTGTTAATATTTATGTTGATTAAATTAAATGTGTTCTGTGCGAATTCTAGGAAGTGGTTTTTAGAAGGGAGCAACCAGAAGCTGACATGTGGGCCTTCGCACATAACATTTAAGTTACTCGGATACATAACGTGCAATTGTTATCGCGATGGGACGCCGCGGGTGTGACATTGAACCTAGTTCAGCCCCCGAACATCAGAAGAAGAAAAACAGAACCGTTTCTGAAATTTGCGATGCCGACAAAACGTTGGAGTTGGAACAGCCTCTGCCTCACGGAGAAATATTGACAGACGTCACCAAGAAACAGTGGAGAATAGGAAAACCGATAGGTTAGTAAAATCTTCTTGTTTAAATTGTATATACATCAAGTACCGATTACGCCACTAGTACTTTCACCGAAGACATCTTGAAACTAGTAGTGAATATCATTTTTAGATAATGTGACATGTCTTTTGATATGCATAAAAGCGACGTTTAACCATTTTCACCACTAATAACTACTAGAATAAGCATTGAAATTGTTGATACTTTTTTAAAATTAATATATGACATGTTATTAAAAAAAATATAATATTACAATACACATTATTATTGTTTTACACATATATCTGACGGATTACGAAGTCCCTTTCACATGTGCATTGATATCGACATTATTGCTTGGTCAACAGGTGACTCAAACCACCCATTCAATTTTATTTTTACATTGTTTTTACTGAATGATAACATTTTGGTTATCCTATTACTCATTTTTAACTACAAATGCCTGGTATCTTGCAGTGAACAGTGATTTCTTGATATTACTTTCCCTTTAGTGCAGTACACCCAGTGGAGTAGGAAGGGGTCCTGCCGCCCCCAATATGTCCTCTAATTTTGTTTTTAAATCATTTCAACTATTCATAAACTATGAATGTGTAGTTTTTACCACAGGTCGTTTATTTTTTTATGTATACATATATTTTCTCGCAAAATATTGAACTTATTTTTTAAAATACCGCCCCCAAAAATGTGCCGCCCGGGGCGGTCCACCCCTACCGCACCCCCCTTGCTACGCTTCTTAGTACACCTAGTTTTACATGCCCACATTCATGTTATATTAATTGTGCATTTTGTAACAATGTCTTATGTGCTGCCTTAATATTTGGTGTCTTAATAATATCAAAAGTAAATAAAAGTTGTTTAATAACCAACCTTCTTCTTATTTGATTATCAATTAATTGCATTTTCAAGTAAGATTGTTGTGTAAGTACTTGCATACTTATTTAGAATCTAGATGACAAATTATTGTGTGATACAACTGTGTAAATAAACTAATAATGTTATACTGCTACTGTGGTAGACAAAAGTATCTGATTTAGCCTTCGTTTATCTTAAAAAACTCCTAATTATGAGATTGTAAGAAAAGTAACCCGCAAGAAAGAACCTGATTAACTTCAATTTATTAGTTTAGTAAGTCGGTAGGTCATTTTTATTGATAGTATGTTTTCATTATTGCTTATTTATATGTGCCCACGTTATTAATCACTTATTTATTGCATGTTTGTGAATGAAAAAATGTTCATTATTATAAGTGTTGAATAAGGATATTTGTATCAGTCTGTAATGCCGGATTCGTTCTCAAATTAAAAAGAATTTCTATTACATACTTTTTTATACTTTGCCGATTTGTGTTCATTTAAGCTTGAAAGACGTCTATATAGTGTGTTGTATAGAAATGTGAATTGAGTATGGCTTAATGTTTCTAAGATTATCCTTTCCTCTTTTGATGTTGATTTTCAATGATATATTCCTATGCTACCATGGAAACTCTTGGTGAGTCCTAAGTAGGATGGCTAAAATTAAATGGACCGGGTTAGGTAAGGTTTTCAAAGCCCATAGGTCAGTGGTTTTGGAACTTTATGTGACTACGCCTTCCTTTCAACAAAAATAAACTCCGCATCTTCTAGCCCTTTTATTTTATATAATAATAGACATGATTAAACGGTTGAAAAATATTTGTATAAAAAAAAAATTAGAACACAGTTGGCAGAATAATAACTAGGTTTTGTTGTATAAATTTTTTAAATTTTTATTAAATTGTTTTTATTATAGGAGTTGTTTATTAGCAAAAAGGTAATCAAAACTTGGGGCAGTGTGAAGAGTGCCACTTGTAACTCTTGCTACCATTAACCTGGTTTTATACTTGGATTTCGTTGCAGCCAGTACCGATTCTGTATCGACCCAAACTTTGAGAAATCAAAATCTTTCATATCATTGGAATAGTGCAGCACCGAGCCATCAAATATCCAAAGATTTTTTTTGCTTCAATATTGACTTTGGCCCAGAATTTTTTTAATTGTGAAAACATGTCCAACTTATTTTTTGTGAATATTATATCCAAAAGTTTAATTTTGAATCACGCCAAGTTGTGAAAATTGCATTTCTGTTCATTTTTTCGCGACCCCTTTAGCTTCAGTCCATGCCTTCCAGTTTGGAAATCGCTACCATTGATGCAAATTTTCTATATTTACTGAAAAAAATGTACAGTCACTAGTGACTCAATAAGTAAACCAAAAAGGCATTCATATACATTACTTCTTCTACACATCGCGTTGGGCTATAGTTTTGAAAAATATAACAAGGAAGAAATGTTATTTGAAAATTCAATTAGATTATTTGGGAAAGTATTGCATAATATAATGCAGTCTACTTAAATTTTATACTATATTATATACTATGCATTCTATTCTTGTATTATTATCAAATTATTTTTCTGAATGTTTTATTTATTTTTTATATTGGCGATAAGGTTTGAATGTTCAATTAAAAAAATAATCTCAGTTTCGGTGACCCGTACACAATATCTTGCAGGGAGAGCATAATATGACAAAATAAATAGGCTATCTTTTGTGATATTGTGGAAAAAACATAATAATTGTTCAATAAGAATACAATTAAGATAAAATTTCATTTCACATTAATGTTGCCTAGTCAAGTCTGTCTTGATTAGTTTGAGACATTTTTTTTATTTAAAAATATGTGAATGGTAAGCACACATTATTGATGTATTCTAGATAAAATAGTTTATGAGAAACTGATGTATTAACTTCTCAAATAGGTAAAAATATCTGACACAAATAACTTTTTAAGCTAATTTTAAATGCAGCCATGACCGCACAATGTGTATCTGCTTAGTTATGTTGTGCACACTATTATATTTGATTAGAATGGAAATCACCAAAATATTTGCAATGCAAATACATACTATTTACAGCTGTGTACATAATATTGTATTACAGTTGAACAAAAAAACTTAAAAAATAGTATGTACTCTCCTATCGGATCTCCGCACAGTCAACTGCTTTATGCATTATCTTATGAATATTATACAAATAGTTTTAAATGTTGTTTGAACATTCAATCTTGTAACCATTTTACCACTCTGCATAATTCTGATTGTGGTGTAATAAAATAAAATAAAAAATATGTTATTAATGAAAAGTATGTGTAATATATTTATAAATCTTCGCAATTTGAAAGAATAATTTGGCATTATAATTTGCACAAATATTTCGATAGTGATGTATAGTATTTATTGACAATGTGATCTTGGTAATATAGAATGTGTGCTCTCGCTATGACATGTCGCCAATCATTCAAATGCCTATCAATGTTTGCTTGTTTTCTGGCGGCATCGAAAATAGTAAGCCGGAAAACGGGTTCACCAGATAGCCACAAAACATTGCTCGCTACTATAAAATGCCGGCATTGTGTAACTTTATTTTGGCGCGCGAATCGCGTGTTCGCTTTTTTTATTCGTATTTTGGTTCGTCTCGAAGGCGTGTTTGTAGTTTATTTTTTTGGACTCTGCGATATTCTTATCAATGTGAATTGAACAGATATTACGAGAATTCAATATATACCATGTCTAATACCTGTAATAGTGATTTCCTAATAGGTAGATAATGATTGTTTTCTGATAGTTTTTGTTTACAATCTGACATGTATTTTCTTTAAAAATATGTATCGGTCTTAAGTCTCCTATAGTAAAACATATGTACATATTTGTTACTGTAGTGGGCTAAAAATATTGATCACAGAGAACATAATTGACCCTTATTAATACATAAGGCTTGCTTGTTATTTGACACAATACCTATACGCCGTCATGCGAACCTATCTGTTTGTGGGAGGCCCGTTTGACCTTGGCCCCCGTTTAGCCGGCCGGCAGGTTAGTGATCCTTTTTTCTTTTGCGTCTCTTATATTCTGCGCAATCGCTCCGTGACCAAAACGTGTTTCGTTTTAATTATTGTAAAAGATATTTACGCTCGGCTGTACATTCCTCGACTCGTCTGCTCTCGCGCCGTAGGCATTATGGAGGATCTGAATGCTGAAAATGCTACACGCCATCTTTTATTTGTTTGTATTATTTGTCAACATGAGTACGATTTTATGAAAAGTGAGAGATTTTTGTAACATTTGTAAGATTGAAAGTGTAGTTGATTTAATGGATAATCGATATTAAACTTCTCTTCAACCTGGCGTCATTTCGGTATTCCTATGTATGTTATTTTAGGGGACTATATGTGGGGTGAGGATATAGTGAAATCTATTTGTAAACTTAGCCCGCGTGCGTTATAAATGTTTTCATCGTTATGCTAGTATTTCCTCTATACGAATTTACCCAACTCGCGTTCGTTCACGTATGTTTTAATTGCAGTATGGTTGTCTGCTTCTGGCTCTTTTTGTATGCACAATTTCCGGCGTCAAATTAATAACATCACAGGTGCTGTTATGCTTAATTTTCGATTATCGGTTTACCTACTCGATACGTCAGGCGGAAGCGATTATTAGCGCTGCCGAATTTTGAAGGTCTTTTTTTCAAACGTACAACAATTACCTCATTGTTTCTCGAAGTACATACATCGAATAGGCATGCTTTTACAGATCGAATAACATCTTACACTCGCCTAGTATATCCCTATATAGATTTTTTTATATAAATAACTACGGGATTTTAATGGGACGTGATGGTGCCTCGAGGCATCCACAAAGTAGAGATTACGTCGGGAGTTCGACGCACTTGGTGGTAATTTAATATAACACTGCGATCCCGATACAGATTGAATATATAACATAATACACAGATGCCTGCCTACTACAGTGCATACTTATTACTCGCGAGAGCAAAATAACCGGTTGAATAGCTTTTGAAAGTATATTTTAGTGGGCGAGTAAGCCCATCGGCTTGCTCGAATTGATGTACATGTACATACCTGCATACGTACTTAACTCAGCATCCCGAGCACCGCGCGTGCTATTGCGTCTTCAGTCAGATCCTACGTATCGTATAGCAATATCCCTACCTCAAATACTGTCTCACCAATCAATAGAGTAATGGAGAAGGTCTCCTGATTGCCGCCTGAGGAAACTTCATTGGCTTTTAGATCTACCGACTCGTATCCGCTTATCTAATGTATGAAAATGAATGTTTGTTTGTTCGTACTCTTATGGGATGCCAAACCGCTCATCCGATTGCAATAAAACTTCGACAAACGTTTTGCTTGCACTTCCGCGAAGGTTATAGGCATAGTAAAATCAACTCGCAGTAGGTCTTATATATAAAAATGAATGTTTGTATGTCTGCCATACAGCTCATTTTGACAAAGTATTCTTGCACTTGCGCGAAGTTACAGTGAAATTAACTTACAGTAGGTGGCGTGTTTCATACCACAGACAATCGACAGCAAACGTCAAACAGACAGAAAAAGAAAACATGCACTTATTGGAAGAGATTTATGTAATGTCATGCGTGATTAATTTTAACATATCGAATCGAATTAATCTGTAATGAGTGATTTATATGAATCGATTATAATGACGATAGTAAGAACACATCTTTTTTTCATTAAAAACTGTTATCGTTCTGATACCAATAATAAAATATTTAACATAGGTAAAGCATATACAGCTACTTTTGCTTCCGCGTAGAAAGTTGAGTTTTCTTTTTTGTGTTGTGGTTGTCACTTTTTAGTTTCTCACAGTTCGACAATACGGCGCGCAATCAATAGTTCAAATCTGAGAATGCAAATGTGTACCTATGTAATATTATAATTCTCAAGACATCTGCCGAAAATTGCGTTTGAAATGATAAACGACTCTCTTGCTTTGCCTGGACGCGGCGCCTAATCGGATATGCATTTCCGTTGCGGAATGTATTCGAAATAAAAATAAAAACATGCCCACTGCGTTACATAACACCAACAGTTCGATCGACCCCTCCCCCGTTCCATATGATGTCTGCCATTTTCAACGTTTGCGTCCGCGACTCACTTCACGTTTATTATTTTCGTATTAGCGAAAGACCGGCAGGCGCTATGATCACAGCGTTACGATAACTTTCGTTTCGTTTATCCAGTTTTTATTCGAACATAAATAAATAAATCAGACATGAGAAAACGATGCATTTTATAAAATTTATGGTATTTATTATATTTCATTAAAATTCATCTAATGGCGGTTCATTCAATATTTTCATACATCACCTACTGGACTGATAGTAATGTTCATTAACATGCATATATATTATATCTATCCATTTATTAATTATACAATTTATATAACTTATCGCGCAGCTGCCACTCTAATGCCTCTTTACACCAACCAAAAATGAGGACTTGAGAGTGAACTTGGCCGAATACAAAACAATCTAAACGTGATGCACAGTATCCTGTCTAGCAATCTGACGAGTGAATAGAAACCGTTTCTATTTCTTTGGCCAAAAGGATACTTCCACCAACTACTGTATGCCCTCGCTCACGTATTCGGCGTGTCTGAACAGACATTTTACGAGTGTTCAGTGAAGAATTCACTAACAACACTGATTATATAGCATCTGTTAATTTTTTTTTTTTATCCTGATCCACTTTAAGATCGTCAACTCATCTTGCAGTAGCTCTACTGTCGTAAGGATTATTAGTATTACATATTCTTTGAAAAGTTATTTTTATTTTATGGCAGCTGTTCATGTTGGGACGGTGTTGAATCAAATGAAACGCACGTAATAATTAACGAACTGAATCACTACAAAAACTATAATGCCTTTCCACCGAGCATTGACAGTGAATTCCTTAAAAGAACTATAAACGCATAATGTGTTAGTATAAGGATATAAGGACGGCTTCTAAAGAGTTATCTTTGTCGCATCCTGAAAAATACTAAATTGTTTAATTCTTTTTTGATGAGACTGTCATCCCTTTGCCACTAATAATAATCAAAGAAATTTTGACTTTGGACTGAATTGTCCATAGTTTTTGGCAGAGATAATTGACATTTTCTTTTCATTTCCAGGAAGGGGCAGTTTTGGTGAAATATATCTTGCCTCTGACGATACGGAAAACGATACTAACGCGCAGACCGCTCGCTACGTCATCAAAATCGAGCCCCACTCCAATGGACCGCTGTTTGTTGAAATTCACTGTCTCATCAGGACCGCCAAGCATTCCATGAGTAAGTTTTTATTATGCAACTGGTGCACATTTCCCACTAATAGGATCACATTACTTAAAATTCTTTGCTGCGCCGCATAACAAAATTTTCAAGAGCAATTGTATGCGACCTAGGTTTATTTACAGCAGATAATCTGGTTAAAGTAGGGGCTTCAATTTAATCATTGTTGCAGGCGAAATCCGATTTAAAAAAAAAATCAATATGTAGTATTATTACTGTTGAATTCATTATATAATTACTAAATGTTGTCTATCATTGCATTATACATTTAAAGGGAGCATTTAAAAAAAAGTATTCATCAGATTCAACTGTGCTTTTTTATGGGCGCATGCAAAACTCGCCTCAGGTGCAGGGTTAGGAAACCTTGAGCTGGAGGATATCGCTTAAAATGTAATTTCTAATGATAAAATTTGATTTTAAATTGTTAAGGAAACACTACAAAGTTATTAAGCTCATTAAGTGAATATTTATTTTCAAGTATTATAAGGTAATCGTCGAATCATATTGACATATTTATAAAATATTACATTTATAAATTGAACTATGCCAAATTCAACTGTAATTTTTCTCAACAATAGATATCAATATTATGTAAGCTTCAGAATTGCTCTTTATCTAAATACTTTGTTGTTAAATTTTCAGTCAAACAATGGCAATCCGATAAACGCCTTCAATCCCTGGGAATGCCGCACTACATTGCCAGCGGCTCGCACACTTTTGCAGACACCCGGTATCGATTTCTGGTGCTTCCTAGATATCAGAGTGACCTTCAGAAGCTCTCGACGGCCCTGAGCTACGGTAGAATCAGACCCGAGAACGTCCTGGTACTCGCAGCTCAGATTATAGACATTCTTGAGTATCTTCACTCACACGGATACACCCACTCCGATATCAAGAGTTCAAATTTGATGATCGGCTTCAATGGGAAGACACTTCAAACTCAACGAGAATCCATCAGTCATACGACAGACTCAGGTCACGAAACTTCAAACGGGTCTGAGTGGAAAAAGTCACCGAACAAATCTGAGAGACAGCATTCAAAAATTTCAAACACGGGATACTACGCCGATGAAGATTTCGTGTTGTCTGGATTCAAATCTGAGACCTGCAGCAGCGGGGAACACGAGAGCTCCCAGAAAACAAAGAGGCTTCTGAGAATGATGGGGGACACTAAAAAGGTACCATTGGACGGACATTCTGCCAAAAAAGGGTTGCGCCCCATGAGGCTGTTCAATTTGCGGAAGACCAACTCTGGGATCAACTATGAAGACGCAAACAGTTCTGTATGCTCGGACGGATCGTATCAGGGATTATTAGACACCAGCAACACGAAAGATAATACGGGCTTTTCGTCCGATGAAGGGTTTCATGAAGAATCTAAACGTTCAGATTCGTTCACAAATGATGACAATTTTGAAGAAGCTATCGCGACACAGTCTCCGGGTCAGGTGTATCTGTTGGATTATGGCCTCGCTTCAAAGTTCATCAATTCAAATGGCTCTCACAAAGAGTTCGGAATGGATCAGAGGAAAGCTCACGACGGCACATTGGAATACAGCTCCAGAGATTCACACATCGGTGCGCACTCCAGACGTTCTGATCTGGAAAACCTCGGATACAACATCCTGGATTGGCTCACCGGCAATCTGCCGTGGAAGACTAGCAGCATGCTAGCCAATCCTGATCTCGTCCACGTTCTGAAGAAGAATTGTATGAAAAATATTACCGCGCTGTTGGAGTCGTGCTTTAAGTCGCACGTCTACCCTGACTCTTTGCATAAATATTTTCAGTATATAATGACTTTGGAGTTCAATCAGAAACCAGATTATCAGTTTTGTAAATCTCTTTTTTTAACTGAATTCGTCAATTGTGGGTTTGGAGAGGAGAAAGACATGATTCTCAATTTCAAAAGTGACGGTGTTAATCTCACACCCAAGAAGAAAAACTATTCAAAGAAGGTCAAGAACTCTAGGAGCATCAAGAACACGTCGCCTGAATTTCTGAAAAGGAACGGCATATCTAAGGCTCTCGGCAGAGAAAATTTTATCATCAGCAATTGGGAGAACAATTTCAAGATGGATATAGATTATATAAGAGACGGCCTCAACATATCCAACGATGGCATTAGAAAACCTTGCGCGTCCAGAAATTTTTACGTATCGAAATCACTAATATTTACAAACCTGAGGCAGAGCCTGCTGCCTATGCTAGACACGCCGAGTAAAAAATTCTCACCCAAGAATCTGCGATCGAAGAAGATCGTTGGAAAAAAGAAGAGAGGCGCTAAAAACAAACGCAGCAGTATTGGTAAATTTGGCAATTTTCTCGGATCCGGTAAACAGTACACTTGGGCAGAAATATTGGCCGGCAATCCGGAGAATATAATCCGAAAAGTGGACAAAGAGAAGTCGTGTCAGGGTAGCGACCCTTCTTTGGAAACTAAATGCGGCGGTCATAAGAAAATCGGCAGCCGCAAGGCTTCCAATGCCTCCGAATTTGCTTCTTCCGAGGTCGACGGGTCTTCGAATCTCCTGCACAGGGATTTCCTGGTAGGTCTCAATCCGACTTACGCTATGAAAGATGTCATCGCGAATTACAAAAGAAAAGTGAGTGGTAAATCGCCTGTGAAAAATGATCATTCTGATGAAGATAACGTAGACGGTTATAAGTACACCTATGCAATGATTCGAGTATTAAAAATGAAAGAGAATCGTTTGAAACGAGAGAGGCTGGCGGAAGACAGAGAGCTCAAGAAGCAGACGCCGGACGTCACATTCAAATCTAACAAGAGAACGAGTGGTTCTTCGAGTGAAAGTAGAACTGTCGGTAAACTGGATAATAAAAATAGAAAACCTGTCAGCCGTGTGTCAAAATCAAACAACCAAGTTAAAACTAGGGAAAGTGCTCTCGATGCTTCAAACTGTAATGTTAAGACTACTAGGTTATCGAAAAAATCAATTATTTGTAAAAATAAACCCGCGAATGTGAAAACTGACAATCCCAAAAACGACAAAGTGACTAAAAAAAATACACTTAACAATAAAGTGACTTCTCCTACTGTAAGACTCTATAAATTAGCTCCCAAAAACAATTCTAGTGAAAATAGTACTAAGTTGACAAAAGCTGTGGTAGTGTCTCCCGTTAAAAGAGTCGCGCGCGGCACGAGGCGAGTTGTCGACGCTGGCGCCTCCCCACAGACCGCTGCAAAGACCGTCTCAAGAATTCTGAAGGTTGTGATCGAAAAGAATTCTGAAGATGTCAAGGAACTGAAGAATACCGCTTGCGATAGAATAAAAGGTTAGTCCACCTATACCTATCAGTACTGCTGTACTTGGCAATTATCTACATTTAGGGAAGTTCAAGAATGATTCCAAAACATTTTCTCCTTCTTATATTACATATTTTCATAAGTATACATTTTAATTAAAACAGTAATTATGAATATTTATTGTCGGTCTTAATAGTTACTAATTCAAATGTCGACTATTTTGCAGGTTTGTGGAATCGGGTAAAAAAACACGATTTCGACTAGCTTTACATTAACCTTCGCGTTCCGGAGCGGGGTACAATCGTGCCCCTTAATTCTTATTTTACCAACCATTTGTTAAATATCGGTAATATCTAGCTGATATTTATTGTAATCTACAAACATATCCTACTGAATACAATGCAAAAAGAAAATCTGAAAAATTGTAGAAAATAAAATAGATATTCACGTTTTTCGTTAACAAATGGTATTTGGGTCACATATACACGTTGCGTTTGAATGTGTGCGTGTGCCGAGCGCAAACTCCACACACCTGATGTCATCGTACCCTGCGCCCGCGCCGGGAGAACGACGTCGCTTTACGATTAGTTCAGTCTGCTCTCGCCGCTTCTATACGCCTGACGTATCGTCAACGCAATATGATATGGATGATTCAAAAAGACAAATTGTCTCTTAATTTTGACAGGGCATGCTCAAAATCAACATTCGAACTGCTGACATTAATTATTTTAATTTTTACTTCGTTAAATGAGAAAAATTCTGGGGGGTACAAATGTACCCCGCTCCGGAACCCGTGTGATTTTTCAAGATATAGGTACTCGAAGGTTAAAAACCGATTCTAAATTGATTTTTTCAATCATTTCTGTTAAATTTTAATATATAAACCATCAGATCATCTTTAGTCAGCCCAGCACACTATGGACTCATGTGGTTTGAATACACATTTAATATTAAATATTTTTTAAAAACGTGTCGGATTTGTAAGATTTCTCCGACTTCGGAGAAAACACCCAACTCCACAGCCGTGCTATTTTGTTCCTGTCGCTAGTTAAACACATTAAAAAGCAAAAACTTAAAATACTAGAGTTATTAATGTATTTTCATTACTATACTTAATGATAATCACTGCCATGAAATTAGACCTATCTTCAATTTTGAACAGATTACTGATGAATTTATCTGATCTTTCAGTTACTAAAAATAAAGGACCCGCAAGCACGGTAGTTAAAATATCTCCAGTAAAACCGCAGACGTCCGCAAAGAAAACCATAAAAGCGACAATCAAAAAGCGTGTGCGAATCATCCCAACACGAAGTCGGAAGACCAGAGGACTTGAAAGCTTGACTTAGGTATGGTTGTTACTCACTTTATTGCACGTGTGTGATTCAAACATACTTTTTTTTTATATAATTCACAATAATTTTATCCCTTGAATATAAAAAAGTGTCAATATTATATTCACTCGAAAGGAAGGTTTTCAGAGAGATAAGACAATAGGATGATGAGCTGTTTAGACTGTCATCAATAGGCTTTGCTCCTAATTTATAAGAATTGTCACGAATCACTTTCTTTACCAATCTCATCTAATTATATGTATGTACATGGTACGATTTGATCATACTTAATGTATTATTCTTCAATATCACTGGAAAGATCGCCGCACGGTATACTAAAATATGTTGATACCTCAATTTGACCAAAACAGACAGTGTAGCTTACCTCCCATGCACAGCTTTAAACCGCCGAAAGAGTCATTTGTTTTCCTATTCCAACACTGCATTGTTTATAGCAGGCAGAGTGAGATAACAAGTCTAATTAGAATTGAACTATGATTCATACAAATTATTTTGGTTGAATGAAGCGGAATGTAGAAGTTATGTGTTATTTATTGCACTATTCGTTCCAATATGAAAATATATTAGACAGAAATCTGTATTGTTTTAGGATGACAGGCTGCAAATGCTGTGATCATCTGACGAGCAGTATTTCGAGTGAATCTTGACGATTTTTCCTGACGCGGAAGAGAGGGAGAGCCGAGACATGACAATCTGCAGAATACCAATATATCGGGCCGACTCGGTTGTCTTGCCAGCCTGTTTTATCGGATAGAAACTCGGGTGTAAAATATTTTTTATTTACTGTTATTTTTATGAATGATCGTGATTTCGGACATTTCAATGCGCACCAAACGATGACGTGTTATGGATGATGTTAATGTTAGTAAACCGAAGTTCCAGTAATATTATGTAGATATAATATTGAGATTACCTTCTTAACTGTACTCTTTCTAATTTTAATGTAATATTTATATTCCATTCTTTGTGGACACAAAATGATTATATATCAAAACAAATCTCAATCTGATCTTCACAAGAAATTTCCAGTGAATTGTGTATATTGTTGAAATTCAATAGTCGTCTCGGTAAACAATATTTAATGTATGATGTGCCTTTGACCGTGGCTGCGGCAGTTTCAACACTTGTGGTTTGACGTCCGCTAACTCACATCCTATCCACACATCATACGTCCCTTTCATTCACTTAAATTCCCTCAAAAAAACCTAGTTTATCATATAACAAACAGTCTTTCAGCATCAACGGACACCCCCTCATTCGCATTCGAGTTTTGTTATGCCGAGGTTTCACCGTACAGTCAGATTGAGAGTTAAGTTTTTGTATTAAGCATTACGATAATTGCGTTAAAAGTCGATATTTTAACTTACCCTTAGCATTTGTCATCATCGTGAAGTTTGTTCACGATTGTGTATTTATCTCCGTGTTGTGAAAACGAGTATTTCAGTATTTGGTCTTATTTTATTACTTCCTCGAGATCGTGTAGATTTTAATTAAAATATCGATAAATATTTAGCAGAAACTACACAAATTTAGGCTAGACGTAGAGTAGCCTTCGATCTAATCATCGCCTTAAGAACAAAATTTATGTTTTGTAATTTGAAGCACGAGATTTTTCAGTATTAAATGCTAGCTTGGACAGGTTTACCATTTCATCACTCTGGATCAGGTCTGGGCTAACCGCATGCAGCCTGATGCGTGTGCCCGTAAGCTAAGCTACCATTTTTAAAAATGGTAGCTTACTTGCCGCCTAATGTTTATTTTGAATGTGCCTAGGCCTGTATTAAATGCCATGTTTTGTGTTATATCTTTCTCGTTGTATGAAATTCTGCAATTTTAGAAATCAATTTGAAATGTATGACGTCGCATAGTTGCTTGAATGTGATGTATAGTGCTTTTCATATTTTGAACTGATCAGCATACTGTCAAATCACCTAAGGCAGCGATCCTAACAGTCTAAAATTTTAATTTTCCCTTTAAAACGTGTCTTTATTACTGTATGAAGTAAAGGATGGGGAGGCGCGAAGGTTTTTTTTTTCGACTAACGGGAGATGTAGTAACATAATGTTTGGAAACCACTGACCTAAGGTATGATGAAAACAAAATATGTTCAGTACAAATCTCTCACATTGAGTTATTTTTTACTAAATTAGGTTTTTTGTTGATTATTTTTACCATTGAACTGTTTTTTTGCTGGGTCAGCCAGGGAAGAAAATTGTAATGATTGTGTAAATAAACAAACTTATTTTTACTTTTAAATAATTTTCAAGAAGCTATTACTTCCAATTCGGATCTAGACCTTTTTTTGCTTTCATTTGTAGATGTGAAGCGCTCTACTGATGTTGATTCCAAGAAGGGACTCATGCCGAAAAAGAATTTTACACTTATGGCTACTGCAGTAGCGGCCAGTCAATGTGGCATTTGATCAATGCACCCCTTGTATATTCAGGGGCGGCTATATTTCAAAAATAACATTTATAACATTCCCTCATTTTAAATTCTTCATGTATTATTGTGAGTATTATTGTATGTAATCGAGTGAATGGTATAAATGTTATGTTTGAATATTATTTCATGAAATATAACCGCCCCTGCAAATAAATACAAGTGGTGCATTGATCGAATCTCACATTGACCGGCCACCACTGGGCTACTTACTGATTTGTTTACAAATGCATCATTTGTACAAAATTCTTTTGTTCATCTGCAACAAACAATAAAAATAATTTGACTGGTACGCATAGCTAATAAGGATTTTCGACAGAAATTGCGAATCAAATAAATGTGGAATATATGCTATACACACGCTGTTGTTTTCATTCAAGTTTAATGAATTTATATTGTCATTTTATCTCATTCTGATGATACAATTTATTCATCGTATTGAAATGTTGAATTATACATATTTTCATGTAACATTAAACTTAATCTGTCAGGAAATTTTTGCGGCTCGTCTGAAACAATCGTACATAGATTTAATCAAAAGATCATATTCTTTAATTGCCACAAAAATAGCGACCGTGTAAACTCACAAAAACGTTTGCAAAGAAGCCGATTTTATAAATATTAATTGGTTGATATCTTCTCGTAGCACTCTTTTTAATTATCGTATATTTTTAACAAGGCCATAAGGTTGCTTGATTAGCACTGTCACATGAAAATATCGTAATCATTCATTTGAGATGTAGTATTTAATTTAGCCAAAATAAATCACCACTTTTTATTACGAATGATTTGAATTTTCTCAAAAGTATATTTTGTAATATAAACCGCTGTTTATATCAGCGACTTCATTTGGTCCTTCTTGAATAAAAACATCAAATATTTTTCTGAGGGAGTTCAGCATAATTTAAAACTACCCATTTACCAGTATTTTAAAATTTTTCCTTAGAAAGGTTTCTCTTTTATTCACTGAAGAATGTATCCTTCTCCCGCTGACCTCACCATTTAGTGTTTGGGAAAATCAAAAAGGAGTTTACAACTTTTAGTGGCAGCATTGAAATAGGTAAAAGGAATCTATCGCTTTCCTGAATTGCCAGATGTTTTTCATCACATTTTTTTTGGTTAAAATGTCACAATTTTTGTAATTGTAGTTATTTATAAAAATATGTGTATCTGTGAATAATTTCATCGAAAAAAAACGACCTATTCTGGATTCCTCTTGAAAATACCATTCTAAATGATCCTTGAAAAATTAATAAAAACACAATATTTCTTTGTATTTTATTTAAAAAGGTTAGGACCGGTTTCGCTCATGGCGAGAATTGTCAACTGACACAGTTAAAGTACAAAGAAATGTTGTGTTTATATTAATATAATGCCTTTCCACCAAGTATTGACAGTGAACACCCTAAAAGTGATCCTTCTAATATATTTATAGTGACACATTCATTTGCCAGCCATGTATAAATAATTCATTAATTAAGTTTTTTAATGCTTGATTTAATATATATTTTAATGTCAGGTGTCAGATTTTATGGGAAACGATGATATCCTGACTAAAATTAAATGTTAATTTTCACTATCAATGTCCAAACCTATAGTTCTAAAAAAAAACAAAATTTAGAACAGAAGTACAAAATGTTTCAAATTTGTATTGGACGTTACATAGTAATATCATTGATTCAAATATAAGATGACCCCACGTTTATTGTAAAAAAAATAATGTCGGATTGAATGGATCACTCGGGTATCGCTAGTGATGTGCAATCCTAAAATTGGTATGAAAGAGATAAATTTTCTTAGGCACATTTCATCATATGTCAGAGAGTGCAAATTTCACATTTGCCAACGATTAGGGTTTAAAATTCACTTATGAAATTTTTCACAGTGACACTTAAAAGGAGGCCTTTTGTAACGCTAGTTGTAGTGATTTTCATTGTAGAAAAATATTCTAATTAATACTAGCAATAATTAATAATAATCGAATGTTTATAATGTCAAGTCAATATGGTCAGAGTGTGCGTGAGGGTTTAAAGGTTAAATGACGATTCACACGCAAGAAAGCAAATAGAATTGACATAAATCCACTTAAGTCATCAGCTCTCAAAACTATGCCGACTTACATATTTCAGTTTTTTAGCTTTATAACTTCAAAAAATTCATAATGGATTTTTGTTTAATTTCACTCGTGACACAGTCAAATTCAGATAAAGAATCATAACAAACCGCTTGAAACAGATTGATAGAATTATTTTTGTTTGCTATCAATTTTAAGTAAAATGATTCTTTATTTGTGTCATAGGAAAGATAATATTGTTATATTCAAGATATTTATTAATGCAGTTACTTTGGTGTTCATATTATATCTACACTATTTACTGTATGTGTCAAATGACATATGTATTTGCTGAAAGAAATTGAAGTACCAGCTAGTATAGGTAGTAGCATTTCATTATTATACTAAATTTTCATTTCATTTTGTGTCTATTCCGATTTGAACGGTTCAAACATACCTACTCTATTGAAAAAGCTTTACACGAATAGATTGTGTTGGAAGATCATTTATGTGTAAGAATGTTTTATTCTGATTGCTGCAGCTGACGAGTTGAGTGTTTGATTGCACTCGTTGATACGTTGAAGGGCCAGATTTTTTTGATTGGACACGCATCGTCGGCGGATACGATCATCAACCTTTGTAATTGAAGGCAGTTCTTTCTACGTAATCATAAAATTATTGTGAACCTATTGCAATAAGAAGTGAATAGTTCGCCAAGAGTTCTTTATATAGAAATGTGTACTTTATAATTGTTTTGTATCACTAATAGTTAATATAAATTATAATAATTAATCATTATATTGTGAGTGTTGCTTTTTTTGCTTTCTGAAATGCAAATTCCTTGTTTTTTTACATGTATAATCGACGATCATCTATGTGACATCATGATTAATTTCACATTTTTTGCCATAAAATTTATGAAAAAACATTTGTTGTTTTATTTACTATTTTTTTTCATCACTCAACTTATTTACTCATGCCGTATACTAAGGTTTGTTAACAGATGCTTGCCTCGGATAATGGGAGTGAGATGGTTTGATTTTGTGAGGAATTCAGAGATAGGGGAATGTACAAGACAGCGCCCCGTCATGTCAGTGGTTATGGAGAGACGTTGGAACTGACTGGGTCACGTGCTGCAGATGCCTCCGAAAGTCTCCATCTTGCCTGCCTCTTTTGACCGGTGGGACTCCAGCGCTCCGGGCGTCCGTCAGGTACTATCCATAGGATGTACTCGGCGGAACTGAGGGATGCTGGCATGTCATGGGAGAAAGCAAAGCAATTGGCGGGGAAAATGGAGGTGCCGCGTGGCGGCCATATGCTCCACATAGGGAGCGAATATGGTCAAAGAAGAAGAAGAATGTCTTTATAGTAGAATCGGTTTAAACCGTATTGCAAAATTATGTTAGACTATTATTCAGAATTTTGACATAGGAATTAACCATGATACACATTTTTAAAAGGCTACTATTTTTCCGGTCAGAATTTATATTAAATGGTCAGAATAAATAGTCTTAATTTAAATGAAATTAAAAAAAAAACTTATCAAAATTTTTAGAAAATATTCTGAACTGTATATTTTTATTCTGGCCGTTCATATTTTTATTCTGACCAAAAATATATTTAAATTCTGACCATTTAATTTGTTTCCTTTTTAAAACTACTACCTTCATTGCTAATATCGATAATGGTGATGAAATTCAACATTTACTACTGGAAATAGACTCCGAAAGAGGTATGTTACATTTTAATTAATATGTTGACTTATTTTTAAATACCATGAAAATCAAATGATAGATATTCTTTTTACATACTTACGGCTTGGCCTTTTCACGCAGGCAGTCAAAACCCCAGGTGCACCTCTCTTTAATCTGATGTGAAACTGACAGTCTTTCTACAAATAATGATTAAAAATCAAGACAATACTGCCATCATCGATGCTAATACAAATGATAAAACCAATTCTTCCAGGTGATTTACGAGATAAATTTGAAATATTGCGATTATTGTGGAATAATGAAACAAGCAGCTGATTTGATTAAAAAAATTACAGTACAAATTAAACATAATACACATCTAACATCTCAAAAGACAGCATTCAAATTGGGAAACTTAATACCTTGGCACGTGGGTGCTGCACGAGCTCACAGCTAAACAGCGCAGTCCATTTAGAGCAGTGGGTTTTAACCTGGGGTGCGGGAGAAGTTTCTATTATGACATATAAAAAAATGTATCACTTTTAAGGCGTTCACTGTCAATACTTGGTGGCATGGCATTATAATAAAACATTTTTATCCTGATCAAATAAGTTTTATGTGGGAAAAAGTACTAAAAATGTTTTATTATTTTTATTTAAAAAATGTATAGCAAATACGTAAATAATTTTAAAGAGTGTCACTTAAAAGGTTAATTAATCATATAATATGTCTAAAAAGTAACAATTTTTCTGAGTTTGCCAATCATTTAATAGAAAATAATCATAATTTTAATCAGATTTGTAATTTAGAAATACTCCACCGAGTAATGAAAAGGCGAAACACGTGTCACAGTTAGTAACACAATACGTGGAATAATCAAAGTTAATTTAAATTTTCTATCAAAGCATCCTTTATTCAATGGAGTCATTTTAAATCAGATATTATTCATCATTTCTGAGAAAAAAACTTTTTTCGCTGGGATCATACAAAAACGTCAACTTTTGCATTTCACAAATGGTGAAATGTGTTAAAATGAAATATATGTTTTTTCTCTTGACACTATTTGAGTTCAAGATATGAACATCTTCACATAAAAATAGAGAAAAAATCATGCATCCAAATTTCAACTTTATATTATATTTAACTCAAATGACAATTTCATACTCTACTCATTACTAGTGTTGCCAACTGTCCATGAATTGAAGTTGCTCCAGAATCCTAGGCATGCTAAGTGGTCTCTTTGTAAAATTAAATATATTTCAATTTTGGGCAATATGTCCAGAAATTCTCCCATAGAAAGTTGGCAGCCCAACTTATAACACTTTCTTACAGTGGGTACTATGTAAAATTTTAAAGTGTTAAATATGTCAGGTCCTATGGCACAGCGGTTAGCGTTGTTGACTTCCGTGTCAGATCTCACGGTTTCGAGTCCCAGTATGAACAACATTTTTTCAGTCGATTTTATATATATTATAGTTATAAATATATTCTTGTAAGATTTACAAATGATATAGTTGGTTACATTATAATGATAAGAAAATTCGCGTGTTTACTTTTGAAAGCCTATACGCCCTTTACGGGATCGAAACCAGTATGTAATTACCTTCTAAGTAGGTGGGAACTGTTTCAAACAGCAAAACTTCTGGTGCGTTCGCCGGCTACACGTGTACATATATAGTTGATACTAATATATTTATGTAGTGCTCGGACCGTTGCCCGCCTATTTTCATGTTTGCACATTGCTACACGCAGTCACGTAGAATTTATTGCGCGTATATGACTAAGATCACGTCCTACCACCTACCAGGATTCAAAATATAACAACCTATTTAAAAGAATTGCGAATGTATGTAATTTCACAAATTTCATTAGCAACATAAATCAATGTGCCATATTGCAAATACAATACTCACCTGAAACCGTTTCATAATATGTATACGTTTGCGTAAAATGTATGAAATGTCAGAAAATAGTGTCGCATTAAATACATGTTTTTGATCTGGATAGTAAATTTATCCTTGTCTAGTTCCAGATAGTATAGCAGCCGATAAATTAATGTAATTCCCGATAATCATCAATAGTTACGCATGCATGTACTGTCATTTATTACGTCAATTGTGGGGTTATATTGCAAAACGTACTACATATTTCCAAAATTCAAACTTTTCAGTAGAGTCAAATACTATAACGAATAACACAAACAAAATAACATTTGCATAAAAATATGATTTCCAATTTGAAGACGACATTCTTATAGACATGTTATATCAAAACTAATAGGATCAGTCGATTCCTTAGGCTTGAATTACCCTATATGGATAACTAACTCAATATCGCTCATTTTGGAAATAGTACTTTTGCATTATTACCCCACAATTAGGCACCACTGTAAAATTGACCGAACCTGAATTTATTTTTTTTAATCGTCTCAAAATATTTTTCGAAATGGTCGGGAATACAAAGTAACAAATGACAAAAAATAGCAAGAAGAAATGTAATGTGCAACGCTCTTCTCCCTGCTTAGTACACCTACTCAAGATGACATTTTATGAAAACCATTTTATATAGCTTTGAAATATGGCGCTTCATTTTACAATCATAAAATTAATTTAATCAAAAATGTCTTTCATGGTAACGTAAAATTGTGATTATCAAGGGAAATTATATGATTAACATTCTCTATACTGGAGTGCATGCAACCAAGTTTTGAGAATTTTCTTCTCGGGACATCCTTGGCAAAAAAATGGACACGAATAACGTTGCTCTCCTGTGGAATATACACAGTGGCGTAGCAAGGAGGGTGCGGCATGGGCGACACATTTTTGGGGGCGGCATTTTCAAAAATAAATACAATATTTTTTTAGAATACGTACAACAATTAAGCCGCCTGTGTTAAAAACTCCTAGTTCATAGATAAAAATAGTAGAAGTGATTAAAAAATGAAATTGGAGGAAAGATTGGGTGGTGGCAAATTCAAGGACCGCCCCGGGTGGTAGGACCCCTTCCTACACCACTGAATATACTCTCTGTAAGAGGAGTGTGAAGCGTAGTGAGCGATGGTGGGTACAATGTTGAGGAACATAAGGTATAAAATTATATGTATATAAATTTTATTAATATTGCCAGAGCGTAACTATGTAAGTAGGTACTTTTAATTGAACAGGAATATCACGATTAATATTGCTTTTTCAGTTTACACCACTCCACGAACAAGCTAAGTTATCGATATTCATGCAAACAAGTCGTGCACTTGAGCGACGTTATTCGCAGAGAAATAAGTGAATAAGTTCAAGAAAATACTAAAACTAAACGATAAAAAAATATCAGTACAATTTTCACATCATCGTCATCGGATCTTATCAAACTTAGACTGAATTATGATAATATTAAAATGGACATGCGACTAACACAGAACGTCGAAAAGATTAAGATTGAATTAACAAAGGATGGCTATATCCATCAATCGCGGGAAATCATTGACGCAGCAAATAGTTGTTTAAAAAACCTATCGTTATCACATGACACTGACGCGGTCATTAACAAATATAAATTTAAATTTAACTTACACTGCGATATTCAAAATTTACCTGTGTCATAAATTTCCATGACCGTTTCAAGGTTAATTATTATGGTTACAAGACAGATTCTTCTCATTCGTGTTATCCATTCAAAGTCATGTGATTAAGCCGCTTATGACGTATAATGCAGGATATAAAAACCACTTGAATTCCAAGCGGACACGGGTGTCAGGAACATATGCAAGCGAACACGGATGTACAAGGCCTTAAAAAAAACAAATACTTGATATTCTAATAGAATATAAGCAATATTTTGATGAATATGTGTAGTTCCATCTATACTGAGTCAATACAGGTTTTTAAAATATCGAATTCGAGTGTATATTGGGCAAAATTATTTTTCTCAAAAACATGCGGTAATTCTGGGACATATTAATGATTTATTTGAGCGGTATTCAAATGGTTAAGATATTATATGCGTATTCCGCACCGTAACTATGTCGCGGTCCTAGTTCAATGCAATAACAAGTTTAAAAAACAGTACCGAATTTTGAGACATAGCGTTTTTATTTATTGAGATGAAGTGACCTGAAGAAAATTTGACAAGACTAGAACCTAAAATAAGCGTATTATATTTTGTTTTGTTTTTTAACAAACAATTTAATAATGTATTCATTAAAATTAAGACACTATTGATTTTTGTATAACTGGTTTGACCAGTTATTGTATTGAATCGATAGCAGGGTGGACAGGGTATTGTTGTTGTAGTTTCCTCAGGTAAATACATTAAAACACCGAAAATTTATCATATCATTTTGTTTAAGATATCAATTTTATTTTCAGGGCAATACAATAGTGTTCTTAATCTTCAATCTTTAAAGTATTACATTAATAAAAACACAATAATCCTTTGTACTTCATTCCACTTTATTTAATATGTCAGGACCGGTTTCGCTCATTGCGAGCATTGTCAACTGATAAGAAATATAATTTAACAATGCTATTTATACAAAATTGAAAAGTTATACACAACAATTGGCATTGAAAAGAAATTGCCAATTACATTAAAGTGATTCTAAAATAACACAAAATTAAAATGTTCAACACATCTAACGTATAATTAAAAAGTCATCCCAGATGGTCCAGATGGCCCAGAAAGTCATCCCAGATCAACCGGTCCTGACATATTAAATAAAGTGGAATGAAGTACAAAGGATTATTGTGTTTTTATTAATATAATGCCTTTCCACCAAGTATTGACAGTGAACACCCTAAAAGTGTTTAAAGTATTACCTGTAATGCCAAAGATTATTTTTTTATTAAATTAAATTTTTATTCCCACATTTACTCTACTACTTTGATGTTATCGTTTGCAAAAATACTTTTACTTAATTGTGCTGATGTTTTACAAAAGCGTTGGAAAAAATTGACGTAAATATGTTTTTATTTAATTATGCAGCAGATATACTACACTGCTAAATATTTAAAAAAAAAAACAAAAACATTATTTGTTTGGTTGTTACGGTGCTGAACAAGCACAGTGGCGTAGCCTCACGACACAATGCTCAAGGGTACTGCGGAGGATTGTCAGTGATAACAAAATCTATAGATTGATGTGTAAAAAACTTTTTTTTTCAACATTAGTGTGTCTAAATTAGAAACCTGCGAAATCCATTGTATCTACGTTCAGTCGCTTGATAATAATCTTCTTCTCTTTTGTATAATTTATTGCCATCGAAATAGCTGTACGCTAAATATTTGACAATCATAATTCGTTATTCATTTTAAAATTAAAATGTATTGTTACGAATTAAATGTTATCATCACCGGGCATTAGGGCATCCAATCCCGGGATCCGGGATCCCGTAATCCCGGTATCCCATTCAATTTTCTGATCCCGAAATCCCGGGATCGCGGCCATCTCAATTTTTCGGGATTGAGAAATTTTGAGCAAATTCTCGAAATTTACACGAAATTGGCAAATTGAAGATTTCAAATTCCTCGGTGAGCTAAAAAAAAAAAAACGAGTTTCTGTGAGATTCCGGAAAAAAGTATACCAAATCGGAGATTTCAAATTCCTCGGTGAGCTAAAAAAAAGTACAGCAAATTGAGGATTTCAAATTCCTCGGTGGGAAAATCTCAATCATAAAGATTCAAAATAAATCAATCCCGAAATCCCGGGATTGGAAAAAGGCTTCGGGATTGGATACCCTACCGGGCATGTAATAATAATGAAGGCAACTGTTTTATGAGCTTAGTCCCATTCCGTGTCGTAATACAAGTGACTTTTAAGAGTTTTTACTACAGGTGGCGTAATTTTTTTAATGTATAAATATAATTTCTCGAAAAATATTGCATTTATTTTTGAAAAAGCCGCCCCAACTGCATCCCCCTTGCTACGCCTCTGGTCCCATTACAGCAAAAATTTATTTAATCAGCTGAGGCCTTTATTACAGTGGCGTAGCCACCTCATAGCAGTCATGCAATGCACGAGGGCCTAGCAAAAAGAGGCGTCCAAATGTGTACATTCTCAATATACAAACAAAATGTGTGGGGGAGCCTTGCGTGACGTTTGCAAAAGGGACCCATTTTTTTAGCTACGCCACTGCTTTATTTAAATGTTTATTAATAATTCACATGAAACAAAATTTTATTTCTTGACCGGCAGAAAAAAATGGACTCTTTTTACTTTTCATCTTGGATTCCAACAAGAAACTGATCGGAAATTAAATACTGTTTCAACATCGAGCTTGTACGTAACTAGAAAGTAAATACCAAAGTTGTAGCTGCATACCTACTTAGTACTTACGTCATAATAACATATTAACAATATTATTATTTTGGAGACAAAGCGACATGAGGATTCTCATTCTTCTCATTAACAATATAATAAGCCGATATAATAATAATATTATAAATTAACCAGGTTGACTGATGATAAACTTATTGATACCCTACGTAGAATAAGGTTCCAGTTGGATATAGTGATTTTGTGTAATTTTTACCTTCACACACATATATATATATATATAATTATGTCATTTTTTAATGATTTT
Source organism: Himalopsyche tibetana (assembly GCA_030503985.1). Taxonomy (NCBI): domain Eukaryota; kingdom Metazoa; phylum Arthropoda; class Insecta; order Trichoptera; family Rhyacophilidae; genus Himalopsyche; species Himalopsyche tibetana. Next base: position 207,349 of record JAPJYX010000003.1, on the reverse strand, counting down.
CTCATTGAAATAACAATCTTATGGTATGCAATGTTCTCCGATCAGATTTTTATTGATATTTTGTCGTTTTGTGACGTCGCAGTTAATGTAATACCCCTATCGGCCCTATTCAGTATCGCCAGTGGAGTTGCAAGGGGTGGCGGCAGGTGTGGACCGCCCCTGGCGGCACATTTTCGGGTGCGGCATTTTCAAAAATAACTATTACATTTTTCGAGAAATTATATTTATTCATAAAACAATAAGCCACCTGTAGTAAAAACTCCTAGTTCATAGATAAACGAAATAATAGAAGTGACTTATAAACAATATTCAAAGAAATATTGGATGCAGCAAAATCAAGGACCGCCCCGGGTAGCAGGGCCCCTTCCTACACCCAGCAGCGTAGCAAGGGGCGTGCGGTAGAGACGTACCTCCCCGGGCGTCACATTTTTAGGGGCGGCATTTCCAAAAATAGTATATTTTGTGAGACATTATATTTATACATAAAAAAATTAAGTCGCCTATGGTAAAAACTCTACATTCATAGTTTTATAAATAGCTGAAGTGAATTAAAAACAAAATAAGAGGACATACTAGGGGCGGCAGATTCAAGGATCGCCCTGGGCGGCAGGACGCTTTCCTACACCACTGCAGTATCCATGTCACAAAGTCATATTATTTAAGATTTCGTTTTCCCCTAAGGCTTGTAAAATTTATGAAAATTCTACACGGCCACATCCCACACTCCACATAACGGCATATGAAAGAATAATTGGTGAGTATCTATTACATTGTGATGAAACCTTTGTAATGAAAGCACTAACGTGCATCGATCCAGGGGTGGTCTGGAGCAATGTACGTTAAAGTTCTCTAGTGAGTCCTTTGCTAAATTAATACAATCAATATTCTCAGACTCATGTGTTATGTAATGTGTAAATAAGCATTATAATTAAATATAAGAACGTAGTGATTTACATTTGGCCAGAAAAGCCGTTGGTGTACTGAGCTTTGAGAATGGATGCTTGTGTCAGATAATGAGAGTGAGGTGGTTTGATTTCATAAGAAATTTGGAAATTGTAGAACGATCATGACAGCTCCCCGTTCCCTGACGTTGAGATTCCTCCAGAGAGCCTCAATCCCGCCTTTCTTTTTTTATTCCCCATGAAAATTCTTCATTTAAAACCTTGTAATTCTTGGGTCGCAAAATGTTTGGGCATTTTTTTTATGCCTCTAGGGTGGAGAAATACAATTTTGCAAGGGGCGGCCAAATGTCTAAAGCCTGCCCTGTACTACATTATTGAAAACTTTTGAAAACATCTAACAGAAAAAAATATATTTCTTACCAATCGCTAGACAAAATTATTTTGTTTTCGGATGAAATTCAAAAAATGGCAATATGAAGTTATTATTTTAATTATTTTTATTACCGACCAGGTGGGTCTGGGCTCGATTCCCGGTAAAGTCAATGTCAAATTTAGATTTTTCAATTTAAATTTGAGACCTAAGACATGGGTGTTTGTGATGTAAACTTACCTCGAGTGACTTACAATATAAAAATTCTCATCGAATTTTTCTCGTATGATCTTTCAACTTTAAAATATTTGGCGCATTGGCATTAGATGTAATGCCAATTTTTTTTAAAATTTATAATTTAAAAAATAACTGATAATATCAACTAATAGATACTTCATATGGGAAAATGGAAGACAATTAATTATTGTACTGTGAGATATTGATAGTATTTTTAGTATTATACACAATCAGCACACATATATATATATATATATATATAATATGTATGTATTAATCTATAGTATATCCATACATGCTTATTCATTAATCTTACTTACCAAACAAAAATCACTTCACTATGTCCGTGGTTTTGACGTCAGTGCAACTTTCTACTATTTTACACTGATAGTCAACTGTTTTCAATTTGCGACGGTAGCAACTTTACTGTGAAGAAACGTATTTATAATTTTTTCAATTCTTAAATTACCAGGTTGCTGGTCAATAAATATATTAAGACACTCATTTTTACTTACTGACAATAATAACATATTTTCTTAACTATGAAACTTCACAAATTTCAAACTTTTGGAATATGGCGACAGGTTTTTATTACTTTGGCACGCAATCCTTTGTTAGTGATCACTGTACGAATAAGTTGCCAGCGTAGAATTTTCCCTCTCACAGCGGTGATTTTGTTGAAGCACTAAATGGGCGATGCAGTGCTTCAAGGTAAAAATTGGCTATTACTGTGATCATAAGTATCGAAAATATAAAATGTCATTATATGAATTATATCGCTTGAATAAAATATAAGGAAAAGTGTCTTATTTAACAAATTTAAAACATATTAATTACTTAGTATCGGATAGTAGTAGTGGCGGATTATCCTATAAGCGAATGAGGCGCGCGCTTGGGGCCTTCGAATCTTAGGGGCCTCAAAAATGGCTTATATTATATAGTAACTATACTTTTTGTTCAGATTTTTAGTATTTTACATGAATTCTTCAACGTTTTTATGTTATTCGAAAAACAGGGTCTCCAAATTTTATTGCGCCTCGGGCCTCTCGTGTGCTTAATCCACCACTGCTTAGTATGAGTTTCAACATGTTTGAAAAAAATACATTGTGATTCATTTAAAATCAATTTAAAAATAAAATAAATGCTCTGCCATTGCTAACCTCGTTTTAACACTTTGCACTCTCACTAGATTTACTCAATACCAATAGTCTACTCTGGGTCCAGATTTTACTCGTATTACCAGCAAATTGAGTACGGTTTTAAACAAAAAGTCAAACGTATTTTTGAGACAATCTGTGTAGCTCCAATGGTGACCATAATAACGCGTATCATATTTGGTATAATTTTCTTCGAAAACGTAATTAAATTCCACTAATTTGAGCTAAAATATTCACTAAGCTATCACGGATTGTAAAATAAACCATTCTTGTATTATTTAAGGCGATATTTTGAAAAAAATGGGGTTTTATTATCGATTTACTTTAGAAATATTTTAGCATGAACGTTTTTACGACCACCGTATTGTGTGAGGGTCCAAGAACAGACATCGCCCGTCTTTGGGGTAATTAATTTTACAACGTACCGACATTCCTACCCAATCGCATTATGCTAGCAGTCCTTCTTAAAAAATATAGTACCTACAGTTTGCTATTATTGGTTAAAATTTTGTTTTATATTGATTACTTCCTCGAAGTCAATGTTGGAAACAATGTAAGATCATCCCAAAAGGCTGGAATAGATAACAATATTGATGTTTAGAAATACTCGGTGTTTCTGAAAGTTTTTCATATAAATAACGTTGCCATAAGTTGTACAAAAATACAATGTCCCTTTTCATTGTATTTTATTCGAACACACTCACGCTAATCGCTCTCACTCCGTTTTGTATGATGTGATAGGTGATAGGTAAGAATTCAAAACATCATATACGTTTATGTCTCCAAACAGAAATCCATAAATCGATTGTATAAAATTAATTATTGTCCCAGTGCTGACAGCTTATAAATTTTATTAGCTGTCAGTACTGGGATTCGAACCAGTGACCTCCGTAACCAAACCCGAACATTGACCACTTACCACGCAGCCGGCTCTTTTTACAATATTATCGTTATTTGTTTACATGGTAACAATTCGTTTTTCATTTCAAGCAAGAAGCATTTGATTATTTTTTAGACCTGAAATAGTTTGTCCCGTCTTCAATTAAAGCTTTTTTCTCAAAGTGGAATTCAGCTCCCGGAGTTGGATTAGATAAATTATTAAATAAATTGAAAACAATTCATGATGTAATCATGAATCAGGTCAGAACGTATACAAATATGTATCGTTAAGGAAGCGAAATGTGAAAAAAGCGAATTAATATACCCATAGTCTGACTTTGCTCAAATATGTATTTTTATTATTAAAATATATATGATGTCAAAATTATCAAATAAAAAATAAATCATCATTATAACTGTGATTTTGGAAGCTTTCTAAAGTATCATAACAGAAATTTAAAAATGACCAACATTTTTATTTACTATGTCACCATATAGTGCACTTATATCAACTGAACGCATCGTTATCACTATATTCTGTAAAAATTTGTTCAAGTGATTCATGGTAGTCAAAAATATATTTCGTTGAAATTGCTTTTTCCTTCACTTAATAAAATGATGGTCACAACACTTCATACAACTCTAACGCCCACAAGATGTGGATACAGCCTTTCCAGATAAAACAACTAACTTATTTATACAAAGCAGGTAAAGACTTCAAATATTATTAAAATCAACATATAAGGCAGCTCTCTACTGTAATTTTCATATTTAAAAAAAATATTGCATTTTTTAATCCCTTAAGTGCACTATTGTAAAATTATCCCCCGGAAATATTTCGGGAAATACCAAAAATAAAGCTTCAAAGAGACCGACTACAAAAGACATTATCCTGGAGATTGGACCGTGCTATTAGTTGTCCAGATGGTATTATCCTGGCTAATGGAGCGCAAGACGTTAAGCCCTTGATTTTTATAAAATCTCTTATATGTACCTATAATCGATAGATTCGGGGGCAATTTTTTCGTAAATTAAGCGATGTTATGTCTGATGATGCTTCCCAAAGATTCGAAACACGTGTTACATTTTGTAACATAACAAGTGTAACGACAATTAATTTATATTAAATTTATACTTTTTTTCGTTCCCTTCTATGAGCTTTTTTGCTCAATCGATTTTTTTTAAATTTTGCCCGTAACTTATTTTATTATTTGTGTGAAGCTCTCTTAAATTATGAATATGAGATGTTTTTTTAAATATCAACAGAAAGAATATATTTCAAAAATTGTATCGCCAAGTTGCAAAACCCACCCTGGCCGATTTTTGATGAAAAGAAGCTATAAATGCAGTTCAGCGCTCTATCGAAAAAGCTGTATTTTTTTGTTCAATTTAGAGTTGCAGATTGTATTCTGTTTCGTCAAAAAATCAAAATGAATATTGATACGACCCGCAAAACTCGCTCCTCACGAAAATTTCGATTTGTGAAATCTTCACACAAAACGGACCAATCAGACGTCACATTCACAGTGTGGGATCAGTGGCGTACTGTGGGTGTTGAATTTATGTGTGCTGTATATAAAAAATTAAAAAATATATGATTTTTAAAAAGAATTTTATTATTATTTATAAATCAATTTGATTATTCGCTTTGAGACATGGATTTGTCAACTACGTTGTCGTAAAATATGCTCTTTTGCATTAGATCGATGATATTAATTATTATTTTTTCATTGAAATGAAGCGCTAGCTTACTGGGGCAAGCATTGTTTACCAATATAATTATAATCATTTTTTTCTCAAAACTTCTATACTTTTTTTCATTGGATGTACAATTATAAAATCTAGATAAATAAAATACATAAAAATCCTCATTATGACATACAGTAAGTAATTTGATAAATTTTAAAATATCTTTATTATTTGTATTTTAATTAGAGGTTGTATTTTGCTTTTAAAACACCCAAAATTTCTATATATACCCAAAACAGTTTTACGTGATTTACTCAAAACTCTAAATAATCTCCAGAGCGGGCTTAGCAACTCGGCGCCTCAGTTACTTATATATTATATGGGAAATTTTATATGTGGTTTTTATTAACTCCGACATGGCAACTTGTCACACGACTCGTTCATTTTCACAACTCAAAAATGGGTCTGGTATAATGGAGTGTTCGTCGTTCGTCAATATTTTATAATCGTTTAAGTCAAGCACAGTGCGTTACAGTGATAACGACTGTGGGATCACGGTTATTGTTGTTCGTGTTTATTGTTTTTTTTTGGAAATTATTCACAAATTCACTCATGTTCGACTATCAGAAAACCTAACCTAAGTTTCATGTATTATTATTTAAACGTCCTATAGAAACATATTATATTAATATTTATTTAGTGAAAATTTACATTATGAGTGCAAGGGACGAACGCGTCGTGAGGGTTGGATCCCGGAAAAGCGAGGTGAGTTCATTTCGATATTTCGTAATACTCAATTTATTAGGTATTATGCAAGACATAGAAAATTGCTGACAGCTGAATATCAGACTGAAATAATTTAAAGAGATCAATTAAAACGTATTCTGCGATTGTTAAGGGATAAGTTTTATTTGATGAAGTGGAATTTTTCCATCTGTCATTTTAAATCTGACAGTAAACGTCACTCCATGGTTTTCGATATCGAGAGTAGGGATATAGAAAACCTTGCTGCGCTCGAGTGTTTAGAAATAATGCCATGATTGAGGCCGCGGTGTACAAAAGACCTTGTTATGTCCCCTACATATTATTAATGAAAGTGAATTATTTAAATAGCCCACGAGTGATTTATTACGTTTGTATACATATTTATCTCATCTCAATATGCGTTAAATTGGCGAAAGATAAGATCTAATTTGAATTAATCATGATTGTCAATTTCATTTTTGGAATAGATAAGTTCGTGCGGTTAGTTTTAAGTGTTTATAACACTCAAAAATTACACTAATCTTCATAATTATTGTCAATAGGGTAATTTACGTAAAATTACGCATTTCAAATACGTGAAATTCCTTTATTTTTAATAAGTTCAATTGTATCTAGTAAAACGTGAAACGAATTAATTAGGTGACTGCTTCTAGTTTATTTTATAATATTATTTTTAATTGTTCGCTTCAACATTGAATTGAAAGTGAAAGTGGTCTTGACTTTTATCACTTATTTACGCAATATGAAGTATGAAAAATGTATCAGAGGAAAAGTAAATTGCGAAATGTTCATCAAAACGAATTTATCGCTTATGAACTTATTTTCAAAATTTGAGGTAATTTTTCATTTACATCAATCACTTGGTCAGATGTAAACGTCATTTCACCTAACTAAAAAACATTTTAGTTTTTTCATATTATTATTGTGCAATCCGGCTATTTTTGAAACATCAATAATTACTACCAACCGATTACACCTACTAGTTACTCTCTCAGTTACCACTCTCACAAAGTTTTAATAACCAAAAGAAATTACATATTATCGATACGGTAATATCGTTTCATTTGACGCCCCGTTTATCAGCTATTCAATTAATCTATGCTCTCATAATATGCCTTTCCTTGCTTACTGATATATTGATGCCAACTCTTAATGACAATTATCCTGGAAGTGGGAATCACAATATCATTAGAGAATGCTCTATATCAGCCAAGACCTTGACCATAGCCATTCTTAGTGACCTGCCCAATGCTTTGAAACAAGAAAAGATAAGAAAAGTTTGGCCATCCATGCTCAATATCATAGTTTCTTAACCCTTTTTGGGCCCGTGGCCCCTTTTGATTCTCCCCGTCACACCCGTTTTTTTATATAAGCATATAAGTTTTTCGAGACTCGGGGATACGACTATTTCGGGATTGATTTCTGGGAAAAAAGTAAGAAATTGATTCCAAATAATTATCAATTCTTTGAAAATTTTGCTCGCTGGCAGATTTCAAAATTTTACGCAAGAATTTACGGATTTCCCAAAATGAAAGACGAGACCTTTTTAAGCAACCAATGGCAAAATCAATACCACTAATACTCTTCTGTTTATTTGATTCAGGAATATTTATCTAATGTATCTTGGCAACCGTCTCTGCAGGCATGTCAATATCAATATAATATATTTTCAAAATAATATTATTTCAGCTGCTAAAATGTGAGATGGAGATAAAATATTTGTCCTCTTATTTTTCGCCAGTTTATGATCTAGTCATTTACACCATTGAATATAAATCTATTAACACACAAACATTTGGAGTTGAAATATAGCTAAACGTGAAATATAGACCAGCTTTTTACTGTAAAAGCCCCTTAGGCAAATTATTAGTTAACAATAAAGATAGAATACATTACTTAAATAAATCCAGGATTTATAGATTGCAATGCTTTTGTTGTACAACATTTTATATCAGGAAAACCGAAAGAACATTGAATACCAGATTATCAAAGCACATAGCAGCCTTTAGATTGAAGAAAGGCACGTCTACTTTTGCTAATCACCTTATTTCAGAAAGACACGTGTTCAATCAGGAACAAGGATAAAAATGTTGTACCCAAATACGGACGCTCATAAATTCTCTTTCCTTTAGATTGAAGAAAGGCACGTCTACTTTTGCTAATCACCTTATTTCAGAAAGACACGTGTTCAATCAGGAACAAGGATAAAAATGTTGTACCCAATTGCGGACGCTCATAAACTCTCTTTCCATTAAATTTTAGAAATAAATAGAGTGCAATTGAACAGTTTTCCGATTTTAAATGAACAGCTACATATGCCGGGTTCTCCACTTTAATACCCTATATTAATATAATCATAAAACCTTTTCCAACAAACAAAAATAAATATAATTCTTAAAACTTCTCACCATTCAGATCTGTGGGTATTCCCTTTTCGCCAGCAATGGCTTTAAACTCAATGATACATTTATTTCTTATATAAAAACGAAACATTCATTTACTAAGCGTCAGTTCAAGTTCATCCGTGCACTTGAACACCTGTAGATGCCGAAGGGCGAAACCCGGGTCGGGGTAATAGCATAATTTGTGTGAATGTACATAATTTGAACAATTCAAATTTAGATCCGTCTCCGCAGCTGATGAATAGTTGAAGTCGGTGTCCTTTTTAATCACAATCGAGCAAAGGTGACGATATTCAAGTAGAAAAAGGATGAATAGTGGGATTAATAGACAGCGGTGTTTACTGTTACCATATGGTCTCGCTCGTCCTTGGAAGGTTGATTGACTTGAAGCTATTTAGTTAATAACGTTAGAATAAGTAGAGGGTAAAAGAAGGAATGTGTTCAGATTATTCAACAGTGTCGTGATGTCGATTAATGTGAAACAACTTTTATGCTGGTTTTAAAGGCGCAGACTCGAGTGATTGGACTTTGTAGTAGAAGACTCAGGATTTCAAGGTTCAAGACTGCTGGGGACGGAGGAGATGATGAGATTACTGCAAAGAAATGTGTAAAAATAGTACAACGCAGATGATCTACGGTGTGTTCCGACAAAAAATCCGAAATCTAGTGTCATTATAAAGATATTATTTTAAAATACTAAACAAAAATTATAAAATTTTGATTAAATAATCCGTGAATTATTTTATATTTATTCCTTTTTATTAGTTTTCAAATGTTTCCCAAGATAAACGACAAGTTTTATTTTTTCTATTTAGTAAAAAGAAAAATTACTATTTGAGCACGCCACACAATCAAGAAATAATATTTGAAGATTTTTGGCACGCGGACCCAAAAAGGTTCGCCATCCCTGCTATAAGATATATAGAGGATTTTCTGCTTATAATGTAAAATCTAAGATTCTACTTCCAACATTTAATTATTTTCAATTATGATTTATCAACTGTTATTTAGTATTTTAAATTCAAAAAGTCGGCGATGAAAATATTTACATTTACCAGTTTTTTATGATCTAGATTTATAGGAAAGAACGAACAATGCAGTAAAACACTGATGTCCTTTCTGTTTTCAGTTGGCGCTCATCCAAACCCGCTATGTCATACATCGCCTAAGGCAGCTGCATCCTGAAAAGGAGTTTGAAATAGGTATGTTGATAAAAATTTTGTATTATATAGTCCTGATTTTATACTGGCATTATTGGCAATCGGTTTTAAAACTTTCGCAGACTTAATACTTAAGCATTTAAAATTACCCAACCCACTGATAAAACACCCGCTTCCTAAGTCCTATCTACAACTATGATTGTATGCCCGATATATCCTTAAAATCTTATGTGATGATTGTATTCAATTAGAAAGGAATCATGTATATAGGTGTCCTCTGTCGAGATGTTGCTATGTTGAAATTTTAATCTCCGCTTTTTCGGCTACACTTCTGACAACCTAACATTAATAATAAACATTGCATCGATATTAAAATATAATTACATAACTCCATATCAAAGGTTACACATATTTAATAAAGAAAAAAATGTCTTTTAATTAGATTTCACGGTATGTAGATTAGTTTGTTTCTAATTATTATTTCTCTAATGGTGACTTGATATATTTTTCTAACAGATTTAGCTTCCTCTATTTGTTGTCATATTTATCGATATTTCACCTTTACTTTTACTTATTAAGATCATGATTCACACGTTATATCATTTTTTTAATTGAGCAGTGCAAATCTCATACTGTGCTCCTAAGACGCTTGAAACGTTGTACGGCTGTCCTGATTTCTGTGACGTCACGCTAGGTACGGATCACGTGATTCAAATTTTCCGAAAAAGTCCGATCAAGCACTCTTAGTCTTTATCAAAAATGATACTATTCTTCTAATCACTAGTTTTTATATTTTTACTCGCTATTTAAAACTGCCTTCAACCTGTTAAACGTTTGTTTCCTGACTTTATACTCTCTGATTGAAATTATCAATACATATATACATAAACATAAAATACCCTTAAAAGAAAAAAATATATGTACAGTTAAACCACCATTTACACTATAGTCGGGACCGTGTAATTGGGGGTGTGAATCTCATATAAAATCAGGGATTTGGTTTTTTTCCACGGAAAAGTTAAAACTAAGATTTCCCTTAGTTTTGCAAAAAAAAATAAAATGGAAATATTCGCACACAGACAGATGCCCAGCTATGCGTGTATAGCCTGGCACGTGTTGAATACACAGAAGCTAGCCAACATTTGACTGTATGAGCGGCACAGACGACCGTCTCTTAGTAACGACAATGTAATGCGACCGTGCAATTGGGGGAATTTGCGTCGAATATTTCAAGCCAGCGCGCAATTGGGGGTTCCACTGTATTATATAATTTAATTTAATTCAGTCCATGATGAATCTTATGTTGTACTTTGACCTGTATTTGTTTTTTCAAGTTTTATTTTTCTTGTTAAAATGACTGACGTGACGTAAAAAACATTATATTTTCAAAAATTATATATTCTTGAAACTCTCATTTTGTTTGAATTCGATAAATTTCAAGTAGATCACCAGAGATGCCTGCCACTAAATAAGTAAATTTGTTTAGTGCGACGTAATGTCGCTGGTTCCTTAACTGTCGTGCTATCCGAATTATACTGTATTTCAGTTTTTTCAATAATTTTGTGGCAATGAGATCGCAGTATTTTGGGTCATCAGATAACGTACATAACCCGTTTCAAGACGGTGTTCGCTATCCGAATTGTTAGTCGATCGATCATCGATTCATCATAGATTTTTATGGAGATTGATTCATTCAAAATATATAATTCATTTCTATATTTATTTATAAAATGTAATAATACATGAACGCTTGTCTTGGTTTTTTCCGTTTGCGGTGTCCATCTGTACACAGTCGGTTGCTTTTCTCTCTTCGGGAATTTGCTGTAGAGATCTCCGAGCCTATTGACTGAAATATATTGTAAAAAGCTCATTATTCGAACACGTTATTATTAAATTTGAATTGTTCAAACTATGTACATTCTCACAGATTTTGTCACTAACTTTATTATTGTTTAAACATAAAAATCTTTCATGAAATTGTTTATTGTCTGAAATGTCATTGTGAAATAAATATAATTTTATGACAGTGATAAATAGTTTGAAAATATTTTCCTACAGTCGATGACCTAAAGTTTAAATCAAGGAATTTAAAGCAGGTAAATATGAGTAAGTGACAATTATTAGAAAATTAATGTTGTTTTTCTTTTTATTGTTTTTATAAATTATCAGCATTCACTTGGATAAATCGCAATATTGTTCAAAATTTAAACAAAAAACAGTTGAATGATTGATTTGCAGTATCTGGTGTTTAAAAAAAATCGAAATCTCACATTTTTTACCTGACTCAATTTAAACAACTGAATCAATACACCAAAATTGATAAGCATTGAATTTAAATTATTCATAATTAATACGCTATTCTGACAGTCATTGCGAGAGGAAATTATACAGTAAAGGATTCGGTAACACCATTGTGTTCACTTACTGTCAATACCTAACAAACCAACTTCTTGGATGTTCGAGACTTCCTTGAATAACCGATGATAGCATTCTCTTTGTAACTAATTTCAATCAAACGTTAGGTGATATAAATCATCTTTATTTTTATACTCTCCGATTGATTTGATATTTTTCAATACTTATGTAAGAATATAACATACTTTATAATGATTTTTATTAAATATGTAATATTTTTTTTGTGCAATCAAAACCAATATTCAAAGTGAATTATAATCTGGCTCAAACACCTATAAACTCATTAATTCCTTTGTTTTAAAACAGTGACTAAGACGTTTTTTACTATCTGCATAAATTCTTATCAATTTTGTTTTATTAATATTTAGAAAACTCTGATAAAATATATTTTGAAACAGTTCTATTCCTTATCGAGTTCAATCTTTTATTTCAATCTGTTGATTTTATTGTATATTCAAAATAAAATTCTATTAGAAATATTAATATCCTTAAGAAAAGCTATAAATCTCTTAAAGATATGTTAATATATTTATATAGTCTGTTACATGCGACATTTGCAATTCGTTATTCTCTAAAAAATAAACAAGCCCAGAAAAAAATACCGTCTCCCTAAACTGCATCAACTTAATAATCGATCCGCATTTACATTTTATCCTACCTCTTTTTTCATGTGAAACTCTTTGAAACTGATTTAATATAAACTTTACCTGGGGATATCTCTTCCAAAGTCCAATACGCTCTCTGACAATACATATATTAGGATTTTCAATATTGTACACGCAATCTGCATATCTGTCAATGTCGTCGTGTAGGCGTAGTGATATTAGTGTGAGCCATTGTCTACTTTGTAATGTCCTCTTGATGAAACCGATGTTGGTTCTAAGATGCCACACGCTAAACATGGAATCAACGATTCCCACAAAAACTGCCCCTCAATCTATTTTAAGAACCCGCGGATTAAGCCTCTAGTTTTTGTCGGTAAGTCAGCCCGTGGCGGTCCTCGTGCTGATGGTTGTCTGGCCAAAGCTATAAGTTATTTCCAATTGCGAATATCGTTGCATATGCCAATGGCATATTCTTATCATGAGATTTCCACAGTTCGGCACAAAGCAGATTACATCTTCGGTGGCCAAACAATCTTCCCGAAATCGGACAGCTTTCTGTCCGGTGGGACTAAATCATGTCGCACATCAGTTCCTAATGAAGAATCTCAACAGGAGTATGTTACATAACTGATTCCATAATCAACTGAACCATCATGAAATATCTGCACGAGGGCTGTGAATGTCGCATAAGAATCGACTACTGGGGTTAGACAGTACTGGGTCTTAGCTCCGTTCGTCTTTATTCTGAGGAATTCAATTCTACATAAACATGGTGTGGACATTTCCCCCAATCTTAAGCTATGGGAACTTCAGTATGTTGACACTGTCATATTTGACACATCTGTTATCTGAGGGTATTCAGGAGACAAGTTGCAGAGCAATTTGCATTGGTCTTAAAGTCGATGCGAGCAAAACCAATGTGCTCTGCATCATTGTGTGATCCGGGCCGGATTAACCTCTGATGAGTGCGGGGCAAAATATCAAGAGAGTCGAAGGCTTTGGGTACTTGAGGGTACACATCATGCGAGATGACAATCTAGATGAGATCAGATTAGGGATAGCTGGAGCAACCCTTAATTCAACTTACTCAGAACTTACAAAAGAGGATTCGGAGTTTGTGGTCAGCATGAGTGCTTCATATAAACAGTTGCCTGTGATTCTCTGTATACCTCTAAGTATATTAGCCATTCTTTTGATGCAAAACTTTTGATATCTATAATGTAATGCTGAAATAGCCGTCGTTAATATCAATTCTTTGTTTGTGATATTTCTGTCAATAATGAATGACTATATGTTTTATTTTTCTCGTTTATCTGTAGGTATGAACATCAATTGAAAACTGCGATCATTATTATTCCTAAAATATCTAATCATGAACGCTACGCTGATACTAGCAAAACCAAACAATAAACATTAATTTATATTTTACGCTGAAATATTCTTAATTAGATGAAATTATTTAAGATAATGGTTATTACATAATATTTATGTTTTATGTCAGATGATAATTAAATAAATTTTACCAATTAATCTAAATATTTTTTTTCAATTCTATATCTTATCTTTCTTTGAAATTTTATTTGGATTTGTTTCAAAGAAGAATACACAGCGTAATAAAGTCAATGTGATATACTATTAATAAAAACACAATAATCCTTTGTACTTCATTCCACTTTATTTAATATGTCAGGACCGGTTTCGCTCATTGCGAGCATTGTCAACTGATATAATATAATGCCTTTCCACCAAGTATTGACAGTGAACACCCTAAAAGTGATAGTTATATACTACTTTATATTATATAAGAACTAGTTATCGTTCTTATATGACCGTTAGTGCTTTTATCAGCCTTATGTTGGTAAAAACATTTAAATATTTTATGTATTCAAATTTTTTAGAAATGTTGTGACTGCCGGCAATTTTACGTGGGGAAAAGCACGCGTATATTAAATAAAAGAGGTGCGGAACGACCAGCTGCCTTTTCCAACGTTTTAATTTGAAAGAATCACTCGGTCAACGCGCATGAAGGAGTTAGTCGGAATCAACTGCAAAAAGAGAGTTCTGAGTCAGAACTCAATGCTAAAAATGTAATACTCACATATTTATTCCACATTTAAAGTTTCCTATCGCATAACATAATGTTTATTAAGCAATAATAATATTAAACGATTAATGAATTGTTGTTAAAATAATAATTTACTCTCGTGTGCCCGGTGAGTCTATGTGAACCCAATTTGTTATCTTGTTAGTCTCAGCAGATATGATTTTTTTTTTGTTAAAATTATGGTTTGAGAGCATACATAGTGAAATTGTAATAGAAAGCAATTTTAAAAATACTGGAGACTCAACCTGTACAATTAATTTGTTCCATATGGACTCCGTGGGAGTTGATACACATAAAGCATACACATGAGTTTGTTAAGATCACCTTGGTACATCAGCATGTGCCCTTCGAAGGTGACCCCTGCCTAATATTTAAATTGTACGTAAACAAGCTGCAAATTTGCAATTCAAAAGAGCTAAGTCGCCTGGAAAATCAGGAATAAAATGAATAGATATTGCCGTCTTGACACGATATTGTTATACAGTCATTTTCTACCTATTATTGGTTCATATGATGCTGTAAAAAAGAAATTACTGCGTAGAGAGAGATCCAACCGCGTGGAAATTTCGGTCGCAAGGAGATTCCAGCGATCTTTATTACTCGCAGCTTTTGTAATTAATTTGTGATTGGTGCCCATGACCTCCCAAAACTGTGCTGTGGCTCCTCTAATATAATATTTTCTCTGTGGCCCCTTTAGAAAATGCTGCGAACCCCAGTTGAAAAACCCTGATATAGACCGTATTCTGAATAATAATTATATTTAGTCAATCCTTTACCTTAATATTTTCTATGGATTCTGCAGAAAAAAATCTTCATTGCTAAAATTCATTTTAATATTAAATGAGCTTTTATAACATTCTTGTTCGAATGAATCGTTTACGTGTTGTTAATAATGAACAAGTATTTTATTAAAAAAACATTGCTGAGAAGAGTTTGAAAAGACATCGCTCAGCAATACATCTGTTTCAAATGCGCCTTAATGTTATCTTATTCTCGTTGTAATAATAATATATACTTTTGTAGAGGTTGGCAAATATTCTGTTCATAAATTTCTGAATTGAATTGAACAATTTACACAGCTTGGAAAGAAAGACGACTTCCTCGAATCGGTTCCTGTTTGGCTCGAATTTTTCTTATTATTTCCTCTTTTGTCAATAGTTTACTATTTGCAGTCTCATTTAAACTATGTCTCAAAATAATAACCTTTGAGTCTTTTTTTATGTTACAAACACTTCTCGTGTTCCGCAACGGCACAGTTTTCCGTGTATGATGTAGCAATCGATAATTATTGTCATTGCGCATTGTATCGCCAGAGAATTGAAGGTTTTTTTTATGATTGCAGAATTTCGCTTTTAACCAATTAACAGCTAGACAAAATAAACTGATCAACTGGTGTACGCCGAAATTTGCCAAAACTTCAATTCGAACAACAATTTCACAAAACAATGCCATGAAAATTCCTTCACCAGGAAGCGGCCACGCGTTAATGAATCTGTAGTTGTGGTTATCAAAACTTGATAAAAATTTTATACCATTTTCTATCCCAATATATAGCAAATATATATTGTCTCTATCAGCAAAATACTTTTAAAACGCCACTGAAAACCTTTGGAAAACATCAGTACATGTCAATAGAATCACTGACCTGGCAAAATAGAAAAAAAAACATTTAAATTATATAGTCAATCCTCTCTTTATGCGATTTCAACTATATTTTACGATATATTTCATCGAGAGCATGTATTTTGTATATAATAGAGAATGAATCATAAACACAACCGACATTTGGAAAAAAAATACGATTTTGGACTTTTAAATCGTGTTGCATCTGCCTTTAAGCAATTTATTATCGAAAAACTACAAACGAAGATGAAAGCGACATGCAAAATTATTTATTTCTAATAGTGTATTTTTACCACACCACTGCATTGACAACCCGGACGCAATAGTCCAATGATACAATTTGTTTTAAAATTTCCACAAATGTGTTTTTAAATTAATTATTTTTCATATTGGATTTTGATAACCTTGATGCCACCTTTACGATTTTCTTTGAATTTTGTCTATTAATTCTTTGAAATCGAATGAGTTATATGAATATTATGATGTAGATGACGGACCGTAGCTGTTTTATGAAAAGTGAAAAATAACTAGAAACTAGTTAGTAAAAAAAAACAACTCGCCTACCAGTGGGCTTATAGCGGGTACAGCAAGGAAGCAAAAATTTAACACAAATTCTTCCATTATCTTTTTCAATCTAAACGAGTCTTACTCTTTTTAGTGTAAACATATATTAAATTAATTGCAATATACAGAAGATCAAATTGACGCAGTTGGTTCCAGAGTCACAGACCCATCACTCATTCTCCGATGCTCCATATTGCTTCAATAATAGGTGTAATAACATGCACATAGAATTAAATAGACTTTTTATTTATTTCCAGTTACTATGACGACATTGGGCGATCGAGTGCTCAACATATCGCTGCCCAAGATCGGTGAAAAGTCCCTGTTCACCAAAGATCTGGAAGAAGCTTTGGAGAATGGATCGGTAGATTTGGTTGTTCACTCCCTCAAGGATTTGCCTACCACTCTGCCCGATAACATGGCGATAGGAGCAGTATTAGAAAGGTAATAATACTACATTAAAAAATAAAACACTCGTGCTCTAAATCCACATTTATTTTTTAAATCAGAGCTGGTTTTGCCCAACACAAAAATTTTCAACCGAAAATGCTCCTAATGATACTAATAAATAAATCTAGAATTAGTGCAATAGAGTGTTATTTTTTCAATGAAGTAGTTTTCAATTGTCGCCTGCTGTGGCCCAGTTGGTTAGAGCTTGCTCTACCGATCACGCAGGTCTGGGTTCGATTCCCGGTAAGATCACAGTGAATTTGAGAATTATTCAATTCAAAGTTGTGATCGAAGACTGGGTGTTTGTGATGTCAATTCACATTATTTCCTCTCCTCCCATCCTTCTGATCCATTAACTCGATGGCTGCCAAAGACGAGATATCTCGTAAAATTATCTCAATAACTAATTGAATTAATAGTTGCAAATTATAGCCTGTGTGCCAGGTAATTACTATTAATTATCTACGGCAGCTAAATGGCTAATAACTGGGTGTAGCAATAGCAATTAGTTAACCACTAGTCTTGTTCTAGCCTTTTTTTTCTTTCCCTAATACTCACTTTGAAAAAAAGTGAGGTTGAGCGACTGAGTAACAAACAGTTCTTGTAGAAAAAACTTTTGGTGAGATACCTTCATTAAAAGGCCATATGCTCCACATTGGGAGCGGATATGTATAAAAAAAAATCTTTCAATGAAAAATAATTCATTTAGATTTCAATATTAGGTTTTTTCTTTTATATTAGTTAAAAATGTAGCAGTGTCACCACTCCAGTTGTCAGGCAGCAATATGCTGGTAAAAAAATAGTATTAAAAAAGCTAAATAGCTGAAATATATTCTAACAAACGACAGTCTTTTCTGCATATCGTATAGTTTTGTTGGATGCTATGTGTATATTTTGTTCGTCAGAGATCCCAACATTATGTCAAAATCTTTCATAGAAAAAATCAGGGTTGTGGAGTCGTGTAACAAAAAGAAGACTACGACTCCAGCTTTAAAATAATTAACGACCTTTTCATTTTAACTTACATATATGTATACCATCAGATCATCTGTAGTCAGCCAAGCATGAAAAGTCAACACACACTTTGTACTTTTTTATTTGAATACACTTCATTAAAAATATTTTTCAAAAAAAATTTCGAGCTGCTCATTATTCACGACTCTGACTCTGGTCGAAAGACTCCGACTCCACAGCCCTAGAAAAAATCATCAACAAAATATTCATTTTGAATCGTTCAAATTTTGTACACTCCCACATGTTGTCTTTCGGCATCTTTGATCGTTAAAGTGCACGGATGTACTTGAACTTACGCTTGGTAAGTAAGTGTATCATGTATGTGGAGTCGGGACCGTTTTAACTCGTATTTCCTCACAACTCCACAGCCTTGGTAAATATAAGATATAAATTTATTTATGACTAAGCTTAAAGCTATTGATGGCGATGTCGATTAATTTTACTGATGGTTTGATTTTAATGACATTCTATTAGTTGGGGAAATAGTCACATAAACAAATACAATCTTTCTAGGTTTTTGAAAATACACATGATTATCGTAATTACATGGGAATGCCTAATGATTTAAATGGTGGGTATTTTTAAGAATTTCATTGTTTTGATCACTGGAAAATTTATGATTATTTTACTTGGAAAGAGTGAATTGGGAAGATTTACCTGTTCATTTAAAATTGGCTTATTACTCAAATATTAATTTCTAATTTGTAAACCAACAAACATGTGTAAGTGTACAAAATTGATATTGAAATTCGACAAAGCACTTTCAGTCGAAATCTTTAAATATGAAATTTTAATGCTGACCGTTAGTTAATGAAATAACACAACAAACAAAACGTATTCAGAATAGGAGTCAATATTGAAACAAAAATAGATTACATTCTCAGAATACTGAAGCGAATTTGAATGAGGTCAGAGAATATTTTGGAAAGAGACAAACAATGTGAGCGGTTACAGGATCAAATGGAGAAGGGAAGATAGTTTATTGAAATGTGTTAAATCCATACTTCACTCAGGTTAAAGGTCGAAAAGGTTAATATTTGTAAAAAAAATAGGTAGCCATTGGGCATAAAATTACATTTTGATTCGACTCCTTTCTTGGAATAAACATCAGTAGAGCGCCACATGCCCACAGATGAAAGAAAAAATTAGCTAGGAATATCCCGAATTGGAAGTAATAGCTTCTAGAAAATTATTTAAAATTAATAATGAATTTGTTAAATATGTATTTTATAATTCAAAAAATACTTGAAATACTTAATATTCTTCCCAAATTGATGAAATTAAAAAGTTTTTATAATTTTAAAATAGTAAAAATAATCAAAATATGCAAAAAACTTCATTTATTCAAAACTATTTCGAAACCAAACAAAGATAATATAGTACATCTCTTTCTCATTATAATTATTCTATTTATTCCTGAGACTAATTCAATGTTGGTTTATAATTTTTGAACAAAACCAAGAAATAGGCTTTTCACCATTAATTGTATTAATCGAAGTTCACTGTGAAAAGTAAATACAAATTGAATAATTACACTATACTCGCATATCACATTATATTTTACTGGAAGGTCAAGCCAGCTTGCAATACAAACAATTAATAGCTACGTTATTAATGGTAATGAAGTCATTTATTCAAAAAGATCAATTAAAATTGTGTGTTAGTGTTTTCCAAAAATTAGTATTCTGTCTTGTCATGCAAACATATAATATCCAATAAGGCAACGGGACACGATTGTTAGCATTACAATAATGACGAACCATACTATATTAGTAACTCCTGACCGATAAAATTTCTTTTAAACTTCACTATAGCTTCTTTGTTTAGTGTAGAAATTGATATTGTCACTGTTGGGTTACATTAAAAATTATCTATGACTATAGGTTGAGTTATTTTGGTCTATCCTATATCCTGATGCTAATATAAGAACATTTAGATTCCATTAGTATTTAGCTTTGTAAAAGAAGCAGTATTATTGTAGTTTATTTGGGAAAATGATTGACATGAGTCACGTGATTATAAAAGGCTAGTCGCGTAGCTGACTGGACAACACTTCATCTTACTCACTCACATTATCACTACTTAATTCCCTCGGTAGAAAGATTATGCTACTCGTGCATGTTTATAATGATTTATAATAACACTGCGCTAAATGCATCTCTAGTGGATGTCTGTATACAGATGTATATTAGTGTTGGTTAGTAAGCCAATGTCGACTAGTTAACTACGCACTGTGAAAATTAAATACTTATGAATGACTTGCAAATTTTTATCTTGACTGATCATAGACAGAAAAATCATAGCCATCATTCACTGGTGAAAATTTTAATAAAATCGCTCACTGAAGACGAGGCAATAAAAACATCACAGAGATGTAAATTATTGAGAACTATAATCGTATCGTTGTTCAAATTCTCCAATTGATTTGATTTTATCCTACGGCCTTAAAATTACAACTCATTTCTTTTTATAAGGGTGAGAGTGCAACATTCTCCATCAAGGGTGGGGAACCTTTTCATTTCTAAAGGTCACATTCATTGATCTGATTCAACATAAGGCCGCAGTAAAGAAAACGTTGACACCCCCCCTTTTTTCGACTGTCGAACATGTAATGGGTTGATAACGCTCTTTTTCCAAATGCTTGCGTATAATTTTTTGATCACAGTGAATATTTTGATCAAGTCAAAAGGCCGCAGGTTCCACTCCACTGACTACAGAGATGCTATAATTGCTAAGTGACTTTTTTACAAACATTCATGTGATTGATAAAATCTAGCTTAATAGGATTTTCAAATCATCCCATTTGATTAAGGCCTTCCTTGTTGTTCTATTCCACTAACAGTTATCATTAAAAAATGAACAGGGAGCCAGCGGCGTGCTCGAGCATTAACCTTTTTTCAATAAATAATTGCATCTCAACCTAAACGCACATTTATTTTTGAAAATATAGTAAGCACTAAAGAAAAGTAATGAATTAATAAATGCTGAAAAAAATAAAAAGCTATTGTTAATATTAATGTCGCCTGCTTTGACCTAGTTGGTTAGAGCTTGCTCTACCGATGACGCAGGTCTGGGTTCGATTCCCGGTAAGATCACAATGGATTTGAGAATTATTCAATTCAAAGTTGTGATCAAAGACTGGGTGTTTGTGATGTCAATTCACATTATTTCTTCTTCTCCCATCCTTCTGATCTTTGATTAACTGTGTGTAGCAATAGCGATTAGTCAACCACTAGTCCTGTTCTAGCCTTATCCTTCTTTCCCTAATACTCACTTTGAAAAAAAGTGAGGTTGAGCGACTGAGTAACAAACAGTTGTCGTAGGAATAGATACCTCCATTAGGAGGCCATATGCTCCACATTGGGAGCGGAAATGGATAAAAAATAACATATATTAATGTATTTCATTTCATTATATACACACTCATTATATCTCATTTCATTCTTGATTCCACAATTTAAATTTTTAAAATTCACTCTTCACCGGGAATATAAAAATAAATATGCTGCCGTCACCGAGTAGTAACAGAGTTTTTTTTTTTCCAGAGAGGATCCCAGAGATGCTCTAGTGCTGAGAGAAGATTTCAAAGGGCACACTTTGGACACTTTACCTGAAGGTTCCATCATAGGTCAGCCATTGTAATTTTTAAATTTTAACATGAAAAATCCATTTGTTATTCATGATAACACAGTAGTATGTCCACGCCGCAATCTATTTGTCAAATAAAATATATCGCTTTGACAAAGATTATCTTTGAACTTTAGAGTGCGGTCTTTCACTTTCACGATATTGAATATAGACATAAAATATTGAAAAATCTGTCATACTTTTAAATTGGTAGGCACTTCGTCGCTGCGTCGCACGGCCCAGATATCCCGAACGCATCCCCATTTGATAGTGGTCGATATCCGAGGAAACCTGAACACGCGTCTCAAAAAGCTTGATCAAAATTTTCAAAAGAATGTTTCTAAAACTAACGGAAACAACGGAACCGATGATTCTGTCAGTGAAAAGCGAGAAGAGAGTCCCAATTATGCGGCGTTGGTTTTGGCGCAAGCCGGACTCGTGAGGATGGGGTGGCAGGCGAGAATATCACAGGTAAGAGTGTCGAATGGCTCAATGAGTCTTAAGTCTACACATTTTCCTTCCAGTTAATATTGTAATTGACTGCAACATTATATCATTTGATGCTAAAAATTGTCCCTGTTTTTTTCCCTGTAACATTTGTGCTTAAAATATAAGTCGTATTTGGCTACTCCAGCTGAAGAGTGATCATACTTTTAGTGAAAATTTAAACTGAAATATGTCTCCACCTTTCAGGTTCTTCCTAGTACAGAAGTGCTGTACGCCATCGGACAAGGAGCGCTGGCGATCGAATGCCGAGCGAACCATCAGATAATCCTCGACATGATCGCACCTCTCAACCATGCGGATACCTACTGCAGAATATTAGCCGAAAGGACCTTCCTCAGAACTTTAGGTACAGCCTCGTGATCCTTGATCTGTTTGAGTGTTCACTTGATAAATTTACAATAATGTCTGACATGTTCAGTCATTTATATTATTTCAAAATTATTCATAAATAGGTGATTTTTTCAGGCGGAGGCTGCAGTGCTCCTGTTGCCATATCTACAAATGTCAACGAAGACCAAGTGGTGAGCTTAAATGTAAAGAAACGAAAAATGGAAATCACCGGTGCGGTTTGGAGTCTCGACGGCCAAACGAAATTGCAGGAATCAATTGTGCATTCCTTTGCTCCTTTCGTGAATGTCGCTAGGAAAAAATCGTGCCCTTATGATTCAGCTTCAAAGCTCAATCATCCCATTTCGAACAACATCAAACAAGAGGCCAAGCGAAGACAGAACGGCATAGAAAATTTAAAGGTGGCCGCGTACGACTCCGCTCTTAATAAAATGGAAGACGATCAAGTATCGAATTCAACTGTCAATGATAAGGAATGTAATAAAAATAAGTTAGGGGGTAAACATAAATTGAACAATGTTGAAGATTCCACTGACGATTGCGGCGAGCCAAATATCAAACATAACAAGACAAGCGAAGACGCCGTCTGCCCTAGAAAAGATGCAGCCGCAGCGTCAGATGACAAATGCTGCCGTCTCAAAAGCTTAAATGAAGTAATGAACAGCGTGGAACCTGTAGATATCGAAAACCTGATCAGCTTCCATGAGAAACTGCTACTTCCTTGCCGCAAGTCCGTCAACGGGGTGTGTCCCGTTTTCAAATTTCCGCCGAATTTCTTAGAAACGCTGGGCAAATTTCATCCCCGAGTTCACAATTTCGAAGAAGATTTCGAAAAGTGTCCGCTGATGGCGAATCAGGTCGTCGCCAACGCCATTTTGACCGGCAACGATGGAAAGATTATTCCAAAGTACGATATCGACAATCCAAAAAAGTGCACCTTCTTGCTTCAAAAAAAACAAGAGGAAGTCCGTCACGCCATCAATGGAATCCGAGAGATCGTCGAGTCGATCGAAGTTAGCAGTGCATCAGAATCCTCCAAAGTGACAGCCGGAAAACAAATTAAGCTGTTCTGCGGTCTGTCTAAACATTTTGATATATCAGAGGAAGTTTTGGATGAATTCGAGGATTTGGGAAGACAGTTGGCTCAAAATTTGATCGATCGCGGTGCTTTAGACATAATGAAATGCGCTCAGGACTACATCAGAGGGACCACGAATCCGGCGGCGGCCGTTGTAAGTCAACAGTAATACAATTTGGACAGAAGCCAGATTACAACACACTTGTAATGTGAGTTAAGCTCAATTACTACAAAAATTGAAGATATCATTTTGAAGCAGATTTATTTGAATATTTCAGTAGAAATATTTCTTTGGATCATAGTTTTTATGTACTTTTACCAATCTGGGACTGCATATATGTACATCGTATTATAAAATATTAACATAAAATCTGAGGCTATTTTTATGTCAAAATACAGATGTCCAGTGCAACGTTACATTATTTGAAAAAAAACTGTAAGCTTCTTATTGGTTAACTTAGATTATCTTATTGGTTAGATTTGCAATAAATTTGTCAACTATCAATCCTCAGTGGAATGACGTTACAAGATATAATGAACTATCGCCCTCCGTAGTCCAATCTGGGTTCCAGTCCCATCTGGGTTCCAGTCCCAGGAAGGTCGATATCAAATTCAGATTCATTCTAATCAAGTTAAAAATCTTAGACATGGGTGTTTGCGATGTCTTTTCTCTTCGAGTTGATCTCGAGTGACTTGCAAAAAAAATTGTCATCGAGTTAATCTTGTATGATTTTCTTACTTTAAAATATTTGGCGCATCGGCATTAGCTGTTATGTCAAGTATTAAGTGAAAAAAAAAATCAATATAATACATGTTCCACATTTTATGTAAACATCAGAGGCAGTCTCGCTTTGCAATAGACATTTCCAAATGATCAGGTCATCACCCAGTACCTAAATAATATATAATGTGGAATACGTATTATACATAATATGATTCTATTATACGTAGTAAATTTATAATAAAACTAATAATTTTTGTTTTTGATTTTATATATTTATTTTTTACAAAGACTTGCACAATAGCATTCATATTTTTGAACATGCAGTTTACCACCAGATGCGCAAAAATCATTACATTACACGATACTGCCGTAATTATTTTAATTATAAATCTTAGTTATTTTTGTAAAAGTGAACCAAAATTAATGCATTCAGAGTTCGTACTATTTTTAAATGAAAAGCCAGTGCTTTCTGACAAAATAAATGACATTTTAATGCAGCATAATGTGACAGAAGATGAAGGTTGACATTTTTGTATGATTGAAAGTTGCCCATATTTTTATGAACGAATCTTGAAAGTGAATTATTTCATTTTTGATTCCCTAAATTCTGGTCAGGTAAAATCTTTTTAGTTTAAAATATATAATTAGGTTAGTAATTTAAAAGAATTTTTGTATCATTATGTTACATCAAATGTTACCTAAAAACTTACCGTATGAAGAAGATGAAAATTATGAAGTGCAATATATGTAAGTTAATGTTTTATTTTCAAAATTTCATTCATACTGTTCTAAATACTCCAAATTATTTATTAATTGAAATTTTGTCCCCTAATTTATGAATAACTTAGTTTGTGTAGTTGTTTACCTACGGTCTGTTCCTAAAATGTAAACATTTTTGATATACTGTATGACATCTGGGTAACAATCACTCCTTCGGCCGTATAATCTTTACAATTAGAGCTATGGTTACCTTGCGGTGCCTCAAAATACTCCGTGTGTTGTACTATTCTTCAAATCATTCCAGCGTCCAGAAACTCCACTGAATACATGCTTTACAATCAACAGAGTTTCCGGGATTCGGAAAAGTTTAAGATGTTTGTGGTCCTGCCCCTTTTGAGCATCTGCAGCGTGCTCTTTTTATTATTATGAAGAGTTGTATGTTCTGATGTCTTATCTCTGCATTTTCCATCGAATCATATCACTGTATTGCCAGTAGTCACCGTCAGCTTTTACTCCCAATCCTAACGCGGCACCGTTAGAATACATCCGTTGTATAAATATTTGGTTCTGAGGCGGTAAGTTTTATTCCGTAGGGATTATTTGTGGACCAAAAATATCATTCAGAAGTCATAGGTGGTAGTTTAAATGCTTTGTTTACCAGCCAGATATTTTGAGAAAATAAGATTTTCAAGTTGAATTGTTACAATTGGGTCATTGATTTATTTGATCAGATGTATTAAGTTTTTGAAAATGTGTAGTAAAATTATACTTGTAACATTTTTCTGTTTAAATGTATAATTCGAAGAATGAAGGTATCTATTTTTTCTGCTACATCGAATTGCTTTGGATTACATCCAGTAGATAATAATTTTATTTTAAATAAAACCTGCCTATATACGTGCTAATCGCTATTACACTTTATGAATGTTTCTATAATTAATTTAAGATCCCTAGGATTTAAAAAAGGGTGCATAAATTTAAGCTATTTTTACCATGTGATGGGGTTCTTTTGTACTAGTAATAGTTAAATCTCATTGTTTGCAGTGCAATTTTATAATTTTAAGCCGTTAAATGTAAAATGATGTTGACTAAAACTTGGATTCGGTTTTTCCTACTCCCGGTTCATCCATTCATTTTGTGCTGCTGTTTTGTGTTTCAGTTATAAAAACACTATTCATTTCCATTTCTTTCTTATTTTTTATTGAAACTGCTGTTTTGCGAATCCACAAATGTCAGGTGTCCTAAACTTTTCCTCTGATGGATCACTTATCATATATTTATATTTTTTCACAAAACACTTAAAGATCGTACTGACAAAATCTTTAGACTACATGAGGAAAATTTCAAAAATGAAAAAGACATTAAAAAATTTCAAATAATTTATGTACCGAAAAATGTTCCTGATGAAAATCGTGAAATGATGATACTCATTATGGAATATTATCTTCACTTTTAACCCTTACAACTCCTATGTCGAGCATGGTTCTTCGATATTAGAGATTTGGCTATTTTTTAAATATTTCTTGAATATGTATTGTGTGCAAGATGAATTTTGATATACTGAAACATTCGAAATATTTGTTGCTATATTATACTGTAATAAAATAATTAAACACAATTTAAGGTGTAAACATGTATCAACTAAGGAGTGCAAAGGGTTAAGGGGTTCATTATCAAAACTTGGTGGAAAGACATTATATTATCTTTATGAAAAGCACTCATGAGTGGTTTGTTTTCATTAGTACAATTTTTGATTTGCAAAACATAAACTCTAGGATTAAAAGCAGGTCTTATCCAAAAATATAAATTTTTAGGTATCTATTATTTTTCCCTAGTTTTTATTTTGTCTGTTACCCAATTCATTACAATTTTAAATGCACCTGCAACGATTGTGTCAAATAAGATTTATGAATGTTCCTACCTAGTTTCTTGTTATTTTTTCTGTTTGTTTTATTTAGGAAAATCTAGCACAAACATGTGTTCACTTGAAGTTATTATTTTACAATAAGATTTCATCTTTTTTTTGGGTAAAATTATCATTCATTCTATTGAATCATGAATTCTATTGTATCTAATATTTAGTTAAATTTAACAAAATTACTTGATTTTAAAAAAACCTTCTAAACCATTTTTTTATTTACAATTTAAACCTAAAGATTTTACAATTTTTATGTTAATTTGGTGTGCGCGCAAAATAAGCCGACAATAATGTTTTTTCTGTCCCATATTTTTAGAATTTACACTCCGGGTTAGAATATGAAATGGTTGCAACGTATTGTTTAATTCTAAGTCTCTCAAAGGTGGAAGAATTTATTATTTCAACATAGAAAAGTACTACATGCGACATTACAAAACTAATTACTCTCATTAGAGGAATTCCAGTTTTACCATCTTCTTGGTATGTTTCTTGTATGCTTCATATGCTGTTTTTAATCTATTTGATTGCCCACAACTCATTAATATAAACATTGTTATTTGAAATCATATATTTGTTAGGGTCAACTATGAACCTAATGATAATTGGATATTTTATATCTTTGAAAATCAGTGGTTACTTTGCAGAATTAATTTTCAAAATAATATTGATAACTTTAATATTATAGTCAAGTAGGAGGACAAAGTTATCAACTTGAATTTCAAATTTCTATTTAAAAGAGTCAAATTGTATAATATATTTTCTGGCTGTTCTACATTTTTAGTTGTGTAAATATTGTAATTGATAACCTGTTTTTATTAAAAAATTTATGTGTGAAGTTTCAGATGATTTATATATGTATAGAATAATTTTAACTTATGTGAAGATAGATTGTATAAATGGTTTGTAATAAAGAGGGAATATTTTCTGGGAAACTTCTTTTACTTTCTAATTACCGAGATAATTATCGAACACTAGAAAAAAAAACAGTTGTCGAGGTGCGGATGGAATCAGGATGACGCAAAAAGCGTACGAAATAAAAAAAACTTTGACTGCAAAATTATTTGCCAGAATGTTGCTCAAAACAAAAATCATTTTTATTTTTATCGGCAGCTCATTCTGTTATTAATTTGATTTGACTGTGGAAAGTAAAAAGGATGTAACCCACACACAGGGCTGGCTTGAGGATTTCTGCGCCTCGAAAAACTACATCTAATTGAGTGGATAATGCTTATTAATTGGTTCCAAAAATCAAAATATTGCATAAAAAATATTTTTTTTCTTGAAATTCACTCAAAAAGTTTTTCTTTTACATATCAACCATTAATTTCTTTATTCGATTCTTAAAATACAATTAGAAACAGATAAATTTGTCTCCATGTATAAACCTTTTTAATATATTTCGTACGCGTATTTTTGAACGAAAGTATTGAATTTTGCCCTTCTTTTTTCCTAGATTCTTAATCTAGGAGTCCATTATTATTACATTGAATTTGTTTTGATGATCTGACAGTTAATTATTTCTCTTTACAATAATAATAGATGGACTTTTAAGGTGCATACATATTGTGCTGTGTTTGGATAAAATTTATGGCCAAAATGTGCTACTTTACAAATTCAATAAATGTATTTTAACAAGATTTAGAACGATTTTGCCAAAGTTCACTGTTTCTTCTGTAACAACTTAATGTAATAACAAATTGTTCAAGAAAAAGCTATTTTTAAGTCTTTTTTCTGGTCACAATTTTCAGACCTCTTTTTTTCAATCATAAAAGCTAATTTGATACTAATTAGGCATTTTCAGCTTACATCCTTTTCATAGAACGTGCATCAAGTTAGATTCATTGTGATTATTGAAAAAAAAACTGGGTTACTTCCTTTGGCTTTCCACCGTCGATATGTATAAGCTGTTATTTTATGTCTATTTCAGGGTAAGGGAAGACTCCAGAAGCCAATAATTAGGTTCAATACAGTTTCTGTACTGTTCAAAGATGACAAACCTTGGATTAATATCGAAGACAGAATATCTCTCTTAGCATATAAGTTTAAAAAGGCAGCACACTGTTGGTAAGTTGAGGTTTAAAATTCTCTTTTATGAGGACTACAAATCCATATTTCTTGGTATTGTTTGTATGCTGCAATCGTAAATGAAAGCAGATTTTGAAACATAAGCCTCTAGATTTAGAGGTCAAAAGAAGATCTGTAAACTATTACTCAAGATACCAACGCAATTCATCACTCGCTGGATTCTCAAGAATTTCTAAAAGAATTATGTTCTCTCTTGATCTCACAGCTCGGCATACAGTAGTAAATGTTTCCTCGAGGTAGAATTATGTATATATTTTTACCAGACGTCATTTTTCTCTAGATCAATGGACCTCCCAACTTATCATTGGAAATGTTGCGTTTAATGCCAAGATATACGGGTTTCATATTAAACCAGATCTAAATTGTCCTTATGATGATGGGAATGATGCCAATTATATTTCTACACATCTCATGAATATAAATCATCAAATAATTGCCAGATAGGGAAAGTTAGGAAAATAAAACAATTCAGATAAGTGTGTGATAAATCAATCTCCATAATAATTATATAACATCTTTATTTATCATCATTCAACAGCAATACTTAAAAACGAAAAGCAAACGCACTACCTACCACTAAAAATATTCTCCGTCTTCTCTCTTACCCCGAATCTCTCTCTGCCATCTCATCGACGTGTTGACATTGTATTATGTAGGAAATATGTTACAAAAATATTTTTGAATTCGAGGAAACGCATCAAAATCGTGTGGTCTTTTTTGTATATTCATTTCATACCTAAAATATCTTTCAATTAGACTAGCGATATTTCCAGTCATAAATCAATAATAGTCAAAAAACATTCTTGGCAAAAACAAAGGCTAACACTGAATGTAAAACAATTTGATCAAAATAAGTTAAAATGTGAATTTACTGCAAGCCCCCGATAATCAGCAGTGCAAGGTGAGTTTTGAATAAACAGTCACTTGAATTGTTTGACAAAACAACACCAGGATCTGGTACATTTTATAAAGTGGAATTGTGACACTATTTTATATAAGATTTTAGAAGATCTCAGGACTGTATAAGGATATGAAGAACCGGTCTGTATAATTATTTGGTTTTAATATTGCAATCATTATTAAGTTTGCACAGTGAATGATATTCATACAGAAGTACGTGCCTCGCACAATTTTCACATATACCAGTCATTTCAACATTATCAACATACATAAATTGATTTCTTTCCAACGACTGACCGCATGGTGAAATGAAAAGAAAAATACAATTTCTACGTACATTTTTACAACATCAAACTGTAAAATCTTTGAAACAAGGCAATAAAAAAAGATCTTCACACATCCAACATCAGTTTTAAGATGCAGAACTCCACTATCCCTCTTTCCGCTAAAAAAATCAATTCAACGCCGATTCAATTAACTATCTATATAATTTTTAAGCGATTAACTATTTGATATATCATTAAAATTGCCACCGTTTTTTCATTGTACTAACGAGTAGAATAATTAAGGCTCGAGACGAGGGAGAGTGGAAATCTCCGAAGGGTCAGAGCATCCATTCCGCGTGTGCTGTTAATAAATGTTCCCAATATCAAAACATATCATTCATTCAACGACACGACTTGTTTCTGAAAGAAAAAATAAACAATTGACTAGAAAAATGTTTCATACTATACATCTAGAAGAAAAATGAATACATGTATTTTGACAAAGATTGGGAACATCTATTAAACTGTGTGCAGTGTTAACTTTGAGTAAACATACACTATCATTCACTTTTAGGTTTATGTGCGAGTTTAGCTATTGTAGATTTTACACAGATATAATTTTTTGTTATATAATAATAGCACATCGAAAACAAACTGAGGACACTGTCGAGCGAACGTATACGACAACAGAAGGATCCATACGCAGTCATATTACAAAATCGGTAAGATTTGTACTTTCGGCTTTCTCTCTTATAATTGTTGTAGTATACATTTTATAAACCAAAATTAATATACTAAATTATCATTGAATTTTAACAAAATATTTACAACATTTAAAAGAGGTTCCCTTA
Source organism: Himalopsyche tibetana (assembly GCA_030503985.1). Lineage (NCBI taxonomy): Eukaryota > Metazoa > Arthropoda > Insecta > Trichoptera > Rhyacophilidae > Himalopsyche > Himalopsyche tibetana. Next base: position 175,989 of record JAPJYX010000003.1, on the reverse strand, counting down.
CAAATTACAGGAAGTTTTTGAGATAATTACAATGTACCATGTGTATGTTAAAAAGCTCAATGTGAAACGAATTGAAATAAAATATAAGTCAGCATAGTCGTGCCAAAAAAATATTACAAATTCCAAAAATCAACGGAAAACATTTGTTATTTAATGCCAAAGAATTGAATTGACAATTTAAACAATAAAGGTAGAAGCAGACATATTGAATAATTTGAAAAATGAATGAGTGTTCGTGGTCATTTCTTGTTATTTTTATAATATACAGTCACTACATTTCACATAAATGAACATCCCGAGATCCTAACGATACGACTTCCTTCAATTCGGGATACTGAAATTCTGAAAAATAAAAACACAACAAGTATGAATACACAATACTGTAGGTTCACTATCAATTTTGTCATAAAACTAAAAATTGGCATTAGTGTCTGAAGATTCGAAGACCCCTTGTGAAAAGGACAATAAAATTTTACTGAACTATTTAATATCTAAACATTTATAACCATTTTAACCAAACTTTATCAATAAAAAAAATCCACACACCATTCAAGAAATAAAAGAAATTTTAAAATCTTTTGAAGTTATTTTTTGATAAACCTAATCAGATTCCTATCTTATCGTATAAGACTTTTCTCATATCCTGATTCTTTTCCTCCATCCTCATGATGGCTTCCACAATTTTAAAAAATAGAAAAATATCATGTTTTTTGACAAACACACAGATTCGTTTTGAATTTCACTTTACGATTAAATCAGTACAAAAATGTATTACATCTAATCCTTGCTTTACGCTAAACATTGGTTCCAGAAAGTCGTTCGTACAAAAAAAAACCTTATTTTTGATAAATCGGTTCCAAATCCGTGTAAAAAAAGTATCATAAAATCGCATAAATTCAAAATTGGGTAAAAAAAGGATTGGGTGTATTAATGATTGCTGCCAACACAACTATATTGCTGCAAAACACATTTTTCTGCCATAAGAAAGCAGAGTGTGAACAGTGAAAAACAGTGTTTTTTCAATATAACTATAAAATAATGCACAAAGCATAAAAACGTACAAATAAAGATCGCGAATATATTATTTTTTAAGCGATAAAGCTTAAATATGATACAGCGTAGCGTACGGTCATTCTTGAACGGCGATAAGGTGGGAACTGCGAGATTTACCTGCTGTCTTACAAACTGGTTAATACTCTAGCAGCAAACACGATAGATTGAAAGGGTGTGAAAAATCAATATTAATAATATTTAGACCTAATTATTTTGTAACAGGACAAATCAGGCGATTTTTTAATAGAACAATCAGTCCCGCATTCAAAAGATTTCCTACAACATTGACAGTTGAAACATCGCGTCACAACGTCTACAACGCTAGCGCTCAGGACACGAAATTATGCTGTCACAGATACTGTGACACTGTGGCGGGTTAACAAATCTTCGAATTAGTGATAGAATAATTTTTGTTGTTGTAGTGGCGAGTTGAAATATTATATGTATGATTTGTTTTAACAGCTCTGCGAACCCCCATTTGCCAAACACTGCATTGGAGCATTCGGATTGATAATGGAGTGTCTCAAAACAAATTATTTTACATGAGAACTGGTCATAGAAAATACTAGTACAGTGAAATCCCTATTCTACGTTTTCCAAGGGACCATAAAAAATCAACAAATAATGCGGGAAATCTCATATAACACCAAAAAATGTTTAATTTTCAAATAACTTCTTTTATTAATTTTTCACTTTTTTATTTAAGAATATAAATTTATTCTTTATTTTCTTAATACATACTAAGTTGCCTATTTGTGTAATTTAAGATTTCGAGTTCAAGTTCATCTGTGCACTTGAATGCCTGAAGATGCCGAAAGGCAAAACCCGGGTCGTTAGTGACAAAATCTGTGTGAATGTACATAATTTGAACGATTCAAATTGCCTATGTGTAGTTTGGTACTTAAACTTTGACAGACACCCTTCAAACTCGCTTACTTTTCAAAGTTAACCCTTCCTTTACTATGTCTATGCCTGATGTGTAACGACTACACAGCTCAGGAGCTTGTGCTTTTTTTGCATAGTAAGGGTAGGGTTAACTTTTTTCGCTATATGTATACATAAATGTCGACTCGTTTTTCTCCTAGATTTTTTCGACGTCTAAAATTGTTTTCAGTTTCTCAGTTAGAATTCTAATTTTCTTCATTCAGGCATTTTAGTTTTGACGTTTGAGTAAGAAAAATTCGCGCAACCAGATGCGATGTAAGACTATTTATGAGCGATAAATAAATATTCAACAAAAACGGTCAATCGGGATGGTAATTGGGACAGGACGGTAATATTTAGATGATAGATCGAGGAAATTGGTAAATCGGGGAATGATTAACATGGAATTATTAAATATTATTATTACGGGGTCTTGGTCGAGTAAAAAATAAACAATCCATGCACGAAAACAAAGACAGCAAGAACGGAAGATCGTGGTTCCACTGAAAAAAAACGCAAAACGAGATGCGAGGCAAGACTATTTACGATAAATATTCAACGAAAACGATCAATCGAGATTATATTTGTGACGGGATCAAAATATTTAAACGATAGATCGAGGAAAACGGTAAATCAGGGAACGATTAATACGGGATTATTTTAAATTGTTCTTGTGGGTGTTTGGCAGGGACTATGAAACATAAACAATCCATGCGGGAAAACGAACAATGCGAGAACAGTAGATCGGGGTTCCACAGTACATAGTTAATATGCGACAATGCTGTTCTGATCGTGACATAGTGATGGCGATTTCTGGAACTAATATGGAACCAACACAGGCCCTATATACGTATAGGCAGTGGTGTAGAGGGGCCAGGTCGGCGACCTGGTACTTGAAAATGAGCCAGGGCGCCGTCCTGCCACCTTTATGACTTATAAGTTAATTTTCAAGTACATACATATATTCAAAATACTGTTCGTAAAAAGCATTTTTGTATTTTTATCATGAAATGCATCGTATAAAAAGTGAAAACAGCTTTTTTTAAAAAATAATTCCCCTTTTTTTTAATTGTAAAAACTTGTGATTTTTTCAGCTTCGGACAGATATAAAAAAAAAGGGAAGAAATCAATGACCGACCTGGTACCTATTTATTTACCACTACACCACTGCGTATAGGGAAGGTAAAAATCGCTGAAATTCATGTCTTCCATTTAAATCTCAACATTTGAAAGTGTTTCATTGAGAACCAGCGGCAACAGGTAAATATAGCAAAAGGCTAATATACATGTGAATGCTCAAAAAATGCATTCAAAGAATAAATGAACAAAATATACTTTTACCTGTCAATGTGACCCCTTCGTAACTGCGGACGGTTTTCAACTATTCGAGGTCATCGTCATTGATGATTTGAGCTCGTTGAGCTTCGAAAGATCCCACGATCGTCGGCAATCGCTGGAGGAGCAGATGGAATACGGGCGCCGGCAAGCTCTGCTGGAGAACCTGAGTAAAATGAGGCAGTCAATATCCAGAGGATTCCATTGAAGCTCAAAGTCGACAATTTTTACGCAGTTACAATTATCAACGAAATTGAATGTCGTTGAAATTGAATTCATAACAAAATCTACAAGTTCAAATATATTGTGTTTTTGAAGGGACACGGGTCGAGTCGGTTATAACTATTGTGAACAGTGATAATAAAAGCAGAATATAAAATTTGGTTAAGATATTCACCTCAAGGAGCTGTCTGGCTTGGCCGCAGAAAGCAATGGCTCTTCCGAAATGTTCGATACCCTCATCCAGATTCCCCGCATTTAATAACTCCTCTCCCAGCTGGATCTGTATTACAAATACATGCAACTCAGAATTATGATGCAAACATTTTTTTTTATCACCGCCACGTGTTATTACCACGCATCCTACAGTATACTCGGAACAAGACACAATGATTTTTAAATTACCTGCTGTAGGAAATATTTCTGAACAGCCTGTCGGTCTTTCAGATTAGGCAGGGCGTCCTGGTCTTTTAAGCTGTGACTCTGTCTAGACTGCATGCGTCCTGAAATTTTTAAGTTAATTTTAAGCAGGGGAACGTGAGAAGTCTTGCAAGGACAAAAACAAATTCCCTGTATCTCACTTGCATGTATAATAGCATTTAACGTACAATCGTCAGTTTGATTTGCTAAGCGTAGAGTTAAATAGTACTTGATGAAAATATATTTTTTAGTCATTAACGCTTGGCATTTGAACTAGTAGGTAAAAAAAAAATTGAAGGATTATATTCTGTTTTGGCGGGATAGACAAATTTATCTAAATAGTGCACCACTTCTCTTAAGAGTGCCACATAAAAAGTTATTCTGCGTAGAGATCCTGATCCAGAGGCATAGCCACCGCATAGCAGTCATGCAATGTATGTGACGGCCCAACGGAAAAGGGAGCCAAATTTCTATATACTTAATATAACAAATTGCATGAGGGGGCCTTGCGTGACGTTTGCATGAGGGTCCTAAATTTTTAGCTACGCCAATGTTCTGATCTTTATTATAAGATGAAATATTACATATATAAAATATAATATAACACGCCAATGAAATTAATTATATATAACATGTAGAATTTAATACAAAAAGTGATTTATTTTTCAATACAATGGCTTTCCATCATGAATCAACAGTGATTTAATCATATATTGAAATTGCACGTAGCATATCAAACCGATTTCCTGGCAAGTAATAATATAATATTTTGCAATGAAAAAATGGCTCAATCTAAAATATTCCTCTCGGTCCCTGAACAATAAGGTCGACAGTGTTAAAGGCAGTCCAGATATTTAAAAATTGTGGGCCTATTCTTCGGATGGGAAAAAAAATCGATCTAAACCTTGACCTGTGCTACGAGGGTTATGTTAACCAATATTAGTATGTACCTGCGACTGACATGTCATTTCAACGGACGACTTCACTGCGAAAAAGAGCAATTTGTGAGATAAAATAATAGCATAGGTGAGCAGTCAAAATATATTGACATCTTACAATAAATTATAATTGACAATATTGAGTTTATATATGTATTTAAACGATAAGTTTTCAATTCAGCGGTGTATAATGGAAGTCACTCACGTTGTCGCAGTTTCCTCTTAAAATCTGGATCCTTACGCCTTCTTTGGTCAAAATAGATGCAATACCCGAGGAAAAGGGTTCCTGCAACTCCTGCTGCGATACTCATGTGTGTCTTCGACAAATCCAACATTTTACACAGTAAATCAAATATTATCCCTCTTTTTCAAGCAAGTACCCGCATCAGTGCCAACCATAAACAATCAGGAATCGCCGACCTTCAAACCAACACTACTTTTTAAAAGAAAATGGCTACATATTTACCTTATATGATTTCTATAGCCACACCATAAAAAAATGATGGGTGTCGTATAAACAAACATTTGTATGCTTAAATTTGAATGGTTCAAAATTTGTTTATTCTCATACGTTTTCTCAAAAACAACCCGGATTTCGCCTTCCAGGATCATCCCATCTTGAAGTGCACGGATGAACTTCTGATCACCGGTTCACTTAAGTTAAAATTTTAAAGCACATTAAGTCAATATTCTAAATTATTTATCAGGCTTATCGACAAGAGCATAAAAAAATCTCATTTTATTTTTATCAGATAGTCACAGCGATAATTGTAAATACTATTCACTGTGAAAATTATTTATAAAGTGTAACTTTACACTAATCTTACCTACCTATCGGTAACTTTATTTCTTAACACGCATGTTGAGAAATGTGTACTGAGAGACTTTTTAACCCGCCGCCGGTTCGTATCCTGCGCCGTATTCGATAATTTCCTAAATTATCAAATAATTATTTTTCCTGATTATATCGTCCCATAAGTCGAAAGCCATTCATGAAGGATCCGTGCAAGGTAACGGCCTGCAGAATTCAGAAGTGCCTTAAAGGTGAGCTGACATTTTTACCTCATTTATTTTTCTTTCGGCAGCCCGATCACATAACATCTGACGTTTGATTAGTCGCCATCTTTGTATTCTGTTGAATCATCTCTCGCCCGTCCGCGGGCGTTCTGATGCGAATATTAATGTTTAGATCGATTTAACCGACAGTCCGACGATCGTTAACGCGTGCACGACTGCCGGACAAGGCACCGGAGCGTCCTCGAGTCCGCTGCGATGAGTTTTTTCGGCTTCGGCCAGACGGCCGACATCGAAATTGCTTTCGACGACGCCGACAGGCGAAAAGTCGTCGAATTGAAAAATTCTGATGACGGCAAGAAAGATAAGCATCTACTCTATTATGACGGCGAGACCGTCTCGGGGAAGGTGAACGTGACAGTCAGGAAACCCGGCACCAAATTGGAGCATCAAGGAATAAAGGTCGAACTGATAGGTCAAATAGAGTTGTACTACGACCGAGGAAATCACCATGAGTTTATATCGTTGGTGAAAGAGCTCGCCCGTCCCGGCGACCTCCTGCAGCACACGTCCTACTCTTTTGAGTTCGCGAACGTCGAGAAGCCTTACGAAGTTTACTCCGGCTCGAATGTGAGGCTGCGCTACTTTGTGCGCGCGACCGTCGTGAGACGGATTTCCGATGTCACCAAGGAGGTCGACATCGCCGTGCACACGCTGTGCAGCTACCCGGACGTCCACAACTCCATCAAGATGGAGGTGGGCATAGAAGACTGCCTTCACATCGAATTCGAGTACAACAAGTCCAAGTACCATCTCAAAGACGTCATCGTTGGGAAGATATACTTCCTCCTTGTGCGCATCAAGATAAAGCATATGGAGATATCCATAATCAAACGAGAGACCACGGGGGCAAGCCCCAACACTTTCACGGAGAATGAGACTGTCGCCAAGTATGAGATCATGGACGGCGCCCCTGTCCGCGGAGAGTCGATACCCATCAGAGTGTTCCTGGCAGGCTACGAGCTCACTCCTACGATGCGTGACATAAATAATAAATTCTCTGTAAGGTACTATCTCAATCTGGTCCTGATGGACACGGAAGATCGCCGCTACTTCAAGCAGCAGGAGGTGACGTTGTGGCGTCGAAGTGATAGGGTGAACGCCGCCAACAGAACGGTCAACGCCGGCAACCCTTCCCACCTGGTCGGAGCTCGGCAGCCCCGTCGGTCGCCCTCTGGCCCTCAGGGCCTCGACCCTCTGGTCGGCAGAAGGGACTCACCGCAGGATGACGAGAGCCCTCCGGACCACCGGGCTATGATGGAAGACGAGAGGACGGCAAACGGGGCTCTCGAAGTTCCGCTCTCCAAAGACAATATTAAGCAATTCATATCGGAGAGCGCTTCGACGAATCCTCTCGACCCGGCCGTGAGAGTGCCAGCCGACGTCCGACCCTTGCCGATCACGGCCGAGAGCGATCCTTTCGGGGCCAGCGATAAGAAAATCGGCACTGCCAAAAGCAATACTGAAGAGAGCGTCGAGATTCCTGCTGAATCGGAAGTCCCCTCTAGAGTCGCGGGGGAACAATAGCCGGCGCGGTCCGAATGTCGAGCCCTCTGAAGACAAAGTTTTCGATTGAAGCGCCCCCTGCTCCGTTTCATCAGAGACATGATGTTCATTCAGACACAAAACTGTCACGTTATATATTTCATTCCACTGCTGTACGATTAACGCGAGCCTTCCGGTCTGGCGTGTCATGTCATTATTGTTTGCATTTCTGTATTGTGTTTTTTTTTAATTATTCTAAAATCGCCACTTACTATTTCGATAGACTTGCGTTTACGTAATATTTTATCACGTAGATAGCTTTTACATTGGGACAATACTGTATGACATATCAATTATTATCTATTAAATATCATATTTCAGTTGTCATAGTGGTTGGAATTTTGAGGAACAGATGTGAACCAATTCACTAATAAATAAAAATGCGAGTGATAACTTGTGATCTTATGAAGTTTGCCATTAAGAATTAAAGGCTGTGGGGCAATTGGCCATTTCACCCTCTTAGCTGAAAAATATATACATCCCATGGCTTTGTTTAAAAACATCTATTTTGACTCTAAATTTTCATAAAATTCTCTTTGAAAAACATTGCCCTTCATGAAACATTAAGGTTTTTTTAGGAATATTTTTTTTGTTCTAGCACACGGTGAAGTTATCTAGCTATGTCAATTATTTGTTTGTTACAAAATCTGGAGTCTCCTTGTTTCGATCTCGACTTCTAAATCTTGGTGCGTTCGGTCCAATCGGTTAGTAGGTGTTGTGAAATACTTTTTTCTCGCTTTTTTGTCTGTGCTAATTTTATTACACAATCTTTTTGCAGAAGCAATAATATAATTACTTGTAAATAGAAAAGCCAAGATTCATTTCACATATTCAGCATGCGGAGTAATATTTGTGACTGTGCTAGTGTGATATTATAAGTAAGGATTTGCCATAAATAACTGATTCAATGATTTATCAGGCCAGATATGTCCGAAAGAGTCGATAGTATTTCATTTCATAACCAAAACATTAATATTCCCCTGATTTAAAAAAAACCACGTATTCTGACACTGTTGACCGCGCTCTCTTAGCTAAACAACTATTTTGCTAAATTTGAAATTGGAATCTTATATATTTTTAAGGTGACATCTCATTTGTTTTTCCGTATTGATGTGTGAACACGGGCATGTATTGATTTTCAGTTTTTGTGACAATATCGAGTTACGGAGGGTGTTGTAATAACATCAGCTGATTTATCCCCCCCAGCTTATTAATCCTTGTGACCCTTCACCCTTCAGATTGGTTTTTAAACATCAGATTTTATAGGAAAACTTTTCATGCGAGTGGCCGATATGTTTGTTGTCGCTATCAATGTATCGAAAGAACGAATTTAATCTTGTGCAGTATAAATTTGAATGATTCTTCTTCTATATATAAAAAAGCATTTTAAAAGGATAAATAAGTAAATGACATGAGAAGTTTTAGTCTCCACATCTTTACAAAGCATTTATTTTTTCCACGCTCATTCACAATCATGTTTTTGTCACTATTGGGAATGGTTTTGCATCAGTGCTTTCGATTCGTCCCAGAGCGTCGCAGATTATTTTTGTGAAATCTATTTTCTCTTCATGTCAATAGAACTGAAAAACTTCTTGTGATATATGAAGAAGTTTTTGTAGGTTGCATTTTATGATAATTTTCAGCAGATAACAGCAAATATGTTAATTCCTGATTACTTTTAATTTGTAACAACATATATTAAAAAAAACACTACTATTATTTGTGTTACTACAATTTGAAATCGCATATTTCTTATCTGTCGAGTTTTTCTATGTGATTAAATAGTCCCCTTCAAATTTAATCGCTATTTTACATTTCAGTCTTAACAATCAAAAACACTTCAGCAGTCTTTGTTTTGCATGTTTTTACATAAGTATATTAACAGCTTAACGACCGCACGTTTTTTTTAATAAAATTTCACCTGGTGAAGTAAAATTTTGCGAAAAATTCGCAAAAATTATAATTTTACTAAAATCACTATAATTTGTAAGCAAATTGAGATATCTTTACAAAATTTAATTTTCTTAGCTTCCAGATACTTCGCCTATACGCATATATGTGTCCGCCGGCCAGCGACCTTTGTTTTTCAAAGACTCAAATACGCGTCCACGGTCGTTAAGCTGTTAACACAATAACTGATATAAATTGAGATTCAATTGATTATCTGCTAACAATTGAAACAACCTGGGATATGACCTTTTTGATAATCAGACAAATCAGACTGTTATATTGTCCCATACTCTTTCATAGGACTCTAATATTGATTATTATTAAGTGCAAATAATAAAGACGCACATTTTATGTTTACATTCCATTCCGAAATGTGTTGCAAGTTGTTGTCGATGATTCTTTATTCTTCACGTGGGATGCGTGAAATCTTTTTTTATTTCTTCCTCCTGTTTAAGATATTAACCGTTGACATATAAAAAAAAAACATCAGCGATCTTCGCTTTACCCGCGGTGCGTTAAAATAAGCTTCTTCGTGTGGTGTGAAATATAGGCGATCGAAGTCGGATGAATTTTTCATTTCACATTTGTCTCGAATATGTTTCGTTGAATTTTCCCATTTCGCGAGGGCGCCTTCAATGTTAGGATCTAAAAGACTTATTATATTTTCTTTTTGTATAAAGTTTATTTTATAGAGATCATTTTATAGTCACCATTATTGTAGTGTATCCGTACGTATTCGCGTACGAGATATCTTCTTCACCGTACAATTAGAAAGTATGAAGCCTGAAATGAGTTAATATTTTTTTTTGTATATAACTTTTTTTTTGAAATAGTTTACTAATATCTTATTGAATCTAATACTGATAAAAAATCTTTTGTTAATGACATAAATGTATATTTTAGAATGCCTTAAAAAGTATCGTATTTTTTTGTTTCCAGCGTATTAAATTGATTACTTTTAATGGATCGATTGATGAAATGTGATGAAATTGATTGAATGAAAATTATAAATATTTTTCTGGGTTTTTCCCCAGACACTGGGATACACCCCATTCGAAAGCCACTGCGGATGATTTTTTTCAATCACTGCCGTGCCGGACTGAAATTATTTTCAAATCTACACCGGAATCCAACTAAAAATGGTGTGTAAGATTAAGCAAAATTGTAGGAAAGTTGGCATAACTTATAACAGTAGTAATGGATATTACAGAGAATTCAAAATTAAAATATATCTGATTGCGTTTGAAAAAAATCTCACCCGGCCAGGTTGAATTATTATTTTGGCCGAGCTGCAGACTGGGCGCAGGTGGCATAATAATATATAGAGAGATATGTATACATGAATTTATTACATAATGTTATAGAGTAAAATGTTATTAAATTAAGTAAAGAAACATTGTAACAATTATGAAATTTGTAAATGGTTATAAAATAAGAATATGCATATTTTTCTTTGAAAAATAAAATAATGCGATAATGATAAAGATTGGTCTATTATTGCTCTTATGAGTGTACCTGATAAACTTGCTACCGTACCTCATCGTAGAAAAAAATCAAAAGTCCCGATGCGGTGTCAGATTATCTCAGTAGTGGTGGATTACCCCATAAGAGCAGGAGGCGCGTGCTTGGGGACTCAAAATAGCATATTCTATCAAAAGTATATTTTTAATTCAGTGTTCAATAATTATTCTTATTTTGCGTAGAATTTTGCAACGCTTTTATGTTATTCAAATAATAGGGCCTCCAAACTTCAATCCACTGTATCTCAGTTTTCTTTTTATGTCACGAGGACTCCATCCACAACCAGGAACGCACGCAGAAAGACTTAAGAACTCAGTTGCTCTTTCACTGTCATGCGGATAGCATGCACAGAAGTACATCTTGTTAAAACGAATACGGACACGAGGGATTATTAATGAAGTGCATTTGCAACATGCATTATATTGTAGAAAGTGAATTAATAGAAAAATAAAGACGCATTGGGGGTTGTGGATAGAATCTGCAGGACACTAAAAGTGCACTCGCTGACTGACACTCGAGTCTCTTCTCCTTTGATCGTATTCCCTTTCTGTGTGGAGCATATGGCTGCCACTCGGCACCCCTATATTTTCCTGTCTTCCCGCCAATTGCTTTGCTTCCTCCCGTGACATGCCAACATCCCTCAGTTCCGCTGAGTGTATCCTATCTGACAGTCGTCCAAGATTCTGGAATCCCACCGGTCGTAAGAAGCGGCAGGCAGGATTACGGCTTTCCGTAGGCATTCGCAGCATGTAACCCAGTTCCAATTTATCCATAACCACTGATGTGACAGGGCGCTGTCTTGTACTTTCCCTAATCTCAGTGGTCTACACGAAATCAAACCACGTCACCCCCATTATCCAACGTAAGCATCTATTCTCAAGGCTCCACTGATGATTGCACAGATTATATTGTTTGTTAATGACATTTGTATGCACAATTTTTATGCCTAGGGTAACTTCCGAGGAAATACCTGAGGACCGCTGGTCAAGTCTAAGGATATGTAATTTGTGTCAGTCAGATTGGGATCGAGCAGATTGGATTTCTTAGTACATTTGTCCATTCCTCACTGAACGAGTGGGTGGCACAGGACAGCACTGACAGAAAACATACATGCCTTTTTACCATTAGATAGTTTACTATATTTGTGCTGTTCACAAATAGGGAATCACTTCTGTCGTCACAATCTTAATTTTTTAAATTCAGTTCACTCTTATATGCGCGATTGCCAGTTTACAGAGTAAGTACGGTTTTGGTAATTTTGTTGATTTTATTTTTTGTCTCTTTTCAGAAAACAACTTCCAGGAGTCGAGGTGTGCTGATGTCCTAGAGGATATGCGTCAGTGCTGTCTCAAGTGGCATAAGGAATCCCTTTGCTGCTCGGGTATCAAGCTGGATCCGCCTAAGCCCCTATTAAAAGATAAGACTTCGCAGTCGGCACCCCGCTGAGCGCTTAACATGGATACTGTGTCGGTTCAAAACTGTGTCCGCGTAATGAGAGTGAATATAGACAGTTAAATAACTGGCAGTGATTACCGCAGCGATCTCAGAGACGAAAAGTTTGTGGTTAACGATATTCTAGTCGTCTACGTCTCTCGCCGCAATGGACAGGATTAATATGAACAATCCCCTGAAGAAGAGACAGAAAGTTTTGAAGGATCGCAACGTTTTTTACAGATATCCTAAGACCAGTCAGAGCATCGCTATAGTGACGCTCCTTGGTATTTTTTTTTCCAAACCGCTGTACGACGCTTTCATCGCCGAACGAGAGATTATCGATTTTACTGAAATCGTAGCTAGACGCAGGTCAGCTTAGAGGGCGCGAGTGATTTTCTATTGATAATCGGAATCGAGAAAGATAGTAGCTTTGAATTAGTGTTGTAATATAAGATATCGGTCATCAGATAGTTCCGTAATCCCAGAATGGAATCAGTTAAAAAAGCGAATGCACGGTTTCGCATGTATCCGCAGATCTTGGCAAAGTGTGCAGAGAGTGCTGGGTCATACGCAAAATGCGTCACGCAGAAGGAATCCGTGCAGCGAAACGAATGTTTGAAAGAGTTCCAAGAGTTTAGAGGATGTTTGATGAACGCCGCCAAAGGAATGAAAACGCGACTGTAGAAGTAGACAGTTTCATTATACGATGTGTAAAATTGTATGTTATAGATTCATAGATGAGAATATTGTACACGAATATTAAATAAATTATGAACTTTTGTTGAATCGTAGTGTTTATTTTAACAGTCAAAGCAAACTAATTCTCCTCTAGCGCAGAACATCCTGTGTCAGTGCTTAAACAAATAAGCAAACAGTGAGAAGAGCATCATGGGGATGCTCCAAAAATTCTTTAATCTGCCGTTCGGCACCCATTTGGTGATCGCCACGATAATCAGGTTGTTCTTGATCCTGTATGGCCAGTATCAGGATCAGTGGTCTAATATACCCTACACTGACATCGACTACAAAGTTTTCACCGATGCAGCGCGTCACGTGTTAAATGATGAATCACCGTACAGGCGACACACTTACAGGTACTCGCCAATATTGGCCATCCTGCTGACCCCCAATGTGCTTTTGAATAAACACTTTGGCAAGTTTCTCTTCTCGCTGGTCGATATCCTGGTCGGTGTGGCTATCAAGAAGCTCGTTGTGGAAAACAAGACGCTGGCCGCTGGCTCCCGTCCGGTCGATCCGAAGACCGTGAACCGAATGGGATCTCACAGTGCCCTGTTCTGGCTGTACAACCCGTTCGCAGTGGTGATCGCGACGCGCGGGAACGCTGACTCTCTGTCCTCATTTTTCGTGATCGGGTCTCTTCTGTTCCACCAGACGGACATTGTCGGGGGGATCAAGAGATACGCCCTCTCCGGAGCGATTCTGGGCCTCGCGATTCATTTCAGAATATACCCTCTCGTGTACAGTCTGCCCATGTTTCTCGCTCTGGGCGACTATAAAATATCGCAGACCTCCGAAATCCTCTCGGATCTGTACGAACTGATTCCTAACCGGAAGCAGACGGTGTTCGTGCTCAGCTGCACCGTGACTCTCGCGTCGTTGACTGCGTTATTCTATGCCGCATACGGATACGAATTTCTGTTCGAGACGTACATATACCATCTCATGAGAAAAGACACGAGACATAACTTCTCTCTGTTCTTTTATGTGCAATATCTGACCGCCGACGATGACGGCATCTATCTGCATAAGAGCATTCCGCTGGTACTGTTGCTGACCTATCTGGGCATGCGCTACGGCAGAATGAAAACGCTGAACTTTGCAGTCCTATCTCAGACAATCGTCTTCGTTGCTTACAATTCCGTGATAACTTCCCAGTATTTCATTTGGTTTCTCTCACTGATACCGCTGTGCGTGTCTGATTTGGACGTGACGAAAGTCAAAGGTTTCTTCATGTGCACCGTTTGGGCAGCATGTCAATCGTCGTGGCTGTTTTACGGGTACACTTTGGAATTCGAAGGCAAAAACGTGTTCAAAATGATATGGTTTCAAAGCGTCTGTTTCTTCTTCGCGAACCTTTACATATTGGCCAACATCGTGCGAACGTACACGCCTGGGTACATAACTGTCGAAGAGGATGAAGACTACGAAGAAGAGTAAATTCTAACTACTTTTTTGTGCGAAAATTGGGATGTTTTCATGGACCGTGATTCATCTCGATGTGAGAAAAAATACGTATTCAATCGTTCGGGTTGACTATTATGCGCGGCCATGAATTTTTCTTAACTGTCGTAGGATACATAATGATAATAAATATATTTTGCTTCCTATCTTATCAAAGTTGATGTTATTTAAATTTATTTTGAATACATAATGTTATTGTTTTATCGCTTGATAATGGAGCTTCGAAATTGACTGAATAAAATTTTAATTACCTATAACAAGATTGTCATTGATTCCATTGTTTATAATGTGAATGGATCATCGTATACTAATTTTACTGTGTGATATTTCAATTTTTAAAAGAGTGTCAATAGGTTAAATAACTATTGAATTAAAAATGTGATCATTATGATTGCACCAGGGAATGATGGGCTGCAACAATCAGACACATCAAAAACATGAGAAGCAAATATTCATATTCTTATGCCTAAATGGCAGATGTGTGTCAATTTATAGAATATGGATTCTCTTTCAGTTGCATTCGTCATCCCACAGAAAATCGATAGGAACTGTCTATTTTTTTTATAAAATTTAAATTCTCTGATGTCTAGCTCTAAGCACTCGAATACATGATGTCATACATGGACTTCTATCCCTAAGGATAAGAGGTTACTATTATTACCTGAGTTGTGGTTTAATTTTAAGTGAAATATAAGATTTTACAATATTTCCCGCTCTTTACTTTGCCAACTTTACTACGTACAAAAGTAATGTAAAAGTAAGTGGAAATCATTTTAAATGAAACTATGGGAATAGTAATAAGTTATTAGTGTTTGATGTTTTCTTTATTGTAAATAAATTAAAAAATCAATGTTTTTGATGTCTTGTATTACAACATAGTGATCAAAATATTTCAAATTTACAGGTTTAAAGAGTAAACATTTTTTACACTATAAAAGCTTCTTTTTACGAATACAACTTATTGAACTCTCGTCAGATAAAAGTATGTAGAAATCGAACAAAAAGTGTCGATCAGTATCCTCACATCCATTCTTTGTTAGTTTGTGTCGTAAAGCCGTTAAGTAAAAATATGGTTATACACGAAAACATATATTTAGCTAGATTTAAAAGATACCTGTTTTCACCCGAGCTATTTGTACGAAGTATCTGATTTTGATCCTCGGTATAATATAGTTACTTTGATGCTTAAATTTCACTTTGCTATGACTGAGTACAACTGCGAGTCCAGACCCAACTGAAATCTTTAAGCAGATAATAGAGTACTGTGATGTGTACCTCAATCGGTTGACTTTTGATGTTTTGCTCCACAATAGTCAGAGAGAAGTCCGGAGATGAACCGCTGTGACTAATTTTCAAAGCCTACATAAATATATTTACATACTTAAATGAACCCTTTGGGTAGTGTGTTATTTTGTATTGAA
Source organism: Himalopsyche tibetana (assembly GCA_030503985.1). Classification (NCBI taxonomy): domain Eukaryota; kingdom Metazoa; phylum Arthropoda; class Insecta; order Trichoptera; family Rhyacophilidae; genus Himalopsyche; species Himalopsyche tibetana. The sequence goes on along the minus strand of JAPJYX010000003.1, from coordinate 159,953 downwards.
TAAGCTTTTTTTTAATACTTTTTACACATATAAAAATGGTAAATTTCGGAAGAATATTACTTAATATTTTAAGCACTTTTACTTCCAATTCAGACGTAAATCTTAATTGGATTAATCTGCGAGCACGTAGTTCTCTATTGATTGCAGAAGGGAAATTTAACCGAAAAGATTCTTATGTACAGTATTATTATATATTTTCTAAATATTGACCTTTTCACAAATTATTGTCCATTTGAAGCAAAATGTGAATGCCAAATTTTTTTTGATAGAGATGTAACTGGTAGTATCAGTAGCAGATTATGCAATTGAGAGACTCCAATTGCAATAAAACTCTGAAGCACTGGTTTTTGGATAGCAGGAAAAGTAAATTTGAAATATATCAGCTAGTTTGACTGTATTGTGCAACACAGCACCAATTCATAAAAAGACGAAATGCTTTAAATTTTGGTAAAAAATTTGATATTTAGGAAGTTCAAAAACATTGAAATTGATTATTTCTTTATATTGACTACTTACCTTTTGTTTATCTGAGAAAATTAATGGATACAAAATGTTGATTATTGTGAAAATTAAAAAAAGACAGATGGTTCTTTCAATGATAGGAGACTGACAAGCGTAGTATTTTTTTTCTTTTCAAATTGACCATTATCAGAACCACATTTTATCAATAATTCTTATAGGTTTGGTTTCTTGTTGCATAACACTGTCCAATTATAATACAAGCTTTCCTCATTCACCTCATTCACTTATGAGGTAATCTGCCTCATCCATATCTAAAGAAATAATTATTGAACAAAAAATATTAGAATGGCAACAGACAGTAGATGGCACAATACTTGACCGTGCCTGTATGGTAGTTCTGCTCAAAGGGTTTAATATGTACTAACTTATATCACCTTAAATTAATGTAAATAAAAACTAATACCTAAGACATCTTGCTTCAGTGTTATTCATAAAAACTTAATTTATAAGAATAAATGTGATTGTATGGGATTCGTGTGGATCAGGGATGGCGAACCTGTGGCACATTTGGATGGCACGCGAACGATTTCTAAGTTTCATTTTTTTTATTTTCAAGTTTTAAAATTAAAATTTTAAATATAAAAAAATAAAACAAATATTCCGTGAATTATTAATTTTCAAATGTTTCCAAGATAAACGACAATCGTTTGAAAATACCACTTTTTATTGTTTTCTATTTTGTTATTTTTTTTTAATTGCTTGGGCACGTCACACAACCGAGAATTTTTTTTTGAAGATTGTTGGCACGCAGAGTCAAAAAAGTTCGCTATCCCTGGTGTAGATGATGATGTGAGAGAACTTTTTACTCAAAGTAGCTGGATAAAAATTTAGTTCAATATTGATGTTATTTGATGTACAACTGTGAACACAATAAACATTTAATAAACTCAATATCTCTTTTATTGCCTCACCTACACCTACCTTATACACACAATGCCAAATTAACCTTTATCTGCCCGCGCTCTTGGGCATTAGGAGTAGTTCACTACCAAAGTAGTTTTACGCAAAATTAATTTTGAAATTGGTTACTCACAAAAACAACTATATTTCAATTGAAGTCATTACTTATTTAATTTAATATCCATATTTTGTATACTGTTATTGTAAATCAATGTAGTCCTGTCGCGAAACTCTTCATACTCGCTGGTCCCTATATGGATCGCTGGGGGTTTACTCGTTAACCTGATCTGTGCCATGCGGTATTAATATGGCCTTGGGAATCGTGTGGCTTTGCTGTCATTTGTTGCATATAAACATATGTAATTGTTTTATATTAGTTTTTGCTTTATCAATGGCTGCCATTTTATTTGTTGTTTTTAGATGCGGAACTTAATATTTGTAAGGCTGGCTGCTCACTAGATTTTGTCACAGAATGACCTTTACCTGGCACATGTTTTTTAGTCTAGTGATACTATTTCTATAGATCGGCGAGGGTTTTTGCATTTTTCATATAATGTTTAATTTTCACCGAAACAGGAATTATATATTTTTTTAATTCTGCGTAAAAATATATTTTTTTTTTTTAACCATGTCCGCTCCCAATGTGGAGCATATGAACTTCTAATAGAGTTTATCTCAACAGAAGTGTTTTTCTACGAGAACTGCTTGTTACTCAGTTGCTCAACCTCTCTTTTTCATAGAAGGATAGGGCTAGAACAGGATTAGTGGTAAGCTAATCGCTCTCGATACGCCCCGTTCATAGGATAGGATGGGGAGAGGGGGGAATTCAAGACATCACATACATCCATGCCTTTGAACAGAAATTCATAAATCGATTGAAAAATCAATTTATAAAACTGTCCGTACCGGGATTTGAACCCGGGCCCTCCGTAGCCGAAGCCAACACTGTTGACCACTCGACCACACAGGGAAAAATAATTAAAAAAGAATAAACTTAAAATGAAAACAGTATTATAATTGAATAACAAATAACGTGAATTTTGTGTTCCAAGACATGTTCTGGAGCAATTTGTTTCTAGATGTATGGGCACCTTTAGGTGAATTGACTCACCAAAAAAAACTTATATACGTTTACATGCTTACTCTGTCAATATTATTTAAGAACGGATATGGGGAACTATTTCAAGTTTGAAAACTGTATTCTTTTATCAGTAAGCAAAAAAGACTGCATTCAAGAAACTATATCTGATCAAAAATATATGAAAACAATGATATGCAACATTTGGATTTTGACAAGAGGCTAAACTTATGGCTGCATTATTCTTAACCTTCAAATCAGAAGTTCAAATCTATCAACCCACATAGACTGCAGTGGCGGTTCGTGACCTAAAATCTTGGGTGGGCTAGAGAAAAGTTTAGCATTGTATACTATTTACGAAATTATGCAGGTTTCCACTTTATATTATATATTAATCTACAAGCAAATCAACAAATATTACGACACTACTGCAAAGCATAAATTATTATATAATAAAATCAAAGCTAATGTAAGCATGAAATAATAGAATAGTAAAAAAATTAACCTCAAATTCGTCTCATTCAAATGAAGTGAACTACCGTGTTTTGTTTCATACAATACATCTTGTCTCTGAATACAACGAACTCTGACGTTTATTTCTTAATAAACAGAGATTGGTAGAAGTGATTTTTTATGTATGGAGGGCTAATTTGAATAATCCCGTGTGATGTATTGACTGCAGGCTGTATACCAAGGCGCAATCGTGTACGATTAGATGACGTTTCTATGAGCAATGGTTAAAAATTAAATACGTTTTTTAATCATGCTTGATTGCGCCCAAGTGTAAATAGAGTTTTGCAAAAAAGCATCTGTTTTAGCTCGGACTAATTTGAAAATAGTCCGAGCCTTTATAATATGTAGGTATTGCCAGACTGACGTCACGTTGCCTGTTCTGTATGAAGTATGTATAGAGCCATTGCTTCTAGTATATTATCAATGCCATTGCTTTTTTATGCCGGCTCGGCTTAAAATCGTAATACAAAACACAATCGAGAGTATTATTGTAGGTAGATATAGCAATGTCTTATATTGACAGAGTAAAATCAAAACAAATATGTTGTATAAATTTGGAAAAGGTTAGTTACGTTTAGAAATGTATTTATTTTGTTCAGCGGCCGAATTGCTGTTCATTTTTATTGTCAGCTAAAGTTTTTTTTTGTACACATTTTGGGGTGAAAAATGCAGGTCGGGCTAAGCCCACCTAGCCCAGTACGTAGAACCGCCACTGATAGACTGTGTCAAATGGCTTCAACGCCAGTGTGAACATTTTCTAATATTTAATGAATTTATATTACAATATATGTAATATATATAATATGTTTACAAACAGACAAGACAGTAATTCATTGTTGTTTATCATAATAAAACACATCATTTTGCTATTACAAAATTCTCCGAGAAGTTTAAATTCATGGGACCGATTAAAAAAATCAATGAGTAACAGAAAAGTATTTATTTTCAACATAAACTGACAAAACATTCGTACTTCAGAATCACTACACCTATATGGTAAATGCACATTATTATATTATATTTTCTAAATTTTTACCGATACGTCAAGAGCCAAATCCTGTAATTTACAATAACTGGGAGAGGGATATTTTTACTGATATTAATAAAATTTTACACTTTACCGAGTTTAGTATCTCGAGACAATGAGGAATTTCGAGACTAATTTTTATTAAGGTTGGTCTTTTTTTCTATGAAATTTATTATACTGCACAAACAACAAGAGACTAGCATTGGACATTCCTCGATAAAAATATATTTTCATTTATAAATCACAATAAATAAATGTAGCAATACATTAATGAAGCATGACTTATGTAGGTATGACACACCTTTATATTATTTCATTACATCCAAACAAAGAATGCCTGTTGCATCTTTTAAAATATATACATTTTCTATTTATCAAAATCAATACTGATAATGCGAATTCAATTTCAATAATAAACATGGATTTGGCTTTGTCTTGATAAATTGAGAATATAATGATTTATGCTGGTTTTATGGCGTTGTCTGCGGCCATTTTCTTGGATGCCTCTTCATCCTGCATGGACATGGATGAGAGTTTTTTACCGATTCTCTCATGTATGTCCAAATATTTTGCCACGCATCTGTCTAAGCAAACTGCTTCTCCCTTACCTGTCAGGATAAAATAAAATGTTAGTAAGATATTATTCAAAATATAAAACACTCTTTTCTACTAATTCCACATTTATTTTATACGATCAGTAGTGCTATTCCCGCGCACATAGTACTTTTTTTGGAAAGTCTAAAATACCCAACACGTGATTGTGTGGGACGGTCTGTATACTCAAAACGTGCTCAGACTGCAAAAATAAGTACCACGCATGCAGAAATAGCACTACAAGACATTGAAATCAGTTGAAAATGCTTGTGATAAGCGAAACCTGTTCCGATCATATAAATATTTGTAGAATTGTCTTTCCACCAAGTGTTAGTAAAAAATGAAATACTTATATATTCATGGAGAATTGTCTGGATGCCACTGTTAAGGGACTGGCGTTGAGCTATTATCTTTCCACTCTGACAATGCACTACATGCATACGCAGAAAAGGTTAACACCAAAGAGGACGAATTTTACATTAAAACTTGACTGGAAGCTAAAAAAAGATGGGATCGCAAATTCCGCCAATCAGAGAACGAGCTGACGTTTCCGTTAATAGAGGACAAACTTTAAATGAAGTAAGAGACAAGTGCACAAAAATTCAAATTTACTATTAATGATTGCGTTAATAGAAAATTTAAATTAACTTTGATTATTCCATGTATTGTGTTACTAACTGTGACACGTGTTTCGCCTCTTTCAGAGGGATCTTCAGACTTACTATCGCAAAGTTTGCTTAAGTCCTCCTTGCTCCTCTTAAAAGGAAAAAAAAAAACCCAAAAACTCTATTTTGTAATTTCATAATTTTAAAATGTTAGAATCAATCTTGCTTCATTACTTAAGCAAACTTTGCGATAGTTACAAAGTTACCGCCGAAACCATCGAAAGTATTAATGATTGCGTTGTCAATTGTTTCACCCAATTGTTACAGTAAAAAGATTCAAAGAGAATGTAGCACTGAATTAATCGGCGGTGTGTCGATACACATACTGTCGGTAAAATTCTATTAAAAATGAATTTAATTGCTGTATAATTTGTATGCCTGCACTCTTATGACTACTGACAGGTTTAACTGTGAGGGCAAATACACATACACTAGTACTTCTATGACCGGAGAACGAAATATATATATACCTAATTCGACTTCAGCATATTTTGGCGGGATACATTTTTTATGACACGCCGTTGTAAGTCTGTTGTACATGTCCGACATCATCTCGATCTCCAACTCCTGCACCAGCTGCATCTTGGATGGGTCCAACTGAACTGACATTGCCATTTTCAGCCTTTATCTTGTGTCGATTAATAGATGTTAAGTATTGATTCACGTGGAATTGGTTTTTAAATGTTCACTTAATATTTTACTGTCACTCAAACTCTGTATGTTCTTTAAACATATGTATATAGGAACTCGAATCGTTTAGGCCAATATTCTATTGAAATAGACACTTCATAGACACCGACAACCTGAAACCGCACACAATAAGGTATCTATGCCCATGTATGGATTATAAAATAATGTAAAACTAAAAATCAGTCAAAATTTTACAGGTTGCCTTTTGTTGAACTGTCGAATTAATATACTTGCGTTTATCCAAACTTCCTGACACTTTCAAAATCACCAGAGTTACTGTTCCTTATTCTTTCTCTAACTTTCATACTCTCAGTCCTTTGGCCGACGATGATTGACTTTGAGTATGCAAAGCCAGATATCCCGACGACTACGAGGAATCCCCTAAAAAATGGAAACGATGAATTTATTTTTGGGTTTACAATTATTTTTGCAGTCACATAAATCATCTAACACTTTAGAACAGTGGTTCTCAACCAAATTGTGGATGGAAGTGCATTCGAGGTTTAGAAGAGTAAGTATTATGTGTTCCATTTATTGTAGATATATAAATATTTTTCTTAAAACTCTTATAAATTGTAACATTATACATGTATTGAGATATATTTCCTTGGGAGAGCATTAACTTTTTTTCAAATACTTTTTGTTCAATTGTGCTTTTTATTGTTATTTTATAACATTTTAGCGGGTGCAAGCAAATAGCAGGCGAAGGGTTGGCAAAACCGGCACTAGAATATTGAGTACGGTAGTGCAATAAACCATTACAAAAAACTTAGATTAGCTAAGAAACTTTTAATTGAAGAATTTGCACACCCGTATGGCTACATCAAACATGCGATGTACCGGCATTGAAATAACAACAATAATTACTATCATGTGCCTAGTGTCGAAAAAAATGTGAGGAAAACTTTTAATTGTGGATAAGTTGATTAAGAAGTAAGATTTGCCACATTTATTGATGTCTCAACCAGGACAAGTAAATTAAAATTATACGTTCTCACAAAAGGAGCACCTAACGATGAAAAACTGTATAGAAATGTATAATAAAATCAAAGCTCGAAATTTTCGAGTTCTGCGCTGGTCTTGGTTTTTATAACCTATAAGTGTTACATCATTTATCTGACAGATAATGATAAAATCGACACTTGAGGACTTGAGAAATCAATAACGGTCTACGTACCAAGAAATAGCTATTTTTCCAAATTTTCCTAGCGGCATACTTTAACAGAGACCAATCAGGATTTTAAAATTGTAAAATCCATCAGTCAAACAATGTTCAATACATGTATGTAGATAGGTAAGTAGCATAAATTCTGCAGGTTCTTTTTTTTAATTTGGAAATTGGTGAAACTGATAAGATTAGTGTTGCCACCTAAATATCCTCATTATATGAGCAGGTTGTACGGAAAAGCGATTTTACATACATTCAACTGCTTGAGCATGCTTTCAAAAAAATAAGAATGCTATAATGCATGAGGTGCTAAGAGCGAGGAAGAATAGCTATAGCCAAAGTGGATGTCCAGCGACATGTAGAAGAGTATTGAAGAGAGAGAGGCAGGCTAAGCACACTGAAAGATAGTGCGACAAACCCAGACCGAATTGAAAATCGGATTGCCATCACGGGAGATGGCAATCCGAGTACAGTGATCAGATTAAGATTGCTGGAGCAACCTTTAACTCAATGCGGAAAGTTTTGGATTCACGGTTGTGCTCAGAACTCTCGGAGGAACGGTATAGTGGCCTGCTCCAAACAGGGAGCGGATAAATATAATGAAAAAATAGACAACTCATTACTAGTCTTAAAAACATTTTTTTTGTCTATAGTTTGGTAACATTGCCCGAGCTGTCAGATTTATTATTGTCAAAACTTTTCCGACATGCCGCCGAAAGCGAAACTTCACAATAAAAATGGAAAAACAAAGAGCTTTCCACGCAGTGTCGTAAGCCTTCCAGTTCAACCTTCGACGTCGTCAGAAACTCCTGATCCAGAAGTCTTAGAATCAGAAAGAAGATTCGAAGTGGAATTATGTTGGTGTATTCAGCAGCTCGAGATAACACTAGAGAAGAAAAACCTTAACCCTAAACAAGGTTTGTAAAATATATTATAAAAATGCTGGTAAATCTGTCTTATAGCGTGTCATGGATAAATTTACCCTGATACATTAATTTATCGGTTTCCCTGATTCTCTTGTATGCGGCAATTTCTTCATTTTCAGGTATAAAAAAGTAGTTTTAGGGTGTTCACTGTCAATACTTGGTGGAAAGGCATTATATTAATAAAAACAATAATCCTTTGTACTTCATTCCACTTTATTTAATATGTCAGGACCGGTATAACTTTTCAATTTTGTATAAATAGGATTGTTAAATTATATTTCTTATCAGTTGACAATGCTCGCAATGAGCGAAACCGGTCCTGACATATTAAATAAAGTGGAATGAAGTACAAAGGATTATTGTTTTTATTAAAATAAAAAAGTAGCATGTTGTAAAGCATATTTACCAAGTCCAGTATTAATAAGTTACAACATTATGTCAAATGTAACTTTTTAAAACAACACAAACAACCAATTTGAAATATTCGTGTTGTAGGAAAAGAGGGTAATTGTAGAGTACAGCTGGTCATGGATTATTACGGCGAAAAACTTCACAAACTAAGCTAAAAACAACGCCACGATTTAAAATTATTTTTTGAGAGCTTTATAATCGCGTTAAAACCACACATTATTACTTCTAGTGTTCTTCGTAATAATGTGTGGTTTTAACGCGATTATAAAGCTCTCAAAAAATAATTTTAAATCGTGGCGTTGTTTTTAGCTTAGTTTGTGAACTTTTTTCGCCGTAATAATCCATGACCAGCTATACTCTACAATTACCGAAAAGAGCAGCATGTTGTGAAGCATATCGACCAAATATATTATTTTTCCATGCACGATATTGTGTACTTCGACAGGTATCCTTGATTTAATGATTCTGGTTTTCTTTGTACACTTTCATGTTTAACAAATCTACCAGTAGTGAAGATGGGGTATAACAACAGACTAAGATCACCGAGTATTACCTTCACAAACCGGAGTGTGTATAAAAGATATGGTGAAATCATATTTCTGCGAAGGAAGGGGAGATAAACCTCCCTCATTTCTCAAACCTCTTTAATATGCAAACGGTCGCTGCACTTATTGATATTCTCCGGACATCGCAGCAGCAGAGCCGTCAAAAGTGACATAGTCACTCTACACAAAAAGTGCACCACACTCTCCTCATCATTCCTAGCGAGTTATTGGCAGGAATTATCCCTAATCATTCTAATAATGCTGGAAAATCATGTCGCCTTTCTGCTTGGTCTATGCTGTGCGCATAAAATTCATAATCTTAGATATCTTCTCTAGCACAGCAGCAAATTCAACAGTTTTATGCACGCTGCTCTACGAGAAGGCTTTTGATAGTTCGCATTGGCCTTTCTTATCAAACTGTTTAATTGATGTAAATACTTCTGTTTCAGCTGAAGAATCCATAAAAGTTTTAAATGTCTTAAAGAATAACACCCAGTTGCCTGTGAAGAAGAGACATCTGATGAGACTGCATTTTGGAGATTATCGTACTAAGATGGCGACTGAATCTAAGAAAGGCAAAAAAGGTCAGCAGGGTGATATTATTATATTATATTGTTTTATTACTTTTCCTTATTATACAGTCTACGGCTGTAGGTCACTGCCTGCTTGACTTTGTCGTATTGTATTGAATCAGTTCAGCGATAGTCTAATTATAAATTTATGAAGAAAATCAATTTTAGTATTAAAAAACGCGGTCTGTTTTTCAGCTTTGCAACTTGACCTTGCCTTTGAAACGAAATCCATGAATCGTTTGAAAAATAAACTCATAAAACTATCCGTACAAGTATGCGAAACTGCGTATACCCTGACCGAATCGGACAACACTGCCCACTTGACCGTAGTCCAGTTAACTTTGAATTATATTTTTTTTAACATTACATTGTGACCTCTCACTTTCCTTGTAACAGCCCAACACATTTTCACTTTCTGAATTTCTTGTTTCAGTGAACAATCAAATATCTTTCACGGATGCCTCCACATCCAACAGTAAATCGACATTCCTCAGGAAAACGGCCTCTCTTACGACCGGAGAGAACTCGTTCAGATTCAATTTCGACGGACCCAAAGATAGTGACACCGAAAATAATGAAACCGGCGAATCAAATGTTGCAAAGGAGAGCGAGAGCGACTTCAAAAATGATAACAATCAAAGCAAAGATCAATGTTTGCAGTCTAAAAATATTTTATTGTTTAATATTTCTAATTCCTCTCCCTTCAAATTTAATTTCAATGCGGATGATAATATTTAGTGATAACATGCACTGTTGAATAATTTAAGGTTTAAAAAGTATTTTTCTAAAAATGATTGGAATTCAACACACATTCCACTCATTCTCATGCCTCATTTACACCAAACGAGTACGCTGCTTCGACAAAGCAGCAATCGACAAGAAGAGATTGACCGAGTAAGATTCTACACGCGTATAACATTTTAGCGTGTCACTTTATTTTTGATCAAAGATTTTGTCAATTGAATTATCTCTACGATGTTAAAGCTATCGAAAGATAAGTCGAATGCCTGAAAAATGTGGAACTTGACCAGAAAATGGATATTGCGAATTATTTTTTACAAACAAGTTAACAGATGCATAATCATATATTTTTTCCGTTCGACATTTTGACGCCTGACCATTCAAAGACACGGAGTATTTTAGCATGTACAGTGCTACAGGTGAGAGGTAATCCCCCGAGCGAGCAACGGTTTCCATTCACTCGGATCATTTCATTCATCGACTCAGCAGGCCTAGTACTGTATTTTGTGTTCAGATTGTTCAGTATTGGGCTGAGTTAACTCTATTGGCAGCGTACTTGCTAGGTGTAAAAGAGACATCATAGCTTCTTGATTGAAGCACTAAAACATAAATAACCATTCCATCACAGAAAAGTTTTCAATGCTACAGTGAGGAAAGATTATTTATAATGACATTGAATCTGTTTACAATATAATTATTAATTTAATAAATGCGAATCGATTACAATGGTATTCTGCTTTGTCTTTAGCAAAACTGATGCACACTTCCATCGTAACACTGATTCTTTTTTTTGTATTATATATGCAGAAAAGTTTGAAATAATAAAAATGAAAAAAATATCTAGTGATAAGATTTTTTATATACACATCCTCTTCGTTATCCAATTTTTCTCAGTTACAAATGTGTATGAAAATGAAAAAAAAAATACAAAAACCCAAACACAAGAGCCCAGCGTCTTGAATATTCACTTTTAATTCATACTCGTTACACTATTTATGTCTTGCTCACACTCTTTCCGTCTCTCAGATATTCTGACTTTTTATCACATCTTTACAGCAAGCTCGCAGAAAAGTAATAATACTGGATTCAAGTCATCAATAGACTGCATATGGCGATAAAACACTAAAGCAATTGTTCATATGTAGAAATAAAAATCTAAAAGCATACTGCCAGCAATATAGCAGTCTCAAAAAAGTGTATTCTGTGATTAGTTCATTAATTTTTTTGTTCCTGAAGAAATAAAATAATTTGAAATTGAAAACTACTTATATGTCATAATACTAGAGGTCTGCACGTGCCGAAATTTATTGAATAAAAGCAATCATCTTTTGATTCGTATTTTGTTTTACCGAAAACATAGGTTTATAATTTATCATAATTTTAATGAAAAATAAACCCATAATAATAAAATATTTGTTTCATTTTGCTTAATGTGTGCTTATTAAACCCATCTTCCCCATGTACTAAGTAATTTTGGTCATAGTTTATTGCATATTTTTAATGAGAAGTCACATTGCAGTGAAGTCAAAAAAAATTTAGTATTTAAGGATTTTGACTGAAAGTGTTTGATGGAATTCCAATATCAAATTTGATGCATTCAAATATTGTACATTCTCAATGTACTGTGTCAATGAATGAAAGTATAAGATTGAAATGGTTAAAAGCAAAAAATCTAGTTGCAATCTAAATTCATAATCACGTATCAAAAAACACAGAAATTTCTGAAAGCAGGTGAAACAACAATAATGCATTTGAATTTTTCGAATGCATTAATGCGGTAATTAAAAAAGTATAGCTGCCGAAAAAAAAGACTGATTCCATTCAAACATTCACTGATTTTTTAAACTTTAGGCACAGTCAAAAAAAGTCAATTTAATAATATTTTAGTTTTACTGAATATTTGTGAAACCTTTCAGGCATCGAGAGCTGAATGTGAACGAGGATTTAGTCTATTGAACTCAATTAAATTAAAATCAAGAAACAGAATGAAAATAGATCATTTACATTTTTTTTTTGCCACTAAAGTCAAGTTTCATCCGAGGAATGTGTTGATTTAAAAATGGTGTTCAAATATTGGGTGAACTGAAAAATACAACTGACCAACTAACAATTACGTGAAAATAAGTTTAGATGTTTTCCTAACAGCGTTTGGTAATAAACTGAACAACTTTTTCAATAATTTTATTAATTTAACTATTTTTTGGAATTGGAATTTATCAATAGAAGAAAAAAGAATGAAATGTTGATGGATATTTACAAAGAGGACATTGATGTTTGTACTTTTGAAAAATACCGCCAACGAAATGTCTTGCACATTCTCAAATGTAGAAACACTATTGATTTTCTTTAAACAATTCCATTATCTAATGCAGTGATGCACAAACCAAATGGCATTTGTTGCGGCCCAAAATAACAAGTACTTCATCACCAAATTTTTCATTGAATATGATAAAGATCTGTGTTTTTATGTGCAAAAATTATGCAGTAACAAAGGTTTATAATTTGAATCGTCACAGATAGAAAATTTAATACTATTCTTAATTATTTAATATGACCATATTTTCACGGGTATACATTTGCGCCCATAATTCATCTTTTTACAATGAGTACCGTCTGTGGTGCATGTTAAGTGTTTTTAGATTATCGTTTTCAAAACACGCTTTGTTTGTTGCTTAAAACATTTTCCAACCCCTTCTCAGCATTCATCATTGCAACTAAAATTGATCGATTTGCAGAACAACGATCAATTTAATCAAAATATCAGGAAATATCAGATATTTTCCATTGTTTTGAAAATTACAAAAGGAGCGTCACTAAAACCACTGTACCGTGCAAACTAAACGTCAGATTGTTATGAAATTTTGAAACGTATTATTTGAAGGTTGGTACTTTTTAAAAATCATATGGATTTTTCAAGAGAAGAGTCACTTATAGGAGTTATTCGCTGCTGTCACTGTCGATTATGAAATGTAATCGTCCGCAATTTTTCGAACTAACGTATTGAATTTTGCACGGACTCATTTGATGACATACTGTTTTTCCTAGATTCTTGATCTGAGTCAATTGTTATTACATTGGATTTGTTTTGTTGATCAAACGAACAGTTGAAACTGATTTTTTAAAATACATAAGTGTAAAATATTTTATTTTTAAATTCAGTTGTTTATTTGGTAGGTGCCTAAAACATCACCATATAATTTGTTTTTATGAGAAAATAATATTTCCATCTTCGGTTTATATTTATTATTTTGTATTTAAAACAGTTTTTACACAAATTTTTTTTCTAACTTGGTTTTGAGGGCCCTGAATTTTTTACCGCACTTGACTTGATCCGCCACTGATTATTAGAATATGATACTCTTTTCACAACATTCATTGCTTTATAGATCTTTTATTCAGCGCGAAATTCTTTTTTAGCTTTTATTTATCTATATATTAATAGCCGATAATGTCCGTCTGAGTGTAAGGACGTCCTCGACCTTCCAGTCTCCACTTTTTTAAATAAAATAAAATCTATAATAATCACTTTTTACTTTTCACTTTTCACAAATGTGTGCGTACTGATGTCATCGGGTCTTTTTCTTCTTTTACGAAATTTATTTGTTAGCGTATTTGAAAATTATTTGAATAAAATATATATACTACGAAAAATGATTGTTAGCAAACTTGAACATTATTCCAAAAATTCAATAATTTACGAAATTTCTGCTACTACGAAAAATGGTTGTTAGCAAACTTAAACTTTATTCCAAAAATTCAATAATTTACGAAATTTCGGCTACTACGAAAAATGGTTGTTAGCAAACTTAAACTTTATTCCAAAAATTGAATATTTTACAAAATTTATGCTACTACGAAAAATGGTTGTTAGCAAACTTGAACATTATTCCAAATATTAAATAATTTACGAAATTTTTGCTCCTACGAAAAATGGTTGTTAGCAAACTTCAAAATTATTCCAAAAATTAAATATTTTACGTAATTTATGCTACTACGAAAAATGGTTGTTAGCAAACTTAAACTTTATTCCAAAAATTGAATATTTTACGAAATTTATGCTACTACGAAAAATGGTTGTTAGCAAACTTAAAAATTATTCCAAAAATTAAATATTTTACGAAATTTCTGCTACTACGAAAAATGGTTGTTAGCAAACTTTTTTTTTATTCCAAAAATTCAATAATTCACGAAATTTCTGCTCCTACGAAAAATGGTTGTTAGCAAACTTGAACATTATTCCAAAAATTAAATATTTTACGAAATTTATGCTACTACGAAAAATGGTTGTTAGCAAACTAAAACTTTATTCCAAAAAATCAATAATTTACGAAATTTCTGCTACTACGAAAAATAGTTGTCAGCAAACTTGAACATTATTCTAAAAATTAAGTAATTTCCGAAGTTTCTGCTACTACGAAAAAATGTTGTTAGCAAACTTGAACATTATTCCAAATATTAAATAATTTACGAAATTTCTGCTCCTACGAAAAATGGTTGTTAGCAAACTTCAAAATTATTCCAAAAATTAAATATTTTACGTAATTTATGCTACTACGAAAAATGGTTGTTAGCAAACTTAAACTTTATTCCAAAAATTGAATATTTTACGAAATTTATGCTACTACGAAAAATGGTTGTTAGCAAACTTAAAAATTATTCCAAAAATTAAATATTTTACGAAATTTCTGCTACTACGAAAAATGGTTGTTAGCAAACTTTTTTTTTATTCCAAAAATTCAATAATTCACGAAATTTCTGCTCCTACGAAAAATGGTTGTTAGCAAACTTGAACATTATTCCAAAAATTAAATATTTTACGAAATTTATGCTACTACGAAAAATGGTTGTTAGCAAACTAAAACTTTATTCCAAAAAATCAATAATTTACGAAATTTCTGCTACTACGAAAAATAGTTGGTCAGCAAACTTGAACATTATTCTAAAAATTAAGTAATTTCCGAAGTTTCTGCTACTACGAAAAATTGTTGTTAGCAAACTTAAACATTATTCCAAATATTAAATAATTTACGAAATTTCTGCTCCTACGAAAAATGGTTGTTAGCAAACTTGAACATTATTCCAAAAATTCAATAATTTACGAAATTTCTGCTACTACGAAAAATGGTTGTTAGCAAACTTAAACTTTATTCCAAAAAATCAATAATTTACGAAATTTCTGCTACTACGAAAAATAGTTGTCAGCAAACTTGAACATTATTCTAAAAATTAAGTAATTTCCGAAGTTTCTGCTACTACGAAAAATTGTTGTTAGCAAACTTAAACATTATTCCAAATATTAAATAATTTACGAAATTTCTGCTTACTATAAAAATAAAATAAATTAAAATAAAATAAAATAAAATAAAATAAAATAAAATAAAATAAAATAAAATAAAATAAAATAAAATTAAATTAAATAAAATTAAATTAAATTAAATTAAATTAAATAAAATAAAATAAAATAAAATAAAATAACATAAAATAAAATAAAATAAAATTAAATTAAATTAAATTAAATAAAATTAAATACCATAAAATAAAATAACATAAAATTAAATTAAATTAAATACTATGCAACAAAAATCTCACGTTGCTGAGCAACGGGCTTACAGCTAGTGACTAATTAATTTATCAGGGAAACATGGAGGTGCCGCGTGGCGGCCATATGCTCCACATAGGGAGCGAACATGGCCAAAGAAGAGAAGAAGAATTAATTTATCTACACCTACCTATCTACATATTTGCGCGCATTTTTTATTTTGTTGAAAATTTACTGCACTCTGATGATGGTCCACACATGATAGAAAAATTAGAAGGAACATTGCTTTGAAAGCTTAGCAATTTTGAAGCAGAGTTAGATTCCTTTGAACAAGTCAATCGGCAGAGCATTTTCAAAATGATGATTTCAGTGGCATAGCAAGAAGGGAGGGGGGTTTGCATTTTCATAAAAAACGGGGCGTGTCGAGAGCGATTAGCTAACCACTAATCCTGTCCTAGCCCTAACCATCTATTTCTACTCTCTTCGAAAAAAGAGAGGTTGAGCAACTGAGTAACAAGCAGTTCTCGTAGAAACACTTATGTTGAGATAAACTCCAGGAGTCCATATGCTCCACACTGGGAGCGGACATGGTTAAAAAAACATATTTTTGTTTTACATACCTCTAAGATAAATTTCAGTTAGCAGAAATTAATTTTATTGGATTTTTATCACTTTATTCATGTAAAATTAAAAAATATTTGGAGATCCTTCTGAGCCCCCCTTCTCGACTCCAAGGTCAGCACTAGGGTATCCAATCCCGGCCCCTTTTTGTGATACCGGGATTGAACACTCAGCATAAAATCGTGTATAAAGTGGAATTCGAGATTGAGAATTTTTTTGGTCGGCGATTTTGAAAGCATGGGATTTTTCAAACAATTTAATGTCAATTTCAAAATCCAAAAAATTTGCGGATTTCCCAAAATTACTGGCGTGGGAACTTTTTTTATTTTAGCTCTTCCAAAAATTCAGTATCCAAAATCGCAGGAATTTATGGATTAACAAAAAATAGCAGCGCGACATCTTTTTTTTAGCTCTTTCGTGTTTCATTTTCTTCAATCAAGAAATCCCGGGATTGGTACTTACTGTCGCAATCCTGAAATTTCGGGATTACAGAATTGGACGGGATCCCGGGATTGGATACCCTAGTCAGCACCGCTTTCGTGTCGCACCATAGTAGTTACACCTCTGACGTTGGACATTCGGTTCATATTGTGATCCCAATATAATTGTCTTTCCGAAAGGTAAGCAAACTTATTCTATGAGTCAAAAATGTTATTGAAAAAAAGGAAATTTGGAGGGTAGATTTAATGGCAGCTATCTTAGGATTAGTTGAGAAGTCGAACCTCGCCGCGCCAGGCACCGCTAAACTCTCGTGTTATGATCGCGTGCTGCAGGCCAATTTGTTACTCGGTCCTAACTCATATTCATTATATTTTCATACAATAGTTCCCCTCTTTTTGCATATACCTGGAGCCTACGATAAAATGGTATCTAACATCTAGATAATCGACCATTTATTCTTGATAGTTTAGTTTGCACGGAGCCCGAGGACTTTAGATAAAGTCTCGTTTTCAAAAATATCGACGCAAAAATAATCGAACAGTCCTGAATAACCGACATTTATCATGTATTCGCATCGAGTCCGATTGACAATGCTCGCCATGAGCGAAACCGGTCCTGACCTTTAGAAATAAAGTACAAAGGAATGTTGTGTTTTTTTTTATTAAAATAATGCCTTTCCACCAAATATTGACATTTGACAGTAAACACCCCAAAAGTGATATATTCTTGTATATTTGTAAACTCAGACTAGACTATGTATTTCATATTAATTATTCATAGCACTATTATAATACGATAGTGGTTTGCTTAATATTATCAAATGATATTCTAACGAATACGATAAAAGAATGTCTGCTTTGGATTATCTCAAACGTGCTTTACCTAATAATAAAACATATTAATGATCTCAAACATTTTTCGAAAACATATCGGGCTCCGGGTGTTAACTCGATTAATAGTCGATTTTTTTTGCACGAAGTAAATAAAATTTGAGCAAAATAGGCATCGTCAACGCATATTGATTAACTTGGAGAATAATTTCGATTGCGTAAAATTAAGTTTCCGGTGGGTGGCAGAGCAAACAAAAAAACTTGATAACTTTCTTTTTGTGTTATTGTTGTCATATTGGTCATATTGCTCATATTATATGTAGCCGTATTATAATTTTGTTATCCCGTTTCGGTAAATTTTCAATAAATTTGACACGCAAGACACCGCCAGTTACCGTTTAGATTTTCCGAGAGAATATCCGACATACGTTTCTAAACATTTTCAATGAAATTTATGTTCGCAAAATGAAACGGCCGCACGGCCAAGAATTTAGATTTTCTTTTGTTGTTGTTTGCTAAAGTGAAATCATTGGCGTATCGTAACTTTATAAATAATTATTGTTTACATTTATTAACAAAGCACATACCTACTTTTATGTTGGCCCTTTCAGTACTCAGTACACTTTGTGTTACTGTAATAATACTTACAGTCATTACATTATTCTGACGAAGGAACAAAAGTGAAAACACAATCGTTTGAAACCAGTCTAAATATAAAGAAAATAAGAATAGGTCGTTGGTGACAAAACTTGTGTGAATGAACATAATTTGAATATTTAAAAAAAAAAATGTAGATACATATCTCAATCTGTTCCAATCTCGTCAAACACTTTATTATCACTGTGGGTTATTGTCAAAATGAATCATAGCAAATGCAACTCCACCTATATGTTGGATAAAAGTAAATGCGTAACATGATGGAATGTATCCTTGATTTGTAAGAAAACTATTATAATATTCATTACCTACCCGGGTTCGCCCTAATATTGAATGTTGAAAATATCACCGTGAACCGCACCTCATGTTACACTCAAAATATAAAGTCCATCAATTACAAATAATTTTAAAAAGTTGACAGTTTGTCTAGAAATGGCAACCAGCATGATATTATGTGAAAATGCCACGTTGTTACTTGTTCGTGATTTGGGAGAAGTTCTTGTGCCAGATAGACACGCGTGTTTTCTTTTTTTTGCTATAGATAATTTAAATATCAAATATTTTACTATTTCTAAGTTTTTTCCGATTTATGTAGAATTACTTTGCACACACTCGACTCTCTCCTGGAAACCCAGAGTATTATAATAATATAGAGGAAATACTTGTTTTACGCGCATTAAGATTGCTATACGCCACTGGCCAGGGAAAGGGTACCGGGCCGCACGGAAGCGAGTTTATAAAAGGGGCAGAGTTTCCCGAAACGGTTTTCATATAATTTTCGTTTTTTGTATGAAATGTACGCGGGCACAACGCTCGACAAATATTACACGGCGGGAAAATTGAAAAGCGCGGTGACAATGGGATCGACCAGTTATCTATCGAAGCCGCGGCTGGGAGCCAGACCCGCGTACGGCAATGTCGCCGCCGATAAAGAAAATTATCACAAAAATAAGAAATCTCGTCTCAGGTCAGTGCTTTAATTGAATGTTCACAAATACAAATTGAAGTTTCTTTACGTGCGTGCTGAGTGATGACCTTTTTGACACGGGTAAAATTAATAATACAATAATTCCAGAATATTTCTACTTAATTAATACTTCATAGTCTTTTTTGATCAGGAAATATATTTTACAAACTTTTTCAACCTATAATATTTACCTAATAATTACTCATTTTCGTTTCAATATTTAATTGGTAACAGGTACCATTTTTATGTAATATTCAGAAACAGTGGCGGATTAAACATATGAGAGGACCCAGGCGTAATACGATTTGGAGGCCCTATTTTACAGTTAACTTAAAAGCGTCTGAAAATTCCAAGTAAAATACCTAAAATATGTAAAAATCTGAACAAAAAGTATATGGATTATATTATATAAACTAATTTGAGACACGTCAAGCGCGCGCCTCATTTGCTTATACGATAATCCGCCACTGTTCAGAATATGCTGTCAATTAAACGAAAATGTAACGGATTGGTAATAAATACTCATGAAAATGTTTTGACCTCTATTAGAACAAAAAGAATCGTTATTTTTAAAATTCAAACTTCATAATTTTTAATGTTCCACGAGCTTTCGCGTTACAATGCACTTTTTTAATTGGACTTTCTATGCAATTTTGTAACTCGGGTTGGTGGCAGAAAATTATTGCTATGATCAACGCAATGAAGTTGTAAGAACCTATACCCCATAAACTAGTGTTCTTTACCGTATTGGGGTAATAATATCAGCGATTTCAGAACTGAAAGGTGCGAAAAATTCTTAACAGAGTCGTGTTCAAAATATCAATTTACACATTATTGGAAACTGTGATAGGTATCTTGATATAAATATTTAAGTTCAGATACTTTTTATGAGACGTACTAAATTTCTTGAAAAATAGATTTTACATATAAAACAACTAGAAGTGTATCAATCCGCTCTTAATCCTTGATTATTGGAAACTATATTTAGTGTAGTAAACAAAATAACTACGATCTTCCAAGTCACCCCGAAAGGGTGTTATTTTACAACTCGGGCTAGAATGTGATAATGTGAACAGAGCGTTGCTATAGTAACCGATAAACTTAGCCTAACAACAACTATTAACAGACGACACAGACTGCTTATACAATAACAAAGAGCAACTATGTCCGGAGTTCGTTCGCAGATGTGTATTAAATTCATTGAAGGGGGGTAGCCGTATGAATTAAATAAAGTTTGGTAGTGTAGCAACTTAATATTACTGACGTGGCCGTGGGTCTGAGTACGCATGTGGCATAGAAAATAGTTGGCGCGCGGATGATTTCCAAATACAAATAATGTAGGTGATGATTTTTTGAATTAGGAAAAGTGTACCCAAAATGACGGAGTATGGAATAAAGAAACGCATTCCCGACTACACCGAGTTCGCTTACAAAGAGGCTGTTTCGCGGCTCAGATATTTTTTGTCGGAGAGCTATGCGCCAAGTGTGAGTAAACATTTATGCTTAACGTCTTTCCTGTCACAGTGGTGCCACTGAAGGGCGCACATCCCAGCATTTCCATTGTTGCTTCATTACATATTTGATTTATTTTTGTGAGAGGTTTTTTTTTGTTTGTTTTCACAAAAGTTAGTTTCAATAAATCCACGGCCAGTTCGGGTCAACCGGCGAGCGTTATAAGTTAACCGAAATTAAAATAACGCCACCGCATGTTCATACATTTGTTTAAAAAATCATATACCTTCTCAATTAAAAATGCTTTTATTAAGAAATTCTTCATTGAAATAGCCGCTAGATTGGCAATTGATTTAAGTTTTTAAATAAAATTCGTAGTTTATAGTCAATATATAGGAGGCAGTAAGGAACCCGGGTTAATGTTTTGTTCTTCTCTATTTCTGTAAGTCGATTAAGTATATTTTTGTTTCAAACAATTTTTGACTTTCTCAACACTGGCCTTGTGTTTGCAGTCCAGGAGTTCGAAAATTGGAGCCGCCTCCATCAAAAATTTGGAAGAATCGGGTGACGAAGGATACGACTTTGCTCCGAAGATGAAATATCCCACAGCAGGCTACGGAGGACTGAGGACTTACAACCCGGTCTATTTTCCGAGCGTTCCGGCAAAGAAATATCCCTTCTATCCTAGAGATAACTATCGCTCTTACATTCCATCAGATAACACGATTCCTCTTCACATCAATGCTAATGGTGAGTGAAAAATATTCAATTGATATTTTGTTGCACATCTTATAGGAAAAACATTACATGATAACCTTAACAAAACATTTGTGACAAAATTAATGAAATACTAGTTGAAATGTGATGAAAACAGAGCCTGCATTTGTAAAGCTAAAAGAGGTGGACTTTGCCTTCTATACGTAATTCCCAAAATTCAATAAAACGTTTATCAGCATCACTCAGTGGCGGATTAAGCAGATGGGAGGCCCCATGCGCAGTAAAATTTGGAGGCCCTGTTTTTCAGATAACATAAAAATGACAGAAAGTTCTAAGTTAAATAGTAAACATACATAAAAATCTGAACAAAAAGTATATGGGATATATTATATAAGCTATTTATGAGGCCCCAAGCCCGCGCTTGCCCCTCATTTGCTTATAGGATAATCCGTCACTGGCACTACTTAAACCATTTTGATTTCATTTTACATAAAATTATAAAAAAATAAAGTTGTAAGCCTTCCCGGCGAACACCCTGTACTTACATCTGAAGGTATGAATGTCTCACTCATTTTTACGCAATACGTTCAACATAAAATCGTGTATAAATTGGGATTCGGGATTGAGAAAATTTTTGCTCGGCGATTTTGATATCCCGGGATTTGGCGGATTTTCTAAAATTACTATGGTGAAAGCTTTTTTTTCTGGATCACAGAATTGGACGGGATCTCGGGGTCGGTGACCCTAGTTGCAGTGGTGTAGGAAAGGGTTTTGCCGCCCCCAAAAATTTCCTCTAATTTCGTTTTTCAATCACTTCTACTATTTTTTATCTATAAACTAAAAGTTACTAAAAACTACAGGTGGCTTAATTTTTTATGTATAAATATAATTTCTCGAAAAATATTGAAAATGCCGCTCCCAAAAAGTCCGCCCCTGCCTTACCCCCCTTGCTAGACCACTGCCTAGTCGGTAAGATGTTAGTTAAATATGGATCATTTATTTCCCTGATTATCTGTATCATTCATGAATTCAAATTGAAAAAATGATATTCCTGTTTTTTTTAGATACAAATCCAATTCTTTCAACGGGGCCGATATCTGATCAATCTAATCCTGGAAAATATACATCGAGTGACCCGGATCTCATGGGCTTTATACAGAAGCAGGAAGAGTATATTGAACAACTTGAAAGGGAAAGCTCATATTGCAGGGTATGTGACAATATTATTTGCAATAACTTTTTTATTAATGAATTTGACTAAAATAAGTGGCATTATGAGAACAAAGTTAGGGGAATATCGGTGACCTCTATAAGAGATGCCCATTCTAATGGCACTGGAGATTTGAGCCCACGAAAAAAGATTAAATGAGAACAAAATGAGGGGTAAGCGGGAACAATAAATGGGGAAATACATATTCAATAGTGGAAAATCTCTAAATTCGTTAAAAATGTTGAAGGGGATTTATCTATTTTGATGCACAGTAGCATATAGCGCCCACTGATTCATATTTTTTAAATCATCACACCCGTTTCCAATTTCGATCATGGAATCTGATGGAACATCTCAACAGAAGTTGTTCTACCAGAATTGGTTCTCAGCCAACCTTCTTTTCCAACCGCTAGCTTAAAAAAGCTTATCACTGGTCAAAATATTAAAAAAAATCACTTTTATTCAGGACGAACTGAACAATTTGCTCGGGAAGGTAAAGGAAGTAATATCTGAGAACGAGTCTTTGCATGAAAAACAGAAAAATCACTTGATCTCAAGTGTGATGGAAGGTCGTCGCCCTAGAGCCAATAGTGATTCTGAAGACAACGATGGAGATAGCACAGGGCTGGAGAGCGATGCTAAGGTAATTATTTTTTAACGATTAGCAGAAAAACTCATGACTCAAAAATAATGTTAATTCAAAGCTACCGTATACCAATTTATTATTGCTTCTATTGAAATGCTAAACATATCATAGCATCAGACGGAGCGGGGCATTGAAAACTCCTAAACATGTTTCAGTATTCATCTGCGAAGGCGAAAAAATCTTTATTGAAGTCTTCAAAGCGCCTGGAGGGACCGAACATCGTATTCGAGTCAAAAATATCAGAGCTGGAAGCGCAGCTCACTCAGGCTAATATCGCTCTGAAGAAGTTTCAGGTGAGAATCATTCTTCTCGAATGAAACGCGCTTCATTTAATAAACTTCATAGCGCTCGCAATCTAGCCTTGTACATTTATAATTTAACTTTCTTTATTTTACGCTTCAGGATGATAACATGGAATACCGCAAGAAAGTGGCCGAAGGGATTCTTGATTCCCCCCGTCTCGACAGTTTTAAGAGGCAGATTGACAACTTGCAAAGGTTTTGTATGCATTGATGTCTATTAATATGTGGACTGCATTCCCAATGATAATTTTCATAATGTGCAATTTGATAAAATTTACAGGGAAAAGACAGGGCTGGAAGAGCAAGTGGACAGGCTTAAGGATTCTCTGGACGGTCATAAGGACTGCGACTCTGACACTCTTTCCAAAATTAAGAGATCAGCGGACATGGCTTACCAGGCCACTCATGACAAAACGCAACTGGAAATGGAGATCAGGAGGCTGAGGGTTAACTATTTTAATGCTAAAATTAAATGCTAATATTACTATGTAGCTATATTATATTTTGAATCCATTTACAAGAAATAAAAATTTCATCGTGGTTTGTTCGTGACTGTGATGATATATCCAGTATTATCTTATATTGCAGGAAGAGCTGGAAAGACAGCAAAGCAGAGTTAGAGAGCTACTCGGGGAACAGGCCAGAAGAGTTATGGAAGAGAGGAGCGCCGTGGAGAGGCGATATTGCTCTCAGGTCGATCAGCTCACCAGCGATCTCACCACTCATTGGGATTCCGCCACCAAACTACAAGTAAAAGATTTTACCAGCGTTATTTTTTTTTTACTTCACTACTATTTATACTTGTTCCGAATCTACCAAAAAATGAGGTGACTGAAATAACGGTCAAATTTGGAGAATATTATTTTAAAAAATTTCAATACGATTGAATGTTTACTTTCCAGCTAGAACTCGAGAGACAGAGGCGAGAAGAAACGGATCTCAAGCGAGAACTCGCGCAGAAGAATTCACAGATTGAAGATCTCAAAATGGAGCTGAAAAATAAAATCGGTGAGTATCACATGTTGTAATACTATTTTTAAATGAAGTACACACACTTCTCCGTCTGCACATGTGTAAGCCAAATGAATATATCTATTCAGTGTGCGGAATTTGATAGTTCTGTATGATTTTGCAAACATCCCATATTAATTATAAATCGAATGACTGAACACAGAAACTCGCTTTACTATGACATATCACACATCTGCTTAATAAGAGCATTTACTCAAAATTTAGGTTTTTACAATAACTGTCTGACAATGATAAAATAGCATTATTTTATTTATTCCTCATTTCTGCTTAGAGCAGCGATTTCCATTTTCCTTTGCATGGACTATTGCAAAGGGAGGTGCGAAGGTTTTTTTCTCAAAAGGAAGTGTAGTAACATGATGTATGGAAATCACTGGCTTAGCGCAATGCCTGTGTTTCATATATATTACGTTTCGATTTAAATTCAAATCATTCAAAGTTCGATAACTCAGACTGAAAATTCGAGTTCGTCCGTGAAATAAAATGCCTGAAGATGCCGAAAGGCAAAATCCAGGCCATTAGTGACAAAACTTATGGAAGTGGGCAAAATTTGAATGTTTCAATTTGGATATAGAAATTCCATTCCATGAAAATTGCTATTTTGCGTTTACTTGCATTTTTTAAATTACTTCATTCAAACTGTCACAATGTAATTCCTTAACAGTTCTTTCTGCGGGTTAGATAGTGAAATAATCTTTTTTTTTTTTTTTTTGTGATTATTTCTGTACACTTACTGCTTTTTTTTATTTCTCAATGCATGCATTGACACTTTAGTACATATAAATCTTATTTTTTGATTTAAAGGGCTCTTCAAAAAAACGAATGTGTCAAAACCCATAAATAATAATGAAAACTTGTTAACGATAGTAATTTTTTAATAAATTTTCATGAGAATAAGTCTTTGTGAGTTGCAGTGGGAATGACTAATTTTCAACAAGAACAATCAATCATGGTCAAATTTGTGATGCGTTCACAATGCTTAGACATGATATTTTGATAAAGTAAAATGATACAGTAGGGAACGATGAATACGAGATTTATTAACACGGATAGTATGATCGTTTGGCCGGGACTTGAAAATAATCAATGTGCGATTGATAAATTGAATGAGAATGAAAGGTGGACCTTTACTCTAAATATATTATTGAAAACTGAAAAATATTTATTAAAATGAAAATATGAAGTAAACTAAAATTATCATTTATTCAAGAAGTTAATCACAATTATAAAGAAAATACTATGTGTCCTCCCTTGTCTATGTCGACAGCCTCTCTTCAGGCGGACGTGGCTCAGGCCCACGCGGACAAATCAGCCGTGGAAGAAGAACTAGCGAGCGCCCGTCTCATGCTGGAGAGGCATCAGAGGCAGGCTAAGCACGATGCCAACAGGCTCAATTCTGAGGTGACATTTGAATCAAAAGTGTCAGAGGACGCATATATTTATCGTTATTATTTACTTGTATCATTTTAAAATGTTCAAAGTGAGCAAAACTGGCCGACGGCGTTAATTAAAATTGGGAAATTAGTGATAAACCCATTTATACCTTGAATTTTTGTTTTCTCAAAATTCATGACAATTTCAATTGAACATAATGATATATGACACAATTTGAGATATTTTCTTTTTCTTTTCATTTGTATTGGTTTTACAACAGTTTTACAAAATGTTTCAATATCGGAACACCGGGCAAAAATGGATTACTGCAAAATTGTGTTTTATTCTTATATGCATTTGGTTGATGGTAGGAAAAGTTTTGACTTTTTTTAAGACCCTAGCAAAAGAAAAATAATCTCAGAAGTGATGAATAAAATCTGTTTTGAAATGGCCCTATTTTATAAAGCAGGCATGCCCAAACCTTGGCCTACTGGCCACATGTGGCCCTATTTAAATGTTTTGTGTGGCCCCTCCAGGTTTTCAACTTTCTATATATTTTTTTATTGATAAAACACATTTAAAAAAATGTATTACTAAATTTGTTACAATGGCTTTTAGATTTATGTTTTTTAACATATCTAACAATATTGAATTAAATAAATTAAATCAGAAGACTGCAAGGTGAAAATAAATTGATTACAGAATGTTATCAGAATGTAAAAGCTTTTGTAGCAAAACTTAAGGCAACTACTGAAAGAGAATGAAATTAATTTTAAATTATTAAATAAATTTATTCGAGACGGAAAAAACTATTCAAAATATGCTAATGAAGTTACAAACCTAATCAAAGCATTCAACGTTAGATTTTCGTTGATCCAAAAGCACGACGAAATGTTTACAATTTCCCTAACCCCGTTCGATGTAAAGGTCGATAATGCACCTTGGTTGCATTTGTTTGTGAGACACTACCCGGGTAGCGTTATTGAATACTAAACAGATGTCTCAAACGAAATCCGCAACAGCTAACTGTCTGAAATCAATTCATTCAGGTCCAGTCCGTGAGGCAGCGTCTCGACAGGGCTGACGCCGATCTGGTCCATTCGAGAAGAGAAAACCTTCGCCTCATCGATCAACTCGCCAACGTGGAGAAAGAGGTACGCGAAGGAGGCTTTCCTTTTTCGGAATTCAGTGTTTTTATAGAAGTCTAAATCAGAAACATTTATTTTATAAATTTCAGATGAATTTGAAAAGCTTACGTCCTGCTTCTCCCATTTCCAATAAAGAAAAAGAGGCTTCAAAAGAAAAAGAACTCTCTGACATGATCATGGGCATGGAGAATAAACACGGTGAGCTTTCGTTTCCCTCCTGTTCTTCTAGGGCCAGGGTTTGATTTTAACATTATATTATTAAACTAGAAATTGAAACACTTTCAGAAAAATGAAGAGGTTTAAAATGATAGACAGCAGAGTCTGCTGGGATTACATGTTTACTTATTATCCTGCGTAGTTAAATAATATCACTTCATTGTTAGGTCGGTTGCAGAATTCGTCCGGCGAACAGAAGAAGTTGACTATTATTTAATATTAGGATTTTTATGGGTATCACGGGAATGACAGATTTTGGTATAAATACATGTCAATGTTTTTATGTCAAATGAAGTTAAAAGAAGCGTACAGCGCTCGTTTTACTGCGAAAATTGTGCTATTAAATGTCGGTCTGTCAAATCTGTGATGAAGCATTGTAAAACGGTTGTTTTACATAATATTCAACAGTGAATCCACAGTGTAAATCCAATTGCATGCTACAGGTAAAGAATGTTATAGAACGGCGGTTTCTGTCATTCCTCTCATATTCTCATATTTATCAAATTTCAGATAGTTCTCAGGCCGCCGTTCTAAATCATCGAAAAACTCTTTCTATTTTCTGCTTATTGATTATTATTTTTTTGTCCATTTTTTTTTGCTCTATTCGATAACAATGTTTTTTTCTTGCACTCTCAAAAGGTATGACGTTTTTGTCAATGGCAAGGTTGATCCATCAGATTGTGTAAAGTGACCAGTAATATTCTTTTAAAAAATTGTTTTTTTTTATTAAGTTAGATTGATATAAAATACTTTGACTGCTATTATAAGATCGCAGAGGATCTTAAGCATCGGCTCCTTCAAAATCGTTAAGATCTGTAATTACTCTCAACAGACAAGATGGAGAAAAACACAATCAGCATCACGACCAACCTTAACAATGTTATTGCCGAGTAGTCGAAGAGTTTAATAATTATTTTTATGCAGATGGTCAAAAATACTACCACCGCAAGAATGTCAAAGGCAGAGCGTTCGCGAAAATTCAATACAAAGTGTGAAGGGCGCCCGTGAGGCTGAATGTGTTTTATGATGTTCTGTCGAACGTAAAATGAATATGCGATAATTATTTTCAACGGCGTAATTTTTCGTCGGTCTCATCTAATGTTGGCTACACGTTGGTCCCACAGCTCAGACGGTGAGCGAGCTGGAGGCGATGGTCTGTTCTCAAAACGGTCTCATGGAGAAACTCACGGCCGAGTGTCATTTGTTGACGTCCAAACTGGACGACGCTAGCCAAAGGCACAAGTAATTATAGCATTTTCAAATATCATTTCCCTCATTCTAAGATAGGAATAGTTTTTTTTTGTATCTTCCCTCTCGATTACCTTCGCATGCGGAATCCATAACACGCTCCGCATCATTTTACGTTTACATGTTTATTCTGTGGATATTATTTTTTTAATAGTAAATAGCCGAATAAATTATGCGCAACAATTTTTATTTACAAATCACACCTGAGCTCGATCAGGGTGGGAGTGATCACATCTCCGCCTTCAGTTCAGTTTGCAGTTTCTCGTATGTGCAATATGTATTCTTGGCGTTGGCAGAATTGAAATTTTTTAAAGACGAATCGCACTCCGCTTTGATTTTAACTAGTCCTGTGTGAGGTCAAAGGACCGCTGGTAATAAATAATTCAGTAAAGCGTTCATATGAGTCACCATGAAGTTCACTGTGATGTTTTTGAATGCAATTAGTTTTTTTAAATATGGGAAAAAGGGATTTCAGTATTATCGACAGTAATTTTACTAACGGCATTAATGCAATATTTCTGGGAAAGTTCATTGTCAATCCTTCGCGGTTCCTCGTCTGTGCCTTGCTGGATCCCACCACTGTTTCAAAATTACATTCCAGTATGCGAAGGATGATCTATCAAAATTATTCTTTAATTTGCTACACTACCAGTTTGGATTTTCTAGCTAGAAGGCGCACTATTGGAAAATTGTAAATAAACTTCACTCTTCTTTGAGTTCATATACTCGCATGAAGTCTTTGCGATATGACAGGCCAGAATTTTTCCCCCGAACAATTTATATCTATATGAACACCTCAGTTTTAATTCTCAGAAAGATATGATAAGAATATATGAAAAAATTCTCTCGCATCGAATCTGTGGGCGATTAACTTTACTTTTTCCTACAAGTTCATCTGTCAATATGTAATACGACACTAAACAGAAGGGATACGACACCTTTCAGAATCACAGTTAGTTAATGCGGTACTGTTTTTGTTGCTCTGTTTATATAGGGGCGGCCGGCAGTCCGAAAGGCCGAACGAAGCCGACGACGACCGGGCTCTCGCCCCGCAGCGGCGAAGAGCCGCAGACCGGTGCCGGGTCCGCCCCCGATCGGCGGATAGAAAGCGGGTCAGGTTCGTCGAGTAGGACGAACGCCGGATGTTCCGCTTCTGATCCGATTCAAAACGGCGTTTTGAAATTCCCGCTGTATATCCAATCGCCCTTTTTACAGGAGAAAAAGGAACCGATTATAGTCGACATCAGCGTCAAAGTCGTGCCAAAGCCTGGGCGAAAGTCGGAGAAGAGGGAGCGGAAGAGATCCAGGAAGAGTTCAGAGCCGAGAGTGACCGTCGTCGACATTTTGGAAATCAAAGACGCGGCGACCGCGGACTCCGGCCCCGACTCGAAAGCCCTAAGAAATAACACAGTCGATGTTGAGATTTTGTCCGTCGGCAATGATGAAATAGGCGCAAATAAAAACGAAATGACAGAGCAACATGTTACAGATCGGGAGGTAGATAATGCCAGCATATCGGAACCCGCACAAAATGATGTCCACCAAGAGAACTTCGATAACATTGCTTGTATCGCAAGCGAAGTATCTCTGGTCGAAGTGACGGAAGGTATCACTGCGTCAACTCAAGTTTCAGAAATGTGTGAAGTCATTCCAATGGAAGAATAGATAGATGACTTTCGCTGTGTGCACAGCACATCTCACTGATAACTTCCACAGTTAAAAAATCTTTATCTCACTCACAATCTTCCTATTTTGTAATTAATATAATATAATGGTAATGCATTATAGATGTGTGCCAAGATTACCTTTTAGTTCACTTCGGTGAATAAGAAAGCAATCAATGGTTTTTTTGACATTTGACAGCTGCCCCACGACTCAACAAAATGCATCCCTCTAGCTAATCAAATACTTTTTTTTATGTGATAACGTTTATACTACAGCTTTGCTCCTGCTTGTTGCTTTAATTTAAAAAAATATCTAAAAAAAGTTATTCGGTCTTGTAGTGCAATAAATATGATACTACTGTTATTATGTTGGAATATTATTAGATTTAATGCTATAAATTGTTATTGCGTTATTTAAAAAATAGTTTTTGATAATTCTCTTCAAAATGCCAAGAGAAAGAATGTAGATTATGAAAACACCTCACATATCGGAACAGAAGGACATAGTTCAAGACTGACTGAATAGTTTCTCAAACATTTATCTTCATCAAAACTCATATTCAAGCATCAGCTGTAAACCACGAAGTGTTCTTAGAATTTTAGTCTTCTGGTACTGCATCGTTCAAATAGGTCTAATCATTTTTAAAATATCTTAACACATAATACAAATAATTCATAATAAACGAGGTGTTCATATATATTACATTTGTTTCATTCAATTATATTCTGCCATACTGCAATAGTTATTACATAATTTTTGTAATAGACATTTTTGTAATGAAAGATTTAGGATTACGATTGTTCGAGGGAAAAATCACACGTCGCATCCGGTGAAGGTTATTGAGAAGGCACATATCGATAGACAGACTCAGATTCGTTAGGGTAGTTCACCCTCATTTTTCTAGTCATAAAATGCACACCTACAAATAAAAACCTTTGCACATTTCCGGTCGCTCGTTAGCGAGTCTTTATCAGCTTGATGTTATCCTCTAGGCCTTTTGCAGGAGCGAAAAGTCCGATTTGGCGGAGAGAAACTCTGAACTCATGCGGAAGCTCAGGGACGTATGGGCCGATTACAAAAGACACCGACCGTCAATAGGAGAGCGCTCGCTCTCTCCGTCGACTCAAAGTCCCGACTTGGCTTTCGGTGACGGTCCGCGTCGCTTTCGCGATTCGTCCGTCGGAGACGTCGGCGGATCCGATCTCGTCGCGGATCATATAAACGGTTGCGACGCGTCCGATGACCTCGTCGCTTCTAACGATAGAGGCGAAGACAGCAGTTTATTAACGAGTCGTCTTAGCGATAGAGTTCGGCCGTCTGGGGGCAGAAACGTTTCTAAGTATTTCAACATTTGCCGTGGCGACGATAAAAATACGTCGTTCAGGAGCAGCGAGACATCAAAAAATAGCACATTTAGAAGTGACGATTCATCTTTCCTGGCCGACCGCAGTCCCTTTCTTCGTTATGATACCTCAACGACCGCTGACTGCCGTTGCGATCTCGAAATCCCGCATGCTAAGGTAATAAAGAAGCATTCGGGCCGACTCTCGATTGAGTTTTGATTTTTATTGAACTAAGCTTTTGCATGAGTGACGTTTTGGCTTTGTGGATTTGTTGCTTTGATTGTGTTTCGACTGTTTCGAAATTTTTCGCAAACTGTAATGCCGACAATGCTAGAAATGGAATTTGCAGTCATCGGTATCCATGAAACTGTAGGCAGAAAATGAATACCTTCATTTTGCATTCATCCTCGGATAGCTCTTGCAATTTTTGAAAATCATGTAGTTTTCCCATTTCAGATGACCTTATTTCAGCAAGCTGATTTTTTTAATTTTCTTCAGCATTGCCAAATTCAAAGCAGTCTCTGAAAAATTTAAACTCCTCCACACCAAAACCGATACTTCATAAAATGTCATATTAACTGAGAATTAACGAGAACTTTGTACAAAAATGATGAGAACAATAAGTGCAAATTCAAAAGGGGAGGTATATTATCCTTTAAAGTGATCCATATAGAGACTGCAGATTGTTGACGTTTGCTGCCCAGCAAGTCAATAGGGGGACCGGCGAGTATGCTGAGTTTCGCGACAGGACTACATTGATTTACAATAACAATATGCAAACTATAGATGTTAGATTAAATAAGTAATGGCTTCAATTGAGATATATGTAGTTATTTTTGGGACTGATCAATTTCAAAATTAATTGTGCAAAAAACTACTCGGGCAGTGAACTACTCCTAATGCTCAAAGCGCGCGGGCGGATAAAGTTTAAGCGAAATTATTTAGAGATATACGCATACCTAAGATTCATTTTGAGATTAAACTATGCATCGCAGGCAAATTACCTGACTGAAAAATCATTTTCACACATTTATGTGAGACAGTAAACAACTATTAATAATAATACTAATATAATAAATCAGTAATCTTTAAACCTCTTTCACTAGAAGCTATAATTTATGAAAATTTTCTTCGTAGTTAATTTTAGTATTTTTTCTTGTAGACATAAATTGACTTTGGTGTAATATACAGTATGTATTTAAAAAAAATGCTACTACACATTAAGCGTCGGTATCCCTCGAGACTCGAGAATCAACAGGCAATAGTAAAACATTACTATCTTACAATGTATTTAACTTATTTTACTTGCAGTCTCTCGCGTAATTTTAACAAAATCCTGGGAACTTACTAGGTTCAAATAATGTTATAAAATCAAATTTATTTGAATCATCTGCGAGAAATTATTTCTGCCGAGTGTGCGTGCCTGGAGATTTAGGTGATCCGTATGGGCCACTTCTTTTTACAATTTTTTTAACGATATGATCATAGTAAAAGGGAACATGTTTTATTAACATTTCTTAAAAATTAGTAAAAATGTGTGTTGTGAGTTGTGTTTTGTGTTGTATCTTTATTTTTGTATCTTTATCAGTTTGAATGTCAACACCAGATTGACCGAACTGTGAATTGTTTCAATCGTCGACAATATAATCATCGGGTACCTCAAACCTTCTAATTTTCATTTAATATAATATGTTATGATAACATACGATCAAATTATTATTGTTAAAAATTAATTCAGGCCACAGTGGCTTACTAAAACTATCTGGAACTGAATATTGACATTTAAACTTGTGCAGCTCGAAAAATATGTTAATTTTAAATTCACCTATTTCTTGAATTGTATAAAATTTTGTAACCTTAATGATAACTATAGGCTCGTATTTTTCTGGTCAGAATTTAAATAACATTGTCAGAATTTATATTAAATGGTCATAATATATCGGTCAGAATAAATAGTCTTAATTTAAATGAAATTAAAAAAAAACCTAACCCAACCTAACCTACTAACCAAAATTGTTGATAGATATTCTGATCGTATAATATTTTTCTTCTGACCAAAAATTGATTTAAATTCTGACCATTTAATTAGTTTCCTGATTATTAGACCTGAGACGTGGGTGTTTGTGATGTCAATTGTTCCCCTCGAATAGATCTCGAGTTACTTACAAAAAATATTCTCATATCTTTCAATTTTATAATATTTGCCGCATTGACATAAGCTGTAATGCCAAATAAATAAAAATAGTCAATGAAAAAAAAAGTAGTGTCCTTTAAGAGCTCTATGATTATAAATGTATATAATAGTGAGTGAGTGTGCAGCCTCGGTGGCTCGGATGAGTACTATTTGTGAATATTGTCATAGAGATAACGTTTGATGTTGTGTATTTTTGGTTTGTTTTGTTGTTGCAGACAAGAAATGGCCTCTCTCCAAAATAATCTAGATCGATTGTCGGCGAGAGTGTCCCAGAACTCCCAAATTAATGATAGTAACCTAACGACAGGTACATTACTGACCCGCCTGCATGTTTTCCCGCTCCCGATAGTGCTCTTGCAATTTTTTTTAAAATCAGCATTCGTCTCGCTGTAAGGATGGAGCGAAGTGCTCTGATTCATAATCTTGCATGAAGAAATCATAATCTTGCATGTATTGTTTGACACCTTTTTTTTCCTTTTGATTTTTATTCGTTAGCACAAAAAAAAAATGTTTTAAAGCTTACTCAGTTATAAGCAAAACTACAGATACATATTAAAATCTCCAATAATTTTTAACGGTCACACTTAAGTAGATCCTGATTCCTGGACACCAAGTATCGCAGTATAGAATAAAACATATTTCACTTTATCGATCAACACTATCGACGAAAGATATTTAAAATTAATATTTGTTCTTTTCATCAAATTTTTTGATTTGGCTTAAGAGTGGCGCAATCCAAAAGCATGTTGCTGATCAAATGAAAGTCCTTCAGACGAAATGTATAAAGAACACTGCCTCTGAACTTATTAGAAATTTCATGATAACTTGCATTCTTGTCTAAATGTTTTTTTTTAATTTGCCAAATATTGCTTCTCATTTAACAATGTAAGGGGCTTGAGGCAATTTTAATACTTACACTAAACGGTTCTAAAATGAGTTAATGAGTTCATTCAATTTCAGCACCGCCACACTTTATCGACTCGCCCGTTGGGAATAGCCGACCGAAAGAACAGTTATCTCGTCAGAACTCCTCACGATTTCCATCTGGAGCTATCGCCGCCGAATCTCGCGATAACAATACCGAAATTTCAAACGGAGCCCGAGAACCTGCAATCGTCGGCTTAGAAGGCCCCGTCCGCTCACCAATCAGAGAGGAAGAACCGTTTGAAAAGAAACTGAGGGAATCTGAACCACCGGAAACTAGGAGTGAATTTGAGCCTGCGAATCCCCCGGGCATCGATAATAGCTTAGATCCAGACTCGACAGCTCAACGCTTAGTTGAAGACGAGCAAAATCCTACATTAGCCATCGACAGTAACGGGGGTTTCGGAGGTCAAGAATTATTCGGGGAAGAGAGCAGCAATCGGGGAGGAATGGAATTCACAGAAGGCGAAGGAATGCAGACCTACGATCCGCAGTATGCTCCGGAAGGACAACCTTACGGTGACTCCGACCAGCAATACCCCCAGCAGTACGATATTGCGCCTGACCAGCAATTTGATGCTGATCCCAACCGGCAATATGTCGATCCAAACCAGCAATACACTGATCCCGACCAACAATACACTGATCCGAACCAGCAATACGAAGCCGACTACAATAACCAACAGTACCCTGAACAAAATCAACAATATACAGAGCAATAGATGAAAGAATATTTATTTAACATTTAACTTTTCATTTGCATAGAATAATTATTATTATACTTACCATGGTACACCTGCCTGGAGGGAAGAATTAAGAGACGTTTTCAATCCATAAGCAATTCTCTTTGGTCAATCTCATTTAGTCTGAGAACTGAGCTTGCTGTCCCCCACCCCAAGTAACTGAAATATTTTAACACAAGTACGATTGTCAGGTAAAAAGAGTATTGTGACTTTAGTACTTGTGCTGTATTTATTCAAAATACGTGGCTTACCAGTCCAAGTGCGAAACATGGATTCAATATTTAACAGGTTTGATAAAATCGATATGTCCAAAGTGAGGTGAAAATTTTGTACAAAGCAATGTACATTAAATATAAGATAAAATTGTTTTTACGGAATATGCATTTCAAAACAAGTTATTGAAGAATTTAATTGAATACGGTAATTATTTTTATTTTGAATATTTTGACTACTTCTTTCTCGTAAGTCAAGATAGGACAATCATCGTATGTTTATTTAATTGATTTACTGTTATTGTCTCTAAATTTTATTATTTGTTGTTCTCGTGATAAATCTATCTCATTCAATAAGCTGGCTAATATTTTTTTATAGATTTAATTTTTATTACTTAGGTTTGTTAAAAATAAATAAATTACAATTTAGTCTTTTTATTTGATTTCCTTTTATATCACATTTATTTTGTAAAATAATGAATTTACAAAAGATCATTTTTGTTACAACGATCCGCTGAGGGTACATTATAACATTTTAATATCTAAACCAGTGCTTCCCAACCTTTTTCGTTCCACGGCCCCCTAAATCTAAAAAAAATAATCCGCGGCCCTCCTCAATTGTCTCCGTAACTCGTTTTTTTTTTTTTAGCTCACCGACGAATTCGAAATCCTCGATTTGCTATACTTTTCCCCCAGAATCCAATTTCTATCCAATCCAATCCGGCGGCCCCCTTAAGAAATTCCGCGGCCCCCAATATGTGAAACACCGATTTGATAGACTTAAATATATTGATTTTTGTACTTTCTACTGAATTTCGCGGCCCACAGGTTGAGAAGCACTGATCTAAACCACTGAATAATACAATCAAAGGTACATAATTTCTGAAAGTGCTTGAGAAGTGGTTCATATGGATAGTGTTATTACGCAACTAGAAGCTGATACTTGTATTACATGGATAATTAATTTTAGGAAATCTGGAAATTTATGGGTTTTTGACATTGACATGAAATGTTTAAAAATCTCTAAAACGCAGGTCAAAAAATTTCCTAGTGTTTAATAAGGTGCGAGCCAGTTGATAAAATTTTAGCAGCACTGTCCACAAGATATAGAAAAAGTGAAAGAAAATATGTACGAAATGAAGCAGACAGCTAGGATAACAGGGATGACAAAACTACAGCACGCGTGGCCCGAGATGGCATGTTTGAAAATTTTGCTGGCATGTGCGCTATTCACAAATTTAATGTTCTGCAAAAATCAACCGTTTTAAGGGAGAATTTTCTGTATACATACAGTTTATAAATAGCTACCTTTCTTGAAGATAAATACCATTCAGAACTTTTATATGGTATTGCTCATTTGTTTCTTATTTGTCAAATCAATAATATGTTGAATAGCTGGGTGCCTATCAATACAGGGATCAAATCGTGGTACATTTTTATTTCTTATTTTTATTGATGAAATTAAGAAATTATTAGTGGAACAAAGTATCTTATTTTTGCTGAAGATTTAAAACTGTTTGTAAGTATTATCATGTTTCTCCGAAAATGAACCCTAGTTTGATTTTCAACATTGCTGGAAAGTAAGCCCTAGTTGAAATAATATGAAAAAAGAAACAGTAAATTAGATTTTTTAATGAAAATAATAATATTTCCAAGAACTTATGCATCGGCCGAAATTTCTTACTCGCCTGTCCAATGAGTGCGAGTGAGCACTTTGTATGTGAGCGAGCACTGATGAATGAATCAAAATGCAGTATTTCTGTGCCAACAATGTCAAACAATGATTGATCACGTTGGCTCCTTGTCTATCTACGTTCCTTCCGCTGATTACGAATGTCCAGGTGTTACCTGTATTTTAGCAATTTGTCTGAACAGGAAGAAAACTTATCATCGCGAATGAGAAGAATGAAAAAAAAGAATGTTTTTCAAGAATTTATGTTCTTGAAAGTAAAAAAAGTCTGGTCCACACAAGCATTTGTAATATAGGTGGTCGATTTTATGCTGCCACCTACGAGGTCGTCAAAGATGTTTGCTAATTTAGGATTCAGCCAATACTCACTGAGTTAAAGACATGAAATTACTTTCGTACTGAGGGTAACGATGATGATAAGAGGACGATGTTCCAGACGAACATTTCATGATTTTTTTCAAATATTTTGTATAAACATGCTATGTAAATTAAAATTAATAAATATATAATTATTATAAAATATAAATTTTTCTACTTGAAAAGTAAGACATCCCCAAAAATAAACCCCAGCACATATTTTGGACCAAAATTAAAAGTAAGACAGTGTAATATTTTCGGGAAAAGACAGTACTTAGTATTTTTTTTACAATACTATTCTACAACAAAATATAAATGCAATTTTAAATTGGTCTATAAAAACCAAACTCAACTTGAACATTTCAAAATGTATTTGCTTTTCCCTCTGTTTCAAGATTTCTCATCATATTTAACCATGAAATATCAGATATCAAATAATACTTTATAGCAATTGTCTGAAGTTGTTGATATTGGTAAAAGATTTGACTCTTTTTTCACGTTTCATTCACATATTAATTCTATTACGCTGCTTGCTAGCAATCTTCTTGGATTTATAGTGAAGTAAGTCATATGAAAACCCTATTGTGTTTCACACTCAATACCTTTATCTGGTCTTAGGTACACAGGTTGATTATGGATCCATGTGGATCCATATGGAGCTCGTCCTCTCATAAGTATATATAATAGTTTTGTAATTAGTATCATATTAGTGTTTGTATCTTACCCTCAATGTCCATTTTGTGATTTTATAAGTTGAGAATTACACTAGGTTCTAGTTTATTTATAAATAACCTTACGATAGTTTGCCTGAAGCTGCTATTTAAAGAGGCGAAACGCGTATCATAATCTATAGAAAAACAATGTTTTTAATTTTATATTTAAAAAAAACTTCATAGTTGAGACATTGTTTTTTAGGGGATCCCAAAAAATAGCTACTCATCGGACACGATCTCAACTTTTGATTAATTATTTCATATAACGTAATAATTATTTATGTCATTGCGATTTTATTAGAAACCTATGTTATATGTCAACAAAACGAGTAGAAAATATTTAATTCTGGCAACTCCACAGTCGAGTGACAGACGGTGTTCGTGTTCTATTTTCAAACTAAAATTTTAGGCTATGTCGCATTCCACAATAACATTGAAGTTGATTGAATACCTAGGTACCGGAGGTAATTCCTATAACGGTTATATTGATTAATAAGATATCTCGACTCTTTCGGTTTCTCGGGCGTTCTTGAACTGAAAACATAACATTTCACAAAAATATTCACTACTTATAAAATAGACTATTTTTATTTATGTGGGTGTAGTTTTATAAAACCCTTCCCGCCAAAAAGTCGTACAGCGTTTGCGTCTTATCAATGTCATAACGTTTATCAGGTATCCGGAAACAATATTTTTGATGTATTTTTCCAGAAACCGAAAAAGTGACTTTATATTCCGTAAATTACTTCAATAGTAGAGTTACAATAGAACTTTCAAATCAAGATTGCCATATAATTTTATATTATAATATGGCATACTGTAATCTTAAATATGAATGTTATTGACATATACGCTGTTTTGGTAGTTATTATTATCAATTATTTATGACAGATAAAATCAGGCTACAATTTGCAAACCCGACTCATTTCAATATTGATGAAAAATTAACCTTGAATGCCATATAATGAATCAAAATAAATTGTTAATATATTCCTAGATTGCAAACCTTGCTTGATAACAAAGAAAATATCATTCAAAAATGCTTTTTAAAATATATATTTCGTTACAAAGTGACATTAAAGATTATTTTTTCAACAATATTAGAATGAGCCGTCTTACAAAAATATTAGTCTATAACTATAACTGCGGTTTTATTAGAACTGAACCTGCTTATTTTTATCATACACACATAACATAAATAAGCATTTGTGATTATTTAATATTTTTACTAGACTCATAAAACGAAATTTATCTTTTTTTTTTAACCTAACATACATTTCACAGATTTGAGAAATTACCTAGGGTTGCCAGATTTCTTGCAAGTCAAACCGGGACATTTGTCCGATTTGCCGAATTTGTCCAAGACCGATTTTCCCAAAATACCAGCGTGACACGTTTTTTTTTAGCTCTTGCAAGACTATCGATTACCAATTTCCCCAAGTAATCAGCGTGAGTCGTAAACCGGGACATTTGGGCGACCCGAGAGGTTTGTTCGGGACACCGGGACACGAGACTCAAAGCCGGTGACAGTCCCGGTTAATCGGGACGCCTGGCAACCCTAAATTACCTATACCCTGTCGGTCGAATTATAAATAAATTTTATTCGAGAATGTTAGCAGCTAACCGATTTTAACTTTTTTTGTGCGCGTGCGCGTTTAAATATTTGATTTTAAATGGTGTGCGATTAATAACACTACTATTATTATTACTATATGAAGCGGTGTAGCCACCTCACAGCAGAGGCATGCAATGCACGAGGGCTCAGGAAAAAGGGGCTCCCAAATTTCTAGCTACGCCTATACATAGAAACTATACTTCGAAAGCGGATCATTTGATTTGCGGAAATCATTAAATACTATATTCAGTTTTTTATTTTTTTTCAGCTTTTATTAGACATTCATATCATATTAAATTTTGAAATGGTATCTATCAAATGGATGATTGATTGATGTATTTGATTTTGCTAACGTTTGATATTTTTTTTCAAAAATAAATGTTTTGCTTGAGATGCGATTTTTTAATAAAAAAAAAAACAAGAGGTCCCTGCATAAGCACACCACTGGCTTCCTGTTCATATTTTACAAATAAACTTTATTACAATATGATAATAAGGAATGCATAACTCAACTGAGATGATTTGAAAATCCTATTAAGCTCAATTTTTTGAATTAAATTATTTTTTGTGTATAAGCAATTTAATAATTTCTTTTAAATATATATGTGTCTGTAGACCGTGACACTTACCCTTAAGAGAAAAAAAATGACAGAAATTCAGCTTTTCGATTATATTATCGCTTTTGGAAGAATGCATGGAAAGTATGCTACCGTAACTTCAGGTTGACCTAAGGTCCTGAAAGTTTTTGGAAACGATGGTTGGTTTCTATTGGTATTTCGGCTGAAAATGGGGAAGCGGTTTGGTTTGCTGCGTTCCCAGTAACCACTCATTTATGAATTTAGGTAGGTAAAAAAAATATATGGGCTGTAAATAACAAAACTAATTTTTGAAGCCACTAAGATTTGTAGTCCCCAGCGTGCACCTCATGACCTTGTGGGGTTCTCCGCTACTGAAACTGATGTAAAAACTAATGAAAATGAGCGAAATAAGAATTTTGGCGAGTTTAATCAATTAGCTTTATTTTTTTTATTATTACGTTATTACATATTGCATGGTTCAATTTTTCACTAGGTGCCTTGTTGCAACGCATGCGGCTCGTTTTAAGTTTTTCACGTTGATCGCTAACAAGTTTTGTGTGAAATGGTAAGAAAATAAATATTTGTTTTTTTTGTAGAATATGTAAGAATATAATACTATTAATAGTGGCGGATTATCCCATAAGCGCAAGAGGCGCGCGCTTGGGGCCTCCAAATCTTGGGGGCCTCAAAGATAGCATATATTATATCAAACCCTACATTTTAATTTCAATATTCATTATTTTTCTACGAAGAGGTTTGCAGCAATTTTATGTTATTCGAAAAGCAGGGCCTCCAAAGTGCTTAATCCGCCACTGACTATTATACACAATATATTAAGCCTAATTGTTCATAATTTGCTTCAAATTTACGAATCGACGATTGCAATTAGTTTTAAATTATTATTTCACAAAAAAAAACATTTTTTTCTAAAAATTTATTTCAAATTTCATTTTACCTTGGGGCCCGAACCCATTACCTTTATTCTGTTATGCAGTCCACTAGAGAAAAGAAGTCCACTAGAAGTCCACTAGAGAAAAGAAAAGAGGTTGTGCAGACCTGCTATGGTTTGAGTTTTTGCAATTCTTTCATTTTTAACAAAGGGAGCCTACTTTGTTTGGTTTTTTCTGTGTTTATTATTCGTGCAAATGAGCATATTGATACAAATATTATAATCCTTTTATTGTAATCGCAAAAACATCTGATCTTCTTGTTACAAATTGCAGGCGTTAACCCTTTTTTGTATTGTCGTTCTAAGCATATTACGGCTCACTATATCCATTCTCCCTGGATGGATTTATTTTGATTTTTAAAGAATTTATTAAAACATACAGGTCTAATTTTAGTCTGCGTTAGACGAGTAAAGTTTTAATTAATATCAATTGGTACCTACTCCAGGTGCAGCAAAATTTTCTGTGTTCATAGATTTGACATTTCATCATATGTATGCATATGTTTTGTATCACAACTGCAGTTAGTATTAGTTATGTACAATATATCTTTATGTTCCAGAAATTTTACTTTGCAATATGCGCACACACCGATTCAATTATTAAATTGATTATTGTGCTAGAGTGGAGTGTTTTTATTTATTGAACAAAACAATATATGCATAAGTATTTGGACAGTCGATTCAATGATGGAGAGTGTCGTGGAAAATCCTGTCGCAGTTAAAGTGATTCATAGTGAGGATGGAGGAACGATCAGCGAGGAAGACGTAGGTCAATTTGCTACTCCTGCCCCTCCCATGGACACTATGGAGCGAGTCGCCAACTATGGTGAGTGGCAGCGATCATCTCAATGTTCATTATATTATATGTACGTGCGTACTTCGTCCTTGCAGGCAAAAGGGTTCACTGTAGTTTTTAGATATTTTAAATTTCCAATGCATTTAAATTCAAATAGTTTTTGTTGATAAAAAATCAATGACGTTAATTGATATCAGTTTCTTAGATAATAGATTTTTCATTTGCCAGATATATGATGAGTAAATGACAACATACCTATTATGAACCCCACTAATTCAGGGGAATGCAGTGGACTCTTAAAACTTTAACAAGGGGCTCGCAAAATCAAGGAGTTGTTCGCATTGCTTCTGAACGGGTGAACTTTTTATCACTTTTATACACTTATAAGAATTAATCATTGAAGTTATTGAATGTTACTTAATATACATACTTGTCAGTGGCGGTTCTTGACTTTCCAACTGGAGGATGCTTTAGAGAAACAATCTATTTTATTCCTCGCTCGTTTGTGGGAAATTCATCGACAAACGCATAATACACACCGCACCCCCTTTGCTACGCCACTGACTAAAGGGTTGTTTCTATAATATCAAGCGAAAAAAACGAAGTTTAAAAAAAAAGGAAAAAAAAATAGGGGTGGCAGAGCCCATCCAAGGACCGCCCCGGGTGGCAGAGCCCCTTGCTACGCCACTGCACTAACCACGTTTTAGCCATTAATTACTGAGACCAATAATGTAGTACTATTTTATTGTGTACATAATAATATTATGTTTTCTCATACAATCATAAAAGCAGTAGTAACCAAAAAGTGAAACTTCATAGAAAATCATTTCTATGGTGTTATCTATTGAATATTTATCTTGTTTTATTTTAATTCAATAAATATAATGTTTCAAAGATGAAAAGCAGCGCACCTATCGGGATCTTCGCTTGTACAATACTTCGATTTGTAAATTGTTCAGTATTGTTTTCTATCATAGCGTATTAAGTGTTAATATTTGGTGTTAAACTGTTTATTAACTGGCAATTCTTAGTGGAAATAAAGAAAATAAATAATAATCTGTGATAATAAAAAACCCTTCATTTGTTATAATTCCACATTTGTAATTGAACGTGCTTGCGATAGGCGAAACTGGTGCTGATATTGGAATAAAATTGTACGAAAAATGAGTTATTAATCTATTACTGTTTTAGTGCTAATTGCTGATTGACACAAGCCTGAAAGTTTATATTAGCGTAATCACATTATGAACGTGTCAAGTTTCATTTTACATGAATAATAATACTTATTTTATTTTGGATTACTTGGATTATTTGGACTTATTATCAGCAAACAATTTATTTTGGATTTGAAAAGGTAAATTGAAAAAATCAAAAAGCTGCTATATCAGCATGACGTCAGTGTAGTGTAGGGCATCCAATCCGGGACCGTATTTGTAATCCCGGGATTTTGGTATTGAAAATTTTTGCAAATTTTTTATCACTCGCAGGGATTTTTCTAAAAATTCCAAAGTGAAAAAATGTAGAACCTTTTTTAAGCTCTTCCAGAAATTTCTAAAATTTTTACTCACTACCCAATTTCAAGTGAGAGTAAGACCAAAATTCATTTATTTTGTATGCAGGTATTATACAAAAAATGCATATAAGCAAACTGAGGTACATTGTTGTAAATAGTTTTATTATGGTAATAAATCGGATTTTTTTTTAGATTTTAAACATGATTTAAACAGATTTACAGGCCAAGAACGATACAATATTCTTTGTATTCTTAGCCGGCACTTCTGAATGCAGATTTAAGGACA
Source organism: Himalopsyche tibetana (assembly GCA_030503985.1). Classification (NCBI taxonomy): domain Eukaryota; kingdom Metazoa; phylum Arthropoda; class Insecta; order Trichoptera; family Rhyacophilidae; genus Himalopsyche; species Himalopsyche tibetana. The sequence continues at coordinate 115,626 of JAPJYX010000003.1, read as the reverse complement.
ATACATATATTAATGAGGCGGTCAGTGTAAATATCATTAAAATACATTTTTTTCAATTTTGGTGTGTTGTATGCCATATATAATATGTAGCTCTTTGTATCGATGGCTAAATTTTGCTATTTTTTGTGCGTAAAAATCAGGACTGTGGAGTCGGATAAAAAAAGACGACTCCGACTCCACATTGATTTTTTTTTAATAATTCCGTTTAATTTACTTCTGTATACCGTCAGATCACTCTCGTTACTAGAATAGATTCTAGTAAAGCGTTCGGCAACCCGAATGCATTGGCGAGCCACAAAACAGGTAATTCAATGCATAGGTGGGCTGCCAATACGGTAACAAGGAGCTCGTTAAATCTTATAGCTATTCGCAATGTTTTGGGGAAGGTGTGAATTTTTTTATCACTCATATGCAACTATACGCAATAATTAGTAAAGCCATCGAATGTTATTTATTATATACACTTATATTTTGTAACAGTACGCAATATATCGTAACTTAATCAATATAAATAACTGAAAATTTTACGTCAGAGATCCCAAATGTACAATTAGTACTACTTTTAAATATAAATATATTGCATATTTATAGATTATACATCGCAAATATCTGAGAATATTGTTTTTCTTAATTTCACAAGGGGTTCGCCGGCCTCAGTACTATTTAGCAACTATTTACAACTTAGCGTGCCGCTGAAATAAAACTAAATTTGAATCGCTCAAATTATGTACAATCACACAAAATAAAACTAGGAAATCTCTTGTATATCAGGACAATTTTATTTGACAATAATAATACTCGGCTACATAAAAACATCAACAATCTTCTCTCGCCATGAGAGAAACCGGTCCTGACCTTGTCAAATAAAGTGGAAATAAAGTACAAAGGAATATTGTGTTTTTATTATTTTAAATAAACACAATGGAACGAAAAATATATTTTTAATACCTATCTATTATTGATGATACTATAGCTGAAAACGTCCATGTATTTATTGTTAACGAGCTTTTGTTATCAGTGTGGAAACGACGATAACCGATTACAAAAATGCAAAACATTCACTAGCTCTCATGCTTTTCGACGATTCTTTCGGTAGAACATAATTGTCATTCTTAAAATACGTGCAATTTATATCAAAATAAAAGTGTATAATGTTCGTGATAATTAAAGTGAAATAAAAAATGAGGTTTTTTAAATGTAGTTCTTAGAGCGGCGTTTCCCAACATGGGGCGTACGCCCCACCAGGGGGCAATATGCAAATCATTAAATGAAGCTAATTTCGAAGCTCAATATGAAATCTCTCTGCTAATAACTTAGTCTGGAAAAATCATACTGTTTTAGAATATTTTATAAAACCGGCTATATCGATTTTTTTAAAAAAGTTTTTGGAAAAAGATGTCAAAGATGTGAAAGAAACAAAAGATGTGCATTTATTATTAAAAGCATTTTTTTTCGGATTTGTTAAGTACTTAACTATGAAATTTTGATTGGGGATGGGGGTCATGGAGATCTTTGAAGCATTAAAGTGGGGCGTGGCACAACTAAGGTTGGGAAACACTGGCCTAGAGATACGTACTTTTAGTATAGATGCTTTTTTTGCTAAAATCGTAATTAATGATATATTATTATATTTCTAAAGGGTCTTTCAATAGGGACGCTCGATCGTGCAGAATTTTATCGGTATTCATATCATAGTTTAGGCCACAAGAAGTTTCTTATCATCGATCTGTAGCGCTCGCCGTTGACGGTTACGGCAATGCCAGCTTCGTTTCGAAAGAAGTACGGACCGATGATTCCGCTATACCAAAATCCGCACCATACAGTGATTTTCCCGGGATGCATTTAATGCTGGTTTATCTCGTATGAACTGGCTCGCCCCAAATCCGACAATTTTGCTTGTTTACATATCCATTCATCCATAAAATGTGCCTCGTCGTTAAAAATGATTTTTTTGACGAAATTTGGGTCAATTTCCAACTGCTCCAGAGCCCAATCAGCGAATACACGGCGTTGTCTTTGGCCGTTTAATTTACGTTTTTGGGCTAGTTGAATTTATACGCAGAGTGCAGACTCAAGTCCTGACGCAAAGTTCGCCAAGTTGAAGTCGCGCGGAGAGGCCAAGTTCTTGTGAACGGCGAGAAATTGACTGCCTTAGATTTTCACGCACACTCTCTCGCACAACAGCTATATATTTTGATTATCTTCCCATACTAGATGAAATATATAAATACAATTTTATTTTTTACATTATGGATATTTTATAGAATTGTATTTTGACTATTTTTCACTCATTTGGATAAAATTTGCAATTGATTTCGACTATCCTATATGTGACACAGTTTCTCAACATTTTAAGAATCGACACCCCTGCCCCCTGTCTTGATAATTTTTGTCAACATGTATGTGATACGGTTTTTCAACATTTTAAGAGTCCTCCACTGTCTTTTGTTACTGTCAAGGTTCATTGTCACACTATTATTTTATTTAAAATAAAAATATAATAAAATTATTTTTTACTATATTTCGAATTCTTTTTTTAATTTGATTTAAATTTTGACTATTTACAGTGAAATACTGTATTAACACGCCCTGAATTCACGTTTTTCCGATATTTGCGTATTTTTTTACAATCCCATTTTATTATCCCACTTAAAGAGGACTGGGTGTCTTCTTAAAAAATCCATTTAGAGAATTAATTAAGATAAGACCTGGTATATTCAATAAATAAGATTGCATTTGATTTTTCAAGCATTCAGTAATATCTGAATGAAGAAATGCAAAAAAAAAATCGAGAACAACAGGCTTACAGCCAGTCAAGTCAATATTATTATTATCGCATACCTAGAACCATAATTAGAATTGTTGTGAAATACTTTATTCGTTTATTATTTGTCCGACTTTTTGACGAATGACCTTTTTATCGCTTTATTATTATTAATACCTACATTTAATAAAATATTTCTTCAGAAAAGATATTCCGTGACCCTTAAAATTTAAAAAATAGTATTGAATAATTTCAAAGGCGCTAGATGTCAGTAAAAGTCAACGACGTCACAAGAAATTCTAAAATAAAGTCACCGAATTGTCCTTTTCCTATAATATTTTTTTTTGTCTGCGAAGCCTGCATCCATACTGCTCATAATACTTAAATTATTATTTTTGTTCAAGGTGTGGTGAATGCAGTTTTATTTATTTGCTTTGCATTGCCATAATATAATAATAACCTTTAAATACATTTAAAATCCATATACCTACCTTATCTTATAGCTAAAAGTATAGACCATATAATATTGACATGTTATAAATTCGCTACATTGTAAAATGCCATAAACCTACTTAAATAGTGGTAATATGTTGGTAATTTTAAAAGTTTACATTACACGCAATTTAAGATTGAATGATCAAGCATTTTAGCAGTATTTTTGAAGTCACAAAATCCTTATACAGATACCTATATTGAATTATTATCAGACGGATGAATGGAAATTTGAAGTTTTAAAGTATAATATAGGAACTTTCGTAGCCACTATTAATACAATCAATAATTAATTTTTCCTATCTACTTATCTACACAAACTATTAAATTACATTAGTACAAGCACGTAATACAAATTATTTTATCACTTTGTCAAAGTGATCATAGCAATCATTAGGCTGACATTCCTCCGGTCACACATCGTGTGCAAATATTATTTGTTTCCCTTGATGTTATGAGTTGAAATGAAACAGCAAATAGAAAAACGGTCGAATATTCATTCCATCGTTTTAAAACAAACACAGCTGATCGAAAAACATGGCAGCCATTTTTGGTAGGGATAAGAATTAGTTTTTATAGTGACGGTCAACCTTTACAGTAAACATGGAATATAATTGCATGACGGTTATTCCTTTAAACGTATCAATTATGTACTTGGGGTATGACGTTTGATGTAAATATGCCGTCAAATGAGATATAAAGTTAGTTTGATATGGATTATCAAAAATATATATTTTTTAAATATGATGCCTTTTCAAAGAATTGACAGTTACTATCTTAACCCTTCGCTGTAACCTTTTAGTGCTGCTGTAGTAGTGTTATATAATTGTCGTGATTCACTCCTTTTTGCCTGATGTGTAACGGATACACAGCTCAGGAGCTTGTGCTTTTTTTGCATAGTAAGGGAAGGGTTAAAAGTAATGTGTAAACAATCAGGTTTTTTCAATAATTTGTTAAGTTGGCCAATGTACACTCCGGACATTTCTTTTCCAGTATAAAAAAATACATTGTGTCGTTCCGATATTTATATTTTATTACAAACAGTCGTTTGCCTTTCAATCGCTTATTGTTTATTTATTTGTCTATTTGTCTTACACAAATGTGGTGCATTATAACCAATAACAAATAAACAGTTTTCTGAATTGATGTCCCGTGATGAAGTAAGTAGCGGTACTTGGCAGCTAGTATAGGTGCATGTTAAGATAATACACATTCAAAACTTTAAAAAAATGTTTTTTACATTATGCTATATCATTTATATGAAATCGATCAAAGCCACATATAAGACCTAACTGATGCCACCAGCTGTCTGTATTTTTTCTTGTCTCCGTGATTATGATCTGTATGTATCTTCTCTAAAACAGTTTTGTCTTTTTCAGTGTTTTTTTAAACATTTTTAAGCCTCCGATCCGGACGGAACCGAAAACAGAAACCCGTTAAAAACGTTATTTTTGCCGGAAACGAACCGAAAACAAATATCGGTTTTTTTTCGGTTCACACTAGTATAATAGTTTTGAGCAAATCGGTAAAATACTATAGGGTTTTGAGGTATCCAAATTCCTCGTTGAGCTAAAAAAAATCGAATCACGGAGATATTTTGGGCAAATCGGTAAATTCCTGGGCTTTTGGATTCGAGTTGAACCTAAAACCGTTAAAAACCGTTATTTTTTCCGGAATGGAAACCGGAACCGAACCGATATATATATTTTTAATTGAAACGGAACGAAAAAAATAGCGCTTCGAAGCCCTAATTTTTTTCAATAAAATTTTGTTCATTATTTTTTCATTTTTGAATGCAATAAAAGAAGACAATGTATTTCCTCAAGATTTTTTTAAAATTTTTAAATGTCGACGCCTATAGTTTGTCATCACTTTCCTGCATAGTGGAGAGGGTATCGCCAGTCGTGGCTGTTTATTTTCGCTGCCTTCAGTTGGTGTGTGTGTCTCGTCGCGTGCTCTTATTGACGTTTGACTTTCTCGAAGTGGAACAATGTCTCGCTTGTATGCTTAATTTTATCTTATTTGTGATATTAACGCGATAACGCCTGAGCAAATATATATGTGGATCGTGTAAAAGTGCATCCGTGCAGTGTTGTCATAACAATGTCGAAAGCCAAACTAAAATATCCGTAGTGAGTTTCACCAGCGATAAAATGAATAATATAAATTGTGCCTGTGTTTACGGATCCCTTAGGCTTGGCATTGTGTAATTGTTTTCCTCGTGTCTCATGAACGTGCGCCACTCGATTTCGGGTCCAAAGTTTGAAAGTTTAATTGCTCGCATCGATTCATAGTCGGGGCCGTTTTATTAGGAAACGGTTCCCTGTCGAACGCCGCAGCTGTTTCGGTGTCACACATAACCTGAGCACGAAAGGAAAGTTTACAATGAGCGAATCCGTGCGACCTGCGCTTTCGATGTTTCGATTATGAACGCTTTCGCTGTTAGATAATAATAATTTAAATACTTTCAAAGATGTTTCATTCGACGCCCAGTAGTTTTCCCAAGTACAACTTCAAGTTTAATTCGTGACAAGGTATCAGCAATATCTCACTCTTTTAGGATTTATTTCAAAACGAAATGTAACGCTTTCCTAAACGTTTTCTTCATATATAAGTATTATTACATTCAATAACTATATTCCCCTCCGAAGAGTATAATACGCAATGTTTTAATATTTAATATATTTTGTAAATTCAAACGTTCTAATTGAATTGTCAAACTCTCGCTAATTTATTTTTTTAATAGCGTGGAAGATTACCCTGGTTACCTGTGTAAATTAGTATTCGTGAATAACATTATTTTGTTTTCATTGCATACTAGGTACCTAAGCATGCCATGATTGCTATTCCGTTTCGGGGATTAACAGTAAACTGCTCTTAGTAAATTTATCATCGGGTTTCCTCGTTTTTTATGAACGCTCGTTCTCGTTTCGCCGACACGGTTACTCGCCCATTTGCTTGCCGCAACGGCGTGACAGATAAATTAGGATAAACTCATTCGAACCTCCCAAAGTTAAAAGTCAAAGTTGGCCGTACGGGACCCATCCACAGTTCGGTACCTACTTTCAACTTTGCTACGACCACTATATTGGAAGTTGTTATTGGCGATGCGTTTTTCGGAACACCTGTAACATATTTTCATGGTCGTTTCAAGTTTTTTTTAAATATCGTTTTACCGTTTCAACTTCGGGTTATTTATCCTTGCAGCAACAGACCCGTGCCGGTGTAGTGGCGTTAATGGATTTTTTCAAGGTTTCCAAATACCTAGCTCTATTTCGAATAGGTACGTTCAAACGTAAAAATGACTTGTGTGGAAATAATAATTGGTCCGATTAGTCATGTTGACTAGACAACTTGTGAAGTTTGCGGCGTCACACGACGAGCGCGTATACATTCACAAACAGAACCTGCCAAATTACACATTCATGCATGCTGAGTATGAAGAAATGTACTCCCTAGGCCTAGATCAGGGGTAGGGAACATTTTATTCTCTAAAGGCCACATTCATTTATCTGATTCAACATTGACTTTGGCCGGAAACAATTTCATGCCAATTTCTAAAGCCTAGAAATTTGCGGTTTTCAAAAAATTACCAACGTGGGACCTATCATTTTAGGTCTTCCAAGGATTTTGACATCCAAAATCCCAAGAATTTACGAATTTTCCCAAATTATCAGCGCGGGAGCTTTTTTTTTATTTAGCTCATCCAAAAAGAATCCAAAATCCCAGGAATTTACGAATTTACAAAATAATGCAGAATTGCCCAATCAAGTCGAAAGGCCGGACCAGAGTAGCCAAAAGGCCGCAGGTTCCCCACGATTGGCCTAGACGCTCCTTGGCCGTGGACTTTTGATACGAAATTACAATTTAGGTGCTATAGGTATTTCAGTTGACTTATTACTTACCAACGATAAGGACATTATTTGTTTATGCTTAGTATAGGTCTGCACGGGCCGAAATTTTATAAAATTACCCGAGGGCAAGGCCCGGGCCCGTGCAGACCTCTAATGCTTAGACACTAAAGGTCTGCACGGGCCAAAATTTGATGTAATTATCCGGTCCGAACCCAATTCGTAATGCCACATTAATGACCCGAAGCCCAAATTTATATTATTCGATACGAAAAAAAACCCTTTTTTAATTTAAAACAATATATACGTAGCTCTCAGCTAGCTTTTCAATATGGTGTGTTGTTATGCCGCTATTGGTATATGTTTTATTCAAGATCCGAACATAGTTCGAACTATTTTTCTGAAAAATAAATTTCTTGTCCTGGCCCGGCCCGAAACCCGAATCTCGATCGACCATACCCGCCCGGGCCGGGCAGAGGCCCGTGAGCTAAGCTCGGGCCTGTGCAAACCTCTATGAGACATCCATCTGTATATCGAAAGTTTACTCGTCTTACCTATGTTGTTAATTATCTAGTTATTAACATGGTATCAATAATGAAAGGTTAAGTGAGTCATTTATTAATCGCTTTGCATATCATATTCCAATACTTTCTTCTCGATTCTCATTCAATCAAAATATCCTGTAACAATAAATACATAAAGAATTTTAAATGAATGAATGGTATAAATGTTATGTTTGAATATTATTTCATGAAATATAACCCCCCCTGCATATATACAAGGGGTGCATTGATCTAATGCCACATTGACCGGCTGCCACTGCATAACAATACATTTTTTAAATTATTGTGACATCTTAACTTATATTGAAAAATATTGTTAATAAATTATTATTTATAAGAACTGATAAGAAAAAGATAGGACTATTAATTTCTATTTGTTGTAACACATTTAGCATAGGACCTCTACGGCAAAGGAGAATAACACATTCGCTTGAGAATTGATACCAAAGTAAGACACCATAACTATGTTTAATAACTTCAATTCCTAGTTAACACCATAACAATGTCATCCTTCTTTTTCATTTTATTGAATGTTATTTATAACTTTTAATACCTATATTTTATTTTTCGTTTATCTACTAAAAAAGGTAAAACTAAATGTATTTTTACTGTTATTAAAGTACGTAGTATATGCATTTTTTTGAAGAGGGGTACTCTGTGTTTGGAAAATTACACAAGTCGAAAGTTTGGGAAACACTACACTCTATAATATAATATATGGATTGTTAAAGAAATAATGATGTGTAATATTAGATCGCTATGAAACGGAGGTTATTTATTATGTTGTGATATCATTACTTTGTTGACTTATGAATTTTCTTGCCCGTCAGCAAGAAGTTGAACAAATAATAATAACAGAACAGCTGTGTGTAAACCGTTTTCGAATATGCGAAACAAACGCAGTCGCCATTTTGCGGTTGAAATGGGAAGCTCTCTCCGCTACTTTAACACATTCTGTGCTTATATTCAATTTTAAATTTCTAACTCGGTGAATACCATATCGTAGCACGTGTCTCACAAAATGTCAAATTTGATAAAACTAAATAAAATACCCACCGCTGAGTGACCGGGGCACGGACTAAAATATTCTCAGTCAATAATAAATGAACTAGCGTAGGCCCGTTGTCCTCAGCGGGGGGATTTTTTTTGCATTTAAAAAAAAACAGATATTTACTGGCGTGAAAAATTAAATGCAAAATTATTTATTGAATTAACCAGAAGGATAAGGCTAAAACAGGACTGGTGGTTGACTAATCGCTATTGCTACACCCAGTTATTTAAGGATCAGAAGGATGGGAGGGGAGGAAATGATGTGAATTGACACCGCAAACAGCCAGTCTTCGATCACAACTTTGAATTGAATAATTCTCAAATTCACTGTGATATTACCGGGAATCGAACCCGGATCTGCGTGATCGGTAGAGCAAGCTCAAACATCAGGCGACAAACGTCACGTTACGTTGATTATTATGATCGATTCATTAGCTGATAATATAATATGTCTGTAGATGTGAATCGTCTATTTTGTTGATAGCTAATGCAGGAGTTCACGTCGTTTCCGCGTGACCCATGTTTATGCGATCATATCGATAACCATGGGAATGCGATCGACATTTAATATTATGTTTTCATTGGAAATGATTGCTTTTATTTAGAGATTACAATTTTTGGAAAACTGTATACAGATAACGTTCACTCAATGAATGATAAATGTGTAAGATAGATAACTCGTGTCGTTGACGGTTCCGTGATAAAACAAAACAAAGAAACAGAACTTTGGTAAAATAAAACACATACTATTTCTAAATTATTTACATACCCATAAGTACAAGTTTGCTTAACGCAATCGACGGGTTTTATTTACTGTTCGTGAAAAAAAATATTTTTCCATACATATTTTGAATATAATTGTTACGAAAATATTTTTTTCACACTTTGCTAGTAAATATGCTTTTACTCATCTTTTCATTAGTTTACTGATTTTTTTGCCATGTGCTCGTTATTTACAATGAATTGTTTTAAACCAAACAAATAAATGACATATATTACCAGTTGAAAGCTAGTATGTATTGCAAATTTATATGTAGCTTGCAGTTATTATAAATATTTATATTCCTTAAAATTAGCTGTATAATTATTTATTTGATTCATAAAAGGGCAAGACAAAAATATGATGTGTTCTATTTGTACAGCTTTCTGTTTCTTTATGTTCTGTTTTGTCCGGTTACCGTCGTTGACCTATGTTGAGCTTTCTTTTCAATAGCTGTTAGCGAGCGATGGGTTCGGTAAAGTTGTGGTAACGGGTAGGGCAAGGCTGACATGTAAACTTATACTTATAGACTAGTAGTTTTGCCGAACATGTATGATTCTGCAGGTAAATGACGTAGCGGTATCTGTCTACCTGCGAATACATAATTTCACCTCGACGTTTCGCTAGTCTCGCAAAGTTTCTCGACGCTGTTTTTATTTGATGAATTTTTTCGTTAGGAAGGTACATTCCAACGATCGCTTCCCTTTTATGTTCACCATTGCAGCTTGTGAATAGAGTTTATGAGCTTTAGAAAATATTGATGTGAACATAGTAAATAAACATTGTGTTTATAAATTATGGCAATAAGTACCTACTTACATTATGTATATATTTTCAATGGCGGAATTAACTATATTTTACTACGGGTTACTACTTTTCAGATATTTTCATAGGGTGTTAGAATGTCATATATGTGATTTAGAAATTGTCCGAGGCTAGAGGGTGACTGTTCCTATAGTCAGCCTTTTAGCTTAAACATGAATAATAGTGTTGACACTGAAACAAACAGAATTGTTTAAATATGTGTCGGTGGTTAACCACTCAAAGAAGTATATTGTACTAAACTGACTTCTAAAAGTTAATGCCTATGAAAGGCTTACTACTGATTTTTGGTGGCTGAGTTCTTGATTACATTATATGGTACCTGTATTATGAAATACCAGCGGAAAACAACATATATATACATATTCATTACTCATTAATTCAGTATATCTTTTGAAAAAACACCCGTCACTTAACTGGCTGACTACTGGAACAATCACCCTGTTTTATTTTAAAGCCCGATGATGCATGAGGTCGCAAAAATATATCAAGCGAGTGGTCGATAGGCTGAAAACCAAGGGTGGTACTGAAACTTGTTCTTTCTTTGATTAATCATGGTGAATGAACCTGGACAATGCAATTCCGCAGCTTGCTTTCACGATTACAGTATTCTCTATCAACCGACCGGTCCCGCAATGAAGGGTGGTGCGGAAGATTTCAACTAGAGCTAGCACATTTCCATGTTGCACCTAGAACATAACGCGAGTCGGTCGAATCTTCGACAGGTGGACGGGCGTCCGCCTGCGAATTGCGATCGCTTAGAAAAATTGTCGTGCGGTCGTTGGGTCGTTGACTTGATGTTTTTCTCATCGAATTGAAAGAAAACGCGTCACAGCATATCAGTATAATGATTAATTTAATGCATTTCAACTTAATTACTAAATATCAATCTACCGATGGCGTGTTTCCTCCGCTTATTAAGACTGACTGGTCTCTTTCTTCTTATGCACTTTGAAAAGATTATTAATTAAGAAGTTGAGAAACAAATTGAAGACTGCCTTATACTCCGGTATCCGATATCCGGTTTTTGGGTTTATACAATAACCGACTATTGAAACTAATTCCAGTATTTCCCAAAACTCGGTTCAACCCGGTTATCGAAGTTTTACAAAAAAGTATATTTAATTCAAATAGCGAAAAAAATCTTAAAATTTCCTGTACAGTCGCCCCGCCCCTCCTATAGCATAGAAATGTAGACTACGCTATAGGAATACTACGTTATAGGGTACCAGGCACCCATACAAAATTTGAGATTAAGTTTTTTCAATTGTTTTTTGTTAATTGAACGAAATCAAACATTTTTCTTGTCACGTTCACCTTTTCGACTGTGTCGCAGAATACTTCTAATGAAGTCAAGGAATTAACAAATAAATTGACAACTATTTGTCCAATGAACGTACGTATATTAAATATGTGTTTATAATAATATAGGGCGATTGTTCCAGTAATCAGCCAGTTAAAGGACGGGTGTTTTTTTTTCTAAAGATATACTGAATCAACGAATAAACAATATATGTTTCTGTTTTTATTTTTCACGAAACATCCATTTACTAAGCGTCAGTTCAAGTTCATCCGTGCACTTGAACGCCTGAAGATGCCGAAAGGCGAAACCCAGATCGTTAGTGACAATGTCGACGATTCAAATTTAATATGTTTTTTCCGCTGGTATTTCATAATACAGGTACCATATAATGTAATCGAGTGAAAATAAAACAGATAATAAGTATTGTACCACACACTAAGAGCAGTTTTCAAAAAAAGGGCAAAAAATCTAGTACTCATCCACCATAAATCAGTAGTCAGCCTTTCGTAGGCCAGTTGTCAGTCTCCACTATAAAATCAATGAATATTCCGCACGATGCCGCCCGGCTGAGTACTGGGAACTTAAGAAGTTTCGTTCAACCAGTAGTCAGCCCCCTACATAATTTATAAAATATTAAGTGTATATATTTTCATAAAATCACTGTATAATACTATATTATGTTTAATCTAAACACTAAACATGTATGTTCTAAAAATAGTATATCACAAATACTTTTTAAGATGTTCACCGTGGTTAAATTGTTGTTGGCCGCCGGAACAACTCGATCTTTTTCAAATTTGCAATGTTAACATGTGATTTTTAAAAATATCCGTATTGACTTTAAGAAGTCAGTTTAGTACAAATATACATCACTTTTAAGGTGTTCACTGTCAATACTTGTTGGAATGGCATTATAATAAAAATAATAAAACATTTTTAGTACTTTTAGTAATATACATCTTCACGTGGTTAACTACTGACACATATTTAAACAATTCTGTTTTTAGGGGGGGGGGGGGTCTGTGTAGTTTTATTCGATTCGAAAAACTGTCTTTAAAGTGTCGCAAATTTAGTTACAAACTGGCTTTATGACAACGTAATGAACAATTTATGAAACAAAAAGTGTTTTTATTTTGTAACATTTTCTAAAAATAATATTTATCAGCTATTCGCAGAACCAGTTGAAGTAATTAATTTAAATTGGGTCGATGCAAAATCGATAGATTTAGATTAGATAACAATTAAAAGCAAAAATATTGATTGGTAAAAAAAAATCTTCAACTGTCGCAAATGAATTAAAAACCGAGTTTTCAAAGCTTATCTGTACGTCGTATTTTTTAATTATTTCGATACTATTTGGATCACAAGAGTGCTGCAATATCATGTTTTTAATCTCGTCGTTAGGGGTGATTTAAATTCAGCAATAATTGAGTCCCGCGATATTAATTTATGATCTTTGTCGGATCCACGGTACAGCGATTAACGTCGCTGGCTTCCGTCCTAGACCTCACGGGTTCTAACCTCAGTACCAACAGCATTGCTTCAATCGATTTCTGTTCGAATGCATGGATATGGATGTTTGTGATGTCTAAAAATTCCCTCCCACCCTTCCAGTCGTAAAAAAAACAACGGGGCGTAGCGAGAGCGATCAGTTTACTACAAGTCCTTATCCTTTCTATCTAACTTAGTAACAAGCAGTTCTCGTAGAAAAAATATGCTGTTAACACCCACACCCTCCGTTGATAAAACAGGCTTACTATTTATGTCTTCATACATCTTTTCAAATCACAAAAATGTTCTGTCTTCGCGAGTCATACACTGTAACCCTAATAATCGAAAGCGCATGTTTATGTTTCTCTTGAACGATTCGCTAGCCTTCTACACTATTTTGTATTGCATCACTCGATATCTTCAGATTTGAAATAGGTAACGCGGTGATTTATAAAGTAGGCACTGTACAAATTAACAATTATCGCAATTCTTCGTTTATGTGAGTCCGGTCGCGCATTGTAAACTGACTTGTTCGTTTTCCCCCTTGTAGGTGGTTAAAATTCTCAGTACGCCAACGATAATTTGTTCAGGCGATGCGTTTTCGATTTTCCGCACCGCATCTCTGGAACGGACTGGCCGGCGTCGCGCTGACGTCACGCCCCGCGAAGGGACGCGGCTCCTTCGCGCCCGACCTCAGAGACGGTGACAGCTAACGACGCCTGAAAAGGCCCGGATCCCGCGCGACGCGGCCGCCGACGTTTCACCGCCGGAGGGCCTCCGCCCCGCTCCGATCTTCAAGATGCGAGACGAGATGGTGGCGCGCAAGAACCACGACCACGAATCGGGCTACTACGAGGGGAGCGATCGAGAGTCTCTGAACACCATGGACTCCGGTCCGACGGCAGGTCGCGGGCGCCAGCCTGACTCCTGCGGCGGGACCGGCGGAGACCTCACCGGGGAGGCCGCCTCTGTGAGTCCCGGAGGCGGGAGACGCGGCCCCGAGTCACCGGTGTCGGCTGACCGCTGTCGCGCACCCGTCCCGCAAGACGGCGCGTCCGGAGGGGAGGACCCGCTGGTGCACGACGGTGCCGCGAGGGCCTCGGGGAGTTCTGCTTCCGTGGAGGTCGTCGACGAGATACCCGCCCCTGGGGACGCGCGACCACCTCCTCCCGAAGAAGATCCGGAACTGACCAACATCAGTAGAATCTCCAAGAAGAGAGGTATTCACGTTTTTTTATTATTTACGTTTCGGATTTCGCCAGTCGACATTATTTTCACTTTGATCTTTCCCTTGAAAAATGTTTTTGAACACGTCTAGTATGTTCATAGTACATGCATGTAAATGAGGTTGCAACACAATTTTGTAATTGTCACATTGTAGGAAAAATCGGTTGTCAATTGATTACATTTGCTTTTTGGCGCTCAGCATATGTAGATAGACGCAATCCAGGTCAATCACATCGCCGCCATTTCAAATTACCAAAAATAAGTGTTTTCTTTGAAAAAAAAAAATATTTGAATTATACTTCTAAAAAGCAGAAAAAATATCGGTACAAACACTACCCCGGGTTATAAATTCCGGCGTTTAACGATTATATAGTGTTGCGAATTGCGATACATTATATCAGTGTTTCCCAACCTTATATGTGCCACGCCCCACTTAAACGCTTCAAAGATCTCCATGTCCCCCCTTCCCAATCAAAATGTTATACTTAGATACTTAACAAATCCGAAAAAAAATGCTTTTAATGATAAATGCACATCTTTTGTTTCTTTCACATCTTTGTCATCCGTCTCTAAAACCTTTTTGAGAAAAATCGATATACCTAGCTGGTTTTATTAAATCCTCTCAGACAGTATGATTTTTGCAGACTTAGTTATTAGCAGAGAGATTTCATAATGAGCTTCGAGATTAGCTTCAAAAATATTTTCGAAAATGAGTTTAAACGAACAAAAATGTTACAAATATTAATGATTTGCATATTGCCCCCCAAAACATTGAAATTGCCGCCCTGGTGTGGCGTACGCATGACGTTGGGAAACACAGCATTATATCGTTGAAAAAACCGGCTTTCAAATGTCGAGAATTAAGCTAAAAACCGGTTTGAAAACTGACATTAGCTAATGGCTCTATATGTACACAATGAACAACTTATGAATTAAAAGTGTTTTTTGATTTTACTAACAATTCTTAACAAATACTATTTATCAACTTTTCGAAAAAGTAGTTGTAATTTATTTACACTGAGCAGGTGCAAAATCGATAAACATTATTTAGTTTAACAACAAAAAGCAAAAATATTGCCTGGCTAAAATACTTCAGCTTAACTATCTGTATCTGCGCATTAAAAAATAAATATCAAATAATACCTATTAACACTTCCCCTACGGTGCTAAAAAATACTTCCGATATTTTGCTGGCCCTTAAACTAGCTCAAATTCATTGCGGTCCGCCAATTGCCCAAGCTTGATAAAAAAAATATGCAAAAACCCTCATCAATACCATCACTTGACTAAAAAACATGTACTAGGTAAAAGTCATTGTGCGACAAAAATATATATATATTTCTTAATATTTTTACAAAATCTTTTAAATTTACTTTATTCTTTGATTTATTTTACACGTTATGCAAAAAAAATGGAACATATTAATTTGAAAATAAAATTGACACCGCGAGTATTTAAAAAGTAAATTTGCCGCTGGTCGAGCAGGGGCTGTGAGAACACTTAATAATAAATAACCGTTTATAATACAGTTAGTCACTTTTCGCATTAAAGGGACGATGTAGGTATTAAATCAAATATAAAACCACATTTTATAAAACAGTGTTTCTCCTCAACATCGAAAATTTATAAGTCAATGCCGAAATTCGAGTTAATTCTTAGAAAAAGCAAATGAAAAGTTAGATATTATTTGTAAAAATTGCCAAATTAATATTGATTGATGAAAGTGTGTTATTGTGTCCTATTATTCTTTGTATACAAATAGGTTTGTTGCAGAATGCAAATAATTATTTAGTATTTCGAGGCATGCGTAAGATTTGGATCGTTTTTATTTTTGAATGATGGGTCGAAACAAATAAATTTAATGAATACATGGCAACTAAATCACCGATTTTATAATTTTATTTTATTATTTGTTCAATTTATCTGATAATATTTTTGTTTGCTATTATGAAAGCATACACGACACATTTTTTTTGGGCACGGGGCAGTGGAATATTAAGTACTTGGTTGGGCCCAAGGCGCAATACAATTTTAAGGTCTTAATGTTTTTTTTTTTGTATAACTCGCAAAAATTATTGAAATTTTATAAATTTATTTTGAGGCCTCATGCGTTTGTGGGGTAATACGACCCTGGCTTCTGCGAATATTTAATCAGCCTTCGGTTATCTAAATCAGTGTTCTTCAACCTTTTTACATCGGCGGACCGGCATAAAATGGAAAAATATTTCGCGGACCAGCGTCAACCAGATACACAAATTTACACACAGATAGTTCTCAAGTTACGACTATTTAGACTAACAATCAAGTATAAATAAGTAAAAAATATTTTTTTCTCCAGCTTCTTTCAAATATTTGTCCGTGGGTGAACCATATCAATGACACAATTGGGCGTATTTATGGCTATATTTAATTTGAAGACCGTCTAGTGGATTTAATTTTTTAAGGTTTTTAATATTTTTTTCTTTGTATGAAATTATACATAATGTGTTATGCTATATTATGACCGTTTCGACTTACGTCCAAGGTGGCATAACGGAACCTGTTGTAAGTCGAGAATTGACCGTACAGCTGTACATGTTTATTCAAAATGTACCAATTGAAAAGTCAAGTAAATGTTACATATCGACTGTGGAAAGGAAAAAGTACGTAAACCTCAATTTTCCAAAACAGCTTTTTCCGATAATCATAATGTACACAACACGTTCTATCAAAAGGATGGAAGCTGAAAATTCCGAATAAGTATCCAAGTTTAGCTTTTACGTTTGAAAAAGATGACCTTGTAAAAAAATAAAACCAAGAAAAAACACTGAAATAAAGGTTTTTCCGAGACAATTTCTTTAATTAATATCAGGTTACGTCAATTAAACACCAGTTTAGGAGTATCCGTGCACTTCAAGGTTGTGTATAATTCATAATTTGCATATGTCACAAAATCATCAAAACACGTTTTTAGCGCCTCCTGTAAAATTTGATTTGTGTGGGTTACGTCTTTTTTCCTTTCCACAGTCGATATAATTTTATTCATGAAAGCTGAAAAGTTGTTGCTGCTTTTTTGTGTTCAAATTTTTTCTATTTTAGTACGGAAGAGATTTTAGATATTCGAGTCTAAAAGTTTTCGAAAAATAAAAGTTATCGCGGATCGACAATAAACTCTTGCGGACCGGTGCCGGTTCGTGGACCATAGGTTGAAGAACACTGATCTAAATAGCATGCATGTAATATATAATTGTTGTACATTCAATGTTAAGTCGTATTAATATAAACTATAATATCGACATAATTTGTATGTAAACACATAAATAAACATTTATTTGTGAAAATATTACTGAATCCCACATTATTTTTTAATATTTGCATTCATTTTCCACACTTATCTATATATTAATAGCGGATAACGTTTTTTCGTATGTTCTGCCGCGGCCGTCATTTTGGTTTTCTTCTTTTTCCGAAAGATATTTTATTTTAATTATTATTCACTGATCTAGAAAGATGGTCCGCCCCGCTGTCGCCATTTTAGTTTTCTTTTTATTCATACTAAAGACATATTTTTTCATTACACTGTGTGTACACATCTATGTGTAGTAGGGATTCTGAAGTCTCGGGGTTTTAAAAGTCCCGGGACATTCCGGGACTCGAGACTTTTATTTCCCTTTCAATAAAATTATAATTTTATTCAAATTAAATATTTGCATAAATATACGCCTTTTGAAAGAACACACTAGTAAAATCGCGTTTTTTAATACAATGCTTAATAATTATTATTTTTAATATGTAATGGAACACCAGTGTTCCGCGGAGCCAGAGTAGGTGTTCCGCGGGCCGAAGCGGATTATCACAAAAATTTGGAATGTTTTTATACGCTGCAATACATTTAAACATTTTCTACTTCATATTGAAAAGCGAGTGATGGTCTATCTCCTCCACATAAGTTATGATGTCAAATATCTAGGTAAAAGAGGAGGTTTTGAATATAAATAGAATACGACAAGAAAAATTGTGCCAAATTTCTATCGCCGAGGATGAAGGATTATTTTATCACACCCAAAATCATCCGTCATTTAAGGCCAACTGTACGTTGTATGAGTTTTCTTTGACCCTTCAAAATAAATATTGAAGTGGACCGAAATAGATTTTCAACCGCAATACAGTACAAAACAAGAAAAAATGGTTAAGCATATTTCACTAGATAAATATTATTACCAAATAAACAATGGTTGTACAATCATTATATTCAATTGATTGAAAATTCTTCAAGACTTTATTTCGTGAATTTTTTTCTGCAATCTTTGCTAAGACATCAAATCTCAGTAGGCATACAATCAATTCTAGAACAGCCACGGTGTAAAGCAGTTTTAAAGCAAATGTCAACTTTCTGCTATGCAGGCTTGAAACTATTACTATTTCCATAAACAAATATATGCCATAGCGTAAAAAACTGTGAAAATGCAATCATTAAAAAAGAGATTTAGGCAAAAGTAAATGATCGATGAGGTTTGCCAACAGGTGTAAGCCAACTTCGGATGTTTTTTCGAGCTTTGTAAAAAATAAACCAAGAAATTTTTTAGCATCCATTTTTTTAACATTCGTTTATTTATATTTTAAAAATACATTACAAATTTTAAAAAATAAATAAATTCAAAACTCGAAAAGTTATCGGCTGGTAATGGGAGGGGTCCAAAAAAGGGTGTCCTGGCGTACATGATTCCAACCAAAAATTTAACGGATTCTTAATTAATAAAAATGTCGCTATCGCCCGTATCTCGGAGAAATAAAAAAAAACCCGTTTGAAAAAAAAAATCAAATTCAAATCTGCTACGGGCCATAGAAGGATGTATAGAGAAAGTTTACACAAAATTTAAAATAAATCGGTTTGGTAAACTTGAGATATTATGCACGCCAGCTTGAAAAAAGTAGTTTCGAGAAAAACGCGTTTAATGTTTTGAGTTTCGTTTTGTTCGGGTCGGACCAGCTTAGTTGCTTTAACTCGGTAAATAATTAAAATTTTGAAAAATTCACTTTGAGAACATAATCTCAAATGTCTAAACTTTAGACAAATGTAAAATGGAAAGAATCGATTTTTTTAAATTTCTACACTAGTATACCCCCCTATGAGATTTATTAATTCGTATGTGATATTTTAATAATAAAAAAATTATTACGAATGACCCATCAACAAAATTAATCAAAGTGTTGAATTGAAATTTCCGGAGTTGCGAAATGTTCCATCCCAGAATAAGTTTGGGAAACCCTGGCCTAGAGGAGTGGACATTTTCAGTGACAGTATTTTTGTACTGTTTGTTAGGTTTTACTTTTTTATTTCTTGATTTTGTATGTTGATATTATGTATTTTTAATTTTTATTATATTTGTTAAGTGCATTGCGAATTGGCGTCAGCTGTAATGTTATGTACTGTACTTTCAACTTTTAAACATTAAATAAATCACTTTCAACCAAATTGATTACAGAACAACAAGTAATTAGTGGAATTTAGTAGTTTCTCTATTCTATACAGTTATAAAATTATATTTAGCAAATAACAATTCAGTCAATAACATACAAAAAGAGCTCAACTGTTCAATGTTAAGATAACGGGCTTTTGATACGTCTGCTCCCTATGTGGAACATTTCTGGGACATATTAATGATTTATTTGCTCGGCATTCAAACGGTTAACCCACTGAACTTTTCTGCATTTAATATTTAACACCACTAGATTAAGAGACCACAGTCAAATCAGTCGACAATGGACTGAAAGGATTCCTAATAATTAATACAAGAACATGTGATTCCTACTGTTAATTTAAATTAAAAATACAAATTACCTCTCCAATTACGACAGTGACGACAGATTTCATTGTAAGGATTTAAAGTACAAGCTTTTAATTTAACATGGCTGTTTGGTCAAGTAATCAAGCGATCTTATCAAAAGTGTGCAATTTCGCAATTTCATTGTCATTACTAGTGTAGTATTGCTTTCACTTTCTTTACCAGCCTTTTTGACCACATTTTCTTATTTTTTTCCGTACGTGATGAATCATAATTAGCTTAATCTAAAGTGCACTTTTTAAACCAATGCAAATGTCGCATTGGTCATTACGAGGTTTGTGAATAGAAACGTTTTCATTTTATCATAAAATGTGTGTCTCCCCACAATACTGACATTACTTTTGTGAACCATTAGTTAAACACAGTACACACGTGTTTGATTACATCTAAAACGAAGACTCGACATATCTTTGATTCGTTTTAGACCGACAGTAGTGACTATCCACCAACGGAAGAAGATGAAGAACTAGTATTGTGACGTGTTTGACTAATTCATGGTCATTACTTTGGAGGCGTGTTTGTATCTAATTCTCTTCTTAGAATGGTATATTTTAATTGATACGGTGCTTCTGTCTTTGGGGATATATACATTGTATCCTACATTTTTCTTGCTACTTTTCGCCAAAATATCGCGATGTTTTTTTTATGCCTGAATGCTTAAAAACAAAACCAATGCTTTTAGACGGGTAGAAATTATTATTGTTTAATATTTCGACTGAGGGTGCTTGATGGAATTTCAATATCAAATTTGAATTGTTTGAATTTTGTACTTTTCCATGAGTTTTGTCGCTAACGACCCGGGTTTCGCCTTTCGGCATCTTCAGGCATTCCATGTGCACGGATGTACTCGAACTGACGTCAGTTCAAGTACATACGTGGGTCGTTAGCGACAAAACTCATGGAAAAGTACAAAATTCAAACAATTCAAATTTGATTATTGTTTAATATAAGCAGCTGGTTTGGATTTAAGTTTGTGCTAAAAGGTCTTCTGCTTAGAAAAAAAATCTTCATAAAGACATCGCAAATAGGGTATCCAATCCCGGAGCCTTTTTCATATCCCGAGATTTCTGGATTGATTAATTTTCAATCCCGGGATCCCGGGATTGGGATTATTTCACCGAGGAATTTGAAATACTCAATTTGCTATACTAATCCAAAAATTTTTTAGCTCTTGCAATTCCAAAATCGTACAATTTTTCGGGATTTGCTCAAAATTTCTCAATCCCGGGATCGCGTCCATGTCAATCCCGGGATTTCGGGATCAGAAAATTGAACGGGATTACGGGATCCCGGATCCTGGGATTGGATGCCCTAATCGCAAACACCCATTACGTTTGAACTGAAGTCGATCGAAAAAAAATGCTGTTCGCACAGGGACACGAACCCGTGGGGTCCAGCACGCAAGCCCACAACGCTAACCGCTGCGGCATAGAACCCGAGTACCTTTCCTAATCATTCGAACCTACATGGATATATATAAGCAAAGCCCCCTATAGTAACAAGCCACGCTATAGAATTGAAAACGGGGACATTTTTTCAGATGGGCCGGAGTCATAAAGTTCAAAGTAATCATCATAATGAAACCATTTATTTCCCTTATTTTGTTAGAAATTCATGTGGATATTTTAATTACATATTTGTTCTTTAAACTCGTTTTTCATACTAATTAACATTTCTTAAATTTCTCGGGGTTTTTAAATATAAAGCAGACAATAAAAGCAAATCATTTTATTCAAATTCATTTCGGTACAATATTTCAATACAGAATAAGAGGTTGGATGGTTCATTAAAAAAAAACAAATTTATAATAATTAGGACCCTAATCATTTATTTTTAAATTAATATGCCAAAATACGAATAATAAATAATTAAATGATAAACTGTTCATATAAATTATAATTTAATATTTTGCTTGATTCTATTCTGAAAAATATTTAGCACGATTGACATAAGACAACACATTTATATTTAAATGTACGGAGTTTTCTATGTACTTTATATTAATTAATAAGTTCATACGTAGATTTTTTTTTCATAAATATCCGCTTTGTCTAAACAAAGTATTTTTCTACAAGATCTGCTTGTTACTCCGTTACTCAACTTCTCTTTTTCAAATAGAGAAGGAATATAAAAGATAGGGCTAGGACAAGACCAGTTATTAGCTAATCGCTCTCGCTACGTCCCTTTAAAAGAATCGGAAGAATAGAAGGGAATTTTTAGACATGACAAACATCCATGTTTGAAAAAATTATATTCGTACTGGGCCTTAAACCCGTGAGATCCTTCATGGAAGCCGACCACGTTGCCCACTGCACATTAGTCAAAGAAGAACGACAAGTGTTTTATCTATTGTAGTTATACAACCAGGTGAGCAAGTATTGGCTAGTAAAACTAAATCTTTAGGTAGGTATGTACTAAGTGCAGGAGGTGAATCACTCAGTCAACGTAAAAAAGACGTGCGGCTTAATTCTTATTGGATTCTCCGTAAGTCATTTGTTTTAATAGCAGGTAGAGTGAGAAAAAAACATTGCCAAAGCAGTGCCAGAGTGAAAAGATTCTATTATTTCCATAGAGGCCCACGACTGACTGAAGATTTAATGTAAAAGTTAAGGCGCTTACATTAGTCCGCGAAAACAACATTTCTTGAAGGTACCATAAAGTTGTCGATACACTACTTGCCACGCGTGTTATCATATAACGGTCGAGTGCATGCCGACTGTTACACGACTGACCGTTGGTTGATATATCAAATGAATTGAGCGGCCGCAGGTATATGGTGCGCAGCTATGTAAACACCGGCGATGTCATTTTGTTGGTGGTCGGCGCCCTCTCGCGGTCGTCGGTTCGGGGTTGTAGACCCTGATGTCAAAGATTCGCATTTGAGAGGCGTCGTTTCGGTCTCAGACCTTCGCAAGGTTGCACCAACACACGCACACGACGTTACGGTGTCCGCAGCGTTTCGCTCTTGTGTTCTATCAGAAAATACATTTTCGCCTCAAACATATAATCGAACGTCATACATATTTCTTTGGACGCGAAACAAATTATTATTGAATCTGTCGAGAAGTGTCATTTAAAAAAAAATAAGTTGAGATCTATTACTATTAGTATAATATCGTAAGTCTTATGATTAAACTTGTCTGTGTAATTGTATCTTTCGCCTAGCGATTTATAGCATAATCAAAATACCCAAAAGATACTTTGATTGAAAATTATTTAAATATTTGAATTTTGTAGTCGTCTCCCCAAAATGGTCTTTAATTAAAAAGAATTGTTCTTACGTCAAATTTTGGTAATCGCTGTAACGATAATATCGAATGTGGAAAGGAAAAAAGACGTAACCCACACATAACAAATTTTATAGGAGGCACATTAAACGTGTTATAATGATAAAATAAAAATAATAAAACATTTTTAGTACTTTTTCCACATAAAATTTATTAGATCAGGACCGGTTTCGCTCATCGCGAGCATTATCAACTGATGATAATGATAATGCTCGCGATGAGCGAAACCGGTCCTGATCTAATAAATTTTATGTGGAAAAAGTACTAAAAATGTTTTATTATTTTTATTATAATGCCATTCCACCAAGTATTGACAGTGAACACCTTAAAAGTGTTATGATGATTTTGAGTCATAGTCAAATTATGAAATATACGCAAACTTGTAAGCTGCTTCTAATTGACATAATCTAATATTAATTTCATAATTTGCTTTATCCTTTTTTTCTGTTTGCAATTTTAACAGTCCCAACTTAAAAGTAATGTTTAGATACTAATTCGGTATTTTCAGCTAACATCCTTTTGATAGAACGTGTATCAATTTGTATACATTGTGATTATCGAAAAAAAGCTATTTTGAAAAAACTGTGGGCTACGTCCTTTTTCCTTTCCACAGTCGATATGATAAATATTATGATTTTTTATTATGTAAGTAAAATTCGGGCTCCTCAAATATGTGTTTTGAAGGTCTATGTCTATGTGAGCATCCGCCGACCGTCAGAGTGTGTTCTATGTATTTATATTATTTTTTTGTCTGTTTCAGTGACCCTCAACGGGAGGCCGAGCGTGGGGATGTCGGACTTCGACATTCTGAAAGTGTTGGGGACCGGAGGTGAGTCTGATCGACGACCTTTACGCATTGCATAACCTGCGCTACAGTTTTCGGCGCTCTCCCTGTTAAGTTTTAAAAACCCCTCGGCTCCGTAAATATGTTCGCGAATCGACCTCTGCGGCGAAGAGTGAATTGAGATGATAACCTCTCGGTTAAAAAAGTGGAGTGTATTACATATATATTTAACCACAATAGCGGTCACTGTCACATATAGGGCGCGGGGTCGCCGACCGGATTGCGTCGCGATGGAGTTTGACGGCTTTCAGCGTCGCTAAGTCCGAGCCGCGTCCCGGCGGCGCGATACTTAACCGTACTCCAGGGATGGCGAACAAGTGACCCGCGTGAGAAATTTTCTAACCCGCTGGAACGTTTAGAAATGATTGTTTCTATTTAAAGCCTTAATTATTCAATCTATGTGACCCGCAACATGATTTTTTTTATTTTTTAAATCAAATTTGACCCGCTTGCGGAAAAGGTTCGCCATCCCTAATCTACTCCTTAAACTTATTTATATACACATTATCATTTTTTTACGCGGTACATTGAAACATACGAAAAAATCTAATTTTCATATCATTTGATAAATCGGTTCCAAATCCGCGTAAAAATGTATGAAAAAATGTAACGGTGCCGTCCAAAAAAATCGCGTAAAAAAATGATTGGGTGTAATATATATCTATGATTTTAGGCACTGACATTATTATTGTTAATAGTTGCAAATGAACATTTTTTTTAAAAAAGGTTACAATTTGTAAACTAATCGGTGACCATATAATACTGAGCGTAAAATGTAATTGCAGGTCGACTCCCTTTCTGGAACAAATGATAGATAGCAAAGAAAGATCTAGGTCTAAATTCGAAGTACTTAATGGCTTCTAGAAAATATTTAAAAATAGTGATATATTAGTTTACCTTACACGTTTAACTATGCGTTTTATTATGTATTTTTTAAAAATATACTTGAAATAATGATAAATATTCTTCCCAGAATGATCCGTATAAAAAAAGAAGTTTTTAAATAAAAATATCGAAAGTATTTTGCGGTGCTTTTTTGTTTTCCAAAAACAGGGCCTCCAAATTTTTGGCTTATTAACTATAGCCATATATAGTTTTTGAAGTATTCGACGAATGGTTCTGTCACGAACAATGTAACTACGCAGACGTGTCTTGTTATTTCTTCCTGAACATTTAATCGCTAAATTGTTTTAACACGCTCTCAACTGCACGTTAGAAGATCTGCGCTATCGGGTGTCGAGGATCATCGTCTCGTCACCGTCCGTTTTTGATTTACGCGACCCTGTTCCCTGGTTCGACGTATCCCTCGGTTCGGCTGAGTCGTCGCGCCGCACCGTCTGGCCCGGTGCGAAGTGACCTTGCTCGGTCGAAGCGCCGGGCCGACGAGGGAAACGTCTCTGGGGTCACCCTCTTTTACCCTTGGCGTCTGGCAGCCGTGCTATCGTTGTTGCGTTACTCACACTTCATTTGTATTTTGTGAAAATCGTGTTTTTTATATCGAGTCGTGTATGATGCTTTATGATCACATCATATACTTATTTTCGATTGCGTACGACTACCATTCGAATTCGGGTATATCTTTCCTTCCTCCACGTCAACTACATAGGTTCTAACGGTTTACATATGATGAGGGCTAACGATGATACCATCATAATAGAGAAAATGGTGGAACGTTAAACCCGCGCAGTCAATGGCTGGCTTTACACGTTTGTGATTTCAATTGCGTTTGAGTAAATTGTATGCTTTAAAACGAGAGGAAATGTGTGCAAACAAAGCTTGCTTGTGGTTTTTTTCTCGTTTTAAAGCACATTGGAAAGTGTTTGTTCTGTAAACCGATAAATAATTCTTACACGCATTGCTTACACACCGTTTGGATTTAAAGCATAAGTAACCACTCAATCGTATGTGAAAGCGCTGTGTGTGTACACCCGCTGATCCCACGCATAACAAAAAAAAGAGTGCGTCCTCTTTCTTGAATTAAATAATATGTGTTCATAATTTATTTTAAAGCTTTGTTCAAGTGATTTTGTAATAGAGTAATTACACAATTCTATAACATAATCAAGGGTTTGTCAACGGGATTTATTTTTGTTTTGGGGAGCCACAGCACAGCTTAGGGGCTTCCCTAAATTTCTGTGATTTTGGATTTGAAATTCTTGGAAGAGCTAAAAAAAGGTCCCACGCTGGTTCGGTTGCAATTTGGGAAATCCGCAAATTCCTGGGTTTTTGAAATTCGAATTATTATGGGAAGACAAAATAATGGTATGGAGGCCACAGAAAAATAAAGACACTCAAAAGGGGTCACGGACCGAAAAAGGTTGAGAAACACCGAGATAAAACCATACTAAAGAAATAATTTAACTAATTTATAATATTGTACGCTATAAAGTACAAAAAACCAAAAAAATAGACATAAAAAATAATCTAATCGAAAAATATCACATAATATGTGTATCATATAATTATAAAAAATATATACATATCAATTAATTTGCGGCAGAAATCACAAAGAAAATAAGTCACCAGATAAACTGGCTTATATCAGGAATATCAGTATACATACAAGATATATGTATGCTGATATTCCTTGCAATCAATCCTTCGCAAGTAATCCCTTATCGGGATATCTTGTCTACCTTTTCACAATATTATTTCCAATGAAATGTTGATATTGCAATATATTAAATAAATAATATATAAAACATTTCGGGAACCTTTCTTTTACGACACGATTTTAAGTGGGACCAGCGACGCGAGTATTATAAAAATGTATTATAATGAAACCCTGATTCTACGTTTTTCAAGGAATTCTAATAAAAAAACGAAAAATTCGGGAAATCGATAATGCGAGAAAACTTCAAATAATACCAAAAAATGTTTGTTATTAAAAAAACAATTGATTCATTTCACTTATTTTTTTTATGGAATACTTAAGTATTTATAGTACCCATGTAAATGTTTAAAACGTATGTAATTCTAAGTTCTTAATACGTTGAATCCCGGCACCGTGCTTTCACGTGATCCGCTATGCTTTGCCGAAGACAACGTGATGGAGCTGTCACCGAGTTCATGAAAAAAATCATGAGTTTTTATAACAAAATAAAAATAAAATTTTAACAATATTGAAACAGTAAAAATTGCGAGAAAATGGTGCCGGAACGCCTTTCCTTCGCGTAACATGAAAAGAAAAGCACTGGGTATTTGTATTATTTTATCTAATATACGCACGCTTAGAATAGTTGCTCGGATAACATAGGAATTCAGTGCTGCCAATGTAAGTCTTGACTCTTGACCCCTTTCATTATTTTAGTTACAAATAATTTGTTCAGATATAAAGGTCTACACCAGGCATGGGGAACCTGCGGCCTTTTGGCAACTCTGGTGCGGCCAATTCTGTAATTCTGTAAATGTATGTAAATTCGTAAATTCCTGACATATTCTGACCGTAAATTTTTGTTTCCGGACAAAGACTCCCTACTCCCTAGTCAATGTTTTCTGCGGCCTTGTGTCGAATCAGAAAAATGAATGCAGCCTTTAGAGAAGAAAAGGTTCCCCACCCCTGGTATACACTATCAATCTACGTAAAATTTCTCGTAATTTCCTAATCGTCACAGTAATTGATGATAAACTTTGATAACATTTTTACGATTAAAATACGTTGGTCTATCGAATATTGTTTCATAACCAATTTTCCACGTCTATACTTCACGACTTGTATTATGTTCATTAAACGTAAATGCGCCAATAAAGTTAATACAATTGCATTGCATTGTGTTGAATGTTTAGATATCTATAGATTTTATTAATTCTTCTATTACCGCACATAATCTTAGTAACAATACCTGATACTGTTACAACATAGTCAAATACTGAAATGGGTATACATTAAAAAAAACACCGGTCCTGATCTTTAGTAAATAATGAAATATTAATTAGTACAAAAAAAGGTTTTATTTTTTAATGCGAACACATCAACATTATAAGATATTTATTACTTATTGGACAAGTCCGTAGACTACACTTGCATCGTGTTCAATTTCTTTTCTTAGTGACCTTTTATTTATTTATTCAATTCAATTTTATGGAAGAGCTCATTTCACAAATTTATAATAATATCATACAGCAATTTTAACTAATTATCGCCAGCTTAATTGTCTCCATCGATGCGAGTAACCCCTCCAAAGCAAATAGAAGACACTTAGTTGCGGAAATTGTCTGTAAAAATAAAACACAATTAGGTAGTTTGTACTAATTCCACAATTTCATATAATTATCAGAACCGGTTCCGCTCATCACGAGCATTATTAACAGACACATGCTCAAATAGTTTCAAAAAAAATAATGTATCAAAATTGATAATATTACAACAGACCGATTAAAGGGATAATACAATTAGATGAAAATACTGTTTTGTATTGGGAAATCATATTCTAAAAAACATTTAAATAAAAATATTTTTCACAATTTTTTTTCCGCAGCTTACGGCAAAGTTTTCTTGGTGAGAAAGAAGACTGGAGCAGACAAAGGGTCCTTGTATGCGATGAAGGTTCTCAAAAAGATGATCATCGTCCAGAAGAAGAAGACGGCGGAACACACGAGGACAGAGAGGCAAGTGTTGGAGGCTGTCAGGCGGTGTCCCTTCCTGGTTACGCTGCATTACGCCTTCCAGACAGATTCTAAGCTACATCTCATACTGGGTCAGTATTTCTTCAATCGCCGTAGCTGATGCCCCATCCCCGACCGTGACTTCTAATATACTAATTTATCGCTTAAACTCTTTGAAACCTCGTTACTGACTCGGTGAGCAGTAACGGAATCCATATGGTCGGAAGACATACGCGTACTGGGAGAGCATGTGTTTCATTCCTTCAAATGATGACCAGGAGTGTCTTTGGAGATCATGCAAATCATGGTTACTCTGTTATCGAAGTGTGTTTGAAAAAATACATACATATGCATGTTAGTATTTGTAGAAATACACTGAAACAACTAAAGTGTCTATTTCGTCTCGTCGTCCCATTCAATCAAGTCTCATTCCCATTTCAACTTTTGAATAAAATACACGTGTACACGCAAGTCACAGCGACTTCGTCCATTGTCAAATATTTAAACAAAAACGCCTGAATGCAGCAAAAGTTTAAACGTATGATTCAAAACGTGGTATAACTTTATAGTGGACACATGCCATGTTGAAAATCGGCCGTTGAAATACTGCAATAGAAGTTCATATTATCAATATTCAGAGCAGATATGGCATAATCTAATTGGTAATCACTTTAACTGTTGGCTATTTTTATCGATACAAGTTCTGGGCAAAAATACCTGATAGCTTTCGTCTTTCCAGTCGTATATTTTTATTTTTCGTCCGATAATTTGTTTTTGTTTTGTTTCTGAATGCAGATTACGTGAGTGGCGGGGAACTGTTCACTCATCTATACCAGAGGGAGTGCTTCGCCGAAGCCGACGTCAGGATATACGTCGCGGAAGTTATTCTTGCCCTCGAGCAGCTGCACAAGGTACGCGGACCATTCGATCGCTTCCCTTTCGCGCAACCTTTTCCTCGTATGGCCGGCTTTTATGTTCCGACAGTTTACGAAGATTGAGACGACGCGTTCGATTAATATTGATGCGTGTCGATATGGACAAGTCAAATGTTACCTCACAGTGAAAACACGGATTCTCCAAGTCGGGCGCCCGTCGTCACAATCGCCAGCGACGCAGGTCGAGCGCTTCGCTTTCGATAGCAGTATTTTTGTGAAAAATATAATTTGAGTTTGTGATTTGGAAATTAAATAAATCGGTCGGAGCGTTCTCGAAACGGTAATCCGTTTAACGAAACGTCGCACTAGCTGGCCGTAGCGTCGCTGCAATCGGGCCAAGGTTTTATTTCTAACGAAACTTTTTCCGATTACCTACTTTTCGCTCGATAGCGTATCACAATGCTGTTCGCTGCAATAATTCCGTGTAAAACAGAGCCGCACTCGGCAGGAGCCGATAGGTGCCGATGAAGAGTGAAACGTTAGTTTGCCCTCGTTCTTATGAGACTACGTATTCGTTCAAATATGAAAGATCACACATAAATTTTGACAGCAATCAAAACGATGTATTCTAATTATTAACACACACACACAACTATACATCAAACTGTGTTCGGCTAAAACATACCTCGCGTTACACGGATATTATTTACATAGCTAAATTTTCCACATGGCCCAAATTTGATAATAAAAAGCATACATTTAAGTTTTTGTAACATTACAGCTCGAATTGTTATTTTTACCGTACACAAACACACTATGGACAATCGTGTAATAAGCATGCAAAGACCACACATTTTTCTTAAATATCGAACCAATAAAGCGTAACCTATATCCACCGAATCTATCAATACTGTAGTTACAATACGTATTGCCAAATTCCGGTATACATGTCTTAAAAATACTCATTACAGTATGAAAAGATGTTAGGCGTTCTAAATGACATATTTTATGAAAACAACATGCACTATTAGGGCGGGCGTCTTTTCCCAATTATATCTCGTCCCAGAACCCTGTATGTGTCAGTATTGCGAACGACAAGCCGGAATTCCTGAAATAATTTTAGTTTATTGTAGGAAAAAGGATGTTCGGCAAAAATTATCACGATTCAAGGTCAAATAACTTAAGATTGAATCATATTCTCAGTGGAAGATATTCTTGTCCCGCAAATAACTGGAGTCGTAAATTTTGCATATTTCGTCCAACTCTTTTTCAACAAAATCTTTCAACAAAATCTATATTTTATCCATATTTTCAACATCTTCACGAAACTTCTAGTTTTATCTTACGATTTGGGAATCGCTGTTTTGTGGGATGTCGGAACTGGCATACTTTATATTGGTTTAAAATCAAATTTATAAATGAAATCTTATCTTTTTTTTTAGATCGTATTCACTTCCATTAAAATGATTTTCACGTGTAAAAAATATATCGAACAAAAAATAAATATCCTCACTTAGACAAATGAGATCTCAATTCGAAGCGGATAGTTTGCACTAAGAGACAGATAAATTCCATTTTTTTTCCATTTCTAGCATCATTGAATTGGCACTCGCCAATCGCTGCTGTCAGACCATATACTTGGTTTCATCTACATAACACATAGACCGCATGCTAAAATATTGGTAGAGCGGCGGGCACCACTTATTTTTTCCAAGGATATTTATAATTGGACAAGAATAATAAATACATATTATATATAAAATATATTTTTTATATTTTTACAACAAAATTTTCAATATTATTTAAAATTATTGTGAGCCAATGTTGGCAGGCGCACAGAAATCAGTCCACGTTCACAGGGTTGGGTATCCCTGCCATAGACTAATAAACTTGACTTATAACTTATCAAATTTCATTTAGTTTCTGAGAAAGTGCTGACCTCCCTTGTTTGATATTCATTATGAATAATTTCTTGCAATCATTATATTTTTATTTTTATTCTTTTGCTTGTTTGAAATTATTGATATGGGTTTTCGAAAAAAACATATCAGATATCTTTTCGTGGACGGACTGAATGCCTATTTGCCGCTTTGGACCATAATTTGCTATTTCATCATTTTTTTGACATTACCTAGGTACTAGTTATATTTAAAAAAAATCCCATTTGGTCATTTTGTAAAGTAACATTTTACATCGACGCTTGAACTCATTATAGCTATATTTCTTATCAGACGATTTTATTTGTAACATTTTAATAATAGGCAAAGTTCATTAATTTATCATTTGTATTATATTTTTTTTTCTAGTCCTTTGTTACGCCGTTTTAAAAGTCTTAATTTATTTTGTGTAAATAGTACTGTATCGATTTATATTTTTATCAGTTGATAATACTCGTGATGAGCAAAAATGGTAAAATGTATTTTTGGATCAAAATCTAACAGAAAACATGCAGACACTACCCTTTACATAATATATATTTTAATCGAAATATTGTGCATTTAAATGTTAAGCAGAAACCTGTTTATTTTGTTAATAAATCTAGCCACACATACATTCGAAAATTGTGTCGTGTAATTTATTAAAGTTGAAAGAAACACAATTATAAACGGACCAACATTATGTTGAATAAATGTATTTCAATGGTCATACCATCCGGCTGTCAAAATTAATGTCTCAGGTACTTTGTTAAAAGCATCTCACTTGACAAGTGAAAATCATTCAAATTAAAGTTTGCTTGTGCCAAGTAAAATCTAATCAAAAGCGCAATAATATTTAACCCCTGTATATTGATTATTTTGTCAATCAATAACATAGTTTGTAATGCAAAATGAATTGATGATCCTGAATTTGCCTGTTTTTCTATTGCTGATCGTCTTTCTCAATCTCGCTGAAATACTCCGTTGTTTCATTCAAGCTGGGCATCATCTACCGCGACG
Organism: Himalopsyche tibetana; assembly: GCA_030503985.1. Taxonomy (NCBI): domain Eukaryota; kingdom Metazoa; phylum Arthropoda; class Insecta; order Trichoptera; family Rhyacophilidae; genus Himalopsyche; species Himalopsyche tibetana. The sequence goes on along the minus strand of JAPJYX010000003.1, from coordinate 82,931 downwards.
TGAAGCTCGAGAACATTCTGCTGGACAAGAACGGTCACGTGGTGCTCACCGACTTCGGTCTCTCCAAAGAATTCCTGCCGAACGAGAGGAGGGCTTACAGCTTCTGCGGAACGATCGAATACATGGCGCCCGAGGTGGTCAGAAGTGGCAGCCTGGGACACGACATCGTAAGTTTCCTTGAGATTGTGTTTTTGGTCGGGTGTCATTCTTGATAAATTGACGATATCAAAGCGATCTAAGTTTATTATCGCTGTCCTTCCTCAGCGAACATAAAACGTTCCCTGTGGAGTTTTATAAATTGGGGGTCGCCGTTCGATCTCGGATGGCTGGGCGTTGGTGAAAAACTGACTTACCCCTCACGAAGAGAGTTTGGAGCTCTGTTTTAGTATTGGCTGATATCACTTCGTCCGTATTCTTTTGAAAACTATCAATGAAACATTTGCGGCCAATACGTAATACTCTTGACGCTTGCAACTTATTATCATTGTAAACATGGAATGAAAAATGTACTCACAATGATTTTGTGACTTGAGGGTAAAAGTTCTAAAGTCATATTTTGTTGCAAATGAGATATTAACGTATTAGTATCTCATACAATCGACTCTACGTTTAGGTAAAAGTGCTTTCATTGACAACCACACACATATTATAGCGGGCGAACAGATGACCTTATGTTAAAATCGTGATGTTAAATTTACATTAAAATTATTCAATTATACTTAGGCAGCTATAAATTTACAATAGTAACACTATTATAAATTTAAAGTTTTTGTATTGAGTGTTGAAAATGAGATACCTATCAGCGTTTGTAAAATATTACACATTTCAATCCGTCGTAAAATTATTAACACTGTTCTTCTGTTTCTGTTTTATTCCCGCTTGGCGGATGAAGAGACTGATGCGATTTTCAATGCGGAGAATTCGTGTTCGGGTGAATCACCGAACCGTAACATGTACATATCGAGTTCAGTATTGTGCTGTAACTAGCCTCAGTAATCATTTCCACTCGACTCTGCCCGTACCCCTACGAGACGAACGCAGTTATCACGCAAAAAATAATATCAAGCCTACCTGCCCTACGTACATATCGCGAATTCTATGATTCGCGGTGAAAAACGAACGGCACTACTCATATCGACAAGCTGCCGCTGAGAATGCTGTCGGTTATGGTCCTGCGATTGTTTTTAAAATAAAATAATAACAACGAATTGTATTGAGCCTTTAGTAAAGCCAAAACTTGTCAAATACACTTCAATATATAAAACATTGTAATATGTTTTTCGGCAATGATCATCTTACTATTGAATATTGATTTTAATACATATGCACTGTGAATTATGATGAATGTCTTTTTACGCGTACTGATAATATGTATGCTGGCCTAAGTTTCTTAATTCTTCGATTTTCTGTCGTAATGCGTTGGATCAAAATGAAATTCGTCTCTTTCTCGTTATCGCTGCCGCTCGCAGTTATTTTGTGGATGCCGGCGTTTAATATTTCATAAGTGCCCCCCCTCGACTAGTTTTGTAACTTTTTCACATGCAACCTTCTCCATAATAGTATCTAGCTTACATCTAAACCCCGCGGCCGTCTTCCTTCCCTCCCTGACCGATTTATCTCATTCTAGCGAAATGTGTGTCAGTGGGTCACCGTGCCGCCTAGCCGAACTCGACCGAGCGAGCTCTGCCTCCGCGGCCCGACGTTACACGCGGAACGAGACGTATCCCTGTCGCTGTGCTCGATTTTCGTTTTGCGCGATTCGACCTTCGCACCGGTCGTTTTGGAAATTGTAACCTATTCAGTTTTTAAACCGTATATGATTATTTGCGAAGAACGCTTCCACCGTTTGCACGGATGTCTACGATAGTCTGTTCTTTGGCAGCGATGCTAGATGTCACCGGTTTCTCGCGACGACGGCGGTGTTCCCGCTCCTCTCTTCTGAATTCCCCACGTAGATAAGTCGATGCGGCGAATCGCGGCGCAGCCGACGCGAGTCAGCGCCGCACAACCGTTTCGATTGTTCCAGCTGAATATTTCAGCTGATATAATATGGAAGCCTTCCGCACCCAACAATCTGGAATTCTGGTATTATGCTAGTGGACTAGTGAAAGCGGAATTCTTCTCCATCGGCGGATCGACAAAACGTAAAAATTTGGTTCGACGAAGAACCGCGCGTTTCATTGCAATAAAAAACATTCGGAAAGTAATTATCGTTTTCTATGCATTGCGTAAAAAACGATGTATCATACGGTGCTGTCAATTGAATACTGATAAGAAATTTCCCAAATTATGCTGGAATACTTATGTTCTGATGAATACACTCAGTGGACGGTACCTAGCGGTATCTGAGGATGAAAATTTCATTACGCCGGGGAGACTGACGACTTCGGCTCAGAAGCCGGTTTCAGAAATACTCAAGACTACTAATAGTCGCTCGCCTGCTCCGCTCCCAAAACTATTGTAGCCCGCAGTAATTGTTTCCAGTATAGTTTTATTTGATTTCGCGGATCCAGTAATACCTCAAGTATTTTGAGTAAAATACACGCGCTGAGCGAACTACATTTGATTTTACCCGATCGGACATAGTGCACATTGAGTCGCTCGCAACTATTTACGGTCGAATGGTGATCATTTTTTGGGATGCGTACACAACCTGTCTATCTGACCGATGATCTGTTACGAAATGATTGTCGGGGTCCAGTCTGATTCATGTGAGCCGTACGTTTCCAAACTACGCTACTACGCCTCCCTTTGAACACAATTTATCTCCGCGCCTCCCCTTCATTTAACGTCACGTTTTAAAGGGTAAATAATTAATTTTAACTGTTCGCGCCTCCCTCTGCAATGGTTCATGTCTCCCATTTTACGCGTGATTTTATGTTAATTAAAAAAGTTTGTCACAGCAAAAAGTGCCAGAGAATCCGTGCGGCTTAGAAATCGTGCGCCGTCGGTTTACCGTCGCTCGACTCGCAAATAACTACCTAATCTGAGAGCTGTATGCCGGTTCCGGTGCCGGTACCCATATTCGCTCCTTGATTCACTTCACTCTTACCAATGAGGTTTTTAATTTTCTCGAAAATTGCATTTAAACATGATAATAAGCTGCACTGTCGGTCCGGGAAAACCAACCCAAAAGGGTTTGAATTACTTACTGTACATTTTTAGAGATGATCAATTATGTCGATATTATAGAACTACAGGGCGCAAACTGCACCCCCAGAGGAGAGAAGGTTCGCTATTTCATGACGGACACTTTCTCGATTTCGATCCGTTTTGCTATCGTCCAATCTGGGTAGTAAATTTCGATAAGGTAACGTAGTTATTTTGAATAACCACGATGCACTTCTAAAATAACAAACCGAGAAGTCTCATCTGCTGATTTCGCGACGTACGTATGAAATCTCGACTCGTTCCACCCCATTTCGGTTCGGATGGCAACATGGATATATTTGCGGCGGTTCCTGGATCTGCTGGGGGGCTTCGCGCGTTGTCCGGTGACATTTTATTCTTTGAAACTTCAACCCCCGACTTGAAACAGATGCATAACAAAAACTAAACATGTCATAATAATTTTACAGCCCGCGTCGATCGCACGCCAGACGTTCAAGGTGCGTAGCCAATTTCATTCTACATTTAGTAGATATTTTTTTATTCTTCTGCTCGTTGTAGTTTTCGTTTTATGTTCAATCTCCAACATTCTCGTTCTGTCCGAGTGAGCATGGTCTGTCAGTGAATATTGTCATATCGTACTATTTTATTTTCCCGAAGGAGAGGAGTCGGCGACTTGTTTCGGGATCTCGCGTCCCGTCGACGGATCGGACCCCGACCTGATTAACATTTTTAACGTCCGCCCGGTCCGACTTTCGTCTTCTGCCCCGGTTCGCCGTCTCTCAGTGAAATACAATTTTGAAGTTGTACAGGCGCTAAATCGACCCCGTTGCCGAGAGACCACCGTCGAGGAATGTTCTATAAAGAGCGAAAGTTCCGTATGCCGTTAAGCCCCGACAGCCGTCTGAACTGCCGTTACACTGAAAAATGTTTTCCTTAGAAAAATGCAGATTACGAAACTTTTTACTCCCAATGACACGTTTTACTTGTTATTCATTACAGAACACGACGGCTTCGCTGCAAAACTCTTCAAGCTTGGTACATAAGCACTAGTTTACTGTTATTTTGATCATATTGATTTAAAAAAAAAAACCGATCGTCGACCGATGTCGAACACAGTACTAAGGTATCCAATCCCGGAGCCTTTTTCCAATCCCGGGATTGATTAATTTTGAATCCCGGAATCCCGAGATTGAGATTTTCGCTCCGAGGAATTTGAAATCCTCAATTCGCTATATCTATTCCCAGATTCTCACAGAACCTCGTTTTTTTTATTTCAGCTCACCGAGGAATATTAAATTCTCGATTTGGCAATTTCGTGTAAATTTTCGGGATTCGGTCAAAATTTCTCAATCCCGGGATCGCAGCCGTATTGATCCCGGAATTTCGGGATCAGAAAATTGAACGGGATTCCCGAATCCCGGGATTGGATGCCCTACATAGTACCCTTGTATAACAATAAGTCTTGCCGCGACTTGCGACTGAACCATTTCGCTGTGATATTCACTACGTTGAAGGATCCGATAGGAAAAGCGATTATTTAATAGACGATCGTTTGTTGCCAGGTTCATAACTATTTACTGCAAAATTGTGTTTCTACTAGTAGTTATGTTACACAACTTGTTTTTACTATTTCATTTGATAACAATGATTCTCTGCAGAGTAACCCTGGTTGCATTGAAACAAAAAGGGGATTACAATAGCTAGTGGGTAGGTAGGTGTATTTTTGTTAGCGTGTTGCATACTGTTTCATTATGTAGTTAGCCAGAATGATATGTTGTAAATTTTGTTTATCATAATATTTCAGTGAATGTCGTGCGGAAACACCTCCACTTTCAACGGTACAATTTCTTTTCCGTTCGTTTTCGATTCGCGTCTCCGCCCCGCCCCTCCCCCCGCGCCGCCGCCTCTCATCCACAGAGCGCCGTCCGAATTCCTAACGGGACCGGCCCCGTTCTCCGCGTTGAACCTACTTTTCGTGATTAAATACGCGAGGAGGAATGTCGACTCGGCGGTCGTTTTATCACTATCGTTGACTTTTCTCTTCCCGAGGTATCCCGACCGTTCTTTTATACGATTCGATTTTCATAAAATCGAAATAATAAAAAAGAAACAATTCGAAGGCTTGACAAACCGCGTAACTACAAAGATCGGAGCTTAGATGGGTCTCTGATCAAACTGACCCTCATGCCGCCGCGAAACAGCTGTTCGTGACTCGTCGCCGCCTTATGTTTTTCATTTACTACATCGTCCCACCTCCGGTCTTGCTAAATAGTATCTTGTATCAAATGTTGACAAAAAATAAGGCTTCAATAACGAAAGTTCGCCGCAATTGACTATTGTCACGAAATTCCAACCATAACCAGAAAAACTTGTGAAAATTATTATATATTTTGAATTGCATTAATTTGCCGATGGATCAATCCGCCTACGATTGTGTACTTTATAACGGAACTATGAGCTTAACTTTTACTGGTGAGAAACTACAGGTGGAATATTTTTTTCCATTAAAAATAATTAAATCTGTAATAAATTTGAACCGCTAAAATCCAACGTACTGTTTTACTTCCTTTAACGTCCCAGGTGTCGCCCGCTGGTATTTGAAAGGGACGGTTTCGCGAATCTTCGAAATTATCAGTGTACTTGGAGGTGAACACGGGGTTTCTAAAACGACGTAACTTACCATGCTAAGCTAACACACAATTTATGATTAGAAACATAAACTGTAAGTCCCTTCAGAGAACGGTAGGTATTAAATTAGATTAGTGCGCGTGCTGACATATTTTGTTTCAAATAAGGCACTTTAAACTGAAAACAAAATCATCGCTCTCGATTGCTGCGAGTTAAAAGCGTATTTATTGTAGTTTGATGCATATTTTGTAGATAATTTAGTGGACATTGCTTGCATGCAATTTTGGTGTCTAGTTGCCTCATTGTGCATTACTTTTAAATGATTATATTATATTATTCGCCCCACAAGTTCAGCGACGGCCGAGATCAGTGAGGTCGTTCCCAAGACTCCCTTCAGATCACACCGGGAGACCCGTCCCCCGAATACATTATAATACTATCCATAGCCGCATAACGTTAACGTGACAGTGTTCTGTCAGAACAGACATTGGAATCCCGTCAATAAGAAGAACATGTCAGTATGACGTTATTTATTCCATATATGATCATCTCGTACGTCACCCGCATCGCCAGTTTTTGATGCACATTTCTCGAAATTTGTATTGCGCCAATCACACTCAAAATTGCGAAAGTCACTCAGAATACTGAATAGTCATTTTAGTGTTATTTTTAATTTCAGTAACCAGAGCTGCAATTTCAATTTTCTTATGGCATCGCCGAATTAAATCCACGTACTTTAACTTCATGTTAGAAACCAGTGTGGCCAGAGTGTGTTACAGTCGATGAAACCATCGACACATCGGCGATATCAGCTGAAATTATTACTTTAGCACATAAACTTGGCGGAGAAGGGTTTGATGCCTTAAACGAAAATGATATCGACTGATTACTCATGGATAATGGCTACACGTAACGATGATGTCATTAATTTTACTTAAACTATTGACAAAGAACCATAACACGATGACGAAGTGGAAGAAGTTCCAATTCCTCTCACTGCGAAAATAATTCTAGTCTCCTTTGCAGTAAATGAGAAAATCTTTTCATTCTGAACGCGCATTTAAGATTCAACGAGAGATTAAAAAATGTTTTTCGGGTATAACGAACTGCATAAACAATTTATCATCGAATAAAAAAAATCCGAACAAATTTTGATCACTGATTTCATTATAATAGAAATAATAAAAGATTTTTAGTAAATTTTATGTGGAAAAAGTACTAAAAATCTTTTATTATTTTTATTATAATGCCATTCCACCAAGTATTGACAGTGAACACCTTAAAAGTGACAATTTCATTGTTAGAAAAATACCAACACAGAACGATATTGTGATTGGCACTTGTTCAATGTGTAAAGAACCATGCAGATTTTAAAAATCATGGAACGTATCCCCACTTTTTCTATGGAAGTCAAGTCTATTTTATGCGATATATCGTGGACGGATCTACCGCATAAAAAGAGGATTAACTGTACTTGTAATTCCATAGATGCTTTTTTTTCTGTAACAATTGTGACTTTTTTATTATAATGAAAATAGTAAAAAATGCATAGGTACTTTTAAAAATATTAAACGAACGCAAGCCATACGTTTAAATTCGTTAACGTTACCTTCTTCATTATCTTAACCCCCAGAGACGAGAGCTTTTTTTTGATTAAAAAAATATTTTTTAAGCCATATTGAAGTCACGGATAACTTTTATTCCTAACAAAAACTAAAAAAAAACGCAAAGTCGTTGCACAGAAACCCCGCAAATTTATATGGGCATGCTCATCCTTTTATTACCGTGTAATATTGTGCACGGACATTAGTAAGGACAAAAGTGATCGTATGGGCACGCAAACATTCGGGGTTGAAATATGGCTAAACGTGAAATTTTAAAAAATATTTACAATTTGATTTCTTTAGATCAACTATATTAGCAAAAGAACTGTAAACAATTTGATGTTTTTATAAAAAAAAATAACTAACAGTTTCAAAAAGTCCATTTAAAAAAAACGGAAATTCAAAAAATCGCATGTGCTTTTGGAGGCCGTTTCTGTTCCCGCGGCTGATGACAAACTGAAGTTTGTACCCTTCTTAACCAAATATGAGTGAAAGCAACGATTTCAGGTAGAATAAGGATGAATAGTGGGATCAATAGACAACGGTGTTTACTGTTATCACATGGTCACGCTCGTCCTTGGAGGGTTAATATGGCTCTTAAGAGTGATCTCGGCCGAATACTACAAAATCAGAACGCGAAGTGCAGTACTCGGCCTACTGAACCGACGAGTGAATATAAACAGTTTCTATTACTTTATTTACACAATAAGAGTACGCTGCCGAGCGACAGGTTTGACCGAGTATTTTCAGAGAATAAGTTATTTGAATTATCCCTACGACGATATAGATACTGGGAAATGAGCCGACGACCAGAAAAAGGTGGATCCTGACAATAAAATGGCTATAAGAGACTTCTTTTTTATGAAAACAAATAAATATACACTAAATAGAAAATTTAAATTAACTTTGATTATTCCACGTATTGTGTTACTAACTGTGACACGTGTTTCGCCTCTTTCAAGTAATTACTTAAGCAAACTTTGCGATAGTAAGTCTGAAGATTCCTCTGAAAGAGGCGAAACACGTGTCACAGTTAGTAACACAATACGTGGAATAATCAATGTTAATTTAAATTTTCTATTAAAATGAACTTCCACAAAGTTACCGCCGAAACCATCGAAAGTATTAAATATACACTTCGTATCACAGCGCCGTTAATTAACTCTTCACTCGACACTCGTCGAGCAACTGTCAGTACACGTCGAGTACGCGAGCGGGTACAGTGCTAAAGGTGGTGGGAGTATCCTCATGACCCTGGAAATATTACTCTCACACCTGCTGAGTATGGCGTGAAAGTGAACTCAGCTAAAAAACGGAAGCACGGTACCTGGCCTAGTTATCCGACAAATGAAATGAGCGATTGAATATAGACCGTTTTTGTTGACCGGCTAAAGAAATAACATGCGTGTAGACCCCAGGGATGCCCGACTGAAATCACTTGGTGAGCTAAATAAAATAATGCACGTCTCTGATGGGCCACACATAAATATTTTAAACCATAATAATACTATGAATTTTATTATTTTTTTAAATCCTTTTAGCATTTATTTTTATAATACGATATTTTTTAATGCCGACCGATAATTTGGACGTCGCGCATCACAGTATGTACATATATTTACAGTAAAATTTTCACCATTCAACATATTTCGACACTTCAATTTTACGATTTTTAACTTTGAGAAAAACGACTCTCAGCAATATGTGGTGCCAAATGCGGCCATAATGCACATTGCTAATTGCCTTAATTTCGGAAATAAATCTGCAAGGATAAATTTTTGATAGAATTCTTGTACTTTATTTTCTTCGAACATGTTTTCATTGCAGGCTTATCAATTTTAAAATATGGAGGTGCAGTATCGACATTTACACCAAAAAGTGTAGGAAAATTGCAAACATTTCCTTATCCCTGTTTCCTTAGTTTTGTTACTTCATTAGCATATTTTGAATAGCTTTTCTGACACTAGTAAATTTACTTCATAATTTAAAATTAATTGGATTTTTCATCAGTAGTTGTTTTTTTATAAAGTTTAAGTTTTTAACGGCCACACGAAACCTTCAATAGGGCCACATGTGGCCCGCGGGCCAATGTTTGGGCGTGCCTAGTTTAGAAGCTTACTCTGGAAATATTGCTGCTCGGCCGATTATTCGGAAAAGCTTGGCGGCGTATTCGTTTTGGTGTAAATAACGCAACAGTCGATGTATTTGAGTCATAATTGATAAAGTGATGCACACGATTAAAGAAAGATACAACACATTTCAAGATCACACATTAAGGATTTTTTTACAGTTCGAAAAATAGCTGAACTTGCCTGTAATAATTTCATTTGTTGTATGTTTCGGACCCATACATAATATGGTCATAATTATATCGGTAATATTGTATAAAATAATGTTGAATCGCAATAAAGAACGGGCACCGCCCTCGTCGTAATTCGGTATTTCGATTTAAACTCGACACACTGAAGAGTGAAAGAAAGCACAAGTATTTTATTTTTTGATTCCGGGATATTTTTGTGTTTGTCTGCCGTCGATATTACGAAAGCGCGCGTAGGTCTCCACTTCGTGGGGTTCATTGTTTTTTTTTTTTTTATCTATTCTCTCGCGAATATTTAGTTCTACATTCATACCAAGAGACGCGATCGTGTAATTAGCTACGCCGATTACGAGAAGCGGAAATGGCGTAAAATCAAAGTAGATGCCTTGTAGGTTTTCCGTTCCACCAGCGTTCGGTGGTTAGGGTTTTTTTTGAGTCACCTTCGAGCCAGGTCTCATACGGCGGAAACAAAATTGCATTCCCGCTGATCGCCGTATTACGTATACGTATTAATGAGGGGTCGTCACAGTAGCATAACCGGTTACTCGAGTATTGCAGACGCTGCGGCATCATACCGTACCGTGCTGCGTGTGCGGTCACCGGTCGCTATGGTGATATAAGTAACGCACCAACGAACGCTTCCGGAAAAGCGATGACGATTTTTTTTCCTATATGAGAAAAAAATATTTTCACTATATATTGTTTACCTTGCGTCTAATTACTACGTGTCCTAAATAGCGTTTTTAAACGTTCACGTCAACAGTTCGGCATTCCGAAAATGGCAGCGTGCGCCACTGACTTTAAAGCTCCGTCCGGCCAGTTCTTTCGGATCGCAAGAGCGGCGCTCGGTGAAAGTCGCCGGTTCTGTCTTTACTTTTTAGTGAAAGTGCTAACGAACACTCTTAAAAAAGTATTTATTTTGCCCAGTACTTCTTTATAATGCGGAATTTAAATATTCTTCAGGCATCGGTATTATTTGCCGCTGGAACGCTCATATTTTTTGATCCCAAACGATAGCATAATTAATTAGTACGAGTAAAATAACAATACTTGGGAATTCGATCTAACTAACGGAAAACTCTATTTTAACAAAACACCGCACACTTTATTTTTGATAGATTTAGGGCTTGCTGATGGATTATTTAAACTTTAATTCGGACGGCGTGAACATTTCAATGATTTATTTTAATAAAATAACATAGTGTTTCCATTTAAAACCTTACTTCTCTACAAAAATAACTTCTGCAGCGTGTCAGCGTGCCTTTTTGTCAGGGGTTACCAACGGGGGGGGGGGGGGCAAATTCAGAAATTCAAAATGAGTGACTGGCCGCAAATAAAATACCATTTTTATATGTGCACTATTGATCATGAAAAAAACATTCTAATGAGAGGAATGGAACTGTTTTGCGTCTATTAACATTTTTTTTAAATTCAAATGGTAATTTTGTAGTGTATGTTGTAAATGTTCATCAGTGATGTTTCATCGTTGCGTTTTTATTGAGGTTCATGATTGAAAAATTTTGTTCACATACAAGTGTAGGTTGATCCAAAAATAACGATTCTTATATTTATTTTCAATCTTTTTTTAAAAAAAGCGTTAAAAGATAAAAAAAAAAAATCTTTTTCAGAAATATAATATTGCTCGCGGGCCGCAGAGAAATACGCGGCGGGCCTCAGTTTGCCCGTGCCTGGGTTACCAACCTTTTTGGACCCTAGAGTGCATTCTAAAATATTGGTAGGGTGGCGGGCACTTAGGGTATCCCATCCCGGAGCCTTTTTCCAATCTCGGGATCAGCTCACCGAGGAATTTGAGATCCTGAATTCGCTATACTTTTCCACCAGATTTTTTTTTAACTCTTGCAATTCCAAAATCGTATCAATTTTCGGGATCTTCTCAAAATTTCTCAATCCCAAAATCCCGGGATCGCGACTATCCGGAAATTTCGAGATCAGAAAATTGAACGGGATCCCGGGATTGGATGCCCAACGAGCACCACATTTTTTCAAGGTTATTTATAACCCAGGAATTTAACGATTTGCCCAAATCACCAGCGTGATTCGTTTTTTTTAGCTCTTCCAAGAATTTTGAATCCAAAATCCCAGGAATTAAACGATTTTGTCCAAATTAGTTGGCGGGCGCCAGCCCGCGGGCACGAGGTTGGTAACCCTTGCTTTATGTAGACTACCTTAACTTACGGTATGTAAGTTTTTGTTTTGTTTGATTCCTACTTTCCACTAGCTTAAACTATATTTGCAAATATAAATTTGTAAAAATAGAGGTCAGGAATGGCAAACCCTTTTGGGTCCGCGTGCCAAAAATCCTCAAATTCTATTTCTTAAATTGTGTCGTGCCCAAGCAGTAAAAAAATAACAAAATAAAAAAAATAATGTTTTTTTCTGAAAATTATTTACAAGGGTAAGAAATTACAATTCCAACAATAGCAACATTTTAAAATTAGTAAAACGGAATAACTTAATAATTCAAAGATTATTTAATCAAAATTTTAATTTTTTCAACTTATTTTTTTTTATTTTGAACTTGGAAATCGTTCGAGTGCCATCCAAATTCTCAAACGTGCCACCACGAGTGCCATAGGTTCGCCATCCCTGGAGTAGGTGAATGTATAAATAGATTAAAACGGGAGCGGGTACAGTGCTAAAGGTGGTGGGAGTATCCTCATGACCCTGGAAATATTACTCTCACACCTGCTGAGTATGGCGTGAAAGTGAACTCAGCTAAAAAACGGAAGCACGGTACCTGGCCTAGTTATCCGACAAATGAAATGAGCGATTGAATATAGACCGTTTTTGTTGACCGGCTAAAGAAATAACATGCGTGTAGACCCCAGGGATGCCCGACTGAAATCACTTGGTGAGCTAAATAAAATAATGCACGTCTCTGATGGGCCACACATAAATATTTTAAACCATAATAATACTATGAATTTTATTATTTTTTTAAATCCTTTTAGCATTTATTTTTATAATACGATATTTTTTAATGCCGACCGATAATTTGGACGTCGCGCATCACAGTATGTACATATATTTACAGTAAAATTTTCACCATTCAACATATTTCGACACTTCAATTTTACGATTTTTAACTTTGAGAAAAACGACTCTCAGCAATATGTGGTGCCAAATGCGGCCATAATGCACATTGCTAATTGCCTTAATTTCGGAAATAAATCTGCAAGGATAAATTTTTGATAGAATTCTTGTACTTTATTTTCTTCGAACATGTTTTCATTGCAGGCTTATCAATTTTAAAATATGGAGGTGCAGTATCGACATTTACACCAAAAAGTGTAGGAAAATTGCAAACATTTCCTTATCCCTGTTTCCTTAGTTTTGTTACTTCATTAGCATATTTTGAATAGCTTTTCTGACACTAGTAAATTTACTTCATAATTTAAAATTAATTGGATTTTTCATCAGTAGTTGTTTTTTTATAAAGTTTAAGTTTTTAACGGCCACACGAAACCTTCAATAGGGCCACATGTGGCCCGCGGGCCAATGTTTGGGCGTGCCTAGTTTAGAAGCTTACTCTGGAAATATTGCTGCTCGGCCGATTATTCGGAAAAGCTTGGCGGCGTATTCGTTTTGGTGTAAATAACGCAACAGTCGATGTATTTGAGTCATAATTGATAAAGTGATGCACACGATTAAAGAAAGATACAACACATTTCAAGATCACACATTAAGGATTTTTTTACAGTTCGAAAAATAGCTGAACTTGCCTGTAATAATTTCATTTGTTGTATGTTTCGGACCCATACATAATATGGTCATAATTATATCGGTAATATTGTATAAAATAATGTTGAATCGCAATAAAGAACGGGCACCGCCCTCGTCGTAATTCGGTATTTCGATTTAAACTCGACACACTGAAGAGTGAAAGAAAGCACAAGTATTTTATTTTTTGATTCCGGGATATTTTTGTGTTTGTCTGCCGTCGATATTACGAAAGCGCGCGTAGGTCTCCACTTCGTGGGGTTCATTGTTTTTTTTTTTTTTATCTATTCTCTCGCGAATATTTAGTTCTACATTCATACCAAGAGACGCGATCGTGTAATTAGCTACGCCGATTACGAGAAGCGGAAATGGCGTAAAATCAAAGTAGATGCCTTGTAGGTTTTCCGTTCCACCAGCGTTCGGTGGTTAGGGTTTTTTTTGAGTCACCTTCGAGCCAGGTCTCATACGGCGGAAACAAAATTGCATTCCCGCTGATCGCCGTATTACGTATACGTATTAATGAGGGGTCGTCACAGTAGCATAACCGGTTACTCGAGTATTGCAGACGCTGCGGCATCATACCGTACCGTGCTGCGTGTGCGGTCACCGGTCGCTATGGTGATATAAGTAACGCACCAACGAACGCTTCCGGAAAAGCGATGACGATTTTTTTTCCTATATGAGAAAAAAATATTTTCACTATATATTGTTTACCTTGCGTCTAATTACTACGTGTCCTAAATAGCGTTTTTAAACGTTCACGTCAACAGTTCGGCATTCCGAAAATGGCAGCGTGCGCCACTGACTTTAAAGCTCCGTCCGGCCAGTTCTTTCGGATCGCAAGAGCGGCGCTCGGTGAAAGTCGCCGGTTCTGTCTTTACTTTTTAGTGAAAGTGCTAACGAACACTCTTAAAAAAGTATTTATTTTGCCCAGTACTTCTTTATAATGCGGAATTTAAATATTCTTCAGGCATCGGTATTATTTGCCGCTGGAACGCTCATATTTTTTGATCCCAAACGATAGCATAATTAATTAGTACGAGTAAAATAACAATACTTGGGAATTCGATCTAACTAACGGAAAACTCTATTTTAACAAAACACCGCACACTTTATTTTTGATAGATTTAGGGCTTGCTGATGGATTATTTAAACTTTAATTCGGACGGCGTGAACATTTCAATGATTTATTTTAATAAAATAACATAGTGTTTCCATTTAAAACCTTACTTCTCTACAAAAATAACTTCTGCAGCGTGTCAGCGTGCCTTTTTGTCAGGGGTTACCAACGGGGGGGGGGGGGCAAATTCAGAAATTCAAAATGAGTGACTGGCCGCAAATAAAATACCATTTTTATATGTGCACTATTGATCATGAAAAAAACATTCTAATGAGAGGAATGGAACTGTTTTGCGTCTATTAACATTTTTTTTAAATTCAAATGGTAATTTTGTAGTGTATGTTGTAAATGTTCATCAGTGATGTTTCATCGTTGCGTTTTTATTGAGGTTCATGATTGAAAAATTTTGTTCACATACAAGTGTAGGTTGATCCAAAAATAACGATTCTTATATTTATTTTCAATCTTTTTTTAAAAAAAGCGTTAAAAGATAAAAAAAAAAAATCTTTTTCAGAAATATAATATTGCTCGCGGGCCGCAGAGAAATACGCGGCGGGCCTCAGTTTGCCCGTGCCTGGGTTACCAACCTTTTTGGACCCTAGAGTGCATTCTAAAATATTGGTAGGGTGGCGGGCACTTAGGGTATCCCATCCCGGAGCCTTTTTCCAATCTCGGGATCAGCTCACCGAGGAATTTGAGATCCTGAATTCGCTATACTTTTCCACCAGATTTTTTTTTAACTCTTGCAATTCCAAAATCGTATCAATTTTCGGGATCTTCTCAAAATTTCTCAATCCCAAAATCCCGGGATCGCGACTATCCGGAAATTTCGAGATCAGAAAATTGAACGGGATCCCGGGATTGGATGCCCAACGAGCACCACATTTTTTCAAGGTTATTTATAACCCAGGAATTTAACGATTTGCCCAAATCACCAGCGTGATTCGTTTTTTTTAGCTCTTCCAAGAATTTTGAATCCAAAATCCCAGGAATTAAACGATTTTGTCCAAATTAGTTGGCGGGCGCCAGCCCGCGGGCACGAGGTTGGTAACCCTTGCTTTATGTAGACTACCTTAACTTACGGTATGTAAGTTTTTGTTTTGTTTGATTCCTACTTTCCACTAGCTTAAACTATATTTGCAAATATAAATTTGTAAAAATAGAGGTCAGGAATGGCAAACCCTTTTGGGTCCGCGTGCCAAAAATCCTCAAATTCTATTTCTTAAATTGTGTCGTGCCCAAGCAGTAAAAAAATAACAAAATAAAAAAAATAATGTTTTTTTCTGAAAATTATTTACAAGGGTAAGAAATTACAATTCCAACAATAGCAACATTTTAAAATTAGTAAAACGGAATAACTTAATAATTCAAAGATTATTTAATCAAAATTTTAATTTTTTCAACTTATTTTTTTTTATTTTGAACTTGGAAATCGTTCGAGTGCCATCCAAATTCTCAAACGTGCCACCACGAGTGCCATAGGTTCGCCATCCCTGGAGTAGGTGAATGTATAAATAGAATCATTGAAATCAGATTCATGTATGAATTCAGTTTTATTCAATCAAAATTTTTCCAGTTCACGAAGCAATGCATCGTGTATGCTGTCGTTACATTTTTGCTTTTGACGATGAAAAATGGTACCTAGATGGTTTCGTTTTCTATTATTTTCCCATATATTTTAACTCAAATTTCCCAAGTTATATGCTTTTATGCACACATTCGCTTTAGTTGAGGCCTTGTAAAAAAATATTCGCTGTATCGGAATCATCTTCAACGTATTTAGATAAATACGTTGAAGATAGATACTAGATAGTAGCAATTCGATAAGTTTTATCATTGTGATATGAAAACAAGGAAGCGGCCATTCTGACAGCTAAATATTGAGGTTATGTTTGTTACATTGCGCGTATAGCGGGGAGCATAGACAATAATATAAGTAAAGTTTTTCGTAAATGCAATAATCAATCGATTTGTTCAATGTCAATGAAAGTTCATATTATGTAAAAATTATTCGTTTAATTACCAGCCGAAATTTTTTCCGAAGCCGCGAACGTCAGCGGTGGCCGGTCTCGTCCATGTCTATTTGCGAAAGCTGCTATTGTTGCTCTCGGATAGCTTATTTTAATTGTGCGAACACCATACATCAACAATCTTTATAACTACAATATTTAACGCTTTGTAGGTACTCACAAAACAGGAACACCTTTGTATACTGCATTTCAAAATTTACACAACCGTTAATTTTTACCTTTACACTCTGCAAATCTGGAAACGATACCGAAACACAGCTCTTTTTAAGTTGGGTAATTCATAATTGTAAAAATATTATAAAAAATATATTTTATTACTTGTTCTAGATATTTGACATTTTAAATATCAGTGGAGATTTACTATCACTCGATTTTTAATATGAAGTCGAAGATATTTAATGTGTTGCAGAGTGTATTACCATTATTTTTTTGTGGAACACCTATTTAGGTCCCATGGAACACCAGTGTTCCGCGGAACATAGTTTAAGAAGCCCTGGTATAGAGTATAGTTTGCTAGCCGCATGCCACTATTTCAGGGGTCCCCAACCTTTTTGGACTCTATAAGTAATATATATATATATATACCTTTATTATATTGCTTAAATTTAAACAAACAAAAAACAAATGCAAAATAAACATTTTATAAAAAAGTATGATATTAATCAGTGTCAGATCTTTGGCACTGCATTTCATTGGCCAGCGCCATCTAATTAGGAATGCATGATCTTGTTCCTGTCCGCAAACAATCATAAAGATGTTCATAGTTGAGTCGATATCTATACTTTGATTTCATGAAGTTCATGTTTTTTTGAAAAAGTATTGTATTTTGTATGCCTCTTTTTTCAGCAATGGATTTTTTTTCCGTTCACTGTATTCCACAAGTCCTTCTCTGATATTAATGATTTCAATAAAACATCATTCTTAAGTTCCAAAATTTCTAATTCTTGTTATTGTGCCTTTCCTTGAATAAGATCAACAATGTATGAAGATATTTAAAAAAAAAATTGGTGGCCAATGTTGGTGGGCGTCTAGAAATCGGTCCGCGGGCGCCATGGCACCAGAAGGCACAGGGTTGGGTATTCCTGCATTAATTGTTGCGAACGAACCGCCGAAAAGTTAGACCTGAGACGATATATACCAAAAGACCGGATTACGGATGAAATTTTCTCATATTTTTTTGATCCGCGCTGAAATGTAATTGAAACTGTTTGAGTGAATATGGTATTTTTATTATAATAATTATTATATCTGTTTAAAAATTGTACAATCTTTAGCAAATAATGCCATTGAGTGTAGACAGGTGTTCTCGACATTATTTAATGAGGAAATTGTACTTATTTGACTTTTGATGCCTCCAAAAAGCATTTCATTCTTAATAGAGTTCCTCTAGAAATTTTCAAGTTTTCAATTCAACAAAAAAACATGTCAAATGTTTTCTATTGAAAATAACATCTTACCAATGTTACATCCCAAAAAATCCCATTGATCCTGCAGAAAAACAATTAATGATATTATCAAAAATAAGATTCAATCGATCACTATTATAGCAGTAGCAGCCATAGTCTGGCCTCATAGAATTCATTACTTTTATAAAAATACAATGGAACCCTGATTCATTATTTTTCAATGGCCCCTTAAAAGAACAATGACTGCGGGAATGTCGTAAAACGTGAAAATATATTTTTTTTATGTAAGCTTAAATCACCTGAAATTTTTATATTGGATCTATCAATAGGCATGTCGGAAGCTCTCGCCCGCCGGTGTCGCGAATTTTCTCAAGTAAGACTTTTTACCTGATTTGCCTTTTTTATTATTATACGATTAACTCCTTATAAGCATCTGTCAAGTTGACAGCAGTTGATGGTGCTAATGTCAACACAATTTAGTCTTGGATTTCATTCAACTTATTGAATTATTTTCACCCTCAGCTTTGAGCCTTGACTTTCTCCATGAGAGACGATTTTTGTTGCGTGTTGATCTATTTAATGATGCGAGTAACGCGGACCATTCAGTAGTGTACTCGGCAAGTGAGTCAGTACTAGGGCAACAAGATTCCTTTTGCAGACTTGCAGTGCCAGCAGGATAGTTATTCCGACTAGAAGGGGGACACGGATGCAAATCGGAATGACAGATCAATCAAGGTGTATTTTGTGACCGGGACGGGACCTTATGTTTAATCCATAGATCAAAGACAACTGAAGATAAGGTATCGATGAGTGCGAGATTATTTAATACTGATTTCATATGCCTGTTTGGTCAGGATTATCAAGAAATAACGATAAATACAGGAAAAGGAATGCGGGAACGACGGATCAAGGTTCTACTGTAATGCCTTTCCATCAAGAATTGACAGTCAACTCATTAAAAATGACTTAATTATTGATATAATTTAAGAAATGTTTGTATTCTGTGTTATGGGGTCGCAGGTTTGAAACACTTATATTACATTGATTTTTTTCTATCGAATTGATTTATGTATTCATGTCTGCGAAATTTATATTCCTTCTCATCTATCTTGATTAGTTGACTACTTCTATTTTTTTTCTCATCCTTCCACTCTTACCTTCTACAAAACGCGGAGAGCTTTAGCTATCATAATAATAATCATTTCTTGTAAAGTGACTCGTGTTCAGATAGGTGCATTCTTAGGTGTCTATCATAATATATGGTCCACCGTAAGATCTGTCCCCGCGTACTCCAAACACCCATCTCACAACCGTTGCTTAAAAAGAATGGGCGACCAATCAATGATTACCGTCGGCTAGATAGATGTCAAAATCAGTTTTGTTTACATAGACTTGCAGAAAACTGACCGACCCACTAAATATGGCCGCTGAATATGAATCAACGAAATAAATGACATAAATGATTATGAAACAATTTAATGTATTAAAACACAGAATAAATTGGCGAATCGGCAATCAGAAATGTGATGCACGCGCTTCCCAATAAAAAAATATTGTGATATGCAGTAGTGGATTAAGCAATTGAGAGGTCCCAAGCACAATAAAACATTCCTTGAGTCCTTGTTTCTTGTTTAACATAAAAACTACATTTTAACTAATTGTATTATTATAAGCTTTTTTGAGACCCCTAATATTCAGAGGCCCCAAGCGCACGCTTATCCACTTACGAGTAACCTGCCACTGGTGATTTGTAATATTGTAATAACTTTTATTATTATTTTTTTTACATATCTCTTTAGAAATTTACCCTTTTAAAAGAATACATGGTGCATGTGCCTAACTATTGTACATGTAGACTGTTGCTTGTAATATGAGTGAACAAGGTCTGTAGTAAGGTACAGTTTTCAAGTTGTCTATCTAAATAAACTAGGTCGAGAATATTAGACCTAGTCTTTATGCTGTTTCGACATTATCAACATGTTTGTAAGCGAGCAGGTTAAACATTACCGTTATCTTCTCATTGATATTTGACCTGTCACTAACATTGCATTTCAGGCGGTGGACTGGTGGTCGGTGGGAGTGCTGACTTACGAGCTGTTGACGGGGGGATCTCCGTTCACAGTAGACGGAGTGAACAACACGCAAGCCGACATCAGCAGAAGAATTCTCAAGGGGCAGCCGCCTATTTCCGACAAGCTAGGCGCTAAAGTTACTGACTTTATAAAGAAGTGAGTTGTGAAGTTTGCTCAGTCAAATCTTGGAAATATTGCGTCAGTAGGTATGCAAAAAACAGGGCACAGTGAGTGAAAGTGACTAGCTGTCCTAGCCCCACCCCTCTATCCTTACTCTCTGAAAAAATACAGGTAGATCGGGTGAATAATAAGCGCTTGTTTTAGAACAACAACGGATTGCAAATTCATATTCTCCACATTGGTTGGTAGTGGAAATAGTTGAGAAAAGATTTACTTGGAAGGTTTATAAATTAATATGTAATCTTTTTATTCAATTATCAACTCATTCACTGCTCATTGAAATAAACCAACATTGATGCTGCACTTATAAATTCTAAATCTTATCAAACCTTTTTGTACTGATATACACCGATACACACTAACTAACAATCTAACTGTACGAATTTCGTAGTAGCACTACTTTTTTTCAATGAATCCAATTATGCTAAGAACCATACCAAAATCACCATTCTTTTTATTTTAAATAAATGCATATCGACTGTGGAAAGGAAAAAGGACTTAACCCACAGTTTCTTAAAAACAGGTTTTTTTTCGATAATCACAATGTATCAAACTTAATACACGTTCAATCAAAAGGATGCAAGCTGCAAATGCCGAATTAGTATCTAAATTTAGCTTTTAAGTTTGAAAAAATGACCTTGTAAAAAACTAAAACCAAGAAAAAAGACTGAAATAAAGGTTTTTCCTAGACAATTTCTTTAATTAATATAAGATTATGTCAATTAAACACCAGTTTAGAAGTCTCCGTGCACTTCAGGGTTGTGTATAATTCATAATTTGCATATGTCACAAAATCATCAAAACACGTTTTTAGCGCCTCCTGTAAAATTTGATATGTGTGGGTTACGTCCTTTTTCCTTTCCACAGTCGATATGTTGATTGTGCACTTGACCTTGAAAGAATCAGCTGATAGCCGCATTTGTAAAAAAAGTCACACATTAATAAACCTATATTCATTTGAAATTACAAGTTTCATAACTACGAGATGATTATTTTAATTTTAAAAATCAACTTTGGAATCTGATCCACGTCGACCATTCATGGTTACAAATTGACCCAAAAGCAATGAAATAAGCCAAAACTTCTCATTCATTTGCATCAGCTCACAATAGCCTTAATGTTTAAAATAGATGCATAATCATCAAACAACAAAAGGGCTCTTTTAAACTCGTCAGGCACATTGCCAAAAAAATAACAGCTGATATTACATAATTTTCTTTTACGGATAATGTGAATAATTTGTGCACAATTTAATATTTATAATGAATCCACTATTTAAAGTATTTGGACAGCTATTTTTTTTTGAAAAATGTAATAAATCGAAGCATTTTTTTGCAAACTGAACTGAGCTCGTTACTATTTGCTTAGAATAATCCTTCCTAAACAGAAAACTTCGCTTCAATGATTATTTAGAAACAAGGAATGACCCCTGTCTAAGCGATTAAAAATTAAATTTTCCATGACCGGTGGATAAAATGTTAACCATTACACTCACAAACGCAAGTTTCAACTATTGTATTCAAAAAATAAAATACTCATTTGTACTGATTCCACTTTTATTTTATATGATTACAACTGGTTTTTTCGCTCAACACGAGTATTATAAAATAAATGTGGAATTAGTACTTTATTTTATTTTTATGTGGAGTGTTTTATTTTTTGAATATGATTCCTTTCCACTAAGTTTTGACAGTGAACACCTTAAAAGTGTTCAACCATAGTGTCGACTTTTTTTTTCATAATATTAAATGGCACCCGCAAATAATAATATATAGCCTCATAAACATAATTCATCATGGGATTAGAATGTGTCAAAAATGAAAACCTCAATAGCTTTCGAAATAGCAACTGACATTCTACGGTTTTTTTTTATCAAAAAGTAATTATAATTAAAACTTCGACATGCTGTTTATAGAACTCGAGTAATTCAAATGAAATTGGTGAATTTCAATGAACATACAAACAGAGCATTGTTTTCGTCCCCGGAAGTGATTTTAATGCACGGGTTTATTGGAGATCTTAACACGTTGATTAAAGTTTTTCGATTTTAGAAACAATTTTTTCTATTTAATGATTGTGTATGTTTCATCTTGCAGACTTTTAGTTAAAGACCCCAGAAAGAGACTCGGAGGTGGAGAGGGCGATGCGGACGAATTGAAGAAGCATCCGTTTTTCAAGGTATTTCATTGCAGTCCATTTTATTGCCGCCTTCTGTCTGTAAGAATAAATAGCAGCATTATAATGGGCAAAACAAAAACATGTGATTATCTTGGCCATCAGTGTGAGACTATTACCGTGGTTCAAAAATAAAAAGTCATTACAGTCCTAACAGGTTGTGGTACTCATTGACAGTTTTTCAACACAAACTACTACTCAGAGTTATAATCTAATGAGCTCGATAGAATGCACGTGAGCATTTTTTAGGTTGAAAAATTCTTTTGCCATTGCAGAAATTAGACTGGGATGCCGTGGCTCGGGGAGCCGTTCCTGCGCCTTTCAAACCTTCCATCTCCGGGGAACTGGACACCAGCAACTTTAGTGATGAATTCACCCGGATGCTTCCTGAAGACTCACCCGCTGACGCGCCGCCCAACCATGACAAGCTGTTTAAAGGTTAACATATATTCACATTTGCAACGATTGCCACTTCCCACACTTTCGGCTTGTTTATTCTCGATTTAGCTCAATTCGTGAAAAATATATATGGTGGCATCCAAGGCAAGAAGGAAGACTAGCTGCGCGGAAATTTCAAAGGCTGTGCGGAGGATGCGCGGAGACTGGGCGGACCGATCAAATATTAATTGACCAACTGTCTTGTAGTGCGCACCAACCCGGAATGAGTGCGCGGGGGCTTCCCAACTGCTGCGCGGCTGTCTCTCGTGCTAATTCTTCTGACTGTCCTATACTTTCTTTGTTGCGGTGTAAGGCCTGAATTGCCTCAGCACTCCTTAGCTAATTATGTATTCTGCCTTTCAGGTTATTCCTACATCGCACCCAGCATCCTATTTTCTGAGAATCTCATATCCGAAGATATCTTTAAGGTGCAGGATCTTCGTGAGGAGACCGATAGCAAATTACCTTCCGACACCGATCTGATCAGGTGCAAACTTAAGGTATGACCCTTTTCTTGTAATGAAAATGTACTCTTCACAAACCAGTTGTGTCATCATCAATGCAGTTTACATCTCGGTCAGTCTTTTGCACGTCTCCAAGATTGTCTCCAATGATTTTCTTTGTTGCAGGAATCAAAATTCTTCCAAACGTACAATGTGAACTTGCGCGAGCCTGTTCTCGGAGACGGATCGTATTCTGTCTGTAGAAAATGCGTTCACAAGACCACGGAGAAAGTCTACGCTGTCAAGGTGAGGAAACGCTTGATCTGCTACATATTATGGAAAAAAGTAACTTTGCAAATAACATAGCGACATTACCAGATTTAAAAGTAAAGGGAGTAGGGATCAGAGACGACTTTAATTGATAGATTTTTGATTCTGCCGTCATGCGGAACAGTGATTTTCTACTAGGGGTCGCGGCACACTGGTCAATTTTCAAAGGTCTTTGGCCAGACCAGAAATAAAATCTTTTTTTTTAATTTATTCTATTGAATACAGTATACGTTTATCTTATTATATTAAAACTGTGATTAGATAATATTCAACGAGTATTATATGTTATTAATTATTGAAAGTAGTCCAGATAATGAGAAATCTAGATAGTTGAAAAAAAAATATAATGGACGGGGTGACAAAATACATTTAGTATATTTTTTTTTATAAATATTGTGAATATATAGAATATACTGGTACATATAATACGTATATAGCTTTGATTTAATAAATTTATTTTTTGCTTTTGCTTAACCTTCTCACCGCGTCACCGCTATGCATGTCCTAGCGATCATGCCCTCAGCGCGCGTGACACGTATAGATGTCATGGAAATTTCAAACCCTATATAAGAGCTATCTATTGTGTTAAAATTGTATAACTTGGTTGAAAATATTACTAAATGAATATTTTACCAAATTCAATAGATGGCATTAGTCAAAAAAGATCCAATATAGGCTAAAATAATTTATTTCTGGAACACGCCGAAAACATACATCATCAATGCAAGATTTTGGATAATGTAAATAAGCGATTGAGTGCGGGTGAAATTGATACTGTTCTGAGAATTTAATATAAGCATATGGTATGGTGGTGGCGCAGTGTTCTCGGTCGCGCGTGGCAGTATTTTGCAATATGGCGACGTCACGCTGCAATCGTATGAAGAATGTTTATTGTTGAATTAAACTGAGAAATATATTGAATTTTATTATTGAAAAAGTTACTTTGGGTGGCAATTAACATTTTTGATTAGTTGAAAAAATATTACAACCTATATTTATAGTCGAAAACGCGATAACAAAATCTGCAAAAAAAGCTGCCGGGCACAGGGCATGCTCGCTAAATTTGGTGACACAAGCAAAGGGTTAATGCTAAAACCATGGCGATATCTAAGCATTGAAAATTTTTAGATTCTATGGGAACTACATTCCTCCCCTAATATCCTACTTCGCTTTCTTGATATTGCACATCTGGAAAGATGTTTCCTTACCTATTCCCTCATTATTTAAAATTTATGATCCAGGATTGTTCATATCGCAATTTAACCGCTCGGTGACATCACTTTCGTTACATTCTCTGCATATTGAAATGTGTACTGCTGCCCTATGGCACTATTGATATCACTTTCTAGTACATTACTGGAAAGTACTACAGAGGTTCTACCGTATTTGCAGATGGATAATAGAAAACCACAAATATGTTGTTAAATGAAGTGTGGAATTAAGTGCAGAGAAATGTGGCAGATTTTTTTGTACGTGGAATAACTTAAACATGTCGGCATTTATAGAATTATGTTATTCCAAACAGGTAGGGGGGGAACTCGAAGATATTCAAGAATATTATCAAATTCCCATAACATTGAAGACATAGCCATGCAGAATGATAAATTGGTGATAATCAAACAGTTTTTTTTTCAGATCATATCCAAGAAGGTAAAGTGTGAAGACGAGATAAAAATGCTCAAGACGTGTCAGAGTCATCCGAACGTCGTCAAGCTCCATGAGGTCTACCGGGACTCTGTACGTAGTTTATTTTATACCATAGTTTATCTTTTTTAAAATTTTCACATTGTATATGTGATTTACAATTTCTCAAATTTGAATCGTTCAAATTATGTACGTTCAGACATGTTTTGTCACTAACTAGGTTTCGCCTTTCGGCATCTTCAGGCATTCAAGTGCACGGATGGACTTGAACAGACGTTTAGTAAATAAGTGTATCGTAATCGAAACATAATTTCAAAAGAGCTTTCATTAATCTGTTTTAAGAATTAGAAGGTCCTCGATTATCCAGATTAATCGGGAATGAACATAGTCCAGATCAGTGTTTATCAATCTTTTTGGGCCCGTGGCCCCTTTTGAGTGTTTTTTTTTGTCTGTGGCTCCCATACCATTGTTTTGTCATTGAAAGGAATGTTTTGATTTTTGTTTGAATAAAATAGTTGCTAGCGCACGTATGCAAATTGAATGCCTATTTTCTTCAATGTCCAAGTTTGAATACTTGCACCTCTTTGTGAATGAATAATATGTGCTTCATAAAGAAAATTTTACAAATGGCTTAGGCTGTTCACTGTCAATACTTGGCGGAAAGGATTATATTAAAGAAATAAAATAATCATTTGTACTAATTGAACTTTTGTTTTAAATTGGGAGGACCGGTTTCGCTCATAACGAGCGTTATCAACTGATAAGAGTATACAATATTACAGAGCTATTTAAACAAAACAAAATAAAATTATTAAGGATTATCTAATCAAGGAAATTTACAGATAAACATATAAATAAGTGGCACTAAATTGAATATAATTAAAATGTTTATTACCTCTTAATAGCCATAAATTCTTGCTAATCCTTCATTGATTCATTAATATGTAATGTGACTCCGTTTACAAATATTTGGTAAGGCAAAGAAAGTTATTTTCAATTTCTTCATAATTCTGATGACAATTTCAGCTTCACACGTACATCGTGACAGAATTTCTGAGCGGCGGGGAACTGCTGAAAAGGGTGCCTTTTGATGAATCTGCCGCTGCAGCTGTCACGAGCCAGCTTCTATCGGCCATCTCCTACCTCCATTCCAATAAAATAGTGCACAGAGATCTCAAGCCTGAGGTGCGTTTTAATATAAATGCTTATCGATAGATATGGGACCGCTTAGTTTGTCACGTCATTGCGAGAACACGATGTTGACATTTTCTATTACTGTTACAGAATTTGATATTTGCAACTGAAGCCAAGGACTCGGTGATTAAGATAATCGACTTTGGATTTGCTCGACGGACGCCCGACGGTGTTGACAGCGTTCCGGGAAGCGGTAGATCGTTCTCAGGGATGCGCACTCCCTGCTTCAGGTATGTGCTCACAAACTATTTATATAATATTTGTGTCACTCGTTTCCAAAATTCATCTAAAAATACCTCTACACTGAAAATGAAAATTGAAAAAATATATATCTTTTTCAATATGATTCAAGAAAATGTGGTTATTCTTTTGAATGTAAAGACTCAATATTTGTTTCGTGAGCATTTTCAAACCGAAGACAATAGACAAGGTGAATTTTGGAAATGGACGACGACGGGTGGACGTGTGAAACAACTCTAAGCGTGATCGATGGCAATTGGTACTGCTTTTACAAGATGGAGCTGAACTTGAATTAAAAAAAATGGTTTCAATATATTTAATCAATTTCACTGTATTGTATTTTCTCAGCATTCCATATGCAGCACCGGAAGTTCTCGATCGGGTTCGCGGAGGAAACCTCGGCTACGGAGACGGCTGCGATCTCTGGAGTCTAGGAGTTATTTTGGTAATTATTAGTATTCCTCAACTGAGCTTTCTTCTCAACTCTCAAACAACATTTTAGGTTATCTTTAGGGCACTTGAAATTTTACTCCTACCTTTGGGGAATTATTTTGTCTCGTCTCGTTTAAAAAGGTGAGAGGTGAACTCTCCTCGATTTAAATAATCCTCAATGATATGTTGCAAATTGTGTTTCAGTACTGCATGCTGTCCGGGAAAGTTCCGTTCGTATCTTCAACCGGAGACGAGCCCGTGGTTTGCCTCATTGATCGGATACGCGAGGGACACTTCACCTTTGATGGTCAGGTTCTATTGACAACCTATAGTGAAATTCTTTATTTGTTTGTAAAATATATGTCTTTATTTACGGCAGTTGTGCAAATTATGTATGTTCAAGCAAATACATGTAAAATTATGAACGAGTTTGCGACAGACACTTATTGATTCATTTTGTCAATCGCTTTCACAGTTATATCTGATTTCAGAAGCGGCATGGTCAAACGTGTCCCCATCAGCAGTCAGTCTGGTGAAGGGGCTACTGGCGACAGACCCTCGCAAGAGATTAACAAAAGAGCAGGCTCTAGCACATCCGTGGGTCAGTGAAATATATTGTATCTTAGTTCTTTCTCGCATTCATTATTCAGTTTTGAAAATTTCCTGAGACTCTTTCTTTTTACAAATAATATCAACCAACACATTCACATTCAATACAGTGATTATAATTAATCAATAGTTGTTAATTGTTTTTCTGCATATTTTCTGCATTAATTGAAAGGTATCGCTTGGGATTTACAGATAGCGACCTCTGACTCAACTCGGATGCCAGTTAGATCGTCTTCCGGACGCGCTCTCGCTAGAAATGGCCATCGACGTAATTTCACCCTCCAGGTAAATCTCCCACACTACCAGAGACAATATTTCCACCGACCGTTTTTATAAAAGAACACGACTTTAGTGTGGATTGCTCATAAAATATGGCTAATATGCATGTAGGCTTCAAACTTGTTATCCCTTTCCAATCCACTTTTTCAATCGCTGTGTTCTCACTGAGGTTGTTGTAGGAATTGTAGTAAGATATTTTCGCTATTCTCAATATTCTTCCATACATATATTTGTTGAAAATGTTAGTTTTGATTATAAGCATCTCAAATATCAAAGGTATGAAAAAAAAATGTACACTAGTTGGTTTTCATTAATTTAATATCTTTCAGGAAGTGGCGAATGCCAAATTGGCACAACGCCGGCGTCGTGATAAATCATCTGACGGCGATGCTGTCGCACCGGTTCCTGTCGATGTTTCGCCGGTCGCCCGTGCCGTCTCTGCGGCGCTGGGTTCTCGGTCTCCTTTGGATGTCGTAGACAACGACGACGCCGAGGTCGCATCTTACACGTCTGAGGCGGACGGGTCTAATTCCCCGACAGTTCACCTTCGCAATTCTGACGGTCCCCGTCCTTCTTGTGATTCAACGAATCGGCGACACCAGCGGCGACTCGACGGCCCTGAAAACCTTCCCGCTGTATCGGACAGCGTTTCCGTAGCGAGAGAGGCCGCAGGTGTTCCGCGAGTCTTGTCTGCTGTTGCGGGCGACCCGCCCAGGCCGGACGCTGACCGCCGTGATTCTGCTGTTGGGTTTGCAGGTGAGGTGAAAAACACCTACGCCAGAAGAAAACCTCGCCTCGACGATTTCATGGTATTTGATGTAGCGGCAGTACCGCAGCCGGAGACTGTGTGTCCCGCTTCCGCCGTTTCCGATGTCAACGAAAGCGGCTCTGCGCTTCGGAAAAACAACCAAAGAGTGCAAAGAAACTTAATACTGCCTCGGATATCCGGCTCATCCCGTCCGTTTACGAGGAGTGCGGCAGGGGCTGCAGACGCGAACGGACTGGAAAGAAAATCGAAACGGAAGAGGAAATCTATAACTGGGGAGCCAGTCGCCAAACGACAGAAAAAATACATAGACATTACCTCTCCCGCTCGGCGGACCTTGCGAAGTGGCGCTCGTCTCGCCTCCATTCTTCCGCTTACGATACCTGATAAAGATGGAAAAAAAAATATCCCCGAACATCCTGAACCGAAGGGAAATATTATCAAAAAAGAAGAGAGTGTTGCCAAAAAGCATACAAACGCTATCAAAATAGAGATCGGGAAGAGAAAATGTGTTAGAAAACTAGAAGAGACATCTCGCATCCTGCGCTCAAAAGTGATGGCTGCACGGCGTAAGCCTCCAGTGGGTGCGTTCAGTGAAAAAATCATCCGACAAAGAAAGACTTTAGTCAGAAAAAAGACTATGTCTGAGAAGACTCCTCTTTCTTCAAAAAAATTACCCACCGGAGGAAAGTGGAAAAAGACAGAGCCCACCGATCACATTGAATGCAACAAAAAAAAAAAGAAAGGGAACAAAACTCGTTCCGGTGATGCCAAAGATGAAGAAAAAAAGGCCGGCGTGAATAAAGGGCGAGGGCATTTCTTCCGTCACTGTGCAGGGGTGAAAAGCAAAATTTAAGACATCGATCGCCTAAGCTTTGTTATAGATAATTGTGCGGAGAGATTCGAAGGCGATTTGTTTGTGTTTTATGTGTTTGAATGACTAGAACTGTGTAAATACATTATTTATTTACTGAACCAAGGGAGAATTGTTGAATGATCTTATTTCGATGCACGAATTTTTTCTTCCAAATTCGTATATTATTTTAAACTCTCAGTACAAATAAATATGGATTTTTTCATCATTGCGACTAGCCGTCACGTCTCAAAGGTAGATTGAGAGACTGCTGGCGTCTATGTAGAAGAAAAGATCTCGGATTGTGGGTTTTCTCAAGTCGTGTCGCTCAGCGTAACAATATTAGAAAATAAATCTTTGGCGTGTATAACTTATTGGAACCCTTAAAGGATTCCGATATCGAAGGGGAAAGAAAACATCCTCAACTGATACTTGTGCCCTGCGCTTAGTGACTGCCCTCGAAAAATGAAAAACTTTCAGTTTGATGAACAATATGTAATAATTTTTTTTTAGAAATTTGTTGAAACTGTCTGCGGATGAGAAGCGACGTCGAGGACCGAGACAGGCTTCCGTCTTAATTTATTTTATCCGTTTACTTTGTCAAATCTCATCAGCGGTCGACTGTCTATCCTCATTGTCTACGGTGAGGAGAGGTCCCTTTTGAGATGTCGCTTCTTCCGTGACGCTTCGACCTGATGGGAAAAGACAATATCGATTGCGACGGTCTTCTTCTATATTCAACCTCTGGGATGGGAGAAGACGGCCGTCGCCTTGTCGGGTCTGAAGGATGGATCAAAATTTTAGCTGTACCTATTCTGTAAAATAATAATAATTACGACAGCTGCGGATCGTGCGGTATTGTGAAAAATATTTATTATACTATTTTTAGTGAGAAATGAGAAAATGGACCCGCGCATCGTTTACTCTCATTCAAATAGTGAAATGATAAGAAGTCTACGGATTCTTATCCTGTTAAATGAATTAACGAGGAGGTCGAGACGAAGTAGAAGTAAAAGAAAGTGGCCTTAGATACTTGTCTGTCGGTGAACCAAAGGTTAGAGAGCAAAATTTCTTATATTTGTATCCGCATAAAAACTATCATAGCGAATTGATATCGTCGACAGAACGACTTAAAATATTTTTTAGGAATAGCAACCGATCGTTTTGAAGTTTCAGTGAAAAAATTGAAAATACTCTCGAAGCTGACCGTTTGAGTCTTAACGTTACTATTTTTTTATCAAACAGGATGAGCCCGATCCGGACGGGCTTGCAGTCATCTATTTAAACCTCTTCTGAACACTGACCGTCTTTGAACTCTTTGCTGTCTGACATTAAAAATAATGACTCTTTCTCTGTTCCTGTTTTTGGAGGAGACGTCCTGTTATATTTCAATTTAACCAATTTACTGTAAATGTGTGTCATAAATGACAAAAATTGGCATATTAATTTATTTATATTTATTCTTCCTCAGTAACCAGATAAAAAATACTAGGAAAAATTCAAAATATTGGCTGCCGTTGCCAACCACAAATTGTCTTAAAACCCTTCTGTCTCCAACGTGTTATGTGGAATCTTTGCATTTTACATTTACACTAATTTCTCTTTTCTTTTGTTGAACGCTACCTCTATTCATATGTCATACCCAAATAACTAATAAAATAGTTTTAAAATGAATAATGAATAATGGTGAATATTTATTTTGTTCTATTGTGGACCTAACGCATTGCCACTTTACACCTTCTCACAACGGAAGCACTGCATAGTAAATGTAAATTCAATCCATAATGGATCAGTTTCATCTATAAATATTGAACGCTTTTAATCACACTCAGCGCCGCCAGTCTGTCAGATGACAAAGAGTTTGTAGGAAATTTGTTTTTTTTTTAACTTGACCCGAACCGGACCGCTGTGGGAAATTATCGATCGGCAAATATTCAACTCTTTTTTTTATTTGAATATACAATTGACGCTGATAAAATCGAAAATTATATTTTATATTATATACTGGAACGAGGACCGCCTTCTCCGTATAATTTCCTAATGTTTGCGCTTAATCCTGCCTGTCGTAATATACAAACGATGAAATACGGTTCTGTTGACGGTTAATTGTAGCGGCGATTAATCGAAATACTTCACGTGATAATCTGACGTTGAGATGTTGCCGTTTTAATTTTTTTTACTGCGGTATCGCCGGGAATCTGAAGAAATATTTAAAGTATTCTAATTTGCATATCAAAAAAATTTCAATATGGACATCGGCACTTAAATTTTTGTGCCATTTCGTTTATTGAACTTTAGGTGCGATAGTCGTCGGGAGTGAAGGAAAAACGCGGTTTGTATCCGGATACGTAAGATTCAGAGCAAATAAACAGTACCGCTTCGCTTGTCTGCATTCTTTCAACGGATTACCGTTTCCCACCCGCGATGGCTTTGCATATTGCAAACGGCATTTTATTTTTATATTCGGTCGCAGAGGAGTCAGTTTCGTGTAATACCTGAATGCAAATATTTCTTTTATTATCTATTTATATTTCCAACATTTATTAATGATAAGTTTATGTGAATAATTAATTAATCAATAAATATGGTATGTTTCTGAGAAATGATTTCCTATTATACTATCGATGCATATTTATGTAATTTATGAGAGCAGTATATTTAATTAGGATACTGAACAATTGTTAAGTAAAGAAAACAAAAATGCCAAAAAGAAATGGTTATCATTAAAGTTATAGATTTTTGTAGTATAATTATCAAATTGTTGAGTAGTTTAAAAACTGATTGTTTTTTTTATTAATTGAATGTTTTTTTTAGTTTTTGAAAAGCATGTTATGATTTTTGTTGTATTTTTACATGCAGGTATAATAACTATTAAAGACAGAACGGGGTGAATTTCAATCATTCCTTCTTAAATGGGCATGCTGGATTTTCATTTATTTCTTCCCACCGCTGCCTTCCAATATTGTTAACTATTACAGAGCCGCCGGAGGGACATCTGCCAACTCTGCAGTGCTGCTTTGCAAAATTACCGACTGAGAATATGCGCAACTCTGGTACCGTACTTGCGCTTCGATAACAATGTCCGCATATTTCAGTTGGGTATTTTAAAGGAAGAAGTCGTCTCACGACGGAATATTTTGGACACTCCTAATGTGATCTTTATCTAGACAAACTGAGACATTTCTAAATTGCATCAAAATCTTGAATGGCCTGTTTCTGTGATTGAATATATTTCAAGTAAAATACGTAAAAGATCATCATCTTTTTCGGCTAGCATGTATTGTTTACTGTTCTTCCGGTAATAATATATTTTCGCAGTTGGAACTGGAAAAAGCTTCTGATAATATAAAATAACTAGATTATTCCACGTATTGTGTTACAAACTGTGACACGTGTTTCGCCTCTTTCAGAGGCGTCCCCGTAGACAATCTTACTTTCACAAATGCTTGTTAAAGTATGAATGATTTTAATTTTACTGTTCTGATATATTATAAAAATAAAAACAGGAGGCAAGGAGGGGATGATAGAAAAACAAACAAACAATAATGATACTACAGATGACATTTACATTACAAAATGATCAACTAATGAGTTGCATCAATTGAGAAGGGTTAAACCATTGGAAATAAATTTAGCAGTGGCGGACAACCTGTCCTATTTAAGATATTATTTAATAATAATTCTTTATTGTTAATATTTTTATTTAAGTTTGTAGCGCAATACGTGGAATAATCAAAGTTATTTTATATTAAAATGAACTTTCACAAAGTTACCGCCGAACCCATCGAAATATCTTGATGTATCTTTATAATCTTGACTACTTGAACGATTATGCCGGATATGGAAGTCCCCTAGGACTCCAGCCCCCGAGTGAAGAGGCAATGCCTTGATGCAAGATCAGTTTTGCTTAAGAGATGTAGAATATTATAAAACATCCAACTCATTTTTTTCCTATAATATCAGTTTGCTCACTTCAACTCTTGGAGGCTCATATAATATTGCCATTTCCCAGACCTGGGAAAATGTAGACAATTTCACGATCTAGAATTTTTTTTTTATTCGTTTGTATCTTGAGTTCTAATTTCACTTTGCACCTCTAAGTGACTTTTGTAGCATAGTATCAGCATAAATTGCATTTACCTAAACAGGATCCATCACCCCAACCGGGTATCCTCAAATCTACCATAATAGCAAACTTGTATGTCATAATGAAAACGCTTCAAGTGTTGAATATGTACAAAAATATCATCTTTCAGCTTAGTGTTTATAGCTACCAATGACGGATATATCATGAGCTCGTGATGATTAATTCCTAACAAAGCTTTCCAAAGAAATCAAGAATAACTCATTTGTAGGCTATTCATCTTATAAGATTACAATTGTTCCCTTGTAACTGTTAGTATAATAAATAAAAAAATTCGAATCTGAATCTAAAAGATAAAATATATCACACTAAGCAACAGATATCTCTTCTCTAAATTGTTTGTCATTTAAAAATTACATAATACTATCCCAAAATGCAACAAAACGAAGCAGACCATTGGCCATTGATAGTCTAGTTGTCTAGTACATATATGTGCAAGCACCGGCCTGCCGAGCTATTTGTCCGGCCCTGATTCAGCTCGGCGAAGTATCGGAGACAGAAATTAATAGTTTCAGGGAGGGACTAAAGAATGGAGATGACAAGGGCGCTTGCAGTGGCTCCACTCTACTAGTTCGTGATCACCACCATATAAGAAATAGCAACATTTTTGTGGCAGCGTTTTTATAAGAAGCCTACCGTTTTTGGGTCCATGGCCAAGTGGCCGCTTTCTATTTCGTAATTGTTTTACAGCATACCGCCAATGGCAGCCCTTCTTGAAAAAATATTACTTAGGTTTATTATTAGTGTTGTATTCTATTGGCTTATTTAGGGTAGCTCGAATAACGGTCGATGTTGAAAACAATGTAACGACATCCAGGAGGATAGTCCAGCTAATAATATCGACGAACAAATAAGTACACGGTGTTTTTGAATGATTATCATATATATAATATTACATCTATATTATTTACACAAATCCATATATTTTGTTTGTTGTCGTTTATAAACTATTGATTTATATTGTGTTAATTAATGGTTAATGGTATTTTTCATAGCATACTGTCACGGACAGTGGCGGTTCTAGGTACTGGGCTAGGTGGGCTAAGCCCGACCTGCATTTTTCACCCAAAACTTTAGACGGCTGAATAAAAATGAGGTGCAATTCGGCCGCTGAACAAAATAAATACATTTATAAGGGTAACTAACCTTTCTCAAATTAATACAATATCTTTGTTTTGATTTTCCTCTGTCAATATAAGACAATGCTGTGTCTACCTAAAATAATATTCTCGATTGTGTTTTGTATTACAATTTTAAACCGAGCCGGCATAAAAAAAAACAATAACCCTATAAATACTTCATAGAGAACAGGCAACGTGACGTCAGTCTGGCAACACCTACGTATTAACGACTCAGGGGCTAGATCTTTTAAGCCCGAGTTCTTTACAGAGATAATATAGGTTCTTTCTTTACACTGGGGCGCAATCAAGCATGATTAGATTTTTTTGTATTTGTATGTACGGAAACGTCATCTAAACTCACACGACCGTGCTTCAAATTATCAAGCTTCTGTCTTTCGTTGGGGGCTTCATGGATTCTGCCCATGCCCCCCCATACATTCAAACACAAAAACCAATATCGTTGTATTGTATGAAAGTGACAGGTATTGACTCTCAGTGACAGCTCTGTATTGCTTTTTGTACTTGTTATTTCACTTTGAAAGAGACGAATTTAAGGTCCCGTATTATTATTTTATTATTTCTTACTTACATTAGCATTGATTTTATTATATAGTAATTTATGCTTTGCAGTAGTGTAGTAATATTTGTTAATTTGCTTGTAGATTAATGTTTAAGGTGAAGTGGAAACGTACACAATTTCGTAAATAGCATACAATGCTAAACTTTCCTCTAGCCCACCCAAGATTTTAGTTCAGGAACCGCCACTGGTCACGGACATTGCCGGCTTAAAATCACAACTTTTACAAAAATACAATGTCCCTTTTCGTTTTTTTTTATTCAAACACACTACACACTCGCGCTTATCGCTCTCGCCCCATTTTATAAGATATAATGGGTGATAGGGAAAAATTCAAGACTACATAAATCGATTGAATAAAATCTAATACTTTCAGTACTGGGATTCGAACCAGTGACCTCCGTAACCAAACCCAACGACACTGACCACTTACCACGCAGCCGACTCTTTTTACAATATTATCATGATTTGTTTACATGATAACATTCCGTTTTTCTTTCCAAGCAAGAAGCAATTGATTTTTTTAGGCATGGAATAGTGTCTCTCATTTTCAATTAAGGCTATTTATATCGATAAAGAGATTTTTATATTTATTACTATTGTGTCTGTTGAAACTGACATTTTGTGTTTCGGATTTTTTCTCATAACTTGAAGTTACATTCAGCTCCCGAAATTGAATATAATCAATTATTGAATAAATTTTAAACAATTATTTATGTAAATGAGAGGTCAAACCTTATTAAAATATGTGTCGTTAAGGAAACGAAATGTGAAATAAGCGAATTGAGACACCCATAGACTGACTTTGCTCAAATATATATTATTTTACTGTATTTCTATGGCTTATTTTGATTATCAGTCATACAAAAAATATACAAAATATACAATCAACGACTGAATTAAAATGTCAAAATTATCAAATAAAAACAAATCATTTTCATTATAACTGTAAGTTTGGAAGCTTTCTAAAGAATCATTAACAGAAAATTAAAAATGTCCAACATTTTTATTTACTATGTCACCATATAGTGCTTGCATTAATTAATTAATTATCACTATATTCTGTGAAAAATTTGTTCAATTGATTCATAGTAGTCAAAAATATATTTACAAAAAATAATATGATAGAAATATATTCGAAACTCTTATCCTTTCCTCAATGTTGATATTATAGCTGACATGCTAAAAAATAATTGGTAGAATTACATCGTTATATAAAACAAAAAACAAAAAAAAATCATACGTGTGCATTAATTTTTAAAAATCTTAAAATAAATGTAAGTTTGATTACTTAGGCATTTAAATATTATTGATTTTTTTGCGAAAATATATAGTTTTTTCTTTCACTTTGATTATGATTACGACAATAATAACGACATCTCAAAAATACCAGGTTTATTCAACATTAAAAACACAATATACACTCTTACACAATATACACTCTTATCAACTATGTAGCCAAGATTTTATTTGTAAAACCTGAATGTAAAAGTTACTCTAAAATGTAATTATGATAACTGAAAATGTACAAACTTCAAATTATTGTATATTTATTCCAGATGTAAACAATTTAACTGATTATTGTTGTCAGTAAAAAAAATGAAACCCATTTCCTCCATTACAATCACTTACAAAACTTTATGTAAACGTCTTGTTACGAAGTAGATAGACA
Source organism: Himalopsyche tibetana (assembly GCA_030503985.1). Classification (NCBI taxonomy): domain Eukaryota; kingdom Metazoa; phylum Arthropoda; class Insecta; order Trichoptera; family Rhyacophilidae; genus Himalopsyche; species Himalopsyche tibetana. Next base: position 45,805 of record JAPJYX010000003.1, on the reverse strand, counting down.
CTTGTCGACGTTCGATATTATTTTGATTAATAAGAATAAGTGATTAATTTTAAAGTGTAAATAATATATGAAATAAAGTTGAACCAACATTAGTGTTTTAGTAAAAATACTTTGCTATACTTTTAAATCCCATTAAAATATATATGCCTTAGCATTTCCGCAGCAAAAAATTTGTTTCGGAAATGCACAAAACGAAAATTGAGCAGTTTTAAATATAAATCAATGCATGGATCACAAATGCATCTACTTGTTCAAAACGACAAAGTAAAAGCTTTCATTAAAATGCTGAAGTTATGGAAATCAAATTTACAAAATAATGAATAAGATATGTTTTAACTTTTAAAATATTTCTGGGCCACAGCCAATATTGAAGATGCAAACATATTATTATTGAACACTTGGATGGTTTATTGATGCATTTTAAAAAATATTTTAAAGGCAGCAATTTCTCGACATTTTTGTGGATACAGAATCCATTTATCGACAGTGAAGAAGTAGAATTTGAGCTGACAAACATCGAAAAACAAAAATTGGTTGAATTATCATTGCGATAATAGCTCACTAAAACAAATGTTTAAAAATGAAACTATAATTCAATTTTGAATGAATCTTAGAGAAGAGTATAAATCTTTGTGATTCTACCCTTTAAAACGTCTTATTTATGCGAAACGTGTTTTTCGGCACTGGTTGCAATGAAAACCAAATTTTGAGAAGGGATAGCAGTCGGAAAAGAGTTATGAGTTGCACTATCCACATAGCCCTCAAGATTTGATGCACACGTGCCAATAAACAACATCAACCCTCGCATTAAATTTTGATGCGTTTAAGTAGTTTAATTGAAAATTTAATATACAAACAAATTAAAATGTTTGCAGTGGTTTTTTACCATGTAACGCGGTGAAACGGCGTTCTGTCACATTTTTCTGGGCATTTTTAATGTTTAAAATCAAATTTAGTTAAGAAAAAAAACCTTGAAAACCACATGTTGTTTTTCCCTTTTGAATGTAACATAATGTACCGGGTATTGCAACTCTCAAATGTAAATGATGTCATATTAAAAAACATTTTCTTCAATCGGTTTATCGATTTTTGTTAAAAGGCATGACTATTTCTAAGCATTTCTCCCACCCTTTCAAATCTAAAATAAACCAGACAAAGCGATTGAGAAGAGATTGGTTAATCGCTAGTCCTGTCCAATCCCCATATTTTTATTCTTCAAAAAAAGAGAGGTTGGATAACAAGCAATTCTCGTAAAACAACTTCCGTTGAGAAAGATCCATTATTAAGCTATATTCTCCACATTAGGAACGGACATAGATAAGAAAAAAAACTTTGTTTAAATATTGACAAGTGAGTTCCGGCATATTTTTTTCCAAAGAAAAGTTCATGTTGTATGTTATGTTATTGTTCTGTTAATTATAGCTTTAAGTATTTGTTTTGTAATAAAATTATTATTATTTAAAACGTGTCTTTATTACTATATTTTAAAAAAAATAAAAGACGCGCGGCAATTTTCTTTTTATTTTAGAGAGGCGCAGTAGCATAATGGTTGGAAACCGCTGCTTTAAGTTGATTTATTTAGCGTAGTTGTATTTTTTTATTAATTCTTTTATTTGTATATTTGTTTCGTGTTAAATTTCTTGTGTAGTCGTCAAATGGTGTTTTTTATGTATCATGAAGGAAAATATATACATATTTAATTATTCGTGATTTTCATATATTATATCCGGTGGAAATGTGTGTCATACACGGTTGGTAATCAAGGGACGCTACAGGTTGACACTTGAAATCTCTTCACTGTTTTTTTCTTGTCTTTTTAGCTGTTATGAGAGATTCACTTTGCAAAATTTATGTTAGATATATTGATTCCATAAAAAATTGTTGCACCCGACATTTCGTGTCATATATTTATTTGCGAAAATGACGCACTGTTCACAATTTCATATCTAGTAGAGGCTATAGATTGTTTTATTTTGGCGATATACCTTATCATAAGGTGGATTAAAAATATTGTCAGTTCTTTGAAATCAATATTTATCACATCCGTTATCATGTTATGTCGAAATAAAATTGTAAATATACTTAAAATCTTCGTTTTATATCTTTTCTCGGCCAAAATTAGATAGACATCTAAATTCTAAGAAAAAAAATGTTTTAATATAAAGGCGAATGTTTAAAGAAATTGGAATGTTGAATTTGTGAATCTGATGTAATTCAAAAGTGAACAAGATATTTTCATTTGTAAGCTATTTTTTGGTAAATGATTTTTTACGCGCACACTGATAAACTTAGCATTAGAAATATTAAAATACTTTCTTTGTTTATCTTATTTTTGAAAAGTTTTTGACTTTGTGATTGTAGTTCTTACCGTATCGACGGTGGAAAGGAAAAAGGACGAAACCCACAACAGAGTCAATTTTACAGGATGCACAAAAAACGTGTTTTGTTGATTTTGGATCATATGCAAATTATGAAATATTGACAACCTTGAAATGAACGGATAGTTCTAAACAGGTGTTTATTTGACATAATCTAATATTAATTTAAGAAATTGTCTAGGAAAACCTATTTTTCAGTATTTTTTCTTGGTTTCAATTATCACAAGCCCATCTTTTTTCAAACTCAAAAGCTAAATTTAGGATACTTATTTGGCATTTACAGATAACATCCTTTTGATAGAACGTGTGTCATGTTGGAAACATTGTGATTATCAAAAAAAGCTGTTTTGAAAAAACGGTGGGTTACGTCTTGTTTTCCGTTCCACAGTCGATATGCAATCTTAGCATCGGTATAAGTATATCTGCAGCAAAAATTTAATTCAAATATTATTTTTTTATTGTTATTTTAAGTGAATTCAAAATTTAAAATAACTTTGATTATTCCACGTATTGTGCTACTAACTGTGACACGTGTTTCGGCATAATTTACAACTGAATTTTGGCTCGGTAGTCATCATGATTCAAGTTATCAAGTTAACACAACATTTATTGATTCTGAGGCAGTACGAAGTTCGTAAGTTTAGCTAGTTATATATAGAACAGAGAAAGCGGAACCTTTTCACGTCAGAAAGTTGCATTCATATATTTATGCTTTTTGGTGCATGCAATTCGCATTTTTTTTCACAGCAATTCTTCCAATTTACAAGATAAAAATTTATATTTTATATTATGTATTATCATCATTAAAAATGAATACATCATATACTTCATGTGATTATTATGGAGAATGTGTTGATTAGACCTTCGTTTTCAGAATATAAGTAAAGTTTTTTCTTTTCTGAAATAAAAAGCTAACAGAAAAGATATGTTGCCAGGCAGCAAGCAGCCGCATTGTTCACATATTCAGTAAACAGGGGGCACATTGAGTGTGACACAATATATTCGGTGAGAGTCATTGGATTTTAGCAAGACAATAGATGTAGAAAAATCCCTTTTCAAAGAAACCTCTTACATCAAGCAGGTAGAATATTTTCTATACAAATAAGTTATCTTAGTTCTGTATATTATGCTTTTCCAAATGTATTAAAGAAACTGGATTGATGATTAATATTATTCACAGTAAAACTGAGAAAAATTATAAACATATTCTTTAAATATATTTGTAAAAAATCAACGTAATTATAATTGTATCATTCAATTAATTGAGAATTTTTTATAATGTAAAATTACCCATATTTTGATTCAACTAAAGAGTTGCTACCCCTGCTTTAGATTGTGAATTGGTTGTATTAAAACTCTTCTAGATAATTTTACTTTGTAGAGTAGGAAGTTTTTCATACCATTATTTACCCTGCTTAAAATCTGAGTGTTCATACAGTTTATCGATTTTATTGCTACTTACCGATTTAATGTCAAATAAACATTCATAAATATCATGTTCTACAGTTGATAATCTATAACAGTGGTTCCCAAACTTATTATTCTCATGGACCCCTTTCAATGCAAAAGCCGGACCATGGACCCCCAAGCGAAATATTAAATTTAGTCTTAATGCCTTGAAGGGTGATTCTTTTATTCATGTCCGTTTCCAATGTGGAGCATATGGTCCGTGATTGGGGTATGTCAACAGAAGTTTTTCCTCGAGAACTGTTTCTCACTCAGTTGCTCAACCCCCTTTTGTCAAAAAGAGTTAGGATAGAAGAATAATGCTAGGACATGACTGGTGGTTAACAAATATTAACTCTTGTGGCGACCTATTGACCTCACGCTTATTTGATCATCAATCAGTGTTACGATATCTTGTATATTCATAAAGACCAACCATGTGATTGACTGGCAGGTAGTCCTCATAAAACCATTTTAATTTTAACAACAATTTTAAGCGATTATACTCAACAACTTCTCATTTATAATACATCGTAGAAAAGTCTGAGAGGAATAGACTAACAGCAAGTCCTTGTTGCTCTGTGAAAGTCTTTTTATACTATACCAAAAGTGTATATTACAAAAAAGTGATAAGATATATAAACCAAATAATGACATCTTGCATTCTCTTAAAAAGCCAACCATGATATAGACCAGTGGTTCTCACGTTAGATTTCATTGTGGCCGCATTATAAGCATCGGCGGTCCTATGGAAATGTCTCGTGGCCGCACCGAATGTGATAACAATAGCAGTTGCATTTACTTAAAAAAAGGATTAATTTATGTTCAATAAAATACATTATTTAAAGATATTGGTATTTATTTATTTAAAAGCAATTCGAATGGAAATTGTTCAACAGTTCTCTCTTCCAATGCAAGCCGCATCGCCGCTTCTAAGTTTGCATCTGTCAGGTGGTTTCGATATTTATTTTTTATAAAGTGCATTAAACTGAATGATCTTTCATAGTATACAGTTGTAGGAAAATCGACAAAATTAATAAAGCAATTGTTGCTAATTCTTTATATTGACTTGATTCACGGTCAACGTATAACTCCGACCAGAATTTTTGAACAGTATTATATTAAAACGATCCTTGATACGTAAACGTATTTGATCATTACTTATTTCTAACAATGCATATTTAACATTAGCCCAGTTAATTGATTTGAATATTGAAAATGATATTAGTCATTTTTGTAGTAATTTTATTATAAAGTTATCATTTTTCATCACTTGAAAAGGGGAAAATATAAAGGTAACAATTTTAAAAAAATTCATTTCTTCGAACCTTTTATCAAGTTCCAGATTTAATGATTGAAGACACTGTATTATTGTATGCTTCAATTTAAATTTAGAATTAGTGTCTGCCAATTTATCTAGGAAATCACTAAGTGAAGATAGAATCGAAAAATTGTCATTTTCAATTTCTGTCACAAGGCTTTTCGCGGTGTTTTTTAATTTATCTATAATGAACACGGTTTCTATTATTGTTAAGATGCTTTTTTGTAATTGTTTATTAATCGAACTAATACGCGGCAAAAAATCTTTCAGGAATAAAATTGACCATTTTATATAATTATTTTGAAGTTTCTCACTTAAATTTTTATGGTTGAATCATTTAATTCACAAAGACGTTGAACACTACTATCAAAACTTAGCCATCTAATGTGGTTGTAATTGAGCAATACATTGTGTTTTTCGTCGTTGATTTCACAAATAGACCTAAACATGTTACACAATTTACTACTGGTATTAATTGCATTTAATACTTTTCTCACTATTAATTCCACATCTTACATGCATTTAATAACAGTTTTGCTAACTAACACTTCTTGATACACAATACAATGCATACGAAATATTTCATTTTCGGAGTCTTCGTTGAACAAATTCAATACGCCCTTTCTTTCGCTCTTCACAACCGCAGCTCCATCAGCAGTTACAGCACATAAATTGTGCGTTGATATGTTTAACTTTATCATGTCCGCTTTGATAGTATTATAAATATTAATTGCATTCGGACGGTCTATCAATGAAGTTAGGCACAATAGTTTTTCAATAAATTCACTTTTGTCAACATCGAAATATCTTGCAAATACTAAAATTTGGTTAGTTTTTGTTACATCATTACTTTCGTCCAAATATAAACTATAAAATGGGCTTTTATTGAGGGATCTGCTTATTTCAAATCCTATGAACTTTCTCATTTCGTTTATTCTTCGTTGAATTGTATCATTACCTAGTGGCAAATTACGAAAAAGTTTATTTTGAAGTTCCACTCCCAAAACTACAGATTTTATAAATTCACCTTCTGTGAATGGTTTTCGATGTTTTCCAATTAAATAACTAACTTTGAGAGATCCCAGATATAAATCATCATTTTGTGATAGAAATGTACTCAATACTTTTTTTTGTGAAGAAAGTTCAATTTTAAATTTTTCTACTAAATTTTGGCGCAATTTTGGGGTAGACCATTTTTTTAGTACTTCATCTTCATGAGTTTTATAATGCCGTTCCATAGCATGATTTAATTTGATGTATTTCAATTTTACAAATTACGCACACGGCAACTATATTGTCTTGTACATTTTCATTGCGCACAATCAAATACATTTCTTCCCATTATTTATGAAACTTTCTCTTCTCGTCCCGAAAAGTACGACTTCGTTTCGCTAGAACTAGTATTTTTGAAGCATTCGCACCACTGTTGTTTACATCTTTGCTGGATCCTGCTCCACTTTCATCCTTTTGGATATTTTTTGATAAAAACAATCTTATATCCATTTCAACAGGGTTATATCAATTTTTCTTTCAAATTAGAAAAATACAGCATACAATAATATACAGATGCTTCCAAATATAAAAAAAAACAGTCAAAACCTTACTCACTTTCTTAACCGAATGTCTTTGAATAATCCAAGATTACAAGATTAAAATTGCACGTTATGACTAACTGAATTACTGCAATGCACTAAAGTCTGTGATTGCAGCCAGATGTCTTAAACGAGTTCGACATAAATAAATACATACATACCAATATCTGTCGAAAAACAAATGCATACAATTGTTCCCCTCTTTCTTTCTAATACGATAAATATTAAATAAATCCAGACATCCATTGTTTCCATATTTCGTCACAAACAAACACGTGTACATGAATATGATACCTCTGTGAGTCATTTGGAGTTAGTAACTCGACTAAATGCTCGATAAGTCAGGTGCATTCAATCAATTTTAAATATAATAATTTTACAAATGAATTTGTAAAAATATTTTTTTTATTTGATTTACTATGAAACCTTTGGTGACCGCAGCAAAATCCTCCGGTGGCCACCGTGGCCGCACATGAGAACCACCGATATAGATTGACAGCTATTCCTCAATAAAATTATAAAAATAAATAACTTTTAATTAAAACAAATAAAAAACTGTAACAATGCATACTTTTATCTCATAAAAACCTTCAGAGGCATAGACTAACAACAAATTCTCGTTACTCTGTCAAAATCATTGTATTTTGTAAAATAAGTTATACGATATAGAAAGCAAACAGTTATTTAAAAAGCCAACCATGTGATAGACTTACAGCAACTCCTCGTTTTTCAATATTTTAAAGTTGAAAGATCATACGAAATATACTCGATGAGAATTTTTGAAAGTCACATGAGATTAACTCAATGTCTTAGATCTCAAACTAAAATTGAAAAAATCCAATTTGACATTGACCTTACCGGGAATCGAACCCGGACCCACCCGATCGGTAGAGCAAGCTCTAACCAACTAGACCACAGCGGGCGACAAGTTTTCTTTCAATTACAGTTAGTTACAGTTTATCTCTGGTTACAGTAGATAGCTGGCCGTGAACGCAGGCAGTCGTCCACGAAGCGCTATTTTTCGTCCTCAGATCGCACGATAAATATTTACGTCGTAATAATAATTAATATTTTATATCAAAAATATAACATCGCTTGCGATAACAAAATTTATCGTATTATGAATAAATCGCATTAATGAGATAACGAATGTTATATCAAAAAATTGTGTTTTTGCAGCTGTTTGTAAACTTCTGCCGATAGGTGAGTGAGACAATTATAATTACTTAGTTGAGTTTGTGTAACCGATTCAAATAATATTCTTCGATCGACAAATCTATCGATTGCATTCGACGATTGTCCGATTTCAATTATGCTGTCAATTTTCCCTGGCTTTACAAAACCAACATAATTATTATTATGATACGTCATACAATACAGAAAACATATAAACAGTTATAAAACATATACATAGGTACATGTACTAAATATTTTTTTGATAGTAAACAGTCTATAAATGATCTAGATCAGACGTGGGGAACCTGCGGCCTTTTGGCTACTCTGGTGCGGCCTTCTGGCCAATTCTGTAATTCTGTAAATGTATGTAAATTCCTGACATATTTTGACCGTAAATTCCTGTTTCTGGCCATAGATTCCTTAGTCAATGTTTACTTCAGCCTTATGTTGAATCAGAAAAATAAATGCGGCCTTTAGAGAAGAGAAGGTTTCCCACCCCTGATCTAGATTATTAATTATTTGAAAAGAGTTTTTTTAACTGTCAATTTGTGGTGGGGAGACAATATTTATACGAATAAAACACAATTTGTATTATGGTATCTAATTTTCCATAGTTAATCATCCTGCGAAAAAATACTTTAAATCGTGTTTTATTTTTATAAAAATTGACCAATATAATCTAATAGCAACTAAATTGCTTTATAAGAATATAATATCAATAGTGTTGTGTCATTAAAAATATGCATAAATTTGTAAAAGGTTGTGTCACACGAATTAAAATAATCACCAACCTCTTTATAAGTGAACTTAAATACTAATTTTTTAAAATGAATTTTACATTATAAAAAAACTTTCCCTTTTCTCTTAACCAATTCAACCAAGATAAACTTTAAAAAATTCTCTACATCAGATAAAAAGTTGTTTTTATGTTTTTAATAATCCACAAAAAACATTTAATTATTTTTAATGAACTGGGTGATTTATTGATATACTTTATCTAAAAAATAAAATATTCACGATAAAAAGGCATTATCTTATATCCATAAACATAAAGCACTATTCTTGAAATAGTGTCACTGTTTTATATAATGATCAAGGTCAGAGCAAAACTGATCAGTAACTTCATTTATGTATATTTTGTCTATTTTTTAACCAAAGCATCAAACGGTTTCAATCTTATAATCTACCTTTAAAAAAAATTGTTATTTATTTATGAATATCTTTTTATATTTTTAATCTCGATTATTTGCGATAAACACTCAAAGTAAGTAAATTTTCCACAATTGTATTCGACGGTGGATTAATTATACCTGCCCCCGTACTTGAGAAGTTTATCCAAGTAAAAATGCACGACAGACAGAATGAATGCACCAAACGCATTCATTGATCTATACATTGTATACTGACTATTAAACTATATATATTTTATATCCTTTTATTTGGTACTAGGGATATTTTATGTCAAAATTTTAACTTTTTTATAGAGACAATAAAAAAAACATAACTTGAGTATTAGAAACCGGGCCATCAAGTTGAAAAAATCGGCATTCGAATATCACAAATTTTGCTTAAAACCGGGTTTTTAAACCCGAGTTTGAAAAACTGACATGCTCTAGTATTGACGCGTTTATATGCCTAGTAATGATCATCTAGATCAGACATGCACAATCTTTTTCTTTTGATGGGCCGCATAAAAAAAATATCATGTGCTAGATTTTTTTCTCTTTTATACAGGGTATACGTTCCATGTAAAACGGCCGTAAAAAAATCCGTGTAAAAAAGATTAAATGAATCTAGATAAATAAATGATAGGTTCAATTACATTTGAACGTACTTTTTCGAAATCGTGTAAAAATAAACCGTACAAAAAGAGGATTATGTGTACGTGTTTACAACAAATGTTTTTTTTTTAAATAATAAAGTATACATGTTTTGTTTATATGTAATTAAAAAGTGAATGCGATCTTTTTCCTTGTTAATTTGAAGCTAATTTAAAAAAAAAGATTGAATAACTAATTATTAAGCCGCACAATTGAGCTTAAACATTCATCAGTGAGCTAACTTCTTATGGACCGATTTATGTTTATGTTTATTTACGAAAAAGCTTGCTCAAGCGATTGAATTGAACTGGAGCTAAGCGTATCATAAACAAATATAATATAAATTATGTTCAATACAATTTTTGCCGATGAAAAAATGTTTTCGTTGTTTATTTTAATCATTCAACGCTCGTGTACCGGCGATTAAGACCGCTGCCTATCTAGATAATTAAAATACGTGTTAAAAAAAAATGATATTCTTAGGAAACAATATTTTAGAAATAAATCATTAAGTTTGACATTACATATTTTAAAAATGAAAAGACGACGTGTCGAAATATGGCCATGTGTTTTTTTGCAAAAAAATAAATAAAGCGGAAATATGAACAATGATAACTGTTTTAATTTTGAGTGAGAAAAAGCTATCTTTTAGTACTATACACATAATTAATGTTTTCAATAAAAAAATGGTTTTATTATTATTTAGGTACTTCGTCCCTTGTCACATAAAAGTAAATAATGTGGTATTTTTTAATGTTCAAAGTAATTGATATTGAAAAATGATATGTTATATGGTTCATTTAAAAAAAATACTTTCATACCTAAATGTTAGATATTTATTTTTAAATACAATTTAATTGTTTGCTTTGCTGATGGAATCGCTTGAAACAAAATAAAATTTTAGAATGATTTCTATCATTCTTTTCATTTTTAATCGACGGCTTTGCTTTTTAGAATAACGACCAGTGGTGGATTAATCACTTGGGGATGCGCAACACAATCTGGAGGCCCTGTTTCGGATTGCACAACGCGTTGCAATTAGGGTTTCCAATCCCGGGATTGATTAATTTTCAATCCCGGGATTGAGATTTTGCTCACCGAGGAATTTTAAATCCTCAATCCGCTATACTTTTTCCCCGATTGTCACAGAACCTCGTTTTTTTTTTTAGCTCACCGAGGAATTTGAAATCCTCGTTTTGGTATAGTTTTTCCCGGATTGTCACAGATAATCGTTTTTTTTTAGCTCACCGAGGCATTTGAAATCTTCGATTTGGTATACTTTTTCCCAGATTGTCACAGAACATTGTGAGAACTATAATAAAACAATTTATTTTATTTCATTAGTCATTAGTAAGGTATCCAATTCCGGAGCCTTTTTCCAGTCCTGGGATTGATTAATTTTCATTGGGGAATTTGCTCACCGAGGAATTTGAAATCATCAATTCGGTATAGTTTTTCGCCTGATTGTCTCAGAAACTCGTTTTTTTTTTAGCTCACCGAGGAATTCTAAATCGTCAATTTGCTATACCATTCCACCAGATTTTTCTTTTTAGCTCTTGCAATTCCAAAATCGTATAAATTTTCGGGATTTCAGGAACACAAAATTGAACGGGATCCCGGAATTGAATGCCCTAGTCATTAGCCCTTTCTTTGAAAAATTGACATACTTTTTAATTATTGTATTTATTTTTGTTCTTTTAATGATAAATAAGCTTTTGTTTGCGTTCTGTAAGAAGCCGTATAGAATATAGCCTTTATTGTGTGGTCTTTTCAATATGTACGTTTAGCAATTAATTATATAATATATTCTCGGAGTTTGTATATATATTTTTTTTAATTAATAAAAAAATATTTGACATTACAGCTTACGCCAATGTCTCCGTATAATATTTGTCTCCGATTCTAAACTATTAGTATAGGCTTAAAAATATAATAGCGTCGTTAATTTTCTACAAACACGAATCTCAACTTGAATTATAGATTTTAAATTTCGACAGTTGTGAGACGCAATGGTGGACGTAAAATAATAACAAATACCCACCCAAAAGTTTTCACGGCTAAGAAAATGCATATGAATCATGGAATGAGTATAGATGGTATTTTTAAAACCTTAAAAACATCTAGAGCTAGTTTCTATCGTTATATTACATTGTAGGTACCAGCCTCTAGCCCATAATTTGTAGTCCATTGCCAATTTGACCCGGATATGTAGTAAAACCCTATGATGTAATAAATCTTTGATTCTAGCCCTCTGATTTGAGTGTCTATAATTTCTTGATCAGAATCACTCAGGCAGAAATAATATTTTCTTTCTTCACTGGTTAATATCGGTAAGCCATATATTATTTTTTGTTCCGATCGAGTAAGCACTGAAAGTCTTCTGCTTTTATTTTCATTTTTTTTAAATAAATACATTTTTTTTGAGTCAAAAAGGGTCGTTTATGCCTCGATAATTAAAAACATATTTTTCATGACTTTAACTTGAGTACTAATGTGTCATAAAATATAGTCAATATCAAAATATACAAAGTGTTTTATTTATTGAGTTATGATTCACTGTTATGCCAAATAGTAAATTATTAAATTATAAAACAAATAGGTTGAAAATGTTAATAGGTTATGCTCGTGTTTCCACAGCAGATCAAAATTTAGATATACAGCTTGATGCTTTAAAAAATATTTAAGGATAAGATTACTGGCTCAAAATTAAATATTACCGGATTAAGCAGAGCATTGGAAGGTCTTAGAAGAGGTGACACACTTGTAGTTTAGAAACTGAATAGATAAGGCAGATCCCTTCGTAATCTTATTGAATTAATCATTGAGTTACAGGCAAAAGATATTATGTTCCGTAGTATCCAAGATGGCATTGATACATCAAACTTAATTGGATTTTTTTTCATATTACAGGTGTATTTACAGGATTCGAACGAAACCTTATTGAAGAGAGAACAAATCAGGACTTGATGAGCTAGAGGAAGAAAAGGCGGAAGGAAGCCATCTTTAAAAGGCCACCAAAATTATCCTACATATTTTGTATACGAATTGCTTAACTTATATAAAGGCAAGGCAGTGCTATGCGAGAAGAGAGAAAGTATGATAAGTATTAAAATGAGCGGACCGGACATCACACAAATGTGTGCCAAAAACCCACCGACAAAAACTTTAACAAAAATAAGAGAAGAAGTAGAACGAGTAGTAAGTTCAGAAGAAAACAACGAAGTTAAAATTGATCGACTAAAGCAAGTAGAGAACGAACAATATAAATCTTTGATCCATCAACTAGCTTATAAGGAGACACTAGAAGAACTAAAGGATTTAGTAATAGTCCTGAAAGATTTAGGCTATTTAACCACCAAGCTAGGAGAGTTAAGCGGCGAGCTAAAATGTTACACCGAGGCTGCAATATTTTATCAATATGTCATTACTATATTAGAAGTAGACAAAAAGTTGAATGATGAAAGTTTTATAAAACAAGAACTAACAAATTCATATGAGCAATTAACAAATATACAACAACTGATGTATTTAACCGTTGGTTCAAACCAAGAGAAAATGCCAGTTGTTCAAAAGGAAGCAACGAGTAATAAAGAACTATTATTAGCATTGCGAAAAAAAACTGATCAAGAGATGCAAGAAATAGAATCCTATTACCAAAAGTCAAGAACAGGAAATCAAGAGGAAAAACAAAAATTCCAAGAGTTATATGTAAATGCCGCAAGAGAGTTATTTAAAAAGACAGCTGATGAAATGAAAAACTTTTTATCCAAACTATACAAAACAGCTGAAGCAGATCTAGGCAAACCACCTTGTAAATATGCAGTGATAGGACTTGGTTCAATGGCACTAAATCAAATAACGCCATACTCAGATTTGGAGTTTGCTATTCTTATCGAGAATGAAGATTATAAACACAGTCTAGATACAAAAGTAAGAGAGTATTTTATGAATCTAAGCCACTTAGCAAATTTTAAGATGATTAATCTAGGGGAGAGCATCATTCCCTTCAGTAAATATGATTTAGATATGAGCCATCTAGTACATGTAGCAGTTAACTTTGATCTAGGAGGCAAGACACCACTTGGCAGAATGGGATGTGACAAACCATATGAGTTAATAAAAACCGTACATTGGATGCTCCGTTATGTGCGTAATGAGGAAGATAAAGCTAGTCATATAGATAAGAGCCTACCATATATACTGGAAAATGTTTGTTATGTGTATGGAGATAAAGAACTTGTGAAAACTTATGAAGGCAAAGTTACAGAGTTTCTGCATAGTGAAATTGAAGATAACGAGCACGGCAAATTGAAAAACTGTGAGATAAGAGCCATTAAGCTACTAGTAGAGGGAGCGGTGGAATTTGCCTATCTTAAGAAAGTACCTGATTTAAAACCTGAAAAAAAAACGTTTAAAGGTGATCTAGACAAGTTAGAACCTAATCTATCTGGTAATCAAGGCAGATTATTTGAAGTTAAGCAGGAGATTTACCGACTACCTGATCGTATGGTCTATAATCTTGGTCTGTATTATGGTATTGAAGGAGATAGTGCTTGGGATACAGTAGATAAATTAGAGAGCAAAGGAATACTCAATGCACAGGCAGCATTTAATCTAAAAAATGCTATAACTTTTGCCACTACCCTCAGATTAAAGACCTATTCTCATCATAAAGCACAGAAGGATGATATGTCGATATTTGTTAGACCAACTGAAACTGAATCTGAAATCAAAGAACAAACTAAACAGATATTCTATTTATCTGAGGAAGATTTAGGAGAACAAGGTGGGTTGTTTCAATATTTTTATACTGCATTAGCATTACATGAGAGATTAAATAAATTTTGTGAGCAACATCAAACATTAGATGATGCAAATAAGCAAACTTTTTTTAAGGAAAGTAATTTTTATAAAGATGATTATGCTAGTAAAGGTTTAATCTATACTAGCTGTAAGCCCGTTGCCCAGCAACGTGAGATTTTTGTTGCATAGTATTTAATTTAATTTAATTTTATGTTATTTTATTTTATGGTATTTTATTTTATTTTATTTCATTTCATTTTATTTTATTTTATTTTATTTTATTTTATTTTATTTTATTTTATTTTATTTTATTTTATTTTATTTTATTTTATTTTATTTTATTTTATTTTATTTTATTTTATTTTATTGAATTTAATTTAATTTAATTATATTTTATTTTAATATATTTTATTTTTATAGTTAGCAGATATTTCGTAAATTATTTAATATTTGGAATAATGTTTAAGTTTGCTAACAACAATTTTTCGTATTAGCAGAAACTTCGTAAATTACTTAATTTTTAGAATAATGTTCAAGTTTGCTGACAACTATTTTTCGTAGTAGCAGAAATTTCGTGAATTATTGAATTTTTGGAAAAAAAAAGTTTGATAACAACCATTTTTCGTAGTAGCCGAAATTTCGTAAATGATTTAATATTTGGAATAATGTTCAAGTTTGCTAACAACCATTTTTCGTAGTAGCATAAATTTCGTAAAATATTGATTTTTTGGAATAAAGTTTAAGTTTGCTAACAACCATTTTTCGTAGTAGCAGAAATTTCGTAAATTATTTAATATTTGGAATAATGTTCAAGTTTGCTAACAACCATTTTTCGCAGTAGCATAAATTTCGTGAAATATTTAATTTTTGGAATAAAGTTAAAGTTTGCTAACAACCAATTTTCGTAGTAGCCGAAATTTCGTAAATTATTGAATTTTTGGAATAAAGTTTAAGTTTGCTAACAACCATTTTTCGTAGTAGCAGAAATTTCGTAAATTATTGAATTTTTGGAATAATGTTCAAGTTTGCTAACAGCCATTTTTCGTAGTAGCAGAAATTTCGTAAATTATTTAGTATTTGGAATAATGTTTAAGTTTGCTAACAACCATTTTTCGTAGTAGCAGAAATTTCGTAAAATATTTAATTTTTAGAATAATGTTTAAGTTTGCTAACAACCATTTTTCGTAGGAGCAGAAATTTCGTAAATTATTTAATATTTGGAATAATGTCCAAGTTTGCTAACAACCATTTTTCGTAGGAGCAGAAATTTCGTAAATTATTTAATTTTTGGAATAATGTTGAAGTTTGCTAACAACCATTTTTCGTAGTAACAGAAATTTAGTAAATTATTCAATTTTTGGAATAAAGTTTAAGTTTGCTAACAACCATTTTTCGTAGTAGCAGAAATTTCGTAAATTATTGAATTTTTGGAATAATGTTCAAGTTTGCTAACAACCATTTTTCGTTGGAGCAGAAATTTCGTAAATTATTTAATATTTGGAATAATGTCCAAGTTTGCCAACAACCATTTTTCGTAGTAGCAGAAATTTCGTAAATTATTGAATTTTTGGAATAATGTTTAAATTTGCTAACAACCATTTTTCGTAGTAGCAGAAATTTCCTAAATTACTTAATTTTTGGAATAATGTTTAAGTTTGCTAACAACCATTTTTCGTAGAAGCAGAAATTTCGTAAATTATTGAATTTTTGGAATAATGTTTAAATTTGCTAACAACCATTTTTCGTAGTAGCAGAAATTTCCTAAATTACTTAATTTTTGGAATAATGTTTAAGTTTGCTAACAACCATTTTTCGTAGTAGCAGAAATTTCGTAAATTATTGAAATTATTGAATTTTTGGAATAATGTTTAAGTTTGCTAACAACCATTTTTCGTAGAAGCAGAAATTTCGTAAATTATTGAATTTTTGGAATAATGTTCAAGTTTGCTAACAACCATTTTTCGTTGGAGCAGAAATTTCGTAAAATATTTAATATTTGGAATAATGTCCAAGTTTGCTAACAACCATTTTTCGTA
The DNA here is from genome assembly GCA_030503985.1 of Himalopsyche tibetana. Classification (NCBI taxonomy): domain Eukaryota; kingdom Metazoa; phylum Arthropoda; class Insecta; order Trichoptera; family Rhyacophilidae; genus Himalopsyche; species Himalopsyche tibetana. The sequence continues at coordinate 29,233 of JAPJYX010000003.1, read as the reverse complement.
GTAGCAGAAATTTCGTAAATTATTGAATTTTTGGAATAATGTTTAAATTTGCTAACAACCATTTTTCGTAGTAGCAGAAATTTCCTAAATTACTTAATTTTTGGAATAATGTTTAAGTTTGCTAACAACCATTTTTCGTAGAAGCAGAAATTTCGTAAATTATTGAATTTTTGGAATAATGTTTAAATTTGCTAACAACCATTTTTCGTAGTAGCAGAAATTTCCTAAATTACTTAATTTTTAGAATAATGTTTAAGTTTGCTAACAACCATTTTTCGTAGTAGCAGAAATTTCGTAAATTATTGAAATTATTGAATTTTTGGAATAATGTTTAAGTTTGCTAACAACCATTTTTCGTAGAAGCAGAAATTTCGTAAATTATTGATTTTTTAGAATAATGTTTAAGTTTGCTAACAACCATTTTTCGTAGTAGCAGAAATTTCGTAAATTATTGATTTTTTGGAATAATGTTTAAGTTTGCTAACAACCATTTTTCGTAGTAGCAGAAATTTCGTAAATTATTGAATTTTTGGAATAAAGTTTATGTTTGCTAACAACCATTTTTCGTAGTAGCAGAAATTACGTAAATTATTTAATTGTTGGAATAATGATTAAGTTTGCTAACAACCATTTTTCGTAGTAGCAGAAATTTCGTAAATTATTTAATTTTTGGAATAATGTTAAAGTTTGCTAACAATCATCTTTCGTAGTAGCAGAAATTTTGTAAATTACTTAATTTTTGGAATAATGTTTAAGTTTGCCAACAATTATTTTTCGGATTTTAAATTATTTAACAATTATTTCCAATAAAAATCAAAAGATCAAATCCAATTTTTCAATAAAAAATCAGTTGCACATTTTGTCCAAGTATATGAAAAAAGCAAAATATTATTCTATCATATATCCATATCATAATTTGAATATTCTTAATGTATTAAAGAATTCTAACAGATTTTCAAGGTCAGACGTGAAAAGATTCATCATTATGATTCAATTGATCAAATCCGCTCCAAAAAATATTAGTCTCACATCGACTCACACGATCAGACGATTCATTTCGATAGCCCTATAATCATAGTTTGCAATAGTCGAATTAAAGTCTTTGATTATTCGAATATTATGATGTATGGTGATACAATACTTTAGCTCTACACCAAGAAATATCAAATTTTCAAACGTGGCGATATCAGAACATTCACGCCCGGTTTAAAAAAAGCCGCTCCCATTGGATAGAACAACATTTCAAAAATGTGCTGTTCAGAATAAATCGAAATCATTGGTCTGTACCTTACTGCGGACGTCCTTACAGACAGACCTTATCGGCTATTAATGTTAAGATTAGATTAGCCCAATACAATGCAGCAAGGAAAAATTTTGAATTATCATTAGATAATCTAGAGGATGAAGATAGTCTGCCAATAAGAAATGCTTTAGGCATTATATATAAGAATTTTGGAAATAGCGATCAGGCTATAAAACAATTTCAACATTGTTTAAGATATGGTAAAAAATCTCCTTTGGTTGTCGCTAGTTTACTAGGTAATCTAAGTACAGCTTATAAATCTAAAGGAGACTATGATCAAGCAATTATATACAGCGAAATAACCTTGACTATAAGGAAACTATTCTACCGAGATAACCCTCATTCGGATGTTGCTTCTTCTCTAAATAATCTAGGAGGAGCTTATTATGCTATAGGAGAATATGATCAGGCGATTAATTATCATGCGCAGAGCCTAAAAATGAACAAACTCATCTACGATAAAGACGATCATCCGAATATTGCTGGTTCTTTACATAACCTAGGAAGCGATTATCATGCTAAAGGACAATATGATCAAGCGATTTACTTTTATCAGGAAAGTCTAAAGATGCGAAAACGCATTTACAAAAATGCACCTCATCAAAGTGTTGCTATGTCTTTAAATAACCTAGGTGCAGCTTATGATGACAAAGGAGACTATGATCAGGCGATTAACTATCTCGAAGAGTGCCTAAAGATGAATAAACTAATCCACAAGAAAAAGCCTCATCCGAATATTGCTGGTTCTTTATATAACCTAGGTGCAGCTTATGATGCTAGAGGAGACTATGATCAAGCAATTATATACCACGAAAAGAGCTTAAAGATGAGGAAACTAATCTACCAAGATAACCCTCATTCGGATGTTGCTTCTTCTCTAAATGATCTAGGAGAAGCTTATCAAGCTAAAGGACAATATGATCAGGCGATCAAGTATCATGAGGAGAACCTAAAGATGAACAAACTCATCCACAAGGAAAAACCTCATCCGAATATTGCTGGTTCTTTAAATAGCCTAGGGAACGTTTATCATGCTAAAGGACAATATGATCAAGCGATTTACTATTATCAGGATTGTCTAAAGATGCAAGAACTCATTTACAAAAATGCACCTAATCAAAGCGTTGCTATGTCTTTAAATAAACTAGGAAACGTTTACCATGATAAAGGAAAATATGATCTAGCAATTATATACCACGAAAAGAGCTTAAAGATGAAAAAACTAGTCTACGAAGATAACCCTCATTCGAATGTTGCTTATTCTCTAAATGATCTAGGAGGAGCTCATAAAGCTAAAGGACAATATGATTTGGCGATTAAGTATCACGAGGAGAGCCTAAAGATGAACAAACTCATCCACAAGGAAAAACCTCATCCGGATGTTGCTGCTCTTCTCACTAATCTAGGTGGAGCTCATACTGCTAAAGGACAATATGATTTGGCGATTAAGTATAATGAGGAGAGCCTAAAGATGTACAAACTCATCTACGATGAACAAATTCATCCGGACATTGCTGCTTCTTTAACTAGCCAAGGGAACGCTTATCATGCTAAAGGACAATATGATCTGGCTATGAACTATTTTAAGGATAGTCTGAAGATGCAAAAACTCATCTACCAAGATAACCCTCATCCGGATGTTGCCGCTTCTCTCAGTAAACTAGGTGAAGCTCATGCTGCTAAAGGACAATATGATTTGGCGATTAACTATTTTGAGGATAGTCTAACGATGAAAAAACTCATCTACCAAGATAAGCCTCATTCGGATGTTGCTACTTCTCTAAACAATCTAGGAGAAGCTTATGCTGCTAAAGGACAAAATGATCTGGCGATTAAGTATTATGAGGATAGCCTAGAGATAAGAAAAATCATCTACAAAGATGATCCTCATCCTAGTGTTGCTAAGTCTTTAAATAATCTAGGGCAAGCTTATAAAGCTAAAGAAGAATATAAGCAAGCCCTAGACCATAGTAGTCAGGCTTTGCAAATAATATCAGTTTTTCCAAACCATCCTTATCAAAATATAATACAAAACTCTATGGAGGAAGTAGCGGTGTTAATTAATTTATCTGCAACCACCACCAGCACTAGCAGTAATGATATAGATGATTGATATAGATGTGAAAACTCACAAACACTAAACACTAGGGAATGATTCATCTGCAACAAATCAGAATTTACCACCAGAACCTTGAGTAATTACACGTCATGAGCAAGCTGTTCAGCCATTTTAAGAGTTATTGCTAGCAAAAGTGGTAAAATTATGAGAATAAGTTGTTCTAATAAAAAATATTATTAACAGTATGATAGTTTCGTAATCTAAATAAAGGTATAAATATAGCTCAATGGAGGTACATATGTCTTAACCAGTGGTGCACAAGCTTTTTGAACGAAGGGCCATTTTACCAATTTTCAAATCTTTCGCGGGCCGCAGAGGGTAAAAGTGTTGAAAAATAATGATATACACCCAATCCTTTTTTACGCGATTTACACGTTTTTACGCGTTTTTTTTAAATGTTGAAAATGGTTTCATGGTGATAGCACGTTTCCCGGTCATAAATTCTACCACTGGCGGTTACTTTGTCAAACTCCAGATGTCCAAATATTTTTAATACAAAATAATAAATACAAACCTAAGATGGAAGCATTATTTTTTTTATTTAAAAAAATATATTAAGTGATGTTTTAGGCATGTACTAAATAAACACCTGCATTAAAAAATAAAATATTTTACACTTACGTATTTTAAAAAATCAGTTTCATCTGTTCGTTCGATCAAAAAAATAAATCCAATGTAATAATATTTGACTCAGATCAAGAATCTAGGAAAAACTAATTTTCGTGCAAATGTTCGTGCATAATTCAGATTCAAGCAAAATTCAATACGTTAGTTCAAAAAAAATCGTAACCGACAGTGATATCAGCGAATAACTCCTATAAGTGAATACAATTATGCATGCATACACAATACGTATCTGTTTCTCACTGTATTTTTATAATCAATATATAAATTAAATTTTATCTGTAAAAAAAAAGTTCACGAACTTGAACAATTTTTGTTTTTTATATATTTTTGATACTTTTTTACGCGATATTTTAATTTTAGTAACCGATTAATCAAATTATATTGGCCTTGTTGATGGATGCTGAGAAGGGGTTGGAAAATGTTTTAAGCAACAAACAAACCGTGTTTTGAATATAATCTAAAAACAGACTTAACATGCACCACAGACGGTACTCATTGTAAAAAATGGGGTGTGGCTGTGTCATGGACACGGCCGTGTATTGTACGTGAATACGTCTCGTAATAGGTGATATTACGCCCCATTTTTACGTTGCCAGCACTGCTTGACTATCATTCTTGCTAATTATTTTTTTTTTACTTGTAGTTATACCAATTCTTTGTATTTAATTAACCTTTATTAATATCTATATATTTTTAATTATTATTTATTGTTGCCTATCATATTGTATCTAAAAAAATGTATCTTAACTGTATCATTGAGGAGATATCATCTTCGGTGTGATACGAAGTAAGGCTTGGGTAAATTAGAATATACTAGCTGTAAGCCCGTTGCCCGGCAACGTGAGATTTTTGTTGCATTGTGTTTAATTTTATGTAGTTTAATTTTATTTAATTTCAATTTATTTTATTTTATTTTATTTCATTAACTGTTAATTTTCAAGTACGCAAACAAATACATTTCGTAGAAGAAGAAAAAGACTCGAGGACTGATGTACGCACACATTTGTGAAAAGTGAAAAGCGAGTGATTATTTTATCGACTATTAATGTATAGATTTAGTATGAATAAAAAAGTGGAGACTGGAAGGTGTGAAATCTGGTCGGACGGATATTTATGTCGGCTGAAGCACGACTAATTGCAAAATCAATTAAAACACAATGTACAATGAACTTTCATTTGATTACCTACTGAATTAGACAAAGGAATTGTATAATGGATAGACCAGCTGTTATATAGAATTGCCTTAACAAAAACGTATTTTGTTACCAACCACGTAGATTGTAAATCAAGAAATATGACTCATCCACAATAGGGGCAGTTTACGGCAATCGCAATAATTGTTTCCATTATTGTTTTCATTCCTTATGTTTAGCGATTGGCCGAGAATAAACGTCTTTCAAATGTGGGTCATGTATCTCTATCACCGACTAATCGGTCGCAAATCATTGTCTTTCCGAACGAAATTTGTTTAATTTAAATTGTTATATAAATTAAAAATGGTAAATTCTGAGATGTAGAATTTTTCAAAATTGTCTATCTATACACTTCGATTTTGAATGAAGTATAACGCGTGAAACGAAAGTAATAGATCTCATTATCGCAGATGGAGTTTTTAACTTTACAATTTTCTCTTATCAAAGTGTTTGTTTTAACTTTTGTTTGTACCTACCACAATTGTTTTAATTTGTAATGACATGTAAGTAGACCAGAATAAATGATTGCATTTAACAACCTGACCATGATTGAGAATTTGTATTTCTTTGTTTTTTTTTGCAAGTTTTATGTTTCCGGAAATCCCATACTAAGTTGCATACTCTTTTGCAACCAACTGCATAAACCAAATCCGAAAAGACGGAGGCGGGAGAGATTTTCCCCTATCTAAATTCTACTCTAGGAGAACTGGCTGTGTCAGTATCACCACAACACTTATTAAATAGCATATATGGTAGAATGCCTAAGCAAATTATTATCATTATAATGAGCATAATGGAGAGGAACCCCGTAAAATATTACTTAGTTCTAAAAACTAGCAAAACAGTATGTATTATATGCGGGTGTAATCAAATTTGATTTTGATAGTTTAAGTGAACAAGAAACATATACAAACCTTAAAATAATTAGAGATTTGCCGGAAATATATACGAGTATCATTTATTTACTAGCTAGGACTTATATGTAACAAGAAGATAAAACTGAAGCCATACCATATTTTGAATTATCAAAACATTTAGGAAATGAATTCAACTATTTGAAGGGTATCTAAGTAATGGGGGTAACCTTACAATAGAAAGAGAAAAAATAGATTGGGATATAAAGAATAAGGCCTAAGACCATAGTAAGGAAACAATAGAATTAACGAAAATTGCTGAATCATTTCAGAAATTAAAAACTAATCGTACAGAATATAAAGAGGGATATAAGCCCTGTATAGGAGGAAATAATAATGTTTTCCAGCTAAAGATGTTTATAATCAAAATCAAGTAGAATGTAGCGAACAATTAGCTGAATGCTATATGCAGCTAATTATGCTTACAGATAATGAAGATCAACACGAAAGATATGTAGCTGAACTATCCAGTCAGTTAATTGGAAGCGACGAATTGCCGGGTATGCTAAAACAGTTAAGGAACGTTATACCAAAAAAAGCAGCGGCTATATATAACAGTTTAGGCAATATATTATTAAAACTTATTATTATATGAACTTTCATGATTTCAAGGTTGCAATTAGTGAAAAGTTATGATAACCAAAAGTAGAGGAATTAACAGCAAGGGGTGATCTAACATTTATACATAAGATACCTTGGCAAAAGAAGAAAGTAGACAGGGTGAGTTTACTTAAGCAGATGGTTTAAGAATGGTATGCGAGAGACAGCTTAAGCAAGAAAATTTAGAAGAAGCACAAAGAGAAAAATTATTAAAGCTTAAATTAGAACATGAGAAAATAAGGTATGAAATAAATAAGATACTAATCAAATATGATAGTAGTGCTGAATCTGATAATAAACTGTCAGATTCTACAGATATAGAAATTGCTAGTACTTCCACCACTGTGAGTATGGCAGGAGTACAAGAGTCCAGTACTCTTGCGATAGATACGAGTTTAATTGGTGCAGATTCTGTATAGCAGCTGCTAAATGCCTAGAATTTTACTATGGAGAAAAAATAGATTCTTTAGTTCAGTGTAGACTAAAATATAAACTAAATATTATTAGTACTTAGTCTAATCTATTATTAGCGAATAACTTGATAGATCTAAGAGAAAGGGGTATGATGGCTGGCACAGTTTCATCAACTTTAATAACCCTAATTCAGTTAAAAATTAAATAAGATCTTCGCGCGAATCGGCCCCAGTACTTATTGGGTCAATCGGCGTGGTAGTCCCATCAAGGCGCACACCAACCAGATCCGGCCGGTACCGTTGCTGTATGCAGAGCCCTCATCCCTCGCACTGTCACCTCCGAGGCTGCCAGAAGATGAGCCCGCACCACCAGAAGTAGAATCGGCCGAATGCTTCACCAGGCCGGTGGATGACGCACCAGTTGGTGGAGGACTTACCTCACCTCATGCCTGATGAAGACTTACCTGAAAATCAAGTTCAGTACCAACGCTTCCTCCGAGCCTGCCTCTTCAAGGCAATGATAAAGAAAATCTTCGGCGGGCTGGATCCGGCCCGTGGGCCGTAGTTTGGTTACCGCTGCTTTATTGTGTTATCTGAACTTGCTTATTGGCTGAGTTATATATGAAGCAAATCTGAACTTTTACAAATAAGCGAGGTATTGAGACATATCAACATGGAAAGTACAAAACAAACAAAAAAATATATATTATACAAAAGTCACGTTTTTTGTTTTTACGATTTACCTTGAAATTTCACTTCACCCCTGACGTTTCATGCTCCGCCTCTGCTAAAATAGAAAATTGTGCTGCTTAAAGAAAGCAGGTGTGCGTGGCCATGGTCCGTTCTGATCTACGACAAGATCGGTGGCGCCCATAAATACATAAAGTAATAAAAGTAAACTAGCTGTAAGCCCGTTGACCTCAACGGGGGTTTTTTGTTGCATTTTTAAGTAGTCAGAAAATTTACTGGCGTGAAAAATAATTTACAAACCTATTTATTGAATAAGCCAGAAATTCTAAAAGTAAAAGAAATATATCTCGAGGCATATATCGACAGCCCTGCAGTATTTAAATTGTAAATTATTTAATTTTTGGAATAATGTTTAAGTTTGCTAACAATCATTTTTCAGAAATAGACCTATATTATATAAAATATATAGAAAAATAGCTGACCCGACGAACTTCGTACCGCCTCAGAATCAATCAATGTTGTGTTAATTTGATAACTTGAAGCATGATGACTACCGAGCCAACTTTCAGTTGTGCGGTGCGGTCCCGGTTTGCAGGAAGATCAAATGAGCTTAACAAGTACAGTTAAATAGTTAGTTGCTTCGTCTTCGTTTGTTACACAGTCGATAGATTTGAAGGGATGCAGTGGACCAATGATTGATTTTCAATTATGAAGTTAAAATGATTCATATCTTTGTTCTTTGCCGCAAGAGTTGCTCGTTCACTCAACCAATTGTGATTTTTGTGATTAGCAATGATGTTCGGGAACACTTTGTTGATGAGGTCGTCCTTCGTATGAGACGAAATTGCAAAAGTTCGGCCGAAACGAAATCATGTTGAGTTGAGTGGCATGTAGAAAATACTATCCATAAAGCTACGAGTCAATAAAAAAAAATCTAATGGGAAAAATTGCGAGTGGTCCCCTGTCTATACGAACAAAAGTTTGACAATTATGTTTACGTCAACTGAGGACTCAGAGATAAGAACTGAATATTCGGCAAAAATTACGCGAGACTTCGGTTGTATGACAAGTCAAGAGATGTCAATGTAGAGGCAGCCGTTATTCCATTAAGGCATTCCATTAAGTCCATTATGAATTGTAAAACAATACTGAACAAAAATAAAATAACACTTGGGCACAACTCACGTGTTATCTACATATTATCAAATCCCAATAAGAAAAAGTACCTCTAAATGAATCATTCTTTATTAAAGCTTTTATTTGAATGTATTTTAAGCTTTTTCCATTAAACAATATATTTTTTTGTCCGCTTCAAATGTAGAGCATATGGACTCTTGAACATAAGTATTTCTACGGGAACTGCGTATTACTCAATTGCTCAACCTCTCTTTTTCTAAGAGAGTAAGAATATAATGATATAACTAGGACAAGATTATTGTTTAGCAAATCGCTCATGCTATTCCCGTTTTTGAAGATAGGAATAGTAGGAAGAGGCTTAGGACTTCACATTTATCCATGGCTTCCGACAGAAATCCAAAAATTAATTTATAAAAATAATCCGTTCTAGAATTCGAACCCGTGACTGTCTAGTGGGTACTAAAGTTTCCCATACTTTATTAAAAACCACATTGTTTCATGAGCACCCTTTTCTTGGGAATTGTATCTGGAATTATTTACATTTTAGTCAGGCATTAGATTCTAGGAAGTTGTTATTTTTTTTTAATCCATGTCCGCTCCCAATGTGGAGCATATGGCCTCATAATGCCTCTCTCTCAACAGAAGTTTTTTCTACGAGAACTGTTTGTTACTCAGTCGCTCAACCTCACTTTTTTCAAAGTGAGTAGTAGGGAAATAAAGATGAGGCTAAAACAGGATTAATGGTTGGCTAATGTTTTTTATTTTCATGCATTTTTCGAAAAAATAGTATTTTAACATTGAAAAAAACCATATATCAAAAATATAATCGACTATGTAGAGGACAGGTTATCAACCTGGTCCGTACCGCCCACTAGTGGGCGGTAGAGGCTTCCGTGGTGGGCAGTGGGGAATTTTTATTTCTCCTAAATTTCTTCTGGAATTTATTTCGTCCATATACTGGTTTGAAACATGGCGAAGTAGGTGGGCGGAAGGAAATTTTACTATGAAAAATAAGCAAAGTCGGCGGTATGCATAAAAACGTTAACGACCCCTGATGTAGAGCCAGAGTACAGCTTAGGGAGGCCGCGGGCAAATTTTCCAAAATTTTTGGAAGAGCTAAAAAAAAAGGTACCACGCTTGAAATTTTGATATATCTGCAAATTCTTGGGTTTTTGAAATTCGAAAACAATAGTACGGGGACCACAAAAAAATAAAGACACTCAAAAAGGGTTACGGGCCCTGAAAGGTTGAGAAACACTGCTGTAGCGAGTTAAGATTATTATTTTAATTTAACCCAACATTCACTGAGTAAGACAGTGCCAAAATGTGTGAATTAAGGCACAAAAAAGGCAATATTTTCATGGCCCATAAGATTTTTTTTTTTAATGTAGCATATTTACTACTTATAGCATAAAAAACAACGCAATCGGATACAAATATAAATTATAGAATTATCATAAAATTATTTTTTTACTAGATTTTTTTATTTTGTGGCATGATATGATAAATTAAACGATAGTGTTGGTGAAAACCTACATACATATTTGCGAACATTTTTGTATTTTGTTGAATTTTTACAGTTCACAGAAATCGATAGTCCGCACTAACTATACAAAAATTAAAGGAACGCTGCAAAGTGAACAATAGTGTTAACTTTGAATCTATTTAATCGGCAAGTATTTTCTGAAGAAAAACAGCAAGTATTTTTAAAAAAGTCGTCGTATCGCAGCCGTTTGAAATAAAAAAAAATCGCCATCGCCACCGTAGCCTTGTAATTTTGTGGCGCTTGCTATGAATTGAAAAATGGACCAGTACAAAAAAATACTTACCAAAAATTATTTTAAAATACTTACCGAATAAATGCGATCTTAACCTAACATATAACAACTAACCTCACCTAACCTAACCTGACCCAACTAGCCTAACCCAACTTAATTTACTTTAACCTGACCTAACTAACTTAACTTTCTATAACCTAACCTAAATTTACATAACCTAACCTAACCTAACCTAACCTAACATATAACAACAAACATAACTTACTCTAACCTGACCCAATAACCTTCTTTTCTATAACCTAACATATAATTATTAACCTAATCTAACCTAACCCAACCTAACAAATAATTATTAACCTAATCTAATCTAACTTTCTCTTACCTGACCCAAATAACCTAACTTTCTATAACCTAACTAACTCTAACCTGATCCAACCAACCTAACTTTCTATAACCTAACATATAATTATTAATCTAATCTAACCTAATCTAACAAATAATTATAAACCAAACCTAACCTAACCTAACTTACTCTAACCTGACCCAACTAAACTAACTTTCTATAACCTAAGATATAATTATAAACCTAACCTAACCTAACCTAACCAAAATAACTCTAGTCTGATCCAACTAACCTAGCCTAACTTTACATAACCTAACGTTTTTTTTATATAACCTAACCTTATTTTATATAAACTAACCGCACCTTACTTTGTATAGTCACTTTACATAACCTTACGTCACTAAATATAACCAAAGCTAACTAAACACTTTATATAACTAACCTAACTTTACCCAACTCAACCGAACCTTTCTTGTAATAATCTAATTTAAAATAACGTATTATAACCTGTAAACCTAACCTTACCCAAGCTTTCTTATTGTAACCTAGATAACCTTAACCTTCCTAATTATAACCTAACCTAACCTAACCTTATTTCATATAACCTAACCTTACTTTGTATAACCTAGCCCAATTTTATATAACCTAACGTCACTTAACATAATCTTACCTAACCTAACTTGACTTAACTTAACCCAACCTAACATATCTAACCTAACCTTACTTATTATAACCTAATCTTACCTAACCTTACTTAAACTAATCAAATACGTGGCTTTATGCATATAAATATATTTTTATATAAAATAATAACAAGTAACAAAGCAATAGATGAATATCAATCAATCAAATAAGTATCTTTTTATCCTCATTTCGAAATGTGTTTGAATATGTAATTATGTTGCAATTTCAAAGTGTCATTTGACAACCGCATTCGTACAAAACACTCGTTTTATCCCTATGTCAAGTCGTTTTTTATTAAAGACACCATATTTATAACAAATAATGTCCGCCTATATAAAAACCAATGTCCTAATTGACAATATAAGATTTCATAACACTCAGAAGACATTCCCCCTTAACGATTGTGCCGGTTGACAAAAACTATTATTGTTTACTTTCATAGCGAATTCAACAAAAATCCATAAGTTTATCTCAGATAAAATAAATTATATATTGTAAGTATCGCATCGATCTGCGATTTACTCTAAAAAGCGAATTGCGGCACGCCAACAGTGTAATCGTTCCGGCACAGAACAAAAGATGTCTCTAATATCGCACCACCGCTCTGTGAACAAAAGTCGACTTAACATCACGACGGAAACTCTTGTAATGGCTTAGGCCGAAAACGACAGATGTCTCTCTCAAATCTAATAATGTTTCTATTTCATGTATAATTAAATAGAAAACATAATATTCTTCACATTAATTAATAGCCGATAAAATAATCACTTAATTTTTACAAATATGTACATCGTAATGTTTTCATCGTTAATTTTGAACAGCACATTTTTCGACCAATGCTTACGGTTTATTTTGAATGGCATATTTTTGAATTTCTCGTTCGTCCAATTGGAATGGACGTCTTTTTAAATTAAAAATTCAAATTTCCTGGCTTAGAACTGAAACATCGTAATAATATTGAGAGAACTTTATTTGAAAGTTAGCATCGCTACGAAGTTTTTTATATAATCAAATATACTGATTCGATTTTTTGAAGCTATAATTATAGGGCTGAGCGAAGATTTTTCGGAGCTGATTTGACAAATTTTGATCAGTGTCATTGATTCGATTATTGGAAGGTATGGTTATATTTTGCATCCGGCCTTGAAAATCTTTTTAATTTCTTACATGCTAATATTCTAATTACGGTATGGATATTTTATAGAACTATATTTCGACTTTTATTTTAAAATCTTCTACTACGAAAAATAATTGTTAGTAAACTTTAACATAATTCTAAAAATTAAATAATTTACAATTTAAATACTGCAGGGCTGACGATATATGCCCCGAAGTCTATTTCTTCTTATGCGGAATATATTTTTTAGCATACTAAACCATTTGAATTATTCTAAAAATGATAAAATATGAATACTGCAGGGCTGTCGATATTGGATATAGCAGCTCAGAAGGGCAGCTCAATTATGATTTTGATGAATATATTTTATTATATCCGCTATTTGCATATTTTGTTTTGTCCCGGTGTATTTTAGTTCTTTAAGAGAATGAGGTGTATTCCTAAAAAAATGAACTTAGAGAATTAATTACGTTTAGATTTTCTGGCTTTTTCAAAACATAAGTTTGTAATTTATTTTTCGCGCCAGTAAATTTTCTGACTACTTATAAATGCAACGAAAATCCCCCCGTCGAGGTAATTGGGCTAACAGCCAGTCTTCATATTAATAGCCGATAAATTAATCACAAATAATCACGAATTCGTACGTTTTCATAATGTCATACCAATGATAACGACTTATTTTGAACCGCTCATTTTTGATCCGTCCAATAGGAAATTATCTTCAATATTCTAAATTCAAACATCCTGGCTGAGAACTGAAACATTGTAATAATATTGAGAGAACTTTATTAGAAAGATTGCATCGCTTACGAAGTTTTTTAAATAATCAAAGATACTGATTCAATTTTTTGAAGCTATAATTATAGGGTTGTCGAAATGAATCGTCGGACCTAGGGTATCCAATCCCGAAGCCTTTTTCCAATCCCGGGATTTCGGGATTGATTTATTTTGAAACCCGGCATCCCGGGATTGAGATTTTCTCACCGAGGAATTTGAAATCCTCAATTTGCTATACTTTTTCCCGGAATCTCACGGAAACTCGTTTTTTTTTTTGAGCTCACCGAGGAATTTGAAATCCCCGATTTGGTATACTTTTTCCCAGAATCTCACAGAAACTCGATTTTTTTTTAGCACACCGAGGAATTTGAAATCCCCGATTTGGTATACTTTTTCCCAGAATCTCAACGAAACTCGATTTTTTTTAGCACACCGAGGAATTTGAAATCCCCGATTTGGTATACTTTTTCCCAGAATCTCACAGAAACTCGTTTTTTTATTTTTTTAGCTCACCGAGGAATTTGAAATCTTCAATTTGCCAATTTCGTGTAAATTTCGAGAATTTGCTAAAAAATTCTCAATCCCGAAATCCCGGGATCGCGGCCATCTCAATCCCGGAATTTCGGGATCAGAAAATTGAACGGGATTGGATGCCCTAGTCGGACCGTGTGAGTCGATGGGAAACGAAGATTCTTTGGAACTGATTTGACAGATTTTGATCCGTGTCATTGATTCGATTATTGATATGTATGGCTATATTTCGCGTCCGGCCTTGAAAATCTTTTTGTTTCTTACATGCATTAGGAATATTCTAATTACGGTATGGACATTTACATAACTATATTTCGACTTTTATTCCCAAAGTTTTGATAAAATGTGCAATTAATTTCGATTATTTTGCATGTGAAAATAGCGTTTGGTTTCTGGATTTCTTCCAACCATAAAACTATATTTTGTGACATGTATTTTTGGACATTGTGAGAAAATTTTTCAATTTATATCAAACATGATTTTTATAATAAAACTATTAGGGACGAGCCCCCCCCCCAACTGTCTTGATGATTTTTGTCATCCTATATGTCAAACGGTTTCTCAACATTTTAAGAGTTGACACCCCTATTGTCAATATGGTTTATGTTACACTCAAGACATGGTTTCCCAACATTTTGGGACTCGACAACCCTGCTATTTCAAGAGTTTATTGTCATATATTTATTTTTTATTTTTACTAAAACTATAAATAAAATAATAACAATATTTTACCATGGAACGAGTTCTTTTTTAACCTTTTGAGCAGAAAGTTTTCTCTAATTAAATTTGGTTTGGATTTAAATTTTGATTATTTACAGTTCATCGAAATCCTGTTTTCACGTGCCTGGAGTTTTTCCGGTATTTTAGTTTTTTTAGAGAACTGAGTGTATTCTATCCATTTAAAGAATTAATTACGCTTAGATCTTCTGGTTTGAAAGGTTTGAAAGCTATTTTTCACCCCAGTAAATTTTCTTTTATATTTACTTATTATAAGCTATTAATCTGAGCCACCCTTTCTTATAATAGCCTAAATGACCTAACCCAACCTTACCTCACCTATCTTATAATATCCTAACCCAATCAAACTTTACTTTGTAAAGTGTCATACCTACAAGGTAGTTTTTTTTTCAGCGATATGCAATCTTGACGTAAGTCTTTCGATTTGAGAAGAATGATAGCCCTGAAAAGGGCCTTTGTGTGTGTTGATGACGAGACGGTATCATAATAATTATGGCGCGAGTTTGCCTCCTCCTTATCCCTGACGCGCTTTTTGGCTGCGGCTTTCCTACCTGCTGGTTTTTTGAGGGCCGCAACGGCCTTCTTGAGCTTCGGCCTCTTGCTGGGCTGTTGGACGGCTTGGTGGACTTCCTCACCTTGGTCGGGGTCAAAATCGCTCTTTGCAAATGCGCAGAGTTGTTAATAATGATTGACATAATTAACTAAGACTGTAAGAGAATTATATTTTATTTTTTAAAAATTTAAAACTGAAAAACTTTTCAAAGAGTAATAATGTTACATTTCTAGAGATATAAGCGGGCCATGACCAACGTTCCCTCTAAGCCGAAGGTTTAGATGCGCGGAAATTTCAAAGGCTGCGCGGACCGATCAAATATCAATTAAGCAACTGTCTTGTAGTGCGCGCCAACCCAGAATGAGTGCGCGGGGACTTCTCAACTGCTGCGCGGCCGCGCACGCGCGCAGCTTAAAGGGAACGTTGGCCATGACAATATGTAAGCTCGTCGTGACCGTATATGTATAAGTCGAAACATTGTGTCGATGTTACGTAAGTCTTGCGATTTGAAAGAAATGGTAGCCCTGAAAAGGGCTTTTGTTTGTGTGTTGTTATACGACCGTCTCGATATCGCAAAAGAATTATGTTAATTATGTTGTCATCTATATATTAATAGCCGATAAGGTCCGTCCGTATGAGTGAAGGATATCCTCGACCTTCCAGTCTCCACTTTATATATTAATAGTCGATAAAATAATCACTCGCTTTTCACTTTTCACAAATGTGTGCGTACTGATGTCCTCGAGACTTCTTCTTCTTCTACGAAATGTATTTTGTTTGCGTAAATTTTCAAATTAATAGATAATGAAATGAAATAAAATAAAATAAAATTAAATTAAATAAAATTAAACTAAATAAAATTAAACACAATGCAACAAAAATCTCACGTTGCTGGGCAACGGGCTTACAGCTAGTCATAATTAATGTAACTGTTATAATCGTTATGTTAATAAATAAATATATACTTTCGATGGTTTCGGCGGTAACTTACTTTGTGGAAGTTCATTTTAATAATGAAAAAAAAATAACTTTGATTATTCCACGTATTTTAGAACAATTTTTCTGAGTTTGCCAAACATTTAATAGAAAATGATCATAATTTTAATCAGATTAGTTAATTTAGAAATACTCCACCGATTAAATAAAAAGGGTTTAAAGATGAATAGCTTAGAATTCTTAGAAATTAATAAAACTCTCAATAAAAAAGAAATAATATTCTTAATAGGAGAGTTGTGCGCCATTACTTAAATTGTTTCCAATTAATAGAGTAATCACCAACCTATCTGATTGATTGCAGCTCATTAGTTTAATAGTTTATAATGTTTAACGTCATTAGTAGTATGATTATATTTGTTTGCTTTGTTTCGATTCTATAACTCCTTCCTTGCTTCCCTTAAAAGGAAAAAAAAAATCAAACTCCATTTTGTAATTTCATAATTTTAAAATGTTAGAATCAATCTTGCTTCATTACTTAAGCAAATTTTGCGATAGTAAGTCTGAAGCTGCCTCTGAAAGAGGCGGAACACGTGTCATAGTAAGTAACACAATACAGGGAATAATCAAAGTTAATTTAAATTTTCTATTAACACCTCCGTGCCCATGGTACAGGCTTAGCCGGTCGAGTCATTAACACATTCAATATTTCTCTTAATATTGTCAATAATTCTTTATCATTTTAGGTATTCATAGAAAAAATAGTTTTACATCCAAATATAAATAAATCAATTCAAAAATATTACGTCTTTTGCACAAAATCATTGAAATCGTATTGCTCTCAGCGATTTATCGATCTTTGAATGCTAAAATGCGATAGACAAAATGACGAGTCATGTCAATACATATACACACTTCATTAAAATTTATAGTAACCCAATTACCAAACCTAAACTTTTTTATTAAAAACTAACCCTTACCTAATTTAAGCTTACTTATTATAAACTATTAACCTGAGTCACCCATTCTTATTATAACCTACCTGATAATATCCTAACCCAACCTAACTAAGTCAAACCTGACCCAACTAACCTAACTTTTAAAATTAAACTAAACCGTTTAAATTGGTCGAAAATGTACTGTTCAAAATAAACCGTTATCATTGGGCGAAAAAGACAATGTGACGGACATATTTGTGATTATTTGATCGGCTATTAATGTGAAGATGTTAATCTTGTTAACTCATGTTAATGAGCCACCTTTTCTTATTATAACCTAACTAACCTAACCTTACCTAACTTATAATATCTAAACCCAATCTAACCTTACTTTGTAAAGTGTTGTAGCTACAAAGTAGATTTTTTTTTCAGCGATATGCAATCTTGACGTTAGTCTTTCGATTTAAAAATAATGATAGCCTTGAAAAGGGCTTTTGTGTGTGTGTTGATAATGCGAGCGTCTAGACATCGCAAAAGAGACGGTATCATAAGTATTATGACACGAGCTTAGCTCCTCCTTATCCGTGACGCGCTTCTTGGCTGCTGGCTTCTTGAGGACCGCGGCAGCCTTCTTGGGCTTAGGCCTCTTGCTGGGGTGCTGGGCGGCTTGGTGGACTTCGTCGACTTGTAAAAACTGTAAGAGAATCATATTTGATTTTTATTATTATTTCATACTGAAAAAAGTTTTAAAGAGTTATTATGTAACATTTCTAGCGATATAAGCGGGCCATGACAATACATAAACTCGTCACGACGAGTCACGATTTAAATATAAGTCGAAACATTGTGTAGATGTTACGTAAGTCTTTCGATTTGAACGAAGTGGCAGCCCTGAAAAGTACTTTTGTTTGTGTGTTGTAAATGCGAGCGTCTCGAAATCCCAAAAGAGAAATTTTAATTATGTTATCATCATAATGGTTATTACTGTTATAATCGTTATGTTAATAAATAAATATATGTATTCGTAAATATCATTGTTGAGATGCCCTATTTATAGCCGATAATGTCTGTTTGTTGTGTGAGTGGGTGAGTGTAAGGTGACCCCGATTTCCCACCTTCCAATCTCCACTTTTTTATTCATACTAAATTTATATAAGTCGATAAAATAATCACTCGCTTTTCACTTTTCACAAATGTGTGCGTACTGATGTCCTCGAGACTTCTTCTTCTTCTACGAAATGTTTTTGTTAGCGTATATGAAAATTAGTTGAATAAAAGATATATATATTATTATATATATACAACAAAAAATGGTTGTTAGCAAACTTGAACATTATTCCAAAAATTCAATAATTTACGAAATTTCTGCTACTACGAAAAATGGTTGTTAGCAAACTTAAACATTATTCCAAAAAAAAAATAATTTAATAAAACTTTATATAATTAAACAAAATTAAAGATAGGACGAATGTTAGGTTAGGTTAGGTTAGGTTAGGTTAGGTTAGGTTAGGTTAGGTTAGGTTAGGTTAGGTTAGGTTAGGTTAGGTTAGGTTAGGTTAGGTTAGGTTAGGTTAGGTTAGGTTAGGTTAGGTTAGGTTAGGTTAGGTTAGGTTAGGTTAGGTTAGGTTAGGTTAGGTTAGGTTAGGTTAGGTTAGGTTAGGTTAGGTTAGGTTAGGTTAGGTTAGGTTAGGTTAGGTTAGGTTAGGTTAGGTTAGGTTAGGTTAGGTTAGGTTAGGTTAGGTTAGGTTAGGTTAGGTTAGGTTAGGTTAGGTTAGGTTAGGTTAGGTTAGGTTAGGTTAGGTTAGGTTAGGTTAGGTTAGGTTAGGTTAGGTTAGGTTAGGTTAGGTTAGGTTAGGTTAGGTTAGGTTAGGTTAGGTTAGGTTAGGTTAGGTTAGGTTAGGTTAGGTTAGGTTAGGTTAGGTTAGGTTAGGTTAGGTTAGGTTAGGTTAGGTTAGGTTAGGTTAGGTTAGGTTAGGTTAGGTTAGGTTAGGTTAGGTTAGGTTAGGTTAGGTTAGGTTAGGTTAGGTTAGGTTAGGTTAGGTTAGGTTAGGTTAGGTTAGGTTAGGTTAGGTTAGGTTAGGTTAGGTTAGGTTAGGTTAGGTTAGGTTAGGTTAGGTTAGGTTAGGTTAGGTTAGGTTAGGTTAGGTTAGGTTAGGTTAGGTTAGGTTAGGTTAGGTTAGGTTAGGTTAGGTTAGGTTAGGTTAGGTTAGGTTAGGTTAGGTTAGGTTAGGTTAGGTTAGGTTAGGTTAGGTTAGGTTAGGTTAGGTTAGGTTAGGTTAGGTTAGGTTAGGTTAGGTTAGGTTAGGTTAGGTTAGGTTAGGTTAGGTTAGGTTAGGTTAGGTTAGGTTAGGTTAGGTTAGGTTAGGTTAGGTTAGGTTAGGTTAGGTTAGGTTAGGTTAGGTTAGGTTAGGTTAGGTTAGGTTAGGTTAGGTTAGGTTAGGTTAGGTTAGGTTAGGTTAGGTTAGGTTAGGTTAGGTTAGGTTAGGTTAGGTTAGGTTAGGTTAGGTTAGGTTAGGTTAGGTTAGGTTAGGTTAGGTTAGGTTAGGTTAGGTTAGGTTAGGTTAGGTTAGGTTAGGTTAGGTTAGGTTAGGTTAGGTTAGGTTAGGTTAGGTTAGGTTAGGTTAGGTTAGGTTAGGTTAGGTTAGGTTAGGTTAGGTTAGGTTAGGTTAGGTTAGGTTAGGTTAGGTTAGGTTAGGTTAGGTTAGGTTAGGTTAGGTTAGGTTAGGTTAGGTTAGGTTAGGTTAGGTTAGGTTAGGTTAGGTTAGGTTAGGTTAGGTTAGGTTAGGTTAGGTTAGGTTAGGTTAGGTTAGGTTAGGTTAGGTTAGGTTAGGTTAGGTTAGGTTAGGTTAGGTTAGGTTAGGTTAGGTTAGGTTAGGTTAGGTTAGGTTAGGTTAGGTTAGGTTAGGTTAGGTTAGGTTAGGTTAGGTTAGGTTAGGTTAGGTTAGGTTAGGTTAGGTTAGGTTAGGTTAGGTTAGGTTAGGTTAGGTTAGGTTAGGTTAGGTTAGGTTAGGTTAGGTTAGGTTAGGTTAGGTTAGGTTAGGTTAGGTTAGGTTAGGTTAGGTTAGGTTAGGTTAGGTTAGGTTAGGTTAGGTTAGGTTAGGTTAGGTTAGGTTAGGTTAGGTTAGGTTAGGTTAGGTTAGGTTAGGTTAGGTTAGGTTAGGTTAGGTTAGGTTAGGTTAGGTTAGGTTAGGTTAGGTTAGGTTAGGTTAGGTTAGGTTAGGTTAGGTTAGGTTAGGTTAGGTTAGGTTAGGTTAGGTTAGGTTAGGTTAGGTTAGGTTAGGTTAGGTTAGGTTAGGTTAGGTTAGGTTAGGTTAGGTTAGGTTAGGTTAGGTTAGGTTAGGTTAGGTTAGGTTAGGTTAGGTTAGGTTAGGTTAGGTTAGGTTAGGTTAGGTTAGGTTAGGTTAGGTTAGGTTAGGTTAGGTTAGGTTAGGTTAGGTTAGGTTAGGTTAGGTTAGGTTAGGTTAGGTTAGGTTAGGTTAGGTTAGGTTAGGTTAGGTTAGGTTAGGTTAGGTTAGGTTAGGTTAGGTTAGGTTAGGTTAGGTTAGGTTAGGTTAGGTTAGGTTAGGTTAGGTTAGGTTAGGTTAGGTTAGGTTAGGTTAGGTTAGGTTAGGTTAGGTTAGGTTAGGTTAGGTTAGGTTAGGTTAGGTTAGGTTAGGTTAGGTTAGGTTAGGTTAGGTTAGGTTAGGTTAGGTTAGGTTAGGTTAGGTTAGGTTAGGTTAGGTTAGGTTAGGTTAGGTTAGGTTAGGTTAGGTTAGGTTAGGTTAGGTTAGGTTAGGTTAGGTTAGGTTAGGTTAGGTTAGGTTAGGTTAGGTTAGGTTAGGTTAGGTTAGGTTAGGTTAGGTTAGGTTAGGTTAGGTTAGGTTAGGTTAGGTTAGGTTAGGTTAGGTTAGGTTAGGTTAGGTTAGGTTAGGTTAGGTTAGGTTAGGTTAGGTTAGGTTAGGTTAGGTTAGGTTAGGTTAGGTTAGGTTAGGTTAGGTTAGGTTAGGTTAGGTTAGGTTAGGTTAGGTTAGGTTAGGTTAGGTTAGGTTAGGTTAGGTTAGGTTAGGTTAGGTTAGGTTAGGTTAGGTTAGGTTAGGTTAGGTTAGGTTAGGTTAGGTTAGGTTAGGTTAGGTTAGGTTAGGTTAGGTTAGGTTAGGTTAGGTTAGGTTAGGTTAGGTTAGGTTAGGTTAGGTTAGGTTAGGTTAGGTTAGGTTAGGTTAGGTTAGGTTAGGTTAGGTTAGGTTAGGTTAGGTTAGGTTAGGTTAGGTTAGGTTAGGTTAGGTTAGGTTAGGTTAGGTTAGGTTAGGTTAGGTTAGGTTAGGTTAGGTTAGGTTAGGTTAGGTTAGGTTAGGTTAGGTTAGGTTAGGTTAGGTTAGGTTAGGTTAGGTTAGGTTAGGTTAGGTTAGGTTAGGTTAGGTTAGGTTAGGTTAGGTTAGGTTAGGTTAGGTTAGGTTAGGTTAGGTTAGGTTAGGTTAGGTTAGGTTAGGTTAGGTTAGGTTAGGTTAGGTTAGGTTAGGTTAGGTTAGGTTAGGTTAGGTTAGGTTAGGTTAGGTTAGGTTAGGTTAGGTTAGGTTAGGTTAGGTTAGGTTAGGTTAGGTTAGGTTAGGTTAGGTTAGGTTAGGTTAGGTTAGGTTAGGTTAGGTTAGGTTAGGTTAGGTTAGGTTAGGTTAGGTTAGGTTAGGTTAGGTTAGGTTAGGTTAGGTTAGGTTAGGTTAGGTTAGGTTAGGTTAGGTTAGGTTAGGTTAGGTTAGGTTAGGTTAGGTTAGGTTAGGTTAGGTTAGGTTAGGTTAGGTTAGGTTAGGTTAGGTTAGGTTAGGTTAGGTTAGGTTAGGTTAGGTTAGGTTAGGTTAGGTTAGGTTAGGTTAGGTTAGGTTAGGTTAGGTTAGGTTAGGTTAGGTTAGGTTAGGTTAGGTTAGGTTAGGTTAGGTTAGGTTAGGTTAGGTTAGGTTAGGTTAGGTTAGGTTAGGTTAGGTTAGGTTAGGTTAGGTTAGGTTAGGTTAGGTTAGGTTAGGTTAGGTTAGGTTAGGTTAGGTTAGGTTAGGTTAGGTTAGGTTAGGTTAGGTTAGGTTAGGTTAGGTTAGGTTAGGTTAGGTTAGGTTAGGTTAGGTTAGGTTAGGTTAGGTTAGGTTAGGTTAGGTTAGGTTAGGTTAGGTTAGGTTAGGTTAGGTTAGGTTAGGTTAGGTTAGGTTAGGTTAGGTTAGGTTAGGTTAGGTTAGGTTAGGTTAGGTTAGGTTAGGTTAGGTTAGGTTAGGTTAGGTTAGGTTAGGTTAGGTTAGGTTAGGTTAGGTTAGGTTAGGTTAGGTTAGGTTAGGTTAGGTTAGGTTAGGTTAGGTTAGGTTAGGTTAGGTTAGGTTAGGTTAGGTTAGGTTAGGTTAGGTTAGGTTAGGTTAGGTTAGGTTAGGTTAGGTTAGGTTAGGTTAGGTTAGGTTAGGTTAGGTTAGGTTAGGTTAGGTTAGGTTAGGTTAGGTTAGGTTAGGTTAGGTTAGGTTAGGTTAGGTTAGGTTAGGTTAGGTTAGGTTAGGTTAGGTTAGGTTAGGTTAGGTTAGGTTAGGTTAGGTTAGGTTAGGTTAGGTTAGGTTAGGTTAGGTTAGGTTAGGTTAGGTTAGGTTAGGTTAGGTTAGGTTAGGTTAGGTTAGGTTAGGTTAGGTTAGGTTAGGTTAGGTTAGGTTAGGTTAGGTTAGGTTAGGTTAGGTTAGGTTAGGTTAGGTTAGGTTAGGTTAGGTTAGGTTAGGTTAGGTTAGGTTAGGTTAGGTTAGGTTAGGTTAGGTTAGGTTAGGTTAGGTTAGGTTAGGTTAGGTTAGGTTAGGTTAGGTTAGGTTAGGTTAGGTTAGGTTAGGTTAGGTTAGGTTAGGTTAGGTTAGGTTAGGTTAGGTTAGGTTAGGTTAGGTTAGGTTAGGTTAGGTTAGGTTAGGTTAGGTTAGGTTAGGTTAGGTTAGGTTAGGTTAGGTTAGGTTAGGTTAGGTTAGGTTAGGTTAGGTTAGGTTAGGTTAGGTTAGGTTAGGTTAGGTTAGGTTAGGTTAGGTTAGGTTAGGTTAGGTTAGGTTAGGTTAGGTTAGGTTAGGTTAGGTTAGGTTAGGTTAGGTTAGGTTAGGTTAGGTTAGGTTAGGTTAGGTTAGGTTAGGTTAGGTTAGGTTAGGTTAGGTTAGGTTAGGTTAGGTTAGGTTAGGTTAGGTTAGGTTAGGTTAGGTTAGGTTAGGTTAGGTTAGGTTAGGTTAGGTTAGGTTAGGTTAGGTTAGGTTAGGTTAGGTTAGGTTAGGTTAGGTTAGGTTAGGTTAGGTTAGGTTAGGTTAGGTTAGGTTAGGTTAGGTTAGGTTAGGTTAGGTTAGGTTAGGTTAGGTTAGGTTAGGTTAGGTTAGGTTAGGTTAGGTTAGGTTAGGTTAGGTTAGGTTAGGTTAGGTTAGGTTAGGTTAGGTTAGGTTAGGTTAGGTTAGGTTAGGTTAGGTTAGGTTAGGTTAGGTTAGGTTAGGTTAGGTTAGGTTAGGTTAGGTTAGGTTAGGTTAGGTTAGGTTAGGTTAGGTTAGGTTAGGTTAGGTTAGGTTAGGTTAGGTTAGGTTAGGTTAGGTTAGGTTAGGTTAGGTTAGGTTAGGTTAGGTTAGGTTAGGTTAGGTTAGGTTAGGTTAGGTTAGGTTAGGTTAGGTTAGGTTAGGTTAGGTTAGGTTAGGTTAGGTTAGGTTAGGTTAGGTTAGGTTAGGTTAGGTTAGGTTAGGTTAGGTTAGGTTAGGTTAGGTTAGGTTAGGTTAGGTTAGGTTAGGTTAGGTTAGGTTAGGTTAGGTTAGGTTAGGTTAGGTTAGGTTAGGTTAGGTTAGGTTAGGTTAGGTTAGGTTAGGTTAGGTTAGGTTAGGTTAGGTTAGGTTAGGTTAGGTTAG